>CM069076.1:63345205-65898058 GCA_035578085.1 Solanum pinnatisectum
ATATTCTCCTTTAACAAAATATTGCAAAGAAAATTTCCAAAATATTACTATATAGTTCATTTCTACTTGTCATCTTTTATTATTGAGGAGTTATATTATATAAATTTTGATCAAAATTTTAAAATGTATTACATTATATTAAAAAGAAAAAGAATGCAACTTTTTGGTATTTTTCATATTATTATTAAATATTTAAATTTAATTAAAATATAGAATTAATCTAATTTAATTTAACTTAAAAAATTAATATAATTGATTCTCGTAAAAAAAAATATGTCAGGTAAAAGGAGATGGAGGAAATATATTCTAACATACACTCCCTCCCAATTTATGTGAAAGTGTTATATTTGGAAGTCAAATATATTTCTTTTGATTATAATTATCTCAAAAAATATTTTGAACCATGAGCTATGTAGATTTTTACTACTTTTTGTGTACTTTTTAAATGAAGAAATTTTATTTTAAAATATTTGAAAAATCTATGTATAAATTCATAATCAACATTAAGTATTTTGAATTTTATACTCTACACATTTTCACATAAATCGAGACATAATCATATTTTATATTAATGAGATATACAACAAAAGTAACAAAAAATTATATGGTTGTATATTAGTAGGTGTTTCTAACTTGCACGCATCTATAAAAATAAGTTAAATTTCTTATCAAAATTAAATAAGTAGCTTAAACACATTTATATCCTTTGACTAGAACTTAATTCCGAATTGATTTGTTGTTTCCCATAGGAAACTAATATATATTTTAGGAGTGAAATATATAATACAAGGAAAAATTTTTTTAGCCAGAAAAATTAGCCAGAATGATATTTTATTTTTTTAAACATTTTTACCCTTTTAACTTTAATACCTTTTAACTAAAAAATGAAAAAAAGATCAATTTATTTTAAAATAAAAAAATTATAGTTTTTTTAATTTTCTGACCAAATTCTGGCCAAATTTTCTGCCATTTACATTTTGACTGATAAAAATATCTACCAAACTAAACAAAGTGTATTATTATTAGCTTTCCAAATATATTGTTATATCACTCCCACTCCAAACATTTAATACGTAAAATCGTCCTTTATAGTAAAATATTATAATATTTAACACATTATTGGGATCCATGCTTGTAAATCGTGCAATGAATAATACCTACCAATTTATGTGTGTATTTATATATTAAAAATAAATATACTTGTCACTATACAATATAGTATATACCATGAATCATGGACGATCTATGAGACGTTATTTCTTCTTATTATAATTAATTAAATATTGACGGAAGATTTGTTCTTTTTATTTTGTACATGATTCGTTGTTATATCTTTTTTTTTTAAAAAGGGAAAGAGGCAAATATTTTTTTAAAATTTTGTAATTTAGATTGGGTATACCATTTGTTAAAGAGTGATGAATATAAACATCATCATCGTCTAACAAATGATTCATATTTAAATTTTTCATTGATTTTAAAAAATACCTTACCTATTAAACCCATCCATTCTTGATCAGACTCGATCTAAATGAAAAATGCTCAATCCCTCTACTATTCAATCATCACTCCAACGACTTATATTTGAGACACTTATTCGACTAACAAGATCATCATCAGGATCGCGAGGTGATAACCAAATAAAAAAGAAATTACATTTTTTTAGTTTTGGTCATCTAGAAGAGTAAAAAAAGGGTAAAATAACTTTTTAAAATTACGTGATATTTTTGAAATTAAAATAAATTAATTTTAATTTTTTTTAATTCACTAAATATTGATTTGTTAACAAAAAGAATATATATATATACCCATTTGATAAATAACGAGATATGAATGCACAATTTATTCGATAAAACATGGGTAAATGGTTATAGTATATATACACATTTTATTTTTACAGGGGTATAACCGATCAACTCCCACTATTTTTAATTACTTGTCTACTTTTAAATTGTCATACGTATTAATAAAACAATGATTGATATAATAAGTTTACCATTTTACCCTTTTTAATTATAAAATGGATGAATTAAAAATTAAAGATTTTCAAGAAGTTCCACCTTTTTCAAAGTAATTAATTGAGGGTATAATATGTAAATTTTTTTGTTCTTTCTTAATTTATCAAATTAAATAAGTAAAAAAGGAACAATTAAAAAAAATTAGACAAATAATTCGGAACGAGAGAAGTAAATTGCTAAATGAGTTTGTACAAATTGGTATTGGTGAATGAAAAAAATAGGACATGACCCGCGAGGCAGCGTAGCATTTATTTGCGCCAACCTACCTATTTCCTAGACCTTTCTGAAATCTTTCATTGAAAAAATAAGGAGTTGGTTTTCGCTTTCTCTTCTATAAAAGGAGAGAAAGACACCAAACACCACCATTAATCTTCTTTCAGATTTCACCTTACCGTTGAAAGACAAAACATTCATGGCTTCCATCAACATTTCTTTCCCTTCAACCTCTCTCAGTCGATCCCAGTAAGCTTTTTCTTTTCAAGAATCAATCTGTTGATTTTAGAAATCTGGGTTTTGTAGTGTCCTGTTTTGGGTTCTTTCTTTTTTATGATGGGTATGTTTGAATCCACCGTGGATGCATTTCTTGAAAAGGGAAAGCTTTATTTGACTTGGATTTGTACATTTCTTGAACGGTTTCTTGGAATTGTACTTTTCTTGAATGGTTTCTTGTTTGAACTTTACAGAGTCGCACTCTGTTTTACAATTTTACTGCTTTTCAAGATTCTTTATTTGACTTGGTGATGGATTATTTAGGCATTGAGGCGTAGTAGTAGTAGTTTAATTGACATGTAGCATATCTAGTCATGTAAAAACTTGCTAAGATCTGTCAATAGCATCAGCTTAGTTTATAATGTGGTTGAACATTCTCCATTCACCTGTTTATATATTGATTTCTCACCTTTCAATTTCTTAAATAATTGCAGGATTATGAGTTTTCCCTAATATGCTAACTTTTCTTGTAGAGCATTAAAGAACTTCAAGTTGTTCAATGGATTGCATTCCGGAGATCTAGTTTCTCTTAATGGGGTATCTTCAGGGTCATTCATACGGCTTAATGCTAGACCACACTTAACCATCAAGAATGATTTCAAAATTAATTCTGCATTGTTATCTGGTGAAGGAGACATCCGTTCTCAATCCAGGGGAGAAACTTCTCTGTTTAGTAGCCTCTCTACAGGAACTGAGACTCAACCTGATGCTGTAACCTTTGCAACGCTGGAAGCAGATGGTGTTCCTACAACAAGTGGCTTTCTTTCAGATGATGATGAATGTGATTTGGATCGTCCGACCGAAGGTTTTTCATCTGTTCCTGAGGCTATTGAAGACATTCGCCAAGGAAAGGTTGGCTCTTAAAAGTCAACAAGAGTTTTTCTTATGTTGTGTAAAAATAAACTTAAATCAATCCTTATTGCAGATGGTGCTAGTTACAGATGATGAAGACAGAGAAAATGAAGGGGATTTAGTTATGGCTGCATCCAAAGCTACACCAGAAGCAATGGCTTTCTTTGTGAAGCACGGAACAGGGATAGTTTGTGTGAGCATGACAGAAGAACACTTGGAGAGGTTACAGCTTCCATTGATGGTAGATGATAAAAAGAATGAGGAGAAACTTTGTACAGCATTCACAGTCTCAGTGGTATGTATTAACATGATTACTTACGTTTGCATCTCTTTTTGTAAGGGTGGAGTTGGGGGTGGTATGGGTGATGTGCAAGGGAACTTCCTTAATGGCAAGCGAGTTCTCATTTCAGAATTTGGGCATTTAACATTTCTAAACCTGCCTGATACAGTCAAATTACTAAGCTGTTTGATATCTAAACCATACCAACTAAAGTAAGAAGAAAAAAAGATGTAAGAAGTTTTCTGCGACAAATTCGTAACAAGAGTAAAAACATGCTGATTATTATTTCGTGGGATGTTTTGTAAACAGAAAGAGTATTACTATACCAAGTCCAACTCTTAATTGTTGTGCAAGCACGCCTACTTGCTTACCATTTTTCCAATTGGAGAGTTACTCTCAATCAATGCTGGGATATTGTGTTCTCCAGGGAATATTTCAAGGATCTACTATCTAGTATCTAGTGTATGCTATTTTGGCAATTGTGTGGAATACAACTACCTTTATCTTCAATGTTTTACTTCTACGTTTAATAAGGGCTAAAAACATAAATGAACATACCTAAGGCTTGTTTCTGAAAGATGTTCTAACATTTAATTCTTTTAATTTAGTTTCTGTGCCAAAAGATCTCTTGAGAATTATCCAAGCTGTGTGATCCCTCTTGCTGCTAGTTGTCCTTTCAGCATCCTAGTCTTGTCTCCTGCTAATTGGATGCTTACGAAGCATTAATGGTAAAACAATCATGCAGGATGCGAAACATGGAACGACTACAGGAGTATCTGCTCATGATAGAGCAACGACAGTATTGGCACTTGCGTCCGGAGATTCAAAGCCTGAGGATTTCAATCGACCGGGGCATATTTTTCCTTTGAAATACAGGGAAGGCGGAGTTTTAAAACGAGCTGGACATACTGAGGCTTCTGTGGATCTTGCTGTGTTAGCTGGCTTAGACCCTGTTGGAGTAATATGTGAGGTTGTGGATGATGATGGTTCCATGGCTAGATTGCCTATGCTTCGTCAATTTGCAAAAGAACATAACTTGAAGATCATATCAGTTGCTGACTTAATCAGGTAACAGATCTGCTTCTGATTTCTTTAAGAGTTGGTGTTATGTTACCAATTTCAAATAAAAAAATTTCTTTAAGAGTTGGTGTTGCTGAATAAATTCTTTCATGGTTTATTGTTTTGTCATGTTTTAACGTGGTGATAAATACTTCTGATGGTTCTAAAGTGAGGCTTCCTTTTCTGAGTGGATCTATTTTTCTATTTAGCTTCTTCTTTCTTTTATCTACTGCATTCTAGGCAATTAATTTGGGAGATTGTGCAAAGTCCATGCCCCTTATTCCTCAAGAGAAACGAAGAGATGTGTTAAAGTTCTGATTTGATAGTCAGGAGCACCCTGTAAGCTTAGCTCTCACTTCTAAGGATGAAGATAGGCTTAGGCTTTTGTATCATTGGGCATCATGGAATCAATGGTATATAAATCTTTTCAGTTACTGAACAACCAGACTACAAGAGATTGAAGATGCAGCAAGTCTTTGAAGAAACACTTTATCTTCATGGGTTGGTGCATTGCATCTGTTCTTTTACTAAATTTTGTATGCCAACACATCCATGTGCTAACATATTAAGTCTAGTTTAGTTTTACTTGATCAAAAGAAGTCTACTTTTGATTTTGTTTTTCTCATTTCGTTTGCATTTAGCTGCATTAATATCTTAAAACTCAGTAGATGTGACTTCTCTTATCCTTGCTTTGTCCAGCAAGTGCTTGAAATCAAGCAGTCATTTATCGTTTCTGCTACATTAGCTTTTGGTACATCATCTGACAAGAACTTCCTTTTACAGATATAGGAGGAAAACAGATCAGCTGGTAGAGCATGCTTCTGCTGCAAGAATACCTACTATGTGGGGCCCGTTTACTGCCCATTGCTTCAAGTCAATAATAGATGGAATTGAGCACATTGCTATGGTTAAGGTGAGCAACTTTCGGGATATTCTCGCATATATCTTCGGCAGTGGTTGGACTACTCGAAGTTGTACAAACATATCAGTTTGTTGTGTTTCACTAACCACAAAACTAGATATCTTATCTATTTGAAACATGAAGTTCCATCTTCTTCTTAAGTGGAAAGGGGACGAGCACGTTTACTATTGTATCTTTCATCACTTCACAGTTTGACGTACAGTTTGACATCCCTGTAGAATTTTATTAATGCAAACTATGGGCGTATTTGGCTTGACAAGTTCATTTTGTGTTTGGTACTGATTGGGATGAATTTATTGAATGACCAGGGGGATATAGGAGATGGACAAGATATTCTTGTCCGGGTACACTCGGAATGCCTCACAGGAGATATATTTGGTTCAGCCAGATGTGACTGTGGATCCCAGCTGGCAACTGCAATGCAACAAATTGAGGCTGCTGGCAGGGGGGTTTTGGTTTACCTCCGTGGTCATGAGGGTAGAGGCATTGGTTTGGGTCACAAACTTCGTGCTTATAATTTACAAGATGCTGGACGTGATACTGTTGAAGCGAATGAAGACCTTGGTTTGCCCATTGATTCAAGAGAGTATGGGGTTGGTGCACAGGTACTCACTTCCTATATAAGCTCTCTCTGGATTGTGCTGTAACTTTTGTGTAAATCTTGTTGTCTTAAAGCAAAACTAATTTTTTTCTTCTGCAGATCTTAAGGGATCTTGGTGTTCGAACTATGAAGTTGATGACGAACAATCCTGCAAAATACAGCGGGCTCAAGGGTTATGGTTTAGCAATTTCTGGTAGGGTCCCCGTTGTGACTCCCATTACAAAAGATAACAAGAGATATTTGGAAACAAAACGTGCTAAAATGGGCCATGTATACGGTTTGAACCTTATTCGCCCGGCAACCAGCACCAGCACAAGCACAACAAATGGTAAACCAAACTCTGAGAATACTTCTACTATAAGATAATCTGGTTGGCGAACAACTTGCTTGAGGAATAGCTATCACCTTTAACACATAATTCAAATATTAATCATTATTTATTGCTCCTCGTACCTAAATATTGATTTCTTGGTGCTGATTATTTTACGGACATTCTTTTTGTCCTTGGATGTATATTAGCATTTATGAGAAGTAATGCAATTCACCTTGTCAAGTGTTAGTGAAAGCCAACAGAGACTTTGCTGATAACAAAAAGAGTATGTATGTACACATATCACGATTTAAGTTTATATGACACATGTTTTGCATTAGTTGGTTTGATTCAAACAAAGAGTACTAGTGATGAATGAAGAAAACAAGAAGCAACAAGCAAAGCAAAACAAGAAATATTACATAATAATGTACTAGTTCCGTTTTATCCAAATGGAAGGAATTCTACTTTGGAAGTGGAGAACAAAATGTCAAGATATCATCATCTCTCTCGAATTCAGCCATGTCCTTCTCCTTCAAACTAACCCATGCTTCTACTCCATCACCATCCTTTGTGTCCATCAGCATAATGACTTCAATAGCATCAAGGCTAACGGAGCTCACCCAGAATGGCTTTCCCCAACCAAAGTCAGCTTCATACCAAGAGAATCCACACCAACTAGTGCACGAATAAATGTCCATCTCGTCACCTTGGCAAAGTAGGTCTACAGCTTTTATCTGATTGTTAACAACTAAAGAGAAAACATCATCAACTCTTGCCGCCTTACCAATGCTTACGCATGTGTCCCGTATTGTATTTCCAACCAACTCATGATTCAACTCCTGGCTTGCCTCTAGATCAGCAATTCCAAACATGGTACCATTACCTAGAGCATGTTCTAAAGATGGTAACTTTGATTTTCCTCTCAAATTAATAGGAAATAAAAAAGATGAGCCCCTTGAATGTCCATTTTTGGCGGTGGAAATGCCTGCAAGAACCTTCCATATTAACGACATAACGACCATCACTCTAGTAGGCTTAATGGCACTTGAATATTTGATTGTATTTTTGAGCTTAGTTATCGCCAAAGCATCAAACACAAACCTCCTCGTGGAACTCTTAGTGCCCCTGTTGGAGGGTGGTGAATATTGAATTCCTGATAGCACTCTTGTGGGAAATAGCGATGACAAGTGACCAAAACTTGGGAGACAATCTTTTGTCGTTCCTGTAAGGCTAGTGTGCGCCCATTCCTTGACAAATGTTGCTAAAGTGAAAGCATCAGCTACGATGTGTGAAATTTGTATGGCTATGACTAGTCCTCTACAATTGAATAGGTTCACTTGGACACCAAGTAATGGACTTGATGGTAGATCTGAGTATGGTGGAACAGCACTAGGCCATGGAAGAAAATCATTCAAAAGCTCAGTGTTGGGTCCTTGGTGAAGAAATTCAGCAAGATCCGCGTTGACTTTGGTTTGGACATACTCAACACCTTCATCATTGCACTGAATTGAGAATTCATCTTCATTAAATCTCCCTGCTATAGGGTAAAAGTTGGTTAATATCTGGGCCAAAGATTTTTGCAACTTATCACATCTTTCGGTAGTCGTGCTGCTTGGCAAGTAGTGGAAGAGTACTGGCACATATGCACGAGGAACCATCTGATCGAAAAATGAAAGCTTGAGGGTCTGAAGATGATTCGGGGTAGGGATTGATGGCTTCAACATTTTCCTGCTATGGATTTGGATCTCTAATTTGGCCATTAATTAGGATTAGCAACAAAAGAGAGTTTGAATACACTAGAGTGTTTCTTAATAGGGAAAGAAAATAGTATCTGCTAATGATATGGATCTGAGCAATTAAAAATGTGTGGATGCATTTTTGGACCAGATTATTAACGGAGGTCATTTTTGTTTAATTTGTAGTATATATTCTGCTTGTTTGGCTTTTGTTCCTTAAATAAAAGCAAATGGTTCCATCAATAAGCCGGCCCAAAAGTCACCGGCCGAGCTCAAACAAAAAAAAAACAAACAAACAAAAATACAGGCATTAATCCAATCTAGAAGCCTATCCAAGCTGATTCTCTCAGTTTTATTTGCATACGAATTTATATAATACAATTAAAGAGAAGCACTAGAAATTTGGACTAAAATATATCCCTGAAATGGATCAAGCTGATTGCTTCAACAAACAAAGATATAACATGTTAATAACTCTAACTCTAAAGTGAAACCATCAGCTAGGATTTGTATCCCATGACTCAAGAAAATACATATATAAAGATAGTTTGAAAAATAATGAATATCTACCAACTCGGCAAACATAATTTGTTTGTAATGAATGGAGAAAACAAGAAATCGAAAGGAATGGATCCAATGCTATTTTGGAAGTGGAGAACAAAATGTCAAAATATCAGCATCTCTCTCGAATTCAGCCATGACATTCTCCTTCGAACTAACCCATGCTTCTATTCCATCACCATTTTTGGTATCCATCAGACAAATTAATTCAAGAGCATCAAAGCTAACGGAGCTCACCCAGAATGGCTTTCCCCAACCAAGGTCAACTTTATACCAAGGGAATCCACACCAACTACTGCACACATATATGTCCATCTTCTCTCCTTGGAGAAATTTCTCATTAACTTTTGTCTAATTGTTAACAACTAAAGAGGTAATATCATCAACGCTTGCCGCCTTACCAATGCCTACACATGTGTCCCGTATTGTATTTCCTACCAACTCATGATTCAACTCCTTTCTTGCCTCTAGATTAGTAATTCCAGACATCGTACAGTTCCCTAGAGCATCCTCCTCTAAACATGGTATATTTGATTTTCCCTTCATATTAATAAGAACTACAAAAGACGAGTCTCTTGAATGTCCATGTTTGGCGGTGGAAATGCCCACAAGAACCTTCCATATTAATGACATAACGACTACCACTCTAGTAGGCCTGATGGCACTTGAAACTTCGATTGTATTTTTTAGCTTAGTTATTGCCAAAGCATCAAACTCAAACCTCCTCGTGATAGTCTTAGGGCCTCTGCTGGATGCTGGTAAAAATTGAGGTCCTGATCGCAGTGTTGTTGGAAAGAGCGATGACAAGTGACTGAAGCTTGGGAGACAATCTTTTGTTGTTCCTGTAAGGCTAGTGTTCGCCCATTCATTCAGAAATGTTGCTAAAGTGAAAGCATCAGCTACGATGTGTGAAATTTGTATCCCCATGACTAGTCCTCCACAATTGAATAGGTTCACTTGGACAGCAAGTAATGGAGTTGATGGCAGATCTGAGTATGGAGGAACGGTACTAGGCCATGGAAGAAAATCATTCAAAAGCTCAGTGTTGGGTCCTTGGCGGAGAAATTCAGCAAGATCCGCATTGACTTTGGTTTGGACATACTCAATGCCTTCATCATTGCAGTGAATTGAGAATTCACCATCATTAAATCTCCCTGCTATAGGGCAAAACTTGGTTAATGTCTCCACCAAAGATTTTTGGAGCTTATTACATCTTTCAGTAATTGTTCCTTCAGCATTGCTTGGCAAGTAGTAGAAGAGTACTGGCACATATGCATGAGGAGCCAGCTCATCGAACAATGAGAGCTTGAGGGTCCGAAGATGATTCGGGGTTGGAGTTGAGGGCTTCAACATTATCCTTGTCTGAATTTCAATATCTAACTTGGCCATTAAATAGGATTAGCAACAAAAGAGAAATAATAGACACAGCTAGAGTATTTCTTAGTATATAGTGTCTGGTAATGAAAAGGAGCAAAAAATGTCTAATCTGTTCCTTTTTGTTTTGGCTGTATTTATGAAGCCCATTTCAAAACTACAGCAGTCCATATGTTATGCTAACCTGTTTCTGCATATTTGGTTATACTTGTCTCATTGGCAGGGCATCAGTTTATAAGAAATATTCGCTGAAAACTCAATAACAAAGTAGTCTCTTGATCCCACATGCTCCATGTGCTCATTTGAGTTTTATATCAATATTATTTCAGATCAATCAGGGGTGAACACACATGATTAAATATACTAATACATAAACGATATGTATAAATCATATATTATCTGTCAACAATTCAGCTAACTCATTTCCTTACAAGAGGTGATCACTTGATCCCTCCACATTCACAGTTCAATTGAAATTAGATATTCCTTTTCATCATATAAATAAACAGGGAAAAACCAAAACAGAATCTTATCACTACGCTCTTATGAAACTTTTACACTTCAAAATGAATCATTTTATCCACATGGAGGAATCAAATGCTACTTTTGAAGTGTATGACAATATTTCACAAATCTCTCTCGAATTCAATCATTTCATTCTCCTTCAAACTAACCCATGCTTCTATTCCATCACCATCTTTTGTGTCATTTAGGATAATTACTTCAAAAGGTTTGCTAACACTGCTCACCCAATATGGCTTTCCCCAACCAAAGTCTGCTTCGTACCATGGGAATCTGCACCAACTAGTGCTCGGATAAATGTCTATCGTGTCTCCTAGACCAACTTTGCTGCCACAGGTAGCGAACATGGATTTAATATCATCAATGTTTGCCTTACCAATGCTTGCAGATGTGTCCCTTGTTGTACTTCCTACCGCGTTAACAAAGTCATTTAACTCATTTCTCAACCGTCACGTATAAATTCCCTAGAGCATGCTCTAAAGAAGGCAAATTTGATTTCCCCCTCAAATTAATCGGAAATAGCAAAGACGACCCCCTTGAATGTCCATGTTTGGTTGATGAATTGCCTACAAGAACCTTCCATATGAATGACAGAACGACCACCAGTCGAGTAGGTCTGGTGAATGTGGCACTCGAATTGATTCTATCTTTGAGATTTGCTATTGCCAAAGCATCAAACACAAACCTCTTGGTGACAATCTTAGGGCCTACGTTGGAAGGCGGTGAAACTTGAGGTCCTGATAGCACTGTTGGGGGAAAGAGCGATGGCAAGTGACCGAAACTTGTGAGACAATCTTTTGTTGTCCCTGTTTGGGTAATGTGTGCCCATTCCTTGACGAATGATCCTAATGTGAAACCATCAGCTAGGATATGTGAAATATTTATCCCAATGACTAGTCCTCCACAATTGAATATGTTCACTTGGACTCTAAGTAGTAAACTTGATGGCAAATCAGTTGGAACAAAGTCATTCAAAAGCTCAATCTTGAGACCTTGATGGAGAAACTCAGCAAGAGGATCGCATTGACTTTGGATTCAACATACTCAACACCTTGGTCGTTGCAGTGAATTGAGGTGTCATCTTTGCTAAATCTTCCAGCTAAAGGGTAAAACTTTGTTAAGGTCTGAGCCAATGATTTTTGCGACTTGTCACATCTAATTTGATCAGTAATTCGTTCACTGTTTGGCAAGTAGTGAAACAATATTGGTACAAATATATGTGGAGCACTCTGATCAAACAATGAAAGTTTGAGGGTTCGTAGATGATTCGGAGTAGGAGTTGAGGGCTTAACCATTTTACTTAGCTGGATTTGAATATCTAAATCGGCCATTAGGATCCCAAAAACAAAAGAGAATTAAGAAATATTTGGAAATGAAAAGTACAAAAAAATTAAAAAGTAACACCTAAGTTATAATGCGATTATATGGCCTTGATTTTCGGCTCAGAGGATGGTAATAACACCCGACTACCGTCAAACGCAAGTTGCAATTGCTTATATGTCGTTAATTAATCAAACTAAGTTGCAATTGCTTAGATCTTGAAATTAGATTGATTTGAAGTTGAAATTTTATTTGGACATATAATTTGAATTTTTCAAGCTGTATCTTTTTCTCCATAATTATAGAGAGAACTATCAAACTTCTAACTCACATGCAACCTTACCAAATGGACGAACCACAGTTCATAAACAAAGTACTAAAATATCCAAAGGCGCCCAATTAGTAAAAAAATTCACACGTCAAATAAGGCAATAATAGTAGTAACTAATATAATCCCCTCACAAAGTACCAACAATCTTTTCACTTTGACAATTTTATTTCTTTTTACAAAGTTTAAAATAGTGGACCTTTATTTGCAAATAATAAACTATTGAATCAAATTATACATTTTAAAAAAATTAAAATCACAACTTGAAATTTGAAACTTTGTTGGAGAATTTGAAATTGAAGTTCTGTTCACATTTCATTAACAAATGCTAATTTCAAATTAACACGTCAATTTTGAGCCCTAAATCCAATGGCCAAACGCCTATTTAGTTCTCGATAATAAACATTTACATTCAAGTCCTTGGTGAAACAACTCAGCCAGCTTTCCATCTACTTTTCCATCATACGGTATTTACAGAATGTGTAAATGCTTCCATCAATCACGGAGATAAATGAAACAGTTTCTTAATCTTGTCTCTCCTCTTCAATATCATGCAAAAGAACACCTCGGACTCTGGCCCTGTAGACCGAGCAACTAGTCATTGAAGTAATACTTTTAAGATCGATGCAAGGATAAATTGATTTAGCTTACCTACGATGTGCTGGTACCACACGGTTAGTCGCCTTTGTAGAGGGATGTTGGGCTGCTTGCTTAACTGCAATTGGGTCAAGGATGAATGAATGAACAGATTAAAATGCAGTAATATCTACAAGTAGACAATTAGCAGCAGTGACAGTGATTGTTAATAGTAAAATTAAAAGCCATTTATACAGGTCCGTAGACATCACATAAAGAGTGTGAATTGTTCTCCTACAGAAGTACTCTATAGAATGCTCAATAGAGAAGAAAAACAATAGGACAATACAGAAAGTCTGGGACTGGCAAAAGGTATAGCCTGCAAATACCTCCAAGGAGGAAAATTATCAAAAAAGACCAGAAATTTTCGGAAACTTATTAATTGCGCTATCAAGTATCTTTTGTCTTTTCTCCGCATTAATAAACTAGCCAAGGCTTTGATCACTAATCTAAACTTGTTCAAACGATAGTTGAAGAATCGAAATTCAATCCTGTACAGGCCTCATTTCAACTTTCCACTACAAAATGGATATATTTTTAACTATACCTGGAGACTCTAGTGAGCTACTGACGGTTGCAGTATCTGAGGCTGTGTTTTCAGTAATCTTCTGTCTTTTAGAGTACAGAAGTGCATCGAGTTGCTTCTGCGCAGTTTCATTCTTTTCCTGCCAAGTAAACAAAACAACTATAAACAACATAATCATACTCCTTACAGTCTAGCAACACTTCTTTACATCCCAAGTTCTGGTTGTGGATTTTACTTTCTGAAATTGTCATAAAATAACATGCATTTCCTACTATTGAACGCTTTACCACGTACAACAAATCTGAACAGAAAAAAGGCTACATAGGAAGCAGTTTTTTAAACTACAAACCAACTCCCACACGTCTCAATCACTAACATCACATAACCAACTACTTTTTTCTCAAGTTCCAGAGTTTGACAGGTTATGACCTGGTAAATACTGTGGTGGTGGGCAAGGAGACTACTCGTGTCTCTGTGCTTTTCATGGGAGGGTGTGATGCCCTACAAAGTATAGCAAGACGGATTGAGCAACAGTTTTTTTTTCCCCAAGTGCAGTTAAGACAACACAGAGAATTATAATGGAGCTAACATCCTTCATCAATTGGATAGTGAGAACGATTTCATTTTTAAGAAAAAAGGATAAACATGTTCAGTCAAATAGCAAGGGACAAGAAGAAAAAGATTCTTGTATAATACAGACCAAAAACCTCCCCATGAATAAATGAAATTGCATGAGATGGAACAAAGGAAAATAAAAACAAGCATTTATTCATTTGTAAAGCAACTAGCATAGACAAAGTCAAATTTCACAAAAGTTTAAGGCTGATTGAAAAAAGAATACCTTTTCTTCAGATAATACATTTGTCAACTCACAGCATCGTTGTTGCTCTGCAAAGAAAACCGCAAGAAAATGAAATGCACTCTCAAAAAGATAATGTATCGTTAGGCACATGAGGTCATCAAGAGTCAAAAGGAACTCGTAGAATTATTGGAGATTTGTTCACAAAACAGGGCAGAATAAGGAAAAAGTTGAGCATAGACGTGATAGCATATGAATAAGTTGAGGAAATAGTGCAAACTGCACCATTTTAGTAAATTCTTACATGAAGGTTCCAAGATTGAACGAATGCAGAGGTGTGCAATATGTATACTTTTTTTTATGTTAGACCTATGCTAGAGGTGCAAAAAGGGGACTTGGAAAGTTGTACCCATGCTAGAGTGGTGATTCTGAAGAGAAAAGACAACCAGAGTATACAAGTGGGAACGATACTATTTTAAAAACAATACGTACATTTCACACTTTTGGCAGAGTAACAATTGATGACACCACCTGATCGCCCTTTTGTTAGCAATCTAAGATCACTCTTTCAGAAAGCAAGAAGTGCAAAAACATGACAGAACTCTTGGGTTCTAAGTGAGTAGCGAAAAGTGAACCACGTGCTTCTTCAAACTAAGGTGCACAATTTACCGAAATTACATAAATTAACTAACATATGAGACTATAGTAAGGAAAAGAAACTTTACACGCAAACTAATTTCAATACCCAATGTACAAGCTTGACAAAATTAACATTAACTCAAATGAAATATCACTAGAACGTTAATTCCACCTTCTCATGCAAAGTCACCGTCAAAGACTGCTGAAGAAGGAAAAACAAAGAGATATAGACAGGCTACTGCAGCTTTTCTTGAAGAACTTAAAGAAGAAGCAGCAATGGGGCCTGACTGTCTAATCTTGACATGGCACCACTGATAACACCAAAAACAGCTGGAAATACTTTCCATAAGCTTTAACCAATTAATTACAGGTATTCATCAATTTAATTAACAACATAAACCATTACTCACGGATCAGGGTACAGACCAGCTTTAAGCAAATTATGTACATTTGTGAATGTTGTGTAGAGCTCCAAAGAAAGATTTGCCATTGCTTCAGTTGCTGCAGAATCCACAAGTTTACTAAGTGATATAGCGATTCTTGGCATCCCCTTTGCTTTCTGGGCAACCAATTTTGCATGTGCAGCACCTGAAAGAAAGAGGGGGGGGGGGGGGAATCAATACATTGAAACCCCAAATATTCAACCAACTAAGAAACTTACCGGTAATAATATATCTGTATAGTTTTTAGGACCTGACTTAACAAATAACTTCGTATATTGGTTTAGACCTAGCATCATAAAATTTAGCCTCCCTTTGGAAGTTATTTTATTTCACTAACACTAAGAAATATGAAAATACTCCAGTGAGCACTGGTAAATTTTGCGACTCAAAGAATATTCGCAGCGTTGAATCCAAAACTGTTTGAGCATAAACTTGGGTCGTTTTTAAGGATTATGGACAACTGATTTAGATTTATGTTTGATAGATCCCTGACAGGAGCAATAGTTTTGGTAACTAAGTTCGATGAGAATTTATTAACAGAGAAAAATATATCTTCACCTGATATTCAATGACTCAAGAAAACATATGATAGAGTGACCAGAAAAAATCTCAAGAAGGTGTCAGAAAGAAAGAAATTCATATAAAATATATAAATTTCATAAAGGATACGCACAAATGAACGATCACAAGTGTGAGAATAATGTAAAGAGACTTAGAGGAGTTTCTAATAACCGTGTGTTTACATTAGAGATCTGACTTAGGCCCGTATGTGTTCACCATTGTTTCAACCTTCAGAACGTCTTCAAAATTAAATATCAATTCTATTGGAGATATGCTTTCTCATTTATCAAAAACCTAAAGCATATGCTTCTTGCTAAAAAGAGGAAAGAGAAAAGGAAATATTGTCTAAACATACTATACCACTGAACAAATTTGAAGAGAATAAAATTAAAGATCACCTCCAACTTTTGACTGTCCATCCATAACAAGCTTCACATCTTCAGACTTTACGGCAGCTATAAGGTAATCTACAAAGTCAGACCAAGAGCCTCCAATACCAGTTCTGTCCCTCTGTATAGAACGATATGAAGCTAGTGACTATGATTTGAAACATAAGAACCAAACTTCGCTTAGATCCTCTTAAGAATGAACCAGAAACAAAAAGATTAAAATAAAAAAAAATAAAAAAGCTGTCAAAAGAACAATGATTACAAATAAAACCACCAAAAAGATAGGCTTAACAAAGACAATTATGCAAGAATTAATTACTCATAACTCATAATTAGCATGTGGAATGTATGTTATATTCTCTTTTCTACCAAACAGCTTTTATTCCAGTTATCTAAAGAAAATGTAAAATGCGTCCTGTCCATAGTTTCATCAACTAGTAATATCTGCTTCAAACAGTTTCGAAGGAATCAATTCAGTTCAATATGAAGTTAGGAGAAAGTTCAGCTAGGTTTCTTTTGCTTTATCTCTCTCTCCATCCCTCTTAAAAAAGAAATGAAAATATAAAAGTACAAGCATCTAAAAACTTTGTTTTTGATAATTGGTTGGATTAAGCAATATTTCAAGTCTAATTGCTGGATTTGAGCTTAAGTCCTCTTCATTTTTTTAAAAAAGTAATTAAATTTGTGTTTAAATTCTCCGATTGGTCTTCCCTAAATCTATCCACATTAGCAATTAGAGCAGAAAATCTAGAATTGAAATGAGAGAATAAAACTTTTGCAGGAGAAGCTGAGAAAATTCAAGCATAGAATTGAGAGTCCAAAATAAGAAGGAAAGTAAGTTGAATAGGAGGCAAACCATATCTTCAAGCTCCTGCGCAGACTTCAAAGCGTCCCATGTATTTGAATGGAAGTCAGTGGCGCAGACATGGAGAGTAGAGGGATCACTTGGCAATCCGTGGACATGAAAGAGGAAAGGCTTTAAAGGGGTTTTGTGAGGTGCTGACCACTCTGCATTTATTCGCCCAAAAATTGGTTCCATTTCATCAAACCCCATTTCCAAATTTCTCTCTCCGCAAAAGGGGGTTTTAGTAGGTTTATCACTGATACAGAAAGCAAACTTTGCCTAGAGAAGAAAGCAAAAAATTTGTTGTTTTCTTCAGAGCAAAAGTATACTGTACAATTTCGTGGCCAATCCATAGACGGTGATGTTCAAACTGGGTCATTTGCTCTTTTCATCCTATTTTCTGCTCAAAATAAATAAATAAAAAATTACGATGAGTTATGCCGGACTAGATCTAAATTTATTGTTTATAGAATAAAAATTAAAAATTAATTTATTTGAAAAATAAAAATTATACAATTAATTAATGTGTAAAACAGTCTTTGATGTATAAATTTTGACTTTCGATCCTTTGCATATTCCCATCATGTTTGGAACAAAAAAATGTCATATATAAGAAAACTGTTTGCTTTGATTTCTCTTCAAATTACAAAAGAATTCATTCAAGGTGAAATTAAACCACCATTCAAGTGTAAAAGAAATAAAAGAATTAATATAATGAGTATCTTAATATAGAGCCAAGGAATATATAAGCATCAGTTTTGTAATTAGGAATATTAAGTGCTGCTTTCCAAAATGTTGGGCAAAATGTGAGGGTCTCTCTCGAATTCAACCATGTCATTCTCCTTCAAAGCAATCCATGCTTCTATTCCATCACCATCTTTTGTGTCCATCAGACTAATTCCTTCATAATTTTTGCTAACACTGCTCACCCACCATGGCTTTCCCTAACCAAAGTCGGCTTCATACCAAGGAAATCTACACCAACTCATTGTCTACATCTTTGTGGCCAAGTTTGCTTATAACTTTTGTGCCATAGGTAGCGGACAAAGAGGTAATATCATCGATGCTTGCCTTACCAATGCCTGCAGCTATGTCCCTTGTTGTACTTCCTACCGCGTTAACAAAGTCACTTAACTCCTTCCTTGCCTCAACTGTAGCAACTACAGTCACGTAGAAATTCCCTAGAGCATGCTCTAAAGATGGTAAATTTGATTTCCCCCGGGAAATAATAAATGAGAGTCCCTTGAATGCCCATGTTTGGCTGTAGAAAATATTCTCGTAAGAACCTTCCATATTAACGATAGGATGACCACCACTCGAGTAGGTCTGGTAAATGTGGCACTCGAACTGATTCTGTTCTTGAGTTGTGCTATTGTCAAAGCATCAAACACAAACCTCTTCGTCACAATGTTAGGGTCTCGACCAGAAGGTGCTGAAAATTGAGGTCCTGATAGCACTTTTATGGGAAAGAGTGACAACAAATCACCAAAACTTGGAAGACAACCTTTTATAGTCCCTGTTTGGCTAGTGTGTGCCCATTCCTTGATAAATGTTCCTAAAGTGAAACCATCAGCTAGAATGTGTGAAATTTGTATTGCTATGACTAGTCCTCCACAATTGAATAGGTTCACTTGCACACCAAGTAATGAACTTGATGACTGATCCATTTCAGGAAGAAGATCATCCAAAAGCTCAATATTCTTGGTTCCTTGATGGAGAAATTCAGCAACATCCGCGATGACTTTGGTTTGGACATAAAGTAATGGAAGAGTGTTGGTACATACCTACTTTAGTTATTTGAATATCAAGAAGAAATCATTTACTAAATATAACGAGATCATTGATCTTAACCACTATAAGTTCACTAGTTATCCAAATACTATTATTCAGCAGGTTGGTTTTATTGCATTCTTGTGACCTTAGTTCAAGCAATCTATCATAGAAAGATTATGTCATTAAGAGGAAGAATCTTTATTTTATTAAATAGGATGTCTCCCAAGCACCGAGTGGCTAACACATACATATATAAAGATAGTTTGAATATCAACCGATTGGCTTAAATAATCTAATAGCTAAACATTGGTTTGTGATGAATGAAGAAAAGAAGAAGCAACAAGCAAAGCAAAACAAGAAATATAACATAATGTAGTTTCATTTTATCCAAATTAAGGAATGGAATGCTAGTTTGGAAGTGGAGGACAAAATGTGAGGGTCTCGCTCGAATTCAGTCATGTCATTCTCCTTCAAACTAACTATTATTTGTATTCCATCACCATCTTTTGTGTCCATCAGATAAGCTCCTTCAAAAGCACCAAAGCTAACAGGGCTCACCAAAAATGGTTTTCCCCAACCAAAGTCAGCTTCATACCAAGGAAATTTGCACCAACTAGTGGTGCCATAAAAGTCCATCTTGTCTCCTTGGAGAAGTTTTTCTACACCTTTTTTCCAATTGTTAACAGTCAAAGAGGAAATATCATCAACGCTTGACGCCTTACCAATGGCTACACATGTGCCCCGTATTGTATTTCCTACCAACTTTACAAAATCATTCAACTCATCCTTTCTTGAGTGATCACTTGCCTCTAGATTAGCAATTGCAAACATTGCATAATTCCCTAGAGCATGTCCTAAAGACGGTACACATGACAGTTTCCCCCTAAAATTAATAGTAAATCCTAAAGACGAGTTCCTTGAATTTCCATTTTTGGTGGAAGAAATGTGTGTAAGAACCTTCCATATTAGGGACATCATGACCACCACTCTAGAAGGTTGCTTGATCATGTCGTCATTAGTAGTTGAATCGTCTTTGATTGTTTTTCTGAGGTTTTCTATTGCCAAAGCATCAAAGACAAACCTCCTTGTGACAATCTTAGGGCCAATAGTACTAGTATTGTTGGGAAGTGATGGCAACTGTAGCACTCTTGTTGGAAAGAGCGATGACAATTGACCAAAACTGGGGAGATTATTATTATCTTGCGTCATGGTCCCTGTAAGGCAAGTGTGCGCCAATTCATTTACAAATGTTGCTATAGTGAAAGCATCAACTATGATGTGCGAAACTTTTATCCCTATAGCTATTCCTCCATTATTAAATACATTCACTTGGACACTAAATAATGGACTTGATGGCATATGAACCATTACAGGAAGAATAAGATCAAGCAAAGACGACTCAATATTATTGGCTTGACCGAGATATTCAGGAAGTTCGTCTGCATTGACTTTGGTTTGAACATACTCAACACCTTCATCATTGCAGTCGATTGAGAATGGATCATCTCTTCCAAATCTTCCAGCAAAAGGGTAAAACTTGGTAAGCGTCTCCGCCAATGATTTTTCAAGCTTATCATATGATGAAGTGCTGCTCGGCAAGTAGTTGAAGAGGATTGGTACATAAGAACGAGGAGCCAGCTGATCGAACAAGGAAAGCTTCAATATCCGAAGATTATCCGAGGTAGAAGTTGAGGGTTTCAACATTTTCCTTGACTGAATTTCAATATCTAACTTCCCCATATCACAATTCACCTTCCTTTTTTTTCTTTTGATGAATAAAGTTTTTGTATCTAAATAAATCAATATTCATTCCTCTCTCTTATATATAATATATATTGGCACAACATCAATCTTACATTACGCAGGCCACTACTTTATTGCATTTAACATTCATAAAGTGCTTTGTTTGGAACGAACCATAACCTAGCTATGTTTATAGTGTATATACTAATAAGGTATATTTGGCGGCTAATTACATCTTTTTTCAAAAGTTTTCCCAATTCCAAAAAATTTGGATTTTTCATTGTTCTCGTATACGTTTCTTGGTTGTCTGATACATTGCAAATGATACATTACTTAATGGGAGAAATGTATCCGAAAGGGAATAGGGATGTATCCTAGGGGATAGCGATGTATGCGTAGGGAATTTTTGTAATTTTTTTAAATGAAAGAATTTTAGACATTATGATATCTTAAGTTGTGTAGTTATGTAATTTTACCTTCTATGTATTTATCATCATCATATTTTTGAACTTTAAGCTAATTAATTAAATACATATCATATCATATTTATACTTATACTATTCTAACATCTACTTATACTTATATTTAAAATAATTTTTTTTCTTATCTAGTTCTACTGATTATGCAGAAATCATAATATTTGAAGATTTTGAGATTTTGCCAAAACTATGTAAATAACCATATATAATTCCTTTTATATATGTTTCAGATTTTCAAATTAATCAAAATTTGTTTCTTATTAATTGATGTTAAATGTTAGAGATCTCAACACCTCATCTTAATGTATAGGGTGCTTGAGTTATTCTCAACCCCCTCAATTCAAAAGTGTTCTATCCCTGATTTTTTTTAGATGAATAAAATGTTAATTTTGTTTTAAAATATATTTTTGATAAAATAACTTAGAGTTAAATAAATATTTATGATATATTTTAAATCATATCAATCAAATGTCGCTATAAAGTTATGGTCATCCTCACTACACATACCTTTTGCATTTTCTTGGCAAAGGGTGGTTGTCAATTTTGGCACCAAACACCGTGAAATACTTTACAAACTAGAAATCTAAAATTAAAAACAATATTTTCAATAGAGTTTATAAATTTATTTCTCCTCAATTTAGGGGTGTTGGTGGTTCAGTTTGGATCTGTTAAAACCAAAACCAAATCAATCTAGTTGGTTTTTTAAATTTCTAAAACCAACTCAAATCAAACGAAAAAAATAACCATCGGTTTGGTTCAGTTTTTCTGGTTTTTTCAGTTTGAAAGTAATAAATTTTTGAGGACATCCGTATCTTGATAGACACAAACACCTAGTACATGAACAATCCATTGAAAATCTATTGTTGGTTCAATTAAACAATACTAAAGTTATCAGTACACTAACAAAGTGATTCAAATAAGAGAAGGTGTAACTATCTTATGAAAGGTATGGTAGGTAAAGACTAAAGTAATGAATTTTGATGGACTTGGACTTATGATTGTAATAGATGGGCTAAAATTTACGTGTTGGGCTTGATAAAATGATAAAGTTAAAGACTTAAGTTACTTAAAATTTAACAAAATATTTATATTTTATTTATGAATAATATATAAATAATTATAAAATTTATATATCCAATTTATCGGTTTGATTTGGTTATTTTTGCAGTTATTTTTTAGTAAAACCAAAACCAAACCAAATTGTATCGGTTTTTCAAAATGTAAAACCAAACCTAACCAAACCAAACCAAATATCGGTTTAGTTCGGATTGCGGTTCGATTTGATTTTTTAATCATAACCATGAACAATCCTACTCCTCATAACCTTTCTATTCATAGTGAAAATTCACTCACTAACTAAAAACGGGAAATTAGTCTTTACTCATCTATCAAATATTGAAAAATAAATTGAGGATGTTATTTACTTCGCATGGAAAACTTTTTCCAAAAACATAACTGATAGGGATTGGATTAAAATGAGACGAGTTAGTAAATGGATGAGGCTAAAATTGATTAGAACTGGAATGAGCTAAATAATGGATTGGGAAATGATCATGCATACAGACCCAATTATTTTGAAGAATTTTAAATGCTTATTAAAAATAATACCCTAATTAAAAAAAATGCTTATGTTAGATGATAGGTAACATGAATTGATTCATATTTTATTCATTTTTAATCAAATAACCAATCCATTTTAAAATGGATTAATCAAACTTACAACCATATATAGATTTAGTCTATTTTGCCACCCCTACATGTGACAATTAATTCCAGTGCCTTCATATGCAACATTTTCTTCTACATGAATCGGCTGAAAAGTTGAGAAGGATTTAAATGTCATAACTTAGTAATAATTAAGTTCCAGAGCTGTAAAACTTTTTGGAGTAGGATTTGCTGGTTTCTAGAATTTACTTCAAACTATAAATGAATTTTTGAATGGTGGAATTAATTCCTTAAATAGTCATCCAAAATTTAAGAGTTGTCTATAATTTATTTTTATTTTTTAGAAAATAAAATCACCCAACAAATACTATAGGTACAATAGGTTAAATATTTTTTTTAAACAACGGTGAAACTTTAACAATCAAGTTCGAAAAATAATAAAATTCTTATATAATTTAAGTTGTAATTAATAATTTTAACTATAATGCATGGAGATTTTTATGTGTTATCTTTAAATTAAATTAAAAGAATAATGGTGAGATAATGACAATACCTACTTTGTCCCCTCTACTCACTAGGCCACCAAACCCCTAATCAATTAAGTTAAAGTCAGCAAATTCCAACAGGTCCTTCTTATATTAAATATATGGAAAATTTCAATCCGTATAAATTTAGAATTTATAGATGTTTATTCAATTTGTATACGATTTATTGATACATTTAGTTTGTATAAATTATATATAAAAAAAAGAGTCATATTTGGTATGAAATTCTAATGAGATACAATTCTATAATTTATGAGATTATTTTCCTTTTTTCCAACCGAAATTACCATCCATTTTCATTAAAAAAAAATTGAGAACAGATCGAATTGTATATGATATTAAATGCAAGTGAAATATACAAATAAAAATATATATAGTAAATAAAATGTTACTATAGAATACTTTTATACTAATTTGATAAAATTCTAAAAAAAACGTATTATTTTGATGAATTGTTTTATATAATGGCTTAGTTTGATAAAAAATTCCTCATCAACACCATCACAATCCACAAGTATAAAAGAGGTGAAGGGCTAACTGAAGGAACAAAGTGCTCTGTTTGCTTGAGTGAGTTCCACAAGGTGAAGGGCTAATTGAATTAATTGGTAATTCGACCAAAAGTTAAATAAGACAGATTGATATAAATTAATTAATGAGCTTCTCAATCTCAACCAAATAAAATAATTAATTTAATTATAAACTAAATGATTCAAAACTATAACATAATTTAAACTAAATTAATTTAATAAAATATTTAACTAGAAAATAAAATCTTTTGAGATGATTTTCAAATATTCATAAAGTGACCAATTATATAAAAACATATTTATTATTTAAAAATTATAAAATTGACAAACTATTTTAAAATAACTTAGAAAAAAATATTTTGAATTTTAATAACTAGAAAATTAATCCATATTGTGGAGGGTCAAAATTGGGTGTCAACAATTATGACTTTTCCGAAGGGTTGCGACTTTTCCAACGAGTTGCGACTTTTCCAATGAGTTGTGACATTTTTGAATTGTTTTGTTTTTCTGATAAGGCACAATAAGTACCTTTTCATACTACCCTTTATTGGCAACTCTCTTATTTTTAAACTACGAATTATATATGTTTTCTATTTTTTCTTTTCTTAAAATACCCAATTTAGTATATCTTCCATATTTTATACGTAATGTAATATAATTTATTTTCACAACCCAAGCTTCTTCTTCTTTTCCCTATTCTTCAGACCATTGGTCAAGTTTAGTTACACTTCAAAATATCCACTTATAAGGTAATAAATAATAGGTTTCAATTTTCAAATATGTCTTATGTATGATACTCCCTTTGTCCCTAATTACTTGTCCATTTTGACAAATCAAGAAAGAACAATTTTTTTTTACCTATTATACCCTCAATTAAATGATTAATTACTTTGAAAAATGTATACCTTTTCATCCACTTTATAATTAATAGGGGTAAAATGGTAAACTCACTATGTCATTAATTGAATTCTTAATTAGTGTGTCAATTCAAAAATGGACAAGTAATTAGGGATAGAGGGAGAGTATAAATTAACCTGAGAGAAAATCAAACGTGCGTGGAATGTCATTGGATGTTACGAGGAAATTAACAATAATTATTGCTTGTAAGATGTAGGGTGCGTTAGGTAAGGAGGAAATTAATTCCATAAAAATGTCTTTCAATTTTTCCGTTTATTTAAAGATATGGAAAATAACTTTTCTAATGAGAGTAGAAAAAACAAGTTTAAAAATGAGTAAAAATCTCACTGCCAAAGGGTAAAATTACTTGGTTAAGTTAAGGTCTCTGCCGAAGATTTTTGCAATATTCTTTGACTAATTCCTTCGAATTCGTTGCTTGGCAAGTATTGGTACATACATACATATATACATACATACGAGGAGCATTCTGATCAAACAATGAATGTTTGAGGCTCCGAAGATGAATTGGATTTTGGGGTAGGAGTGGATCAGGGCTTTATGATTTGAATATTTAACTTGGACCAAAAATTCCCAACAACTCATTAAGAAATATTTGAAAATGGAAAGGATAAAATTTTTTTGGATTCAACACTTGCTCTTGGTTGATTTCAACTTGTTTGTTAGTAGTCCCTGTTGGGTATATATCAAGAGTTAATAGGAAATGGAGGGAAGATGAAAAGAGAAGAACTAGAAAAGTTGGGAACTTGCGCCGTTGTCATCGTCGTTCGCTTGGCTTTGGCTTTGGCTTTGGAAAATGATCGATCGAGAGATTATTTTTGGACAAAGTTTGTTTTAATTATTTATTAAATTAAATTAAAAGGCCAAAATGTTTCAATTAATTAGTTAATTAACCGACTTGGATCCGCGCGCGACCCATTTTATTTAAACTTTCTCATTTTATTTGAATTTCCCGCTTTTGGAAATGACTGTTCTGAAAGGTTGCAACTTTCAGGAACATCCATGATCGTTTGAAAGGTTGCAAACTTTCATTAATGGTCGTGTGGATTTTGAAAGGTTGCAACCTTTCGGAATCAGTTCCTCTTGGCTATAAATACCACTGATTCTTCTGACTTTTTCCATACAAAATTTTTTGATTTTTTCTTCTTCAACACAAATATTTTTCGTGTACTTTACTGCCGTTGAGTGACTCGCTGACACCAGCGTTTTGGGTATCAATACACAGGTGATTGAGATCATTCTATCCTGGGAGGACATATTCCAAATCAAACCTCATATACTAGAGGGGAATATTTTCCTTAAGGGGACACTGTGCATTTAGTGGGCTTGATCTCTTTCCATTCTGTCTTTTCCAGATTCTGGTATATTTTACAGATTTTAATTTTTTGTGAATTAATTTTTGTTCTTCTGTTCTTCACTGGTTCATTGGAAACTTTGGTAACTTCGTGTTTCTGTTTCTAGTAATCAATATTACTGTTTTTTAAAACACAGATTGGCAACAATTCTTAAGAAAATTATTTATTTTTATTTTCATTTGTGTTTCTAGTGGAGACAAAAACCTTCGTGGTTTTATACTCCTATTAAGTTTGCAATTTAAGTTATTGCTTACTGAGTCATTTGCATCAATTTCTATTTATTACAGATTCTGGAATGGCAAATGATAATGTTACGATGGCTGTTGCTGCACCAACTCGAACTGTTGTACCACCAACAGAGAAATCGAAAAAATTCTCTAGTGTGAATTTCAAAGGATGGCAGCAACGGGTATTTTTCTGGCTTACCACTCTTGGTCTGCAGAAATTTACCAATGAAGTAACTCCAGTGCCTGCTGTTGAAATGCTAGATAGAGAAAAAATCATGATTATTGAAGCATGGAAACATGCATACTTCCTATGTAAGGGCTACATTTTGAGTGCTTTAGAGGATGACTTATATAATGTCTATAGTGTAATGACAACTTCAAAAGAATTGTGGGATGCACTTGAGAAGAAATATAAGACAGAAGATGCATATTTAAAAAAGTTTGTGGTTGCAAAGTTTTTAGACTATAAAAGGTCAGATAGTAAAACTGTTGGATCACAAGTGCAGGAACTTTAACTTATTTTCCATGATCTGATTGCTGAGGATATGGTAGTAAATGAAGCTTTTCATATGGCTGCAATGATTGAGAAGTTACCTCCTTATGGAACGACTTCAAGAATTATCTAAAGCGCAAACGTAAGGAAATGAAGCTTGAAGATCTTGTGATTCAGCTCAAGATTGAGGAAGATAACAAGACCGCCGAAAAGAAGTCTCGTAAGAGTTCGACAATAATTGGAGTTAATGTTGTTGAAGAAGCTCCTACTAAGGGCAAGAAGAGAAAGAAGTCCAACGGACAGAAGTCAGAACAGGCCAAGAAGAAATTCAAGGGCAAGCTATAACTGTTGTGGTAATTTGGTCATAAGTCTTCTGACTGTCATGCTCCAAGAAAGGACAAAGACAAAGACAAAGGCAAAAGTCAAGAAAACATCGTGGAAGAGATGAAAGATGCAGATGACCTCTATGCAATGATCTCGGAGTGCAACTTAGTTGAAAATCCTAAGGAGTGGTTTCTCAACTTAGGTGCCACTCGACATATTTGCTCTGCGAAAGAAGTCTTTGCAACGTACACTCCTGCTGAGTTCGATGAAAATATGTTCATGAGGAACACAGAAACAACAAGGATTGCAGGAACTGGGAAAGTAATGTTGAAAATGACATCCGACAAGGTGTTAACTCTGAACAACATTCTGCACGTTCCTACTATTAGGAAGAATTTAGTTTCTGCTGCACTGCTTGTTAAGAACGAGTTTAAGTGTATTCTAGTTAGTGACAAAGCTATAATAAGTAAGAATGATATGTTCTTAGGAAAGGGCTACCTCACTGAGGGCCTCTTCAAACTGAATGTGATGGTTGTTGATAGTATTAATAAGAATTCTACTTCTGTTTACTTATTGGAGTCAAATGATTCATGGCATGCCCGTTTGGGACATGTAAATTACAAAGCCTTGCGAAAATTGATTACTTTAGAAGTATTGCCTGATTTCAAATGTGATACATCGAAATACAAAATTTGTGTGGGAAGTAAGTTTGTTAAACATCCTTACAAATCTGTTGACAAGAATTCTAAACCTTTAGACTTAATTCACACAGATATATGCGATATGAAGTCGACACCATCTCGTGGAGGGAAAAAGTATTTTATAACTTTTATTGACGATTGCACTCGATTTTGTTATGTATAGTTGCTTAATAGTAAGGATGAAGCAATTGATGCATTTAAGTAATACAAAAATGAAGTGATGAATCAATTGAATCTAAAGATCAAAATGATTTGGAGTGATAGGGATGGAGAATACGAATATTCTTTTACAGAGATATGTTTGGAATATGGTATTATTCATCAAACTACTGCACCTTATACCCCACAGTCAAATGGTGTGGCAGAACGGAAGAATAGAACATTAAAGGAAATGATGAATGCCTTGATAATCAGTTCTGGTTCACCACGAACTTGTGGGGGGAAGCCATCCTTACAGCTAACAAGATACTTAATAGGGTACCCCGTAGCAAATTGCAATCAATTCTATATGAGTTATGGAAAAGAAGGAAACTCAACTTGAAATATTTCAAAGTGTGGGGGTGTCTGGCCAATGTAGAGGTTCCTTTACCCAAGAGGGTGAAAATTGGACCCAAAACAGTGGATTGTGTATTTATTGGATAAGCTGTGAACAGTAAGTCTTGTCGATTTTTGGTTCACAAATCTGATAATCTTGAAATTCATGTGAATACGGTAATTGAGTCAGATAACATTGAGTTCTTTGAACACATTTATCCGTATAAAACTGAATGTGAGTCGACAAGTGAAAGACCTAAATGACCACGAGAAGAATCAACGGAAAATACATTACCTAATGAGGATCTTAGGCGTAGTAATCGCCAACGAAAATTGATGAGTCCACAAATTGGACTCTTTAGGGCAATATTTTAATATAAATTATGTCCTCAAATGCTTAAAGAAAAGCATGGACACGATGTCGCAAGAAGAAATGAAAAGGCTGAAAAGAACAAGAAATGAAGGCCTGAGGATCGCCGAGTCCACTTGGCGAGTCGCCGAAGGGTCTTACTTTGCGTTTTGTTCCAATGTGCTGAGCCCTGAAGGAAAGGATCAAGTCGGTAGAAAAAGGGAGCAGTCAACATATTGCTGAGAAGTTCTGCAAAGTAGTACCATGTCGCCCAATGACCCAGAGCACAATGATGATGAAGAATGGTGCAAGACGATGATGAACTACACCAAAAGGTAAATCACCGAGTTAATCGGCAATTTCGATTAACGACGCCGAATGATTCACTGCAGCACAAATCAGTGAAAACTATGAATACTAATTAGAGTTGTAGTTTAACTGTCAAAAAATTATTATAATTTTCATATAAAATAGTACTTTTTGATACTTTTGCTCCAAGTTTGAGAGGGTTTTGAAGACTTGAAGTTTCAAAGGGTTTCATCTTCAAGATTTGGATTTGGGTCTCTTAGATTCTTTATTATTGGCTTGTAACATGACTTAAATCTTCATAGCCATTTCAATGAAAGCTCATTTAGTTATAAATTTCTATCTCTTGATGTGTGGCTAAAAACCCCAATTCTTGGGGTGTGATTTTATGAATATGGGTTAGATTAGTTGTTGGGTCTTGCTTGCTGATAGTCTATTCGTAGTTTAAATGTGATTTCGTTTAGTGGTTGTAGATGAATTTAATGAATTTGTAGTTACAAATACAAGTTTATTTATGTGTTTTCGGCTTGCTCGAGAGAGAGGTCGTAAAACTAAGACCATTAGATTGATGGCTAGTGTGAGTAGGTCGACATGAGGTTCAGCTCGAGAGAGTGAACCCTAGTCCCATGTCCACACACTCAGCTCGAGAGAGTGAGTGGGTTAAGGCGGAGGTTGTTCTTTATGCGGCAAGTGGGTGTTCGAGAGAAATACATTTGAAACGGAGTAAGTTGCTCGAGAGAGAGCTTATCCCTCTTAAAGTCTTGCCTAGTCACAGATACTCTATCAATTCTCTATCAAAAGCATGGACCTAATGATTTAGTCTATCCCTTATTCCATTCACATCCCAAGAATCCCCTTTTATTTATTAAATCTCTTTGTTAATTTTGTTGTTTTTACTCACTAGTGACAAAACCCCATTGTTAATTGACACTCTTGTGTCCCCTTTTAATTTATAATATTTTTAATCGTTAATGGTTTTAGCTTCGACTAGTTAGAACTAAATTTTATTTTTCTATTAATTCTCAAAACCACTCCTTTAGGAACGATCCCAACCCTTGGTTGGGTTATTATACTATTGCACGATCGTAGACACTTGCATTAGAAGTTGTGTCCTAGATTACGCAAACATCAAAATGGCGCCGCTGCCTGGGAGTGGTGTTATTTGAGAATTTTTAGATTAGTAAAATTTTTATTCTTCTTAGTTGTAGATCACTTACTTAATTTTTAGTTTTGTATTTTGCTTGTTTTAAGCTTTAAAACAGAGAAGGTGAATATGTCAAGTAGAACTCTTGAGCAAATAGAGTTTCCTCCATTAGAAGTAATGATGTTCATGGATCACATTCTAACCTTTAAACAATTAGAAGGTGAATGGATTCATGAAGCATGAGCAAGGTTTAAATCGCTTCTGATTCGATGCCTCACTCATGAAATTCCCGATATAGTCCTCATTGACTGCTTCTACAGAAGTTTGGTCTTGTAAACAAAGCATTGGCTAACCAACTCATTCTGGGTGGTATTACACAACAACCTTATATGATAGCAGCCCACCTGCTTGATCTCATGGCTAAATCAAACTAAGAAGTAAAGAAAGACTTCATGTTGGCCACACTGATGACTCAAATGGATTAGTTGGCCAAAAAAATAGTGGAGATTAAACTCCAATGCAACAGAAATAACAGATACGCCCCCCCTCATGAGCGAGGAAAGCCCAAGAACAATGAGGGTAAACGTGTCAAATGAATGCTCTCAATTATTTTCAACAAGGTAAGTGAGCATGACAGGGTGCTGGAAGAGATGAATGAAAATATCGAAGTGATGAAACAGATGATTGGTTCTCATTCCAGATCCATTCAGCTGCTCGAGAACCTTACGCGTTATGTGTTGCCTCATCTTAATCTGCCACAAAGAAGGGGCTTGCCAAGTGATGTTTTGGCTAACCCCAAAAGTGAAGTTTAGGTGTTAACCTGCATTATGTCACGACGTTAACTAATGCGCTGTTTGTGAGGCAACCCAAAAACATTTATTGATTTATTGTTATTTTACAAAATAACAGTATGTTGAATGAACAGTTTAAAGTGTGGAGAGTGTGTGAAAAGTGCATTTGGCGAACTAATAGTTCTATTCAGCGAATCGCCGAATAGGTTAGCGATCCCGATGAAAATCATCGTTTGGACCTTTACTTTGATTGAAGGTCCTGTAAAACTCGTTGAGGTAAATGACCATTCGGTGGTTCGCCTACTGGATCAGCGAGTGTGACTAATGACACCGAATGGGTACGAACTAGATGGTTTATAATGGTTAAAGGTTCTAGAATTTGAAATCCTTCACTTTCCCTCGCTTTTAATCTTCACAAACTCACACCAAGGTAGTATTTCCAATATTCTTATATTCCACTAGTATTTTGGTTGGTTGATTTGTGCTCGGAGTTGAATTTCTTTGTTGCCTAGCTTTTCAATCACATTTTAATCGGTGCATAAGGTTAGTTCTCCAAATCCTGAGTTTTACTTTCAAATAGTTTGTACTCTTTTGCAATGATCGTATCTTATTGATGTGTGCTGGGCCTCTCTGATAGGATTAGAATGATTAAATGCCTATTTTAATTTGAAAATCTTCCCGTATTGTTTGATTGTCGAATGCCCGTAATTTTTATGCTTTTTAATGGATTGGGTTGTGATTGCGTGTCCTTAGACTGACTGAGTGAAGTCTAAGTAGCCCATGTTTGCGCTAAATGTCAAAAATTTGCTCAAAGATAGATGGGGTGACACCACTCTTAAGAACAAATATCGTCAAATGGCCAAATTAGGCAAATTCGGGAGAAATCTGAGTATCCCGGGGTGATGGGTAGTACGGGTCTTGTTTGGATTTCGTTAGTGCATGCATTGATTTTGCTTTCGGGGTTTGTAGGATTGAATTCGAGAAGATGGATTAAAAATGGGCACGTTGGGCCATTTGGCGAGTTGGGTCAAGCTCGCTGAATCATTCGATAGCTCGCCCAATGTCTCCATCTCGCCCTTAATATCATGTCAAATTGGATGTTTGAGTCTGTAACTTTTAGCGAGACACCATGGGTCGCCGAACGCATTTGGCAATTCGCCGAAAGTACTATTGATCACCCTTTGTATGCTATTCTGACCCCCTAATACACTGCAACTTTCGGCAGACAAACCTATGCTCGCTGAAAGGAGTCGGCGATTCGCCAAAAGGGCCTTCCCATTACCGACTTGTTATAATTTGAAGTCAATCCTTTCGGCGAGCCCGAGTTAGCTCGCCAAAGAGGTTCAGCGACTTGCCGATCCACTTGGCAAGTCTTCATGCAGTAGATTGCCTGTGCTTTTATTTGATTTTCCCCTAACTCTTCCCAATCGTTTGTAGGTATGAACAAACCTAATAAGGCAGGCAGCAACACACCATCCCGAGGTAAAGAAAAAGGGATCAGAATCAATGAGGATGCAACTGCATCCAGAAATAAGGCCATTAAACTTTCCACAACTGGTGGGAAAGGTAAGGGCAAAGATAAAATTGTTGAGCTATCAGATGCAAGTTCAGACAGTAGTGGTTTTTACACCAATGACCCAACAACATATGACAGTGAGAGTATGGTTTCTAATGAAGATGAACATATGGAGGCACGGAGGAATGAGTTGCGACCTAAACAGCTGAACGACCCATCTCAGATAAAAAATCATTGATCCACCACTCCGACTCCTCCAGTTCCAAAGCAGGCAATAGTATTGACACCTCTAGTACAAGGCCCCCACCTAAATCAATGAATAGATTATAGTATGATGGCTGAGAACGATTATTGAGGAGAAAAGGTTGTCCATATATGGGATGATCGATTAGTATCCCGAATAATTTAGTGTCTGAAATATCATAAATTTCAAATCTTCACAAAACCTCGTGGCTCTTACATACCAAGCTGGGTGAGAGAATTTTACAATGTATACAGTGCATTGGTACCTCAATGGAAGAGGCTAGTGTCGTCTTTCAAAGCAGTTGATTACGTGGTTGTTAGATGGAGGAAGGTAGCTTGTGACAGTGAGGCTATCAACACAGCCTTGGGTATGTCCAATAATATTAATGATCACTTCTAGCACTTGATCAGAATAGAGAAGTTGGATGAGATGAAATAGTGGTTGGCCCCGTTAATCTCAGATGATAATGCTCTGAAATGGTTAGCAGAAGGAGTTTCGATTGCAAAGAAAAATATGAACGTAACTGCAAGATACTGGTTTAGGTTCATCAACAGTACAATTATGCCATCACAGAATAAATCTATCCTTCGCCTTGCTAAGGCAATTTGTCTTGGATGCATCATAGAGAAAACCAGGATAAATCTAGGGATGATCATTGCTTCTGAGATCCATATGCATGCAAACCAGAACCAGCCATCTCTCCCTTTCCCGATATTAATCACTGCATTATACAAAAGAGCTCGGGTGCCTAGAGATGCAAAAAAAGATGTGGAATTGGTTGCCACCGCCTCCACTGATATCCGAAAGATTGAAGCCGAATATCTTAAGGACCAAGCCAAAAAGAAGCAGAATGAAGCTGTGACCACTGGATCTATACTTGCAGAGACATCTTTGCGTACTCCGACCCCTAGGCCTTTAGATATATCTGACGCCATTACCACTTCTGCTGACACTCCAGGTCCCTCTGCTCCTACATTACCACCTAGAACTACTGTTGTTGTTGCCTCCTGTGAGCCGATCACTCAAGCATCCTTGATTCGGATGGGACAGTTTGTCCAATTTGCTGATTGTCGAGCTGCCAACATAGAAAGCTCTATTCCAGGCATAATTTAGGCTGCCCTCGATGATGATGTGAAACCACTGAGCACTACTATTGATGCTCTAGTGGCTAGGATAGCAGTGTGTGAGCGCGACCAAGGAGCCACAGAGGAGGTGACAGCCTTAAAGGCCGCCATTGCAGAGCTGAGAAAAGATGTGGACTACCTAAAATCCATCGATATGTCCATGATCTTTGGAACAGTGGAAATTCCAAATGTGCCCAAAATTCCTCAAACTAGCATAAGACATGGGTATGGAATGGAGCATACAACCGATCATGAATTAGAGGCAGAGACTGACAAAGAGATATTTGAGGGAGCCGCAGCGGACGACATAACCAAGACTGAAGAAATCATGATAGATGCTGTTGTGCAGGCTTTCTTGGCAAAGGCTCTTGCTGCTGGATCCAGTGAAGCTGGTCCTTCTTGGGTCACTCCGGGCACTGATGCCCAGACAGATGGAGCGACTACTTAGATAGGATCCCCTATTTACCTCCTTCTCTGTCTTTTTTCATTTTACCTTTTGAATTCTGTGTTATTTGCATTTGAGGACAAATTATTTTTATTTGTGGTGGGGTGAGGCCCACACCTTTTGTGTGCTACTATTGTTCATGTTTTGTGTATATTTGGGTTGTTCTTTTTAAAATTGTGTTAATACTGCTTTTCTGTGGATGTTTGAGTTTGTGGCTCCTTTTATTTTAAATTGCAAAATGATTTTGATCCGTTTGCCACCTCTCGTGTGTTGAATGTTGCTATTCTTTTGCAAAATTTAAGTCTTGGTTCCGATTAATACCAATGACTTGAATAGTACTTACAATTGAACGAACGTGAATGTACTGCTACGATGAGGCCAAATGAAGTTACATAGACAATATGTAAACTCTTTGCATCTCGTTGTGATTAGCCATTTATCAAATTGATTCTCTGACCATTGCACACTAGTGAAAGTGTGGAGTCTTGTTTGACTTAAGTGTCGATGCCTTGTGTGATAAGCTTACCTGGAACCATGCATGACAACACCTAGAATTTGCCTTGTTGGTCCGATTAACTAAGTAAGACTTTCTCCTAATATGATCTTAGGCAACTTCGAAGAGTGTGAATCAATTTGACATATACCTCTTTTGTGACTTACCTTGTGAGCGTGTGATTCTCTCTTGAACGCCCTTTGAGCCTTACCCTTCTTTGGAAAAAACATAATGAAAACTAGACCTTTCTCAATCCATTACCTATAATCCTCTTGAACTGTGGTTATTTGAATAGCCAACTTAGGCCAAAAGCCTAAGTTGGGGGTGTGGTGAAAAGATAAGGGCGAGTTAAGAAGTGCAAAAAAAGTCTCCTCTTACCCATGGTTTTAAGAAAAATGGAACCCCTCCATATAAAAAAAAAAAAGAGAAAAGAAAAAGAATGAAAAAGAAAGTTGTGGAATAAAGTACAAAAGATATGGGGTTCCCAAACAATCCATGGGAAGCAAATAATAGGATGAGCTATGATGCACTAATGAAAATGATGAAGGAAAAAGAAAGAAAGTGTTGAAAGCACCACATTTCGTGAGGATAAAAGTCACTGAGCCTAAATGACCATACCTTTACACTCAGCCCCGTTACAGGCCTTGTTAAGACCTTTGTGATCTTGAGAAAGTAGAAACAAATGCTGACTGGAAAATATGGGAAAACTTATGAGTGAAAGGATGCATTGTGTTCATCTTTGTGAGTGTGAGCGTTGTATATTATTCCTGAACTTTAAATTGATTATACCTTTGTGTGTGAAAATGGATTCATCATTTGTATGAGGGCATTCGAAGGCTTTTGTTGAGCTTGAAATTACATTTGAAGCAAGTATTGTGAGCTTGAGAATCTTTGGTAATGGTGTGTCACAACTAGAATTTTTTAGTACACAATTGTAAATTGAGTCTTGTTGTGTGCAATCATGATTGAGTCTTGTGTAGCACTGTTCTAGACACCCTTTTTGAACGGTTGAACTTGAGTTTGCTTGAGGACAAACAAAAGTTTAAGTTGGGGTGTTGATGAGTCCACAAATTGGTTGGGTGATTATACTATTACACGATCGTAGACACTTGCATCGGAAGTTGTGTCCTTGATTACGCAAACATCAGAAATCCACTTCTTTCAGAACAGTTTTTATGGTATTCTTGCTTGAAAATGAGCCTCCAATATTTAAAGTAGCTATGTCTTCGTCTGAGTCAATCTATTGGAAAGAAGAAGTCAATAGAGAGATCGAATCAATTTTAAGTAATCATACTTGGGAATTGGCTGATCTTCCTCCAGGAAATAAACCTTTAGTATCAAAATGGGTCTTTAAAAGGAAAATGAAAGCCGATGGGACTATTGACAAATATAAGGCAAGACTTGTAGTCAAAGGATACAGACAAAAGGAAGGTTTGGACTACTTTGATACATACTCTCCAGTAACAAGGATAACATCAATTTGGATGTTAATAGCACTGCGACAGTGCATGATCTTAAAATCCACCAGATGGATGTAAAAACAACCTTCTTAAATGGAGAGTTGGAGGAAGAAATTTACATGAAACAACCTGAAGGGTTTGTGGTTCCTGATAAAGAAGAGAAAGTGTGTAGACTTGTCAAATTGCTTTATAGACTCAAGAAAGCACCCAAACAATGGCATGCTAAATTTGACCAAACAATGTTGGCAAATGGATTCAAGATTAACGAATGTGATAAGTGTGTTTACATAAAAAACGTTCCGAATCATGAAGTCATTTTTTGTTTGTATGTTGATGAGATGTTAATAATGAGTAAAAATATTGATGATATAAATGATACTAAGCGCATGTTGTCCAGCAAGTTCGATATGAAGGACTTAGGAGTTGCTGATTTGATCTTAGGGATCAGAATTCTCAAAACTCCTCAGAGACTAGCATTATTTCAATCTCATTATATTGACGGAGTATTGGATAAGTTCAAGTACTTGAATTTCAATGTTGTCAAAACTCCAATTGATTTAAGCTTTACATTTCAAAAGAATGTAGGTGAAAGTGACTCTAAATTGGAATATGCCAGAATGTTGGGAAGTTTGATGTATATTATGAATTGTACACGACCAGATGTAGCATGTGCTATTAGCAAATTGAGTCGGTTCACTAGTAATCCGAATCAAACTCACTGGATGACAATGAAACGTGTGTTGGGGTATCTGAAACATACACAACACTATGCTTTGCATTATAATAAATATCCTGCCGTGATTGAAGGATATAATGATGCAAATTGAATCACCGGATCAAATGAAGTAAAATCCACAAGTGGTTATGTGTTTACACTTGGTGGAGGAGTAGTCTCTTGGAAATCATCCAAATAGACATGTATCACTCGCTCCACAATGGAATCTGAATTTATTGCTTTAGATAGGGCTGGTGAAGAAGTTGAATGGCTCTGGAATTTATTAGAGGATATTTCATTCTGGCCTAAACCTGTGAGACCTATTTGCATACATTGTGATAGTCAAGCAGCAATAGGTAGGGTAGGGAGCGTCATGTACAACAGGAAGTCTCGTCATATACGATGGAGACATAACACCGTAAGACAACTTCTCTCTAGTGGAATTATCACAATTGACTATGTGAAGTCAAGCGATAATGTGTCAGATCCACTAATGAAAGGCCTAGTGAGAGAGGCAGTTAAAAGATCATCTAAGGGAATGGGTTTACGGCTTAGGACAAGTCAGCATGGCGGTAACTCTATCTAGCAGACTGGAGATCCCAAGAGCTAGATACAAGGAGAAAAACAAAGTTGTGACTGACGGTTCTACATTGTCAATCAACTCAATCCATTCTCATGATGAAGACAATGTTCAGGAACAAAATTAAGACTTTAACGCTTGTTAATGAGTTAATAAAGCTTAAAGTTTTTAATGATTTGCTAAGTTTGGCAGATTTGACCAAATAGTGTATCTACGAGATGACAAGGTTATAAATCACCTATGTGAGTGTGAAATATAAGCCGCTTCAAAGATAATTTTATGTCAAAAGCCTATTCTCTATACACTCATGAAATCAGGAGGTGTTCATGGCTGAAATGAAAACAACCGTAAGAACCATAAACGGTAAAGGGTTAATTGTGTGACTATGGTTGTCTAGGTATCCATCAAAGCTCGACGGTTCAAAGATATCACATCTACCGATTGACCGAGTATATCCGACATATGTTGACTATGGAAAGTCCAAGGAGAAACCTACTTATCCAGATGCAATTGATCCTTGCTTGTAAAATACGCACTCGTCCGTGCATTTCTTATGTTATAACCATTCCTCATTCATGTGGGGGATTGTTGGGTATATATCAAGAGTTAATGGGAAATGGAGGGAAGATGAAAAGAGAGGAACTTGAAAAGTCCTCTTATGCTTTAGTAAAAAGGCGTTTCTCCCTCATCGGTGGTGGAAAAAAAAATAAAATAGTTTAAATAGAGAAACACTTCTATTAATTGTTAAAAGGGTTGGAAAGAGGGACCGCCATTGTGCCGTCGCTCGCTCGACTCGGCTTTGGCTTTGGCTTTGGAAAATGATTGATCGAGAGATTATTTTTGGACAAAGTTTGTTTAAATTATTTAATTAATTAAATTAAATTAAAAGGCCAAAATGTTTCAATTAAACTTTCCCATTTTATTTGAATTTTCCGCCATTGAAAATGATTGTTCTGAAAGGTTGCAACTTTCAGGAACAACCATGACTGTTTGAAAGGTTGCAAACTTTCATTAATGGTCGTGTGGATTCTGAAAGGTTGCAACCTTTCGAAATCAGTTCCCCTTGGCTATAAATACCACTGATTCTTCTGACTTTTTCCTTATGAAAATTTCTGATTTCTTTTTCTTCTTCTGCACAAATAGTTTTCGTTTACTTTACTGTTGTTGAGTGGCTCACTGACACCAATGCTTTAGGTATCAATACACAGGTGATTGAGATCATTCTATCCTGAGAAGGCATATTCCAAATCAAACCTCAGATACTAGAGGAGAATAATTTCCTTAAGGGGACACTGTGCATTCAGTGGGCTTGATCTTTTTTCGTTCTGTCTTTTCCAGATTCTGGTATGTTAGATAGATTTTAATTTTTTGTGAATTAATTTCTGTTCTTCTGTTTTTCACTGGTTCTTTGGAAACTTTGGTAACTTTGTGTTTCTGCAAAGTTTCTGGTAATCAGTATTACTGTTTTTTTAAACACAGATCGACAACAGTCCCCTTTTATAGAGTACAACACTTGATTTTCTCTCAGGTTAATTATCATACATAACACATATATAGTAGTATTTGAAACGTATTAAGAAAATTAATTCCCCATCATCCTAATCGAGTTTGAAATAACATGAGAACCCAGAAAAATGTCACAAGAGACTGTCTCCATTAAAAATAATGCATTCAAGATTCTTATAATTTCACTAGTCTCTGGACTCTAGGTACGTGGACTGCATGCACGTTTGTCCCTAATCACATCTTTCGGTAATTTATTCAAAGTTTGGCAAGTAATGAAATCGATTGTCATAATAACTTAGGTCCTATCTTCAACATTGCTTAAATATGCTACAAACAAGTCATTCCAGATATCTGTAAGTCCTGGTAAGCACCATAGAAAAATGATAGTATGGGATTAAAAGTGTTACTTAAAGAGTTTAATTACCAAAAAACGAAATTAAGTCATGGGGCATGGGAAAGACTATAATGCCCTTCTAAAATCCAGATTAGACTTTCCTTAATTGAACAACCCAACTTCCAATGGGCATATCTCACTAATATGAACTCAGAATCGCGCAAACTAGGTGGCGTTGGAAAGATTATTCCAAGATATTTCCTACGATATCTGGAAACACACCTAAATCATCTTGAGCTAGGAGTTATGGTTGTTTGAAGTTGACCAAAAACCCAACTTAACATACTTGACAAATTTTCCAGATTTTTATATTCTTTCCAAAAATGACTATTTCCAATTTTTAACTTCTTTCTAGTTAAGGGGTGTTACAATTTATTTATAATATAATATATTTTATTTTAACAACCCAAGCTTCTTCCTCTTTTCCCTATTCTTCAGACCATTGTTCAAGTTTTATTACACTACAAAATATCTACTTATAAGGTAATAAATAATGGGTTTCAATTTTCAAAAATGTCTTATGTATGATATAAATTGACCTGAGAGAAAATCAAACGTGCATGGAATGTCATTGGATGTTACGAGGAAATTAACAATAATTATTGCTACTTGTAAGATGTAGTGTGCGTTAGGTAAGGAGGAAATTAATTCCACAAAAATGTCTTTCAATTTTTCCGTTTATTTAAAGATGTGGAAAATAATTTTTTTAATGAGAGTAGAAAAAACAAGTTTAAAATGAGTAAAAATCTCACTGCTAGAGGGTAAAATTACTTGGTTAAGCTAAGGTCTCCGCCAAAGATTTTTGCAATATTCTTTGAGTAATTCCTTCGAACTAGTTGCTTGGCAAGTATTGGTACATACATACATATATACATACATACGAGGAGCATTATGACCAAACAATGAAAGTTTGAAGCTCCGAAGATGATTTGGATTTTGGGGTAGGAGTGGATCAGGGCTTTATGATTTGAATATCTAACTTGGACAAAAAATTCCCAACAACTCATTAAGAAATATTTGAAAATGGAAAGGATAAAAATTTTCTAGATTCAACACTTGCTCCTGGTTGATTTCAACTTGTTTGTTAGTAGTCCCCTTTTATAGAGTACAACGCTTGATTTTCTCTCAGGTTAATTATCATACATAACACATATATAGTAGTATTTGAAACGTATTAAGCAAATTAATTCCCCATCATCCTAATCGAGTTTGAAATAATATGGGAACCCAGAAAAATGTCACAAGAGACTGTCTCCATTAAAAATAATGCATTCAAGATTCTTATAATTTCACTAGTCTTAGGACTCTAGGTACGTGGACTGCATGCACGTTTGTCCCTAATCACATCTTTCGGTAATTTCTTCAAAGTTTGGCAAGTAATGGAAGAGTGTTGATACATATATAGTTATTTGAATATCAAGAAGAAATCATTTAATAAATATAACGAGATCATTGATCTTAACCATGGTAAGTTCACTAGTTATATATCCAAATACTTTTATTCTAGTAGGTTATTGGTTTTATTACATTAATCTTGTGATCTTATTTCCAGCAATCTATCGTACAAATTAAAAAGAATTGATTTTGGTTGATCTCCTCTTTTGTAGAAGTGATGATTTCACAATTATAATCAGTTCATTTTACTAGACCAACAAGCAAAGACAAGAAAGATATTAATTATATCAATCTTTATTAAATAGGATGTCTCCCAAGCTTCGAGGGGCTAACACACACATACATAAAGATAGTTTGAATATCAACCAACTGGCTTATTAATCTTATAGCCAAATATTGGTTTGTGATGAATGAAGAAAACAAGAAGCAACAAGCAAAGCAAAACAAGAAATTTTAATTAGTAGTTTCATTTTATCCAACTATGGGAGTGGAGGACAAAATGTCAAGGTGTTTCTCGAATTTAGTCATGTTTTTCTCCTTCAAATAAACCGTTAGTTGTATTCCATTACCATCTTTTGTGTCCATCAGAGTAGCTCCTTCAATAGCATTGAAGCCAACGGGGCTCACCCAAACTGGGTTTCCCCAACCAAAGTCAGCTTCATACCAAGGCAATTTGCACCAACTAGTGGTGAAATAAAGGTCCATCTTGTCTCCTTGGAAAAGTTTTTCTACAGCTTTTTTTCGATTGTTAAGAGTTAAAGAGGAAATATCATCAATGCTTGACCCCTTACCAATGGCTACACATGCGTCCCGTATTGTATCTCCTACAGACTTTACAAAATCATTCAACTGATCCTTTCTTGCCTTATCGGCCTCCATATTAGCAATTGTTACCGTTACATAATTACCTAGAGCATGTTCTACAGACGGTACACATGACAGTTTCCCCCTAAAATTAATAGCAATTCCTAAAGACGAGTTCCTTGAATTTCCATTATTGGCAGAAGAAATGTGTGTAAGAACCTTCCATATTAGTACTAGTGTTGGGAAGTGATGGCAACTGTAGCACTCTTGCTGGAAAGAGCGATGACAATTGACCAAATCTGGGGAGATTATTATTATTATTATTATCTTGCGTCATGGTCCCAGTAAGGCAAGTGATCGCCCCATTCATTTACAAATGTTGCTATAGTGAAAGCATCAGCTATGATGTGCGAAACTTTTATCCCTATAGCTATTCCTCCATTATTAAATACATTCACTTGGACACCAAGTAATGGACTTGATGGCATATGAACCATTACAGGAAGAATAAGATCAAGCAAAGACGACTCAATATTATTGGCTTGACCGAGATATTCAGGAAGATCATCTGCGTTGACTTTGGTTTGGACATTCTCAACACCTTCATCATTGCAGTAGATTGAGAGTTGATCATCAATATCTTCTCCAAATCTTCCAGCAAAAGGGTAAAACTTGGTAAGCGTCTCCGCCAATGATTTTTCAAGCTTATCATATGATGAAGTGCTGCTCGGCAAGTAGTTGAAGAGGATTGATAAATATGAACGAGGAGCCAGCTGATCGAACAAGGAAAGCTTCAATATCTGAAGATTATCCGAGGTAGAAGCTGAGGGTTTCAACATTTTCCTTGTCTGAATTTCAATATCATCTAACCTCGCCATTACGATTTTATTTGGTGGATGACTGAGTAAACAAAAGAGAAAGTAATTTGAGTATTACTTTTGCTTCTTTTCTTAATAGCTTCTCTCTTTTTTTACTACTATATATACATATAATGCCTGGCATGCAGGCCATTATATAGTTTCAACTCTACAGACTGCCCAACATGTTTATGCAACTTTTTACGCCTTAGTTTATTTAATAAATAAACATGGCATGAAAATTGGATTAAACAATTTAGGGGCTTCAATTATCGTGTGTTACACTTTCTTCATCGTATCAAATACGATTGCATTCTTTAACTCTAAAAATCTGACACAATATTATTCTCTTTTGATTATGCACAATCACACTCTTCATATTCTGCAACACATCTGATATCCTGCTTCTAATTAATATAATTCTTTATATCTAAATTAAATAATCTTTAATTTATCTATTCTACATAAGAAAAACACAAAATACTATTTCTAACTCTTCTGTTTCATGATTTATCAATAATTATTGAAAATATTTAAAATGACGAGAAAATAACACTTATACTCCAAAAAAGTAAAATATTTACTCTTAAATGGCTCATTATTTTCATATTCTCCTTTTATTTTAAAACGGCATAAGTCTCTTTTTATTCGCACGCTAAGGTCAGGATCCACCCCTTTTTTATCCTCTGATGCTATCACAATATATTACAATATATAAATATAATCTGATGGTATCAAAGAATAACTGAACAATGTTTTCATTGAAGGATTGTTTCTTCCTCCTTGACACCATCAAAGTTTAATATACACTGGTGATTTCAATGAGTAATTGAGCAATGTTTTCATTGAGATTTTCTTTAGTCTTTCGATAAATTACTTAATCATCCATAATACCATTTCGGTATATCTACATGGTGTCATGGTATATCATAGAGGTATATTTCAATTCTTCAATATTTTGATTTAAAAATAGATACAATTTTTTTAAAATTTGCAAAAAGAAATATAAAATAGATTTTCTACTAATTTAGAATTTAAATAAGAATGTGACTTTTATAATTTTCTCTTAATTGTTTCTTATTTATTTCTTAAAAAAAGAGTTAATGGATAGTCTTAGCTTTATTTTTATTATTTTTGGCATAGGGTGATATTTGGTGTAAATCTAAAATAATTGAATTATTTGAATGGATACAAAAATATTTACTTTTATTATTTTGACTTTTCTTTTAAGTGTAAGATTTGGATCTCAACTATATGTTATTTTATGATTCACATGACATTAATTTAAGAGATCATTGAACATTACTTGAAGGAATAGTACTTGACACTTGACAGGGTCTTTCTTCGTTTGTTTATTGCCATTCATACTCATGATTAATAATTGATATAACTAAATTAAAAAAATTTAGGGGCTTAATCACTTTACTTATTTGAGGTTTTAATCCACATTTTATAAAAAATGTTCTCCAAGTTCAATGATTGACAACTTTGATCCCCCTACGTACATGCACTTTCTCAAGGTTTTTTTTTTTTCTCTTTTAAAATTTTTATTTTGATAAATACCTACTTGGCAATACACCAACCTAGTCACTTCTTGTTGATATATTATATAAAAATATTAGTGATGAAATTATTGTTAATTGAGTTTTTTTTTTCCTTTTTCATTTTAGATTGTCATCATCGAAGGAAATTATAGTGATGTATTTGAATTGTTTTTTAATTGATATGATCTTGTTAAAGTAATTGAATTATTCATCTATTTCTTCAAAGTGGATATCCTTCGAGAAAAATCTTGATAAGTCATTGATCTTAACTTTCATTATATTGTATACAACTGAGTGTACATGCTGAAAATGGGCTGAAAAGCCCAAAATCAGCAGTTTGGCCCAAGTAACTGATTTAGGAGGATAGAAAAGGAAAATTATATGAAATAACAAACTATTAATTCAAATTAAATGTTATAGCCATAGTTTATTTTAATTGTAATTCGCAGCAAACATCCCTTTTTTTTGCCATCCGATTTGATATACAATTAGCCATTTTCGGTATACAATTAGCCATACTATACATTTCGGTATAAAGTGTGTTTGTGTTTGTATAAAGCGAGAGAAAAGTGTATATACAAATACATATATTTTCGTCCTATACACTTATAATTATACAAATACATATCTTGTTATACAAATTACAATGTATAAATGAATTTATACAAAACTGAACAATTTGTATAAAATTGGATGTTTGTAGCGAATTATACAAATCAAAAGCTCCATAGCAAACATAAAATTTGCTATGGAGCGAAATTATACAAACTATAGCTATAACATACAAATCTGATTTTTATGTTTGCTATATGTGAAAGTTGCTCGGACAGAAACCAGTCTTGGGCCCAATTTTATTATTTCATTTGTTTTTACTTAATTGTATTTGTTTATCATGTATTAATTCTAACTTTAAATGTTTAAACTAACTTAATTAAATCCCCCAAAGATGGACCATTTTATGTTGGCTTACTCTTTTAAATGATTTTACTCAAACGTCTTTTCTTTACTTGGTCATTTTTAAGAAACTTTACTCTTTACAAATTATTTCAAGTGTTTAAGTTAATTACTTTAAATTTCTTTTCCTTTTAAGATTTTTCCCCCCAAAAGTTAGTCAAGAATAAATTTTCAAGTCGTCGAATAACCGCACTATCGCTAACACCTTTTCAAAGTTGAAATTTAAACCTCTTAACTTTTTCTCCTAATTATTTTTAAAACTTAATTTGTTAGAATCATTTAAATAATAATTTTTCTTAATTTCTTTTAAAAATTAGATGACGACTCTTTAAAATTGATTTTTCCAAACAAGTTGAAATCAGTTTTAATTTTTTTTCCCCATTATAACAGCTATTGTTCATCAATAATATATGTGAGAGATTTTTCAACAACTCAATTCATCCAAAAAATAATTAGCTATTCCTTGCACAAAACCTTCTATTTATTTTTTATGCGCGAATAAAAAGGACAAAAGCAAAACAAAACCTTATTACACGACTAGCTAGACTGTTATGATCATACGAATCAATAGACTTAAAATGATAATGTCACGATGGATACGCAGATTTATATATGAATCATTTTATCCAAATCAAGAATCAAATGCTGCTTTCGAGGTTGAGGCCAAAATTTGTGCGTCTCTCTCGAATTCAATCATGTCATTCTCCTTCAAACTAACCCAGGCTTCTATCCCATCGCCATTTTTTGTATCAAACAGACTAATTACTTCAAATGTTTTGCCAACGCTGCTCACCCATATTTGCTTTCCCCAACCAAAGTCCGCTTCGTACCAGGGAAATCTGCACCAACTAGTACTCGGATAAATGTCTATCGCGTCTCCTTGAACAAATTTGTTAATGATTTATGTGCCACAGTTAATGGACAGAGACATAATTTCATCTACGCTTGCCGCCTTACCAATGCTGAGAGATGTGTTCCTTGCTGTACTTCCTATAGAGTTAACAAACTCATGTAACTCCCTTCTCTTCTCGTTTGCCTCAAGAGTAGCAGCTACAGTCACATAGAAATTCCCTTGAGCATGTTCCAACAATGATAACTTTGATTTTCCCCTCAAATTAATAGGAAATAAAAAAGGCGAGTCCCTTGAATGTCCATGTTTGGCTGATGAAATCCCCATAAGAACTTTCCATATTAATGACATAACGACTACCACTCGAGTAGGTCTGCAGGTAAATGTGGCACTCGGATTGATTCTGTTTCTGAGGTTTGCTATTGCCATAGCATCAAACACAAACCTCTTTGTGGCAATCTTAGGGCCTTGTTTGGATGGTAGTGAAAATTGAGGCCCTGCAGATAGCACTGTTGGGGGAAAGAGTGATGACAAGTGACCGAAACTTTGGAGACAATCTTTTGTTGTTCCTGTAAGGCTAGTATTCGCCCATTCATTAACAAATGTTGCTAAAGTGAAAGCATCAGCTACGATGTGTGAAATTTGTATGCCCATGACTAGTCCTCCACAATTGAATAGGTTCACTTGGACACCGAGTAATGGACTTGATGACTGATCCATTTCAGGAAGAAGATCATCCAAAAGCTCAATCTTGGGTCCTTGACGAAGAAACTCAGCAAGATCCGAATTGACTTTGGATTCAACATACTCAACACCTTCGTCATTGCAGTGAATCGAGAATTCATCTTCTATAAATCTTCCAGCTAGAGGGTAAAATTTGGTTAGCGTCTCAGCCAAAGAGTTGTGCAGCTTTTCGCATTTTCCAATAATTCCTAATTCCCTGTTGCATTCACCTGTTGGCAAGTAGTGGAACAATATTGGTACATATAAACGAGGAGCCCCCTGATCAAAAAATGAAAGCTTGAGACTCCGAAGATGATTCGGGGTAGGTGTTGAAGGCTTAATCATTTTCCTCATCTGGATTTGAATCTCTAGCTTGGCCATGAAACAACCAAAAACTCACAACAACAAATAAATAAATTTAAAAAAAAGCGCAATTTAATTTGACTTCTCAACTTCAATAAAATGTTTCTGAATAATAATTCCCTAGCTAACGAACTCTCTTATAGAGAGGCCTCAGTCCATATTTGAAGGCCAACATTTTACGTATTTGCATTAGTTTATTGCCAGCACGAAATCATTGTGCATAAATTTGCATTATTTATGGTCATCACAAAATCATGGTTCATAAATTTGCATTAGTTTATTGTCATAAACTGGATCGATGATTTAGGGGCTTTAGTTATCACATATTGACTTTGCATGCTTGTTAGTGCGGGAACAGCGTTCTGTGTCTCCAAAATAGATACAATAATTTTGGACTAGAACTTCTTGTTTAAATGTTTGTTATCTGAAAATTTATGTTAAAAGTAATTTAAGATTCAGCCATGGCAACAACCAAAGTAGCCATGTTCTACACACTTTTCTCATTTTACTAGACCAACAAGCAAAGACAAGAAAGATATTAATTATATCAATCTTTATTAAATAGGATGTCTCCCAAGCTTCGAGGGGCTAACACACACATACATAAAGATAGTTTGAATATCAACCAACTGGCTTATTAATCTTATAGCCAAATATTGGTTTGTGATGAATGAAGAAAACAAGAAGCAACAAGCAAAGCAAAACAAGAAATTTTAATTAGTAGTTTCATTTTATCCAACTATGGGAGTGGAGGACAAAATGTCAAGGTGTTTCTCGAATTTAGTCATGTTTTTCTCCTTCAAACAAACCGTTAGTTGTATTCCATTACCATCTTTTGTGTCCATCAGAATAGCTCCTTCAATAGCATTGAAGCCAACGGGGCTCACCCAAAATGGTTTTCCCCAACCAAAGTCAGCTTCATACCAAGGTAATTTGCACCAACTAGAGGTGCCATAAGCGTCTATCTTGTCTCCTTGGAAAAGTTTTTCTACAGTTTTTTTCCGATTGTTAACAGTTAAAGAGGAAATATCATCAACGCTTGACGCCTTACCAATGGCTACACATGCGTCCCGTATTGTATCTCCTACAGACTTTACAAAATCATTCAATTGATCCTTTCTTACCATATCGGCCTCCATATTAGCAATTGCTTCCGTTACATAATTCCCTAGAGCATGTTCTAGAGACGGTACACATGACAGTTTCCCCCTAAAATTAATAGCAATTCCTAAAGACGAGTTCCTTGAATTTCCATTTTTGGCGGAAGAAATGTGTGTAAGAACCTTCCATATTAGGGACATCACGACCACCACTCTAGAAGGCTGCTTGATCATGTCGTCATCAGTAGTTGAATCGTCTTTGATTGTTTTTCTGAGGTTTTCTATTGCCAAAGCATCAAAGACAAACCTCCTTGTGACAATCTCAGGGCCAGTAGTACTAGTGTTGGGAAGTGATGGCAACTGTAGCACTCTTGCTGGAAAGAGCGATGACAATTGACCAAATCTGGGGAGATTATTATTATTATTATTATCTTGCGTCATGGTCCCAGTAAGGCAAGTGATCGCCCCATTCATTTACAAATGTTGCTATAGTGAAAGCATCAGCTATGATGTGCGAAACTTTTATCCCTATAGCTATTCCTCCATTATTAAATACATTCACTTGGACACCAAGTAATGGACTTGATGGCATATGAACCATTACAGGAAGAATAAGATCAAGCAAAGACGACTCAATATTATTGGCTTGACCGAGATATTCAGGAAGATCATCTGCGTTGACTTTGGTTTGGACATTCTCAACACCTTCATCATTGCAGTAGATTGAGAGTTGATCATCAATATCTTCTCCAAATCTTCCAGCAAAAGGGTAAAACTTGGTAAGCGTCTCCGCCAATGATTTTTCAAGCTTATCATATGATGAAGTGCTGCTCGGCAAGTAGTTGAAGAGGATTGATAAATATGAACGAGGAGCCAGCTGATCGAACAAGGAAAGCTTCAATATCTGAAGATTATCCGAGGTAGAAGCTGAGGGTTTCAACATTTTCCTTGTCTGAATTTCAATATCATCTAACCTCGCCATTACGATTTTATTTGGTGGATGACTGAGTAAACAAAAGAGAAAGTAATTTGAGTATTACTTTTGCTTCTTTTCTTAATAGCTTCTCTCTTTTTTTACTACTATATATACATATAATGCCTGGCATGCAGGCCATTATATAGTTTCAACTCTACAGACTGCCCAACATGTTTATGCAACTTTTTACGCCTTAGTTTATTTAATAAATAAACATGGCATGAAAATTGGATTAAACAATTTAGGGGCTTCAATTATCGTGTGTTACACTTTCTTCATCGTATCAAATACGATTGCATTCTTTAACTCTAAAAATCTGACACAATATTATTCTCTTTTGATTATGCACAATCACACTCTTCATATTCTGCAACACATCTGATATCCTGCTTCTAATTAATATAAGTCTTTATATCTAAATTAAATAATCTTTAATTTATCTATTCTACATAAGAAAAACACAAAATACTATTTCTAACTCTTCTGTTTCATGATTTATCAATAATTATTGAAAATATTTAAAATGACGAGAAAATAACACTTATACTCCAAAAAAGTAAAATATTTACTCTTAAATGGCTCATTATTTTCATATTCTCTTTTTATTTTAAAACGGCATATGTCTCTTTTTATTCGCACGCTAAGGTCAGGATCCACCCCTTTTTTATCCTCTGATGCTATCACAATATATTACAGTATATAAATATAATCTGATGGTATCAAAGAATAACTGAACAATGTTTTCATTGAAGGATTTCTTCCTCCTTGATACCCTCAAAGTATAATATACACTGGTGATTTCAATGAGTAATTGAACAATGTTTTCATTCAGATTTTCTTCAGTCTTTCGATAAATTACTTAATCATCCATAATACCATTTCGGTATATATACATGGTGTCATGGTATATCATTGAGGTATATTTCAATTCTTCAATATTTTGATTTAAAAATAGATACAATTTTTTTAAAATTTGCAAAAAGAAATATAAAATAGATTTTCTACTAATTTAGAGTTTAAATAAGAATGTGACTTTTATAATTTTCTCTTAATTGTTTCTTATTTATTTCTTAAAAAAAGAGTTAATGGATAGTCTTAGCTTTATTTTTATTATTTTTGGCATAGGGTGATATTTGGTGTAAATCTAAAATAATTGAATTATTTGAATGGATACAAAAATATTTACTTTTATTATTTTGACTTTTCTTTTAAGTGTAAGATTTGGATCTCAACTATATGTTATTTTATGATCCACATGACATTAATTTAAGAGATCATTGAACATTACTTGAAGGAATAGTACTTGACACTTGACAGGGTCTTTCTTCGTTTGTTTATTGCCATTCATACTCATGATTAATAATTGATATAACTAAATTAAAAAAATTTAGGGGCTTAATCACTTTACTTATTTGAGGTTTTAATCCACATTTTATAAAAAATGTTCTCCAAGTTCAATGATTGACAACTTTGATCCCCCCACGTACATGCACTTTCTCAAGGTTTTTTTCTTCCTCTTTTAAAATTTTTATTTTGATAAATACCAACTTGGCAATACACCAACCTAGTCACTTCTTGTTAATATATTATATAAAAATATTAGTGATGAAATTATTGGTTAATTGAGTATTTTTTTCCTTTTTCATTTTAGATTGTCATCATCGAAGGAAATTATAGTGATGTATTTGAATTGTTTTTTAATTGATATGATCTTGTTAAAGTAATTGAATTATTCATCTATTTCTTCAAAGTGGATATCCTTCGAGAAAAATCTTGATAAGTCATTGATCTTAACTTTCATTATATTGTATACAACTGAGTATACATGCTGAAAATGGGCTGAAAAGCCCAAAATCAGCAGTTTGGCCCAAGTAACTGATTTAGGCGGACAGAAAAGGAAAATTGTATGAAATAACAAACTATTAATTCAAATTAAATGTTATAGCCATAGTTTATTTTAATTGTAATTCGCAGCAAACATCCCTTTTTTTTGCCATCTGATTCGATATACAATTAGCCATTTTCGGTATACAATTAGCCATACGATACATTTCGGTATAAAGTGTGTTTGTGTTTGTATAAAGCGAGAGAAAAGTGTATATACAAATACATATATTTTCGTCCTATACACTTATAATTATACAAATACATATCTTGTTATACAAATTACAATGTATAAATGAATTTATACAAAACTGAACAATTTGTATAAAATTGGATGTTTGTAGCGAATTATACAAATCAAAAGCTCCATAGCAAACATAAAATTTGCTATGGAGCGCAATTATACAAACTATAGCTATAACATGCAAATCTGATTTTTATGTTTGCTATATGTGAAAGTTTCTCGGACAGAAACCAGTCTTGGGCCCAATTTTATTATTTCATTTGTTTTTACTTAATTGTATTTGTTTATCATGTATTAATTCTAACTTTAAATGTTTAAACTAACTTAATTAAATCCCCCAAAGATGGACCATTTTGTGTTGGCTTACTCTTTTAAATGATTTTACTCAAACGTCTTTTCTTTACTTGGTCATTTTTAAGAAACTTTACTCTTTACAAATTATTTCAAGTGTTTAAGTCAATTACTTTTCAAATTACTTTAAATTTCTTTTCCTTTTAAGTTTTTTCCCCCCAAAAGTTAGTCAAGAATAAATTTTCAAGTCGTCGAATAACCGCACTATCGCTAACACCTTTTCAAAGTTGAAATTTAAACCTCTTAACTTTTTCTCCTAATTATTTTTAAAACTTAATTTGTTAGAATCATTTAAATAATAATTTTTCTTAATTTCTTTTAAAAATTAGATGACGACTCTTTAAAATTGATTTTTCCAAACAAGTTGAAATCAGTTTTAATTTTTTTTCCCCATTATAACAGCTATTGTTCATCAATAATATATGTGAGAGATTTTTCAACAACTCAATTCATCAAAAAACTAATTAGCTATTCCTTGCACAAAACCTTCCATTTATTTTTTATGGGCGAATAAAAAGGACAAAAGCAAAACAAAACCTTATTACACGACTAGCTAGACTGTTATGATCATACGAATCAATAGACTTAAAATGATAATGTCACAATGGATACGCAGATTTATATATGAATCATTTTATCCAAATCAAGAATCAAATGCTGCTTTCGAGGTTGAGGCCAAAATTTGTGCGTCTCTCTCGAATTCAATCATGTCATTCTCCTTCAAACTAACCCAGGCTTCTATCCCATCGCCATTTTTTGTATCAAACAGACTAATTACTTCAAATGTTTTGCCAACGCTGCTCACCCACATTGGCTTTCCCCAACCAAAGTCCGCTTCGTACCAGGGAAATCTGCACCAACTAGTACTCGGATAAATGTCTATCGCGTCTCCTTGAACAAATTTGTTAATGATTTCTGTGACACAGTTAATGGACAGAGACATAATTTCATCTACGCTTGCCGCCTTACCAATGCTGAGAGATGTGTTCCTTGCTGTACTTCCTATAGAGTTAACAAACTCATGTAACTCCCTTCTCATCTCGTTTGCCTCAAGAGTAGCAGCTACAGTCACATAGAAATTCCCTTGAGCATGTTCCAACGATGATAACTTTGATTTTCCCCTCAAATTAATAGGAAATAAAAAAGACGAGTCCCTTGAATGTCCATGTTTGGCTGATGAAATCCCCATAAGAACTTTCCATATTAATGACATAACGACTACCACTCGAGTAGGTCTGCAGGTAAATGTGGCACTCGGATTGATTCTGTTTCTGAGGTTTGCTATTGCCAAAGCATCAAACACAAACCTCTTTGTGGTAATCTTAGGGCCTTGTTTGGATGGTAGTGAAAATTGAGGCCCTGCAGATAGCACTGTTGGGGGAAAGAGTGATGACAAGTGACCGAAACTTTGGAGACAATCTTTTGTCGTTCCTGTAAGGCTAGTGTTCGCCCATTCATTAACAAATGTTGCTAAAGTGAAAGCATCAGCTACGATGTGTGAAATTTGTATGCCCATGACTAGTCCTCCACAATTGAATAGGTTCACTTGGACACCGAGTAATGGACTTGATGACTGATCCATTTCAGGAAGAAGATCATCCAAAAGCTCAATCTTGGGTCCTTGACGAAGAAACTCAGCAAGATCCGAATTGACTTTGGATTCAACATACTCAACACCTTCGTCATTGCAGTGAATCGAGAATTCATCTTCTATAAATCTTCCAGCTAGAGGGTAAAATTTGGTTAGCGTCTCAGCCAAAGAGTTGTGCAGATTTTCGCATTTTCCAATAATTCCTAATTCCCTGTTGCATTCACCTGTTGGCAAGTAGTGGAACAATATTGGTACATATAAACGAGGAGCCCCCTGATCAAAAAATGAAAGCTGGAGACTCCGAAGATGATTCGGGGTAGGTGTTGAAGGCTTAATCATTTTCCTCATCTGGATTTGAATCTCTAACTTGGCCATGAAACAACCAAAAACTCACAACAACAAATAAATAAATTTAAAAAAAATCGCAATTTAATTTGATTTCTCAACTTCAATAAAATGTTTCTGAATAATATTTCCCTAGCTAACGAACTCTCTTATAGTGGCCTCTGTCCATATTTGAAGGCCAACATTTTACATATTTGCATTAGTTTATTGCCAGCACGAAATCATTGTGCATAAATTTGCATTATTTATGGTCATCACAAAATCATGGTTCATAAATTTGCATTAGTTTATTGTCATAAACTGGATCGATGATTTAGGGGCTTTAGTTATCACATATTGACTTTGCATGCTTGTTAGTGCGGGAACAGCGTTCTGTGTCTCCAAAATAGATACAATAATTTTGGACTAGAGCTTCTTGTTTGAATGTTTGTTACCTGAAAATTTATGTTAAAAGTAATTTAAGATTCAGCCATGGCAACAACCAAAGTAGCCATGTTCTACACACTTTTCTCACTTATTTGCAATTTGGTGCTAAGTGATACTACTAGCTGCATTCAAAGACCAACTAAAATCTCTGTGTAGTATTTCATTATACTGTTTTATTTTATGTAATAAAACTGTTACGCTGTCCTGTTTAGGGGTGTTCACGATTTGGGTAAAAATCAATCTGAAATAAAAAAAATCGAATCAAACCGATTTTATTCAGATTTGGTTTTACATTTTAAAAAACTGATTATATTTAGTTTGGGTTTGTTCAGAAAACAGAAGAAATTAAATGAAATTAAATAACCCAACGAACCAACAAACTATATACTTATCTTTTTATATAATTATATATCCATAATATATTATTTTTTATGGATATTTTCTATAATCAAAATTTATTTACGAAAGCGAAAAAGGCCAAAACAAAAAGTATTACAAACATGTATATTTTTCTATATCTCCACCTAGTCTTTTGATTTTATTTTTGTGTATGATTAATAAGAAAATAATCAATCGAAACAGATAAAAACTAAATTGATAAATATATATTCTATTTGATTTGATTTAGTTTTCTTAATTTAAAAACCGAATAGTAATTTTTATTTTTATCAATAATGGACTCAAACCGAGCGGTGAACACATATCCTTTGATGGTGGCATTCAGTAAGATTCGAGGTACAAAAGATGTAGAAATAGAGCCGTCAATATGGGCTAGGTCCGTTGGGCCAGGCTAGCCTAACCTGTGATTTGATAGGGCTGGGCTACAATTTTTGTATCCCATTTAAGAAAAGGGCTTTTTAGCTCGGCCTGAATAAGCCTGTCGATTTGTGGGGCTTGAGAAATATGGATAAGGTCGGCCCGTGGGCCAAATAAAAATTCATCAAAAATAAAAATAAAATAGAGTATTAGAAATAACAAGAGTCTAAACTCAAAATCTATTAAAAGTTTGAAATGTTACAATCTAAATACAAATTATGTTTAAAAAATATGTACTACATAAAATAAAAATTCCCTAAAATTTCTGGGGAACCACTACATAGGCCGTATCCTATGGAATATTGTCATAGTTTTTGTGTTTTATTATGATCCTAGGAAAACAATTAGGTTAATATTTCTATTAAGCTATTTATGCTTTTACTTGAAATCAAACTTAATAAAAATTATAAAGATAATTTTATTTGTGGATTTGATTAACAAGTAGTAACACTAACACCACGTAATATTGTCTTTGTCGATATTTATGATAATATTTTTAAATTATTATTTAATTATAAAAAATTATAAAAATATACGTTTAAGAAAAGATGGCTAGCCCGGCAAAGCCCGTAGCCCACATACTTGTGGGCTGGGCCAACCATTTTCTGGCCCACACGAAAAATGGGCTAGCCACTTACTCACAAATTTCAAAGACGTATGATTTAAATTAAATGAGATGGATGGCCATAAATTTATAACTCTGTGTAGGAACATACATAGTAATAGGAGTAGTATAGGTAGCAGAAGGATTCTCTTACTTGGCTCGTTGGAATAATATACAAGAGGTGTGCCCGGTGCCGGATTAGAGCCAAGTAATATAAAATTTTAAGCAAATAAGAATTTTATTGTTTGAATAAAAAGAGTTAACAAAACAGTAAATTATCTAGTTTATTATAAAAAGAACGTACGTAACTACACTTTATTTTATATCATAAAAAAAAAAAAAAAACAAGAAATAATACATATATCATCTAATAATTAATGTAGTTTCATTTTATTCAAATCAAGGAATCAAATGCTACTTTGGAATTAAGTAGATGACATAATGTGAGGGTCTCTCTGGAATTGAGTCATATATTCTCGTTCAAACCAATCCATGCTTGTATTCCATCACCATCTTTTGTGTCCATCACAACAATTGTTTCATAATCATCGATGCTAACGGAGGTCACCCAGAATGGCTTTCCCCATCCAAAGTCAGCTTCATACCAAGGGAATCCACACCAACTAGTAATCGGATAAACGTTCATCTTGTCTCGTTGGAGATATTTGTCTACAGCTTTTTTGTGATTGTTAACAACTAAAGAGAAAACATCATCAACGCTTTCCGCCTTACCAATGGCTACACAAGTGTCCCGTATTGGATTTCCTACAGAGTTTACAAAATCATTCAACTTATCCTTTGTTGAGTGATCACTTGCCTCTAAATTAGCAATTCCACACATGGTACAATTCCCTAGACCATGTTCTAAAGATGGTAGCTTTGATTTTCCCCTCAAATTAATAGAAAATAATAAATAAGTCTCTTGAATGTCCATATTTGGCTAAAGATATGCCTGCAAGTACCTTACATAATAGCGACATAACTACCACCACTCTAGTAGGCCTCCTGCTGTTGCTGGCTGTTGAATCTTCGATTGTGTTTTTGAGGTTTGCTATTGCCAAAGCATCAAAGACAAACCTCCTTGTGACAATCTTAGAGACACTAGTAGTGTTGGGAGGTGGTGGTACTGAATATTTAGGTCCTGATGATAGCACTCTTGTGGGGAAGAGCGATGACAAGTGACTGAAACTTGAGAGACAATCTTTTGTGGTCCCTGTAAGGCTAGTGTTCGCCCATTCATTAACGAATGTTGCTAAAGTGAAAGCATCAGCTACGATGTGTGAAATTTGTATGCCCATGGCTAGTCCTCCACAATTGAATACGTTCACTTGAACACCAAGTAATGGACTTGATGGCCGATGATCCATTTTAGGAAGACGATCAACCAAAGGCGCATGATTAGGTCCTTGATGGAGAAATTCAGCAAGATCCGCGTTGACTTTGGTTTCAACATACTCAATGCCCTGGTCATTGCAATGAATTAAGAATTGATGATCATTTTCTCTAAATAATATTCTTCCAGCTAGAGGATAAAACTTAGTCAGGGTGTGGGCCAAAGATTTTTGAAGCTTATTACATGATGTTTCAACAGTACATATACTGCTGGGCAAGTAGTTGAAGAGTATTGACACATATACAGGAGGAGACAGCTGATCGAACAAGGAAAGGTTCAGGGTCCGAAGATGATTCGGGGTAGGAGCTGAGGATTTCAAAATTTTCCTTATCTGAATTTCAATCCCTAACTTCGCCATATCACAATTCATGAATGAAGTTGTTTGTGAATCAATATATCCTCTCTTAGATATATAATAATAGGTTGGCATGGCATGCATTAATTTTTCATTATTATTGCATTCATAACGAGTTGGCAGGCCATTACTCTATTACATAATCTAGTCTCTATATTATAGTATTCATAAAGTGCATTGTTTGGAGCGAACAAATCTATATCTATATTTTCTCTTATCTAGTTTAACTCTATATGCAACAATCGTAATATTTGAAGATTTTAGATTTTGCCAAACTATGTAAATAACGATAATTCCTTTCATATAAATTCTCCGCGTACATTTCAGATTTTGAAATTAATCAAAATTTATATTTCTTAATAATTGACGTTAAAGGTTAGATGTCTCATTACCTCCAATGTATTCCAGAGACCCTTCGCTAGAATTAATTTCAAATTAATTGACATATATATATATATATATATATATATATATATATAATAGAATAGAATAATACTCTATCCGTTCACTTTTATTTGTCATGTTGCGCTTTTCAAAAGTAAATTTGACTAATTTTCAAAGTTAAATTATATTACATTAATTTGATATTTTAAACAGAAAAAAATAGATATTTAAAAATTATACGAAAAGTGATATAAATTCCAATTTTTCAATTTTTTGCATATCAATATAATAAAAAATTACATCATAAAATTTTATGATGAGTAATATGAGTTGAGTAATGTTTTCTTAAGTCAATTTTATTAATAAATAACAAGATTAATTAACTATTTTATCAAGGGTATAATAAGCAAAATATAATAATTTATACATAAATTTTATAAAATGACAAGTATTATGATTCAACTATTTATAGAATGAAATGACATATAAAATAAGATGGAGAGAGTAATAAAATAAATTAAATGAATGAATAATTATAAAGTTACTCCATTTTGTCACTCATACATGTGACAATTAGCTCCGGAGCCTTCATATGCAGCAGCCTTTTCTTCTACCTAGACCGGCTGAAAAGTTGAGAAGGATTTAAATGTCATAATAAGTTCTAGACCTATAAAGCTTTGGAGTAGAATTTGTTTGCTTTCTAGAATTTTCTTTGACTTTACAGGCTTATTACTCTTCCATTTAATAATAGTTATCCACTATACTAATTTAGAATATCTAATAATACTTGTTCATTTTATAAAATTAATGAATAATTTAAAACTTAGTTCTTAATTTATCATTATCATTAATTATATTATCTCCGTCCACATTTAATTGTCATAGTTTCCTTTTTTAGAGTCAATCTATAAAAATTTTGACTAATATTTTGCGATGTATTTTTTATCATATTGATATGCAATTTATAGTACTTTCATATAGTTTTTGAATATCTAAATTTTTTGTTTAAAATATCGAATTAATGTAATCTAATTTAATTTTAAAAATTAGTCAAATTGACTTTCAACAAGCGCAACATAACAAATAAAAATGGACAGAGAAAATAATAAATGTAATGTGTTGAAAAATGTAATAAAAAAATAATTACTCCCCTCGGTCATTGCAGTGAATTGAGTAATGGATTTGATGACTTATCCATTTCAGGAAGAAGATGATCCAAAAGCTCAATCTTGGGTTCAACATACCCAACCTCTTGGTCATTGCAGTGAATTGAGAATTCATCTTCTTTAAATCTTCCAGCTAGAGGGTAAAAATTGGTTAACGTCTCAGCCAAAGAGTTGTGCAGCTTTTCGCATTTTTCAATAATTCCTAATTTCCTGTTGCATGATCACCTGTTGGCAAGTAATGGAACAATATTAGTACATACAAACGAGGAGCTCCTTGATCAAAAAATGAAAGCTTGAGACTCTGAAGATAATTACCTATTCAATTTTTATACTCTTAATATTCATAACTCTCATACTCTAATTTTTTCATATTTATAACCTCTAAATATATAATCTAAAACTTTAAGATATCTTTGGTATTCCTACATTTCTATCTATATAAATTCAACTTTTTTATTTCATGAATTCCCTACCAAAGCTATCATTTTTATTCTATAGCTAAAGTAGATGAAGAAAACTCTTGAATTTTGATAGGATATGGGAGAAGGAGTAGATAAGAACTCAAAAAATTATGTACTTTACTTTTTATTTATTTTTTCATCTATATTATTATTATTATTATTGAATACGCCCTTCATTATGTGTTCTTTGGTCATATTATTGAAGACTTATTTGTAATTGTTGCATTTTGGTACTCATTACATACATGTTTCCATAGAATTTTAGTCATTCTAACAACATATCTATTAAAATTCCGCACGTATCCAGAAACTAGTCTTATCAAATGAGCAAATCATAGTTCATAAATTAGATATCAAAATATTTAAAGCACAACAATATTGATAAAACGAATATCTTTATTTTATTTTATAAGTAAATATTTGCGATTATAAATTACTAAATACACATAATTTTATAAAAATCTACTAGTCAATAATAATAGTAACTAACTATTCTCTATTATGATCTTTTCACCTGGTACAAACAATCCTTCACGTCAAGTATGAGTCTTTTTTGATGTTGAACAATCCTTGTTTTCTACTTTAGATTTAGATTGTACTTGGTGTTGGTAGGGGAATCCGAGGACTTTTTATATATATTCTAAAGATCAGTTTGATTTTATTACATTCTTGTGATCTTATTTCAAGTAATGTAACATACCTTATCCCTCAAAATTAAAAAGAATTGACTACGGTTGTTAAAATGATGATTTCACAATTATAATCGATTAATTTTACTAGACCAAGTAGACAAGAAAGATTGAGATACTATGAATATCGACCAGTTGGCTAATTAATCTCATAGCCAAACATTGGTTTGCGATGAATGAAGAAAACAAGAAGCAACAAGCAAAGCAAAACAAGAAATATTATAGTTTCATTTTATCCAACTATGGGAGTGGAGGACAAAATGTGCAAGTGTTTCTCGAATTCAGTCATGTTTTTCTCCTTCAAACAAACCGTTACTTGTATTCCATTACCATCTTTTGTGTCCATCAGAAAAGCTCCTTCAACAGCATTGAAGCCAACGGGGCTCACCCAAAATGGTTTTCCCCAACCAAAGTCAGCTTCATACCAAGATAATCTGCACCAACTAGTGGCGGTATAAACGTCCATCTTGTCTCCTTGGACAAGTTTTTCTACACCTTTTTTCCGATTGTTAACAGTTAAAGAGGAAATATCATCAACGCTTGATGCCTTACCAATGGCTACACATGTGTCCCGTATTGTATTTCCTACCAACTTTACAAAATCATTCAACTCATCCTTTCTTACCTCATCGGCCTCCATATTAGCAATTGCTATCATTACATAATTCCCTAGAGCATGTTCTAAAGACGGTACACATGACAATTTTCCTCTCAAATTAATAGCAAATCCTAAAGACGAGTCCCTTGAATATCCATTTTTGGCGGAAGAAATGTGTGTAAGAACCTTCCATATTAGGGACATCACAACCACCACTCTAGAAGGCTGCTTGATCATGTCATCACTAGTTGAATCTTTTTTGATTGTTTTTCTGATGTTTTCTATTGCCAAAGCATCAAAGACAAATCTCCTTGTGACAATCATCTTATAATAATTAGGGACAAGATTGGGAGGTGATGGCAACTGTAGCACTCTTGCTGGAAAGAGCGATGACAATTGACCAAAACTAGGGAGATAATCATTAGTATCTTGTGTGATGGTCCCTGTAAGGCAAGTGTGCGCCCATTCATTAACAAATGTCGCTATAGTGAAAGCATCAGCTATGATGTGCGAAATTTTTATCCCTATAGCTATTCCTCCATTATTAAATACATTCACTTGGACACCAAGTAATGGACTTGATGGCATATGAACCATTACAGGAAGAGTAAGATCAAGCAAAGACGACTCAATATCATTGGGTCCAACAGCTTGACGGAGAAATTCAGGAAGATCGTCTGCATGGACTTTGGTTTGAACATACTCAACACCTTCATCATTGCAGTCGATTGAGAATGGATCATCTTTTCCAAATCTTCCAGCAAAAGGGTAAAACTTGATTAGCGTCTGGGCCAATGATTTTTCAAGCTTATCATATGATATTGTTTCATGATCACTGCTGCTCGGCAAGTAGTTTAAGAGCATTGTCACATATGCACGATGAGCCAGCTGATCGAACAAGGAAAGCTTAAGTCTCCGAAGATTATCCGGGGTAGAAGCTGAGGGTTTCAACATTTTCCTTGACTGAATTTCAATATCTAACCTGGCCATTACGATTTTATTTGGTGGATGACTTAATAAACAAAAGAGAAAGTTTGAGTATTACTTTTGCTTCTTTTCTTAATAGCTTCTCTCTTTTTTTGGTACTATATATAAATAGGCCTGGCAGGCCATTAGTTTCAATTCTACAGACTGCCCAACATGTTTATGCAATTATGCAACTTTTTAAGCCTTAGTTTATTTATTTAATAAACATGGCATGGTAATTGGATTAAACAATTTAGGGGCTTCAATTATCATGTGTTAGACTTTCTTCATCGTATCAAATACAATTGTATTCTATAACTCTAAAATCTGACACAATATTCTCTTTTGATTATGCACAATCACACTCTTCATATTTTGATTATGCACAATCACACTCTTCATATTTCTGAGGGTGACTCAACAAGATTGGGGCATAAAGCCAAACCTTAAAGAGGGCCTAATATTTTTTTTTAATTATTTGAGTTTTTAATCCACATTTTTATAAAAATTGTTCTCCTAGTTCAAGTTCAATGATTGACAACTTTGATTCCCCCACGTACATGCACTTTCTCAAGGGTTTTTTTTCTCTCTTTTAAAATTTTTGTTTTGATAAATACCAACGCGGCAATACACCAACGGCCAACCTAGTCACTTCTTGTTAATATATTATATAAAATTAAGTGATGAAATTGTTGGTTAATTGAGTTTTTTTTTTTCCTCTTTCATTTTAGATTGTCATCATCCAAGAAAATTATAGTGATGTATTTGGATTTTTTTTAATTAATATGATCTTTTGTTAAAGTAATTGAATTATTTATCTATTTCTTCAAAGTGGATATCCTTTGAGGAAAATCTTGAAAAGTCATTGATCTTAACTTTTATTATATTCTTTTAGGTAGGAGCGTGCATTCGGTTTTTCGGTTTGGTTTTATACTATTCGGTTTGGGTTTTTCGGTTTTTGGTTTTGAAGAAGTGTAACCCAATCTGAACCAAAATAAATTTGGTTTGGTTTGGTTTTTCTCATTTTGGTTTGGGTTTTTCCAATTTTGTTAATCGGTTATGTCAATAATTAGAAACATAACAAAGTTATATTTGCAATTTTTAAAAAATTATACATATATATATATATATATATATATATATTATAATATTGAATTTCTTAAATATACTTTTTAATATAAATCATAAGTAAAACGTAAAATACAATACTTAAAAGTATATCAATTATAGATGTCCAAACATAAAAAAATAAACTAAATCATAATGAAAATAACTAAAAAGGAACAAAAGTGGTTAACTCCAACTTAATTCTAAACATATATACTTAAATATACTTTTTCGGTTTTTCGGTTTTCATTTTTCTAAATCTGAAACCAAACCAAAAAACCAAACAAAGTAAATTATAAATTCAAAATTGGATTAAACAATTTAGGGTCTTCAATTATCGTGTGTTACACTTTCTTCATCGTATCAAATACGATTGCATTCTTTAACTCTAAAAATCTGACACAATATTATTCTCTTTTGATTATGCACAATCACACTCTTCATATTCTGCAACACATCTGATATCCTGCTTCTAATTAATATAATTCTTTATATCTAAATTAAATAATCTTTAATTTATCTATTCTACATAGAAAAACACAAAATACTATTTCTAACTCTTCTGTTTCATGATTTATCAATAATTATTGAAAATATTTAAAATGACGAGAAAAGAACACTTATACTCCAAAAAAGTAAAATATTTACTCTTAAATGCCTCATTATTTTCATATTCTCTTTTTATTTTAAAACGGCATATGTCTCTTTTTATTCGCACGCTAAGGTCAGGATCCACCCCTTTTTTATCCTCTGATGCTATCACAATATATTACAGTATATCAATATAATCTAATGGTATCAAAGAATAACTGAACAATGTTATCATTGAAGGATTGTTTCTTCCTCCTTGATACCATCAAAGTATAATATACACTGGTGATTTCAATGAGTAATTGAACAATGTTTTCATTGAGATTTTCTTCAGTCTTTCAATAAATTACTTAATCATCCATAATACCATTTCGGTATATCTACATGGTGTCATGATATATCATTGAGGTATATTTCAATTCTTCAATAGTTTGATTTAAAAATAGATACAATTTTTTTAAAATTTGCAAAAAGAAATATAAAATATATTTTCTACTAATTTAGAGTTTAAATAAGAATGTGACTTTTATAATTTTCTCTTAATTGTTTCTTATTTATTTCTTAAAAAAAAGAGTTAATGGAAAGTCTTAGCTTTATTTTTATTATTTTTGGCATAGGGTGATATTTGCTGTAAATCTAAAATAATTGAATTATTTGAATGGATACAAAAATCTTTACTTTTATTATTTTGACTTTTCTTTTAAGTGTAAGATTTGGATCTCAACTATATGTTATTTTATGATCCACATGACATTAATTTAAGAGATCATTGAACATTACTTGAAGGAATAGTACTTGACACTTGACAGGGTCTTTCTTCGTTTGTTTATTGCCATTCATACTCATGATTAATAATTGATATAAATAATAACTAAATTAAAAAAATTTAGGGGCCTAATCACTTTACTTATTTGAGTTTTTAATCCACATTTTATAAAAAATGTTCTCCAAGTTCAATGATTGACAACTTTGATCCCCCCACGTACATGCACTTTCTCAAGGTTTTTTTTTTTTTTTTTCTCTTTTAAAATTTTTTATTTTGATAAATACCAACTTGGCAATACACCAACCTAGTCACTTCTTGTTAATATATTATATAAAAATATTAGTGATGAAATTATTGGTTAATTGAGTTTTTTTTTTTCCTTTTTCATTTTAGATTGTCATCATCGAAGGAAATTATAGTGATGTATTTGAATTGTTTTTTAATTGATATGATCTTGCTAAAGTAATTGAATTATTCATCTATTTCTTCAAAGTGGATATCCTTCGAGAAAAATCTTGATAAGTCATTGATCTTAACTTTCATTATATTGTATACAACTGAGTATACATGCTGAAAATGGGCTGAAAAGCCCAAAATCAGCAGTTTGGCCCAAGTAACTGATTTAGGCGGACAGAAAAGGAAAATTGTATGAAATAACAAACTATTAATTCAAATTAAATGTTATAACCATAGTTTATTTTAATTGTAATTCGCAGCAAACATCCCTTTTTTTTGCCATCTGATTCGATATACAATTAGTCATTTTCGGTATACAATTAGCCATACTATACATTTCGGTATAATGTGTGTTTGTGTTTGTATAAAGCGAGAGAAAAGTGTATATACAAATACATATATTTTCTTCCTATACACTTATAATTATACAAATACAGATCTTGTTATACAAATTACAATGTATAAATGAATTTATACAAAACTGAACAATTTGTATAAAATTGGATGTTTATAGCGAATTATACAAATCAAAAGCTCCATAGCAAACATAAAATTTGCTATGGAGCGCAATTATACAAACTATAGCTATAACATACAAATCTGATTTTTATGTTTGCTATATGTGAAAGTTATTGGGACAGAAACCAGTCTTGGGCCCAATTTTATTATTTCATTTGTTTTTACTTAATTGTATTTGTTTATCATGTATTAATTCTAAATTTAAACGTTTAAACTAACTTAATTAAATCCCGAAAGATGGACCATTTTATGTTGGCTTACTCTTTTAAATGATTTTACTCAAACGTCTTTTCTTTACTTGGTCATTTTTAACAAACTTTACTCTTTACAAATTATTTCAAGTGTTTAAGTTAATTACTTTTCAAATTACTTTAAATTTCTTTTCCTTTTAAGTTTTTTCCCCCCAAAAGTTAGTCAAGAATAAATTTTCAAATCGTCCAATAACCGCACTATCGCTAACACCTTTTCAAAGTTGAAATTTAAACCACTTAAATTTTTCTCCTAATTATTTTTAAAACTTAATTTGTTAGAATCATTTAAATAATAATTTTTCTTAATTTCATTTAAAAATTAGATGACTACTCTTTAAAATTGATTTTTCCAAATAAGTTGAAATCAGTTTTAATTTTTTTCCCCCCATTATAACAGCTATTGTTCATCAATAATATATGTGAGAGATTTTTCAACAACTCAATTCATCAAAAAACTAATTAGCTATTCCTTGCACAAAACCTTCAATTTATTTTTTATGCGCGAATAAAAAGGACAAAAGCAAAACAAAACCTTATTACACGACTAGCTAGACTGTTATGATCATACGAATCAATAGACTTAAAATGATAATGTCACAATGGATACGCAGATTTATATATGAATCATTTTATCCAAATCAAGAATCAAATGCTGCTTTCGAGGTTGAGGCCAAAATTTGTGCGTCTCTCTCGAATTCAATCATGTCATTCTCCTTCAAACTAACCCATGCTTCTATCCCATCGCCATTTTTTGTATCAAACAGACTAATTACTTCAAATGTTTTGCCAACGCTGCTCACCCACATTGGCTTTCCCCAACCAAAGTCCACTTCGTACCAGGGAAATCTGCACCAACTAGTACTCGGATAAATGTCTATCGCGTCTCCTTGAACAAATTTGTTAATGATTTCTGTGCCACAGTTAAATGACAGAGACATAATTTCATCTACGCTTGCCGCCTTACCAATGCTGAGAGATGTGTTCCTTGCTGTACTTCCTATAGAGTTAACAAACTCATGTAACTCCCTTCTCATCTCGTTTGCCTCAAGAGTAGCAGCTACAGTCACATAGAAATTCCCTTGAGCATGTTCCAACGATGATAACTTTGATTTTCCCCTCAAATTAATAGGAAATAAAAAAGACGAGTCCCTTGAATGTCCATGTTTGGCTGATGAAATCCCCATAAGAACTTTCCATATTAATGACATAACGACTACCACTCGAGTAGGTCTGCAGGTAAATGTGGCAATCGGATTGATTCTGTTTTTGAGGTTTGCTATTGCCAAAGCATCAAACACAAACCTCTTTGTGGTAATCTTAGGGCCTTCTTTGGATGGTAGTGAAAATTAACGCCCTGCAGATAGCACTGTTGGGGGGAAGAGTGATGACAAGTGACCGAAACTTTGGAGACAATCTTTTGTCGTTCCTGTAAGGCTAGTGTTCGCCCATTCATTAACAAATGTTGCTAAAGTGAAAGCATCAGCTACGATGTGTGAAATTTGTATGCCCATGACTAGTCCTCCACAATTGAATAGGTTCACTTGGACACCGAGTAATGGACTTGATGGCTGATCCATTTCAGGAAGAAGATCATCCAAAAGCTCAATCTTGGGTCCTTGACGAAGAAACTCAGCAAGATCCGAATTGACTTTGGATTCAACATACTCAACACCTTCGTCATTGCAGTGAATCGAGAATTCATCTTCTATAAATCTTCCAGCTAGAGGGTAAAAATTGGTTAGCATCTCAGCCAAAGAGTTGTGCAGCTTTTCGTATTTTCCAATAATTCCTAATTCCCTGTTGCATTCACCTGTTGGCAAGTAGTGGAACAATATTGGTACATATAAACGAGGAGCCCCCTGATCAAAAAATGAAAGCTGGAGACTCCGAAGATGATTCGGGGTAGGTGTTGAAGGCTTAATCATTTTCCTCATCTGGATTTGAATCTCTAACTTGGCCATGAAACAACCAAAAACTCACAACAACAAATAAATAAATTTAAAAAAAATCACAATTTAATTTGATTTCTCAACTTCAATAAAATGTTTCTGAATAATATTTCCCTAGCTAACGAACTCTCTTATAGAGGCCTCAGTCCATATTTGAAGGCCAACATTTTACGTATTTGCATTAGTTTATTGCCAGCACGAAATCATTGTGCATAAATTTGCATTATTTATGGTCATCACAAAATCATGGTTCATAAATTTGCATTAGTTTATTGTCATAAACTGGATCGATGATTTAGGGGCTTTAGTTATCACATATTGACTTTGCATGCTTGTTAGTGTGGGAACAGCGTTCTGTGTCTCCAAAATAGATACAATAATTTTGGACTAGAGCTTCTTGTTTAAATGTTTGTTACCTGAAAATTTATGTTAAAAGTAATTTAAGATTCAGCCATGGCAAACAACCAAAGTAGCCATTTTCTACACACTTTTCTCATTTTACTAGACCAGCAAGCAAAGACAAGAAAGATATTAATTATATCAATCTTTATTAAATAGGATGTCTCCCTAGCTCCGAGGGGCTAACACACACATACATAAAGATAGTTTGAATATCAACCAAGTGGCTTATTAATCTTATAGCCAAATATTGGTTTGTGATGAATGAAGAAAACAAGAAGCAACAAGCAAAGCAAAACAAGAAATTTTAATTAGTAGTTTCATTTTATCCAACTATGGGAGTGGAGGACAAAATGTCAAGGTGTTTCTCGAATTTAGTCATGTTTTTCTCCTTCAAATAAACCGTTAGTTGTATTCCATTACCATCTTTTGTGTCCATCAGAGTAGCTCCTTCAATAGCATTGAAGCCAACGGGGCTCACCCAAACTGGGTTTCCCCAACCAAAGTCAGCTTCATACCAAGGCAATTTGCACCAACTAGTGGTGAAATAAAGGTCCATCTTGTCTCCTTGGAAAAGTTTTTCTACAGCTTTTTTTCGATTGTTAAGAGTTAAAGAGGAAATATCATCAACGCTTGACACCTTACCCATGGCTACACATGCGTCCCGTATTGTATCTCCTACAGACTTTACAAAATCATTCAACTGATCCTTTCTTGCCTTTTCGGCCTCCATATTAGCAATTGCTACCGTTACATAATTCCCTAGAGCATGTTCTAAAGACGGTACACATGACAGTTTCCCCCTAAAATTAATAGCAATTCCCAAAGACGAGTTCCTTGAATTTCCACTTTTGGCGGAAGAAATGTGTGTAAGAACCTTCCATATTAGGGACATCACGACCACCACTCTAGAAGGCTGCTTGATCATGTCGTCATCAGTAGTTGAATCGTCTTTGATTGTTTTTCTGAGGTTTTCTATTGCCAAAGCATCAAAGACAAACCTCCTTGTGACAATCTCAGGGCCAGTAGTACTAGTGTTGGGAAGTGATGGCAACTGTAGCACTCTTGCTGGAAAGAGCGATGACAATTGACCAAAACTGGAGAGATTATTATTATTATTATTATCTTGCGTCATGGTCCCAGTAAGGCAAGTGTGCGCCCATTCATTTACAAATGTTGCTATAGTGAAAGCATCAGCTATGATGTGCGAAACTTTTATCCCTATAGCTATTCCTCCATTATTAAATACATTCACTTGGACACCAAGTAATGGACTTGATGGCATATGAACCATTACAGGAAGAATAAGATCAAGCAAAGACGACTCAATATTATTGGCTTGACCGAGATATTCAGGAAGATCATTTGCGTTGACTTTGGTTTGGACATACTCAACACCTTCATCATTGCAGTAGATTGAGAGTTGATCATCAATATCTTCTCCAAATCTTCCAGCAAAAGGGTAAAACTTGGTAAGCGTCTCCGCCAATGATTTTTCAAGCTTATCATATGATGAAGTGCTGCTGGGCAAGTAGTTGAAGAGGATTCGTACATATGAACGAGGAGCCAGCTGATCGAACAAGGAAAGCTTCAATATCCGAAGATTATCCGAGGTAGAAGCTGAGGGTTTCAACATTTTCCTTGTCTGAATTTCAATATCATCTAACCTGGCCATTACGATTTTATTTGGTGGATGACTTAATAAACAAAAGAGAAAGTAATTTGAGTATTACTTTTGCTTCTTTTCTTAATAGCTTCTCTCTTTTTTTGGTACTATATATAAATAGGCCTGGCAGGCCATTAGTTTCAATTCTACAGACTGCCCAACATGTTTATGCAATTATGCAACTTTTTAAGCCTTAGTTTATTTATTTAATAAACATGGCATGGTAATTGGATTAAACAATTTAGGGGCTTCAATTATCATGTGTTAGACTTTCTTCATCGTATCAAATACAATTGTATTCTATAACTCTAAAATCTGACACAATATTCTCTTTTGATTATGCACAATCACACTCTTCATATTTTGATTATGCACAATCACACTCTTCATATTTCTGAGGGTGACTCAACAAGATTGGGCATAAAGCCAAACCTTAAAAGAGGGCCTAATATTTTTTTTTAATTATTTGAGTTTTTAATCCACATTTTTATAAAAATTGTTCTCCTAGTTCAAGTTCAATGATTGACAACTTTGATTCCCCCACGTACATGCACTTTCTCAAGGGTTTTTTTTCTCTCTTTTAAAATTTTTGTTTTGATAAATACCAACGCGGCAATACACCAACGGCCAACCTAGTCACTTCTTGTTAATATATTATATAAAATTAAGTGATGAAATTGTTGGTTAATTGAGTTTTTTTTTTTTTCCTCTTTCATTTTAGATTGTCATCATCCAAGAAAATTATAGTGATGTATTTGGATTTTTTTTAATTAATATGATCTTTTGTTAAAGTAATTGAATTATTTATCTATTTCTTCAAAGTGGACATCCTTTGAGAAAAATCTTGAAAAGTCATTGATCTTAACTTTTATTATATTCTTTTAGGTAGGGGCGTGCATTCGGTTTTTCGGTTTGGTTTTATACTATTCGGTTTGGGTTTTTCGGTTTTCATTTTTCTAAATCTGAAACCAAACCAAAAAACCAAACAAAGTAAATTATAAATTCAAAACCAAACCAAAAATCCAAAAAACTAATCCAAATTAGAATTTAGTTTGATTTTTCGGTTTAATCCAAATAGTGCACACCCCTACTTTTAGGGGTCGTTTGATGTGATGGATAAGATAGATAAGGAGAGTTCATCCCGGGATAAATTTTAAGTACCGTTTATTCCCTTGTTTGGTTACAAAGCTTGGGATAACTTATCTCGAGATTAAGAATTAGTACCGGGATAAGTTATCCCTCTATTGGATGGTATAGTAATCACGGGATAAGCTATCCCGGGATAAAATAGATAAATGTCAAATATACCCTTTAAACCTTTTTTATACATCATTTTTCACATTTATGTATATTTACATTATTTTAAGAGTAAATTTTAGGTTTAGCAAATATAAAAATCTTATTTGTATGCTATAGTTATAGTTTGCATAATTGCGCTCCATAGCAAACTTTATGTTTGCTATGGAGCATCAGATTTGTATAAATCATTGGCAGGAGCATCAGATTTGTATAAATCGTTGGCAGACCTCTCGTTTGTATAAAAGTGCAGCGATTGTATATGTATATCGGTTAGATAATTATATATATATAACTACTATGTATATGTATCAATGATTGTGTTTGTATATCTGCATATAATTTGAATTTGTATACAATTGAATCGAAATAAAACATTTGTATATCAAATCTCTCTTTCTCTCTTGCTTTATACAACACAAATTATACATTGTAATTTGTATAATCCGTGTTTGTATAAAGCGAGAAAGAGAGAAAGGCAAAAGTGAACTGGATAGAGGAAGATTTGTATTTGTATAATCATAAGTGTACAGGATGAAAATATATGTATTTGTATTTGTATATAAAGTTTTCTCTCGCTTTATACAAATACAAACGCAATTTATACATTTGTTTTTGTATAAAGTGAGAAAGGCGAGAGAGAGTGGCGAGCGAGATCTGGGAGAGTGGCGAGCGAGATTCTCTGGGGAGAGAGGTGAATGAAAAGATATGTATATATACAGTTTTGTCTCACTTTATACATTTGTGTTTGTATAAAGTGAGAGAGGCGAAAGAGAGACTAACGAGCAACATCAGGAGAGTGGTGAGCGAGAAATCTGGGGAGAGAGGCGAATGACAAAGTGTTTGCTACGGATTAGAATTAAATGAAACCGTGGTTATAGTATCTAATTTTAATTAATAGTTTGATATTTTATACAATTTTCCCTATTTTTAATACCATGTGTAATAATATTCACTACTACTTATTTTTATGATAATTGTTCATATTTTTCACTTAAAAAATTACACTACATAAATATAATTTTAATTTATAAATTTTTTTGACTAATTCTTATGTTTATTTATTATATTTTGATTTCTCATAAATCTTCTTTCACTTTAATAAACTTAAGAGGGAAGTTATATTTTTAAGCTAAATAAGAAAACAAATATTTTTAAATACATATGGTACTTATCAAGGTAAATGCATAAACAAAAATATTTATGCTAAATAAATGAAAGTTTTATTTTTTAAAAATGAACCACTAAAGCTTGCAAAGAAAATATTAAAAACTAAATAAAGTGAAGGGTAATTTTGTAAACAAACAACTTGTTCTTAAAATTTATGCAATGTATATTATTTTGAATACAACAAATCAAACACTCAATAAGAAATAATCTCAACATAACTTATCCGATCATAACTAATCCCAACATAACTTATCCAAACATAACTTATTTCATCATAACTCATATTCAAACCAAACAACCCCTATGAATTATGATGCACAAGTGAGTAGACGTGTTGAAAATGGGCTGAAAATCCCAAAACCAGCAGTTTGGCCCAAGTAACTGATTCAGGCAGACATAAACTAGTCTTGGGCCCAAAAGTTAGTCAAAGAATAAATTTTCAAATCGTCGAATAACTGCTCGTTATTGCTAACACTTTTTCAAAGAGGAAATTTAAACCTCTTAACTTTTTCTCTAATTAATTTTAAAACTTAATCTGTTAGAATCATTTATATAATAAATTTTCTTAATTTCTTTAAAAAATTAGATGACAACTCTTTTAAATTTGATTTTTCCAAATAAGTTGAAATCAGCTTTAATTATTTTTCCCATTATAACAGTTATTGTTCATCAATAATATATGTGAGAGATTTTTCAATAACTCAATTTTAAATCCCTTCGCTAAAGGTTTCACTCTATAATCTGATGAGTCACCACGGAAAGCGAATTCGAGAAAGGTGAAAATAGGACTTCTATTCCGATTGTTCAGCTATTCCGCGTTGAAAGAGGCGGTACCGTAGAGGGACTAATTGCTTGCCCGGGTTGAAGGGAGTCGAACCAATCTATCGTTCAAGGTAACAGGGTATTAAGAAAATCGGCATGGGGTTCCTTGCACAAAACCTTCCATTTATTTTTTTTATGCGCGAATAAAAAGGACAAAAGCATAACAAAATCTTATTACACGACTAGCTAGACTGTTATGATCATACGAATCAATAGACTTAAAATGATAATGTCACGATGGATACGCAGATTTATATATGAATCATTTTATCCAAATCAAGAATCAAATGCTGCTTTCGAGGTTGAGGCCAAAATTTGTGCGTCTCTCTCGAATTCAATCATGTCATTCTCCTTCAAACTAACCCATGCTTCTATTCCATCGCCATTTTTTGTATCAAACAGACTAATTACTTCAAATGTTTTGCCAACGCTGCTCACCCACATTGGCTTTCCCCAACCAAAGTCCACTTCGTACCAGGGAAATCTGCACCAACTAGTACTCGGATAAATGTCTATCGCGTCTCCTTGAACAAATTTGTTAATGATTTCTGTGCCACAGTTAAATGACAGAGACATAATTTCATCTACGCTTGCCGCCTTACCAATGCTGAGAGATGTGTTCCTTGCTGTACTTCCTATAGAGTTAACAAACTCATGTAACTCCCTTCTCATCTCGTTTGCCTCAAGAGTAGCAGCTACAGTCACATAGAAATTCCCTTGAGCATGTTCCAACGATGATAACTTTGATTTTCCCCTCAAATTAATAGGAAATAAGAAAGACGAGTCCCTTGAATGTCCATGTTTGGCTGATGAAATCCCCATAAGAACTTTCCATATTAATGACATAACGACTACCACTCGAGTAGGTCTGCAGGTAAATGTGGCACTCGGATTGATTCTGTTTTTGAGGTTTGCTATTGCCAAAGCATCAAACACAAACCTCTTTGTGGTAATCTTAGGGCCTTCTTTGGATGGTAGTGAAAATTGAGGCCCTGCAGATAGCACTCTTGGGGGAAAGAGTGATGACAAATGACCGAAACTTTGGAGACAATCTTTTGTCGTTCCTGTAAGGCTAGTGTTCGCCCATTCATTAACAAATGTTGCTAAAGTGAAAGCATCAGCTACGATGTGTGAAATTTGTATGCCCATGACTAGTCCTCCACAATTGAATAGGTTCACTTGGACACCGAGTAATGGACTTGATGACTGATCCATTTCAGGAAGAAGATCATCCAAAAGTTCAATCTTGGGTCCTTGACGGAGAAACTCAGCAAGATCCGAATTGACTTTGGATTCAACATACGCAACACCTTCGTCATTGCAGTGAATCGAGAATTCATCTTCTATAAATCTTCCAGCTAGAGGGTAAAAATTGGTTAACGTCTCAGCCAAAGAGTTGTGCAGCTTTTTGCATTTTTCAATAATTCCTAATTCCCTGCTGCATTCACCTGTTGGCAAGTAGTGGAACAATATTGGTACATATAAACGAGGAGCCCCTTGATCAAAAAATGAAAGTTTGAGACTCCGAAGATGATTCAGGGTAGGTGTTGAGGGCTTTATCATTTTCCTCATCTGGATTTGAATCTCTAAATTGGCCATAAAACAACCAATATTTTTGTGGAGCAAAAATTTGATTTCTCAACTTCAAAATGTTTCTCAATAATAATTCCTTAGCTAACGAACTCTCTTATAGAGGCCTCAGTCCATATTTGAAGGCCAACATGTTACGTATTTGCATTAGTTTATTGCCAGCACGAAATCATTGTTCATAAACATGGCATTATTTATCGTCATCACAAAATCATGGTTCATAAATTTGCATTAGTTTATTGTCATGGCACTCATGAGTCATAAACTGGTTCGATAATTTAGGGGCTTTAGTTATCACATATTGACTTTACATGCTTGTTAGTGTGGGAACGGCGTTCTGTCTCTCCAAAATACAATAATTTAGTAATATTTAGTTTGGGTTTGTTCGAACAACCGAAGAAAAGCTGTTTTTTTTTTTTTTTTTTTTTTTTTGTATAATTATATATATTTTAAGGATATTTTGTGTCATCAAAATTTATGGAACGAAAAAGGCGAAAACTAAAAGTATTTGGGAATATGTATGTTTTTCTATTTCTCCAGCTTGTCTAATAAAATGCTAGTTTGGAATAAAGTAGATGACAAAATGTGATCGAATTGAGTCATGTCATTCTCGTTCAAACCAATCCATGCTTGTATTCCATCACCATCTTTTGTGTCCATCATAACAATTGCTTCATAATCATCGATGCCAACGGAGGTCACCTAGAATGGCTTTCCCCATCCAAAGTCAGCTTCATACCAAGGGAATCCTGTAACATCTCGCAACTAGAAAGAACTAGAAGGAAGTCTAAAATCTGGAAATAGTTGTTTTTGGAAAGTATAAGGAAATGTGGAAATTTTTTTAAGTTATAGTGAGTTTTTGGTCAACTTCAAACAGGCATAATTCCTATATCAGGATGAGTTAGGTGTGATTCCAGATATGGTTGGAAATCCCCTAGAATGATCTTTCCAATGCCGCCAAGTTTGCGCGATTCCGAGTTTGTATGAGTGAGTTATGCCCTTTGGAAGTTGAGATGTTGGATTAAGGAAATGTCCAATCCGGAATTTTAAGGGGTATGTTAGTCCTTTCATTGCCCTATTATTTTAATCCGTTTTTAGGAGTTTAATATGGGTCAAATCAGATTTTAGTCAGTTTTAGAATTTGGGATTTCACGCTAGGGCTAAGGAGAAAGGAGAAGAGAAAAGAAGAAGGAAAAAAGGGCAAATTCATCAAGATCGATCAAGAAAGTTGGTGTTTTCACCAAGAGTTTACTTCTACCAGGTATGTGAGGCCCTCATAACGTTGGGATCGTTCTCCCACGTGCCAAGCATGTTTATTTCTGTTTGGATTCGTCCTAAAAGCATTTGAATATTGATGATCTTGATATCTATTCTTGAATTCATATATTGTTCTTGAATTAACTGAGTGGGGAAGTTTCTGAGTTCGTTACGTCGCATCATAGGGTCGTTTCGAGTTAGGTTCTTAGGTACATTTGCTGGGTGTTTGTATCTAAAAGTAATTTGAGAAAAAGAACCGAGTTTGGGTGAATTGGGATTGGAAAACGAAGAAGGAATTTCGTCGGACGAAATTAGAGGGCGGCCGCTCGTCGCGCACCTAGTGCCCAGATTTGAACATTTCAGCTTTGCGTCGCGGAGCTGACACGAGGTGTTTTGCCTCAAAAGACATTTTCGGAACCAAAATTAAATTATGCCTCCGTGTCGCGGACCCACCTTCAAATATTGATTTCGGTCTTTTCTCATGTTTAACTATCTAGAATCATTCCTAAACATCATGAGATCTTTCCAATCACAAATCTAAATCCTTGAATCCATAATTCAATTCAAGGATCAGTTAAGAGTCAAGTCAAGAGCAGTTAAGGTCAAAGTCAGGAGAAGTCAAGAGCTAAATTAAGATAAGTTCTTAAATTTTTCAAAAGTCTTTCACAAATGTTTTAACTTTGTTTTAAGACTTAAGTTTTGAGTTCAGTAAAGATGTAAAGTTGAAGTTCTTTTGTTCAAAGAAGTATATAGAGACTATGTATTCCCAAAGAGATTTAAAAATGTTTTTACATTTAAATAAGAATGGAAACTGAGATTTCCAAAGAGCCTTCGGGCTAGTTTTCAGAAATGAGTAATAGCTTTCTAAATGAAGCAAGAAGGGAAACTGAGATTTCCAAGATAGCCTTTGAGCTAAGTTTTTGAGCACTAATCTCAAATTACAGAAGAAGTATGTTTTAAAAACATAAGAGCTAGTATATTTTGGGAGTAGTATTGAGCACCGAATTGGGGGCGAGCATGAGTTCAGATAACTCACGTCTCCATAAAACCATGTAGCCATCATGGGTAGAAAGGGTCATACTTTTTAGATGAACCCTTTACACAATAGACTAGTGGATCCACTTAGTAGTTCAGGTCCTATACCTTTGACCGGGTATAGGATGCGATGGCAGCATGAGGTAGATCGTTGTATCATCACTATAGCTCTTATGTGATTGTTGTCAGTTAAAGAAACTCCCACATAAGTTATTGTATTTTTATATACACTAGTTTATTGTATTTTTACATGCATTTCAGAGTTATGTTGTATCCTTGTATATACACAGAGTTGACATCATGTTTATAAACAACTTTTCTTTATATTGCACTTGTTTTGAACTGCTTTATATTGAAATGAGTTCAATTAAGTATTCATGAGTTGAGAAGAGCCAAGGTAAGTGTTTCTTTCAGATTCTCTTTCAAGCCTATGTTGTTTTAGCATTCCAACTCGCATGCTCGTACATTCAATGTACTGATGCCAGTTGGCCTGAATCGTCTTATGATGTAGACGCAGGTAACTAGGATCGGCATTCCAGCGCACCGTTGATCCAGTGAGCAGTTCAGAGTCGGTAAGCCTCCTTGCATTCCGGAGGATCTATTTTCATTGCTTTCTAGTTAGTTCATTAGGATGTTGTGGGGTTTGTCCCAATATCCATCTCAGTTGTTTTAGAGGCTTCATAGACAGTCAGATGTTAGTCCTTTGAGTCTTTCCATTATCATTTCTTATTGTTAAGACTTGGGTTGCCACTTTTGGCCAAGTTGAATGTTTAACCTTTAAGCAATATTCTCAGTTATTTTAGTATTCAATTAGTTAAGTGTTATTGATCATTATAAGTATGAATATTTTCTTCCGCTGAGTTAAGTAAGCCAGGCCAAGGGTTCGCTTGGGGCCAACAATGGTCTTCGAGTGCCAGTCCAGTCCAGGGTGTAGGCTCGGGGCGTGACAAATCCACACCAACTAGTAATCGGATAAACGTCCATCGTGTCTCGTTGGAGATATTTGTCTACACCTGTTGTGTGATTGTTAACAACTAAAGAGGAAACATCATCAACGCTTGACGCCTTACCAATGGCTACACATGTGTCCCGTATTGTATTTCCTACATACTTTACAAAATCATTCAACTCATCCTTTCTTGAGTGATTACTTGCCTCTAGATTAGCGATTCCATACATGGTACAATTCCCTAGACCATGTTCTAAAGATGGTAGCTTTGATTTTTCCCTCAAATTAATAGAAAATAATAAATAAGAGTCCCTTGAATGTCCATACTATTTTATTATACTTTTTATGTAATAAAACTGTTACTTTGTCCTGTTTAAGGGTGTTCAAATCAAATGCTACAGTCAAGTAGAGGAGGGTGTCTCTCGAATTCAGTCATTTCATTCTCCTTCAAACTAACCTATGCTTCTATTCCATCACCATCATTTGTGTCCATTAGAACAATTACTGATCTTGTGAGAAAGAGAGATGACAAGTGACCGAAACTTGAGAGACAACCAGCTTTTGTTTTCCCTGTTTGGCAAATGTGTGCCCATTCCTTGACAAATGTTGCTAAAGTGAAAGCATCAGCTACAATGTGTGAAATTTGTATCCCCATGACTAGTCCTCCACAATTGAATAAGTTCACTTGGACACCAAGTAATGGACTTGATGGCCGATGTTCCATTTTAGGAAGAAGATCATCCAAAACCTCAATATTAATCTTGCTGGGTCCTCCTAATTCAGCAAGATCCGCATTGACTTTGGTTTCAATATACTCAACACCTTCATCGTTGCAGTGGAATGAGAGTTCATCTTCTCTAAATCTTCCAGCTAAAGGGTAAAACTTGTTTAGCATCTCCACCAAAGAGTTTGAAGCTTATCACATGATGTTTCACAACTACTCATTGGCAAGTAGTGGAGGAGTATTGGTACGTACAAACGATTGGCCACCTGATCGAACCATGAAAGTTTGAGGCTCCGAAGATGATTCGGGGTAGGAATTGAGGGCTTCAACATTTTCCTGCTCTGAATTTCGATCTCTAACTTGGCCATTACAGTGATGGTGAAGCATGTACACACTAGAATGAAAGATGGTAAAATATTTCATTTAAAAATGTATCTAAAGGGACGCTTAACTTGGAAAAATGAATGTTCAATTTGTCATGAGCCAGCTTAGATTGAGCGGCAGCTTCTGTGATACAGTCTTAATCAGCCGTCCAATATACTAAAAACTTAACAAAAGTCCAATAAGAAGAAACACATACATTAAAACAAAAATAGGAGAAAAAGAAAAAAAAAACAATAGAAAGAAAAATCAAAAGGCATTCATCGTCGTGTATGAACTAGCTAGGCTGTAAGATGCTCGACAAAAGGCCCAAAATTGTCTCCCGTCTTTGGGTTAAGACTCAAAGTCATCCTTGAGTTTTCACATGGAGCACTAATAGTCCCTCATTATGCAATATTGGTGCACTTTTGGTCGTCCCCTAAACTTTTGCCTATTTTTAACATTAATTTTGTCCACAGTTTTATGTAAGGAACGTCCAATCGTCTTTTTATACATTTAGTAGAAATAATAACTTTATGTGAGAGAAGGTGATAAGAATAACACCTTGTTCTGTTCAGTAAAAATATTATACCTCTAGGTTGCTATAATAACTGCTACAAGTTTGATTGAAATTAACTGTTGTTAACTGCTGGGGTATGCCTTATTTCTTTTCCATGAGCTAAGTACTATTTTTTTTTTATAATGGATAGATATGAGATTCAAACTCAGAATCTTTGCCGCTTTATAACATACTAATGAAATGTGTGACTATCTTATCTAAAAACTAAGTTAGTAGACAAAGTACACTTTATTTTCTTTGTCATCTCTATATTGCAGCATTTAGCGCTGAGACTTGACGAGGAAATTCGTGCAGAAAATTTCAATGCCACGGAATTAAGGATTGAAATTCGAAATGAAGACAAGTCAGGAGATCTAAGTACTTTGGCTATCAGTGTAAGTTCAGAGGAAGATATGATGAATGCTCCTGAAGTCTGAAGGAGAGTTAAATAAGGTTCATGATGGAAGATATGCTTAAACAGCGGAAGCAAAACCATAAACTTTGCATGTAAGATAGACAACATACATATCAAATTTTATTCAAACATAAATCGAGAATACCTCTTGAAGTCTGTGATAATCCCCTGAGCATCTTTGATCTGCAATCTTCTGTTGTGTGATCCCAGTAACAACAGGACTTAAGACTCGTGTGAGAAAGTCAGCTTCTCAGAGAACTGACGTTTGTTCAAGTGAAGCTTGTACACTGGAATGAGATGCTCTTGGACACAAAATTTGAAGCAAGTCACAGGCCAGCAGATATATGTATGTTTCTTCTCATCTCTTGTTAAACAAGTAGCTGCAGCCATGTCGTTTCATATGCTGATCTTTGAATCTCTTGATAATTCCACCGGCAAAACGTGTGGCAGCTATTATTGCAACCCAGAGGTGTATCATTCTAGAATTTGTCCAGTGTCCTGTTTTTATATTTGCCAGGGTATTTGTCTTTTTCCAGAAATTGAACTACCACAAAATTTCACAACTGAAGTTCCTCTTTGGCAGTCTCCACAAAAAAATACTGCCTCCATCTTCTTGATAATTCTATTTACAGGCTTAGGCATTGCTGTCTACATAATTTGTTCCCTCGTCATTCACAAAAACTCAAGAACTTCTTCACAGCCGGAGCAGCAAGTAGTAGTAGTAGAAGAAGAAGAATTAAGTGATATTCGAACAGTGGGTCTTCATCAATCAGTCATCAGCACCATCACAATCCGCAAGTATAAAAGAGGTGAAGGTCTAATTGAAGGAACAGAGTGCTCTGTTTGCTTGTTTGAGTGAGTTTTGAGAAGATGAAACTTTTTAAGATTTTGCCCACGTGTAACCATGCTTTTCACGTACCTTGCATTGACACTTGGCTCAAATCACACACCAATTGTCCTATGTGCCGTGCCAGCATTGTCATCACAATACCCGCTACTACAGCTTTCAATTGAATTAAACGAGTGATCATCTGATCTAAAAGTTAAAATTGTTGAAAACACACACTTTTAATTACTTTATTACTCTATGACTGTATTAGAAAGTATATACTTTTATATACTTTATTATGACATCAACACACCTCTTAGCTTATACTTGGACCACGTTCTTTTCCATGAGCTAAATAGTTGTTTGTTGTTTTTAAAATGGACAGCAATGAGATTCAAACTCAGGATTTTTGGCTGCTATTATAACATACTAATAACATGACTATCTTATCTAAAAGAGGTTATTAGACAAAGTACACTTTTATTTCTTTAGTTATCTCTACATTGCAGAAATTAGCGCTGAGACTTAAAGAGGAAACTCATTCTGGAATTTTCAGAAAATGCCATGGAATTAAGGCTTGACAGTCGAAATGAAGGCGAGTCAAGGGATCTAAGTACTTTGAGCATCAGTTTAAGTTCAAAAATCAAAGGCAGATGTGGCAAATGCTCCTGAAGATAGTTAAATAAGGTTCATGATGGAAGATATGCATAAACAGCGGAAGCAAAAATCCAGAATCGTTGCATATAAGATAGACAACATACACGTCACATTTTATTCAAAAGTAAATTGAGGAATACCTCTTTAAAAGCTATTAAGCAAATTAATTCCCATCATCCTAATCGAGTTTGAAATAACATGGAATGTCACAAGAGACTATCTCCATTAATTTCTCTTCAATCAAAAGAACACATTCAAGATTCTTATAATTTCATTGGCTAGTCTCTGGACTCTGGGTACGTGGACTGTACATTTGTCCCTTATCATATCTTTCAATAATTTCTTCCAAGGTTAGCAAGTAATTAATGGAAGAGTGTTGGTACATACCTACTTTAGTTATTTGAATATCAAGAAGAAATCATTTACTAATAAATATACCATGGTAAGTTCACTAGTTATCCAAATACTATTATTCAGCAGGTTGGTTTTATTACATTCTTGTAATCTTAGTTCAAGCAATCTATCATACAATTTATTTTTTTTAAAAAATGATTTTTGTTCATCTCCTGTTTTGTTGAAATGGTGATTTCACAATTATAATCAGTTAATTTTACTAGACCAACAACACAAGAAATATTATATCATTAAGAGGAAAAATCTTTATCAAACATAAATAGAATGCCTCAAGGGGCTAACATAAAGATAGTTATGAATATCAACTAATTGGCTGATTAATCTCATAGCCAAACATTGATTTGTGATGAATGAAGAAAACAATTAGAAGCAACAAGCAAAGCAAAACAAGAAATATTATAACATAATAATGTAGTTTCATTTTATTCAAAGGAATGGAACTATAGTTTGGAAGTGGAGGACAAAATGTGAGGGTCTCTCTCGAATTCAGTCATGTCATTCTCCTTCATAGTAACTATTATTTGTATTCCATCACCATATTTTGTGTCCATCAGAATAATTAGTTCATGAATACTGAAGGAAACAGGGTTCACCCAGAATGGTTTTCCCCAACCAAAGTCAGCTTCATACCAAGGTAATTTGCACCAACTAGTGGTGCCATAAACGTCTATCTTGTCTCTTTGTAGAAGTTTATCTATAATTTTTGTCTGATTGTTAAGAGTTAAAGAGGAAATATCTTCAACTTTTGACGCCTTACCAATTGCTGCACATGTGTCCCCTATTCTATTCCCTACCAACTTTACAAAATCATTCTAGTGATCCTTTCTTGCCTCATCGGCCTCCATATTAGCAATTTCTGAAATTGAAAAAGTCCCTAGAACATGTTCTAAAGATGGCATACATAAAAATTTCCCCCTGAAACTAATAACAAATCCGAAAATCGAGTCCCTTGAATTTCCATTTTTGGTGGAAGATATGTGTGCCAGAACCTTCCATATTAAGGACATAACGACCACCAGTTTTGTAGGCTGCCTGATCATGTCATGATCAGTAGTTGAATCATCTTTGATTTTTTTTTTTTTTGAGGTTTTCTATTGCCAAAGCATCAAAGACAAACCTCTTTGTGACATTCTTATAATTAGGGCCAGTACCAGTTGTAGTACTAGTGTTGGGATCAAATGATGGCAACTGTAGCACACTTGCTGGAAAGAGCGATGATAATTGACCAAAGTTGGGGAGGTAATTATTATCTTGTGGCCCTGTAAGGTTAGTGTGCGCCCATTCATTTACAAATGTAGCTAAAGTGAAAGCATCAGCTACGATATGTGAAATATGTATCCCTATGGTTATTCCTCCATTATTAAATACATTCACTTGGACACCAAGTAACGGACTTGATGGCGATGGCTGAAGATCTATTATAGGAAGAAGATCAACCAAAGATGATTCAATATTATTTGGTGCTTTACCGAGAAATTCGGCAAGCTCATCTGCATTGACTTTGGTTTAAACATATTCAACACCTTCATCATTGCAGTCGATTGAGAATGGATCACCTTTTCCAAATCTTCCAGCAAAAGGGTAAAACTTGGTTAGCGTCTCCGCCAATGATTTTTCAAGCTTATCATGATATGATATTGTACTGCTGTTCGGCAAGTAGTTGAAGAGCGCTGGAATATATGTAGTACAATCCAGCTGATCAAACAAGGAAAGCTTCAGTCTCCGAAGATTATCTGGGGTAGGAGCTGAGGGTTTCAACATTTTCCTCGTCTGAATTTCAATATCTAACCTGGCCATTGTAATAGGATTTGGTTGATGACAGAGAGAGTTTGAGTATTACTTTAATTGCTTGTTTTCTTTCTTCGTACTTTGTACTATATATATATATATATATATATATATATATAGGCCTGGCAGGCCATTAGTTTCAACTCTACAGACTGCCCAACATGTTTCCCCAACTTTTTTTTAATACTCATCGATCATGATTATTTATTAAGTAGTACTCCATAAACATGGAAATGGAAATTTGATTAAACAATTTAGGGGATTCAATTATCATGTCTTGCACTTTCTTGATCCTATCAAATACGATTGTATTGTATTACTCTAAAAATCTGACACAATATTCTCTTTTGATTATGCAAAATCACATTCACACTCTTCATAATCTGCAACATATCCGGCATCAAATTAATACTTACTATAATTCTTTATACGTAAACTAAATAATCTTCAATTTATCAATTGTGCATAAGAAAAATACAGCATACTGTTTCTAACTCTTCTGTTTCATGATTTTATCCATAATGATTGAAAAACTTTTTTCGAATAAACGATTGGATTAAAATGACGTGATCAAAAAAGAACACTTACACTCCAAAAAAAAGTAAAATATTTAACCTTAAATGTCTCATTACTTTCATATGCTCTTTTTATTTTAAAACGACAGGGCCTACCCTTCCCTTTTTTTCCTCTCTGATAATATCACAGTATATTACCATATATGAATATACTCTCATGGTAGAGTAACTCGGCGGTGTTTTTATTGAAGGAATGTTTCTTCCTTCTTGATACCATCAAAATATAATATACACGGGTGGTTTCAATGAGTAATTTTTTCATCATATTAATATGCAAAATATTGCAATATATAGTACTTTTCGTATAGTTTTTGAATATCTAATTTTTTTTGTTTAAAATATTGAAGTAATGTGTTCTAATTTTACTTTAAAAATGAATCAAGTTGACTTGTAGACATTGAAATTTTGTGGGACTCTACAAGATGCGTTCAATTCGAGTTGAGACTATACAAATTGTATTTAACTCAAATTAGGATTTTTGGAGGTTACTCAACCCTAAACCCTAGTTCACGCCTATATAAAGGGTACAAAATTCCCTTAAAAGACATCTCAAAATATCCCATAAACTCTTAGGTATTTTTAAAGATCAAGATCTCGAACATGGTTCCAATTCATATGCCTCGCAGGCCATTAGTTTCAACTCTACAGACTGCCCAACATGTTTATGCAATTATGCAACTTTTTAAGCCTTAGTTTATTTATTTAATAAACATGGCATGGAAATTGGATTAAACAATTAATTAGGGGCTTCAATTATCATGTGTTAGACTTTCTTCATCGTATCAAATACGTTTGTATTCTTTTAACTCTAAAATCTGACATAATATTCTCTTTTGAATATGCACAATCACATAATTTTTTTATCAAAGTAAGCCATTATTAAAATCATTTCATCAAAATAATATATTTTTTTGAAATTTTACAAAACTAGTATAAACGTAGTTCTCAGTAACGTTTTAGGTTATATTTTATTCAAAAAAAAACCAATAACAAAAAGACAAAAATCTGACAGAGTAAACAGACATAAAACGTTATTAGCAGTATCATTTTATAATTCGTTACTCTGAGGCATGTTTTACCACTAAAACGTGATTCACAATAACGTTTCTCTGGAATGATTGAAAATTAAAATTCAATCTTGTACATGTCTCATTCAATTAATTCCTTTTTTTAATACTTGTTTTGCTTACTTATTACATCAATTTTAATTCAATAGCTTCTTTATTAATAGTCTAATATTTAATAATCATAAGAAATCGATTGGTCTAATATTTGGAAGGGATGGTATTTTAGGCTAGAAGAAGATCTCTCATATGATTTATTTACAAATTTTTAAATTGAAATGATACAAGACTAGCTCTAATTTGTGCAAAGTCTTCTTCACTTTTTTTTTTCTTTTGTTTAAAAAAGTATTGTCTATGTATAAAAAAGAAAGAAAAGAGAAAATCATATATATTTCAAGTGAAGGTATGTACAAAATATATCCATCCATTTTAATAGTGGAAATTTCAGAACTACGTTTATACTAATTTTGTAAAATTTCAAAAAGACGTATTATTTTGGTAAATTGATTTTGATAATGACTTACTTTGGTCAAAACTTCCACAGTCACACTCTTCATATTCTGTAGCATATTCTCAAGGTTGACTCAACTAGATTGGGGGCATAAAGCCAAACCTTAAAGAAGGTCCTAGTATTTTTTTTAATCCACATTTTATAAAATGTGGATTATTTGAGTTTTTAATATACACGGGTGGTTTCAATGAGTAATATATTCATCATATAAAGATGCAAAATATTGCAATATATAGTACTTTTCGTATAGTTTTTGAATATCTAATTTTTTTTGTTAAAAATATCGAAGTAATGTGCTCTAATTTAACTTTAAAAATGAATCAAGTTGACTTGTAGACATTGAAATTTTGTGGGACTCTACAAGATGTGTTCAATTCGAGTTGAGACTATACAAATTGTGTTAAACTCAAATTAGGATTTTTGGAGGTTACTCAACCCTAAACCCTAGTTCACGCCTATATAAAGGGTACAAAATTCCCTTAAAAGTCATCTCAAAATATCCCATAAACTCTTAGATATTTTTTAAAGATCAAGATCTTGAACATGGTCCCAATTCATATGCCTCGCAGGCCATTAGTTTCAACTCTACAGACTGCCCAACATGTTTATGCAATTATGCAACTTTTTAAGCCTTAGTTTATTTATTTAATAAACATGGCATGGAAGTTGGATTAAACAATTAATTAGGGGCTTCAATTATCATGTGTTAGACTTTCTTTATCGTATCAAATACTTCTTTAACTCTAAAATCTGACACAATATTCTCTTTTGAATATGCTCAATCATACTCTTCAGGGTCGACTCAACTAGAATAGGAGCATAAAACCAAACCTTAAAGAAGGTCCTAGCATTTTTTTTAATCCACATTTTATAAAGTGTGGATTATTTGAGTTTTTAATCCACATTTTATAAAAATTGTTCTCCTAGTTCAATGATTGACAACTTTGATCCCCCCCCACGTACATGCACTTTCTCAAGGGTTTTTCTTCTCTCTTAAAAATTTTGTTTTGATAAATACCAACTTGGCAATACGCCAACCTAGTCACTTCTTGTTAATATATTATATATATAAAAATATAAGTGATGAAATTGTTGGTTAATTGAGTTATTTTTTTTTTTTCCTTTTTCATTTTAGATTGTCATCATCGAAGAAAATTATAGTGATATATTTTAATTGTTTTTTTTTAGTTAATATGATCTTGTTAAAGTAATTGAATTATTTAACTATTTCTTCAAAGTGGATATCCTTTGAGAAAAGGAGAGTTAACCTCGGGATAAATTTTAAGTATCCTTTATTCCCCTGTTTGGTTGCAAAGTTTGGGATGACTTATCCCGGGATTAAGAATTAGTATCAGGATAAGTTATCCCTCCTATTGGGTGGTATAGTAATCACGGGATAAGTTATCCCGGAATAAAATAGATAAATGCTAAATATACCCTTTAAACCTTTTTTATACATCATTTTTCACATTTATGTATATTTACATTATTTTTAGTATCATGTGTAATAATATTCACTACTTCTTATTTTTATGATAATTGTTCATATTTTTCAATTAAAATTACACTATATAAATATAATTTTTATTCATGAATTTATTTGACTTATTCTTATGTTTATTTATATTTTAATTTCTCATAAATCTTCTTTCACTTTAATAAACTTAAGAGGAAAGTTCTATTTTTAAGCTAAAAACAAAAAAAAAATTTAAAGACATATGAAACTTATCATGGAATGCATAAATAAAGATATTTAAGCTAAATAAAATGAAAGTTCTATTTTTAAAAATGAACCACCACTCTAGTAGGCCGCCTGCTACTGCTGGTGGTTGAATCTTCGATTGTATTTTTGAGGTTTGCTATTGCCAAAGCATCAAAGACAAACCTCTTTGTAACAATCTTAGGGAGTAGTACTGTTGGGAGGTGGTGGCGAATTAATATTGAGGTCCTCATTGCACTCTTGTGGGGAAGAGTGATGACAAGTGACCGAAACTAATTGGGAGACAATCTTTTGTGGTCCCTGTAAGGCTAGTGTACGCCCATTCATTGAAAAATGTTGCTAAAGTGAAAGCATAAGCTACGATGTGTGAAATTTGTTTGCCCATGACTAGTCCACCACAATTGAATACGTTCACTTGAACACCAAGTAATGGACTTGATGGTCGATGATCCATTTTAGGAAGGAGATACACCAAAGGCTCATTATCGGGTCCTTCATGTAGAAATTCAGCAAGATCCGCGTTGATTTTTGTTGAAACACTGACCCCCAGATTTGCCTAAGGAACAAGTATATTCTATATGTTCCTTTGCAGATTACAACAGTTATGTTATGTAAAGCAAATAAAGTAATGACACAATATTTTATCGCGGTAAACCCCGACTCATAAAAGGTAAAAAACCACGACCTACACCTCTGTAGGATTTTACTCTACTTGATTAAACTCTAGCCTCAACTAAAGATTACAAACCTATGTATCCTAAGGAATTATAAACTCTAATTCCTAGACGCCAACGACCAACTAGATCGTCGACCCACTTCAAGTTATGAATTCGGATTACAACTCTTGCAATCCTAGGAACTAACTCTAATTCCTAAACTCCAACACAAACCCCCCAAGGTTTATGTTCCCAAGTCTTTAAGTCGCCCCAACTTGAAGACTCTATTCCTACTCCAGTTTATACTTCATTGGATCTAGAAAGAATTAAAAATACAACTCAATAAAAACTCAATACAAGCAAACTTGACTTAAGAACTATAAAACATAAGCCTATGAATCAGTTCTTCAATTCTTGTTTCCTTGCATTGGCTACACTTCGTAATCAGAAATCACTCAAATATGAACTCTCTCTATTTGATTGTATTATGCTTGTAACTCTCTGTTTAAGTGTGCAAGTTTCGTTGGAAGATTCTTGCTCTATTTATAGACTAAGTAGACCAAGAATCCTTTTCCCACTTCAACTCTATTTCCTTATCCGTGTGAAATTTGGAAATTCTTGTAAACTGATTGTATGCACGCTTCCTCTTCCTTGAAGGAATTCTTTTTATGAAAGGAAACATTTTTGCACTGGTTTTTTATCAAAAAAGCAACTCTTCCACCGCTTTATAACTTCTAATTCGTGTGGTTGTCATTCTCCTTATCCCTGTCGGATTCGGTCTGAAAGGAACATATCGGCGCAACCGGTTCCTTTCATCTGTTCCTGTATTTGTCAATTATCAAAATAGTTCTCAATCTAACAAATTCACCCTTTTTGATGATGACAAACCATTGCTTCTTGTGTGAATAGATCAATCTGTGCTATATGTCAGTTTCTTAAAACTCAATACACAAAGCAAACAGATTAGAGGATCAAGTTAGACCAATTGGGTTATAAATATTATACAAGTATGCACTTCCCCCTTTTGACATCATAAAACACTGTGAAGGCATACACCACACTAAGAGAAGCAAATTCGATACTCATGGCCACTAGGCTATCATCTACACAAACACTTGAAAATCAAGAACTCAGTTAGCTATAGCAAAGCATTTGCACAAACATAGGAGCTAAACATGAACCTGAAACTCAAATCCAATATTAGCATTAATAAAAAAGCATATATACCACAAATGTGATCAAAATTAAAGATAGAATCAAGCACTTGTGACGAGAAAAAAAATTGGGAAGTCAAAGGCTAGAGTGGCTAGGTAATAGCAAAAGATCGGGCATGAAAGGGTAAATAAAAGTCCTTTTTCAGCAGCACAAAAAACATCTTTTGGATTAACAAAATTAGTAGTCTTCTCAATTTCAAAAGTAGCCTTGGTCTATGCAAGCTCAGCCTTGAGCTTTGTGTTGTATTTTTCTTTAGCAGGCCTACATGTTCAAGATCATAGTTCATATGCAGCTCTGGTGAGTAACACCTATGACTTCAATTTCAGTTTATTTTTTTCCGTTTTGTATCACCTTTAAGAAACTGGTTCAATCAATCATGTACCCTCCGGAGAAACAATAGTTCACGCATCTCTAACCCTCAAAATCAGTAATCACCTTGCCTAAGAGTATTGTCCGCTTCCCAAAGTTCAAAACTCTAATTTTAATAGAGTCATCTTTAATTTCAATTGAGCCAGTAAGAGGAACAAATTTGCCTAAGAGTACTATCCGCTTCCCAAAGTTCACAACTTTAATTTCAATAGTGTCATCTTTAATTTCAATTGAGTCAGTAAGAAGAACAAATTTTCTTCAGCATCATTTGTAGAGGAACGTGTTCTCTCAATCTGTTTCCTACACATGGTACTATCAGGTGCATCACAAACTATAATAATTATTTTACATCAACCCTAAATTCCAGTTTATATGGATCCCAATAGGAGAACTAGGTTCGACAGAGGGGTCCCCCATTGATTCCCCCTCACTAGATGCACCCAAGTTGAGCCTAACAACTGAACTTTGTTCAACTGTAGGGTCCCCAAAATATTTCCCCTCACATGGTACATCTTTCAAAACTTTCTCAGTAATTTTAGACACACCATACACAGATTCCCCCTAAGAACCAACACTACCTAATTTCTACACCACAACCTCTATTTTATAAGGCACCAAAGTAGAGGTGTCATCCACCAAAGTCATCTCAATCATAACATTAGATAGACCATCACACTTAGAATATCCAAGAATGTCATTAAGAACCATGAATTGTAATTAATCAAGCATGGACATGTTTTTTTTTTTTAAGAACACTTTATTTCACAATTTTAGAAAAAGAGAATTTCTTGGTTAAGAAGTTTATGAAAGAGAAGGGTGTGAGTTGTAGAGACACAATTGGATAAGGCTTTAAATAGGCTTTTAATAAGATATCTGTTTAGTGGTATTTAGAGTCCTTTGAGATGAAGAGTTTTATCTTGGGTAGAGATCTGATTATATTTTATGACAAGAAAGCGTGATTAGATTCCTTTTAAGAGAACCGTCAATAACGACGTCAAGAGAAACTATCAACATATTGCATCAGCCTACTTTATTGCTTAGACATCAAAGAAGAGTGCATTAAAGATTATATTGCGAATATAATATACAAGCTTTATCTGCTTTATGTCAAACCCAATGAAGTTGACGTCAAATGCTCAAGGAGAGAAATTAAATGTCAACACGGTGCGAACGACATCAAAAAGGATGCAGCACAACGTGAAACTTCTTCTTAGCAGCGAACTGAGACATAGTCCAAAGAGGAGTGTGAAACTCTTAGGACGCAAGCAGAGGAGCAACTTCCATCACAATCAAACCACACCCCTATCAGAAGGCATGTGGGTTTATATTTAGGTTTGTCAGTTCCAGCTTTGCATCTGTAAAATTTTGGGTTCACCGGAAGTAACTTTCCAATCTGAGTGACAATACGCCAAGAGTTTTGGAAATTATGTTCGTGCAAGTTCCTAATTATAGGTGTGAAGCGTTCCACATTCATGGCTAAGAGTTTGCAAGTCTTCTTTTCATACTCGACTTACTTTGTCATTTTCCAGAACTAAAGGTTATCTTGCATAACAAATTTCCTTTTCAACCAATTAAGTTGAACTACAAGCAGTCTGATTCCTTTAGTTGAGGGATATGTAGGCAGAATCAATGTTGAAACTCGGCTGTATTCCAACATTCGCTCTTAAATCTTACTCTCGAACATTTCGGTCTCATCATAATCCAATATCGGGATGACTTTCGAATTTTGTCAAAATCGTGCGTCAAATCAAGCGTACCGAACTACAAGTGGCCTAAATTCTCATATTGCCTGAGATATGTAGGAAATCCGATTTCAAGATCCGGCCATAATTTCTAAAGTCCATACCAAATCCCTTTTCTAAGAGATAGAGATGTGATCGGTCAAAATTGAATTCGTTAATTTTATTTGTCTCGGATTTCTTTCATCAATCCAAGTCAAACGAGGGACAGTTGTTGACACCCAATTTTAGACCTCCACAATATAAATTAATCATTTCGAGCTTCTTCAATTTCAAACGATTTAAAATAATTACTTTTATAAATTTTCAAAAAAAAAAAAATATAGTTTGCAAGTTATTTTAAATAGTTTCGTCACTTTTTGTAATTTTTAGATAATATTTATATTTTACATAATTATGTATGTAATTAGTATATTTTATAATTATTCAAAAATCATCTCAAAAAGATTTTAACTTTAGTAAGTATTTTGTTAAATTAGCTTAGTTTAAATTATGGTTATAATTTTGAATAATTAGTTTATAATTAAAATTAATTACTTTGTTTTGTTAAGATTTAAGAAGCTCATTAATTAATTTATTTTAATTCATCTTATTTAATTGTTAGCTTATTTCACTAATTAACTCAGATTGGCTAAGTCCTTAATTCAATGGGCCAAATTCTCAATTCTAATCTTACTTTCTTTTTACCTCACATTCAAGACCACAGCTGGGTCCAACTTCTATCCCATCCCCCATTTTTAAGCCCATTTCCCTTTACAATCCAAACACACCCAACAATACATCAGCAGCAATATGCCGACAATACCAACATTTTTCCCAAAGGATTCCCTTTTCCAATTCAGCGACCCCACATCTTTCTTCTTCTCCATCTGGTCTACGAAACGCAGCAGCCCAGAAAATGAATAACTCCAGCAGCAGCAGCCCATCGCGAAAACCAGATGGACCCAAGTCGCGACCCGGGTCCAGCAACTCCAGTGCGTCGTTCTCTCCTCTCTCCCCTACCATCTCGTACAAGACCGTTCGAGAATCTTCCAGATGTCGCAATCTCCTTGCTCGTTCATCCTCCCTCTCAAATCAGACATTTCTCCTTTGAAATCCGTTGAGGATGTGTACTATTCCAGCTTTCAACCTTATCTCTTAAAGAAAAACTTCAAAAAAAAAAAAAAGATTTTTCCACCCGAGTTTCCCCCCCCCCCCCCGAAAAAAATTGGCCCTAACTCTTTTTTTTTTAAATAGCGTCTTCTTCTTCATTTTTTGGAGGTTTTTTTTTTAGAGAGGAAAAAGTTAGCATCAAAATATACACAGAGAGAGTAATCTAACAGGCGGAAGAACAAAAAACAAATATAGGAGTCTAGAAGACACAGTCGAGAACAGAGAACATATTCAGCTTTGGGTCTTATTCTCACTGTTTGATTCTGCTCATCGTTTTTTTTTGGGACTCATTAGAGTTTGAAGTTGGTGGTGGAAGCATCCTTTCAAGCTCGTTTGTTCCGTTTGCTGCCCGAAAAAAGGTAACGCCTTCTCCGATATTCCCTTCATCTTTCTCATATCGTCTCCAACATTGTAAAGTCGTTACTCTGTGGTTATATAATGCTGATGTGGATACAAAATTTTATCGCATTGTTTTAAGTGTTGTTGCCTCTCCGTATCTTTACTCGAATTCATTTGTGATTGTCTTCTCTCGTTTTCTTGTTTGGATGTTGTCGAGTCCATTTTCAGGCGGTTATTCTTTGTTTAACGTCAAAGGTCTTCTTTAAGTTCTGCTACTGTTACTATTATCTTTTTGAGGGTGTAATCTCAAAGTTTTAGTATGGAATGGTATGTCGTTTTGCCTTTTGTTTGTTGGGTGTGTCAGCCGGTTTTCCCCACTTTCGGATCTCATGTTTGTCCTATTGCTCGGCCTGTCGAGTTTGGAATCGAGTTTTTGTCCTCATTGTCTAAAGTTAAGTTGGAATGCTCGTTATTTGCAGTATAATTTATAAGAGTCCCTGTTGTTGTGTTTGTTTGTTTTTTTTTTTTTTTTTTGTCCCCTCTTGCGCTAGTTCTTGTTTTCTCCCAAGGTTTGATGCCTATTTCCCTTTTCTGATTACTGTTAAGCATTGCTGGAAATATTAGCTTATTTCTAGTCACACCGTAATGAGTTCCATGTTTCAGTGAGCATTGGGTTGTTTGCTTTTTCTTTGTTTTGAGTCATTTCGTTATCAGAGACTGCTAAATTTCTTTCTCCTTAATTTCTTTTCGATTATTTTAAAAAATTTGCTCGTATGAGTCTGCAGTCAGTTGTTAGAAATCTCTTTGTTTCACAATAGCTTTTGCACTCTTAAAGGTCATGAGTAAGTTAGTTATTGTTCATTAGTTGCTATATCGTTTCTTTCATGTTACACTTAGAATGTGTTTGCACATCTCGCTGTCCAGACTTGGCATACAATTGAATTGTCAGTTTATAGTTTCCATTGTTTAGAATCTAGAGTGTTGTTCATCTATTCATCTAGTTGTCTTCTTTAGTTTCTGTCCATGGTATGTGTGTTGGTCCAGTGGTTAAATTCGAGGATTATCCATGCTTCTTCGAGATCTATATCAATTATATGTTGTTTCTCTATTTTGGGTAGAGGTTTAAATGATATTGATTCTATTTCATGCTTATTGCTCTGTTCACCTCTTAGACTAAGTTGTTCGTTGTAACCCATGTGTCAAATGTGTATTTATTTGCTTTGACAATTTGATTTTGATCGAAATCAGTTACTAATGTTTTCCTTTTTATCTTATTGTGCATGTGAAATATGTCCGAGTTCATTATGAACTCCCATCGCCTTCCCCTTGCATTTCAGGAGAGCCGTAAAGGCTCAGATCCTTACCTTTTGAGTCAGTCAGACTTGAATTGGCATACAGGTCCCAGGGTTAAATATGGAGCAGATTGAGAAATTGAAAAGATTGGGCCAGAGGCCCACTCTTAATTCCTAAGCAAACTGTATTTTGTTACTTTGGGCCTAAGCCCACTTATTTGCTATACTTGCTAGAATTTAGGACAGATGAAAAATTTGGGCCAAAAGCTCAAAACAAAAATGGGCTCAAATACTGGCCCAGGCGGACAGGAAAACCAGATTTGGGCCCAAATCTCTTTCCCTCTTAATTTTGATTATGTTTATTTACTTGTTAATATTTGTTGTTAATCCTAAGGTCGAAAAAATTCAAATCCCCTAAGACACCTATTTCGATTTAATAACCCAACTAAATCGGTTTTTTAAATGAACTTAAAGAATAATTTTGAGAAATATCTTACTTAGATCTAAATTATGCATTCTCCTCTTTTCCCTTTTAAAATGGCTCTAATTAGAAATTGCTCATTTCAAACTAAGTTAAATTAGTTTCAGTCAAATAATTAGTTACCGAATAACCGCGTATTAGCAGGCATTTCGGGTGCTTTCAAACCCTTCCCGAAATGCTAATATGAACCCCGAACCCCCTTTAAATATTTTCAATTGATTTCCTGTTTTAATCTATTGAAAATCAATTTTCTTGATTTTTCTTAAAAAGTTAAGTGGCGATTCTAAACCAGTCGAAAATCTATTTGTAAATAAAACAAGGCCAGGTAAAACAACAACTCTATATTTTACTGAATTTTAGTGTAACAATTCAATAACATAATTTTTATTGTCAGTATACACAAATTATCTCTTATTAATAAAATAAATAACCTTTTAGAGTATAAATTATTGCTTTTAAAACAAGCTTCTATATTCATAATTTTGCTAGAATTTAACTAATATTTTTTTACAGAGATAATGAGACTAACGTTGATCTATATAATGATGTAAATGCTGAAATTAGTGATGAAAGTTTGGAGGAAGATGAACCTTCAAAAGATGGTGATGAAAGTGAACCTGATGAAGATATCGATGATATTAGAGATTTTTCTCAGAATGGTGTAAATCTTCATAATCATGAACAAGGCATGCCTGAAATACAAAATCATGACATACCTTATTTCAGGACATTAGAGAATAAGGAAGACATTTTCATGTCTACATGTGAATTTGAGATGGAATATTGTTCAGTTTAGTCTGAGGAAGCAAAAAAGGATTTGAAAAAAGGTATGTTTTTTAGTAGTAAAGAAAAGTCTAAACGTGCGGTAACAATTTGGAGTTTGCACAAAAATAAGGAGTTCAAGGTGGTAACATCTACCAAGAGTCTATGGGTTGTGAGATGTAAGTTTTATAATTTATTGGATTGCTTGTGGTTTCTTCGAGGTCGAAAAGTTAGAGATAACCTTTGGAAGATAGGAAAATACGTTGAAAACCATAGATGTGAGACTGAAGGGCTTTCTAGTGATCACGCCAATCTAAATACCAATTTGATTGCATCACTGTTTCTAAATCAAATTAGAAAAAATCCTAAGTACTTGGTGGTAGATGTCATTTCAAAGGTTTATGAAAATTTGGTTATCAAGTGACATACAGAAAAGCGTGGCTTGGACATCAACGCACATTTTAATTAGTGTATGGTGACTTTGAGAAATCATATAGTGACCTACCTAAATTTTTTGCAACTTTTCAACCTTTAACCATAGAACAGTTGTGGAATGGAAACACGAAGAGTCTATGAGTTCATCATAGGAAAAAACTTTTAAATTTGTATTTTGGGATTTCAAGTCATGCATAGATGGATTCCAAACATGTCGCCCTATTATTTCAGTAGATGGAACTCATATTTATGAAAAGTATGAGATCAAATTATTAATTGATGTTGGAATTGATGGAAATGATAACATTCTTCCTTTAGCGTTTGGTATTGTAGATAAAGAGTCAAAAGAGGCATGAAAGTGATTTTTTAGAAATTTGAGTGTACATGTGATAAAAAGTAGACAAGATGTATATGTTATATCTGCAAAAGGAATCTTGACTAGTTTGCAGGAGTTGCGGCGATTTCAAGAGCCTCGAGCCTTCTGTTGATTTTGTATAAGGCATCTGAAGAGCAACTTTCAATCTAAATTTCTAAACAAGGACCTCAGCAGATTGATGTGGAGGGCTACATCAGCCCATCAAGTAAGGAAGTTTGAATCTTTGATGTGGCAAATTAGAGAAGAAAATGTCGAAGCACATGAATACCTCATGAAAATTCCATTGGACAAATGGACTGTTAGCCATGTGGTGGAAAAAGATAAGGAGTGTTGACAACAAATCTTTCAGAGTCGTTCAATGAAGTGTTGAAAAAAGCACGAGGTTTGTCTGTCACTCCTATGATTAGACTTTCATTGGAGCAAACTATTGAACGGTATACCCGTAGGTCTCACATAGCGCACCAACTTGCAGAACAAAATGAATTATGGATTGGGAGGTTCAAAATAAAGTGGGAGAAGAATTGTGAAAGTTCAAAAAGGCGCTTTGTTTTTTATTGGTATATACCCACAGGGGGTATACGAGGTTAGATCTATACAGGTTGATGGTACTGGTGGTAATCCTCATTGTGTTTCACTGAATGAAAGAAAATGTGATTGTGGAAAATGGGTTAATTTGCACTTCCCATGTTCATGTGTCATGAAGGTAATTGATAGAATGAAAGGGCTAGCTAGAAATTATGTTAGCGAGCATTTCACAATAAAGAATTATGTTACAACATATTCTGGGTCATTCTCACCAATTGGTCATGAGGCATATTGGCCATCTCCAAGTTTTTCAATGAAAAGTAATGAATTTTATCGTCGTCCTAATCGGCCAAGGACAATTAGAATACCTAATGAAATGGATCGTGGTTCTACAGTGTATGAGCGAGCTTGTGGATTATGTAGACAGACTGGACATGATAGGCGTCGATGTCCCAATCGTAATTAAATTTAAGTGAATAGTTGTGGGTCAATGTCTAATTGTGTTAATTTCCTTTCAGTTATCTACTGTAATGTAACTCAAATAATCATTAATCTTTTGCAATTATGTTATTAGTGCATAAATTTTTCCAGATTGCTAATAGAGGAAAAATTATTAGTGTTAATTTTCAGATTTCCAAATTGCTAATAGAGGAAAAATTATTAGTGTTAATTTCCAGATTTCCAATTGTGTTAATTTCCTTTTAATTATTAGTGCATAAAGTTTATCTTTTTAAATATTGTGCTAATTACTTCTGCGTTGATCTATACTTGTCCACTATACTAAAAATAGTTGTCCAATAATACTTGTAATATTTTTTTTTCAAATATATATTTCATGATGTTCTAAGAAAATGTGTACATTAAGTTTTTTATGATTAATTAAATCAAAAAATTATTAATTTGAGAGTCAATAGAATTCATGGTATCTTTTAAATATTTAAGTTGTTAATTATCGTGATCTATAATTTTATTTTATTTTTACATATTTTCAAATATATAAAAGACTAAAAAAAAAAGATAACTCTTTTAATATTGTACGAACAATCTCTTCACGCCGAGCATGAATTATTTTTTTGCAAAATTTAAAATAATAGATTTTTGTCTTTTTACAAAATATGAACTTATGAGTTAAATTTTATATTTTAAATAATTTTGAAATTTGAAATCATGTTTTTTGAAAAATTTGCAATATAAAATCATTATTTTAATTGCTTATCCAAATGTTGATCATGATATGAAAGTAGGCTTAACCTCTTCAGAATATTTAATGGTTTCCATAGTATATATATGTATATATTAACATTGTTCTGAATTGTGTCTAAAAAAGAAGAATATATAACGCCTCTTCTTTTATGATATTTGAGGCACTAATAAATAAATTAAAAATATGTACATTTACAACTACTATTTTACTGCCTCATTTGGGTTCTTCCATTTTTTCAATAAAAGGTTCAACCAGTTTCTCCAAGTCCTTCAAGGCTTGCTCCACATCTTCAACCTGTTAACCCATTATATTTCATATTAGAGAGACTAAACCAGCTGAAAATAATTAATTAATAAAAATTAAGACGATGATATTTACGACACAGGATATTAGATATAGATATAAAACAATTTGGTTTGCAAACCTTGTGAATGAAATTACAAGTAAATTGAGCATCTTTAGCAACCACTGCTGATGCATTTTCAATTGCTACAGCTGCTTCTTTGAGTAAACTATTTTCAGGCAGTTTAACGGCAACCACTGCCATTACATTTTCCGTTTTATTCGCCACCAACGCTACTACCTCCGCTGCTTCTTCCACCTCTTCCGCCACCTTCTCTACCTTTCCTGAATAAACATCAATTCCTTTGGCTTACATGTGAAGATTTTTTTAATCATTTCAGTCTTTTCTTTCTTGTAACGTTCATGTTATGTTAGACGTGTTGAAATGTGTGATCATCTCATCTAAAAGCTTAAGTTATTCTCAACATTCACGACTATTCAATATTCATTTAAATTAGAAAAATCCATACCTTCAATTCTTCGAATGTTGTCCAAATTTTGCTTCCAAAATGGGAGGAATATTGATAGTATGGATCCCAAAAGCCATTTTGCCCTGTAATAGTACACTAGATCAAATTCATATGATCAATCACAATAATTGGAAAGAAAAAAAGATGACAATAATTAATTATTTGCATACCAAACAAATAAATTGGGCTTAGAAGGATGTGACTTTACTGGAGGAACCTTGCTTGCTTCATTTTTTCCCCTTACAGATGCAATCAAGAACCAAGATTCAATCTTTTTTATACAAGGTTATATTTTCTGCTTATCTAAACAAAAAATGAGTAGAGAAGAATTAGTTACCGATCCTTCTTATTGGGAATTCGATACTCTCCTGAACTGATAAATCGTAATCCTGGACTTGCTGAACCACGATAACTGATCCTAGTTGTGGGAACTATGCCATGGAGACCCTGTAACTGAGAGGATGTAACATCAAAGCGAACTCTATAGTACTGGTGAAGCAACGTAACAAGACTCCGGATTTTGTAGGAAGATGAAGAATTTGCAGACATGGTTAACCAACTAAAATAGAAGCGCGATTTTTGTAAGAGGATTTAAAGAGTAGAAATCAGATACGTAAGTTGGAACGAATTGCTGTTATTTGAACAGTTAAGAAGTTAGCGCTTAACATGTGAGAAAGAAGATCCTAACACGCCAAGAAATGAAAGAATTGCTTATTTTATGTGACTTTAAGCTAAAAGTAACTTCAAAAATTGGGTAACAAGGAAACTGTTCCTTGTAAGCTAAAAACAATATTATAACTCCTTATCTTGTTATTGTGCCTATCTTCAATAAAAATGTGATGAAGCTACACGTACATTCTTATGCAAAAATTCAAATGTAAATCTTCTGAAAACAGGTCAAACTAATCAGGACAAGTAAATTTGAATTACGACACTCAGCAACATGAATTAAAGATACCAACAATTTATTGAAGCATGTACACACTAAAATGAAAGAGAGTACATTATTTCATTTAAAAATACATCTAAGGTGACGCTTAACTTGGAAAAATGAATGTTCAATTTGTCATGAGCCAGCTTAGATTGAGCGGCAGCTTCTGTGATTCAGTCTTAATCAGCCGTCCAATATACTAAAAACTTCACAAAAGTCCAATAAGAAGGAACACATACATTAAAACAAAAATAGAAGAAAAAGAAGAAAAATCAAAAGGCATTCATCGTCGTGTATGAACTAGGCTATAAGATGCTCTATTTCCTATTTTACACAAAATTTGAAATAAGGAAGACCCCAGCAGTTATATGTACGTTTCTTCTCATCTGTCGTTAAACAATTAACTGCAGCCATGTCCTTCCATACTGATCGAAAGCTGATCTCTGAATCTCTTGATAATTCCACCAGCAAAACTTGTAGCAGCTATTATTGCAACCGAGAGGTGTATCATTCTATAGTTTGTCCGCAGCGATGTTTTAATACATGCCCGCATATCTGTCTGCTTCCAGAATTCGAACCATCACCACCACTACCACCAAATTTCACACCTAAAGTTACCCTTCCGCATTCTCCAAATAAACAGACTGTTTCCATCTTCTTGATCTTTCTAATTATAGTCTTAGGCATTGCTGTCTACATATTCTGTGCCTACGCCATTCACAAATTCCGCAACTCAAGAACTTCTTCACAACCGGAGCAACAAGTAGTAGTAGGAGGAGGAGAAGAGTTAAGTGATATTCAAATAGTGGGTCTTCAGCAATCAGTCATCAGCGCCATCACAATCCGCAAGTATAAAAAAGGTGAAGGGCTAATTGAAGGAACAGAGTGCTCTGTTTGCTTGAGTGAGTTTCAAGAAGATGAAACTCTTAGGATTTTGCCAAAGTGTAACCATGCTTTTCACATACCTTGCATTGACACTTGGCTCGAATCACACATCAATTGTCCCATGTGCCGTGCCGACATTGTCATCACAATTCCCGCCACTTGCAGCTTTCATTGAGCAAAACGTGTGACCAGCGCATCTAACAGCTTAAATTGTTGAGAAACATATTTTTATTTACTTTTACAGCATGACATGGCTCTTAGCTTATAGTCAGACTTAATTCTTTTCCATGAGCTAAATACTTGGTTTTTTATAATGGATAGCTATGAGATTCCAACTCAGGATCTTTGCCGCTTTATAACATACTAATGAAATCTGTGACTATCTTATCCAAAAACTAAGTTATTAGACAAAGTACACTTTATTTTCTTAGTTATCTCTATAATGCAGAAAATTAAGCGCTGAGACTTGGACAAGGAAATTCGTGCAGAAAATTTCAGAAAATTAAGGATTGACATTCGAAATGAAGACGAGTCAGGAGATCTAAGTACTTTGGGTATCAGTGTAAGTTCAAAGGAAGATGTGGTGAATGCTCCTGAAATCTGAAGGAGAGTTAAATAAGGTACATGATGGAAGATATGCTTAAACAGCGGAAGCAAAAATCCATAAACTTTGCATGTGAGATAGACAACATACATATCAAATTTTATTCAAACATAAATCAAGGAATACCTCTTGAAGTGTGTGATAATCCCATGAATATCTTTGATCCGCAATCTTCTGTGGTGTGATCCCAGTAACAACAGGACTTAAGACTCGTGTGAGAAAGTCAGCATCTCAGAGAACTGACGTTTGTTCAAGTGAAGCTAGTACACTCTGGAATGAAAGATAGTACAATATTTCATTGAAAATACATCTAAGGTGATGCTGGAACTTGGAAAAGCCAAGAGCTTTAAACTATCAATGCATATGAGTAGTTAATTTCTTGGAACAATGAATGTCCAACTTGCCATGAGCCAGCTTAGATTGGGTGGAACAAGGAGGAAAAATAAGGGCACCTTCTGTAAATCTGTCTTGATCAGTAGTCTAATATACAGAATTCACAAAAGTCCAATAAGAAGAACCACAGAAATGAAAAAACAGAAGAAAAAACAAAAGGTATTCATTGTCATGTTATAATTTCGTTAGGAACTATGGTGTAAGATGCTCTATATTCTCTTGGACACAAAATTTGAAACAAGTCACAAGAAGCCAGCAGCTATATGTATGTTTCTTCTCATCTCTTGTTAAACAATTAGCTGCAGCCATGTCGTTTCATATTGATCGAAAGCTGATCTTTGAATCTCTTGATAACTCCACCGGCAAAACGTGTGGCAGCTATTATTGCAACCCAGAGGTGAATCATTCTAGAATTTGTCCACTGTCCTGTTTTTATATTTGCCAGGGTATTTGTCTTTTTCCAGAAATTGAACTACCACAAAATTTCACAACTGAAGTTCCTTTTTCGCAGTCTCCACAAAAAAATACTGCCTCCATCTTCTTGATAATTCTATTTACAGGCTTAGGCATTGCTGTCTACATATTTTGTTCCCTCGTCATTCACAAAAACTCAAGAACTTCTTCACAGCCGGAGCAGCAAGTAGTAGTAGAAGAAGAAGAATTAAGTGATATTCGAACAGTGGGTCTTCATCCATTAGTCATCAGCACCATCACAATCCGCAAGTATAAAAGAGGTGAAGGGCTAATTGAAGGAACAGAGTGCTCTGTTTGCTTGAGTGAGTTTCGAGAAGATGAAACTTTTAAGATTTTGCCCACGTGTAACCATGCTTTTCACGTACCTTGCATTGACACTTGGCTCAAATCACACACCAATTGTCCTATGTGCCGTGCCAGCATTGTCATCACAATACCCACTACTACAGCTTTCAGTTGAGTTAAACGATTGATCATCTAAGTTTAAATTGTTGAAAACACACACTTTTATTTACTTTATAACCATATGACTCTATTAGAAAGTATATACGTACTTTTGTATACTTAATTATGACATCAACACACCTCTTAGCTTATACTTGGACTTAATTCTTTTCCATGAGCTAAATACTTGGTTGTTGTATTTATAATGGACAACAATGAGATTCAAACTCAGGATCTTTGCCTGCTAACTGTGACTATCTTATCTAAAAAGATGTTATTAGAAAAAGTACACTTTTATTTTCTTAGTTATCTGTATATTGCAGAAATTAGCCCTGAGTATTGAAGAGGAAAGTCGTTCAGGAATTTTCAGAAAATGCCATGGAATTAAGGCTTGACAGTCGATATGAAGGTGAGTCAAGGGATCTAAGTACTTTGAGCATCAGTTTAAGTTCAAAAATAAAAGGGAGATGTGGCAAATGCTCCTGAAGATAGTTAAATAAGGTTCATGATGGAAGATATGCATAAACAGCGGAAGCAAAAACCCAGAATCATTGCAGACAACATACATGTCACATTTTTATTCAAAAGTAAATCGAGGAATACCTCTTGAAGGGTGTGAACATGTTTGATCCACTATCGTGTGTTATCTGATCTCACTAATAACCCGATTTAAGACTCGTATGAGCAAGTCAGCTTCTCAGAAAACTGAAGTTACAAATTTATCTTTTTCTTTTCTTGTTTCAACTGAACAGAATGGTTTAGCCAACCCCAGAGTTAGAAATAATAAAAAAGCCATTCATTACTACCCCACACCCTATTTTTCTAGGTTTAAGAGGAAGGGCAATTTCCTGGCAAATTATTATCTTAATTAAATAAAACAACCCAATAAATCATTGATGAAGAATTTCCAAGCCCCTTTCTGATGACCTACTCTCTCCTACTCCTCAAGTATGTACAAACTTGTAACCAATTTATAGCAACAAGTAAATACTACACATTCAAAGATGTAAGTAAGAATGTAATCAATTAATTAAAACGGTCAATACCTGCATTCATTTTTCACGCTACACGCTACATTGGTTTTCTCTTGTGAGTTGTGACACTTTTTTCAATTTACCAGAAGAAAAAAAAAAACCCTAATTTTGCCCCCAAAAGTAAATAGATGAAATAGTTCATACTGGACAAATAGTGATCTTTTTTCTTTTTTTTTCTCTTGAACAATAGTGATCCACAAGACTGAAATTAGGCATATGATTACTTTACTTCTTCGTTATTCTAAAAATAAATATTTTTCATTTTTTTAATATATAAAAGAAATCATGTTATACCCTTATTAATAAATTGTTAATCTTCAAATTATTTTCCAAAATTCAACAATGATATATCCATTATAATCCTATGTGGAGTTTGCAAAGGATAGATTATACGCAAATTTTATCATTATCTTGTGAAGATAGTAAAGTTATTTTTGAAAGATTCTCTACTCAAAAACATTAAACATTAATTAATATAAATATCATAGTAAAATATTTATATAAATTATTATTTGTGAGGGCATATAAAATTTAAAAGTAGACAAATAAAAACAAATTTAAGTACACACTTATACTTTATGTCTGTCGATCATTATTAGAAGCACATTTGACCATGAAAATTAATCTTTTTTTTTAGATCAGTTATTCAATTTATTTAAAAGTTAGCGTTTTGGTTAGAAAATTATAAATTTAACTTAGGATTGGATTGCAAATTTTTAAAAAATTATTTTTAACATTATTATAAAAGTTAAGTAAATTTCAATTATTTTAATATAATAAAATAATTTTACAATGAATAAAATTCAATAACACCATGGGAAAATTTCAGTAAATTAACTCCATATATTACACTGTAAAGTTGACTATTTCATTTTCCACCCATAACGTCTTAATTAGAGCAGGTAATAAATGTCCAATTTGCCATAAACCTGTCGAGGTTTGGTGGGACAAGCAGGAAAAAAATGCAGCTTAGGTAAATCAGTCCTCCATTATCAGCCGCCTAGTATTACTAGCCTTCCTAAAGGACAAATAACATCAAACACAGAAGACAAATGTCTTTCATCCATGTTGCAGCTAGAAACTAGGCTGCAAAAAGAATCATCATATGATGCTCTGTTTTCTTCACAGAAACAATTAGTAGCAGCCATGGTCTTCCATGATCGAAAGCTCATCTTTGAATCACTTGATAATTCTACTGGTAAAAGTTGTAGCAGTTATTATTGTAACCCAAAAGAGAATCTTTCACGAATTTGTCCAATTTCATGTATGTATATTTGTTACCCAATTTGTAGTTTTCCCCTGTTTTCTGAAATCGAACCACCATTGCCACCAAACTTTTTCACCCCCAAAGTTCCTATTTCTCAGTCTCCACATAAACCCATTATTTCCATCTTCTTGATTATTCTGTTTTCTGTGTTGGCTACTTCTTTCTTCCTTTTTTGTTGCTTCGTGGTTTACAGAATCCGGAATGCAATAATTTTGTCAAGACCACAGCAACGAGTTGAAGAAGAAGAAGAGGAGGAGTTTAGTGATATTGTTGATGAAGATATTCATGGACCTATGGTGGATCATCCTATATGGTATATTAGAACAGTGGGTCTTCAGCCATCAATCATCAGCGCCATCACGATTTGCAAGTATAAAACAGGGGAAGGAATAATTGAAGGAACGGAGTGCTCTGTTTGCTTGAGTGAGTTTGAAGAAGACGAAACTCTTAGGATTTTGCCAAAGTGTAACCATGCTTTTCACATACCTTGTATTGACACTTGGCTTAGATCACACACCAATTGTCCCATGTGCCGTTCCGGCATTGTCATTGCCCCTGCTGCCGCTCCATCGTTGCCTGAACAGGTATTCATGAAGAGTGTGTTCATTTCATTTAAAAGTTGTAGAGAAAATTTAATTTTATTTAAATATGTGTTCAATTTGGTAATGTAAGTGAATGTAATATTGGGATGTAGCTTAGTTGGATAGTCGCTTAAACAGCATTTAAACATTCTTTTTACAGAGCATGTAAACAAATCTTTTAATAATAGTTGTGGTGATACTCGAATCAAAATTGTTGTTTGCTCTAATATCATGTTTTAAGTGTGCGATTATCTTATTTGAACGTTTAAACTGTCAGAAAGAGTACACTTTTCTTTACTGTTTATGTCACTATTGCAGAATTCAGGGCAGAGACATGAAGAAGAAGCTCATGCGGGAATTTCAGAGAATGCCACGGAATTAACTCTTGAAATTGAAAACGAAGGCGAGTCATTAGAACTAAGTAGTATGGATATGAGTGGAAATTCCAAGGAAGATGTGGGGGATGGTACTAATGAAGGAGTGTTAAGTGAATTTAGTGCGTCAAGAAGATCAACATCATTCGAATCTTTATCTACTGCTTCAATATTAACTTGTGCTTCAGTATCACAGAGTACTTTGGATGGTAATGAGATGTCAGCAAGAATGAAAAACCTTTGTTTGGACAGAGTAATGCAAGAACAGCAAATGATAAGAAGAAGTCAGAGTGCTGTTCTTCTTCGGTGAAGGGACGAGCAGTCGTGGTTGAAGCTTTGCTACAGCAAAGCGCTTACCAAATTAATTCCATCTCTTTCTTTTCGCCTTTTCTTAGATAATCTTTAAAGTGATATCAGACATATGAAAATTCCAAATGTCTCAAGAACTCTTATAAAGATGAGAGTTTTCTCTTTCCCTTTCCCTTTCCCCACTCTCCTCCCTTTGAATATCAAAATTAATACTTCAAAAAAAAAAAGTGAAAAGAAACAGAATTGTATCTATTGCTTTACAGTGTATGAGATACTGAATATTAGTTGTAATTAAGTGTAGTAGTATAAAAAGTTTGATGAGGCTGATGAGAAATGGAGATCAGCAAGAGAAAAAAGAATTTCTCTTATATTTGTCAATGCCAAAGGCTTCTGGCGAATTTTATGTTTGTACACAAAGTACAATTGTCGTCTTTTCTTCTTACTATGTTTTTGCTTCTTCTTTTTCCAGGCTTACAAGTTCCGTTTTCTTTTATTTCGAATGAACACCAACTCATTCACATTAATTAAGCAAGCGTTTGGCTATAGATTCTCAAATATTTTTGGCCAGTCAGTTTTGGTTGAAGTTTCAACATATGTAAGAAATTCACAAAGAAACTCTTGCAACTTTGCCTCGGCAATTAAATCCTAAAATTGGTAAATACAAATTGGGTCGTTTGATTACTAGAAGGTCTTACACATAGTTATTTTCAAGAGTTTTTCATTAGGAGTTGGTGTTTAATTTTGGCCCGTTTAACAAAAGTAATGCAAATATAAATATTCGATGGCACGAAGCCCAAAAAAACTAGCAGGGTGCGAACGGTACTCTTTAAACCGCTTTATAGCTGAAGATGGAGGTGACTGGAAGAGAGAGAGAATAGCATGATTAGTAACCTCTTATTATTATTCTTTTTGTGAAAATAAGAGACTAGAAAAAGAAATTTTCTTTTGGTTAAAGATAACTTGTGATTCTCTTCCTCCTCAATTTTCTTCATATAGGCTCTACAAAGTTAATTTCTTATTTGTGGCTGGTTTGAATTTATTTGGTTGTATAAACTTGAAAATATCGAGCTTGATTATTAAACAAGACAAAGTAGGTTTATGGATTTTTGAATGTCTAGATTGAATTTAACTATTAAAAATCATATAGATTTGACATTAGAATGTTAAATATCTAATATGGAGTTGATTTGGACTATTTTAAAGCAAAAATGTGGAGACAAAAATTTTCCACAATAAACTATGGCGATACACCATGATTTTGTAGCTGAATTATAGCGATCTGGTAAGATTTGTGACAATGTAAGTTTTATCTATTAATTTTAAAATGGGGCTAATCCGTTTAGTCCATCAATATAAAACTGTGATAACTTGTCATTATTTTACATTTTTACTACCTACCTAATATTGGGTGCCAACGAGCAAATAATTTGGCCTGTCAATATTAAGATGGTATGAAGGAAAATAAATTACGAGAAGTTTGAGATCTCTGATAGCCGTATAACTAATTGTAAGGTGAATTTAATGGATTTATGACGACAAATTTATGAATTATGGCCCCTGAGGTTTAGCTAGATAAGAGAACAACTTTCTTTTATTGAGGTTTACTACGCCATATTGTAATTTATTTTGTTATCATAAATAGCTCGTTAAATTCATCGAACAACTTTTTATAATATATCAAATATATGAAAATTTTAAGTCTTAATTAAATCTAATGTACATGGTTTTATTAAAAGTGTAGATAGATCGTGTTTGTCCATTTCTACGTCTATATAGAGACATAGACACGCATTCACATAATTGTGGTTAATAATTATGAACGATTGTAATGGTAAAAACTAAAAATCATTCTTTGGACTATTTTTCAAAACAAATATATATGATTAATCTGCATTAAATATTATTGATAAATATGAGATATAAAATCAAAAATTGATTTAAAAAAGATAAATATTATTGTTAGTCAAAAGAAGGTGTGACATCACTTTTTTTGTCTAGCTTTAAAGTATATGTAATATAAGAATTAGGTAGAAAGGATTGATAAGACATAAATAGAGAGAATAAACAGATGAAGGTCTTTTGTAACTCGTGATATATGTATAATTAGATGTCATAAATATGATAGATTTTTTAAAATTATTAATCAAATTGATTAATGAAAAGAATAAGAAACATAAAAGATAAATAATTTTCTAGACTATAAAAATATCCCTACATATATCATTACCTTATATATATATATAGCTTTATTATTATTATAGTGAACTTATTCACGCTTTGCGCTGATTAATCTTACAACTCAATCATATATTTGAAAGATCTCAATTTTCAAAATCAAATATTTTAGTTTTTCTCCAATTTTATATTAGTTCTTAATTAATATATTCTTCTATGATATGATTTTATATCACTTCAAATTTTTTTAGTCTTCTATAAATACTTGTGTAGTGTACACTATACATGTACTAATAAGCAAAGCATTTTTTATTTTTTATTTTTTATTTTCTTAATAGGAAGTAAAAAAAGAAAAGAATTTCAAGAGATATTGTATCTATTTTTGTGTATAGGATATAGATAGTTTTTTGAAACCTAATTTTTAAAGAAAAAAAACCATAAACACATATACTAACAAATTTATCAAAAGAAAAAAAAGATCCACAAATTGTATTGTTCATATTGTGTTTTCTGAATATTGAAAATAAATGAACCACCAGAGCATTATGGTACTCTTCAAAAAAATTTGTTTTTAAAATTGATGCGCTAAAGGGTTATTTCTTCAATAAAGGTATTTGTTTATCCTTTTTTACGATTACTTTTGATAAATAAAAGTAAATCAATAGGAAGAAGTATCAAAATAGGAAAAAAATAGATTACTAGAATTTCTAATTTTTAAGAGATGCTTACGTAAATATGTATATATCTTTGCATAAATGTCAATAGACAAAGTAAAAAAAAAAAAAAAACATAACAACACATGTAACCAATAATTAAGATGATTATAAATAAAAATTCTTACAAATTGAATATAAAATACATTGATTATATTGAAAGTCATGATCAGTTATTTGAATAAACAAAATTCATATAAACGTCAACTATTCAAATTTAACTTAAAATAAATTAGATTAACAAAGATACATATGACAATGAATATACAAAGTAAAAATATGTATTATTCTTTTGAATTCTCTATCTGATAATACATAATCCTACCCAATTTAGTACAAAATAATTGCAAAAAAAAAAAAACTAAAATAATATATTTAAACAACTTACCAGATACTGTGAAATGAGACCTTTAGCCTTTAGGCATAACCAAATAACCTACAAAAAAAATGAAGCTTCATGGTGACATATAAATTGACAATGTAAAATGAATATAAAAAAAAAAACATAGAGAAACATAGACATCACATGATCAAAATGACAAATAAATTGACAATATAAAGAGAATTAAGGAATATGGAAGAACATAAAGGAATATAGACATTGAATATATTAATTTCTCAATTTAATTAGATATTAAAATTATTGATGACCTAAATGAGCAAAACGGATGAAGAAGGTAAACTGCATTATTTATTTGGTTTAATTAGAAAATAAAAGAATCATTAAATTAATGATAATGACTTTTGAGATTTCTAAATTAATGTAATTCAAAAATAATTTATAGGTTTTTTAATAAATTAGAAAATGAAGAAAAATGTCAAAAATTTAAGAAAAGAAATAAATGTCATTCTTGACTTTAGAGGCATGCCACATCACCTCTCATACGTCCAGCTTTATTATATATATAGATTTGTCCACGTGATTTGAACAATTACGTTGCATTAGAAGTAGCCAGCCCTATTGTATCGATGCAACTTCAATAATAAAATAATTTTCCTTTTCTACCAAACATAATCTTTAAAAATTCCGAACATGCAGGATAGAAATCTAAATTGTGAGTCCGAGCTAAAGCTTTGGTAAACATAATTTCAAACCTCATTTATGAAGATTTGAAGTTTGAATGAATTTCAAATTCAAACATGAGATCTAGAATTATCGATTTTAGCAAAGCTTAACTACAAATTATATAAGTCCAAATCTAAACTTTGACTTTTCAAATTAATAAGACTTTCGATATTATAAAATTATAATCCCTTCATTTTTATTTGTCACTGTTTGACTTGATATACCCATTAAGAAAACAATTATTGATATATTTTATCACACTATCTCTATTTAATTAAATGATGTTTAGTACTCCTTCTGTCCCTAATTACTTGTTCACTTTTCTTTTTTTAGTTGTCCCTAGCTAATAACTTGTCCATTTTGACAAATTAAGAAAGAACAATTATTTTTTACCTATTATATCTTCAATTAATTATTTTGAAAAAGGTAGAACTTCTTGAAAATCTTAAATTTTTAGTTCATCTACTTCATATTTAATAGAGGTAAAATGAAAAATTCACTATGTCAATCATTATTTTCTTAATAGGTATATCAATTTAAAAGTGGATAAGTAATTAGGAACAAAGGGAGTACTAATCTAATATAAACCTCCAAGAAATAATTTATTATTTATGAGAATGAAACAAGTGTAATCATCTCAAAAGGTTAGTAAGACCTTGAAGGCCACTTTTGCTCCCCTTATTATTTCTTGGAAGTCAATCAACGCATTTAATTTGATGCCTTGTTTTAATTAATTATTTAGTCACTTGCACTCAATTTCTAAAAAGATTACCTAGTTTTGCGTTCTAGTTCCGCAGTCAAAGTCATATAGGTGCTATTCTTTCTTTTTATTTGTATTATTTCTTTTTTAAAACATATTGCAAAAGTTCAAGTTTGCTATAAGTGAGTATATAAAAACCAATATTGTTTTGACTATAGATTGACACAAGATTTTACATCATCGAGTGCGTTAACGAATAATAACAACTAGTGTCTACAGTATATGTGGATGAGTCGTCACATAAAAATTGAGTAAAAGAAATATTTCCTCCATTTCAAGTTAATTGAATTGTTAATATATTTTTTATTTTTTAAATTAACTTAATTGTTTAATCTTCAGGATTACTTTTAAAATGTTCTTTCAATTTATCCTTCATTAGTTAGTATTGTAATTAGTTATATAATTAATGTTTAGTTATTTTAATCATAAATTTGACAATAATTTATAAGATAGAAATGGAAAGTTATGTCTAATTTATGTCTTAATCTTCTTTTCTTAAATAATGTGAAACATCTCAACAATTCAATTAATTTAAAATAGAGGGAGTAATAATTTAAAATAGAGGGAGTAACATACTATAATATATTAAACAACGTTGATGATATAATTAATATATTTTATAATATTATTTATGTATAATATTTCAAGTCTAAATAAAAAAAATATCACTAATTCTTTTTGAAACTCAACAAGTCCCGTTAAAAGGCGAGACCTATTCAAACTCACAAATCACAATATTGAAAAAACAAAATAAGTTAAATCCATATTAAATGATCTTTTTAGGCACTTCTTTTTGTTGGCATTTCCAGAAAGAAAAAAGGAAATATTGACTCTCTATAATGGGAGAAAGTTAATATTGATAACCATTTTGCATGTGGAACTTTGAATATTTCCTAATTAAGTGCATGTAGGAGTGAATATAAGTTAAAAAAAATGGGATGGTCAAATTGCAACTGAAGTAACTGATTACAAATGGCTAGATGGCTCACTGGTTTGGGTGGCCTTTTTATCAGAATGGCTTTTTACTTCTTATTTTTACAAAAAAAATAATCTGAAAGTAGGTTCCATTGCAAGCATTTTATTTCACAAAAAAACACAAAGTAGCGTTCAAACTTCCTAGCTGAAAAACCTATTTTTTTCCTTCTTTTTCGTTCTTTCAACTGAAATCACCATTCTTAGTAAGCAAACTAGCAAAATCAATTATAATATTTTAGATCTTATCTTACGTGCAATGACCAGCAGTGGCTCAAACGCACAACTGGTCTGAGAAAAAATCAAACTAAGACCTTAAACTTTTGAGAAAAATTAATATTCTTTTTATAAAGTCTACTTTTTAAATTTCTTGAGATGCAAAATTGTATATTTTTTAATAATCGGATTATTTTAATAATTATTTTTCAATCAATAATTCATATAACCAATGCATTTAATCTTTCTTGAGACATAGTACTCTAGGTATATCAAATTTCTTTTAATAACTTTTTCTCTTAATATAATATTTTTTTTTACAAATCGTATTTAATATTTTTCTTATGAAAAAGCAATATCTGTTATTACTAAAATAATTGAGGTCCTTCAAATTTGAAAGCCTAAAGTAGTTGCCTTTTTTTTGAAGGGGCAAAACTGTCCATGACAATGATGCACCCGTCTCCTTAAAACTCTAGATGACTTAATCAAAAAGTGGACTATCATTTCCTAGTGGACTACTCTATTTCTATAATATATATGCGTTTGGCATACTTCTAATCAATACTTTGACTGCAAAAAAATAAAATAAAGTATTACTTATTTCTTGAGTTATAATATGGTAATGAAATGAATCTTGATTTACGAGGTGAGGTTTATACCAAGTCATATAAAGAAATCAAATTCCCTATTCCCTAGCTGACTCAACACTTTCCGTGAACAACATAAATGGAGCCCAACATGTATTTGATTTTGATACCGTGATAAAAAAATCGTAAATTTAACTCAACTTAAAAATTAGACCAAGAAATATAAATTGTCCGAGAAATATAAAGACACCAAGTCCCTATCCTTGGCCAATGTGGCAGACTTCACATGTAATTAATTGCTCATAACTAGCTATCACAATCAAAATTACCAAAGTCAAGAAGTTTAAAAAAAAAAAGGAAAAAAAGTCGAGGTTCAATTGACCAGAATGAAAGTAAGGGCACTCAAATTTGCTCCAAAAATTGCGAAGTGTCAAGTCTTTGATGGTGTTCGTTGCAATTTAATTATATTCAACTATTGACTAAAGAAATTTTGGACTCCATAATATTAAAGGAAGCTTCAACTCTTGAATGTTGAATAGAATTTATTTATTTTTTTCCCCTTCATCAGGCGTGTCTCTGACTTTGTACAATTTAATTTTGTGGAAAATGTCGTATCCACACCATTTTTTAAACTACCACTAACTTTGGTTTATTTCTCATTTCCAAGTTATACAGTTCTCTTACTTCTCCTCCAAATTATAAACTTGCTTTAAAATAAATTCTATTTTGCACCAAAGATTTAGGCATGGCTGATGCATTAACTGAAGACCAAATTTCTGAGTTTCGTCAAGCCTTTTGGGTTATTGATAAGGATTGTGATGGTAAGTCGATTAATTCAAGAAAATCGATTTTTATTTTGTACTAATATATTTTTAAAATATATACTAAAGTTTGAATATTGTAATTGAAGGGGTGATAAGAATGGAGGAACTTGCGTCAGTAATTCAATCTTTACATGAACATCCAACAAGGGAAGAGATGCAAGAAATGATGAATGAAGTGGATCCTGATGGTGATGGTACTATTGATTTTGAAGATTTCTTGAATATCATGGCTAAAAAGCTCAAGGTATATTTAACGTCACTTACATACATTCAAATCGATGTATTAAAGTTAAACTCGTGCACTTATATATTGTGTAGGACAATGTAACGGAGGAGCTAAAAGAAGCATTCAAAGTATTTGATCGCGATCAAGATGGATTTATTTCTGCTAATGAGGTCGGTCTTACTTATAATCTTATTAATTATAATTACTCGTTGTGTTATTTTTAGTTGTTTGCTATACTAAAAATAAATTGCGTGAATGCAGTTAAGAAATGTGATGATGAATTTGGGGGAAAGATTGACAGAGGAAGAAGCCCAACAGATGATTAGAGAGGCGGATCTTGATGGAGATGGCCTCGTAAGCTATGACGAATTTGTTAAAATCATGATTATTTAGTCCTTGTAATTTACTTACAGATAATTAAACAGCGTAATTAATTCTACGGTTTAATGAGTATTAACTATATAAATAAACCTCTTGAAATATTGGTCTTAATTTATGTATTTTAATTTCCATTTTGTCCTTCTTTATAACTGGCAAAACAAAAGACGTTTTGAACCGAAAGGTAAATAATACCATTTGACATAATGCATGTTTAATAAATATGAATAAGCAAGCAATACTTTATCAACGTGTTGTTTATTTGTTTACACGGGCAGCTTAGTTATTTCATATGGGCCCGTTGATTTTTTTATTTGACATTTCTCATTTGCATCTTTTTAACGTGTGAATGATTGTGGCTCCTTATTTATGGTTTTTGTTTATTTCTTGCAATATTTTTATGTTTCTCCCAAATTGTGAATATAATTTTGGATCTTTCTACGTCTTTATTAATAATATAATATAATATGCTTACGTTTCGAAAAAATGTTAATCCCAATCGAACAACTAATATTATACCTCACCAATTTATTTTTATTTGATCTATAAGAACTAGAGCCATCTAGCAAATTATGTCTTTGATTTAAAGAAAACAGGGATGCTAGGTTGCAAGGCCGTAATTAGTTAAATACAAGAAAATCATAAGCTTTAACTCTAAAAATTAGTTAATAAACTCCCATAAAGCAAAACATGACAAGTAAAAAAACAAATAATCAAGTATCCAATTGTTATAAAGAGTTAAATCGTGTGTTTTACACTTTGTTAACATCATTTTAAAACTACTGCCACAGTAAAGTTGACCCTTAACTTGGCGTCAGCTGACAACTATGACCTTTAACTTTGGATGTGCACAAGTAGACACTTAAACTTGCATAAAATTGAGCAAATGAACACATTCATCCTATATGACACCCTACATGACAATTTTGTGTCCTACGTGGCATACTACGTGTATTATGTCATGTAGTACACGAGTGTCTACTTGTTTAATTTTATACAAGTTTAAGTGTCTACTTGTACACATTCAAAGTTAGACGACATAGTTGTCCGTTGAAGTCAAGTTAATGATCAGGTTTATATATTATGCCTATGTTTATCTATAAGAAAGGCAAAGATCGGAAAAATAACAATATTAACCCTTATGTTTGATGATAGGTTTAAAATGGTCTCTCAAATATGTATTCAACTTTTTGGTTTTTAAAGTTTGCCAAAAGTTAATATTTTTAGTCTTCATTGAATATTTACTGAACTTTATTTGTTGCATTTGACGGAACTATAAAATTTTAATTTTTTTTAGCACGAACTCATATTTAGAGGTACAATTCTTGTAGAATTCTGCTATATTTTCATTTGTTTTTAGAAATTAGTGTAACCCTTTTAGATGTAGTTTCAGCTAGTTTTTTAAATATAGTTTTAGTGTTTGGTGCAGTTTTTTGTGTTATATATTTAGAGATTTGATGAGACTTCTTACTGTCTACGTTTAAATCTTTTTTCCTTATTGTTTTTGTCAAATCTAGTGAATATAAATGGTTAAATATTTGACAAAAATTCAAAATATTTTACTATATATAGTATCTATGATCTTTTTGGATAGAACTGGAAAGCCAAAAAATCATACTCCCTCCATCCCATTTTATGTGGCAACATTTGATCGGACACGGAGTTTAACAAATAAATGAAGACTTTGAAATGTTTACCTAATTGCCCCTTCAAAAAATAGTCATGTAGACTCACTTTTCTCTCTCCTCATAAATGTATTGGAGTATTATCTTTAAGATTAAGTGGGACCAACAAGGGTAAAAGAGGAATTGTACCTTTAAATACTTACCATATAAGGAAATGTGACATTCTTTCTGGGACTGACCAAAAAGAAAATGATGCCACATAAAATGAGACGGAGGGAGTAGATAATAACTATATACAATAAAACTCATTATCCTGAATTTTGATTTCATAAGAAGCATTAAATTCACTAGTGTTACCGTACTACTAAAGCTCTGAGTAAATATCTCAAAAGGTTATTCAACTATGAGTAATTATCTTACAAAGTCATTTAACTTTATTTTGTATCAATAAAGTCATTCAACTTAAGTTTTTTCTTTTGTAAAATCACTCAACTAAAGCTTTTTTTTCTTATAAAATCACTCAACCAAAATTTTCATTAAAGAAAATATTAACATAATAAAATAAATTAATTCTTATGCCATTAAATATAAACCTCGCAAATAAAATTAGAATCACTGCCCACTAAAGAAGATGTATGGATCCCTTTAATTATATTAAAACTAAAATTTGGCTCGACGACTAAGGAAGTTTTATGGAGTCAAAAATCCCTGCCCATTTTTTTTACCATTTAGTTTTCCGCTTTAGCATTTAATATTATTTTTTATTTGAATAGATATAATATATATAGTCTATTTAATTATTCTTTTTAAAAAAGAAATCAAGTTCTTATACACAAACACATACTTTTAATTAAAATCGATAGAAGGTTGATTCTTTTAACACCAAAAACCAAAAAAATGCAAACCAATTTTCGGAAGTTAATTTGTTTTTGTTTTTCCACAAAATTAAATAAATTTAAAGAGTATTGCAGAAACCATGAATTCCCAGATTCATAATTTTGAGAATTATGAAATTGTTGGTGTGTTGGCTTTAAACTTTAAGATATGAGTCTTCTTTAATTTTTTAATAATAAATTTAGTTGAGTGGTTTTTTAAAAGAAAATCTCAAAGTTGAGTGATTTTATTGATACAAAACAAAGTTGAATGACTTTACTAAATAATTCTTCAAAGTTGAGTGACCTTTAGAGATATTTACTCCTAAAGCTCTTACATACCTAGATATACCATTAAAATTTCATAGACAAGATCGGTGTGTTTTTGTAGTTATTAAATAAGAGAAAGTTGCTCGGATGGTAAACACCTTCATTTTGTGAGTTCAAGTCATTAATTAATTAGGGAGTAAAGGTGAAAGCTCCTAAGGGAGGTGTAAAAAAAAGGTTTTCATAGATACATTTTAAATGGTGTTGACACCCAATTTTTAACCTCCACATTATAGATTAATCATCGAGCTTCTTCAATTTCAAACGATTTAAAATAATTAGTTTTATAAAATTTCAAAATAAATAAATAAATATAGTTTGCAAGTTATTTTAAATAGTTGTATCATTTTTTATAATTTTTAAATAATATATGTGTTTTATAATTATGTATATAATTAATATATTTTAAGAATATTCGAAAATCATCTCAATTTTTTTTTTTTGCTTTAATTAAGTATTTGTTTGATTAGTTTAAGTTATGTTTATATTTTTGAATAAATTTGTTTACAAGTAAATTAATTGTTTTATTTCGTTAAGCTTAAGAAGCTCGTTAATTAATTTTGTTTAAATTCGTCTTGATTAAGATTTGGCCGAATTTAACTAATTAGCTCAATTTGGCTAAATTTCATTTGGCTACAATTTAAATTCATTTGGTCATTTGTTTAATTACCATTTTTGCCAACATCTTAAACACATCAAAAGACCAAGTTTGGGCCTTACTTCCAATTTCCTGCAGCCCAATTCAATTTTCCCAGCAATCCAATTCTACCAATAATCAGCCCACTATATTTTTCAATTCCATTACAAAAAACAAACCCAAGCCCAATTTCAATTAGCAGACAAAACCGACGCCTTAGGGGTCTTCTCCTTCATCGCAAGAACCCAAAAACAATCCGACCCGACCCCACTTCGTTTCTTCTTCTTCTTCAGACGAAACCCAAAAAGCTAGTAAACGTCAACATCGACAGTCGCTCAGACCGGAAATCCCGCAGCAAAACGCGTCCTCCTCTTCCCCTCTCCCTTCTTTTCCGTTGAAAATTGGTACAATGGACAGCTTTATTTCTTATCTCTTCAAGATTTTAAATTTCGAATTTCATTCTTATCCATATTTTCAACCAGTTTTGCCCCCTTTTTTAATTCGAATCTCCCCTATAAATACCTCTGTTCTTTCACTGTTAAAAAAAAAAAAAAAAAGGAAAAGGGGACAGCCTGAGGGAGTTTTAAAAAAAATAAGAGATTTTACATTCTAAAAATATAAGTTTATTTTTAAAATCGAGAGCTATTGTTTGTATCGATTCTCTTCTTTATTTTTAAAATCGAGAGCTATTGTTTGTATCGATTCTCTTCTTGCTCGAGTGTGGTTTAAAAGCTTCACGGTCAAGCTCGTTGTCTCAATCGCTGCCCGAAAGAAGGTGAAAATCCTTTCTTAAACTATTGTTTCGTTTGATCTTTAATTGTTGTGCTTACTGTTTATTTATTTACTTTTCTAAATTACGTATTGGTTTTCTTTATAATTAAAATTGGGAAAAATCATAATGTTTTAGCTGGATTTATCTTCCTGGGCCAAATTGTGGTCGCTGTTTGTTCATTGATCTGTGAATATGAATATTTGGCATTTTGTTCTTTTTCTTTGGTCACTTTTAGCCTTGTTATGGTTCTTTAAAAATGCCCAATATTTTCAGTGTGTTTAATTCATCTCCTTATGGTTTGTTTAGCTTGTATTCATGAAGTTGACCATGTCTCGGTTAAAAGGTGTCATTGCTAAACTTATTTCAATTGTTACATATATCTTTTAGTGGGCTATTTTTTATTCAAATTCATGGATTGTTTAAGTTGCCATCTTCACGTCCTTTCAAATATTGACTTCTCAACATGCTCATTTTAGTTTAACTTCCATGATTAGTATATTATCTTTGGGTCAGATGTTTTGGTCTCATTTTGCTAAATAATCTAAGATACGTGTGATAATATTTTGGCCTTTCTAGTTATGTATCAATGTAGCCAATGGGACTTATATTTTGGTCCAAAATCTTAGTGAATTTTTCTTTTTTAAAACAATGAACATGACATATGGGTTATTTCAACTCCTTTCTGTTGCTTTTTTTTTTCTTACTTTAAATTGTTTTGATCAAAATAATCTGCTGCCAAGTTTTAGATGTGTTGCTCGTTGATGTATAGTTAGTTCATTTTTCTTTTACTCTTCTCAAAGCCATCTATTTTTTTTTTTAAGGTTTAATGAATAGCTTTTGGTTACATTTTGGTTTGAACTACTTAAGTTATTCTTTTTCAACTAAGTTAAGCCGCCTTTATTTTCTTATCTCAAAGCGCTAATTTTGTTCTTTCTTTCATTTCTTGCATTAATCCGTTCCGAGTTCATGGTGGACTTATCTACCTTACATTTCCGAGTTGAGCCATAAAGGCTCGATCTTTGCTTTCCCTATTTCTCGAGTCAACCCCCCTATATATTTGGAAGCTGTTACAGGTCCTGAAGACCCAACATACTGCTGGAGATCAGTTCATAAATGTTCAAAAACCCGAGAAATGGGCTGTATACATGCTGTATATACAGAAATATACACTGATATACAGGTTTAGCGCAGCAAATATGTGGCCAAAAATGAAATACAGGTTCTAGAATGTATACAGTTGGTATACGGTTCAATATACAGGAAAATGGGCCAAGACATGACCTGTATACAGCAGTATACACAGGATTTCAAAGGGCAGAAACAAGGCTGAAGCCCAATCAGCTGCAGCAGGCCCAGGAAAGGCCCAAATTCTTTTTTTTCTCTCCCTTACTCATAAATTATTTAATTGTGATATTTGTGTGTTTTTATTTAACCGTAGTTTTAAAATTATTAATTAACTTAATTACATTCCCCAAAAGATAATTATATTCTTTATGTTAGTATATTTCAATATAATTCATTTTTTATCAACTCTTACATTTTTATTGAATATCTTTAGTCAAAACTTTTTATTTATTTTTCAATTAATTTAAAATAGTTTTCCATGCTTTAATTAATCAAATTGGTTCAATTTATTATTAAAATGATTTAAAAAATAAGTTTTAATTAATCTAATTTTGTTAAAATTTTATTTACTTATAATTTAATTCAAATGTTTCAATTAATGTCCTCTTTTCTTAAAAAATGAAAATTGTTCTCTATATGACTACTTTCTCAAATTTAATCGAATGTTGTAAATTATTATTATTATTATTATTATTATTATTATTATTATTATTATTATTATTATTATTATTATTATTATTAACCATTTTCTTAAAAATATAGGCAAAATATTTAATCTAAGTCATAGGATATCCGCGTGTTAGCGGGCGCTTCAAATGCCTTAAAACCTTCTTGAAGCGTAAATAAGAACCTCTTACTTATTTTCCCTAAATTTTTAAAGACTTAATCTGTTAGAGTCTTTTTAAATTATAAGTTTTCTGAATTTTTTTAAAAAATTAAGTGGCGACTCTTTCTAAATATTTTTCTCAAATTGTTTTATAATTAGAATATTTCAAAAGAAGTGATTTTTCTAGAGATAGTAAAATTACGGCATAACAAATGGTTCAATACATATATCCTATAATTTTTTGAGTAAGTTTTAGGTTTAGCAAACATAAAAATCATATTTATATGCTATAGCTATAGTTTGTATAATTGCATCAGATTTGTATAAATTGCTGGCAGCCTCTCATTTGTATAAATCGTTGGCAAACTCTCATTTGTATAAATCGTTGGCAGCTTCTCAATTCAATTTTTATGTATTTGTATATCTGCATAAAATTTGAATTTGTATACAATTGATTCGAAATAAAACGTTTGTATATCAAATCTCTCTAGCTTTATACAAACACAAACTAAACAACACAAGTTATACATTGTAATTTGTATAATTTGTGTTTGTATAAAGCGAGAAAGAGAGAAAGACAAAAGAGAACTGGTAGGGGAAGATCTATATTTGTATAATTATAAGTGTAAAAGACGAAAATATATGTATTTGTATTTGTATTTGTATATACAGTTTTATCTCGCTTTATACAAACACAAATGCAATTTATATATTTGTGTTTGTATAAAGTGAGAGAGACGAGAGAGAGTGACGAGCTAAATCTGGGAGAGTGGCGAGCGAGATTCACTAGGGAGAGAGACGAATGACAACTGTTGCTACGGGTTACAATTAAATCAAACGGTGATTATAACATTTAATTTGAATTAATAGTTTGCTATTTTATACAATTTCTTTCGGCATTAGATTAGATTAATTATGAAATCTAATCAGTTAACTTCTATATTACTTCTTCTTGTCTAAATTTACTTGCTTATCAATGCTCGCAAATATAAAAGGTCAAATTTGACTAAATTTTGAAACAAAATCAGACATGATTATTTCGTTTGTTAAATAGACATTAAAACCCACACGAAAAGTACTAAATTTCATAATTTATATGGTGAAGAAAATTAAATATATTAATCAAAGATTATCTTGTTTTATGGGATATATCTAGAATCATATCCAACCATCCTCCATTTCTTTAGGTTAAATTAATACATAATGAGAAAATTTATCAATTCATTTTAAGATTATACATAAAACATAAAGGAAGAGAAGATTTAAAATAAATTACTACCTAATTCCTCCTTTATTTGGCAAACATTTTGCTAGATTAAAAATAGATTAATTTGAAGTTGTTATAATATACACAGACGAATTAAAAGAAGAGAAGGTCAAAGTACTCCATACTTAGATTATATGGAAAACTACACCAATTAGACTCATTAGGCAAAATATTTATCCAAATTGAACCTAACCCAATATATTTATCTGATTAGACCCATACCCAAATTATTTACCTGACTGCCCCTTGTTCTATTATTGAACTATTGTTGATATCATCGGAGTATATATATACTCTGATGGTATTTATATATTATGATAGTATCAAGCGGTAATTGAACAGTGTTTTCACGGAAACACATCCTCTTCCACCATGATGTCATCACAGTATATACATATATATACTCTAATGATATTAATGAATAACTGAGTAGTGTTTTCACTAAAGAACTCTTTCTTCCTCTTTGATACCATCTGAGTAAATATATACTTTGATAGTATCAAATTGTAGACACGAATTAGTAGTTAAAAACAAGGGGTATGATAGTAAGAGAGTAGTCACTTACAAATAATTTTTCTTTTTGGAGTACACGTATTCTTTTTCCTAAATTATATACAGGCACAGAATTATCGATTATTGTAATTCAACTTAATTATCGTAAAATGCGTGTATGTTATCCTGACATGTATATGTGAATTATGAATTGATTGGACCTCAAAATTTCATAGTATTTTCATAAGTTAGCATCAACAGTCTACATTTTTCAATTACATAGTGCAATATATTTCACGTGAAAAATACTAAGAACATTATTGCACCGTCCAACTTTTCTTTTCTCGGATCATTTGGTAGGTCGCATTAAAAGAAATAGTACATATATTATGTATGATAGTATTTAGTATTATGTTTGATAGAAATTTGAGCTTATGTATAACTAATAGTACATTCAAAAGAAGTGATTTTTCTAGAGATAGTAAAATTACGGCATAATAAATGGTTCAATACATATATCCTATAATTTTTTGAGTAAGTTTTAGGTTTAGCAAACATAAAAATCATATTTATATGCTATAGCTATAGTTTGTATAATTGCATCAGATTTGTATAAATTGCTGGCAGCCTCTCATTTGTATAAATCGTTGGCAGCATCTCGTTTTTATAAATCGTTGGCAGCCTCTCAATTCAATTTTTATGTATTTGTATATCTGCATAAAATTTGAATTTGTATACAATTGATTCGAAATAAAACGTTTGTATATCAAATCTCTCTAGCTTTATACAAACACAAATTATACAACGCAAGTTATACATTGTAATTTGTATAATTTGTGTTTGTATAAAGCGAGAAAGAGAGAAAGACAAAAGAGAACTGGTAGGGAAAGATCTATATTTGTATAATTATAAGTGTATAAGACGAAAATATATGTATTTGTATTTGTATATACAGTTTTATCTCGCTTTATACAAACACAAATGCAATTTATATATTTGTGTTTGTATAAAGTGAGAGAGACGAGCGAAATCTGGGAGAGTGGCGAGCGAGATTCACTAGGGAGAGAGACGAATGACAACTGTTGCTACGGGTTACAATTAAATCAAACGGTGATTATAACATTTAATTTGAATTAATAGTTTGCTATTTTATACAATTTCTTTCGGCATTAGATTAGATTAATTATGAGATCTAATCAGTTAACTTCTATATTACTTCTTCTTGTCTAAATTTACTTGCTTATCAATGCTCGCAAATATAAAAGGTCAAATTTGACTAAATTTTGAAACAAAATCAGACATGATTATTTCGTTTGTTAAATAGACATTAAAACCCACACGAAAAGTACTAAATTTCATAATTTATATGGTGAAGAAAATTAAATATATTAATCAAAGATTATCTTGTTTTATGGGATATATCTAGAATCATATCCAACAATCCTCCATTTCTTTAGGTTAAATTAATACATAATGAGAAAATTTATCAATTCATTTTAAGATTATACATAAAACATAAAGGAAGAGAAGATTTAAAATAAATTACTACCTAATTCCTCCTTTATTTGGCAAACATTTTGCTAGATTAAAAATAGATTAATTTGAAGTTGTTATAATATACACAGACGAATTAAAAGAAGAGAAGGTCAAAGTACTCCATACTCAGATTATATGGAAAACTACACTAATTAGACTCATTAGGCAAAATATTTATCCAAATTGAACCTAACCCAATATATATATATCTGATTCGACCCATACCCAAATTATTTACCTGACTGCCCCTTGTTCTATTATTGAACTATTGTTGATATCATCGGAGTATATATATATATACTCTGATGGTATTTATATATTATGATAGTATCAAGCGGTAATTGAACAGTGTTTTCACGGAAACACATCCTCTTCCACCATGATGTCATCACAGTATATACATATATATACTCTAATGATATTAATGAATAACTGAGTAGTGTTTTCACTAAAGAACTCTTTCTTCCTCTTTGATACCATTTGAGTAAATATATACTTTGATGGTATCAAATTGTAGACACGAATTAGTAGTTAAAAACAAGGGGTATGATAGTAAGAGAGTAGTCACTTATAAATAATTTTTCTTTTTGGAGTACACGTATTCTTTTTCCTAAATTATATACAGGCACAGAATTATCAATTATTGTAATTCATCTTAATTATCGTAAAATGCGTGTATGTTATCCTGACACGTATATGTGAATTATGAATTGATTGGACCTCAAAATTTCATAGTATTTTCATAAGTTAGCATCAACAGTCTACATCTTTCAATTACATAGTGCAATATATTTCACGCGAAAAATACTAAGAACATTATTGCACCGTCCAACTTTTCTTTTCTCGGGTCGTTTGGTAGGTCGCATTAAAAGAAATAGTACATATATTATGTATGATAGTATTTAGTATTATGTTTGATAGAAATTTGAGCTTATGTATAACTAATACATGGATTAATTATACATGTTACATGGTATTATATGATGTATTACTAATACCTTCCATTTGAAGGTATTAGTAATACACAAGATATAATACCATGGAATAAGTCTATGTAAAGATATAAATATCACTCAAATCATTTTAATTATTTTGTTTATTTTCTTGATTTTATGTTTTATATTTGTACTAGTAAATTTATTTAAATAAATTAGCTTATAAATTATTTAGAGAGAGTTGTTTGTTACTAATTAAATAAATCCAATACAAATTTGAAATGTGAGTTATTTAACATTTACTAATTAAAAGGCGATCTTATATATATTTGTGTGGTTTTCTAACTATTTGTATTTTGAACAATTTCAAAAATTACATACATATTAAAACTATAACTTGCAATTTTTATGTGCAAATGTAGATGGTTTATTCAATTACCATTGTTTACTGTCTTTTCAATTTTAAAAGTGGATGGTTTATGTTTTTTAAATTGAAAATTGACATTTGTGATTGATCAATTTATTAAGATGACAATTTATTATCCTCGAATAATTCAAGTGAAAAAGTAGAAAACATGACAACAAAATTGTTCTTCTCATAGCTAATTAGAAAGCTATAAAAAAAAATATTGTCCGACAATTATCTATCTTGACCCAATTACATAATAATTCAAGGGTATAATTGGAAAGAAGATTTTTAAATAGTTTTAATCCAAACACAAGATGAGGTTGGAAACAATGAATCAAACACTTGATAAAAATAAACCATGCATTACTAATTTTTGTACTACTAATCCCTACATTACTAATCTCTGCGTTACTAAGCCTTGCGTTATTAATTTTTGTACCAAACAACCCCTTAGATCACTATCACTCCGAACTGAATAATACAATCCCATGTTATTTAGGGACCGAAAATAAATTCATTTCCTAGCATATAATCACACATCTTTAAAATGTTGTTTTTCACTACAAATAGAAGTTACAAAATTAATAAAGAAAACATAATTCGTTCAATTTGATTAGGTAGATTATTGTTGATCCGCTCGTTCATTAGTTCATAATTTCATTTTAGTCTATTAAGCAAAGATCTGTATAAATATAGTAACTTTAGATTGTGTATCTAATATTAAATGTCTAAAATGAACAAAGCTTAATTGAGATATCTAAATGAAAATTGGTGCCAACTTTAAGGGGATGGGTTCAGCCTTTAAATGAAGATAGAGACGTGATTATTTTATTATACTCATTTATCTGCCCAACAAAGCATGCATGGCAGGAAAATGGCCAACCATCTTTGATGAGATAATGTATCATGCCAGTTTTTGCGGTTTGCATTACATACGAGTGTAATTTTATTTTTAGGTAGTACCTTAACTTGGTTGTTCCCTTTTTTTCGAAGATGATAAAATTATTTGATAAAAATATATTTTATTTAAATTTGAATGGATTAATGATCTGTTTCATCATTCATTAATTTTATCTATTCAAATTTAACTCAACATATCCATTTGACGGTAGTCATGATCTTGTGGTTTAACCAATTGGTTGTCCCCTAAAGTTGACACCGCTTTTTAGTTAGATATCTTAACTAGATTTTGTTCATTTTAGATACTTTATGTAAGGTTTCGATGTGTCACTTTGACACTTTTTTTATAGCCAGCAAAAATATGATGTGTGTGTGTTCCACTCGCGGATGATGTGTAAATTGTCAAATTAAATGAAGATATTTGTCATTTTGTTCAAATAATTCTTAAATAATAAACTTTCAATTATAAAAAAAAAAAAGAAGCCAATGAACTAATGACACGTGACATTTTGTCCAAATAATAACAAAAAGGATTTAATCATCATATTCCAATTCCCACCCTACCCCTCACCCCCATCGTCTTCTCCGGCGAGAAACAAGCACACCCCTTAATCTTTTTCACCATATACCCAAAACTCTCCCTACCTTTTTTACTTAAATAATGCTTAATCCTTCTATGTATACTGAATTTGTGTAATTCAAATTCTTACAAATAAATATGGTTGCACAGATTTTATTGCTAAAAAAAATATACAAATTTTATTGCTAAAAAAAATTCCAAAATCTAGTGAATTTTTAAAAATACATACGTGTTCATATCACATCACATCATATTGTTAAGTTCCCTTTAATGGACATTATCTCATTTTATTAGTGACTTCTTATTCATCCCCAAGTTTTCAAGTTTTTTCTTCAAATTTCAGTCCTTTTTTCTCAAATTAAATCGAGGAAGAAGAAGGGCATCATCCTCAGGAAATCTTGGGGAAAACTGTGATGTTTTGAATTAGATTCTTCGTTTGTGGCCATCGATTCTTTTTCACCAAGGAAGAAGTTCAAGCTTGAGAAAATAGTGGTTGAAAAATGGGGAAGAAGAAGGAAATATAAAATAAAAATTGGCTAAAAAAGACTTTACGCGTGGTTAATGAGTGTGTCACACTCACTATGTCATGAAAGTGAAAAGTGTCAAAATAACACATCAAAATCTTAGGCGTCTAAAATGAACAAACACTAGTTGAGGACTTAAGACTGGGCACCGGATCGGGTTGTACCGATACCGTTTTGGTACCATTCCGGTCCGGTAGTATTCGGGACGGAATGGGATGCATTGAATCGGTACTCGGAACGAAACTGTATCATGATTTGGTATCGGTGTATCGGTACCGGTTCATCCCGATTCCGTTCAGATCCGATCCAATCTGATTCCGGTAAATCATTTTTAATTAAAATTAAAAATAGTATTTTGTCATTGTTTTATACTTCTATTAGCATTTCTTTTTTTTTGTTTATTTAATTTTTTAAAATTACAAATAGGGGTGTTCGTGGTTCGGTTTGGATCGATTATTGGTTAAAACCAAAATCAAACCAATCTAGTCGGTTTTTTAAATTTCTAAAACCAAACCAAACCAAATGAAAAAAATAACCATCGGTTTGGTTATTGACGGTTTGATTTGATTTTTCTGGTTTTTTTTCAATTTGAAAGTGATAAATTTTTTAGGACATACGTATCTTGATAGACACAAACACCTAGTACATGAACAATCCACTGAAAAGCTATTGTTGGTTCAATTAAGCAATTAAACAATACTAAAGTTATCATTACACGAACAAAGTGATTCAATTAAGAGAAGATGTAACTATCTTATAAAAGATATGGTAGGTAAAGATTAAAGTAATGATTTTTGATTGACTTGGACTTATGATTGTAATAGATGGGCTAAAAGTTTTGTGTTGGACTTGAGAAAATGGTAAAGGTAAAGACTTAAGTTACTTAAAATTTAACAAAATATTTATATTTTATTTATGAATAATATATAAAGAATTATAAAATTTATATCTAATTTATCGGTTTGGTTTGGTTGTTTTTGCAGTTATTTTTTAGTAAAACCAAAATCAAACCAAATAGTATCGGTTTTTCAAAATGTAAAACCAAACCTAACCAAATCAAATCAAATATCGGTTTTTTAAATCGGTTTGGTTCAGATCGCGGTTCGGTTTGATTTTGTAACCATAACCATGAACAACCCTAGTTACAAACTTAAGTTATTTATATTATAAGTTATAAGTATAACTTAATAACTTATAAACTTCAAAAGATTCAAATCTTGAAAACTTATAACATAAGCTCAAAAACTTTTAAAAAAAAAAACATTATTAAACTTAACTTACAAACTTATATAAGTAAAAATTTTAAAAAATATCTTTAAAATAAACTTAAGTAAAATTACATTATAAGTTTTAAAACTTAAATACTATAAACTAATAAACTTAGAAAAATAAAAAAACATTCATATTTTTGTAATTCAAAATAACTCAAAAAAAAAAATTTATTTTTTGAAATAGCTATATGTGACGTCCCGTTTATCCCATCCCGGTCCATTTCTGTCCGTCTCGATTCTATCCCGGTATATAGTGGGACGGGACGGAACCGAGCCTCCATCCCGGTAATTCCGGTCCGGTTCATCCCGGTACCGGTCAACAACCCGGTCAAACTGTCCCGTTCCGGTCCGATACCGGTTCATTCTGGTCCGTGCCCAGCCTTAGTTGAGGTGTCTAAGTAAAACTCATTGTCAACTTTAAGGGGCCACCGATGGGTTAAGCCTGATCTTGTGGATGCAGTCAATTTAACAACTCTTCACGTAATGTCTTATATGGTTTATTATAGTGTTATATAGATAATGTAAGAGCCGTTCAAATTGACATAAATAAGTGTATATATACATGTCAAGGCCATTGCCATTATTCATCAACACACATTCAAAAAATAAGGTTGCTAGCTACTTATAACATTATGAGAAGCGTGAAATTAGTATCTGAGTTGCCCAATTTAAAAGCAGTACCTTGTAATTACTATGTTGATAATCATCATAGATATTCATCACCAGCCATTATTGACACTAATCATGATGATTCATTAATCCCCATCATTGATTTTTCCCTCCTTTCCTCAAAAGACCCTCATCAACACTCCAAAGTCATTCAACAACTTGGAAGAGCTTGTCAACAATGGGGATTTTTCATGGTACGACGTAGTATATATATATATTAAAAGAATGATCCTTTTTCTTTTTTGGCAACACTTCACTTCAACTTTCCACGTGACATTTCAGCCAACAAAATTAAAGAATATTTTGGTATATTTGACATAACTTTAATTTAGAATCACAAAATTAAAAAGTCTTCTTTCTTTTCTTAAACTTCGTCCAAGTCAAACTAGACCATTCTTTTTTAAACAGAGAGAGTAGTATGGTGTTTATGTGATAGAGGAATTGTTTGAGTGCAGGTTGTGAACCATGGAATAGAAGAAAGTTTGATGAAGGAGTTGATTGGGGTGATAAAAGAATTCTTCTTAATGGGAGAGGAGGACAAATGGAGGTACAAAGGGGAAAAAATGTTTGATCCAATAAAGTATGGAACTAGCTTTAATTATACTTCTAAGGACATCACTACTTATTGGAGAGATTACCTTAAACTCTCTCTTCATCCTCAACTTCATTGCCCCGATCAACCCAATAATTTTAGGTATTTTCTGTCTCTCAATTTAGGTGCTACTGTTTATTTTTTAACTAATAGTTTAAATTATATAATTTTTTGTGATATTAATATAAGATAAATTGCAACTTATTATCTTTTTCGTATAGTCTTTTGTCAATTCAAATTTGTGAAAGACAATAACAACCGGAAGAATCTTCCTATCAAATTTACCACTTTGAAAAATCCACATTTTGAGTTTTGACATGAAAAGTCACAAAACAAATAAATCTGTCAATGGGTCACTCATGTCGGAGTTGGGCCTGAGCAATTGCGACCATTTTATTCGTTCCGAAATCTTCATTTAGCTGCTCTTTCAAAAATATTTATATTCGCTAAATATTTATTTTTAGCAGCAATTAACACTATTTATATATGTTCCTAAAGCCTTTAGTGACATTGGTTTTAATAGCACTTAACTAATACTGGTAAAGACTTTAACACTCTTTATTAATGTCAATATTTATTGTCGTTAAAAGTTGTTTTTATTGTCGTGTGTATCGGCTATAAATATCGAGGGACATATCATAACTTTATATTTTATGTTGTATGGTTTAATTTAACAGAGAAGTTTTAGGTGAGTATGGTGAGAAATCGAGAAAAGTGGCAAGAAAGTTACTCTCAGGAATATCAGAAAGCTTAGGATTGGAAGAAGAGTTGATGAACAAATCCCTGAATCTGGACTCGGGTTGCGAGGTGTTTGTTGCAAATTATTATCCAGCTTGTCCACAGCCCGAACTTGTAATGGGCCTTCCACCCCATTCAGATTTTGGCCTTTTAACTTTTCTAATACAAAATGATGTTGGAGGATTACAAATACAACACAATGGAAAATGGATCAATATCAATCCCATTCCCAACTCTATTTTGGTTAACACTGGCGATCACCTCGAGGTATAATACATTGTGTTGGGCCAAAAAAAATTATATAGTCGACTATCTAAAAATGTTAACATCTTCTACATGTGTACACTGATTATACACTTGTTATATGCCATGTATACACTCGCGACGAATCCAAGTGAATTTTTTTCTAGATGGTTGTCTAAAATGTTAACATTTCCTAAATTTACTGTGTGCAATGTGATATATCTTTTGTTTTTTGGACAGATATTTACGAATGGAAAGTACAAGAGTGTTTTGCATAGAGCGGTAGTGAACAAAATGGAAAGGATATCAATAGGAATTGCAAATTGCCCAGCTATGAATGCCACAGTGAGTCCAGCTGCTTCACCTCTAATCCAAAATGAAAGGTTTCCACCACTCTATCTACCCGAGAAATACAGTGAATATGTGGAGATCCAGCAGACAAAACCACTTGATGGAAAGTCATGTTTGGACAGAATCAAGATTAATTCACCACCATTGAAGTAAAAAAAAAAAGGACTTTATTTCATTTTGTTTCAGTCGACTTGTCTCAAGAAATATGTACTCTTTTTAAATGTATTCATAATTAAATACCAATTTAGCAATAAAAAGAAAAATACAAAAATGACTGAGGTGTCTTAAACCTTTACTTAAGTAGGCAACAACATTACTCTCCTCTTTTTGGCATGTTCGGTAAAAAAAATCCTCCATGTTTTTTTAATTTGATTTACGACTTGTTAATAATGTTGGATATTTATAGACTGACGTTCATGAAAAATATTTGGTAAAATGCGCTTTTTTATAATTGTTATTGAATGATTACTTGATTAAATTCGAATCTCTAAAAAGTTTGCTAGCTTTCATTTTGTCAAATTTCATATACTTGGCACGAAGTATAAAAAAGATAAAAGAAGATTTTTAAATTTTATGATATTAAATTAAAGATATGTAAATATTTCAAAATATCACTTAATCTAATGATTTTAAACATATCAGATAAAACGTTAAAATTAATCAAAAAGTTGTCAAAAAGAAAAAAAAGGGACTAAATTTTATTTTTAAAAGGGAGGAATTAGTAAGTAGTTGGTTCACTTTAACAAGCCCATTCGTTGTTACTAGATATGATCATATGAGTTTGTGGTGTTGATGGATGGATGAGGATAACGTGTACTTAATTCGAGTCTCACGTAACAAAGATAAGTTACGTAAAAGCATTTTATTTATTTGATACTTTGTAAATTCATTTTTTTTAAGGAAAAAAAAAAAGTGAGTCAAGAATTATCCAATTTAAGCCCTTAAACAAGGTGTTAGGACCAAGTCGATCGTGTCAAAATCTATAATTGATAGTCAAAATCTTAACTAAGTTTACAAGAAAGTGTCAATTTGATCATGACTCTGATCCGGGCCACCATCCAGCCCCTCATGGGTGTTGCTATAGGCAGGATGTTGACATGAAATTTTACAAATTTCACAACATATCTCCATAAATTATCAACCTCTGTTTTAAGTTTCAAGCATTTTCAGCAATTATGGAGGCTACTGCTCCACTCGTGGTTAAACCGTCCAATATCAAAGAGCTTGCTGAATCGCCTGATTTGCGTTTCATACCTTGTAATTATGTTCATGACTCTTGCTATAGCAATTCCTCTGCTACAAATGATATTGATGATTCAGATCCAATTCCCATTGTTGATTTTTCCCTACTCACCTCTCATGATTCTCATCAACGTTCCACAGCCATCCACCACCTCACCAAAGCTTGTCAAGATTGGGGCTTCTTCATGGTACGTAATACGAACTCATTTAGAAGTCACGTTAGAACCTACATATGTACATAAAAAGTACTACTAGAAGTTAACAATTTGAATAATATCACGACTGTCCAAATTGAAACGGAGGAAGTATAATTGTGGTTTTTTTTAAATTTGTTTTGTGCAAATTAATTAAGTGCAGGTAGTGAACCATGGCATACCAGAAAATCTGATGAAGTCAGTGATTGATTGCACTCATGAATTTTTCAATTTACCAGAGGAAGAAAAACACAAGTTTACTGGGAAGCATGTGTTGGATCCTATAAGATATGGGACAAGTTTTAATACTTGTAAAGAAAATGTCTTCTTTTGGAGAGATTTTCTCAAGGTCTTTGTCCATCCTCATTTTCACTCTCCCACCAAACCACAACCCTGCAGGTAACTTATATACACTGACAGTTATAACGTAACAACGCAACCAATCCCTTATAATGTAACTTTTTGTGACTAGATTGTGTTAATTTAACAGGGATATTATGTTGGAGTATAGTGAGAAACTCCGGCAAGTGGCAAGAAATTTACTAGGAGGCATATCTGAAAGTTTAGGGCTTGAAGAAAGTTACTTGGACAAACATTTAGACTTGGAATCAGGCCTTCAAATCTTTGTTGGAAATTACTATCCACCTTGTCCTCAACCTGAACTTACAATGGGTATGCCACCTCATTCAGATCATGGCCTTTTAACACTTCTCATTCATAACCAAGTTGGAGGTCTCCAGGTTCAGTATCAAGGCAAATGGATTAATGTCAATGCCCTTCCTAACTCTCTCTTGGTTAACACCGGCGATCATCTTGAGGTAATTAAATCCCCTTTTCATGTCTAGACTCACAAAGGCGCGTGATTTAAAGTATTGAGTTCAGTTGAATCGTTATTATTGCACCTCCCTCTGTCTAGGCTAGTTAAGACTATATATAGTAGATTGAAATTATAACAAGTTACTTTACTATTACTTCAAGACTCATAATTTGATGATATTTAAAATCGTTTCTTTTTTAATGTGGTAGATATTTAGTAATGGGAAGTACAAGAGCAATATACATAGAGCAGTGGTGAACAACAAAGTAACAAGAATATCAGTAGCGGTAGCTCATGGTCCATCATTAGACACAATTGTAAGGCCAGCTTCTCCATTGATGGAAAAAGAGAACAGCCCATCAGCTTATTATATTCCAATGAAGTACAAGGATTACTTGGAGATGCAACAGAGCAACCAACTTAATGCAAAGTCCTGTTTGGAAAGAGTTAAAATCCCAAGGAGCTGAGTGTTTTTATATAGTTTTTCCTCTTGTTTCCAAGTGTTTGATGATATACTAGTATTATGGAACTTCAATAATATTAATTAATATTATAAATACTATAGTTTAACGTGTAATCTTTTAAATAGTAAACGTTTTAGCAGGGTCTGTTTATATGTATATCTTCAAATTAAATGTCATTTTCGGATAAGAGGGTGATGCTAGTGAAGTAGGACCATTGTATGTATATCTTATATATGTCCAAGTTGATGACTCCTACTCAAATGGAAGATTAATCAATTGCTTCTTCATACGGGTGTACAAAACTGAACCGAAAACCGAATTAAATCGCAAATCGAGTCAAACCAAAAAAAAAATCCGACTAATGGTTTGGTTTGACTTGGTTTGGTATTAGAAAAAAAAACCCGATCATACTTGGGTTGGTTTGGTTTTAACTAAAAAAAGTCAACCTAAGATCAAATCAATCCGACATTATATATATAATTTTTGAAATTTATTTTATACATAAAAGTATTTACTTTGATGTAATTTCTAAATATTACTTATACGTTTTCATAATTTTTATCTTTTAACGTATTTATTCAAATTTTTTTAAACTTAGAATTTTGAATGGTCCATAAATGCTATAATCCATAAATATTAGTAACTCTAATAAAGCTCAATTCAAAATTAAATTAATACTAATGCTAACAAAATAAATTAATTTAACATCAAGAATGACAATAATGTTGAATATTTGTTCTTTAGTTTTACATTGTTTTAGACATTTAAAATACATAACATTATTTTTATTTTTCTTTAATGTTTAATCGTGTAATTAATACTCCTATTAGACTTATTTTAGCATGATTTTGTACTTTTAAATTATGATCATTTTTCATTATAACTTATCAATTTGCAATATTTATTTTATGCGATTTCATTATTATTTTTATTGAATATTTTAGTGTCATCACTCATCATATTTTGTGTTAATTTCTTAAGAAACACCTTAGATGGTTGTATTTTTGTTGGACTAAAGAAATATTTGGAGTACAAGTTAATGATATGTTTGTATGAATACTTTACCGAAAAAAATCCAAAAACCCAAAAAAATTTGAGGATTATTAGTTTGGTTTGATTTAAAAATTTAAAAAATGTGACACAAATGGTTTGGTTGGTATTTGAAAAATTCGAACCAACCTGAAAAACCCCGAGGTTGAAAAGTCCAAAAAAACCCGAGTTTTATTAGTTTGGTTTGGTTTATAAATTTAAAATTTTGACACAAATGGTTTGACTTGATATTTGAAAAACTCAAACCAATCCGGTCATGTACACCCCTACTTCTCCAAACTTCCAACGTTTTTGTTTTTATTTTATTATTTTTGGTGTTTTTCTCTTTCTAGCGAATTCTACAACCCACAATTTGTTTGTGTATGGATATTTAATAAATTTTTGAAAGTAACAGATCCTAGCTAAAGAATGAGTATGGATATTCAATATATATTTTTAAAAGTAACAGATCCTAGCTAACTTTTCTTAGAAAATCTGATTTTTCCCTTGTTTACTAACACAAGATTATGTTTGGTTATTTGCTTTACCTCTTTGCCCAAAAATAAAATAATAATTTAACAGCATATCAGAAAGTTAGTTGGACAAAGCCTTATTGGACTTGGAGTTGGGCCTTCTCTACTGCTTTAATGACAACAGCCCAGCAGCTTATGGTCCCCAACCAGTGATGGGATTACTTGCCCCACTGTTCACATTATTAATTGTTAATTCATATAACAATATTTAATAAAGTTTAACAAATAAGTCAGGATGGCCGAGTGGTCTAAGGCGCCAGACTCAAGTTCTGGTCTTCGTAAGAGGGCGTGGGTTCAAATCCCACTTCTGACAAGATTTTTTTTATTTATCTCTTTATTTTATTTTTTTACTGTTTTATATTTTTATTTCTCTTTTTTCTTGTCTGAGTAAAAAGTTCAAACTACAAATATATTCTGACGTTAAATAAAACAACAACAGCTAATGATGGCTGCTGCAATCCCACTTCTTCACGCCACTATATTTGATGAACATTCTTCTTTCTTGCTCCTGATCTAATCTTTCCTGCTTCTGCTACATAGGCTGTTTATCACATTGCTTTATAAGGCTCTATTAGAGAGTCGTTCTACGCTTGCTTTTAGACGGGGACATTTGCAAAAGTTGAGTCTTGTGCTTATGCTTCAAGCATTTGATTGTATGTTCTCAGCACACCTATACCTTAATGTTCGGAGTTCATCCAATTCATTTGTAGAACTACAAATCAAATAACGGGCCATAAAATTAAAAAAATTATTTAAGAAAAAAGTTTATTGAGTATTGAATTCAATAGGAAAATATGTAGTTTAATAACATATTTTAAGAATTTGTGATTTTAATTATTTAAAAGTTAAAAACATTATGAGTTGTATCTCATAATAATTTTAACACTATTGAAGTACTTGGACGGGTAAGATTCTTAGACTTTTATACTTGTACTGGTAAAACATGCTTGATCTTTTTTTGTCTTTGTGATTTTTTTTAAGTTTCTTAAACGTTTGATTTCTACGTGTAAAAGAGTTGAACAAATGCATTGATGTGCATTGAAGATATATTGGTGTGCATAATACATTATGGTGTGGATCACACACTTGATTGTATAGCTAGGCAAAGTTAGTTACAATAAGTTGTTATGGTTAGTTCAAAACAGTTAGCTAGCATGTGAATCTGTTAGATTAGATCAGAAGCATTGAAAGCATGTTGTATATAATGTACATCTTAGATTGAGAATCAATCAATGAAGCTTATTTTCATTTTTGCTAAATTTGTGTTGCTTCATCTTTCTTAGCTCAAGTTGAGTTTTGGCTATGGATTCTTCCTAGAATCCATAAGTTTCACACTACGTATGTATACTTTTGTGTCATCATGCTAATCAGTTAATTCATAAATTAAAACTTTATGGCTTACTCACACCACCTTGTTTTTAATACTCCAAATTAAATATTAAATAAAAAATAATCTCAATACAATTAATTATAACATTACTAATACATGAATTATTATTTAACACTATTCTTTTTAGGGAAAATTACGCGGTTAAGTAAAATTATACTATTTAATTCCTCATCATAGTTATAGTTTGCTATAATTATCACTCGCGACTAACGTTATACATTAATTATGTGGATTGACTTTGAGTTTGTATAATTAGTTACGTTTGTATATGTATAATTCGCTAGAAAATATACAAATGCATATGTATAATATACAATTATCTAACCGATATACATATACAATTCACGTCTCTCCCACTCTCTGCCCTCTCTCGCTCGCCTCTCTCCTCCCTCTCCAAATCTCGCTTGCCATATATGCAAATACATATGTATAATATACAATTATCTAACCGATATACATATACAATTCACCTCTCTCCCACTCTTTGCCCTCTCTCGCTCACCTCTCTACTCTCTCTCCCAGTCTCGCTCGCCTCTCTTCTCCCTATAACATGTAGCTACAAATTATAATTATAAAATTATAAATATGAGGAATTATTAAGCTATTTTTGAGTGAGGATACGCGAAAGTTCCTATTTTTTTTTTATAGGCTTCACAAAATGACTAGATAGAGTACACAATAGTGCCTTTTCAAAGCTTAACTAATATTTGTCGTTACAACTTATCAGAGTGGTGGTCGAATGGTAATCAAGGGAAAAAACTTATTCGCATCAAATGTTTACACTAAATTAATGCAATTTTTATTATTACGTGATTTAATATAGTAAAATACATGTTAATTAATTATGATTAAGTAAAATAAACTATAAATTTAAACACATGACATATATATATTGACTTGATATATGCATCCAATGCGGGTAAATTTTACTCCTAATCAATGGTCTCACAATTTGAATTGAATTATAAATTTACTTTATATTAAAAAGTTTTTTACCTCTAATATGAAACTTTTCGACAGGTGCTGCTTACGGGATGGAAAAGAAAAATTTGTCGTTACAAATCCACAACTTTAGTGGCAACCTTGATAGTGGAAGTCATGTTGAATTGATTTACATGGTTGGATGTAGTGACGTGGCGTTACCTGAGGCGTCGAAAGACGCTGATCGGCGCGAATAGTGAAGTGGCAGTTTCAGAATCACGTGTCTGTACCGGAAAAGTGGTCATCTTTTTCCTCTCACCAAAAACCCTTCTTCACTCCTTCTCCACTACATTTCGTCTGTATGAAGGTAAACAAAAGATATTAATTCTCCATCTCTATAATCCCTGTTTTCTCTGATTTTCCGTCTATATGCTTCGTTAATCGAACTATTTTTAGGGTTTCACTTATGATATGTTTACTTTTGAGGATTCATATACCTGACCCAACTAGTGGGTGTTCGTTTTTTTTCCCTTTCAGACTAGCTATATCCTCTGAAAGGAAGGACCATAGACATGTCGTTTACCTTGGAACTGTTCGCTCAAATGAGTCGCAGGAAAAGGAGTAAGAGGCATTTCGCCTTAAGAGGTTCTTACCACTTTTCTATTTTTCTTGTTTAACTTTATGGGTGTTCTTGTTTCTTTTGTTTATTGATTATTTTTTGTTTTCATGCATACCCTTTTCTTGAAATTGCAGAATGTAACAAAAAGTTGGAACTTTTTTTGCACCGGTGTTCTTCATTATATGGTCGGTAGATCTTGTATCTGGTTGGGCTATTAGCACTGAAGTAGTAAATTGGAGGAGATAGTTTTATAGTTTTGACAAGCTAGTGAATTTGACAATTAATGTGCCTTTTGGTTAGATGTAGGTTTGAGGCCTGCTTATGATTTATAGGAAGTTTAATTACTTTAATCTTTTACATGGAGAACTTGGGCAAGAAGAGAAAGGGAGTAGAAATTTCAGTGGTTTGTCAAAAAGATGAGAGTCTATTGACAGTAGTCAGGTCACATTTATCGTTGGAGGATTATTCTCGAAGGAAAAAGAAATCTAGGGAAATTGTGGTTGAAGATGACAACTTTTGTAGTAAGAATGTCATTGCTGGAGTAGCTACTGCCCCGTCTTGTGGGAGTGCACGTTCACGCTCACCTGGACGAGGTCTTAAAAGGAAAATAGGCTGTCTTGATTCAGCTACTCGATTGGGGCGGAAGAAGAAGATTGAGCAGGATTACGAGATGGGAGATGTTATTGGACGAGGGAAATTTGGGTCTGTTTTATTATGTCAGAGAAAGTTGAGTGGGGAAAAACATGCTTGCAAGACTCTGCTTAAGGGGGAAGAGATCATTCATCGTGAAGTTGAGATAATGCAGCATCTCTCTGGGCATCCAGGTGTTGTGACACTGAAGGCTGTGTATGAGGATGCTGAATCTTTTTATCTTGTTATGGAACTTTGCTCAGGAGGAAGGTTGCTTGACCAAATGGCTAGGGTTGGGCGATACCCTGAGCAACAAGCTGCTAACGTGATCAAAGATCTCATGCTGGTTATTAGATACTGCCATGAGATGGGTGTTGTGCACAGGGACATAAAGCCTGAAAATGTCCTCCTTACAACCTCTGGACAAGTTAAGGTTTCAGACTTTGGGCTAGCTGTGAGAATGTCATATGGTAATTCAAGATGACCTCCTCTATTTGAATTTGATTTGCCGGTATTGTTCATATTATTCTATTTAGTGTGCGTGAACCAGATAACACACCCTATATTATTATGTCTACATATTGTTGTCTGACTAGCTGTTTTTAATCTAAGGCTGAAATTGTTAATTTGTGCTCCTCAAGTGCAGTGCTTCTTGGTGATCCCAGATCACCGATCTGCTTTACTCCTTGCACCCAAGAAAGATGAACTTATATGGGGATTCAGAAACATCTTTGTTTGGTTGCCTTTGTTTACAATTATTTCCTTTTATTTTGCAATTAAAATATGTTCTTTAGAAAACTGAAATCACTTGTCCACATATTTTCCAAGTTTCTTTAATTTTTATTTGCAGAAATAGATTGAACATTTCAAACTTTTCTCAAAACTTGATGGGAATGAAATGTTGCAGTGTGTGCATTATACCCACCTTCAATATATCCAAGTGTGCATTCAAATGTCTTTTTCCAGTATACTTCTTGTATGTGTGGTTATTCCTTTTTTTGCTAGAAGTTAAGCTTTACCTTTCACAAAAATGTGCTAATCCATGAAAAATTCATGTGTATCTTCACTTTTTGCACCATGTCCAAATAGGTTCAATCAAGGGACTTCTCAATTTTTTTTTTTAAAATGACAGTTCTTATCTTAAACCCTTGATTTTTATCCCTACCCTTGCTTGGTTATTTTACTGAGTGTAGTTTGTGAGGTGTTTACCTCAGATTATGCACATGAAAGACTAGAAACATTTTGGAATTTAATGCAATGTTGGATGATGGGTCTTTACATGTTGGTCTCAACTCTTTGTCGCACAGGATGTTAGATATGTTCATGTTGTCTCTTGTGAGCGCATCATTAAATTTCTATTTTTCATTCTAGTTCTTCTTGGAGGATTCATTGCACTAAATTGGGTGACGCGGTTTTTTTTTTTGTGTGTGTGTGTGTGTTTCTTTTGTACGTTAATGATGTATCCAAAATGCTCAATTCTTTATTATGCTCGTAGGTCAGAGCTTGACTGGAGTAGTTGGAAGTCCAGCTTATGTTGCTCCTGAGGTTCTGCTAGGTGATTACACAGAGAAAGTGGATATATGGAGTGTAGGTGTCCTCCTACATGCACTTTTGGTGGGCTTGCTCCCATTTCAAGGTGATTCTTTGGAATCTATATTCAGTGCGATTAAGGAGGAGAACCTTGATTTCAGTGGTGGAGCTTGGGAATCTGTATCACAACCAGCTCGTGATCTGCTTTCTTGTATGATGACAAGGGATGTTTCAGCAAGGTACAGTGCTGACGAAGTACTAAGTGAGTAGCCTTCAGATCTCTTCCTTTCTTAACTGTTGCTATGATGAGTTGACTTTATACCTTATATTATTTTATCCTTTTTTTTTTTTTTAATGAAATGTAATTATCAAAGAGAACTAGGACTGGATGAAGTGCATCGGATGTACCTCTGGAGCATTATTTAGCAGCATCTGTGTCTTGCCTTACAAGTAGAATATGAAATACGACTGATTATTCGTCTACTCTGTTAAATGACAATGCTGGATATTTTTTTAAACAGGTCTATGCCTATGCCTCACCCCACCTTGGGGTGCGCGGAGGGTCATAGATTTGTGCTTAATCGCTTCAAACAATATAAAATCTATTAAATATATAAATCTTCAGCTGAAGACACGTTGCCTCATCTCATGAAGTGGAATAGGTCTCTATTTTATCCCTGTGAACAAGCTATAAGCTATGGTGTTGGAATTGCATGTCCAGAAGACTCAGTTTGGGTTAACTATAGTTCCTTTTATCATGGAAGCCTCAATGGTTTCTTCACCACAAGAATATACTTTGTCAAAAATCCTGGTGTTGATGGACCTGTCCTGTGTATTTACCTGTACATCCCTGTTGACAGATCACGGTACATCCCTGTTGACAGATCTAGTGATGGGTAACATAGTTTCTCTTTGACATTCTTGCTCTGCAAGGTTATCCAACATAATCTGTTGGAACTTTTTGGATATGGTGTAGAAGCATGGAGTTCTGATCAATTATTCAGTTGAATTTGCTGGATCATTCAGATATTGGTTGTTGTATTTCATGCACTGAGCAATTGAATATATCTGGCAGATTGTTTGTTTCCCTTGGGTAATATGCTCAAGTTGGCATTTACTGTAACAGGCCCATTAATTGCCTTGTTAAGTGGGCTACTTTGGGTTTTTGGGGGATGGTGGGGCAAAGAATACCTGTTAAGTAGATGATATTATTTGTATTTTCATTATATCTGTTAGAATATGAATAGGTTTATACAATCCTATTAGAATAGGAATTGGTTTACACAATCCTATTAGAATAGGAATAGGTGTATACAATCCTATTTAGAATAAGAATATGAATACAAATAGGAATAGGAATAGTAAATAGTATCCTATTTGGTAAAGGATTATATTCTAGTGTCTATAAATAGGGTCTCAATGTAATAATGTAGACACAACAACAATTCAATAATATTTTTTTCTATATTTCTCACATGGTATCAGAGCCTTTATGATCTTGGTAAACAATCAAAGAGCTTCTGCTGCCGGCGGGCGACTATTATCCATATATGTCGCCCGTCCGGTCAACGATTATGTTAGCAAAAGTTGGGTCACCGTGTATCATTCCGGATTCCGGTGACTACTTTTCATATTTAATTTGTGTAGCACCGTGCCATCATTCGGGTGACTACTTTTTCATAATTAATTTGTGTAGCATTGTGCCATCATTTTGGTGACTATTTTTTCATATTTAATTTGTGTAGCACCGTGCGACATTTCTGGTGACTACTTTTTCATATTTAGTTTGTGTAGCACAGTGCCATCATTCCAGTGACTACTATTTTATATATAATTAGTGTAGCACTGTGCATCTCTCCGGACTACTTTTCATATATAATTTGTGTAGTACCGTGGATTTTTTCGAACTATTTTCTCATATCTGAGTTTCATAATGTGTCTTTTCAGTGACTCCTCAGATTTGATTTGCATAGTTTCATTCGTCTTTCCGGTGACTCCTCAAATCTGATTTGCGTAGGGTTGTGCCATTATTCCAACCCTACTCGTATAATTTTTCTTTTTCAGCAGGGTCGTGCCATCATTCCGACCCTGCCCATATTATTTCTCTTTTTCAATGGGGTCGTTTCATCAATTCGAACTATCCTATATAATTTCTATTTTAGTTGGGTTGTGACATCATTTTGACCCTACCTATATAATTTTATTTCTTAAATTGTGACCACTTTTAGCCATTCAATCTAATACTCCGGCATATGAGCATGTTTCAGCCAATTTTTTGGTGACTTGTTTAATATCGACTCATCTAATTCCAACATGATCCATATACTTAATACTAGATTTTGAGCACTTTGTTGCTCAAGGGGAGTTTAGTAGCCTTGTATGTCGAATATGTGAGTCACTCTATGGTCTGAAATAGTCTTTGCAAGTTTGGTTTGTGAAGTTCAACAATGTAAATCACTCTGTGTTTTATCGGCATTATGCATCAAATCCAATATTTAATGAGAAGACAAGCACATTGAGATTGACTGTCAATTTTGTGAAGTCGACTGATCAACTTGCAGGTATCTCACCAAGCCCCTCATTAGTCCTCGTATTAATTACATATGTAATAAGCTAGGTACATGAATTGTATGCACTAGCTTGAGGGGGAGTGTTAGAATATGAATAGGTTTATACAATCCTATTAGAATAGGAATTGGTTTACACAATCCTATTAGAATAGGAATAGATTTATACAATCCTATTTAGAATAAAAATATGAATACAAATAGGAATAGGAATAGTAAATAGTATTCTATTTGGTAAAGGATTGTATTCTAGTGTCTATAAATAGGGTCTCAATCTAATAATGTAGACACAACAACAATTCAATAATATTTTTTTTCTATATTTCTCACAATATCAATCTTTGTTTTCCACTGTTTTTCAGAATAACTGCATTGCACTAATATCGTGACAAGCAAAAGTTGCAAATGTCTATATCCCCCCTTTGTCTGATGTCTCTTTTAAAATTTTGATGATTCCATTTTTGTTTTCTTACAGGACATCCATGGATTTTGTTTTACACTGCACCCACATTGAAGAATCATGCAAAGCCAATTAGAAGCCAGCTGACTGCTACTACTAGGATAGAGCGAGAGAGAAGAAACTTAGCCTTTAGCTCTCTCAGTGATGATTTTGGTTCAACTTTAACATCTGGTAGTTCGTCTAAGATGCCTGAAGGTGAAGACTCTGGTTTTATCGATGCTCTCACGGTGGCTGTTTCACACATGAAGATATCAGAGCCAAAGAGAAGCAGAATATGCAGCCCAGCCAGAACAATCGATCAAGAATGTTCCCCTAACTTACAAGCTAACCACCTCTGTACAGCATTCTGACGGGTATGACCTGCAGCAGCATGTAGTGTTCCCCTTGTAAAGGTATCCCCGTGAAGCAACGGTGTAGCACAGCATGTCCATTGATTTGACTTCCCAACTACATGAAGTGGTAAATGGTGAACTGATTTCATTTAACCTTTGGCTCTAGAATAAATCATTAATAAACAAACCTGTCAGATCATACTCGACTAGTTTGGAGTTACTTCTGTCATGTGAATTCATAACATGTCTTAACTTATAAGTTAGTGTGTGTGTATTATGTAAATAAGGCGTGTTTTCTGACTCATTTCTATTGGAACGTTGTAAGAAAACATTCAGTGGTGGCATTTGGTATCAATCTTGATTAAGATTGGTGCTCCATGTGAGAAAACAAGGATTCACTGTGGGTTTTTGCCCAAAGATAAGGAGCTGTTTTGGCTTTTTTCTCTTTGAAAATGCCTAAAACAGTCCCCTGTCTGTGTTTGGATTCAAAATCATCCGTCTTCTTTAGGTCCATTATGTATGTCAAGGTGCTGCATTTTTTATCAATACACAAAGGTTCTGCTAACGGAGATATTGTCCTGCAGCCTACTAGTAGGAAGACAACTATTTGCATTTCTATTTGAAGATATCAAACAAGAACTGGAAACAACTTCAGATTTGGTCGAACGTCTACCATAAAGGTCAATTTTTTTTTTTCACACCAAAGCCAGTCAAATTACTGTTTATGTCATAAGCAATTGATTTGGCGTCACTTTCCTTTTCCAAGGTTCCTTCAGATGTTGAAAATGTCAACTAGGGAAACAATCAAAGCCCCACTACTAGAGCAAATATTAAAGTTTAGATAAGTTAAAGCCAAAAAAAAAAAAAAAATATAAAAAAAATAGATCAAATAAAATGGGAAATGTGTTCATATCGAAGTGGGGGCATAGGCAATGAATATATGTTGGAAGACCTTGCTGGACCCATGTCATTCATTTGAAAGTTAGATTTGAAAAATAAAGGAAATATACAACATGGTTTCTAGATTTGACCTTTAATCGGTTAGTATTTAAATTTATATAAAATTAAACAAGTAGACATACGTTTTATATGACATAATACAAATTAGTTTAAGTAATTAGTTTAAGTGTTTCACATGTGAACTAACATGTAAAATGTTTGTATTTATTTGTTTAATTTTATATAAATTTAAGTGTCTATCGAATATGGGAAAACTAGTACTACATTAGAAATTCTATCGCCATATCATCTTTAATTAGTGTGTAGAAAGTATTACTTGATGCCTCCTCACTTGACATAAGATATAATATCCAGCAAAGTATTTGTTACATAGTTGCAGCCTCAATAATTTGGCGTGGCACCATTTCCACCACTATTCACTTGCTTCGTATTATTTTCTTTTCTTATTACTCTGATGATGAGGAGGCGGCTTTTGCCCTCTTTCACTTCTTCTAATAATAAAATAGTATTTTCCTGTTTCTATTTTATTTTTTTAATTGACATGAAATTTAAAAATAATTTTTTTGAATTTTGTCGCCTTAAATTAAAGACAAGTAGAATATATTAAAATTAGAGGAGACTTCCTTATCAGAGAAAATGACAATTAATTATGGAGACATCCTTCTTCACAAGGAACTATTAATTCATCAATTCATACTACCAGTTTGAGTCTAAATATCTTTTTAATGATTGAAGTCGATTTTGATGTTTTCTCTTCTCATCCCTATTTACCGACTGTTTGTAACTTGACTGAAACTTATGGATTTATTTTGTCCCAATAATTAAAAGATGGAAAAAGAATGAGTATGTAAAGCAAGAAATAATTACTCACCATTGCAGCTACCATCTTTTTAATAATTTTGAGTTATCATTTAACTTTTGGAATGAGTAATTATCAAAAGACCTCGATGAGTATACTTTGGCCAACATACATGATACATGTGCGTTATCTATAAGTAAGTCTTGATAGATCATACAATTATGTGTATTAAAAAAAGGAGTAAATTAAAGAGACATATATGGGTGATGAATCTGACAATGGAGCCCCTTAGGAGATCTCTCTTTCATATAATAGTAATTGATGATGATTCCAAAAATGGCTACTAACTTTTACTGTTACAGTCATTTCAAGGACAAAAACATTAGGACCCATATCATTTGTTATTCTTCATTCATCAAGAGGACTAGAGTCTAGAGTACAACATCCCAATTGCACCTACATATATTTAGCACTAACCTATGTTTTTGCCAAAAATATTGGCATGTGTCTCTTGGTCATAATTTCTTAGATTTGCTTTTACTATAAAATTATAAAAACATTAAGGAAGGACATTTTATTTGTTTCTCATTTCTTTTGGGTACGTACCCCGGGAACTTAAACACATCCGTTTATTACAAGCGATCTTTTATACATTCAATTTTTTCAGAGGGTGTCTCTAGGGAAAAAACGCCAAAGTTGCAATGAAAATGGAAAATTCTACTTCTCACAAAAATATTTTGCGAGACGAATCTAGGATTTCATAGTGGACTAAAAATATCACTATATATCCATTAATTTTATGTGTACATTTTAAGACAGGCAGTAATGTTATGAATGGGAGTGAACATTTCACTAGTCACTAGAAGTTTCCATGCCAACACCCAACTTTTATTCTTATATAAATGGCCAAACAAAAGAATAAGGACAACAAAATGAAAGATAGAAATGAGAGTTACCAGATTACCCAAAATATATTTTTTACACATGAACTCAAAGGAAGAAAGTGGTCCATACTCCTTCATTAGAGAATAAATTTGATGTCTACATTTATAAAAATACTATACCTACTCCATGTAAAAAATAAAAACTTCATTAGTCCTTCTCTTCTCTCATGAGAAAGAATGTTTTGGACATTCCAGCTAGTTAACACAAAATTTTAGAAGTGGGAAAAGTTTAAGTAGACTTACCAACAACAACAACATGTAATCTTATAAGTGAAGTCTGAAAAAGATAGTGTATACGCAAATCTTACCCAACTTAAAAAAAGATAGAGAGACTGTTTCGATATTCAAACAAATTTACCAAAAAAGCTTAATGAGTATATGAGAATTAACCCCTTTTCTCCTCCCTAAGACTTACACCTATTGAGAAATTTTAATAATTATATGATTGGAAAAGAGAATTAGCAATGAATTGCTCCACAGAATAGTACTGTGACCATTCCTGCACAGCCTGTAAGTTGCCTTGAAAATCTTTTGAGAAGCCGACAAGTATGAGATAATTCCAAGCATCCCCATGTGAGATTTTCCCTTTTTTTTCCTCACCACTCCAGCTTCTCTACTTGCTCTGCTCTCTTCCTTCAACTTAGTGTCACTTTCTTGAGACTGTGTGACTTGTGAGTTTTCTTGAGAAAATTCTCTGCTGTGAATTCTGTTTCCTAGTCTTTCAGCTTCACAACATGTGGGAATCAGAAAATGAGTCTGTTAGTGGAAGAGATTATGGTAATGGAGTTCACAGTACCAGCAAGAATGGAGTCAAGACTGATAGTTTTGAGCAAAAAGGACAATCTTGGTATGTACCAACTACTTGTATTACTTCTTTAAAATGGTTCAATTATATGGTGACTTGTTGGAATACCTCAACTTCTGTGTTCTTTGAATAGGTATGTAGCAACTGATATCCCAAGTGACCTTTTAGTTCAAATTGAAGATGTAAATTTCCATTTACACAAGGTGATTCCCTATAACTCAAAACACTTGAAATTTCCATCTCATATCTTATTCTTGTGGAAAATAATATGACTGACTAGTTTCTCTTTGTTTACTTCACTACTAAATATGTATAAAAAAAAAAAAAAGTATCCTTTGCTTTCTAGAAGTGGGAAAATGAACAGAATCATATATGAGTCAAGGGATGCAGAATTGAGCAAGATATCTTTAGATGAGTTACCATGTGGACCTGAGGCATTTGAGCTAGCAGCAAAGTTCTGTTATGGTATTGCTATTGATCTAAGTGCAACCAATATTTCTGGCTTAAGATGTGCAGCAGAGTATCTTGAAATGACTGAGGATTTGGAAGAAGGCAACCTTATATTCAAGACTGAAGCTTTTCTCAGCTATGTGGTTTTATCTTCATGGAGAGACTCCATACTGGTGCTAAAGAGCTGTGAAAAGTTATCACCATGGGCTGAAAACCTACAAATTGTTAGAAGATGTAGTGAGTCCATTGCATGGAAAGCTTGTGCCAATCCAAAAGGAATAAAATGGCAATATACTGGTAAGCCTGCAAGCGTTTCTAGTCCGAGTAGAAACCACCAAGTACCTCCTGATTGGTGGTTTGAAGATGTTACGATTCTCAGGATTGATCACTTTGTGAGAGTGATTACTGCAATCAAGGTAAAGGGAATGAGACATGAACTGATAGGTGCTTCCATTATGCAGTATGCAACTAAATGGCTGCCAGGTTTAATCAATGAAGGATCCGGATTGGCGGAAGATGGCAGCAATAGCAGTAATAGTAATGGAAGCAGTAGTTGGAGAGGGGGTCTCCATATGATAATAGCAGGGTCAGGAGAAGAGATACCAACTGTCCAAGCCAAAGATCAAAGGATGATTGTTGAAAGCCTAATAAGCATACTCCCACAACAGAAGGACAGTGTTTCGTGTAGCTTCCTTCTTCGACTATTGAGGATGGCAAACATGCTTAAAGTGGCTCCAGCTTTGATAACAGAACTGGAGAAACGCGTAGGCATGCAATTTGAGCAGGCTACATTGGCTGATCTCCTCATACCATCTTACAATAAAAGTGAAACCATGTATGACATTGATCTCGTGCAGAGGCTTTTGGAACATTTCATAATTCAAGAGCAGACAGAAAGTTCAAGTCCTAGTAGATATCCATTCCCCGATAAACATATGCACGATGGAAGTCAAAGGGGTACAAATCTAAATGCCAAGATGAGGGTGGCAAGGCTCGTTGACAGTTACTTAACAGAAGTATCTAGAGATAGACATCTTTCCTTGACAAAGTTTCAGGTCTTGGCTGAGGCTTTGCCAGATTCAGCAAGAACATGTGACGATGGACTTTATCGAGCAATTGATTCCTATCTTAAGGTATTTTAATATAATCCTGACAATTTTATTGTTGGGTGCATCATTAATTGATATCCTTATTAAAGCCATTGCTGTTGAGCTTATAGTTTTTAATTTATAATGAATATAGTTAGCCTTTCTGTTGTGAAATCTCGTTGTTTCAAAAATCAACAATATTACCCTGCTTACATATCTTAGTAGTTAAACAAACTTACAGTTATACATTATAATTTTTCAAGTAAAAGTGACATATGTGATATGCTTAAGAATTCTAGAATTTTGCATATGCTAAAGATCAAATTGATCACATAGAAGTAAATCATCTGCAAATATTGCAATTATATTGTCTGCATCATAGAATTCTAGCCCAACATGCTTATCTCTTTAACAGAAACTCACTGATACACAACATAACAGGCCCATCCAACACTCTCAGAACATGAAAGAAAGAGGCTTTGCAGGGTGATGGATTGCCAGAAACTCTCTGTCGATGCTTGCATGCACGCTGCTCAGAACGAAAGGCTCCCACTACGAGTCGTGGTGCAAGTTCTCTTCTCTGAGCAGGTGAAGATAAGCAATGCAATAGCCAATATCTCTCTCAAAGATGCAGGGGAATCTCATTATCAACCCCTGGTATCACACCATAAGTCATTGCTTGAAGCAACGCCACAATCATTTCAAGAGGGATGGACAGCAGCCAAGAAGGACATCAACACTCTTAAGTTTGAACTAGAGACTGTGAAGACTAAATACGTAGAACTCCAAAATGACATGGATAACTTACAGAGACAGTTCGATAAGATTGCAAAACCAAAACAAGCCTCAGCATGGACTGCAGGTTGGAAAAAGTTGAGCAAGCTCACAAAAACGACAAATGTAGAAACACATGACATCAGTAGTCAGATCCCAAATGCTGAACAGACCACAAAGCCTAGAAGGTGGAGAAATTCCATTTCCTGAGAAGGAAAAGGCTAGGATAGAAGACTACCAGTTACAAGATTACCTCACAAAGTCATTCTGTGTTCCCTAATATTCAAAACTATCATGCTTCTCCTATCACAAGAGTAGTTAAGACTTTCATTTTCATTGTAGATAGAAAGTTGTGATAATAGCACAATTTATTATAGATTCTCTAGTTTACTGGTGACTGGTTTCTCTGTAATGATTGTACCATCTTAAATTTGCATTCGGAGGTGCAGTAAAAATGGTTTTGCTGGGTTGCATATCACCACTGACATGCAGTTAACTTATTCTTATTCTGTGACTATCCGTAAAGAATTACATGAATATAAAGACTAATTTGACCAAGTGTAATACAGACTAACGTAGTATTCGATGTCAGTCGAGAAGCCATTAATTAAATGAATAAGATGCAGCTCTGTATCTGGTCTCTCAACAGTATGTACTTCATTAGAGCAAAAAACTTAAAGAGGTTGCTTAACTTTCAAGAAAATATTTGATTACCACTAAAGGTGCTCCTATGGTTAGAAAACTGTGGTGAAATGGAATATCAGAAGCATTGCATAGCTTTCCGAATCAAGTCACGTCTTAACCAAAATGATTAGAAGGCAAAATAACATGGCAAGTAGATAATTTAAACTTCCAAACAGATGAAACAAGGAGATAATGGAACAAAATATAAGAGGTCTAAATTCAACTCAATTACATTAAGCATCTTATCATTCTGATGAACAGGGATAACAATGGTGTTCGGGTCAGCTTTTCTTCGGTTTGACTAATCTCCCATAGTACCTACTACCTCTCATCAACACAATTGTCAATTAAATCAATATTAGGGATAGCTTTTATGCATTGGAAACAAATAGCGAAGGAAAATTATTGTAACGAATTTCCAAAAGATCAGTTGCTACTTGATTACCCTTAGAAACTTCCGGCTTCAATATTAGTGAAATGTAATGAATAGTCATGTAAGCAAAAGAAAAGGAAGTATCAACCAACTAAAATTGTAATTGACAGAATTGTGGAGTAATAAAGAAACAAGCAAACACAAAGTAGTAGATTTCCAATTAAAAGGCTTATGATGGATGAATAACTTTAAGTAAAATACAAGAATGAAGATTATGTCATCTCTCAAATTAACTTGCCAAATCCCACAAGCTAAACATAACAGCAGGAACGAGTGTTTTGGAGCTCTATATCTCTCTGTCTCTTCTACTTGTTCCTTTCACTTTTCCTCTTTAGGTACCAAGACCAGAAGATTAGTACATCTGTCTTGGCGGACTTGTCTGTCCAGTAGTTGAAAGTTCAGACAGATGGGATCGAAAGCCTTTTCACGTTGAATATATAATAGAATTGGTTAGGAATTGACTCCTTCATTGTTCTATGTACAAAATGCATGTAACATGGAAATATTAGAGGACAAAAACTTGAGAACTACTTCCTCCATGACACTCACTAGATAACAAACAAGGCGGTTCATTGACTGGTGATTAATACATATATGTTGTATTCCTTAATTTCCAATGATGATATTCATTAAATGAATCTCTGTACCTTCCACTTATTGAAGGTATGCAAACCTCATTGATCTGTATGACGTATATAAAGTTTGATGTTCGGTGTACAAGAACATATAAAGGGGTTTATATGATCTTGAACTATCGATCTATTGCATTTGGGCGTTCAGATTCTTTCACAAACATGGCTCCAAAAGACTAACTCGCTAACAGACCAGGTTCTTGGAGTTTTACTATTCTCCCAAGGATACGCGAGGCGAAATTTCAAAAACTAGTGCATAAAGAATGAACCACAATGTACAATAGTAACCACAAAGCTAAGCTAAGCTAAACTAAGATGAGTGTTGTCCAACACAAGAATTGTTATACATCAGAACACTTTTTTCCCTTAATAAATTACATGTTACAATCAAGCTTGTTAATTAGTGATGCTTCTTTACCTCATTAGGATTAGTAAGGTAAGGTCCTAGTCTCCATTGCTTGTACTTATCCTTGTTGAGGATCTTTTGTTTTTGTTAGTAATAAAAAGTCGCTAGACACGCCATGTCTTTTTCCTTTTTGCAGTTACTCTTTGGTTGAATATTAGGTTTGCCCCTGCTGGATGTGCTTTAGAGATTAGACCATTAACTTCAGTTAAAGTAGGTAGAAAAGTGATAATAGTGTCAAAGTCCTAAAATAATAATAGGTATACCATTTATGTATATATTTCTTTCTAAAGAAGAAATGAAAATTATAGCCAATTGCACACTTTTACACCTTTTTCATTGAATTTCAATATCTGAATTATAGCTTGCAATACTTTCAAAAGAGCTGTGATTATGCATGTTGGCATGGTAGCCCTATTCATAGTATTGCTAATACAATTAGGGATCGTTTGGTAATATTAGTCCCAAGAGCTAACAATTTGTACTAAAAATGGTGGGGCTCAATTCCATATAGAAGGTGAGATAGCCTTTTCTTATGGATATCCCTGCCTATCCTATCTCGCGTACCAAACAATCTCTAGGATTTAGTTTACATGATTAAATCCATTTATATTCAATAGTATAATGATTTTTTTCCATCATAAATGCAATTTAACTTGCTTTATTAGAAAATTCTTTGCCTTAACTTTCAAATTACCCACTAATTAGTATTATAAATAGTTACATATAACTTAATCTGATGGTATACAATCTTTTTAGGACATCAATGTATAAAAGTTAATCTCAGAAAACATTAATTTTTTCTCCATATGGAAATAAAATAACCTATTTTCAGTTTGATAACAGTAAACTCTTTTTAGCAGGCCGTGATTTCAATTTCTAGTAAGATAACAGTAATTAGTTCTAACGTTTATAAATATATAACAACATAAAAGTCAAACATAGACATCAGTATCCATTCAAAAAAAGGTGCAAGCAAATATGAAAAGGATCACAAGAACACAGAGGACGCAAAAAATAAAAATATTGAAACAAACTATATTTTATTACTAGTATTATTTTAAGTAGAAAAAGCATAAAGACAACACACACAGCAATAATAGCATGAAACACAAGGGTCCATCAGGCTCATAAAAAGACACCACGCTGAAAAGACTCACAAGTCTCCAACTACAACTCACCCATCCAAAGTGGAAACAAACCTAACTTTAAGACAAGATTTTGATCATGTCTCTCCCCATCAGCCTTTTCATGATAAGCTTAGAGGGAAGGGGGCCCTTTTTCAATGCACCTTCTTCAACACCAATGCCATCACTGCCCTTTGTGGAATCAACAGAAAGATCAAAACATCATAGCTACTCCTTCTGACCTATAACAGTGGGAGATAGAAAGCCACTCTGACCCTGTGCTGGTGGGAGATAGCAAGTACCAAGCGAAATAGTCGCACAAACAGACCCTGACATAACCAACCACAAAAAGAAAACCATCATACAGTCATTCATTTCAAGAAACATAATAGGGTGGATGGTGGGACCCCAAATCACCAAATGCGCATGCATAGAATCCATGGTTTTCTCAAGATTTTAAAGGGCCCCCCTCATTTACAGCACTCATCTTTTGAACTTTGATATTCTACTTTCTTAACCACAAAAGCTAAAAATAATCATTCCTCATCGACCATAAACATTCCCCTTTTTGTTCTACCCCTCTTTCAAGTAAAAGATCAAAAGAATCCCACTAAATCTTTTCCTCTAGTGGATAATAATACTTGTTGCACTGTAGGACTGATGAGGATAGTAAATGCTTCACAATTTAACTACTTTCAACCAAATAATGATATATGGCTTTTCTGTACTATCCAAGCAAATATACCCCTAAAAATCCATAATGCTACTGTTGTAGGGGTTGGATACTAGTCTGTTCTTTAACAAGAGGCTGGGGAATACTCTTGAGGGAGCTCAGATACTAAGGCTTCGGCTTTACCCCTCAAAGACTTCAAGTAATTGATCGCTTCATCAATAACCAACAACGGGTCCTTACTCTTTATCCCAGGAATCAAGCTCTCAAGAATCCTCAAGGTTTCATGAATTTTAACTTTCCTTTCCCTGGTGCTCAAACTGGAATCCTTATCCTTCCCACTAGAAGGAAGAGAGCCTCTAACACATCTTGCTTCCACATCATCATTGGGCCATCTAGATTCTATGTATGATGATTTCTTGTACCCACCATCTAGCAATCTTAGCCTTTTGCATGTGCCATCAGAACTGGCAACTGTAAGTTCCACAGACTGTTGCTCATGCCCACCGCAGCCACAGCACCCCTGTTTTGCACAAGGAGAGCGATCTGTGCTAGTTACTTCATCGTCCTCACCATAAACATCATCATCTTCGTAGCCTTCAATGTCATCAGAAGAGAAAAGCAAGGCATTGATGTCATCTGTATCTTCATGCGTATTACTTTCTTCACCATTTACATAACTTCCATCCGATTTCTCTCCAATAACGGGCTTCACATGAGATCTCTGCTCTACTACAGCATTCAGGTTCTCATTTTGATGCAAACCATAAGCACCAAACACTTCTTTCGGTGTAATAATTTCATTCTCAGCAGGACGACCTTGACTAAAGAAGAATCTAGTTTGATTCCCAGATTGATCACAAATGAGAAACCTCTTCTGAGAACTTGTAGATGCATCAGTTCGTGGGGACTTAAACCCAATCAAGTGAGGAAGAAAGCGTTTAGTATCACTTGGATACTCATTTTTTATGGGAACTAAGTTTGGCAGCCAATTGACTCCACTGTGACGGGCTTCCTTGGAATTCGGTAAACAAGGGACAAAGCTTGAACGCCTAGGAGAAACTGCATTTGCAGCACATATGGCAGGGGTATACAGAGATGGAACACCAAGGTGATGTCCAGGTTGCAAGAGTGTAGTGGCATAATTCAAATTTGGTGAAGTCCATGCAGTATGCTGCTGGTAATATTGGAGCTTGCTGGTTGTAACCATCTAGACAGAAGAGAAACCTAACATGCATAATGTAAGAAATTAGATGGAAATCCATAGGCAAAATGCAACAAAAGTTTAACACAAATAGCAGCAGAAAGACTAGATGCATACCAGTGATATGGATTGTACAAATTCCACCTTAATTTACTTTTAAGGACACAAATAACAAGAAATTACTATTAAGCTGGATTTAAAACAAAGGCGTAAACTCAGAGCATCTACGTCACAGGCTTCAATAACTGACGGAAGTATTCAGCCTGGTAAGCAAAAACAGATTGTAAGTTTGGCAGCTTTTAAATTACATCATAGAAGCCCACAACTGAGAAACAACAGTTAAATATCACAGTAATTATCCATAAGTGAGGCAATAATATAGAACGAACCTGGCAATTCTGCAATGGTCGAAAGCATGCTATAACCCTAACTCTAATTGTTGCTCTCCCCGTGATTCCATTCTCATGCTTTAAGGCCCGAAATCTTGTTTGGCTTGCGGCTTGGCACACCATAACTACTTTCAACCTTCCAATGAATTTCAAAATCTATGCCAAAAGACAATATCTGAAGCCCAAGAAAAATAGGTACTAGCTTTCGGAGGAAAATGGAGACTACAACAAAGGAGAAGCTTGAGAAAATTGCAGTATGAGAAAAGCAATCTGAAAGACCAATAATGAGCACAGGGATGACAAAGTGCAAATGAATCAAAATCAGGACTAAGAGGATTTAATTTGATTAGCAGTTGTCTATCTTTCAGCTAATCCAATAGATTTATCAAGAAAAAAGACAAAATTAACTGGTTACAGTTGATAGGCAGATGAAGAGAATGGTGAGACAAAAGAGAAATCTCGTTTAATAGGAGAAATGACTTAAAGGATCACCCTGCAATACAAGTTCAAGGGGATGACACAACAAAGCACATCAATTGACAGGCCCGGCCACCGCATATTGTTACCTCTTTACACCACAGAAGTTTTCACAGTCGTGGTGTGTTGTCAATAGGAAGTTAGTGCACCTGAAACATTTGGCAACATATGCATCAGAGTCATGAACCAGAACAACTAAACAGTTAGCAATGTAATATCACCAAAATCCTTGAGAGAAAAAAGATTGTGAGTTACTAGACAGCGACAGTTTTTTACCCACACAACATGCCTGAAACGTATCTCTTATTCCATTTCATATGAATAAAATTCAAAATAAAATGAAAAAAAAAAAAAAGGCTAAAAGGAATTGAAGAGATGTGGAGTAACCTAGGCACAATCAACCTCAATAGCCTAATCAAATCAGGCTCCTACATCACGACACTATACAGCTCTCTATGAGTTCTCATGAACTTAAACACTAAAACCCAAACTAAATCCAGATATCCTTTGCAATAAATATAAAATTGATAAAAAGAAGCAAAACTGCTGTTCTCAACAGTAAAACCATAAGTTTAAGGTCAAATCTTGCAAGAAAACCCCATCAAACAAATGCTTCTGAAAACAGGTAGAAGAAGAGAAGATGAAAGAAGTGATGCAAACATCAAGAAAAAACACACGTGGAGATAAAATCAAGTATTCAGAAAAAAAAAAAAAAAACATCAAGAAAACCAAAAGATGAAAAACTGATAATAAGGGGTTTTCCAAGATTAGATAAAAGATATCCCAAAGAGCATAACTCTTTCACCAAACCGCATAAATCAAAGTGCTTATCATTTAAATTATCAATATTATGTTAAAGAAACATAAACAGTGTGTAAACTAAGAAAAAAATGGTATTGAAAAACTTACAATGAAGAGAGGGGAGAAGCAGGCAGAACGTGAAGTGATTATTGTTTGAAAGTAGAAGAAGAGCAGGTGAAAGAAGAAGTGATACAATTTGGGTAGGATAGCCTTATATATACGTTCCAATGACAGCTTTACCCTTCATTACAATCATAAATACAATGGTATCCTTTATTGCTTTTTTTCTTTTTGCCTTGCTGTTCGGGTTGACACACCCATTAATAAAAGAATTATTGATATATGAATTTTATCATATTATTCCTACCAATTAATGTCTAGTATCGATTTTGAAAAATAATGTTGAGAATAGTATTTAATGTTAGGGGTTAAACATACAAAAAAAAAAAAAAAAGAGATTGTATGTTCTTGTTATATCAAAAGTGACAAGTAAAAATGAAATCTATTTTAGAAATAAGTTAATGGGTAAGAAACACTAGTAGTTTGAACTCAAGATTCAACCAATTGTCTCACATAAAATGAACGAATTGAGTACTAAACAACTGTTATTAAACCCTTCTTCATAAACGTGGAACAAAATCAACAAAAATGATGATTTTGCGATCAAGTATAATTATTAGCAATGATTATATTCAACCAAATTGCATAACTTAATTTCTTAAATTACATAAAATAAAATTATTAGACCAAAAAAAATGTCACATATATATTCAAGTAGTATAGTTTATTTTAAAATGTCATTTTTACTTGAAAAATTTGTTATTTTTTCAAATTTTACAATAAAACATGGTCAAACGCACACTTAATTTAGTCCCTCATGTATTTTTTTCGAATTTTATAATGGAACATGGTCAAATGCACACTTAATTTAGTCCCTCGTGCCTTTGATATTTATGAGGATCATGCCAGTACTGATTAACTTTAAGGACTCAGGCCTTGACTTTAGGAGGCAATGGGTGTTTAAGGTCCATTAAACATCATTAGAAAGTTAAGCAGAAAGCATAATTGTAATTTGAAAAGCTTAATTACTACTCCACATGACTCCAAAAGAGAAAATAAAATGATTAACACCATGGTGTGAAATAGGACTTTCAGCCAAAGCAGGTTCAACCACTCCCTATATTATATTAGATTCAATAATACTTTATAATAATCGACAACCACTCTATATAATTAAGTAAATTTTCAAATAATGAATAATCATGAGAGTAAATTTAGGTCTGCACATTTCAAGACAGAAAGCAACCACTAGCATCAATTGAAGGGATTTGTTAGTTTCTTGCTTATTTATTTAGACATAGCAACAAAAGCAGAGATGTATAAAGTTGTGAGACAATACCAAATTAACATGACTGAAGGCTTACCAGACAGACCAATTTGATCTCTAAATGGTAATTGAGAGAGAAAAAAAGAGGGTGGTTGTTTTGACAGCAAAGTATGTAACAAACAACAAAGTACCTTTCAAGATGAGTATCTTACTGTGGAGAGACCTAGCCCTTGAGGGGTACTGATGATAAGGTAGGTAGCTAATGAGTGATGTGGTAGGCCCTCATGGTGTTCAAATGAGATTGTGGGAGCACCTATTTGCCCACAGTGAACTGGCTTCTTCTGTGCCACACTAGGAATCAAAGTTTTCATGATATACCATGGAGACAAATATTACTCCACCGCTGGACTCTTAAAGCAGTTAATCCTGTCACTAGACTTGTCAAAACACACTATTTCTTAATCTATCACCTCAACTAATTGTGACCTAAAGCAAAGTAATGAGGTCATTCCAGATTGCTCAAATGACAGGGCAAAACTCCAGGCAATGTCGTATGGACTAGAATGGTGCATCAAGCAAAGGGATAAGATACATCATAGCTAATGAATAGGAAGGCTGGCAATGACACAATCAGTGAATCTGATTAAGAACCTGGTATTACAGTATGACATAGTTATCAAACACTGCCTGACAGAAGCCAATCAAGTTGACAAGCACCAGCTACAAACTGGAAAATTCCTCAGACCATCATGAACATCAAGAGTTGCCTCACAGATAATTAGAGATCTTTTGATTCTCAACACATAGAGCAAGGAAACCCGGCATAAGAGCTGGGATTGTCCCTCCTATAGTGTACATCTTATTGTTGTTAAATAAAATCCCACCCAGCATACCCTTAAAAAAGAAGGGAACAACCAGCAAGACACAAGGGTACACCACCACAAAGACAATTTCACATATTTCCATTCCCATCTTTTCCTCCTAGTTTGTCAAATTGAATTTCCACCAATTCTTTTAAGCTGTCAATTTTTGTGAAGAAACATTAGCTATTTACAGAAGGCAATAGGCAAGCATATAAAGAGGATGAAGAGAATAGTATCCCATATTAGTTGGAGTTGACCATACAAACTCTTAATTCCATTCCATATTATATTTAATTACCAACTAATTTGTCTTGTAATGCAAATTAGTAGTCTCAAAGTATGACCATTATCCAGATAAACGCTAGAAAGCATTTATTATCGCTTTAATCTGTTTCAACAAGTTGCATTAGAGCAAAGAGTACATCAGCAGTTCTGATACCCTCAAGCTGTCTACTGTATAGAGTACACACAACAGCTCTCCATCGGGATTGCCCAAATGTTGGCAAATTGCTCATTGTGCACCTAGGACTTCAATCTCAAAAACCAGAACAGAGTTGGGCTGAATACCCCATGCTGGAAATCCACCAGCACCATAAGCATAATCAGGGGTGCACTGCAAAATTAAAGACATCAGTTTAAACCTCTCCTTGTAGATGATCTTAATACATAAAGCCTAGAAACTTTTTTCAGATATGTACACAATAATAGCAAGATTAATACTCTTAGGAAGAATGCAAATATTGTATCACCACCATTCTATTATAAACTTTTCAGCCAATCCCATCAAAAAGATGGAGATGATGCGACCATGAAATGGGCAGTAATACGAGGCAGAAATTGAAAAACGACCATTAGGGGGAGTTATCTGAAACCATCAATATATTTGAGCATCAATCGTAGAGAACATCATAATGTCTACCAGAGCCGTCTTAACCACTAGGCCACTAAAGTCATCGCTTGGGGCCCCATATTTTTGGGGGGCCCCGATTATTTTTGTTTAAAAATACTTATATATATATATTATTTTTTAAAATATTTATATGTACTTGTAAATTTTTTTTAAAAAAAACATGTAAGAAGTTCAAAAAAAATGACCGTTAGTTTTTCCACTTTTTTAAGGGAATGAAACATTTTTTGGGAATAATTTCCTTAAGTGGAAAGTTGTGTTTCCTTATTTATCTCCTAAAAATTTGACCCTACATTATTATTTGCCTTATACTCTCTTTTTTATTCTCTATTTTATTGTTTTTATTCTCAATATTGAACTCTCTCCTACAATTTTTTTTTGATTTACTATTGCTTACAAGTTACAAAAGAACAAAAATTGCTTTTGGGTGTCTTCTTCAAAATCACAAGAAGTGCAACAAGCAATCATTATAATAATATTGAAGGAGCACAACACTATTTCGATAATGTTTTATCAACTTATCAAATTCGTGAGCCAAGTTTCATTATTCTAACTTCATTTTATAGTTTTCTTGAAAATTTGTTATTGTTGATATTCTTAGTTCATAAGTACATATATATTCTTGTTTTAGTTATTATTAAAATTATTCAATTTAAATATGTCAACGAGAAAATATGATTCCAATTTTACAAAAAGAGAGAAAAAGAGAAAACTTGAAGAATTAAATAAATCCCAAAAGGAGCCTTTGATAGATTTTTAAAAAATAATAAAAATTCTGAATTAAAAAATATTGCTTATAGAATAATGTTAACAATTCTTGTAATTGTTGCCTCAGTCGAAAGAAGTTTTTCAAAACTAAAATTGATAAAATCTTATCTAAGATCAATAATGTCCCAGCAGAGATTGAGTGGATTAGCTATATTATAAATTGAAAAGGAATTACTAAAACAAATCGATTATAAAACAGTAATTAATGACTCCGCATCTAAAAAGGTTAGAAAAGTAGATTTTAAATAAAAATATTAGAGCCCCTCTTTAAGGTTTGGCTTTCGGCACCAATCTTGTTGAGTCGGCCCTAATATCTACTAATAAGCCAGTCAGCCAAAAGGATTGTGACATTTTAGTGAAGTGAAAATAAATCAAAACTCAATAATGTAAAAATTACCAAGGAGATATCAAACTCCCTTTTTTCCAATTGCCTCTTCGTTTTCTGACTATAAACCCACAACTCAATGGAAGTCTAAACTTCATAACATGGATAACTAACTCCTAACCAAAACTAACTCCGTGATTAATTTTACCTCAACTGAGAATCAAAAGAAAAGAGAAGCCATTTACCGTTAATCTAGCAACTTCTCCCAATTGCATGCCCAGTACTCCTTCATCCCATCCTGTAAAAAAGGAGATATAAGAACAAAAGAAATGCAACCCGAGAGAACTTTTGTCACTGTGGTCTACAGTGTTCTTCAAGTTTCTCCCTTTGAAGACCCCAGAAGGAGGTGGGGATTTGTTAATAATGGGCACATGTCTGACAAATATAGAAGGATTTAAATATATGCCAGAACAAAACTTTACCACAGCCAAATTTCACTTCATAAGTCAGATATGAGCTTTTGATTTGATAAAAGAGTGTTAGTTTATCCAATGTTAATCTGTTATCACTCAGACACCGAAGAATCAGCTGAATTATGTGTGTGCTTCAAGGGGAAAGCTATCTTTGCTCCTTCCATTGTGTCTTTTCTAGAATGATAGCAAGCAGGTTGTCTTAACTTTAAGACCTACCATCATTTGCCAACAGATCTATAACTCTACATGAATCCACCTATGTCACATTTAGACCTCTTTGACCACTTAAGTAGTAAGCTTTTGTTTGCTTTACACAAGTGTAGTTTTCTGGCACTAAAAGCTGTCCAGTAAAAGAGATATAAGCTTCTGGACCACTTCTATGGTCAGAAATCAAGTTTTAGAGAGATTTAAAATGATAATTGAAATGAATAAGAAAAGAAGTGGGATCACTACTATAAGTTCCATTCATGGTTAGTCCAATATAAGATTACTAAATTTTCCAAATTGATTGTCCAATTGAATACATTCTCACACATTTATTTACAACATATACTAACGCATAAACTAGGGGACAAATCATATAAATCAACATATACAGGAGTCATAAGTACCTTTGATAACTTTGCCTTGGCCGATCTTGAAAGAGAAAGGCTGCTGACCTGGATCCTTAGTGCTGTTACACGTACAAATTAGGCAAAGATATATACTACACATACCCTGTATCAAACTTCATAAAAGAAAAATAATAAGTTTACCTCCAGAACTTCTGACTCAGGTCTCTATCTTTCCCTGCAGGCATAAAACAAGAAAAACAATATTAACCAAAACACTACTAAAAATTGTAGTTAATAAAGAATCAAACTAAATTAAAGATCCGATTCATCATTAAGGAGAAAAACAGACTGAATTAGAGATTAAACCTAACTAGTTTGATGCGATTCATCCCTTGTGAAAAGACAATGGATCTTTCTCTTGGGGGGAAAGAAAGAGGACTCACCGTAACCAGTGCAGTGGACGGTAACAGTTTGACCAGGCTGTGGTTTGGGGCCGTTTCCGGCTCTGATGACTTCCTTCTCCACTCCCATTTTTCCCGGTGATTTGGTGAATTCTCCGATTTCTTGTTTTAGGGTTTGATGACTGAAACTGTAGTGCTTGTGAATTTCAAGGATCAATGTCACGTGATTCTCGCGTGCGGCAGCGGAATATCTTCGTTACTTTCCTTTTATGCCCTTTTTTCATTTTTTTTTTATATATGGGCGGATTTCTAGCTTGTTCGAGGAGAATGAAAATTGCTCCCTTTTTTTTTTATGAAAATTGCTCCTTTTTTAACTTCTTCTGTAGTATACTCAAAATATATTTTTTATTACTTATTTATTTAAGGCATTATACAAAGTATTTGAAATACAGAAAAGAAATATTATTTAGATAAGATTTTCAAAAGGGATTGCAAATGGATCGATCGGTTCACCAATCATTAGACTTCTAAAAATTCATTGATAAGGCTAGTGCATAATGCAACTTGGCTGGAATAAAAGGAACTGAATGGAGTATAATATAGAAGTATTATTTGGCAATGTGCCTAATGTTATTTTTGCAAATGAATATTTCAAATTACTCATATTATCAATTTAAAATCAAATAAATAAATAAAATTATTGTAAACTAACAATCAAGATGAATTTGTTGTTATAAAGAATTTTGGTCAAATATTTTATTAAATCAAAATATGTCAAAGCCAGATTAAGAATAAGACATTGCATAATCCATTTTATGATTCGATAAAATTGTTTTTGTTGTTTAAAAAATTGAAACAGTCACTACAATTTTTTTCAAGTGCTTAAACGAATAATACGATTTAGATGACACGATACAATTTCTAACATTCTTTACATTATTTTATATTTTTCTTATCCTCGGAATATGTGTAAATTTCATTTGTTTGCTATAAAGTGCCTATATAAAGATGGAATTACAAAGTACATTTTTCACATATGAATTTGGACATAATGTAAAATGAAAACATGCATTTATGTAGACATCAGTAATGTGTATGTTGAGATTTAGCTATCGAGTGATAATGATCCTTAAACTGTTTGCCAAACGAATGATTAATAAGATAGCGTATTATTGTTAATTTTTTTTATCACTTGAGTTATCCGTTTGCTTTTACATATTTCATGGAATTCAAATAAAAAGTGTCAAGTAAAAGTTAACAATTTATATAGTTGACCCAACTTTAAGCTAAAATTACCAACTTTAAATAAATCTAGAATAAAAAATTAAGTGATAATAGATGAAACTAATACAAACCAACCAACCAAATAATTAAACCTCTATTTCATTTTACAAATAATTGAAGAAATATATTCCTTCCCCAGTTAGAACCCCAAGTTTAAATAATTGAAAGTTGTCATGTTATAAAGTTTCCATTTTTTTTTGGTTCAATAAGAAAGTGCCAAATCGAAATGGGCCTTGTTTTTGTTGTCTTTGCCAGGTGGATTATAGAAAACGGGCTGAACCATCTCTGTCAGAGATAGAGTCATGTGAGCTCCATTTGTTTGTACCTTACTTCAATCATGTGATACCTACATTTCATTTCGAACCTCCAATTCAAATTTAGTGTACAAAAATCGAACCGATCAATAAATTTAATATAAAATTTTTTTATTGAGTTTTTGTTATTGAGTTAATGGGTTCTTAATGCTTTTATAAAAAGAAAATTATCTGATTATTAGTTCGATATTAATTTTTAAATTTTGAATTATTGAATAAATTGATAACTCATTAAGATAGCTGTAATTTACTACTTTACCTCTATATAAATATTGAATGCTAATATGAGTATCTTACTAGTTACTACCTTTGCTCAATGCCTTCAATTCAAATTATTGTCCTAATTCTTTTATTTGTGTCGCACTTGCATAGTTTTTTTTCATATTAGTTATTGTTGTTTCTATTTCATGAGCATTATGTTAAATTACATTATTGTCTTATCGCGCCAAATTGTGGAGAAGTCATATTTTTTTATTAGTTAACTTGAAACCGAACCATTAATGATAAGAACTGATAAACAAAAAATGAATAAAAATATCTTATTGATTTAGCATATATAAAAATAATAAAATAATAATATATAAAATTAAATCAAATCGATCAATACACACCCTACTCACTTTTAGACAATGAACCTTAAAAATGATAATGAGAATCAATCATGGAGCTAGGGGATATGAGGGTAAGTAAGCAAATAGGCAATAATTTAGTTGATTCTAGTTTAATTCTAGAAGAATGTTGAAGGAATTTTTCAATTCATAGTTTAATTAAGTGGCCTAGTAATATTCTACTAAATGTTTTTTCTTTCTTTAATACTCCACCTTAATAAAAGTATTTTGGATGGAGTTACGTATTTTAAAGGGAAACTCAACTACTAGTCTAGTCTAGACATAAAAGCAAGAGTAGTTGTTGAAGGGATTGATTGATAATCTATTTTGCCTGCATGGCCTAATATACTACTCCCAACTTTTATGGCTAATTTTTTCACTATGAACAATTTTTTATTTTTTTTCTTTGTTCAATTCAGGTTTATGCGATTGATATAAATAAAAAGAAAATTAATATTGTAAAAGGTGTAAATAAAAAAGTGGCATACAAATGTTCATTAACAAAAGATCTCACGTTTTCAACGGACTTATATAAGACATATTCTCACAGTAAGTCTCACTGTTCATTTTTATTTATTTATTTTAGATTTTGTGTATTTTTTAAGAAATATTGATCAATATGAATATTTTATTATAATACATATGTTAATTGACGATGTATAGTCTAAGGTTTAGAAAGTGATTTGAAAAATAAGTAAGTAATGTTGAGGGGTAAAATATATAAAAAAATAACAATATATTTTTTCGCCTAATATACTCATGGGTGGATCTATGCATGGGTGCGGGGGTGCCACGCCACCCCCAAACTTCGACGGAAATTCTATATATACATGGGTATATATATATATATAATATTTATATAAATATAAAGCAGACCCAAAGAAACAAAATAGCCTTGCACATTTAGAGAGCAAGAACTTTAGATGGCTAATGTTGCGGGTTTGAATTCCATTTGTACCTATTTTTTTTTTAGAAATTTGCTGCAGATATTTTTTAAGGAAAAAAAGGCTCCAACCACGTTTTTTAAAGAAAAAAGCTGGCACATTAATCGATAAATCTATTTGGCACCCACGAACTCTAAATCCTAGATCCGCCACTGAATATACTTAAATAACAAGTAAAAATGGGTGCTGATTTTTAGTATATAAGACAAGTAAATATGAAAGCAGAAAGTGCTTAGTAGTGGAGATTTTGAAAATAGATATATATATATATATGATATTTTCTAAAAAGAACCATACACATTCTGAGTTTTTTCATTTAAATTCAACTACTAGTTCTTCCTTCAAGTTCGATAAAAATATAGAAAAACACTTTTGTCTGTTGACGATTGACTACCTGTCTTCTACGTATGCTATGCTCTTAATTAAATTAATAGCTTTGTCCTAATTTATTGCATAAATACCCTGTGTGGAACATGTATTGAGGATTATCTCTTTATCAAACAAAAATATTTACAGTCAAATAATTTATATTTGACCGTAACTAATTAATTACTAGCATATATTTATCATCTGTACGTGTAAACTTTTGCACCATAAAATTTATTGTAGGCGTAAAGTTTCTAAACACGGTAAAAAAAGAGTAGGAGGTAAAACGAAAAAATAGCAGAACAAAAAAGCAACGTCCCTCAAGTCCCCACACGCATGCAAAACAGCTCTATTTCTCCCTATTAAATCCACCCGTTTCCAAGATCTATGCTTCATCATCTTCTTCTTCGTCATCATCTCTTCCACATTTTTTTTCTCTTAAAGAAAAAAAGGTTATTTTTTCCCCTTAATTGTTGATGTTAGTTGAGTTCTAGATCATCTAATTTCATTTCTGGGTGTACCTAGAAACTCAATTTTCCATGGGGTTTTCTTGACCTTTTTATTGAATGCTTCAAACAGAAAAAAACATGGAGGTTGCTAGAATTAGACAATTGTTGCTCCTTTGGAGTAGAATCAAATCTACCCGTGTTGCTCTTGTGGGTGGCAATCACACCGCCGCTAGATTTTGTACTCGCTAAATTCATCTTTTTTTCCGTCGCTGGATTTCTCCCCCCCCCCCTCTCTCTCTCTCTCTCTTTCTCTCTCTGTTCTTGTAGCACAAGGTACGATCAGTTTTTACAGACTCTTCCGATCGGTTTGTTGTAAAAGCATGGATTTTGGTCTTGGGTATTGCCCCAAAAGAGGGGAAATCAAGGGGAATCAGTTTCCCGAGTTGAAAATTGGGTTGAATCAAGACGCCGTTTTGATTATTAAGCTACCAGATTCGAGGGCTTTAAGGATTATGTCACGGTCTTTGTTCTTTGCAATGGTTCTTTTCATATTGCCGTCGATTGGGTCCATACTAAGAGGCTCAATCGATGTAATTGACGATTCTTATGTGAGTTTTGATGGGAGGGACTTCAATGTGTTGCATAATCTTTTTCGCGATTTGGCAGATGAAGGCCTTGTCAAGAAGGGGCATAAAGGACTTGTTTTGAGTTCTGAGAATGATCATTTGGTGAAAGATTTGGAATTGTTGAATGACAATGTGGTTGATTTGGTGCTTGATTCGGATATGGATTACAAGAATTCGATTCCAAATGAGACATTCGATTTTGCAATTGCTCAGACTGAATGGAACAGTAAGTTCATTGATCGTGTGCTCAAGATTGGTGGCATTGTTGTAACTCAACTCACCAATGATCCTTTAGCTGAACTTAAAGCTCTAGCAAACTATAGAATCGTGTATATTCGACGATTTGACAAGACTTTGGTGGGAGTTAGGAAAACTGGGGTACGAAATGCTGAGCTGAATTCACAGAAAAAGGACATTGCTTGTGGAAGCACACCTGAGGCTAAGAAAGTTGCATTGAAAGGATTAGAGGATGTGTTGCTCGAACCGCCAAAAAGGGCATTGCTGAAATCATTTTCAAGGAAGATGAAGTTTCTTCCTGAGTTGTTAGGTGATTCTCTTGAGAATTACCCTCGAAGAGTCTTCATTTCTGATGAGAAAAATGGGGTAACAGAATGGTTTAAGAGGAGCTACCCTGCAAATAATCAAGATTTCGAGATTTACAACTTGGATGTCGAAATCCAAGAGTCAGAGCAATCAGGGGATGGAGTAGCCTTAGTTGGGGCAGCAGAATGGTTGAGCAAAAATGTGAAGGAAGAGGACTATGTTGTGATGAAGGCAGAAGCAGAAGTGGTGGAGGAAATGATCAAGAAGAAAGCAATATGTTTGGTAGATGAGTTGTTCTTGCACTGCAGAAACCAATTGGAAGAAGTTGATAATGATGATGATGAAGAGGAAAATGGAAGCCAAAAGAGGGCTTATTGGCAATGTTTGACATTGTATGGGAAGTTAATAGATGAAGGAATTGCAGTGCACCAATGGTGGAGTTGAATCTAAGACACTTGATTTAGCTTTGTCCTTTATCAGTCTCTTGTTATTGTTGTTCATTTCATGTATCATGTGGTCAGTGGTCATCAGTGGCTTTTGCTTTCCTGTTTGAGCCATTTGTTGTTTAATTGTACTTCGTTGCTGTTGGCATGAAGACTGTTGTGTGATTTATTTAATGTTTTTCATCTTCTATCCTTTTATTTGAAAGTTGGGATCTTTGGTATCTTCATATTCCTATTTTCTACATGGAATTAGCTGAGAAATTCTGTTTCTTTTCTTTCTATTATTTCATCTCTAGATAAGAATTTTGAAGTTTAAAGTTCTACTCAGAAATATGCTGAAGGCCATGTGCACAGAGAACTTCAGTTTTTTATTCTCACATCTCGAGTGTCTGTAAACTGCATTAGTTGATGAAATCTTGACCATTGCTTACCTCATGAACTTATTTTAAAGGTTGACTAAGACCTAAGATTTAATTTATTAACATTATATTAAATCCACATCCATTCTCAATTCTTTATTTTCTTTCTTATGTTGTACTTTGAACTTTATGTTATGTTGTCTTTTTCGTACTGTCTCATTTATTTAGTGGTGTGCAATTCTACCTCATGAATCATGAACTACCTTTTGAGAGTCAGTTAAGCAAGTCCACTTTTTTTTAACAATATCCAAATTGGTTTTTATAAATGGTAGGTGATATTGTGGGGTGGGGTTGAGGAATGTGAAATGAAAACAGTTGCATTATTAGATCTTAGTTGAATCATTCCTTTCATTGGTTATTTAAGGGCCTTTATTAGTTTTCTGATAGTTTTTCTTCCTTGAAAAGAACCCCAATAGACTCATCTTTGAAATGTTGGGTTAGGCGAAAAGGAAAAAAAAGTCACCCCATCCACAAGTCAATGTTATTGAGTTTGAAAAAGTTTTAGTAGATATTGGTGAGAGTTCGATTTTGACCTTGTAAACCCTTTCAATATTTCACTTCCCCCTACCCTTACTAGTATTTTTTTCCTAGTCATTTGAAAAATAGAAGAAGCCGGAATAATAGTAGTAGTATTTTTTTCACAAGTATATGATAATGAAGGTGGTAGTATTGAAACAAGAATTAACGAGTACAAAGCTTAGATACATAAATAACAACAAACATTAAGCAACAATTGCTTCACTAAGCAATTTAAACAATAGAAACACATCAAAATAGATAATTAGAAGTTAATTGCATCATCAGAAGATTTGGATAGTAGAGAGTCCTGTGTATGATGTCACATTTCAAGTTGTAGTGGTTTGTGCAGGAACATTGGGATCAGCTGGAGTGTTGGGGAATGAGGGAAATGGAAAAGTAGGCATGCCACCAAAGCCACCGCCACCAGTTGGAGTAGGAAAACCTGGAGTAGTAGGCATAGGGAATGAGGGGAAACCACCACCTGATGGACTAGGAAAAGATGGGGTAGTAGGCATAGGGAATGACGGAAAACCACCAATTTGCTGAAGACGCCGAGCTGCTGTCGCTTCCCCAATTGACATTACTGATACAACAAGCACGACAACAGCTATCATGACATTGATCTTGGATGAAGAAGCCATTTTTTGTTGTTGTTGTTGTAAGAAAATACTCTTTTTGTTGTTGATTTGGTGTGAGTATATGTGCAGGGGTTTTGGGCAAGTTATATAGAGTTGGAGTATTAGTATGGGAATAGAAACATAATGAGCATTCAATTTGTTCACCCTCCTATATGGTTGAGAACATCAACTTAAATCCCTCTCTCCTTAATTACTTCTACGCGTTGTCAATTCGATTATTCCGTTTGAGTACGAATTATTACTCCCTCCGTTTAACATTACTTGTCCGCATTATTAAAATTACGGAAAAGGGTTAAAAATACCCTCGAACTATTCGAAAAGGTTTAAATATACCCTCCATCCATCTATTGGGCTAAAAATACCCCTCAATCCACCTTTTTGGCCTATTTTTACCCTTAAAAACTTGACAGATTTTTTTAAGTTATTATTATTAGTATTATTTATTACGTGGCGTCTGCCTATTGGATAAAATAAAATCCCAACTCACCATTTTTTTTCAACCTGCCCGACCCATACTACATTCCCATGACCCAAATCCAACTAAACACAAGTGACCCAAATTTAATATCCACCCTCTTCGTCTTTCTTTTAGGAGCAATTCTTTAAAGGAATTCATGAAGTAGAGGCAGACACATAACCCCCAACTTTCCTCGTAGCCATCGCCATTAATTTTTATTTTTTAAATAAAGCAGGTATTTTTCGAAGAACAATTGAATTTTAATGTGATCATAACGAAACTAGAGGGTTAAAAGTTTAAATAGATTATGAATTAATTGAAGTATTCAACTAGATCGGATCAAATACGACAAACCAAATATGAATGAGACTATATTGGGAGTAATATATTATTTAGAGGGATAGTAATTATTCATATAAAGTTCAACAAGATGAAAAAAAAAACAAGGGAGAAATAATTTTTCAAAATTCTTCAATGAATTCGTTATGGGAATGATGAGGAATGATGAGGTAGCCTTTGGTCTCTGCTTCATGGATGGTTTGAAAAATTGTTGCTCCAAGACCAAGACGAAGAGGGTGAAAGATGCTGCTCCAAGAAGAAGACGAAGAGGGTGAGAATATTAAATTTGGGATTACTTGTGTAATTGTGTTTAATGGAATTTGGGTCATGGAGTTGTGGATATGGATCGGGGCGGGTTGGAAAAAATTGGTCAATTGGGGATTTTATTTTATCCAATAGGAAGATGCCACGTAATAAGTAATACTATTAATAATAAGTTTAAAAAATCTATGAAGTTTTAAGGGTAAAAATAGGTCAAAAAGGTGGATTGAGGGGCATTTTTAGCCCAATAGATGAATTAAGGGTATATTTAAATCTTTTGGAATAGTCCAAGGATATTTTTAACCCTTTTCCTTAAAATTATCTGTTCCAAATGAGTAATTTACAAAATCATGTAATTTTTTCTTATTTTATTCTTAAAATTAATTCTTTTTGAAGTATAAACAGATCACCTGCATAAATAATGTAAAGTTACAAAAAAAAAAAAGTCTTGTTTAATCTTTTTCGGGTACACATTTAGTTAAAAGAGTAAATTGATAATCTGAATAAGACACATAAATTGTGTATTGAAAAGGGTCTAAAAGATAAATAAGTAAAAATACTCTTTGAGTTTATAAATATTTTTAAAAAGGCAGGTAAACAGAAAAGTGGACAAATAATATGCAAAAAATGAATAAATTTGTCTTTATACTTTTAAAAAACAGTTATATTTACCCTTTGTTATATATATATATTTTTTTATATTAGCTATTTAACTGTTAACTCTCTCATTCCTCATCCTTATTATCTTCTGTGACATCTACATGGTACTTACGTAGATATAATTTTTATCTGAATTAAAAAAATACACACAACTGAGTGTAACTTGGTAAGATACCTATTTATTACCATTTTTTTTGGTTGTCAAAAACCATCTGTTTTTTTGGTGGGTGAGTGGGTGGGTGGGGTTTTTTTAGGCTGACTTCAATCAGTTTTTATTTTATAAATAAAATAAAATTGGGGATAGGAGAAATAAATTACAATGTAGGGAATCAAACCCTCACATATAAGGTAGAGTTTAGGTAACTAATCAACTGAGCAAACTCCAATCAGTTTATTTCCTATTTATTAGCATTAATTAAAAAGAGCTGTTTAACCTCCAACTTACACTGATCTTCATTTTTTAATTTTTTTTCCATATTATTTACCTTCCTTTATTTATTTTACACTTCTTCAATTTGGTTTTTTTCTTCATGTTTTTTTCTTTCAAGCACTTGTTATATATGTAACATAAACTTGACATTATTCTTGTCCAGTGTAATGCTCCCTCCATTTCACAAAATAAAGAAAATATTTATTTTTTTCTCCCAATTTTATGCTTATTTAAATAGTAGCATTTATTAAAGAACTACATTTTTTTTTTCAAGACATTTGATTAAGGATAAATTAATAAAAATACTTAATTTTTTTTAATGAATGTGTCCAAGCTAAAAATAGTCATATTATTAAACCGAGGGCTTCTACTATGGAATGTTAAGATTTACGTTTATTTATTAAAAAAATATAAGTGATCTTGACACTTGATAAAAGTATATACTTTATCAAGTATCAACGGTCAAATCAATCATTCAACTAATTTTCTTCTCCGCATTAATCTAATTTGATCTCAACGAATATTGCAAAACAATTGTAAATTAGACTTTGATTATGTTACTATGAGACTGTAGGTAAAATTCAAAAAGAGATCATTCTTTTTATACTGATTAAAAAGAAAATAGAATTACATAAATTAGAGGAGAATATATTAATCTTCAAGCCCGAAATGCTAAGGTAAACATGCGTCGATGGTAGTTTAATTTGGAGTAGGAATTAAATTGATACAGTTTTAATTTATTGCGATGAATCCTTTGGTCTCTTAAATGTGTCTAGCTGTTATTATTCGATGAGCGTTGATGCCATTAAATTGGCTTTAACAACAACCAAAAGGCTGTCCGGAAGGAACAGAACAGACTAAAGTAAAGATAAAATGAAAAACAGTAACACCAGTTGCAACAAGAAATTAACTTTTCACTGGCCCGGATAGTTCAGATTCCCATTAGGTAACCCTTTTTATCAAGTAATTTTCTATTTTTAGAGTTTGAACTCGATGCATCTGGATAAACATAAATAGTTTTCAACTATCCCACCAACCACATCAATAGGTAGAATATACATCAAATTTCATACAATTTTTAAAGTTGTCTTTCCAGCAGTATTATTCATATACAATACAGCTCATGTTCTAAAGCTCAATTGCTTCACAGGATTTGGTTAAATTAATGTAGACCAACCACTACCTGCATCTTACTGAATCAAGCTATGCACATAGTAATTGAATTATCCTAAATTATGTTTAGACTTTAGTTTTTTGTCCTTTCACTTTTTCACATAAGAGATTTGAAAAGATCATTTTCTTCTATTCAATTTGAAAAGATCATTTTCACGTTTACATGATTTCGTAAACATTGTTTGGTTGAAAAAGGGTTGTACGTACAATAAGGACATCTCACGAATTTCTTGGACAAGCTAATTAATTGGAGTAGTACTATTTGTATCTTACTATTATTTTCTCCCAAATTCTCCATTTCACATTAAAGTATCCAAAAACAGTTATGCAGTAAGCTTTATAGCATCAAAAATTTATTAGTCTCTCATGATTATTATGTCTTCAATTATTATCAAAGAATAATAATACTAGTACTTATAATATAAGGAAGAAGAAAGTAGCAGTTGGGTGAGTGGTTAATGAATTAATTAGAGCACGGAAATTATAAGCTGAGTTACTTCTTGTACTAAAAAGATTTTAGTTTATACAGTACTGTATTTGTTGAACAATGGGAACAATGTCGAAACAACATAAGAAAGAATTATAGATACACATTCCAAAAAAACAATCATGTACCCATACTTGTACATATAAGCAAAGCGTATGTAAATAAATATGTTGGGAGAAACAGAGAGAAAAAATCTGTTGAAAGCAAAGAATACAGAAATCACGCGATTTGTTAAAACAAGACAAACAATTTATAACGCAGAAAGTAGACAATTTACTTCATTGAACCACTCACCTATGAAAAGTTGCATTGATTTGGTGTAATCATTCGCTATAACAATAGAGGAATTCGGATATTAGTTAAGAATTATTAATAAAGTATATATATATATATATATATATATATATATATATATATATATATATATATATATATATATAATTTTAGCATCTACATTTTAGCATCCAAAAACTTTGTACTTAGAAACTATAGCATCGAGATATGTTGACTAAGAAAAAACAAACATCTAACTGGGTTATAAAAAAAATTGAAGAAAAAGAAAGTTCTTTACTTTATTTGATAGCAAATTTCAGTTTTGAACAATTTTTGAGTAGATACTACGTGGATACTAAAATAATCCATCATTCAACCCATTTTTATTCACAATACTTAGATGAAGAATGCTTGTGCTGCGCACGGCCTAACAATTTCAATTTTAATATACTTTCCTGTTCATTTTTATATTTTCATTATTTTAAAAATAGATTTTCATTTTTATTTGTTACTTTTAATATATCAAGAAAAGAAAATTATTATATTTCATTACTAACCTTAGCATTAATTATTTATTTATTCTCCAATTCATTTTTCAAGATTTAATATTAAACATTACGTAGTTAATATGGATAGAACAGTAAAATAGTCATGTCAATTATTATTTTTTAATGAGCATGAAATTTATTTATGTTTCGACTACTACTGTCGTTCGTAATATAATATTTTTCATTTTATATCTATTAAATCCAATTTTATTTTTTCATTCTATTAAATCCAATATTATTTTTTCTTATTGAAATTTTATGTTGCGCTCAATAGGAATTTAAATACTTATATATATCATTTTTTTTTTTTAATTTTCAGATTATATCATACAATATTTTCTTAGAGATAAGTACAGAAGACACTCCTAAATTTGACGCGAATTATTAATTTTATTCCTGAACTATTTACAACCTTAAAAACACTCATTTATTTGACTAACTGAACTTAAATACACCCGATCTTGCAACATAATTTTTTCACTTGAAATTTTTATTTTCTTGAAAAAGTGTAAGTTACAATTTTAATGTCTTTTTTCTCTCTAACAAAATGTATGTTATGATATAATTAATGTTTAACCCCAAATAGAGTACAACAATTAATTGAAGAAAATTTTGGCTAAAACTGAGTGAAGTAATGATCTCAAAATATTTTTATTCCGAAAAGAACTTAACTTGATAGGTAGAAATAATTTTAGCTTCACACTTTTCATTTCATTCTTAATATAAGATTGATTTATAGTCGCACAATAATTTATGATCCATTTTAAATTATAAATCTCAAGTATTTTCTTTTAAGTTTTGTGTCTAGTTGAATATTGTGTCGCATAAAATAGCTCGAACTAAATACCAATGTTTAATTATGTAATTTGTCTTATAAAACTAAAAAGTCAAATTCATAATTCAAATGCAAGATTATACTAATAAATAAGGATTTAATTTAATGTTGCAAGTTACGTTTTAAAAAAAATTGCTAATAAATCATGTAAGTACATTAAGTATCAATATAAATCTTACATTATAAATGATACTGTAATAACCAAACAAAAAATTAATTTCTTCCCAATATAACAAAAATGATTTTTAGTGGCAATAAATATACACATTAACAAATAGTGCTAAAGTATTTACCGCACTAGTTAATTGTCATTAGATTAAATTTCGCTATAGGCTTTAGGGACACTTACAAAGAGAGATAATTGTCACTAAAAATACATATTTAACGACAATCAAGCAATTACCACTAATTAAATACTGCTAAAAAATATTTTTAATATAATGTCAACACGTTAATGTTAATAAATAATACATATAACTAAACAATGTTTAGATAAATAAATAATGGCAAGTTGAAAAATATAGAGGAAAGAAATGATAATATATGTTTAGGAAAGAAGTGGCAAGCAAATTGTCCAATGAGTGAGGTTGGGCCCACACGAAGGGTAGCTCTTTCATCATCAATTTAATATACACTAATCATAATGGCAAAAACGTCTTCATAGACAAAATATAACAAAACATCTACAAGAAATAGAATTTTCCGCCGAGACAATTGGTCAATTGAAACTTAAATAACTAAAATACCCTTCAAAATGCCAAGCAGGCATGTTGATACCAACATCTCCACTGGCTCTTATAATATAGTAGAAAAAACACCGACAAATCGAATATTTTATCCATTCGCATCTAACCCATTCTTAACTCATTCATATGCGATCTAACCCATTCTCAACTCATTCATATGCGATCTCATCCGTCCGTTAGCTGGCACAAGTCATGACACATATATAATTCCATAGTTACTCACAGAGAAGTTGATAGTGTTGGTTTAGAAAGTTTTGGAATTTCTGTCGTTATCACATTTGGAATCTCAAGATTTGAAACAACTGGTAATTCGGGCTTTGTAAAAGTTGGGATCTCAGGTTTTGGGGTAGTTGGTAGCTCACGCTTCGGCACACTTGGTATTTCAGGCTTAGAGACACTAGGAATCTCGGGTTTTGGGACTTCTGGAATCTCTGGCTTTGAAAAATCAGAGGTCACGGGTTTTGAAAAATTAGGTATATCTGGCTTTGAGAAATTAGGAGTCTCGAGCTTTGGAGAACTTGGAGTCTCGGACTTTGGGGAACTTGGAGTCTCGTGCTTTGGGAAACTTGGGGTCTCGGGCTTTGGAGAATTTGGGCTCACGGGCTTTGGATAACTTGGAGTCTCAGACTTTGGCGAACTTAGCATCTCGGACTTTGGGGAACTTGGCGTCTAGGATTTTGGAGTACTTGGGGTCTCTGACTTTGAGATAGTAAGAGTCTCGGGCATTGGAGAACTTGAGATCTCAAATTTTGGGGAACTTGACGTCTCAGGCTTTGGGAAACTTGAAGTCTTGGGCTTTGAGAAACTAGGAATTTCAGGCTTTGAAGAGCTTGGGATCTTGGGCTTTGAGAGACTAGGAGTCTCGAAACTAGGAGTCTCTGGCTTTGAGGAACTTGGTGGCTCAGGCTTTGAGAAAGTATGAGTCTCGAGATTTAAAGAACTTGGGGTCTCAGGTTTGGGGGAACTTGGAATCTCTGGCTTTGGGAACTTGGGGTCTCGGGCTTGGAGGAACTTAGAGTCTCGGGCTTTGAGAAAATAGGAGTCTTAGGCTTTGAGGAACTTGGTGTCTCAGGCTTTGGGGAAGTAGGAGTCTCACGCTTCGATACACTTGGCATCTCGGGTTTTGGGGAACTTGGGGTCTCGGGCTTTGAGAAACTAAGAGTCTCAGGCTTTAAGGAACTAGGAGTCTCAGGCTCTGGAAAACTTGGGGTCTCAAACTTTGGGGAACTTGAGGTCTCGGGCTTTAAGAAAGTAGGGGTCTCAGGTTTTGAGAAACTAGGAGTCTCAGGCTTTGAAGAACTCAGAGTCTTAGAATTTGTAGACTTTTGGGTCTCAGGCTTTGAAAAACTAGGGGTCTCGGATTTTGAGAAAGTAGGAGTCTTAGGCTTGTTGAAAGTAGGGGTCTCAGGGTTTGGGGAACTAGAAATCTCGGGCTTTGAGAAAGTAGGAGTCTCAGGCTTTGAGAAAGTAGTAGTCTCAGGCTTTGAGAAAGTAGGGGTCTCTAGCTTTGGAGAACTAGGTGTCTCATGCTTTTGAGAAAGTAAGAGTCTCAGGTTTTGATAAACTAGGGCTTTCAGGCTTTGAAAAACTAGGGGTCTCGAGCTTTAGAGAATTAGGGGTCTCTAGCTTTGGGAAACTAGGAGTCTCAGGCTTTGAAAAATTAGGAATCTCGAGTCTTGGAGAACCAGGGGTCTCGGGCTTTGAGAAACTTGGGATCTCAGGCTTTGAGAAGGTAGGGATCTTGGTCTTTGGTGAACCAGGGGTCTCAGGCTTGGAGAAACTTGGAGTCTCGGGTTTTGAAATACTAGGGGTCTTAGGCTTTGAGAAGGTAGGGGTCTTGTCCTTTGGTGAACTAGGGGTCTCGGGCTTGGAGAAATTTGGAGTCTCGGGCTTTGAGAAAGTAAGAGCCTCAGGCTTTGAAAAAGTAGGAGTCTCGAGCTTTGGAGACTAGGGGTCTCGGGCTTTGAGAAACTAGGAGTCTCAGGTTTTGAGAAACTAGAGGTATCAAGCTTTGAAAAGTAAGGGGTCTCAGGTTTTGAGAAACTAGGGGTTTCGAATTTTGAAAAACTAAGAATTTCAGGCTTTGAGAAACTAGATGTTGCATGCTTTGAAAAACTAGGAATTTCGGACTTTGAGAAACTAGGAGCTTCGAGCTTTGAGAAACTAGAAGCTTCGGGCTTTGAAAAACTAAGTGTTTCGGATTTTTAAAAACTAAGGGTCTCAGGCTTTGAAAGAATAGGGAATTGGAGAAACTAGGGTTTTCGGGTTATGAGAAACTAGGTGTTTCAGGCTTTGAGAAACTAGGAGTTTCGGATTTTGAAAAACTAGGTGTTTTAGATTTTGAAAAACTAGGGTACTCAGGCTTTGAAAGACTGGGGGAATTAGAGAAACTTGGGGTAACAGGCATTGAGAAACTGGGGGTAGTGGGTGTTGAGAAACTTGGTGTAGAGGGCATTGAAAAACTAAGAGTAGCGGGCGTTGAAAAACTAAGAATCTGAAGAAGGTGACGTGCTGTTATAGTAATTATCATGTGGCTATGCATGATGTAGATAAATGCAAGCAATAAGATGGAGGACAAGTTACAATGCTGAGCCATTTTTCTGTAAATGCAACAAGTTTGGAGAAAAATGTGGTAAGAGAAATGCAAATAAAATTTTGATATTTTAATAATTTTCCATTTAGCTATATATAGATTTTTAAAGGCATCTAAAAGGGAGAATTTCAACATTTGATACGTTAGTTGACCTATTTATCTGCCAATATTATAGTATCTAGAATTTGTATTGCGATAGCAATATTATAGTATCTTGAATATTGCTAGAATAAAGGAAGCAAACATTTGTTAAGCTATATTTACTAATCAATTCCGAAATTTCAATCACAATGTCTTTTATGTCCTTTCTTTATTTGTTACTTTTCTTTTTGAATAAATAAAATTTTAAAAAAAGTGGATATAAAAGAGACACATCATATCTTAATCAAACATAATTGAACTTGAAATGCATACCACTCTATCACATTAATAATGACAATGTTCATGTCTCCATGTAATAACTAAAATCATTACACTTTTCACTAAATATCTATAAAATCAACATATAAACTCCCTTAGTCTTATTCTTTAAGGCATTATGATTAAATATCCCATCTTAATATTAAGTTGATTTAAGTATTTATATTATTACTAAAAATATTAAAATAATTGTTGATAATTTAATTTGATGGAGAAAACATTACATTATATATAAATATACTTAAAAGTTATAATCAACTATCTACAAAATAACAACATTTGAGACGTACCAGTTAAAAGAAACAAATAGTAATATTATAACTTGGAACAAATAAACAATTTTTATTATTCTTTAATCAGATGTCTTAAGTTCGAGCTTCAGGAATGGAGTCACATTTGTGGCAAAAATCACGAGTTGCAGGGTGACAAAGTAGGCAAGGGCAAATGCAAAATGAAAGACTAGATTCATCTAAACCTAGTAATTTTGTCGTGGAGTATATATGTAAAAAGATCACTAAAATTGCAATAAATAATTGGTCAGAAGTCAGAACTCATACTTTTAATTTACATATCAAATATGTTTAATATTAAAAATCTTAAAAATTGAACCAACAAAACATAAATCTACAAAAATAGATATCCAACACCTGATGAGAAAAAAAAACTAGTATAATCTACAGAAATGGCATAAGAAAAATATAACTACATTGTAAATTCATATATTAAGAAAATTGGACGCTCACATTTGAAAGATTTATCACATTTTTAGAGAGTTAAAAAAAATGATATTAATTAGTTAACAAACACAACACTCTATTGAGGTATATTTGTGGAACAAAATATTCAACCGACACTTTAATATATGTGATGGAAGAAAGTGGTTACTATTACTATGAATAAATAATAAATTAAAAACCGATAGGGAAGAGTAGAACAAACAATGTTTAACATTTGTTTTAGTTATTGCAGTGATTTTTAACATAATAAATTTCTACTTTTAGAATGAATTTGAATTTAAGTTTTTATTTAGTTTGTTGAGATATTTTAGTTTTTTTTTTTTTTTTAAAAAAAAAGTAAACTAGACAAATCTTTTGTTTTAAATTGACCCATTCTACGTTTAAACCTTTTTTTAGTCATGGCAAACATTTTCTCTTTAAAACTTTTCAATGATGAAAACTATCAAATTTGATTAGTAAAAATGAGATGATATTTTGAAACTTATGATTTGTGAATGTTGCAATGGAAGAACGTTCTCGGCAATTTCTATCATTCTCCAAATTAAAGTATTATTCAACCAGCGCAACACTTAATTCATCATTTCCATGCTTTCAAAACGTGATGGAAAGAAATGGTTCAGTTGATCGATAAACAACGCTGATTTAGCAGAAACAGAGATTATGTCCGGCCAATGATATATAGTAAAATAGATCAATCATAGCATTACCACACTGTATATATAGAATATACATGTACCACTTATATAGTACAATGACAGATAAAACATGCTATACATCGAATTTATAGTGCTGATGAATTTATCGGAAATATGTTGAATTGTGGAGATTTTTTTAAAAAAAATTCAAAGATCTCTAATTTTAGCATCCAAAAACTTCGTACCAAAAGTTAGAAACTATAGCTTCTAGATATGTTGACTTAGAAAAAACAAACATCTAACAGAGTGAAAAACAATGTAAGTTGGCTTATAAAAAAATAAAATTACAGAAAAAGAAAGTGCTTCATTTTATTTGATAGCAAATTTCAATTTTGTACAATTTATGAGTAGATAATATGTGAATACTAAAATCATCCATCATTCAACTCATTTTTATTCACATAAAATACCGACAAGTCAAATATTTATCCATTTGCATCTAACCCATTTTCAACTCATTCATATGCGATCTAATCCTCTGTTAGCCAGCACAAGTCATGACACATGAATAGCACCATAGTTACTCAGGGAGAAGTTGACAATGTTTGTTTAGAAGGTTTTGGTATTTCTGTCTTTAATACACTTGGAATCTCAGGATTTGAAATAACTCGTAATTCAGGTTTTGTAAATGTTGGGATCTCTGGTTTTGGGGTAGTTGGTAGCTCACGATTTGGTGCACTTGGTATTTCAAGCCTAGAAACACTAGAAGTCTCAAGTTCTGCTGGAATATCAGACTTTGAGGAATTAGAGGTTTCGGGTTTTGAGAAATTAGGTATCTCTGGCTTTGAGAAACTAGGAGTCTCGAAATTTGGAGAACTTAGGGTCTCATACTTTGGCGAACTTGGAATCTCGGGCTTTGGGAAACTTGGTGTGTTGGGTTTTGGGGAACTAGGAGTTTCGGGTTTTGGAAAATTTGGAGTCTCGAAACTTGGGGTGTCGGGCTTTAGGGAGCTTGACGTCTCGAGCTTTGGGGAACTTGGCGTCTCGGGTTTTGAGAAACTAGGAGTCTCGGACTTAATTTGGAGAACTTGGGGTCTCGGGTTTTGAAGAAGTAGGAGTCTTGGGATTTAGAGAACTTGGAATCTCGGGCTTCGAGAAACTAGGAATATTGGGCTTAGGGTAAGTAGGAATCTCGGGCTTTGAAAAGCTAAGAGTCTTGGGCTTTGAGAACTCAGGCTTTAGGGAACTTGGAGTCTCAGACTTAGGAAAACTAGGAGTTTCTGGCTTTAGGGAACTTGGGGGCTTTGGAGAACTTGGAGTCTCAGGCTTTGAGAAACTAGGAGTCTCGGGCTTTGAGAAACTTGGCATCTCGGGCATTGGGGAACTTGGTGCCTCGGGCTTTGGGGAACATGGTGCCTCATGCTTTGAGAAACTAGGAGTCTCAAGCTTTGAGAAACTAGGGGCCTCATGCTTTGAGAAACTAGGGGTCTCAGGCTTTGGGGAATTTGGTGTCTCGGGCCTTGGAGAACTTAGGTTTTCAGGCTTTGGGAAAGTAGGGGTCTTATACTTTGGGGAACTTGGCGTCTCAGGCTTTGAGAAACTAGGAGTCTCGGACTTTGGGAATCTAGGGGCCTCGAGCTTTGAGAAACTAAAAATCTCAAACTTTGGAGAAGTTGGGGTCTTGAGCTTCGAAGAACTTAGAATTTTGGGATTTGAGAAAGTAGGAGTCTCAGGCTTTGAGAAAGTAGGAATCTTAGATTTTGAGAAATTAGGGGTTTCAGGCTTTGAAAAAATAGGGGTCTTGAGCTTTGGAGAATTAGAGGTCTCTGGCTTTGGGGAATTAGGAAGTCTCGGGCATTAAGAAACTTGGGGTCTCAAGCTTTGCGAAAGTAGGAGTCTCATGCTTTGATAAAGTAAGGTTCTTGGGTTTTGAGAAAGTAGGAGTTACAGGCTTTGAGAATGTAGGAGTCTCGGACTTTGAGGCTTTGAGAAGGTAGGAGTCTCAGACATGGAGAAACTTAGAGTCTCGAGCTTTAGAGAACTAGGGGTATCAGGCTTTGAGAAACTAGGAGTCTCGAGCTTTGAGAAACTAAGAGTCACGGGTTTTGAGAAACTAGGGGTCTCTGATTTTGAGAAACTAGGGGTTACAGGTTTTGAAAAACTAGGAGTTTCGGGCTTTGAGAAACTAGGTGTCTCGAATTTTGAGAAACTAGAGTTTCGGGCTTTGAGAAACTAGGTTTTTAAGGTTTTGAGAAACTAGGTATTTCAGGTTTTGAAAAACTAGGGGTCTCAGGCTTAGCAAGACTAGGGTCTCAGGTTTTGAAAGACTAGGGGAATTGGAGAAACTTGAGGTAGTGTGCATTGAGAAACTTAGGGTAGTGGGCATTGAGAAACTAGGGGTCTCGAGTTTTGAAAAACTAAGAATTTTGGACTTTGAGAAACTAGGTGTCTCAGACTTTGAGAAACTAGAAGTTTCGGGCTTTGAGAAACTAGAAGTTTCGGGCTTTGAGAAACTCGGTGTTTCAGGTTTTGAGAAACTAGGGTTCTCAGGCTTTGAAAGACCAGGGGAATTGGAGAAACTTGGGGTAGCAGGCATTGAGAAACTGGGGTAGTGGGCGTTGAGAAACTTGGGACAGCGAACGTTGAAAAACTATAGGAGTAGCTGGCGCTGAGAAACTAGGGGTCTGAAGAAGGTGACGTGCCATTATAGTAGTTATCATGTCGTCATGCATAAAGTAGATAAACGCAAACAATAAGATGGAGGACAAGTTGTAATGCCGAGCCATTTTTCAGCTGATGCAAGAAGCTTAGAGAAAAATGTAGTAAGAGAAAATAAATTTTTGATAATTTAATTGGTTTCCATTTAGCTATATATAGATTTTTAAAGGCATGTAAAGTGGAGGATTTCAATATTTGATACGTTAGTTGTCCTATTTATCTGCCAATATTATAGTATATAGAATTTGTATTATGATAGCAATATTATAGTATCTTGAATATCACTAGAATAAAGGAATGCTCAGATTTACTAGCTTATCTGAGATTATTAAGGAAGCAAACAATTGTTAAACTATTTACTAATCACCTTTAAATTATCAATCACAATGTCTTTTAATTATGTCTTTTCTTTATTTCTAACTTTTCTTTTAGGATAAAATTAAAATAAAAGTAGGTATAAGAGAGACACAATATAATTTAATCAAACATAATTGAACTTGACATGCATATCACTCTATCACTATAGGAATGACAATGTTGATTTCTCCTTGTAATAACTAAAATCATTACACTTTTCACTAAATATCTATAAAATAAACATATAAACTCCCTTGGTCTTATTTTTTAAGGCATTGTATGATTAAATATCACATCTTAATATTACTTCATTTAAGTATTTATATTATTACTAAAAATATTAAAATAATTATTGATAATTTAATTTGATGGATGATGTGAGGCCAAAAATATATATTTTTAATCATTATTTGCCTCACATTTATTATTTATATATGTCCTTTTTGAGAATTAATTTTATGGATTGTGCTAAATAGTGTATTTTATTTGTAGGAGTAAATTGACGTAAAATTGAAAAAGTTTGAAGCTAAAACGAATTAAAGATGAAAGATTATAGAAGGAAATCAAATAGACAACTTAATAAATTAAATTGAATATAATAATATATAAAATTATATGCTGCAAAGTGCACATTCAATTGGAAACTTGAAAGGAGAATATTGCTGCCAGCCACATGGCAGATTCTGGAGGCAGTGGCCAATTGAGGAGCTGCGCACAATCTTGAACGCGGCGGACAAAACGCGTACAACAATTCCAACTCAATTTTGATTTTGGTTTCCTCGTTTGTTTTGGTCCCAGTTATTTTAGTTAGGGTTTTCTGCATCTATAAATAGTCTATAAAAATAATTATTGGACAACCAATATAGAGTAAGGAGGAGGCACTTTTGAAGAGAAAGTCGTCAATACTTTTTAGGGTTCTTTTCTTCTTCTTGTTTTCTTAGACATTAGTAGCTAAAGCTCTTGTTCTGGGGCTGTAGCTACGGATTCAATGTTGATTATTTAAAGTTTTTGAATTAATTCTTGGTTGTCATTATAAGTTATTTTTATATTCTTTTTTAGTATTTTGTACTTGATCACCATAAGGTAAATATATTGTCTAATCTTAAAATCGAGAGAGGAGGGGTTAGATAGACCAGAGAATATAGAGAGCTCGATCGATCCATTTAATTGAGGTGATTTGTGTTCAAGAGTGACGCCCGAACGAACAAGTTGCTTGGTTACGAAACAGGATGAAATATAAATGCTCACCAATTAGTCTGTTTATCTCCGCTCAACGTCGTAGTTAGATAGCTAACTAGAGTAGGCGACTAGAGGTGTGTAGCCCGACTCATACAATTAACCCTGTAAACTAGTAACTTGATAATTAAAATTAGTTCTAAGCCAAGAATATGATACATGAGATCCAATACATGCTGCAACATTGGGATTTTCCAGCTATTTTAAGTAATTTTATTCCTGCATTCTTTTCTTTTGACACTCTTAAATAAATAATTAGATCAATATAATTTAGTAAAAATAGTTAATTGACAAGTCCTTTGGGTTCGATAATCTGGTTCTTTTAAGAGCCACTAAGGATGTGAAATTCAATGCTACAATACTAAATGAATTTTTGGGGACCCCGAATTGTGATTGTGATGACTTTAATACATTGAAGGATAACCTCCTTATAGGGATATCCGACATACTTTATGTGGGGTAGAGTCCACGGCTAGGTGGGAGCATAGCAAGGATACTAGGAGACATAATACCTCCATTTTGCTAATTTCAATCAAGTTGCTAGGGTGTGGTTAAAGATAGTGTGTAGTGTGTTACTACCATCGAAACATCTGATAGAGGTAACAAGGGATAGGGTGATGTTGGTTTATATGCTGATGAAGGGGATGCCCATTAATGTAGGGGCTATTCTTAGACAAAACATGATGAAATTTCGAATAATATGAGGTGGCAGTTTTGCTATGGGGGTTTGATCACCCGATTTCTGAGGGCCCGGAGTATTGAGGAAGAGGTTGTGAACCTAACCATTGCTTTTCACCCGGATCTGACGGGTAAGCTAGTTGATGTGACGAGGACTAAGGCACTTGACAGATCCTATGGACAGGTACTGTTTGCTCAAGAGAGGCAAGCCTGTGACGAAAGTGTCATGGCTAGGATGTTTGGGATGGCTGAGTTGCAATTACCGATCGGTGGACGTCCGGTTACTAATGCTGAAATAGAAACAATGGCAGAATGCTATCCTTTGTCTAAGAGTGCAGCGTTTTTGTGCAAGACTAATCCTGCCTTTTTGGAACCTTTGGATGATGATGAGGCTATTGCTGATGAGGTTATGGATGATAAGGAGGATGATGCTGTGGATGAGGAGACGAATGCCTTGTTGGTGTTCGATGGTGGTGACGACAAGGCCTAGAGACCCCATGGAGTATTCCTTACCTTATACTTTGTTTTATTTGTGCACTAAGGATAGTGCTTATTTTTAAAGTGTGAGGTGGGGTAATATTCTCTATTGTATATAGTTGTTTACTCCTTTATCGAGTCTAATGTTAGTTTTTAGTTAAATTTTTTATTTTTCTTATTTTGGGTTCCTCAGCGTTTGTTTTCGGTACTTTTATTGAGGATTGTCCCTTTGAATCGAATAGGATTAGTTTATTGCTTTATTGAGTCTTAGAGTCGTCTTAGGAGTGACAGTTTCCAATGATGGATGGATGACGATCGTCTTAAGGAAAAATTAGTCACATGGAAGAGTAGGATTGAGAAACCAACCTTGGTCTATTGAAGCTATGTCCGAATAAGTTAGTCAAACATCATGGGTAGTCATATTTGAAAAAATGCAATAGATTGTTGACCTTGTAACTAGCATGTGTTCTTAAGTTTTGACTCAAAACAATATCAAAATGAGCTTAATTGTGTAGTAATACCGTAATGCAAATTGTATGAGCATGTTAGTTGATATATCTTTATATGTGTCATGATGCCATGTGTGGTGAAAATTGATTGGTTCTTGCTTAACTTGATATCTAGAACTCGCCTTGTGTGTGTTGAATTAGTAGCTTGTATGACTTTGGGAATGTGATTGAGGCATTTCTTTGAATTAACCAATTCTTGACTCTACTTGTATGCCTACCATTGAAATTATCCCTAGTGAAGCCTTATTGAGCCTTTAGCCTTGTTTATTGATAAACCACATGATAAGCCGATACCCGTTTGTTTGATACCAAGTCTTTTGATCCTATGAAAATCCTTAATGCACTATGTTAAGAAGAAGGGTTGAAAATTGTTGGTTGATATAGTAAGGGTGAAATGCTACGTTGTGTGGAAATCTGTTTTGGCTCTGGTCCTTAGTGACAATGTGACATATACCTCTTTTGTGACCTACTTTGTAAGCGTGTGATTCTCTCTTGAACACCCTTTGAGCCTTACCCTTCTTTGGAAATAACTTAATGAAAACTAGACCTTTATTAATCTATTACATTAATCCTCTTAAACTGTGGTTAGTTGAATAGCCAACATAGGCCAAAAGCCTAAGTTGCGGGTGTGGTGAAAAGATAAGGGCTAGTCAAGAAGTGCAAAAAAAGTCTCCTCTTACCCATGGTTTTAAGAAAAATGGAACCCCTCCATATAAAAAAAAAAGAGAAAAGAAAAAGAATGAAAAGAAAGTTGTGGAATAAAGTACAAAAGAGATGGGGTTCCCAAACAATCCATGGGAAGCAAATAATAGGATGACCTATGATGCACTATGAAAATGATGAAGGAAAAAGAAAGAAAGTGTTGAAATGTAATGACCCTCCTGGTCATTTCTGTATCTTGCATTCTGTGTGTCGTTTAGAGCATTCCTGTAGCGACCCCAAGTTATTTATGACTTGCTGGGACTGACAGTTCGGTCACCTGGTCATTCGTTTGGTTTTGGTGCGAGTTTCAGTGTTTTGGAGCTTATAAATCTTGAACGATCTACGAACCTCAGTAACAGAAGTGGGCCTATCCCAATCACGAATAGCCTTAATCTTTGTCGGATCAACCCTAATACCCTCTTTGGACACCACGTGTCCTAAGAATGCTACAGACTCAAGCCAAAACTCGCACTTTGAGAACTTAGCATAAAGTCGAAGATCTCTCAAAGTCTGGAGCACTATCCTCAAATGCTGCTCATGCTTACTCCGGCTCCGCAAGTATACCAGTATGTCATCAATGAAGACGATAACAAATGAATCAAGGTATAGCCTGAACACACGTGTCATCAAGTCCGTGAAGGCGGCAGGGGCATTAGTCAACCCAAAAGACATCACAAGGAACTCATAGTGGCCGTAACAAGTCCTGAATGCAGTCTTAGGGACTTACTACAAACGCTTTGTTGATGGTTTTTCTACTATTGCAGCCCCTTTGACTCGGTTGACTCGTGTTGATGTTCCCTTTGTTTGGTCAGAGGAGTGTGAGGCGAACTTTTTGAGGCTCAAGGAGTTATTGACCACCGCTCCTATATTGACTCTTCTAGTTGAGGGCGAGGGCTTCACGGTTTATTGTGACGCATTCGGTGTTGGTTTGGGTTGTGTATTGATGCAGCAGGGTCGGGTTATTGCTTATGCATCGAGGCAGCTTAAGACCCATGAGCGCAACTACCCCACTCATGACTTGGAGTTAGCGGCAGTAGTTTTCGCGCTTAAGATTTGGAGGCACTACTTGTATGGAGTTCGATGTGAGATCTATACCGATCATAGGAATCTTCAGTACATCATGAGTCAGAGGGACCTTAATTCGAGGCAGCGTCGTTGGATTGAGCTCCTGAAGGACTATGACATCTCTATTCTCTATCATCCGGGCAAGGCGAATGTGGTAGCAGACGCGAGCCTAAGCGCGAGTATGGGTAGTCTAGCCTTTTTATCTGTTGAGGAGCGACCCTTGGCTTTGGATATTCAGTCCTTAGCTAATAGCATGGTTCGGTTGGATATCTCAGATTCTAGGCGCGTCTTGGCTTATATGGGAGTTCAGTCTTCCTTGCTTGATAGGATCCGTGGTTGCCAGTTTGAGCATTTGAGGCCTTGGTGGTCCTTAGAGATCGAGTGTTAGCGGGTGATGGTGGTTAGGCTACCTTAGATCCTGATGGATTGTTGAGATTCGCCGGCCGTATCTGTGTTCTGAGAGTTGGAAATTTGATACATTTGATACTTTCTGAGGCCCATGAGTCTAGATACTCTATCCATCCGGGCACAGCGTAGATGTATCGTGATTTGAGGCAGCATTACTAGTGGAGTGGCATGAGGAGAGATATGGCTGACTTTGTTTCCCGTTGCTTGTGTTGCCAGCAGGTGAAGGCCGAGCATTTGAGGCCTGGTGGTGAGTTTCAGAGATTACCCATTCCGGAGTGAAAGTGGGAGCGTATCACTATGGACTTCATTGTGGGTTTGCCTCGGACTTCTAGAGGTGTTGATAGCATTTGGGTCATCGTTGATCAATTGACCAAGTCAGCACATTTCCTCCCTGTTCATACTATTTTCAGTGCCGAGAGGTTGGCTCGTATTTACATTAGGGAGGTGGTCCGTCTTCATGGGGTGCCGATTTCTATTATATCAGATCGGGGTTTTCAGTTCACGTCTAACTTTTGGAGGACCTTTCAAGATGAGTTGGGCACTCGGGTTGACCTTAGTACAGCTTTTCACCCACAGACAGATGGCCAGTCGGAGCGTACTATTCAGGTCCTTGAGGATATGTTGCGGGCCTGTGTTATGGACTTTGGAGGTCAGTGGGACCAGTTCTTGCCTTTGGTGGAGTTTGCGTACAACAACAGCTACCATTCTAGCATTCAGATGGCCCCATTCGAGGCCTTGTATGGTAGGTGTTGTCGCTCTCTGGTAGGCTGGTTTGAGTCTACAGAGCCTAGGCCGCGAGGTACAGATTTGATTCAGGAGGCCTTCGACCAGGTGAGAGTGATTCAGGATAGACTCAGGATTGCTCAGAGTAGGCACCAGAGTTATGCGAATCAGAGGCGTCGACCTTTGAGATTCTCTGTTGGTGATCAGGTATTCCTCCGTGTGTCACCCATGAAGGGCGTGATGAGGTTTGGGAGGCAGGGTAAGCTTAGCCCCAGGTACATTGGGCCTTTTGAGATACTCCGGTCAGTTGGGGAGGTTGCTTATGAGTTGGCCTTACCTCCAGCATTTTCATCCACCCACCCAGTTTTTCATGTCTCGATGTTGCGCCGGTATGTTCCTGATAAGTCTCATGTGCTCCAGAATGATACAGTCGAGTTGGATGACCGTTTGACATTTATAGAGGAGCCAGCTGTCATCCTAGCCAGAGATGTGAGAAGATTGCGCTCGAGAGCCATTCCTGTTGTTAAGGTCCATTGAAGGCATCGTCCAGTTGAGGAGGCTAGCTGGGAGATTGAGCAGGAGATGCGAGAGCAGTTCCCCAGCTTATTTGAGCCCTCAGGTGTATCCTTATCCTTTCTTTCGCGGACGAAAGTCCTTTTTAGTAGTGGATATTGTAATGAACCTCCTTGTCATTTCTGTATCTTGCCTTCTGTGTGTCATTTAGAGCATTCCTGTAGCGACCCTAAGTTATTTATGACTTGCTGAGACTGACAGTTCGGTCAGCTAGTCGTTCGTTTGGTTTTGGTGCGAGTTTCAGTGTTTTGGAGCTTATGAATCTTGAACGATCATTTTCGATCAAAAGTTCAAGAAGACCACCTCAGAATGGAATTCTGATGATTCCATCAGCTCCGGAAGGGTCGTTTTAGGCTAGTAGCATGGTCGGCATGACTCCCGAGGTTTTCAGTGTGAGTTGGTGCGATTAGGCGTTTTAGCTTTTGAAATTTGGCCTAAGGTTGACTTTGGTCAACATTCTTGAAAAACGCGCTCGGATGAAAATTCCGTTAGGGCGGTTAGCTCCAAAATGTTGAGTTTGGTCTAGAACAACCTTTTGTTTGACTCGAGGACTCCGGATTCATTCTGAGCCCCTCGGTGGATGTTGGTTAAAATGGCTCTTGGAAGCGGGACCCACTTTTTATCGAGATGACCTCTGATGAAAATTTCGACTGTACCGTTGAGTTTGAAATGTCAAATTTAGTAGGATAACATATCCGTTTTATTTTTGTCGGGTTTCGAACGAATTCTGAGCCCTCCGTCGGAGTTTTTTTTTAGTGCAGAAAATTGCAGCAAATTTCAGCAACTTTTCCAATCTTTTAAAGGGAATAACTCTCTCATTTCTAATCCAAATTTAGTGATCCAAAGGTCCATCTCGTGTGGTTTTTCACAAGGAACGCGTGGGTTAGCTCGGAAACTGATTTGGGGTCCCCATTTCAGGTAATTTTCGTAAAATGCCTGCTGCTGCGACTGGTTTTGTGAGTTTGATTTTGAAATTTTTGAGACTTGTTTTCTCAGTCATTTTAGGTCCGATTTCAGAAATTCTTGCGGCTAACTTGAGTGATTTTTTGAGGAGAAAGTGTTGGTGTGGTTAGTTTTCGTATTCGAAGCTTTGTTGGAGGTAAGAAAGTTGTGTTTTAGCTGCTGTCTTCGCTATTTGCGGGCTGAAATTTTGAGGAATTTTAGAAGCTGATTTCTTGGTCATTTTAGGTCCAAAATTGATGATTCAAGAGCCTAGATTGTGGGGTTTTTCGTGAGGATCATTGTGGTGTGATTGGTTTTAGCATTTGGACCCTCGTTTCTGGTATTTTATGATAAATAGCTGCTGCTATTGTTGTTCCTTTTTAGTGTGTTTTGGGTGTTTCGTTGTATGTTCGTTTTGGACTGTTCCGAGCCCCGAATTGTGTTTCATTTTGGAACACAAGTTCGGGGAGGTGTTTAAGAACCTATTTTTGGGGTTAATTCCGGGATTTCCAGCGCGGGCCCCACTTTCCCTGTTTTGACCCTGAATTTGGCCTGTCTTCGTTTCTTGCAATTTTAGTGTCTAAACGACCGTAATAATGTTGTGACTCTACTTTTGATAGTGTGGCAGTGTTTCGAGGTTGTTCGAAAGAGGAAAACTCCGGAGAAGTGACTTTTGAGCGCGCGTGGTCGGCCTACAGGTAGGCTACGTTTTCCTCTCTTAGATTGAGCTTGAGAGTGTAAATGCATGTTGATTAGTTGAGATTTGGGTTGGTAGTTAGTGAATAATGTATAGATGTTTAGAAATCATGTTTTGGCCTCTTTCGGGATTTATCGGGTAACTGTGAGCATGCTTAGTGTTACTAATTAACCCTCCTTGCTATGTAGAGGGCTTGTATACTTGATTACTATTTATCTGAAGCATGTTGGGCCTTAGTTTAGGTTTGACTTCGGCTTGCCTTAGAAATTTATGATTAGGAATCGATAGGCATTAGTTTTGCCTCGATCTCGCTCGGCTGGCTTAGATCCCTGTAGACTGGTGTAGTAGATTGGAATCTGATAGTTTGGACCTTATCTAGGCGATACGCTTACTTCGACGATAGTTATCTTTATTTCTCTCCGATATTACGGCTTCACGAGGTATGTCAGCGACATTGGTTCTAATTCGCGATTTGAAGTTGGTTTTCATTCGGTTCCAAGGACTTACATTGATTAGCTAAGTGTAGACGGTGTTCCACGTACATTTTGAGCATGGATCGATTAGGACTTTTTCTGCCTCTATCGCCTTGATACTTCTAGTGAGCATCCGGTTCGAGGTTCGACCTCTATTGTTCAGATACTTATATACAGCATTTGGTTCGAGGTCCGGCCTCTATTGTTCAGATACTTATATAGAGGATCCGGTTCGAGGTCCGGCCTCTATTGTTCAGATACTTATATAGAGCATCCGATTCGAGGTCCGGCCTCTATTGTTCAGATACTTATATAGAGCATCCGGTTCGAGGTCCGGCCTCTATTGTTCAGATACTTATATAGAGCATCCGGTTCGAGGTTTGGCCTCTATTGCCTAGATACTTATACAGAGCATCCGTTTTGAGGTTCGGCCTCCGTACTGTCAGATTATATTATTTGGGGTTGAGGTTCTGGTTCGATGTTCTTTGTGCTTGGATTCTCATAGGCATTTTCTATTTAGCTATAGTTTTCTGTGTACTCGTCGGGCTTATGGGGGTCCGTTCGGGTTTTTAATTTAACCTGCGCACGAATGTACCTTCTGGGCTTATGGGGGTCCAGCTAGGTGTATTTAGCTTATAGATTACTGTAGTTAGTTCTTTCTACATTTGTGCGCATTCCATTGTTACTTAGTTTTTCGTTCTTGACCTCTGTTTGTGTTATTCCTTATTTTCATATTGCTTTTACCTTTCAAGTTCAGTCGGCCTATGATGCCTACTGGGTACCTATTATTTTGGTACTCATGCTACGCTCTACATCTATTTCGTGATGCAGGTCCGAGCACCAGTGGCCAGCGTTGATCCAGCTTGGAGTAGTCTGATCCGGAGACGGGGGTGAGCACATGGCGTTTTGTACTATTTCGCCCATCTCAGTATATATAGACTTGTCTTTTGCCTTTCGAGACAGTCGAGTCTCTATGGTCCACTTTTAGGACTTGTACTCTTTTTGTTAGTAGCTCTGTACTAGTGACTTCCAGGTTTTGGGAGGGATCTTTATTTGTATATATGTTTTGGGTTTGCTTCCGCTCTGTTATCCTTGTTTAGATTATTGTTTTCGCTAGTTTCTGCCCTTACGCTCATTGCTTGATGTTCTGGGTTACGGGTTGGCTTACCTACTGGTAGGGTATAGTAGGTGCCGTCATGACTCGAGAAATTGGGTCATGACATGAAAGCACCACATTTCGTGAGGATAAAAGTCACTAAGCCTAAATGACCATATCTTTACACTCAGCCCCGTTACAAGCCTTGTTAAGACCTTTGTGATCTTGAGAAAGTAGAAACAAATGCTGATTGGAAAATACGGGCAAACCTATGAGTGAAAGGATGCATTGTGTTCATCTTTGTGAGTGTGAGCGTTGTATCTAATTCCTGAACTTTAAATTAATTATACCTTTGTGTGTGAAAATGGAATCATCATTTGTGTGGGGCATTCGAAGGCTTTTGTTGAGCTTGAAATTGTATTTGAAGCAAGTATTGCGAGTTTGAGAATCTTTAGTAATGGTGTGTCACAACTTGAATTTTTTAGTACACAATTTATCATTTCATAAGTAAATTGAGTCTTGTTGTGTGTAATCATGATTGAGTCTTGTGTAGCACTGTTCTAGACACCTTTTTTGAATGGCTGAACTTGAGTTTGCTTGAGGACAAGCAAAAGTTTAAGTTGGGGGTGTTGATGAGTCCACAAATTGGTTGGGTTATTATACTATTGCACAATCGTAGACACTTGCATTGGAATTTGTGTCCTTGATTACGAAAACATCAGAAATCCACTTCTTTCAGAACAGATTTTGTGGTATTTTTGCTTGAAAATGAGCCTCCAACATTTAAAGCAGTTGTGTCTTCCTCTTGGAAATAAACCTTTAGGATCAAAGTGGATCTTTAAAAGGAAAATGAAAGCTGATGGGACTATTGACAAATATAAGGCTAGACTTGTAGTCAAAGGATACAGACAAAAGGAAGGTCTGAACTACTTTGAAACATACTCTCCAGTAACATGGATAACATCAATTAGGATGTTAATAGCACTAGCGACAATGCATGATCTTAAAATCCACTAGATGGATGTAAAAACAACCTTCTTAAATGGAGAGTTGGAGGAAGAAACTTACATGGAACAACCTGAAGGGTTTGTGGTTCCTGGTAAAGAAGAGAAAGTGTGCGGACTTGTCAAATCGCTTTATGGACTCAAGCAAGCACCCAAACAATGCTAAATTTGACCAAACAATGTTGGCAATTGGATTCAAGATTAACGAATGTGATAAGTGTGTTTACATAAAAAATGTTCTGAATTATGAAGTCATTTTTTGTTTGTATGTTGATGAGATGTTAATAATGAGTAAAGATATTGATGATATAAATGCTACTAAGCGCATGCTGTCCAGCAAGTGCGATATGAAGGACTTAGAAGTTACTGATTTGATCTTAGGGATTAGGATTCTCAAAACTCCTCAGGGACTAGCATTATCTCAATCTCATTATATTGAAGGAGTATTGGATAAGTTCAAGTGCTTGAATTCCAATGTTGTCAAAACTCCAATTGATTTAAGCTTTTACATTTCAAAAGAATGTAGGTGAAAGTGACTCTAAATTGGAATATGCCAGTGTGTTGGGAAGTTTGATGTATATTATGAATTGTATATGACCAGATATAGCATGTGCTATTAGCAAATTGAGTCGGTTCACTAGTAATCTGAATCAAACTCACTGGATAGCAATGAAACGTGTGTTGGGGTATCTAAAACATACACAACACTATGCTTTGCATTATAATAAATATCCTACCATGATTGAAGGATATAGTAATGCAAATTGGATCACCGGGTCAAATAAAGTAAAATCCACAAGTGGTTATGTGTTTACAGTTGGTAGAGGAGCAGTTTCTTGGAAATCATCCAAACAGACATGCATCACTCACTCTACAATGGAATCTTAATTTATTGATTTAGATAAGGCTGGTGAAGAAGCTGAATGGCTCCGAAATTTATTAGAGGATATTTCATTCTAGCCTAAACCTATGGGACCTATTTGCATACATTGTGATAGTCAAGCAGCAATAGGTAGGGCAGGGAGCTTCATGTACAACAGGAAGTCTCGTCATATACGACGAAGACATAACACAGTAAGACAACTTCTCTCTAGTGGAATTATCACAATTGACTATGTGAAGTCAAGTGAAGTCAAGCGATAATGTGTCAGATCTACTAATGAAAGGCCTAGTGAGAGAGGCAATTGAAAGATCATCTAAGGGAATGGGTTTACGGCTTAGGACAAGTCAGCATGGCGGTAACTCTATCTAGCAGACTGGAGATCCCAAGAGCTAGATTCAAGGAGAAAAACAAAGTTGTGACTGACAGTTCTACATTGTCAATCAACTCAATCCATTCTCATGATAAAGACAATGTTTAGGAATAAGGTTAAGACTTTAAGGCTTGTTAATGAGTTAATAAAGCTTAAAGTTTTTAATGATTTGCTAAGTTTGACAGATTTGACCAAATAGTGTATCTACGAGATGACAAGGTTATAAATCACCTCTGTGAGTGTGAGGTATAAGCCGCTTCAAAGAGAATTTTATGTCAAAAGCCTATTCTCTATACACTCATGAAACCAGAAGGTGTTCATGGCTGAAATGAAAACAACAGTAAGAACCATAAACGGTAAACGGTTAATTGTGTGACATATGGTTATCTAGGTATCCACCAAAGCTCGACGGTTCAAAGATATCACATCTACCGATTGACCAAGTATATCTGACATATGTTCACTACGGAAAGTCCAAGGAGAAACCTACTTATCTAGATGCAAGTGATCTTTGCTTGTAAAATACACACTCGTCCATGCATTCCTTATGTTATAACCATTCCCCATTCATGTGGGGGATTGTTGGGTATATATCAAGAGTTAATGGGAAATGGATAGAAGATGAAAAGAGAGGAACTTGAAAAGTCCTCTTATGCTTTAGTAAAAAGGCATTTATCCCTCATCGGTGGTGGAAAGAAAAATATAAGAGTTTAAATAGAGAAACACTTCTATTAATTGTTAAAAGGGTTGGAAAGAGGGACCCCCATCGCGCCGTCGCTCGCTCGACTCGGCTTTGGCTTTGGCTTTGGAAAATGATCGATCAAGAAATTATTTTTGGACAAAGTTTGTTTTAATTATTTAATTAATTAAATTAAATTAAAAGGACAAAATGTTTCAATTAATTAGTTAATTAACCGAAACATTCCGACCCGACTAGGATCCACTCGCGACCCATTTTATTTAAACTTTCCCATTTTATTTGAATTTTCCGCCATTGGAAATGATTGTTCTGAAAGGTTGCAACTTTCAGGAACAACCATGACCGTTTGAAAGGTTACAAACTTTCATTAATAGTCGTGTGGATTCTGAAAGGTTGCAACCTTTCGGAATCAGTTCCTCTTGGCTATAAATACCACTGATTCTTCTAACTTTTTCCTTACGAAAATTTCTGATTTCTTTTTCTTGTTCTACACAAATATTTTTCATTTACTTTACTGCTGTTGAGTGGCTCGCTGACACCAGTGCTTTGGGCATAAATACACTGGTGATTGAGATCTTTCTATCCTGAGAGGGCATATTCCAAATCAAACCTCAGATACTAGAAGGGAATAATTTCCTTAAGGGGACACTGTGCATTCAGTGAGCTTGATCCTTTTTCGTTCTGTCTTTTCCAGATTCTGGTATGTTATATAGATTTTAATTTTTTGTGAATTAATTTCTGTTCTTCTGTTCTTCACTGGTTTATTGGAAACTTTGGTAACTTTGTGTTTCCGCAAAGTTTCTGGTAATCAGTATTACTGTTTTTTTAAACACAGATCGGCAACAATCCCCTTTTATAGAGTACAACACTTGATTTTCTCTTAGGTTAATTATCATACATAACACATATATAGTAGTATTTGAAACGTATTAAGAAAATTAATTCCCCATCATCCAAATCGAGTTTGAAATAACATGAGAACCCAGAAAAATGTCACAAGAGACTGTCTCCATTAAAAATAATGCATTCAAGATTCTCATAATTTCACTAGTCTCTGGACTCTAGGTACGTGGACTGCATGCACGTTTGTCCCTTATCACATCTTTGGGTAATTTCTTCAAAGTTTGGCAAGTAATGGAAGAGTGTTGATTCATATATAGTTATTTGAAGAGTTTGGAACCAAAAGGGCAACAAAATTTTTCGAAAATTCCAAAGGGGTAACTAAATTATTTATCAAACTAAAAGGGCAACTAATTTTAACAGCGTTTAAATCGGGGTTTAAGCCGCAAGGCGCAGAAACCCATGCGCCTTACAAGGCTATAACAACTTTGAAATACCATTTTACCCCTACACTAGATTATCATATTATAAATATTTAGTTAATTATTTTTCAAATTACTTCAAATATTTTTCCCCCAAAAGTTAGTCAAGAATAAATTTTCAAATCGTCGAATAACCGTACGTTATCGCTAACACCTTTTCAAAATGAGAGTATGGGATTAAAAATTGTGTTTAACGTTCATCATGACTTGACAAAGATAGAGGTTCACATGCCTAATATACCAAAGATAAAACTATGTTTTATTTTATTTTATTAGATAAAAAAAAAAATACATTAGCTTTTGTTCAACTGAAAGAGACATGCTAGGAGCCCATCGTTTTAGCATCAAAAGACAATGGGAAACTACACTAATAATTTTGATAAGTAAACAAGGAAGTTTACACAAATCCCATATCGTTAAAAGCTAATTACATCATATTTCTACTCTATTCCAAATTACAAAAATTCCTTAAATTTGGTGGAATGCGGATACATCGCGTCCCAGTTTCAAATACATCCCTCAACGTCCCGATACATCGCGTCTCAATTTCAGATACATCATTCAACATTCCGATACAGTGATGTATCTGAGAATGGGAAAGAGTGGGAATTTTTGTAATTTTTTCAAATGGTAGGAAATTTTAAAGAATATAATAAAATAAATTATGTATTTAGGTCATTTTTCCATTAAACAATGCCAAATAAGTTCAAGTACAGTATTAGTTAAAATAAAAAAAAAGAAAAAAAAAAGAAGAAGCCCTAATTATAGGAGTAATTCTAGGGTGTATAGAGAAAGTAAAATAAAATTTACTTTTCAAGGTAAGAACCACAAATTAAGAACATGCAAAAATCACGCTGTAGACTTTTTAAAATTCATTGTAATAGAACTGCATGTTACGCAAAAAAACAGATTAAATTAGTGTATCTTGGACAGAAAAGTTATCAGTTGCAAAAGAGTAAAGGTTCAGTTAATCGACGCTATTAGCGGGTAACTTTACGCACTCTTTTCATGAATCATGTGGAGTTGCCAAAACTCTAAAGCAACCGTGCACTTCAAATTCAGGTGGTGCAAGGGCTGGCAGCTGTTTTTCGCGAATTTTTAACATTCAGTTGCTATCTAAATCTTATAGATGAGAAATGAATACAACCAAGTTGTGACAAGATTTCCTTCAAGGAAGAAGATTGTAACAAATTAACATTAAGTATGAAATCGATTGTCATAACTTAGGTCCTATCTTCAACATTGCTTAAATATGCTACAAACAAGTCATTCCAGATATCTGTAAGTCCTGGTAAGCACCATAGAAAAATGAGAGTATGGAATTAAAAGTGTTACTTAAAGAGTTTAATTACCAAAAAACGAAATTAAGTCATGGGGCATGGGAAAGACTATAATGCCCTTCTAAAATCCGTATTAGACTTTCCTTAATTGAACAACCCAACTTCCAATGGGCATATCTCACTCATACAAACTTAAAATCGCGCAAACTCAGTGGCGTTGGAAAGATTATTCCAAGATCTTTCCTATGATATCTGGAAACACACCTAAATCATCCTAAGCTAGGAGTTATGGTTGTTTGAAGTTGACCAAAAACCCAACTTAACATACTTGACAAATTTTCCAGATTTTTATATTCTTTCCAAAAATGACTATTTCCAATTTGTAACTTCTTTCTAGTTCTTTCTAGTTACGGGGTGTTACAATTTATTTATAATATAATATATTTTATTTTCACAACCCAAGCTTCTTCCTCTTTTCCCTATTCTTTAGACCATTGTTCAAGTTTTATTACACTTCAAAATATCTACTTATAAGGTAATAAATAATAGGCTTCAATTTTCAAAAATGTCTTATGTATGATATAAATTGACCTGAGAGAAAATCAAACGTGCATGGAATGTCATTGGATGTTACGAGGAAATTAACAATAATTATTGCTACTTGTAAGATGTAGTGTGCGTTAGGTAAGGAGGAAATTAATTCCACAAAAATGTCTTTCAATTTTTCCATTTATTTAAAGATGTGGAAAATAATTTTTTTAATGAGAGTAGAAAAAACAAGTTTAAAATGAGTAAAAATCTCACTGCTAGAGGGTAAAATTACTTGGTTAAGCTAAGGTCTCCGCCAAAGATTTTTGCAATATTCTTTGAGTAATTCCTTCGAATTCGTTGCTTGGCAAGTATTGGTACATACATACATACATATATACATACATAGGAGGAGCATTATGATCAAACAATGAAAGTTTGAGGCTCCGAAGATGATTTGGATTTTGGGGTAGGAGTGGATTAGGGCTTTATGATTTGAATATCTAACTTGGACCAAAAATTCCCAACAACTCATTTAGAAATATTTGAAAATGAAAATGATAAAAAATTTCTGGATTCAACACTTGTTGCTAGTTGATTTCAACTTGTTTGTTGGTAGTCCCCTTTTATAGGGTACAACGCTTGATTTTCTCTCAGGTTAATTATCATACATAACACATATATAGTAGTATTTGAAACGTATTAAGCAGATTAATTCCCCATCATGCTAATCGAGCTTGAAATAACATGGGAACCCAGAAAAATGTCACAAGAGACTATCTCCATTAAAATAATGCATTCAAGATTCTTATAATTTCACTAGTCTCTAAACTCTAGGTACGTGGATTGCACGCACGTTTGTCCCTAATCACATCTTTCGGTAATTTCTTCAAAGTTTGGCAATTAATGGAAGAGTGTTGATACATATATAGTTACTTGAATATCAAGAAGAAATCATTTAATAAATATAACGAGATCATTGATCTTAACCATGATAAGTTCACTAGTTATATATCCAAATACTTTTATTCTAGCAGGTTATTGGTTTTATTACATTAATCTTGTGATCTTATTTCAAGCAATCTATCGTACAAATTAAAAAGAATTGATTTTGGTTGATCTCCTCTTTTGAAGAAATGATGATTTCACAATTATAATCAATTCATTTTACTAGACCAACAAGCAAAGACAAGAAAGATATGAATTATATCAATCTTTATTAAATAGAATGTCTCCCAAGCACCGAGGGGCTAACACACACATACATAAAGATAGTTTGAATATCAACCAACTGGCTTATTAATCTTATAACCAAATATTGGTTTGTGATGAATGAAGAAAACAAGAAGCAACAAGCAAAGCAAAACAAGAAATTTTAATTAGTAGTTTCATTTTATCCAACTATGGGAGTGGAGGACAAAATGTCAAGGTGTTTCTCGAATTTAGTCACGTTTTTCTCCTTCAAACAAACCGTTAGTTGTATTCCATTACCATCTTTTGTGTCCATCAGAAAAGTTCCTTCAATAGCATTGAAGCCAACGCGGCTCACCTAAAATGGTTTTCCCCAACCAAAGTCAGCTTCATACCAAGGCAATTAGCACCAACTAGTGGTGATATAAGCGTCCATCTTGTCTCCTTGGAAAAGTTTTTCTACACCTTTTTCCCAATTGTTAACAGTTAAAGAGGAAATATCATCAATGCTTGACGCCTTACCAATGGCTACACATGTGTCCTACAGACTTTACAAAATCATTCAACTCATCCTTTCTTACCTCATCGGCCTCCATATTAGCAATTATTATCGTTACATAATTCCCTAGAGCATGTTCTAAAGACTGTACACGTGACAGTTTTCCCCTAAAATTAATAGCAAATTCTAAAGACGAGTTCCTTGAATTTCCATTTTTGGCGGAAGAAATGTGTATAAGAACCTTCCATATTAGGGACATTACGACCACCACTCTAGAAGTCTGCTTGATCATGTCATCATAAGTAGTTGAATCGTGTTTGATTGTTTTTCTGAGGTTTTCTATTGCCAAAGCATCAAAGACAAACCTCCTTGTGACAACCTCAAGGCCAGTAGTACTAGTACTATTGGGAAGTGATGGCAACTGTAGCACTCTTGCTGGAAAGAGCGATGACAATTGACCAAAACTGGGGAGATTATTATTATTATCTTGCGTCATGGGTCCCTGTAAGGCAAGTGTGCGCGTTGACTTTGGTTTGGACATACTCAACACTTTCATCATTGCAGTGAATTAAGAATTCATCTTCATTAAATCTCCCTGCTAGAGGGTAAAACTTGGTTAACGTCTCCACCAATGATTTTTGCAACTTATCACATTTTTCAGTAATTTCTTCACAAGTTGGCAAGTGATGGAACAATATTGGTACATACATACGAGGAACCCCCTGAACTAAAAATGAAAGTTCGAGGGTCTGAAGATGATTCGGGGTAGGAGTTAAGGGTTTTATCATTTTCCTTGTCTGTATTTGAATATCTAACTTGGCCATTTAGACTTTAAAAAATTCAACAGTAAAAGAGAAACTAGAAATATTTGCAAGCGAAAAATTGACACAAAGGTTTCTTTTATCTTTTTGTTTATTTTGAAGTTGTTTGTTAAGGGGAGTTAGTTGGCTCGAGTTTATAGGCTAGGAGCCTCAGTCCACATTTTAATTTAAGCACGTGCTGTAACTGGGTCATACGCAGGCATGATTAAATAATTTGTTTATTTGAAACCATGCATGACTTTTCAACGGTCAGTCACGCGTAATAGAATATGGTCTTTTCTGGGATGTGTTTTCTTGCCAAAAAAATGGATGTACTACTACTTAATTTATAATATTTGAATAGTAACCATAAAAATATTATCCAAGAGCATTTATTTATTATATAAATAAACAAGTAAAACAGTATGAAGCTAGAATGAGGTAATGGAGAGTGAGGGGTCGGGGTGTGATGGTCAAGGAGTTGGGGTTAAAGGTGTTGGGTGAGTGGAAAGGAAACAATGAACAATTGTCACTTATGAACTTATTCTTCCTACTCCTATTAAAAAAGTCTAGTACCCTACATGAAGCTCTATATATTATTTTATTTTCACAACCCAAGCTTCTTCCTTTTTTCCATATTCTTCAGACCATTGGTCAAGTTTTAATATTACACTTCAAAATATCCACTTATAAGGTAATAAATAATTTGTTCAATTTTCAACTATGTTTTATGTATGATATAAATTGACCTGAGAGAAAATCAAACGTGCGTGGAATGTCATTGGATGTTACGTGGAAATTAACAATAATTAAGCAATTGCTACTTGCAAGATGTAGGGTGCGTTAGGTAAGGAGGATATTAATTACACAAAAATGTCTTTCAATTTTTTCGTATTTAATAATTTCTTTAAAGATATGGAAAATAAATTTTTTTTTTAATGAGAGTAGAAAAAACAAGTTTAAAATGAGTAAAATCTCACTGCTAGAGGGTAAAACTTGGTTAAGTTAAGGTCTCCGCCAAAGATATCTTTGAGTAATTCCTTCAAATTCGTTCCTTGGCAAGTAATGGAACAATATTGGTACATATATACATACGAGGAGCATTCTGATCAAACAATGAAATCTTGAGGCTCCGAAGATGATCTGGGTATGTGGACTGCACGTTTGTCCCTTATCACATCTTTCAGAAATTTCTTCAAAGGTTGGCAAAGTAATGGAAGAGTGTTGGTACATACCTACTTTAGTTATTTGAATATCAAGAAGAAATCATTTAATAAATATAACGAGATCATTGATCTTAACCACTGTAAGTTCACTAGTTATCCAAATACTATTATTCAGCAGGTTGGTTTTATTACATTCTTGTGACCTTAGTTCAAGCAATATATCATAGAAATTAAAAAAAAAAAATTGATTTTGGTTCATCTCCTCTTTTGTTGAAATGATGATTTCACAATTATAATCAGTTAATCAACAAGATGAGAAAGATTATATCATCAAGAGGAAGAATCTTTATTTATTAAATAGTATGTCTCCCAAGCGCCGAGTGGCTAACACATACATATATAAAGATAGTTTGAATATCAGCCGATTGGCTTAAATAATCTAATAGCTAAACATTGGTTTGTGATGAATGAAGAAAAGAAGAAGCAACAAGCAAAGCAAAACAAGAAATATAACATAATGTAGTTTCATTTTATCCAAAGGAATGGAATGCTAGTTTGGAAGTGGAGGACAATATGTGAGGGTCTCGCTCGAATTCAGTCATGTCATTCTCCTTCAAACTAACTATTATTTGTATTCCATCACCATCTTTTGTGTCCATCAGAAAAGCTCCTTCAAAAGCACCAAAGCTAACAGAGGTCACCCAAAATGGTTTTCCCCAACCAAAGTCAGCTTCATACCAAGGAAATTTGCACCAACTAGTGGTGACATAAAAGTCCATCTTGTCTCCTTGGAGAAGTTTTTCTACACCTTTTTTCCAATTGTTAACAGTCAAAGAGGAAATATCATCAACGCTTGACGCCTTACCAATGGCAACACATGTGTCCCGTATTGTATTTCCTACCAACTTTACAAAATCATTCAACTCATCCTTTCTTGAGTGATCACTTGCCTCTAGATTAGCACTTGCGAACATTGCATAATTCCCTAGAGCATGTTCTAAAGACGGCACACATGACAGTTTCCCCCTAAAATTAATAGCAAATCCTAAAGACGAGTTCCTTGAATTTTCATTTTTGGCGGAAGAAATGTGTGTAAGAACCTTCCATATTAGGGACATCACGACCACCACTCTAGAAGGTTGCTTGATCATGTCATCATCAGCAGTTGAATCGTCTTTGATTGTTTTTCTGAGGTTTTCTATTGCCAAAGCATCAAAGACAAACCTCCTTGTGACAATCTCAGGACCAGTAGTACTAGTACTGTTAGGAAGTGATGGCAACTGTAGCACTCTTGCTGGAAAGAGCAATGACAATTGACCAAAACTGGGGAGATTATTATTATTATCTTGCGTCATGGTCCCTGTAAGGCAAGTGTGCGCCCATTCATTTACAAATGTTGCTATAGTGAAAGCATCAGCTATGATGTGTGAAACTTTTATCCCTATAGCTATTCCTCCATTATTAAATACATTCACTTGGACACCAAGTAATGGACTTGATGGCATATGAACCATTATAGGAAGAAGATCAAGCAAAGACGACTCAATATTATTGGCTTGACCGAGATATTCAGGAAGATCATCTGCGTTGACTTTGGTTTGGACATACTCAACACCTTCATCATTGCAGTGGATTGAGAGTTGATCATCATCTTCTCCAAATCTTCCAGAAAAAGGGTAAAATTTGGTAAGCGTCTCCGCCAATGATTTTTCAAGCTTATCATATGATATTGTTTCATGTTCACTGCTGCTCGGCAAGTAGTAATTGAAGAGGATTGTTACATATGAACGAGGAGCCAGCTGATCGAACAAAGAAAGTTTCAATCTCCGAAGATTATCTGGGGTAGAAGCTGAGGGTTTCAATATTTTCCTTGACTGAATTTCAATATCTAACTTCCCCATAGCACAATTCAGCTTCCTTTTTTTTCTTTTGATGAATAAAGTTTTTGTATCTAAATAAATCAATATTCATTCCTCTCTTATATATATAATATATATTGGCACAACATCAATCTTACATTACGCAGGCCACTACTTTATTGCATTTAACATTCATAAAGTGCTTTGTTTGGAACGAACCATAACCTAGCTATGTTTATAGTGTATATACTAATAAGGTATATTTGCCAGCTAATTACATCTTTTTTCAAAAGTTTTCCCAATTACAAAAAAATTGGATTTTTCATTGTTCTCGTATACGTTTCTTGGTTGTCTGATACATTACTTAATGGGAGAAATGTATCCGAAAGGGAATAGGGATGTATCCTAGGGGATAGCGATGTATGCGTAGGGAATTTTTGTAATTTTTTTAAATGATAGAATTTTAGACATTATGATATCTTAAGTTGTGTAGTTATGTAATCTTACCTTATATGTATTTATCATCATCATATTTTTGAACTTTAAGCTAATTAATTAAATACATATCATATCATATTTATACTTATACTATTCTAACATCTACTTATACTTATATTTAAAATAATTTTTTTTCTTATCTAGTTCTACTGTTTATGCAGAGATCCTAATATTTGAAGATTTTGAGATTTAGCCAAAACTATGTAAATAACCATATATAATTCCTTTTATATAAATTCTCCGTATATTTCAGATTTTCAAATTAATCAAAATTTGTTTCTTATTAATTGATGTTAAATGTTAGAGATCTCAACACCTCATCTTAATGTATAGGGTGCTTGAGTTATTCTCAACCCCCTCAATTCAAAAGTGTTCTATCCCTGATTTTTTTTAGATGAATAAAATGTTAATTTTGTTTTAAAATATAATTTTAATAAAATAACTTAGAGTCAAATAAATATTTATGATATATTTTAAATCATATCAATCAAATGTCGCTATAAAGTTATGGTCATCCTCACTACACATACCTTTTGCATTTTCTTGGCAAAGGGTGGTTGTCAATTTTGGCACCAAACATCGGGAAATACTTTATAAACTAGAAATCTAAAATAAAAAATAATATTTTAAATAGAGTTTATAAATTTATTTCTCCTCAATTTAGGGGTGTTCGTGGTTTGGTTTGGATCGGTTATTGGTTAAAACCAAATCAAATCAATCTAGTCGGTTTTTTAAATTTCTAAAACCAACTCAAATCAAATGAAAAAATAACCATCGATTTGGTTCAGTTTTTCTGGTTTTTTCAATTTGAAAGTAATAAATTTTTGAGGACATATGTATATTGATAGACACAAACACCTAGTACATGAACAATCCATTGAAAAGCTATTGTTGGTTCAATTAAACAATTAAACAATACAAAAGTTATCATTACACTAACAAAGTAATTCAATTAACAGAAGGTGTAACTATCTTATGAAAGGTATGGTAGGTAAAGACTAAAGTAATGAATTTTGATAGACTTGGACTTATAATTGTAATAGATTGGCTAAAATTTACGTGTTGGACTTGAGAAAATAGTAAAGTTAAAGACTTAAAGTTACTTAAAATTTAACAAAATATTTATTTTTTATTTATGAATAATATATAAATAATTATAAAATTTATATATCTAATTTATCGGTTCGGTTTGATTATTTTTGCAGTTATTTTTTAGTAAACCAAAACCAAACCAAATTTTATCGGTTTTTCAAAATGTAAAACCAAACCTAACCAAATCAAACTAAATATCGGTTTAGTTCAGATTGCAGTTCGATTTGATTTTTTAATCATAACCATGAACAACCCTACTCCTCATAACCAAAACTATTCAGAGAGAAAATTCACTCACTAACTAAAAACGGAAAATTTGTCTTTACTCATCTATAAATATTGAAAAATAAATTGAGGATGTTATTTATTTCTCATGGAAAACTTTTTCCAAAAACATAACTGCTAGGGATTGGATTAAAATGAGACGAATTAGTAAATGGATGAGGCTAAAATTGATTAGAACTGGAATGAGCTAAATAATGGATTGGGAAATGATCAAGCATGCAGACCCAATTATTTTGAAGAATTTTAAATGCTTATTAAAAATAATACCCTAATTAAAAAAAATGTTTATGTTAGATGATAGGTAGCATGAATTGATTCATATTTTATTCATTTTTAATCAAATAACCCATCCATTTTAAAATGGGTTAATCAAACTTACAACCATATATAGATTTAGTCTATTTCGCCACCCCTACATGTGACAATTAATTCCAGCGCCTTCATATGCGACATTTTCTTCTACAGGAATCGGTTGAAAAGGTGAGAAGGATTTAAATGTCATAACTTAGTAATAATTAAGTTCCAGAGCTATAAAACTTTTTGGAGTAGGATTTGCTGGTTTCTAGAATTTACTTCAAACTATAAATGAATTTTTGAATGGTGGAATTAATTACTTAAATAGTCATCCAAAATTTAAGAGTTGTCTATAATTTATTTTTATTTTTTAGAAAATAAAATCACCCAACAAATACTATAGGTACAATAGGTTAAATTTTTTTTTTTTTAAACAACAGTGAAACTTTAACAATCAAGTTCGAAAAATAATAATATTCTTGTATAATTTAAGTTGTAATTAATAATTTTAACTGTAATGCATGGAGATTTTTATGTGTTATCTTTAAATTAAATTAAAAGAATAATGGTGAGATAATGACAATACCTACTTTGTCCCCTCTACTCACTAGGCCACCAAACCCCTAATCAATTAAGTTAAAGTCAGCAAATTCCAACAGGTCCTTCTTATATTAAATATATGGAAAATTTCTATCCCTATAAATTTAGAATTTATATATGTTTATTTAATTTGTATACGATTTGTTAATACATTTAATTTGTATAAATTATATAAAAAAAAAAAGTCATATTTGGCATGAAATTCTAATGAGATACAATTCTGTAATTTATGAGATTATTTTCCTTTTTTCCAACCGAAACTACCACCCATTTTCATTAAAAAAAATTGAGAACAGATCGAATTGTATATGATATTAAATGCAAGCGAAATATACAAATAAAAATATATATAGTAAATAAAACGTTACTGTGGAATACTTTTATACTAATTTTATAAAATTCTAAAAAAAACATATTATTTTGATGAATTGTTTTATATAATGGCTTAGTTTGATAAAAAATTCCTCATCAACACCATCACAATCCACAAGTATAAAAGAGGTGAAGGGCTAACTGAAGGAACAAAGTGCTCTGTTTGCTTGACTGAGTTCGACAAGGTGAAGGGCTAATTGAATTAATTGGTAATTCGAGCAAAAGTTAAATAAGACAGATTGATATAAATTAATTAATGAGATTTTTAATCTTAATCAATAAAATAATTAACTTAATTATAAACTAAATGATTCAAAACTATAACATAATTTAAACTAAATTAATTTAATAAAATATTTAACTAGAAAATAAAATCTTTTGAGATGATTTTCAAATATTCATAAAGTGACTAATTATATAAAAACATATTTATTATTTAAAAATTATAAAATTGACAAACTATTTTAAAATAACTTGAAAAAAATATTTTGAATTTCAATAAGCTAGAAAATTAATTTTTATTGTGGAGGGTCAAAATTGGGTGTCAACAATTATGACTTTTCCGAAGGGTTGTGACTTTTCCAATGAGTTGTGACATTTTTTAATTGTTTTGTTTTTCTGATAAGGCACAATAAGTACCTTTTCATACTACCCTTCATTGACAATAAATAGAGGGATTTTCTCTTATTTTTAAACTACGCATTATATATGTTTTCTATTTTTTTCTTTTCTTAAAATACCCAATTTAGTATATCCTCCATATTTTATACGTAAAGTAATATAATTTATTTTCACAACCCAAGCTTCTTCCTCTTTTCCCTATTCTTCAGACCATTGGTCAAGTTTTATTACACTTCAAAATATCTACTTATAAGGTAATAAATAATAGGTTTCAATTTTCAAATATATCTAATGTATGATACTCCCTCTGTCCCTAATTACTTGTCCACTTTTTCTTTTAAAGTTGTCTCTAATTACTTGTTCATTTTGACAAATCAAGAAAGGACAATTTTTTTTACCTATTATACCCTCAATTAAATGATTAATTACTTTAAAAAATGTAGAACTCATCAACTTCATAATTAATAGGATAAAATGGTAAACTCACTATGTCATTAATTGATTTCTTAATTGGCGTGTCAATTCAAAAGTGGATAAGTAATTGGGAATAGAGGGAAAGTATAAATTAACCTGAGAGAAAATCAAACGTGCGTGGAATGTCATTGGATGTTACGAGCAAATTAACAATAATTATTGCTACTTGTAAGATGTAGGGTGCGTTAGGTAAGGAGGAAATTAATTCCACAAAAATGTCTTTCAATTTTTCCGTTTATTTAAAGATATGGAAAATAACATTTTTAATGAGAGTAGAAAAAACAAGTTTAAAATGAGTAAAAATCTCACTGCTAGAGGGTAAAATTACTTGGTTAAGTTAAGGTCTCCGCCAAAGATTTTTGCAATATTCTTTGACTAATTCTTCGAATTCGTTGCTTGGCAAGTATTGGTACATACATACATACATACATACATACATACATACATACATACATACATACATACATACATACATACATACATACATACATACATACGAGGAGCATTCTGATCAAACAATGAAAGTTTGAGGCTCCGAAGATGATTTGGATTTTGGGGTAGGATTTGAATATCTAACTTGGACCAAAAATTCCCAACAACTCATTAAGAAATATTTGAAAATGGAAAGGATAAAAATTTTCTGGATTCAACACATGCTCCTGGTTGATTTCAACTTGTTTGTTAGTAGTCCCTGTTGGGTATATTCCAAGAGTTAATGGGAAATGGAGGGAAGATGAAAAGAGAGGAACTTGAAAAGTTGGGAACTTGAAAAGTCCTCTTATGCTCTAGTAAAAAGGCATTTCTCCCTCATCAGTGGTGGAAAAAAAAAAAAAAGAGTTTAAACAGAGAAACACTTATATTAATTGTTAAAAGGATTGGAAAGAGGGACCCCCCTCGCGCCGTTGTCGTCGTCATTCGCTTTGCTTTGGCTTTGGCTTTGGAAAACGATCGAGAGATTATTTTTGGACAAAGTTTGTTTTAATTATTTATTAAATTAAATTAAAAGGCCAAAACGTTTCAATTAATTAGTTAATTAACCTACTCGGATCTGCACGCGACCCATTTTATTTAAACTTTCCCATTTTATTTGAATTTCCCGTCGTTGGAAATGACTGTTCTGAAAGATTGCAACTTTCAGGAACATCCATGATCATTTGAAAGGTTGCAAACTTTCATTAATGGTCATGTGGATTCTGAAAGGTTGCAACCTTTCGGAATCAGTTCCTCTTGGCTATAAATACCACTGATTCTTCTGACTTTTTCCATACGAAAATTTTTTATTTCTTCGTCTTCTTCTCCACAAATATTTTTCGTGTACTTTACTGCCGTTGAGTGACTCGCTGACACTAGCATTTTGGGTATCAATACACTGGTGATTGAGATCATTCTATCTTGGGAGGACATATTCCAAATCAAACTTCGGATACTAGAGGGGAATAATTTCCTTAAGGGGACACTGTGCATTCACTGGGCTTGATCTTTTTCCATTCTGTCTTTTCCAAATTCTGGTATATTTTATAGATTTTAATTTTTTGTGAATTAATTTATGTTCTTCTATTCTTCACTAGTTCATTGGAAACTTTAGTAACTTTGTGTTTCTGCAAAATTTCTGGTAATCAATATTACTATTTTTTTTAAACAAAGATTGGCAACAATTCTTAAGGAAATTAATTATTTTAATTTTAATTTGTATTTCTGGTGGAGACAAAAACCTTCGTGGTTTTATGCTCCTATTAAGTTTGCAATTTAAGTCCTGTTTGTCACGGACTTAAAGTGATGGCTAATGCTCCGTGCGGCACTTGACAACTTACTCACTATTCTTTCAAGATCTTGTAAGCTCAAGTAAGCCTTTGAGACTAAGATCGCTAAGAGAATTCAAAGAAAGACTTAGAAAGAACAAGAGAGCTTTTTAGAAGAAGGCTTTGTATTGCTTTGGAAGATTGCTTACAACTTGCTTGGTTCGTTGGTGCCTTGCAAATGAATGGCACCTCTATTTATACTAACTCCTAAGGGCCTAAGTGTAAATTAAAATTACTTTACAAGTCCCTACTTATTTACACTTTGGTCCCCTCTCTAGAAATCTCTACATTTTCTAGGAAATTCCAAGTCTTTCCAAGGAAATATCTAAGGGCTTCTAGAGTTTTCTATAAACCCCTCCATAACTCTAGACTCTTCCGCCCCTATCCAGATGCAAAATTTGACTGTGAGCTGGCGGGACGTGATACTCTCCCCCACCTATTGATGCGACGACCGCGTCGAATCGTCGCTGCTTCGCCGACCGGTCTTGTCTTCTCGTGCGTGTGGCCAATAGTCCATTGACTCGATCACCGCCCCTGCGTAACGCCTTTAGTTGCTTCTTGATCTCTTTCAGCTTGGTCTTATGGTCTACCTCCTTTCTATGAGGCATACGCCTCGGCGGCTTCTTTGGCGTCACGATATTGTTCTCCTTCTTCGTGTATGGTGGCAAAGACCTTTTTGCACCATTGTCTTATTTCAAACTTGCAATGGTGTCTATCAACGTCGACTCCTTCTTCTTAGGGGTTTTCTCGAGCTGTATGGTTATTAGACGAACTTGTCCTTCTGCCGTTGGTACTTTAACCAACGGTACAATGCATGACCCTCCTTGCTCCATAACCACGAGTTGTTGGAGATAAGGATCGATCACCGCATGGCACTGTTGGAAGAACTCTTGCCCAAGAATAATATCAAAAGGGTCTAAAGGAGCGACAGTGAAATTGGTCTTACCTTGCCATTGGACCAGCGTGATGCTTACTCCATGCGTCACTCCACACACGAGAGTCGGTGGTGCATTGACCGTCCTGAGTTGGGCGTTAATTGGACTGTAACTCAGCCCCAACCTTGTTGCTGCCGTCTTGGTCATTATATTAACCTCTGCACCCGTGTCGACCATAGCACAAGCCGGTCTTCCATTGATCGAGAGGTTGACATATTGCACGCCGTATCCTTTTGGCTTTCCTGGCTGCTTGGTGATAGCTCCGCATAGTCCTATCAAGCCCAACTGCGTCGTCTCTGCGCCTTGTCCTTGCTCCTGTGCATCTTTCTCCTTGCGCTCTCGCAGGATAGCACCAAGGCTCTTCAGTTCAGGGCACATTGTATAGCCATGCAGCCCACCATATATGTAGCAACTACCTCTTTTGGCCGTTTCTGCCTTTCTCTCCGTGTCGCCATGACGTGCAGATTTCTTACCATCGAACTTATAGGTATCATGCTTCTTAGGATGTGGCCACTGCTCCTCGACTTTGCCACGATCTCCCCCACCATGGTCATGACTACCTCTCATCTCCTCTCCTCCGCTCGCTGGCTTCATGCTCAAGTGCACAAAGCTTCGGCTTGCGTGATGGCTTCATCTATAGTCCTGACTTGCTGATGTTCCAACTCCGTCCTGGCCCAATTTTGTAGCCCATCCATGAAGTGGAACAACATATCACTATCCGTGAGGTTAGAAATTTAAAGCGTGAGGGTGGTAAACTCCTGCACATATGTGCGTATGTTGCCCGTTTGCTTCAACTCTCTAAACTTGCGCTTCTCCTCATAAATGACGTTGTTAGGGAAGAAGGTCTTCTTGAACTCTTCCCGAAATTGCTCCCAGGTGTTGATGGTGCACGTCCCTTTCCCTATCTAGGCCTCCTTGTGCCTCCACTATAGTATGGCCATTTCTGAGAGATACAACACGACAGTGTTGATCTTATTCTCATCACTCCTCACCCGATTACACTTGAAGTAATTCTCCAAGTGCCACAAAAAGTTCTCCACCTCTTGAGCGTCTCAGACGCCTTTAAATATAGGTGGCTTGGGAGCCTCGACCTTGGTCTCCCTATCACGGTCGAGTGACGCTGATCCTCCAACTTCCATGCCTTCCTTAAGTGCCTTCATCTCGACCTTCATGATTTCAATTGTGTTTAACGCCTCCATGAGCCGGCACTCTAAGGAAGTGATGGCCTCCTTTATCTCGAACTCGGCCCGCTAACGTCCTTCCAACTCCTTACGGATGGTTTCGATCTCCTCAAGGGTGAAGTCCTCCAGAGCCTTAAACTTGCCATCGACCTTGTTCAAGCGTCTGCCTAAGATCTCCACGGCCTGCCTCGCAGTTTCAACCCTTGCGATCCACTCTTCTCCGAGTGTGATGTCAATGGGCTCCTCACCATGGTCATCGTCACTTGCTTCAGTAGTTGAAGGTGGATGAGATGTTAGTGCTTCGCTCGGGGTAGGGTCGAGCAGCATTTCCTCATTACCCTTTTGATTCTTTTTTCCCTTGCGATTTTTCTTGCCACCATCCAAACGAACGTTGGTGGTGCTAGCGGCGTTCACGTCTCCTTCGTTTGCCATTCTCCTAATATCAAATCTTGGCTCTGATACCACTTTGTCACAGACTTAGAGTGATGGCTAATGCTCCGTGCGGCACTTGACAACTTATTTACTATTCTTTCAAGATCTTGTAACTCAAGTAAGCCTTTGAGACTAAGATCGCTAAGAGAATTCAAAGAAAGACTTAGAAAGAACAAGAGAGTTTTTTAGAAGAAAGCTTTGTATTGTTTTGGAAGATTGCTTACAACTTGCTTGGTTCGTTGGTGCCTTGCAAATGAATGGCACCTCTATTTATACTAACTCCTAAGGGTCTAAGTGTAAATTAAAATTATTTTACAAGTCCCTGCTTATTTACACTTTGGTCCCCTCTGTAGAAATCTCTACACTTTCTAGGAAATTCCAAGTCTTTCCAAGGAAATATCTAAGGGCTTCTAGAGTTTTCTCTAAATTGGCGGGACGTGACATGTTGCTATATATAGGTTTTAAAATGGACTTCTGGATTTTGTTTGTTAAGTAAGGATCTGTGTAGTTGAACTTCTCATCCACTTAACTTCTAGTTGGTACCTCAAAAGTCAATCTGGATGACCTTGTGTAAACTTGTCACAAACACATAGGTTATGCTGGCAACCTGAAAGAAATCCTTTCCTTATTACTCCCTCCGGTCCATAAATAAATGTATTTTTTTGGGGTGTTACACCACTAAAATTAGCTAATGACATTAATTAAATGGTACTTTGTCAATATTTAAATGGTAAAATTAGCTAATGACATTATTTTGGACCGGATAGAGGAGCTTATTTCATTTTCTTGAAAAGAGAAAAGTCCTGGATTCACATTTATACCACAAATGTCAATACAATTCTCCAAGAAATAAAAAAAAATAAAAAAGTGAATACTGAAAAAATAGTATATCAGATTCATATAAAAAAATTTAATACTGAAAGAACAGCATACATGGGCGGATTTAGGTAGGAAGAAGGGCTTCCGACATCTTCATCAGGAATTTTACTAAAGAGATATATGCAAAATAAAGTATCATTATAAATAAAAATAAATGAAACCACTTCCCGTAGCCTGTTGGTTCACTGGCAAAGCACTTAACTTTGCCAGCAAACTTCACACGGTTCTGCAATCTTTCACTTTAAAATTTTTAGAGTTTTACTGCTTGATAAAAAAAGTGATGCCTGGTTGAATGGGTATGACTTTCTACCTTTAGTAAGGAAAAATTAAACTAAATCATCAATTTTTGCGGTACGAAAGGGACAATAAATAACTATAAACCCTATTCGGATTCAATTATTTGATCACCATATGTAAAACCTGAATTCTGGAAACTATTGGCTACAATTACTTGGACTTCCGTATTGCTTTCTCAGGGATGATGTTTGATTAAGATCATTTGTGAAATCGAACAAATGATGAGTTTTTGAATGGTTGTTTGATGTTTTTACCTTGAAAAACAATAATACTATTATGAATACATCTTTAAAAAAAAGGAAAACTTGTTGAAGAGAATTATAGTAATAAACTATTATCTTTTAATATGACGTCTCTACAATATTTGTTCTTCGTTTACTCCTTTAAATATAGACACCGCTTAAAAATAAAAATTGAGTATAGTATAAGGTTGGAGGTGCAGGCTTCAACAAGGCCGAAATATTTGAGGATTCCGTCTGGTTTAGGAATCTCAGGGAATGGCCTCTCTAGATAGAAGTAGTAGTTGCACCAGCTAACAGGCCAAGCATAAGTTGTTCTCATTTTTGTTTTAGAGCAGACGAAACAGAGGTAACTGAGTCCATTTAATATGCATTAGGATAAACGAAACAAAAGGCAAAAATAGCTAAATCATCAATTTAATACTATACTTAAATATGCTAAATCATCCTTATTCCATACTCTTGAAATGTAATGGAAGAAATTGGTTAGGAAAGAAAAAAACTAGAGGGAAAGAGTGTACAGATAAGGAATGAGCAAAAACAGAGCTTACCAATGATACAAACTAAATCAAAATAACATAGATCATAGCTTATTTATAACAAGTACATAAAACACTCATATAGTATAATGACACGTCAAACATGGTACATCCAATTCAAACACTACTATAGAAGAATTACTATTTCTACTCCTAGCAGAAAGTGTCCAATACTATTTCCATGTCATGGTTCAGGTCGCAAGCTTCATAGACTGAGGTAGAAATCCCAAAACATCAGTTGGGTACCTTCTAATAGAGTGAAAGTAGCACATAATTACTCATGGAGTAGCAGGTTTGTACGGTGGAGAAAGTGAAGGAAGAGTTGGTTTAGGTAGTTCTGGGATTTCAGGCTTTGGCATAGTTGGGACTTTTAGCTTTGGAAGCTCGGGAACTTTTGGCTTTGGTAGTTCTGGAATTTCAGGCTTTGGCATAGTTGGTACTTCTAGCTTTGGAAGTTCAGGGACTTTTGGCTTTGGTAGTTGTGGAATTTCAGGTTTTGGCATTGTTGGGACTTCTAGGTTTGGAAGCTTGGGGGCTTTTGGCTTTGGTAGTTCTGGGATTTCAGGCTTTGGCATAGCTGGAGGAAGCTCAGTCTTTGGCGCTGCTGGGATTTCTGGCTTTTTCAAGGGAGGAAACTCGGGTTTTGGTATTGTTGGCATCTCAGGCTTCGGCACAGTAGGAATCTCGGGTTTTGGTATAGCTGGGATCTCAGGCTTTGGCAAAGTTGGTAATTCAGGCTTTTGTATAGTTGGAATCTCTGCTTTTTTCATAGCTGGATGAACCTGATCAATCTTTGGCATTGCTGGAACTTCTGGCTTTTTCAAGGAAGGAAACTCGAGTTTTGGCATTGTTGGAATCTCAGGCTTTGGCATAGAAGGAAGCTCTGGTTTTGGCACAACTGGAATCTCAGGCTTTTGCAAAGTCGGTAATTCAGGCTTTGGCATAGCTGGCATCTTAGGCATTGGCAAAGTTGGTAACTCAGGCTTCGGGACAGTTGGTAGCTCGCGTTTTGGAACAGTGGGGATCTCAGGCTTTGGTATGGTTGGAAGCTCAGGCTTCGGCAGAGTTGGGATTTCAAGCTTTGGTAAGGCATGAACTTTCGGTAGTTCTGGTTTAGGTATCTCAGGGACGGGAGTCTCTAAGAGGTGGCGTGCAGCCGCACCAGTTATGTTGCCATGAATGAAGAATAAATTAAGAAATGCAAGTAGTAAGAGGGAGGATACGTGGTAATGCTGACCCATTTTTACGCAGATTGTAGAAGCGAAAAGAAGAATAATGTGTAAGACTCAATATGATTGGGATGTGACATTGGCTTTATGTCTGTTGCTTTATATAGTTTTTAAGAATGCAATTACAAGGACTTTCAGGATTCTGTTTGTTAGCCATGGACCTGAGTAGTTGAATTTCTCATCAAACTAATTAGCTTCCAGCCTGGTACTTCAAAAGTCAATTTAGATGACCTAAATTACTAAAATAGTCTAAACCTGTCACTTGCATATAGGTTATGCTGGTAACCTGATAAAATTCTTAGCTTAGCTGATTTCATTTCTTTGAAAAGTGAAGAAGTATTCACTTTTTACCGTAAATCTTCATTCTGGTGTGACGTGTACATAATAACTCAACGATATCGACAAAAACTACAAAAAAGTCAAAATAGAAAGGTTATTACTTTAGAGTTTCTTTTGAGCTTTAGGATTAATAAAAACAAATGACACCACTTCCCAAAGATTGCCTGTAATTGGTTCGCTGGTAAAGCACCTAATTTCGCCAATAAACTTCGACAGTTACTCAGTACTGCAATCTTTCATTTTAAATTTTTGGGTTTTACTGCTTGAACACATCAACTTTTGTGTATGAAAGGGACAATAAATAACTATAAACGCTACTTGGATTCAATTATTTCACCACTTGTAAAATCCTAATTTTGAAAACTACCCGGTCCAATTACTTGAGACTTGGCGTATTGCTTTCTCGTTGATTAAGATTGACTTGTAAAATCAGATGAATAATGATCTTTTAAGTGGTTGATGGGGTTTTCACCGTAAGACACTATTTTTAATGCGACTGTTATGTCATGAATACATTTTAAAAATGAAAACTCATTAAAGCAAATTGATGTCGCTACAATATTTATTCTTTGTTTGCTCCTTTAACTATGGACGCTGCCTACAAAAAATGTTGCTTACGCCACGGATTCATATAGCTTTGAAACGCTGGAAATAGATAATACTTCAGGTATTGATATAATATAGGATTTCAGGCATTGGTAAGGCTGGAATATTTGGGGATTCTGGTGTAGAGATCTCAGGGAATGGCGTCTCCAGAAGGTGGCTTGCGTAATTGCACCAGCTAACTGATCATGCATGAAGCATAAGTTGTTTTTATCATTCTTTTGGTGAAGGTGAAACAGAGGTAATTGAATCCATTTAATGTGCATTAATTAGGATGAATGAAACAAAAAACAAATTAGTTAAATCACCAGTTTGGTTCTACTCTAAAAATGTGAGTCCACTCCATTCTGTGGCACTTAAATATACTAATTCATCCTTTATTCCATACACTTGAAACGTAATGGAAGAAATTGGTTACTATAAATTAGGAAGGAAAAACGGTGAGAGAAAGAATGGACAAACAACGTCGAGCAAAAGCAGGATGGCAAATGATAGGAACTAAACCAAAGTAACATATATCAAAGTTTTATTACACTGTATATATAGAAATACATAAAACATTCATATAGTATAATAACACGACAAACTCGGTACATCCAATTCAAATACTTCTATAAAAGAATTACAATTTCAACTCGTAGCAGAAAGTATCTAATACTATCTCCATGTCACAGCTCAGGTGGCAAACTTCATAGACAGATGGAAATCGCAAAATATCAGCTGGGTACTTTCTAATAGAGTGAAAGTAGCATATAATTTACTCAAGGAGTAGCGGGTTTGTATGGTGGAGAAAGTGAAGGAAGAGTTGGTTTAGGTAGTTCTGGAATTTCAGGCTTTGGCATAGTTGGGACTTTTAGCTTTGGAAGCTCTGGGACTTTAGGCTTTGGTAGTTCTGGGATTTCGGGCTTTGGCATCTTTGGTACTTCTGGCTTTGGAAGTTCTGGGAGTTTTGGCTTTGGTAGTTCTGGGATTTCTGGCTTTGGCATTGTTGGGACTTTTAGCTTTGGAAGCTCTGGGACTTTCGGCTTTGGTAGTTCTGGGATTTCAGTCTTTGGCATAGCTGGTGCTTCAGGCTTTGGCATTGTTGGGACTTTTAGCTTTGGAAGCTCTGGGACCTTTGGCTTTGGTAATTCTGGGATTTCAGGCTTTGGCATAGTTGGTACTTTTGGCTTTGGAAGTTCTGGGAGTTCTGGCTTTGGTAGTTCTGGGATTTCTGGCTTTGGCATAGTTGGTACTTCAGGCTTTGGAATTGTTGGTGCTTTTAGCTTTGGAAGCTCTGGGGCTTTTGGCTTTGGTAATTCTGGGAATTCAGGCTTTGGCATAGTTGGTACTTCTGGCTTTGGAAGTTCTAGGACCTTTGGCTTTGGTAGTTCTGGGATTTCAGGCTTTGGCATAGTTGGTACTTCTGGCTTTGGAAGTTCTGGGACCTTTGGCTTTGGTAGTTCTGGGATTTCTGGCATTGGCACATTCGGTAGCTCGGGCTTTGGTAAAGTTGGAACTTCAGGCTTTTTCATAGCTGGAGGAACCTCAGTCTTTGGCACTGTTGGAATTTCTGACTTTTTCAAGGGAGGAAACTCTAGTTTTGGCATTGCGGGAATCTCAGGCATCTTTGGCTTTGGCAAAGTTGGCAACTGGGGCTTCGGGAAAGTTGGTAGCTCAGGCTTTGGAACAGCAGGGATCTCAGGTTTTGGAATTGTTGGAAGCTGAGGCTTTGGCACAGTTGGGATTTCAGGCTTAGGCAAGGCTGGGACTTTGGGGAGTTCTGGTTTAGGAATCTCAGGGAGGGGCGTCTCTAGAAGGTGGCGTGCAGTTGCTTCAGTTATGTTGCCATAAATGAAGAATAAATTGAGAAACGCAAGTAGTAAAAGAGAGGATAATTGGTAATGCTGAGCCATTTTTCTGCAAATCTTAGAAGATTAAAGAATATGTGGGTGTGCAAGAGTTTCGGATGTGGTATTGGCTTCAAGTCTGTTGCTTTATATAGGTTTTTAAGAATGCATGCAATATGGACTTTTTGGATTTTGTTTGTTAGACAGGGACCTTAGTAGTTGAACTTCTCATCAAACTAAATTACAGCTTATAGTCTGCTACTTAAAAGTCAATGTAGATGACCTAAATTACATAATAGTCTGAACCTGTCAAAAGCATATAGGTTATGCTGGCAACTGATTTATTTATTTGAAAAGTATTCATTTTTTACCACAAATCTTCATTTCGGTGTGTACGCAATAACTCGATGACACCAACAAAAACTAGCAAATGTCAAAACAGAGGGTGATTACTTTCGAGCTTCAGAATTAATGACTAGAGGATACAAAATGGGTGACAACACCACTAGTTACGCTAATTTCTTTCGTTGTTATAATTAATAAAAATAATCTATAATTTCACATATTTATTCCACTTAATCGTAACACTTTTTCATTTCCAATTGATTTTGCATCCAAAAGACCCATCACAATAAGGCTATGTGAATTACACATTGATATAATGGTATCAACTTCTACTCTCTTCCTTGTTACAGATAGCCCTCATAAGGGCAAACTGCTGCATCCTTTACATTTTCCTGGAACACCCATGATATCTCTTACTAATTATTATGCACATATTTTTTATATTTTATTATTGATTTAATTATAATTAAAATCGTACACTAGTTACTTTTTGTTTCTTAATTTCTCTAATTCACTTCAATTTGAATCAACCATATTTTAATATTGACTTTGTACTCTTCAATTCTTTGAGATGTTTTATTAAACATTTCAAGCTCAAACTAATTAGATTATCAAATAATTAAATTTAAAAAAAAAAAAAATCTTAACTTTGAATGTCTTCTAAAGGTAACAATCACTATAGTATTGACTTTTTGTATTTAAAAGTATTATGAAATATTATATAAGTAAAAAATGATACTCTAATTGACATATTCAATCAAGTGAAGTCTTAATTTTATTTTTAAATATTTTTAAAATAATCTTGATAGTTTACATAATAATTGATTCTATTGAAAAAGTTTTCAAAACTTTAATCAATAAAAGAGATTTAAACATTTGTATTGTATTGTATTGTAATGTAACGTACAATAATTTATATATGCTTATTATTTTCTTACAAAATATTACAAGAAAGGTAATGATGTCAATTGAAAAAGAAAATTTAATTATTAAATTATAATTGATTATAATATTTTTATAAATTTTATGAGAATAAAATGTGTAAAAAATATTAAATAAATTTACCTCTATTTTGCTAAATTTTGGCTTTAGCCCATCTATTCTATTGAGTCCCCCTATTATATTGAAATTCATGAACAATGGACTTAATAAATTAGCATGCTTTTCAAATTTTTCAAGTAACAAGTGTCTTCGAGTGATATTGATCTTTCTAAAAAAAAAAGTATATATATGACGTTTCTTGAAATGACCGCAATTCTTCTTTCTTGATTAGTACCTGTGCGATTCTATGTTGAAGAAGAAAATGGTGATGGAAGACTTAATAGTGATAAATAGCATAGAGAAAAAATTAACGTGAGAGTTTAGAGGCAGGATTGATCATTGCGAACCCTATTTATAAGATGCGGTTGGCGTAGCTTGTACGTCGTGTTGTCTACCTTGTTCATTTGATTTCATTGGGTGATTTCAAATCTTATGACATAAACTAGTGAAATTATCGTGTTTTGCGCGACTATAGTTTTTTTAGTATGTATAATTTTTTAAAAATCTTTTTACAACATACAAAATATATTATTTTTTTTGTATTTTCTTAAATACAAATTATTCATATGTATATAGTAGAACAATATTTATGATAGTGAAGTAAATGGATAAGAGGTCATATTTTGAAATAACAATATATTATGTTATTTTTGTATATTTTAATTTCCTCTATCTTTTTTCTTTGTAGTCTTGATTCTCCATACAAATTCTTATTTATTTTTTAAAAAAAAAAAAACTTTTGAACGTCTTAATTATGTCCTTATTATTATATTTTGTTTATTATAATTTTGTAAATATGAATTAATTTTTTTTAAGAATTATGAAAATGAAATACACAAAAAATATAAATGGATATTTAAGAGTAAAGTTAGAAATAAGATGAAGAGATATGAATTATAAATAATTTAAATGTATAATTTATTAAACATTAAATACATTAATAATTTTGCATTGATTTATTATAAAATTAAATAAATGAATTGTGAAAATTTAAACCTTTTGATTAGCAAAAGCCTTTTTAGGCAATTGAATAGGATTATTACCTGTGTGATTCTATGTTGAAGAAGAAAAGGGTGATGGAAGACTTAATAGTGATAAATAGCATAGAGAAAAAATTAACGTGTTTAGAGGCAGGATTGATTATTACGAATCCCTATTTATAGTTTTTTTTAGTATATATAATTTTTTTAAAATCTTTTTTCAACATACAAAATATATTTTATTTTTTTTGTATTTTCTTAAATACAAATTATTCATATGTATATAGTAGAACAATATTTATGATAGTAAAGTAAATGAATAAGAGGTCATATTTTGAAATAACAATATATTGTGTTATTTTTGTATATTTTAATTTTCTCTTATCTTTTTTCTTAGTAGTCCTTGATTCTCCATACAAATTCTTATTTCTTTTTTTAAAAAAAAAAAACTTTTGAACTTCTTAATTATGTCCTTATTATTATATTTTGTATATTATAATTTTTTTAATATGAATTAATTTTTTTTAAGAATTATGAAAATGAAATACACAAAAAATATAAATGGATATTTAAGAGTAAAATTATAAATACGATGAAGAGATATGAATTATAACTAATTTAAATGTATAATTTAATAAACATTAAAGAAATTAATAATTATGCATTGATTTATTATAAAATTAAATAAATGAATTGTGAAAATTTAAACCTTTTGATTAGCAAAAGCCTTTTTAGGCAATTGAATAGGATTATTATGTGGGGAAAAAACACCACTAAGGAGTTTTTTCGGTTCTTCAACATTCCTCAAAGTCAAGAGAATATAATGAGTTTATCCAAGAAATTGTATGAATAAAAATTTCATATTTTTGTTGTCAGTAAATCTCAATTCCTAAATTAGACATAATAAAAACATACTCTATTTTTTTTCATCAATTAATTTGATCTTATATATTTCAAAAATAATAGTGGCAATGAAAGAGTCAACTAATTCTATATATACAATGAAACTCTTTCATCTTAACCGTATATGTTTTATTCTTTGAGTATTTATTAAATCACCAGTAATCACCTACCAAAGCAAAGAAAAAAAAAATGTCACAAGATATAAATTTCTAAAATTAAGAGAAGTTTATTAGCACATTTTTTTTTTCTTTGGTATAGTTAATACTTCAGGTTGGTATAATATAGGATTTGAGGCTTTGGTATGGTCGGCACATCTAGAATCTTCTAAGGCTTTGGCAAGGCTGGAATATTTACTCTTGAAATGTGATGTAAAAAATTGCTTACTACAAATTAGGAAAGAAAAATGGAGACGAACGAGTTAATATCTCAAAAAATTACTCAATTTTGAAAATTTGTCTAGCAATTTCTCAACTTAGGTGTTTGTATCAATAAAATCATGCAACTAAATTTGTCATTAATTAAATATATGATATAGCTTTAATTGATCCACATGCAATTAGAAACAAATTCATTCACAATGTATCCATTAACCCAATGAAAAAACCCAACACATCGTGCTCGCTGGATTGACAGAACGCTTATCGTGCTCTTCAACTTGTCTCTGTTTTGATGTTTATCGTCCATAGCCTGACAGAGAGTGGGGATCGAGTGGATCCAAAGAAAGATAACAAGCAACAATCTGAATTAGCTAATAAACTTGCCCACTGAAGGGGTTTGATCCCATGGCCATTCGCCCATGCTCACGAACCATTTGGAATGCATAGATTCTCAAGTAACAAAACATAGCTTTTTAATTGAGTTAATGGGTAGAATTGTGAATAAATTTGGGTCTAGTTGTACGGTGATCAATAAAAATAATGTCATATATTTAATTTATAATAAAAACTCAATACAAATATATAAGTTGAGTGATTTTACTAATACAAAACGAAGTTTGATAATTTTACTAGATAAATTTCTAAATTTGAGTGACCTTTTGAAATATTAGCCCGAACTAAACAAAGTAACATAGATCAGAGCTATATTACACATACGGTATACATATAGAAAATAATAAAATACTCATAGTATAATGACACATCAAACATGGTACATCCAATTCAAATACTACTATAAAAGAATTACAATTTCCACTCCTAGCAGAAAGTATCCAATACTATCTCCATGTCACAGCTCATGTCGTAAGCTTCATAGACTAAGATCGAAATCCCAAAATATCAGTTGGGTACTTCCTAATAGAGTGAAAGTAGCATATAATTTACTCAAGGAGTAGCAGGTTTGTATGGTGGAGAAAGTGAAGAAAGAGTTGGTTTAGGAAGATCTGGAATTTCAAGCTTTGGCATAGTTGGGACTTTTAGTTTTGGAAGCTCTGGGATTTTTGGCTTTGGTAGTTCTGGGATTTCAAGTTTGGGCATAGTTGGTACTTCTGGCTTAGGAAATTTTGGGATTTCAGGCTTTGGAAGCTCTGGGACATTAGGCTTTGGCAGTTCTGGGATTTCAGGCTTTGGCATAGTTGGTACTTTAGGTTTTGGCATTGTTGGAATTTTTACCTTTGGAAGCTCTGGGGCTTTTGGCTTTGGTAGTTCAGGGATTTCAGGCTTTGGCGTAGTTGGTACTTCAGGCTTTGGAAGCTCTGGGGCTTTTGGCTTTGGTAGTTCTGGGATTTCAAGCTTTGGCGTAGTTGGTACTTCAGGCTTTGGAAGCTCTGGGACTCTTGGCTTTGGCAGTTCTGGGATTTCAGGCTTTGGCATAGTTGGTACTTCAGGCTTTGGAAACTCTGGAACTTTTGGCTTTGGTAGCTCTGGGATTTCAGGCTTTGGCATTGTTGGGACTTTTAGCTTTGGAAGCTCTGGGGCTTTTGGCTTTGGTAATTCTGGAATTTCTGGCTTTGGCATAGTTGGTACTTCTGGCTTTGGAAGTTCTGGAACTTTTGTCTTTGGTAGTTCTGGTATTTCAGGCTTTGGAGTAGTTGGTATTTCAGGCTTTGGAAGCTCTGGGACTTTTAGTTCTGGGATTTCAGGCTTTGGCATTGTTGGGACTTTTAACTTTGGAAGCTCTGAGACTTTTGGTTCTGGGATTTCAGGCTTTGGCATTGTTGGGACTTTTAACTTTGGAAGCTCTGAGACTTTTGGTTCTGGGATTTCAGGCTTTGGCATTGTTGGGACTTTTAACTTTGGATGCTCAGGGACTTTTGGCTTTGGTAGTTTTGGGATTTCCGGTTTTGGGATAGTTGGGACTTCTGGCTTTGAAAGTTCTGGGACTTTTGGCTTTGGTAGTTCTGGAATTTCTGGCTTTGGCAGACTCGGTAGCTCGGGCTTTGGTAGAGTTGGAACTTCAGGCTTTTTCATTGCCGGAGGAACCTCAGTCTTAGGCACTGATGGGATTTCTGACTTTTTCAAGGGAGGAAACTCTAGTTTTGGCATTGAAGGAATCTCGGGCTTTGGCATAGTAGGAAGCTCAGGTTTTGGCATAGTAGGGATCTCAGGCATCTTAGGCTTTGGCAAAGTTGGTAACTGGGGCTTCGGTAGAGTTGGTAGCTCAAGCTTTGGAACAGCAGGGATCTCAGGCTTTGGTATGGTTGGAAGCTGAGGCTTCGGCACAGTTGGGATTTCAAGCTTTGGCAAGGCTGGAACTTTTGGGAGTTCTGGTTTAGGTATCTCAGGAACGGGTGTCCCAAGGAGGTGGCGTGCAGTCGCGCCACTTATGTTGCCATGAATGAAGAATATATTGAGAAATGCAAGCAGTAAGAGAGATGATATGTGGTGATGTTGAGCCATTTTTCTGCAGATGGTAGAAGCTAAAAGAAAGAATAATGTGTATAAGAGTGGATGTGGCATTGGCTTCAAGTCTGTTGCTTTATATAGGTTTTTAAGAATGCAATTACAAGGACTTCTAAGAGTTTGTGATCTGAGTAGTTGAATTTCTCATCAAACTAATTATCTTATAGTTTGGTACGGTACGTCAGAAGTCAATGTAGATGACCTAAATTGCATAATAGTGTAAACCTGTCACACTATTATGGATTGGAGACATATTCACTCATATGGTATCCATATTCAAACTTTTGGTAAATCAGTCTTCACAACTGTCTCTCTATCTACTCTATGCTTTGGACAAATATCCTTCTATGGACCATCATCCCGCTATGCCACTCTAGGCTTCTCTCTTCCTCCACTCTGCTTCATATCCACTCTTCAGCCTTCGTGGAAAAAAGAAAGTACAAATAGCAGCAAAAAATAAATAAAAATCAGTCCACTGGTAAACCATATAACCTGGCAACATATGCAGGATTGTGTTAAAATATACTCACTACTCGTTGGATGTGTAAGGATTTACAGAAATGTTTACAATGTCCTAGACCACTCCACCCACCAGCTTAAACCTTTGGATCGAATACTCATATCTTTCTCAACTAGAATCCTCATGTGCCTATTCCATGCAGTCATTTCAACTACCAAACCACATTTTAGGATTCTTATTAAAGCATGCAACACAAAATGTTCAATCCTGTTTACTACAAGTCTACAAAGCATGCATTTGTTCCATGACACTTCTTCCAGCATCTTCCGTTTAAACCATATTGGCCATTTGTAGAGTAAAATGTGTTATTTTGAAACTAACCATAGGCACTTACAATTTTCTTTCCAAAGTGAAACCAAACAGAGAAAAGAAATACTTGCTACTGAACTCTGAACATATGAAAGAACGGCAGCTATATCATTTTGAAGTTTTAACCAATCAAAGTCAATAAACAAGCCTGTGTATTTTATGGTCCCAATGGATAAGAACTGCTCTTATCTCCACCTGAGATTTTTGGTGGTTATCCCTCGTGTGCATTCAGTTTAACTGGCCCTGCGGAATTTCTTTGTTATTAGAAAAAGAAAAAGTGAATTCAGTATAACTGCAACATAAATAGAATGAAAAGGAGATCATACCTTCTCACAGAGGTTGCATCGCTGGTTAAAACTGAGGCTGGAAACAGCAATTTAGTAACTTTACCCAACTCCAACTTGAACCAAGTTGGAAGTGATATAAGAACTTATCAGAACAAAACTAAGTTTATATCTGACTTTGCACACAATCGTTGTGGGGAGTCACCTGAAAACACATAAATAGAAGAGAGAATCTGGCCAACCTTCAATTTGCATCATCTACTGTGCTCGTTATGTCATAAATCCCCTACTGAAGATAGGTCGCCAAACTATGATAGAGAGTTTCGCCTTTTGAAGCGCCAGTCGCATAAGGTGACGGGGCCAGGCCTAGTCAGAAAGGCTTTGATGACTCAAGGTTCATATAAAGTGAGGGGAAGAGGGGGCAGCCCTCAGCCCGATCATCCGATTCGCTCTTTCCTGGGGTATCTAATAACCTTGCTTCTGCTCGCCGCTGGCGCACCTCTCCTAACTATTGCCCATTTATTCTGGAATAATCTTTTTAGGAGGGACCTGCACAGCTCCTGCGACCAATGACAAATGTGTTCTCTACCTGCATAAAAATGAAATCAAAGTCGAAATATCCTTTAACCATCATTTCAGATGGAAAAATGAACCAGACACTACAAGTCACTCCCCGACCACCAGCTCCAAAACAAGAGCTTAGACAAAGAAACGAGGAAAGCAAAGAGAAGAAAGTATATAAAAAGAGAATTTGAATAGGAACCTCATGCAACTTCATTGTTAATGAATAAAGTTTAATTATCATCACAAATTTCCGTCGAGCATAATTAATGAGATCCCAATTTCACATGGAAGTTGTAAATGTAAATCCATTTCACAAGTTCTTATCATGATTTTGGATATCAACGAATTCCAATCCATAATTTATTTATAGATCTCCAAATAATATTGCAGGAACATCATGCTAATTGAGAGATTACATGTTGCACCAAATTCCATTACCATTAAAGAATATAAGATATGCACATTGTTACTGAATGAAGGTGACAGGAATGCAGAATCTAAAAACAAAAGAAAAAAAAGAAAGGGAAATTCAAGAAAGTCGCATATCGGAAGATTAATGGGGGCAAGTCTTACTCACTTTAAGAGAATTAACATCAATATGATGATCTGAACTTGCCACCAACTGACCATTTTTGGCACCAAAAGAAAGGAACCAAAATATATGTACTGAAAATGCAACCCAAAATGTATACACACTTGGCAATACAAAACATGATTATCAACAAGGAACAAAGGCAAATATTAGGAACAGCTAGTTGTTCTTCGTAAGGACTAAGAAGGCACTGGACTTGCCACACTGTGAATTGCAGAGGCTTCACCTGATTGGAAACCTTCCATAGTTGGCAGACACATGCAAGAGTCCACACAAGCAAGCATGACAAACTTCCCTTCAAATTGTACGTTGAAACTTCAACACTAAGCTATGAAATTAAGGTGAATTACTGATTGAGAGTGTGTAACAAGAAAATATATAACAGCTGCAGAAGAAAAGTTACAATTGGTTCTTGGGAATATGCAAGATTTACTTCCTTCTCAAAGTCACTTGTTTCACCTGGAATGCCCTTAGAGAGGCTTGCCTAACACAAGACAATCTCAGGAGAAAAGGAATAATTCTCATCAACAGATGTTTCATGTGCAAGCAGGACAATGAAACTGCAAACCATCTCTTTTTGCACTGCCCTGCAGCAGTTGGCTTATGGAATTTGTTTTACCCCTTATCTGGACTCCAATGGGTAATGCCCTTCTCCATGAAAGATGCCTATGTAATTTGGTCACTGTGGAGAGTAGATAAAACCATCAAAAGAATCTGGAGAATGATCCCAATAGTTATTTTTGGTGTCCTTGGAACGAGAGAAATAGCAGATGCTTTGATGGAATCTCAACTCCTACTAGCACACTCAAGGCTAGATGTTTTGAATGTTTATTCAGTTGGCACTTTCTTTCCCCAGTAAACAATAGGGATAACTTTTTGGATTTTGTTAGCTCCATTTCTTTAGCTTGGTAGAATATTCAGGGAATTCTTTGGCTGTTTTACAGGTTTAGGCCTAAGTTTGCTTCACGTTTTGATAGAAGCAGCTTCTTTTGCTCTCTTGTAATGCTTTTCTAATATGATTTGATTACCTTACCCAAAAAAAAAAAAGGCCACCTATTGGTGATGTGAAGCTCTTCCTTGTAAATTGTCACGTCTCAAACAAACCTCATTTGCTGCCAACCAAGAGACATTGCACTTTGAATGGAGCCTTAGTTTTTCCAGATCTGTCTCCATGGCCAATTTTTTCCTTGAAAATTTTGTTGTCAAAGCATTTAAAAGATCCAAAACCAAGACTTATAATCATGTATAAAGAGAAATGGGGCAAAAACTTGTAACATTGTATGCGGCAGACGAGTCCCTCTTATTTAAATGGAAGCTTAGCATATATCAAAAATTTATCCTAACAGATTCAAAAATGTTGACGTCATTTCTCACAAGGGAAAAAAATCAAAACTATATGAATCTATTACTTGCAAGTTGCAAGGGTTAAGATCCTGGACTCTTAGCTCCAAACAAGCAACAACAAGGATACTTAAAAGCAATCAATTGCCTGAGATAAGTAGATAAAAGACTTAGTTTCAAGCAAACAGAGTTCAAGATAAAGTTAAAACTTATGTGGCACAACTGAAGGGAAAAAAAGAACAGGCAAACAAGGCCCTCTGAGAACCTATTTGATCTTTTAAAGATAGAAACATAGGACACTGATCATAAATTATTTAAGCTGTACAATAACAAAACCAAGATTACTGATGCAGTATGGAGATTAGAGCAAAAAGCTGATTATTGCAATTACTTCAATGCAAACTAGCAATACATTAGCATTACAATGAAAACATCAAGGCCAATGCCTGAGTAGCTTTTCATCCCTTACTAAAACATACAAAAGAGAAAAGGAAGCTACAACTAGAACAAAAGAAATGCCTTACTTCGCTAGGCAGCCTTAACCTTATCATCACCCACAGCATTGAGTATAGGAAGACTGCTTAGGAATTCATCAAGACCTTCAAAAAACTCAATCCCTTCAATGTTCCCATCCTCCCCTGTTCCAGCTCCATTGCCTTGGCCCATCCCAGGTGCAGGGGGCTCTTCAACCTCATTACTGAATTCAACATTCAAATCCAACTTCCCAACATCTTTGGTAACCCTTCCAGCTTGCCTTCTTGTGTTACCAGCTCTCTTGCTAGACTGAGCTGTTGTAACATTGGGCACTTCTACACCCCCTTGAGTCGCTGAAACATCTTGCACATCATCACCAGCTTTCCCTACAACATTTTTTCCCTTGTCAGATTTCTGTATCTTGGCCTTCTTTCTCCTAATCCTTTTACTTTTTCGTTTCCCACTCTTTGCCTTCTTCATCTTATTATCACCCTTCCAATCCTCATCTGACTCCTCACTCGACTCTGATAATCCCAGAAACACATCCTCATAATCATCAATATAAACTCTCGGAGCAGATGGCTTTCTTACACCTCCATGTTTATTAAACATGGGTGCAAATGGAGTCCAGCTCGAAATATTGCCTTTGTATTTCTTAAAAATCTCCACGGAAAATCCTAAAGGCATAAATCCCCAACAACAGAAATAAGCTTCTTGTCCCTCTATAATTGGCGGCGGAGAGGCAATCTTTACAGCCTGAAATGCCCTCTTGCACTTTTGACACCTCAAAGTACAATCCACGTACTCTAAAGGATACTCATACATCAGATAACAATAAGGACATGCAGTCCAGAAACTCGGAACAGCATGACTTGATGCATCTGCACCCTTCTCTTTTCCCCTGACATTGTTCACATTGTTGTTACTGATACTAACAGAATGATTCTGATTGTTCCCAAAAAAAACCTCATTGCTCACATTGTTGTGACTAGTATTAGCAGACTGATTTTGATTGCTCCCAAACAAACCCTCATTGTTCACATTTCTATTGGTACTAGCAGACTGATTTTGATTGTTCCCAAACAAACCCTCATTGTTCACATTTCTATTGGTACTAGCAGACTGATTTTGATTGTTCCCAAACAAACCCGCATTGTTCACATTTTTACCAGTACTAACAGAGTGATTTTGATTGTTCCCAAACAAACCCTCATTGTTCACATTTCTACCAGTACTAGCAGAGAAATTTTGATTGTTCCCCAACAAGCCGTCGTTTCTTTGTGGTGCCTGCTTATTACCTTGTTGATGTACAGAAACTACTTCTTGTTGCTCTCTTCTCGACTCCATAGACGCTACTCGATGTTGCCCTCTTGTCGACTCTAAGGAAGCTACTTGCTGTTGCCCTCTTGTCGACTCTACAAAAGCTACTTGCTGTGGCCCTCTTGTCGACTCTGCAAAAGCTACTTGATGTGGCCCTCTTGTTGACTCTGCAAAAGCTACTTGTTGTTGCCCTCTTGTTGATTCTGCAAAAGCTACTTGCTGTTGCGCTCTTGTGGTACTTGATCCAAAGGTAAAGGGGTGTTGTTCTCTGTCCGGACTAAGCATAGTAGAGTTTACTGGCTGTGTCTGATTTCTGCTCAGAAATGTTACCGGCTGCTGCTCTCTAGTCAAGCTGGACACAGAAGTCATTGACTGGGGTTGTGGGTCTTGAAGAAATGTTACAGTCTGCCGCTCTCTGCTTGAACTCGGAACAGAACTCACCGGATGCGACTGTGGTTGACTCTGAAAAATCATAGAACTTTGTTGCATGAAACCAACTGGGTTATTAGTAGGTGGAGGAGGAGACGACACGGGGTTAAGGTTAAGAAAAAACCCAATTTCTTTATCATAAACACTTCTCCTAAAAGCGTTTGAAAGAACTGACCAAGCATCAACAACAAGATGAAAAGCATGGTCAGAGAAAGGGAAATTATTCTTCTGAGGGTTCAATAGGAGCGCAAGACGTCGGTACTGATTAGCGATAAGTTCAGAATCATGGGTTTGGTTGGAAGGAATTTGAAGAATAGAGTAGTAGTCAAGATGCTGGTTGTTGATCCGCTTGTCGCCGGCGATTAGGGTGTCAACGATGGCAAGAATTTGGTCGGCAGGTAAAAGGGTCGGGTCGGATTCATGGGCCCGGGTCGCAAATGATTTGCTCCCAACTAGGTCACGGTTAGTCAATAGCTTCTCGGCGATTGATAACCACCGTATCGCCTCCGCTCTCGACGTATTTCCGGCGCCGTTCATGAAGAATGGATGTTCCATTTTTGAGTAATTTTTTTTTTTTCAACTTTCAGTTCCAAGAAATGAAGAAATTGAAGTGAAGAAGAAAGAAAAGAGAGAGAAATTAAGTGTAGCAGTACTATATTAACTGCTACGAAGAAGGACACAAATTATTAGATACAAAATGACATAAAGGCCACGTGTTTGTAGACTTTATAACAATGAAACTACCCTTAGATTAAAGGGTAAAAAGGTAAAATTAAATGTTTACTGTGGTAAAACATAAATTTATTTGTTAATTAACTACCCGTTGTGATTTGTTTCAATAAAATTATAGGGATATTTGTTATTACTATGATTCATGGAAGTAAAAACTATACTTAATTACTAAATGCAAAGTGAGTTAAATTAAGCTATCCATTAGTAGTAACTTAAGTTAAAATTACATATCTATATTAAGATATTTAATTAATACTCCCTATGTCCCTACTTACTTGTCCACCTTTTCTTTTATAGTTATTCTTAATTACTTGTTCATTTTGACAAATTTAAAAAAATAATTTTTTTTATCTATTATATTCTCAATTAAATGACTAATTACTTTTAAAAATGCAGAAAGTTTCATTCATTTCATAATTAATAAAGGCAAAATGATAAATTCACTATGTTATTAATTAATTTTTTAATGAATGTGTCAATTTAAAAGTGAACAAATAACCAGTAACAAAGTTAATTTAGCAGTATATACGGGTTAAATTTATTGCACTATACAAACAGTTGAACAATGAACGATTCACACGTGGCAGCTTAAGAATTTAAAGTGGAAAGACAGTTTAATAATAGTAGAAAATAATTTAATATTGCGTAAGTGTGGTAAATATAGCTCTCCTAGAAAGGAAAAGAAAAGTGTTGTATGGTTGACTATTTTCCAATTCGAGAAAAGTGAGCAAATTGCTACATAGTACATTCGACCACTTTAACTAATATTTTACGAGTTAGAATTTTATAATATATTTTATATAATTTTTGAATATTAAAATTTTTATTTAAAATATTGAATAAATGTAATTTAACTTAATTTTGAAAATTAGTTAAAATTGACTTTCGCAATATGAGAATTAAAAATAGACAGAGAGAGTATCATTTAGCAACCATAACAATTAGGAGTGTCAAAAAGAGGCAGGATGAATTTAATTTGAACAAATTAAAATGAATAAGTTATTGAATCGCTTAAAAGTTATTTGAATTAAAATTGGCTAAAAATGTTTAATGATTCAAACACGTTTAATACTTACTAAGTTTAAATTTTTCTGTTTGTATTTTTATAATATGTATAACTATCTAATAAAATTTTCTTTTATCTTTATTATGGTTATTATCAAATATTGTTTTGAAATATATTTTAATAAAAATTTCACTGATCTATTTGGTTGCATATCATTCCAACTTTTAAATGTATGAGTGTTAATCGTGTGCTTTAATTCGATTTTGAATATTATTGATTCGTTTTATCGATTATCGATTTATAAATATGTCAAACTATTATAAAATCGTTAAGATATCGATTATTGATTGTTAACAGATTAAGTGTCAAATTTTGATTTTGATATGTGAAGTTGCTTCTTGTTTGTACAATTGGGGACAAACTTTATAGAATTGACTGTGGAGCATGAGATATATGAGAAATGAAGTGAAACATTTAGTCAAGTGTCTTTATATACCTTATCGGTTAACCAATTAAAAATAAATCTTAAAATATATTGTTTAAGTAGAAAAATAGTGTACACATATAACATTGAATCCATTTTATACTAGAAATTTTTTGGGTAGCGACAAAAGAAGCTAGAAGAATTTATGGTCAAATAATAGTTAAGAATCACAACTTGTAAAGGTTGCATTTTATATCAATATACGACTGTCACTCAATCTCCCATTTTATTCCTAATTATATACTAATAATATATAATTAAATCAAGATATTTCCTCTGTTTTAACGAAATTTAGTGAAACATGATAGATAAAGTGTTGGCAATTATGTCATCAATCAAACATGAGTTTGCAAACTTACAATTGTAAAATAAGTATTATTTTGAAGTTGAAGGTTCGGCCCACTTTAGATGATGCAAGGCCCAATACAGATTGATCCAAGCCCGTTATTGTTTTCAAGTTTTTTCACAAATTGCTCCTAATTTTAGCTCTTAAATATGAGGAAAAATTACAGAAATCCCACATTTTAGTTTACTTATTACCATTATTTCCTATAAGTTTTACAAATCTCCAAAATTCCTCATTTCGCGCATCAGATTAGTGTATCTCGCGCATCAGATTAGTGTATCATATATAAAATGTACTGTATCATGTATAAAATGTACTGTATCATGTATAAAATGTAATGTATCTTACTTAACGATTAATGTATCTCGCGCATCAGATTAATGTATCAGCGCTTATATTATAGTATCTGTTTGAGGGATTTCTGTAATTATAAACTTTTAAGGGATAAATTGTAATTTTGCCTTAAAAGTATGTGATTTCTGTAATTTGCCCTAAATATGATAGGTCTTTAATTTTTGTTCTTGCTTCTTATTTAATAAAATTTATAGATCAAAGTGCTCTTATCATGATTTAATTCGCTCGGCATAAGTTTATAGAATTTTTTATTATGTAGGAACTAAGTTTTGCTCGATATAAGTTCTATAGAAATTAAGATATGTAATACGATATAATTTATTATACTTTTTACGACATAACTTGTGATATATTATAATACGAATATATAATTTATGCCGAACAAAATATTATTTATTAGTTTGATGTCAAGAATCTATCAGACCACCTTTTCTTCTTTTTTCCTTTAACTATTGAAGGACAAAAATTAAAACCACCCAAAATATGGCGATTTGTTATGAATGGCCTTTTTTTAGTTCATGACATTTATAAAGCGCGTGTGTATGGAAAAGTGTGAAAAAAACTAGACAGATGAAGTTCAGCGGTGCCAATATTAATCGGTCACTTTGAAAAAAATTGTAAGGAGTCATTTGCACTTTTACTCCAATTTGTGCTAATCTTTAATTTTTTTTATCCTTTAATATTAATAATTTTTCCCCCATTTACGTCACGCGCTTTTAATGAACTTCTCCCCAATTAAGTGTAAAATCAATGGCTAAACATCAATCCATTTGAAACACAAAAATTAAGAAGACCAATCTATTATTAATTAGAAAACGTGTAATTAAATGAAAAATATTCGTTATCAATATTTCTGTGATACTAAATAGTAGTAGTAAGCCCAAACAAAGGATAGGTTTTTGTTAACATTTTCTTTTCCATTCAATTCCATGTACACCAATGTCATTGGATCAACATTGGTCCTGAGATGGTCCTCCTCAATGGTTCAGACTGCACATTTACTCTCTTATGATCTTCCAAAAACTGGTTAACAAAGAGAAAGTGATGTGAAAGTTCTTTAAGAAACTGATACTTAATTCAAGTTGAAATAACAAAATTGTAAAGATATGATGCTTGGACCTAATTCAACCCCAAAAGCTAGTTCACGAGGAGAGGATTGCCCGGTTATTACTCAGCTGATGTGAAACTTTAATCCACTTTAACATCCCCTTCATGCCTGATCCTTGCTTTAGTTGGGCCTGAGCGAGAAGGAGGTGTTAAAGTGGGTTAAAGTTGAGGAATGGACTAGTGGTTAGTTTATGTGAACTTAAGCAATCCTCTATGGTGAATTAATTTTGGTGTTGAATTAGGTCTAAGTATCATATTTATACAAAAATATTGAAGAAGTGAATGATTATGGTCAATAAATTTTACCTTAACCATTTTTTTCAAGAAATCATTCTCCATGAGAAGCTCCAAATGTTGAGACTCCAAATATGCTTCACGAGCCTTATAAGCATAATCGTCAACATAAAATAAAAACAAAGGATGAAATGAGAGTGTCAAAATTTATTGGGATAATAGAAAGTCATGAAAATTAAATAGCTTACCAGTCTCATCTCATGTGTTCTAGCAGCAACTTCTCTGTTTTTAATTTTTTGTTTAGCCATTTTGAGAAGCCTTTGTTCTTCACTCATGACGACTCCTCTGTATTTCCTTTTCTGTCTCTTTCTGCGATGGTTGTTAGCCTTAGTTTGGCCACAGAAGAAGTACCTTATAACAGGGCTCGAGGAATCATTTGCATTGCTAATACTTGTGTATTGCGAGGCCATTTCCTCAATCATCCGTTCAGTCTCAACTACATCTTCTCCCAATTGATCATTTAAATTTATTGATGTTTTTGTTGCTGGAGTGAGTTTTGTTCTTTCAAATGCTTCAAAATCCTTGGAAATTTGCATAATAGTACTACTTGATTGTGTATCATAGTTTGAGAAGCCACTTGCCATGCCATCTCCTTCATAAACGTTACTATAGCATCCAAAAGGATTGTCAGATGGATACACATTGCTAGAGTCCATTTCTTCGATCATCTTTTCAAACTCGTCTACATTTTCTTCCAGTTGATCCATATTATTATTGAAATCTATTGATGTTTTGGTTGTTGAAGACAACTCTGTACTTTCAAAAACTTCAAAGTCACTAGAAATTTGCATAATAGTGGATTGTGCATCATAGTGAAGATAATCATAATTATTTTGGGCAAAGTAATTGTCCATAAAGTCTTTAGGATCTACATCATCTATGGACTTCTTTTTCTTATAATTATTAAAAGCTTGATAGAGCTTGTCAAGTTGATCATCCATTATCAACCTATCCAAGTGTTTGTCTTCTTTTCTACATGTAAAATTCAAGTCCATGGCTATATGAAGAAAGTTTTAGTCAAGAAGCCTTATTTTTGTTGGTTGATTTTGGTGTTGCTTAGTTTTTTATTTAGCACAAGGTGTGTGTGGGGAATATATTCTGCCAAATGAATGTCACCAAGTATTGGAGTTTTGTTTTTAAAAAAAACCCCTTTTGGCAATATTCCAGAAATTTTTTGAAGTTGCAAAATGTTCCATTTTCTTGATAAATAAAAGGAAATGCTAAAAGATGTCCTGAGTTGTGAGTACAAAGCAGATGGACCCAAGCCCATTCCTAAAGTAGGGGATATATAGGTAGGAATGAAAATGGGGCGGTGGGGCGGGGTCGGGTTTAGTTTAATCTGTAAATTTTTTAATCCGCTCCGCCTCGCATAACAACTTTTTTTATTTTGAATCCGCCCCACCCCGCCCCGTACAGACACCCCGCATAATTTTTTAAATATTTTCTTTTTCTAGTTAAGTTTGATACTAAAAATAAAATTTATAAAAAAATTCATTTTTCATCAAGTTGTATTAATTTAATCGATAATGATTTAGAAATTTATTTTTTAGAGGTCAATTGGGAAACAGGTAAGAAATTGTATTATTTTTTATTGAACTATTTATATTTACTATCTTCAATATTTTAGTAGTTGTAAAGAAATTGTCTTAATAAATAATGCTCTATCACTCTTATAATATGTAAAAAGTTAAAATTAAGTTTGAACTCACATAAATCACATATACCCACAACCCGCCCTACCCCACATTAGTTTCTTAAACAACCCACTTTAACCTGCCCCACATCCCTCCCGCCTCACACAACCTTAAACCCACCCCACCCCGCATAGCCTTAACCACACCCCGTTCCGCATCCGCCTCGCCGCATTGCCATCATTAGAGATAGGCTCAACTAGTCTAAGTTTCCAGCTTTGCATACTTGTGAAACATAAATATACATGTGAAAAATAATAAAACTTTGATAGCTATAAAATTTTGAATTCATAAATAAACAAGTAAGATTTACTCAAGTGGTTGAGCACCTCCACCATTAATCAGTAGATTGATGATTCGAGTTAGAGGGTACATGAGAAAACTATTTGTTCTCCTAAGTAGAAAGAAAAAAAAAATAAGCTAAGAAATATGATGGAAACTTTAAATAATGAACTCACCAAATTAAAATTTTAGACTAATTTTTCTTATGAACAATAAGAATATTCATTTACATCCCTATAGAAATTAAATTCCTGACATGTTTAAAATCATAACACTTAAACGATAGTAATACTTTCCGTATGTTATACACATTCATTAAGATCATTATATTAAAAAAATTACGTAGACAATATCACCGGTTCTTGTCCTTCAACATATGCTTTCCTTTTTTCTTTTTTCTGGGTTGAAGGATTGGTGGTAGGTGAATTATTTGATATTCATATAATTTATTTTTTTTTTGTTTTCATAACTTGTACCTAAAAACTCTAAAGTAACTAAAAATATCTTGATGACGTTGCGTTCGAAGATCTTGTAGCCCATTAGCTAAATTAAAAAGTTAATTAAATTAAGTTGAATCTTCGGCGCTCTCATTAACTTCCCTAGTGGCCAAATAGACAAATAGTTTGCACCAATGAATTGGTATCAAAATATTAGTTTAATTATGACTAATCAGACTTTTATATTTCTTATAAAGAGAATTATGTTGGTGTATGTACTAAATGGTCCCCTCCTCATAAAGGAGAAACAAAATCTCAGGCGCAGATAACAAAACTTTCGATTATAAGTTATTAAAATTCGAATATATACTTTATAAAAATACTATTTGCCCTTTTGAATTTTAATGGATATATGCATATGCTTCCGTTCACGGAAAATAGATAAATCCAATCAGATTAAAAATCACAAAAACTACAAAATTTTGTATTGTAAATAATTCTTATTTAGTCTCTAAATATTCATGCCCATCAAGCACTAAATAAAATTATGCATGAGTTATTTTGTTGTACGGTCAATCGTACACTGCATTAGTTATGAACTAGAATTCTTTTTTCTAATCTTTCTAGCCAAGCATAGTATTATATATCGTGTGAATGTTTTATTAAGGCTGTCAATGATTTTTTTAAAAAATCTATTCGACAGGCCAAATCAATTTTATGTTTTTTTAAAATCAAATTGAAGGTTTTGATCTGTAATAAATATATAGAGAACATATCAAACAAACAAAAGTATTTCAAAAATATATTTTTATTAGATTCCTCATAGATTAATTTGAACTCACTATAAACCAAATTATAGAATATGGGCTTGGATCGAATTCTGTTGAGTTAATAAATAAAAAAATTCATAACTGACTCAAAATTGGACAAATTGAATAAATCATATTTCACGGGTTATTTTTACCACCCATACTTCTAGTGATTTCCAAACTTATCCTTAATTGAAGTTTAGCCATGAATTTTGAATTAGATTTTAAATCTTTGTATTTGTTTAAAAACAATAAATTGGAGAAATTTTTCTTTCACTCAAAAAGGGTCAAAAAATTCTAAATAAAATACACGTTCAACTCGAACTTGAAATTTCAAAAATCTAAAATTTGAAACTAAATTTTCAAATTCAAATATACGGCCAACTAGTAGCTGAGGGTGTTTTTTCTGGTCAAAATTTTTAAAAAATATCTTCTTTTTAAAAAATCTCATTGAAAATAAATTCTCTAATAAAATTAGGAAAATAAAGTTGATCACGTTGTGTCGTACCTATACTACAACCACCCACCCCTCCCAACCTCCACACCGACCCCTTCTCCCTCCCAAATTGAACAGATAATGGCTCAATGTTGTACAGTGTACTCCCAATATATAGATTTTGGAATCTGATGGTTACTATTTTTTGGGTGAGTAGAGCAAGTGGATATGAGGTCAGCTGTATAAGAAAACTACATATTTTAGGGTAAATCACATAAATATGTTATATCAAGAAACTATTTACCATTTATAGCAACATAATTTTTCTAACTAAATATAACAATTTTTTTGAAATTAAAAAAAAGTACCATCACATCACCTCTTTCTGTGCCCTTTTTGCTCTTCCTCTTCTTCTTTTTATTTTTCTTCTTCTTCGCCTCTTTCTCTGTCATTCTTTATCTTTCTCCTCTTCTTCTTCTTTTTCTTTGAAATTTTCATTTAAATAACTATCCTTAAATCAGTTTTTGCCTATATTTCACTAGTTTTTTCCAAAAACACAACGAGAAGAGGCATAGAAAGACCGAAAATTTGTACAAAATTATGTTTTCAAGTAGAAATTTGAAATCTCTAAAATTACAGTAGCAAGAGTTCACCATTGATGATTATTATAAAGCTTCAAATTTTGAATTCATTATTTGAATTTTACGAATTTGTAGTTTGGATAGATTGTTCCTACAAATAATTGAAAATGTTGTTTGGAGTTTCTATCTCAATTTTAAGAAGGTTTGGTTAAGTTTATACAATTGATTTTATGAGAAATATTATATTAAAACTCGATAAATGTGAAGTTTACGGAACTATGTCGCAATTACATTAAAGTTGTATTAGATATGTTTTATAATTGTATTAAACTTGTATTAAAATTATGAATAATACATTTATAAGACATATTACAAACTTCACTCCCTTTTTAGTGATATCAACTAAAATAATTTAAGTAACACATTTATAACATAGGCACAATACATATTGCAAACATCGCTTTTTTTTTAGTGATACAAATCAAAATAATTGATAAGATATATACAGTACATGTTTTATTATGAATAGTACATTTATAATATATATTGCACACTTCACTCCTTTCGTAGTGATTCCACCAAAAATAATTTAGGTAACACACTAATAATACATTTATAAGACATGCGCAATACATTTTTAATACTTATTGCAGTCGTCACTCATTTTTTTAGTGATATAAATCAAAATAATTTACAAGACACATATAATATAAATTTTATTCGTGAACAATATATTTTTAATACATATTGCAACACTACTCACGTTCGTAGTAATACAAATCAAAATAATTTATAAGACACATATAATACATGTTTTATTCATAATAATACAAGTTTAATTCAATCTATAGATCTCTTGTCTTTCGTTAGTTACATTTTTCAATCATTCTTAATTCTCTCTTCTAATTCAACTTTAATATTATGTAATACACTTCTAATGTAAATTAATTCATAATGCAGTTTATTGGTTGATTTGTTACTATTGAATTACTTGTTTAATTCATTATTGATACACGTTTAATTCACTCTATAGATCAATGTGGTCTTTTATTAGTTACGTTATGCAATTCTTTCTTCTAATTCAACTTTAATATTTGTGTAATACACTTTTAGTACAAGTTTAATTCATTTTGCAGTTTATTTGTTGATTTGTTACTATTGGATCACTTGTTAATTCATTATTGATATACGTTTAATTCTCTATAGATCATTGATTGATTTATTAGTTATGTTTTTTTATTCATGCTTAATTCTCTCTTCTATTTCAACTTTAATATTTGTGTTATACACTTTTAATACAAGTTTAATTCATTTTGTTAGTTATTAGTTGATTTGTTGCGGTTGGATTACTTGTTTAATTCATTATTCATACAAATTTTATTTAGATCATAGAATGTTCTTTCGTTTGCTATATTTTGTATTTATGTTTAATTTTATTCTAATTCAACTTTAATATGTATGTAATACATTTTTAGTTCAAGTTAATTCATTTTGCTATTTTTATATATCTTCATTTGTTACAAAGATGACATCATATCTTCAAATATCACTTTTCTCCTGCGAATTCACCTTTAGATTTGAGAAAGTATAGACCACAAAGATGACACCATATCTTCAAATCTCTATTTATTTAAACCTTCATATCTTCATATATATTCAAATCTACCAATTTTCATCAAGTATGAACACAATTATTTATATAACCTTCATTAGAATGGAAATTATCGACACGCCAAAGCAATAAATAAAAAATTAATCGACTTCTTATATAAACTAAGCAGCCCCAATACTTCGATTTATGAATCCCTAACTTTTCTATAGATCTTCAACCTTCGATGAAAGCCTAATTTTTTTTTTTATTAATATTGAAAGATCAAGGAAGAGCATAGAGAGAGAAGAGTTGCAGGGAGAAAAAAGAAGAGAGAAAGAGTATATAGAGAGACGATGCAGAGAGGAAAAGAAAGAGAGAAGGAGCGTAGAGTGAGAGGAGGTGCCGGGAGGAAAAGAAGGAGTGAGAGACGGAAAGAAAAGGAAAAAGAATGCAAGAGAGAAGATAAATCTAATAAAATAAGTATACATAATATTGTTATATATTGCTATAGATGATAATAATTAAAGAATATGTTTAAAAATAGTAATTATTAATTAAAAGAGATTCACCTAAGTAATTAATCATATTTTATTTGTATGTAGGGCCCTAAGGTGCGTGGGTTGTGTAAGGTTAAACGAAGAGAGTGGGGAGCATTGACAGGTACGAGGGTACAATAAAGTCATAAATTTCTTGTTCACTTCTCCACTCAATAACTCATCTCTCATCTGTCACCTATCACCAGCTGTACGGTAAAGTTTAATATCCCCACTTATCTTTTTCTACTATTTTTTTTTTCACTAACCAAAATACCTATTCCCTCCTTTTCAATTTATACAGCATTATTTGGTTTGACACAATATTTATATATCAGCTGTAAATAATTTTATTAACTGTGAAGAAAGTGAATAATATAAATTGAAACGGACCGGACGATAGTATCTACTAACTTAATTCGAAAGGTAGTTCAAAAGGGGGATTTTCAACTTATCTCCCTTTGAGAGTTAGATATCTGAAGCGTGAACAATTTATTATGGAGGCCAATATTGGAAATAAATTTTGGAATGTATCCTGCTATGATACTATGTAAGTAGAGGTAAGGATTGTTCAAGTAAATTTAAAGAGACTACCTATCTCTTAAAGAGCCAATGTAGAACTCTTCACACACACATATATATATATAAAAGATTTGAACAAAAACTATTAGATTATATTGAATACGTATCATATATTCTAGATACGTCTCTATATCTGCTGAATAATATATGATTGATATCTTTTATATGATACTGAATCACAGTAAATTAGTACGGTAAGTTGCTTCAATTTACATATTTACCATGTTAAATTATCAAGGTTTGGACACATCAGGTCCAGATTAGTTTTATTTCTTCTCTTTGTACCTAGTATGAATTGTTTTTGATATTTGAACATGTTTAAGTTCAGGTTTCAAAAATGAGCCACTATGTATAAAATATATCTTTTTTAAAAGTCATTTATCTATCAATTCTAACACAAAAATCAGTAACATTTGAGTATACCAACACAAAAATCACATAACTTAGAAAATACTAACTTTTTAATGTATAACTCAATTTTTACTCTTTTTAAAAATAGAATAAATAAATATTCAATTAAAAAGTTCCAACCCAAACTCACATGAAGAAAGTAAACAATCCTTCGTATTATTCCCTTTTCTCTACCATTTTAATGTATTTGAGTATTTTTAAATTGTGCGATTTTCGTGTTTAAAATCGTAGTTAAGCAGTAACTTCTATGAAAAAAAAGGAAAAAATAATCACTCTATTCTAATTTATGTAACACACCTTTTTTTTTCAATCAATCTCAAACAAAAAGCAAAGAAGTGAAAATGATGGAGGGAATGGAATGATATTTATTATTATTGAATTACTATTAGAGGAAAGAAAACGGAAAATTACAGTGTGCTTGGCTATATATGGGAATTCAGTTGGTATTTTTGGCCATAAAAGGAATCTTTCGTAAAAGACTCGCACTAACTCAAAGTCGAGCAAAAAGGAAAAAAAATCCTAAAAAAGAAAGAAAACGAAAGGAAGTACTCCTGTCTCAATTTATATAATTCATTTTCTTTTTAAGTCTGTTGTTTCGAAAAGAATAATACATTTTTATGTTTAGTAACAATTTTATTTTAAAATGGTCATTTTATTCTTAATAAAATAATTTATAACCACACAAACATCTATAACTTAAACTATTTTAGATCACATGTTTCGATAGTCGATCTTTCTTAAAGTCTGTGTGACTGTGTCATGTCAAACTAAGTCTAAATTGGGATGGAGGGAGTATATATATATATATATATATATATTGAAAGAAAAAAGAATACTTAAATTTAATTGGCTGATTTTATGATGTTGTTTCTCTCTCCATATATTATTGGTGTAACTAGTCCTAGATAATGCATAGTACAATTACTCCTGTAACCAAAATACCCTAATTACTTTTTCTCTTTCTATTGTAGTAACACAGCTTTTTTTGCTTCTAAAAATCTCTCTTCACTTTTCTTCAGCTCACAACTTCAGATCTCTTCTCCATTTCAAGCAAATTTCAGGTTTCTTTCCCTTAAATCTTTCTTTTATTTTTTATCTCTTTTCTAGGGTTTATTAATTAATTAAAACACCTTCTTTACCTCTTCTCTATAAATTGTTAAGTAGTTCACAAGTTTCTTAATTTTTTTTAAAAAAAAACTCCTTATCCATTAGAAGAGTCATTCTGAAAAATTTAATGAGATAATATATATATATAAAAAAGATTCTTGTCCTGATTATAGTCAATTTTATCCAGTGTATTTTTATTTTTTATTTTTGTTGATGATCTATAGTTTTATATGCTCAAGTAATAATGTTTGACTTTAATTTGAATCGAATCGGTGTGAACATGATATTAATTAGTCTTTATCCGTTGAACGATATAGGGTGAAGAAAGAAAATGGTGAGACAAAAAATCCAGATCAAGAAGATAGACAATTTGACAGCAAGACAAGTGACGTTTTCAAAGAGAAGAAGAGGACTTTTCAAGAAAGCTCAAGAGCTTTCAACTCTTTGTGATGCTGATATTGGACTCATTGTTTTCTCTGCTACTGGAAAACTTTTTGAGTATTCAAGCTCCAGGTATGTTTTTTTATTTTATTTTTTACTCGAATTTAATTTCTTATTTAGTTGATCATATGAGAAATCAATCCAATCGATCGTGGTTACCATACAATTTTTGGTCTAATCTCAAGGACTAGTAGTAATTATTCATAAAATTATAACAATACAAATGAATAACTACTTACAAACTAGTTTGTAGTACATATGATTATGGTCTAGTTTCTTTTTATTGGTTACTTGTTTGTTTCACTAATTAATTTTTTATTTAATTTGGGAGTTATAAAAAGCCCATGACTTGTGTGTCAGAAAAATCTCTTACTTTTCTTGTCTGTCAGATTTTTGGAGAGTTCCAAATGTTTTGGGGAAAAAAAAGCTAGTGAGATTGATAATGCCATATTTGGTGTGTTTGATATTACTATAAAAGAATTTCTCATAAAATGTAGAGTATGTTTTAAAGCAATTTGTTTATATAAACTATTTAAAAGGAAATAATGCTTGGATTTAATGTCATTTTTACCGTACGAGATCTTTTAGAGCTTTAATTTGTACTTGAATCTTATTTAAAATACTTCTGCATAAATTAACACATATAATCATAGGTTGGATTTTCATGACTTCTTAATTTAATAAGATCTATGTTATTAGTACAGCAAAAGCAGCATAATATTGTTGTGATTAATGTATGACATAATCTTAAAATTTTTCTCTTAGATTATCTGTGTACGAACAGTGATAAGTTTTTAACTAGTGTCATTGTAGGTAGAGGATTCAAGTGTCGACAATATTGTGTGTTTGGTACAAAGGACAATATCTTTTATGGAAATGTTTTCTTGAAAAATCAGTTGTTTTTTATTTTTTATTTCTAGTGTTCACTGAGTAAGCATAAAAATATTATCTCAAAACCATTTATACATAATTTAGCAAAACCCCTATAGGGGTGTGGAGTGGGGCCTCGAGGATGTCGGGGGTGGGATGGTCAAGGCATAGAGATTGGGGCTTTGGGTGAGTGAGTAGGATATACAATAAACATACAATGTCATTTATAAAATTTATTTTCCCTACTTTCATTTAAGAAAATCATTTTCTTTATTTTAAGGAACTTTATTATAGAAAATGTTTTTCAAAATTTTTGTTCAACTAAACATGGAAAAAACTACAAAATACTTTCTTCCATACCAAATATTTAATGTCAATTTCAAAAGGATGTTTAGTTTGTTAAGCATCTTGTGTTGATCAAAACTGATTTCCTCTCTTGCATTTGCTTTAAATTTGCTTCTTTTACTACAATTTTCTTAGCGGGTGATTTATGTTTAATCCTTTTGGATCGCCTCATTTGGAATGATGGCACTTCGTAACGACTTAGCTTGTCTGTAAAAGTAGTGATCTTATGTTATGGCTGCCCTACAACTTATCACAATCTTTACTAAGCAGTTCAAATTGAATGAATCTTTATCAATTTGATTGGAATAAAATTATTGATACATAGCATAGATCGAGTGAATTCATACTTAAAATCTTTACTGAGCTATATACCTGTAATCATATAAGCAAAATAAACGTATTTCTTAGCTTAATATTCGAAAACAATAGTATTAGCTCAAAGATACTAAAAAAGATGTTAATTAATGACAATGTGACTCCTTTAGGTAATAAGAAGCTTAAAAAATGAAGCTCATTTTTAATTACCTCCTTCATATTTGACTTATTGAGCATTTTCTTCCCTTTCCCCAGTTTTAGTGACTCATAATTAATATGTTGAACACCAAAAAGATCCATGATGTGCAAACTAATATACAAATTCAAATAAATCTTAACCTCCGCAACATGATGAAGAATGATGTGATGAATTGGTACATTTTATACTGAGCAAAGAATAGACCTAAGTACATTTCAAAAATCCCTTGAAGTGCGTCCACTAAAGCAGAAATTCGATTTTGGTGCTGCACAACTGAAAACTGGCTATGAAGCGTCATTTGCTGTCTGGGAATAAGCTTCCAGTGTTTTTCACTGTATGTCCAGAGATATTTATGCCTCCAAATAGTGTTCATTTTCTTCTCTTACCCATATTTTGCTACTGATCTTCTTGCGTAAAATAGGAAAATGTAAAATGCCAAAGATAAAAATAGATATATATTCTAACCATTTGATCAAGTTAAGGAAATATTTATTCCAAAAATACATATAATATTGGCTCATAACACACATTTTCACCTTAATTACATGGTGGTGGGATGTTTGACATTGAACCCTACCTCTTCTCAATACTTATTCGAGCTGCCTCTTATACCTAGCTCTCTTATTTTCACTATAGCTAACATCTCACACCTCTTCACTGAGACATTTATGCATCTCTAATCCTTTTCATATGCATGTCTAAACCATCTCAGTCTTGACTCTTTCATCTTGTTCATCATAGAGTCACTCTCAGCTTGCTTCAGATATCTTTGTTTCTAATTCTATCTCTCCTATTATATCCACACTCTATCTCAACATAATCATTTTTGCTACTTTCAAATTTGAATGTGCGAGTTCTTGCCGATTAATTGTCCTTCCATGCAACATGGCTAGTTTGACCACCACTTAAGACTCTAACTTTTGTTTCTTTTAGAAATTTATAATTTTTTATTTTTTTTTGGTATTTCATTCGGTGTTCGGAGCCCATATTGGAGCTCCGTCTAAATTATGATCGCGCACTGCAGGACTCATTTGGGGGTGACGCTCCCAATAAGATTTTTTCCATACCCAGGGCTTGAACCCGAAACATCTGATTAAGGGTGAAGCACTCCCATCAATACACGATAACCCATGTTGGTAGAAATTTATAATTGATCTGTTAAGCTAATGTGCAAACGATGATTGGAGTATTGTACTAGATAACTAAATTGACTAAAAGAGTAAATGAAAAAAACTTCTAAATATAGATATCTAGGAGATGATTTGACATGCTTCAAAGGAGCTGAATTGAAGACAAAAACAAAACAAATGGTAATTTTTTTTTAAAAATATATGTTTTCAATAGTTGTCTATTTATATTCTCTCTATCCCATGACATTATTCCACTTACACAACTTATAAAAGTGAAATATTCTTTAACAGAGGAAGGCTGTGAGAGTAGAGTTGAAAATAATACTGAAAAAATCTGAAGAGGATAACCGTGTAAAGAATTTCTAAACTATTAAGCTCGTTTGATATGAGGAACAAATATAGATAGTTTCACAATAAAAATTTAGTACATCTTATTTCTTGTTTGGTTATTAATTTTCAGATCAATAATTAGTACCCAGATAAGTTAATTATTATAAAAAGGTGGAAAATAATAGTGCTGAAATTAATTAATATATATAATTAGGTCATCTAACACTAATTGCACTTTAGAAAATATATTACACAACCTGCTATAAACAGTTAATTAACTACACGAATGGAATACAAAATTTTCAGGATCAAGAAAACCAAACATGCCTATATTCAATTTTTATGTAATTATTTAAATTTTGGTTGGGGAAACTAGTATCAGTCTCACCTGTACAAAGTTTGGAATGACGAACACAATTATATAAGTTCTTGCACATCATTGATCAATGAAGGCTGAGTGTTGTTTATGTTCAAGCTTGTTTCATTATTTATGTATCCTTGCGCAGTATGATGCAACTGATTGAGAAGCACAAGATGCAGTCAGAACGGGATAGTATGGATAATCCAGAACAGCTGCATTCTTCTAACCTTCTGGTAAATAATTTATTCTTCTCTCTAAGGTCATCATAAATTTAATGGCAATGATATTATATTATGAACAGTTAATAAATGATCATGAAGTGTATAAACTTTTTTTAAAACAAATTGGGGGTACGGAAAGGAAATTACAAGGTGGGGAATTGAACCCTCACTAGCAAGATCGAAGTTTAGATAGTCATCCAACTAAGCTTCTAAGATTCCCCTCAAGTGTATAAATTATTTGGCCTAACTTTTCAAAATTTGTTTATTTTGAAAAGCGTTTGTTTGCAACAAATTTTATTTAAAGCGACAAAAAATAAATTACAATCACAATAAAATATGAAGAAACGTGAATTTTATTGATGAACATAGTGGGTACAATTCTGTTGATCCCTTGATTCTTCTCTCATAAGATATTTATCCATAATTCGAGGGCCGTTTGTGTTGTAATTCTCGACTTATGATGATTTGGACTTGATCTACATAATTTGAGGGCCGTTAGTGGCGTATTTCTCAAACTAGGATGATTTGGACTTGATATTCAAATATTCGAGGTTTGTTAGTGGCGTATTTTTTGAATTAAGATGATTTGGATTTGATCTCTTTATGAATATTCCATGAGTTTGTGGAATATTTGAGATATTCAAGATCTCTTTATGGAATTGTACCTTTTATATAGGCATGAACTAGTGTTTAGGGTTGAGTAGACTCCAAGAATTCTAGTTAGAATTGAACATACCTTGTAGAGTTGCAACTTAAATTGAACACGTTTTGTCGAGTTCTCCAAATTTTCAATGTCTACGCCTTTTTTTTTTTTTTTTCATAAGTTAGGAAAATTTGTGTATGGCTAATATTAGAATAGTAGTTTGTGCTTGTCTAATGTTTCAAAAGTGCTTCTGGAAAAAAACTACTTTTTTTAGTTTATGAAACACAACTCCGGCTACAACTAAAATTAGTTATTTTTCCTTAAAAGCTTAACCAAACATCTCAACTTTTGGAAAAAAAACATTATTTTTTACTTTTTAAAAATTTGCTCAAACAGATTATAATCATTTCAATTTCCATCTAACTTAGTAAACACAAGCAAATATTTCATTTTCCAGAGCGAGAAGAAAACCCATGCTATGCTAAGCAGGGACTTTGTGGAGAAGAATCGGGAGTTAAGGTAATTGTTGGTTTTATTTTGAGTATGATTCATAATTTAATGTGCGTATTATTGTAAAGTCTGTAATTAAAGATGTATCCAATTTTTTGTTGGACAAATTAGAGATGCATTTTAATCTTTGTTAAATACTTCCTCCATTCATTTTTATTTGTCCACTATATTATTTTGGGATGTCCAACAATACTTGTCCAATTTATAAAACCAATGAACAATTTACCAAGTTGTGTCTATTTTACCTTTGCTATTAAGTACTATATTCATTTTTCAATATATAAATGACTTATATATAGTAAGGGTGATGATAAAACTACCTCTATCATTCACTGCTTCTTAATCTCTATGTGAAGTCAATAATGAGCAACTATTGTTGGACAGATTGACATTATACATATTGATTATGTTCTGCAATTAGAGATATCGTTCATTGTTAATTGTTGCATCTCATTATATATATCTTGGTGCTGCAAAAGTTTGCCTAATTGTAGTAATTAATACTATCAAATTGCAAATTATATGACATTATGCTAGGCAACTACATGGAGAAGAGCTGCAAGGACTTGGATTGGATGATTTAATGAAATTGGAGAAATTAGTCGAGGGAGGAATAAGTCGTGTCCTCAAAATTAAGGTCCTATTTACTTAATTCCCTTTCTCCTTAGTAGTATTATTTCATACTTGTGTAGTCTGTCTCTTATTCTTCAATGTGTATCAGTACTATATATTTTTTCATTTGTTTTGTATCTTGCTGTCATATTTTCTTGTAATCATGCTTCAAAAATATTTCTTTTGAGCTGAGAGTCTATATGGCAAACAATCTCTCTACCCCTCAAAAATAAAAACAAGATTTGCATACATTTTACTCTTTCCAAACTTCACTAATGAGATTACACTGGTTATGTTGTTGTTGTCTACTTAGTTTCCCTCCTCTTTTGCATTTATTTGATTAATAATTCATGGTTTCATATTAGTTGATCACCTTACTAAACCAAGAAAGAATTAATTAATTTTTTTATATTATCCTTGCAATTCATTCTTTTTTAAAGTGTTCATATTTGGGAATAAAATTTTCAAGAAGTTTTTTAAAGGATGAATTAGTAAAATTACCTTCTTATTTATAATTTCTTAAGCATTATGCAAAATGGAAAGTGATCAACTAATATGGGACGAAGGGAGAATATAATTGTTCCTACAACATACATTGATTCCATTAACTTGCGTCTTTCAGGGTGACAAGTTTATGAAAGAGATCAGTTCCCTCAAGAAAAAGGCAAGTCATACATTAACTGATTGAATGCTGATTTCTCTAGCTACTTTGTCAATAGAACTTTTTTTTTCTTAATTAGGAAATACTATTTGATTCTATCGGAAACTTAATTTGACTGGAATTCGAGTATGGTTTTTGGAAAACAAGTATAGAGAAAAATATGTCGAGATTATGAGAAAATATGGAGAAATAAATTATTGAAAATTTTTGGGACAATGCACAAGTATTCCTAAATTCTGATCGAAATCTTAGCAACACACCTAAATTTAACTAGGCTCAAATTTCCTTCGGAACTCATTTTTTTGGATTTTCGTGCATTTTTTGTACTGACATGACACCTTCAACTAAGTAAGTTGGTTGTGTTTGTACAAAAACGCGTCTGCTACATGTGTAAATATTTCAACCTGATTGTGTTTGTACAACTTATGTCTTTCAACCACGTGTGTTACAATTTTAATCTGTTTATTCTTACCCTTCACAAATAGTGTCATATTTTTTCTTGCCATTCACTGCTTCAACACGGGTAAGTGATGTTTGTGTCCAGATTCATAGAGAGAAAAACAAAGTAAAATATACCCTTCAATTTTTGTCTTAGGTTTTAAAGTGATTTAAAAATAATTTTCAAATGATTTTGATCAACGATGGATCTAAGCATTAGAAAAGGGTATATATAATAATATTTCATGCCACCTTATAAGTAGCTCTTAATATGCAGGAAGCTCAACTCCTGGAAGAGAATTCACAGTTGAAACAGCAATCACAAGTAAATTATTCTACAATTAATTGCATAATTTCTCTAATTAATTAGTCCCTAAATCACATTAATTCATGAGCAGGCAAGATTGAATGAAGAAGGGCAAAATGTAATTGAGCAAGGTCATTCAGCAGACTCCATCACCAACAATCGCAGCTTAGTCAATAGTCATCAGGACTGCAATGACTCAGATACAAGCCTCAAGTTATGGTACGTACCTAAAAAGTAGTCAAATCCTAAATCTTGAAACTGAGAACATTCTTCACGTGTCATACGTTATTTATACACATTTTATTTGCTTTATCTTTGCAGCTTGGCTTTTCCTTATTGAGCTCGATCAACATGAAAATGGGTGATATATAGTTACTGAAACAAGGGCGAGTAATTTTCTATTTATATTATGCATCTGAAATGTATAAAATTGATTAGATTGGTTGACCATCGAGTTTCTCGAGAACCGAGGGGTCAATGGTCTAGTCAGAGGGTCATGTGATATTTAGCTAGGTGCTATGTATCAGATCTATTTAAAGAATCAACTTAAATATATTAGTAATTTTTTAGCAGTAATTTCTTTGATTATTCAAGAAGCACCAAAATTTATCGAATGTTGAATTAGAGTTCATATCGAACCACTGGAAAATTGAAGTATTTCATTAACTTTAATGCACAACTATAAGCAGCTATTTTTGAAGTGTAGCTACATAGTTAATTAGTCAGATGGTCAACTAAGGATAGATTACTCCAAGAGTCTTTTTTTTAGTAACTCATAAATTATTCAATTATTGTTATTTCATTTAAAAAGTAATTTTTTTATATTACTTTAAAATCACTTAATTATTGATATTTTTAACCCACAAAGTCACTTAACCATGTCACAAACTCACAATGCCCATATGACATGTGACACTATTTTGTATTAATTTATTTTTTTTCAAAAAGAGCTAAATGGTTTAAAAAAATACATCTAATATATCTTATTTTTTTCAAGTTTTATATTTAAATTATCAAATAGTTATTTGAGTTTTTTTTAAATGAACTATCATTAATTATTTATCAAGATACATCAACTATTGTTCCCTTGTTCTAGTTAAAAAAAGAGAACAATTAATGGTTTGAGACATAATTTATAACTTATAATTATAAATATTTTCTTGGTACAACCATCTAGCCTCTAGGCATACCATGATATGGTCATTACCAAATTCAATACTCAGTAAATAATTTTTTTTCTTTTTGAAATTGGTATGAAATTATAAGAAAAAAAAAAAGTAGAAGTTGAAATTCAGTTAGAGGAAGAAGCCGGCTGTCCTTAAAAATTCTGCTATAGACCCGTTCACACCACCCGAAAGCGCGACAGGCTCTCCCTCCTTTAACTCTCCCGCCCTCTTTGCTATATTTCCATTTCTCCTTCTTATTTCAATTTGATTTATTTCATTCAAACCGATCATCAAAATATACACACTAATTATCAATTATGGATGAAGAATACGATGTTATTGTTCTCGGCACCGGCCTCAAAGAATGCATTCTCAGCGGCCTTCTCTCCGTCGATGGCCTCAAAGTACCTTTACTCTCTATTATTATTTTTTTTTTCATTTCCTTTTGAATCACTAACGTATAATTAGCAATCATTATATTAATTCTAAGTTTGCGATGTTGAAACTTGCTCCCGTTTGTTTGGCCATAGATTTTGAAGTTGAAACTTGAAATTTTAAAATTTGAGTTACTGGAGTTGTGGTTTTTGGAATTTGAAGCTATGTTTGGACTGTTACTTGGAAATTTGCGGGTGAAAGTCCCAAAAACTCAAACACTTGTTTGAGCCAACAAATATTTAAATTTAAATTTTCAAAATCTATGGCCAAACTCTAGCTAGGTGTTAATGATTGGATTGTTTGAGCAAAGTTTACTAGGTTCGACCAGACTTGTAGCTGGACTTCTAAGAAGAGCAGAACTATTCATGATTAAAAAAAAAGAAAGAAATGATAGTGAATCCTTTTTCTCAGAGGATCTATTTCTCCTTCCTGTTTTAACATTGGCAACTCTGGTAACTGGATTTGGTCGACAATTTGTGATGTCTACCAGAGTTTAGATCATCAATCGAACTATTTATAAGTAAATAGTCTACTTATGGTTGTCCCAACTTTACATGTATTCTAGTTCAGATCCTCATACATCTTCATGTGATTTCTAAAATTGATCACTATCTAACCTCTAAATGTCTTCAGGTCCTACACATGGATAAAAACGACTATTATGGAGGAGAGTCAAGCTCACTTAATTTAATTCAGGTAACCTATGTAGTATTTACTAATGGCGTGGAACTTAAATATGCACAAACAACTTTGAAAAGCTCATCACTCTTCAGTCTCGATCCTGTGAGAGAGGACTGGAAAATGAGACGTAAATGGAAGTGTGGCATAAGTTAGTGCTAGTTTCATTTTGGTACTTGGAGCTAATCTCAGCATATCATGTGTTTTTGTGTAGCTTTGGAAACGATTTAGGGGAAATGACCAGCCACCAGAAGAGTTAGGTACGAGCAAGGAATACAATGTTGACATGATTCCAAAGGTGAATAATTCTTATTAATTTTGATTATATTTATCTTTCCATTACCTAAAATTTTCCAGTTTACTACTCCTTCAATTTCTTGACTTATGATTCTTGTTTCTTCCCTTTTCCCGAGGCAGATTTAAGCTGGTATCGAATGAAATAAACTTATTCACATAACTGTAGGTTCTGCTCGATAATCACCATTTACACAAGCAGCTTAAGCTAATGTGCCTGCAAATAGTAAAAATCTTATATCTGCCCATAGAAGAGCATGGGCTCTAAAATTACAGCCAGTTCAAAGAAATTTCGGCTTTAAGATGAGACAAAAGCAATTAATGAAACAACTGACAACCATCTCATTTAGACCAGGTGATAGGAATGAGTTAGGTTACTGCAGAGCTTCCACCAAAGAGAGACAACTTATGACATGCTTAGATATCTAAGGAGTATATCGACTCATTCCATCTGATCATACAATTATGAAGGTTGCCAATATTGGAGAAGTTATGATATGTAAAAAATAATCTAAATAGGCATGTAGATTCAACAACATGCATGATAATTTAAAGGAATTAAAACCAGATGCACAGGTGCAATAAGAGAGTAGGCTTTATTTTATGTAAGTTCGTAAAATATTTAACTTCCTGTTGATGACAGATTACTTCATCAAAGGGCCAGACAACATACAAGTAAAGATATTGGGCTTGAAAGAGTTCTGTTGTTATCATGACAATTTCCAAACTGTATTAGGTTGAGTTGATTATTGACCTTTATTATTAGATGTATATGAAATGCTTTACAAGTATATAATTATTTCTTTTCCTGATGTCCTGTAGTTTGCAATGGCGAATGGAACTCTGGTCCGTGTGCTTATCCACACCGATGTTACCAAGTACTTGAACTTCAAGGCTGTAGATGGTAGTTTTGTGTACAATAAAGGGAAGGTATGCTTGTTAAAGGACTATGAGGTGTACCTTCTGTTCTATTTATTTTTTTTGGGTAGAAAATTCTCACTTAAATTTCTTGTGAAACTGATATCATTAGATCTACAAAGTTCCAGCAACTGATGTTGAAGCTCTGAAATCCCCTTTGATGGGGCTCTTTGAAAAGCGCCGAGCTCGGAAGTTTTTTCTTTATGTGCAAGATTTTGAAGAGACTGATCCGAAAACTCATGAAGGGATGGATTTGAACAAAACCACTGCAAAAGAATTCATTGCGTAATTTTTCTTTCCATGTGTGCTTTTATAGTCTTGCTTGAACATATTGGTGAAGGCTGCATCCATAATGAATTATAGTTAGACAGTTTCTTCCACTACTTGGTAAGTTGTTCTTGGTAACTGTTGTTTATGCAGGAAATATGAACTTGAAGATGATACCATTGACTTTATTGGACATGCCTTGGCACTCTGTACTGATGATAACTATTTGGCCCAACCAGCTATGGATTTCATAAAGAGAGTAAAGGTGAGTTTGACTTTATCAATTTAGTATTGCCAAAAGTATATAATTGTTTAATAAAGATATCATCACTAATGTAGTCTACTCCCATTGACATGAGAGTGTAAAATTTTGGTTTGTGATTGCTGATGAGCTAGGTGTAACTTATTCTAGTTACTAAAGCTGATTGAAAGCTTGTATAGACGTTCGTTATTCCATGACCATGAGGAAGAAAAGAAGAAATTTAGGAAGTTACAAATTTTCCATGTTATATATATAGGGAGTATAGGGCCTCACTAATTTTATTCATGTGATCAGAGAAAATCCGCATTCTTTAAGTATTTATATACCACTGTCTTTTATGTCCGCCACCAACTCTCTTTGCTTATTAGATGGGTTAGCTATTAATTGTATACCTCCTGTGGCTGTAGATGTAATGTCATGCTACTAGATGAAGTGAATCTTTTACATTTTCAGATAGCTGGAAGGAATAAATATGGTCTTGCCTACTGATACTGTAAATCAGAAAATGCAGCTTTTTAGTTTTATTATTTATTTATGATTAGATTTGATTTCAATGTCAAGACATCAGCCTTATTTATTCTCGTTTGTGTTTCTACTTTCTTGGCATGGATTGAGACCTTTAAATCTAATTTAATAGCGTTAAGCGAAATAGAGTGTTGATATAATCCTATGATCTAAGATGTGTCCTACAGTATGATTAATTCATGAGTTGTCAACTGATACTTTCATGGTAGGTCTTCAATTAACGAATTATCACAATCAAGATTATAATTGAAATGCCAAATGCATGTGCTGTGTGATGTTAACTCCTCTTCCTTTCATATGAATAGAACTATTTTTCGTAACTCATAAGAAACCAAATTCTTCGATTACATAAGCTAAGATATGCTTTCTTCTTTTTGACATATAATAGATTTGAAACTTATTTGTTACTATCAGAATTCTCTGTTTAAAGGATTACTTAATGACTACTTTGTCTCTTGTTTTTTTAAGCTTTATGCAGAGTCTTTAGCACGCTTTCAAGCAGGATCCCCCTATATTTATCCATTGTACGGCCTGGGTGAATTACCACAGGTTTGTTTCCTTGGGTATTTTGTGTCAATCGTGTTTGGGTAAATTTTTTTCCTGTTATTTGATTGGTTTACATGATGTCAGGCGTTTGCACGTCTGAGTGCAGTTTATGGTGGAACTTACATGCTTAACAAGCCACAGTGTAAGGTAATCATCCGAACCATCTCTTGCTCATTTTGATTCTTAACGATCCCCATATAAGGTAAAGTTTTCCAAATGTTTTGTCATCCAGAATGTGTCTCACTAGTCTTTCTAATCTAACATCTAGGCCTCTTCTTGCCCAATGGAAAAAGAAATTCTAAATGTAATCTGGATCAGATATCCTCATGTTGTGCATTTAAGCATGCCATATTAGTTTACAAAGAATACTGAGACAATAATGCACTGAGCTGGCTGCTCTACTTAAAATGCTGAAGAATTCCACATGGCTTACATACACATTGAATTAAATTGAAGTTTATGTGAACACTCAGTTTCTGTATTGCAGGTGGAGTTTGATGAAGGTGGAAAAGTTGTTGGTGTGACTTCTGAAGGAGAAACTGCCAAATGCAAGAAAGTTGTTTGTGATCCCTCATATTTACCTGATAAGGTACACTAATATGTCCAGGCTTTCTGCATCGTTGACTCATGTCTTTGAAAGTTGCTTAATCATCTGCCTAGCTGAAAAAAGGATCAGATTAACAATTTCTACTGACAAATGATTTAATACCAATACATAATGCAGGTCCAGAAAGTTGGAAAAGTTGCCCGCGCAATTTGTATAATGAGCCATCCCATCCCTAACACCAATGATTCTCATTCAGCCCAGGTCATTCTACCGCAGAAGCAACTTGGTCGCAAATCAGACATGTATGTTTAGGCATCCAGATAGTCTACTGAATTATCATATCCTAACCATAACGGGATATCTCTGACGGTGCAAGCTTTCTGCTTCTAAAAATAAGATTATAAAACATACAAATTTGACCTGACTTTTATATGTCAATGACTAGTAATTGAAGTCCTCTTTTCTCCAAACAATTGTTGAGAAGTGACCGTCACTATTTATTTAGTCCTAGACTCCAGTACATGCTCACTAAACCTGTTGTGCTGTTTGGAGAAACTTGAAAGATAATTCAGAGTGACTTATTCAACATGGTGGTTACAGGTACCTGTTCTGTTGTTCCTACTCCCACAATGTCGCTCCAAAAGGGAAATATATTGCCTTTGTCTCAACAGAAGCTGAAACCGATGACCCCGAGAGCGAACTGAAGCCTGGCATAGACATACTTGGAGCTGTCGATGAGATATTTTATGAAACTTATGACAGATTTGTACCTTCACATGATTCTGCTGCTGATAATTGTTTCATATCTAAAGTAAGTTCCAATTAGCTGGTAGTGTCTGCTCTATTTCTACAACTATTTCATCTCAAATATATCACAAAAGAGATATGACTGTGTTATTACTTGTTAATTAGAAGACATTTTATGCTTATGTTCCCAAAATTCTGTAGAAGAATCACTGAAAACAGATAGGGCACTTTGATTTTACTTCTTTGACATGCTGAACCTTGCCCCACATTATGTGAAATTACTGCTACCCAAGGGAACCGTTCTTCATAATCTAGTAATGCCATTAAGGCAGGAAAATAATATAGCAGTAATGTCTTACAAGCTTAGCATGCCTTCTCTTGCATACATAGGCTAACATATGCATAGTCCTTGTGACATAAATCAAACTTCTAAAAGTTCAAAAACTCCAATGTTTCTCTTATACATCGGTCAGCAGTTCTTGTCAAAATTTGTTATCTGATCTAATAATCCTGTTTTATCTTTCCTTGTAGAGCTATGATTCAACAACACACTTTGAGTCCACGGTGATGGATGTGCTAGACATGTACAGCAAGATAACGGGAAAGGTAAGATTCCAGTTGGAATTTAATTATCTGGTGACTTGTCGTTTGACAATGTGCAGCAGTTTCATAATATATATGTCAACAACTCTGCCAAGCATACTACTGTTTGAATATGGAAGCTACCTAGCAAAAAGTTACTGGTGAAAAAAGAGGATTCTAATTAAGCTTATTATCTTCTACTGTTTGACAAATATATCTTCTTTCTTTCGACCTCTTGTGAATGATTCTGAGTGTAATGACAAATATTTCTATTTATGTAGGTCATTGACTTGTCAGTGGACCTGAGTGCTGCAAGTGCTACTGCTGAAGAATAAGCTTATTGTATCCACTTCATATGTATGCTGCAAATTAAGTCAGTAGAAGCCAATTTTGTATTGAAGAATATTTTCAGTTATTAACTCCCTAGCTAGTTGGTTCCTAAAATGGACCTTGTTGGAGGCAAGAACTTGCTTTATGTGTATTTTTCATGTCCCTTAATAGTTCTCTAATGGTACTTTTGGAAAGGTTTAGGAATAGTTTCTATAAATCCTTTCCGTTATTAGTTCATATTGCTATGTACTGATTTCATATTTTATCTTGTAAGGATTTCATAATTTTTATTTTGTCAAAAGGATGATGATGGAACTAGCTAAAATTCAATTTCAGATAATGTTGCCCTATGCATGCCTGCAAATAAGTTCACACTAGCCCCTCCTCCTCTGTCACCTCCAACTTAAATATAAGTTGAGTTTTGGTAAGGGAGGCGGGCACAAATAAACACTTTTAACTTCGCCAAATTTTGGCCAAATAGGCCAATAATGTTGCCCTATTAAATATAAGTTGAGTTTTGTTAAGTATTGATTATGTAAATATTTGAAGTTCATGAGTTTTCTTGTAAGGAAAAAGAGGGATAAAATAAACCCTTGCGGGGGGCGCACCAAAGTTTGAACTTTGAACCAACAAACTACTTCTATGTTAGGGTGTGATTAGAAATTCCTGATGTATTTAATGAATTTTTAATATAAATATAAAATTTAAATAAAATCTATGCCCCAATAAATAATGCATGAATTAGTAATGCTGGGATTAGTAATGCAGAGATTAATAGTGCATGAATTAGTAATGAAGGGTTTATTTTTACCAAGTGTTTGGTTCATTATTTCCCACCTCATCTTGTGTTGAATTAAAACTTTATAAAAAACTTCTTTTCAATTATACCCTTGAATTATTATGTAATTGGGTTAAAGTAAATAATTGTTGGACAATATTATTTTTTATGGCCTTCTAACTAGCTATGAGAAGAACACATTCACTTAAATTATTTGAGGATAAATAATTGTCATCTTAGTAAATTGATCACTTACAAAATGTCAATTTTCAATTTAAAAAAAAAAAGATAAACTATCAACTTTTAAAATTGAAAAGACGGTAAACAATAGTAAAATTGAATAAATACACATAAAAATTGCAAGTTGTAATTTTTAATTTATATGCAATTTTATAAATTGTTTAAAATACGAATAATTAGAAAACCACACACACACACACACACATTTGATTAAGATCACAAACTTCGTGTGTGATATATTTTTCTTTTTAATGAGTTAATGTTAAACAACTCACATTTCAAATATTGTATTAATTTGTATTGGAATTATTTAGTAACAAACAACTCTCTCTAAATAATTTGTAAGCTAATTATTTAAATAAATTTACTAGTACAAATATAAAACATAAAATCAAGAAAATAAACAAAATAATTAAAATGATTTGAGGGATATTTTTGTCTTTACATAGACTTATCCCATGGTATTATATCTCATGTATTACTAATACTTCCAAATGGAATACATCCTATAATATCATGTAGGAGGTATAACTAAGCCATGAATTAGTTATACATGGGCCCAAATTTCTACCAAATATAGTACTAAATAATACCATACATAATACATGGACTATTTGTTTTAATGTGGCCTACGAAACGACCCCTTAATATATGCAATGTTTGTACTATATCAGCAAGCAGCTGCCAGCGGACATGTGTGCTTCTGATCGAGGTTTTTTTTTTTTTTTTGTATTTTCTCTATTTTAATTTGTTTGTTTTATTTTTATTTTTCATTTATTATGCCTTTAAAAATTATGTAGAAGTGGCCAAAAGCAGATAACTATTTTTCATATGCTTGCTTCTGATCGAGGGTATTTTGAAAATTTTGTACTTTTTCTGTTATAATTTGTTTGTCTTATTTATTAAAAATATTTTATATAATAGAAAATTATGTAAAAACTATTATAAACGGTAACAATTAGCAACTTCGAATATTTAAAAAAATATATTAAAAAATTTGATTGATAGCGCCACATAAATTAAGGAAGAGGAAGTAAAATACTATGAATCACAATTATCAACAATTAAAAAAAATATAAAAATCTTATTAAAAATTTAATTTATTTTCCAAATTCGTAAATTGGGACTTAATTAGACAGTTAGATGGTAAAAGAAAAAAATAAAGTTTAAACGATTTGATTAATAGAGAAAATATTACTTCAAAAAGTATTTGAAGTTTGGCAGCACCTTTCCAAATGCCAAAGCGCGTGGTTTAAATTGGGATACAAATTGTTGACATGTTTAAATGGCCTCCAACTAGTGTAAATTTCTCAGACGATCCATCATCCATAATGACGAAGAAGACGAGAAGCAAGAACAGGCGAAACCCTAGCAAGAATCACGATCTCTCCGTTTTCGATTTTAGCTCTGAAGATGAACGCATTGAGAAAAGCTCTAAAAAGTTATTGCAAACATTCAAAATTCAAAAACCTAACAAATTCCATTCTCACGTCGATAAGTATTGCTTTCTTCGTTGCTGTACGTTTCTGCAAAACCCTAATTTACTTTACAAACTCTTTTCTTGCTCTCTTCTTGATTTGGATTGTTTTATTAACAATTATTCCAAGAAATTGAAATTCGGGGTATTCCAGTTTGAACTGTCTATCAATATGGATATAGCTTCCTTATCTTAGAATGGGAAGAACTATTATATATATTTGATGCTTTTAGTTTATCATCGTTTTCGTCTACAGAAAGAAAGTAATAATTGCATATTCTGAGTTGTGTCTAATGGAGTTAAGAGAATGGGGCAAGTAGAAAAGTTGAAAGAACATAAGGAGATTAAAAAGAAGAGGAGTAACAGAGATGTAACAGAAGAGTGAAGGTAATGGACGAGGAAAGAACATGTAATCAGGTTCAGGATGCCATGCACTAATACATGGGGGTGGGGGGTGATAGACACATTGACCAGAAGTATTGAGAACAAGAATAAGCTAATATATATGTAGGAATCAAGAAACGTAAGTTTATGATTTAACTTATTCTTGCAGTTTCTTCTGATCAGTGACCAGTTTTTTTTTTTTTTTAAATTTACAATAATAGAGTTTCTGGATTCATGTTAATTGAAAAAATCTCCGTTGCTGTATGTTTCTGCAAAACCTTAATTTAGTTCACAATTGCTTTTCTTGGTTTGGATTGTTTTCTAACTACTATTCCAAGAAGCTGGAACTTAAGTGGCTTTGTTTGAACTGTCTATCACATGAATATTGATATAGCTCCCTTATCTTCTTCTTTACTGAACACATAATTAGAATGGGAAGAACTGTAATATATTTGATGCTTTAGTTTATCATGGTCCTCCGCTACTGCAAGAAAGTAAAATTTGCATATTCTGAAGAATAGGGGGAGAGTATAAAAGTTGAAAGAAAATAAGGAGATTGAAAAGAGAAGGAATAACAGTTATGTAACAGAAGAATGAAGGTAATGGACGAGGACAGAACATGTAATCAGTTTCAGGATGCCATGCACTAATATATGGGGGTGATAGACACATTGAACAGAAGTTATTGGGAAGAAGAATAAGCTATCAAGAAACATAAGTTTGTGATTTAGCTTATTCTAGCAGTTTCTTCTGATCAGTGACCAGATTGTGCTCAAAATTTACAACAAAAGAGTTTCTGCTTCGTTTAGGAAGCAATGTTGTTTATAGTCTACATGCTTTTGGTTTTTGATTTATTGAAAATGAATGACATATCTATAAAACCAGTGAAAATGTCATTCATAACTTTGGATCAAACTATAGGTGCTAATATGTTCTGTGACACCCATTTCTGTTTGCTGATTGCTTTTGATGTTTTCTTTTTACATTGCTAATTTTTCCCCTGTTTTTTGTCCATCTATTAGTTTATCTTTTTTCTTCTTATGACTATAGAAGTACTGGTTATGCTATTTAACAATTTTTCTTAGTTGCAGGAGAAATAAGTAGTACACAAAATGATCCGGTGATTGAAATCCTACACATTGATGATAGTGATGATGTTGCAGAAAAGAATATATTGGAGTCAGGTTCCACTGTGGCATCTAGGTCTTCAAATTTGAAGCCTTCGACAGATAATTGGCTTTGTCATCTTGAGTCAAAATGTGACACTTCTGGGGCCAAATCCCATATAACAAGAGTGAAAACACCTGAATGTTCTATCACTGACGGCAAAAATTTTGGTCGGAGAGATTTTGCGGATGTACCCAACTTTCTCGATTTTTTCATGTTTCAAACTTACCATACTGCTAACAAATGCTTTATGACTATCCCCTTGATTAAAAAAAATACTTTATGACTTGCCATCCAAAATTTCTGCAGAATGAACCAGTTATTCTCGATTTAGATGATGCTACCGAAGTCGAATCATCCAAGGCACCTTGTTGTCTGCTAGAAAATAAGGGTTTGTTAAAATTATATCATTTCATATTTTCCAAAGTTGCTCATATAAATCCATTTATTTGCTTATGAAAATGTGCTGTTTTTTCATTTAAGGTTCTGGAAACCATCAAGAATTGATGCAGAGTCCTAATCTATGTGATACGGTGCGCATGCTGCTCTCTGTAGTCTTTGCTATAATTCAATAATTTTGAAAATTGGATGTTCCACAGAAGAAAAATGATATTAATGCTTGTTATCCGCTAGTGCAAGCCTATCTGGGTGCTTTGTTTGTTCCATCATAACTTTGAACTTCTAATAGTAATCTTTCTAAAAGAAATTCGGATTTTACTTCTAGTCAATGTGCCGTCCTCAGTTTCTCCGTTGGCAACTTGGTGTTGTTGAACTTTTGGAAGATCCATGTGACACAGTGTAGGCTTCAGTTTATTAGTTAATGCACTTCTAACATAAAGCATATTGAACCCAGACATCAGTCACAAGTTAATAATTAAAAATCATTTGTCGTGGTATTCAAGCTGTATGTTGGTAAATACAACACAAACCCCAACTCCTTCTCCGTTCCATTACACTTCAAACCTCATAATGTGAATCAGCAAGGTAGAATGTGATATCTGTTCCATTCTTAGGTATGTGTTAAGTTGATTTCAGGATATGATATATTGCTGATGTTGCATCAATCTTCCTGCTTTTTCCTTTACTGCCAAGCTTGAAGTGGTGAAGGGGCAGGAGGAGAGCTTGTGAAGAAGAGAGAAAGGAGAGATGAGCATGGATTTTCCCCTATTAGTGGTTAAACCATTTTAGAAAGTGAATCAAACACAAATAATGATGAAAGTTAAAAAACCATATTTTATTGTAGGTTCTCTTCTTTTGGTATTGTATATTGGGATTCCCCAATTGTTAGTAAAAATTTTTACCTTATCAAAAAAAAAAAAAAAACGATGCAAGTTGTGATTGAAATTTCTTCAAAGCTTGCAGAAAACTATTGCATATGTTTCACCTTCCATTTGGCTACTTTTTCGCAGAAAGGTCCGGTGGTTGTTAAACCTGATCACATCATGTATGAAGATACATATTCTACAAGTTCCATTTTGACCTTTTCATGCAGTTCCATAAAGCTTGAGGGCTCCTTCGGGATGAAGTTACCATTTACATCTGAGTGGACACTTTGTGATATTATCACTATTAACTCAGAGTGGTGCAAAAGTGTGAGTTATAGTGCGTCCTCTCTTTTTTTTCCCCACACCAACAGGGCAAGTGGAGCTTTGCTAACTTGCAAGTCTTCTTTGTTGCTAATGATAGGTTGAAACTGCCCTTGTGGAATTGTACCTCAAATCCAAGGATTCAGATGTAGCTAACACTGATAATGAAAGTTCAGGTTTGAGAGGAGTTCAATAGAATACTTTCCTATATAATTGTTGATATTGTTTATTAGATGGTTTCCTTTTTTTATTACATTTCTCAACATTTGAAGATTAATTTCATGGTTTCAAGCTGCAATTGCAAGAAGCTGAGTCATGCTATCCTCTGTATTGTTCTAAAGAACCTCTGTCATGCTCTAAAAGAAAATCTTGCTTTGTGCTTGAGCTAGATTAATTGTTACAATTAGGTTGGAGAAGAGAATGCTATATTTTTGCCAAAACTCAAAATTTATCACTGTTGCTCATAAATGTACTGGAGATTACGTTGAATGTAACTGTTTGATGGATCAAATATATGGCTTTTGAAGGGATTCGAGACTTGATTTGGAAATTGAAATGTTAGATTTTTCTGTATAATTTACTCTTAGGGGAGAATATAGGTAGTTTTCTAAGCTGTGATCCCAATGTTGATTAATCTTTGTTTACATGAAACTATCTCTAAATTTGCAGGTGCTATTGTGTTAACATTTGCTTTGTTCGACCCTGATTGGTTCGAAATACAAGAAGCAATTAAGATGCTGAATGTGCGATACAAAGATAAATGGAATAACATTACAGCGTAAGATACTTAATTGAACAATGCATTGATGGCTCATCTCTTATTTTATAGATAATATACTTAGGCGATCTTGAGTTCCTTTTTGACAGTAATGATGAAGTTTACTTTTAAATCCTTCTTTATCTGTGTTTTATTGGCAAATGTCTCAACACCCTGTCCTCCCCCAGGCACAGCTGAGATACTCTTTTATTGTTTTCCAGATTTGTCTGGCTAAGCTTCAATGTTAGACTTGTGTTCCTGTGTACAATGCTTAAGCTCTTCCTTTTGATGAAGAAAGTGGGTTTTCTTCTTTGATGGACTGTGGGAGCAGAACATTTTTTTTCCCACTAGAATTTGTGGATTTGGAAATTGTTTGGTTGAAAAAGTTGTCTAAATTTATTCTCCTGGCCTTGTATGACACACTTCATTGTTGTGGGATTGACTGTCTGAGGGACAAGAGATGTATGAATTGAGTGAAACTACTAAAGATGATTGTAGTATCAGGAATGGATGATTAAGACCAGATTATAGATTTGATAGGAAATCTGTAATTATCCCTTTTTGGAGGTAGCCAGCATACCCCTTAATGCTGAAGAATTCAACCTAATCAGTTTCAAAAAAAAAAAAGAATGGATGATTAAGGTTCAATTTGTTATTGATTTGCCCATGAGTAGCTTTTAAAATCTTGCTGTTAATTCCCTTTCCCCAGTTTGATAGTTCTTAATATGTTTATATCATGATAATGCTTCCTTTGTCAGACTTGATCCCACAAGGAGCTATAGTCCATTTTTTGGACGGAAAAGCATTTCAGTTGAAGAGCATGATCATCCCAAGTAAGAGATACTTATCCTTGTTGCTTTTCAATGTGAATCTGATGGTGGCAAGTTGATTAAGGTCTAAGAGAGAATGACCAGCTCTTCAATTTGCAATTGGCGATTTAAATAGTTACTGGTGACTGACCATATGCCCACTCCTTCTGTCTTTGTCTTAGACTTATGAATTATTGTACAAGGTCTTTTAGTGGCAATTTTTCTCTTTTGTTGCCAAAATTTGATGCAGTTATGAGGTGGAGAGCCAGGATGAAAGACTACTAGTTTGCTAGTTTTACATATCTTGGGTTCATGTAGTATTTATAAAGTTCTAGGGTAAGATATATATTCGTCAGACTTTTCTTTCTTCCATGTGTTTCTAGCACTATTTACTGTAAAAGCTCAATCTTTACAGTAATCTAATGAATTTAAAATCACACCAAAAACGAAAAGATAAAGATAGTTGAATATTGAACTTTGAATTGGGTTAATGGACAGTAATTAAGAGCTAAGTTTGAAAGTTTTGCCATAAGTTATGTGTCTTCCACTTCTGAATCTTGCTATTACGCATGCTTCCAACTTTCGTGTATCTTTAGTAATTTCACATTGTTTGATGTTTCAATCTTATTTCATTTTCTACAGTTCCAGGGATAACTTTGAAGAAATTATTTTTCCAGAAGGGGATCCAGATGCTGTTTCCATAAGTAAGAGAGATGTTGATCTATTAAAGCCTAAGACTTTCGTCAATGATACCATCATTGACTTTTACATTATGTGAGTTTATATGTACGTCTTTCAGTTGGTACTTCCCAAATCTTGCTAACTTGGATTGGAATTAAATTTAGCTAATGTTTTTTGTTCTTATAATCTTTCTTTCTGGAACTGGTTATTCATCTATTTGAACTTAGTTGTTCTCGTAAGTATTAACTATTGACATGATGTTCGTTATCAACATCTGGTAGTATGATCTACTTTTGTTAGACCGCAAATAAAAAGAATCATTTAGTGGCTTGGCATCTGTGTTACTCTTAGGTTAAATGTTACTACTTTGTGTTTCAGCTTTTTAATCAGGACAGGTCAAAATTTACTGCATGATTGACGCGCGATCATTTCACTGCATAGTAGGTTCATCTTTTACCAGACTTGGTTATTTCCATTGCTCTATCCCTTCCTCTCTCCTGGTTGTAGATATTTGTTTATGGGCAACATGAATTAACCACCTCCGTTTGCAAATATAGGCCCCATTGCAAATAACTATCAGATCTTCTGTAGTCCCAGTTCATGCTGTTCACAGTATTACAGGAGTATCTTTCAAGGCTCACACCCAAAGATAAATTTTAATGGTCTGCTTGTTTTAACACCTAACCATGTTGTAGAGTACCCAGTGCCTGAGAACAAACTAATACTGGTGATACTAGGGTAGTCATATATGGAGGATTCTCTGTTACTTTTATTACCTTATTATCTGGCTCTAATCATCATCCAAGGGTACAACATTGCAAAATTCCTTCTAATTTTTTTTTTCCCAATTTTCTGTGTGTGTATATGTACTACGGATATAGAATTTATTTAAACAATTCATCTATGGAAGTAAGATGGAGATCTACCCTGAATACTTTCTTCTGGTTGATGACTGCACTGTTCTGCACTATTGTTCTGAAAATGATATTCAAAATCGTTCTTGGAAACCACAAATTTCAACATCCTAAGACGAGGAAATGGAAATTTCATTCAGTTATTCTGAAGTTCTCTACTTCTTATCTCCTTGTATTTTTCTTCTCCTTGCTCATCTGTTTGCGTAACACAGTGAAGATGGAAAACTCAATAGATGAAATGAATTACCAGGTATTTGAAGAACAAAATGAATCTGGAGGAAAAAGACAGGTTCCATTTTTTCAATAGCTTTTTCTTTAGAAAGCTTGCTGATCTGGATAGAGATCCTTCTAAAGCTTGTGAAGGCAGAGCTGCTTTCCTGCGAGTTCGTAGATGGACCACAAAAGTCAATCTTTTTGGAAAGGATTTCATTTTTATTCCAGTCAACTTCAGGTAGAAGCAGTTATAGAGCCATCTTATATGTTAGGACTTTTATAGTGCTGCTCTCCTATAACATTATTTTTTTGTGACAGTCTCCACTGGAGTTTGATAGTTGTCTGTCACCCTGGCGAGGTTGTTACCTTTAGAGGTATATTCCATGGCTTGTATGTTTCTGTTTCTAGTTAAAAGGATTATTCTTAACTGGAGAAAGTGTCTAGCAGAGGAAGAAATGGAGAAATCATCTAGGGTTCCATGCATCTTGCACATGGACTCAATCCGAGGGAGCCACAAAGGCCTGAAGAATCTTATACAAAGGTATAATCCATTTTTGGTTGCTTTGACTCACAATGTTGAGTAGTTATTAATTTAGTCACAATCATGTACAACAAGTTAACCATGTTTTGTATACTATATGTACATCCCTATCAATAGTTTACTATGTAGCATTTAGTCATTCACCAAACAACTGAGCATATTGCAAACTACTACGATTTTTTGGAGACTTCTTTATAAGGTAGTCTCTCTATATTAGTGAAATTCGTTTGAGATTTCACTATGAAAGACTAAGATAGCTTCTGTATTATAATGGAAATAGAGAAATTTTCATGTCATGTGAGTGCAGTTACTTATTGGAAGAGTGGAAAGAGAGGCACAACGAAGTGGGAGAGGATGTTGCGAAGAAGTTCTTGAGTCTTCCGTTTGTCCATCTTGAGGTATCCCTCATTCCCCATCTCTCTATCATGCATTGAAAATGTCTTTTCCTTCAATAAGAAATATTCCTTAAATCAACAAAAAGGGATGTTTCAGGTTATTGTCAACAAAAACAATGGTTGTCTTTTTGGAAATCTGGTTATTGCACATATATAATGAACACTCTTGCTGTTTATAGGTTAACAAAACAGTTATATTATCATCTTCAACCTCATGTGTACTTTATTGTATCATAAATATAATCTAGTGAAGTTCTGTTAAAGTTATTTACTCTAGTAATTACAATTTGGGGAAGTGAATTTATTAGTTACTTGACATCTAGTTCACACTCCAGATGTCCAGTTCGGTGTGTCAATAACTGTTGTTGTCTAATATGGGTTTGGATGATCCTTACCTCATTGTCCAACTCTATGGGGCCGTGTGGTAGGATGCATTAACTTTGTGTATTACTAATACCTTTGTTTGGTACACTTTCAACCTATGTCATAACTCATAATACAATCTATTTGGTATTATGCTATATAAAACTAATACGTGGCACATCATGGTATTAACAATGCAAGGGTTATTAATGCATGGTTAAAGACACAATTGCCCCTCAAAACCTTTTCCACATCCTTTCCACCATGTTTGTGGAGGCTATGATTGTAAGCAACTTTTTATTTATTTAGAAACTATGCAATGCTTGTTATTTTTAACACACCAAACCGACAGTGCATACCTAATATCAACATTACTAATACACCCTATTCATAACTATTATTACACACCCTACCAAACGTCTCTTAAATTAACCCCAATATCCATCTCCATGACATACTTAAAAGATAAAGTATGTACCAATATCTGAATACATCATATTGATATGAAGAAATATTTGTTACTCAAAATTCATGTTTTGCATAGGTGTGGTTTTTGTATTTGTCTAAACTACAGGGTTAGAATTGCAATGGAAAGAAGTGAGGTTGTTTTTTGAGAAAACATGGGAAGAACTGAGTTCCTAAAAATTTGACACTATGAGAAACTATGAACTTGTAAGATGCTAGTTGCAACCCAAAAGCACCCCGACTTGCTGTTGAGCATCTGTACTTTTGGATTGGACATACTACGCGCTGGATTAGTTGAGGTGTGTGCAAGATAGCCCTGATATGAAGGTACCCCCTTAACCCCCGCCAAAAAAAGTAGAGATTGAGAGGAAAAAGAACTAGACCAACTTCTTAAGTACTTTATCTTACTCTTTATCTAGACTCGACCAATTTCCTTAAGGGCTTGCTTGGTACGAGGAATAACTAATCCCTGGACTAATTTTAGGATGAGTTTATCCCATGTTCGGTTGGGGTAAAATTTTGGAATAATTTATCCTGGGATTGTAAGATTATTCTTATTCCACATTGAGGGGGTGAGATAACAATCCTGGGATGAATAATTCTGGGAGAACTTGTTCCCAAACCAAATGAGTCACAAGTATCTTACTCTTTTACCTTGATAACTATTCTTTATAAAGTAACCTACTTTTTAACTTCTTTTAAAAAAATCTTATTCTACATCTCCAACGTAATCATCTATCTGCACTTTTTTCTTTAAAATCCATTGCAAGTAATGTGGCCATGTAAAGTACAGTTCATGTAGCCAACTGGTTTTTCTAATTTGCATCTATTACATTTGAACATGGCGATTTTTCAAATTTCAAATCTTCATGCCTGCTGAATGCTACAGTTCTACAGATTGATTTTGTTTCCATGTACATATGAGAAAAAAACCCTTAATTTTGGGCCTATGTGGTGACGTATGCTCATACTTTTTGGATAAGCAATCAGCTCTTTCTAAAACTATGATATGCCCCATTGCATTTTTACTGCTCTTTTGAATTAAACTGCAAAATTCTAACTGGCCTTTTATAGCATTAGTTCAACAGCAAAGTCCTTCAGTTGAGAACTTTGCATGCTCCTCACATATATATTTGCTAATTTAGCATTTGTTAATTGTCTGCTTGAGTACAAAGCTCTTGCACTAATTATACTGTATGAATGTTAAATCATTTATCACTGGAACACTTAAAAAATTTGGGGCTTGTGTTATATATTGAACAGTTCCATTGACCCTTTTTGGTCGAATTGGGAACTGCTCCCCTGGGAGCATACACTGAAATAAACCAAAGGAAGAAGAAAGAATTCCACAACTTTTCAAGGAGGATTCAGTTGAGTACATAGAGGTGAGCAGACTCCAGTGAAAAATGACGTGTTACAGGAAGAGTTACTACTTTTAATGTTCTCATATAGCATATAATAAGGGATTTAGCGACCACATTCTCTTGCAAATGGGTTTTCATCAAATGTATTCATTGTTAAGTTTTCTGCAGTATCGATTCTAATTCCTATAGTATTTGGTCTCTTTCATGATTTCATCTATTTGCCGAGACTTAGGTTAAGTTTGGTGATTGCAGCTCGCATGCATACTTCTTGAAAAATACTTTTGGAAAATTAAAATTGCAGTAAACCATCATAACAAATCTGTATTTTGCTACAGAGTCTTTTATATTAAAACATCTTACTCTCGCACTCCTATTACTTTTGCTTCCAGCTGCCACAGCAGGAGAACTCATTTGATTGTGGCCTTTTTCTGCTCCATTATGTGGAACTTTTTCTGGAGCAGGCTCCAATCAACTTCAAGCTCTCCCTAATAAGTGCATCCTCCAAATTTGTAAGCTGTCTCTTCCTTGTTATATCATTTTGAATTGAGCTGAGAATTATAATTTTATGTAAGTTGGGAGGCATGAAGTGAGTATATCTTGGACTTTGGAGAAGCTTTTGCAGTTCATTCATTGTCATCTCTCATTAACCTGACTTTGTTTATATAACAAGGCTTCATATAATGTTACGAAGTGAATGGGATGTGGATTGTTGGTACTCTGCAATTTTAGTTGATACTACATAGATTTAACTGTTTCCTTGATGAGGTGCAATTTTAAGGTCGGTGAATCTGAACTACGTCATGCAGCTTTAACTCTAAGAACTTACATGTCTGCATTTTGTCATACTTCTTGGTATCGCATCGTGATGGGAGTAATAAAGTTGGTAAAAGATCTTAAGGTAATTTAACATACCTGTCCTGTAGTTGTGAAATTCAATAAAGGGGTGGGGGGGTGAGCCTACGAGTTATGATGATTCATTGTGCTCGTCTCTTCCCATCATCTGCAACTTCTTTTTTTGTTGTGTCATTCCTTACTTGTGGCTTAATGTTAAGATTTTCAGGGTGTTTTGTTACTTGTCTCAAAAAAAAAAAAAAAAAAAAAAAGATTTGCAGGGTGTTGCACTATGTGGCTACAAGATGCCTCTTTTCACGAGTTATTGTTGTCTGTTAAATGTCGCCTCTCTCATCTCTGTGAATCATTACTTCATTAGTTTGATGTTTGTAGTTAAAGATTGCACGATTTTAGTGAACCCTGTAGGGATTCAACAGTCTTAGAGTTGATGGTAAATCATTTCGCCAGTTACATATGTGATCAACTTCTACTGGAGCGCTGCTATTGTTTCTTGTTTGAATGATTATTCATGTTCTACTGGAACTTTATTTGATAGTTTGGTAATATTCTATTTTTCAGCTTTCTGAAAGTTGGTTCTCAACTGAAGATGTTGATTGCAAACGGGAACATATCAAGAGATTGATCTGTGAAATTACCAGAAGTAGAGCTCAGAAGGTTTCTCCGGCTGATTTTGATGACAACTCGTCTTTAAATTGCTTAGGAGAGGAAAATACTAGTTTGAGCTTACTTCAGGAAACTTGCAATGCAAGAGAAGCAAGTCATGCTGATGACTTGAGGTCACGTGAGAATGAACTTCCTACTTTATCTCCTGTAGCCAACCTTATAAGGGGTTTCAAGAGTGCTGGAGTATCAGAAGTGGTTTCTAGAGATTTGTCTCGACCACCAGATTCTGCAAAGTCGCTTACTTATGACAGCTGTCGGCATTATGGGCGAAAGGCTTCACTGAATCCATTTAGGAATGTCATGTCTCCTATAGAGGTAATCAATCTTATCATTATTTTGCTTAAATTTTCTACTTTTTGTGACAAAATGATAGGTCTTTCTGGATGAAAGTCCATAGAATAGTTGCATGGATTCTCTTTTGTGATTGCTCATGTTCCCAGGGAATTGTCTGTGATAAAATTTGTACAATAGAAGTAAGGAAGTGGTGCGAGGACAATAGTTTAGGGAACTTCACTATTTCCAGATGTTAGTTATCAATCCATTTCTCTGGATGTTGGGTGATGAAGGTTTGGGGTGGTACGGGACAAGGTAGAGAAAATGGTAAAGAGGCCTTTGCAACTACATCTATGACAAAGCAATCAATTTTGTTGTTTCATTTTGTCTCCTTTCTCGAGTGGTGCATTTGTACTTGCCTTAATATCTCATGTTTAGTTCTGATGTTCAGAGGGTTTTATATTTAACGTAGCGTTATTACTTCACATTGTTCCTGTCTCTCATCCAGTTTATATTTGCACATTCGAGCACTTCTCCAGTGGTTTACTTAGGTGTCTTGTTTCTTATATTTTTAATAGGAAGAGACAATTGAGGAGCAGATGACCATTTCACCAGCCATGAAATCAAGGAGGCTGCCTGTTGAACATTTTGCAGCAGCACATGCTTCCAGTTTTTTGAGATCTGAGACCCTGTTTCTTGGAAGAAATGCTAGTAGCCTCGATACTGAAAAGATGAATCCAGGTTGTCGAAGCAGTAGTGGCTGTGGATATCCAAATTCTATAGAGATACATGATGAGGAAGATCTTAGGGCTAAAGTAGAGGAGGTATCTGATCCGGATGCAGCAAAATATAACTCGCCAACTTCGCCTGAGGAACTTGCAGGTTATATCGTTTTGGATTCTCAGGAGGAAAATGAGAACCATGATTGGAATGGTCTGGAAAATAACCTCAATACTTCTGCTTTGTGTCATAGGGAGGTCAACTCCTCTGATATCTACGTTTATAAAGTAAATGAAATGATACCGTCTTCACAATTAGTAGAGCATTCTGCAAAGAAACCAAGGCACGTGCCTGAAGTTTTAGAGGTGTCCAGTTCTGGAACAGGGATAAACCAAATTGTGTTGTCTTCAACATCAAGTGAGGAACTTGCAAGCTGTTTTGTCCAGGATTCGGAGGAGGTCAACTCCAAACTTTGTACTGAAGCAATTAATTTAAAACCAGAAAGAGGATCAGAGAAGAAGCCCTCTGTAGGGAAACGGAGGCATTTGTTTCGCCGTCCACGAAGAGTCAGCATAGACTTTTCATGAGACCTGCATGTACAGCATTGTTTTTGTTTGAAATGGATTCCGAAGGAAATAGGTACAAGTGTAAATAAACCTTGTGTCTCAACAATTACTGTTCATTTATCCATCTTTTTTGTCCAGGATTATCTGTCCAGAGGTAATACGTGTATATACAGACTATGGTTGAACATCAATCAGGTATTTCTGTTTTCTTTATCTTTCAATAGTGTTGCTCATATTTTAAGCTTGACCTGGTAATGGTTCTCTAGCTCCTTAAAATGTAGAAGACCCACAGATGATGAAGAAATTATTGCTACTTGACATGGTTATACTTATTTGTGTATACTCACTCATTGCTAGCTTGCTTTGTGGTTGAGACTTGCGTGCGATCACATTGGCTTAGTATAACTTTAGTTTCCCAGTTTTCACATTTAACCCCAAAACAAAGAAAAAATTGGAACTCAGAACACTATAACCTATAAATTTTATCGTTGCTTATGTCTTGGGTTTATTATTATTGTTAAAAGCTTTTTGCAATTTTTAACAAATGCGACCAAGGCTGCAAAAACATGGGTGAAATTAGGAGGAATTCAATTGTGATTTCATATTCGATCTGCAAAACAAGCCACGGGGATTAAATTCTGTTCAAACAATTCGGGAATGTCAACTATGCTGTTTTTCAGTTCATGTCAAATTCTATAGATGATATTTTGTCGGAGAACTGAAGTGATAATTTTTGCTATACTTATAGGACCATAATTGTTAACTACATACTTTAAGAGATTATTTTAAACATACTTTAAAATATAGGAGTAGTAGATCATTTTTGTCAACTTATACCAAGCTTACTTAAGAGACTAATATTTGATCCTATGCTTAAAAAGTATAACGCCATTTTTGTCAACTTCTCCAACTTGGGACATGATTTTAAACGCAAGATTCGTAAACAAAAAAAAGTAGGAGAAAACATCATAGGATACCAAAAGCATACTAATCATCGTTTTTCTAATGGACGTGCAAATTCAAAGTGGATAAGTAAAAATGAACCTAGAGAGTATATTGTGTGACAAATATTTTTTGGAAAACATATAAATATACTATATTAAGAAAATATTTACCATAATGGGGTCGTTTGGTAGGAGGTATTAGGAGAAATAGTCGTATTATCTATGGTATTATTTAGTACTATGTTTGGTAGAATTTTTGGGCCTAAGTATAACTAACCCATGGATTAGTTATACACCATACATGGTATTATAGGAGGTATTACTAATACCTTCCATGTAATGGTATTAGTAATACATTGGATTTAATACCATGGGATTATCTATGTAAAGACAAAAATTTGTCTCGAATCATTTTATTTATTTTCTTGATTTTATGTTTTATATTTGTACTAGTAAATTTATTTAAATAAATTAGCTTACAAATTTTATTATTTAGAGAGAGTTGTTTGTTAATAAATAAATACAATTCATATCAATACAATATTTAAAATGTGAGTTGTTTAACATTTACTAATTGAAAAGGCAAATATATCACCACATGACGTTTGTGATCTTAATTGAATATTTTATTTGTTGGTTTATATGTGGTTTCTAATTGTTTGTATTTTAAACAATTTATAAATTGCATACATATTAAAACTATACCTTGCACTTTTTATATGTAAATATAGATGATTTATTCGATTTTACTATTTTTATCATCTTTTCGATTTTAAAGTAGATGGTCTATCTATTTTAAATTGAAAATTCACGTTTTTAAGTGATTAAGTTATTAAGAAATCAATTGTTTACCCTCAAATAATTCAGGTGAGAAAATAGCAAACATGACAACAAAATTGTTCTTCTCCTAGCTAGTTAGAAATATAATATTGTCTGGCAATTATCTACCTTGACCGATTACATAAAATAAAAAATCTCATAATAATGCAAGTGTATAATTGGAAAGAAGCTTTTTGTAGAATTTTAATCCAAACACAAGATGAGGTTAGAAGCAATGAACCAAACACTTGATAAAAAATACACCCTGCACTACTAATCCCTGCACTACTAATTCCTACGTTACTAATCCCTGCATTATTTGTTTTTCTACCAAACGACCCCTTATAATAATAACATTTTTATCACTTGATCACTTATAATACATTTATAATACAATTTTAATACATATTATAGAGGATAATTTATAAAACACATATAATACAAGTTTAAAAACAATTGTAATACATACATAGTACATATATGATTCACTTCTAATACATATTGTAGATTTATCATAGTATTATTATATGTTGCTAAATAAAAAGTATCGTTAAAATCAGTAATTATTTATTAAAAGGTACCTATTCAAGTAATTTTTCCATAATTAGCATATAACTTTTGGACCTCCTTTTTACCCATCCATATTTAACACAAAAACTGACTTGATCAAGATTTCCCTCCAATGAAATCTTGACTTTATCTCTTCCAGTTTGAATAATTAGCTTCCTCCCTTGGGGATGATGGTCACCTCCAATGGACCATCAATATAGACAATGAGAACATATGCGTAAAAAAAAAAAATTAAATTTAAATTGAAAATGTCTAATTAAAATATTTCATTAGCAGTTGAGGTGTTCAATTGAAATATAATCTCATGAAGGTATAGGCTCTTGTCCCCTCCATTGTACTTTTGTTTATATAATTAACAGGCAGGTAGAGGTCTATACCTAATACACCACGCTCTGGAAGGTGAAACCCGGAGTAGACAGATTTTTTTTAAAAAAATGTTCAATCGAATCAGAGCTTAGCTAAGTATTTTAAGCCCTATAGACCATCAACATGTTGTAATTGTTTTTCCTCACCTACGATAAGAGTGGGTATGATATGGTATATATCGAATCATCATATTATATCAAAATTTTTGATATCATAATTTTGATATTATGATATTTAGTATGATATACATTTTTTATTTATTTTTCGATGGTATTTGATATTTAGAAACAATATACTAAAATACTGAAAATCATATTGAAGTATATAGTTACATAAATAACATTTACTATATTATTAAAATGCTAACAAATATGCAACCTAGTAGTATTAGTATAAACTAAATGTTTAGTAGTTAAAACTTTGACTATATTTTGATTGAAATATATTTTGTTTGTACTTTCTTTTGAAAATATATATTTTTACATGTGTAATGTGTTAATTAGTATGATACAATTGAGATTATTTTTTGAATTGTCGAAGTCATAATACTCTATTATGAGTATATATTTATCGAAGTCGAACAAACTATGGTTATCGATTTACTATACTGCAAAATACCGAACCATATCGAAATGATTAATTTGTATAGTAATAATATAATAGTTTTAAAAACCGTATACCAAAATTTCAAATATAGTATCATACCATATCATACCTTGCCCACCCCTACATGGCTACGGATGGTAGCAGCATGAATAGTAGTGGACAACCACTTTAACTCTGGGGAGAGTTATCTATTTATAGTAACTTGTTGGAGTTCAGAAAAATATACCTGTCCACACATTGAATAAACAAAATGGTGACAATATTGATGCCCAACATGGGGAGGCTAATACTTAAATTTTCCTTTTTATTCAGCTCAACATCATCATCATCATCACCGCTGCTTAGGCGTTCAGGGAATTACCAGCCTCCTATCTGGGATTTTCAATTTATTCAGTCGCTACAAAATCCATATGTGGTACGTATCTACATTTTCTTTATAATACTATACTATTGATCTCTAGCGTTATTCTATAACGTATCGTTCAAAAAATAATTTGTAAATATGCTGTGTGGGGAGATAACTATATGAAGCGTTTTAACGAATTGAAGAAGGAATTGAAGAAGAATTTGACGCTAATGGTTGAGGGATCACAAGAATTAGATGTTAAGTTGGAGTTGATTGATAATTTAGAAAGGCTTGGAGTGAGTTACCACTTTAAGGATGAAATTATGCAAATATTGAAGAGCGTACATGACCAAATTAGTAGTAGTGATAATTCATTATACTCTACAACATTGAAGTTTAGGCTTCTCAGACAACATGATTTTCATATCTGTCAAGGTGCTCTCTGTCTTTTCCAATTACGTAAGAAATTTGGTCATTTTTATATATCTTTCGATCAATAATATTTCTACTCGCTTTCCCCCCCTATATATATAGATATACTGAACGATTTCAAGGATGAGCAGGGTAATTGCTTCAAGCAAAGTCTTTGTGAAGATACAAAAGGATTGTTACAATTATATGAAGCTTCATTTCTTTCAACAAAATCTGAAACCCCTACTTTATTGGAGTCAGCCAATACATTTGCAATGTCACACCTAAAGAATTATTTGCACAATTTAAAGGGTGATGATCAAGAGAATTGGATGGTGGAACTAGTGCTCCATGCCCTGGAACTTCCTTTGCATTGCATGATGTTGAGAGTTCATGAGACAAGGTGGTACATTGACATTTATGAGAAAATCCCAAATGCTAATCCTCTTCTGCTAGAGCTTGCTAAATTGTAGAATATGGAGAAGTGAAAGAATCATTGTATTCCATCAATAGTCTGTACACTAATATATATATTTACAACAGAAATAAAACTATATCTATTTATACTTAGGTCCCTAAACTATTTACTAGTTACATATTTAGCACTCCCCCTCAAGGTGGAGTATATAGATTATGTATACCCAGCTTGTTACAAATATAATTGACTCGAGGACTTCGAAGAGCTTTAGTGAAAATATCTGCTAATTGGTCATTTGAACTAACAAATGCGATACAATGTCACGACTTTGCAATTTCTCTCGAACAAAATGACAATCAACCTCAATGTGTTTAGTCCTTTCATGAAATACTGGGTTTGAGGCGATATGTAAGGCTGCTTGATTATCGCAATACAATCTCATAGGACATGGTTGCCATAGTCCTATTTCTTCCAGCAATTGCTTCAACCACAACAACTCACACGTGAATTCTGACCATAGCCACATATTCTCGCTTCAAAGATTTGATCGAGCAACAACATTTTGTTTCTTACTCTTCCAGGAGATCAAGTTTCCTCCGAACAGAACACAATAACCTGTAGTAGACTTCCTATCTGATGGGGAACCAGCCCAATCAGCATCAGTGTAGCCAACTATCTCAGTATGACCTCTGTCCTGATACAATAGTCCTCTTCCAGGGGAATTCTTCAGATACTTTACGATTCGAATAACCGCATTCCAGTGAACCTCTGTCGGTGAGTCTAAAAACTGACTTACAACACTTACAGGAAAGGATATATCAGGTCTGGTAACTGTAAGATAATTAAGCTTACCAACCAGTCGACGGTATCTTCTAATATCAGAAAAAGGCTTCCCTTCTCCTGGTACTAACTTGACATTGGGATCCATTGGAGTGTCAACGGCTTTACAATCAAGCAACTCAGCCTCCTCTAAGATGTCTAGAACATATTTTCTTTGTGATATATAAATACCTCTGTCGGACTGAGCAACCTCAATTCCAAGAAAGTATTTTAAAGAACCCAAATCTTTGGTCTGAAAATATGAATTCAAATATGCCTTCAATTGACTAATACCAGCAGCATCATCTCCTGTGATGATAATATCATCAACATATATGACAAGAAGGATATATTTTCCATCACGGTATCTATGGAACACCGAATGATCTGATTGACTCCTTATGAGGCCAAATTTAATAACAACAGAACTAAAATGACTAAACCAAGCTCGAGGAGACTGTTTGAGACCATACAAAGCTTTGCGGAGTTTACATACCTTGTCAGAGTACTCCCCCTGAGCAACAAACCCGGGTGGTTGCTCCAGGTAAACCTCTTCCTCCAAAGCGCCATGTAAAAAAACATTCTTGATGTCTAACTGGTTAAGTGGCCAGTGATGAATGGCAGCAAGTGATAAAAATAGGCGAACTGAGGCAATCTTAGCTACGGGAGAGAAATTATCCCCATAGTCCAAACCAGGAACTTGCGTGTAACCCTTAGCAACAAGACGAGCCTTTAATCGATCAACCTTACCATTAGGCAAGACCTTTAATGTATACACCCATTTACACCCAACTGTGGTCTTACCAGGTGGTAAAGGTACAAGCTCCCAAGTACCATTAGAATGGAGTGCAGACATCTCATCTTCTATGGCCGCCCGCCAACCCGAGTGAGAGAGTGCTTCAGAATGCAGACTTAGGAATAGCGAGAATCGAAGAAGAGAAATGCATAATAAGGTGTAGATAATCGATTATAATTAAGGAAGTTACAGATAGAATTAGCGGACCGACTATACAAGGGATTAGCGGTAGAGCGAGTACCTTTTCGTTGGGCAATAGGCAAATCTAGCTCGGAAAAAGGAGATAGTGGTTGATCCGAAGATGAAGGTGCAACTGGAACAGGAGTGGAGTCAACAGGTCTAGCAGGAGAAGTCACATCTACTGCCTCAGCTGGAACTGCATCTGTAAGAGCACGTCTATGCCTATGTTGATAAGTAATCAACTCCTTTTGTTCACTAGGTCGGGAAGAAGATTGGAACTCGTGAGGAATAGGTGCTGGAGCACTAACATATGGAGAAGGAAGTGGTAATGACTCATAGACGGACTTAGACAGATCACACGACTCTGAGAAAAAAGGAGTAGACTCAAAAAAGGTAACATCGGCAAGGACAAAATATCGATGTTGTTCTAGGGAGTAACACTTGTACCCCTTTTGTGTTCGAGAATATCCCAAAAACACACATTTTATGGAATGCGGGGAAAGTTTTGATGAACCTGGGAGCAATGGTGCACAAAGCAAAGGCAACCAAAGATACGTGGAGGCAGGATGTAAATAGCATCACGAGGGAAAAGAACTGAAAAGGGAATTTGACTATGAAGAACACTAGAAGGCATCCTATTAATAAGGTAACATGCAACAAGAATTGCATCTCCCCAAAAACTATTTGGCACATTCATATGTATCAATAAAGTTCGTGCTGTTTCAACTAGGTGCCTATTTTTGCGTTCTGCAATTCCATTTTGTTGGGGGGTATATGCACAAGAAGATTGATGGATCATGCCTCGAGAAGACATATATGATTGAAAAGAAGCTGAAAAGTATTCTTTTACATTATCAGTTCGAAATGTGCGAACAGGAACTCCAAATTGTGTTTGGATCTCAGTAGTAAAATTCACAAAAGTAGAATATAACTCAGAACGATTTTTCAATAAATAAACTCATGTCATTCTTGAGTAATCATCAATAAAAGTTACAAAATAACGATAACCTTGACTTGAAACCACTGGTGAGGGACCCCAGATATCAGAATGAACTAAAACAAATGGAGCACTAGCTCGCTTATTGACTCTGCTTGGAAAATGGACTCTAGTGTGTTTACGGTAGCAGATCGACACTCTAATTGACTAACATCAGACAAACTTGGAACCATCTGTTTCAAATTGGCTAGGGAGGGATGACCAAGAGGCAATGATGGGTGCATTGTGGAGAAGCGGCAGCGATGCGGTGGTTGGATTTTCAAAAACCATTTGGAGCAATTTAGGCGATAAAGACCATGAGACTCATGCCCCGTTCCAATCGTGCCTCCTGTCTTCGAATCCTGAATAAAAACAGAGTCAGAAGTAAAAGTCACAATACAATCTAGGTCCTTTGTCAATTTGGTAATGGAGATTAAGTTTAATGGAAATTTAGAGAGATATAAAATAGAGGACAAGGGTAGAGATGTAGTGGGTTTTGCAGTTCCAAAACCATGCACAAGAGTGGTAGAACCATTAGCCAAAGTGACAGAGGGTAAAGCGTTATGACTTTTAAAGTTAGATAATAGTCTTTGGTTACCTGACATGTGGTCAGATGCACCTGAATCAAGTACCCATGGCCCCAATGAAGAAGATTTAGCGAGACATGCCATAGACTGACTAGATTGTGCTAGGGAAGCAACAGATTGAGATGCTTGTTGGTCTGCTTGATGTTGCAGGAAGCGAATGTACTGAGCATACTCATCTGTTGAAATAACTATGGAAGGCTTTCCAGTGTGCTGAACATCACTTGGTGTGGTGCCATCATCGGATTGAGTAGGATATTGTGTTTGCGCAACATTAGCAACCTTGGGAGGAAATCCATGCAAGGAATAACACTTATCCCGTGTGTGTCCACGTCTACCACAATGATTACAGGTTAAAGGATTCCCCCGATTATCCTTACCTCTACCACTTTTAAAACCATGATCATTCTTGCGATCACGATAATTTACACTTGACGGAGTAAAGTTAGTTGTGAATGCTGTCTTTTTCTCATGGGTCACACTTGTTGGAGGCATAGTTGAATTAGCAACTCGAATTACACGAGCAAACACATCTGTTAAAGGAGGAATTGATTCTCCACTAAGAATCAGAGATCGAACTGATTCATAATCAGCCCCAAGACTTTGCAAGCATATGACTGCTTTCATCTTGTCTCGTTGCTCCAATTGTGTCTTCAAGTCAGTAGAGTAGGGCATAATTTCATCAAACTCAGTAAATAAGGCCTGTAACCGTGCCAAATGCAACTACACATTATTATCAGATAACTTAATCTGAAATAAATTAGACAAAACGTCATAAACTCTTGTGATATCTCGAGTATATAGCTCTCGAACATGAGTCCACACTTCCTTACATGTCCGGTAAGGACGAAACACTGCCATCAAAGATGGTTCAATTGATTGCCATAACAGAGTACACAAATAGGCATCAGCCTGAACCCAAGATGATTTCCTAGAATCATCAATCTCCGACACATCCTTCGTGAGATGTTCTAGATGCCCTTGGCCCAAAAACCACATCTCAACTGCTGCTCGCCAGTTAGCGAAATTATTTCCATTAAGCTTAATGGTGGAAATCACAGGATTCCCGTAGATTGGGGAAACATTCTGAGTTTCGGATACAATTTTATTTCCTGACATCCAGGCAGCGAGGAGACCAGCGACAAAAGCTTGAGACAAAAAAGAAGAGCACACAAAATAGATGGGAAAAAAAAAAGAAGAGACGGTTGCAGCTAGAGACTGTAAACCCTAGGCTCTGATACCATGTAGAATATGGAGAAGTGAAAGAATCATTGTATTCCATCAATAGTCTGTACACTAATATATATATTTACAACAGAAATAAAACTATATCTATTTATACTTAGGTCCCTAAACTATTTACTAGTTACATATTTAACAGATTTCAACACTCTGCAAGCAACACACCAACAGGATTTAAGAAATCTATCAAGGTGAGTAAAAAAGATGGGAGCTCCTAGGTAGGGGTAAATAACAGTCAGATTGTTAGAAAATCTACGTACTAAGTGGAAGAGGAATACGCAAAGATCCCGTTTGTAAACACTTTTTTTTATTTTTTAATTGATCAACCTTTTTTCCCCAAAAAACCATCTCATCAGCTTAAAGTTGAGTTTGAAACACTATTTCCGACCACTTTTCAAGTTTTTTTTTTTCCATCAATATTTCTTTAAGTTAAATGCATGCTTCAACTTCTTTTCAAATATCACCAAATTTATGTCCATGCGCTTACTGATCGACTAACCTTGTACAACATACAAATTATAATGTAAGCTTTTCATTATACAAAGTTAAATCCGAGAGATTTGGGCCATATGTCAATCAATGAGTTTACTATATACGTACAGTACATCTGATGCATTATTTTTGATGTAATTAAGGTGGTGGAAGAAGTCACGGCTTGCAGAAAAATTGCCATTTACAAGGGATAGAATTGTGGAATCTTTCTTATGGATAGTGGGCATGATGTTTGAACCTCAAAAGAACGAATACTGCCTAACAATGTTGACAAAGGTCATTGCTATGGTTACAGTTATAGATGACATTTATGACGTTTATGGCACTCTTGATGAGTTGGAACTCTTCACACACGCTGTTCAAAGGTTAGTGACTTTCCGTGGAAGGAGCTAAAATACTATAAGTTACAATAATTGATATATGAAAATATGATTAATCGTTACATTCAGAATGGAGGTAAATGCAATGGATGAGCTTCCAGATTATATGAAAGTATGTTGTCTTGCACTCTTCAACACTACTACTGAAGTTGCCTACGAAGTTCTCAAAGAGCAAGGGATCAACGTCATGCCCTACCTTACAAAATCAGTAAAAATACTTGGCTCTTTATAATCTGAATATCTAAACTATGCGAAATAGATCACCTATACCTTTCATTACATTTTGGGATAAAAAATGTCCCCGCCGTTATCTTATGAGACTACAACTACCTTCAAGAATTAACAACAATGATGTGGCATGTCACATGACACTAATTCCGCCACCTAAGATTGCCAATTAGGATACCCACTAAATTTTAACCCAATTAATTATAATCTAAATTCTAACTCATTCTTCCTAGATCCGATCCACTAAAATTAAGCCATAAAGAACTGAAGAGCAGTATGTCAGTGATTCAAAGAGACAATATGCAACCAACCCCTTTTTATATAGACATGAAATGAATTAATCCAGAGATACATATAATCAATAGGGATATAATTGGGATTTATGAATTGGGTTTAAGGAGATTGTGTGAATATTGAAAAGAGGATAGCTTTGCAGAGGAGGAAGAAATGGTGACAAACACACGAATTAGACACGTTTAATGGTGACAAGTTCGCCTCTTAATTTTAGTGGGTAGGATCTAGCAAGAATGGGTTAGGGTTTTGGATAATAAATTGGATCAAAATTTAGTGGATATCCGCAAGCTTAGGTGGCGAAATTAGTGCCTGTGGCATGTTACGTCACTGCTATTGACTTTTGAGGGTATTTGAGGTCTCTTAAAATAACGGTGGAGACATTTTTTATACCAAAATGAAACAGATGGTATAATTGGTCTATGTCATATATTTCAAGGGCAATTTTGATCCTTTCCTCTAATTTCTATTATTTGAGACATGTTTCTATTAAATTAGTGGGCAAATTTGTGTAAATCGTACTTACGAGAAGCAAGATAGTACCACAGTGGATATAAGCTAAATCTGGAAGAATACATGGAAAATGGATGGATCTCAATTGGAGCACCACTGGTATTTGCATGCATTGTTCCTTGTCACAAATCCAATTACCAAAGAGGCCTTGGATTCCTTAACCAATTATTATGACATTATTCGATGGTCTGCTACTATTATTCGTCTCAGAAATGATTTGGGGACATCCTCAGTATGCATGCTTTTAACATTATCCTCGGTATATATATAACATTATTAGAGTATCCAACTCCGATCCATTTGAGATGATCATGTTCCTGATCTTAATTCAGGATGAAATGGAAAGAGGTGACGTTCCCAAGTCAATTCAATGTTACATGAATGAAAAGGGTGTTTCGGAAGAAGATGCAAGAAAACACATCAATTTGTTGATAAAGGAGACGTGGAAACTGATGAATACAGCTCAACGGGATGATTCATTATTTTCTGAAACATTCATGGATGTGCAGTAAATGGTGCAAGAACTGGTCAGACCATTTATCAGCATGGAGATTGCCATGGAATTCAAAATTCTCACATTAAAAATCGCATTTTCCAATTATTTTTCGAGCCCATCACAATTTCAATTCCATAAAATCCTTCTTTTTTTCGTTTTTACTTAATGAGTGTTATTGTAATATGAATTTGTATGTATTTCTTTTCAAGAAAAATCTTTTTATTGAGTATCTACTATTTTCTATCAGTATATATATATATTCAAGAAACTTTATTCATTAAGACTTCAATAGGTTAGATTATCACGGCAATACAAAACCTAGCTATTCACAATAGTGCTGACCTAATAAAGGCATTATCAAACATGCACGCAATAGACCATCGATATAGATGAACGATAACATCCACGCAAAAAAAAAAAAATTAAAATTTGAACTGAAGGTGTCTAATAAAAATATTTTATTAGTAGTTGAAGTGTTCAATTAGAATGCTCTTGGACATATATTGGCCCTTCTCCACCTCCGTGGTACTTTTGTTGATATAATAAACAGAGTAGGGATTTATGCCAAAAGCCCCCACCACCACATGAGAATTGACATGAAAGGATGGGTAAATGGATTTTTTTTTTTAAAAAAAAAAAAGTGTTCAACCGAAACAGAGTTTAGTTTGAATTTTGAAATGAAATATTCTAACAAATTTAAGGGGCTATGTTTGTTATGTATTAAGCCCTACAATAGACACAGTTTAATTCTAACAAATTTATAGTTACTTGTTGGAGCTCAGAAAAATTAATAAGTCGATACATAAAAGTGAATAAATCAACAAAATGGCTGCAATATTAATGGCCAACGTAGGGAGGCTAATACCTATGGCTATCTCCAGAAAATCTCGACCTATATTTTCCTCTTTATTCAGCCTATCATCATCACTAGCCTCCCTTTCTACTGCCACTGACGATGATACTGCCATGAATGCTCAACTATCTACTAATCTTTCATCAAATCACATTAGGCGTTCAAGGAATTACGAGCCTACCATGTGGAATTTTCAATTTATTAACTCCCTAGACAATCCTTACCTACATTTTGTTTATATTATATTATTCTCACACATTATTCTAAATGTATAATGTATCAATCAAAAAATAATCTGTAAATGTGTTGCGTAGGGAGATAAGTATATGAAGCGTTTTATCAAATTTTGTTCTAATGCAAGTTATTTGACACTTGCTATATGATTGAATTGCTTATTTTATAAAGAGAAATTATTTTTAAAATGTATAATACATTTCTAATCATTATTTTTTTAATGGACGTCCAAAGTTTAAAATGAGAAAAAAATAAACTTAGAGAGCATATTGTGAGCAAAGATTAATTAGCATATAACTTTTTAGACCTCCTTTTTGCCCATCCATATTTAACAGAAAAATTGACTTTATCAAGATTTCCCTCCAATGAAATCATGACATTATCTCTTCCAGTTTGAATAATCAGCTTCCTCACTTGGGGATGATAGTCACCTCCAATAGACCATCAACATAGTACTTCAGACTAATGAGAACATGTGCGTAAAAAAATAATAACAAACATGAAACGAACTATACAAGTGCAACTGTGTGAATTGAAGGCTAAAGGACAAAGATAGTAACTAGTAAGATATTGAGATTAATATATAATATTCGGCAAAGGGATGAATTTACCCCCAAACTTTAATAAAATGGTACGTATATGCCCTCCGTTATACTTTCCGTCCACATAAGCCCCTGCTGTCCAATTATAGGTACACATGTACCCCTCTCACTAATGGACCCCTAATTTCTTATAGGTGTCTTAATCCTATTGAACTACCCGTTTGATCCTTTTTTTAACCCATAATCCAACTATCCGCCCCATAACCCAATACCCACCCAATTTCCTCTTGCCAATGCTCTCTTTTTGTAGCTGATGCATATTGGTGAAACATCAAATCAAAACAGTTTCTCTAGAAAGAAATTAAAGATAAATACGATTTGTTTTAATTAATTAATTTGGTTGTTACTCTGCAAGCACGAAACGTTTCTTTAGCGAATCATGGTCACATCTATACTAAATCTTCATACATAGTTAACAAAATCTAACATTTAAAAAAAGTATATCAAGAGCTAATCTATATCTATATAAAGTTTGATAAAAGAAAGTGATGTGGCAATATCCTATTTATTTATTTTTTCATTTTTTTAAAACTATTTTTTCTATTTATTTACTTATTATTATTGTACAAAAATGAGTGAGTCAATTACTACTCAATTTATTCATATTCTTTAATATAAAAACTTAATTGTATTTATTTCCATTACTTTCATGACTTTTGATAATCATAACTCCTACGGTGTGCATCGATCGGTTCGGTTCGGTTTTATGTATTATTGGTTCGATTTATCAATTTTTGGTTTTTAAATATGTTAAACCAATAACCAAACCAATAAGATATTTTTTATTGATTTTTGGTTTATCGGTTTTGGTTCTTAAAGATTCTATTTTCGGTTTAACCAATAAGAAAGTACTTATAAAATAAATATATGACTTTTCTAATAAATTTAATGCCAAAACCCAATAATGTAACTTTACAAATGCTCATAAAATAGAACAATAATAACAAACATGAAACGAACTATACAAGTGCAACACAAAGAGAAATTAAGAAAAATAGGGTTCTTACTTTAGATTTTAACGTTTTGTATAATGTGAAATTGTGAACTCAAAGTCATTCTGAAGTGTGAATTGAAGGCTAAAGGACAAAGATAGTAACTAGTAAGATATTGAGATTAATATATAATATTCGGCAAAGGGACGGATTTACCCCCAAACTTTAATAAATGGTACGTATATGCCTTCCGTTATACTTTCCGTCCACATAAGCCCCTGCTGCCCAATTATAGGTACACATGTACCCCTCTCACTAACGGACCCCTAATTTCTTACACGTGTCTTAATCCTATTGGACTACCCGTTTGATCCTTTTTTTAACCCATAACCCAACTATCCGCCCCATAACCCAATACCCACCCATTTTCCTCTTGTCAATGCTCTCTTTTTGTAGCTGATGCATATTGGTGAAACATCAAATCAAAACAGTTTCTCTAGAAAGAAATTAAAGATAAATACGATTTGTTTTAATTAATTAATTTGGTTGTTACTCTGCAAGCACGAAACGTTTCTTTAGCGAATCATAGTATTCTCTATGTCGGTCGATCGATATATTTTACTAATCACAATCTAATATCACATCTATACTAAATCTTCATACATAGTTAACAAAATCTAACATTTAAAAAAAGTATATCAAGAGCTAATCTATATCTATATAAAGTTTGATAAAAGAAAGTGATGTGGCAATATCCTATTTATTTATTTTTTCATTTTTTTAAAACTATTTTTTCTATTTATTTACTTATTATTATTGTACAAAAATGAATGTGTCAATTACTACTCAATTTATTCATATTCTTTAATATAAAAACTTAATTGTATTTATTTCCATTACTTTCATGACTTTTGATAATCATAACTCCTAATTCTTATTAATAGTCATGTTTACTATATCTTTTGGTGTTCCATATTATGTCCTATAAATAGAGGCATTAGAAAATTTTGTTACAAAAGAAATGATCAAATTTATATGTACAGTAGAGTTAGGAATTAACTAGGTGGGGTTTACTCATCTTTTTAGCCAAAAATCACAATCTTTTCTATAACTTTATAAAATAGTATTATATAGCTAATATATTGCTTTAAGATATTTTAGTCACATGAGATTTGATTATTTAGTGCGGGTGTTTTTTTTTTTTTTGTTAAAAGGGAAAAGTACATCTTCTCCTTGATATTTAATAAACGGATCGAATTTCAATCTAATAGGCTCCCGCTAGATTATTGAGGAAATGAATAATTATTTTTCTTTTGTTATTTAAATTTAAGTCGTAATTTTTATTACTTGAATTTTATTGTTAGAATTTGACAAGAGTTTCATGTAATGCAAATTTTATATTAAACGCTCAATTTCAAATTGCTAAAAAATTATTTTTAATTTTCTTTAATGCAAAACTTAATTGTCTTTATTTTCATTACCCCATGATTTTTTTTATCATCATGACCTCTAATATAATTAATAGTCATATTCATGACATTATTTATTATTCATTTTATAATCCTATAAATAGAAATATTGTAAGGCTTTGGAGAAATTATTATATTAGCTTTTACAATTGTTATATTTTTGGTACTTACTTTATTCATTTTTAAGTTAACTTTAAGATCGAATAAAAAGAAAACTATTGAATAGTGATCGACATGTGGGAATAGATGTAGACAAGAGCTTGAAAAATTATCTATTGATTTTGTATGTTTTCTTTTTATTTCTTAATGATTAAGATTATAAGAATAATGTTGCATTTTTTTTTGTTGTAGTTCTTGATTTCTCTTTGTTTTATATTTCATACAATTTTTTTATTGTCGTAAGTGTGTATTTTCTTTTGATTTTAAAAAATAACTTATGACTTTGTGGAAGTCATCTAACTACTAACCAAACGTTTTACTCTATAAAATCAATTATATATCTGTATAATGTATAATAACATCTTATCGTTTGTTATAACCGCGCGAAGCACGAAAAATTTCACTAGTTAATATATCTATACATGGTGTTGTGAAGCTAATACGTAAAAACGATTTTCAATGATCCTTAGAAAATATGTGAAGCTAATACGTAAAAACGACTTTCAATGATCCTTAGAAAATATATTGTTATATAAATGAACGTAAAACGTGCCTTTTGATATCCTCTATATATGTGGAACTTTAATTTTAGTTGGGGATATATATACACAATCATCTAAAAGATTTTCATTTTAAATCTTATTGAAGAAAATCAATTTGGGAATGCAAAATTCTGCCATGTCAATATTCTCCACAAGATATTTAGCTACCCCTTTTTCATCATTTAGCCCACCAAAAGCCTTTGTATCAAAAGCTTGCAGCCTCTCTACTGGACAGCCACTTAATCACTCTCCTAATATTTCCACTAATCTAATTTCATCTTCAAATGGAATAACTAATCCTATTAGGCGTTCAGGGAATTACGAGCCTACCATGTGGAATTATGAATATATTCAATCCACACACAATCATTATGTGGTATGTACATTTAATTTCTTTATCCTTGTGTTACGTTATTCAATATTCAATAATTAAATGAGTATATATAAGTAGTAAATTGTTTTTACGTAGGGAGATAAGTATATGAAGCGATTTAACGAGCTGAAGGAAGAAATTAAGAAGAATTTGTTAATGATGGTTCATGAGGAATCACAAGAATTAGAGAAGTTGGAGTTGATTGATAATTTACAAAGGGTTGGAGTGAGTTACCACTTCAAAGATGAAATTATGCAAATATTGAGGAGCATACATGATCAAAGTAGTAGTGAAGCAATGACAGCAAATTCATTATATTACACTGCCTTGAAATTTAGGGTCTTGAGACAACATGGATTTTATATCTCTCAAGGTGTGCTACCTGTTTCAAATTACCAAACTAATTTCTTGAATCTTCTCATATTTGGTCATTTTTATATATGTCTCGACCAATAATATTTCTACAAATGTTTTTTTTTTCTCTAGATATATTGAACGATTTCAAGGATGAGCAAGGTTACTTCAAGCAAAGTCTTTGTAATGATACAAAAGGATTGTTACAATTATATGAAGCTTCATTTCTCTCTACAAAATCTGAAACCTCTACTTTATTGGAGTCGGCTAATACATTCGCAATGTCACATCTAAAAAATTATTTGCACAATTTAAATGATGATGATCAAGAGAATTGGAGAGTGGAGCTAGTGCGCCATGCCCTGGAAGTTCCTTTGCATTGCATGATGCTAAGAGTTGAGACAAGGTGGTACATTGACATTTATGAAAAAATCCCAAATGCTAATCCTCTCCTGACCGAGCTTGCTAAGTTGGATTTCAATTTTGTGCAAGCAATGCACCAACAAGATTTAAGAAATCTATCAAGGTGAGATAGCTAAGTTTAACTTAATTTCTGACTTAACAGTACTTTAAAAATAATTAAAATAATATAAGGTCCCGGCCGGGTCGATATGTTTACTACTAGAGTGCGTGTTGGATAATAGGCCATGTGGTGGGGTATTTGGGCTGAAATGTATTGGGTCAAAATGGACTAAATAGTGGGTCATAATCCAGTCTGTCCAACTCTTTTAAGTTTTAATTTCTTTTGTTGTGTTTTCTTCTAATTTTTGTTTAATTACCTAATAAAACTTATTTCTCTTTATTATGGTTTATCTAACATATAATATTAAACAAATATATACTTTAAAAATGCACTCTTTGTCCTAATTTTACCACCAGTATTAACTACGCGTCATAAGGACGTTTTGTAAGAAGTTTATGGAGATGGATAAAAGCATATTTCTACTTGTTTGCTATCACAGAGGATATTGCTTAATTTTGGTAAGTAGGTTCACAGTTTTCTTATATAGTATTAATTTTTCCATGCATGTAAGGTGGTGGAAGAAGTCATGGCTTGCAGAAAAATTACCATTTACAAGGGATAGAATTGTCGAAGCTTTTCAATGGATAGCTGGCATGATGTTTGAACCTCAAAAGAACGAAAACTGCCGAATAATGTTGACAAAGGTCACTGCTATGGCAACAGTTATAGATGACATTTATGATGTTTATGGCACTCTTGATGAATTAGAAGTCTTCACTCATGCTGTTCAAAGGTCAGTAACTTTCTCAATTTACATGGCACAGTTTGAATTTCGAAAGTCAAACAATTTAATTTTAAAACTAAATTCAGACATGAAATGTTTTTAAGTATTTTCTTATTACATTCAGAATGGAGATAAAAGCAATGGATGAGCTTCCATATTATATGAAAGTATGTTATCTTTCACTCTTCAACACAAGCTCTGAAATTGCGTACGAAGTTCTTAAAGAGCAAGGAATCAACATCATGCCCTACCTTACAAAATCAGTAATTAAAAATATTTCTACTTGAATTTATTCCCTTATTTCTTAATTTTTAGTACTATATATTTGAGACATGCATATATATAAAATTAGTGGGCAGATTTATGCAAAGCTTACTTACAAGAAGCAAGATGGTACTACAATGGATATACACCAACTCTGGATGAATACATGGAAAATGCATGGATTTCAGTTGGAAGTCTAGTGATGGTAGTGAATGCATTTTTCTTAGTCACAAATCCAATTACCAAAGAGGTATTGGAATACGTATTCTCAAACAAGTACCCTGACATAATTCGTTGGTCCGCTACTATTATTCGTCTTACCGACGACTTAGCCACATCATCGGTACGTTTTTCTATCACTCCTCTTTTAAATATCTATGTAAAATAATTTTGAGAATTCGGATCTAGAAACTACTGCTTGGTATCAACGACTAACAACTAAACACTAACTCGTTCTTATTGTGTCTCGTGAATACTAGATGTACGTTGACGTGACAATGATCATTGTTATAAGTTGGACTGTTGGAGTGGTTAATTAATTGACACGGTAAAATTTGAGTTGAGGTGTCTAAATATGCATATTCAAAATTGGAGTATTTATTCGCCAGCAATGATCAGGTTTGATCGAGTGTCTATGTTTGAGAAAATGATCAAAATGATCCTTGATGTATGGGGATTGAATTATTTTGATCCTTCATATATATGATCTTATCGAAATAGTCCTTAATGTATATAAAAATATGATTATTCTAGTCCTTAACCCTAAAACTAACCATAAAAATAAAAAGTATTGTTAAATTTAACATGAGTCCCTCAGTATTGACACCTAGCATACCTCTTCTTCTTCTTCAATCTTCTCTCTTTCACCATTAGAGATCATTCTCCATCTTCAATCCACCCACTTGCCATATTCTTACAAGAAAGTTACAACATTACACTCATTTTTTATCTCCATCTACCTCTACAAAACAATTCCAGTAGCTTACATTTTCAAACATACAAAAAATAAAAAATAAAAATGAGACCGCTGACACAAATACAAACTAAATAAATTTACTAAAACACTTCATTAATTCCTCTTGGATTACTGCCATAAATTAACTTTTTCTAGCTTTAATTATATGCTCTTGTTGAAACTCTATACGGAAAGGATATTGCTTTATTGTTTCCTCTTTTTTAAATTAATAATTTTTTCAAGATTTTTTTTTTTAATTCCACTGTTCATATAAAGGTAAAAATTGAACGGGACAGAGGTAGAAAATAAAACTTTTAAAATGTTTTTTAGAATTTTAAAGAGATTTTAATTTGTTAGTCAAAAAGAATTTTGATAATGAAAAAAAAAAAATTGGCTTCTTCTTCTTTGTCCAGTGCAGAAGAATTGGGTGAAGAGAGAAGATTTGGGGGAGAAGGTTTGTCAAGTATTAATATAGAGGACCACCATTAAATCTAACTGTACTTTTTATTTTTATGGTTAGTTTTAGGGCTGAGGACTAAAATGATAATCTTTTTATATACATCAAGAACTATTTTGATAAGTTGATATATATGAATGATCAAAATCATTCAAACCCTATATATTAAGGACCATTTTGGTCATTTTCTTGTCTATGTTTTATAACTATTCTATAATTTGTCCAACTTATTTCAGAATGAAATGAAAAGAGGTGATGTTCCAAAATCAATTCAGTGTTACGTGAAAGAGAATGGCGCTAGTGAAGAAGAGGCAAGAAAACATATCAATTTAATGATAAGGGAGACATGGAAAATGATAAACACAGCTCAACATGATAATTCATTATTTTGTGAAAAATTCATGGGATGTGCAGTAAATGTTGCAAGAACTGGACAGACCATGTACCAGCATGGAGACGGACACGGAATTCAAAATTCTGAAATTCAGAATCGCATTTCCAAATTATTTTTTGAACCCATCACTATTTCCATTCCATAAAGTTACCCTTTTGGCCTTTTTTTTTTTGGGTCTTTTCATATCATGTACTCGTACTTTAGATTTTTATGCATTTCTTTTCGAGATATATCTATGGAAGGGCCAAAATTAATTTGGCTAGCTCGATAATAAGTGATGCAAATTAAAATGAAAATAAATACACTTTTCGTCCTATTTTATGTGGTACGCTGTTGAGAAGAAAAAAAGACTTATAAAATTTATAGTCTAAAACAATTTTTATATATTTGTGTGACTACAAATCATATCATTAAGGATAATAGGGGAATTTTAAAATTAAAATGTTTTTAATTATAGTAAAATAACATTTTTTTAGATCGAGTAAAAAGAAAATAATGTCACATAAAATAACCGATGGAGTATATGAACAAGTCCACTATTGGTGAAACATCAAAGCAAATTAGTACTCCCTCTGTCCCATTTTATGTGAGGTAGTTTGACTCGGCACGGAGTTTTAACAAAAAGTAAGACTTTTAAAACTTGTAGTTCAAAATGAATGATAGAATTTTTTCTGGCCGTAAATAATTTCATTAAGGGTAAAATAGATATTTTATAGTTAAATTGTTACTTAATATAAAAATGTGTCATTATTTTTTGAATCAACTAAAAAAGAAAATAAGTCACATGAATTGAGACAATAATATTTCCTAGTTGATGCATATTGGGATGCATAAAATAACCGATGGAGTATGCTCTCTTTTTCTAGCTGATGCATATTGGTGAAACATCAAATCAAAACATTTTCTCTAGAAATAAATTAAAGATAAGTACGATTTGTTTTAATTAATTTGGTTGTTAGCTTGCAAGCACGAAACGTTCCTTTAGCGAATCATGGAACGTTTTCACCATTTGATTTCACTTTTAGTATTTCAATTGAAAACTGTTTTCACCACGTGCTTTTCAGGTAAGATGGTTTAGTTGGAATTAGGTAGAAAAAAATCATGTTTTATAGCACAAATTACTCATTAATTCGCAGCGGGAAAAACCTCCGTTTATTATAATGGTATAGTATGGAATCTCTTTTTCTCTCTATATACATTTATGATAACTTTTAGTTGAGGCTCCAACAAAACTAGCAAGTAAAACATTAAACAAGAGAATCAATAGAATGAAGGCGATATTATTCAACAACATAGGGGTGCTATCCTCAAGGCCACCTCCAGCTACTTGTACAGGGAATTAAAAACCTACTATGTGGGACTTTCAATATATTCAGTCCATTAACAATCGTTACGCGGTATATTTTTTTTTTACGCTACTCTAATTGCACACACACACACACATATATATATATATAGTATTGTTATCATTAATTAATTAACTTTAGCATCATGCGTATAGGGAGATAAGTATATGGAGCGGTTAGACAAAGTGAAGAAAGAAATGAAAGAAGAACTTGATGATGATGGTTGAGGGATCAATAGAAGAATTAGATGTTAAGTTGGAGTTGATTAATAATTTAGAAAGGCTTGGAGTGAGTTACCACTTCAAGAATGAAATTATGCAAATATTGAAGAGTGTACATGACCAAATTAGTTATAGTGATAATATATTCATTATACTCTACAGCCTTGAAGTTTAGGCTCTTGAGACAACATGGCTTTCATATCTCTCAAGGTACGTAGCTCAATATCCTTCCGTTTAAGATGATGTAAGGACATACATACATATATACAAATTTGGGGCGGTATGTCAATTTATGTGACACAATTAGGAGTATGAGGGTTGAACTATCTAATCTTTTACATGTGACCACTGTATTTTTTTTTGGTTTAATGTATTATTGGTTCGGTTTATCGGTTTTTGATTTTTAAATATGTTAAACCAATAACCAAATTAATAAGATATTTTTATCGGTTTTCGGTTTATCGGTTTTCGGTTTAACCAATAAGAAAGTACTTATAAAATAAATATATGACTTTTCTAATAAATTAATGCCAAAGCCCAATAATGTAACTTTACAAATGCTCATAAAATAAAACAATAATAACAAACATGAAACGAACTATACAAGTGCAACACAAAGAGAAATTAAGAAGAATAGGGTTCTTACTTTAGATTTTAACGTTTTGTATAATGTGAAATTGTGAACTCAAAGTCATTGTGAAGTGTGAATTGAAGGCTAAAGGACAAAGATAGTAACTACTCTTCAATAGATTAGATTCATCTTAACTTAAGAAAAGTGGTACTTTCTCTTTGCCTTACCGTCCTTTCTCAGCGGATCATATTGAGATTAATATATAATATTTATGTACAAGTAAAAGTAGTAAATTACTAATCTTAATGGATTATCGATTTACCTAATAACCCAATATTAAAAACCAATATCGAACCGATAACCCAATAATTTTTTTATAAAACCATTAAAAACCCGTTAACCCAATACCCCAATAACAATATAACACTTTTATCAGTTCGGTTTATCGATCGGTTCAGTTTTTGCACACCCCTAATCACCACTACTTTAGTGATCAATAATATGAAATTTAATTTTATCAAGGGTAAAAAAGGAAAATTTAAAATTAAATTATTTTTAATTACAATAAAATGATATTTTCTTGGAATGAACTAAAAAAAAGTATATCACATAAAATAAGACGGGTCGAATAGATCAATGGTATTTAATCCCTATTTCCACCATTACTTCATCCTCTTATCATGTATGCTATTTTCCCCCCTTAGGTACATGGTAAAAATAATATAATTTGTCGATGAAGGATACAATATTTTAAAAAAACACAAATTGACTATGAAAGAAATAGAGATACAAGATTCTGGATATGATACATAACTATATAAGAGAAATTGTGTATACCCCTTAGGTACACTTCCACAACATATTAAAAAAAAGGGAAAAATTAATAATTGTCCCTTTTTTTCAATATTAAACTCAAATTCTCTCCCAAATCATAACATATTAAAAAAAAATCGATAATTTTATATAGTTATGTATCATATACAAAATAACATGTGATGCATCACAACATCTGATACATAACTATGTTATACACATAACAAAATTATGTGTCATATACATAACTATGAATATGATACAAATTGATTTTGTAATAAAACATTAGTGTTTATGTATCAACAGTAATATTTGATAGTGTATAATGATACATAGCATTCTACTAGTTGAATAAGGCAGGGTGTATGTGTCGGTAGTTAAAGATAACGAATTTTGTAATATTTTTGTATCCAATACATAACTATGAACATGATACATACTAATTTGTGTTTCAATAAATAAGGGTTATGTATCAAAACTAATATTTGAAAATGATATTGTACATGATAAAATTGTAATGTATCCTTAAGGTGAAATGAATGAATTATACATTAATTTAAGAATCAAAATCAACTAGATACATAAAAGATCTGAACTCATATGTATCAGAAAAAGATGAACAACGAAAAATCGGGAAAAAAAAGTCAACAATCTTATTTGCTGAAAACAAAAAAAAATGATGAAGAAATCCTTCTACACTTTCTCTTTTGCTCAACATCAACTCCCATAGCTTTTTTTTTTTCACTTTCAACAATGGCGTCACCCATGGATCTCGACCCAAAACCCTTACTGGTGCCGCCAACAACTCGCACCTTTTCCTCCTTTTTTGGGCCTTTTTTTCACAATCGATTTTGAAGTTGAAGATGCATCCTTCTTCGATTAAATTTATAGATGAAAAGGCTAAAAAAAAATAAAAAAAAATCGACTACCTGATGAAGTAGAAAGAAAAAAATAGATGAAGAAGAAGAAAATGAAGAATAACTACCTCTTAAATAATTTGCAATTGATAAATGAGAAATAGAAAGATTTGAAATTCAAAAATACAGTGATGGAGATAATTGATGATACGTGATTTCAGGCGTGAAAAAAGGGAAAAAATCTTAGGTGATAGTTTAGTATCCGGAATAGTGAGAGGAATTATGGAAAAGCGTGATTTTTGTATTTTTTTTAAATGGTAGGGAATAATAGAAAATAAGGTAAAAAGGGATGTATAGCTAGGTAATTAATCCAACTTTAAATTTAATGGACCAGGCTGGATTGATCCATTTTTTTTTGGGCCAGAAAACAATCAGTTCAATCTACTAGTATGTGGGTTACGAGCCGTGTTGGGCTAGTCCACTTTTTTAAAAAAAAATATTTTTTTTTTTATAATTTTTAAAATTAAATTATAAATTTAAAATATTAACATAAATATCGACAAAAGACAATATTACATGGTGTTAGAGTTACTACTTGTAAACCAAATCCACAAATAAAATAATATTTATAATACTTATTAAGTTTTACTTCAAGTAAAATATAACTAGCTAAATAAAAATATTAACCTAATTATTTTCCAATGATCATAACAAAACTTAAAAATAATATGACAATATTTCAACCATTAAGCACACTTGAATCAACTTGTTGCAAGGTTGTCTTAACATCTTCAGTTTCATCTACAATTTATGAGCAATATCAATTAGTTAAGCATTAAAAAATAATTAAATTTAAGAACTACGTATGATATCTAAATGTACAAAAAAACTATTATCAGTTTGAAAAAAATCATGCAACTAGAATTGATTAACAGTAAGTGTTTATATATATTCATGATGGATGAATTTCTATACTTGGTGAGAACATGTCACCAACGCTGAATGATTATTCTGATGATACAATATTAATAAGAATATTAAGTACATCACGTTTGATGATTATAAATTTTAATATTTAAAATTCTAAATGGACTTTGAGTTTGAACTTTTGTTATTTTTAATACTCTTTTTATTTTTATTTTTTAATTATTTTCTTATTCAACCCACGGACCGGCCCAACCTATATTGCTCAATCCCCACAGATCAGCAGACTTATTCAGACCAGGCTAAAAAGTCTTTTTCTTAAATGGACCTCGAAAATCTTAGCTCACCTCAGTTAAATCACGAGTTAGGTCAGGTCAGCTCAACGGGCCTGACCCACCTTGACGTCTCAATAGGTTTTTTTAACTACCTAATAAAACTTGTTTCTCTTTATTATGATTTATCTAACATATATTAAACAAAATATATAGTTTTGAAAATATATTTTGACATCATGAATCAACTTTGATTACATATGAGCTAAAATTTTAGATGAGCTAAATTAAACAGATCAATATCTATGAATCATTAATTTGCCTAGTCTTGTACAGATAGAGGCACACCCACATACATCATTTTGAATGCTCGAACATCTATTAACCTTGACGTAAAATTATTTAGATATATAGTAATTTCTTCAAAATCTGAATATATTAAATGTGCAACACCCAGTGAGTAAATCTCCTAATTGGTGTGATGGTCCAATAGCTAATTGAAGATGGTGTATTTTGAAAACTCAAGAGTTCGATTCTCGGCAATAACAATTATTTATAAATTTTATATTTTCATCTTTCCCTCCCAATATAAACTTTCACCTTTTTTTTTTAATGCTTAACTTTTAGTGTTAATTTCATTTACGTTATATGAATTTCTCGTGATATGATAAAATTAAAAAGGCGTATTCAATTACTTTTCAATTTTTTCTTGAGAAATTTTGGCTATTTGATTAAGAAATCCTTCAAGCTAAAGAAATTTTCCTCAAAACTAACCTTCTTTTTTTTTTTTTGGTAATGGTAGTATTAATCTTATTTTTTTTTCATCAACATTTTAAATATTATGTTTAAATAATTATGCAGTTATACTTTATGATTATAATAATTTTATATTAAAAGAAGTGAACACCCACTAGTTGAAAATCCTAAATCCACTGCCCTATATAATTGGCAATTCATGTCATAGGCTAGTTTAGCAACTCGTATAAGAAGTTTTTGGAGATCGATAATAGCATATTTCTACTCGTTTGCTATCACAGAGGATATTGCTTAATATTGATAAGTACGTTCACATTTTTCTTATATAGTATTAACTTTTCATCCATGTAATTAAGGTGGTGGAAGAACTTAAGGATTGCTGAAAAATTACCATTTACAAGGGATAGAATTGTGGAAGTTTTCTTATGGATAGTGGGCATGAATCAATCCATCCAAATCCGATCCAATCCACCCATTTGCCACCTCTAGGCATGTTTGAACCTCAAAAGAACGAATACTGTCGAATATTGTTTACAAAGGTCACTGCTGTGGCTACAGTTATAGATGATATATATTTAATTATGATGTATATGGCACTCTTGATGAATTAGAAATCTTCACTCATGCTGTTGAAAGGTCAGTAACTCTCTGCAGAACGAGCTTAAATACTACAACACTAAGTCTCTCTCTATTCCAATTTATGTGGGACTGTTTGAATTTCGATAGTCAAATAATTTAATTTTGACCATGAATTCGGACAATATGCATGGAATGTTTTAAGTTTTTTTCTGATTACATCCAGAATGGAGATAAAAGCAATGGATGAACTTCAATATTATATGAAAGTATCATGTTACCTTGCACAGACTCTTCAACACAACCACTGAAATTGCGTACGAAGTTCTCAAAGAACAAGGGATCAACGTCATGCAATTGAATTATGGCCTATTGTTTTACCCTTGTTAGCAGCCGAGCTATGCAATTTTCCCTTTTAAGGCTATTATTTAAATTATTTCTATTTTTTAAAATTTTCTGAATATAACTGTTAAAACATACTACTCCCTCCGTTTCACAAAAAGTGACATGGTTTGATTTGGCACGAAGTTTTAAAAAATAAAGAAGACTTTTGAATCTTGTAAAAGTCAATTATTTTCTAATAATATAAAAAACTAAATTCAGATGGGATACAAAAGCAATGGAAGATCTTCCAGATTATATGAAAGTATGTTATCTTGCACTCATCAATACCACAAATGAAGTGGCGTATGAAGTTCTCAAAAAACACGACATCAACGTCCTACATTACCTTAAAAAATCAGTAAGATTCATTCATTCTACTTAACAAATAATTTCTTTTCCCAAAATATTTCCTAGGTGAATTCAATATTTAAATGGCTGTTATTAATTAGTGGACAGATTTATGCAAATCATACTTACAAGAAGCAAGATGGTACTACAATGGATACAAACCAAGTCTAGAAGAATACATGGATAATGGATGGATCTCCATTGCAGTTCCAATGGTATTAGTGCATGTATTGTTCCTTGTCACAAATCAAATTACCAAAGAGGCCTTGGATTCCTTAACCAATTATCCTGACATTATTCGATGGAGTGCTACTATTTTTCGTTTCAACCATGATTTGGAGACATGCTTTTATACATACCCTTTCTCTAACACAAAATTATTTTACCCAAAAAAAAGTTTAAAAATTTTGTTTTATAAGTACTTAAAGTTGAATGCTTTTATAATGGTTTCTCATCGTGTCAGTCTTTTCCTGGTGTGCAGAGCCCCAACCAAAAAGGTGTTAGAGCTTTATCATTGTGCCTATATAAATTTTGAAATATGTAGGTTGAAATTCCTCTAGCAATATAAGCTCTTATCGATAATCCTGTTAGGTTAAAATAAAATGATCAATTTCATACAAATAATTAAAAAATTATATCTCCTTAAAAATGATGAATAGATGTTTACTATTTCTCATTTAATTTAGGATGAACTGTATAACTCTCTATACATATATTGGTTTCTACAAACAAATTTAGTTTCTATGACCAGTAACTAATTAAATGAATTTAATCTTTTCAGCTATTTTTTTCTCTTAATAAATGATTTTAGTTTTTATTAGTATATAGAGATCAAATAGCTAGTCTCTACCTAAGGTTGCACATTGCAATACGCAATCAAAACTATTTGCCTTTCTGCGGAAGCAATTCCCTGTCTTGGCCGCGGGCTTGACTTCTCAATTTTAAAAATAGGCCAAGTGAAACCAAATAGTGGAATTTAAAATTTTAATGTCATATTTTCTAGTATGTTACAGATTTTTTTGGAGAAGTTGAACGGTTCATAAAATAATTAAATAAATATCTTATTAGTTTTTAAAAAACTTGGTTTGAAATAAAAATTACACTTCAATAAAATTTGATTAAAAAATTATTGAATTGATTGGGTGACTTCCTAACTAGGTGTTTGGCTATGCGATTTCCTCTCATGGTATGAAATGATGAGATGAAATTAGTGTTTGGACATGCGATTTCACGCTGATTTCATCTCATGATTTCATATCATGAGATAAAATACCAAATTCTCCAAAAATCATGATTAGAGAATTTCAAATCATGATATGAGATTTTCAAATATAAAAAATGACCCAAAAGTTTATATTTTATAAAAATAAACCACATTTTATTTATATACATCTACTAGTCATTTGTTTCATATGTAGATAAAATTCATAATTCATATCATTACTTTTTAAATCGTTTATATCTCAAATAACAATTATTTTCTCCAATATTAAATCATTTTTACTTCAAATCAATTCTTAATTTACTATTTATATTCATCAAATTCATTATTTTTTATCAAGTTTATTACTACTTCATTCAATCAATGCTTAATAATAATTAAAAAAATTACATCATTATATTGAGCGGACAAGATTAATCAACGTGGCATTATTTCTAAAAATAATTTTCTTAGCTACTAACAACTTGAACACTACAACTTATGTTCAAATTTTATTTTTTATTAAATTAAGGTTTGATCAATAAATTTTGTGTTATTTTAAAAGGCTTTGTGATAATAAATGTACAATGCAATTTTATAAACTTTTGTTTATTGGTAAGATTGTATAAACAATTGGTACAATTTTGATAGTTTTATAACATATGAAGTTTTTATTATTATGAGAAAAGATACAACATAAAAAGTCCAAATCGTTGTCCAAACAAAACTTCAACTTCATCTCATAATTTTATATCATGATTTCAAATAATAATTTCATATCGCATGACCAAACAGACCCTTAAAGTAAAATATCAATACTTGAATGATTTTTTGGTTATAAAACAAGTTGAGTGACTTTTAGGAGAACTACTATAAATTGAATGATTTTTGAGTTAAAAATAAAGTTGAGTCACTTCAACTTTCTAATTGAACTACTCAAAATTGAATGACTTTCTAATTGAACTATTCAAACATACTACTCCCTCAGTTCAATAATACTTATCCACTATACTAAAAATAGATATCCAACAATACTTGTCCACTTTATGAACTCCATGGATAATTTTAGAGTTAGTTCTTAATTTACCCTTATCATTAATTATAATCATTTATCTATTACATTTTTCAAGACATTATATTTATTGTATACAAAGGGTGATATTAATAAAATCACTCTTCTATTTATAGTTTCTTAAGGAGTGTGCCAAGTCAATAATGGATAACTATTGTTGGACAGAAGGAGTACTAAACATCATCATAAATTTTGAAATTTTCTTTTAATTATTACTTGAATTTAAAAAAAGAAAAACAGGACTTAGAGCCCATTTGGATTGGCTTAAAAGTTGATCAAACTATTTTTAAATCAGTTCTTGACTTCTGGAGTGTTTGACAAATATAAAAAATTACTTAAAATAAGTTAACAATGACTTAAAATAAGTTACGAAGTGTTTGACAAGATAAAAAATGACTTAAAATAATTTAAAAACCAAATGTAGGTCTTCCCCTACTCTTTACTTTTTTGCATTTCAATTTGACTTTTTATTTTTGACTTAAAAGCTATTTTTTTAAGTCAATTCAAACGGGCTCTTAATAGTTTTTGCAGTGGAGTCAACACTTTTGTGTTTGTCGAACTTTCCAATGAAAAATATATTTATTATTATTATATTGTAATATAAATGGAAAAGTTCATTTTGGCCAGAAAATTTTACCAGAATTTGATCATAATAATATTTTATTTATGTTATTTTATTTTTTAAAATATTTTTAACCCTTTAATTTTAATACTTCTTAATTAAAAAATGAAAAAAAAACATTCAGTTCATTTTAAAATTAAAAAATATTATAATTTTTTTAATTTTCTGCTAAATTTTGACCAAATTTTCTAATCATTTAGCACTCCCGTATAAATGAATGTAACGTACAAGCCTCTTTTTATCTCCTCTATAGACTATAAGTGGGGTCCAGCTCCATATAATAAAAGAAGAAAGTCTTTGAGCGAAAATTATCTAATTTTCTATAGATTCCAGGCATATCTTTGTTGAAAATAGCTATCTGCCAATTAATACCAGATGAAAAAATAGGCATTTTATCTCTGTCAATTGGAACCTTTACATTATTTTATATTACACTAATACAAAGATAAAAATATTAGAGAGTAGAGTGAGTATTGACGTGCCGTAATTTTTCTATTTTTAAAAAAAATCACTTTTTAAAATGTTTTAAATATAAAACAATTTGAGAAAAATACTTAGAAAAAAGTAGACATTTAATTTTTTAAAGAAATTAAGAAAATTTAATTTTAACAGACTCTAACAAATTAAATCTTTAAAAATCTAGAGAAAATGGATAAGAAGTTCTTATTTACTCTTCAAAAAGATTTTTAAGGCACTTGAAGCGCCCGCTAACATGTGGTTGACCTGCAACTTGACTAAAATTTATTTTTTTACTAATTATTTGGGATAATAATTTAACATAAAAAAAAATTAATAATTTATAATATTTGATTTAACTTTGAAAAAATAATTAAATAAAAAACACATTTTTATTTTATTTTTAAGAAAAAGGGATTTAAATTGAAACTTTTGAATTTAATTACAAGTTATTGAAACTTTAACAAAATTAGATTAATTAAAAAAAAATTTAATTCATTTTGAAATAATAATTTAAACCAATTTAATAAATTAAAGCATGAAAATCATTTTAAATTAATTGACTAACCCTTTTAAAAAAATGACTAAGTAGGAGTACTTTTTTTTTAAAAAAAATTAATTGAAAAGACTTTGACTAACACTTTTAAAGTTTATTTGAGAAAAATATTTAACTTAAAAACAATTTTAAAATGAATAAAAAGTAATTAAGTGATAAACATTAAAAAACATTATTTTTTAAGGACCAAAGGTTTAACTTAATTGAAGATATAAATTTTTTGACCAATATACTTGATTAATAAAATAAATGAACACAAAAACATGAAATATATTAAAATTAAACCAACACAAAGGAAATAACTCATATTTTGGGAAATTTCATTAAGCTAATTAATAACTCTAAAGTTAGAATTAATGATAAGAAAAAACAAACAATAAAATAATTTAGAGGTAAAGGAAAATGAATTTGGGCCCCTTTTTGGGCCAACTTCACTGCAATTTTTGGGCTTTTACCCAAAACCAGTTTTTGTATACACTTTCTATATATCAGTGTATATTGAATGTATACAGCCCGTATACTGCCTTTTTTGGACCTTTCGAGACTTGTAATCCGACTCTCCTTACACTCAAACATCGATAGGGCTAACTCGAAGGACTTCAACTTGATGAAATGCAAGGAATGAGTCTCAAGTGGGCTTGGATTGACATCGCATGTATCGAGAAAAAAAAAAAGCAAAAGAAAAAGAATTAGAGTTGGATAGAGTCTGGAATCTCAGCATATTATTCAAATCACCAGCAGCAAGGAAACTAAGTAGTAATTCATGTAAATAATATATACAAGTGTTACTGCACGGTATTTTTTAACAAATAAGTCACAACTTTATGCACATGGTAAGTGTTTGACAAGTAAATTGATATAAAAGATTATTAACTATCAATACACACGGATAAATTTTAAAACACAATATGCTTCTGATTACAATAACTACAAAATGAACTAAAAGTGAAAAACTTTTATAACCGACTAATCAATATTTAGATATGATAAACTCAACCACGAGATCATCTCATGGAAAACAAATCATACTTCGAGATATCGATATCTATTTAAAGGTTCTACATTGTTGAATTAAAGGAAGAGGGAATTATCTCATATTATCAAAATTAAGGCAAGATTCTGAATAACAAGACCACTATTGGAACATTTACCGCATAGAATAAAAATCAAATACGCATAGACCGAACTTCAAACAGGTCATGAAACTGGAATGAACACAATAGAGGAGTCCCAAATTTAAACTAGACGCAGAAAATCACTGTACGGGGAAACACATAGCTTCAAACATGTTGGAAAAAGAAGAAACAACTTTCATGTTTGTATTAAAGCAAACAGTCGACTAGTTCACAAACCCCCACAAAATAGAAAGGCTTCAACTAGATTACATGTTCGGAACTTTAAATCAAAACCGAGTTGATTCAAAATAGTTGTTATCAATACTAAACAGATCAAATGCTATTCTACCTACATCAAGACTAAACGACTAAACTCGAGCAAGAAGAGAACTGGATAAGAATTTAAGACAAGATAGACAGGCAAGAAAAATTAAACCTCGGCTAGACATGACAAGAAACACTAAACGACTCATGAGTTTAAGCAAAATGGCTCGCTACAAGGCACATATAATGAGCAAGAACAAATTGAAATGATAGCGAATTAGCGATACTAACGAATATATGAAATCGACCCATCAAAGGAATGCCAAAGAAAACTGAGCATAAATTCGGACTATAATTAAAGCATACAGATCATTGACAGAATTCGGAGAAAGACTGGAAAAGAGTTTACGTTCTTTGGAGCAGCGAACTGGATGCCAACGAGTTGGAGACGAGCTATTCCACCACTTGTATAGAACTCGCTGGAACGAGAAAGATTTAAGACAGCCAAGAAGGAAGAATTTCTCTCCAAAGTTAAGGACAATGCTCTCTATTTCAGAACTCAGAACCTTTCTCGATTTAGAACTTTTGTGGTCTTAGAGGATAAAATGAAATTGTGATGGTGGTAGTATCTTCCTTCAATTTCAAATCCAACTCCCTCCCCCTAACAGTGAATAAAAAGGGGGGTTATATAGATGGGAAAAAAATGGGGTTCGTTCTTTGGGGGAAAGGGACGAAAATTCAAGTGAGAACGAGGGTAGAATCGAAATTCTCAAACTCAATCCTCAAGTCAAAATTCCCAAGAACCAAAGAGTTGCTCGTTTGTACAAGAATTCAACCCAAATCCCATGAAATCCGGACGACAGGCAGGGTGGATGACTTGATTCATCCCAATCGTCCTTGTGCTCGACGTGGCGCCCATCCACGCGAGTCAAGGATGGGAAATGCGGCTGCTGCAGGACGCCACTGCAGGTCTGTTCGAACTGCTCTGGCAGAGGAGGAAGACGCGGAAAGTTGCCGATTCCGTGAACTCGGTCTCGCGTGAAGGAGACGAGGCACATACAAGGATCGATTTGGAGTCGCACACGTCTGTTGTTGCTGTAGTTTGACGCCGTCTATGTTGCCTCTTTTGGTCGCTGTGCTGTTGACGTGAAAGAGGAGAAAGAGTGAATAGAAAAGTGGGTCAGGTCAGGATCGGTTTAGGAGTATTAAAAGTGGGCTGGTGGGAATTCTCTGGGTTGGGAATTTGATGGGCTACTGGAAATTGTTTGCATTGTTGGTATATTGTTGCTGATTTATTGAAGTGGGCTGCAGGAATTTGAAAAATAAAAGGCCCAACTTCTTGGTCTTGCAATTAAGTACGAACTTTAAACGTAGCCAAATTGGATTAACGTTTTAATCGAAATGAATTTAGTTGGTAATTCAGCTAAAAACTAAATAAGGCGAATCAATAAAAAATAATTAGTGAGCTTCTTAATCTTAACGAATAAAATAATTAACTTAATTATAAACTAAATAGTTTAAAATATAAACTATTACATAATCAAAACTAATATCCTTTTGAGACTATTTTTGAATATTCATAAAATATACTAATTAATATATACACAATTATGTAAAACATATATGTTATCCAAAAAATTATAAAAATGGCAAAATTACTTTAAACTAACTTGAAAAATGTTTATAAAATCAATTATTTCAACTCGTTTGGAATTTAAGAAGCTCGATGATTAATTTACATTGTGGAGGTCCAAAATTGGGCGTCAACAAGTATATCATTGACAACTTTAAAAAATAATCCGTAGAGAATATATAAGCAATATTTTTGATCAAGTGAAAAATTAAAAGAGAGTAATTTCTTTTGAAAGCGTAGTGATCTTACTCACACTTCCACAATGTAAAATTTTTTATACAAAGAATATCAATAGCTGCTTTTAACCCATAATATTTTTTCACTTATTCAAAAAAATTCCTGGTTTCATTATTTATTTATTTTGATTTTAAAAATTATTGAAGTAAATCAATTTGGAGATGCTAGCCATGTCAATATTGTCCACAAGATATTTAGGATTTAGCTGCCGCTTTTCATCAAAAGCCTGCAGCTTCTCTAGTGGTTCCATGAAAACTCCAACAATTAATCACTCTCTTAATATTCTCACTAATCAAATTTCATCTTCAGCTGGAAAAATTAACCTTAGTAGGCGTCCAGGGAATTACGAGCCTACCACGTGGGATTATGAATATATTCAGTCCATACACAATCTTTATGCGGTACGTACATTTTCCTTATTCTTGCGTTACCTTACGTTATTCAATAATCTCCATACATATTAATAGTATATATGTAGTAATTTTGAATATTCTATCTTCTGCATGCAAAACAATATATTGGTGAATTTGTAGTATATGAAGCGGTTTAACGAGCTGATGTGCGAAAAAAATGAAGGTAAGGTTGACGTTATCAGAACTTGCAGACGTGATTTTAGGGACATACCATTTTAATTCAAAGGATTGAAAATTCTGTCTTTTCAGAGCTAGTCGCAGTGGCGGAGCTAGAATTTCGCCTAAGGGGTGTCAAAATTTAAAGAAATAAATCGTATAGAAACCAAGCAATGTCAATATGTAATATATAGAAAAAATATTTCCATTCGAGCTGCACAATGTAATTTTCCGACAAAGGGGTGTCGACCGGTGGCTCCGCCATTGGCTAGTCTTTGTTTGCTACAAATTTTAAATATATGGAAAATAAATTAATCATAAATAAAATCTTAGTAAGCAAGAATATTATTAATTAAAATATATGGGTACAATATTGTTCCTCCCTTAATTTTTCTCAAATAAATTTTAAATATATGAAAAATAAATTAACCATAAATAAAATCTGAGTAAATAAAAATGTACTTATTAAAAAATATGGGTACAATTATGTTTCTCCCTTGATTCTTCTTTCTTAAGATTTCTTCGTTATTCAAGGCTGACTCTTTTCTCTTAAGATTTCTTTGTGATTCGAGGTGCCAGAGTGACGTATTTCTTGAATTAGGATGATACGAACCTCTTTTATATATGCATGAGTTAGAGTTTAGGGTAGAATAACTTTTAAAAAACTTAACTGGAATAGAATACATCTTGTAAAATCCCACAAATTTTCATTGTCTACGTTCTTCTTTAATTCTCATTAATTTTGTCGAAGTGTTTTGTCTTACAATTGAAATTTTAATTCATGTATCGGTGAATAAAGCTTTAATCTAAGAATACTTTCTATCGTGCGGAGCTAAAAGTTCCACGAAAAATATCTTCCAAACATCATGTTTTTTTATAGAATTGGCGAAGAACTTGTTCGGTGGTCTTTAATTACGGCTATAAAGCCATAGAAAATTGTATATAGCATGTGCAGTTGTGCACGAACATCATTGCTTCTAAGTTTGAATGAATTTCAGCAATAAAATGTAATTAGGCATGTTAAATTACCATTAAGTCAATAAAATCAGGTTACATCGTGGGTATTTGGAGAAAATTTAAAAGTTCCCGAGTTATAAATTTAATTTTAAGTAAGCAAAAAAGGAGACAGTATATATATATATATATATATATATATATATTCTAAAAAGAGACAACTGTTCGTAATATTTTTTTAAAAAATATTTTGTAAGGACAAAAATTTACTTTGTATTGATCTTTTTAATTTAACTAGTTTTTTTGACACGTGCGTTGCACGTGATTATGAATTTCAAAAATATATGTTATAGTAATTATGGTATTACTTATTTAAGCGAAGATTTGAATAATAAGCTCAATAAAAAATAATATTGCAGTTTCTTTTGTGAATGTTCAATGTGGATTGTCATATATATGTTTTTTTCACACAAATCTATGAAGATGTTCAATGAAAAAATTTATTAGTTAAATGTAATAATATATATATTTATTTCAATTTGATGAGGTTCAATCATGTAATTAGTTTTATCTCACTAATATTATCTTATAGACATTATTTGTTTTGTGTTTTTCTTGTCATCTAACAGACGTGCTTTGCATGTGTATTCCACGTTAAATTGTTTAGATGTGAATGAACATGTGAAGAGAATAACTATATTTTATATATTCACATATTTTCACATTTGTTGTGAATTTTTTTTTTTTTTAAAAGAACTCAGAGCATTTTAAAATAATATATTTTGAAGTAAGATCTTGTTAACTTGATAATACATTTGTGACGTATATAATACTTTAATTTAAATATAAATACCTACCCAAATATAAATATATATTTGCATTAATGAAAATATTTATCTCATAAAACTAGCTATTAAATAAATAATAAAAATTAAACTAATACAAACTTCAACTGATGTTATTACACGTCATATGAACTTTTCTTCGTCCAAAATATTGAAATATTAAGAAATAGTAAATAAGTAAAACAAAAGGACAATGTTTATTTAATAATAGCTATTTTGAAACTAACTTCCTGAAAGTCTAAATCACATAAGTAACATTGATAAATAAAGTCATTCTTTTGTCTTGAGCATGAAAAACAAATTGTGACAATTCTCTAAATTTTCGAAAAAGATATTCAAAAGTATATATCTACATCACAAGAGAAATTGTTAACAAAAACAAATGAATTTAGACCACATCATGTTAACTTCGTATATTGTAACATTAAATACTAATGTATATATCAAGCAAAAAAATAATTATTATATCATCGAAATTATTTTTCTCAAGTACTCGAGGTTATAGAATATACCCTCTTAGGATAGAATGACTTACTTCCTCAGAATAGTGGTACCTCATATTTCGCTACACTTCGAACTCACTGAACGATAATAAATCACACAAAAAATATTAAAATGTAAGAAGAAGAAGAAGAGTAGAAGATTAAAAAAAACTATGGTTGAAAAATGAGAGGAAGTCGCTCTATTTATATTCAACAAAGGATAGTATGAACAAATGATGTCTTATCTAAAAAGTTATGATCTTTTCGAGAAGTCACAACCATTTGAAAAAGTCACAACTCTTTGGAAAATTCACAACTTATTGAAAAAGTTACACCTTTTTGAAAAAGTCACAACTCATCAAAAAATCGTTATAACCCTTTGAAAAAGTCACAACTTATCGAAAAAATCATAACCCTTTGAAAAAGTCGCAACTCATCGAAAAAGTCGCAACCCTTTGAAAAAAGTCACAACTTATCGGAAAAGTCACAACTCATCGAAAAAGTCGCAACCTGAGTTAGGAATATTATAGTAATTTAACATTCAAGTTAGGAGTTCATGTTTTTAATATAATATAGATATAGATAGATAGATTAATATATTCACTACTTTTTGTATAATAAATGAGGTAAATTGAAAGTTATTTTTATAAACAGATTATTAATTCTTAAAATTTATGTGATGTATATTCTTTTTAATATAACAAATCAAATAATTAATAAAAAAATATGTATTTATAAGCATTTTTTGTTTTATCCATATACTTCAAAATTACTATAAATATATTATGATTTAAAAGTATATAAAATAAGCACATTCAAACAAGATCTTAGTCCTCTGTCTCAATTTCCTCCTTTCCTTTTTGTTCGGGGAATAATGTTATATTTTTATAATTATTTAATGATATTATTTTAGTTAATCTCACTAAATATTTTATTATAAAAAACATAAATAAAAATAACATTAAAATAATTTTAATAAAAATAATTTGACAAACATAGCAAAATCTTCACGGGTGAAGATCGTTTTCATCCACCAACTTTGTTTTTAAAATCAATCTCTTCTTAACTCTGAACAATAATCAAACTTCCCCTCTTTATCCTGATTAATCTTTAAAAAGCCTATTGTATCATTTCAGTAGCAACTTATTGTTTTACTTCTTTAAAATTTATGATACATATATGTTTTTTGAATTCATGTAACGATTTTTTCATAAAAGCATAAACATTATCTTTTAGACGAAAAAAAGTGAGAAATACTGATTAAATATATAAGCTAGTGATGTTCTACAATGTAGTAAACTAGCACAATGAAAAAGATGTCATTACTAATAATCAAAATTCAAATATTTATTTTTACAAGTAAAAATAGCAGAAAATAATAAGTATACAAATATATTTTGATGTAAAAAATACAAAATAAATAATTTAATCAAGGTCAATTTTTTAAAGATCGTATTTATTTGGATTTTAAGCAATAATTTATGCAATACTCCATCAATATCAATCTAAACTTATTATTTGTATAGACAATAGCGAATACCCCCTACATTTATATTACTTGACCTTCACTCTAAAAATTGTTGTTTTAATTTATTTGTTCAATTTATAAAATTGAAAAAAAAAATCATATATTTTTGTTCCTACCCTTAGTATTAAATAACTGTATAAATTAAGTAGTAAGAGTCAAATTTTAAGTTTCAAAGCATTATTAATAATGTTAGTTTAGTAAAATACACCTCTAATTAAGTTTTTCAAGGAGTTTCATATCAAGTAGGGCTAAATAATATGAAACGCTAAGAGAATAGGAAAAAGCAGAAATACACAAATACATGCACATATACACGCTTAATGCATAATATATTGCAATAACTGTCATAAAAATAATATTAAATTTTAAAAATAGTATTCACTTGTAATGTTAATTAACATAAAGTAAAAATTATAAATATCTAGATTAAAAATAAATTATATATAATATAAAGAGGTATGACATATGTGACATAACAAGGGTAAAATAAACAATACGTAGAATAAAAATGGAGTTTGATTTTTTATTTTGAAATAGTTCTTGCATCATGTATTATTCAAATCAAATACTAATACATCGGTAATGAGAGATGGAGGTTTAGTGGCCCACTCCATCAAATCAAACATAGAAACAAATGCTCTATCAAGACAATGAGGAATTTGATTCGTTGGAATTTTTTAACAACAACAAAGAGAAAAAAAAAAAAAGATAACTCTTTGATAAGAGTTCTATAATAAAAAACTAAAGAATCTAAATAAAAGTAATTCACTTGATTTTCTTTCAAAGCTTGCTTCACAAGTAAATTACTAGTTTCCACAATCAACCTCGTTCTATTGAACATTGCTTTAGCCAAATAAGAGTCTCACGCACAGTTGCATAGCTACATGGTTTTGTTGTGCTATTTATGGATACTCTTTGTGAAATTTCTGGCTCCGCTTCTGCTTACGCATTCCTATGAACTCAGCCAACAACAACCTAGGAAATTTGATTATTGTTCAAAATTATTGACGAGAGAATTTGATTTTTAAAGAAAAATTTAAGGATAAAAATACTCCCAAAATCTTCATATATTTTATGCTTAATCAAATAAAATCACTTAAATTTAAAAAATAAAATACATAGTCACGATTTCAACAACTAAAATGTGTTCCTGGACTCACTAAAAATACTCCCAAAATCTTCATATATTTTTCGTCTATTTTTTTCAACCACTGCTTTTTGGGTGTCAAAATTGACACCACACCACACGTTAATGGCAAAATGTGAGATATCATTTGATTTAATAGGGAGGGAATTTTCAAATTTTTGACTCAAAATAATAATTTTATTAAGAGTAAAAAGAAAAAAAATCAAAGTTAAATTATTTTTCATTATAGTAAGATGAATTTTTTTTTAAGGAAATGAACTAGAAAAAATTATATAAAATAAGATAGATGAAATAGATTACCACTGCTAATCCCTATTTCCACAACTATTTCATCCTCTCATCAAAATATATACCTCTAAGGGTCGTTTAGTAGCTGGATAAGGTTTGTATTATTTATGTATTAATTTTTATATAACTTTCATGACGTTTTGTTGGTAGATAGAAAATAAGTTATTTATGTATAGGATTAATACGATCTTTTGTTGAGAATAAGTTATTTACATGAATAACTCTAATCAGTTACCAAACAACCCCATACTAGTTATGCAGATTTCGCTGTCAATCAATCGTTGTATTAATTTTATACATATGTATGAAACTTATTTCCTATTTACATGTCAAGCAACGTATAAGTTATACAAAAATTAATAAATGAATAACTTGTTTCTCATCCGGCTATCAAAAAAACCCCTAGATAAACTGTTATACATGGATAAGCATAGGCATAGACAAAACTACTCTTAGGGGTCGTTTGGTAGCTGGATAAGGCCAAAGCTACTACATGGATAACTTGGTTATTTATGTATTAATTTTATACCATGTTTGGTTTGCAAATAGGATAAAAGTTATTCATGTATTAATTTTATACAATGTTTGGTTGGTAGGTTTTCAAATGTTGTATAAAAGTTATTCATGTATTATTTTTATACAGTGTTTGGTTGTGTTTTTTGTAATCCTACATAATTAATATTTGTATAACTTATGAGGGAATGTATGTATAATTTATGTGGGATAGAAGATGGAATAAGTTATGAGGATATTAGTTATACAGGTATTAAAATGGTAAATTACACATTCACCCCTATTAATTTACTCTTAAATATATATTAATTTACAAAAAATAATTTTAATGTGTTATTTATAAAGTTAGTTATTTTAAGGTTATAATAAATATTAGCTCACTAATAACTTTTGAAATTAAGAAATAAAAATCGACTCACTAATATATTGTAATCTCTACATAACTAAACCATGCATAACTAATACTTACATAACTAATATCTACATAATTAATACATGTATAACTAAACTCTGCATAACTCTATCCAGCTACCAAACGACCCCTTAATGCACAAATAAGACAGTGAATAAGAAATAATATCAGCATAACTAATTTTCAAGTACATTATATTTGATAGTAATCCTATTTTTATACACTCTATTAAACAACCCCTCAATATTATAAAATGTTAATTACTTGTAATACCAATAGTCTAAGGGACAATCATTCGAAACATTAGTACATAGTTATAACCCAATTATCTTAATTCAAATACCTTTTGAACGGTCTAATAAATCATCAATGCGTTCATGGTAACACCATTGATGTGACCTGCATGTTTTTCTTGTGATCGAGATATATATACGATGAATTAGTCCGCTGTTTTTTTCTTTTGAATAACTTGTCAAAAATATAACATCACACCGGCCACACACACAAAGGGTGCAGGCAATTTGAGACGAAGAGTGTTCAAATTTTGTGCACCACTAGTCACTAGTGTACAACTTTTTTTTACATTATCAGTGTTTTCTATTTTTAATAGAAAACGACGGTGTTTTAAGAGTCGCCACTTAAGAAAACTATTTTTTTCAAAAGATAAAAACAGTAAATCTAATGAAAACATCAAAGGGGTTCGGGGGGTTCATATTAGTATTTCGGAAAGGGTTTGAAAGCATCCGAAATACCCACTAACACGCTGTTATACGGTAATTAACTATTTGGCTAATTGATTTTAAAATAAAAGCTTGATTAGTTTTAGACTTGGAATTATTTTAGGAGGAAGGTAAATAGTATAAGAGATTTACTAAAATAAAATATTTTCAAAGTAATTTAAGTGGTAAAATAAGTATGATTATTTCGTCTTTAGAAAATCTCGAAATGACTATCTTTTGGGGAAATCGAATTAGGAAAACCCTAAAGTTGGCAAGCAAATAAACAATTAAACAAATACAAAACAGATAAAATAGAGAGAGAGAGTTTTGGGCTCAAGTCTGATTTTCTGTCAGTCTAGGCCAGTACTTGAGCTTAATTTCATTTTGGGTTGTAGGCCCAATTTCACCTGTCCTAAAACTAGCAAAATACTAAGGGCAAATTACAGAAACCACATACTTTTAAGGCAAAATTACAATCTATTCCTTAAAAGTTTATAATTACAGAAATCCCTCAAACGGATACAATAATATAAGCGTTGATACATTAATCTGATGCGCGAAATACATTTATCGTTAAGTAAGATACATTACATTTTATACATGATACACTAATCTATGTACATTTTATACATGATACACTAATCTAATGCGCGAAAATGAGGGATTTTGGAGATTTGTAAAACTTATAGGGGATAATGGAAATAAGTAAACTAAAAGGTGGGATTTCTGTAATTTTTCCTAATACTAAAAATAAATGGGCTTTTGGCCCAAATACAATACCATACAAAAAACTGAAATTGGGGCTTTTGGGACCCATTTTCGCTGCTTTTATACAGTGTATACAGTGAGTGTATATCACTATATATTGCTGTATTTCTTGCATATATTGTTGTATACAACGTGTATACAGCCCTTCTTGGACTTGTACATTGACTTTCGGGGACCGGTTCTTTGATTTTTCATAGCTGGCCAAATCGATAAAGGTAGGATTAGGCTTCCATGGCCCATTTCGAGATGCAAGAAAGAACATGTGGAGCCCAAATGGCTCCATACAACGGAGTTCATGCATTAGAAAACAAAGGGAAGGAATTAATATACTCTTCAAGTATTATTGGAATGTTATATCAAGTGAAACTTAATCAACACACATACTGTCTGAGACATAATAGTCAATGGAAATATATTAATTTTTAATTGGACTCCCAAACTTAAGATGTAAACATGCTTATTCCAAGGGTGAAAATCATGGCATTAACAACAACCCACATACAAGAAAACATATAAAATAAAGCATCTACACTCGCTGCCTAACACATTCGAATAAATCAAATCAACATCACTTGAATACTAACATTATAATGGGGTTTTAGAAAAAAAAAAAAAAAGAGAAGGGGAGAAGAAAGAAAAGCGAGTCTGAAGCTTTATAAGATTTGCATAACTAATACCTTCATAAAATAATACATACATTCACTCATAACTATTTTCTACATTACTAAAATCTACATAACTCTAATCAACTATCAAACGACCCCATATATACTAGTTATGCGGATCTACTTGCTAAACATATTATATGTTACTTATATAAAAATTTATACCTGAATAACTTGTTTCTATCCGGCTATCAAAAGTCTCCCTAAATAAACTATTAATACATGGATAAGCATATCTCATAGACAAAACTACTTTTAATATACAAATCAAACCGTGCATAAAAATAATTAATCTCACTGTAACTACCAAGTTTTAAATTAAGATACGATAAAGTTAATTTCTAAGTCAATTAATTACTTATATTTTGGTATTGGCCAAAGGTTGAGAGATATAAATCTAGTGTTTTTTCTTTCGTATAGAACATCTTTTAGATCTCATTATAACAGATTTAGCCATACAATCTGTTTTTGTATCTTAGAGGTAAGGTTTGGCCCTCATCTTTTGCACTTTTAAGATATAATATATTTACTCTCAGGTTTTCTAACTTGAGTGGTTTCGTTGATGAAAAAAAATCATATTTAATAATATTCTTATCCATTCTATCAAACGATTCCTTAATATGATAGTGTTAATTACTTGTAATACAAGTAGTCTAAGGGATAACCATTCGAAATGTTTTACTTCTATGTATTAATCCAATTCATCTAAGCCCAAATAACTTTTAAACGGATTAACCATCTATCAGTCGGGCCATTTTAACACCCTTGTTGTGACCACCACATTTTCCTTGTGTTCAAGAATATTAATTAATGATGAATGGGTCCGGCTTTTGTATTTTTTCCCTTTTGGCCGACTTTCGAAAAATTGACAACACACAGAGATTCCAGGTTAATTGTGCCGAAATGTGTTCCCCCACTATCCCAGGAAGAATATTGACCTTTAAATTCATTACAGGCATTATAAGCATTGTACTGATAGAATTCAATGTTTACCCCCAAAAAAGAAAATAGAATTCACACGTTTTTGCAAGTGGTGTCAAATTATTAACCTTTTGTTAGGGGTCGTTTGGTAGGGAGTATTAGGAGAAATAGTTTAAGTATTATGTGTGGTATTATTTAGTACTATGTTTGGTAGGAATTTTGAATCTATGTATAACTAATCCATGGATTAGTTATACACCCTACATGGTATTATAGGGTGTATAACTAATACCTTCCATTGGGTGTTATTAGTAATACATGAGATCTAATACCATGGGACTAATCTAGGTAAAGACAAAATACCCCCTCAAATCCTTTTAATCATTTTGTTTGTTTTCTTGATTTTATGTTTTATATTTATACTAATAAATTTATTTAAATAAATTAGCTTACAAATTTTATTATTTAGACATAGTTTTTTGTTGCTAAAATATGAGTTATTTAATCTATTTATTATTAATATAAAATATTATAATCCGACTAATATGCTAATGTTGATGTATGAATTTAAGAACAATTTATCAGTCAAATATACATTGAAACATTACAAAGTAGTCTAAAACAAGAGCGCGTATGTATGTGTGTATATATATATATATATTTGTATTGCCTAAAGATAGATTATTATCTTCATTTGCACTACTTGGACTTGGTGACAAAGTAGCATCCACAGAAATCATGAATTCGTCAATTAAAATAAGTATATAAGATGGAAATTCACTCATGAAAGAGACCATAAATACAAGTTAAGAAATTATGCATTAAAATTGAGTTTCCACTTACTTTCAAATGAATTTTTCATTTAGATAACAATTTTATATATTAGTTAAGAAACTATTACACTCAAAAAAAAAAAAATTGTTCAAATTAGACCAAACAATTTAATTTTATGTGATGATGAGCGTTTCCCCATAAGAATCTAATCAATTTTCAAAATAATTTTTTTAAAAAAATATCTCGAGTATAAAAATAGTTTAATTTATTTTGCTATTCTCATTTTTTATTTTTTATTTTTATTTTATTTTATTTTATGATAAAGAGTGTTTTTTTTTTAATTTATTGATACAAACAAAGTTCAATAAATTTTCTCTATAAATTATTATAATTGTGTGTCCTTTTGAGATATTAACTCTAATTTATTAAGATGACAATTATTTACCCTCAATATACAAATCAAACCGTGCATAGAAATAATTAATCTCTCTGTAACTACCAAGTTTTAAATTAAGATAGGATAAAGTTAATTTCTAAGTCAATTAATTACTTATATTTTGGTATAGGCCAAAGCTTGAAAGATATAAATCTAATGTTTTTTCTTTCGTATAGAACATCTTTTAGCTCTCGTTATAACAGATTCAGCCATACAATCTGTTTTTGTATCTTAGAGGTAAGGTTTGACCCTCATCTTTTGCACTTTAAAGATATAATATATTTACTCTCATGTTTTCTTACTTGAGTGGTTTTGTTGATGAAAAAAAAATCATATTTAATAATATTCTTATATACTTTATCAAACGATCTCTTAATATGATAGTGTTAATTATTTGTAATACAAGTAATCTAAGGGATAACCATTCAAATTTTTTTACATATTAATCTAATTCATCTGAACCCAAATAACTTTTGAACGGACTATCATTCACGCTATTTTAACACCCTTGTTGTGACCACCACATTTTCCTTTTGTTCGAGAATATTAATGATGAATGGGTCTGCCTTTTGTTTTTTTGCCCTTTTGGCTGACTTTCGAAAAATTGACAACACACTGAGAGATTCCTGGCTAATTGTGCCGAAATGGTTATAATCAAAAGGGTGTCTCTCAACTGCTTGGCAAAATAAAATTAGCTGACCCAAATCCCAATACTATCAGACGTTCAGGGAATTACAAATATTTCTCGAGGTTATTTTAAGTAAGTCTAGTCGGTTTTTTATAGTATTTTTATAATTATATGTATAATTAATGTTTTTCAAAATATTCAAAAATCGTCTCAAAAAGATTTTAATTTTAGTAGGTATTTTATTAAATTAGTTTAGTTTAATTTATGGATATAATTTTGAATTATTTAGTTTATAATTAAATTAACTATTTTATTTCGATAAGATTAAGAAGCTCGTTAATTAATTAATGTTAATTCATCTTATTTATGAATTACAGGGGGATTTTCCTGGGAATTGGTATGAAAATTTGTAGGAAAATAAGTTTCATGCAGATTTTCATACCAATCCCTAAGAAAATCCCCATGTAATTCACACATTTCCTGTAGTGTCATCCGGCTATCAAAATACATGGATAAGCACATGCATAGATAAAATCAGTGGCGGAGCCAGAAATTTCACGAAGAGGGTCCAAAAATTAAACAACAAAAGCTCTTTTTAAAAAGGGAAAAAATTGTTCCAAGTGAGATTTGAACACGCGAGCACTGACTCATTAAAAATGTCTAAACACATATTCAAGACATCTTAAACCACTAGGCTATAACAACTTATTATGTCAAGAGTGTCCAAAATATGTTATTTAATCACTTTGTGTGTCATTTTACTTGTATATGTGGTATTTTTTTCCGACGCAGGGTGTCCAATTGGACACCCTGGCATACATGTGCCTACACCACTGGACAAAACTACTCTTAATGCACAAATCAAACCTTGAATAAGAAATAATTTCAGCAAAACTAATTTTCAAGTACACTATATTTTACAGTAATTCTATTTTTATACACTCTATCAAACAACCCCTCAATATTATATAATGTTATTACTTGTAATACCAATAGTCTAAGGGACAATCATTCCAAACATTTTACATAATTATAACCCAATTATCTTAATTTAAATAACCTTTGAACGGACTAATAACCCATTGATGTGTCCATTGTAACACCATCGATGTGACCTCCATGTTTTTCTTGTGATCGAGATATATATACGATGAATGAGTCCGCTGTTTTTATCTTTTGAATGACTTGTCAAAAATATGACATCACACAAAGGGTGCACGGCTATTTGTGACACAGAGTGTTTAAATTTTGTGTACCACTAGTCACTAGGGTATAACTTTTTTTTTTTACATTATCAAATAACATTATCCTTCTAGGACGGGTAATTAACTTTTTTCTGATTATTTTTTATAAAAAAAATTAAAACATTAAATTCTTTTTATTTTTTCCTAATCTCTCTCCCTTGAAACCCTTTGAATTCATAACTCCTCAAATATGATAATCCATTTTCTCTCCTTGACTTTTTTAAACCCATGTGTCCATAGTCTCTTCTCTATCTATAGATGGTTCATTGCGTATATATTTATCAGGAACTTTTTTTCCTGAAAGAATAATTTGCATTTTAATATTTACGATTATTGAAAATAATGCTTATCGATACAAGAATTCTCTGGATGAGAGTGTTGATTGAGAATATTATTACCGTAAACAGTTTGATTCATATGAAATAATGAACGTTATTTTTATTCTTCCAAAAATTAGATACTTAAGACAATAAAGAATTATTTCTTTTAAAATTTATAATGTTTAAAGTTGAAGAATTACTTTAGTAGTTAATTTATCATGACTCTGAGAGAAAATAATAATAATAGTTTAGTAAATGACATTCAATTGTGAAAAAAATTGGTGTTGAAGTCTTGAAGACAAGATGAAAACTATGAAACATGTAAAAAACATTAAAACTATGAATAATGCAAAAAGAATTATGACATTCGCTTTTTTTGTCCTTTTTTTTTGGTTTTTGGTTGTCAATATAGACACCACATCATACAGAAGTGTATCCCTGGCCGACGAAAACTACTACTCTTTCGTCTCATAAATGTGATGTTATTAATTTAACATAAAGTTTTTTTTTTTTTTCAAAAACAAAAGATAATTGAAACTTTTTTTATAAAATAATTATTTCATAAAGGTGTAAAAAAGAAAAAATTAAAATTAAATTATTTTTAATTAAAGTAATATGATTTTTTTTTTTTGGATAAATTAAAAAAAAAAGGTACCACAAGAAATAAGAAAGATGGAATAAATCACTGCTACCTAATCCCTATTTCCACCACTATTTCATCCTCTTATCAAAATATATACAACGGCAGGTTGTTTGGTGGTCAGATAAGGTTTGTGTTATTCATGTATTAAAGTATAATTTATAAGATGTTTAATAGGTAGATAAAAATAATTTATTTATGTATAAGATTAATACAATATTTGGTTGAGGATTTAGAAATCTCATTACTAATACATCTATAAGTTATGACAGGATCTATGTATTATACTATTATTTTATGCAAGATAGAAGGTGGAATATCTAGTACATGTATAACTAATACATGAATAACTAAAATTTGCATAACTAATACCTTCATAAAATAATACATACATTCACTCATAACTATTTCTACATTACTAAAATCTACATAACTCTAATCAACTACCAAACGACCCCATATATACTAGTTATGCGGATCTACCTGCTAAACATATTATATGTTACTTATATAAAAATGTATACATGAATAACTTGTTTCTATCCGACTATCAAGAGACTCCCTAAATAAACTATTAATGCATGGATAAGCACGTCTCATAGACAAAACTACTTTTAATACACAAATCAAACCATGCATAGAAATAATTATCATTGTAACTACCAAGTTTTAAATTAAGATACGATAAAGTTAATTTCTAAGTCAATTAATTACTTATATTTTGGTATAGGCCAAAGGTTGAGAGATATAAATCTAGTGTTTTGTCTTTCATATAGAACATCTTTTAGCTCTCGTTATAACAGATTCAGCCATACAATCTGTTTTTGTATCTTAGAGGTAAGGTTTGACCCTCATCTTTTGCACTTTTAAGATATATTTACTCTCAGGTTTTCTTACTTGAGTGATTTTGTTGACGAAAAAAAATTATATTTAATAATATTCTTATACATTCTATCAAACGATTCCTTAATATAATAGTGTTAATTACTTGTAATACAAGTAGTCTAAGGGATAACCATTTGAAATTTTTTACTCCTACATATTAATCCAATTCATCTAAGCCCAAATAACTTTTGAACGGATTAACGATCTACCGTCAGGATATTTTAACACCCTTGTTGTGACCACCACACTTTCCTTGTGTTCAAGAATATTAATGATGAATGGGTCCGCCTTTTGTTTTTTTTCCCTTTTGGCTGACTTTCGAAAAATTGACAATACACTGAGATTCCAGGCTAATTGTGCCGAAATGTGTTCCCTCACTATCCCAGGAAGAATATTGACCTTTAAATTCATTACAAGCATTATAAGCATTGTACTGATAGAATTCAATGTTTACCCCCCCCAAAAAAAAAAAAAAAAAGAATTCACAAGTTTTTGCAAGTGGTGTCAAATTATTAACCTTTAACGGATCGTTTGGTAGGGAGTATTAGGAGAAACAGTCCAAATATTATGTGTGATATTATTTAGTACTATGTTTGGTAGGAATTTTGGGTCCCTACATGGTATTATAGGGTGAATAACTAATACCTTCCATTGGGTGGTAATAGTAATACATGAGATCTAATACCATGAGACTAATCTAGGTAAAGACAAAATGCCCCCTCAAATCCTTTTAATCATTTTGTTTATTTTCTTGATTTTATGTTTTATATTTATACTAATAAATTTATTTAAATAAATTAGCTTACAAATTTTATTATTTAGACATAGTTTTTTGTTGCTAAAATATGAGTTATTTAATCTATTTATTATTAATATAAAATATTATAATCCGACTAATATGCTAATGTTGATGTATGAATTTAAGAACAATTCATAAGTCAAATATTGCCTCTTAACAAAAATACATTGAAACATTACACAAGTAATCTAAAACAAGAGCGCGTGTATATATATATATATATATATATATTTGTATTGCCTAAAGATAGATTATTATCTTCATTTGCACAACTTGGACTTGGTGACCAAGTAGCATCCACAGAAATCATGAATTCGTCAATTAAAATTAGTATATAAGATGAAAATTCACTCATGAAAGAGACCAGAAATACAAGTTAAGAAATTATGCATTAAAATTGAGTTTCCACTTACTTTCAAATGAATTTTTCTTTCAGATAACAATTTTATATATTAGTTAATAAACTATTACACTCAAAAAAAATAAAAATAAAAATTGTTCAAATTAGACCAAACAATTTAATTTTATATGATGATGATCGTTTCCCCCCATAAGAATCTAATCAATTTTCAAAATAATTTTTTTTAAAAAAATATCTCGAGTATAAAAATAGTTTAATTTGCTATCCTCATTTTTTATTTTTTATTTTTATTTTATTTTATGATAAAGAGTGTTTTTTTTTTTTTTTAATTTATTGATACAAACAAAGTTCAATAAATTTTCTCTATAAATTATTATAGTTGTGTGACCTTTTGAGATATTAACTCTAATTTATTAAGATGACAATTATTTACCGTCAAATAATTTAAGTGAGAAAAGAGTGAACATGACAATAAAATTGTATATTATACATATGCATTTGTATATATGGCAAGCGAGATTGGGAGAGGGAGGAGAGAGGCGAGCGAGAGAGGGCAGAGATTGCAAGATAGAAGGTGGAATATCTAGTACATGTATAACTAATACATGAATAACTAAAATTTGCATAACTAATACCTTCATAAATAATACATACATTCACTCATAACTATTTTCTACATTACTAAAATCTACATAACTCTAATCAACTCCAAACGACCCCATATATACTAGTTATGCGGATCTACCTGCTAAACATATTATATGTTACTTATATAAATTTTCTCTATAAATTATTATAGTTGTGTGACCTTTTGGGATATTAACTCCAATTTATTAAGATGACAATTATTTACCCTCAAATAATTTAAGTGAGAAAATAGTGAACATAATAGTAATATTTTTATTCTCCTAGCAAGTTAAAATTCTATAAAAAAATAATATTGTCTGTCAATTATCTACCTTGACCCAATTACATGAAATAGAAAATCCCATAATAACTCAAGGGTATAATTGGAAAGACTATTTTTGTAGAGTTATAAATGACACACAAAACTATGTGAGAAGCAATGAACCAAACACTTGATAAAAATAATCTTTACATTATTAATCCATGCATTACTAATCTATGCACTATTAATCCCTGCATTATTGATCTTTGTACCAAACGACCCCTAAATTCATTAGAAACTACGTCAAAAATGTTTTTTAGTGACAATTAATTAATGATACTAATAGCTTAATTAGTACTCTTTGTAAATGCCCCTAATGTCGGTAAAGACTTTATTACTCTTTCTTAACGTAGTGAGGTGTCCAATAATAATTTTGTAGTGCTAATGAATGTAACACGTTCATTTCATATAGATGAATAGTATCCAATTATCTCTATATATATATTGGAAACTTTTAGTTTGAGCTCCAACATCTAAAACATATAGTACTACTTTAAAACATTATAAAGGTAAGAATCAATATTAGTATGGATGCAATATTATTCAACAACACAGGAATGGTGACCTCAAGAAGAGCACCTCCAATCACTTTATTGAGTCGAGGTCAGCCAACACTAGTTGTACAATCAAAAGGGTGTCTCTCAACTGCTGGCAAAATAAAATTAGCTGACCCAAATCCCAATCCTATCCGACGTTCAGGGAATTACAAACCTACAACCTGGGATTTTCAATATATTCAGTCCATTGACAATAATTACGCGGTATATATTTAATTTATTTTTTTACGTATATATAGTACATGTACATTCTATGGATTGTAACATTATATTATATTATATTATATTATATTATATTATATTATATTATATTATATTATATTATATTATATTATATTATATTATATTATATTAACGTGTTTTATCATTAAGATGATAATTAACCTTAGCGTTGCGTATAGGGAGATTTGTATATGGAGCGGCATGACAAAGTGAAGAAGGAAATGAAGAAGAATTTGATGATGATGATGATGGTTGATGGATCAATACAAGAATTAGATGTTAAATTGGAGTTGATTGATAATTTAGAAAGGCTTGGAGTAAGTTACCACTTCAAGGATGAAATAATGCAAATATTGAAGAGCATACATGACCAAAATGTAGCCACAGGGCATTCATTATACTCTACGGCCATGAAGTTTAGGCTCTTGAGACAATATGGTTTTCATATCTCTCAAGGTACGTACATACATCTATAACAACATACCATCGTAATATCGACCAGGTTCATATATTTTAGTCCATTTTGTTCCAAAACTCCAACTTTATGTGACACGTGTAGTTCAAAATTTGATGGTCAATCTGATTAATTTTCGATACGATTTTGAACATAGATTCTTCAAGTTTATTTTTTATTAGATTTTGACCAATGTATTTTATTGTGTTTTAGATATATTGAACAATTTCATGGACGAGCATGACAATCTCAAACAGAGTATTTGTAACGACACAAAAGGGTTGTTAAAATTATATGAAGCTTCGTTTCTCTCTACAGAAAATGAAACCTCTTTGAGAAATACGACAAAATCCACATTGACACATCTAATGAGATATATTGATCAAAATCGTTGTGGAGAAGAGAATATAATGATGGAATTAGTGGTCCATGCCTTGGAACTCCCAAGACATTGGATGATGCCAAGATTAGAGGCAGAGTGGTATATTAGCATTTACGAGAGAATGTCAAATACAAATCCTCTTTTGCTGGAGCTTGCTAAATTGGACTTCAACATTGTTCAAGCAACACACCAAGAAGACTTGAGAATTTTATCAAGGTACGCGAAAACATATCTTTTAAGTGAATCTAGATACAAATTATTTTCATCCAAGTGCTGAAACATTAGTTTTGATGTACGTAAATTAGGTGGTGGAAGAATACAGGGCTTGCAGAAAAGCTTTCATTTTCAAGGGATATACTTGTTGAGAATATGTTTTGGGCAGTGGGTGCAGAGTTTGAACCTCAACATAGCTACTTTCGAAGATTGATAACAAAAGTCATTGTTTTTATTTCAATCATAGATGACATTTATGATGTTTATGGCACTCTTGATGAGTTGGAACTCTTCACTCATGCTATTCAAAGGTCAGTACGTAACTCAATTAATTATAATTCTCTGTCGCAAAATAATTACTAACGATTTCAAATCGGTCAAAGAATTGTACAAATTTTCTAATTTTTCATGAGCAAAATTTGATTTCTAGTAATAAGTATAAATTCAGATGGGATACAAATGCAATGGAGCAACTTCCAGATTATATGAAAGTATGTTATCTTGCACTCATCAATATTATCAATGAAGTGGCATATGAGGTTCTCAAAAATCATGACACCAACGTCCTACCCTACCTTACGAAATCAGTAAGATTCATTCTACTTAATAAATAGTAATTTCTTTTCCCAAAATACCCTGATTTTCTCTGAGGCGAATTAAATATATATGTTGTTAATTAGTGGGCAGATTTGTGCAAATCATACTTACAAGAAGCAAAATGGTACCACAATGGATACAAGCCAAATTTTGAAGAATACATGGATAATGCAAGGATCTCAATTGCAGTACCAATGGTATTAGTCCACTCATTGTTCCTTGTCACAAATCAAATTACCAAAGAGGCCTTGGAATCCTTAACCAATTATCCTGACATTATTCGATTTTCTGCTACTATTTTTCGTTTCACCGATGATTTGGGGACATCTTCGGTATGCTTTTACACCTTTTATCTCACATATATAGATATCTAATGAAATCTCTGTTTCATTTAATTTATTTACTTTTGTATCAATTCAGGATGAATTAAAAAGAGGTGACGTTTCCAAATCAATACAATGTTACATGAACGAAAAGGGTGCTTCCGAAGAAGAGGCAAGAGAACACATACGATTTTTGATAAAGGAGACATGGGAAGCAATGAACACAGCTCAAAGGAAAAATTCTCCATTTTCTGAAACATTTATTGGAATTGTAAAGAATATTACAAGAACATCGCACTTCATGTATCTGCATAACGATGTTAAAAGTAGCATCTCCAAAATACTCTTTGAGCCTATCATTATTCCTAATGTTGCATTGGCTCTCAAGTAAATTTTTTATATAGACTTCGTCTTATTACTTTGGTTTTGTCTATATGTATTTCCATAAAGTCGAATTCAGAATTTGAACTTTTAAGAAGTTTTAATGATGAATTATATACAACTGAATTTTCTATTTATATAATGTTAATGTGCTCTTTCTTATCAATTGAATTTTCGATTACATTATACATTTGGATCAAATTGTAATTTAAATCAAGAGTTGTTCACATAATATATTTGAACAGTGAAAAACCGTATTTGGAGATTAGTAATTATGATTTTTAAGCCACATAAAAGTCGAATGTGTACCAATATCAACTGCTTCCAATTTTGAACATACAATTAGTGGATTTCATCAATAAATTGTGATTAGACACAATAAAATTATCAAATATGAATAAATAAAAATTGGATTAGTGTGATAAATTGGAGAAAACTTTAATGTTTTTGAGTTTCAAGAAACTCAAGATTAATCAAGTAGGCGTTTGGCCATGCAATACCATATCATGATATGGAATCAACGTTTGGACATGCAATTTCACGCTGATTCCATCTCATGATTTCATCATATCATGGGATGAAAATTCATATTCTCCAGAAATCATGATAGGGGAATTCCATACCATGATTTGGGATTTTTGCATACAAAAGTTGACCCACAAGTTTATATTTGGTTAAAACCACTCCACATCTGTATCTACTGACCATTTATTTCATATGTAAATAAAATTTATAATTACATCATTACTTTTTAAAATTTATTATTCTCACCAAAATAAAATTTATTATTACTTTAAATTTGGTTAATATAAATGATAAAGTAGAACTTGATTTGATGAATATAAATGAACGGAGGGAGTAATCCTTTTTTGATTCTTCATAATAAAAAAAAACGCCTCTTTCAGCTACATATGAAATGTTTAAACCAATTTAATATGAAAAAAGACAAAATTGGTGATGTATGTTTGATAATCACTACTTCTAATATGTTTGATTTTTAACACAAAATTAGTGCACCGAAAATGTGTAATTGCACACAAGTGAAACAAAACATGAATCGATATTGACACACAAATGAAAATTATCATAGTTTGTGTAATGTAACATAATTATTTGCGAGAATACCAAAGGAGTGATCAAATATTTATGGTATATGAGCATGAAAATATAGTTGTGGATGATATTGACCAACAAATGTATTGGAGTACTATCTTTAAGATTAAGTGGGACCAACGAGGGTAAAAGATGAATTGTACCTTTAAATACTTACCATATAAGGAAATGTGACATTCTTTTTGGGATTGACCAAAACGGAAATGGTGGCACATAAAATGGGACGGAGGGAGTAATATTTTTTTTTTTTTGTAAGGGTAGATCTTAAAATGTAAAATGTTTGCCACATGTATTATAAAAATTTACTCTGATTGGATTTATTTAGAGGAACTTTCACATATAGCCACTCAAAAATAACTTAGTTACTCTCCATAGCTATAGTTTGATAACTACAATTCGTAGCTACATGTTATAGGGAGGAGAGAGGCGAGCGAGACTGAGAGAAAGAGGATAGAGGCGAGAGAGAGGGGGCAAAAAGTGGGAGAAAGGACAGCTGTTGACACCCAATTTTGACCCTCCACAATATAAATTAATCATCAAGCTTCTTCTATTTCTAACAATATAAAATAATTAGCTTTATAATATTTCAAAAAAAAATTAAAAAATTAAAAAAAAATAGTGAAAGTTATAGTTTTGTCATTTCTAAATAATGTATATGATTTAAATATGTATATAATTTGTATATTTATAAATATTCGAAATTCGTCTAAAATAACTTAGCTTTAGTTAAATAGTTTGTCAGTTAGTTTGGTTTAAGTAATAGTTTATATTAATTTATTTATAATTAAAATTAATTATTTTATTTTGTTAAGATTAAGAAGCTCGGTAGTTAATTAATGCTAATTCATCTAAATTAAATCCAATATTTTAAAAGGATTCAACCCCTTTCCTATTTGGACCATTTTTCCAAATGGCCCACATCATTCCCTCAATTCCCATTTCTTTTCCCCCCAACTCCAGCCCATTCTCACAACAATAATACACACAAACAACAACAAAACCAAACGACCCAGCCAGCAACAAAACCAAACGACCCAGCCCATTTCACTCTTAGTCCCAATTCCAATTCCAATTCTCCAAATATACATACAACAGCAAACCCATAACCCAGCCCCTGTACCGTTCTTCTTCCTTCCAATTCCAAAAAGCAAACAACTGACCCGACCCCTTTCTTCTTCTCCTCTACAACGTGAATGCCCTGCAAAACTAGAAAATCGCGTCAACAACGACTCCAAAAGTTCCAGCAGCTCCCAAAGCTTTCTCTGCAACAGCCACCTGCTTTGGTCCCTTCACTCCGATTTCATGGGATTTCCGTTGAAATCTCGTGCAAAGAACAGCTTTTCTCCATCCCTTGGGTAAGATTTTCAAATTATAGAAGGAATTTGAATTCCTATTCTACCCTTTTCCCCAATTCCGAACCCCAATTCCCCTTCTATAAATTGTTCCTTGTTAGTCACAGTAAAGAGGGGCGAACAGAGATAAAGGTTTTGGATTGGATTTTGAGGGCTTGTATCCACAAACAAAAATAGATTACCAAAAGGTTATTTAGTTTCGGTTTTATTCGCTCAAGTCTAAACTAGTGTGGTAGGAGGATCGTGGAAATCTCTCCCCTGCTTGTTGTCTCAGTTCTTTGCGCCCTAAAAGGTAAATAACTTGTATCCCTTTTGTTCACTTTGAGTTTGGTGTGTAGAAGTGATGTAGTATTCTGGAGATACCCATATTTGATTTGTTTAAGTCTAAGCGAAATCTTTATTCTCTCTGAAATTAGTGATGCTTGTTTCGTTTTCAAGATGAGCTAATGTCATTCGAGTCTGTGGGGGGTCTTCTCGGACTCATAGTTGTGATGCTTGCCTCGAGTTTTAGTCTATTTATTCATTAATCGTCATGTTACTGCCTTATTTTTATTACTGAAATAATGTTTGTTGTTTTGTTATATGTTCGGAGGGTGTCAAACGAATTATGATGTTGCATTTTATATCAAGTATTCCTTAGTTTCCTTCTATGCATGGTAGACTCATTTTAGTTAAAACCCTTAGCTACTGCTCAACTTGATTCTCCCATGTTATTGTTATCTCTTTCATGACATTTTGGCGATCTTATTGTTGAATACGATTGGTGGTCTCTCTTTTTGAGTTCGTTTTGAGTCTCATTGATACAATAGTTTGATTTCCTTTGAATAAGTCGCTTACATGGATATATCTCGTCGTCTTAGTTTGGTTAGCTATTTTCGTTCAATTAGGGTATTAGGTGTGTGATGTCTCTCTGCTTTGGCTTAAATTTTGGAATGGTGTGTTAGGTTAATAACTTGGTTTCAATTTTAGTTGGTGTTAATCTACTGGAGTTTGTTGCCTGTTCCCTTTTAATTTATAGACCCATCTTAGTTATTTGTTAAAACTTCACCTGCCTAGTTAAATGTAGTGAGAACATGATTGTCATAGCCATGTGGTTCGAAGGTGGTTTAATTTGTGTATCTGTATCTCTCTATTATTATTTAGCCTATTAGAATTTCCTTATGAGTGTTATCTTTCATGTTCAAATTGAGATTTTTCCCTTTTCTTTGTTTATTAGGAAATCACATGCTTATTGTAGCTAGTTTTCTTAATGTAACTAACTTCTCCCTTTGTCTAGTGAAGACGTAGCTTAAGTGTAGATTTAGTTGAGTATTTGTGGTTAAGGGCTTAAGTTTTCCTATTTTGTTTCTTTTATGTGATCACTGTTTCCGTCCTTCCCAATTCCCTTAGGTAATTAATTCTTAACCCCATGAGTAAATACCTCTAATGTTTATCGATTTAATTGTGAGTAATGTTCAAGTTTAGGCAACTGTGGAAGATGAATATTTATCTTGCTCTTAGCTTGCTCACTGAATATTTATTTTATGCTTTGCCTTAGCTATCTTAAATAATCCAACTAGCTCATTATATGTCGCTACTATAGAGCGTAAATTCTAGCTTGCATCTTTCATTTAGGAGAACAATAAATTGTTGTTAATATTTTGAATGCCATATTCTGCTTGCTCCTGCTAATATATTTTTTTTTGTTTCACGTGATACGATTCGAGTTCACTTGGGACTCATTTCTCGCATTTCGGAGTTGAGCCATAGAGTCTCGATCTTTGCTTTTCCCTCATCGAGTCAGCGCCCTATGCATACAGAAGATGTTACAGGTTCCAGGGCTCACCCATGGTGCTGAAAATTAATTCAAAGGGCCAAAACAGGGGCTGTATACATGTTGTATACAGCATTATACACTAATATACAGGCCAAAAACGTGAAAATACAGGGCTGAGGCGAAGTACAAGTATTCGGAAGCAGAAAATACGTGAAAAGAGCTGATATACATGCTCATATACACTGATATACAGAAAATGTATACCAAAAAGGGGATTGGGCTGAACCTAAGCATTTGCAGCGAAATTGGCCCAATAAGGGCCCAGTTTCATTATCTCTCTTATCCTCCTACTTGTTTTAATTATGTTTGACTAATTTTATTTAACTCTAACTTTATAATTGTTAATTAGCTTAAAGAAATTCCCCAAAGACGAGTTATTTCCTTTGTGCCGGTTTAGTTTTAATATATTCCAAAGTTTTAATGGTCATTTATTTTATTAATCAAATAGGTTAGTCAAAACTTTTTTTTTAATTACTTAAAAGTAATAATAATAATTTATATATATACATAGTCGTTTTTGCAAAAAAAAGCTAGTCAATTAATTAAAAAATGATTTCCATGCTTTGATTTATTTAGTTTAAATTATTATTTCAAAATGAATTAAATAAATTCTAATTAATTTAGTTTTATTAATGTTCTAACCATTCGTAATTTAATTCAAATGTTTCATTTTTATCACCTTCCAAAGAATTAGTCAAATTAAATATGTTAGTCAAGTTGAAGGATAACCGCGTGTTAGCGGGGGTTTCAAGTGCCTTAAAAACCTTTTTGAAGCCTAAATAAGAACTTCTTACCCCTTTTCTCTAAATTTTAAAGACTTAATCTGTTAGAGTCTTTTAAAATTAAGTTTTCTTAATTTCTTTAAAAAATTAAGTGGCGACTCTTTTCTAAGTATTTTTCTTAAATTGTTTTATACTTAGATCATTTCAAAAAGTAATTTTTTTTACAGATAGAAAAATTACGGCGCAACAGCTAACTCTTTCTTCTTATATCTAATTTAGATGAATCCTTGGGAAGTTCTCTATTTTGTTACTTATTTTGCTTCAAGTATTCAATTTTTCAAACTTTTTTAATTCATGCAATCTAAGCTTCAAAACTAACTTGAGAATTGTCTATATTCTTTCATAGTTAGTATCTAATTCTCAAATCCACGCCTAAGTGATTGTGTTGATTATTCGACTCAAAAACTTGACTCGGATAAATTGTTAAGTTAAAATTTTGTTTTGGCACTTTAACATTTGAATTATTTCATTATTTGGGATAATACGAATGTACAAGTATCAAAAGATTTCTCATTTATCAAAAATAGATAAAATAAAATAAGAATTTTCAAACAATTTAAGTTTTCTTTTAAAGTTAGCCAATTTTAAATCCGTCGGTCAACCGCATGTTAGCGGATTCTCTAAGATGCCTAAACCCTTCCTTAGAGAATTGTTTGAACCCTTACCCGACTCAGGTTTATTTAATACGTTTTCTTTCAAATTTTCCTTTTTAAATAGTTTTCTTAATTTTTCTTAAAAAATTAAGTGGCGACTTTGTTGACACCCAATTTTGGCCCTCCACAATATAAATTAATCATCAAGCTTCTTCGATTTCTAACGATTTAAAATAATTAGTTTTATAAAAATTTTCAAAAATAAAATAAAATAAACATAGTTTGCAAGTTATTTTAAATAGTCTTGTCACTATTTTCATAATATGTATGTTTTGTTTAGTTACGTATATAATTAATGGATTTTATGAGTATTCAAAATCATCCCGAAAGATTTTATATTTTTAAATACTTTATTAGTAGTAAGGGTCGTAATTTTGGGTTAATGAATTGTATGAAATTCAAAACGCTTTCAAGTTATTTTTAGAATAATTGTATCATTTTAAATAATTTTAATGACAAATATATATATATTTACAATCAAGTTATTTTATAAATATTTGAAAAATCATCATAAAGATTTTACATTTTAATTAAATATTTTATTATCTTAAGTTATAGTTAGAATTTAGATCTAATTAAATTAACTATTTTTATAATGGAAATAATTATTATATTTCGTTAAGATTAAGAAGCTCGTTAATTAATTAATATTAATCTATCTAAATTAAATTCAATTTTATCTAACCCCTTTTCTATTTGGGCCATTTTCCAAATGGCCCACATCATTCTTTCAATTCTCACTTCTTTTCTCCAATTCCTAGCCCACCAAAATAACCCAACAGCAGCAACCATACGTCCCAGCCCACTAAAACAGCCCATATTTTTCTTCATAACAATACAACATACAACAGCAAAACCCACCGCCCCAGCAAAACCCAACACCCCACCCTTACACTCTTTGTTCTTCTTCTTCCAGTAAAAAGAAAAAAAAAAATCAGAGACGCAAAATCCCACCAAAACCCGTCAAAATCAGCAGCAATATCGCAGCAGCACCAAACCCGACCCCACCCCTGTTACGCGTCTTCTTCTTCACGCAACAACAGCAAAATCAGCGAGCAAATTGCGCAGAAATCGCGAAATTCAACAAGCAAATCACGACCTCGATCCCAACGACTCTCTCCTTTATCAATCCATTGAAGATTGTTGATATCAGTAGAATTGACATCTTTCAACCTGATCTCTGATAAGTAATGTGTTTTTCAAATTTTAAATTCCAACCGTTTTCCCTTTAAATTGACCTAAAATTTCCTCTATATAAGGGGGGTCTTCTTTATTGTTGAAGGGGCGGACAGAGGAGAGAGTTTTGAAGCTTGAGTTTTCTTTGGCAATAATGATCCTACACTTAAAATTTTAGATCTAGTTTCTAAGTTCTGAAAAAGGTTGTCTTAAAGGTCGTTTTAAATTTTTGGTTCACTGTTTGAATCCGAATCAGTGTGATAAGAAGCTACTCTCTGGCTCGTTTGGTCTCAGTTCGCTGCCCGGAGAAAGGTACGCCCCTCTTTCGATCTTCTCTTTTATATTCCGATGTAGCGTTCTGATATCGGAAGACCTTTTGTGATCGTTTATTGTTGAATACTAGTTGTTGGTAATAATAATGTGATATGTGTGACCATGGGCGATTTTGTGGTGTATTCTTATTGTCGAGTTAAAGACTTGCCGCTTAGTAGTTAGTATCGTTACGTCCACATTCTTTCATTGGAATCTGTTGTGTTGTTTTTTTGTTCACCTGCTTATCTGGATGTAGTAGAATCTCTGTTCTCCTAAGCATTGATAGTTCATAATTTCGTCATTAATAGCATCACTTTGCTTTTCAAAAAAAAAAAAAAAAAAGGAGACAGAATCTCGCAAATTGTGTAATATGCAAGTCGAATATTGTTCATCTACTCGTCTGTTGGCCACTTGGTTACAGTAGTTCGTCTTCTTCCTTTTTTTTTATCTCATGTGTTGTACTATTGTTCTATATGTCATGTTCGAGTCAAGCTTCGGTTTAAAATGTTAGTCGCTAATTCATCAAGTGATATAGCCTGATCATTCACTAAGGCCTATTAAACCTCTTTTATTCTTCCCAAAAGTTGTTATTTTGTGAATTATTGTTCAAATTTGGCAAAGCTGGCAGTTAGAATCAGTCACTGCCCAACTTTTACATCATGCCAATATGGAACAAAGTTGTGTTTTCATAAAGTCATCACATGCTAGCATTTCGATCCCTCATGCGTTCATTCTCTCGATGAGATCTTAGTGCAAGCATTTGATTATGCCCTTGTGTATGGCCCAACTCCATAGTTAATTGGGTGGAAATGGGATTTGTTTAAATTAATTATTTCCCTCCCTTGTTTGTGTAAGTTCAACTTTCATATAGGTTGTTAGAACTTTTCTTCTTCTAGGTTTGGAATTATTTTAGATAATGTGGCAACCGTTTGGAAACACTTTTAGTTATTACCTTTACTTGTTGACGACGTATGTATACTTAAGCTTATTGTTTTCACATATACTTATTGAGTTCCGAAGTTTAAAGTTGAATGTACCCTTTTACTTTGCTAATTTATTTGTTTGTGTTTTCTTTGTTTTGCCGCAAATGTCATCTTGAGTCCGCGATGGACCTATCTACCTTGCATTTCGGAGTTGGGCCATAAAGGCGCGATTTTTGCTTTCCCTATCTCTCGAGTCAACCCCCTATATATCTGGAAGCTGTTACAAATCCCGGGGACTCAACTGCCGCTGGAAATTAATTTAAAGTCCCAAAGCAGGGGCTGTATACAAGGTTTATACAGCTGTATACAGCAAAAAATACTGATATACAGGGCCTAAAATGTGAAAAACAGGGCTGGGACAGTGTACAGGAGTTCGGAAGTAAGAAACACGTAAAAAGAGCTGATATACATGTTCGTATACGCTGATATACAGCCAGTGTATACCAAAAACGGGATTGGGTTAAAACCCACAAAATCCCAACGAAATAGGCCCAAAAGGCCCAAATTCTTCTCTCCCTCTCTTTATTATTTTATGATTATTTATTGTTGTTTAATTCTAACTTTAGAATGGTTATCTAATTTAATTAGATTCCCCAAAGATGAGTTTATTTCGTTGTGTTGATTTATTTTAGCGCATTTCTTTTATTTTATCAAGCATAATGTTTTCTTTTAAGTTAAAGTATTTTCTCAAATAAACTTTAATAAATGCTAGTCAAAATCTTTTCAATTATATATATACATACATATACATATACATATATGTATGTATGTATATATCCACTTAGCTATTTTCTTAGGGGTAGCCAATTAAATAAAAATGATTCATCAAATTAATTTAAACTATTATTTCAAAATGAATTAACTAAATTCTAATTTTATCATTAGCAATTCAATTTAGACGTTTCATTTTTAGGTCCATTTCCGTAAAAAATAGAACAAAAATGTGTCATCTATTTTTTTTAAAGTTAAATCAAATGTTGTAAATTATTTTTTTTTTTTCTAAAAATTAGTCAAAAATATTTTAGTCAAGTCACAGGTCAACCGTGTGTTAGCGGGCACTTCGAATGCCTAAACCCTTCTCGAAGTGTAAATTGAACCCCGAATCCTTTTTGGGTATTTTCAAATAATTTTTTCTGTTTAAATCTTTGAAAATTATAAGTTTTCTTAATTTCTTTAAAAAATTAAGTGGCAGCTCTTTTCTAAGTATTCTTCTTAAATTGTTTTATACTTAGAACATTTCAAAAAGTAATTTTTTCTACATATAGGAAAATTACGGCGCAAACAGACTTCAAAATTATAGATTTTTCCAAAATTTAACAAAATTGCCAAAGTTGCGAAAATGGTCTCGAAACCTTAGTTTTCGAAATCGGATCGTAACATATGGCTGAATCTATTATAACGAGAGCTAAAAGATGTTCTATACGAAAGAAAAAACACTAGATTTATACCTCTCAACCTTTGGCCTATACCATAATATAAGTAATTAATTGACCTAGAAATTAACTTTATCGTATCTTAATTTAAAACTTGGTAGTTATAGTGAGATTAATTATCTCTATGAACGGTTTGATTTGTATATTAAAAGTAGTTTTGTCTATGAGACATGCTTATCTATGTATTAATAGTTTATTTAGGGAGTCTTTTGATAGCCGGATAGAAACAAGTTATTCATGTATAAATTTTTATATAAGTAACATATAATATGTTTAGCAGGTAGATCCACATAACTAGTATATATGGGGTCGTTTGGTAGTTGATTAGAGTTATGTAGATTTTAGTAATGTAGAAAATAGTTATGAGTGAATGTATGTATTATTTTGTGGAGGTATTAGTTATGCAAATTTTAGTTATTCATGTATTAGATATTCGACCTTCTATCTTGCAATCTCTGCCCTCTCTTGCTCGCCTCTCTCCTCCCTCTCCCAATCTCGTTTGCCATATATACAAATGCATATGTATAATATACAATTGTCTAACCGATATACATTTACAGTTCATCTCTCTCCCACTCTCTGCCCTCTCTTGCTCGCCTCTCTCCTCCCTCTCCCAATCTCGCTTGCCATATATACAAATACATATGTATAATATACAATTATCTAATCGATATACATATATACAATTCACCTTTCTCCCACTTTTTGCCCCCTCTCTCTCGCCTCTATCCTCTTTCTCTCAGTCTCGCTCGCCTCTCTCCTCCCTATAACATGTAGCTACGAATTGTAGTTATCAAACTATAGCTATGGAGAGTAATTAAGTTATTTTTGAGTGGCTATATGTGAAAGTTCCTCTAAATAAATCCAATCAGAGTAAATTTTTATAATACATGTGGCAAACATTTTACATTTTAAGATCTACCCTTACAAAAAAAAAAAAATATTACTCCCTCCGTCCCATTTTATGTGCCACCATTTCCGTTTTGGTCAATCCTAAAAAGAATGTCACATTTCCTTATATGGTAAGTATTTAAAGGTACAATTCATCTTTTACCCTCGTTGGTCCCACTTAATCTTAAAGATAGTACTCCAATACATTTGTTGGTCAATATCATCCACAACTATATTTTCATGCTCATATACCATAAATATTTGATCACTCCTTTGGTATTCTCGCAAATAATTATGTTACATTACACAAACTATGATAATTTTCATTTGTGTGTCAATATCGATTCATGTTTTGTTTCACTTGTGTGCAATTACACATTTTCAGTGCACTAATTTTGAGTTAAAAATCAAACATATTAGAAGTAGTGATTATCAAACATACATCACCAATTTTGTCTTTTTTCACATTAAATTGGTTTAAACATTTCATATGTAGCTGAAAGAGGCGTTTTTTTTATTATGAAGAATCAAAAAAGGATTACTCCCTCCGTTCATTTATATTCATCAAATCAAGTTCTACTTTATCATTTATATTAACCAAATTTAAAGTAATAATAAATTTTATTTTGGTGAGAATAATAAATTTTAAAAAGTAATGATGTGATTATAAATTTTATTTACATATGAAATAAATGGTCAGTAGATACAGATGTGGAGTGGTTTTAATCAAATATAAACTTGTGGGTCAACTTTTGTATGCAAAAATCCCAAATCATGGTATGGAATTCCCCTATCATGATTTTTGGAGAATATGAATTTTCATCCCATGATATGATGAAATCATGAGATGGAATCAGCGTGAAATTGCATGTCCAAACGTTGATTCCATCTCACGATTCCATATCATGATATGGTATTGCATGGCCAAACGCCTACTTGATTAATCTTGAGTTTCTTGAAATGGCCTATCATATTCTCAAACAACAAGGGATTAATGTCCTTCCCTACCTCACAAAACAAGTAAAATTACAATCTTTAGTCAATTCCCTTCTTTTATCTTTGAGACAAAATCAATATTTAAATTTGGTCGATTCAACCTTCACAAGGTTCTTATCATTAAAATCATTTTACTTTTGAAATTATGAATTTAGAATTTAATTATATACTTTATGTAACAAATTTAAACACTATTATATATATTTGAAACAAGTTACTATAAATTAGTGGGCAGATTTATGCAAAGCTTACTTACAAGAAGCAAGATGGTACCACAATGGATAGAAAGAAGCCAAGACTAGAAGAGTACATGAATAATGCATGGATTTCTATTGCAATTCCTTTGGTATTACTCCATGCATTCATCTTTGTCACCAATCCAATAACCTTAGAGGCATTGGAATCATTAAACAAATATCCAGACATAATTCGTCGATGTGCTACAATTACGCGTTTCGTTGATGATTTGGGGACATCATCGGTATGTTCTAATACCTTTTTCTCAGATAAAATTCATATGACTTTTTGATTTAATATAACTTAATTTAGATACCTTTTTTTAAAAAAAAGAAAAAGAAAAATGTGTTGTTGTTAATTTAGGATGAATTGAAAAGGGGTGATGTTCCCAAGTCGATACAATGTTACATGAATGAGAAGGGTACTTCGGAAGAAGAGGCAAGAAAACACATCAATTTATTGATAAGGAGATGTGGGAAGTGATGAACAAAGACCGAATTCGGAATGAAGTGCTATTTTCGGAAGAATTCATTAGGATTGTGTTAAATTTTTCAAGAACAACACACTGCATGTACCAGCATGGAGATGGGCATGGAGTTCAAAATTCTCACAATAAAAATTGGATTTCCAAATTACTCTTTGAGCCTCTTATTATGTAATAATTTCATATAATTGGTGTGTGGTAAATGTACCATCGATATATACTCTGATGGAACAGTAATATTAATTTTAATTACTCATTTTAATAGTATCAAATATCGTCTGCAGAATACTTTGCCAGTGGGTTAGCCATAAGTAATGGTCCATTACAATTGTATTTGACAAGGAAAGAAAAATAAAAAGTAGATATGACGAGATGGTGGTTGTACAGAAATATAATTATAAATGATATTCGTAAAATTATTAGATTTGGGATTGTGACATACCTACAAGTTTGAATAATATTCATTTTAAAAACTAAAACGACTACCAAATATATATATAAAAGAATTAAAAATAACTCTTGTCAATTAAACGTATAGTCATGTGAAACATATATATATATATATATGTCTTTTTCCTTTAGATTATTGTGTTGTGCTATTTTCTTTCCAGTAGTTGGTTGATCAAATCTAATAAGACTTTAATATATCATACGGACATACGCAAACTAAAGCATCAATGACTAAACAAAATCTACAAAACTGTACAGGCTATATGCATGAAAAGTACAAGTTAGACGCAGAGGTGGATCTAATTAAGATTCTGAGTTTATTAAATTCTAAAAAATATAGTTGTTGGGTTTCTGAAAATTATCTATACATCACCGAATTTTACAAAAATCTCATAATGTTAAGAGCTAATTACATTATATTCCTACTCTTTTTCAAATTACAAAAATCCCTTAAATTTGGTGGAATCCTGATACATCCTGAAACATAGCATCTCAGTTTCAAATACATCACTCAACGTCTCGATTTCGAATACATCACTCAACGTCTCGATACATTGTATGCGTGCTGATACATCACGTAAAGTGATGTATTCGAGAATAGGAAAGAGTAGAGATTTTTGTAATTTTTTCAAATGATAGGAAATTTTAGAGAATATGACAAAATAAGTTGTGTATTTAGGTAATTTTTCCCATACAATATTAATAAAGTTGATCGTTAAACATAAATACAGAGTTCGGACTAAAGTTACTTGTAGATTTCCGTCGAACTCGCCAGCGAAGCTCTTTCACTCCGCCATCAGCACTTAGGTGTAAACACATTACATATTTTTTTGTCATTTCAACATACTACAAAACACAACACGTAATTCTAATAGCTATATATAGCAAAGTGTTAAGCTCATACACATATGGCTAGTTGACATAAAGTGGAAATGGCAATGTTTATTAGCAAACCAAATTTAATTTGGAAATTAGAAGTTCCAAAAGCTTGCATTTCGAATGTACCAATTCGACGATCTGGAAATTATCAACCTTCTATTTGGGACTATAATCATATTCAATCACTGAAGAATCATTATTCAGTAACCATTTCTCTCTAGCAACTTATTTAACAACTTATATATATTATCTGTATTAATAACATCTTATAATTTATTTTTTAACCCTAATCTATATATGTAGGACGAGAAATTCATGAGACGCCGCGATGAGCTGAAGATGGAAGTGAAGATTATGCTCAGTGATCGTAACATGAAGCAATTGGAGCAGTTGGAGATTATTGATGATTTACAAAGGCTTGGATTGTCATATCACTTTGAAGATGAAATATACAGTATTTTGAATAACTTAAGTGACAAAAATAGCAAAAGAGATAACTTGTATGCTAAAGCTCTTGAATTCAGGCTCTTGAGACAACATGGATTTAACATTATTTCACAAGGTCCGTTATCATATCTGCTAGTTTTCTCCCTCTCTTCTATTCTATTTTTTTACTATATCCATCTAGTATCCTTCGGCTTGACTAATTCAAATTTACACTTTCATAAATAAAATATACTAAAAGGAAAGTGTTTTTCTTGGATTATTTGCACCATATGCATGTTGCCTTACTTTTTTTCATTCCAAGGCTCGAATCATATGATACAAATTAATAGAACCTTGTTCTGGTTGCAGAAATTTTTGATGGTTTCTATGACAATACAACTGGTTTTGGTGAAATTCATCATAATGAGGACACAAAGGGGATGTTATATTTGTATGAAGCTTCATTTCTTGCCATAGAAGGTGAAAAAGAATTGGAGTTGGCAAGAAATTTGACAGAAAAACACCTAAGAGAATATTTGGCTGATAAAAATAAAAATGATATGGATCAAAATTTGGTTGAATTAGTGCACCATGCCTTGGAGCTTCCACTGCATTGGAGGATGTTGAGATTAGAGACCAAATGGTTTATCAATTATTACAAGAAAAGACAAGACATGATGATCCCTTTCATGCTTGAACTTGCTACCCTTGACTTCAATATTGTTCAAGAAACTCACATTAAAGACCTAAAATATGTGGCAAGGTAATTAAACTCTATGAACCCAACTTCAATTCTAGTTTTTCATGCATTTTTAATATAATATTTTGACATATAGGTAATACTTTTCTATAGTTTTAAAATATTTGAATCGTAGTCAAATGTGAATTCTACTGACTCTGCATTATTATATAAAATCATTTCATGATCAAATTAATAGGTGGTGGAAGGAAACATTCTTAGCAGAGAATCTGTCATTTGCTAGAGATAGGTTGGTGGAGAATTTTTTTTGGACAATTGGAGTAAATTTTCTTCCTCAATATGGATATTTCAGAAGAATCGCCACAAAAGTTAATGCTCTAATAACCACAATAGATGATGTCTATGATGTTTTTGGTACTCTGGATGAACTACAAATATTCACACATGCCATCCAAAGGTAATTAACAATGTCAAAATTTGTTAAAGCATAATTAATTTCTAGCTAATTTTAATTTCTTGCCATAAGAATTTTAGATGGAATGTCAAAGAATTGGATAAACTCCCAGACAATATGAAGATGTGTTATTATGCGCTCGATAACTTTATTAACCAAGTGGTTGCTGATGCTTTTGAAGAGCAAGGCATTTTCATTTTACCATATCTAAGAAACGCGGTAACTTATCCCTTTTTTTTCCGAAAATAAGACAAGTTATTATCATGTGTATAAGTTAAACTCGATATGTAATATTACATTGTGAATTTAAATTTCAGTGGAGAGATTTGTGCAAATCATACCTGAGAGAAGCAAAGTGGTACCATAGCCAGTATATCCCAAGTATGGAAGAATATATGGACAATGCCTGGATTTCAATATCAGCTCCAGTAATATTAGTACATGCATATTTCCTAGTTGCCAACCCTGTAAACGAGGAGGCATTGCATTACTTGGAGAATAATTACCATGAAATAATTCGTTGCTCAGCGTTGATTTTGAGGCTCACCAATGATTTAGGAACATCATTGGTATAATTCAACATGTTATACAAGGTTATCTGCCTAATTATTTTTATTTACCAACACTAGTATTTCCATTGTGTAATGCAGGACGAGTTGAAAAGGGGTGATGTGCCAAAATCAATACAATGTTACATGAACGAAACACAAGTTTCAGAAGAAGAGGCTAGACAATACATCAGAGTTTTAATTAGCCAAACATGGAAGAAATTGAACGAAGCTCATGAGCTAGCAGCACACCCCTTCCCTAAGATATTTGTTACGTGTGCTATGAACCTAGCAAGAATGGCACAATGCATGTATCAGCATGGTGATGGCCATGGTGGTAATAACTCTACGACTAAAAATCACATCATGGCGTTGCTCTTTGAATCTGCTCCTCTAGGATACAAACATTCTTCAGCAGAAAAAGAGGACAACTCTATGGTCAACTATAGAAAGAAATTCATGATCTAGGGTCAGTGAGTTGGGGAATCTTAGTAGCACAGTTGGTTGGTTGGTTGGTTACCTAAACTTTCACCTTGTTTGTAAGGTTTTGATTCTCCACCTTGTAATTTCCTCCCCCATTTATAGAAAGGGCAGAGGGAGAGAGAGAAGGGTCAGTGGGTGCAGTATGCATAGTACACAATGCATTATCAAAAAGGAAACTACAAAAAACTCTCCATCATCATAAATGTATATGATTGGGCAGTTGATTCTCATGTTAAGCTATATAATCAACCACAGTGCCATTTTTTTTTTTTTTTGGAATCTGATAGCCTCAAGTTACTCGTTTCTTTCTAAAAGGAAGGACAATTTTACATGGCTCCTTTATCAGAACTATGGAAAGTTATAACATTTGACAAATCTCATTTCAGAGTATGGTCCAGAAGGAAAAGAACAGCTCACCAACAAATAACATTTTCAAATTTTGAATCATAGTGGATGAAATGTTTTCCCACTATCCAAAGTGTTTTACATCATAGGATAGGAAACCTATCTATTGAACAAGTTCAAAGTGTCAATATCCATACAACAATAACGTCCAAAAATTTGGATGATGATCCTTTAATGAGAACAGATATGGATGAATCGATACGGGACTTGGGCCATATTCTTGACTACTAGTGCAACTGATGTCCCAAGAATTACCTTTCTCTGTGTGCTGGGGGCTGCTAAATCGTCATTGTGCATCACTTTTGGATGAACCTGGTTCTTTTGAGAATTTACGCCATTGTTCTTTGTTCTTTTCAACTGAAGCAGAATTCTTAACAAACTCGGAGAGTCCTTGCCTCAAAGCCCCTAAATTTACCCCTTTGCCCACCAATATACTTGTGACACCCATTTTTGAAACCTGAAAAATACTGCTTTAGCTTACTACGTGCATCTCCAGGATTTGCATGTAACAAATATTTGATCTAGACCGACGAGTGATGTAATTATTTGAATCAACTGAATGCTTGATACAATTGACAAAAAGTGATTTTACCGCCTGTATGTTCCGATTTTCATCATCAAAAAACAGCATCTCATTGTAGGGCACTGCAGTCTTTCGGTTGATTTTCTGAAAGTGTTCCGTCTTGTGTGTCCAACTGGAGAATATCTCCTGCAACACTAAGCCATTAGCATGATGACCTCACACAGTAAGCAGCATCAGCTAAAAACGAATATAGAGGGCCCAGTCATGGAAGTGAGCATTTTACACAGCTTGTTTGGATGGTTACCTATTTATTGTATCATATTATTATTTTAAATACAATATTTGTTTTGATTGTTACTTAAATTTTATTGTATCGTATTGTTAAATTTGTTGTTGCATAACGATAAAAGGTTATCATTTTATGCAACAGTCAATTTGGTGTGATCAATTTGTTCTCATCTTGCCCTTATTACTTAACCACCATATTTTACCCTTTATCCTAATTTATTTTTTTTAATAATTCCATCCAACACCTTTTTTTTGGTAATATTATAAGCATATTCTTTAGGTTGTTGGTGCAAGGAATTGTGAAATGACAGAAACAATACAATATATGAATTTCCTAAGAGGTCCCTACAGTGATGAGCTTTGTCTCAATACCTTTGAGCTATCATAAATTCATGAGGTCGCATAGCAGTGGCTAAAAGATGATACCTCAACGATTTGGTTGATATAGGTAAGTGGCCCACAAGTGGGTAAGTTGACAAGGAAAGTAGAGAGAATATCAATTGATACACAGTGTTGATAATAGATAAAGATAAACGCTCTTTATGACCTACTAGTTTTAGACAACTGCTGGTTTACCTGCTATGTTGCTCAGACTCTTCAAAAATATTGCCACATCTGTGTCGGATTCTCCTAAATTCACTACTTTAGGAGTATCTTACATCACCCATCGACATTTTTGAAGAGTCCGAGCAACATCTTTACGAGCCTAGATACTTGGGGGCCTCCTTTGGATTTAGTGCCAATCATAAGGCGGAAATGAATCCTATGCTTGTTGCTAGATAGTCATTTCGGCCAAGACACCTCAGGCTGAAATTTTTTTCCTTTTGATATGTGAGAAGAACGTCACCTTGATTACTTCTCAGGAAAAAATAAATATTATAAGTGGAGCCAAGATGTTGATGCCGGTTCTAAAGCTAAAAAGGAAATATGCTTCTCCTTCGAGTTTATTCAGTGCCATAGCTGAATATGGACACGATTTCAAGTAAGTGGGTCAAGTGTAAAACAAAGAAGGTATTATTTGACTTAACAATATTTAAAGAGGTTAAGTTTTTCCACCTACAGTGAAGTTAAATATTTAAGCTCTAAATTCGTCTCAAGTACATTCCCAAACCTATATAGGAGGTGATTAGAAAACCAACTAAACCACCAAGACGGAAAGACCAGCCAATTAGACTAGAATGTGGCGTGCAAATAATTTATGGACCACACAAATCTGAAGATGCCTTCTGAGTCTGGTTTGCCTAGAAAATGTTTAATAAACTAAGTTGGGCTGTAGAAATCAGCATAATTAGTAAATAGTTTACATATATGCAGGGCCAATCTGAAAAGTGAAATTGGCATGAAATACTTGCTATGTTGAAACCTTTCTGAAAGAATGGAACAAGAAACTCTATTTAGGATAAACTGAAAACTAGCTAACAAAAAGCCCTGAATCAAACTGCAACAGTTTGTTAAAGTTATATAGAAGCCTTTTTGTTTTTACTTTACATTTTTGGTCATGAAGGGCTTTTTAAAAGTATCATTCATTTCTATGCGGCATTAAACTCTTCATCCCATAACATATGGATAACATAGTTATGGACCTATTTCTTGTGTTTCTCTACAGCAGCGTACTGTCCAACTCCTCAACCATGAAAAGCATGGTCGCAACAAAGTCAGCTACTAACAAGGAGGCAAAGAGCTAAATGGGCAGCAGAATTAACTAATATCAATAAAATTTGCAGGTTACCATAGAATCAAAGGAACAATAAAACAAGATGCTGAGATTTCTATCATCTCACCTGGGCTACAAACATTGATTTTATCTCCAGTTTTTGAAGGAAGGCGTTTGCTATATCTGGAGTTGGTGATCTTGAGGCAATAGCAACATTCACTCCTTTGTCCTTGAAGGCATGCAAGATACCTTTGGCCTGAGGATACATAGATGGCTTTTCATTTTTGGAGCGGCATTCACTGAAAGAATCAAAGTAGATACAAATGGTATTATGAGTAACCAAGAGTCCACATACCAAGTTTAAGAAAATAATAAGCTCTCTTTTGTTTTGGATAGATAATAAGGGTGTTGAAAATATAGAAGCAGTCACTTACAGTTGTAGCAAGCATGTTAACTTGGAAACCAAATGAACGGCCTCCAGACAAAAACATAGAATTCAATCAATTCATACATCCTTGGCTTTAGAAAGTTATGACATGGTATGCTGGTTTCCTAAACTAGAGAGCAGAAAAGTAGGACATAACCTCTACTAAGTATTAGCTCAACCAAAATGCAAAGCGTATCTATAGAAGCCATAACCAGCGGCAAATCTAGAAGTTAAATTTAATGGGTTCAACTTCTAAGACTTTTAGCATTGAACTCGTTTTAATATTAAATTATGTATTCAGGTCTAATATTTGTCAAGACTTTAGTACATTTACCATATATATTTTATATTCTGCCTTGAAAGTTATGGGTTCAGATGATCCCGTTGCCGAGAGGCTACATCCTCCCCTGGACATAACCCTCCCCATTCCTCGGGGTCGGGTGTAGAGTGTTCACCCGAACCTATTAGCTTTAATTAAACCCTGTCTGTTTGCTAAGAATTTCGCCAAATAAGTATATATAGTTGACTTGGTAACCAGTTGATCAAATGAACTTGTACTAGATTCCAGAAATCACCCATAGAGTTCAAAACTCAATCCTGCTACCAGAATAAGAAATCAACTACTCCATATCAATACTAAACCTATATATATATATATAAGAAATTCCAACACAGCGACAGGAAAAGCAAATCAATTACTCTGAAAAAGAAAAGAAGAGTCAAAATTGGGCATCAGTTCAAATGCAGGAAGAAGCGAGAGAGAGAGAGAGAGAGATTGTGTGGTACCAATAAAAGGGCCAAAGGGTATAATCAAGATCGAAGACGACGAGACGAGGAAGAACTTGGAACAATCCCATTATCTCCATTGCTTCATTCTTCACCTTTTCGTCTCCCATCTCTCCTTTACCGCGTCCACGCTTTCTCTGCAGCCAACACCCCTCTACTAGTATTTTATTATCTACCCACTATTGCATATTTTCTTGCGTGCGAGGGTATTGCTGTCTATACATTTTTCGTATTTTGATTAATTCAAAATAAAGTGTACAAAACAAATATAATTAAAACAATTAATTATGACTTATGAGTAATAGCGAATATTGTTGATTTAAACTATGTTATCACAAATGTGAGTAACAGGTACCCCATAAGACATAAGTTACAACACTTTAAAGAATGGAAAAATCTACTTTTTATTTTGAGAGAAAAAAGTTCCCCGTGGATATGAATATCGTTTTCACAATTCTTTAATACTAATAAAAACTTAAATATACTAGTAATCACAGGTTTAAGAAAAATAATGTTCGACTTCTAAAATTAAGCCTGCCATGTAATTGGACTTCTTAAAGTGACTTTTCTACTCTTTATATTTGGAGACAACAATAGATTAATAGCCTGAAAATTGGTATGCATACATACTCAGCATCTGAATGTTGCCAAAATTTACTTAATTGTGAACTGGTTCCATTATATACAATCTAAGGTCAGCTTGATAGGGTACCAAATCAAACACCATTGAAAAAAAAGTTTTGTAAAGGCTACTGAATAAGGAGTAAAATAATTCGTCCTGCTCTAACACAAAAACGATACGAGGCATGTAAAACGAATAAGGAATGAAGGAATAGACAAACACCTGGTTTAGTACGATACAACTGCTGTTCGGAAATGGTTTATGTAACTGTACAGATTTTGCAATACATCTAGTGAATATTCTCAATCTCACATAGGTAAAAAGGCAGGTAAAACACATGAACATTAAGTTTGCTCATTTGAGCTTTCCTTTCCAAGTTTTCTCCTCAATTTCGACAGTGATTTGCCATAGCCATAAACACCAGCTCTATTTCTCAAGCACTCTCCTGTATTAACAGAGCTTCAAGCTCTTCTCTACGACGCTCCAATTCCTGAAATTATAATCATTAATATGTTTTCAGGAATAGTGAGTAGGAGATAAACAGATGAGTCAATGTCATCCACGATGGAAATAGGAGCAGGTCAAGAAACAATTGTTTGATTCAAACTCTAATGATGCAGCTGGAGTTGTGAAAGGGGAAATGGGGGAGAAGAGATTTCTTTTTTTTCCTGCACGTCTTCAGGGATTAGCATATCCGAATATGGAAGGCAGGTATTAAGAGTTTACTACCATTATTTAAAAAAATAAGAAGCATAACCAAAACCATTGTAATTCTCATGTAATAGACTTTGGAAAACAACTTTTCACGATGTAATTACGCTATAAACTGAATGGCAACAACTAAGCAAAGAAGCAAGATTGCTCCCTTGGGGTAGTTGGGGGGGCGGGGACATGGACAGGAGACTTCTAAAGAGGGCAGGGGTGGAGACATGTAACCCCTGCTATTGAGTATCACTTATTCAAAATGTTCTCCAGAACTACTAGTGCCTAATTATGTCCTATGACAGAGAGATGAGCCCCGGTTCCAGCTAAAATGCATGCAAGTTTAACTACACATGCTTCACTCAGGAGTCAGGAATACATGCTATATTAGATGTCCTTTTAATTATTACTATAATTATTTTTTCTACTGAAAAGTCTAAGAGTACACTATAACCTTAGTCGAGAAGAGGATACCTAAGTGGTTGAGGCGTAGGAGCAACAACCTGCAGATCCCAAGTCTGAATCTCCACTAAAACAATTTCACCTAGCTTGGACACCACTGCTAATTTCTTTTTTATTTTTAAAGGATATTATCACCTACTGGCTTAACCAGAATGTAATTAGAAAGATTTCTGAAAACCTTTCATCTCCAATATCACTGGCTAAAAAGGCTTTCCAGAAACCCCTGGATCCATATCTACCCTCTTGAACAAATAATTTGCCTCTGATTCAAACCAAAATGGAATGTGCAACACCATCACCTAGCTTGGACACCAGATTCATTAAAAAAAAGCACCTACTGGCTGAACCAGCATTTGTTTAGATACATTTCCAAAAACCCTTTATCTGCAATATTATTGACCTAAAAGTTCTTCCAGGAATCCCTGAAACCAAAAACCTCCCCTCTTGCACAAATAGTTGCCTCTGATTTTAATAAAATGTAATGTCTGTCTAACTACCCACATTCTATGCTGCTTTTCTTTGCTTGAAATATCAAAGTTACAATGACAACCAGCCACCAAAGAATGAGATACACTTATCGACAACAGTAAAAAAGTCTTGTCGTTTTAGCTATGCCTTGCTGTCTCTCATACCAATTATTGAGAGGTACTCTTGCAAGCTACAGCTTGTGAATCAAAATTTAATGGTAGAGCTATGGCCCAGTTGCTAGTTATATCACACCAGGTGATATTTGCAAAATTGGCTATAAGCATGCGCCATTTTAATTTTTTACAACAGAAAACCTCTGAACCAAATCTACTTTCATCCAGTCGTAAGCTTAATCTAGATATGGACCTGACAAGAAGGTTGATGAAAACTCTCATTCTCTGTCCACCTTTTCTCTTTTCATATCGTCTCTAATGGAGAGTAACGTTAGGGTTTTAAGCTTAATAATTTGGAAAGTTGGATGGTACATACTGTTTGGAGAAAAGATGAGTGGAAGCAGCAGAAAACCAGAGTACCAGAGAAGACACAGAAAAACAAGAACAGATTTGGAGAGTGAGACCCATGTAAGGCCTGGAAAAGCATCACATATCTAACTCTCCCTCTGGTGTTCAGCTCAAGGTTTGCTTCCAACAGGACAAGCATGTAACAAGATATCATGGATTACCTGCAGATCGTTAATTGCTTGCTCCCTGGATACTTCTTTTGCCTGACGAGCACGTTTGATAAATCCAAAGCACAACAATCCCTACAAGTAACATAAGTCAACAAAAAAACAAAGTTAAAGTCTATTGTACCATATGGTACCCCAAAAATACTCAACAAGATGGATCTTGGTAGCATGTGTGCAGTCAGAAGCAAGCCCTCACGCCCAAATACAAGAAAAATGAAGTTTAAAAAAAATGGCACAGAATGCAGGCAATCAAACTACAGGCTGTAATCTTTAGCAGCACTCTGTATATCATGGAGACCTAGTAAACAGGCTTAAGATTTACATGGTCATGCAAACAAATGATGTTTAAGACTATCTAGCATAACTTCTGATAGCCTAACTGACAGGTGCCCACTGCTTGCATTCTTGGAAGGAATTCTCCTGTCTCTTCAGGATTGTGTCATACCAAATACAAGCTTACAACAGTATGGACCCTGACAGACAAGTGATTGTCATGTAGCAACCTGATGGTTTCCTGAACTTACTGATATTATGTAAATTGCACCACAGGTAAGAAGAAAGTAGCTAGCTATGTTCCGGAGAAGGATGAGGTCATTCCTTTGCCCATAATCTTCAGGATAAGCTCTGGTCATCACTGCAACACTAGAACAAGCCAGAAAGAGGGGAGTCAGTTCCCCCCTAAAAACCAACAATTATGTTAAGTCTGATTTTAACAAGCTCAGCAGGCCAAAAGTTTTGCTTACAAGATCTGTAGCATGCCCCTTCCAGCTGAAAACTCCAACACCTACTCAAAGTCATTGAAATTTGGCATCAGTGCTATTGGGATTTATTTATTGTCAAAGGTATTGGGTCAAAATGAGCAAGCGACCACAAAGGACATGAAAATAATACTGCATACAACATAGAAGGATATTATTCTTAAAGTTTAGACCCTAAGAACAAGTGGAACCTTTCCAGTTGTTCTATGAGAAGCAAAACTGCTGGAACACTAAAATAATTAAGCTATATCTGGATTTATTAGCTTTAATGCGAGACTATAAAGGTTAATGATGTAACTGATGATGAAAAGAATAGAGAGGAAGACAAAAATGGCATAATACGATGGATGGTTCTGAGTATGAATTTGAGCATTAAAGGGACAGAAACTGAAAGGAGGAAAACACCTCTTTTGCTGCAGCAGACAAACAATTGCATCTTAACTAACTGCTAATTACGGGTCAACCAAGGACATTTTTCACATGGTTAGTACATCCTAGTGCTCCTTATTTTTTATTCCATGTTTTCCCTAAATATCTATCTAAATGAATGATAGTATAGTATGACATTTCCAACATTATATAGCCCAAAAGACCAAACTTGGTTCATCCTTAAACTACTAAATCTCTAAGTGATGCATGTCGTTCACACTTCATAGCTATCTTTTCTCTGTGTTAGATAAACTTGGCATTCTTGCTTAATAAATCCAGTCAAACCATAAACTCAACTTTACCCCAAGAACATATTAATAATCTAACTTTTGTTTTTGATAGGTCGTATAATCGATCTAATCTTTGAGCTCCCATACCCTCCTTTTGAGTGTTTGGGTTCATGACTATGTTGAATCAAGGGAAACAATTTGTATGTTCCAGTCCAAAAGTTAATTTCCAGAAAGTAAGCTTGACAATGTGGCAAAAAAAGACAGAACTATAGTATTCTATTTGCAGTTTACAGATGGGTTAGCTCTATTTCCGAATGGGAGACTGAGCTTCTGAATAGCTAAGAGGCAGAAGAAGAATGGAAAACAGAATGATCACTTATGACCAGTTCATGAACAAATTAAGACAAAATAATCTACTTGTTAGTCACAAATCATCCTAACAACACAACATGGCTCGCAAATCTTCCAACCTTTGGAGGAAAAGAGCAGACAGAAACTACTTATGCTCACTGTATAAGTCTTTTTTTCTTTTATTCTTTTTGTAAGCATTGGTATTGCCAATAGCATTTGCCTGTAGCACCTTCATTATTGGGTGGCTCCCTACTATTACTACATGATGTCACTCAATTGTTTGTGTTGTTAAAACTGCAATGATTGATGTTACAAAACTACATTTACATAATCATCAATCAAATCATTACTGCTTGATTTTGTAAATAAAGCAGAACCAAATGCAAACACATACTATGATCGGCGTTGAAATTTGAACAGTTCCAATTACAACGCCTCATTTCAAACACATGTCTAATTGATCAAAATGCCAGCAAATAACAGAAGGTAAACTAAGACTTCACAACTCACCTTCCAGAACTTGATGAAAAATCCCCATTCAGTCTCCGCAACAACCACAATAACCGCAATCACCACAGCATAACACCGGAAAATTCCATCAAATACCTAGAAAATTTTGCATCAAAACCACAATTAGGTCCGAGTATCGCACTTACACAGACACATTAGCACAAATACATGGCAGTAGAGGAAGGGCTTACGTCGTATCCATGCTTAAAGGATCGGACAGCAGAGTAGACATTAACAACAATGCATAGAATAGCAGCCAGTGCAGTAACGAAGCTGAACAGTCTACAAGTCACCAGGAACGGGTCGGATCCGGTTCGGACTCTACCGGGTGAAACTGAACGACCATTGTTAATCCTCTGCGTCTGAGAGCTCACTGTTCCTTCGCCATCTCTCTCCATTTTCTTCCAACTTCTTCAATCGAACTTCAAAGTGAAAGAGTTTATCTGGATTATTTATGGAATTGCCTTTTCTTTTACTTCGTGCGCACTCGGGAATGAGAATATCGGCGGAGGATTTCAGGTGGTTTTGAATCTCTCCTTTCCAGGTTCTTCACCTGCTTATCAAATATTCGTTCATGACTGACACGTGTCCTCTTAAATCGATGGAAATTGAAGTTAGTTTTTTTTTTTTGAAAAATTAGACAAAACTTGATGAGAATTTCTTAACCAAAATAACTCAATTATTATTACTCCTCCCTCTTTCCTTTTTAGTTATGATAGTTTCTTTTTAAATATAATTTTTAACTATTTAAATTTTTTATTTTAAAATATTAAATTAATTTAACGTTAAAAATTAATCAAATTAACTAATAAAAAATACAACGTGATGACTACAGAGAAACTGAGGGAGTAATTACATACATAAAATAGTCCTTCCGTCTAACTTTTTTCAATGATATGGCATTTTTCTTTCTTCTTTGGGCTTCTTTCGGTCAGTAATGACTTCCTTCCTTCATTTCTTCTTAATTCATGTTTAAATCCTTATTAAAGCTCAAATTAAAAATTTGAAATGAGACAAATATAAATCGTTTTGAGTTACTTATATATAAAAGACTCGAAATATCGAGAGGAATTTATATCTAACTTTTAGACTATTTAGAGATAATTTTGAATTAGTAAAAATTCAAAAATTTCTTTAACCATTTATACTAAATACATTACATATACATATCGTTAGTATATTGAAGTTCTTTTTTATTGTCCATACATATTCATAAGTAATCTACCCTTTAGAATTTGTTGATATTTTGTTTATGAACTATAATTTATTTGATATGATTATATAAAATTAAATAAATAAATAAATTTAATAGCTTTGAATTTTCATATTTACAAAAAATTATAAATAGTTACATAAATTTTAAGTATCTTTGATCTATATTTGGCATAATGATTTCACATTGCGTAAAGATTACTTTCCTAACAAGTAATAAAAGCTGAGGGATGATGTATTAAATATCTAAACAAACTACGCTTTAGAAATAAAAAATCAGAACCTTTGGGGGTTGAGTGGCAGTGGTAGTGTGTATTAGTGCAACTGGCTTTGTCCAACGTCAGAAAAAATCAACATCCTTATCCCTTTTATTTCCTATTCATCACTCTTTTTTTTATTTCTTTACCAATTCTTCTTCTTCTTCTTCTTCTATCGCAAATTCATACTCTTTCTTGCATATTGAAAGAAAATATAAATCGAGAAACAACGCTGTTATTCTCATATCTTTGCCTTTTTCATGGCGTCGATTGCTCCCCCGCCGACATTTGATGTAAACACTCACAAATTCAACTTCTCAAACCCTAAGTTCACTTCCCGATTGAAGCGTTCATCTTCGTCTTTCACTCTTTCAACCTCTCATTCACTTTCTAGGGTTTCCGCTTCCGCTTTCTGTTGTCGTTGCCGGAACGGTACCGGTGATGGTGAGACTGTTGAGCCATCGCCATCTGTTTCTTCTCAGAATAGCTCATCTTCTTCTTCTTGGAGATGGGATTTGGCGTTTCAAGATGCGGTAAAGAATGCGATGAAAAAGTTGGATGATTATGTGAATTGGTCAAAAGGAGTGGGAGTTGATGAGAAGAAGAGTGAAATTGGTGTTGATGATCAAGAATGGGATTGGGAACGATGGAAAAAGCATTTTAGTGAGGTTGAGGAAGAAGAACGATTGGTTTCTGTTTTGAAGGTACAATCTCTGTTTTGATTTGTTTGCATGTTACTCTGTTTCACTGTGAAAGTTAACATTGGTTGCGCGTGTGTTTTAGAAGGGGTCTGATGAAGGTTTTGATTTGTTGTCTATGAGAATTTTATTAAGATGTGGCAAATGCTGAACTGTATCTAATGTGCATGTTTGTGGTGGTGGTGATCTCATTCTGTAGTTGGATAGCAGCTTGCACATTCATGCTACATGACATTATTTTGACCATGGTTCAACAAGCATCATCTAAGATGTATTATCAGGCATGCCTTTTTGGATTGGCGACGTTCAAATTATTCGTTGAAGATATTGATGATTGTAAAGGTTAACGCTTTCAAACCTTTTAGGATCAATCAGAGTGAAGCCCGTAGTGATTTTTCATAGTCTACATGATGCATTGACAGGTGTCATCCACGTAGGCCCAAACATATACACAAGACGAGTGTTGTATAAATGTGGATGTTAAAATGTATATACAATCATACACTACTAGATTAGAAATCTTAAGAGGGTGCAAAATGGCACAATAGAATATAAGATGAGAGATAGTTGCTTGGTATAGTTTTGTCATGTCCTACTAGACCTCCATATGCATCAGTCCTTAGGTTACAGTGTGATGATTAAACTTGGTAAAAATGCAATGAAGTAGACCAAAAAACACATTGATGGAGGTTGTACATCTGGGTTGGTATAAGTAGGAAAAGAAGACCAAGGACATGGGAGGTTGCCTCGCTAGCTCTTTTGTGGGTTACAGAGGAAGAGAAATAGGAGACCAGTTTTTTTTTTATGAAGAGAAATAGGAGACCAGTTTTTTTGATGAAGAGAAATGGGAGACCAGTTGAGTGGAATGGGGATTGCAAATGATTTTGTACAGTTGAGGAATAGCCTGTTATCTTTAATTGCCTTCTGGTGCACCTGTGAGATTCCTATTTGTGTAGATGGCAGGGTGTCTTTCGTAGAGAACCATGTTTTGATGTGGTTTCTCGACTTTGTGGTATATATCTGGTATACAAGAGCTTTTCCCAATTCCAACAAAGCCACTTAACTTGTAATAACTGAAAAAGCACATTGATGGAGGTTTCAAAAGATTTCTAGTCTCTCAAAATCAATGCAAACTTAGGTAGGACATTATGAAAGTAACCCAAGGGTATTGGCTAATGGTCAATGAAGTGGGAAAGAACCATGAGGTCTAGGGTTCAAAATCCAGCCAATGAATAGATATAAATGACAATGTATTGGGTTTAAGGCTTAGTTGTTATTGTATACTTATATCAGATCCCCTGTCTGCCAGGAGTTTGGTTAGACTCTAATATTTCAGTTTAGAGATAAGTTGAGATTTAAAGAACCTTAATTTTTTAGCTGGCAGAATCTCTCATTCTGTAACTTGCCCTTAAACTATCCTGCCCTAAACTTTCCTATTTAGCTTGAGCTGTCCCTATCTTTTGTATCCTCTTTGCCTCTTCTTGATGCCTCTTAATGAAACTTCTTGCTTCATCATTTTTTTTCACTTAGGAACAAAATTATTTAGTATTGGAATGACATATGGTCCCAAGTAAAGCGGAATGGATATACAGGATTCATAAGTCTGAAACCAATTGATCACCCGTGGGGAATAGCTGAAAGGGCCATCAGAAGTTCTGTGTGAATCAAAAAGGGTCCCTGAGGTGAATACCATCTCAAATAGGGTTCTTGGTAATTTACTGTGCATTTTTTGTTAGGTTTTGGTTAGTTTGAAATATCCCGCCATATCATTTTGTTCTTAACTTGTTTGGACATGCTTCAAGAGGTTAGATCACAAACATAAACATTTTTGCTCAATGATGGTATTTTATATATTTGCTATTGTAATGGAGCTATCATTTCACCAGTCACAGTTGGCTCATGCTATTAGTAGAGAAGATTATGAAGATGCTGCTAGACTCAAGGTGGCCATTGCTGCTGCAGCTACTAAGGACATTGTTGGAAGAGTGATGTCCCATGTAAATGTAAGATTTATGCTGCTATTTTGGAACAATCAGTGATATCATCTTCCTTTGCCTTATCAAAATATATATATGCATACATATAGAATGTGTGTGTGTGTTCCTTTGCCTTTTCAATTGTTTAGTCAGAGGTTATTAGTTAACTTGATTTAGACCTTAAAATTGAGTTGAACACGTGACTGGATGTTAGATGCCTTGGCTATATAAAAGGAAGATCTTCCATTGTGTCATGCCTCATCATTAAACTGTGGTACGAACTGTGGTCTCCTGTTTTCAAACTTAACATTATGTAGCTTTCTTATCTTGCAATGAAATTTATTACTTCATCTAAAAAAATAAATTTCTTTATCTTGACCTTTGGACATCACAATCTTGTAAATTGTAATGAAGCATAGCACTTGTGGTATGGCTATGATAGACATTTGAGATTTATGAATCCTCGGAGTTGAATTTCATTTGAACAAAAAGAAAGGAAATAGGACTGCTTAATTTTTTACTAATGATGAGAATTTAGAATTAACGTCTGAAAGTTGAGCACCACTTATTGTTGATCGCACAAATGTTAGTCTCGGGTTTGAGTATTAGGTTATTATTTTAAGGTCCATCTGTGCCTAGATGATCTTCTTGTTCATCTTACAATATTTTATTTCATTGGTCATTGATGCTCACCTTCTGGAGTTCAATGCAGAAAGTCTTAGAAGAAGAGCGCTACAGGGATGCAGTATTTATGCGTGATTGTGCTGGTACAGGATTGGTGAGTTTAGTTCCAGTCTACTGAGTTTTGTTTGCTACAAAAGGAGTTGTTTTTGGCCTGTTGCTTCAACGTTTTATGTGCTCTACACATTTGGACTGTACATTCATATAAACTTCCCAACTGGTCGACAAGCAGTCTCTCTTCTAAGTCTTTTAACTCTTTGCTATTTCAACTTTCCTTGGGCTATACCCACCATGGATGTGGTTTTCTAGCAAAGTTTCTTGAGAGCATGTAATAGTTTCATATGTGTTGTCGCACATTGGTTTCTCTAGTTTGTAACATGTTTTGTTATGTTTATGTAGGTTGGATGGTGGGCAGGAACTTCACAAGATGTTAGTGATCCGTATGGCCGCATTATTCGAATAAGTGCTGAGCATGGAAGATATGTCGCGAGAAGTTACAGTCCACGGTACACTTCTAGGTTTCTGCTGCGTTTTGTTTGAGTTTGCAGTTTGCTATAGATTGAACTTAAAATTCTCTTTGTTAAAAAATATAGAAGAAATGGATCTTTGCCTCATCTCTCTGTTTTTTTTTTCCGTGGGATTAACATAGGATGATTATAGGAATGCCTGTGGGCATTCTCATGGTTCCCGCTTTTTTTGGATTTGGGGGGGGGGGGGATTTGGAAGTACAAAAGAAAATATAAAATAAATGAAACAAACAAAAAAAAGGAAAGTAGGATCTTACCTCAGTTGACAAAAGGAAGTCTAGAAACTGAAAACCTGCAGCTTCTTCTGTCAACTCTTTCTTACACCAATTGAAAGAACAAGCTCTTAAGGAAACTATTTTCACTCTATGAACAGCTTTTTATTCATCCTCAAACACCTATCATTCCTCTTCTCAAATTGACCAAAAATCACGACATGATATAGTTCTCCGACCCTTCCATTGAAACTTCTGTTTATCGTTATGCCTTACCATAAGATAAGAAGTGGCTTAATTGATTCCATTGTAAATCACTGTATTCTGGAAACTGCAACATGCACCAAATATTATGACCCATTGGACTATATACTAACAGATGATTTAGTGGTTCTGTCTTCGCCCCTTTCTTCCATGTTATGTGTATAATCTCTGCAGTTTATATACTAATTAGCTAAGTTGCTTGGACTCCGTGTGGGTATGCGACACGGATGCAGATCCGTGGCCCAGATCCCATAAATCTAAATTTTAAGATTTGGGGGTGTGGATCCAGTTAGGGATATGGGTGTTGGGATTCGGCTAAAAGATTCAAAATTATAAAATAGAGCTACTTATAAAGATATTCTAAATTTTGAGAGATATTATGTGGAAAACTTACATGTGTGTTGTATAATTCAATCTCTCATTCTCCAAGATTATTGCTTGTCAAAATCATCCCTCTTTTCTGTGAGAAAGAAGACAATTATAGATAACAAATATTGACCAAGAGGAAAAGCTCAAAAGGATTGAAACTATGTCATTTTCCATGTCTTTAAATTTGTTTTATCTTTTATTTTGATAAATCAAAATCTCAATTTTCACCCCATGGACTGTGGTCAAAGTATCCGATGTGGGTTGACCGAATTCCACACGAATCCCGGACCTATGTCGTGTCTACAGGGGTTTGACAACAAAAATGAAGAGTCCACACTTCTTAGCTACTTAGTGCTATGTTGACGCTGAAGTTAGATAAATTCCTAATCCAAGTGTTGAGTATTACCGAACTGAGTCTTGCAGGGTGTGGTATCCTTTTCTATTGTGCCTTATGTTCTAGTTAGTAGCAACAGATACTGTGGGGCGTTTTGCTGTTATAATTGATTTTTCCTTAATGAAGTAAAAGTGAACAAGAACGTTAACTGCCTTTGGGTTTTGTTATTTACTGGGTTCATGTGCTCACTGACAGCCAGCTTGCTTCGACTGTGGAAGGTGCCCCTCTCTTTGAAATATTTCTTACCATGGATAATAAAGGCCAATACAGGCAACAGGTATCTTTCTATCTCACGTTCTTTCTTTCAACTCGTTGACATGTTCCACCGATGCTGTGTCAAGAAAGATACTGAGTGTCTCGGTTCATGACCTGTTGGTCTCTGAAGATGGGACATTATCATCAGTGGATTAGAATTAAATAGTCAATTGTGATGAAATATTAATAATGGTGAATTCTTGGGTGAAACCCAATTACGGCAAAATGGACATTGAGGATTATATAGCTCGCTTCAACTATTTTAATGGGATAATTAAGGTGTAGTTCTTGTTTCTTTTTTAGTTAACAGCATTTGCAATTTGTGGATGAAACTTGATGCAAGTTTTTAGTAATAGACATGAACGTCTCTCTAGAATATCATTGCTCAGATGTGATGATGTTGGTGTGGCCCTGGGAAGAGAAAATTTCTCAGGATGTGAACTATTCCCTATATGTCGGCCTGCCTTTGCAAATGTCATGGATGGAATGACAGTTCAGCAAGATTATTTTATGTTGAAGATGTTGCACTTGCTAAAAAGAACTGAAAAAAATTTGCACCTCCTTTTTCTGAAGCAGAAGCTCCTCATCTATGCACTTTTTGTAAGCATGCCAAAATATGAAGATATGAATTTAGTTCAAGATGATTTTAGTCCACTCTCCACAGTCCCTTTCAATAATAATTAAAAAAAAAATTGTGATCCACATGATTTCAGGCTGTTTACTTGAAGAGAAAGCCAGTTCAGCAAGATTTGCCTATTCCTTCTTCAAAGCTACCTGGTGCTTCCAGTAACTTGGACACTCTTGGTCCCACTGAAAATAAAAGTGATATGTTTGATAAGATCTCAGATGCTGAGGAAGATGGTGAAGACAGGGATGATGATTTTGGCTTTCAGAATGCATTGAAAGACATGATTCCAGGGGTACAGGTCAAGGTTTTGAAAGTGACAGCTCCAGGGAAGGTAGATAGAGATCTAATATCAAAGGTCATTGAGCAAATAATGGATGAGGAAGATGAAGATGAAGAGAAGGTCTATGATTTGGACAGTGTGGATGACGAAGATGAAATTAAGGTGGAAAGAGATGGAGAGCAGAATGTGATTGAATTGGATTCAGACAATGGGGTTAGTGATGGTGAAGAGCAGAGCCAAATTGCAGTTAGGGTGGTTGTTGGTGGTCTCATGCAAAATACCTCAAGTGCTGCACAGCATAAAGATCTGCTTCGAGTACCGGCAAGGCTAGAGAAGAAAGGTCACCTGTCATTTACTTTCAGTATAGAGGAAGATGAGAACAAAAGCAATTCATCTGGCAGTGGACAATCTCCCCCAAATAAAAAGGCTAGGCTCCAAGGTCAACGTAGCTTGGATCATGTGATGGTTGATCTTGCAAAGTTCATCGGCAAGGGGAAAATACCTATGAAGGTTAGAATGCTTTTATCTTGTCATTTAAATTGCTTAGTTTTTATTCTTCTCTTTAATTGTTTACTGAAACATGCAGGTCCTTAAAGATATGGGAGAGTTGATCAGCCTCACTCTTACTCAGGCACGAAATCGTCAGCCATTGTCAAAGTTAACCACCTTTAACCGCATTGAGATTTCAACATCTCCAGACCCACTAAATGGTGTGATTAATCTTCAATATGTTTCTCTCTTTTGTTCTCTTGCTGTGTAGATTGCTGATTCTCCTTTTTCTAGTAAATAAGCTTGTTCAACTAGTGCATCATCATTGTTACTCTACCCACTCTCATTTTTAAGTCGGTCAATCATTCACGATTTTTATCAGGATTATATATTGGTGCTCATGGTCTGTACACTTCTGAAGTCATCCACTTTAGACGAAGATTTGGTCAGTGGAAAGAAGACGGTAGCCCTAAGGAGTCTTCACGCTTAGAATTTTACGAGTATGTTGAAGCTGTAAAATTAACTGGAGATTCTTATGTGCCAGCTGGTCAGGTAACTTCACTTTGAATCCAAAAGTTGTGCATATAGTCTAACCTACAGAAGGTAGAGTCACTTTTTTCTTTTTAAATTAAAATTAGGATATCTGAGATCATCCATTCTGGTTGGAGTGTAGAGATATTAGACTAGGGAAAGAATGGATAAGTTGGAAATAAAAGCGTACCTGTTTTCTATGCCTTAGTCGCATAGGTGTTTTGCTAATCCTTTGAGTAATGAAGATTGAAAATCTACAGAGTATCATATCCTGCATTTGTGCATTTTAGTATGTTGTAGAAATTTTTCTTGCCTTGTTTTTTTAAAATAGAGAGGGGGCAAGCGTGATGGAATGGTGTTCAACCATTAATGCCTTTCTTTCTAATTTGCAGATAGCATTCCGTGCAAGAATTGGAAAAAAATATCAACTTCCACATAAAGGGATTATTCCAGAAGAATTTGGTGTGGTAAGTGATTGTAGTGATTTTTGGATTGCCTAATATTTCTTGTCATTATTTGTTTTGCCTATCTTTCTTTTTGGTCCATAGCTCCCGATTTTATGATGTGTGGGTCTTGTCTCTTACATTTTAGGTCTATGTTATCTTTATTGCCAATGCAGATTGCTCGATACAGGGGACAAGGAAGGCTGGCAGAGCCTGGTTTTCGAAACCCCAGATGGGTTGATGGTGAACTGGTTATCCTAGATGGAAAGGTTTAGAGATCTCTATTTAAAGGCACCCTTTGTCTTTTGTTTTGTTCTCTCTTTATTCACTCAATTTCATTTTCTCAACATATTTATTTCCTGTTGAATTGTGCAGTACATTAAAGGAGGGCCTGTTGTGGGTTTTGTCTACTGGGATCCTGAATATCATTTCTTAGTGTTCTTCCATCGGCTTAGGCTGCAGGAGTGAACATCTCTGTAGATACAATTTGTGGCTGTTTGTTCCTGGTTCGGTTCTTTGCAGGTATGCTATTTCGCACTTGTACTTAGCAAATTGGCTTTAATTTAACACACAGACACACATGAATCTCTTTGTTTGAAGAACTTTGGATGCTGTAGCTATTGCTACAGACATGCAAAAACTCAAGAAAAACGACAACTCCCCCCCTACCCCCCCCCCCCCCCCAAAGCCTAATATTTGGTAGATCGTTCACATTTTAGTCATAAAAAACATGTTAGATGGTCAACTATCATTTACTTGACATTCTCTTCAAACATTCAAGTATTGTATAGGTACAACCTTAATTCTCTTCAACCTATATCACTTTGATCTCTGGTCTCATCTTATGCGTGCTTCTCTGTTCCTTTGCAGTCAACATGATATCTATTACCGCGAAACCTTGTCAGTTTGAGCTGAAGAGAAGACTCAAGATTTCGTTTGGATATGGAATCCTGGGCAACCGACTGTTTTAGTGGCCAGCATGAAGCCTTTGCATTATATGGAACTAACAGCCATTTTTGAGTTGATAGCCTCCAATTTCTCTGGTATACCAAATGGTCAGGCCTAGCATTTTCTTAGGGCACTAAGCTTGTACATATGCTCTTTATGTTATTTTTCTTTTTCAGCTCTTTTTGTACTAAATATATGATAGCACCTTAAAAAATTTGGAATTTATTCTCTATTAGAATCTGAAGATAGAATGGTATATTGACAAATGTCTTATGTTATGATTTCATATTCCTAGGTTCTTGAATTATCTACTGAACTGCAGCTTCTAAGATTTCATGCATTTTGGGTAGGAATAGTTTCTTTAATGTTCTTGCAATGTAGTTCTGTCGTGTGTATCACAAAGACGAGAGGTATTTATGGTTCATTGGCAAACCTGATGCTTTGCAGTTTGCACTTATCTGAGATTCTTTAGCAGAACAATTTTCTGTTCAATGTTCTGATGCAATGGTTATGTCCAATACGAAATCTATCAAATGATACTTTTTGGCAAATTGTGGAGACACTACTATCCGATTAAAGGCAATGAATGGACTCTGCATACATATCATCTATTGATTGTACAAGGCACCAGGTTAAACTTGGTATTCTTGCATTGATCTAACGGAAACAGCAGATCCAAACTCACTATTTTTAGATGTCTATATATACATGCACATCATGCTGTAGCATTATTGTGATCATAGAAACTACCGGAGTACATAAAATGCAGCCTTTTATATAGAAAAGATTGCAATATATCATGGTTTGTTCTAGTTGCTGAAAGAGACCTCTTTAGCTATTTTGGCACCCCTTCCCTTGGCCATATAAAGTCCCACATGATGCATTAGCTCCTGCAAAACCCAAAATATCAAAACAATTAGTCGAACACTGAGTAAGTTGATCAACATAACAACAATTTTTATTAGTATTTGTTATAAATTACTTGAGGATGTGGTGAAATATCTTTGGTGTTTCTTGCCATAGAGACAGGAAAATCGAAGGTGGCACATCCCTGAGAGTAAACTACTACGTCCTCCAAAGGGTTGAGGAAACCGCGGTTCTTAGCTGATAATGTAGAGCAAACAAAGTCCAGCACACAAATGTCTGTGCACACTCCTACCACCAACAACTTAATTCAAAATAAACGATCAGTTCTTCAACTACATGAACATCACGAATGTGTTATATGAACCATAAATGACTATCCAGTAGGAAAATAGAGGAAGTTTTAGAGAAGCAAAAGAGAGTACATACGAGTTGAATTTGGTTGTTCTTCACCCAATCAACAAATACATTAGAGCCATCCTCCTGAAAGGAACCAATATAGCCATCATAACAATCTTTGCGCCTGATTGTAACATTTGGTTCCTTCTCTACCCATCTTAGTGCTGCAAAGTTCACCCAACAATTTCCTCATCAGAAGAGATGATACAAAATCATCCAATACAAACGTTGTTGTTCCTTCAGGGACATTTAATAAAATTGGAATAAAAACCATTATTTCAAACAGTGAAATTAGTACCAGGAACCAAGTTGGATTCATCAGTGCCAGTGATGCAGTGAGAAGGATAAGGGTGTTCAAGTTTATCAGGATGATGTGAATCAAGAAAGGCAACAACTGGCAATTTCTTGTCACAGAACACTCTAGCAAGCCTTGATGATTCATCAATCATTTCACTGATCTGCCTGTTAGGCTCTCTTGGTGCCTATAATTTACAAGAAAAAAATCAACTAATTAAATCAATAATTGTAAGCTAAAACAAAGAACAAGTTTAATTTTATTAAGTACCAGATTTCCAGCACCAACAGTACAAAATCCATTGATTATGTCCACAAGAACAAGGCCAGCCTTAATATCTTCAGTGATGATCACTGATTCCAACTCTATGGGAATTTCATTCTTCAAAAAATCTACTGTTTTTATTACCATCTTTCCAATTTTCTTATAGTAGTAGGTAAGGGTGATTGAATGATTGATACTAACAGATAAGTTCTGCTTTTGCATTTAAAGTAATATCTAAATCAGCATACTAATGAGGGTCACTTAATGGTCAATGAACTAAATTTGAAAATTATAATTGGGTATTTTAAAATACCCTTATAGTATCGGAATTGGTACAAAAACACCTCTCGTTAACCTTTTGACTTCAAAATACCCTTGGGGTTAACATTTAGGGACACCTATTTTGCCCTTTTGACTAACGGACTACTTAGTCCATATATTTAATTATTTCATTTATTACGTGGATGTTGTAATTGGTTGGAAATCCCAATTACAACATGCCACGTAAAAAAATACTACAATAAAACCAGCATTAGAATATTACAATATAACTAGTTATTAGAATATTACAGCATGCAGAGTAGTTTTCAATGTTTATATATTTTATTTTAAATTTGGGCTAGTAAAATTTTGTAAATATTATATATATATATATATATATATATATATATATATATATATATATATATATAATTTTATTTTATTTATAGATAAAAAAATATTATTTATAATCTACTTTGTTAATATATTTTTCAATGTTATATATTTTATTTCAAATTTGGGCTTGTAAATTTTGTAAATATTTTATTTTGTAAATAATAATAATAATAGGTAAATAGAGACGATCTAAAAAGCCATTTATTAGGGTTCCTACCTACTTGCAATCTTCATTTATGTAACAGAAGGACATACAGGATGAAAGAAGAGAATCAAAGCACTGCTGGAATATGCTGCCCAGCTTGGATTAATGGTGAAGTGGTCGTCATTAGAATGGAGGGATCAGCAGTAAAAATGGGTCTCTACGATTGCCACACCAATCAAATTAAAGATCTTCCCGTCGTTATTATCAATGAGATGTACTACTCGTCAATCTTCTATTACAAGGAGAGTCTTCTTCCACTTCCCTGCACCATCAACAACGTTTGTTCTTTTAAAGATTGCCCTTTTCAAACATCAATCAAGGGATCGATCGATTTTGGATGCCAAACTCCATCATCTGATGATGATGAATTATAGCTCCATCCGCCCTGCTTGTTTAGCATATGCTAAATTTTTAATTCAAACAAAATTTAAGGTGCTCTAAAGATACATGATGTTCATCATGTGACAATATTCAAGAGTAGGTATAGAAATCACATGTTTATTCTAGTGAAGAGCATATTTACTAGCTAACAAGTGTGCCTCAAGAAAAAAATTTACATGTGAAAGAGAGATGAGCTGAACAAGAACAAGTCCAAACTGCATGAAAGAGGACAAGGGCATTAAACATCGTAACCAGGGTTTACTTTCTGCTGAACATCCCCATAACTCTGTAATTCTTCTATATCCTCCCGACTACCCAAAAATAGAGGTAGTCTTTGGTGTAGCTTGACAGGCTGAATAGATAAAATTCGATTTTTACCATCTGAACCTCTACCTCCAGCCTTTTCCACTAAGAAACTCAAGGGATTTGCTTCATAAACAAGCCGAAGGTGGTTCCTTGGATTCATTGCTACCCCACCATATAACAGAGTCCGATGAAAATCTGCCACTAGAGAACATATATACCTTGCTGAGTACTTCTTAGGATGTTGTCCTTTCCCTTGTCTTATGGTGTCAATATACTGCCTTAATCCTTCAGGCCAGTCAAAATACCGAGCATCATTAACTGAATATATTTGCCCTGCCATAAAATGTTAACAATGTAATTATCAATTTAGAAGGTGTAATATGCAAAAACGTATTTGGAGGAACGAACTTATGATATAGCAATACCTCGAGGAGGAATGTTGATGTTAGGATGTGTCATGAGGAAATCTCCGGTTGTATGATCCAATGTGAATGCATGTGTTCCAGAACCAAAACTAGCACAGAGTATTGTGGCTGACGAATAGAGAACATAAGCTGCAGCAACAAGCTTTGATCCACTCTGAAGGCAGTTTAGTAAAGCCTTTTCCTCCACCGGCAAATGATCAATTTCCACAAGACGTCTGTAAATCCCAAATATCGTCCCAGTGGGTATTGAGGCATCTATATTTCGGGAACCATCTAAAGGATCCATGACAACCACAAACGGGCCATCATCAGTTATCCACACAGGACACTCATCTTCTTCTGAGGCCATTACAGCAACTTTTCCCGAATTTCTAAGAGACGACAATATAATTTCGTTCTGAACAAACATACATAAAAAGGTCTTAGAAATATGAGACTATTCTTGGATCCATTAAGACTAGAGAAGACACAAGGATCTACTTCCTAATTCATTAATAGAAGATCCCACAAACAGAAAAAGGAGAAAAAAAAAACCAGAACATCAATCAATCAATAATTCCTCAATCCCAATTCCACTTTATTGGGTCTCTATACAGTGCACTATGTCGGGTGTATTGTGGGATTCCATTGGCTATGTTATTGTTGTTATATTATTGGTTATAATAACATGGAAATCCTATAGATTATGAAAACAAAAAATTACAGAAAAGCAACATCAACAATATATATATATATATGCTGACAATCAAATAACCAAAAATTCGCGAAAGACAGACCGAAACAATATCAAGAGGCTTGGGCTTATCTCTATCAGAAGAAGTCCCAGTATTTCCAATGGCAACATTGTTGTTGAGGCTGGAATTGAAAGGGGAAGCAACAAGAGCAGCAATTTTCTTGGAGGCATATTCCAAGTGACCAAACAATAACACCAAGTCATCACCCACATCAACCCCTCCTTTACCCATGTACTCCATCAGTGTTGAAAACCCACTATTTGCAGAATCTACTGAAGCATTTTTACAGCATATTGCAATTCGTGAATCAACCCTGGAGTTAATTAACCCTCCAGAAAATGGAGAAGAAGCCATATTTTCAGTACAGAAAGGTACAAGATTGTAGTTTTGAGGAAAAATTGCAGGGTTTGGTGAGGAGAGTTTGGTTCTTGCTGGAAAATTTAGGGAAGAAATGGTCGATGATAGCATCTTTATGCTCTTGGTACAGAAGAAGCATCCTGTTTTGTTTTTTTTTTTTTAATTTTCGTCATTTATCCGCAATTCTTTTCCCTTTTTTTCCTCTGTTTTCCTTTTTTTTTTTTCCTTCCATATTTAATATTGTTAAGAATTAAAATTACGGCAAAGGGTCAAATATACCCTCTACTATAGAAAATAGTTTAAATATACCCCTAATTATACTTTCGGGTTAAATTTATCCCTTCCGTTATACTTTTGGGCTAAATATACCCTTATCACTAATAGAGAACACGTGGACAGCTGAAATTAAATGAACTATTCAATTTAAAATAAATCAAATTCGAATATGACCCGTCCCGCCGCAATAACTTAACCCGGCCTAATAGGTAACATTGACCCACCCAATTTATCTTTCAAACAAGAAAACCTAATGGGCGATCCAAAGAGGTCTGCGAACTTTGGAACCTCTGCTCCGCAAATATGAGTTCATATAGTTCTTTGCTGTAATACTTGTGCACGATATAGTTGTGTTGGCAACATTTGTTTAATAGCTAAGGTGCATCAACTAGAGATTAGCCCAAAAATTTGAACTTAATAATATAGCAGCAACGCAGCAGTACACCACTCCTAAAATGAAATGTAAATAACAAACTAATTAATCTGGACAAAAAACAAGTACAACACCCCAAAATTATGGTGCTGCATATCGTACCAGACTTCTCTTGGCAAGACGAGTTCTCAAAAAACTCGAAATAGATGAGGAGTATCAAGGGAACCCTGAGGCCAGTGGAGAGGATTACTCAGTCGAACCTGCTAACTAACTAACGCAGCAACATTTCACCTCAAAATATATAAAAAAAATGGTAAAATATGTAGCAAGAGTTTGGCTAAAAAATATATGTAGCAAGAGTTTGGCGAAGCAGTGGTTCCAAGTTCGCAGACCTCTTTGGATCGCCCATTAGGTTTTCTTGTTTGAAAGACAAAATTGGGTGGGTCAATATTACATATTAGGTCGGGTTAAGTTATTGGGGCGGGGCGGGTTATATTTGAAATTGTTTTATTTTAAATTGAATAGTTCATTTAATCTCAACCGTCCACGTGTCCTCTGTTAGTCATAAGGGTATATTTAACCCAAAAGTATAACGAGAGGGGTATATTTAACCCGAAAATATAATTAGAGGTATCTTTAAACTATTTCCTATAGTAGACGGGTATATTTGGCCCTTTGCCGTTAAAATTATATTATATAATAAAATTATATCATGAGGTATACATTTATAATTCATTAAAAAAATGATTTTTAATAAAATATAATTCAATTAACTATAGTATAAGAATTTATATTGTACAAATATAGTTATATTACGCAATATAACATGATAATCATGTCTCAATTTTAACATAAAAAAGACGTTCAATGCAAACTTTAAAAAATAGCAATAATGAAAAATTAAAGTAGTATAATTGTTCCTTAAAGTTCAATTAAGTGGAGGTTGTTGCATAAAGGAAATATGCATATATGCCAGTTTCATAAATACTTGTAAGAAGTAATGGGAAAAGAAATATTTGGCTGGTACAACTCATTCTTAATAAGGGATGGTTTTTCGGCCCTTCACGAGCAAACTGTCATTTCACGAGAAGAGATCTTTTCTAGTTACAAACATTCAGGGGTAACCCGTCATTTTCTCAGAAGGATATCATCCAAAAGGGTGAATTCGTAATCTCCCTTTGTCTTTTCTCCCCTGGGCTGCGGTGTGTTTTTTTGCTCCCATCTACGGTGATGTATGTGTTGAATCTGTGTTTCTTTACGTTGATGGTTCTGAAAAGCCTCTGTTTATTTTCAAGGAAAAACAACATATTCATTTTGTGCTCAAATCAACTTTTTAGAGATTCGCTTTTACGAACAAACAAAAAGGTATGCTTTCTATCTTTGCTTGTTTGCTGTCTTCAGTTTTCCCCTTTGCGTTTCCGTTGGTTGTTTGCTGTATTGGGTTTTCTCTGTTGAGTTTTGTCGTTCTAATGCATCTTTCCGTCTTTATTTCTTCGATTTATGCTTCCTCCAATGTTCTTTTTGTTACTTAAATTGTTGCTTTCTGTGCTCGTTCAATGTTTTAATTCTTATATTTAAATTGTTGTTTCTGTTTTAAACCTAATGTTACTTCGAATTGGGGAAAATTTATTGCTGAAAGCATCCCAAGGTTATTACTGCAATGGGTTTCACATTTTTCAAAAAATTATTCCCTAATTGAATGAAAGCAAAATAAAAGAAACAATTTCTTGATGGAGAGATACCTACTTCAACTTCAAACTACATAGAAGGTACGTGTAATAATAAAAGAGGTTCAGTATGGAATTTGCCGGGTTTTGCTCTTAGTAAGTTGTCATTTTAGGTGACGATATCATTCCTAGATGAAGGCATCACTTACAATTTATGAACTTTTCAAATTAAGACATTATTATAAGTTAGTTCTTTCCGATCTGCAGAACGTTATCCAAAAGAACATAAAAAGGCATTACTCTTTCTCTTATAATGCACAGATGGTGATAGTTCATGTAGGAAAAGAAAAAGAGAAACAAGTAGTTGTTCACGAGTCAAACTCGCGGAAAATAGTTCAGGGAGGAAAAGAAAAAAAGAACAATCAACTGTTCACGTGTGAAACTCGCGAAAGAGTTATTAAGAATGATACATAGCTGGTGATAGTACTTAACTTGCGAGCAAAGAAATAATGTTTCTGAGTATGATTACATTCGTGTTGTTGTTGCTTTTATTTTTATTGTTCTTTTGTTGTCTGTTAGCAAGAACATGCGACATATTTCAGAAATTGTCTTGTGATCAAGTGTCTTTATGTTACCAAATAGACAATAGCAACAGAAAAGTTCTTTGTTATTTTGTGTAAAGAATCTTCTGGCGCTTCAACTTTTGTTATAGCTAACATTGTTTTAGCTGATACGAGGCAAGCTAAGGATAACTATTGGGGTAAATTGGAGCAATTTTTTCTGTCCTGATTATTGTCTGTCACTCTTAGTGGTCTTTTAGGGTGTAGATGTCTGCCAAATTCTACCAAGACATTATTAGAAATAATGAAAAAGTAACACCCATAAGATAGATTACCAACAACAGAAAAAGGAAGATATCACATCTTGATTGCTACTTTGATATAGTGCAAAAAAAATTAGGGAAAAATCATAGCAAAAAAAATCAGCTCATACCTGAAAGAGCAAAATCATAAAGAATAATAGAGGAAAGACGAAGCGGGAGAAGCAGAGGTTTGATTTTGGCTATGGGAGTATTTGTAGAGGCATTACTTCAACTCCGAGTCTTAGGCATTAATTGACTTGTCCAATGCTAATCAAAAGAACATACAAAATCATTACTATTTCCCTTATAATATATATATACTAATAGTTCAGGTTGGAAAAGCAAAGGAGAACAAATTGTTCCCTTGTGAAACTCGTGAAAAAGTTATTAAGATTGATACATAGATGGTGATAGTTCAGTTAGGAAAAGAAAATGAGACTAATCAATTGTTCACGTGTGAAACTTGCGAAAAAGTAAAACTTTAAGGCTCTTCTATTAGCTGTACACAGATACGTTTGAGCTTCCTCTGTTTCTTCATGCAGACAATTTTCTAAATGAGCACAGTTCATCTGCAAATCAACAATGGAAAAAGATTAAGAAGAAGTCATTAAATAAATTAGCATATCATGAGAACCTTATGAAAAAAAAATTAAGTGTAAACACAGTGAATACTATTGAATATCTATCCTTCTGTTTTTCTTCAAACATGAATTTGGGACTCTCTTCTCTCATAAGTAGGATATGCTATTTTGGATGGCTATTGTATATTGTGTGGAGTTTTATGTAACTGCTCAATTTAAGTGAAAAGTTTTACTTAGTGCAAAGGGAAAACAAAAAGAAGGTAGAATAAAAACTTAATCGTCAAAATTTACTTTGAAATATCAAATCAAAAATATTTTAGTCTTGGTTGTTATTTTAAGAAAAAAATCATGCCCAATTAACATAGGTGACTTTCTTTCAAACTTAAGTTTCATTTGGTTGGTTTATTGAACCAGAAAAACCTCAATAAGAGGCTTTGATTTACTAAGTTTTTTGCTTCTTCTTGATTATTCTACTAGGTAATATCAAGTGTTGCTTTTACTTTAAAACATCTGTGTTTTTACCAAGGAATATGCTTAGTTTATCATCATATCATACATTACCTAAGGCAACATGTAAACTAAGTTGTGGTGACATCTTTGACATTATTTCAATAGCATTTTGGCCTGATCTATGAATAAGGTTTATGTACATTCTACCCTCCACACACCCTATTTGTGTAACCACACTGAATATGTTATTACGTTACAACTGTATGAAATTGTTAACTGTCACTAATTGAGAGAACATAAAACACTAAATGAAGCCACTTTGTCCTCCTTTATATCTTCCTCACCCATTTCATTTGCTAATATTCCTTTGTCTCAACTTACCTCCTATGAAGTATGATATCTCTATTTGGTGATTCACTGTCAACATAAAGATTGTTAGCTACTGGAACTTCATGTTATATCTATATTACATATATATGTATAAGTATTAATTCTTACTTTCATATTATTACATGTTAACCTTCTTTTAGATCTATAGAACTCCCTATTTGTTTGTGATGCTGATTTTGCCTAATATGGTCTTGTCGATGCATGTTTGGATAAACTAATAATTGATTAAGTTCAGTAATTACTGATTAGTCTTAATATACTTATTTTGAATGATAATTTCTCTCCTAGTTCAAACTTATTAATATAAATGTAATTAACGTGGTGTATCGTTGATGACCAAATTCAACGCAACAATACTAATTGATCCACCTTATCCACAACGCCAGCAACTACAAGCATGGTATTACAACACTCCTTAATATATTTTCACTGTCTTTTTTTTACATATCAAATTAACATTACCAGCAATGAACCTTCTTTGACATTATCTGCAGGGTCACAGAGAACAAAGGAACACTTCCTTTACTTGAGGAGCACATCCAAATCTGGATCTCTCATCTCCGTTCAAGTAGATGAAGTAGTCATCCCAATTGCAAACACTAAATCCCAAGAAAATGTTAGTAAAAAACTTATTTATTATTTAATGTTAAAACTTACACAAATACTTACATTTGTTTGTGATGCTGATTTTGCCTAATATGGTCTTGTCGATGCATGTTTGGATAAACTAATAATTGATTAAGTTCAGTAATTACTGATTAGTCTTAATATACTTATTTTGAATGATAATTTCTCTCCTAGTTCAAACTTATTAATATAAATGTAATTAACGTGGTGTATCGTTGATGACCAAATTCAACGCAACAATACTAATTGATCCACCTTATCCACAACGCCAGCAACTACAAGCATGGTATTACAACACTCCTTAATATATTTTCACTGTCTTTTTTTTACATATCAAATTAACATTACCAGCAATGAACCTTCTTTGACATTATCTGCAGGGTCACAGAGAACAAAGGAACACTTCCTTTACTTGAGGAGCACATCCAAATCTGGATCTCTCATCTCCGTTCAAGTAGATGAAGTAGTCATCCCAATTGCAAACACTAAATCCCAAGAAAATGTTAGTAAAAAACTTATTTATTATTTAATGTTAAAACTTACACAAATACTTACATTCATTCTTTTCTTAATACAGAAACAAACATTCTCAATTGAAGCAAAAATATCATTCCCGAGTGATCAAAAGAGATTCACAATAATGAAAAACACAAAACATTTGGCATGCACCAAGCTACTCATTTCAGAATTCAACTTGAACTTAACATCTGTAGTTTCTTTAGCAGCAAGCTTCGTGTATAACCTTGCACAAAACATATGTAATATATTTAATAACCACGCCCTTCTTTATTTTCACGTCAATTTAAAACACGCCAGTGCCTTGCACGGGCACTCACCCCTAGTATAACTATATGGAGACCTCTTTCGGCTACAAATAATTAATTAACAATAAAGTAGTCCATAGATATTTAAACACCTAAATGGTAGCAATAGGCAAAAAAATAAGCTTTTCAAAAGGGAAAAAATAGATTTACATGGACATTTTTGTTGGAGCTAAGCAAAATAAAATAAACAAAAAGAATAGATTGTTGTAGAGAAAACAGAAAATGATCAAAACTTTGATACTTTGGTGTCTTACTTATATAATTAAAGTGAAAACTAAAACCTATACATAAGTGTTATAGTAACTGTTGAAATTCAAAGGACAATCAAATAAATAGAAATATTGTTTTACCTTTTTCTAATTCTACAAAATAATGCGTAAAATAATATATAATATATAAACGTAAAATAAATTATATAAAAATAAAAAACAAAATTCGTAAATAAAATTTAACCAAACTTATAAAATATGTCAATTAATTAATAAGGAATCTGTTAGTACACTATTTTTTGCGTCTATTTGTAAAAACATTTAATAATATTTAATTTATATGGGTTGAACAAAGATTTATTTTCAAATCCACATATTAAGAAAAAGATAGTTTTAACTTTAGAAAAGTTATCCCCAATGAGCATAGGCAACTTCAGAGTTGATCTGCCCAATTGGATTGTATGTTCTTCTCGTAATAGTATAACTAGAAAAACAACCTTGAAAATAATTGCAAGATGTTAATTACCTCTACAATTTCATCGTTAGACGATAATAATAGATGTAATGGAAGGGAGCCAAATTTTAGTTCGTCTAATGGTAGTATCAATTATTTTAAGTTTATTTTAAATCTAGAAACTTAACTTATGGAACCAATTAGGTCTAGGTGTATTCTCTTTGGTAATCTTTTTGATCAAGAATTAAATGATTGAAAATGACTTATAATAACAAGGAATGATATAGTAAAATTATTAATTTATTTATTAATTTACAACAAGTATGACAGTCAAAACTCAAATATAAATAAATAACTATGAACCATAATATATTAGCTTTTATAATTTATGACTCCTTTTATTGCTTACCAGAAAAAACTCCTCTTGGTAGTGGATGAAAATATTGTAATAAATTAGTTTTAAAACTCCTCTTGTCAAAGGATGATATTGTAATAAATTGGTTTTATAAGTATTGTTAGTGGATGATATTGTAATAAATTAGTAATATAATAATGAGATGTTTTTTTTGAACAATTAAGTCATATATAGTCAATATCGAATAGAAGTCCACTCAAAAAATTAGTATTTTTTTTACTATTACATAGGGCTAGACTTGCACTCTTTTTTCTCAATCAACTCAAGGAAAGTCCTAAGCTACTACACTAATGCACGAAAACTCTGTTGCCGCCTCCGTCCCCAATTCCTCCACCGCCGCCGGTGTGCCCGCCGTGGTCAACAACTTACACCTTCCACCACAACCATTACCGAGACGTGTTGTGTTCCGACTTCTCTGCCATGCTTCACGCGTCGGTGGAGTTATCGGAAAATCAGGGTCCATTATTAGACAACTTCAACAAGACACCTCCGCTAAGATTCACGTTGATGTGTCCGCACCAAACGACCACAACCGACTCATTGTTGTAGTAGCCCCTGCTTCAGTAAACAAGAGGATAAGGCTATTGGGCCCCATTGGGGATAACCAGCGTAATGAAGAAATTGATGAAATAGAGGTTTCGGCTGCACAAGAAGCACTTGTTAGGGTTTTTGAGAGAGTGATAGAAGTAACAGCGGAAAATAATGGACTAGTTTTGGGTGTGGAGAATGTTGTGTCGTGTAGGTTATTAGTGAAAGGGAGTCAAGTGGGGGCTTTGATGGGTAAAGGTGGAAAAGTAATAGATACAATTAGAAGAGAGAATGGATGTAGGATTAAGGTATTAACTTCAGGAAAGATGCCAAGTTGTGCTTCGCCCAATGATGAAATTGTCGAGGTGATTAATTTCTTGCAAATTCCTTTTAAGGCTACATGTTTTTCAGGTTTCATATGTAGGATATCAAGTTATAAGTTGCCTATGCTCATTCCCAATTTTCAATTTTTTTAAATTTTACTTTGTAGCTGATTTCATATGCATGATTGTAAGCATATTGGTCACATGATTGTAAGCGTATTGGTCACATGATTTTCTTGTGATGTCAGTAGGGCTCATTTGGTTTTGTCATATTGGAAACTCAACGCGTGCATAGCTTCCCCGGTAAAAATTACTACCATAAGTGAAACCTGCAACTATGCTATTGTCTGGTTTCATACTGAAATCCATTGTGGAATTGCCGTACACATATTAGCAATATTAGATCAAATAAATAGCCAAAATGCCCTTGAAAATATTTAGTTAACCATCTGTCGTTATCGCTCTTTTTTGTACTGATGTTTGTAGTATGATTCTTTAGTTATAAGAAAGTGTTTGACATAAGCTGATTACGAGTGTCACTTATCTCATTTTTTTTTTTTTTTTTTTTTTTTTTGAAACTGGTAAGGTTGCACTTATCTCATGTTTTAGTATATCTCCAATTTAACTTTCCTCTAAGTTCTTTATTTGATACCATTACAAAATCAATACTAGTTTGATTAAAATTGTAATATAGGCTAAGCATATTATTGCTAACAAATCTTCATCCTTCAAAACCAAATACTACAAGTTTTAGCTTTGAATATGAAGACCTAATATCCAACAGTTGAGGTGCGCACAAGATTGTTCAGATACCCCAATTACCATTTTCAAAAATTTAGTTACTTTTAATACCCTTTTGACTATCCATATCTTGTACTGCAATCCATGTATCACTTGTCTGCAAACCGAACAATTTGTATTGCCAAGTAACATACAGTGGCATTGCCTCTTTTAGTTCTCAGTTTTCTTTCACCATTCTATTTTGAAGAATCAAGTTTTCACTTTGAAACATTGCAAATCATCAGCAAGATTGATTTTAGTTTGTAGTAGATCTGCAGAAGCAATCATACTGAAGTCTAAAAACTTCTTAAACATTTTGAGCTACTTTCAGAATTATCCTATTTTTACATGTTATAATTTCACTTCTCTACCTCCAAGGCAGGGGTTTGCGTACACTCTACCCTCCCCAGACCCCGTGATTGCACTGGATATGTTGTTGTACATGGTATAATTTTTCTGCTGTCAGGACCCCTGTTATTGCAGCAGCTATATACTCCAGAAGAGAGTAGCATGACCTTCAGTGAACCTGTAAATGCATAGTAATTTTTTGAAAGCATCGATGCAACAACATAAACTCTTAGCTCTATAATTTTGCAAAAGTCTACCAGGAAAATCTACATTATATTTGAATATCTTTAACTAAATGGTAACGGCACAATGAATATGTCAGAAGATTTCTGATGTGTTAATTGTTGGTTAATGGCAGATAGAAGGGGATATTCTGGCTGTCAAGAAAGCACTTATTGCTGTCAGTCGCCGCCTTCAAGATTGTTTCTCTGTTGAAAGGACTAGAACGGTTGATAATGCACCAATTGAGTTAGATTCAGAGCAGACTTTGCCCCCTGAGCCAATTGATCTACCTGCACAAAGGAGTTCAACGTCACAGCCAATAACCACAAGCTCTTTCTCAGGTGCTTCTGGATGTCATTCTGTGCCACTAGATGCTGACAAGTTTTCCAGCATTGATTCAAAAATGCCATTACAAGAGGTTGCTTTCAGGATTCTCTGCACAAATGATAAGGTAGGGGCTATAATTGGCAAGGCTGGAACAATTGTTAGGGCTCTTCAGAATGACAGCGGAGCAAGCATTGCTGTTGGGCCAAATGTTGCTGAGTGCAACGAGCGAATGATAACTATTACTGCATTAGAGGTTAGTTGATAACTATTACTGCATTAGAGGTTAGTTGGGTGTTCTTTTGTCTTGGGTATCTTTTTATCTGTAATATGTGGGTCTAGTGATTTAGTTTTCTGTTTATATAGAATTTAGAATTACGGAAATCTCCAGCACAAACCGCTGTTGTTCTTGTTTTTGATCGGATTCTGGATGCTGGTTCTGGAATGAATTTGGGAACAAGATCACTAATTACATTCCGACTTGTGGTGGCAAACAGCCAAGTTGGTTGTTTATTGGGGAAGGGAGGCGCAATAATTTCAGATATCAGGAAGGAGACAGGTACCAGCATACGGATATTTAGAGGTGACCAAGTTCCTAAGTGTGTGTCGGACAATGATGAAGTTGTACAGGTGAGATTGTTCAGACTTTGTCCTTTTTAGCTTCTTCGAACTTTATAAATACTTTTACTAATGTACCATATATCTGAAACTAATTATTAAGTCATATATGCTTCGTTGTATATCACTCCAAAAGAAACATAGGACTTCATTTACAGCTTGTTTGTGATGGTTACATATTTTTTCATAATGTATTGTATTGTATTGTTTTGATGATTACAATATTTGGATAGATTGTATCATTTTCCATCTTTACATAATGCCTCACATCAGCAATCTAAGGGTGAACCTAATGAAAAAGAGAATATGGGTAGAGTTATTAAGGTTGGTTAAAAGCTCAAATAGAATTATCAAATAATAATCAAAGACAAAATGAGAAAAAAAAGGTTCTGACGCGATCACACTAAATCGGTCATTACATTAAATGTAACTTTTTTTCTTTATGTAACAATGAATTTAGTCCCACAATGGGGTCTAGGGAAGGTAGTTCCACATTGATTGTGTCCTCCCCACTTCCACCTCCCATAGTATATATCTGAATTATATTCAAACTATCTCGTCATGAACACAAGAAAATGAGTTCTACTAGTGACTCTGTCTCCAAGCTATCTCCTCATGCTTGGCTATGCCCTCAAACTCCAAGGTCAATACCAATCTAGAAGCTATTTCCCCTCCTATTAGAGCTCTTTGTTCTTGAATCACTTCCAGGTCAGCTAATTGATTTAGCACATTAGTTTTTTGCATTTTTAGATTTCCATGGGTAGTTTTGCTCCACTCTTTTAGCCTCCCCTTTAGGGCATTTAACTTGGCCATCAGAACATATTCAAGCCTGCCACTGTAGTTAAAGAGGAAAATAAGTTCCACATTTAAAATGAGTTCTCTAATGAAAGTAGGGAAAACAAGTTCTACTCTTGTGAGATTCCACATTGATTATGTCCTCCCCACTCCCACCTCCCATACCTCCCATAGTATTTATCTAAATTATATACAAATCCTTTTAGGATAATATTTTTTGCTCAACTACTGAACACAAGAAAATAAGTAGGAAACCCACTTATTTTCCTAGAAAACATTTTTCTTCATCCCGAACACACACCCAAAATCTCATAAATCTTCTCAATGTTCTCCACAATTCTCCACTTAGAAAATAGCTAGCAACAATCCTATTTGTAATAGTACAAAACCTATTTTGAGTAGAAACTAGAAAACCTATTCCTATATAACTTGACTATAAATCCTGTTTAGACATGAATTTTTTAAAAATAGCAAATATTAAATCCTAAACAATTTTGGTTTCTTTGTCACGACCCAATTTCCTCGAGCCATGATGGCACCTACTATAACCCACAAAGATGGTGTAAGCCCAGTAACCGGAACAACAAGTAATGGAGTGCAGTGAAACTACATAGGAGTAGATAAAATTTAATATAACAATAAAGCAGTAGTATGAACCAAAACATAAATACAAATAAAGATCCTCCCAAAACACGGAAGTCACTAGTACAGAGCTACTAATAAAGAGTACAAGTCCCAAAAGTGGACTACAGAGACTCATTGTCTCGAAAGGCAAAAGACAAGTCTATATATACTGAGATGGAGGCGAAATAGTCTGAACGCCATGTGCTCACCCTGTCTCGGATCGGACTACTCAAGTGGATCAACGGCCATCGGTGCTCGGACTGCGTCACGAAATAGATGCAGAGCGTAGCATGAGTACCAAAACAACAGTACTCGATGGCATCATAGGCCGAACTTGAAAGGTAAAAGCAATATGAACAGAAGGAATAACACAAACAGAGGTCAAGAATGGAAAACTAACTAACAATGGAATGCACACAATTGTAGAAAGAACTAACTACAGTAATCTACAAGCTAATTACACCTAGCTGGACCCCCATAAGCCCAGAAGGTACACTCATGCGCAAGTTTAAATTAAGAACCCGAACGGACCCCCATAAGCCCGACGAGTACACAGAAAACTATAACTAAATAGAAAATGCCTATGAGAATCCGAGCACAAAGAATATCAAACCAGAACCTCAACTTCAAATAATAGAATCGTGATGCGGATGGGACCTCGAACCAGATGCTCTGTATAAGTATCTAGGCAATAGAGGCCGGACCTCGAACCGGATGCTCTATATAAGTATCTGAACAATAGAGGCCGGACCTCGAACCGGATGCTCTATATAAGTATCTGAACAATAGAGGCCGGACCTCGAACCGGATGCTCTATATAAGTATCTAGGCAATAGAGGCCGGACCTCGAACCGGATGCTCTATATAAGTATCTGAACAATAGAGGCCGGACCTCGAACCGGATGCTCTATATAAGTATCTGAACAATAGAGGCCGGACCTCGAACCGGATGCTCTATATAAGTATCTGAACAATAGAGGTCGAAAGAGTCCTAATCGATCCATGCTCAAAATGTACGTGGAACACCGTCTACACTTAGCTAATCAATGTAAGTCCTTGGAACCGAATGAAAACCAACTTCAAATCGCAAATTAGAACTAGTGTCGCTGACGTACCTCATAAAGCCACAATATCAGGGAAAAATAAAGATAACTATCATCGAGATGGCGTATCGCCTAGCTAAGGTTCAAACTATCGGACTCTAACCGCTACACGATCTCTGAGGATCTAAGTCGTAGCGGCGTCGGGGCAAAACTAACGCCTATCAATTCCTAATCATAAATTTCTAAGGCAAGCCCTAGTCAAACCTAAACTAAGGCCCAACATGCTTCAAATAAATAATAATTAAATATACAAGTACTCCATAGAAAGGATGGTCAATTGATAATACCAAGCATGCTTCATTAGCAGGAATCAGAAAGAAGCCGAAACATGATTTCTAAACACCTATGCATTATTCACTAACTACCAACCCAAATCCCAACTAATCAACATGCATTCACACTCCCAAGCTCAATCTAAGAGAGGGAAACCGTAGCCTACCTATAGGCCGACCACGCGTGCTCCAAAAGTCACTTCTTCGGAGTTTTTCCCTTTCGAACAGCCTCGAAATGCTGACACGCTATCAAAAATAGAGTCACAATGTTACTACGGTCGTTTAGACACTAAAATCGTAAGAAACGGAGACAAACCAATTTTGGGGTCAAAACGGGGAAAGTGGGGCCCGCACCGAAAATTCCGGAATTAACCCCAAAAATAGATTCTTAAACACCTCCCTGAACTTGTGTCCCAAAATGGAACACAATTCGAGGCTCGAATCAGCCCAACACGACATACAATGAAAAACACAAAACATACTAACAATGAACAGTAATAGCAGCAGCTATTCACGAGAAAATACCAGAAACTAGGGGTCTACAGCGAAATCCGACAACACCACAACGTTCTCCTCGAAAAACCACTCAAGATAGCCTCAAGAATCACTAAAATCGAACCTAAAACGAGTGAGAAATCAGTTTCCAAAACTGCCCAAAAACTGAGCCCGAAAATGGCTGTGACAGCAATTAAAACACAAATTTTTACCTCCAACGAAGGTTTGAATATGAAATCTAACCACACCGACGTTCCTTGCGAAAAACCACATGAGATGAACCTTTGGATCACTAACTTTGGACTAGAAATGAGAGAGTTATAAGGGTTTGAAGTTGGCAAATGAATCTGGTTTGGTCTGCACCAGATTTGGCTACATATAAAAGTCTCCGACGGGATACTCGGAATTCGCTCGGGACCCGCTAAAAATAAAACAGATATGCTACCCTACTAAATTCGACATTCCAGACTCAACGGTGCAGTCGAAATTTCCATCAGAGGTCATCTCGATAAAAGTGGGTCCCACTTCCAAGAACCATTTTAACCAAAATCCACGAAGGATCGAAATGAGTTCGGAGACCTCGAGTCGAACAAAGGTTGTTCTAGACCAAACTCAACATTCGAGCTAACCGCTACCGTGAAATTTTCATCCGAGCGCGTTTTCCAAGAATGTTGACCAAAGTCAACCTATGGCTAAATTTCAAAGGCTAAAACGCCTAATCGCACTGGCTCACACTGAAAACCTCGGGAGTCATGCCGACCATGCTACTAGTATAAAATGACCCTTCCGGAGCTGATGGAATCATCAGAATTGGATTCCGATGTCATCTTCTTAAACTTTTGATCGAAACTGATCGTTTAAGGTTCATAAGCTCCAAAACACTAAAACTCACACCAAAATCAAACGAACGACCAGGTGACCGAACTGTCAGTCCCAGCAAGTCATAAATGACTTGGGGTCGCTATAGGAATGCTCTAAACGACACACAGAAGGCAAGATACAGAAATGACCAGGAAGGTCATTACAATATCCACTACTAAAAAGGACTTTCGTCCGCGAAAGAAAGGATAAAGATATACCTGAGGGCTCAAACAAGCTGGGGAACTGCTCTCGCATCTCCTGCTCGGTCTCCCAGGTAGCCTCCTCAACAGGACGATGCCTCCAACGAACCTTAACAACAGGAATGGTTCTCGAGCGCAATCTCCTCACATCTTTGGCTAGGATGGCAACTGGCTCCTCTATAAATGTCAAACGATCATCCAACTCAACTGCATCATACTGGAGCACATGAGACTCATCTGGAACATACTGGCGCAACATCGAGACATAAAAAAACCGGGTGGATGGCTGAAAATGCTGGAGGTAGGGCCAACTCATAAGCAACCTCCCCAACTGTCCGTAATATCTCAAAAGGTCCAATATACCTGGGGCTAAGCTTACCCCGCCTCCCAAACCTCATCACGCCCTTCATGGGCGACACACGGAGGAATACCTGATCACCAACAGAGAATCTCAAAGGTCGACGCCTCTGATCCGCATAACTCTGGTGCCTACTCTGAGCAGTCTTGAGTCTATCCTGAATCACTCTCACCTGATCCAAAGCCTCCTGAATCAAATCTGTACCTCGCGGCCTAGGCTCTGTAGACTCAAACCAACCCACCGGAGAGCGACAACGCCTACCATACAAGGCCTCGAACGGGGCCATCTGAATGCTAGAATGGTAGCTGTTGTTGTACGCAAACTCCGCCAAAGGCAAAAACTGGTCCCACTGACCTCCAAAGTCCATAACACAGGCCCGCAACATATCCTCAAGGACCTGAATAGTACGCTCCGATCGCCATCCGTCAGGTGAAAAGTCGTGCTAAGGTCAACCCGAGTGCCCAACTCATCACGAAGGTCCTCCAAAAGCTAGACGGAATCGAGAACCCCGACCGATATAATGAAGTCGGCACGTGAAGTCGAACCACCTCCCTAATGTAGATACGAGCCAACCTCTCGGCACTGAAAGTAGTATGAACAGGGAGGAAGTGTGCTGACTTGGTCAATCGATCCATGATAACCCAAATGCTGTCAACACCTCTAGAAGTCCGAGGCAACCCCACAATGAAGTCCATAGTAATACGCTCCCACTTCCACTCCGAATGGGTAATCTCGAACTCACCACTGTGCCTCAAATGCTCGGCCTTCACCGCCGGGCAACACAAGCAACGGAAACAAAGTCACTATATCTCTCCTCATGCCACTCCACCGAATGTCGCCTCAAATCACGATACATCTTCGTGTCGGATGGATAGAGTATCTAGACTCATGGGCCTCGTAAAGTATCAATCAGTATCAAGTTCCCAACTCTGAACACGATGCGACCGCGAATCTCAACACCCCATCGATCTAAGGTAGCGACCACCAACACCCGCAAACAATAGATCTCTAAGGACCACCAAGGCCTCATCTCAAACCGCAACCACGGATCCTATCAAGCAAGGAAGACTGAACTACCATATAAGCCAAGACGCGCCTAGAATCTGAGATATCCAACCGAACCATGCTATTAGCTAAGGACTGAATATCCAAAGCCAAGGGTCGCTCCTCAACAGATAAGAAGGCTAGACTACCCATACTCACCGCCTTTCGACTCAAGGCGTCCGCTACCACATTTGCCTTGCCCGGATGATAGAGAATAGAGAGGTCATAGTCCTTCAGGAGCTCAATCCAACGACGCTGCCTCGAATTAAGGTCCCTCTGACTCATGATGTACTGAAGACTCCTATGATCGGTATAGATCTCACATCGAACTCCATACAAGTAGTGCCTCCATATCTTAAGCGCGAAAACTACCGCCGCCAACTCCAAGTCATGAGTGGGGTAGTTGCGCTCATGGGTCTTAAGCTGCCTCGATGCATAAGCAATAACCCGACCTGCCAGATCAATACACAACCCAAACTAACGCCGGATCGTCCACAATACACCGTGAAGCCTCGCCTCAACCGGAAGAGTCAATATAGGAGCGGTGGTCAATAACTCGAGCCTCAAAAGCTCGCCACACTCCTCGACCAAACCAAGGGAACATCAACACGAGTCAAACGGGTCAAAGGGGCTGCAATATTAGAAAAGCCCTCAATAAAACGTCTGTAGTAACTCGCTAACCCTACGAAGCTACGAACCTCGCGAATGTGGGCCTATCCCAATCACGAATAGCCTCAATCTTCGCCGGATCAACCCTAATACCCTCTTTGGACACCACGTGCCCCAAGAATGCTACAGACTCAAGCCAAAACTCGCACTTTGAGAACTTGGCATAAAGCCGATGATCTCTCAAAGTCTGGAGCACTATCCTCAAATGCTGCTCATGCTCACTCCGGCTCCGCGAGTATACCAGAATGTCATCAATGAAGACGATAACAAATGAATCAAGGTGTGGCCTGAACACACGTGTCATCAAGTCCATGAAGGCAGCAGGGGCATTAGTCAACCCAAAAGACATCACAAGGAACTCATAGTGACCGTAACGAGTCCTGAATGCAGTCTTAGGGATGTCCGCTGCCCTAATCCTCAGCTGATGGTACCCGGACCTCAAATCAATCTTAGAAAACACGGCGGCACCCTGAAGCTGGTCAAACAAGTCATCAATACGAGGCATGGGGTAACGGTTCTTCACCGTCACCTTATTCAGCTGCCTGTAGTCAATGCACATTCTCATAGTCCCATCTTTCTTCTTCACAAACAAAACAGGAGCACCCCAAGGCGACACACTCGGACGGATGAACCCCTTACCTAAGAGGTCCTCTAACTGAACACTGAGCTCCCTAAGCTCAGCAGGAGCCATCCGGTAAGGCGGAATAGAAATAGGACGAGTGTCAGGCTCCAAATCTATGGCAAAATCGATGTCACGCTCTGGGGGTAGGCCAGGTAAGTCTGTAGGGAACACATCTGCAAACTCTCTAACCACAGGAACTGAGTCAACTGAAGGGCCCTCCCTACTCACATCTCTCACATAGGCCAAATAAGCTAAACATCCAGAAGCAACCAACCGTCTAGCCCGCATAAAAGAGATGATCCCAGTCGGTGTGTGACTATGAGCACCCTGCCACAACACTGGGGGAATGCCAGGCATAGCTAAAGTAACGGTCTTGGCATAGCAATCCAAGACCGCATGGTAGGGGGATAACCAGTCCATGCCTAGAATCACATCAAAATCAACCATATCCAGCAGAATAAGATCAACTCTAGTATCATAACCCTGGATAGTCACTAAGCAAGATCGCAATGCCTGATCCACTACTAAGGACTCACCCACCGGGGTCGAAACATGAACCGGCACACGCAAAGACTCGCACCTCATACCCAATCGGAGCAAAATAAACAGATACATACGAGAATGTGGATCCGTGATCAAATAATATCAGAGCGGTGATGGCATAATAAAAGCATACCTGTAATGACATCGCCGATGCTCACCGCCTTGCCGGGCAACAGAGAAATGGCCCCGAGCACCTCGCCCGGCGCGTCCGATCTACCACTGACCGCCTCCCGAGCTCCACCTCTGTACTGCCGACTATCCCGACTACCGGGTCCCGACCACCACCTCTACCGGAGAGGTATCATCAAATCGGTCCAGTGCGAGGAGCCGGTACATCGCCCTCGCCGAGGGCACCCTCTGGACCAATGGTCAAGAGCACCACAATCATAACACCCCGAAGTGGAACGCCCTGTAGTAACCCGACCGCGAGAAGGCGGAGAGACCGATCCTCGAACTCGCCCGCACTAGGACCACCTCGCGACATCGGCCTCCTCGAGCGGTAATGCCGCTGAATAGCCGACTAGATCGACCTGCTGAACCTTCGGCGGGGCCTATCATAGGAGTCCTTTCCCCTAGTCTGAGACCCGCTGTAGCTGCCCTGGTAGCGAGCCCTCTTATCGCTGCCCCCTTGGGCCTCACGATGAATATGCTCCATGGATCGAACATGATCTACCACATCAAGAAATGAACGGCCGGCTGAAACCAAATGTTCTGTGTCGACCCTCAAACGGTACCGCAACCCACGTACAAAACAACGAACCCTCTCCTCCTCCGTGGGCAGAATCATGGTAGCATGTCGAGACAACTCATGAAACCTCGTCTCATACTCAAACACCATAGGCCCCGCCCAACTGAGAATCGATCACGGCCTATCCTCGACGCCCCGTGGCATGAATCGCCAAAAACCTCCGAGAACTCACTCCAAGATATGTGAGGCGATCCACCGGCCCGACTTCGATCTGAGCGCCACCATCGCTGGGCCGCCCACTGAATCGTGAGCGGTGAAGTCGGCTCCAAGAGACCTAATGATCAGAATGCTTCCCGCAAGTGAAGCCGAACTCGTGGGCATCCTCCCCAATCGCCCCTGAGAATATCGGTGGCGCCAACCTCTGGAATACCCCGAGCATCTTACTCGCCACGTAGCGGGCATCTCCTTCTTTACGCTCGCCGGGCGCCACTGAATCGTGATGGTGAACCATCGTGCTATCGCGCAGCCGACTTCGAGGCGCTGGAACGGAGCCAAATCGTGCTCGACGATCTCCCAATAGCCGCTAATATCCGAGCCGGCAGGCATGAAGATCAGCGCCGCACCGTGCAGACGCAGCCGTGGTCGATCGGGTCCCGCCCACCGGGCCGCGAGGTACATATCCGCTCGGGCTCCTCCTCTTCGTCTCGGGCCGGTGCTCGACCTCGGGGTCGACGTCTACCCCAAGTTGGGGCTCTATCTGCATGCTCGGGTGTATCACCCCCAATCGTGCCACCTCGCGTGCGAGCCATCCTGATGATAGAGTGAAATAAGTGAGATTTCAAGGAAACAATAAGACACACATTGCACGAAAGTGAAACAAAAGAGAAAATCTTCCTAAAGACATCCTGTAGCCTCTCGAAGATAAGTTACGGACGTCTCCGCACCGATCCGCAAGACTCTACTGGACGTTAGCTCTATACAAGTGAGACCGGTGAACCTGGGGCTTTGATACCAATTTGTCACGACCCAATTTCCTCGAGCCATGATGGCACCTACTATAACCCACCAAGAGTGTTTCACCCGTAACCGAACAACAAGTAATGGGTCCGAGGCGTAAACTACATAGAGTAGATAAAATTTAATATAACAATAAAACAAAGTATGAAACCAAAACATAAATACAAATAAAGATCCCTCCCAAAACCTGGAAGTCACTAGTACAGAGCTACTAATAAAAGAGTACAAGTCCCAAAAGTGGACTACAGAGACTCGACTGTCTCGAAAGGCAAAAGACAAGTCTATATATACAGATGGAGACTGAAATAGTACAGAACGCCATGTGCTCACCCCTGTCTCGGATCGACTACTAAGCCGGATCAACGCTGCCATCGGTGCTCGGACTGCATCACGAAATAGATGCAGAGCGTAGCATGAGTACCAAAACAATGTACTCGATAAGCATCATAGTCCGACTGAACTTTAAAGGTAAAAGCAATATGAACATAAGGAATAACCCAAACAGATGACAAGAATTGAAAAATAACTAACAATGGAATGCACACAATTGTAGAAAGAACTAACTACAGTAATCTACAAGCTAATTACACCTAGCTGGACCCCCATAAGCCCAGAAGGTACATTCATGCGCAAGTTTAAATTAAGAACCCGAACGGACCCCCATAAGCTCGACGAGTACACAGAAAACTATAACTAAATAGAAAATGCCTATGAGAATCAGAGCACAAAGAATATCAAACCGTAACCTCAACTTCAAATAATAGAATGACAAGACGGAGGGACCTCGAACCAGATGCTCTGTATAAGTATCTAGGCAATAGAGGCCGGACCTCGAATCGGATGCTCTATATAAGTATCTGAACAATAGAGGCCGGACCTCGAACCGGATGCTCTATATAAGTATTCGAACAATAGAGGACCTCGACTCAACCGGATGCTCTATATAAGTATCTAGGCACAGAGGCGGACCTCGAACCGGATGCTCTATATAAGTATTCGAACAATAGAGGCGGACCTCGAACCGGATGCTCTATATAAGTATCCGAACAATAGAGGCCTGACCTAACCGGATGCTCTATATAAGTATCTGAACAATAGAGGCCGAAAGAGTCCTAATCGATCCATGCTCAAAATGTACGTGGAACACCGTCTACACTTAGCTAATCAATGTAAGTCCTTGGAACCGAATGAAAACCAACTTCAAATCGCAAATTAGAACTAGTACGCCGACGCACCTCGTAAAGCCACAATATCGGGAAAATAAAGATAACTATCATCTGAGATGGCGTATCGCCTAGCTAAGGTTCAAACTATCAGACTCTAGTCTGCTACACCAGTCTACAGGGATCTAAGTCGATCGAGCGACGTCGGGGCAAAACTAACGCCTATCAATTCCTAATCATAAATTTCTAAGGCAAGCCCTAGTCAAACCTAAACTAAGGCCCAACATGCTTCAAATAAATAATAATTAAATATACAAGTACTCCACATAGAAAGGATGGTCAATTGATAATACCAAGCATGCTTACTGTTAGCAGGAATCCCGAAAGAAGCCGAAACATGATTTCTAAACACCTATGCATTATTCACTAACTACCAACCCAAATCCCAACTAATCAACATGCATTCACACTCCCAAGCTCAATCTAAGAGAGGGAAACCGTAGCCTACCTATAGGCCGACCACGCGTGCTCCAAAAGTCACTTCTTCGGAGTTTTCCCCTTCGAACAGCCTCGAAATGCTGACACGCTATCAAAAATAGAGTCACAATGTTACTACGGTCGTTTAGACACTAAAATCGTAAGAAACGGAGACAAACCAATTTTGGGGTCAAAACGGGGAAAGTGGGGCCCGCACCGAAAATTCCGGAATTAACCCCAAAAATAGATTCTTAAACACCTCCCTGAACTTGTGTCCCAAAATGGAACACAATTCGAGGCTCGAATCAGCCCAACACGACATACAATGAAAAACACAAAACATACTAACAATGAACAGTAATAGCAGCAGCTATTCACGAGAAAATACCAGAAACTAGGGGTCTACAGCGAAATCCGACAACACCACAACGTTCTCCTCGAAAAACCACTCAAGATAGCCTCAAGAATCACTAAAATCGAACCTAAAACGAGTGAGAAATCAGTTTCCAAAACTGCCCAAAAACTGAGCCCGAAAATGGCTGTGACAGCAATTAAAACACAAATTTTACCTCCAACGAAGGTTTGAATATGAAATCTAACCACACCGACGTTCCTTGCGAAAAACCACACAAGATGCACCTTTGGATCACTAACTTTGGACTAGAAATGAGAGAGTTATAAGGGTTTGAAGTTGGCAAATGAATCTGGTTTGGTCTGCACCAGATTTGGCTACATATAAAAGTCTCCGACGGGATACTCGGAATTCGCTCGGGACCCGCTAAAAATAAAACAGATATGCTACCCTACTAAATTCGACATTCCAGACTCAACGGTGCAGTCGAAATTTCCATCAGAGGTCATCTCGATAAAAAGTGGGTCCCACTTCCAAGAACCATTTTAACCAAAATCCACCGAAGGGATCGAAATGAGTTCGGAGACCTCGGGAGTCGAACAAAAGGTTGTTCTAGACCAAACTCAACATTCTGGAGCTAACCGCGCTGACGAAATTTTCATCCGAGCGCGTTTTCCAAGAATGTTGACCAAAGTCAACCTATGGCTAAATTTCAAAGGCTAAAACGCCTAATCGCACTGGCTCACACTGAAAACCTCGGGAGTCATGCCGACCATGCTACTAGTATAAAATGACCGCCGAGTGATGGAATCATCGTAATGGATTCCGATGTCATCTTCTTAAACTTTTGATCAAACCGATCGCTTTAAGGTTCATAAGCTCCAAAACACTAAAACTCACACCAAAATCAAGCGAACGACTGTGACCGAATCGTTACCCCAAAGAAGTCATAAATGACTTGGGGTCGCTATAGGAATGCTCTAAACGACACACAGAAGGCAAGATACAGAAATGACCAGGAAGGTCATTACAATATCCACTACTAAAAAGGACTTTCGTCCGCGAAAGAAAGGATAAAGATATACCTGAGGGCTCAAACAAGCTGGGGAACTGCTCTCGCATCTCCTGCTCGGTCTCCCAGGTAGCCTCCTCAACAGGACGATGCCTCCAACGAACCTTAACAACAGGAATGGTTCTCGAGCGCAATCTCCTCACATCTTTGGCTAGGATGGCAACTGGCTCCTCTATAAATGTCAAACGATCATCCAACTCAACTGCATCATACTGGAGCACATGAGACTCATCAGGAACATACCGGCGCAACATCGAGACATGAAAAATCGGGTGGATGGCTGAAAATGCTGGAGGTAAGGCCAACTCATAAGCAACTTCCCCAACTGTCCGTAATATCTCAAAAGGTCCAATATACCTGGGGCTAAGCTTACCCCGCCTCCCAAACCTCATCACGCCCTTCATGGGCGACACACGGAGGAATACCTGATCACCAACAGAGAATCTCAAAGGTCGACGCCTCTGATCCGCATAACTCTGGTGCCTACTCTGAGCAGTCTTGAGTCTATCCTGAATCACTCTCACCTGATCCAAAGCCTCCTGAATCAAATCTGTACCTCGCGGCCTAGGCTCTGTAGACTCAAACCAACCCACCGGAGAGCGACAACGCCTACCATACAAGGCCTCGAACGGGGCCATCTGAATGCTAGAATGGTAGCTGTTGTTGTACGCAAACTCCGCCAAAGGCAAAAACTGGTCCCACTGACCTCCAAAGTCCATAACACAGGCCCGCAACATATCCTCAAGGACCTGAATAGTACGCTCCGACTGGCCATCCGTCTGTGGGTGAAAAGCTGTGCTAAGGTCAACCCGAGTGCCCAACTCATCCTGAAAGGTCCTCCAAAAGCTAGACGTGAACTGAGAACCCCGATCTGATATAATAGAAGTCGGCACCCCATGAAGACGGACCACCTCCCTAATATAGATACGAGCCAACCTCTCGGCACTGAAAGTAGTATGAACAGGGAGGAAGTGTGCTGACTTGGTCAATCGATCCACGATGACCCAAATGCTATCAACACCTCTAGAAGTCCGAGGCAACCCTACAATGAAGTCCATAGTGATACGCTCCCACTTCCACTCCGGAATGGGTAATCTCTGAAACTCACCACCAGGCCTCAAATGCTCGGCCTTCACCTGCTGGCAACACAAGCAACGGGAAACAAAGTCAGCTATATCTCTCCTCATGCCACTCCACCAGTAATGCTGCCTCAAATCACGATACATCTTCGCTGTGCCCGGATGGATAGAGTATCTAGACTCATGGGCCTCAGAAAGTATCAACTGTATCAAGTTCCCAACTCTCGGAACACAGATGCGACCGGCGAATCTCAACACCCCATCAGGATCTAAGGTAGCCTGACCACCATCACCCGCTAACACTCGATCTCTAAGGACCACCAAGGCCTCATCCTCAAACTGGCAACCACGGATCCTATCAAGCAAGGAAGACTGAACTACCATATAAGCCAAGACGCGCCTAGAATCTGAGATATCCAACCGAACCATGCTATTAGCTAAGGACTGAATATCCAAAGCCAAGGGTCGCTCCTCAACAGATAAGAAGGCTAGACTACCCATACTCACCGCCTTTCGACTCAAGGCGTCCGCTACCACATTTGCCTTGCCCGGATGATAGAGAATAGAGAGGTCATAGTCCTTCAGGAGCTCAATCCAACGACGCTGCCTCGAATTAAGGTCCCTCTGACTCATGATGTACTGAAGACTCCTATGATCGGTATAGATCTCACATCGAACTCCATACAAGTAGTGCCTCCATATCTTAAGCGCGAAAACTACCGCCGCCAACTCCAAGTCATGAGTGGGGTAGTTGCGCTCATGGGTCTTAAGCTGCCTCGATGCATAAGCAATAACCCGACCCTGCTGCATCAATACACAACCCAAACCAACGCCAGATGCGTCACAATACACCGTGAAGCCCTCGCCCTCAACTGGAAGAGTCAATATAGGAGCGGTGGTCAATAACTCCTTGAGCCTCAAAAAGCTCGCCTCACACTCCTCTGACCAAACCAAGGGAACATCAACACGAGTCAACCGGGTCAAAGGGGCTGCAATAGTAGAAAAGCCCTCAACAAAACGTCTGTAGTAACTCGCTAACCCGACGAAGCTACGAACCTCAGTAACAGAAGTGGGCCTATCCCAATCACGAATAGCCTCAATCTTCGCCGGATCAACCCTAATACCCTCTTTGGACACCACGTGCCCCAAGAATGCTACAGACTCAAGCCAAAACTCGCACTTTGAGAACTTGGCATAAAGCCGATGATCTCTCAAAGTCTGGAGCACTATCCTCAAATGCTGCTCATGCTCACTCCGGCTCCGCGAGTATACCAGAATGTCATCAATGAAGACGATAACAAATGAATCAAGGTGTGGCCTGAACACACGTGTCATCAAGTCCATGAAGGCAGCAGGGGCATTAGTCAACCCAAAAGACATCACAAGGAACTCATAGTGACCGTAACGAGTCCTGAATGCAGTCTTAGGGATGTCCACGCCTAATCCTCGGTGATGGTACCGGACCTCAAATCAATCTTAGAAAACACGCACCACTCGCCGTGGTCAAACAAGTCATCAATACGAGGCATGGGGTAACGGTTCTTCACCGTCACCTTATTCAGCTGCCTGTAGTCAATGCACATTCTCATAGTCCCATCTTTCTTCTTCACAAACAAAACAGGAGCACCCTGCACACACACACTCGGACGGATGAACCCCTTACCTAAGAGGTCCTCTAACTGAACACTGAGCTCCCTAAGCTCAGCAGGAGCCATCCGGTAAGGCGGAATAGAAATAGGACGAGTGTCAGGCTCCAAATCTATGGCAAAATCGATGTCACGCTCTGGGGGTAGGCCAGGTAAGTCTGTAGGGAACACATCTGCAAACTCTCTAACCACAGGAACTGAGTCAACTGAAGGGCCCTCCCTACTCACATCTCTCACATAGGCCAAATAAGCTAAACATCCAGAAGCAACCAACCGTCTAGCCCGCATAAAAGAGATGATCCCAGTCGGTGTGTGACTATGAGCACCCTGCCACAACACTGGGGGAATGCCAGGCATAGCTAAAGTAACGGTCTTGGCATAGCAATCCAAGACCGCATGGTAGGGGGATAACCAGTCCATGCCTAGAATCACATCAAAATCAACCATATCCAGCAGAATAAGATCAACTCTAGTATCATAACCCTGGATAGTCACTAAGCAAGATCGCAATGCCTGATCCACTACTAAGGACTCACCCACCGGGGTCGAAACATGAACCGGCGCTGCCAAAGACTCAGACCTCATACCCAATCGGGGAGCAAAATAAACAGATACATACGAGAATGTGGATCCAGGATCAAATAATACTGTAGCAGGCTGATGGCATAATAAAAGCATACCTGTAATGACATCGTCAGATGCCTCAGCCGCCACGGGCGGCAACAGAGAAATGGCCCCGAGCACCTTCGCCCGGCAAGGTCCGATCTACCACTGACCGCCTCCCGAGCTCCACCTGCGTACTCGTCGACTATCCCGACTACCGGTCCCGACCACCACCTCTACCGGAGAGGGTCATCGAAATCGGTCCAGTGCGAGGAGCTGGTACATCGCCGCCGCCATGAGGCACCCTCTGGACCAATGGTCAAGAGCACCACAATCATAACACCCCGAAGTGGAACGCCCTGTAGTAACCCGACCGCGAGAAGAAGGGAGAGAATCTGATCCCCTCGAACTCTGGCCCGTACTAGGACCACCCTGCTGATACTGGCCTCCCTCAGAAGCAGGTAATGCTGCCTGAATAGGCCGACTAGACTGACCCTGCTGGAACCTCTGGCGGGGCCTATCATAGGAGTCCCTTCCCCTAGTCTGGGACCCGCTGTAGCTGCCCTGGTAGCGAGCCCTCTTATCGCTGCCCCCTTGGGCCTCACGATGAATATGCTCCATGGATCGAACATGATCTACCACATCAAGAAATGAACGGCCGGCTGAAACCAAATGTTCTGTGTCGACCCTCAAACGGTACCGCAACCCACGTACAAAACAACGAACCCTCTCCTCCTCCGTGGGCAGAATCATGGTAGCATGTCGAGACAACTCATGAAACCTCGTCTCATACTCTGAAACAGTCATAGGGCCCTGCTCCAATCTGGAGAACTGATCACGAAGCCTATCCCTGACGCTCCGTGGCATGAATCGGGCCAAAAAAACCTCTGAGAACTCACTCCAAGATATAGGAGGCGATCCACCGCCCGACTCTCGATCTGAGCGCCACCATCGCTGGGCCGCCCACTGGAATCGGTGAGCGGTGAAGTCGGCTCCTCTCGACTCCAAGAGACCTAATGACTGTAGCTGCTCCTGGCAAGTGAGCTGGAACTCGTGGGCATCCTCCCCAATCGCCCCTGAGAATATCGGTGGCGCCAACCTCTGGAATACCCCGAGCATCTTCTGCTCACGTAGTGGCATCTCCCTTTCCTTTACGCCCGCCGGGCGCCACTGAATCGTGATGGCCGAACCATCGGTGCACGCGCAGCCGACCGAGGCGCTGAACGGAGCAAATCGTGCCCGACGATCTCCCCAATAGCTGCTAATATCCGAGCCGCAGGCATGAAGATCAGCGCCGCACTGCGCAGATGCAGCCGTGGTCGATCGTCCCACCCCACCGCCGCGAGGTACATATGCTGCCTGGGGCTCCTCCTCTCGCTCGCCGGTGCTCGACTCGGGTCGACGCCTACCCTAAGTCAGCTCTATCTGCATGCTCGGGTGTATCACCCCCAATCGTGCCACCTCGCGTGCGAGCCATCCTGATGATAGAGTGAAATAAGTGAGATTTCAAGGAAACAATAAGACACACATTGCACGAAAGTGAAACAAAAGAGAAAATCTTCCTAAAGACATCCTGTAGCCTCTCGAAGATAAGTTACGGACGTCTCCGCACCGATCCGCAAGACTCTACTGGACGTTAGCTCTATACAAGTGAGACCGGTGAACCTGGGGCTTTGATACCAATTTGTCACGACCCAATTTCCTCGAGCCATGATGGCACCTACTATAACCCACCAAGAGGTGTTTCACCGTAACCTTAACAACAAGTAATGGGTCTGAGGGCAGAAACTACATAGGAGTAGATAAAATTTAATATAACAATAAAACAGGCGGCGCAAACCAAAACATAAATACAAATAAAGATCCCTCCCAAAACCTGGAAGTCACTAGTACAGAGCTACTAATAAAAGAGTACAAGTCCCAAAAGTGGACTACAGAGACTCGACTGTCTCGAAAGGCAAAAGACAAGTCTATATATACAGATGGAGACTGAAATAGTACAGAACGCCATGTGCTCACCCCTGTCTCCGGATCAGACTACTCCAAGCTGGATCAACGCCGCCATCGGTGCTCTGACTGCATCACGAAATAGATGCAGAGCGTAGCATGAGTACCAAAACAATGTACTCAGAAGCATCATAGGCCAATCGAACTTGAAAGGTAAAAGCAATATGAATGTATGAATATCACAACCAGAGGTCAAGAATGGAAAACTAACTAACAATGGAATGCACACAATTGTAGAAAGAACTAACTACAGTAATCTACAAGCTAATTACACCTAGCTGGACCCCCATAAGCCCAGAAGGTACACTCATGCGCAAGTTTAAATTAAGAACCCGAACGGACCCCCATAAGCCCGACGAGTACACAGAAAACTATAACTAAATAGAAAATGCCTATGAGAATCCGAGCACAAAGAATATCAAACCAGAACCTCAACTTCATATTATAGAATCGACAAAGACGGAGGTTTGACCTCGAACCGGATGCTCAGTATAAGTATCTAGGCACAGAGGCTGACCTCGAACCGGATGCTCTATATAAGTATTCGAACAATAGAGGCCTGACCTAACCTGGATGCTCTATATAAGTATTCGAACAATAGAGGGACCTCGAACCGGATGCTCTATATAAGTATCTAGGCACAGAGGCGGACCTCGAACCGGATGCTCTATATAAGTATCTGAACAATAGAGGCCGGACCTCGAACCGGATGCTCTATATAAGTATCTGAACAATAGAGGCCGGACCTCGAACCGGATGCTCTATATAAGTATCTGAACAATAGAGGTCGAAAGAGTCCTAATCGATCCATGCTCAAAATGTACGTGGAACACCGTCTACACTTAGCTAATCAATGTAAGTCCTTGGAACCGAATGAAAACCAACTTCAAATCGCAAATTAGAACTAGTGTCGCTGACGTACCTCATAAAGCCACAATATCAGGGAAAAATAAAGATAACTATCATCGGAGTAAGCGTATCGCCTAGCTAAGGTTCAAACTATCAGACTCTAGTCTGCTACACCAGTCTACAGGGATCTAAGTCGACCGAGCGACGTCGGGGCAAAACTAACGCCTATCAATTCCTAATCATAAATTTCTAAGGCAAGCCCTAGTCAAACCTAAACTAAGGCCCAACATGCTTCAAATAAATAATAATTAAATATACAAGTACTCCACATAGAAAGGATGGTCAATTGATAATACCAAGCATGCTTACTGTTAACCGAGGAATCCCGAAAGAAGCCGAAACATGATTTCTAAACACCTATGCATTATTCACTAACTACCAACCCAAATCCCAACTAATCAACATGCATTCACACTCCCAAGCTCAATCTAAGAGAGGGAAACCGTAGCCTACCTATAGGCCGACCACGCGTGCTCCAAAAGTCACTTCTTCGGAGTTTTTCCCTTTCGAACAGCCTCGAAATGCTGACACGCTATCAAAAATAGAGTCACAATGTTACTACGGTCGTTTAGACACTAAAATCGTAAGAAACGGAGACAAACCAATTTTGGGGTCAAAACGGGGAAAGTGGGGCCCGCACCGAAAATTCCGGAATTAACCCCAAAAATAGATTCTTAAACACCTCCCTGAACTTGTGTCCCAAAATGGAACACAATTCGAGGCTCGAATCAGCCCAACACGACATACAATGAAAAACACAAAACATACTAACAATGAACAGTAATAGCAGCAGCTATTCACGAGAAAATACCAGAAACTAGGGGTCTACAGCGAAATCCGACAACACCACAACGTTCTCCTCGAAAAACCACTCAAGATAGCCTCAAGAATCACTAAAATCGAACCTAAAACGAGTGAGAAATCAGTTTCCAAAACTGCCCAAAAACTGAGCCCGAAAATGGCTGTGACAGCAATTAAAACACAAATTTTTACCTCCAACGAAGGTTTGAATATGAAATCTAACCACACCGACGCGTTCCTTGCGAAAAACCACACAAGATGCACCTTTGGATCACTAACTTTGGACTAGAAATGAGAGAGTTATAAGGGTTTGAAGTTGGCAAATGAATCTGGTTTGGTCTGCACCAGATTTGGCTACATATAAAAGTCTCCGACGGGATACTCGGAATTCGCTCGGGACCCGCTAAAAATAAAACAGATATGCTACCCTACTAAATTCGACATTCCAGACTCAACGGTGCAGTCGAAATTTCCATCAGAGGTCATCTCGATAAAAAGTGGGTCCCACTTCCAAGAACCATTTTAACCAAAATCCACCGAAGGGATCGAAATGAGTTCGGAGACCTCGGGAGTCGAACAAAAGGTTGTTCTAGACCAAACTCAACATTCTGGAGCTAACCGCGCTGACGAAATTTTCATCCGAGCGCGTTTTCCAAGAATGTTGACCAAAGTCAACCTATGGCTAAATTTCAAAGGCTAAAACGCCTAATCGCACTGGCTCACACTGAAAACCTCGGGAGTCATGCCGACCATGCTACTAGTATAAAATGACCCTTCCGGAGCTGATGGAATCATCAGAATTGGATTCCGATGTCATCTTCTTAAACTTTTGATCGAAACTGATCGTTTAAGGTTCATAAGCTCCAAAACACTAAAACTCACACCAAAATCAAACGAACGACCAGGTGACCGAACTGTCAGTCCCAGCAAGTCATAAATGACTTGGGGTCGCTATAGGAATGCTCTAAACGACACACAGAAGGCAAGATACAGAAATGACCAGGAAGGTCATTACATTCTTACTCCAACTTCGATTTTTTAATATTTTTTTGAGAAATGCTCCAAACTTTGAATTAATCTTCAAACATATTAGATTAGTTATTAAAGACTAAATGCATGTTACCCAACTGTCAAGTGCGTCAAATGCACTCACTGCATGAAGAAACTAATAAATATAGGAGTAATAAGAATTACCTCATCAAAAACAGGCATGATTTGTTTGTTCAGATAGTTGAGAAATTTGCTGTTTGATAGATTTTGCGATAAAATAAAACTTACTGATCGCACTCCAAAGGATCAGTAAGGTAAAGCCTGAAGATAAGACTTGTACTCAATTTATTTCTCAGTCCCTCTAGTGTGGTGCCGGCCGATTTGTCGAAAAGATTACCCAATCAATGTACCTGTGGGTCTTCCCCTATGCAGTTCAAGCAATTCGAGGTGATCCTACCCAACATTTATTCGCAAATCTTGTAGTGAAATTGAGACTGCTCAACCTTCGGAAGCTAATTTGTGTTTACACACATTGTCTGTCATACCATTGACCTTTTAAGTTTAAGAGTAAATTGTCCCTTTTTGGATAAATTGAGTAAATTGTTCTTTTTTTGGATAAATTGAGCAAATTGTTCTTTTCTGGATAAATTGAGCAAATTGTCCGTGTCATAATTATCACGATTTTCTTTTTAGTTCATCTAGGTTTGACTTACTGGTCCATTAAGTTTAACGATATGCACTGAGTTCATTAGTTCTTGGTGATATATTCTTGATGTCAAAATATTAGAGTAATGCACTTTTTAAGTTACAAAATATGCAAGTTTCTTGTGACCGAATCCTGAAATTTCTCTGGAAAAAGAAAACCTTAGGCTTATTAATACAGACAACTATTTTGGCTCTTCTCCTTAATACACTAGTTAGAACCCACGATGCACAGTCGATAATCGATATAAAAATAAAATAAATGTTCATTGTCTTGCTTGTTGATGCAAATTAAATATAATTCATTTAACAAAATTGCAGCTGTGGTTTGCTCTTTTACGCAATAATATTATAAATTTAATTACTTTATGAAACTTGAAGAGTTTGCAATTTAAATTAAAAGAGGAACTCTTTCGATATGTCCTTTTTTTGTTGAGAATTATCTTTTCATTAGATGATTTGAAAGTTATCAAACACTTCCTTTCACTCATATGTGGTTTCCTGGACCTAGTCAAATCAATCTCTATAAAATCAGACATTTTGGTGTATCTGTTGCCCTGAGATTGTATTGTATAGATTGCAGGTGAGTTCGTAAATGTACAAGATGCTTTACGAAATGTCACTGGTCGGTTGCGTGATAACCTCTTGGCAGCAAAGGTGTCAAATGGTGGCATCAGCAGAAACAGCTCCCCTTTGACATCTGAAAGTGGTCCCTCTGGCCAAATGAAGGAACCTCCTTTTGGATTTCATCGGTCTAGTGGTGTCTCACATGGTAACAATCAACATCCTGAGTTAACGCGGTCTATTAATAACCTTGTACTTTCCAACAAGATAGATCACCCCCCATCATCAGGGCTGTGGTCATCACAGGTGATGAACCTCTGAATGTTTAATTTTCCCTTTAATTTAATGTATGTTCACTGACTTATCTTTGAACATTTCCGGTGGGTTTGGCTATTAGACACGACCTGCAGTAAACCAAAGAGGTGCTTTTGATGTCAGCAAAGGATCTAATTCAGTTAAAGGTGGCATAGAACTTGGAAGGTTGGTGTCTTGCACTGCTTCACAAGCGCCTAATGTTTTTTCAACTGTGACAGGACGTAATTACGAGGGTGGACTCCCTATAATATGATTTTACGAAAAAAATTCACTGCCTAGATTTATCAAATGGTCATTATAGACTTGGGAGAAAAGATATGTAAGATTATCTCGAAGCCCGAGTAGAAACTTCTTGATTGTATTCATCAGCTTGTTGCATTTTTCTATTGCTTGCAGTGGAAGCAGATCTGCCATAGTGACCAATACTACTGTGAAGATCACGGTTCCTGAAAACATCATGAGCTGTGTGTATGGGGAGGACAGGAGCAACTTGACTCGTTTAAGACAGGTACGTTTAGCCTTTTCCCTTTATTAATTGGGTTTGTGGAAATTACATAGGATTGTTAAACTCATATGCCTTCTTTGTACTTCATTCATTTTTGTGCTGGTGTTTAATCTTTCTGCGGAACTGAATCAGATTTCAGGAGCAAGGGTCATGGTACACGAGCCCCGTCCTGGAACAACTGACAGGGTTATCGTGATCTCTGGGACCCCAGATGAAACCCAGGCAGCTCAGAGTCTCCTTCAGGCATTCATACTAACTGAATAACCATGAACTTACCAAAAGAGGATCCCAATTTTGTATACTGAACTAGTACAGTTAGAACTATGTCAACAGCCAATTATACTTTTATTTGTATACTATGTGATGTGATGACTCTGATGTTTCTTTATTTTTAGATAGGGTACTGACATTAGCTTTTTGGTATTTTGAGAATACGTTAGGAAATAAGTTTATTCTATGCCCCGTTAACATGCGCAAAACTTTATTCTTTCATTTGAAAGGGGATTAGTTGACATCTTTATTTGCTTGCATCTGAGAATCTTATATAACTACTAGAGAAACAATTAGTATTTTTATTTTGCATAATGTAGGCCCGAGATGAATTTAAGTGGAGAAACATGGTCATTAAGGATTAATATAGTTCGTCTTTCCAATATTAAATTTAGGCCTGAGATGAATTTGCATGTTGTAGGCCTGAGATGTTCGTATCAAACCATTTTATCAATATCCCGCCTAGACTAATGTGTTTTGTTCCGGACGGGGTCACACATTCAAATTGAATTTTATTCATGCACATACGATGTAAATAAACGTATTTAAATTTAACTGATTACGTTATTTTTTGTTAATATATATAATTGAATTATTTGACCAATCTCAAATATATTCTTTGGTCAACATTTGCAATTAAAAGAACTCTTTAAAAGCTTGATTATATCACAACTTTTTCATCGTCATAATTTAATCCAAAAAGAAAAGGAAAAAGTGGAAAAGAAAATTTTAAAAATTATACAAAAGAATTTGTAAAATATTATATAAAAACAAATATGTTTCTTATATATAAAAGGTATGTATATATTGTAAATTTAGTTCGACTTATCTCTTATTTTTCAAATCAAACTAAACCAAGTAACAATAATTTCTTAAGGTTAAATGATGCTTACATTCGAACAATTGATTATATGGACAAAATTCTTGTTTAAATTTTGTCGACCCTATTTTTTGGGCTAAAGGATTCGGGTTTGTTTGGATATGGTTAAAGTTTATGGAGCTAGATTTATTGGATCAAAGTAGCTAGCAGTGTGGGGGGTAATAACGTCTTTTAGTATTTTTTATTTTTTTAGAAAATATAAATCAACGACGTCAAAAATGGCAGAAGCCAATCGCAGAGCTAACATGTACGGACGGGAGACAATGAACGCTGCACTTCACCAAAATAGACATCAGCAAACTCAGATCGACGACGACGATGATGACGACGTCGTCGCTTCTGTCGGCGGCGGCGGCGGCGGAGGAGGAGGAATAGAGTCTATGGACAACCCTACTCCTCACATTCGCTACGACCAACATCATCACTCTCATTCTCACGCGCTTCACAACGGCGGCGCCGGCGGTTCTATGGAGATGAATGGTGTGGAAGGTGTTTCTCATAACGCCTTGTATGGTCCCCCCTCCGAAATTGTTCCTACTGCTGGTAGTGGAGCTTCCGATCAGCTTACACTGTCGTTTCAAGGCGAAGTTTATGTTTTTGATGCCGTTTCACCTGAAAAGGTATTTTTTCTTACTTTGACCTATCTTCTTGTGCGTACTAAGAATGTTTGCCCCTTTATTGTGAATCTTGCTCGTCTTTGTGTAGTGTGTTCTTTTATTAGTTTAGCTGAAAAGGTGTTTCTTTTATTTAGCGCGATTGGTCTTCATTTAATTTTTTTGTGTTACTTGGATTCTTGCTGTTTTTGTCTACAAGAGATTGAGTGAGTTAGGAGGGGGGGTTCAATTTTGGAATTGGGGGTAATTCTGTATTTGGCCAAAAGTTCTTGCCTCACTCTCACGTGACTTTTGGAGTTGAGGGGATTCAAGATTCTGAAACTGATCGTTTCTGAGATTAGATTGTATTTGATTGGTGAATCGGTTAGCTTATGTGTATGGTGGATTGGTTGATATTGATCAAATTATGAAGCTAAGAGGCCATGCTGGTCTTTTTTATCTTCCATGAGTAGGAGTGATTCTCACTGGCATGATTTTAGTATCACTGTAATTAAAATCTTCGCAATGATGCTGAGTAAGTGGTTATTGCTTCATGGGTGAAGTCATGCACATCATAGAAGTGCTAAAAATGTTGTGCAGAGTGATCCAAATGAGAAGCTGTGGATGCTTTGAATCTCAAGTTCGATGAGTTAGATTTATGGATACTGAAATTAGTTATTTTAATTGCAATTTGATCGTTATAGTGCTAAATTCACTTACTTTAGATTGTTTTTGACGTTGAGAATTGTGCGCTTCACTTCAAATGAGCATGCGCTTTACTTCTCACTTTTCACTTCAAGCTCCATGGTGCTTATTGCTTTTTTGCGCTTTTAGAAACACTGTTTAGTATATGCATCTGGTAGTGGAATTCAATCCACCTTTAGTGGGTTTAAAACTTCAAATTGATATTTACAATCATCTTAATAGGGGTAAATTCTGTTTTTATGTTTATTGAGTTTTAGGTTCAGGCGGTGCTGTTACTGTTGGGGGGATACGAAGTCCCTCCTGGCATCCCTGCTGTCAATGTGACTCCCCAAAGTCAGAGGGTATTCATCTTTATCTCCCACTTACATTCTTTTACCAGACTGGTGGTTTATAATCAGTTATGGCACTTCCTCGGCAATATTCACAGGCTTCAGGTGACTTTCCTGGAAGATTGAATCAACCGCAAAGAGCTGCTTCTTTAAATCGTTTTAGGGAAAAGAGGAAAGAACGGTGTTTTGATAAAAAGATCCGCTATACTGTGCGGAAGGAAGTTGCGATGAGGTAATAACACTGCAGTTTTTAATGCATGATGTTGTCTTGTGTGCTTGATTGAACCATATTAGGAACTATTGGAGATAACGTGCAAATTGATGTCTGTCCGATTGATGTCCCATCTGTAATTGTCCATCCTCTGTGCTAATGATTGATAGGACTAATTGAGCTTGACCTTCTAAATTAAGTTGACAATAAGAGTGGGAAAGACATTGGCCAAGTGTTATACACAAGAGGGGCATCTAGCTCTGCAGCAGAGGCTCTACATCAGCTTTATGCATTGCTTGAACTATTTGACTGGAATGGTAAAGGAGGTGTTTTGAAGGCAAAAAGAGCAATCATCTTGAAGGAACATTATTTTCAACTGGGCTGACCTGTTGGACTTGGCGAATGCTATGAGTCAACTTCAACTTTTAGTAATTTTCTACAGAATTACCTTAGTATTGTGGATCAATAAAAATCTTACCTTGCAAAAAAGGTAAAAAGAGTGGAGTGAGTGTGTCATGACTGAAAATGTAAATAAAACTATGGCAGGATCACCTGAGGTGCATCTTACTTTATCTTAAAAAAGAAGAGTGCACCCGAGGTGCACACACTTATTTCATATCTAAGGCATTGTTTGAATGTGAATATGAAATTTCTAAATGACCTAACTGCTAAAAAACAGTTGCTATGGGACAAAATTCTCGCTTCCTCTTTTCCTTAGGTTTGTGCATAAGAAAAGGTCAACTACAGCATTTAAGGAATGAGGTAGCACTAACTAAAGAAATATTATAACGAGGAAATTGTAGTGCACTAGTTTGACATTGGAAATATCATAGGATAATTAGTGGTGAAAACATTATCCTATAAGAGGGAAGGGAGGTGTAATAGTATTTAAAGGATGAGACGTGACCTTCTACTGAGCGCCTTATATTCCATCAATGCAAGTGTCCCACAACTTTGCGGACTTTGGAGCATGTGGTACAACTGGCACTACAGTAGTGCACTTCACAATATGAAAACTTGAAACATTGTCCCCCAATCTTTGGTATTTGAATGTGCGGTATTTAAATGGAGAAGGGTAAATGGGTGGGCCTCTATCCACCGAGTTTCAAGCCGTTTGCCATTGGTCCTAGGGATTTCTCAATTATTAAATTTTAGCCCTTTGGCATAATATATTAAACTAGTTTCTGGCTATGCCCTTTGCACGTGTAAAACTGAAAAAGCACATAAATATTACTATTAAAAATGGTCTGAGTTACAAAACTGTGGATAAATGACAATAATTAAAGCAAGTACGAGAAGATGTAAGAGTCCTCCCGTTTCCAATTTAGTGTAGCTGAATTATCATTTTATTCATTTAATAGAAGCCCTTTTTTTCAAAGAAGGGAAAAATGGTCCATTAACTTGATTGACAATTTGGTTATTCAACTTTAGACTTGAGGTCTTCCCACATTTAGTATAAAATATAAAACATGATTTTTGCATAATAATGAAGACCACATTATGCAATAGAGCACCAAGACGTGTTTTTAGTTCCATTACTTTATAGACTACTGACTATGCCATACGCTTGGGTGCAAGAATGGATATTTTACTAGCTCCTCTCATGTGGCCGTGCATCAATCTTCAACTGCGGTATATTTTAATTATAGGGAACTGCTTCCAACCCATGCAAGTGAAATGACTTTTGCTATAGGATGTCTATAGTGACATCTGACCTTGCAAGATGTGCAGGTATCCTTAGATGTTATGCTAGTTCTTTCTCTAGTCAATATGATTTAATTTTATTCTCTTACTTCATTCTTCTAGATGGAGGGGTCATAGGGCCCTGTTATGTTTTTTGAAAGTATTAATTTCAGTCCTTGTCTATATTTTCATCAGTCTTGTAGTTGAAGTTCATGGTTTTAAAATAGGTCCTTTTCTTTGTTCTGTTCAGTTGTCTTTATCTGATCTATGTTATATTTTCAGGATGCAGCGTAAAAAAGGTCAGTTTACATCTGCCAAGTCAATACCTGACGAAGTAGGTTCTTCTGCAGATTGGAATGAAGGCTCTGGTCAAGAAGAGCAGGAAACATCGTGAGTTCCATTTTCTGTAGTAGTTGATTTTCCTTTTTTCAACTTATAATATGTTTACCATCCCCGAAAATTTCCCTTAACTAGAACAATTTAAAAATTCCCCTTCCTTAGGAGCCAACAGTGGCATTTCACACTTTTGTCCCTTAGTCACTCGAACACCCTGACTTCATGGTTGGAGGTGTATAGCATTACCACTAGGCTATACCTCCCTTCTCTGTAGTTGTTCTGTGTTCCATCGTTGAATTTGATGTAAATCTGTGGTCATTTTACACAGATTCAACTTTACATGGTCTCGAGGTTCAGAGGTTACTGAACACATTAAATACAATTAACATCTTTCTGAGAAGTTTCTCTTTCCATTTCTCAACAGATGTAGACATTGCAATATTAGTTCGAAATCCACTCCTATGATGCGTCGGGGACCAGCTGGCCCAAGGTCTCTTTGTAATGCATGTGGACTCAAGTGGGCCAATAAGGTTAGTATTGAGTTGAAAATTTTACTCATTTCCATGGTTTTTATTTGAATAGGCATAAATGCCTCGTGATGGTTTTCTCCATGATCAATATTACTTTTTATTAGTTCCCACCCATTCACGTTTTCATTGATTGAGAGCCAGATGGATAAGTAGAGAATTCTACGCAAATATATGGTTCAGACGTGCAGTACAAAGAGCATGCATTGATGACTAGGATATCATGTGTGCTCCAATAGTAGAAGAAAAAAATATTCTGCTCAAGTGTATAAAAATACTTTTACCTCCTTCAAATGATTTTTCGCTCTCAATATTGTCCACATGAGAGACAATAGTCACATTCCCTGATCCATTATTTAAGCTTCCCCTCATAAACTTCCACTCTAATACAGAAAAAACTACTCCCTATGTCCAACAATAGATGTCCACTATATTATTTTGGGATGTCCAACAATACTTGTCCACTTTATGAAATCAATGGATAATTTTACACTTATTTTCTAATTTACCCTTATTATTAATTATAGTCATTTCTCTATTACATTTTTCAAGGCATTGTATTTATTATATTCAAAGGGTGATATAGTAAAATTACCCTTTTATTTATAGTTTCTTAAGAAGTGTGTAAAGTCGATAACGGACAAGTATTGTTGGACATAGGGAGTAAAAAATAGGATGGTTTTACCCTATACCCCCTGCAACACCTGCTGAAGTCTGAATATATTCCTCAGTAAACAGTAAACACAATAACCTGTGCGCAAATCATATATTTGTAATTGCAAATGTTTGACATGCTTTCCCGCCTTCTTGTACATGAGCGCCAAATGATAGGGATTATCTCTCTTCCTCTCAAATCCATGCTGTTATAGCTGCTCCTTATATAGCTTTCCATACGAAGAAACACAGATTTCGTGGTTCAAAAGTGGGAGAAGTCCATATTCTCTCTTATAAGTATCCTGCTATTAATCTTTATCCAGAAAACAAAAGGAGTCTGCTATTGATCTTCTTTTTTCAAATCAGTATACAATCTTCTCGAGAGTTATTCTTCTTCTCTTCTTTTTTTTTTGGGGTAAAAAGATCTTTGATTCGTTCACCATGGCTTGTAACTGTTGCAATACCTCAAAAACATTATGCACCTTGTATTGCATTTTTCTTTCCGAGTAACTTTGTTTTTTAAAAAACCTTTCTATCTTGTTGTGTCTTCCATTGCAGTAGTGTGCTTCTCCTGTCTATCATGTGCAGGATAAAGACAAACATATTGCTCTTTTGTCATCAATATCCCTTTAAGGCTGTTGTTTTGGATGGATTAACTTCATAATTAACAAGATACATACTTGGTCAGTACCACACTGTTAACAGATTTTACTTTCAATGAAATAAATCATTTTCTTAGTCACTGTTTAAAAGTAGTTACACATGCACTCTACATTTTGATACAAACCTTAATATTAGCCTTTTAAATAGATTGAAATAAGTATGCAAACTCTTTGCTTATTTCTGAAAATGAGCTCAAATGTGACCTTTACTTTGTTCTATTACAAATCAAGCTTCCGGAGATTATCATCTGAGTACTGGGTGACGGGTGTTATTATTTTACAGGTTTTCTGGAGTTCGTTATTTCTACCATATTCATTTGTGTTTGAACTCCTACTTACAACAGTTAAATAATGAAAGTCTATCGGAGTAATGAAATTTTATCCCAACGTTGTTTTTTTTTTCCTTTTGCCATTTGAAGTATTTGCACCTATCTACTACCTTTTGGACCTTTTCTTCAATATAACTCTCTTTTAGCTTGCTGGACAGGCCTTTGGTATTGATTAACCTGATATGGGATGAATTAGTAGCCCCAGCATGTGTTTTTCACATTGATGTCTGATAAAGTTCATGACACACTATTCTTTTTGCTTTTGACATCAAATTCTCCTTCACCTTCATTGTCAAGTTCAAAGAAAATTTCCGGTCTCATCATTCAACAATCATTTCATTCACTTGCAATTTGTTAAATGATTTTGGTGAGTGGGAATGCTGCTTTACTCCCCTTTGATCTGTCTCCACAGGGAATTTTAAGAGATCTTTCTAAAGTTCCAGCTCCTGGAGCTCAGGACCAAACTGCGAAACCTGGTGAACAGGTACAAAATCTCCACTTTTTTAAAACCATCCTTGGGATAGATAATTGACTTTGTAGAACTTAACAAAAAATAAAAGGTTGATTTTATAATTGATTTACTAAAGCTCAATGTCTGTTATACAATTCTCTCCGCTAGAGAAATGGTGAACCTAATGGCTCGGATGCCATGGCTGCTATCATCACTCCAGACGACAACAACCCAGTGGAGTGACTGCTTGAATGGTGAGGGAGAATCCTTCTTTGCAATTATTGTGGTGGCAGTTAATGTTGAAGTGAGATGAATAATTGAGATTCATCTGTTGTACTATCCGCCAAAATTAGATTGTACATAGTAAAATATTGTACTCTTAGGCATCCGACATTGTTTCTCGGAGGTTTTGTGTTTATTCTGGTGTTCAAATGTATAATTGAAATCTGGAATTTGTCCCACGAATCGATACATGCAAGCGTAAAAGCATCTTAAAATAGTTTTTATTCGGTGTATACTATGACTACAAATGTGGAAGAGCATACAGTTTTTGCTTTTTGTCCCCACGGTTTTGATCTAGTACAAATACTACACAACAACATATTCCGTGTAATTACATGAACAGATCTTACCTCTATCTCATAAAAAGTATATGCAAACTTTACTTTTATCTTTTTATCTTGTTTGAAGATGTGCTTCTGATACGGCATATCCTCCCCTTTTTTGTTTCTTTGAGCTAGTTGATTGTCTACCATAATTATTCATTAGTGAAGAGAATTATGGGCCTGTGGTTCATCAAAAAACTACAATTTCGTTCTTTTTAACCCCTTGGGAGCTAGTGATATTAATATTAGTTGGACATAACTAAAAACTTTCTGAAGTGTTTCGACTATCATAACACTTTGTTTGGGTGGTTGTTACGTATTGTTTCATAATGTATCGTATTGTATTATGTTGTATTATATTGTATTGTATTGTTTTAATGAATACAATGTTTGGATAGATTGTATCGTTCTCCATCATCGTTACTTAATGTCACACATTTATAATTTGAATGATAAACCTACAAGAAAAGTAGGTTATCGGGTAGAGCTACTATGAAAAGGTAGGGTAAAACATGAAATATAATTATTATTAAATAATAAAGACAAAATGAGAAGAAAATATTAAGGTAACGATGCGATCACACTAGATCGATCGTTACATAAAATGGGTCTTTTCGTCGTTACCTAACGATGACTTTAAACTATACGATACAATAAAATTTAATTAACAATCAAATCAAACATTGTATTTAAACTAATAATACAATATAATACAACGGGTAACAATGATTATATCATTAAGTCAAATAGTGCATTCATGAAAAGAAATTACTATAGTTTATAAACTTATTATTTACCAAATCAAATTCAACATCATAATTTTTTGGAAAAAAAGGACAAATATACCGCGGAATTATCGTAAATGGTATCTAAATACCCTTCGTTATACTTTTAGGACGCTGATGTCCTTACCGTCCAAATTTTGGGGTGTATATACCCTTTCTACTAACGGCGGGACACGTGTCACAATCTAAAACATTTACTCTATTTTTATTAAATTCTTACCCATATTTAAAAGATCCACCCATATTAATTAAAAACCCACCCAAATAACATAATACCCACCCCAAATTATAACCCAAAACCCTCAAAACACTTCTCCATCTTCTCCGTTTCTCATCCTCCGAATTTTGGTCGAGTTTGGCTGATTTCTGGCCAAGTTCTACGATTTTCAAGCTGTTGTTCACGGAAAATGTTCCTGCAAATCCCAAACGAACTCAACCCTCCACATAATTAATTAATTAAATTTGAACTGATGCATTTTGATGGCCGACACAAATAGAACAGCCACATCAAGATTACCATTTCCATCAGGGCTATTAAATGGAAGCAGCCATCTCTAAATGACACTATTACGGTATTACCTTGCCACGGTAAATTAGGACCAATCCCATCATGAAATTTGCAATTGCTAACAAAAATCCAATGGGTCTGTTTATAATTGAATTGAGGATCAAAATGGGTTGATCATTGATGAACAAGGATACACCAAAAATTTGAATGACAGGTCGTAGAGGAAGAGGAAAAAACAGAGGACAAAGTGCAGATACTAGTAAGTGTTTTGAGCGTTTTGGGTAATTTGGGGTGGGTATTATGTTATTTGGGTGGGTTTTTAATTAATATGGGTGGATCTTTTAAATATGAGTAAGAATTTAATAAAAATAGAGTAAATGTTTTAGATTGTAACACATGTTCCGCCGTTAGTATAAAGGATATATACGCTCCAAAATTTGAACGGTAAGGACATCAGCGTCCTAAAAGTATAATGAAATATATTTAGATACCATTTATGATATTTGGGATATATTTATCCATTTTCCCTAATTTTTTTCATAAAAATAATATTTAAAAAAAACTTCAAAATGTGTGTGTATACACCTCATAGTTTTCCTCGCCTGTCTTTTTACTACTACAAAGATTTTTTATTTTTTATATATATACACCTTGGAAAATATGATAATCGTGACGGGTGGGGACAAAAGTGCATAAAGCGTGACTCGATACGCTAAATAAATGGACGTTTCACGTGACACCATCATATAAATCAACGGTTCTGCTTCTTGCCTCTCCATTTACCCTTTTGAGTCTTTTCCTATGAATCAAATTTTCTAAATTCCCCCTCCTTAATTCTTATTAAAAAAAATCAGCTAAATATAGCTACATTTCCAGTTGAACATTCTTCCCTTTCTCTGCAATTCTTCATCAACTTTCTGGGATTTTATTAGTATCAGAATCTATCTAGGGTTAGGGTTTTTTCAATTCCCCTCACCATTTTCATGTACTTACAAAACACATGCAGATGTATATATAGCTTGTTGTTTTTCTTCTGTTTTTACAGTGATTTTTTTTTTTCTGGAGAAATGGAAGCGGCGGATAATTCGAGGAAAATGCTAGGTGGGCAGTATGGAGTAGTAGCGTTTCAGCAGGAGTATATGAATGTACCAATTCAAGTAGATAGATATGGAGGTGGAGGATTTGAAGCTGATGATATCAGCGTTGGCGGTGGCTATGAGGAGGCGATGAGTAGCGGTGAAGAGTTGCATGTTTGCTCTATGCCGCTTGTTGCTGGCCCTGTAGACAGCGGCAGAGTTATGGCTGTGCCATCGCGGACTAGTGAGCTTACTATTTCTTTCGAAGGCCAAGTCTATGTATTCCCAGCTGTTGCTCCTGAAAAGGTTCAATTTTATTTGAGGCTGTGTAATTGAAGTGTTTCCAAGTCAATTTGTTCTATTTGCCCAATGTGGTTACAATTGAATTCGAGGAATGATGTATGATTTTTGTTAGTGTAAAACTCACAGGTGCAAGCGGTGATGCTATTATTAGGAGGGTGTGAGGTGCCTAGTTATGTACCTAGCACAGATTCTGTTGCACTGCAAAATACTAAGGTGCGTTGAGTTCAGTTGGAGCTTGTTTTCAATTTATGTGTGGTTAAACCAGAGCTTACTGCGGCCTGGGGGCTGTGGATGTTCACTGATTTTTGGGTTATGTTTATAGAGTGTTGATAACACCAAGCAAAACATTTCTTCGAGAATGGCATCTCTGATTAGATTCCGGGAGAAGAAAAAAGATAGATGCTTTGAGAAAACAATTCGTTATGCTTGTCGGAAAGAAGTTGCACAGAGGTGAGGCGAAGGTTGCAGTCCTTGGTTTTTTCTTCATTGTGTTTGGTGATTAATATATTAAAAGGATCATTGAAGAAGAATGTTTCTACTCGTGGCCTTAATTGGTTTCAGTTGATGTGATACTTCTTAAAAAAGTATCAATTAGAGACTACATAAGTTGCCCAAATATTTGAAGTAGACTGGTATCAATAAATTTCAAATACTTGTTTGAAGTAGATCGGTCAAAAAGTACTGGCTGTATAATGGTACAATGAAGTAAATATGATTTTTCAAAAAAAATGTTTTTTGGTTACTACAAATGTTTTAGAACTTGTCTAGATTCATTTTGAAACTATTGTCATTCAAATTCAAGATTTAGTAATGAGGTTGATTACTCTAGTATTCTTTTGACTGTTTTAGTTGCACTGTTTATAGGATGCATCGTAAAAATGGACAATTTGCCTCTTTAAAAGAGGGTGAAAAGTCGTCTGCTGACAATATTGATTCAGGGGACAGTGCTGCTCATTCTGAACCTACGTAAGTATGACCCTAGTACCTTACTTCTGACAGTTCATACAGCAACATCTTTGTTAAGAATCAGTTGCTCTGTGATTTGTCTGCTTTATGCTATGCTTTGTGTTTTGGTAGTTGAGGGCCTTGAGACTTTGACTTTCTTCCACATTTAATTTGTGTAATAATGGCTATTATTGCATGAAATGGAGGGTTTCATTCAGAAATAACTAAACTATGAGGGTAGTTCAAGTGGAAAGCACCTCCACCTAAGGCCATGGGTTCGAGTCAGCATGTTGACAAATCAAAACAGAAAACAGTAGCAAACCTATGACAATGATGTATTTTGCTTCATATTCAGCTTACTTTTCCTGCTGTCTCTTCACGTCAATGGGCTTATTTACAATTCTGCATTCATATTTGGCTTACTATTCTGCAGTCTCTTTTTTTTTTTTTTTATAAGTAATCGAAGATTTTATAAATGCTTGCACTAAGCCAGTGTGAGAAAACATAACTACATAGTCCCTAATTGTGTTTAAAATTGCATCAACATCCTGTCGCACCAAAAGACATCTTTGTTTAAGGCTATGTAAATTTCTACTATTCCGTTACTCTTTATGTTATTGGCTTAGGATTTTACTTTTTCTTTTTCCCCTTATAATCTGCATTTACTTCCCTTTGAACTTACAGACTACGAAGATGTCACCACTGTGGTACTAATGAAAATGAGACCCCTGCGATGCGGCGGGGCCCATTGGGCCCTAGAATGCTCTGCAATGCTTGTGGGCTTATGTGGGCAAACAAGGTATTGCGCAGTTGGTCTGCCTGTTTTTTCTGTTCCCCTACCCCCAAAAAACATCAAACCCGAAAAAAGGACCTTCTCGAACACACATTTCTTATGTTTTGCTGACATTCAGTTGATGATCAAAACAATAATCAATAATCAAAGCATTTCTTATGTTGATTTAGTCTTGGCTTAGGTTCTCAGGGACAATAATCAACATCAATTACCAGATTACTGGATGAAGAGTTGACCTGATCATTTAGATCTTGATTTCTCTTTACTTGCACTGCCATTTTAGTCTTATGGCAAACACTATAAAGGCTTATTTAGTTTATTGCTGTGAAAATAATGGATTGCAAACCAGGCATGTCATTTACATGTATTCTGTTGATCTTCTATTCTTGGATATGATTCAAATGTTGGAAGTGTATGTTGATCTTTCTAGATGCTCTGAATAAATGCATTCTTAAACTTGATGGTTCTTATTTGTTTATTTTCAATCATATTATTCATCTGTTTGCTCTTGTAACTTGTTTTGCTATTCACCCTTTGTTTTTGTTCATTTCTAGGGTATGTTAAGAGATATTACAAAGGGAGGGAGTCATGTACCCTGTGACAAAAAGGAGCCAGTAAGTAAATTGAGAACAAGTGACACATCCCTTTAACTGTCTTACCGAACCAGTTTAATGTACATTGTCAATGACAGAAAATTTGAGGATCAATACTTATGGAACATGCTGTGATGAAGCATCAATATGGAAGTGCCCTCTCCCTCTCCCCCTCTTCAACAAAAGGGTAGGAAAAATAAATTAAACAACAAGCATGTAGTGGAGCTCTCTTAAGATGCAGATCCCTACATGAAATCTTTCTCTGAATTACTAAATCATTCTTTTCCCTCCAGACAAAGCCTCCTGTCTATTCTTTTCTTGAATTATCAAATTAGTTCCTCTTGCATGTGATCCAAAAATTTCCACTGTGACTATGTTTACATACAAATCCTAAATGTTTGTACCTTTACCTCTAATCTATCAAGAGTTTGTTAGGTTGTGTTTATTGTTCAACTTTGTAGTACTGATTTTTCCTTTGTCATGTAGGGAACTCCTGATATCAAGCTGTCTACCTTTGCACCTGAGAATTCTTATCTAAAGCAACATCAAGAGGTAAATCTTTTTTAATAAGCAGTATTGAGGCGAAATTATTGTATAGGTATGGAGTGGAGACAGTATTTTGCATGCAGTTCTCTTGGAACCATAGTATGCCTAAATTTTCCAGGCATAATTGAATGACTATCCTCCCTTCTTTCCTTTGAGGTCCAGTTTTTGGAGTCTTGATGAGTTGGAAAACACATTTAAAATGGAAATTTGGGTATTTCAAAACTACCTTGCATATCCCTCTTCATTTTTTTTGGTTTAACTGTGGTTCATTGGGTTTGAGCAGGGAAGTTCGGGAGAGACAAAGCTAACGGAGGAAAATCCTTCAGTTACCACTGCTGAGCTGGTAGTCATATTTGAAGTCTTTTTGGTTTATATTGACAGCTCTCTGAAATTGTTTGTTCTATCATGTTAATGTCTGACTTGACGGCTTAAGTGATGTTGTCATCACACGGATCCCCTCTTCCTTCCCTTAAAAGGACTGAGTTGTCTGAATGAGGATTCCCATCTAGGAAGTTAATGCAGGTATACAAGGAACTTATAATTTTAAGTATCTAACTTTGGGGTAGATAAGGAGTTAGTTAAGAGTGATTTCTACAAAAAAAGAAAGGAGCAAGTTTACAGTAATTGGTTTTCTCTCTTTTTGTAGCTCAGTCCCATTATGTGCAAACCTTTTGGATTGTTGGACATTTAGTATGGGATGGAGGGAGGGAAAGAAACTAGCAGTAGGCTTTTAATGTAGTGGGAATCTCTATTTGAAAGATCACAGTTGTTTACTTTTTTATTCCTTTTGGGTACATTTGTGAAGTAGCATTCATCAATGTATAGAGTGCATGGTTTGTGATTTTGGATGCTTTGCTCCTTGCATAACTTTATAATGTGTCCCTCTTTGGACGATCTCCTAATGCCTTTTATATGATGACTTTGATTTGTTGGAAAAAAATAATTTGATGTTTGCTCCCACTTGCATAGATTTCTAACAGTGCTGATAGGCTGGTGATATCTTTTAATGTAGGATATGCAAGAAGCTACAGAAAACTTTGCTGATAGTTCTCCTTTCTGTATTGGAAGTTCTTCAGTTAAAATTGATGAAGAGGTAACTTCCAAATAATCTTTGATGCTTCTCAGTTTGAACATTCTTTTTCCCTTTTCCTGATTTCGTTGTTTAGATGATGACTTTTCAAGAGGGATGTTCTCGTGATGGTTGACTGTTATTTGTTGTCCATGAACATGATCGTTGACACAAAGCCCATTTGTCCATTTTTTCAAAACATTTTCGAGATTTTTTTGACCAAGTGTTTGCTTCTTAAATTGGCCAATTATATCAACTTCAAACTTGAAATATGAAGTTTGAAAAATGGTTTTAAGGAGTTTTTTCAAGTTCGCACTCACAACTTCAACTTTGTTTTCATGTCCAAACACAAGTTGAACTTCCATATACCATTTTAACTTTACTTGAAGTACTATATATATATATATATATATATATATTTTTATTTTTTATTTTTTTTATTTTTTTTTTTTTGAAATATCAACAAATTCGTGTCCAAACACCTGCTAAATCTTTCAAAAGCTTCACTTACCAAGCATCTTGATTCAGCAGGATAATCTCGACGCACTTGCAAATGCTTCTGGAACTGAATTCGAGATTCCTGCAAACTTCGATGAACAGGTCTGTCCTATTTTCATGCAAGATGTTTTCGTTTGCTTGTGATTGTGTTGAAGACTTCTACTATTGGTATATTTATTACTCCATTGAATTAAAACTCTTCCTTAATGAATCTGAACATCATTTGTTTGTATTACAGATTGGGATTGATTCACATATGAGTGTTCACTGGCCTGCGACATGACACACACTATTCCAAGTTGATGTCTAGGGCTTGAAGATTCCAGTCAATACTAGGTGTTATATTAAAACTTGTAAAGCATCTGTCAATATTATAGCCAAGAGCTCGCCTTATGTATGTTAGGAGTTGGGACATAGGAGGTACTGGATATTTGTATATACTTTGGTTAATTTATTTCATAGAATTTCTGGAATTTTATGTTTTCTTCCATCCTCTTTCTCTTATTATACTTTTTAAGTGTTACAACGGTGTATTTGTCCGAAGAAAAACTACACTTTAGAAGAGAAAAGAAGGGGGGAACATGGAGGAGGGGTTGCTTAGTTTGGATTATTTCATCTAATTTTATTATCAGTTTCATTGATCACTATTGATTCTTACTAGAAAATAATTTTTGAGATATTTGCATAACCTTTAACAAACAAATCTGAAATGTGTTGCTCCCTCATTTTAATTTGTTTATCTTAGCTTTTACTCAGCATGGATTTAAAAAAAAAAAAAAAAAGTTGCTTGTTGTTTTGTAATGTATCCTTTGAATCTTATGGTCTTACAAAATATACAAAGTAATACTTACTATTTTTTGAAACAGATCAAAAATCACGAAGGCAGTATAACTTATGGAAAGTTGATGTACGTAAGTTAATTGTTATTAGAACTAGTGCCACGTTATATCGGGGTGAAAAGATATTTGCATAATCCAAAATTCACCAATGTGACGTATGAGCTAATCATTGGGTTTAATTATTTCTAATGCACGATTAAACAATAGATGGCTTATAAAGAAGTATTCATTATATTATAACAGCAAGGCAAGGACTAATCTAGTAAAGCATGGAGAAAACCACACTTATGTTTTATAATTTTGACCACAAAAGTTGAGCCACTTTGTCAGGTACCAGAGGAATAACATTCAAATTACAGCAATCTGTGTATTCTGTATCGAAGAGGAACATCGTTGCAGAAAATGACAAAACTCTCCCAAAATAAAAGGCATAATATACACAAGTGATGATATCTCCTACTATCGCATTTGACAAAATTGAGAAAGCAAATGATCAAACTCAAAAATTGACGGCTAGATAATACATTGCCAATTATCATACCAAAAGGCAACAAAACTAGCCTCATCTTCTAAAGACGATAACTTCCTATTAAATTTTTTTTTTTGTATAGCTTCTACGAACAATGAATTTATAGTTGATGAAGAAATAGACAATATGTGGGTAAAAGTGAATAGCGATCAGCTTAGCAAAACACCGTCCATGACAAAGAATAGTAGCACTTCACTGCACCAGAGACAGGGTTTGTGATGATGGTGGAGATAGCAAATAAATTCACTCATAAAATGGTCAACCCCTGCATCTATTGAGTCTCCTATACACCTACTGTTGGATAAATACCAACATTATGCCCACTACCATTTGAATCTGCACCGCTATACATTGGTAACTGTAGCTCACCTGAATGGGATGCATTGCGCAATCTAGAGTTCTTAGGAGAACCGGTGTATGAATCAGTAGAGCCACTGCTTGTAGTGTACATTGATGATGTTGGAAGCCCGTGAATCTTTGGAAGGCCTGTCGGATCAGTACCCAAGCTATAACCCCTTTCAACTGTCTCAGCATCAAGCGGTAACTCCTCCAATGTCTGCAAACCACAAAACATTAGTTCCAGCTGAATGGTACTACGTAAGTAAAGTCATTATAAGCCAAGGAAACCTATCAAGTGGTAACTCCTCCAATGTCTGCAAACCACAAAACATTAGTTCCAGCTGAATGGTACTACGTAAGTAAAGTCATTATAAGCCAAGGAAACCTAGAGAATGATGACAAACAGAACATCTTAAAGAATCGGAACCACAAGGATATAGTTACAGACAGTTTCACAAGGTGTTCAATGGCAAACAGAATATCTGGCAGAACTGATTTCATGAGTACAATGAAAATGAGAATAAGGCAAAGTATATTAAGAGTTAATGTTGTGATACTTCTTCCCAACTTAAACAAACTTTTCTCCTTAGTTCCTAAACAAAGCGTAAAATAAGATTCTAGTTATCAAAACCATAAACATTCTATTTATTTATCAAAACCATAAACATTCTATCATAAAGCTTAGTGTAGTGAGCCTTGAAATGTTATATATGCAAAAATATACTCAAGAGTGAAAATGGTAGCGATTTGACCTTGAAAGCTTGCTGAAGAACACGAAGTGTCTCACGTGTACGCTTTCTCTTCATGGCTATCTCATCAGGTTCTTGCAACATTTCTTCAAGGAGGTTTTCTCTGCAACAAAATAGCAAGCACCACTGATAAGAACTACGAGTACAGGAAAAATGTGTAGCACTTGATTTGGCTAAAGCAGCCAGGCGCTAGAAACAACATACAAGTACATAAGCACATAAAATTCATGCTGCTAAGCTAATGAAGGATCAATTAGCCACTATCCTGGCAAAATATTTTGATAAGAAAGAAATTCCACTTCCAATACCTGTAGAGTTTCTTGATGAACACATTGTGAAGATCTCTTTTGGTGTGATTTACCTGGAGAAAGGATTAACACCATTTTTGTCAACAAAAAAGAAATCCAAATCGAAAATGAAGATCACAGTAGCATTCTTACTAAAAAAACAAAAACACAACACCCAGAGTCTAAATGAAGTTAACAGACACCAGATACTATTTCCCTCATATTGGCTAATTAGAAAAAATTATCAACAAAAAGTAGTCGACAGTTCCAACAATACAGAAACTTCCACAGAATCAGCAATTGTAGGAATACACTTGACAGATCGATACTATGACACAATACAAAGTTAGCTGAAGGTAGAATAGAGAAAGTTACTTTCCCCAGATAAAAGTTAGCCTCTGAACTGTTGGCAGAAGACCAAACAGTACCACTATTCCCCTGTGCTTTAAGAAAATAAAAGAAAGCAGATTACTGTGCTTGTTTTATCCATTCCGCCCCCAGGTTGTCTAAAATCCCATGTTGGCGTATTACTACATATTCTAGGGTCAGTGTCTTCTAAGTGCTGAAAATTATAACTGAAAGAGAACATCCTTAGGAAGGGAATAAGAGAACGCAACGAGATGGGAAGAACTTCTATTATCATTTAATCAGAACATAGAAACTGCCACTAAGAGTAGATTTAGGAATCCTCAAGACTGGCACTAAATGGAGAACCCCTAAGCATAAATCCATTGAAAGGCCACCCACATAGAGGTCAAAAATATCAAAGCATGAAATAAGTGAAGGACCAAGTCATTGCAATTCAGAATTACCAGAAAATGCATGATTGCTTTAGGTACTGAGTCTTCAATATTCTTCCTGACAATGTCATAGTATGACCGCAATAACAGTTTTGTAATGGCAATTTCAATAGTCTCCTGATCTGAATGAGTTTCTGAAGGCCTCAAGACACTTGGGGGCTTCAAGCAAAACACATAAAGATGTCATGTTTAATTTTATCAGTTATCACCAACCTAATCTATAAAGTAATCATACAGCAGAGACGGCCTTCAAAACTGATACCTCTCTCAAGTGGATCATTGAGAAAGCATGATCCATGCTCAGTGCAGTATCACTGAATGGCTTGTTAATGAAATTATCTTTTACAGATGCACGATTGTCCGAGCCACCAAATATTGATGATATTCCCCAACTTGAACCAACATTTGATCCTAATGAAGAGATATATCAGCAATGGCCGGGCAATAACACCGAGCAAAAAAAATATTTTCTAAAGATTATAAGGAGAAAGGACATGAATTCATAATACGAGTAACATAAAAGTTCATGGAGTTTTTGAGCTTAAGTGAACCACAAGTTACTTAAGGAAGGACTTCTTCATAAAGCTGCATTTGCAAATGGCTAATCCTTGTATACAATATTCTTCCTTCTTGTCAATAAGATATTTAACTTGTAAAAATAACTAATAACTCATTTAATAGTTATTTTTGTTACCAATTCTCAAAAAATAACTAATAACTCATTTAATAGTTATTTTTGTTACCAATTCTCAAAAAATAACTAATAACTCATGTACGTTCAATTAATAAAAATGTGGCATAAATGAACACATCATGTATCACCAGATGGAAACGCACCAGATGCTGTAGTTTTCTCAACTTCTGGAGCAGGCCGAACAACCTGTCCCAGTCAAAAAGAACACTAATCAGTGCAAGTAACTTAAGTGTCTTACACTTGAAATTTGAAAGCTGTGCAATGTTGATCAGGGAGACGATGAAGAAACTAAACTTGGACATGATGCAGAAAAGGCCAACCTGATCAGGGACAAAACCACCAACTGATCTGGCAAGTATAGCACGTGATTTCAGACTTCTTTCAGAGGTTGGTGCTTTTTCTAAATCTACGCCATCCTGAGTAGCAATAAGCAAAAAAAATATATATATCAGTATGATATAATTTGCAAGACCAAGTGCACAAGTCTATGAAGAGCAAATGAAAATTTTACTTTCTGCCTCGGATTAGGTGCAGCAATCCTAGAGGACTTGACCTGTTGTAATGCCATCTCATGAGCTTTAGTCCCACCAATAAAATTTGGATGTGAAGTATTTATGTAATCCATCTGCAACAGAAAAACAATTAAGTTGAACAATATACAAACTTTAACAGCAAAAGATTCATAAGAATTTTAGTGATTTGCTAAAGCAATTCATGAACTTTTACATCAAGATGCTTTTGGCAACTATCAAATGAGCTAGTTTTTATCTGAGATGTCAGATGAGCATACACCCCGATACCATTAGTTAATTACAACTGCAGAGCAATACAGCAATTGTAAAATTTGATTGTGCTATGTACGGAAAGAACGGATTGAAATTTTAGCATAATATTTCAAAAATAGTTGGCACTTATCAATCAACTCAACAAACTTGAACATCAAATATGTTTGTTGTGTTAGGTATAAGCAAAACCAAATAAAACACCCAACATTTTGACATACCTCCATCTCAATAAGGTGTCCAATCATTACTTCTGAAGGTCCCAGTCCTTCACGCAAAAAATTTCCAATAACCTCATCCATGCGCTTTCTCAAAATTGGAAAACGTTGCATCTCATTGACCATACAACGATGGCTCATCTACGAAGGAATCATTCAAGTTAGAACAGCAATTATAAAAATGCATAACCAGAATAAAAAGGTTGTCAACATTGGCCTACTTTCACCAGCTCATCATATATAAATCGTGCACATTGAAAACTCGGGTCCATTAAACGTGCTATTTGCCTTCGAATGAGAACTTCAAATGGGACCTGCATATTTACACAATTATTAAAATGCGACCAACCAATTGTCATAAATACTACAGGAATTATTCAAGAAAGCGTTGAAATATTTGCTCAAAAGAAATGAACAGGTTAAATCCTTTGGAGTTACCTCTGGCACAAATAATGCAGATTTGGCACCGGTTGCATTTTGAATGGCAGTTCGGATGTCATCATCGGTCAAATCTTCACAGGGATCAACTTCCTGCGGGAGAAAGAGAAATCTGATTAATAAGCAACTAAACCTAGGTTAAACATTCTAATTATACACATCAACATACTAATTATGCAAAGTTACTGAAAAGTTCTTTTGTCCGTCATTCACATTTTTTACAGCCTTGAAGATTTAGAATTCTTGTATATGAAACCTTATTGTAAAAATTTGTGGTTTATTGATGGAAGGGAACTTTCTCCACTTTCCGCAACTGTAACCACTTGTCATTCCGATTACTTCATCCATAAACCTTTTTTTTATTTCAAAATAGCGATACGCTCTAAAAAAGTAAAGGAGAAGAGCCTTTTACAGACTTGGCTCTTTCAAATCCTCACAACAATAATTGACCGTTCACTCATGTTTTCATGGAACAAGGGTTGATTTGAAAATCAAGTAACATCCATAGAGACATACTTGATTTTTGTAATGGGATCAAAGCATTTTGTGATGTTGGATAACCAGCGTTCATAAGCCCCTTTAGAGATAGGGGCGAGAGCCAGGAGCTTACTTCGAGTATTTATGACTCTGGTGGCAACACGTGACAGGCGAATGACATGATTCTCGAGGAGTTACACGACGGCCATGTGATGATGCATCTGGGAGGAACAACAATAAAAGAAGGGCTTTCGGTTTTTGTCTTGTAGCTATTTTCAAAATATATATATAAGAATCCCTTTTTTAGAAAAAAGATTATATATATGTCCAATCTCTAGTGGTGGTGGAACCAACCAAGATGTATGTCATCCGACCCGATCTCAGACTCTTTCTTCCCGACCTATTTGACTCTCTGGCCGTAGTTATTTAGGTGGTATTCCGAGATTGAATTCCTCCCAGGAACACACGAAACAAAGATATGAACTGGGTAAATAGAAATGGAAAAGAGATGTTTCTATTTCATCCAAATTAGATACTTTTTCTACATCCAAATGATCTACTAAAGTAAGGAGCTAATCGATAAAAGACTATTCAAAATGGAAGATAGATTTCAATTATGCGACTTTGTACGTGGATGAAAACCAGGACAATAGATGAATGGCTTATGTACATGTGCGCCACAACCTTAGCAACAATTTATGAAGACCTTAGTGATAAAAAAGTTAATGCCCAATAAAAGCATTATAAGCCATTCAGAGTTGACCATACCAACGAAAGCATACATACTAGCTATCTATTGACAAAAATGGCATCAATATCATTTATCTGAAAACATTAGCAAGTCTACAGATGAATTTCAATTCTCCAAGCACTAAAAGAATAAAGTAGGCATTGCAAAAGGTAATATGAAACTTCACAAAACTTTTACCCATTTAAAAAAAGTTAATATGAAAGAAGTAGACCTCCAAACTCTTCACAAATATGTTCTGAAAAATGTAATGAATCCTTGCTCCACCAGACAGCTCAGAAGTTGACATTTCTTCATTTTTGCCTTCTATCATTGAAGAGAATGCTGCTCTCGACCCAAAGAAAAAAAACAAAATAAAAAATACGAACTGGTAATGAGGTTAGGAAGTGTAAATGGTCAATTAATATGAAATTTATACTAGAAAGCAACATTAGATATAGGAGATCGAATCCAGTAGAGGACTACTATCAAATATTGCAAGGTTTAGGCCACATTACCTTCACTGTACTTGGAAAGAATGTTCAGAAGGAGAGCACCCATACCAGCCTAGATTCAGCGGATTAGTACAATGATGTCAATACTTAGTAAAGCATAGGGAAGACAAAGAAGTTACCTTTGACTCAGTGATCTCCCCATAGCTAGCATGCTCCTTTGCGACAGACACAAGTCCAGCACTAATGCGTGATTTCAATCCTGGAAGGAGTTTTTTGATGTGTTGCACCAAAATCTGCATTAAACAAAGAAGTTCAAGTTAATACTGATTTCAAAACAACAAGATGTCCCATACCGCAACTGGAAAGTAAACAGAACGCTTGGAAAATTTGCATTTCCTTTGGAACAGGACAATGGGATTGGGCTGAAGGTGGGTGATAGCCAATCATCCTATTGATGTGGAAAACAATAAGAACACAACAGGTATCTGTTGCACAAATGCAAGTAAAAAAAGGTGCAACAGGAAAGGCAACCTTAACATGTCATTGGAGAAAATATCCTCATATATAAGTAAAAATAACAAGGAAGACATTACTCTCATCCAACAAACAGCAAGGTATGCATTAGAGACCAGATTGACACATACAGAACATGACCATAGAATTTGTCAGAAAGAGCGTCCAGATTATGATGTTTATTTTCAAGAAGAAATAAACTGCTTGGTAAATCCCTGATCACAGATGCTGGAAACCAAAAAAAGAAAGGTATAACACAGGCCACTACGTGTATAAATGTTCATGTTGTGCTTCTCGTGTGCCATAACATGATCACTGTGTAAAAAAAAAAAAAAACTTTTTTACAACCACCAGTGATAAGGTAAGCATGTCTGAGTATGTCTCAAAACATGACCTTTCGCCCCCTTTTCTTTTTTGAATTTAACATGTCAATTACATTTAAAAACGCAAAAATAACTGTAGAGGATGAAACTTATAATTTATTAATTGATTTGGAGATATTTTTATAATGACTTAAAAATAATAAAATATAATGTTTGACCTTATTGTGGTTCACATTTTATATAAATATTTGGTCCTACAAGGATGTAATGCGAGCAATGTGGCAACCCAATAAAAGAAGAATCACTGTTACTTTGACCAGCATAGATTACCTGGTTCAACTTTTTAGCCAATTGAGGTACACCACAGCGATCAGCAAGATCACTATATACCTTTGAGAAAAAATAGATAAAACAGAAGATTGTTAATGGATGTAGACATGAAATCAACTACATAAGAGATGGTAGAAAACATACAGGACGGCTGCGGAAGAATTTCTCCTCAGCTACAAGTGCATCCTTAATACTCCGGTTCATCATAATATCCTGTTTTGCATAATTCAGCTATAGGATTAAAGACTTATAAAGCAATATACGTATATTTATGAATATATGCACACAGATACTGTTGCTCATACGTAGCACACTGTTAACTAGTTACCCAGTAGTTTTCTCTCTGATGAACAAAATCCTTACCTTGTACTTGTATAAACTAATAAATCCTGACTACCACAAGCAGTACACAAAGTAGGTTTGTTGTATATTATGCACTGGCTGCTAAGATTTTCCGCAGTTGAATACAATTTTAAAGATTTTCAAGTTTTTTCACTACTGAAAAGTTGCAGTGGATCTTGACACTCGTTCTGGTGCTCAATGTCTATAACTTTCTCTTTTCATCCATCTGTCCTTTGGGACTGTTATAGAATATCTCAGACTCCTCTTTTGGCACAAAAAGAAAGAGTGCAGAGAGGAATCATAAAGCTTGAACAGCTTATTACCTCTATTGACCCATCATAGGCTTGATTGTAGATGCTTCCTTGAATTTTTTTGTTATGGCGCCCTATTAGTGTTTTAAATTATCCTTAAAATAATTGTATTATATAAGGATTCAAAATAAAACATCGGCTTGGGGTATCAATAAAGATTACTTTGTGTTCTTAAAAAAAATCACACAATAAAAATGAAAAGCTAGCAGCCAAATACCAATTTAGCACCCAAGAGATTTAGAGGGAAACCAAACCTGACATGTATCCATTATCCAGAAATGAAGGTTGTTAAGAAGTCCCACATCGGTAGAGGGATGGGAATTTGGTCTCCTTATATGGACTTGGACAAACCTCCCCTCATGAGCTAGCTTTTGGGGTTGAGTTAGGCCTAGGTGTCATATCTTTACATGGTATCAGAGCCAAGCCCATCCCAATTTGTTGTTCACTGATGTTGGGCTCCCATTTAGAAGTGTTCACGCTCCAGTTGAGGTCTGGGTCTGAGCGTGCGGGGGGAGTGTTAAGAAGTCTCAGAGGATGGGAATCTAGTCTCCTTATATGGACTTGGACAAACCTCCCCTCATGAGCTAGCTTTTGGGGTTGAGTTAGGCCTAGGTGCCATATCTTTACAAAGGTAAATATGCAATCTACCGCACAGTATTTGAAAAATAAATATTGCCAGCGCAACAGAATTTCTTGTCCGAAAGAAGTTGTGCAAGATGACCACAAAAATGATCAAAACCACATATGTTCAAAGGTATCAGTTAAAATTTAGTAAGAATTAGAATAACATAGAAATAAATAAACAAAACACTCCCAAGAAAAGAAAACTTGGTAGAGGTGCCTCTCAGAGACCTGAAGACTGTAGATATCCATGAAGAAAGTGGACAATTTTTCATTTTTGGTTCTACACCCTTCACAATATACCTAATAAGAATAAATGATTTTAAAAGAAATATGGTAACCTCATATGCAACTCCAAAACATGCATATGAATCAAATGAGCCAAATTCAAGAAATAAACAAAAACTCGTGAGAAACTACATCCTCCACCAGATGTGTAGCTGGATGTATTACCTCCTAAAAGAAAAAGAAAAAGAAAAAATGGATGTATTACCTCCTGATTACGATTCACTATACCAACATAACCAAGGCGAAGGGGAATCACTTTTCCAAGTAAAAAGTTACGAGCATCAGTGCCCCTATCCATGATGTCCAACTGTGAAAACAATGGAAACACGACCAATTTAAAACAAATATCAGAGAAATAATATTATCAACATAAGGATGAAATTAATTTCCTTTCACACTGACCTTTGTGATGACTCCAATAGTTCGATAACCTGCAAGATGAACCTCTCATATAAGAAAGCACCTAAAAGCAACTAAACTCCCTGGCATAGAATATATTGTTGCAACATACCATCAGGGTCAGCATTCCCAGCAATCTGAAGAGCATCTGAGTTGGCTAAGTCTGAATTGGCTGGTGTTACGGCCAATATTAAGCAGCTTGGGAGCTTAATATACGACATGATCATAGTTCTGATCCGAGCTTCAATATCAGAAGGTTGATCACCAACAGGCACCTTTGTTATGCCAGGCAAATCCACTAGAGTAATATCAAGAACATTTGATGAGAAAATTTTCAACCGTATCTGCTTGTCCGAGACTCCTTTATTTCCTCCTGCTTCCCTTTCTGTCTCCGCCTAATACCAATGATGGAAGATTGGCAGTTATAAAAGAGAAGTAAATTTCAAGGAAAAGAAATCACGTGATCAATAACTGAGATTGCATTATGTTGAGTGTCCTCCTCATGCAATCCTTGCTACTAGAAGTTACTATGCATATATTTCCATAACAAAATCCATGATCAGTCTAATAACTATCTCTTTTTTCCCCTGGCTTTGATGTGGATTATTTGGACAGAGAGAAATAACAGGGCTTTTGAAGGGGAAGAAATGAATTTTGAGCAGTTGAGTAGTAGTCTTCGGTCCCTTATATATTTTTCTTTTTGGTGCACCCATGTAGGTCCAGGATATATTGGGTGTCTTTTGTCGAGAACCATGTCTTTGTAAAAAAAAAAAAAAAAAAACTATCTTGTTTAACCATAATTGATGCACAGACAAGCCAATAATCTTTCAATCAGAACTACTGTTTCTCCTTGCTCGTGTCAGGGAGACACTATCTTTAGAATACAGCTTACCATATAGATATTGTATATATTGCAATAGGGGTAGAGCATTGTACAAAAACGGAGTGTCCATATGTAACCACTTAATTAGTGGGAGAAGTGCATAAATGAGATGCCAATTCGCTGTTTAACAATCTAAGATGAGTTATTCTCAGGGCGTGTGTACAATAACATCTAACCAATTATATCATCATAACTAGCATGACAATTAATAAAATTACATACATTGCAGTAGTTATAACCTAATGCATAGGCTGATTCAGTATATGAGGCTAGTTAGGACTAAGGAGTTAGTGCTTGAAACAAAATATGTCCTATTCAATCAAACTAACTACTTCCCTATTGGAAAGTGCATATATATGCTAAGAAAATGAACAAACTTACATACATTGCAGTGCACCCAGTTTAAATTCATTGACTCTAAATTCAACAAGTCTATTGCAAATCAAGAAATACCTGAATCTCCCAACGAATTTCATTAAAATCAAAGAAACGTTTCCCAGGAAGGTGCAAGAATTCTCCCCATTCCTCATCAGTACCATCAGGATTCCGCTTTGTTTGAAGGAGCTGTAGAACAAGAGGTCGCCTAGTACATATATCAGACCCTCTAGGCAAGAAATCACGACCTACAAGCGCCTCAAGAACACTTGATTTGCCACTACTTTGACTCCCTACAACAGCAACCTGTGGCAGCTCAATGGTGGATTGACTTCCTAGCTGTGCGAATATATCTTGTAGCTTGTTCACTATAGGTATTACTGAATGACCCAATGACGCCTCCGCCGCTGATGCCGCCGCATCGGGAGAGTTTGACGGTGATATCTCTTCCGCCATGTTAAATTCTTGATTTACAGCTGAATATTCTACAAGATCACCGGAGATTGACGATAGTAAAACCCTAGAAGTGTATTGTTGAGGTTTGATTGAGGAAAGGTCTCATGGATTGCGTAGAAAAAAGGCGAAAATCTGTCTTACCGCCCAAGAAACAAAGCCAAAATCGTTAGTCGTTTTCCCCAATTTGAACTGGCCCAAAACCTCATAGAGTATGTTGTTATCATGTCTGAAATGTGTGTTTAAAACCTTATTTTATACTTTTTTTTATATTATATTCTTGATTTATATTACTTGTCTTATTTCCTATTTACGAGGGAGGAAGGCACCTACTACTTTGCCTTTATATCAAATATAAATAATTATTTAATTTAGAAAGTTTATTATATTTTTTTTCTATTCTTAATAGTAAAAATGAGAGAAAATCAAGTTGCTTTATATTAAAAATATATATTTATTTATTTTAGAGAATTAAGGTGTTTAATTTAGCTTTAAAGAAAATAAGTATTTCTTCAGTAATATCAAAAGTTGATTTTTAGAATTCAAAAAGAAAATCAAATAAAATCTTGATCACGCATGAATTCATGTTGTAATTGATAAAAGTAATTTTTAAAATTTATTAATCAAATACAAGTTAAAAAAAATGAAAAATAAAATTTGAAAGTCTAACCAAATACCTATCTCTAATGTTTTGGTCAATCATGATTCATGGCAAACAGTAGATAGAACAAAAATAGTGATGGTTGTATGCTAGCTAATAAAATCTAAACAATGCAATTACTGTTCACATTGTCAATTACTAGCTCCTAATAATTTGAGAATATTCAATCAATAATTTACCCTCGACAAAGATAATATATGATTATTTTTTTCTTGTCTCTCATTCTGTTTTAAAAGCAATCCTATCGGTCGTTCTCTCCTATATTATACCAAATAAAATAAAGTTAATGTGGCTGCAACTATTTTTTTATAATTAAGTTCAGTTTTTGCTAGAACTTTAATCATAACGGTTTCAACTAGTTTTGCTTAACTTTGTTGATTTTTGCCTCAAGTTTAAATATTTTTTTCATCAAATTTATGTACATATGACTTAATTTCAACTATGTCATCTAAATTTCAGTTTTATAACATGAACTTCAAGTAAAAATGCATGAATTTTTACGGGCACCGGAATTTTTCCTCATGCCTGGCTATGGAGAATAAGATCTCTTAACATGATCAAATTCTTCCGTTAGCTATGCACGCACGAACGCTTCCTGACAATCCAATACCTTCATCGGTTGGGTATCATACCCGATCATATTTGCCCCGTCTTCCATATAGCCATTAAAACTGTTGAACATACGCTCCTAAAATGTCACATTGCTCAGAAATTTTGGCTCGACATTAGTCTGCTTCCTCGGTAAAATCACTGGCTCCTTGATCTTAGAGACCTACAATACCCTATTTACAACAACAAGTTGATTGGGATATCCTTTATTCGTTCGCCCTTTGGCAGTTATGGTTGAATTAAAATAACAACTACCACAAAAAACTGTTTCTTATTAAAATCGTACATTGTCATAGATCGTGCTACTGAATTCATCATTTCCACCCACCATCCAGGTGATAGTTTGGATTATAAGGCAGTAGTTATCAAATGGACACCCTAACTACCTCAAACTCAACATAGATAACGCCTATTCCTCTCAAAATGGTAGGGATGACTTATGTAGTATCGGTAGTTAGAAACTGTAGAGGTGATTGGGTAATCAAATTCTACTCTTGGGTTAATATGTGAAATCACATCTTTGTCGAAATAGAGGCCCTCAAACATGGTCTAATGTTAATTCGGGATCACATAGCTTTTCGATGACTTCTCTTACATTACCAGTAATATTCATCCTTTGAAATTGAGACTGACTCCACATATCTATTAGAATTGTTGAAACACACAAACCCAATTTCTAATTCTTATATTTTGGCTTGCAGGTCACTGCTGAGGAAGTTGGGGAGTTCGACGATCTGACATAACTTCCGACAGGCCAACAAGGCGGCAGACACCCTTGCTAAAGAAGGACTCCAGCTAGTATCGTGCAACCTAAAGAACATCTTTGTTGCTCCTCCAACTTCTATGAGTCACATAGTGGCCAAACACTTCTTAATAACTAAGAAATGAGTAAAATTTTCAAAACATCACTTAATTATGGGAAATTATCTAATAAAGTTATTTAAATTTATTTTATATCAATAAAATTATTCAACTTAGAGTTTTTTTCTTTTATAACACCATGTAATGTAATCAAATTTGTCATAAAAAATGACATGACAAAATAAATTAATTTTTTATATCATGTAGATAAAATTAAACAAATAAAACCAAAATGAAGGAAGATTCATACTTCACACTCAACCCACCCATAATTTCATTGTTGTCAAAATTATAAATCTGAAAATTTATGGGGTTTTGCAAGACTTTTCAATTTATTTATTTATTTTGCGAAAAAAAAAATATCCTCCCAAGTTCGTTTTTTTTTTTTACGTTAAAATTATCTGTCTCTAGGGATCAACTATATTATAAATTAATGAGTACGTGTTTGTGTATAGGAACTTGATTTTTTTTTTCAAAAATTTAATTAAATAGATTAAATGTTAAGGTAATTCACCATTCTCTTTGTAAAGATTTCACCGGTTTGTAACTGGATAGAGATCATGCCTCGCCGGAGCTTTTTTAGTGGGTATCTTCCATTGCTATACTTTAGGTTATGCATTCCCATATATTTGCTTTTCTAGGGTTTCAATGTGCATAGTTATAGTATAGTATATTTGAGTATTTTGAATTGCAATTTTTTCTTTTTCTTTTTTGTTTGGTACGTTGTTTAGTGTGCTTCAATTATCATACTATTGTATTGCTGTTTTGCTTTTTTTTGATAGACTTGCATGTTAGTATATTTTTTTCACCGTCTCCTTTGCACCTGGATTTGCTGCGCACCGGGGTCCTTTAGAAACAGTCAAACCTCTGTGGTAAGGACTGTTTTACCCTTGTGGGATTTCACTCGATATATTGTTGTTGCTGTTGCGGCTTTCGATAGGGAAGATACAAAATACTACGTGATATTTTATGGAATAGATGGTAGCAGTACCACTAAAAAGAGAAGAAAGAAAATGTAGATATAAAATTAAGTTTTCATTCAATTTTGATAGCTAACTGTTACATTCATCCCAAAATCATATTTGTAGCCCTACGAAGAGGCACTATAATCCAATCATATAACCAACTCTAAAAATGGCAACAATAAGAACTAAATTAAATGACAATTAAAATCAACGACTGAGTTCTATGGATGGAACTTTTTTGAAAACTGAAAAGCTGCTTTGGCTAATGATTGAAATTAGCAGCTCTTTCTTACTTCTTTACAGGATCTTTCTACATGCCCTGCGGACGAAAGGAATGCTCCGTTAAGAATGATGATCTTCTTGACCTCAGGTCAAAGGAGGAAAAGGATGATCTTCATGACCCCAGGTTAAATGAGGAGAATGAACTTCTTGAATTCACATCACTACATCAGAGGAGCTGAGTCGGTTTACCAGTCAATTATCTGTAGAGAACCTTATTGGAGTCACTGACTTAGAAAGCTCTATCGTGGGAAAATGCCCATTGCTTCTGATCAATGTAAAGTTACTAAGGATGTTACCGTCAAGATTCTGGTTGAGGATGAAAGGAACTATTGTGCGCGAATGCCCACTGATGATTCTGTTCTAGGTAAAGCTCTGGCTTATTATGAAAGGAACTATGGACTCGTAGACACAGGGGCGGACCCACCTTATACCAAAGGGGGTCGCCCGACACTGCTTCATTGAAATTTTTTAGTATATATACATATACAAAAATCTTAAAAAATAAAAAAAGAAACTACACATATTATTAATGACACTACTTACACAAGTTTGTTTCGTGGCTCGTTGGTTTGCACCACGAGTGAAACTGCTATTCCCTTCAGCGTGGCAGGTTGGAATCTCACTAACGCGAAATTTCATTTTTATTTTTGGGGCGTTTTGAGAAAAGTTAATCAAAAGATTTGAACCTCCTACCTTTCTATTCCTAGTTAAATTAGCCAAAAATAAATCAATTGAACTAGAATACAACTTATTACCTATTATAAAATTTTTATTACTTGTTCAAATCGAAATTGGACACAATAATAAGTTATAAAGTAAAACCTAAGTTGAAAAGAAACATCAAAGTCTGTAAATTGCAAGTGCGGTTATGTTGATGGCTTGATGCTAATGCGGTTTTCGTTTAGTTGTTAGTAAACTTTTCTTTTTATCTTTCATCTTATAGTTTTAGTTGAAATTTCTTGAATATTCATCAACTTTTTATAGATTAAATTTCTTGAAATTGTTTAAAGTTGTCTAATTTATTTATGTTTGTAATTCAGATCAAATCAATTGAGAGATATTATTCTAAAGTATCTTCGAAGCTTTAAAAATCAAGTTCAACATCTCAAAATTCTTTTAACTTAGAAGAAGAAAACACTAATGAGTTGGAACAAAGCCAACAACATAAAATAGTTGATTTAACTTCCTTAAAATTTGATCCCGGAGAAAGTTACCAATTCAAAAATATCATCTAAATGACCGTGATGCAATAAAAAGAATGTATCTTCAAAATGGTCCTTTTTGACCTCAAAATCATCAACTTCCCCAGTCAATTTTTTATGGTGACTTCCGTCGTTTTAATTATGAATGATTTCGTGAGTATGATTGGTTGAGTATAGTGTAACAAAAGATGTGGCATTTTGTCCGACATCCGTTATGGTCGTCATTCAATTGAAAGAATCTCCGTTCCAGAACCGTACGTGAGACGACCCTTCTATCTAGATCGATGATTCTATCGAAAGTCTTGCAAGCAACCTACACTAAGCTAAGCGAGCTAGAAGCTAAAGTGAATCTTTTTTGGCATCTTTTTCTTTGCTTTGACCGCGACTTCTATTCACTCTTTATGAGCTTTGGTCACTAGCTCCGTAGGTCCCTAAGTATCGGTGGGCGAGAGGAGAAGTGTTGTTTGCAAGCGAACCCAATAATGCCTGCAGGAGGCGGATTTGGTACACTCTTTCCTCGGATAGAGCGCACGAGATAGCAATGACAGGAGATTGACCGGTCGGGGTCAAGTGATCTCAGGGGTTTAGGGGTGTTTCTCCTGCTGCGGTCATTTTCTGGTTGAAGGGTTTGCTCGGTTTTTACCTACTATGCCTTTCACCAGGTGAGCAAAAAGTAGTTACCTTTAGCCCGGTCTTCCTTATTAATTATTGATTGGTTTTCTTGCTCCCGCTTCCTCATCTGCGCTCATCAAGCCAACTTTGCTCTTTGGGAGGTGAAAGAGCCCTATTGCTATTTGTTTAATGATGAAATCATTAATCAAGAAGGAGGCAATGTATTTTCAACCATGGAGTTTACAAGTTGGAATAAGAAGTGCAGCCTAGATGTGCATATTAGTAAACCAAAAAGTGTTCAGAATCAATCAAGACGACATGGTGAAGATTTATTGAGACAAAGACAATCCATTCAAAGTTCATTTGCTAAACAATGTTTTTGTATCAATTATTATTATTTATTTATTTTTATATATCAACACCACTTACAAAAAATCCTGCGTACGCCACTGCGTAGACATGATGACGAACTGCCAAGATTGGAGGTTTGTGTCTATTTTGTGGTTGTGTACCCATATCCTTTGCTTCTTTACATTAAATGAGTGTTCTCTTAGTTTGTGCTTACTCGGAAAAATTGTTTGTGCTGGTGTAGGATGAACTGAAATTTTTGCAAGCTCGGGGCAATCCCAACTTAATGAAAGTTGTTGGATATTGTCGCAAGGAGATTGTGGGCGTTGGTTATGATATTAATCCACTTGACACCTTGCATAACATGATTTCCAAGGTGCCCTTTTACTTTCACGTCTAATTTACTCATCTTTTATGCAGACTTAACCTTATGTATTTTCTGTTGTAACTTCATCCGCTATATATAGCTATATTTTGGTTAAAACCCAAGGCGATTGTGAATCCTTTGAGCAAAGGATCTGTAGTCATTTTTTGATGATTAAGAAGAAGGAGGCATGCAATGAATCTCTTTATCCAAGAATCGGTAGAAGAGATACAAACATCCCAATTACTTTTTTGGCTTTGATTGTTCATATGACTTCAATTGGCTGCGGATGGTCAAGACTGCCCTTGAATTAGCTCGCTTGCTTGCTTATCTACATGATAGGAATCAATCATACCTGATTCACAACTTCACTCCATCTCACACAGTGCAATATCGTAATTACATTTTGTTGGTGCACATCACATCATTATATTTGGCCGTCGAGACTCTATTATGTTGTATTCAGTAATTAGTGAGTGACTAAATGTATATGGTGATAAAATTGAAAAATCAAAGGAAATCATCGTCATATACAATACAAACCATCGTATATAAATACAAAAAAATTATTAGTTGCGAATTATACACATGTGGCGAATTAGACAAACGTAACTAATTATACAAATTCGAAGTCATCTCATGTAATTAATGGTTAATGTTAGTCGCGAGTGATAATTATAACAAACTATAACTATGATGACTAATTAAGTAGTATAAGTTTACTTAACCGCGTGATTTACTTTTGTATACAACCACTCAAAAATAGCTTAATTATGCTCCATAGCTATAGTTTGCTAATTATGATTCATAGCTACATGTTATAAGGAGTGTTGACACCCAATTTTGACCCTCCACGATAATAATTGATTTCCGAGCTTCCTAATTTCCAAACGATTTAGAATAATTAGTCTTATACAATTCAAATAGTTTCAAGGTTATTTTAAGTAATTTCAATCGAATTTTATAGTGTTTTGAATCATAAATATATTTCATATAGTTATATATGTAATTAGTATATTTGTTATAAATATTTGAAAATCATATCAAAAGGATTTTGTTTTATTAATTTAGTTTAGTTTAAATCATAATTGCAATTTTGAATTAATTAGTTTGTATTTAGATTAAGAGAAAAGACATAAAGTCACCACTAAAGTTGTCTCGTATTTGCATAAAGACACCTTAACTTTGGAAGTGTCCTATCATCCCACAAAACTTTTTAATATCTTTGTAAATGGGCCATTTTGACCCATTCCCTCGTCTGGGTTGTTACCACGCACATGAGGCGCGTGATGTAGTGTTTTTACTGCCATTAACCAGTTTAAAAGTGCCACGCGAGAGCGAGTTCATGAAACCCACGGCCTTCTCTGCAACAACCGCCCACTTTGATCTATTCATCGGGATTTTAGGGGATTTCAGTTGAAATCTTGTAAAAAACAGCATCTTTTCCGCCTCTTGGGGAAGAAAAAAATTCGAATGGGGTTGAATCCGGATTGACAATTTTGCCCCAAGCTACTCCGAAAATTCACTCGCCTCTTCCAAATCGTGAGCTCTAATTCTCCCCCTATATATACCCCCTCTTTCTCCATTGTTCAAAGAGGGGATTTTTAGAGAAAAAATACACAGAGTTACTTGAGCCAAAAATAGTAAGAATACAAATCAAACACATTTGAAATCGAAGAGAGATTAGTGCGACTATAGTGCGGTTTCCTTGCTCATTCCTAGGAATCCTCGTAATCTCGTTTCGGTGGTGAAATTATCTTTCTTGGCCAGCTTGTTTTGCTCAGTTCGCTGCACCTTTAAAGGTAATACTCATCCTTCAATTCAAAGTGTCGTTGTTTGATTTTTGACTATGTGAAGCTGTCCATATGTTATTATTTGGGATCATGTTTTGGCTTGTTGTTGATTTCAAATCAGTAGTATAGTTTTTTTTTTATGTTTATTCAAGTTATTTTTTGGTTCCTTCCTCTCTCGTGTCAACTCGTTTTTTTCTGTTCAGTATGATTGTTTGTTTTTGGCTATTAATAAGAGCTGGGGCTATTTGTTCTCTTTTGTATTTAGTCCGAAAGGTGACTTGAATATGTATGTGGATGTTGGGAGGCTGGCCATTGTCTACTACAGTTCTTATTTTCTTGTCTTTCATAGCATTATTGTGTTTAAGTTCAAAATGTTGTATTAGTCTTAGTGTGTTCTCATAGCCAGCATTAATGTTTAATGCTCAACGTCATATTCTTCTTTCTTTCACCCCTAGTTGAATGAAGGAAACAATACATCGAGATTTTGAGCATGTGTCTTGTATTCGTCGCATTTCGGTAGGGGCATCAGAATTCTCAAAGTATAACGGAGGATATTTAGATACCATTTATGATAGTTTGGGGGTATATTTGTCCTTTTTCCCATAAATAAATAGGGATGCTAGAAGGGAAACTGGATGATGGAACTGAAACGTGTATTGACAGGGTGGTCTTCTCCCACTTCAGGTTAGACACATCGTACAAGTATTTAAAATTTTAAATTCCTTGTAATACACATGTTAGGCCATTATTTCAAGATACATATGTAATTTGTGGGCAAAGGAGGTTGATGTTTCTGTTCAACTAATTGATGTTTTAACATTCTAACTTCTAGGGCACATATAACACTTTCCTGTACAAAGTGTGGTCAAATAATCAATAGAGAACATGTAGCAAACGGCAACAACAATGTGTTAAAAATAAAAGTACCTTTCTAACTTCACTAAGTAGGGGTAAACTCTCAACACAGGATCTGGGAATAATTAGGCAAGAAATTGGAGAAGTAAAAGGAGCACGTGATAGAGTAGGAAGATAAGGAAACAAATCTTTAATGATCAATAGGCGATGTATATCTAAATTAATCGAAGTTGGTAGGTATATATTTGCTGACACCAGCTAATTATCATTCTGTCCCTTTCTCATATATAGTCCTAATCACTTAGTAATTAATTAGGATATGATCTACACATGCTATAATACTGTAGTTCCTGTATTTAAATGACAACTATATTTAAAAGTGTAAGGCGTGATAGGGATGTGTCTCTCTACGTAATCCTTCAATTTTTTATTTTTATTTTTCGGTTGTGATATACCACACAACCACCAACACTCTCCAGCTACGTACACACCAACCTCCCCAGACCCCATTTGCAAAATTGAGTATGCTGTAGTATGGAAAATAATGAAAAAAAAAATTGTTCTTTCACTCAGATATGATACCAAAAAGATGAAACTTTCTGGATATGCTGTGTAGAACGACCCTCTAGGCAATAAAAGAGGAAATTTGGATGCTACCTCCTGCAATAGATTTGCTACATAGAGTGCAGGTAATGGGGTTTGCTCAGCCGTCTTTAACAGTTAACAAGATATTGTTGCCACAACATAAATCAGGGCCAATTTTCCAAGAAAACACAAGGGAAAAATTTCATGAGATAATCTAACCAACAAACCCAATCAGTTCATGCAACATTTGAACATGATTTAGTCCATCAACAGGAATGGTCATACCATGAATTTTATCTGCCTAGCCGATATGGGAACATAAATATTTGTAGACACAAGAAAAAAAATTTATGATATACTATCTTTTCAGTTGGATTTCTCACTTACCGGCATAATAAGTTAATAACAGAGACATACAACCATTGGTCGCAGATATGTGAGGATAACATATTACCCATGGAAGAAAATTGTTGTAAAATTTGAAGAACATATTTGAAATTTTGAAACCTTACTGTTAGAATAGTTAAGGTTTATTATCATTGAAATTCAATTTCATCTTAATGCCAGGGAAATTAAGGAGAGAGAAGAAGAAAAGGTAAGAGCGATGGAGAAACTAGTAGGAAAAAAAATGGACAGATTCAAAACATGAAAACACCCTCACTTTTTGTTTCAAAAAACCAAAAGTAGATGCAAACACTCTTTGAGCATCATAACATAATTTGTATTTTTTTAAAATCTCTGTCAAAAATGAATTTCAAGAATCAAAATTCATCATGGTATCCAATAAAAATTTCCCTCATACCATGGAACCTACATATTTCTCCCAAATCAATCGATTAAAACAAAGCAAGACAATAGTGCTTATATATAATATATATCTAGTAAGTAGGAGTAATACTTTATATGAATGTCATGGCAACATTTAACCGTGTGCAGTGTGCTCCTTTTTAGTAAATTCATTAAACAATAACCCCCATTAATTTCGATAAACCTTATAGGTTGCAGATGCAAATTCTTTCAAAACCAGTTACAATTCTATAAATGTAGAATGAGTACACTAAATACGCAAATGAATGAATAACAGAAAACAAACAAAGACAAATAGTAATTTCTTAAGGAAATAAAGTGCCTCTTTATACCATCTATAGTGGAGTGGAACACACAATAATTCCACAATAAAATATATAGTAGAGTTTAAACAAACACAAATAAGAGCATTAATTAGACACTTGTAGTATAGTTTCATTTTCCTTTACTTTTACTCAAGTTTAAAACTTTCGTCCTAATTAAATTATTATCCATGTGGATTTGGACATACAATTATTGTATATCACTATATAAATTTTAGGGGGGGGGGGGGTAAGATAAGCACACAACATTGAAACAAATCGTTATGATTTCTTAGTGGAATAGTGTGTTTTACACCTAGGGTATTATTTAATCAAACTTTATATTAATCAATGTTTTACACTTTTAGTTTTATTTTGTTTAAAATACCTTCCGAAAAAAATTAGTTTTTTTTGGTTAACTGTCTATTTTTCATTTATAATCAGAACTGTACAATTACAACCAAAGCAGTATTGGACTACCTGCTCACTCATCAAAACTAGTAATCTACTAATCTATAGTCAAACAATACAAGTAATTAGTATAGATCAGTGATACATTCCAACTAAGTCTAGGCAGATACCAAGGATAGGCGTTAAGTTGTAGTGTAATCTGCCACTTTGCTCTGGTTTGGCTCTTGATCTGAATATGGATCACGATCTCCTTCAGCACTTCAACTCTCACTCTACCATTCTCAAATTTGATCCTATTCCTTTCTCTCCAAATCACATACACTAACATACCAAACACACTACTTGCAATTTCAGCTCGCCCTTCCTTCTTTGCCATCAGACACATCCATCGTAGTTCAGTCTCCCAACACTGTCTACTCCACAATGACTTTGTCACCTGACATTCAAAGAATAGATGGCCAAACGTTTCTAGTGTCAACGCACAATAGGCACAATCAGGAGGTACTTGGATTCCAAATTTCATCAGTCTATCTACAGTTGCTAATCTCTTATGTACTGCTAGTCATACAAAAAATTTAAACCTGGGATGTATTTGGGGATGTAATGTTATGGCCCTCCAATCAGCTTTGGGGAACTGAGGCAGTAAAGTCGTGTACATCTTACGCATTGAGAATTTATCGCCTAGTTGGATTGCATCAAAAGCTGATCTTAGATCACCTTGCCTTGTCTGACCTTGTAGAATCCAAACCCTAGAAGCCAATATCTTCCTCACAACCCAAGAAGCATTCTTAGGTATTTGGAATATTTCAATGTCTTTCCTTCGTATAAAATAATTGTGTACCCATTGTATCCATAAACATTCTTTATTCTTTGCTATGTTCCATAGTTGTTTCAAAATGGCAGCTCGATTCCAAAGGCATAAGTTGATAATATTCAATCCCCCAGCTGCAAGGGGTTTACATATATTCTCCCAAGACACCAAAGCTTTCTTTGATATAGTAACTGCACCCGTCCATAAGAAAGTTCTACAAATTTGTTCAATACTCTTCATCACTTTCTTAGGAATCAGAAAAATCTAGGACCAGTAAGATTGCACCCCAAACTATACTGATTTAATCAATTGTACTCTCCCCGCATAGGAGAGTAATTTAGCGGACCAACATGTTACATTTGCAGTGATTTTCTCTATTAATGGAAGAAAGTGGTTGACACTGAGCATTTAATTTAGATGCTAAAGAAACTCCTAGATATCTGAATGGTAGCTTACCTTCCACCTATCCCAGCTTCTCAAGAATAACTTGTTTAGTGTGATCATCAACCCCAACAATATATAAAGAACTCTTATCTACATTTGCTTGTAATCCAGAAGCCTTGGAAAATCTCATGAATGCTGCATTTAGCAACCCAACAGAAATAATATCTGCCCTGCAATACATCAAGAGGTCATCTGCAAAACAGATAAAACTCCTATAAAATTAAAATGTGTAGTTGAAAATCCGAATATAAATTAGGGTACGGGTCTTTTGACCATTTTCTTTTTTATTTTTTTTATCCTAGTAAGAAACGCGTGAGATTTTAAAAAAAAAAAAAAAACAAGTAAAAAGAAACCCCTATTTTATCTTCGCCAGTTTCTTCCTGAAGATTTCACCGCTTCTAACTGGAAAAAGATCATGTTTCGCCGTCGCCGGAGCTCTATTGGTGTGTATCTTCCAACCTTCTCTATACTTTAGGTTATGCATTCCGATTTATTTGCTTTTTTAGGGTTTCGATGTATATAGTATAGATAAGAAACGTGTGAGATTAAAAAAAAAAAAAGTAAAAAGAAACCCCTATTTTATCTTCGCCAATTTCTTCCTGAAGATTTCACCGCTTCTAACTGGAAAAAGATCATGTTTCGCCGTCGCCGGAGCTCTATTGGTGTGTATCTTCCATCCTTCTCTATACTTTAGGTTATGCATTCCGATTTATTTGCTTTTTTAGGGTCTCGATGTATATAGTATAGTATATTTGAGTATTTTCAATTGCAATTGTTTCTGTTCTTATTCTTTTTTGATTGTATGCTTCCGGTGGCAGAGATACAAAATATGTGACATTTTGTGCTATAGATTGGAGCAGTTCCACTAAAAGAGAAGAGAAATGCAGTTATAAAATTAGGTTTTCATTCAATTTAGATAGCTAACTAGGAAGAGCGATTTAAATCCGATATCTAACCAACTCTGAAAATTATAACAATAAGAACTAAATGCCAATTAAATCAAGGATGGAGTCCTATAGATGAAACTTTTTTAAAAACTAAAAATCTGCTTTGGCTAAGGATTGCAATTAGCTCTTTCTTTGATGTTAACGCTGTGAGACCTTTCTCACTTCTTTACAGGACCCTTCTACCTGCACCGCGGACGAGAGGATTGTCCCGTTAAGATTGATCATCTTAACCTCAGGTCAAAGGAGGTATGCCTCGTTGAGGATGGTCTTTTTGACCCCAAGTCAAATGAGGAATGCCCTGTGGAGAATGAACTTCTTGAATTCACATCAGAGGAGCTGAGTCGGTTTACCAGTCAATTTTCTCCAGAGAACCTTATTGGAGTCACCGACTTAGGAAAGCTCTACCGTGGGAAAATGCCCATTGCTTCTGATCAAGGTAAAGTTGATAAGGATGTCACCGTCAAGATTCTGGTTGAGGATGAAAGGAACTATCGTATGCTAATGCCCACTTCTGATCAAGTCAAAGGTCTGGTTGATGATAAAAGGGACTATGGGATTCGTATACATGACAACGAACTGTCAAGATTGGAGGTTTGTGTCTATTTTGTGGTTATGCACCCTTTTTCTCTTGCTTCCTTACATTAGTTAAGTGTTCTCTTAGTTTATGCTTACTCGGAAAAATTGCTTGTGCTGGTGTAGGATGAACTGAAATTTTTGCAAGCTCCAAAGATTAGGGGCAATCCCAGCTTAATGAAAGTTGTTGGATATTGTCCCAAGGAGATTGTGGGTGTTGTTTATGATATAAATCCACTTGACACCTTGCATAACTTGATTTTCCAAGGTGCCCTTTTTACCCTCACATCTATCTTTACTAATCTTTTATGCAGACTTCACCTTATGTATTTTCTGCTGTTAACTACATGCGCTCTAGCTATATTTGTGTTAAAACCCAGTGGCAATTGTGAATCCTTTGAGCAAAGGATCTGTAGTCATTACTAGGCCAAGTAGCTATAACCACAATAGAACTAGTGAGGAGGAGGCATGCAATGTATCTCTTTATCCGAGAATCAGTAGGAGAGACACAGACATCCCAATTACTTTTTTGGCTTTGCTTGTTCAGATGACTTCAATTGGCTGCAGAGGGTCAAGACTGCTCTTGCATTAGCTCGCTTGCTTGCCTATCTGCATGATAGGAATCAATCATACCTGATTCGCAACTTGGCTCCATCTCACATAGTTGTTGACCAGGTGCAGTATCATAATTACATTTTGTTGTTTGTTTGGTGCACGTCCCATCATTATTTCTGGCCTTCGAGTTTCTGTTATGTTTTATTAAGTAATTCGTGAGTGACTGAAGATTTTTTGTGTTCCATCTCTCCAGAATTTCACCCCAGTTCTATTTGAGTTTGGTATGTTAGTTGGAGGGGTTCTGGGTACTACAGTGGATGAATCAGATATGAGGATTGGTCCTTATGGCTACATTGATCCATTCTATAGTTACAATGGTCCTGGTATGAAATCGAGTTATCTTCTTTTATTTCATTGATTTTTTTATTTTTTTTTTGTCGTTGATGAAGTAAGAAATGTATTAATAATAACAAAGCATCCAGAGGACACAAGATTTACAGAAGTAGGGATAGTCAGCTCTAGAAAGGGCAAAAATAAAACTTATCATAATACAAGAGAGCTGACAAGATCCAAGAATTGTTCAGGGTTATACAAAGGAGTAAGGTCAACCTAACTATAAGAAGTAAGAGTAAGCATCTGCCCTTATCAAAAGTTGATGTCTGACTTTGACTGTGTATGAACCATCCACGCTGTTACCCCATTTGAGCATGTTATTTTTCAGAAGGTTGACAGCAGTAGACAGTAAAGAATGTTCAGAAGGAGAGCATCCAGACTAGCCTAGATTCAGGGGATTAGCATAATGATGTCAATAAATAGTTCAGAAACACTAGCTGAACAAACACAGTAAACCTAGCAGAAAGAAATTCTCCAGGACTGAATAATTCATAATTGGTAGTATTATGACAACAAACTCCCCAGAACTTCAGGCCAGTGCTTAGTAAAGCATAGGGAAGACAGAAGAAGTTAGCTTTGACTCCTTGACCTCCCCATAGCTAGCATGCTCCTTTGCGACATACACAAGTCCAACAATAATGCATGATTTCAATCCTAGAAGAAGTTTTTTGATGTATTGCACCAAAATCTGCATTAAACAAAGATTCAAGTTAATATCTGATTTCAAAGAAACAAGATATCCCATACTGCAACTAGAAAGCAAACAGCATGGATGGAAAGTTTGGATTTCCTTTGGAACAGTACATTGGTTGGGATTGGGGTCAAAGGTGGGTGATAGACAATCATCTGATTGATGTGGGACATTCTTTGCATTAGTTGCTTTTTGGCAAGTTCGTTATTCTTTTTATTTATCCTATTGGAGTTCTTTTTTTGATTGCCCTAACCATGTTTATAAAATGCATTGCAGCTGCATACACTGTAAAGTTTGATGTCTATGCATTCGGTGTTTTGCTCTTTAATCTTACAAGCAAGAGAGCTCTTGACAAGGAAAAATATACAGGGACGGAAATTAAAAAGTGGGCCGTGAATGAGTACAAGTCCAGGCATTCATATGTAGACCTAAGTTTTCAGGATGATGCCGACTTTGATCGTCGGGATGGACGTAAAATTACAGAACTTACAAGGCAGTGTATGGATGGAAAACCAAATAAACGGCCAGAAATGAAAGAAGTTTTTGAGCGTCTGAAGGGCCTTAGGTGTTCCGTGGCAGCAGCATGGTGAGATAGGGGTGTGGAGAAGAAACCAGTTCTTTCTATAGAAACTAATGTGCGTCTTTTTGTGCTTGATCTTTGTCGACTTCCAAAATATGTTACCTTCAGATGTTTTCTTTTAGCTATCAAGTTGTCCGTTGGATTTAATTTATGTTTCTGTTTACCACGTACCACAGCAAACGGCAGAATAAAATAGAGGTACTATGCTAGCTAACAAAATTTTAACAATGCAATTACAGTCCACATTGTCAACTCCATAGTTGAAAATTAATGTTGAACGATTGTGATCAATTCCACCAGTCCCTTGTTATTTGAGAATATTCAGTCCCAATCAACTCTCCATTTCTGTCTCACGCCAATTCTCTCCTATATTATTGTACCATCATTCAACCATTTTTTCTTGACTTGAGTGATTTTGTACTCAAATTCAAACATATTTTCATGAAATTCCTGCCTGACTTAATAGGCATTTTGTCTCACAAATTGTCTGTTTCCAGATTTTTCTACCCCTCCCCCACTTCCCTCTGGCTATATTGGATCCGGCTCTGGCCCTTTTCATCGGTGTAATTAAAGCATAAATGAAAATATATTCGGTTATTCAATAGGACTTGATAGCTTGTACCGGGCGACCTATGATCTTCGACTGTGTTTTTTTTTTTTTTGTATGTAAAACTTGATATTTGCCTGAAAACTTCTTATATCTAACATATTGTAAGGAACATCTTGATGTATATTCAGAGAGACAAAATCCTTGACTGCTTGAAACATTTTGTTGTGGTCTATCACCTAGCCTCCTTCCCATGAGTTAGAAGTCTAATGCCGGCAAAATGAGCTCATATTTTGGTAGCCCGCCCATATTTTTATGGGTTGGGTGAGTGATTTTATACATGGGTAAAGTATGGATGGATATCCATATTTAACCCATAAAAATATGGGTAAACTATGGGTAAAATATGGGTAAAATATGGATTAGTCAAATGGGTTAAGCTTCTAACTTTTATTTACTATAAATTCATTATATCACTAAAAATATTGTAATTTCTATTGTTTTTTATGTTCTTCTATAGAACTAATTATTTTTCACTATAATTGAAAAGGTGAAGTCTTTGGCCCTCCAAAAATATATATTTTAAATGTACATTTCTTTTGTTAATTATAATTATATTTTTTTATTTGTTTTATTTTTTTGACTTTGATACAATAAAACTAAATGAAGCATTTTCAACATATTTCATCTAAAAAAAGACAAATATTTTTCTCCATGTTGAATTCTTAAGTAGAGTTGCTCATGAAAATATGGGTAAATATGGGTAAACTAGTATTTTACCCAACTCATTTCTTACCCAATCCATTTTTAGTTTTTACCCATATCATATATGTGCGGGTTGAATTATTACCCATTTTATGTTGACCCATTTTCAACCCGCCCAAATTTGACTCAACCCGCCCATTTGCCACCACTAGTTAGGGCATCTCCAACCCTATCCTCTATTTTACTCTCCAAATATAGAGTTATCTATTTTTTCAGACAACCAACTCCAACTTCAATAATCTATTTTACTCTCTAAAAAAGAATATTTTTTTCTCTCCTCAATATTATATTATTATTTCTATTTCATTCTTATTTTCTTATTTCATAATATAAATCTTTTATTTCTTTTTTCCCAAATAATTACTTTATATAATTTTTTATGTGATATAAAATTATATTTTATTCTAAACTTTTAAATAACATAAATTGCAAGAAAATATAATATAATACATAAATTAATGGATAGATTCAAATAAAAGTGACATACAATTATATAAACACTCAATTTCAAAATTATTACGTTGCTCCCATAAATGCTCTATTACAGAGTTCAAAATGAGCATTTTTGTCCTTAATTTTTTTATGTCTAGCTAAAAATTGTTCAAACCGGAGATTTTAAGTCTACCTAATTTTTTTCCGAATAGTGCTAAATTTGGAAACGACCTACCGAATTACTAAATTATTGTTGTGATAAATTAATTATTATGTTATGTATTGTATTTTATCTTGTATTTAAATTATTATGTTATGTATTGTATTGTTATCTTGTATTTAAATTATCATATCATGTGTTGTATTTTTAAATTAAATTTTTCATCTTGCCATTTTAATTTTGTGTATTCTTTATGATGAAAATTAGAAAAAAAAATTAAAATACTATTAATTTAAAATTAAAAATAGTATATATTTTTTATAAAAATATTATATTACATTTAAAAAAAAATTATGAATATTAGATAATTAATTAATGAAATTATATGTAACATAATATGTTAATTAGAAAGTAATAGAAATAATAATAAAATAATGAAAAAGTGAAATAGAGAGTGTGACCAGTAGTTACTATTCAACTCTCTAAATTTGAAGAATAGAGAGTGATTTGGAGGTGAGTCGGAGTGCCCATTCTCTATTTTACTCTCCAAATATAGAGAATGAAGAGTAAAATAGAGGTGGGTTGGAGATGGTCTTAGAACAATGAAATGAAGAGTAGCCGAGTAGGTATATCTACCTACAAAAACAGGTGTAGAATTAGTTGTAAGGAAATCTTTCCTCATTGAATATAACATTTCTATTCACAAAAAAGTGAGTGAGTATTGAGATTAAATAAGATATAGCCTTTTTGTAATTCTGAGTATCCAACTAATCTAGTCTTGGATTGCATTTTATCATGTTTGAGTTGGATGCTTGGCATGACATAAACAACCTAAAACCCTGAGATGACTAAGAGTAGGTTTCCTATTGTATAGCCTCTCATAAGGTCTTAAGTATCCGTAACTGTCATGTTTACAAAAGTTGTACCAGTTGATGCAACAGATTTTGATTCAGCATGTGAACTATCTGATCATATTCTTCCTTTGTGAATGGACTGCCCCCTCCTGCATACATTTGACTAAATGAATTCTGACTAACTGCACTTGCTCCATGACCACTAGTACTTGCCATATTATAATCAAATGATCTTGATCCTTGACCACCAGATTCTTTCCATAAGACATAAGACATTTGTATTTTTCCCATATCCAAACAGTGGTTGTGTCATCACATTTCGATTCTGATTAGTCTTTAATTCATTATCCTCAGCTGAGACGTTACCAGTTTCATTGCTTCTTTTCTTGTACTTAAATAATTCTGCTGGATAACCAACTATATATCTTGAAATGGTTCTCTGCTGTGCCCTTTAATTTTTCATACATCACAGAAGAGGTTATAGTTTCTTTGATTTTCATGAGACCAGTGCATTGCACTTTCTTAGTTGCCATATCTTGAAACTAGACTAGAGATAAGAATAATTCACTCAGAAAGTCATTCATTGTTCACTCAACTTTATTTTATAACTCAATTTGGAGTAGTTTAGCTTAGAAAGTCATTCACTTATAACTCAAAAGTCACTCAACTATTAATGTATTTCATTTAGAATGTCATCCAATCAATTTAAATATGTTTTCACTAAATTTTGTTCAAACGTAATTCTCATTTTATTTTATTTTTTAAATAATAAAATATCCATTTTACTTAGTAAACATGTTTCCAGTTATGAACATAAGATAATTTTGCTTTAGGAAAATTGGTGGAATATCACATTGGTCTAGTTTGTTCAATTAGTGCTTTGATTAGTTGATCGGGCGATTAATTTCTCTTTGACATAGTACAGTAGTCCTAGCAACAATTAGAGTTCGGAGTATTTTGACAAATTAACAAATCAGAGTCGACGTGTTATATTGTGTAAATAAGTTTTTAGATTAATTTTACATGAAATTAACTTTAATAATACAAACTTCTTGGGCTTAAAGAAAGGAATGATTTTAACTTCTCCATCTTAACTTTAAACTTCTTGCTCTTTTTATTTTCGAGCAAAAAAGAGAAATAATAAGTATTATACCGTTGCAAGAAACAAAAAAGTCACATTAATAATTTTCATAAAAAGGAAGAAAAAAAAAAGGAATTTTGTCAATATAACAGAAAAATAAGAGAAAAGAAAAATACTAGAATGGAAAATGAAAGAATTTTGCCAATTATTGTTATGCGTTTTTCAAGAAATTTAAAATTAAATAGTTATAGCGGGGTTCAATAAAATAATTAAAATGAACACGTTACTATTTCTTGAAATTTTAGTTTGAAATAAAATTATATCTCACAAATTTAATTAAAAAATCACTTAAATATATTGGATGACTTTTGGGTTATAAAAATAAAGTTTGGTGACTTTCTGAGTGAAATATCAATAGTTGAGTGATTTTTGAGTTATAAAATAAAATTGAGTAACTTTTTATGTGAACTATTCAAAGCTGAGTGACTTTCTGAGTATTCAAAGTTGAGTAATCATATGAGATATTATCTCGATAAAAACTACCATGGTTAAATGTTGATACAATATTACGATATAACAAGTCGAACCAACTTCTAATCTAGGTAAAAAATGTTTTCTACTCCTTACCAAATTCTTTTAATTTCTTTTTTATAAGAGATATTTTACCCAAAGTACGTTTGAAAGTATATTGTCATGGTAAAAAAATGTGATTCGTGTACTATATATGTTGTTGTTAAGTGTTAAACATGTAAATTTTATTTTATACAGTAATTTTTACGAGTTACACTTTCCCTTATAATTTAACTAAATTTTGAGTAATTAGCCAAACAAATGTTAATTATTTATGGATGTGAATTAGCTTGTTTTGGGTAATTTAAAAAAATTAAATTATCAACATCAAATACTTTTAAGTATTGAAACCATTTTAAATAAGTTAACTATGTGTTACCCTAATAATCTCTTGTGAATTTCTTATTTGGACCCTTAAACTTTTTAAAGTAAAACACTAGAAATTTCTTCTATAAGACTGATGATTTGTTAAATAACGAAAATTAAGCGGATAAATAAAAATATACTAGTTAAAAGTTAACATAGCTATAGTTTGAATTAATTACAGCTCACAGCTCAATTTTAGCTGTAATTACATCATTTCTCTTCTCTCTCCTCTTTTATACATATACAAATACAAGTTATACATATACATATACAAATACAATTAGTCTCTCTCCACTCCCTAACCTCTCTCGCTCGCCTTTCTCCTCCCTTTCTCAATCTCGCTCGCCAGATATACAAGTACATATGTATACCAGTTACATATATACAATTATCTAACAGATATAAATATACAGTTCGTCTCTCTCCACTCTCTGTCCACTCTCGCTCACCTCTCTCCTCCCTCTCCCAATCTCGCTCACCAGATATACGTACAAATAAATATATGTATATATCACTTACATATATACAGTTATTTGACAGAAATACATATACAATTCGTCTCTCTCCACTCTCTGCCTTCTCTCGCTCGCGTCACTCCTTCCTTTAATATGTAGCTATGAATCATAATTAACAAACTATAGTTATGGAGCATATTAAGTTATTTTTGAGTGACTATAATATAACCTTATGATTACACTTGTGCAACCAAACAGTACATTTGTAATTAATTAATTGCACGTTAGCAAACAAACAGTTCCGCATAATTACTAGGTTGTGCAATTACTAGGCTGATAATTACTATCCTAATAATTACACCAATATTAATTACCTTGTTGCTTTCCAAAGAGAACCTTAAGTCATTTTTAGCTTTTGGTTTGACAATGTTAAAAACAACTTAAAAAAGTTTTAAATGACTTTAAAAAGATAAAAACAAAAAGTAGGTCTCCTCTTATTTTTTTATTTTTGACTTAAAAGTCATTAAGTTTGACTTTTCATTTTTTTGACTTAAAAACTATTTTTTTAAGGATAAACTACATAAATTTCGCTAGTCTAGGTCATAATTACTAAGATTACCGATACTTTCAAATATTACTTCCTCTACCATATTTCAAGCTTAGGATACACAATTTGGAATCCGCTAGATACATGTATCTGCTGAATTATAAAATCGAAATACGTATTTTATTTTTTAAATTAATTGGTTGTAACTGATTTCCTTAATTGGAGGAGTAATCGATGATTTTTAGAATACATGGGCAATTAATTATGGAAATTAAATTAATCAAATCTCTTAATATAGGGCAGAAATCAAGTAGTGTATTTATGTTTAATTAATTTCATTTATTATTTATTTATTATTCTTTGAAATGATAAATTCATTAATATTATTATTAATAAAGAAACAAAAATATGTATATCTTGGTCATGTAATTTGATTAATTTCATTTTATTACTCTTATAATAATAAATTCATTAATTTGTTGTATCTATTATATTAATAGATGATGTATCCTACAAACTAAACACTTAGATACATGAGTATCATACAAGTACATTCATATGTATCATAGAAATATCTAGTATTAATTTCGTGTATTTGTTATATGTATCTATTTATATGATCTAATTTTAATTTCATGTATCTTTTATATGTATCTAGTAGTAATTTGATGTATCAAATATCACTTTCATACATTATATTCAAAAACATGCATCTCGGATACATAGTAAGCATATACATAAATTATGTGTATTTAAATATGGAATGTAATTGAAACGTACGAATTTAGGAACAACTCACGATGTTAGAGTATCTGTCTTATCATTAATCCAAAAAAAAGTAAAAAAAAAATTCAACATTCTTCATTTTTTTTAACATCTGAATTTTTTTCTCACAGATACATATCTTAACTCATATACATCTACTCTTAACTAGATACATATACACCTATTGTGTATCCAACATTGTTGTGTATCTTATGATGTATTTGTATGTTAAGTAAAGCTTGGCATAATTCTTCCCCTTTGATTGAGTAGTTCCTATACTTAGATCTATTCTCGGCTTGAATGTTAACATATGAAGATTCAATCCATGCAATGAGAAACTCATGAGTAAAAATAACAAATAAAAGTTGTTTGATTTAATATAATATTGTTAATGGTAGTACCTTTAACAAGAATAATCTGATTTTGAGAATAACCAGCCATTAAAGTATTTGAGAAACACCAAAATCAAAAAATATAAAACCTAATCTGTAAAACTTTTAAAATTGAATGTCAGAACATTATGAACTTTAACTCAGATCCAAAACCAGGATACATCAGAATAATAAAATAATAGAAACAAATCTATATGTACAATATTGGTTTGAACATGCAAATATGTATTACGAGGATGAAGGAAAAAAGAGAGAGAAGATGAAGGAAGAAAAAGGGTTGGTGGACGTGTGGGTGGGGAGCGACAGATGTGAGATGTGATTTAGGTGAATATAAAAAATTTGAGTTGTTAATGTGGACCATTAATTAAGGAGTTTAAATTTAAGATAATTATTCAATAAAATATTTAAGGGATTTGTGTATCTAATTAAATCTTTTAAAATATATGGTATAGATATTAAAAGTGGTAGTATATGTAATTGTTTTAAACTAGAGGTAAATATAGTATATATGGTAGTGATGTATATGTAGTTATGTATTGTTTTCCTTTTTTTAAACCAATTTAAACGGGCTCTTAGTCGATAGGCTTGCATTTAAAGAAGAGCCAACTTTCACATATAGCAAACATAAAAATCATATTTGTATGTTATAGCTATAGTTTGCATAATTGCGCCTCATAGCAAATTCTATGTTCGCTATGAAGCTTTTGATTTATATAATTCGCTACAAACATCCAATTTTATACAAATTGTTCAATTTTGTATAAATTCATTTATACCTTGTAATTTGTATAATAAAATTTGTGTTTGTATAATTATAAGTGTATAGGACGAAAATATATGTATTTGTATTTGTATATACACTTTTCTCTCGTTTTATACAAACACAAACACATTTTATACATTTGATACCGAAATGTATAAAATGGCAAATTGTATACCGAAAATGGTTAATTGTATACCGAATCAGATGGCAAAAAAATGGGATGTTTGCTGCAAATTACAATTAAAATAAACTATGACTATAACATTTTATTTGAATTAATAGTTTGTTATTTCATACAATTTTCCCGAATAACCTTTTGCGTTCATACCTCCTTTTTTCCTTGTACGTATTTTCACTTTAACATGTTCTCAAGTAATTTTGAGCCTTTGTTTTGAATATCTTCCAATCCTCTAAAGTATTTACATGATGCAAAGCTCTTAAAACTCTTTATCTTGGCTTGGTGCGCATACACCAATAATTTTTAAATCAAGCTAGAAACCACATATGACAGAGTAAAAATGATATTCATGCTAAATAGGATAAGCGAGATTGAAATAGTTTGTGTAGGAAAATATGAGATTAGTGAATAGTCTCCAAAAAGATGTAAAAGGTTGGTTATAACAAAAGTTAGGAAGAGTAAAAGTAGATCGAAGTAAAACTAAGAAAAGTTGATTATATAAAACATGATATAAATATATATATATATATATATATATATATATATATATATATATATATATATATATATATATATATATCTTTAACTTACTAATCTTTGCTATTGTTAAGGGTGGGTGGGTATAGACATAGAAGATTGGGTAAGTATTATTTGAGAGACATGTTAAGTACACCGATAAAAGAAGAGAAAATTTAAGAAATTGCAAAAGAGAATAGACATGATAAATTTGTATAGCTATAGACAAGAATGATGATTTCTCTATCATACCCATATCTTTAGCCAGAGGAGATGTACACAAATGTAGGGTATCCTTATGTGTTGGAATGTATGCGTCCACCAGTGATCACGGGACCAGCTCTCTCGACAAAATAATAGTGCAGAAAATAAATAGCACAATGTAAATCAGGCACAAGAGTTTTACGTGGAAACCTCCTTGCTCAAGGGAGTAAAACCAAGTCCTGTCACACAGGATTTCCAAACCATTTTCACCAATCTTCTCAAGCAATAGCGAAACACTGTTTACAACCACAATCATGGGATTAACACCCTAATCCCACACTAAGTAATACTCCTATTACTTAACCGAGCCAAAGCAATAATCCTATTGCCCACTAAACCAACTAACTCTAGTTGATCTAGACTTTAAGAACCCCCAAGGCTAACTTTAGCCACCAACTCCAATCTCCAAGACAAGAGCTAAACAAGCAGCAACTCTGCTGCACCACACATCAACTACCTCTAGTTGACACTCCTAGGTAACTCTACCCAAGAGAACACAAAAACAATGGTGTAAAAAGGCTTGATCAAAACTTAGAAGATTCGACTAACTAACTCTAGTTAATACGACTCAAACTAAATATTTAGACAAGCAAATGATCTACTATCCTTTATAACTTAGGAGTAGATTTACAATGTAAGCACATAAGACATATTAACCACTGGACAAATTGATTCAATAAGACAGAGGTTTTGTTTAAGATTTTTGTATGTCACGTGAGTTGCACATCTCTGTTAAATTTGACAATTTTTTTTTTGTGTCATTAGGTTTTTAGGGTAAAAGACTAAATTGATAAGTTTTTAACATAGATAAAAGACTTTTTTCATAAGCTGCATATATGAGGGACAACAAATCAATCTAAGTCCATACATGAAGGACTATTTTGATCATTTTCTTTTTCGAAGTTATATAAATGCATAAACCTTTAACTTATTATGGCCAAACGCGTCCTAGTAAGAAACGCGTGAGGTAAAAAAAAAAAGGTAAGAAAAAGGAACGCTTGTATTTATCTTCACCATTCTCTTCTCGAAGATTTCACCGCTTCTATCATGTTTCGCCGTCGCCGTCGCTCTATTGGTGTGTATATTCCATCCATCCCTACACTGTTTTTCTAGGGTTTCGATGTTTATAGTATTGTATTGAGTATTTTGAATTGCTAGTTTTTCTTTTCTTTTTTGATTGTATGCTTCCGGTCGCAGAGAAAATATGTGATATTTTGTGGAATTTATGCAGCAGTTTCACGAAAAGAGAATAAAGAAAATGCAGATATAATCTTTAGTTTTTTCATTCAATTTTGATAGCTAACTAGGAAGAGGACTAAAATCAATCATCTAACTAACTATAAAAACTATAAAAATAAGAAGTAAATGATAATTAAAATCAAGGATGGAGTTTTATAGATGAAACTTTTTTATAAACTGAAAAGCTGCTTTGGCTGATAATAATGATGTGATACCTTTCTCACTCCTTACAGGATCCTTCTACCTTCCCTGCGGATGACAGAAATGCCCTGTTAAGAAGGATGATCTTCTTGACATCAGGTCAAAGGAGGAATGCCCCATTAAAAATGATCTTGTTGACCCCAGGTCAAATGAGGAATACCCTGTGAAGAATGAACTTCTTGAATTCTCATCAGAGGAGCTGAGTCGGTTTACCAATCAATTTTCTCCGGAGAACCTTATTGGACTCACCAACTTAGGAAAGCTCCATCGTGGTAAAATGCCCATTGCTTCTGATCAATGTAAAGTTACTAAGGATGTCACCGTCAAGATTCTGGTTGAGGATGAAAGGAACATTCGTGGGCAAATGCCTACTTTTGATCAAGGTAAAGTTCTAGTTGATGACCAAAGGGACTATGGGGACCGTATACATGACGGCGAACTGCCAAGATTGGAGGTTTGTGTCTATTTTGTGGTCGTGCACCCTTATTCTCTTTCTTCCTTACAATAAATGATTGTTCTCTTAGTTTATGCTTGAAAATATTGCTTGTGCTGGTGTAGGATGAACTGAAATTTTTGCAAGCTCCAAAGGTTAGGGGTAATGCCAACTTAATGAAAGTTGTTGGATATTGTCGCAAGGAGATTGTGGGTGTTGTTTATGATATAAATTCACTTGACACCTTGCATAACATGATTTTCCAAGGTGCTTTTACTCTCACATCTATCTTTACTCATCTTTTATGCAGACTTAACCTTATGTATTTTCTGCTGTTAACTACATCCACTATAGCTATATTTGGGTCAAATCCCAAGGCAAGTGTGAATACTTTGAGCAAGTGATCTGTAGTCATTACTAGGCCAAAGTAACTATAACCAGAATACAAATAGTGAGGAGAAGGTATGCAATGGATCTCTTTATCCGAGAATCAGTAGTAGAGACACAGATATCCCAATTAACTTTTTCTCTTTGCTTGTTCAGATGACTTCAATTGGCTGCAGAGGGTTAAGACTGCCCTTGCATTATCTCGCTTTCTTGCTTATCTGTATGATAGGAATCAATCATACGTGATTCGCAACTTCGCACCATAGTGGTTGACCAGGTGCAATATTGTAATTACATTTTGCTATTTGGTTGATGCGCATTGCATCATTATTTTTTCTAGTCGAGATTCTGTTATGTTGTATTCAGTAATTCGTGAGTGACTGAAGTTGTTTTGTGCTTCATTTCTCCAGAATTTCAACCCAGTTCTATTTGAGTTTGGTATGTTAGTTGGAGGGGTTCTGGGTACTACAGTGGATGGATCAGATATGAGGATTGGTCCTTTTGGCTACATTGATCCATTCTTTGCTAAATATGGTCCTGGTATGAAATCAAGTTCTCTTCTTTTATTTGCATCCAATATTTATATTTTAGATGATTTAAGAAGTATATTAATAACAAAGCATCCAGAGGATGCAAGATTTACTAAAGGATAGTCAACTCTAGAAAGGGTCAAAGGGCAAACATTAAAACTTATCATGATACAAGAGAGCTGACAAAATCCAAGAACTGTGCAGGAAGGTTAACCCAACTAAAAAGTAAGACTGAGCATCTGCCCTTATCAAAGTTGGTAATTGACTATGACAGATTATGAATCATCCATGCTGTTACCCCATTTGAGCATGTTATTTTCAGAGGGTTGACATCAGTAGACCGTACTCTGAAAGAATGTTCAGAAGGAGAGCATCCTATCAGCCTAGATTCAGGGGATTAGTACAATGATGTCAATAAATAGTTATGAAACACTAGCTGAACAAATCACAGTAATCCTAGTAGAAATAAACCCTCCAATACTCAATAATTGGTAGTACTATGACAGAAAAATCCCGAGAACTTCAGGCCAGTGCTTCGTAAAGCATAGGGAAGACAAAAGGAGTTAGTTTTGACTCCGTGATCTCCCCATAGCTATGCTCCTTTGTGACATACACATGTCCAGAACTAATGCGTGATTTCAATCATGGAATTAAGTTTCTTGATGTTTTGCACCAAAATCTGCATTAAACAAAGAATTTCAAGTTAATATCTGATTTCAAAGCAACAAGATGTCCCATGCATACTGCAACTAGAAAGCAAACAACATGCATGTAAAATTTGCATGTCCTTTGGAATAGGACAATGGCTGGGATTGGAGTGAAGGTGGGTGATAGACAATCATCTAATTGATGTGGAAAACAATAAGAAGACAACAGGTATCTGTTGCACAAAATGCAAGTAAAAAAAAGGTGCAACCCTAAATAGGAAAGACAACATTAACCCCAGAAATATGTAAAAATCACAAGGAAGACATGAATCTCATCCAACTTTAACCCTCTTAGCCTCTTTCGGCGACAGCAGTTCAAAAGGGAAGAGATTATGAGCAAGATGTATGAAACCTTCAAACCAGCTGTCATCGACCATCAACTGTAGAATCATTTCTGGATGACCTCCACTGTTAGAATAGCACAAAAAGGGTCGTTAAAGGCCCCCCACCAAACATTGACTAAGGGTATGGCTGTTTCCGACCGCTGTGGTGCGCTGGCCATTCATAAACTTTGGATGCTACCAGCTTGGGTGTAGGATTTGTCTGGTGAAATAAACCTCTGGAAATTTGGTTTTATCTTACCCAGAAATCTGAGAATCTTATTAGAAAATTTGCACCAACCTGCATTGTAGTATTCTGCCTCTGGCAGAATGTTTGCTTCTTTCTTTGCCCCATTCCATTTCTCGACTCTAATGGGACGTATTGTTATTATAATTTTGGTACACCCTATGTAAAATGAATTGTTGCTTTCTTCCCCATCTTCTATATAAGTCCCCTGTCCCTTTTGATGCTTGCTTCAAAGAATCACATACCCATTGGAGATTGCTTTCATTAAGCTTAATCGTGCTGATAAAACGATTGTTTTTCTCTGTAATAAGGAACTATTGGGATACCCCTTCACTAATGTCTAGAATATCAAAGGATTTGTCTCCTAAAGAGAGTCACCCTTTCCCCCATCCCAAAAGATGGCTGAGCCTAGGAGAGGCCTCGTCAGAGAGAGATTCAAAGAAAGAAAAAGTAGGTGCACATTTCCCAAGTCAGAGAGTAGAAAAGACATACACATCGAATATAACACTAACGAACTAGTTATTTTCATTGTTGCACCCAAGGGTGTGTTGCTTAGTGTGTCAATGAAGTGGAAAGGAGAACTATGAGGTCTTTAGATTAAAATTTCAACGGAGGCAAAAAAACAAGTACTGATTTTTCTCATCTGGCCAAGCTTTGGTGGGCAGAGTTATCGGTATTTGTGTCAGTGGGAGGTATTAGGTAAATAGTCAAGGTGCGCGCAAATTGGTCCTGTCACCATTGTCATAAAAGAAAAGAAAATAAAAGAATTAGTGTTATTTTCATTGTCACATGATAATACTTAAAAGTAAAAAAAATTCTTATAGTTGCCCACAACTTGTTTCCTTGGAAGCTGTTGGGCGACTTTTCTGAGCTGAGATCTCTAGGAACTGATGTTCTACTCAGTTTTGCTCTATTGTTTTTAATAGAAGTTGACATTATGTTTGAGATGAAGAGTGTGGAAGGAAAGAGAAAGAAAAGAGGCAAATGATTTGTACAAGGTTTGTGTTTAAAATGAAGAATCCTTCCCACCCCTTCCGTTCCTTTTTGCTCCAGTTTAACTATATATCCTTGAGTTTCCAAACTAATGGTATTTAGGCTTAGTTTGGTGTGAGAAAACTTTCGGTGATTAAAATATGTACTGCAGAGGTTATAGTTATTATTAGTTATTAAGTATTATTTATATATTATATTTTCTGTTGATTTCCATCATGCAATTTTGTTGTAGTTACCCTTGTAGTTTATGATGAGACATTCTTTGCATTTATTGCTTTTTGTCAAGTTCTTTAATCTTTTTGTTCATCCCATTGGAGTTCTTTTTTCAATTGCCCTAACCATGTTTTTATAAAATACATTGCAGCTGCATACACTGTCAAGTATGATGTTTATTCATTCGGTGTTTTGCTCTTTAATCTTATAAGCAAGAGAGCTCTTGATGCGGAAAAATATACAGCGTATGAAATTGATAAGTGGGCTGTGAATGAGTACAAGCAGAGGCGTTTATATGTCGACAAAAGTCTTCAGGATGATACCTACTTTGATCGTTGGGATGGACGTAAAATAACAGAACTTGCAAGGCAGTGTATGGATGATGAACAAAGGAAACGGCCAGAAATGAAAGAAGTTTTTGAGCGTCTGAAGGGTCTTAGGTGTTCTGCAGCAGCAGTATGGTGAGTTAAGGGTGTGTGGAGAAGAAAGCAGTTATTTCTATAGAAATTAATGTACATCTTGATCTTCGTTGACTTCCAGAATATGTTAACTTCAGATGTTTTCTAAGTAGTATATTTTAGCTATCAAGTTGTCCTTTGAATTTAATTTTTGGTTTTATTACATGTCTTGGTTAACCATGCGCCACAGAAACGGCAGAATATGATAGTGGTGCTATGCTAGCTAATAAAATTTAAACAATGCTATTACAGTCCACATTAAACTGTTGTGATCAATTCTATCAGTGCCTAATTATTTGAGAGTATTCAATCAGAATCAACCCTGAAAACATAATTTCTTCCATACTTCCTCGTCTGTCTCACGCCCTGGCCACATCAGCAATTCTATCCTATAGTATAGTATCAAATTAACATAAACTTAATGTGGTTTCAACCCCTTTTGCTATTGCTAAAGTGGTCTTTTTGCATGGATCCAACCATTTTTTCTTGGCTTCAGTGATTTTGCCCTCAAGTTCAACCATATTTTCGTGAAGTTCCTGTTTCTGCCTAATAAACTTCTGCTTCATGATCTGAACTTCAAACAAAAATTTACACAACTTGCAATGAAATGTATGGATAAGCGACAAAACAAACTATGAAAGAAGGAACATGTAATTATTCTATTTTAGTTAAAATGAGATTAAGAAAGAAAAAATGATTTTCTACTTATTTGTTAGCTAAGGTGATTTTAAAAGAAGCAAAAAATAATAATAATTGGATTCTTTAATAATAATATTTCTATTAGAAATAGACTATGTATAAAAAGATTTTTTTTTTATAATTGTTGTAAAATAAAATGTATAATAAGATAAAATGACAGGTAGAAAAGAAGAGAAAAGGTGGTAGTAAGTAACTTTATTTTCACTTTTTGTGTTTTTGTGATACTTAAGATGAGTAACTAATAGGTTATTTATAAGCCTCATGTACTCAAGTTACTTGGGCATACAAACATGCTATAATGTGTTGGCCTCATTACTTGAGCATAATAGTTAGGTACAATAAATGACAGCTTTAAGAAGACCACATACCAAAAATAGATTGATGAAATAGGGAGTAACTGATGAGCAACAATGTGCATTATGTGACAAAGCCTATGAGTCCACTGACCATTTGTTCTTCTGATGTGACTACCCCATATACATATGGTCCAAAATTCTGCAATGGCAAGGGATACATAAACAAGCACTATCGTGGCAAGAGCAGTTGAGTTGGGCATGTACATATATGCTAACGGGAAAGGGAGTAGAGACACAATATACAGAATGAGCTTGATAGCAACTGTGTATCAGGTATGGAACGAAAGAAATCAGAGAATATTTCAAAGTAAAAGAAGTCCCCATCAGGTGATCACAAGGAAAATAGTATAGGAGGTTTGCTTTAGAGGATCCATGAATCCTCGACTGGACAAAAAAAATCGCCGAGCTCAATTTCTATCCCTAGTTTCTAGTCATAGTAATTCTTTATTTTGTAGAGAAATAATGTGATGGTGGTTAGATTGCAAATTGTATAATTGCTATGCCACTACAACTGTTGAACTCTGTACAACTTCATTTTGGTAATAGAAAATGTTTTTAATTCCCAAAAAAAAAATGGTCACAAGTCATCCACATAGTTTTACAACACATTTATTAGAAAAAACACATTTTTGACCATTAAATAATAATAAAAAATATGGACATTTTTAGAACAAAATATTAATTGAGTGCATGTTTGTTCACTTTTACATAATTTAAGGATATTTTTTTTTTATACTTTTCCGTATAAATACTTCCTCCATTCCTATTTACATGTCATCCTTACTAAAAATGAATGATCCTTAATATTTGTCATTTCACAAAATCAATGCATAAATGACATTATTCTTTCTATTTTAACTTTATAAGTTATTAGCCTTGAAAATATACATTTGACCAACATAGAAAAACTAAGTAAATAATTCATGTCCATTGGTCGCATTAATTAATCAATATAAATTAATTCATGTTTATTGATCGAAAACTTGACTTCAAAAATACATTAAATAAGGGTAGAATAGTAAACTTACTTAGTTTCTAAATGCACGTGAAATTTAAAATGGTGACATATAAATAGAAACGGAAGGAGTAACATTTTGTGTTTAGGGCCATTTAGATCAATTGAATTCTTGAATAGACCTACAGTACTATTGTCCACGCATCCACAATCCATGGGCCATAACCCGGGTCATTTTGGCTATTTTATATGGGTGGGCTATAAAGTAACCCAACAAGGCAACTGAAAAACCCAAAAAGTCCATGACCCGGGTATTTTCCCAAATCAACTCTGTCAAAACCTACCAGATCGTTTCCTGTGGCGGGTCGCAACACTCGTCATTTGTGTCCATCCGGGTCAAGGTAACCCATTCTCCCTCAGTTTCAGACTTTCAGTAGTGGCTTCCCTACCGAATCTAGGTATTGCATTTTTGGGAGTAAATTATTTTGTATGTGAATCAAGAATATGAAAATGTCTATAATTTTCTATATTGTGTATAGACGGGAAGAAAACAATCCGCAACACTAGAGTTTAGTTTCTTCTTTTCTTCAAGAAATTATTATTTTCTTTATGTTCTTTGGTCCCAATTTTGCATTATTGAACCCATAACTGATTGTATGAAGTTATGTATGAAGTTATTACTTACTGATTATATTAATCCATTCATAGGGTGTGGAGCTGAAAAAGGAAATTGAGACAATGGGGTTTGTAATTTCAAAGATATATCGAGTTATTAAAACTGATTATACTGATTCATTCATAGTATGTGTAGCTGAAAAAAGGGAATTGAGACAATGGGGTTTGTAATTTCAAAGAAGAAATGGAGATATTGGTTCAAGGTTCCTAATGACCTTAAGCAACAAATACACTTGTCTCGTATTAAAGAAAATGTTGTGGTCTTAATAATTAGTTAAGAAAACCAATTCTAATGGTTCAAATTCTACAGGTGATTGTGGTCTTAATAATTAGTTAGGAAAACCAATTCTAAGGGTTAAAATTCTACAGGTGATTTCACATTTTCAAAGTGTCCATTTGAACAATTAGAATTAGTTTTCAGGTCACTTGCAAAGGCCACAAGATTCACTTTAATGCAAAATGAGTCATTCATTGGTTTAGGGCACACCGCTTCTTGCATCTGATGGCATGCAATTAGAGAGAAGATGAGGTGTTTCTAAGTAGTATTTTGCATTTATTCGCTGTGAGCCATCAGACATTCAAGGTGTTGTCTGTCCTGAGTGGTGGTTTGCAAGGTTCGAAGCATATGTCATATGTAAAGGATCATTATGATGGGGCTAATGCTTGTAAATCTAGTGGGTGAAACTCTCTGTCATGACCATGGAACAAGCATTTGAATTGTTTTTTGTTTTTTTTCAAGTAATTGAGTGTTTCTTGAATCGTGCAGGAAAATATAAACATGTCTACGGAAGAAATAGTGGAGGCATCAGCTGCAGCTGTTCCTGCTCCTCCTCCTCCTCCAATTCAGTGTAAAATTTTTAATTAAGTTTCTTGATTAAGTAAATGGTAGAATATTTTATAATTATTTCTAAAGTTAGTTATCCCTCAATACTAGCAGATCATGTCAATGTATTCACTCTAGACCATTAAACTCATGGACAAATGAGTTGGCAAATATGATTGGACACGGAGGACAAGGTACAGTATTCTTAGGAGTTATTAGCTTGCCAAATTCAAGCTTGGATGGACAAGCTATAGCAGTGAAAAGGAGCCGAATAACAAGAAGAGTGGGGGACGCACCAATTGATGAAGCAAGAACTCTGTCAAGTATTCAACATAATCACATAATACAAGTAGTTGGTATTTGCTCGACGCCAGGCAGGGGCGAATTTAAGTACAAAAAATGGGTCACCTGAACCCGTGGTCATCTGACAAAATTCGATATAACTATTTGTATAATTTGTAAAATATATCAAATAGCAACTAAATGAACCCATGATCACAAATAATTGGATGGCTCAATGGTTTGAGTGTTTGTTTTTCACTGTGAGGTTGAGAAATCGATTCCCAAATAATAAGTAAGTAATTAGTATCATTTCAATATTTGTCACTACCATTATACTATAGTTAAAAAGACATTACAATAGTTTAATATTAGATTATATGATAATCTAGCTAATACTGCAACTTATAAACCAACAAATAAATTAGTCTTAACATAGACTAAATAATTAACTATTAAAACGGACAAATAATCAAAGGGTCACAACAAATTTTCAATTTGTAGTATTTTCTAAACTAAAAAAGGAAAAAAAAATGACTCTTTTTTTTTTTAAATGAATAAGATGAACTTGTTTGACACTGAATAAAATTTTATTTCTAGAAAAATGATATCATTTAGTCACTTTAGATTTTGTTCTTTAAGACGTATTACATAGCCACAAAATTCGAGTTGATGAAATCAATTAACATCGTCAATCAAACGAAATTTATTAGATATTTATAATCGTATGAATTATGAATGTGAACTTCTGTCTTAAGTGTATACTAGCTATAAATTATTGTAGAATTTATAAACTTAAATTATGAATCCGTTCTAACAAAGTAAGAAGATTAAAATGGAGAGGAGAAAAATTGGCTGATATATTCATTTAAGTTTTTAATTAGTAAAATGACATTCTTTCATTTATTTATTTTGTTTCCTAATCTTTTTCAAATGGTATTTTCTTCTTCTTTTGCTACTATTCTTCTTCTACCCTCTCAATTAAGTTATTTACAATTTTGTAAAGATGAGAACGACTAATATCACATAATTAATTAAATTTTAAATCACAAATAAACTGGAGTATTTAATCTTATTATATAAGTGGCAGTTAGGCATCAAGCAGTCAGGACACTGTCGACATGTGTTTCTTAGGATTAAGAATAAATTAAGGGGCATTTTTGGTCATTTAAGGCTTCTCATTTGAGGACTTTAAGCTTTAATTATATTATACTATATGCTATATTGTATGAACATTTCTCGTAATAGATAGAAAGGCACCTCCTCTGTAGTTTTATTCCTTTTTCATGTGGGCCCCTGCTAAAGTTGAGCAACTTCAACATATTTTCGGTAGAAAAAAAAAGCTTCTCTTTGCTTCACTATAATTTAATTATTATCAATAATTTAATTATTTATCAAGAGAAAAAAGGTAGTCACTAATTTATTGAAATTATAGGACCTATTTAGGCTACCCACTTTAGTGTTAAATTTAATTTTTTTACCAATCGCTTTAGAGTCCATTATAATTGGTTTAAAAGTTGACCAAACTTATTTTTAATTATAGAGATCCTAATAGGGATCCATTACGTCAAATTTTTTAGAAAGAAGAATGAAATTACCATACAAATATATATAACTTTTATGGATAAAAAATTTAAAATTGTTTAATTAACACCATTTAAAATTTACAATATAATAATATTTATCACGTATTCATTTCACGCTTAATTAGATAATTTATTACCATAAATATAAAGTTTATTATTACTAAAAATTTAAATTATTTGATTAATATTATTTTAAATATATAACTTATGAGATTTCCTCACTAGTTAGAATATATAGAAGACTTGAATGGGCATTTTAACTAAGATTCTCAGAAAAGGAATATAGGTAAAGTAATTAGTAAATATTTATTTGATTGGATGATAAAATTATCCAAATAAAAATATGATCTATCCCATTCAATCCATTTAAAAATTGAACTAATATGTAACCTCAATTAATCCAGGAACTCTTGTCAAAGTATTCTTAAAAAACATATATTTGGTGTATAATATATGTTATATGTATCCATAATACAAAACAAAAATGTTTCACTAGTTAACTTAAAAGATTTTATAAAAGAGCAAATAAAGAAATAAAAATTAGTAAAAGTTAAATGAACTGAACTATAAACTTGTTACATATTTTTGGTCAATCACGATAAAATACACAAATTAAGAGACGCTAGTAAATGAAATCAAAATAATTAAATTGCAATTGAACTTAATTATCAATTTCAATAGTTAAAGTTTAATAGTAACTTCTTGATAATGACATCTAATCGATGTCTAATAAGTTCAAAGTCCAAAACAGTCTAAAAATTCATCTAACACCATAATCTCCTATTTACACTTTTTTGACCAATTCCAATAGCACCTCTAATAAATTGAGAAATATTCCAGTCACAATTTACCCTTGAGAAAGCTAATGCATAATTTCTTCCATTGTTCCCTGTCTGGCTCACGCTCTTCAACCTTTGCCTTGGCCACATCAGCCATGCTCTCCTATATTACGACAGAAACTTTAACATTAAGTCAAACTTTATAATTGACATACTAAACTACTCCTATTTCACATGAAAATTTTAATAATATTAATCAATCAATCATGGCACAATATATAACACATTCTAAACATGTGGCACATTGACTGTTCAAGACGTCATTTGGCACACCTACTAGTAGGGTCAGCTAGATAAAGTATATAATACATTGAAAATGCTAACATGACATGGATTTTGAATACTCATAAAGACAACTTAAGTTCTAGATAAATCATTTATGCATATCAAGTGAATGTTGTTGAATATGATTTTGTAAGCAGAACTGTAGCTATGTCCTTACAATTGATACTTTATGATAGTATATTTATGTTTACATTACCTCGATAAGGTTGTGTTGAAGAAGACGATCAATGAGATGGAGAAGAATGTCTTTGGTGTACTCAGGGTGACCTTGAATGCCCATGATGTGATCACCATATCTAAACATCTCAATTCCAGTTTTGTTGGACCATGCCATTACCTCTGCCGTTGGTGGAAGTTCACGGATCTATAATTCCAAAGAACAACCTACACATTTTTAGCTATTTTTGTACTAAACTATTCAACAATAGGGGAATTGATACAAACCTCATCGCGATGACACTCGATAACTTGCAAAAATGCAGGTAATTTGAGAGAGTTGAATTGCTTGGAGGTTGATAAATTAACAGTAGTGACACCAATGTCCCATCCATTAGTAGCTCTCTCTATAGTGCCACCCAATGATCGTCCTAATATCTACAAGAAAAGAAATGGCCCAAAGAAAATTTAGCAAAAAATGATAAAAAATCAAATTGCATCATATAATATGTCAAAACTTTCAATGCTCCCCTTTTAATTAGAGATTTCGAGTTTGAATCCTGAATATGAAGAAAATTTTATTGAGAGTGTGTGTCTCGTTTGAGTTGGAAAAAAATTCTGTTAAGAGTGAGTAATTTGAATTTAGTTCAAACTCCAATACAGACTTTGGACAATGGGTGGAAAAAACCGAGACAACATTAATGCCCCTCTAATTTTCTATCTTGGTGGGTGATGTTGGATTTGGAGGTTGGAATAATATCACCGACAAGGTCGGCTATGTGCCACGTACAAGCCGAACTTATCTTTCTACTTAATTATTAATTAATTCTCTCTTGATCTAATCCTTCTCATATGCAAATATATATTAGTAACAAGTAGGACATGTTGTTAGATAACATAAATAAACATTGGATCTTAGCTTGAACGGGAAAATTTAACCAATTATATTGTTTCTTTTTTAGATTCTTATATCAGACTTATAGCCTGTTTGGATAGGCCGAAAGAAAAGTAGATTTTAAGTTAAAAAAAATTAAAAGTATGGGGGAGTTTTATTTTTGGTTTTAAACTTTTTTTAAGTTATTATTAATTTTGTTAACCATTTCCAAAAGCTAAAAATGATTTAAAAGTAGATTTAACTAATTTTTAAGTCAATTCAAACAGACTCGTACTATGGAGAATTAACTATTATTATTAGTTAACACAACTTAAAGTACAAAAAACTTATATTTGAAATGATATCGAAGTACAAAAAACACCGAAGTTGCAATAAAAGAAAAGTAGAACGAATAATTGAGAGTACATTGAAACTCACTGGCCTAGAAGATACGTAATTAGATTTAGTGACTGATATTTTTTTGAATTGGACGGCATTTATCATTTGTCAGACTTAATTATACATAGTTAGGTGAAGTAGTGATTATGAAAAATAAATGTAAATAACATCGGTATGTGACAAAAATTAAAGACGAACACGTGACTAAGTAAGATTGGGTGACAAGAATCCAAATATGTGCCTCAAACATGAGAGAAACAATCCCAAAATATATGGGCTGTCTTTAATTTGGATCCACATTTGAAAACCCAGTCTGCTCTATCCAAATTTCACCAACTCTAAGCCAGAATAGTACCAACACGTTTTCACTCAGTTTTTGGCATATGATCCCAAATCTCATTCACAAATCTTTTTGCTTTTGGACCACTATGGTTTGCTCATGGGTGGGCCAAGGTTCCGAATTTTAAATTTATGAGTTTTTGAGTTTTAAAAAGTTAGTTTATTATTTTGTTTTTAAAAATGTGTTAAATAAAATATGAACAAGTAAAATGGATTGAGGAAGAAGTAATTAAAGAAGATTTACATAATACATAAATACATCTTTCAACTTAACTTCAACTGATATTTATAAATGTCATTCTAAGTAGACACATATGTTTTACGTGGCATAATACACATAGGACGCCACGTAAGACACAAGTCATATAGGACGAATTTATTTATTTGTTTAATTTTATACTATAAGTTTAAGTGTCTATTTATGCATATCCAAAATTAAAGATCATAGTTGCTAGCTGAAACCAAGTTATGAATAATGTTTATGTATTATGCCAAAAGAAAAATAAGGCAAATTTTATCTTTTCCTATATATGGGAGAGAAGAATTAAGACATAACTTCGTAAAACGGAAATTACAACTATTAAAATAACATTGCCAATATGTCCAAATACGTTAACAGACTTAGCAGATTTTCATAAAAGATATTATATCTCAACTAGGATTAAACAATCGCATAGCACAGAAAAGAGTTGCAAAAATAACAATTACCTAAATAAATGTACACAAATGTACGTAAGATTCTATACAGTTAGGTAGCTAGGTCGGTGGAATAAGAATAAATTTCGAAATGAAATGTCAATTTATTTTATTTTTGTATTTGATTATAAGTATTAATTGATTTCGAAGTTATTTTATCCATCCTTCGTAGTATTACCTATATTGTGAAATTAGTTTTGAAGAATATTTTTGCTATACTATGAATAAAGCTAGTAATAAGCCACGTATGAAGCGTACTAGAACAAAGCATTAAAAGTGCGTTCGTGACCATTGGAAAAGACAGCTAACGAAAAACTAGAGACACAAGACAGCTGTAAGTAAACGAATTTAGAACAAATTTCAACACTCAAAATACGCCTTAAAATAAGATACTCCTTCCATTTCCGTCTCAATATGTTTGTGTGATTTTTACTTAATTAATGTTTTAAAAAGTAAAAGGTTTATAAAATATTTATTAATTTTGTGATTTTTATAGACATGCCCTGTGACGATAAAAATAAATCTGGCTCATTTTTTGCGAACAAGGGCAGCATAGCTGGTTTTTCCAGTCAAATATAGTTGATAATTCCATTTTTGAATATGAAAAAAAAAAAGAATATATGATATAAGCGGCTTACTGGGATCTCTCAAGCGTACTATAATTAAAATTCTTTGAGAGAGTGAGTTTCTGATCGTAATGACCACCTAAAGTTGGATTTTCAGTTGTAGCCAACCTTTTTTTTTTTATTCGTTTGACGAGAGAGAAGACCTTAAGTACTGAATTAACATGATGATTAAAAATAGAGTTTTTGGCGAGTAAAATAGTAAATTAAAAGAAATACCTGGTGTCCAAAGCAAATACCCAAAACTTTCTTCTTCATTGAATCAATTTTTTTGAGCAGATTGAGTAACTTGCAGATCCACAAATCACTACCATGCGCGTCATTGCAACTTCCGGTGATTACAAATCCATCGCATTCTCCGATCTCATCATCCGTCGGAAACTCGCCATGAGCCACCCGGAAAAAGTCCCACGTTTCCCCTTCCTCCGCCAGCATTCTCACGAAAACCCCGAAATAACCACCGTATTTCTTCTTCACGTATTCTGAATCCTCAGCACATAATAGAACTGCAAATTTTTTTCCTTCCATTATTAATTAATTACAGATTTTTCAGAAACAAAGAAGAAGTAATCTTCTTAAATCCTCTCACTCACTGATATATATAAATTCTCTCTCTAGAGGAAGGTCTAGACTCTAGAGAGAGATGGAGATTTTTCTCAATTTTGTTTTGCTTATGAATTGATGAAGGAAGAAATGGGAAAACAGGGTGTTTATATAAAAACTCAAAGACGTGAATAAAATTATGTTATTTGCAATTTCGTCCTTTGATTATCAGTTTACTAATAACAGTATGCTATTGACACAATTAACCCTTGATTAGGTTTAGGCTTCATTATTTATATGAAAAAATAAAAATTGTCAAAAGTGTCTTTAATGTATTATAAATAACTTTAAAATCTCTCCCTTCTATTTATTGGATTAACTTTGTCTTTGGCATCCTTAACTAATTAGAAAAGACTTTAAAAGACGCTAAGAAGAACAGACTTTAAAAAGAAAAAAAAAATTCTCTTCTATTAGATCAAATTTGCTCTAACGTTATTTTCAATCTTAATATTATCCCTTGATGAAAGGTAAAATTATATGATATATATTTAAATAACTAATCCACTTAAAATTTTAACCCAACTCAAAAGAACTTATCCCTCGATGATCCAACCTAACACAACATTAAATTTAAACTAATACTTAGCGCAATTAAATCATTTTTTACCTCTCCTTTTATGGTCGTTCTTGCTTCAATTGATATGTATTGATCCGACGTAAGTGAAAGAGAAGATTTTTCAATCATTTCTAATATGTTAAAGATTTTAAAACTTTTTTCCCTATTTAGAAAGTAAATTAAGAGTTACTAAAGAATGTTGCCGTAAAACTATATGAGAAATTGACTTTCGAAACCAATCTTCCCAATATGGCTCTATAACATTTAAGGTAATAAGGTTTGATCCATTTTTTTTATTATATATTTACATTGCACTTAATAATCTATCACTTTGACAAAAGAACATTTTTCATAAAACAAAAAATTTGTGTCAACCATCAATTAATTTCTCATTTAAGTGGCGAATTCCGTGGCAGCTAACTCTCGTAATGAGATTCAAAATGGCTGGTTGGCGGCTGCTTAGATTTACACTGAATTTGACCGTGTGAAATATAAAGTTATTTAAATTTATTATATCATCTTTTTATGAAAATAAAATTACTTTTAAACAATATATATTTAATAATTGATAAATGTAAATTATATAAAAGATGGTGTCAAATTAAAAAAACGCAAGTTACAAAAATAAAAATAAAAACAAAAAAATGAAAAGAACGAATTGAAGATAAAATTACCAATAAAATAAAATAACCATTTTTCTTTTGCCTATAAAAGGTACTACTACATCATCACTCCTCCATAAATCAATTTTATACAAATTACAAAAATAAATGAGTTTACCAAATAAAATTCATACGATATCAAAATGAATTCATTCATCAAATTATCTAAGAATCACAAATAAAAGTATTTTTATTTATAATTTTTTGGTTATATGATATACTAACACATAGTATTGATAAAGTTGTAAAGTATAATGTCTACAAATTTTAGTCTTTAAGTGCTTAATAATATTTTTAATGGTTACTAACACATAGTATTGATAAATTTGTGAAGTATAATGTCTATAAATTTTAGTCTTTAAGTGTTTACTAATATTTTTAATTTATTCAATTATATTTTTTATTTATTTTATTATATAATATTGTATACAAAGTACTTATCAAGTTTGTGAAGTATACTTTTTGAAAATTTAATCGTTATTAATATATTTGTATGCATCTAACCCTAGATTCTTTTATTTTAGTTTTATATTATAAAACATGAAATAAACTAAAAAAAAGAAATTAAACAAAAAAAGAAATGATACAATCTAGTTTTTTTTCATTTTAGTTTTTTTTTTCTTTTTCCTAACACGTTAATTATGTGCCTTTCTTATTTATAACTTTTATTTTCCAAGTTTTCTCTCAAAATAGAAGTCATTTTCTTTTTTATTCTATTTTATTTCTTATTATTTTTATACAAAAATAATTGTGTCAATTACTACTCCTTCATTTATTTATATACTTTAATATAAAAATTAAACTATCTTTATTTCATAACTCTCATGACTTTAGATGATCATAACTCCTAAATGATATTAATAGTCATGTTTATATATATATATATATATATATATAAAAAAAATACATTAGATATTCATATGTTGTCTTATAAATAAAAGCATTACAAAATTTTGTTACAATATATTTTTAAAGTTACGGCTACTACTCCCACTTATGGCTGGCAACGGAACTGGGAGGTGCCGGTTCCGGTATCGTTCCGTCCCGGTCCATTATCGGTCCGGTTCCGTTCTGGCTTGTACCGGTTAGGGCCGGTATCTAGGGGGCGAGGGGTAACGGGACGGAAATCGAGATATACCAGTTAATCTCGGTCTGGTAAATATCGGTTCCGGTCCCGGTCTCAGTCCGGTTCGATTTGGATTTTTTTAAAAATCTTAAATATAGCCGTTTTGAGAGCCGTTGGGCAACGGGTTTTGAGCCCCACCAACCGCTCTTTCACCCCCATAACTCCCCTTTACACCTCCCTACCCCCCCCCCCCTCCCGCAAACTTTTTTTAATACCCCAACCTTTTAAAAACTACATTTTCATCCTTTTTTAAAACTATAAATACCCCCAATATTTCATTCTTTTCACTCACAAAAATATTATCTTCTACTCTCTCAACAACTCTCAAAAGTCTCACTCAAGTCTCTACTCTCTAATCTCTTATTCTCGTTAAAATTACGAATTTGATCTTTAGAAATTGGAGCTTCAAAATTCAACTTTCAATTTTCGATTTTCGGTCATACACGTCTACTTTTTTAAGTAGACGTTTGGTACATTAGTTCCAACTCACTTTTCATTTAGTTATTTATTTGTTTGCATTTAATTATTTATTTTGTGAGTAATTAGTTTCACTTTTTATATTTGAATATGGATTCCGGTAAAAACAATGTTGACAAAGGTAAAACAACCATAGTTGATTTGAACACTAATTTATGGAGCTCAAAATCCAAGAAAAATAAAAAAATCAGTAGTACATCTAAATCTAAATCTATAAAAACTTCTCAATTAAGAATAAATACGGATGATTATACGCATGTTGATGAAACTGTTTTTAATATTTATAGTAATAGTGAATTAGATCCTTATCATGAACATTTACAAAGAAGGTTTGGTAATTTTGATGAGGAATTACCTGAAGATGATGAACATGATGATGTTAATGATTATATTGATAGTTTTGATAATAATGTTGATGAATATGATGATGATGAAACTCAGCCAGTTACGGCTACTACTCCCACTTATGGCTGGCAACGAAATCGGGAGGTGCCAGTTTCGGTATCGTTCCGTCCCGGTCCAATTCCGTTCCGGCTTGTATCGGTAAGGACCGTTGTCTAGGGGGGCCGAGAGGAGTAATGGGACGAAAACCGAGATATACCGGTTAGTCCCGGTCCGGTTTTTTTTTTTAAATCTTAAATATAGCCGTTTTGAGAGCCGTTGGGCAACGAGTTTCGGGCCCCACCAACGGCTCTTTCACCCCCATAACTCCCCTTTACACCTCCCTACCCCCCCCCCCCTCCCGCAAACTTTTTTTAATACCCCAACCTTTTAAAAACTACATTTTCATCCTCTTTTTTTTTTAACTATAAATATCCCCAATCTTTCAATCTTTTCACTCACAAAAGATATTATCTTCTACTCTCTCAACAACTCTCAAAAGTCTCACTCAAGTCTCTACTCTCTAATCTCTTATTCTCGTTAAAATTACAAATTTGGTCCTTGGAAATTGGAGTTTCAAAATTCAACTTTCAATTTTCGGCTTTCGGTCATACACGTCTACTTTTTTAAGTAGACGTTTGATACATTTGTTCCAACTCACTTTTCATTTAGTTATTTATTTATTTGCATTTAATTATTTATTTTGTGAGTAATTAGTCTCAAGTCTCTACTTATTTAGTTATTTATTTGTTTAAAACTTTGCATTACATTTTCGTATTATATATAGTTTACTCACTTTTTATATTTAAATAAGGATTTCGGTAAAAACAATGTTGACAAGGGTAAAACAACCATAGTTGATTAGAACACTAATTTATGGAGCTCAAAATCCAAGAAAAATAAAAAAAATCAATAGTACTTCTAAATCTAAAACTAAAAAAACTTCTCAATTAAGAATAAATATGGATGATTATATGCATATTGATTAAACTGTTTTTAATATTGATAGCAATAGTGGACTAGATCCTTATCATGAACATTTACAAAGAAGGTTTGGTAATTTTGATGAGGTATTACCTGAAGATAATGAACATGATGTAAATAATTATATTGATAGTTTTGATAATAATGTTGATTAATATGATGATGATGAAACTCAGCCAGTTACGGCTACTACTCCCATTCCCAGTCCCTCTTCCCCTACCGCTCCCTTTCGTTGTCCTGCTCTCGTCCCTCCACCCCCCCCCTCCACGTGCATCCTAGGCCTAAGGTAGATAGCGCTAAAAAAATCAGTTGTGTGGTAATTTATGACCCAGAATGAAGATAAAATACAAGTTATTTGTAATAAATGTAAACATAGAATGAATCATAAAACTGTAGGAAAAATAGGGTGGGACGGGACATTTGAGTAATCATTTAATGTCATATTGTAAAAATGAATTTTTTCATGCTAAAGTTGTAGCCGAAGCTAAAAAGAATGGTACCACCCTTCCTGAAAATGTAGGAGTAGGGGGCTCTAATATGGTCCAAATACAATTAAATCCTTCTAATGTTTCTGGCTCTAGTATACAACGGTTATATAGTAGAGAAAAAGATCTAGAAGAATTAGCTATTGTTGTTATGGGTTTGCCATTTAGTTTTGCTGAAAATCCCGATTTTATTCATTATATTCAAATTGTGTATAATCCACATTTTAAAGGTTTTACTAGAAATACAATTAAAAAGACTAGTTTTGATTATCATGCTCAACATTTTCAATATCTTCGTTGTTTATTTTATTAAAATATTGTAAAATAGCTATTATTTCTGATATGGGTGGTAGTGTAAATGGTAATGATTATTTCACTATTACTGCACATTGGATTGATGAAAATTGGACTTTGCAAAAAAGAATTTTATGTTATAAATATTGGTAGTTATATAGCTCAAATAATTATAAATATTTTACAGAACTATGAAATTTATGATAAAATAAGTAGTGTCACCTTAGATAATGCTTCTAATAATAGATCCGCTGTTGAAATACTAACCCCGTCTCTTTGCCCTATTTATATTGATGATTTTCATATTAGGTGTGTTGCACACATATACAATTTGATTGTTAGAGATGGTATAACAATGTAAAATGATGGTTGCATAAAAGTTGAAACTGCATGTCATTTTATTTTTAAATGTCAAGTTAAGTCTAGACCTAGAGATTTTGAAAATCGTTGTCGTGAATTTAATCTTCCACCTAGAAAAATTCCAAAATCAGTGTGTATTAAATGTAATTCTTTATATGAAATGCTTGAAGTCGCTTATGAATATAGGAAACCTTACAAATGGTTTGTAATGCTCATAATTCAAATATGACATATAGACTTGATGCTAATGATTGGAATGACATAAAAGAACTTATAGAATTTTTAAAAGTTTTTTATTTAACTACAAAAAAAAACATCTGTACTTTATTATCCAACTATTTGCTTTGTTTTACCTAATATTTGTGCTATTTCTAGTAAATTTTATAAATTCAAAAATAAACCAAGATTTGAAGAATTTGTTAAGAAAATGATTGAAAAATTTTAAAAATATTTTATTCATATTCCTCAAATTTATTTAACCGTTTGTTTGTTAAACCCACATTACAAAGATGAAGGTGCATCACGAATGGTTGATAAAATATATTTTAATTTGGGTATTGATAGTGAAGATGATGAAACATCTAGTTGTCAAGATGTTAAAGATAGTATAAAAATTGAAGCTAAAAAATTGTATTACTTGTAGAATTCTAATAGAATGAATGTAGTACATAATGAAGAGCCTCAAAGTTCTAGGAGTAGATATAATGAAGATGATCTTGATGATATGATAGATTGTTATCTTGAACTTTCTCATGATGATAGAAATGATTTTGATGCATATATTAATCAAAGTACAGAACCTACTACTATTGATCTTCTAGAATGGTGGAGCAATCGCGGCAAGGGATTTCCAAAACTTCAACCGGTTGCTCGAGATGTGTTAGCTATTCAAGCATCTTCAGTTGCTTCGGAAGGCGCTTTTAGTGCAACAAGATTTCAAATTGGAGAGCATAGATATTCATTAGCAGTAGATAGCTTGGAGATATCGGTACTATTTAGAGATTGGATTAATGGCGAGAGAAGGAGTTATGGCCATCCACCGTTACTGACCAAATTTGAAAATGACGTTGATGAAATAATGCAAGATTTTAGTGATGACGTCATGGATGCAATAGAGAAACTATCTAATCAACCAATTCCAGAGCATGTTACTAGAGAAATGTTAAATGACTTAAAAAAAGATTTCATTGGTAGCATGAACTATTAAATTTAAATGTCTATTAGTATGAGTATAATAATTCGAAGCCCTTCCTAGAAGGAAGGTTGTGTAGATTAAATTTTTTAATACTCTACTAATATTTTGTATCTCAACTTGTACTATTTAATTAATATTAATAAAAGTATAGGCTATTCGCTTTAATTTTTTTTTTATTATTGTCTTAAATTTAAATTTTCAAACTTTTAATGTGTGAAATTTAAACTTTTATAGTTTTATGGTTTTAAAGTTTGAACTTAAATTTTCAAACTTTTAAAGGTTGAAATTTAAACTTTTATAGTTTTATAGTTTTATGGTTTTAAAGTTTGAATTTAAATTTTCAAACTTTTAAAGGAAGAAATTTAAACTTTTATAGTTTTAAAGTTTGATTTAAATTTTCAAACTTTTAAAGTGTGAAATTTAAACTTTTATAGTTTTATAGTTTTAATTTGAATTTAAATTTTCAAACTTTTAAAGGGTGAAATTTAAACTTTTATAGTTTTAAAGTTTGAATTTAAATTTTCAAACTTTTAAAGTGTGAAATTTAAACTTTTATAGTTTTATAGTTTTAAAGTTTGAATTTAAATTTTCAAACTTTTAAAGTGTGAAATTTAAACTTTTATACTTTTAAAGTTTGAAAGTTTGTATTTAAAACTTTAAAAGTATAAATTTTTAACTTTAAAACTATAAAAGTTTTAATATTATTTGAGTAATGTTTTTAATTTTTTAATTTTAATAATTAATTTTTTTTAAATATAGCCGTTGGGACCCGGTTTCCGGTCCGGTTCATTACCGGTCCGAGACGGGTATACATATTTTTTTTCCGAATTACTGGTTTCGGTATGGTTCCTTCCCGTGGTGCCTGGTTCCGTTCCAGTTCCAGTTCCGGTCCCGTTGCCACGCTTAGGAAGTACTACAAAAAGAATACCAAAATCATTCTCTCTCTATACGAAGTAATTTTTTTCTCTACTACAATCAATCAATATATATATATATATATATATATATATATATATATTATTGATTTTAACATCATTGCTCATTTTCATGTAAAATTAGTATTAATATAGTATTATTACATACACAATTTTATTTGTAATATATATGGTATAAACTTGTTATATCTAAGATGTACCATGTATTTTTATGGTATAAATATATAGATTATTGACATACTTTTTTATAAGTTTTTATATCTAAATATGCCATGTATTTTTGTATTATTGTTATATTTTTTTTTTTGTATATATTTATGAAATAAATACTCATGGTATAAATTATTATGTCCAAAGTTCTTTTTTTTGTTTAAAAAATTATTTATCAAATCTAAATATATATTTATAATATATACTATTGAATAAATTTTTTTATATCTAAATATAACATGTACTTTTATGGCATAAGTATAATTTTTGGATTAATATTTTAAAAAATAAATTTCTGTGATAAATCATGGTATAAATTTATTATGTTGAAAGTATTTTTTTTTATAAATAAGGTTTATTAAATACATATTTATTGGTATGTATATTAATTGATCCTCATTTATATTTATATTATGATATAATCTGTTATTTGGGTTAGTATTTTATATGCCATAATTGATAGTGAGTTAATGATGCCATGTTTTTGGAATAATTATTTAAAAATTGTCTAGTTTTGTTTTCTCCCTTAATTTATTGGGTCTAAATTCATATAAAATTTGAGTTAAATTCATGTTATTTGGGTTGATTGGTTAATTGAACTGCACAATTAAATAAATTAATTTTATTAAATTCAAATTTCAATATTCATTTTGTCTTGAAACTTAAATTTATGTCACGTGTCAAGATGACTTGGCATCTCGATCAATAAAGACCAATGGTATGCTGCCACATATTCAAATAAGGTGGTAATTGCTGGTCAAAACAATGATCAAACAAAAGTTGTCAAAGTGTTCAAAATAAAATAAAGTGGTGATCAATCACAAGCAGTCTCATCGCATAATATTTCCCTACAACTATAAATATGATGATTACATAATTTTTCGAGGACATTCAACAGGAGAAAGCATCAATATCTATATGATAATTCTTAGAAGGGATGGTCAACTTTGTAGTTGCTTGACATTCCTAACGATCATAATTCATTAATGATAATTACAAATTAATCATCTTGCAATTTAACAACAAAATTCATGAATATGATTATTATTTAATTAATTCAATTAATTTTCAGCACTCAAAAATTTATCACAAACAATTATGTAAAAGCTCCCTTAGATAGCAGTGGAACACCAGTTTTAATTTAAGTGAAAACGAAGACTTCTAACGAATTAGTACTTTAATTAACTTCCTTTGCGCTCAATTGAGTATCTATCATTAGATAGTAGTTATTATTATTTACCTTTTGGTGTTTTAATTATTCGGAGATGATTAGTTACTGAATCCTAACTAAATTAAATTTGCATTATGTAAGGCCAATCAAAGAGAAAATATAACATTTTCTATCAAGATTTTTTTGATATTACAAATTGGTACATTTAGATGATTATTCATACTTCAAAAACCTGCCCATTAACTGATTATATATGTGGAATTCAATAAAAAATATATTATGTAATGGTATAGGCTTAGACTTTTGGCTTATACTTTCTATTAAGAACTTGAACGGAATGTATCTAGACTTGAAAGTGCATTATGTTCGGTTCACTTTTTATTTATGTCGATCAACTACATTTTCTTCCTCCTAAGTCCATAATAAAATTTATAGATAGGAGGCTTTGTCAACTAAGCCAGTGGGCCAAACCATGACTTAATTTGCATCAATAACTGACTCGAAAAGTAATTATTTAGTATAGAGTTGACTTGAATAACATTGTTATCAAAAATTAAATGCTATATAAGGAGGTACCAATTTTTTCTTCAAACAAAAAATTGATCTATTTAATTATCTTTGGATTACAAGTCTTGGTATATATAAATAAAAGACCTAACCCATCAGTGACCCCTTAAAGTTGGCATCAACTTTCACTTAGACATTCTAATTAGGTTTTGTTCATTTTAAGCATCTCATGTCAAACCTCATTGTGTCATTTTGACACTTTTTATATTTTCAAAACCACCTTTTAAGTGCGTACATCCAAATGCCTCTTATGTGGAAAAATAAACTAATCATTATACGACTCGTGGAAATTTTATTTTATTTTTTAAAAACTTAGTTTTACTTTATTTTTTTCCCTTCCAGATCCCAACCCCATGCCCCCACCTCTTTTCTTCTTCTTCTTGTGCCTCCTTTCCCTTTTTATCTGTTCTTCTCCATAAAAAAGGCAAGAACATACGTTAGTTCACAAAGTAAAATACGTTGGGAGAATAAGGAAAATCATATTAAATCGAAAAGTTTTTGTATGATATTTAAAAGAAGTTGATTTCTTGTGCTACTACGATTGAGATTTACAATGAAGGATATGTAAAATAAATTTCTTATTGGTTCATCAGAGATTGTTCTTTATTTCTTTTTATCCCTTGAAATCAATTTAATTTCGTAATTTCAATGGAGAAGGTAAGAATGTAAATCAGTTTTTCCATTTGAAAGAAGTTGATTTGTTTTTTTGTTCCTTCGAAATTGATTTTGTTTTTGAATATGAATCAAGATGCAAATTTGATTTTCAAAAAAAGATGGAAGAATCAAAGAGTGTAACCCAATAAAGTATTGTAGAATTTTTTTAAAAAGGTTGTGTGGTGATGGAGGATGGTAGAAGGTGGAGAAGATGGGATGGAGAAAGCAAGGAAGAAGGAGAAGAAAATATTTACAAAAAAAGTCAGAATATTTACAAAAAAAAGTCTCTGACGCGCTTAAAATTCATGTAGCACACGTACCATGCCTAGTCAGCGAAAAGTGTCAAAATGACACAACGAGACGTGACATGAAGTGTCTAAAATGAACAAAGTTTAGTTGGTTGTCAAGAAAAGCCAAGTCTAATTTTAGTGATGCCATCACGTAATTCTAAATAAAACTATATATAGTGTATAAACTATAGAGTCAAAATACTTGTTCCGTGATACTTAAGTGTCTAGTACCAGCCCATCCTTTTTAAAGCCATCAACATATAGTTAAGTCGATACGGTAAACAACACCCATCCTTAGAATTATACATTTATATCTTCAATTTTATTTTTACACATATTTATACACCACACTAAAAATATTGAATTTAGATAAATTCAATACCGTAAATAACATCCGTCTCTCATGTATCTGGACTTGAAAGTGCATTATGTTTGGTTCTGAATTCAATCCAGTAAATAACATCCGTCTCCCATGTATCTGGACTTGAAAGTGCATTATGTTCGGTATACTTAACAAGTGGGCCGGCCAAACCATGACTTAATTATTAAGTTACTGGTATTAATGATCCCAAAAGTAACTTAGGGAAGGGGTGAGCGTAACTCTATTCAATTATTACTCCCTCTATTCCTATTTATATGTCACCATTTTAGATTTTATGTGCACCAAGAAACTAAGTAAGTTTATTATTCTACCCTTATTTAAATTTTTTTAATCCAAGTTTTCAATTAATGAATATAAATTAATTTATTTTGATTAATTAATTTAACCAATGAACATGAATCATTTACTTAGTTTTCTATATTGCTCAAATATATATTTTCAAGTAATAACTCACCAGGGTAAAATAGGAAGAATATTGTAATTTATGCAATGATTTTATGAAATAGCTAGTACTCCCTAATTACTTATCCACTTTTGAATTGACGCACTTATTAAGAAAACAATGATTGACATAGTGAGTTTACCATTTTTCCCCTATTAATTATGAAGTAGATGAATTAAAAACTTAAGATTTTCAAGAAGTTCTACATTTTTCAAAGTAATTAATTGAGGGTACAATAGGTAAAAAATTTTCGTCCATTCTTGATTTGTCAAAATGGACAAGTAATTAGGGACAACTAAAAAAGGAAAAATGGACAAGTCATTAGAAACAAAGGGAGTATTATGAACCAACTATTGTAATAACCTCGTGTGTTATTTTCAGACTATCATAAAAAAAATATGTGATTATGAAGATGGAAAAATTAAAGATATATATACTCATGAAAATTGAGAAAACGCAAGGAAAAAGATCATCATAGCAGCACAAATCTAGGTAAATCTTCCTTTTTAAAAGTTTTTGGTATATATGCTAAATAAAATAATTTAATAGGTTTAGGTGAAAAACTGTTTTTTTAAATTACTAAAGGGGGAACCCATCAGTAGCCCCCTAAATTTGGCACCAATTTTCACTTAGACACCTCAAGTAGGCTTTGTTCATTTTAAACACCTCAAGTAGGGGTCCGCTGTGTCATTTTGACACTTTTTATATTTTCAAAATCACATATCAAGTGCGTACATCCAAACGCAAGAAGAAGAAGAAAGAGGTGAGGGCATGGGGTTTGGGATTTGGAATAAAGAAAAAAAGAAAGTAAAATTGAGTTTTTAAAAAATAAAATAAAATTTACACGTGTCAAATATCAATTCATTTTTTTTCCACATAAGAGCGTTTGGATGTACGCACTTAATATGTGATTTTGAAAATATAAAAAGTGTCAAAATGACACAACGGACCCCTACTTGAGCTGTTTAAAATGAACGAAGCCTACTTGAGGTGTCTAAGTGAAAATTGGTGCCAAGTTTAGGGGGCTACCGATGGGTTCCCCCTATAATAAATGATTATGGACATCGTTCATGTTTTGATTGAGTTAATTATTTGCGTGAATCACGAACAACTTGATTTAATAATTTGTTAGGTCGAAGTCGAATTGAGTAAATTATTAAAGTGGGAATTAACTTGATATACTATATTGAGGAAATACAATTTTCTAGACAAAATAAAGAATAAACAAAGTGCATGAGATTTTGTCGTAATCATTCTCCACTAAAATTATTAATTTGTAGTAAAAAAAAAACGTGTTAGTACGCTATATGAACAGTTCTATCATAAAAATAACGAATGTACGCTATAAATGATCAATTTTCAAAACAGAAAAAGAAGACGACACTAATTGTATCAAATTAGAAATAGTGTACGATTATTTGTTGATATTTAATAGGACCCATTTCCATAACATAAAAAAAAAAGAAGGAAGGATTTTGCCCTAATTATATATTTGTCATTATATTATATTTAGTGACATTAGTATAATGTCGTTAGAAGGTTTAGCGATTCTGAATATAATGAGTCAATGACATTAAGTCAATTCTAGTCATAGCCTACATATTTTTATGATAATAAATATTACCACCGAAAGAAAAAATTATAATCCAACTATATATTTTAATATAGTGATAGAATTATGTACTTGTAATAAGATGGATATGTTTGAACCTAGTCAAACGAGGGGGTGTATTTTTTTTTTTTTATTATTATTATTAAAAAAGAGTACTGGAATTCACAAGAGGAGAGAATTCTAAAACCAGTTTGAAAAATGGCCAAAAAATATCAAAAAATAAATAAATAATTTTCTACCCCTTATAAGCATGCCACGTCAGCATGTCTAACATATATATATATATATATATATAAAGGAGAATGTTAGACATGCTTACGTGGCATGCTTATAAGGGGTAGAAAATTATTTATTTATTTTTTGGTATTTTTTGGCCATTTTTCAAATTTTAAAATACAAAAAATTCACCTAAATATTAAAGATAGTCACATTTAATTCTTTCTTTATTCATAGTCATATTTAATATATTTTATCATTAATGCTATTATTTTTTTTCTCTTAATATTTCTCATTTTATTCTTTTACTATTTTAAGACCCTAATGATATTCATATCATTTCTTTAAATTACTTTTTTCCCTTTTTAGTTTATTTTTACTTTTTTTTTTAATTTATTCAATTCAAGAAACTTATATTTCTATATAATATAAAGTCTTTTTTAAAAAAGAAATTATGATTTTTTAACCCAAATATCATCATTTATGATTTTCTTAAGTTACTTCTCTTCCTTATTTTGAGACTCCGTTTTTTTTTTTATTTACTCAATTCAAGAAAATTATATTTCTATTTAGCATAAAAGTCTTTTTTTATATTTTTTTATTTATGTTTTTCCTTCTTTATTTACTTTTAAAGTTTCACCTCCATAACTTATATCTATTAAATTTCTATTTTTAATAATATAATTAATTTCATGACTTTTAAGTTTTCATATTCATAACCACCAAACTATTAAATTATAAAGTTTAAGATACTTTGATAGTTCTCCATTTTTGTCAATATAAATTCACAAGTTTTGGTTTCTTGAATTTCAACTCAAGATTATTTTTTATATTTCATTATTTTTGTAGTATTATTCTATTATCAAATCCATGTGTTAACTTAACACGTTGAAGAAGACTCTTGAATGTTGATTAATTTGACAAAAAAAAGTGTCGGTCAAGAGCTCAAAAAAAGTGGGCACTAATTATTTTGTATTCTTATTTTTATCAATTTTCTTATGATAAGATTCTCAGGAAGATGTGTGTGTGTGTGTGTGTTTTCTCCATGTAACTTCTTTAGTTTGTATTTGTATAATTTTCATTATTGCAAGTTTGTATTTTTGTTTAGATGCAAATTAGTCATTATAACTTTGTGTGTAATAATACTAAGTACTAACCAATGTTCAACAATGTTATAGTACAAAAAATTATTTATGTTTTTTTTTAAAAGATTTCTCTATTTTGTCCATATAAAATCATAATTTTTTATTTCGTGAAACTCCTACTCAAGATTATCCTTTTTATTTCATATTTGAAGTCGTATTTTTCATGGTTTGATATTGTAATAAAGGTAGACTCAATAAAGAGAATTCTTAAATGTTGATCAGTTAGTCAGAGGAAGTGTTGACAAGAGCTCAAAAATTGTGCATTGATTCATTAATATTTTTTTCAAAAATCTATTTTCTTATGATTAAGGTCTTAATGAAGGTATGTGCATTGTGTTCTTTCTATGTAATTTCTTATGTTTTGAAGGTAAGAGCATTTTGTTTGTAAATTCGTTAGACAGAAATTAATTATTGTAAATTGGTCTTATGCTAATTACTATCAATGTTCAAACATTATTGTTGATAGATTAGAAAATTTAAATATATATCAAATATTGAAATACGACATCTTTTATGATATTTTTTTACAGTACAAAGAACCATTTATATTTCTTATGATTAACATTCTAAGAAAGATGTGTTTTTGTTACTATAAAAAATTGCTATTAAGTAAGATAGAGGAAGGAAAAGAGAAAAAGAAAAACAAAATTAATAAAATATAAAACAAATACTACAATAAATGATAGAGGCAAAATTAAAAATATGAATATTTATTTAGATAATGATGAAAAATAACAACAATGAGTTGAATAAAATCGCCACCTCTCTTTGGCCAAGAATTCTATTTGTTTATTTATTTATTTTCACTATAATTCTATTTATCATTATTGTTGTTATTATTTTTATAATAATAAAAAGGAATTGTGTTAATGACTATTCCTGCATTCATTTTTATTCTTTATTGTAAAAATCTAAATGTCTATAAATAAAGACATTGTAAGAAATTTTAGAAATGATCACATTAGAGTTTGAAAAATTGTGCATTAATTTCATTTTTTTTTCTTCTTTTTCTTAATAATTTAGATTATAAGAATGATATTTCATTATTTATTTATTTATATTCTTTCCACAATTTTATTTGTTTTATATTTTAGACGATTTTTTATTATTGTAATTTTATATTTTTTTTGGTCCAAAATAGCAACTTATAATTTCGTTGGAAGTCATATAACTACTAACCAAACATTTCTCTTTGTGAAATTACTTATACATCGGGATATAATAATATATATGCACATATTATAAATATTTCTTCTATCTATATTATATTTTAATAAAATTATACATCTTATCATCTTTTTAACCGCGCGAAGCGCGAATAAGTTTCCTAATGAGTACATAAATCAATAATAAAAATAGAGCTCTCCACACTCAGAAAAAAAAAGTGTATTAACTATGAGAAATAAATTTTATGTATTAGTGGTATGAAATTATTTTCTAAGTTAGGTTGATAATTAAATAATTACAAATAAATATAGTAATAATTATTAATACTCGGTAATTTTCCCTAAAAATAATGCTCATAGCTTAATTTTGAATTATAAATGATTTTCGTTTATCCAATTTATAGAAAGTTGATTACTTATTTATTTTTACATGTTATCCAAATTCCAAATGCTTTACCGGCATGAACTAAACTTGATGGGTGAAAAATGCTATTTTACCCAATTTGAAGGGTGTTGGAGAAATAAAAATGCAAAAGGACAATATTGGAATTTAAGGAGGAGGGAGAGAGAGAAAGTGATTAGATGATTGTCAGATAGGGGCCTTATGGCAGTACGTGGAAGTCATCACGTGCTGATTTTAAAGATATGCATAAAAATACGTTGTTTCCAAAAACCAGTTATTTTTGTGTTCGATAAAATTTTTATTGAAGTTTAATTAATTAATATTCACAAACTGAGATATCAATTTTTGAGGATGATGTTTCTATCATGATCTTTAACATCCAAAGTTACAACTATTATAGGCTTTTGGAACATGAAAAATTCATTTAATAAAATTAAATATTTGTATGATACAATAGTTTGAAGTAAGTGTTTGTTCATAAAATTTGAGACTCCAATTTGAAGTTATAATTTAAAATCAATGATTGTTTATAAAATTTACATAAAATTTCAATTTCAATTTCAAGTTTTGATTTGAAATTTTTTTAAAAGAAATTTTAATTAATATTTTGTAAGAAAATATTTATGACTTTTTTTTTTTTTACAAAAAAACAAACATGTTCAACATGAAGAGATTGATGTACTATCAACTATCTTGATAATTATATCAAAAGTTAACTAGTTATTACTCTTGTTGATTTATCGAATAGTGAATCTTTGTAAAATTATGTGTATTTGAAAGTTTATAATAGCATGCAATCGCAAACATTTAAAAAAGGAACTTGGAGATATATCATTTACTTATCCAGCGTCTAAAAATATTTTGATACTATATTTATGAATTATGATTTGCTTATTTAGTAAGATTGTGTTAGAGCTACGAAAATTTTGATATTTTTCACAAATTATCAGATTTTTATGTTTATGAAATAAATATACAACTTAAAAAATTCAAATTACATGTCCAAATAAAATTCTAACATCAAATCATGTTCGAACGAGCATTAAAACTAGTTCCTTTCTCTTTAGAACACAATAATCTATGATACAATTCTTGAGAACCAATCAATAGAATGAAATAAAATAAATTTTTGAAGTTGTCGTTTTATACCTTTTATTTTGTTACGTGTTATTATTCTTTTGGGCACCTTTTTATGCAAAAAGAAAAAGGAAAAACCAAATAAGTTATCAAAAGATTAGGTCTCTCCATATTGATATATAGTGTAAAAAAGATAAAGGTAATTTCTTCATTTGAGCTCATATGTCTTAACGTGCACGGATAATGTATGCATGTAGTCTTATTTTTTATTAAAATTTCGCGTACATAGTATCAACTGTTTACATGTTATAATTAATTAACCATGATTAAATACTAAAAATTTATATACAAAATTATATGATATATTTATTGATAGTTTAACATAAATATCAATGAAAAGATATAATTGCGTTGTCATAGCTAGTGGAATTTTCATTTGAAAAATTAAATATAAGTGGTACACGCATATATCATCAAATAGATGGCACATATATAAAGGTGAACATGCAAAAGGAATGACAAGGCTTCAACCAATTTTTTTTTTTTGTGTGGTTATCGACTGTTTGATATTTCATATCTTCTATATGTTAGAAATTTAGTTTATATCTTGTTTCATTAATATAGAAAATCTTTTCTTTGTTTTTGCATTGAGTACTTTTATAATACATATGTTAAAATAGAAATAGAAAAGCAATTATATTATCAAATCACCCAAAAAAATATCAACAAGTAGTCGATCTTTCATAAAGATATTGAAATTTGCAATATCGACAGTAAGATAAATTATATGTTACAAACATGTGACATGATAGTGTAGATTGTTTGTTTTTTAGGGAAAAACTTTTTCCTGTTATCCCCTTAAAGTTAAGTGCTTTCAAAACTAAAACAATATATTTTAATTATATTGAAAAGAGTTAAATGATAAATTAGTAAACAATATTACAATTTATTTATTATTTCTTTAAAAACATATAATGCGACATGCTAACAAATAATATGGGACGAAAAAATAATAAAACAAACAAAAAATAAAATAGAATAAAACAGGAAAAAAAAAAAAAAGAGAATACAACGCAATAAGCCAATACCAACACCGACAGTGAAAGAGTAAATTTAATCAAATTAAGTTTGCAGGCAATATTAATTTAGCTAAATATCAAAATCAACCCCTAATTAATAAACGTAACATCAAATGATATAGTTTGACCGCCATTGTGCTCTTACATTTTGTTGTTGATCGAATTAAACGATTAATGAATCATGTTTCATGAGTTACATAGTAAAACCTGTTATTTTAAATAATAGAGCTATTGTTTCTATAATTGTGGAGTGTACGGTTCAATTTGTATATTGATAAGTGCTTATGTTCCTAGATGTTTTGATGATCTCCTCACAAGTGTAGGGACCTGGTCCTCTGCAGAGTATGAATACTCGTCCAGTGGTTAAAATGCTGAACAGCTGTAAAAGTTGTCCGCATCAGAAAGTTGGTGGAACTGTAGAGTGCTCCACCAATCAGAAGCAACGAGACTGTTTGTACATTGGACAATAATTCTTCTTGTCCAATATATTCAACTTACAAATAACAAAAAGATCATTCATTCAAAGAGAGACATTTCAAGCTTCAAAAACAACAGGGACCTGATCGATTGCTTCAAGTGCTTCCTGTACCAGTTGTTACTTTATTTGCTTGTAATAGTTCTTATATTGTAGGATTCGTTTCACTTGTGAAAGAAACGTTTCAAACTTGTGTAAATCATTGGAAGAACTAGGTTAAGGGTAACTTAGTTTCTTACTCTAAAGTCTCTATTAATCGGTTAGGATTAGTATAGTGGGCAGTGTTGTATTTGCTCTGGCTCAGCTAAGTGATAGGAGGTATTGCTTAGTGTGGAGATTAGCAGGCTAATCTCATTGTGTAAACTGGCTTTTATTTTTGCTTGGAGAAGATTAGTGGAAGCAATTTGAAAAGTCCTGTTGAGAACAGATCGTGGTTTTACTCCCTTGAGCAAGAAGGTTTCCACGTAAAGTTGTTTGTGCAATCTTTACTTTCAGCATTTATTTTACTGTTTGTTATTGTAACTGTGCTGAGAACCTGGTCCCATCGAAATCGATGGATGCATACATTCCAACATATATGTTTCGATTAATTTTATTTATGGAACACTTGCTATGCGACAATTTAATTGTACACATATATTAATTCTATCTATCAAGGTTTGGATAGATGGAGAATAGTTATGTATATCTTTCGTCTCATATCGATTGTTACATTTTTCTTTTACACACTCGTAAGAAATTCAAAAATATATTTATTTATTTTACAATTTTACCCATATTTCTCTTCAATTAATTGCATGTTATTTAAGAACAACACTTACAAAACTAATCTTATTTCATGAATATTTAATATTAAGGGTAAGATAAGAGATAAAAATAAATATTTTCGTCTTTATTAAAGTAGAAAGCTAGTTAATAGTTGAGCATTGCCTAGTTTTTTCTTCTTATTATTATTATTATCCGATTATCTTATATTTTTTTTTATTATTAACTGATATTTTCGTCTCTAGTCTCTGCCCGCACAAAATAGGAGAAGAGTGCATACACACTATCTTCCCCAGACTCATTTGAAAAATGGCGGCAGTCAGGTTATCGTGCGTGGCCACCGAATTAAGCATTATTTTGCACACAAAGATTTCTTTAAATATTATTTTTTTAGAGTTTTGTTGATTTAGGAAGGAAGATTCTTTCTATGGTTTTATTTTTTATTAAGAAAGATCAATTCTAACGTAATCTAAGGTCTAATAAGGTAGGACTTAGAAGGAACAAGGAATTTGTGCGGTATACTTAATTAGATAAAGTAGATAATTAAATAATAATTATTTTTCAAATGCAAATAACGTGTATAACTCAGGTATTGTGCTTTAATTATATTTACCAACAAAAATTTTCTATACGTGGATCCAGCTGCTTATTTTCTAGATAGATTAGAGCATAAATAAAATACTACTGGTGATTTGCGTTGGTAAAAGTTTGCCAAACTGTCGAGACATTTTGAAAAGCCTCTCATAGCTGTTTGATTTTGACCAATAACAGTACATAGCTATTACTTTCTCTATTTCATTTTATTTGACTTGTGTTTACTTGAAATAATCTTTAATAAAGTTTTATTAAATACGTGGAGTATTAAACTAATCTTATTAATAATATTTTAGGACTCTAAACTAAGACGGACACTAATGTAAATCTAAATTGTGCCGATAAAATGAGTATTATATTAATATAATCGATCACTTAATTTTTCTTTTCACCAATACATCATTTAATGCTAGAGATTAGTTATAAAATGTTGAATCTCCAGAATCTACGGGCGATAATAACACGCCACACGGTTCAAAAGGTCATCCTATTCCTTAATCTATGCATTTTTTCCGTTTAATAGTGATTAATAATTAGTTATAAATACATGACTAATAGTATTGGTAAACAATGTGGAACTTTTCTGCGCAAATTCAAATTCAACCATACTCCAATATAGGTACAAGACAACGGGTAAAAACAAAATAACAATTAATCATGTTTATGTTGAAAAATTTCTTATAAGCAAACATCTCTTGCACAAAAGGAGGAGGACCAATTGAACGTAGACAACTGAGACAAATTTGATAAATGAGTAGAAATTGAAAAGTGAGAGTCAAACAAGCAACAGGAAATTAATCACAAATTAATGGAAGAATTAAACAGTACTCTAGGGATATGTACCATTGATATAAAAATAATCAGGTAATTTATTAAATAATTACATGTAAATTTCTAAGTAATTTGTGGAAAGTGGTGACTAATTTACTACTATCATTTATCTCCTAGCTAATTAAAATAAATTAATATGATTATGTGAGAATAAGTTTTTACCATAAAGGAAAGTTGGGTCCTACTCTGTTTGAATTTGGAATAGTCTAATTCCAATACATATGTCAAACATCGTTTTTTTTTTTAAAAAAAAAATTGTTGATGGAAATAAATCCTACTTTTTGTTAACTTTTGACTGGAATTTCTGATACTTTCCATGGAATGGAGGAGTCTTTTGTAGGTTGCTTAAGCGGAATTGAATTGATTTAACACCATATATACGTATGTCAACTTTTGAATTGCTTCTTCTTTTTCCCAAACAATGCATGGAACTCAATTTATATGAATTTTTTTTTTATTCCGTCTAAAAAAGAATGACATATTTTTATATTTAATAATAATTTAACTTAAAATATTTATTTTATCCTTAATAAAATAATTTATAACCATATAAGTATTTATAACTTATTTAAGACCATAAATTTTTAAAAAATAATTCTTCTTCTTAAACTTCGTATCTAGTCAAATTGATATAAAGTAAAAAAAAGAGCTTAATTTAGATGGGAAAAAAAGCTTTAAACCTCTTTTCTTGGTAGACAAGGTAACATGGAATGAGGAGGAAATCAAGTGGTGTTTGCCCCCCTTACTTCCACTAATGCATGTGACGTGTGTTCCAATTTTTTTTAATAAAAAAAAAGTGAGATATCATTAATTCTCCACGGAAGTTATTTATTAAGAAAGAAGAAGAAGAAGAAGAGAAAAAATATTCAGGTTAAGTTGTTTTATAACACCAAAATAATTAAAAGAATTTAGCCTTTGTTTAATGATGACAATTGACAAGACAAAGAAGCACTTGACCCCAAATGTGCCTGCAGGAGCTAAGCTTTCTTATACAATGATGATATCTTATTTTTAATTAAGTATTATTAAAGTAATGGAATGACATGTACACAGTACATACATGCGTGATGAAGATGTTAGCGATCATCATGTGCATTTTAAGTTATTACACTACTAAAAAAATCACTATATATTTTCTCACGAGTGATTGTTCCCATAAATATTTTCATTGAATCGGTTATAAAAATTAAAAAACTTTCCACTTCTAGTGAGAATTTGTTTCCTATCATGCCATTTTTTCATGTGAATTGGTTTGGTAGAAAATCAGTGAAAAAAATTAATATACTTTATAGCACAAAGTTTCTGAGTGGAAAAAGAAACCTTATTACTGTTAAAAAGAAAAATATGTGCAAAAACCAGTAATGCATAGGTGGGAGATTGAAGCTATATTTTAGAATTTGCCTGCAAAAATGTTGTAAGAAAATGGGCGTAATATGAATTTTATATTATTTTAATTATATGAAAGAAGAAGTTACATTGAACGTTGGCACAATTTGTCAACATTATTTAGGTCAACCACAATAAAATTTGATGTTAAATATCATTCCCTTGATCATTAATTGATTGCACTATGTTTATTTTGTCGGTTCAATTAATGTAATTTGACTATCAATTTATTCGAAATTCATTTGTTTTCTAGAGCAAAATCTTAGTTGTTTGGTAGGAAGTCCCCTTCTTACTATTTTCATCTAAAGCTTTGAAAAGTTGACGATTATAATATAGGTTGTGGTGAGATGATTGAGATTCTACCACTCTTAATAAAAATCTTAGATTCAAGTCTTGGTAATGGAAAAATTCCAATTGGAGTGTCAGCACCATAAATGGATCCTACAATGCATGAATAGATCAAATTTTAAAAATAAACCATACATCTAAAGTAAGATGGAACATAAAATATATGCACTATTATATATTACGACCTCAAATTTTGAGAATCGATCAAAAGATTACACAAAAGTTGGAAGAAAATCAAGATTAAAAAAATTACTATGCATACCTTTTAAATTTAAAAAAGCATAGTTCACTTTATCATTATGTTTTTTCAACATTACAAATTTATAATGTAATAAAAAAAAATTATAACAGGAAATATAGATCAGTAAATGGAAACTGAGAAAGGGCTCGTAACTTTAACTTGCAATAGATGTAAACTTGGGTCATGGGATGGGCCGGCCCAGTTTGATGCACATGTACTGCATGTTTTTTGTAGTTGGGCCTCAATTGTCCCCCAACACCTCTCAATACATTTCGATTTGTTTCACTAATTTTTCCATTTGATGTATCAACAGAATTTAACTACTACTTCCATTAGTGAATTGTTGAGAGTATTTTTATAATCCAAAATAAGTGAATTGTTCAAAGTTCAAATGGTTACTTGAATTTTTAAAAAAAATATATTTACACTTCATTTAATGAGAATTAAAAGGATAATAGAGGAAAGTAGCATCTAACTTATGTCCTTCAAATATTTTTCTTAAGGACGTGTCATACCCAATAATTTACTTAATACAGATCAGAGGGAGTGTAACAGAACATCTGAAATTTGAGAAATTTAATTACTTTTGAAAAAGAAAATGTTAGAGTAAATGGGAGCATAGAATAAATAAATTTTTAGATTCCCAGCATCATTACTTTGGCTTTCCATTTCCCACTAATTAGAAGACAAATGTAAAAAAAAAAAAAAAAGCAAATGCAATTCTATTTTCAGTCCTTTCATATTCTTCTACTCTTCAAAAGTCGTATAAAATGGGATTGATCAGTGATCACATAATTTAAATAAACTTCACAAGAGAACTAAAGAGGAAAAAAAAAAAGTTCACTCAAAATGGATCTTCTCAGTATTACTATCGCGTGCATTAATCTTCTTGCTTGGTAATTCATTCATTCTATATTTTTCATCATTATTGTTGGTTTAGAATTGTAAATCAAGCATGTAAAACAAATACAATACCAAAGAAATGAGAGAAATAAATAGTAGCAATTATAAAAAATATGATAACTGAACCAAAGAAAATAAGTTAAAATACTTAGGGTATATTGTTATATATAGTACTACATTATTTTGGATGTAATTTTGATTGGATATATTCAAAGTCTTGTCTTTATTTTATTTTTCTTATTGTTTCTTGCAGGCCAATGCTTGCTCTTGGATATCCTCTGTAAGTCAGGCAACTTGTCATTACCCCAAATTGTTTGTTTTACTTATGTATTCTACTGATTTAATCCAACAAAGAAATTAAAGAGTAAAGTTAGATATGGCCTCTTTTTGGTAATTTTAACAAAAAAATAATAATTCTGGTTATACTGCAGATTTGTGACTGTACGAGCGATAGAGGCTGGCAGTGTGTATGACAAGAGGAAAGTTGGCACATATTGGCTAATCTTTTCTCTTATTTATCTGTTCGAGAATATTTTTGCAAAATTTCTTGAGTGGTAAGTTAGGCGTACTCTTTAACTGGTATCATATACTTTAACAACAATATATATAGTATAATCTTATAAGTGAGATTTGACAAGGATGAAGTGTACGGAACCTTATCTCAGCTCAGCTGGTATCATAAATTGATAGTGTAATTTGTAAATATTCTTTGAAAGTAGTATGTCACTTACACTGATCTTGGTTATCTACTATATATATATATATATATATATTGCAGGGTACCTCTGTGGTCGTATTTAAGATTAGTTTTCATGTGTTGGTTGGTGATACCTCAGTTGAATGGGGCGTTTTATTTATACCAAAATCTTGTTCATCCATATTTGCTATTCAAACTGCCCAATGCTATCACTCAGTTGTGTGCATCTTGTTCTGAATGGCTTAAAAAACTAAAGAAGCATTCAGTAGCTATCAACAAAGAGACATTTTTGGCTGTGGCAGAGAGTTGTCTTGATGAGAATGATTCTCTGATTGCAAGCAAGGTAGGACTGTTGTTATTGTTGATTAACTGCCAAATTACCTGCAGCCTTATTTTCTAGGCTATTAGTCCCCTTTTTATGAAGGTTTACCTGTAGTTATCAAAATGCCTATTTACAGCCTGAATGCAACGAGGGTGGCCAGATTTTGGGAGATATCCAAGAGATGGAATGCACAGCAAAATGCAATGCAGTTGAATCAAACCAGGTTATATTACTTTCTTGTATGTTGCGTTTTCACACTCATTACTGGTTCATATACAATTGAATCCTCTGTTTGAGGGCAAGACAACTTATTTTTCACATCAGATTCTAATAATCTTCCATCTGTATATTGTTCATAAATCTAGAAAGAGTTGTCGGCAAGCCTGGTGATTAACATGCTCCCATGGTTTGCAGATTGAGAACACATCAATTTCAGCTATACAGGTTATCAGTAAACCAGTCATGCCAGCAGTTGCAATACTCCCAGATACTTCTTCTCTAGCGGTATTCCAGACCAGGTGGACATGTGAAATATGTCAAGTGACGGTCAGATCTGAGCTGACACTGCAATCCCATCTTCGAGGGAGAAAACACAGGGCTGAGGCTATGTTGTGGTGTACTTTCTGTAACTTGAGAGTCTCTGGTGAGATTGACATGATTGCACATCTCAAGGGGAAGAGGCACTTGGCAAAGCTTCAAGAGACTTTTACTAATTCTGGAGCATCTTAGACTATTTTGGTTTTGGTCTAGATTTTATGCCATCAGTGTAATTAACCTGTTATAACAGGTTATTCAGTACTTCCCAAGTTACCATAGCAAAGCAAGTTTGCTATGAGAGTTGACTACCGTCTTTGGTCAACTAAACCTGATGTTATGCATCAGTGTAGTATAACCTGCTATAGCAGGTTATTTCCATATTTCCCGAGGTTGCCTGTTGTTATAGGTCAACTAAACCTGATGGTATGACATCAGTGTAATATAACCTGCGGCATAGCCGGATATTTTCATATTACCAAAGCAAACCGAGTTTGCTATGAGAGTTGCCTGTTGTTATAGGTCAACTTAGCCTGATGGTATAAAAGATTACCTATTGTCATTATGTCATATAACATTGTGGTGTCAGAACAGTATTCACTGTCAGTTTCTCGAACTATATTTTACTTAATTCATGCCCGTTGTGTTCCCCGTTTAACATTGTGGTGTCAGAACAGTATTCACCCAGTTTATCGACTTGTGTTTTATTATTGAGAATCTTACTGCTTCAATTATTATACCATGAAAAGGGTCAGAAATATCCAATAAAGGCAGAGGGTACTTGGGGAGACTAAAATCTGGTAACAAAAAAGTAACACCAGGGTATAAGATCAAAACGGGCAATTAATGAAAATGTTCTTTTATTGCACTTTTAAGAGGGTATTCTGAAGTTCTTCAAGACACATTTTATTACTTCTGAGAAGTTGGCATTGCTAGAGAGACGCCAGAATCACTTGACAAATCCTTCCATTGCTGTGTTACTGTCTTGATTTGGCTGTAAAACTGAACTCCAGCCTTGCCTACAATGAAATCCCAAACAATCAAATGAAAACCAAGTACCATTCCCTAAACACTAGAAAATGTATATCATTGTTCCTTACCATAGAAATTGAGGTCTCCAGCGAAGGAAGCCTTGGATCCAGTAAAGGAGAAGAATGGCAACGGAACTGGAATAGGAACATTGATTCCAATCTTGTAGAGGAAGCAGAAACAAGAAGCAACAATTTTATCAGGAAACAGAAACAAGAGTTTTATGGTATAGGCAACAGCTGAAATGGGATGACATAAGATGCATACAAGGAACTGCTGAAACAGTCTGGCACAATTCTCTATTCCTATGATTTGTTTTCGAGACATTACTAACTACACAAGCACTTCTATGAGAGAACATAAACCGTTATAAGGTCTTGCAACAAAAACTTTGACATGCATTCCCAAAATATCACATAATGAATATCATCCATGAAGATTTGATTTTAAGTGAGGATTTAGCACCATTTCTTTTTTTTTTTTCTCCATATGTTACCAAGTTCATGCAGCAACATTTCATACCTGGCCTGACTCTATCACTGTTTGGAACTTCCTCGCTGCTACACCAGATGTGGTAAAGATAGCAGCACCATTACCATACCTGAAAAAGCAGAGAACGATATTAGTATAGGACATTAACACACTTCAAGAAAAATGAGTTTGAGGCTGGGGAGGGAAAGAAAAAAGAACAGGGCACAGGGATTACTTATTCTGGTTAACAATGTTAATGGCCTCATCCAAACTGTTGGCCTGAGAGCATCAAAATGACAATTCTAGTTTAGTATATAACTTAATGGTATAGGTGAGGCTACATGGTGGAATGGTTAACAACTAACCTGCATGCAAAGAAGAACTGGGCCAAAGATCTCCTCCTGTAAAAAAGCATATATATTATGTGTAGGTAATATGCCATGATCTGAAAATCAAGAGGGAAATTGGAGAATGTAGGACAACAACCTTGTAACATTCCATATCGGGAGTGACACCAGACAGGATTGTGGGACCAACAAAATTGCCTTTTTCATATCCTGGGACCTATTGGCCATCAGGGTAAAAGAAATTAAAACTTTCCAGCTCATTTTATAAATGAGTAGCTATTTGATGCAAGAAATTATGCAATTAGTTCCCTGCTCCCCAGCCCAAGAAAACAATGATCAGGCAACTATTCCTTGTTGATTTTGACCAACACGCTCTGATTGGAACTTGTTACAGAGTGACTTTGTAGGTGGGTCAATATGGTTTCCTGTAAATCCTTTTTTCTTTTCTTTTTCTGACAACTAACCTTCTTTCTTCTAGATAGGTAGTATTTCTTTTTCCATACGTTATATAAGGGAAAAGGGACTCTACTCAATCATCTCTTGAAACATAGTATAATGCCCTCCTCTTTGCTTTACCTTATGAATTTGAACATATTTATGCAAGTAAATTCAAAGTAGCGCAACTGAAATAAAATCAATTCTGCCGAACAGAATATAAGGCACTGGAATTGCATCATCACACGGCCGTCTTGTAACTCCTCGAAAATCATGTCATTCGCCTAGGATCAATTTTGCCAAACATAACTCAGTTTGATTGCCAACTCCTCTACTCAGTTTGATTGGCAAGAAACCTTTTCAACACATAACTGAAATTAAATGGATACCGAGTACCGAGTCTATGACAAACGTCAAATATATAGTGTTTCAGTTATTCATTCCTCTAACTTTAAAACATTTTAAAGTCATCTTCTAAGCTTTGTGTCATCATTTCCTAGAACATCTTTATCATTGATCAACTCACCCCTTTGTTTGCATTTATATGAAAAAGAACATCTTAGGTGCTATCAGAAACAAAAATCAGAAGATGAGCAGATATAACTAGATACCACAATATCTCTTCCGTCAAGCAATAATTTGGCTCCACTATCAACGCCGCTTTGAACCAATCGACATACTCGTTCTTTTGCCTGTGGTATCAAAAAAAGGTCAGTCCAGAATCATAAACATGGAATTTGAAAACAGCAGTCGTTGAGTAACTTGTTTGTACAAGTCTTGAATCATGTACCCACCTGCTTGCTAATTACTGGACCAAGATCTGCATCAGGTTCTGTTCCAGCACTGACTTTCAGAGTTTTTGCACGTTCCAACAGTTTTTCTTCCCTGCAAGATTTAATGTAGTCATGCATCAAAGGTGTCAATAGTAAACTAAAAGATATCAGTGAAGTGGATCTGTTACCAAGGTTTTGAGTCCCCAACAAAAACCACTGTGCTCAATGCCATGCATCTTTGCCCTGCTGCACCGAAACCAGCCGCCACTAAAGCATTTATTGTAGAATCTATGTTTGCATCAGGCATGACAACACCGTGGTTTTTGGCTCCCATATTGGACTGAGGGCATTTTCAGTTGGTTAGCTATGTATTTAGCCTCAATAGTCAATACTAACAATGATGTTAAACATGTTTTCCACATTGGCAAATACAGTTGAGAGGAGAGTTGGTGATATTGCACTAACCTGAACACGTTTTCCTTTAGCTGATGCTCTAGAATATATATGCATACCAGCCTGAGGGGTAATAGTAAAACAAGGAATGGTCAATATACCACAGGATGAACAAAGATTCAAAATGGATCAGAAATCTATTGACAACTGATTTCATTTGAAAAAGAAACCAAGAGTTCATTTATTGATGTATTAAACTTTAGTATATGCTTCACCATCCACCCTGCATTTGTGATGTGTCAAAACCTTATTGATGGCAAACGGGTGAAAGTTATAAGAGGCAAAGACAAATGGGAGAGACTTGACCACTCACATATAAAGCATAAAAACTAAGATTGAGACAACTACCAAAATATTTAGTCATTTATTTTAGCGCAAAAGAAAATGTAAATTCCACTAAGAGAATCTTTATTGACAAAATATGGAGAACCTAGATTTCTTTTCCCTATCTTTTGATAAGATAATAATTTCATTGGATTGCTGGGATAATTCAAGGTATACAAGGTAGTATTCAAAAGTAGAGTACCTATACAAAAATGAGGCTCTCTACAAATGCCCCCCAATCATCTATAGCGCATTCAAGTTCAAGGAAAACTTGTCAATGCTTCATACTAGACTATCTTAAAATGCCGAGATGGTTATCTGCAATTAAATTTCTAAATCACTAACAATTTCATTTGTAAGGTCCAGCAACATTCACAACTGTGGCAACACCTTTCTGGGTAGAGATTTAACTAAAACCTCCAAAACCAGAAAACATAAGTAGCGGTAGATCATTACTAACAAAAAGTATAAAGAAGACAAGTTATGCTCAACCCAGATACACCTCCTCCCACCCACCCAAAAAGTACTTAAGAATTGTGGCTTAAGGTGTCAAGAAATCAATGCGGTACTCACTTGATTTGAGCCAACAAATGATATGGCTCTGATATCGTCATCATCACATATAGCATTAACAACGTCCTGCAAGACAGAGGTATCATCAACATCCATAATTATGCCATTCAAACCCATATAAATATCTCTACTACTAATTCCAATAAATCCATGTTTGTAAAAGGGTATGGATGGATGGGACGTGGCCAAGAAAATGCCTCCCAGGAAGCATCAATATACTTTTCTATGTAGCGGGATAAAATGGAGATTCACTACATAGTTTTACTCAATCCTTTGGTGCTGTTTAAAATATAGAATAAGTAGGCCAGATAGAATCCATACATTTATTGGACTAAAATAAAAGGGCAGAAAAACACATCACTAGCAATTATAGGAAAAGACATACATGGGTTCCATGAACAATATTTAGAACACCATCAGGCAAACCAGCCTCCATTGCCAACTCTGCCAACATCATGGAAGCCCCTGAAACCAAATGATTAAACAAAATAAGTCAAATGCAGAAGGCAGCATAAATGATGCTCTTTTTTTAAAGTTATATACACTATGCTTTACACAACTGGTACATGAACCTCTACCCCTAAATGTTGCAACATCTTATGCTATAATAATTGAAAAATATGGAAACAGCTACCTGGGTCCTTCTCTGAAGGCTTAAGAATGAAGGTGTTGCCACAAGTAGCTGCAACAGGAAACATCTGCACCAAATTCGCATAAACTATATAAAGATGCTCATATTTTCTGAAACTTAAGCTTAACACCTATTCCATGTCCCCACCCAAAAAAAACCCCCAGAAATTGCATGGGGAAAGGGAGAACGATACATGAAAAAGTAGTTGATACAAAACAGCCCATAAAGCTGGCCATCTGATGACTAACAATAGTGTCATTCTAATCACAGCTCAAAAGCTTTCTTGATCACATAGTGTTGTTATGTGAAAACATGTGATTCCTCAAGCAAGGTAGAAGTCAAGGATAAGACAACCAAGTTCGAACAGAGATGAAACTGTAAAGAAATTTAAGAAATGCACTTAAATATATGGAAACTATGAAAGGAGAAAAAAATAGGAGCATGCTTACCCACAAGGGAATCATTGCAGGGAAGTTGAATGGACAAATGCCGGCACAAACACCCAGAGGTTCCCTTAGGCTATAGGTATCAATTCCATTTGATACATTAGACACATACTCACCCATCTGCAAAGTTGCCATTCCACATGCATGCTCCACCACCTCTTCACAAAACAGAAAAACAGAAATTCAAGTTCACAGTTATCAAACAGAAGATGTTTCCTTATGCCTAAGTGAGTGAAGAACTAACCAAGACCGCGGAACACATCCCCTTGTGCATCTTTCAGTGTTTTTCCCTGCTCCGTAGTCACATTGAAGGCAAGCTTATCCTAGAACAGACACAGGATAAATGAAGTGAACAGAGATCACAACCAAAGAACTGCAGAAAGATACAGTAATCTGACAAAAACAAACCATGTTCTTCCTAATAAGCTCTTGGAATTTGAGCATCACCCGTTGTCTTGTGGTTATGGGTGTGTTTTTCCATGACGGAAAAGCCTCCTTGGCTGCAGAAACCGCAGATTTGAATTCTTTATCCGTGGTTAAAGGTATCTGAGAAACCACCTCTTGGGTTGCCTATGATCAAAACTCAAGCAATTATAAATTTCCCCAAGTATTAGCATTCCATGTAAAGATTGCAACTTTAACAGATAAACTTACTGGGTTTATAACATCAACGAATTCTGATGATTGTGAATCTACAAAGCTGCCACCAATTAAATTTGGAACTCTCTGATAAAAAGAAGATCAAGAAAGTTTTTAACCCTAATTAAAAACACTGCTTCATAAGAAATTTTTTGAGGGATATTAAAAGCTGTCTCATTGATTGAACAGCGAACAGAAAGTATAAGAAATAAATCATCATTACACTAAACCAACAATTAACCTAAAAAATCAAGAGTAATTGATGGAATAAATAAAAACATGGAGTAAATAAATACTGACTAGGGAAGTTCGATGCTTCCATGAGGATTCAGTAGCAATTGACAAGTGATGATTAGCAAGAGCAAAAACCCCAGGAGTCAAAGACCTTACTTTCCTCACTGCAACAAACAGACAAGATTCATGATTATTATCAATTCACAGAAAAGATCAATATGATAAATTAGGCGAAACCTCACCTCTATGAACTGAAAACTGCATCATTGTTCCTCAAGCCCTTCTAAATATTTTGTTAAAAAAGAATGATATATTCGAAATTCTAAGTCTCTCTATATATATAATTATATATATTCAAGAAATTATTATCCAATTGATGATGAAGATCATCCTCAGTGATATGGAGTTAATATTTTTGGTAATAAATAATACGCCTTTTTTGGCTGATTAGCCATCCGATGTCATACAGTAGTCGGGTATCTTAACATATTAAAAGACCTAATTTTTGTTTCTTCTTCCATAAATCTCGTAATTTTAGATAAGGTAAATCACATCTTTATGACATTTATATTTTAAAGTATAAAAAATTGAAAATTGGTACCTTTGAGATGATAATAACAAGATGTAGAACGAGAGATGTGAATTGCAGTTGAAGACGTGAAAGAAAAAGCCATTTTTCAAATGCAGATCTTTTATCTAGAGATTTTACAAACAAAAGAAGAGGATTTTTAGAAAATGATAGTGTTATTATAAGCCAAAATAATTTCTTGTCTACTTTTTTTTAACTATTTAATTAAAAATTATATTAGAATTAAAACCAAGTAATAAATTTAAATAATATTTAAAATCAATATTGAATTTAAATGACATATGTAGACGAGAAAGGTTAATATAATTCAAGATATACTAAAAAAATACAGGATATAGTCAAATATGAAACTTAGTAAAGACATAATAATTTAGAGAAGTTGAGCCAATCTCTCTTTAAATTAACGAAAGGATCAGAAAATAAATTCATTTCACAATAAAAAATTTTTCCACATAGAGGTTTCAGCTACTTAAAGCGAGAGTGCATCCAAAAATTCGAAAAGAGTGCTCGGCCTTCCTTAGAGATAATTTATATTAGGGATATTGCATAAAGAAAGGATCACAAAATAAGAGATAAATTTATATTAGGGATATTTGCATATCTGCCCTTGGAGTTTTGAGTAGTATTGTTATTTATTGGTAAAAAAATTCACTATGGAAAAAAATAAATTCAAGTCATAGAGAATATATTGAATTAAAATAGGATAAATGAGATAGGAGATGGAGAGGTAGTGTCACACTGTAGGGGAATATATATGATAACTAATTTATAAATGACTTTGGGTTATTTCAAAAAAACTACAACTAATACTCACATTTTTCTAGTTCCAACTATGAATACTTGCTAGTTAAAACTTAAAAGTTCAATGTCCAATGAGATCCATCAAATATTGGTACTGTTTGGGATATATCATCCCTTGAATGTTCTCCCAGAGATTCACCATCACAAACAGGGAAATCATTTGGGTGTAAAGGCAGATGGACTCCATCTCCATTTGTGATATCCCTTGATTGTAACCCTAGGGATTGTAATCCCCGAGGAGTTACTCTGATAACTTAAAGCTTGCAGTCCCTGAGATAGTCCATCATTACTTTGAGGGTAGTATGGCGTTAATGTTGGTGATCCTCCTTCACTACCGGGGAATTGTTTCCATCGCTGAGGCGCTGTCTTTACTTGGGTGCAGCAGCATTTATGCAAAGCTGAGTCCATCAATATGCGAAAAATTGTTAAATTTTCCAACAAGTTCCCCAGTTTTTCCATTTGAAATTATGATTTTATTTAGTATAATGGTGTGATTTCTGGGCTTATTTGTGGGCATCTTGACTATCCACTAAATACCTTTTCCCTCCCACCAACACATGTATCAGTCCTACTCGGTATCTCACTTCCTGGGAAGTATTCCTTAGTATCCTTTTTGATTAACCAGGAAGTGTGAATTACAATATAAAAGTAAAAAAAAAAAAAGAAGACGATTTCCTACCTGTCTTGTTTCAATCTCAATCTGGAATTTCCTCGCAAGTGCCCCGAAGCCCGTGCAGATAGATGTTCCATAGCAATATTTTCTTCATAAAAGTGGTGTAAAAGATGAGACCAAGATAAAAGAAAAAACTACACACCGATTTTATAATGTAATGGAAAAATACTTTGGTTCACCGAGTTAATGGCCTCATCTATGCTATTAGCCTGCACTTAAAACGACCAAGAGGTGAAAGGAGTTCCAGTGATATTCACAAAAAATGCACCAAAGAACAGGAACCTTAGAAACATAGGACAAACCTGCATACAAAGAAGAACAGGACCTAGTTGTTCCTCCTGCACACAAAAGAAACAATAGCACTCTAAGAATAAAGTTTTTCCATGCATGCATGAAAATACTCAAGGAATTAAATTGAAAACTAGTTACTACCTTGGAACATTCTATGTCTTCTTTGATATCAGATAATATTATGGGACCAATGAAGTTGCCCAACTCATATTTGGAAACCTAGTTGTCATCCACAAATGTTTAAGAGAGAAGAAAGCAGCTTTGGTACCTTTAAGTTGCAAAAACGAACTCCATATTAGACCACATCCCTTCTCCTGTCTAAGAGTTTCTCACAGAAAATGCAATCATTGCCACGGAGACTGACAACCAAAAGAATAATCTAATGGTGGAAAGTCTGCAACGCTGCCTATTTTATCTTTACTTGCAGACAGATGACCAAGGAATCAAACTAACATGTCTGGTCAATCAGGAAAAAACACAAACAAGAATCTTACAGATTTTGCCAATTGAAGGAAGTTAATTTGGAGAAATGAAACATGACCTCAATAAGTGATATAAGATTATGAGAAAGTGATACCTTCTACTCTTTCTTTTTGAACATTTGATAACTTGCATTCTTCTTTAGGCCTCTTACAAGTAGAAACAGGAAAAATGACTCTGTTTGACTTCCTATTGCAATCAGTTTTATTTGTTATGCTTCAGAAGAAGCATTGCAAGCATATGGCAAGTATAACTCATGAGATAGCACTATCAGGACAATCCAGTGTACCATAAATCTAATTACAATCACATTCATCGAGTTCAATAGTTTCTTTCAACAAATCTTTCAAGTTCAATACTTTTTAAATCAGCTCAGATCTCTTTTCACCCAGGGGCGGGCCCCTTTTTTTATGGGAGGGCGGGAGGTTATCTTCATCAAACAACTCCTGAAGCATAAGAATCAAAAACACAAAACAGCAGAGTAGTGAAATTACCGCAACTTGTCTCCCATCAAGAACTAGTTTGGCTCCACTATCAACAATTGCTTGGATTAACTTGGATATCCGTTCCTTGACCTATGAATGCCACACCAAATAATCAGATAAATGAAGCCAAGATGGAGAACGAAAAGTAGCACTAGCATTCATCAAAGTACTGAAGTTAAGCGACAAAAAAGCAATAAATGAATGGTAATTTTGCAGTACAAACTCAAGATATTCCAGTACCAACTGTAAATATCCTATCGGAGTAGAAATTAGAGTCAGTGTATGCACCTGTTTGCTAATTACTGGTCCGAGGTCTGCACCAGGCTCAGTTCCAGCATTTACTTTAGTACCTTTGTGCATTCTGCTAGTTTATCTTCCCTGTCAGGAATAATTAAGACACTCAGCATATAAATAGAGCAAACATGCACTAATCAAATAACTGAGAAGAAACAGCAAAATGAAATCTTGCACAGCACGAGTCTCTGAGATAAAGATTGGAGCAGTTCAAAGTATAAGATCAACCTGAACTTGGAAAAGGATATACAAGTCCACCACTAAAATGTGAAAAAATGTATGATCCATACCTTGCCTTGAACCTTACTAAACTAAAAAAAATTACTGAACTTAAACTTATCTATTCATTTTTTGCATTTACCAGAAAAGGAAGAGTGTAACACCCTATAATCCAACTCCTCAAACTATAAGAAACGACCTTCCTTATTGTCCTTTGATAACAGTGGCGTCCGCGCTTACTATTCCACTAGGTACCTGGTACCTTCCACTAGCACACCTACCGAGTAACTTTGTCCACCAAGGCTTAGGCAGATGGGAAGGAATCACTAAGTGTTTTATTGTCTACATTGGGATTTGAACCATAGTCTGCATGGTTCGCCCCTACTTCATTGACTTAGGACTCACCCTTCGCCGGCCTTCGGTGCAAACAATGACCTTCCTCTCCATACAACACAGAAAGGTGCCATTCTTGGAACAACCTAATAAGGAGAAAGTGACACATTACCTGGAACAAAAGGAGTATTTGCTAATGAAATGTAAACTCAACTCAGGTGTGTTCGGTACCAAGGAAAATGTTTTCTAGGAAAATATTTGGGTTTCTTACTTATTTTCTTGTGTTCGGTATGTAAGCAAAAGTATATTACCTAAAAGCAATCGCATATAATCTAGACAAATACTAAGGGAGGTAGGGGTGTGGGGTGGTGACGATGGGGGCTATGGAGGTAGGGGTGTGGGGTGGTGAGGATGGGGGCTATGGAGGTAGGGCCGTAGGGGTGAAGATGAAGTGTGTTGGAGGGTGGGAAGTCACAATCAATGTGGAATACGACTTCTGAAACTTGTTTTCCATACTTTCATTAGGGAAGTCATTTTCCTTATTTTTAAGCAACTTGATTTCCTAGAGAAAATGTTCTCCAAAAAATTGACCAGCCGAACATGGGAAAATTGAAACCATAAATTTTCTCCCCATTACGCAAACACATAAGCTATCGAAGAACTTTTGAATTTTGAAACTCACAATCGGTTGATTAAATCTTAAGCAATGAATGGAGTCAAAAAACCTCCCACCAAGCTATCATAAGTCTTAAAATTCTAAATTCGTTACTCCTCTGAGTGCGATCATCCACTTGTCTGAAGTTAAAGTAGCATGTAAGTTTGTCTACTATGTAAGTGCTTTAACTTGAAGTGTTAGAGACAGACTTTGAGTTTATATACCTAAAAGATTTACAAGCATCTTAACTTGAGCAACTTTGGATGCTTTTTATCCTTACGGTGCATAGCATTTGATTCTTGGACTATCTAGAAGGGCGAAGTCGAGTTATATTTACAAAAAAGAGACTAATGGTAGTCATGCATACATACTAGAAGAATGAACTTTTCTTAAGTGACAATCTTTTTGACAGTCAGCGAAGAATATAACATACAGTCACCTTCCAGTAAACAGGAAAGTTCTTGCCTCATCAACAAACAATAGACAAACTGGAATTTAACAAAAAAAAAGAAGAAAAGCGAGTTGATCAGATGAAAAACTGGAGATTAAGATGAGTACCGTGATTTTGAGCCTCCAACAAAGACCAGTGCTAATTGTTGTGCACCGTTGCCCTGCAACACCAAAACCAGCAGCAACTAGAGCATTCAAAGTAGCTTCAACATTTGTATAAGGCATGACAACGGCATAATTCTTGGTTCCCATGTTGGCCTGAGGAGAAAAGTTAAAACGGTGAGTTAGAAACAACTAGAATATGGTGCATGGACTCGTTTACCAGTATGTTTGAATATCGGTATGTACAAGTATCACGTACGGACATTTTTTTTTTCCTTTTTCTGAATATCCAGTACATTTTAAAGATATACATAAAGTAAGCAGCTACTTAGAGAAAGAAATTCTCCTCTCTTCAAACTGTCAACCAAATCTGATCGAGCTGAGAAACGTAAGTTAATATATAGCAAAGAGAAAAGATATACGCCACTTCCATTTCTGGATTGAACGGACATGAATCTGGTGAGATCTTACAGGGAGGTACCTGCCTACTAGGCACTATTATTAGAAGGGATGCAGGCCTAGTGTGTGGACTTGTTCAGGAAGATGGTGACTTGTGTGGAGATTATTTTGACTTTTGTGCATAACAGAGACATCTAGTATGAAATTGGAAGTGAGAAACAAAGTCAATGCATTGATCATGTTGTTGTCGAAGATGGAAGCTTCTGTTACAAATTCTGAATTTTGTTGGAGACGGAGATAGTAGTTTGATTCCATAACCTAACCAGAAAGTTGAAGGAGATGATGAAAGAGACGGAAAGAGAAAAGCAGCTATGGAAGACCGATCCTTCTGTATTTTTTCGATTTTGTGGAGTGAAAAACACAAGAGAACCCTTGAGCGTATAGAGAGTCCACTATTGAGGTCAAGAGTTTTCTTTTATTTCCTTTATACTTTTGGTGTAAGATGAAATTAGTGTAGCGAGTTGGTTAGACTTTTGGGGAGGCTTGATGTATTGCTAACATCCCATAAACTGAGGAAGCTTGCGCCAGATGAAAGTGTAGGTTGAGGGAAGCCACTTAAAACACTTATGTGAAGATCACACCATCTGGGTGTTGTGCAAAAAAAAGTTGACTCATCAAATTAAAAGAAAAAAAAATCAGCATAACTAGCCACACCCACATAACATCTATTCACATGGTACATCAAGACAAATGAAGGATCCATGGAGCAAGAGTATCAATATTTACCATAGCACCTTTACTGTTGTTCGCAAATGGTCTGCCACGCATATACAGTTGAGCCTTGAATTGTGAGAAAATAAGGAATATGTTATGAACATGATGAAGAAGATGCAAATCATAAAGTAAGTGAATGCAATCAAGAGGGGAAGAGTATGAAGGCTGTAGAGTTTTTCACAATAAATAAAAGCATATAGCTGGAATCATACCACTTACCACTATAAGTAAAATACTGCCTCTCAAGCAACAGGGAGGATTGAAAAAACAAACACATAATTAACTACAGATTTCATTTTCCTTGGATGCTTACTGTATCTTCCCACCATACTTTGTGTTGCAGTACCTTTTTATTATATCTTTTTCCTTTTTGATTTGGGTTTGTTTTCCTTTTTTTCTTCCTTAGAGGATGCTTAGACTATTAAACAGTGCAAATCATCCTTACAATAAGATCCTGTAACTTGTCATTTTCTTTCTGCTTTGTTTCCAGTTGGGGATGGGAGGAGTATTGCAGTATCGAAGCATGGATCTATAGCTTCTATATGCTTGCTATGGTTGATTACTTCAATGACTAAATTTCTTCTAGAGAATATTTTTATTATTTACTCTTCCAAATTTTCTCAGCTTATCCTCTTTATTGTGTTTGATAAATTAGTAAGTTGACAGATTGTTTTCTATACTCTCTATCAAAAGTTAATCATTATACTTAAGGTAGAATTAGAGTGACCAAAAGAAACTAATACAGGGTTATGCAAGGGTCAGAGATCCAACGAATGAAACACTACATCTATACATCATTACCACGAGGAATGTTTCAACTCCAAAGAGTGTACAAAAAAATAGCAACAATTTCAGACAATAAATGTGTTTACCCAAGAGTCAAACTTACAGCATCAGAACCAACAAAAGACGCAACTTCAATATCGTCATCATCACAGATGGCATTGACAATGTCCTGCACCAATACGTTGTGTTAGTGCAGTGAGATCATATATGTTGGATATGAGCATAGATACTATGAGCAATTTAATATTTTGAATTGTGGTTGTATCCTATATTGGTTGTCCACATTATCATATTTCTCAATTTGATATGCTTAAAGAAGAAATTCATTTGCAATTCACATGACCAGTACAGTTGGTTTGGAAAATTTCCATTAGCTTATGGCGTACTAATCTTTACAGCATCCATACACCTCCAATTTTTATGGATAAAAAAGAAAACTACTGGCTCATTATAAGCAGTGAATAACCATAATAAAGCCATTGGAAATGATGCAGATTTCTTGCAAGTAATTATAGTAAAACTAACCTCTTTCAGAACTGTTCACCTTAAATTTTCACCCAAAACAACCATTACTTGGAGCTTTCTCAGATGGGTTTAGAATGAATGTATTGCCACATGAAATTGCAGCTGGGAAGACCTGCAAAAGAACTCACCATTAAAGTCATCGGTTAGTTCACAATACTGTCATACCACTTGCCAAACAGCCCAAACCTTGAGAGTTGAGAGAGAGGAAACAAATAAATGATTTTTAAAAAAAAAAAAGTGCAGTTAACCTAAGCTTCTTTTGAGCAAAACATCTGCTAGACTTCTCTAAGGGCTAATTGATGATAAAAAAGCCAAGATTCCTAACATCTTCAATAATCAAACCCAAAGGATCATCCAAGAGACATCAGTAGATCCCGAGGAACAGACACAAGCTGTGGATGCACCAATATCCTTAGGGATCAAAGAAGAAGACAAAAGGAATTGTTCAAAGAAGCTACTGCAAAACATTGATAAAAACACAAGAAGAAGAAGTTATGGGGAAACCTTAAAAAGTTATGTCATCTGAAGGGTCATTCAGTTCATAATGCCAATGCTCTTGTTGAAATGGTTGGAAATCTTCCACATATTTAGGGAAAAAGACAGCATCTAAGTACACATCAACAAGGTCGTAGAAATCCTGTTGGGAAGTGATAAGTATGTATTAGATGGAAGCAAACTTTAAGTTCAATTATAATGTTGTCCTAACCTTTGTATTTATGGACGCCACAGATAACAAGTCCTATCCGGATAAGTGAAAGCATTCAGAAAAGTGTTCAGGCTTCCCTTCAACAGGGGATACTTTCTTGAACCGCACTGTTCACAATGTTCCAATATGTGAGGAATTCCAGTAGAATCTTTCCTGCATGAACATTAAGTGTAAGGCATGGGCTGTTCTTGTTTTCCATAAAGAAAAACACAAGTAAATTTTATCAAAATCTTGATTTCCGTTGGCAAAGTAGCTCTTGCTTTGTCTTTCTTGATTTCATTACTCTAACAAATCAAGAACTTGTCAAGAAACAGATTCTTTATGTAACTTCACAGTCAAATACAATGTTAAACCAAGAAAATATACTCATCGTTATAAGTCTACTACAAGAAGATAAACTATTACTCTAATAAATCAAGAACTTGTCAAGAAACAGATTCTTTATGTAACTTCACAGTCAAATACCATGTTAAATCATTGTTATAAGTCTATAATACAAGAAGATAAACTTACGGAAGACACCAAAAACTTTATTCTCATCGTCATTGGATACTGACATTGCTTCAGCGCCTGTTTTCTTGTGTTTGCACAAAACATCTTTAGATTGACACTCATCAATAAACTCTTCCGACACCTACTTGAACCCGAATTTCTCAGCAAGCACCAAGAAACTCTAACAAGTAAAACAAGAAAGAGTCAAATTAGACAAGAAAAAAGAAAGGGTAAAATTAGAAGATAGCAATGGAGTACTCAGAAGTGGTTGAGGGCCGGCGGTGAAGACTCCGTCATGTGAAGAACGTGGGAAGATTGTAGAGCGAAAAAGCACCGGTCTCTCCATTCTCCATTGATGGCCTGACCCCAGGAGAAAGCTAAAAGAAAGTGTGTGAAGAAGATATATATATATAGAAATATCGAAGGGATAAAAATGACTTTTCAGTCAAAATTTATTGAAGCTAAATCTTTTTGTAAATAAAAAATAGTTCGCCCGGACGCGGATTCATTTATTCATCAAATTTCGAATAGATGTTACTATTATTTTTTTTGAATATTTTTAGATTATCAAAAAATAAATTAACTAACGGATCAGATAAAAATTAAAATCATAAATATTTAAATACAAAATGTAGCATCACACCATAATTAGTTACTATTTTTTCTCTATTAGACTCCCTCTATTTCATATTAACTGAAATTTTTGAGTCTTTTTTTCATTGTTCGGAATAATTGAATCATTTAAAATTTTATATGAATATAAAATTGCCCTACTTATAAAGTTACATTTACTCTCTCCATTCACTTTTACTTGTTATTTATTCTTAAAATAGATATTCATTTTTATTTGTCACTTTTGACTTATTAAGAAAAAATAGATTTTTTTTCATGTTTACCCACAACATTAAATACTTATTTTTCAAATCAACAATTATTTTCTTAATGAGTGTGTCAAGTCAAATAGTGACAAATAAAAATAAACGGAGGAGGTATGATTTCACAAAGGACAATAATGAAAAGTAATGTTTAAATTATATTATTAAATACTTTTCTTAATAAGTGTGCATTGTCTCACGAATTTAATTAAATACGGAATAGAGAAAGTATGTTGTTTCTAACTCATTTATTATATCATCTAAAGTTATTTATGAACTTCGAAAATTGCTTGTTCTCTACCTTTGAGGTTTTTTTTATTGGATATTCATATTCTTTCATACAATATTAGTCAAATTATGGTGAGTCAATTTAAGCAAATATTATTTCTTGTATTTTGTTGTTCTAGACTTTTCCTTATCAATTCAAACCATGTCGTTCATTTAGGCTTCTCCATCTCCCTAGGCCTCTTTATAAAATTAGCTTATCAAGTTACTAACATTATTACAATTTACTTATTAACATGTTGAGCTTAGTATCTCTTCGTCGTAAGTCTTTAATCTTTTTACTTTTAAAAATGGCAAAAGATAAAAGAATATTCACTCCACTTAAAGAATCTATCAAAAACAATATATTTACCAAAAAAGTTGGTCATTATTCAATTATTTTAAAGTAATTAAATTATTGAGTAATCAAAAATTTATTTTTGGAGAAATAGACGATTACAAAAATTGATTTTAAGCTTAAAAAAAAGACAAATAAAATTGATTTCCAAAATAAAAAGTACTATTTAAAAGCGTGGCAAAATGTGGAATGTGGATTGGGCAGAATTTGTGATTGATTATCTTCTACTGCCTCACCCTTACTCAAAAAGTTCCGCAACTTTCAAAGCTTGGATCTTTATCTGTTTACAAAACATGAGAGTTCTTCAAGCTTCCAACATCTACGGTGTTGGTTTTGGTATTCCATCCATTTCTACTCGCCCTAATTCTTCTTATCAGCGCCATGCCACAGGTACTAGAAATTTCAATTTTGAACTTACTTTTTTGTTGTATTGCTTTGCATCTTTGTTTTCGATGAGTTGATTAAGCAATCAATTAGGAATGTAGTTGAGTTTTGAGGGGTATGGAGAAGGTAGTGACGTAGCCGGAATTTTCATTAAGGTGTAAGTTGACACTCCTCAAGTACAGGTGGAGAGGCAGGACAGGGAGGTGTTCCCCTCACCGACTAGTTATTTGGATGATTTGGTAGGGAGGTGATACAAATTTTAATGGAGTCTCTATGTTTTCTCAAATGCAAAATATTAACTGTATTTATTCATGGAGTAAATGGATTATCTCAAGTTGTGTGTTTGGATGAGTTTTTGAGAGGCTATTTCTTGTATAGAACCTAAAGTTATATACTCCTTGTATACAGGCTCCTCTTTTTTTGTAAACAATGTTTTATCTAATCATGAAAAGAAACCTCGCAATGTAATGACAACTTAGTTTGTGTCTTGGCTATGAGATGAGAAGTTTTTTAAAGCATTAGAGGCGGAAGAAATCAGTCACATGACAATCTCATCCCACAAAATCCTTTAATGGATGGAACTTCTGTTTAGATTGACAAAGAGAGTGTGCTTCATCTCATAAAGTACAACTCTAATTGACGGGTTTGTTTCTTGCTTACTGCAAATTGTTATACCTGATTATGAACACTCAAAAACTGATTCCTAGGATGCTTACTGTAGTTGGATTTTTTTTATATGCTGGAAAATACACGGTTATTATGGTTCCGAAGTTGCTGAGTTCTTTATTAAGGCAAAGTTGCTAACTTTAAAGGAGTACTAGTTAATGCAAACTAACTAGGAACTTATATATTTTGCTTCTGACCTTCAAATTCCATTAACTGTATGAGAAATTTTGGATAACGAGCATTGCTGCTAATATTTGGTGTCTAGATTCTAGAATTCTTTGGAGAATTGGTCTGTAATCTAATTACTAGTAAGCTGGGAGTGGCATTTCTTCGTTCCCTATTCCTCTGGGGCTCTGTGGTTAACAGGATATCTGCTTAGTCTGAGATATTGCCCACAACCCTCAAGGTCCAAAGCCTTGCAGCTCCTAATTATACTAAATGTAAATGATAGGGCTGTGTTTGCTGATTGTAATTGGCTTCTATTATGGATCTTCAGTTAGAGATTTTTGAGCCCCAAATCCACGACTTCTTGATGTCCATTTTAGTTGCAACTTTGCTTTTGGTTCTTGGATGTACAAGTTAAGATCAAATAACTTTTGGTAAAACAACTTCTCATATTGTCTAACAATTCTAGGGGGAGCATTGGCCAAATCAGCTCCAATAGGAAGAAAGTTCTCGGAGCAGCATTCTTTGAAGAAGGGAGATATGGAGAAAGAAGGAAATTCAGTTGTTCTCGAGGTTCCCGCCCATGTTTCCTTGTCGTTTTTTTGATCTTCAGCTATTGATTGATACATAAGTATGATTAGAACTAATAATAAATTATATTCTGCAGCTGTCAATTTAAAGTAATTAATTGTTTTTGACTGACTTTTCAAAGTAATCATATGACTAAGGTTAAAGCTATCTTAATATGCCCTTTGCTGATTTAAACGAAAATGTAAAAAGTGAACTACAAAATTTTGTGAGTATTTGAAGAGTATTCAACACTATTTGTTCTGAGGTATTCACTGTAATTAACAAAGATCTGCAGTGATTGTTTCAGTTTTTCTACCCTGCTGAGATGAATGAGCTCAGTTAACACAAACCATTGGCACTATGTGTTTCATAGTCTGTCACTATACATTTTCTGATAGACCTTTGGTAATAAGTAATTATTACACAGTTTCTCACTAGAGTTTCCGATATATAATCAGAAAAAAGATTTTGCAGTTCCAAGGAGAAAGGCTATGGCCCTGATACTCTCCAGTTTTGTGCTCTCAAATTATGAATTGCCCAAAGTTGCATATGCTCAATCTGTTGAGTTCAGGGAATATATTGATACCTTTGATGGCTATTCATTTATGTATCCTCGAAACTGGATTCAAGTGCGTGGTGCTGGTGCTGACATATTTTTCAGGGATCCTCTTGTTTTAGATGAAAATCTCTCAGTGGAGATATCATCTCCTTCATCCTCTAAGTACAAAAGTGTAAAAGATTTGGGTCCACCAGAAGAAGCTGGAAAGGGAGTCCTTAGACAATATTTGACTGAATTTATGTCAACTAGACTTGGTGTCAGACGCGAATCAAGTGTTCTTTCTACTTCATCAAGGGTAGCTGATGATGGGAAGCTGTATTATGATGTTGAGGTAAAATATCTGCATTTTGCTAGTTGTGAATGGTCTAGGGACCTTTTGGTTTCTGATTATAAAGGTGTCTTAGACTGTTAGACATACATGATTATTTAGCCTTCTTAGAACATAATGTTGTTCTTACTATGTTAACATCTTCCACATTGGTGGAGGATATGAGTTGTTTCCTTATATGATTTTGGGTGATTCTCACCTAATGAGCTAAATTTTAGGTTGATTGTTGAGTTAGGCGCAAGGTCAATTACTTTTTTTCATGGTATTAGAGCCAACTTCATTCCTTTTCTTACTCTACCCAATGCTGGACTCCATGTTATGTTGCTCACTTTCCAGCCTTGGCCGTGGGCGGTGTTAGAGTGTCCCATATTGATTGAAGGGAATGAGTTGTTGTCTCTTCATATGGCTTAGGAAAATCTGACCGCTTTTGGGTTGTGTTAGGAAGGTCAAATTTTCTTAATATATGCTATATATAAGTTGTGTCAACGCCTGTTGATGGGAGAGTAGCTCCCAGTTAAAACTTCATTGTCTTAGTTGATTTGTATTCTTGGTTCTTATATCAGTATTTGTTTTGAATAGGTGAATATCAAGTCTTACGCGAACAATAATGAATTGGCTGTTATGCCACAAGATCGAGTTGCTCGTCTGGAATGGGACAGGAGATACCTTTCGGTCCTCGGAGTGGAAAACAACTGTTTATATGAATTGAGAATACAAACACCTGAAAAGGTATTTGTCCAAGAAGAAAGTGACATTCGTGCAATTATGAACTCCTTCAGAGCAAATAAGATTGCAGCTTGATAAACTTTGTTAAAAACTCAAAATGATAACATGGGAACATTGATGTCTGTTTAGCTGTTGCTTTTTTCTCCAAATTGTTATTGCATAGCTTTTGTCTTGTTCAGTATTAATTCTCTAAGTGGAAACTAATTGACCTGATTATTATGGAACACCACTTCAGTTGGATGAAGCATCCATTTCTTTTTACCAAATCTACCTTGCGTAAAAGATCAGATTGCCAGAATTACAAGTTACGATCATAAAGAGAAAATGAAATAATGCCGAACAATGAAGAGAGAATCTGTCTTCTATTGTGAAAAAGCCTAAGATCATTTTTGATATTTCAAAGTTTTATCAGAAGGGGGATCTTTGCCAAGCAGAAATACTCATTAATGGGGTACATCTCGTGAAATATAAAATATTCTATGGATGTATTCATACTAAGTTCTGATACAAGATAAGTATTACAAAATGCTTTATAAAAATGAGTCTCAGAAGCATCAACATTGCAAGAGAATAGACTGCGACCAGCGATGAACAGAAACAGTAAAATCTTGTTAACATTATTCATGTTACACTTGGCAAAAGATAACAGTTTATTTCTTGATAAGAATTGAGTTGCTACATTTATACTATCATTGTATTTACAAGTAAAAATTGAACATAACTCCACTACATAAGGAGGACCTATTTTCTGTCACTCTACCTTGAACTGTGCAAGGACCAATTAGTTGCTAGAGATTCAAGTAAAACTGTCAAAGAACAATCATAGGGCAAGTTGTGGTGTATGGACCATTTCTTGATGTTGGTTACAGCTGGACAAGTTGATGCACAATCTCAATGCCAAACAGTTCCTGATCTGCAATGAAGGGAGGCAAATCTACAGTATTTAGTGTTTTCCCAAGTAATAAAAAAACTTACTCTGCTGACAAATCCATTTCAAGAGAGCTAAAGAGGGTATAATGAAAAGCATCATCCAGATTGGTGTTGAGAGAACTATGATTCTCCTCAGCCACTTCTGAGTGGTCCCCTTCATAATCCCTTTTCCCAAAAGGCTTCAACTTTTCACTACATGATTTGAGTTGGTCTTCCAAGATGCTTCTCTCTGATTCATGCTGAAGTACAAGCCATTGTAATGATTGGATCACTTCTTGGTCATGTAGTTGCTTCTCCTCAGCCAACCTTTTATATTGATTTGCTTCCATTTCAACTAAACTCTTCTCGTTCTGTAACCGCAAAATCATTGCCATTGTTTCCTCAGTTGCTGTAGCTGCTGCCATTCTCTCCTTTTCAAGTTCCAAAAGAGCAGCATTTGCTCTGCGCCTTTCGACCTTAACCATTTTTCTCAGTGACAAAACATCAAACACTTTGTCTTCATCATAACACTCTTGTTCATACTCATCCTTCTCATCATCCAGTTCCTCATCTGAAACACATTTCACTTTATCACTTCCATTTTTTCCCTCTTCAAAGTTCGAATTCATCAACAATTTTAACAACCCAGACTTGCAAGACTTCATCTTTGCATTACACTTCCCATCAAAATCATTTTTTGAGCAACACCCATTCCTCAATTCACCTGATTTTCCACAAAAATACCAACTAAATTGCAAGACCCTCAATCCCAAACCAAACAACAAGAACAACCCCACAACTTTATACACTTGCCCAAACCACCCAAACACCAGAAACCCAAATCCCAAATCAGCATTCAGACTCAAATGCTTTAAGGATTCAACACAATCCATGAAAACAAAATCCAAGAAACAACCCAGAAATCTCTTATTGAACTCAAAAACTGAGCACAAAATGAACAAGAAGTACACAAGACGAATAATCTGCATGTGGGTCTCAAAGATTTAAATGACACTGTTTGTATATACAAAAGAACACTTGTTTTCTTGTTTCGAGATATGGGTTTTGGTTAGTGAAAGAAAAAAAAAACAAGAATTTACAGCAAATTTTGGTTATGGAAAGAAGCAGAAGATAGGAAAGGCGAAGAGATCGAGGACAAGGCAACGATCACTCATTTTTATGTCAGTACAACGGACTGAAAAAGATTGCTGAATAATGCCGCACGATACGGACACTATCGGTTGGACTTTCTTGTAATTTCACTCTAAATTTGATTAAGTAATTAATCCCTCCCTAATCCTATGTTGTCAGAATTATTTCTGGATTACCCAAATATTCGTTTTAGACTATTGCTTTAAATCTTTTCCATATCAATTTCATTTATTTTTTGCTAATATCCGTTGCATTAGCTCTTTTTTCTTTTGGAAAAAAAATTGATGGATAAAACACACTGTTGGGATTTTTTGGTCAGTAAAGTGTTTAAGACAATTAATTGCTTTATCTGGTTAAATAATGAAGGAAATAATACATAATTGTTGATTATGCAAAATGGATAAAAAAAATAAAATGAAGTGAACGTTAGCTTATGCGTTTAAGAATATCAAATTCATTTAAACATCATCATACTCTATTCTAAAAATGTTTTAAGTACTATTAGAATGTCTAAACGGAACATATTTGTCAGAAGTTAACATGAGTGTCAATATTTTATTGTTTGCACTTTACCATTTTGCCCCTAAAAATATATTATAATGTGCTATTCAAACGAAATAAAAGAGATATTATTGTGTCTTGTATATCCAATTATTTCATGAGATACTTGTTATTTTTATTAATATAGATACAGATAACTCATTTGAAATGTAGAAAACAAATGACTTAGCATTTCTTTTGTTTTTACTGGAATTTGACCTGAATTCGAGCATGTTTTGATTGATTTAAAAGTTAGTAAAAGCTATTTTTAAGTTATTTTTAACTTTTGAAGTGTTTGACAAAGTTGATAATAACTTTAAATAAATTTAAAATGATTTTAAAAAAAGTTAAAAATGTACTCTATAAAAAAATATTTTTTTCGGTCAATCCAAATGTGCTCTTAGTTTACTTTCTTCTTTGCCACTTTTAGTCTTTTCATTAAAACTATAAAAATATTAAATTATGAGGATAACTAATACTAATTAATTACTTGCTTGGAAGTGATATGGCTTGTTATAAGTTCATTATAAGGATGAATAATGATAATAATAATAATAATAATAATAATAATATGTTTTGTATAAATTAGGCTTGAATATACGTGCTATATACTAAATTTATATTTTGTGATGATAGATAAATTTCGACTTCAAGTTGTAACGGTATGGAAACCGTAAACAATGTGAATAGCTCTTGGTATAAACTTGCAAGAAATTCAGTGCCAATGCCCAATAATATAGAAGCACGAGAAAAGGTACTTTTGAGGTTAAATCCCAAAGTTCTCTTCAAATTAAAATAAAACAAATTGGTGTTCATCAAGTTGAGATGCTTGAAAGATTATTTTTTTAATTTTAGTTTGTCACTCCCACTAATTACTAAAGATAGTTATATTTAATTAGTTGGTATTGAACAAGTTCACGTGCTTGAATGAAACTCAAATGGATCGGATTGACAAGTCAAAACAACTACAGGAAGGATTATTTCCGTTAAACAATAATAAACTTTTATTTTAATTGTTCACTTTAACATACTAAGAAAAAAATAACATTAATAGCTTATTTCTTGTAAGAATATATAGAAATATACTAGAAAGGATCGTGAGAAATTTTCTGAATTTTTGTATTTCTGTTCAAACTCCGACTACCAAGCTACTTTACAAGCAAAAAAAAATCTTCCAACCCTCCATCGGGATTCAAAAATTGTTCATCTAATAAACTAAGTACCTGTCTAGTACTTACAGCTGTGCAGCATAAAATAGGACATATACTATTTTCCAGAGTACTCTCCTCTAAAATATCTGTATGTAAATGTATTTACAAGGAAAATGTGTCTACTAGAGCTGGGCCTCTATTGTTTCTGTTGTTGAAGCCCATAATGAATAAATCAATCTAATAATATAGTTGGGCTTATGTTCTGATCCAAAAGCAATTCAACAGCCTGCTTCTTCACTCAACTTCTTCTTAGCTTCTCTCTTTGTTGAGCAAATTAAGTCACCGGAAACATCCCCCCTCAAGTAGGAGACCGGAGATCGGACTCCTAACTTGCCAATAAATTGCCGATGAAGAGGTCCAGCCAAAGCTTTGGTGAATAAGCCTGCAATTTGAGAAGAAGAAGGAACGAAAGACAGAGAAATTAACCCATCAAGAAGTTTTTCACGGACGAAATGACAATCAAGTTCAATATGTTTTGTTCGTTCGTGAAAGACAGGGTTTCGTGCAATATGAATTGCCGCTTGATTGTCACAATGAAGGTTTATAGGAAGAGAAGGAGAGAAAGAGAGATCAGAAAGGAGACGAACCACCCAAGAGATTTCTGCAACTAGCCTGCGTATAGAACGATATTCGGCTTCAGCCGAGGATAAGGAAACCACCATCTATTTTTTAGATTTCCAAGAGATTGGTGAGCCTCCGAGGCTAAGATAAAACCCACTTACAGATCGACGGGAATCAGCACACGCAGCCCAATCCGCATCACAAAAGGCAAGAATTTGAAAAGAAGGAGATGAATTGATAAAAAGGCCTAAACTTGGATCTTTTCTGAGGTATCGCAAAGTGTGATAAGCTGCCTGTAAATGCCCTGTACAAGGGGTTTGCATAAATTGGCTCAAGGTTTGAACAGTATATGACAAATCCGGTCGTGTGTGGGTGAGAAAGTTCAATTGTCCCAACAAACGCCGATAAAAGGTTGGATCTTGAAGAACAGTTCCAGAATTAGAGCTCAATTTTACTATTGGATCTAAGGGTGTGGAAGCAGGACGAGATCCAATGTCTGGGTATTCTGATAAGAGGTCAAGAGTGAACTTCCGTTGTGTTATGATGAGTCCATCTGATACAGGTAATATTTCCATCCCCAAGAAATAACTTGCTAAGCCCAAATCTTTGATCTTAAATTCTTTATACAGAAACATTTTCAAATCACGTATTTCCTCTGTATTGTTTCCTGTCAACAAAATATCATCGACATATACAGCAATTATGGTTATCAATGTCCCTGAAGATTTTGTAAATAAAGAGTAATCATTCATGGAATGGACATATCCCCTGGTACCAAGAGCTGCAGATAATCGTGAATACCATTGTCGAGAAGCTTGTTTTAATCCGTAAAGAGACTTACGAAGTCTACATACATGAGATGAAGATGGAGGATCAACCCCCGGAGGGAACTTCATGTACACTTCCTCGTCCAAGTCCCCATGGAGAAAAGCGTTATTCACATCCATCTGATACAAAAGCCAGCCCTTCTTTACTGCAATACTCAAAATACAACGTATGGTTGTCATCTTAATCACAGGTGAATAAGTTTCCGTATAGTCTATACCCTCTCTTTGAATATCCCCCCTTACTACCAAACGTGCCTTTAATCTTTCCAAAGAGCCATCAGATTTCAGTTTGACTTTGTATACCCATTTGCAGGGTAAAGCCTTCTTTCCGGGAGGAAGGGAAACTACTTCCCAGGTGGAGTTAGATTCAAGGGCTTCAAGTTCTTGCTGCATAGCTAATGTCCAACCTGGATGGATAGCTGCTTGTTGGTAAGAAGAAGGTTCTTTGATTTGTGAAATAGAGTGAAAAAAATGATGATTAGAACCATTGAGTACAGAATAAACAGAAGAATACATAGAAACCACAGGTGGATTAGGGGAGATAACTGTAGAAGCAGTGTTGCATATATAATCTGAGAGATAGTGAGGCTTAACCGTTGTTCTGGTAGATCTGCGTTGGTCTTGTGTTGTTGGTAACACATCCCTGTCAAGAGAAATAGAATTAGTAGGAGAATCAACAGACAAGTCTCTTTGTTCTATCGTGTTACCTGAGGTAGGATTGACAAAATCATCCTGATGGATAGAAAGAAGTGAGAAAACATCAGGATGAGAGGTAGTATTTGTGGACTTGGTAGATATGGAAGGAAAGGGTATATCACTAGAAGGAAATGAATAAGAAGGAAAAAACTTTGTCATAGGTTCTGGGTGGGCAAAAGGAAAGATCATTTCATGAAATTTGACATGTCTAGTAACAAATAGCTGATTGGTTTGAAGGTTTAACACCTTGTATCCCTTTTTCCCAAAAGGATAACCAAGAAAAACACCAGCAACTGCCCTAGGTGCAAGCTTGTCTCTATTGGCAGACAATGTGGAGGCAAAACAAAGACATCCAAAAGGTTTAAGGTTAGAGTAATTTGGTGTTTTTCCTAAAAGAATTGCATGTGGTGTTTTGTACTTTAGGACCTTGGAAGGAAACAAATTGATCAAATGAGTGGCAGTAAGTAAACTTTCCCCCCAATATTTAGTAGGGAGATGTGACTGGAAAAGAAGAGCCCTACAAACTTCAAGCAAATGTTTGTGTTTCCTCTCAACTACCCCATTTTGTTGCGGGGTAGCAATACAACTTGTCTGGTGAATGATCCCTTGAGAGTTGAAAAAATCTGTAGCTACATTCCCAGAACCTAATTCATAAGCATTGTCAGATCTAATAATCTTTACTTTTCTAGAAAATTGTCTTTCTGTGTAAGCTAATAAGGATTTAAGAAGAGGAAAAACATTGGATTTGGTAGATAAAAGATAGGTCCAAGTAGCTCTTGAAAAATCATCCACAATGGTCAAAAAATATCTTTCTCCTTTGTGAGTAGGAGTTTTGTATGGTCCCCAAGTATCAATATGTAAAAGTTCAAAACAATGTTTAGAGGAAATATAACTTTTTGGGAAAGGAAGCTTAGATTGTCTTGCCATGGGGCAAACATCACAAGGAAACGATGTTTCTCATGTGAAACAAGGATCCCTGCAATATTCTTCATCGCATTATAAGGCATATGCCCTAATCTGAGATGCCATAATTTATTAGATTCAAGATTTTCAGAAACATAATTCTTTCCATTCATATGATCAAAAGTAGACAGAGGAGGAGTCAAAACAGGCTCAGGTACAACACACAAGGACTGAGACTTAGGGACTACATTCTCAGACTTGAGACTACATTTAGGAGAAAACTTCAAAGACTGAATGTTAGAAAGCTTGATGGAATTGTTGGCAACAGATGTGTTATACTTCAGCATGTATAGACCAGCAACACAATCACCAAACTTCCGATTAATCCTCACTGTGGAAAGGTCCTGTAAGAAGCAACCATTTTTAGTAAAGAGAACTCCAACATCTTTTTGCTCACAGAATTGAGTAACAGATAAAAGATTATGCTTAAAAGAAGGGACATATAAAACATTTTCTAACTTTACTTGAGAAGACAAAGTAACACTGCCCAAGAAATAAACCTTGACCCTATATGCATTTGGAAGCCTAACAGAGATAGGTTTAGATAATTGTTTTATATCATTCAAAAGTGACTTGTCATAAGTCATATGTTGTGATGCCCCTGTATCTATGATCCATTGATTTTCAGGAAAAGTGGTGTAACAACTAGAGAAAAAATGCAATGCTATAGCAATACCAGCTAGATTTGCATTCGCATCTGCATAAGAACCTGAATGGTTGGAACCTTCTGCATGAACTGATTGAAACATATGAATCAGATTTTCACATTGTTCTTTTGAGAAGCCTTGAGAGTTAACAATGGTGGACATAGTGTTTCTTGAAACTGATGGTATAGGATAAGGTGCTTCATTTGCTTCCACTGCATTTGCTTTTGCATTGCTGAAATTTTTCTTTCCTTTTGTGAACTGGAAGTCCTGTGGATACCCAATCAGCCTATAACAATTACCTCTCACATGATTATTCCTTTTACAATAAGTGCAATATAAATTGTTCCTCCGACTCGTCACTTCAGAGTTTCCCCTATGAGCAATGTTGTCTCTTACTTCTCCCATTTTTGCAGGTGCTGGATTGTGCACAAGAGGGTTGTATCTGGCTGAGGAACTAGATCCAGGTGTAGTGAACTTGTTAGCGGAAAAAAAACCAGCAGAATCGATTGATACATGTTTACCTGATTGCACCTCCCTCTGTGATTCATCATGTAGGATTATGGAATATGCTTGATTGATAGAACGTAATGGCTTCATCATCAGAATGTGGCCTCTAACCGCGCAGTAAGCTTCATTGAGCCCCATCAAAAATTGGATCAGCTTCATGTCCTCATTCATTTTTTGATTATGGGTCTTTGCTCCACACTTGCACTCACAAGAGCATGTCATAAAAGTATTCAACACCTTCAACTGATCCCAGATTCTTTTAAGTTTAGTATAGTATGTCGCAACATCATTGCTTCCTTGACTAATATTGTTCAACTCTCTTTGCAGCTGAAAAAGTTTGGAACCATCAGGTTGTCCATATCTCTCCTCTAGCTCAGACCACAAATCTACAGCAGTCTGAGAGTATATGACACTCTCAGAAATGTCCTTGCTTAGAGAGTTGAGTAGCCAAGCAATTACCATGTCATTACACCTCTTCCATTGTCCGAATAGAGGTGAGTTCTCACTAGGAATCTCAATTTTTCCATTTATGAAATCAAGTTTGTTCTTAGCTGAAAGAGAAATCAAAACTCCCCTTTTCCAGTTTCCATAACTAGATCCATCAAAAATCACATTAATGAGGTTCATTCCAGGTGAATCTGAAGATGACAGATAGTAGGGATGGGTTGAGTCTACTACCTCCTTGCTGGTAGTTTTGGATTCAGGAACAGAGACAGCTGATGGAGGATCTACTCCCATATCTGAATCTAAAGAAGAAGAAGAATTTCCAGAGGAGATCAACGGAAAGGAAGAAGATGAATCCTTCTAGTATCGCTCTGATACCATGTAAGAATATATAGAAATATACTAGAAAGGATCGTGAGAAATTTTCTGAATTTTTGTATTTCTGTTCAAACTCCGACTACCAAGCTACTTTACAAGCAAAAAAAAATCTTCCAACCCTCCATCGGGATTCAAAAATTGTTCATCTAATAAACTAAGTACCTGTCTAGTACTTACAGCTGTGCAGCATAAAATAGGACATATACTATTTTCCAGAGTACTCTCCTCTAAAATATCTGTATGTAAATGTATTTACAAGGAAAATGTGTCTACTAGAGCTGGGCCTCTATTGTTTCTGTTGTTGAAGCCCATAATGAATAAATCAATCTAATAATATAGTTGGGCTTATGTTCTAATCCAAAAGCAATTCAACAGCCTGCTTCTTCACTCAACTTCTTCTTAGCTTCTCTCTTTGTTGAGCAAATTAAGTCACCGGAAACATTTCTCAAGTGCAGACTATTAATATGAATATTATGATATACTTCCTTCATCCCTAATTACTTGTCCATTTTTGAATTGATACACTTATTAAAATTGAAATTGGGAAATCAAATCCACTATCAAATTAAATTTTTTCAAATTAAAATTTCTTTTTGTGATTTTATCATTGATTTTTGCTCTAAATCAACATGGGTTGTATTTGGAAAAACATAAATTCTCTCTTCAGGCTCGGATAAGATAATTTTTGGTTGGTTTGAACATGATTTCAGCCCCGTAATTGATCAAAAGTCACTTGAAATACTATTTTTCTTCGTCGTTGCCTCATTTTTCCAGCGCTTCTCATCCTTGCCGGCCAAGACGGAGGAGAAGAAATTTGAGAATGAAACAATAAATCTTTCATCGTCGCTATCGCAAAGGAAATCAGCTAGTTGTCAATGAAATTTTTTGCCCATGGCCGAACTAAAAAGACATTTTATTGATGGATTGAGATTGTGTTATTCAGTTACAACTGAATCTCTATCAAAATCCAATTTAAATGGAAAACGAAAAGAGAAAGAGAAAGAAAAAAGAACGAAAAAGAAGAAAAAAAAAAAACTCGAAGCCATTATTTCCTTCAATGGACCATGATGAAGCTTAGGAAGGAGAAGAAAGAAAAAAAAATTAACACTAAAATAAAAGATTATTTATATATTTAATTAAAAATATTGCAAACAAAAAAGTTTAATCATATTTATTTTAGTTTTCACACTCTTAAGGTGAGTGTTATACACTCTGTATTAAATGTCAAAAAAGGGTTCAATAATTTCACTTTAAATTAATTTAGGGGTGTATTAGGAGTTTAGGACCCCGCAAAGTTTAAGCTAGCGTTTGGCCATAGATTTTCAAATATTCTTGGCAAATATTATTTGGGTGAAATTTTACCATATGTTTGGTCATAGTATTTGGGAAATATATTATACTTTTTTAGAAAATATGATTTATACTCATAAATTTTAAAAACTATCAAAACTAACCATAAGTTTGTATTACAAGTCAATTGGATTTTCGTTGCAACAAATAACAAGTAGTGTCTGAGCAATGTGATAGTTTGGAGTGAGTGCAACCAGCATCATTTCATACATCGTGAAGTAGACAAAGCACATGACTTTGTCAACCATATGGTCCATACCATCACTTTCATATATATTCACTGAATATTTCATCACTATTTTGGTGCTCACGTAAAAAATTATGTAATACAATACAAACAACTACTATAGATGGTGTTTTTGTAAAAGATAAAAATTTAGTGTAAAATTTCAATGTTCAAAAAATCCCAAATAATGAGATATGGCCCAAATACTAGAAAAAACTAGTATTTGGGAATTTGGGATATTTGCCAAATAATGGCAAATTGTATGAATAAACACTATTTGCCAAATTTTTCTCCAAATATTATTTGGAAAATCTATGGCCAAATTTTTCAAAAAAAGTCATAGTTTAAGGGTTTCTATGTATTTTCTCTATATTTTATTGCAATTTGATCATTCTTGAAAAAGTACAGTTTGTCATCTGCACCTATATCTTTTTTGAGGGTTTCTAGATAGTCTTAACTCCACCATTTAGTCAAAATCAACCTACCTTGGAGGCTGGGCTATGGTCCTTTTAAGAGATGCTTATATCAATTTCTAAATACATTAAAATTATCCAAACATGGCTCGTCACAACAAAAAGGAAAAGCTAGTGAAACCTCAAGAAATGTTCAAACCATTATAGAGCCATGGCCAAATCTACCTCAAAAACTCCTAAACTTAATTGGAAAACAACATCCTGATCTAATGCAAAACATCAATTTTCGCGGTGTTGCCAAATCATGGAGAGTAGGATCTAAGCAATGTAGTTCCAATTCACAACTAACATGGCTTGAATTACTTTCTAACAAAGATCAACACATTAAACACACTCTCAACATCTCATTTCGATCAGGTGAATATTCATGGTACAGTAAAAGACCACTGTATGATCCCTGGACGCGTTTTTATGGAAGTTCACGTGGATCGATTATGGCTGGTGGAAACGATCCTGTAGAGTATACTATTTTGATTCCTACTGTTAGAAACAGTTATTGGAGTATTCCTCCTTGGGACCACTCAATTCCATTCAAATTTGCTACTCTGTCTTCAATTCCTTCCAATAATGGCCTGTTATGGTACTACCAGGATGTTCCTATCCACTTTTCGTGGCTTGTGATACAGGGTACCCTCATAAATGGATGAAACAAACGAGTAATCTCATCGAACCGAATTGTTCAAAAAGACAACTAATGATACTTACTAATTCTATTGGTTTTGAAGGGAAGTTTTATGCAATAAGTTTGCAGGGTACTTTAGTGGTAATTGAAGAAATTGAATCTAAGTTTCAGGTGACTAAAGTAATTGAAGAAATTGAATCTAAGTTTCAGGTGACTAAAGTAAGCAGTAGCAGGGCTGTTCCATCAGTTTGCTCGAAGCATTTCACGGAGTATTTTGTTGAATCCAATGGAGAGATCTTGTTGATTTTTTTGATTTCGGAACGATCGATTAGGAAGGTGGATAAAGTTGAAGTGATGCAGCTACAGATGGATGATGTATCATGGTTAAAATTGGATAATCTTGGTAATAGAACGTTGTTTGCAGGGACTAGTTGTTGTATATCAGTTAATACAAGTCAATTGGACTGCAGAAGCAACTGTGTCTACTTCAATGAGCAGGCTGCTGATACTTGCAAGTTTTATGAATTGGGAAGTGATATTATTTTGCCCTGTTTTGTTGATTATGGTTCTCAATAGTGGAGAACAATTTTTATAAATTACATCGTACACACTTGTCACGTTGTAAAGTAACTAATCCCCACAAGATAAAAAGAGATTAAGACACTTGTCCAATTCTTACTCATTTGAAAAAATGAGTCGGCTTGAATTGACTTTTGACTTATAATCTATACTTTTTAGTTCTTATAAAATAAAAAAAAAAGGATAAATATATCCTCAAATTATCATAAATGGTACGTCAATATCTTTCGTTATAGTTTGGGGTTGTGTATATCCTTACCGTCAATATTTTGAAATGTATATACCTTAGAATAAACGAAGGGACACATGTCATAATCTTAACGGTCTATCCAAATTTAATTTAATTTTTACCCATAATTAAAAAAAAACACCCATCTTTCACAATTTTAACCCATCCATAACCCGGATAAAAACCCTCTTCTTCTTCCCAATTAACTAAAGGGTCATTTGGTGTAATGGATAAGAAAAATTAATCGGGATAAATTTTAAGTACCATTTATTTTCTTATTTAGTTGGAAAGCTTGGGATAACTTATCCCAGAATTATGAATTAGTACCGGGATAAGTTATCCCTCACATTGGATGGTATAGTAATCCTGGGATAACTTATCCAGGGATAAAATAGGTAAATGACAAATATATCCCTTTAAATCCTTTTTATACATCATTTTCCACATTTATTTATATTACATTATTTTTAATATCATGTATAATAATATTTACTACTTCTTTTTTTTATGATAATCATTCATACTTTTCTATTAAAAAATTACACTATATAAATATAATTTTTATTTGACTAATTCTTATGTTTATTTTATTTTGATTTCTCATAAATTTTCTTCTCTTTAACAAACTAAAGAGGGAAGTTCTATTTTTAAGCTAAATAAAAAAAAATTATATTTTTAAATACACATGGTACTTATCATGGGAATATATAAACAAAAATATTTATGTTAAATAAAATAAAAGTTTTATTTTAAAAAATAAATAACTAAAGCTCACAAAGAAAAATTAAAAAATTAAATAAAGTGAAGGGTAATTTTATAAATAAATAACTTGTTCTTAAAATTTATCAATATATATTATTTTGATTACAACAAATCAAATCTTCAATAAGAAATAATCTCAACACAACTTGTCTCATCATCACTTATCCCAACATAACTCATTTTCAAAACAAACGATCCTAAGAGAATTATTTTATGAAAACTCTACCAAAAAAAATCTATTTTGAGTTGAAAACATTTAAAATATGTCAATCCGTTCATAGTTCATACTACCGTCAACCTACTAAGCTTTCCTTTCTGTGTTTGGGAAAATTCGACATTTGAGCTTGTATATTCACATTTCAAACCCAGATTTTACAGCGCTCACTTCAAGTCAATGGAGAATTTTAATGGTCTGTCGATGCTACCGGAGGATTGTACTGTGAAAATCTTGGCCTTTACAAGCCCTCTCGACGTCTGCCGCATTTCCCTCGTCTCTAAATCACTTCATTCCGCCGCTGAGTCCGATTCCATTTGGGAAAAATCTCTGCCCTCCGATTATCAGTCAATCATTGCTGCATCACCGCGTCCCATCCCTGATTTTCCTTCAAAGAAGGATCTCTTTGTTTATCTCTGCCATAACCCTCTCTTTATTGATGCAGGTCGCAAGGTAATAAATGAAAAGCTAAAGTATCGTATTTATGCTTTAAAATTAGTCAATTTCGTGTTATTTAAGAGATTCCATAGCGCACTTTTTTGTCTGCAATCCCAATCGCATTAATTATTTTGGGTGGGATTATAGAGTAGCTTTAATGGGGATAATTTTTAATACATATACAAAATTGTGCCGAAGTTATTAGCTTTTGCCAAAACCCTATAAGGGACCTGTAGATTTTTTTGTCTCTGTTTTGATTTTCCATATGATGTCCAGTACTGTATTGGCGCAAGACTAAATTCTAGCAAGATCGGATTCTGATGGCGGTGTTTCCAATGGAATTTTTTTTTTCATTTTTTCTAGGCTCAAACCCGAATTCAGTTACCCATAGCAAGACTCATTTCTGATGGCCGTGTTTCCAATAGGATTTTTTTTCATTTTTTTTTAGAGGCTCGAACCCGACTTGAGGGAGGGACCTGTAGGCTGTAGTTTACAAGGTCAGAAAAGTGTGAAGATCATGGTATTGAATTATTGATTATTGAGGATGGCCTTAAAATGTATGATTAATAAATACTAGATTTAAAAATTGTTTTAATAAAGTAAGCTTCTGATCTTTTTTTCTCACTAATGGAGTGTCAACTTGTAGCTATTAAATTATGAGTTTGCTCATAACTCCTACCATCTACTTGATTTCCTTAGGTAGAGAACACAAATTAACTTGAAAATTTAAGTTGGTAGTAAATGTTTTCCTTTATTTCCCTCAAAAGCTAGTGCTACTTATCTTTATCCTTTAAGATGTTTTTATAAACAGACATCTCTTGTCATCAGGGACGGAGGCAGGTAGGGCCAACGGGTTTTTGGTGAAATATTACACTTTTTATACTTGGTTAAAAATATTTTTTATGCATGTATATTAGATTGAGTCCTCTTGGCTTCTTTGTGTGTGTTTACTTGTTCATATTTTGAACCCTTAGTAAAAAATTTGGTTCCGCCCTGCTCATCTTGTAAAATCTCTATAGGAACATGTTTCTGTAACCTTGTCATGTTTCAATAGTTGTGCACTTCTTACTTTATGCTATTGTTCAACAGAGTTTCTCACTGGAAAAATGGACCGGAAAGAAATGCTACTTTCTAGGTGCAAGGGATCTTCAAATTACATGGAGTGATACACCCCAATATTGGAAATGGACTTCACTACCAGAGTCCAGGTTTGCCTTTTCTGGTTCCGCGGATATCTAGCTACTATCCTTTTCTTGAAACAGATGTATGTATATTTAACGACAATTGTTTGTCAAATCAGGTTTCCAGAGGTAACTGAGCTCATACATGTTTGGTGGCTTGACATTCGGGGCATAATAAGAGCTGGGATGCTGTCACCTCGGACATCCTACACAGCTTACCTTGTTTACAAGCTGGAAGATGAATATGGTTTTATTTATCGACCCTCAGAGGTTTCAGTTGGAATTTCTGGTGTTGAAGTCGACACGCGATTAGCATTTCTGGTGCCTGAGGGTAGACCCCAACAGCATGATCGCTTTGAGGAGGCAGAGACCGGGGAATCAGATGATGATTATGAGGTTTTTACTCCACCCTCTGATGTGGATATGGAGGATGCTTCTAGTGTCATGCAATCTGATATTCAACGTCCTAAACTTAGAGATGATGGCTGGTTTCAGATAGAATTGGGCGAGTTTTTTACTGAAAATGAAGACGATTGCATAGAAATGAGTATGAAAGAGGTGAAGGACTGTGTATCTCATAAGGAAGGCCTTATTGTTGAAGGAATTGAGATAAGGCCAAGAATAGGTTAATTATCACATATTTTATAGAATATTTTTGCTATACAGCTACCATGTATTTCAAATAGAACGTGTTTCTTTTTGGACCACTCATCTATTTCAAGTATGTTTTGGTGCTATGGTAACTGGAGTTCTTGTTTATAAATCCATACTGTACTTTTTGTTTCCGTAATCATATAATCAGGGCAATGAACTGTCAATTATTAGTGGAATGCTCAGTAATTAGATGAGATGTTTGTTCTCCAGTTTGAACTTTTGTAAGCATATGATGCAGAAGTCATTATTTTTCAAGAATCAACCTTGGAGCACAAGGTTAGTGATAGTTTCTTTCAATTAAATAGTTGAGTTGACTATTTAGATGCCTTGTGTATTAATTTTGTAACTGAAAAATAATATCTGAAGAAGTCAATTTTCTTGGAGCCTAAGGCTAATAAAATAAACAGCTATAACAGAGAGGATTAGATTATAAAGCATTTTTTGGATCGTTCGATAAGCTGCAGAATTAAACCTTGTTGTTTTTGACAATTATCTATACATGGCTCCAAATATAAAGAGGAAACAGAAAATTTCATCAAAAGAAGAGTCTTCTTATGTGGAACCATGGCAAAATCTTCCTGAAAAGCTACTCAACTTTCTCAAAAAGCAACCAAGACCTTCAAAATTAGTTGAATCCATAGGTACTGCTGGTATTTCTAAATCATGGAGATGTGTGTCGAGAAAATGTGATTCTATTGTACAATCACCATGGCTTGAGCTTTCAAATGAACCTCAATACTATTGCAAAACTCAGCAGCATGCCTTCAGCATCTCATTTGAAGAAGCTGATTGCTATTTTGTGGAATGGTAGAAGAAGGCCGCTTATGATCTCTGGAAGCATTTTCACAACTACTCACCTTGGTGGATTTTGAAAGGAGATAAGCTACCTATTGATTACTGCTTTCTGAATAGTTCAAGAGCCTATTGTTAGTGGTCTACTTCCTCGGCTGATCGCAGAAAAGCATTTTTATTTCTCTATTCCTCTAATGGTGGTGGTGGTTGTTGTTTTCCAGCTTTCGTAGTTTCTAAGTGAGGAGAAAACAAAAAATGGATGAAACAAGAAAGCAGTCAAAATGGTCTTATTGATCCGAATGATCCTAAGGGGCAACTGATACAATTCAACAATGCCATTATCTTCGAAGGGAAGTTTTATGCACTAAGTTTGCAAGGAACCCTGGCTGTAATAGAAGAAGTTGAAAATCAATTTCAAGTCATGCGACTTAGTAGAAGGCAAGCCATTCCTTCAAGCAACTAAAGGCATTTCATAGAGTACTTGGTTGAATCTAATGGAGAGATCTTGCTCATTTTTCTGATCTTAGAAAGATCAAACAGGGTGGTGGACAAAGTGGAAGTGTTCAAGCTGAAGATTGAAGATTTTTCATGGTTAAAATTGGAAAACCTCGGGGATAGAACGTTATTCGCAGGGATTAAATGTGGTATGCCAGTGCCTGCAAGTCAAATTGGCTGCAGAAACAACTGTGTGTATTTTACTCATCATTACATTGATGGCAGGAGACTGTATGATATGGGAAGTGGCTGCATTTCCCCCTGTTATGATGATGCTGGTTCTGAGATTAAAGATCCAATGTGGGAGGAGCCAATAATTGGAAGAAAAAAAACATAACGACGATGAAACACATTTTTATGATTCAGTATTTCTTCTATGTTGTATTATCATTCTGACATGTTAGTAACCTTGTTACGGTGTGAAATAAAAGGAATTCTTGTACATCTCTTCTGAGACCAAAGTTCAATTATTATTATGGTTACATCACTTGCATCAGTTCATGTTTCTTATTAACTCATTTTCCATGCTTTGCCCCCATGGCAAATCGAAATACTATAGTGATTAATAAAGAAGAAGAATATTATAAAAGGGACAGGTGATATTTAGTCCCTCTCTGTAGGAGTTTCACAAAAGAAAATTATCTGGACAGCATCCCACTGCTATTAGTGCACCATGGGAATGAGTGAATGACCCTTGAAATATATCCAAGGGTCCTTCCATGTCCGCAATCTTCTACCATAAGGCTAGTAATATCCCATATAAAGCCAGATATGGAAGCAGTGAGAATGATTCTCGTTTTGTTGAATTTCAGTGAGTTGTGGCCTATCGGCTTCCCTATTGGCTTACAATATTTTTGACTTTGCTGATCTCTGTGACTTGGTGACAGTAGAGCTGTCAAAATGGGCTTGACCCGCTAGGCCGGCCCAACTCAACCCAACCCTTGAATTAAGTGGGGTTGGGCCTAATTTTTTTGGCCCATTTAGGAATGAGGCTTTTTAGCCCAGCCTCATTTGACCCGCTAGCCTCATAGGTCCAACCCGCAAGCCTCAAAGGCCAGCCCGTGGGCTATGAATATTTAAAAATATTTTTTATATATATTTTTAGTAGTGTTTTATTTGTAAAGTTTTTATCAATAAATATTTTAAAAAATAAAAAATCAAGTCTTTTAAACTAGCTAGTTTTTTGTGGGAGGAATGGTGGAATGATCAATATTTTTCTGCTAAATCTTACGTTGACTATTATGTATTTTTGTAAGTATTCACCGAAGTGTGTGATTCATAAATGTATTTTTGTTTGTATTCACCAAAGTGTGTGATTCATAAATGAAAATTTGTATGTATTGATGTCATGTTCATAGACGTCAACTTTCGATACTCTTAGATACTCTTTCTAAGAGAGTAATATTGTTCATTTTTTGGTCAACCTGCCCCAACCCGCTTGGGTTGGGTTGACGCTATTTTATAGGCCCTTTAATTAAAAGGGCCAGCCCGCCCCATCCCATTTAACTCTCTAGCCCGTTAGGGTTGGGTGGGGTTGGGTTGGACCATTTTGACAACTCTAGGTGACACCACCAAAAGTGATGTTATTAAGCTGGAGAGTTCTTTGGGAAGACATGGCCATGCCTTGGGCTGGTATTGGTTTCTTTCTTTGGTGAAATTTGATTCTTTTCCTTCTTGACTTTTTTTTTTTTTGCAAATGGGAGCTGGCAAAGGAAATGGTATGGGCATGTAGCTTGAGGCAGGCTTAAAAGTGATCAAGATCAGATGTGGCCACAAAATAAGCTAGCCTCCAAGGTAGTTGATCTCTTGGAGAACAAGGTTAGTGGTAGTTTCTTTCAATTAAATAGTTGAGTTGACTAATTAGATGCCTTATATATTAATTTTGTAACTGATTAACAAAAACATAAATGAAAAATAATTTCTGAAGAAGTCAACTATCTTTATTCTTGGAACCTAAGGCTCATAAAATAAACAGCTAGAACAGGGAGGATTAGATTATAAAAGCACTTTTGGGATAGTCAGACAAGCTCGGAATTAGACTTTGTTTTTTTCAACCATTATCTATACATGGCTCCAAATGATAGGAGGAAACAGAAAACTTCATCTAAAGAAGAGTCTGCTTCTGTTGAACAATGGCAAAATCTTTCTGAAAAGCTACTCAACTTTCTCAAAAAGCAACCAAGACCTTCAAAACTAGTTGAATCCATAGGTACCGCTGGTATTTCTAAATCATGGAGATGTGTGTCGAGAAAATGTGATTCCACTGCACAATCACCATGGCTTGAGCTTTCAAATGAACCTCAATACTATTGCAAAACTCAGCAGCATACCTTCAACTTCTCATTTGAAGAAGCTGGTTGCTATTGGTGGCACGGTAAAAGAAGGCCGCGTTATGATCCTTGGAAGCATTTTCACTACTACTCACCTTGGTCGATTGTGGGAGGAGAAAAGGTACCTATTGATTATTGCTCTCTGAGTAGTTCCAGAGCCCATGGTTGTTGGGCTTCTTACTCGTCTGATCATAAAAAAACATTTTTATTTCCAAGGGATGGCCATTGTTGTTTTCCAGCTTTTGTAGTTTATCAGTGGGGAAAAAACCAAAAATGGATGAAACAAGAAAGCAGTCAAAATGGTCTTATTGATCCGAATGATCCTAAGGGGCAACTGATACAATTCAGCAATGCCATTATCTTCGAAGGGAAGTTTTATGCACTAAGTTTGCAAGGAACCCTGGCTGTAATAGAAGAAGTTGAAAATCAGTTTCAAGTCACGTGACTTAGTAGAAGGCAAGCCATTCCTTCAAGCAACTCAAGGCACTTCATAGAGTACTTGGTTGAATCTAATGGAGAGATCTTGCTCATTTTCCTGATCTCAGAAAGATCAAACAGGGTGGTGGACAAAGTGGAAGTGTTCAAGCTGAAGATTGAAGATTTTTCATGGTTAAGATTGGAAAGCCTTGGAGATAGAACGTTATTTGCGGGGATTAAATGTGGTATATCAGTGCCTGCAAGTCAAATTGGCTGCAGAAACAACTGTGTGTATTTTACTCATCGTTACATTGATGGCTGGAGATGGTATGATATGGGAAGTGGCTGCATTTCCCCCTGTTATGATGATGCTGGTTCTGAGATTAAAGATCCAGTGTGGGAGGAGCCAATAATTGGGGAAAAAACATCACGACGATGAAACACATGTTTATGATTCAGCATTTCTTCTATGTTGTATTATCATTCTGACATGTTAGTAACTTTGTTACAGTGTGAAATAAAAGGAATTCTTGTACATCTCTTCTGAGATCAGAGTTCAATTCTTACTATTGTTATATCACTTTCATCACTTCATGTCTCTTATTAACTATAGATAATATAAAGGGCTGCAACTTATAGTTGTTTTAAGTTATTCCAACTGAAAATTTGGTGCTGCCTGGACTTAATGATTTATATGATACTGGTGAAACATACGACAATGACTCTGGTGTATGGTGTTATGTGAATGACAATGAAAAAGGACATTTTTCTAAATTTTCAAACTTTGAGTTTTCAAAGGTAAAATTATGTGATGTGTTTTCCCTTGATAAGAAGAAAGGGAACCGCTTAAGTAGAAGATAGAAACAAATAATGCCTAGAAATCGTATATTTCATTATCATGGCTAAGAATTTACCCCAATTGAAAACAACATTTCAGTCAAGCTCTTCATCAGCAATGTGCCCAGCCTTGGTCTCCTCTGCAAGACTTCTGTACTTCTTCCGCAACTTAGTCCTTCCCTTGCTCAGTAGAGAATTATGGGACTTATGAATCCTCCTTGCACAATTTTCTCTTCTAACTTCAGGTACAAATACTCGAAAAACCACCTCTTCAAACTCAGGTATGTACAGTTCTAAATCATCACTACATTTCGTTGCTGGTGCAAAATGAAAAACGTTGTGGAGGTGTTCATTTTCCATCATGTGATTTTTGAAACCGTTGCCTAAAAATTTCCTTATGTAACTTATCTGTTTCAACTTTGACCAGGTGCTAAAAGTGAGACTTGTTCTGCCTAATGTGAGGGTGATTGTCTTATCGTAATCATCCTCGAGAATTTTTGAAGTGTCTTGTTTGGTGCCATTGCATACTCTCTTTACATTCTCCATTATCCCATATTTCATGTCCTTCATGCTTGCATATTCTTCTGCTTGATTTGAAAATTTCTCAAGACTGCCAATTTCAAAAATCAAAGCTAGCGCTTCAATGCTAGCAACATGAACATGTTCATCATCTTCCTCTAATTGTTTCAGAAGAAACGGGATCGATTCTTTCCACTTTTTGGGACTAACGTTCCATGGATGGATGCCCGAAAGAAGGAGAACCCAACCTGATATTGCTCCAGCCGCCACAGAGGATGGATGTTTGGTTTCTTGATTCAAGAATTGCCATATAATTTCCATTGATCTTTCGGTGTCTACAAAGTCTGTGGCACCAACAGAAGTGACAATAGACAAACACTCGAACACCTTGATCGCGTGAGATAATTTGGACTTGATGAGGAGTTGAGGAACTAACACAAGGAATTCTTCATACACCTCATGTGCATTATCACCGGCACCAAGAGTCAAAACAACTAATCCTATCAGTTGTAATGCTAAATCAATCTCCAATGCTGAACCCCGTTTCAAGCAATTTTGGCATCGATGTATCAACGTGACAAAATTATTTTCAACAAATTCGTAATGGACATTGGTCTGAAATTGCTTAACCAATATCTTTAGTGCGTTTTCTCTGACAGAACTCTTTTTCTTGAATAATTCTTCTAAATAAGTATGGAGCTTCTTTTTTGAAATAGCAATTGAATTTGAAGCATCGTCCATTTGTATCGACTACTTAAATTCTTGACGCCGGCTGAGTATGTGGATTTCCTGGTTTGTACCTTAAGAATATATGTATTCCTATTTATAATACTAATAACCAAAAAATAAACTAAGACTGGGAATCAGTAATACAAAGTAAACTGGAGGCCTTATGTGTTGTGCAGGAGCATTTTGAAGAAGTTATTTCCTTCTATAAAAATTAATATGCATCTGCCTAAAGAGTAAAGGATTGTTCATTTTAAACACAAAACTGTAGAAATTTTTGGTACCTTGCTGGTGACTTTTGGTTCTAATGAGTCTATGGACGACTTTGTTTTATCAAGAAGCTGTTTACTAAGAAAAAGCTCAACTAACAACTTCCCCCAAAATTCGACCTTTTGAAAGACGAAAAATCAGTCAAAACTAAAAAGAAAAACAATCCTTTTATTTATGCTGTCAAAGTGAATTGAATTCTCTACTTTTAACAAAACATGGAATTTAATCATCAATGAGGTGCATTCAGTTCCATTATATGTCTAAATCATTGTAGAGAAGGGAAATCAACACAAAATCCATTGATAAGTGAAGTCAAACTGTGCTAATAGAAATGAACTCTTGAGAGAATTCAATATAAGCAAAGCAGTAGTCATGGTTTACAAAAGTGATTTTGTCGATGAAGCAGCTGACGAAGTATAGACACTTGAGGAAATAGTGTAAGTCATAGTCTGATCCTGGTTATTAACTTCATAGGTATTTGAAAATGGAGACGAAAACATATTCAATGGAGGGGGTGAGTATGTTGCAACTGGCATTCTTGATGGAAGATTTGGTAATTGAGCTTCAGAATTTAGAACATGGATTGCTTGCCTTATTGATGGCCTGAGTTTGTTATCTGGATGAGCACACCATAGACCAATGACCATTAAACGTTCCATTTCTTTCTTATTAAACATTTTATTCAATCTTGGATCAGCTGCTTCGACCAGCTCTCCCGTTCCATAGAGGCTCCACACCCATTCAACCAATCTCACTTGATCATCTGGTGCTTTAATATTTATTGATCTTCTTCCACTTGCTATTTCCAATGCTACTATTCCAAAGCTGTATACATCTGACTCCTTGCTAGCTTTTCCATTCATGATACATTCTGGTGCCATATACCCCACGGTCCCTGCTAACATTGTTGTTTGAGATCCTTTGTCATGGTCAATAAGCCTAGCCAGCCCAAAATCACCTAATTTAGCGGTGAAGTTTGAATCCAACATGACATTACTTGCTTTTATGTCCCTATGGACTACGCATTGTTCCCACTCTTCGTGTAGATAGAGCAAAGCTGAGGCAATTGCTTGAGCAATTTTCCACCTGATTTCCCAGACCAACAATGACTTCTCTTTGAAAAGATGTTTATCTAGGCTTTCATTGGGCATCAATTCATAAACAAGATGCAGCTTCTCTTTCTCGTGGCACCAACCGATAAGTTGAACCAAATTTCTATGCCTTAATCGACTGATGATCTTCACTTCTGATGCATACTCCTTTATCCCTTGTTTAGACCCTTTTGACACTCTCTTAACAGCAACATATGAGTTACATTCCTTCAATAAACCTTTATAAACATCACCAAATCCCCCTTCTCCAAGCTTCTGTCCCTCAGCAAAGTTGTTCGTTGCACGAGCTAATTCACCATACGAGAACTTCTTAGGACCGGTACCCTTTTCAAATTCATCATCCATATCTAGATCAATGAAAGCATGATCTTTCTTATCTCCTTTCCACTTTTTCCTCCACAAAAAGCAGCTGGCAGTTATCAAACCAAGAATCAGAATAGGAAAACCTATGCTTGATCCGACTACTAGTCCCTTGCTTCCTTTTCCCGAGGTGCTGAGTACTTCTTGAGGAGGACCCTTTGGTTCTTGAACATGAGTAGTTGGAGGATCATTTGGATGATTTCTTGGATCTTGAACTTGTATAGGAGGACTTGCACTAGGCTGTTCGACATGTTCTGGAACTTTGATAGCATCAAAACTCAAACTTGAATTGAAATCCCAAGACTTGACATTGTTTTTCTGAAACAATTGTCCAGTTGATGCTGAGAAGCCAAAACTAACATTCTCAGGCAAATAATCCCTCAGATCAACCGGGTAGCTTAGTTTGTCTCGATTATATTTTTTCTCAAATCCTGTGAAAACAACTTCAAGAACCTTGGAACTAGCATTGTAACTAATCCAAGCATCATTTTTCTTCCCAAGTTTAATGTCATTTTCCCATTTTGTAGTAGCAACAGATTCCATAGAATTTATATTGATGCCTACATGTATGTCTGAGGGGTCCCAGTTATTCACATATGTATCGAACTCTATAGCAACAAATGACTCATGTGATGACATGTTTTCTGTCTCAGCATCAACAAGACCAAGGCCACTGCCAGACGAACCAACTGGAATACTCGAACCAACAGGAGCTAAGAAAAAGGCTAGTCCATCAGCAAATTGATTGTTACCATTTGAATCAATAACAAAAGAGAAATGTGTAGAAAAATCTGTCATTTCCCCTGTAGCTTTGTCCCATAACTGCAGTGTCTCAATGTACGTGGCACGTCCTGTTTTACTACTTAATGTAATGTTGCGTTCATTAGGCGTGACTTGTATGCCCTGTTTCGTTACATAGGCGTCTCCAGTGACATTGATAGAGAGATTAACATAAGAAGGATTGATATTGGTAAGATTAAAGTTCAATGAATATAGAGAAGGGATAACAAAAATTACTAAAAATAGCAAGATGTTAAAAAATTTGCTGAGAAACATGGCTTAGATGTTATATAATACTTTTTGATATTTCACACAAATTGCAGTTTAAGTAAACAGAGACACTCTGTGTACCCTCCATTTGGAAATGTTTGTTTTATGAACTTGTTTGTCTTTACCTTTTGTTTTCTTGACAATATCAAGGATAGACTATGGACGGCTTTGTTAAATAACTATTCTATAAACCAAGCAATTGGTGGACTATCTATTTTCTTCAATCATTCGGTATTTGGTATCTACTCTCGATTAATCCGGACCAATTACTTTAAGTTTAGGTGGAAATATAATAGTTGGATAGCTTATACGAAAGATTTTCAATTATACATGTCTCAAGGTAACAGCGTTCTTTTTTTAGTGTTTTATATATTAACAATACATTCCGTAGAAAATTTTCTTTTGAGCACTGTAGTATTATGTATCTTGTTTTTTATTCATAACGACATGAAATTTTAAAAGCTATTATCCTCACATTTAAGATATTATAAATTTAAAATAAGATATTTTCACATGTTTAGTATACGGTACACAATTTATTTATCGTTTTCAGTCTCAAATTTTTTGTTTGTCCTTTAGCAACAATTGAATTGATCAACTCTTGTGTAATAGAAATTCAATTTTAGTTGTTTAATTAGCAAATTCTTTGTTTGTCCTAGGCAACAATTGAATTTGAACATGTAAGAGAAAAATCTGTTCCATGTACAACCTCATGGGCTTAGGTTGTCTAAGCCCAATAGTCTTATTACAGGTCCAAAAGAGGAATAAAACGATCAACAACAACAACATATTCGGTATACAATAGTAGTGCATCCAAATATCCTCCTCAAGACCAAACCATGTAATTTCAAACTTTGCAATAAAACCGACATTCTATGTAAATCCCACCAGACATAACATGCTCTTTTATGCTAAATTGGAAGTTTTAAAAATCTCTTTTTCTCTTTTATTTTTTCATTCGATGTTTGATACCTATATTGAAACTTGACTAATTTGAATTCATGACACATAGGGCCATATTTGGGAGGACACTACTCCCTATCAAAGATTTTTCTATGTCTAAAACTCCAATCTAAACGTCTAATTAAGGAAGGAGCAGTTTTATCTTCTACACCACATCCCATTGGTGTTTTCTCTTTTGTTGTTTTGCTCTATATCCGGTTAAAAAGGATGCATAAAACTAAAAGCATGGAGTAGTTGAAAACATCGAGATGCATAAGCAATAAAAATATTCTTTATATAATCTTCTCTCCTTTTAATTGGCCTGTGATTTATCTTGTTTCCTTAAATGCTACAAGATGCTACTGCTTTACTTTGCACTTCCTCTATTTCATTTTACCTGACTTCTTTGTTAAAAATATTTTTTTTATTAAAGAGCGTGTCAAGTTAATATAATAAAATTTATTAAAGAAAAGTGCTAAATGGCCAGAAAATTTGGCCAGAATTTGATCAGAAAATTAAAACAAATTATAATATTTTTTTATTTTAAAACAAACTGATCTTTTTTTTTATTTTTTAGTTAAAATGTATTAAAGTTAAAAGGGTAAAAATATTTTAAAAGGTAAAATAGCATAGATAAAATATCATTCTGGCCAAATTTTCTGGCCAAAAAGAATTTTTCTTTATTAAATTATTTATTTTCATTTTTATCCTTACTTAATAAATATGAAGAAAGATTAATATATGATGAAAAAGAAACTAGTATTAAATTAAGATTAAATTTTTTGAAAATAATTAATAAGCTATATTTTAATTAATATATATTTTTACAGAATATAAAAATAATTATAACAAGCACATTGGGCCGGTTGAAATATTCGTTTATTCAATTTGTCCCATATATAGTCACTGAAACGGTATAATTCCTACTTTTGGAAGTTATTCTTTTTGTTGATTATGAAAAAGTTAGTGATGCATGTGAAATAACTAGCACCCTTAATTAGTTGGAAGCAATAGATTAATTATCGCCTGAAATTTACATAAGACAGAATCACTTTCCATTTTTTTAATATGGAAAATGGTCTTTTCAAAAAGCATTATGGTCTATGAATTAAAATATGTTGGTGCTACCCTAAGTACCTATACAATAAATAACATCACATCGAACAAAATCAGGATTAGAACAAAATCAAATTATTTGTAGTGCTTTTTCTTTACACTCCTTAACAAAAGATACTCCCTCTTACCCTAATTACTATCCGTTTTACCCCTTTACTTGTAAAGTAAATGAATTAAAAATTTAAAATTTTCAAGAAGTTCTATCATTTTTAAAGTAATTAATTGAGGGTATAATAGGTAAAAAAAAATTGTATTTTCTTGATTTGTCAAAATGAACAAGTAATTATGAACAACTAAAAAAAAGTTGACAAGTAATTAGAAACAGAGGAGGAATATTAATTAGGTGGATTTTTTTATTATTTTATCTCTTTATATTGAATATTTACTCTATTTAAGGAGTTTGTAGTTTTCAAGAATAGTAGTAGTAACTATTAACGATAAAGTAGAAGAAAATTAATTAGGTTTGTTTGTCTTGAACTTTTATAAAGGGAAAAAAAAAATTTGGCTAGAAAATTTGATTAGAATGGTATTTTATTTATGTTATTTTACTTTTTAAAACATTTTTACTCTTTTAATTTAGTACCTTTTAATTAAAAAAATGGAAAAAAGTCCAGTTTATTTTAAAATAAAATAGATATTATACACTTTTAAATTTTTCTGGTCAAATTCTGGCCAATTTTCTGGCCATTTAGCATTACCCTTCTATAAATAACAGAGTATATATTTTTAAAAATCATAACAAATATTTTCTCCGTTCAATAATAGTTGTCCAATAATATTTGTCTAATTTAGAAAATCAAGAGATAATTAACCTTTTGTGTCTATTTTACCCTTGCTATTAAATATTATTTATCATCTAACACATTTTTCAAAGCACTAAATTTAATAAAGTCAAATGATAATATAGCAATATTAACCCTATTATTTATTGTTTCTTAAGTGGTGTGTCCAGTAGTGGAGCCATGATTTTCATTTATTATGAGTATAGTTAATGAGATGAAATAAAATTCTTTGAAACATTAACCATTACAGCTAGAATTACTATATTTAAATCAACTTCATGCATTGCTTATCTGTCCTTTCCTCAGGACTATGTGAACATGTTCGATCGTATCAGGAAATAATATCGACTTTTCATTTTTTAAAATTATATTTTTGGTGTCTCAATTTTTGTGAGGGTGTCTGATTTGACATAAAATTTAATTATTTTTTAAAAAAATTATAATCTAAAATAAACAGTAGATGTTGTATGATTATAGACATCCCATTAAGCATAAAATATACATTTTAAAATTAATATTTTACTAAATATAAAAAAATATTATTCTTTTAAAATGATTGGAAAAAAAAAGTGACACATAAATTCTACTAAAGTCCAATATATATATATATATATATATGCCATCTGAGTATACAAGCAATATATTGGAAATATCATTTTTCTCTTAACTAAATTAAGGGTTGTTTGGTAGAGCTTATTAATAAAAATAATGCATACATTAATTTTATATATTAGCGGTCCTTAGTTTGGTACACTTTTTATGCTATGTATAATTACATTAGTTATATACTCTATTGTGTATTGAGGAGTCTATTACTAATTTCATAAATTTCTAGGTATTAATAATGCAAAGAGATTTAATACATACTTGATACATTAACATGGTTAGAAACACAATTACCCGTCAAAAGCATTTTTACATCTTTTCTACCATAATTGTGAAAGATATTTTTGTAAATAAATATATTTATACAACACATATTATTTTTAGTACACCAAATTAAACAATACATAAAAAAATAATTTATACATAACTAATACAAGTATTACTGACTTTTATACACTCTACCAAACGAGCCTACTATTTTTTTGGTTGTTTACTAGTGTATAGTAGTTACCGAGTGCCGGCTCTAACTGTGTAAAAGAAAAGGCATGTGCATTAGGTTTCAAAATTTAATTGCCAAATTTTTCTTTTATGAGAAAATACATAATTACTCCCATCGAATTTATATCCGTTTTTAAAGTAGATCTCTAAAGGTTGCGCGAGTTTTATTACCCCACAAAATTATTTTAAAGTAGCATATATACCTCTTTTTTCAGTCATTCCCAGTTGAAATAAGGCAGGTGCAAATCACGCACCAACCCTAATTTACCACCTGTCATTCACTATTTAACTTTTAATTTTTTTCATTTTTGCCTTTAATTTTCTATTTTATTTCCTTTTCTTTTCTTTTTTAAATTTTTTCTCCTTTGAATTTATACTTTGTCTCTGATTTCTCAAATTTGTTTATTGAATTCCATCACCACAAATCATGGTGACAACAATCCATCATTGCACTACTTAATCACTACTACATCATGACAAATAATCAAATATGAAAATTAAAAGTTCTATCAAACCAAAATTTAAATCATTATCTTCATCCTAAATAGCCTTCTTTATCTATTAGCATCACCATTTTCGATCTTTAAGTTTTAGAAAAGAGAAGATTATTTAGTAAAGTTTTGAAAAGAAGAAGATAGAATCTAATAATATCGCATTTTAAAATACAAAATTTGAGAAAGAATTGTGGTTTTTAATTTTTGGCTTGTTTGAAAAAGCTTCTTAAAAGGCTATTAATAGTGATTCGGGAAAGATGGGAAGATGACTCTAATTTATTAATTAGAAAAATCAAATTAAAAATGCCACATGGTATTTTAACACTGATTTGGGGCTGTAATACTACTCCTTCACGCGCTCAATTTTCGTGAGAACACAATTGCAGTAGAAATGACTGAAAAGGGTGTATTTATCGTGAATATAAATAGTTTCGTGGGGTAATAGGACCCCCACAAACTTTAGGTGTCTACTTCAAAAAAAAAGATACAAATTTAATGGGGTAATTATGTATTTTCTCTATGTATTTTAATAAGATATTGAAGTAAAAGTGAGTATATATTGAATATTTCAAAGGTTGTAATTACTTGACAAAGTCCTCAAACGATATAAATATTTCATTATTACTTAATATAAGAGTATACTGCAATTAGTATAATAACAGCAAGACAACTGCAGAGAGAATAATGAAGTCAAAAATCAATCTCTTTCTAAATTTGGACATGTTAAAATTGATTACGTTTTTAATGGGGCGGGTTAAAATTATTCTTGGACTGAAATAGATTGAACTAAAAAGTGGATCATAACCTAATCCAGTGCCTAATGATTGCTAAATTTTAATTTCTTTGTTTGTTCTTTTATGAAAGAAAATTCTATATTATTATGGTATATAAGTTATAACACATCATACAAATACATAAAAATTATAATTCAATGTCATTTGATCATCTAATTTACAAAATATATACACAATGTATAAATAGTATATATTATGTACTTAATAAACATATAGTATACATAGTATTTACATATTCACACAATATATACAACCAAAGTGTATAGGTAGTACATGCTTCAGCTATGAATTGGTAACCTTGATGAACAAAGTTACATAAATTTTCCTATAAACAAATAATCTTATTGAAAATATTTTGACAAATTTTTCTCAAAATCAATTTAAACTACATATATGTCTGAATTTTAGAGGACTTGAAATAGATGGGTCAAAATGACCCACTCAAACTTGAACTGGTTGAATGGGTCCGTCAAAATTATGTCCAAATATAAATAAATTGATGGGTCATATTTTTATGAACTAATTTTATCACTTCTAAAAAGTAACCTAATCGCGTACACATCAGGTAATATATATATTAGTATTTTTTTAAAGTGATATATATATATATATATATATAGTAAAAGAAAAACTTCATGGCTAGTGACAATATAACAAGAAATAACTACTTCTAAGAACTTCATTGATTCCCGGTTCATCTCTAATACAATTTCTTTCCATAATTATGATAAAGACTTGTTAAAATTGTTGATTAACAACATTACAATTGAACACTCAAATTATATAGAAATGAATAAGTATTCTGACTATTTAAGAAGATATTTATTATTCTATTATTAGAAACTGGAAAGTGATGTGTGAATGAGTTTTTTTTTTTTAAAAAAAATGCCAGCATCTTTTCTTATATTGTCAAATACGTTAAGTAACAATTACAGTATTTTGTATCCTCGTTTTGTTCAATTAGATACACTCATAATTTCTTAGTTTCTTTATTTAAGTAAAAAATGCAGAATCACATAGGAATTAACTTGTTTTGTTGAAATTACTAGTGACAAAATATTCATTTTAGAGCAAACTACTCCCTCCGTCCCATTTTATGTGAGGTAGTTTGACTCAGCACAGAGTTTAAGAAAGAAATGAAAACTTTATAACTTGTGGTCCAAAATGAATGATAGAAATTTGTGTAGCTGTAAATCATTTCATTAAGGGTAAAATAGACATTTTATAGTTAAATTGTTACTTAATGTAGAAATGTATTAATTTTTTTGGAACTGACTAATAAGGAAAGTAAGTCACATAAATTGAAACAGGGAGTAATAAATAAAAAGTTCTCAAGCACCTAACAAATTAATACTAACACACACTTAAAAAAAGTGTTGGATGCGGAAAAAGTAAAAATATAGACTTTATATATGACTCTTCACACCTTTAATCAATGGTTAGCAACTTTAGCATGAGATCTTCCTTGCCAAAGTTGTAATTTCCTTTTCAAAATCTATTTGCTTTAACTATAGTTAGAATGTGTATTAAATGAATAAAATCTACATCTTTAAAATTTTAAATAGGATAATTGTCACTCATCCAAACGAGTACTTGCACAATGACGAGAAACTCTAATGGGAGGATATGGGGTCCAAATTTTACGATCACATTAGGGGTGACAATTATCCTAGTTAATGTGTTAACCCACATATTTATTAATAACTCATTTTATTTTGACTTGTTTAAATTTCCAACCCCTATCTATTTGACACTCCTAATTACAAATTACTATCACAATAACACTACCATCTTAATGTTCACTTTTCTAATGTACCTTTTTGTATCAGAACATGCATCATGAGTTGCTCACTAATTGCTACCAAAAAATGATATAAAAAAAATTAAAAAAATTGAGAAGACCATTGCCTAATGTAGTGCTTAATGTTATTCACTTCTTAAAAATTTTCATGTTAATGACATAACATGCCTCAAGTTTTGTACTTCTGTCATATAGCCCTTAGTTTATTATTGAGGAAAATCAGAATATTGTATGATTGGAATTTTCTATCACGAATTTAGTACTTGTTTTTTACTAATAATAGGTGAAATAATTGGAAAATAAGTTAACGGCTAGAAATGAATCAAAATTATCGATGAGAAAATAGCATATTTATTTATGAATTGAAATTGTTGTCTCCTTTAGTAACAGTTAGAAGGATAAGCTGTCTTTATTTGCAATTTACAAAGAAAACGAATAAGGAAGGTGGCCATTGTCTTTGCCTAATTATTTTTGTTAGAGAAAATATATAATTATTCCATTGAACTTATACTCGTTTTTGAAGTAGACACCTAAAGTTTGCGCGAGTTCTATTATCTCACGAAATTATTTTAAAGTAGCATATATACCTCCTTTTTCGGTCAATTCCAGTAGACATAAGGCAGGTGCAAATCACGCACCAACCTAATCTACCACCTATCATTCACTATTTAACTTTTAAATCTTTTCATTTTTGCCTTTAATTTTCTATTTTATTTCCTTTTCTTTTCTTTTTTGAATTTTTTCTCTTTTAAATTTCTACTTTAATTGCCTCTGATCTCTCAAATTTATTTTTTGAATTCCATCACCACAAATCATAGTGACAACACTCCATCATTGCACTACTTAATCACTACTACATCATGACAAATAATCAAATGTGAAAATTAAAAGTTCTATCGAACCAAAATTTAAATCATTATCTTCATCCTAAATCGCCTTCTTTATCTATTAGCATCACCATTTTCGATCTTTAAATTTTAGGAAAGAGAAAATTATTTAGTTAAGTTTTGAAAAGTAGAAGATAGAATCTAATAATATCGCATTTTAAAATACAAAATTTGAGAAAGAATGGTGGTTTTTAATTTTTAATCTGTTGAAAAAGCTTCTTAAAAGACTAATATTAATGGTGATTCGGGGAAGATGGGAAGATGAGTCTAATTTATTAATTAGAAAAATCAAATTAAAAATGCCACATGGTATTTTAACACTGGTTTGGGGCTGTAATAGTACTCCTTCACGCGCTCAATTTTCGTGAGAACACAATTGCAGTAGAAATGATTGAAAAGGGTGTATTTATCGTGAATATAAATAGTTTCGTGGGGTAATAGGACCCCCGCAAACTTTAGGTGTCTACTTCAAAAAAGGGTACAAGTTTAATGGGGTAATTATGTATTTTCTGTTCTTTTAACAATAATGGCTTATAGTAAATTATTTTCATTTAAAAAATATGGAATACTATTTATAGAAAAAGTAATCATATAAAATGAAAATTTTATTAAAAGAATTTAAGTTTGACATATTTGAAGTATTATGTCTCATAAAAGATAATGTAGATTGGTTTAAGGCCCCCTGTTTGGTTTTTATATTAGATCATTAATATGCTTGAATCAGTGTGCCGAGGATTTAAATATACATAATTTCATATCGTGCATTTTTTTTGGGTAGCCATGAAGAGTCAACTTGATAATATTTTACTATGTTCTCACATATGAAAGCTTGAATAAGTGGCAACTCTTTTCAGATCTCAAAAATCGAATTACACTTGATTTACTGTCATCAAGATAGTAATCGGTGTAAGAAGAGGTAAAGATAAATCGAGAAAAATGGAAGAGAGATGATTAAATATGATATAATATATTCTTAGTTTATTGAAAATTTGATTTTAAATGAAAAAATATTGAAATAAAAAATTAAGGTAGAAAATTAACATAATTATCACATTATCTTTATTTTTTATTTTACTTGTAGAAGAATATGATTCTAGCTTAAAACACCTTCTCCTCTTTCTCTTCGATTATTAGTACTCTTTTGTTTTGTTGATTATTTTCTTTTTTGAAAAATTAATTCGATCAAAAAAACAAACCTCAAATCAGAGGTCGATAAAGTTTTGATCGGCAAAAGGTCAGTTCGATTTTTATAATACATTGGAAATAATCACCTTCAAGATGTTTCTGATCTTTTGAGCTCGATTTAAAATTACACAATTTTGTTTTTTCAAAACATAACTCCTTTTTTTAGATATTTTTTAAAATTGATTTTTTTACTGTTTTTCAGATAGTGTTTCTACCGTGTATTGTTACCATAACTCTTACTGATCTTGTATTTGTCAAAGTAATGAATTAGATTCAGGACAAAGCAACCTGGTTTGACTACTATAATGGAATCTCAATCACTCTTTACCAAAAAAACTAGAGAAAGAGTGCTACAATGATTACACAAAATAGTAATTTTCTCTCCATAATTATTTGTCCATTTTTTAATTGGAACACATATTAAGAAAATAATTCTTAACATAGTGAGTTTACCATTTTACCCCTATTTATTTTTTTTTTGAAAGGTCATTTTACCCCTATTAATCATGAAGTCGATGAATTAAAATTTTAAATTTTTCAAGAAGTTCTATACTTTAAAAATATAATTAATTAAGGGAATAATAGATTAAAAAAAAATGTCATTTTTTTATTTGTCAAAATGGACAAGTAAAAAAAAAAATTAGACAAGTAATTACGAACAAAGGAAGTATATAAAAAAACTACAAGAACAAACAATTTTACTTAAATGTTAAATCACATAAATATAAATATGAGATGGTGCCAAATTTGATAAATATCTCCCATTTTATCATTTATCCTATTGCCTTCGTCTTATTCAAACGTTATTGGCAGAATTCTTTCAATCTAGTCTTGAAGTAAGGAACCAATCGTCATGCTTAACATACACGTTTTGTAGAACTTATGTCCTTCCTTCCTTTAAACTGAGAAAGAAGAAAGAAGATGGTTTCAGTAGGTTCTTTGTATAGAGAAGTTGCTTCTAGTATCCGATCAAACACCAGGTGAAAAATCAAGAAAAAAAATATAAATATGAATCTGATCTAACTCTAGGTCTTGCGCGCATTTGAGCTTTGGCAATAGAATTTTTTATTTTCTTGGTAGAGGTTATTTCTCTTTAATGATCATTTTAGTATGCAATAAAAAATATAAATTAATTGTGGCTCAAAAATAAATAGAGAACATCGTATGAGAAAAAAAAAACAAGTAGATACAACTATATTCCAAACAGTGTTAGGGACAAAACAAAAACCTTTAAATTTTAAAATACAACATACAGAAAAAGAAAGATAATTAAGTGGTGTGAACATTAACTATAAACCTAGGACTATGATTGCAATGTAATATAGTAAAAAATAGACAAGTTGCCCCTCAGGATGATTGGTTCTTTAATTAATTAGCTTTATCTTTTGAGCAATTAAGGAAAACCATAAATATAAAGAAATCTTTTGAAGATTTTTTTATTTTATTTAGGTTAAAGATAATGGAGTTTAGCCAAACATTAACATGAATTATGAATAATAAACCTAGGACTGCAATTATAGGGCAATACCATAAAGCTTGAGCCGGTCAACCAGAAAGTAACATGAATAACGAATATACTCTTTTTAACTAACTGTCGTTTTAACTTTAAAAAATTGTATTTAAATAAATATTATTTTGAAATTTTAAGATCAAAATTAGCAAAGTTTCAACTATATTAACTTTAACATTGAAGAGGCAATTTTTTTTAAGTATTGTTTAATTTTCAGTAATTATCTAATAAATAAAAGTAATTCAATAAACTATATTTATACTTCCTCTGTTCACTTTTACTTGTCACAGTTTGACTTGGTGCATCCATTAAAAAATAATTAATGATATAGGTATTTTACCAAACTATTCCCTATTAAATGATGTCTTAGAAAATGATTTGAAAAGAAGTATTTAATGTTGGGGGTAAAACATAAAAAAAAATTATTGTCGTTTTTCATGTTGGGTGTAAAACATGGAAAAACAAGTAAAACCTAAAAATTTATTTTAGAAATAAGTGACAAGTAAAAGTGAACCAATGGAGGTTATTATTATTTTTTCTTATAATGAAAGTGAAAAGAGTTAAATGTGACATTAAAATAAAATAATAGAGTAATTAATTAGGAAAATGCCATTGGTGCTTAGCTATGACCAACCATTTGGGTAAGGCCCATGTTATCGTACCTATCTTTGTATATTTTTTCATTCGGTGTATGGAGCTCTTGTATTAAAAGTCTTGATTAAATTTGAATTGTGTATTGCAAGGTCTATTTGGAGGTGACACTCTCAACATGATCTTCTCCATATCTAAGAATTAAATATGAAACTTCTAATTAAATGTAAAATAGTTCCACCACTATATTATAATCCATGTCGGTGACCACTGTATATTATAGTCTCAAATATTGTTCTTTTTATCTTTCCGAAAAAGAATCATTTTGTTAAAGTACTGGGTGAGGTTAGCTAGGGGATAAGGTTTGTGAAAGGTGAGGGCGATATTATTTTTACCCCCTTAAATTTAATTAACATGGAATATTCGATGCATAATTAAAATGTTCGTAATCTTATTTATCCTTTTAAATTTTATTATTTGACGGTTTTTATACCCTTGGACGATCTCACTCTAAAGGGAGTGACACTTGTCCGTAGTTATATATATATATATATATATATATATATATATATATCAATTTAAATTCGTTAATTTTCAAATCATCTTTTTGGGTCAGTTTTTTTTGAAAAAAATAGCTAGAATTTATTATTTCCGCTAATTTTTATTTGGTTAAAAATATGGAGTTTACAAACTTTTTAAATAAATTTGGTTAAAAAAGAAATACAGAATTAAAACAGATCATCATTGCATCTAAAGAAGATATAATTACATGATTGGAATTTCAATTCGTATATTCTTACTAAAAAAATTATTTAATTGACAATAATGAAACTCTAACCAAAGTATTATTTTCCTCAGCTTGTCTTGAAAAAAAAAAACTAAACAATTGGAACAAATAATTGCATCTTATCTAATAAAAAAATAAGTATACAGTTACAGCTTCATTGTTTGGCAAAATAAATATATAGCGCCATAGCCAAATTTCTTTAGTCATTACATTTAAAAAAGTAATAAGAAAATACATCGTTAGTACTCCATTATTTGAAGGGAAAAGGATCAAAATTACCCCCAAACTTTGTTTTATTAGTTGACTTTACCTTTACCATTAAAAACAAGTTATTTTTACCTCTACCGTCAGTAAACTTAACAAATATACCCCTCCTTGGATGGAAACCCCCAAATCAATTGAAATTACCTGATTTTAATTGAAATTATCCAATTTCTTTTTTAACCCAAACCAGAACCCAACCCACTAAACTAAACAAATTAACCCATTTCCAATCTTCTTCATCTCAGTGTTCTTGGCTAAGTACCCTAAGAACACTTACAATCTTTATCATAGCTAACACATAAATCCTACATTGTCTAACAAAATCAATCGAAAAGATTCGTTGGTTGAATGTATAACAAGTATATTATTTTTGCTGAACAGCATCCCGCCTCTCTCTGTTGTGGGGTTCAGCGAAGAACAGGCCACAGAGCAAGTAAATGGAGAAGAAAACCAAATTACTTTTTGATTTGTTGTCAGTAGGTTGCCCCTAAATGTGTACCGAATAGTACATCTAATTCTTCTTTACCTGGCTCGTAAATCAATTCACTGGCCCTCCATGATTCTTGTATGTGCACGTAAGCTTAAGCTACAATGGAGGGGAGGTTTTTCTTTTCTCTATCTTTGTATTTGTTCAAAATGTTTCCAATATATCATCATATTTGATGATTACTGATTTCTTGTATGTAGCAAATCCTGTGATTGAACGACTGCAGTGTTTAGCCTAAGCAACCTTCAACAAACAATTCCGAGATAAATATCAGGTCTTTTCGATTGATTTTGTTAGACAATGTAGAATTTATGTGTTAGCTATCATGAAGATTGTGAGTGTTCTTAGGGTACTTAGCCAAGAACACTGAGAAAGATTGGAAATGGGTTAATTTGTTTAGTTTAGTGGGTGGGTTCTGGTTCGGGTTAAAATAGAAATTGGATAATTTCAATTAAAATTGGGTAATTTCAATTGATTTGGTGGTTTTCGTCCAAGGAAGGATATATTTGTTAAGTTTATTGACGGCAGAAGTAAAAATAACTTGCTTTTAACGGTAAGAGTAAAGTTAACCAATAAAACAAAGTTGAGGGGTAATTTTGATTCTTTTCCCTTATTTGAATAATACTAATTTTATTTGACTTAAAAATTAGAGTTCCAACTTAATTTTTAAAACAAAATTGGCCTGAAAAAAATTAGGGACTGTTTGGTTGATGGGATAAGATGTGATATTGTAGAATTAAGTTTAATTTGAAAATTTATACTTTGTCAGATTAAAAATATAAATTCATAAGTTATGGTTGTCTATATTATCACATTCCCTCTGATTCATTTTATTTGTCATATTTTTATGCGCCTAAATAAATATTAACTAAAACAATCTCTATTTATACTCATAAGTATACTTTCTCTTTTACCACATTAATTACTCTTCGTATTTATTAAATAGTGGAAAATATGAAATAATTTTTTCTGCCCAATAATTAGAACTGAATCAATCTCATTCACCATTTTTAGCTCATAGACCTAGATGAAGTCAGCTTGTTCACAACATATGAACTCAGAATCTCAAATCACATATCTAAATAATGATTAGAAATCATCATTTCAAATTATGTCTAAATTTTTATTAATCAGATTTCATATAATGTCCAAATTTCTAAAATGCTTAATTCTTTACTCAAAAAGGACAACTGGTCATGGATTAATTGCAAAGAACACTGTTGGTATTTTACAGTTTAATTACAAAGAACAGTTGATCATGGATTAATTGCAAAGAATATTGTTGGCAAATTATAGTTTATAAGTTGAATTGGAAAAAAGAAGAAGATGGCTTTGTTGTTTTCTATATATGCATATCTTGACTATTATATAGTTTTTTTTTTATTAATAACTAGTAAAATTACTCGCGCTTAGCACGGGAAATTAATATCACGAAATTTATAAAATAATACTTAAAGTCTATCAGGCATTAAAACTAAAACACTATATTATCTAACATACAAGATTACGTAGTAACAAACATTAATAATATAAAGGAAAATGAAAATTCTTACGCCTTTTCATTTATCCTTAATAACATAAGCATAAATTAATTATTGTTAAAATATATACCAGGATCTGTAACATAAGCAATGGTGTCAGTGAGTCACTCAATAGGAGAAAAATACACAATTATTTAATGGTGAAGAAGAAGAAGAAAAAGTTCAGAATTTTCGTTGTTTGAACAAATGTTTATTGTGCCTTATCAGAAAGGTTACAACTATTTGAAAAAGTTGCAACCCATCAGAAATGTCATAACCTTTCATAAAAATCACAATTTTTCATAAAAGTCGCAGTTTTTCATAAAAATAGCAACTCTTTATTAAAGTCACAACTTTTCATGAAAGAGAAAGACTAGTTTTGAAAATAAATAAATTAACAGGAAATTCTGGTTTGTGGTGGCGCCACGTAGGTGGGCCTAATGTTTTTTTAAAAATATATGTTTTTCTATATATATATGAGGACTATATCTTACGTCCATAACTAAAAGACTTAAGTCATATGCGGCCCCTTAAAGTTGTCCGCATAATTCACTTAGACACCTCAATTAGGATTAGTATCTATTGAACACTTTTATCTATCCAAAACATGTTCTGATTAGATCTTTTTTAATAATCAGTAAAAAAGGTACAGTGTGTGTGATACACTTGCAGTGACATGGTAAAAATGACTAATTAAAAAATGACATGTGTCACTTGACCCCAACAACTATAGATTTTTTTTTTTATGTTAAAAAGAATAAAAATTATTTCAAATAAATTTTATATCTATTTCTTAGTAAAAAAATAAATGAAATGACAACCCATTTTGACTCAACCCCACCCTACGCAACCCCTTTCTTCTTCATCTTCTTCTCATCAATTTTTTTTCTCAAACCACAAAAACCTTCACTGCAAATTACTTGCAGATTCGATTTTTTTTTAAAATTATTTTGTATTCCTAATATGTGAGAGAGAAAGATATATAAAGAGATCGATACAATAGTGATGAAGAAGTTTGTCAATGGTTACTCATCCGAAAATTGATTGCAAAGAAAAATCGAAAGGACCCAAATTAATTTTATCAAAAATTATTTTTCATTCCTAATACGTGATAGAGAAAGATATTCAAAGAGTTGGCACAAGAGTGATGAATAAAGAAAGTTTGCCAATGGTTAATCATCTTGAAATCGATTGTAAGGAGAAATCAAGAGGACCTAAATTAATTTAGCGAATTATTTGATATTGTTTTTGATAAGTTTAGTGAGTTTACAATTTTATCTGAATGGTAATATTTATTCGAAGGTGACCGGAAATGGAGATGGAACGTCTACTTACTTTTTTTATCCCAATGTTCAAAAATCTACTTTCGTTATTTTTCTTGCAAATTCAGTTTCTTGATTCAGTTTTTTATTTTTTTGTGAATATTGAAAAGAAATAGAAAAAGAAAAAAAAATAGAGATTCTTTAGTTGTCTTTTTGAAAATTTAAATTTGGGGTAGAAGATGACTTGAAGGGGTAGGGGTGCTCTTTCTTTTTTGAATTAAGAATTATTAATTTTTTTAAAATATTAAAAAATTATTTTAATTTATTTAAATGCCAAGTGTCAATTAAAGAAGAAAAAGTGAAAGTTTTTCTGAGAAAAATAAAAATAAAACACTATTTCAAAAACTTTCACGCGCTCATAGGAAGTGAAAAACACTTCTTTTGCCATATCAGTATTTTGTATTTAATAGGTACATCTTTTGAACAATTTAAGTGTTCAATAAGTAATAATTCTAGTTTAGATGTTTAAATAAAATATGCGGATAACTTTAAGAGGCCGTAAATGACTTAAGCCTAACTAAAATATTTACTCCAATCCGTGTCAATTCCGTGTCTGGGCTTTTCCTTCTTTCCAACAACTTTTGGTCAGACTTGTAATATATTAATTAAAATAATAATTATAAAGGCCAAAATTAAACAGAAATTGAAAACTTAATTATTTATTAAGCATTATTGGATAGATAATACAAGATCACATGTGTTTGTATAAGTCTTTTTCACTCCGTCTCAAATTATATGTCGTATTTCTCTTTTACACGTCTCTTAAGAAAATTTTAAGTATGATGAGTTTTGACTATCTAACCTTTATTTATGTCTCGAGAGATAATCTTTATTCACGTGTCATAATTGAGATGACTATTTCTAAAATCTACGTCAGATAATTTAAGATGGAGAAAGTAATATAAACGACCAAGAAATAGGTTCGGTTAACAACGGTGGATTTCCATGGTTCACTTATGCTGATACCTTAGCTAATTCAGAGTTCACCTCAACAAGTTACAATATATATATATATATATATATATATATATATATATATATATATATATATATAATGTAAGTTGTCATTCTAAATGTATTTTTACCCTTTCAAATTTGGTCCAAAATAAGTTGTAGAAAATCAAGAAAGCACTAACTACCCTCTAAAAAAAAGTATTGTTACTCTAATAAATAATCCAAAATTTCTTAGATAATAATAATTAACTGTACGAAAATCTTAAAAGACAAATAATATAAACGGGAGAAAGTGATGTTTGTTGGGACCGAATTGTAACAGTGGATTTTTGTCTTCTCTACTTTGATTTTTTTCCTAAAAGAGAGATGGAAAAAGGTTAAAGAAGTTACTAATCAAGAAAAGGTACTCAGTGGGGTTGATCAGTCAATTTGAAAAAAGATTTGGGTATCAATAAAGTTTGGACATACTACAGCAAAGTAGTATTAAAATTTAAAAGGCATTTCCTTCGTGTGTGCTCAGTAAATAATGATTTAATTGTTATTTTATAAATTTAAGATATAATTAATTATTACTAGTTTTTTTTTTTTTCATTTTTCCATTTATTTAATAAACATGGAGATAAATTAATATGGTAACAAATAATAATAAGGATAATTTACAGGAATTAAAATCTCTTAATTATTTATAAAATATAACCTCTTATATGTAAAAATAAAAATGTATTGTGTATAAAATTAAAGATCCTTATATGCAAAAATAAAATCACTCTAAAAATACATAAACGCAAGAAATAAATAAAAAACAGAATTATAGTGGCCTAAGAAGTCAAGTCTCCTTTATCCTCCTTCCACCCCTTTTTTTTTTTTTTTGTCAAATTTTGACTTGACATACCTAAAGAAAACATTGGTTAGTATAGTGAATTTATCATTTTACCATTATTACTTGATAGGATCCCAAATATATTTACTTACTACATTTTTCAACAATATTAACTCAATATTAATAATTCAGTATATAATAGGAAAAAATAAACTATACTTTCTTAATTTGTCAAATATGACAAGTAGAAAATGACATCTAATTAGAAAATATTTAACAAGGAAATAGAAACTGAGAGAGTACTTTAGTTTAGTTAGTATTTCCTCTAGTCCAAGTTACATGATTTTGTTCCTTTTTAGTCAATTTTTAAAAGAATGACATATTTTTATATCTATAGTAATAATTTATTTGACAAATACTTATTTTATTCACTATTATATTATGACTTATTTTTGACCATGAAAATTTCTCCAAAAAGCGTCACAAAAAAAATAAAAACTGATCGGAAAATAAAGTCCCCCACAAAGTTGGCGAAAAACGATTGACAGATCGAAACGTGTCAGTCAGCTATTTGTTGAACGACCTCAAAATTCTAAAAACATTTCAAACATTTTCTTCAATAAAAAACCGTTCTGAAAGTCCGAGGATATTCTCAAAAACCCACTTTCTCAATTACGGAACTTAGCGTACTCGCCCTGCTGTCCTAACATCTGTCCCTATATGGCAAATCCGTAAATACAGTGAATCTTAAACCTGTACTATTAGTCCGTTAACGCAGTTGTAATGATATTTCTAGACAGGTGTCAGCGAGTGAGGCTATTAATACAGTACTCGCGCGAGTAGGGGAGGTAAAATATCTGGTAAGTGGTTTGGTGAACAAAACAAGCTGCTGGTTGGTTTCTCTCTAAATACCACCATTAAGCTTTCCATTTTAAAGCTTTAGTTAACAGATTATTTTTTCAGTATTTCTCCTCTCTCTCTCTTTGTAGAGTCAGTCTACTATCAAAATCTCTCAAATTAGTAAGTTTTTCTTTTAATTTTTGTCTTTTTTCTCAAATTCATATGTATTATTTCTATTTTTGTGGTTATTGATTGTTCATAAAACTTTCTAATTTTAATTATTGATGATTAGTACTAGTACTACTCTAATTTGTTCATATTCAAGAATTATTTTCATGTTCTTGATTAATTTTAATTTTAGCTCTTTGTAATCCCATTTGATTTGATCTAGCAAAGGAGAGAAGCAAAGTCAAAACCCCTAAACATAATTTTTTTTTTTTAAAAAAAAAAATGGAAACTCCACCAAATCTTTATTTCCTCTATCTATTTTTGCTCAAAATTAATAAGCTATTATTCTTTGCTTTGATATATTCTCCTTTTCTTTTATCTATTTTCTATTTTAATTGGATTCGTAAAATCAACTATGGATGTATTTTAATCTTGTATTTGACTTGATAGTTCATAATGTTTACTAATTTTCGCACGAGCTATATATATATATATATATATATATATCAATCATTTTCTTGTGATGGCTTTCATTAATGAAAATTATACTGAATTTATTGTTATTGTTATAGTAGCATTTAATCGAGAAGAGATGGGGCGAGGAAAAATAGTGATACAAAGAATTGATAATACAACAAGCAGGCAAGTTACTTTCTCCAAGAGAAGAAATGGACTTCTCAAAAAGGCTAAAGAGCTTGCAATTCTTTGCGATGCTCAAGTTGGACTCATTGTTTTCTCAAGCACCGGAAAACTCTATGAATTTGCCAACAACAGGTTTACTTATTCATTTCCATTTTAATTAACATACTTCCTCTTTTGAGTATTTAATTTTAATTTTATTATTATTTTTGGTTAAAATATTGCCAACTTGGTACCTTTCCATTTAAAATTATACCAAAGTTTGATTTGTACTTTGTATCGTGGTCCTGCATCAAGGATTCCACGTGCATATTTATAAGTGCATGCTACGATAATTGATCTAAAACTCAAATATTACATCAAACTTTCAGAAAAAAAAATTAATTTATTGTTTGCCAGAAGTATATATTTTGATTGATTATCATACATATATGCACGAAACTGGTGTTGAAAATTTGACGGGAGGAACTACATGCATGTAGTATTAATCTAATAAGAAAATTTACGAGCTATAAGTAGTGAAAATTCTACCTTGTATAAGTATAATCGTAGATACAGTTGTGAATATATACTGAGGCACGTAAATTCATAATTTCTTTTTGAAAGTAGATATTTATGTATATATTTTTAAAAATTTGTCTAATATAATATTATCAGTCGATACTCATACTTAGGGGTGTTCATGGTTTGGATAAAAACCGATCCAAACCGAAAAACCAAATCAAACCGATAAAATAAAATCGATTTTATTTGGTTTTGGTTTTGGTTTTGGTTTTAGATTTTGAAAACCAATAGTATTTGGTTTGGTTATGGTTTTATTCAAAAAACCCGAAAAAATAACCAAATCGAACCGATGAATTATATACATATATTTAATTAATATACATACTTAATATATTATTTTTATAAACAATTTTAAAGATCTTATACATATTTTCATTAAAAATTCTTTATAATTTACTTATTGAAAGCAAAATTCCCAAGATGAAATATTTATCTTATTGATTTCATGTATATGAGTGTCTATGACAATTCTTTGTGCGACTGAAAATGTTATTGTCTCTTCCTTCTAGACCAATATAGTGAATTTTAAAGCTTTATTGATAGTAAATTTAGTGATCGAAAGTTCAGTAATTTAAGTCATTCTAACTATTTATCGTTTTGAATGGATTGTTGTCACTTTTTCACATTTTGAATGAATTGTTTCTTTTATTTCTGTGTATGGTTAATAACCGAATAACCGAACCAAGACAAACCGAAACCGATAACCAACAAACTGATAAATATATATTATATTTGGTTTGGTTTTGATTTTGATAATCTTAAAACCAATTAAATTGGTTTGATTTTGATTTTGACCAATAATTGATCCAAACCGACCCGTAAACACCCCTACAGTCATACTCTAAAAAGGCTAAAAAAGGCTTAGTGTTTGCACTTGGTTAGATGTTATGCTCTTTACCTAGGACTAAATTTTTATTTTTATTTTTAAAAAATGTGGGTGGGGAAGGAGAAATGGGCAGGGATTACGATATGAGGAATAGAACTTTCACCAATAAGGTGGGAGTTCAGGTAACTAATCTGAGCTACTAAGATTCCGTTAGGACTAAGAATCAATTACCACTTAATACATTTTTTTTTTTCGTTTTAAGTGGTGCGATCTAGAAATCTTATATTCGCCTCTGCATAGATATATACATCAATGAATATATACTTACTAGAAACAAAAAAAATTTCTAATACAAATCAATATGAAATTTGTGTTATAAAACATAATTTTTTCACTTAAGACTGGAAAAAGCATGATAGGAAACAAATTCCATACTTCATATTTTTTTTGTGTGAAAACACTATTATTTTTTCTTTTTTTCACTGATTGTATCAAAATATCGTTGAGAAAAGCCACTTAATGTTTCACTGAAATTTTTTAATGGAAAAATAGTGATATACAAACATGTTATATAAAGAGATTTCCATAATACTTTTACGACAATACCTTTCTACATAACCCAGCTTCTTTAGACGCATGCATGATCAAATGTCTTATTTTTTGTGCGTGACATGTTTATGTGTATATTTTGCTTCAAATTTGCCCAAATAGAATTCTGTTTGATGGAACAATACGAAATACAACTGACTATATGCGCGAATCGCGATGCATTTTAGCTAGTCAAATGCTTTTATTTTTCAAGTTATTAATTTTACTTATATTAAAGATAGTAGGCACCGATAATTATCTTTTGAGTGACTGAATGGTGTAACTTTTTAATTGATAATGTTAATGTATAGAAATTTAGATGTTGACACAGTTATATTTTTCGTATTGTTATCAGCATGAGGTCTACAATTGATAGATACAACAAGATAAAGGAGGAGAATAATAACATGAATCCCATGTCAGAGGTCAAGGTAACCTGATTTTTGTTTCCACAAGTGTATGTTAATACCTTTTGGATGTCCTTGTATATATATATGGATAATATGTTATTTTTATTTATGCTATTCTAAAACCCTTTTAATTAGATGAACTTGTATATCCAATGTGGGATATGTAATTTTTCTTATAATCTATGATATCCTATCAATTTATGTACATCTCAACTAATAAGTGTACGGAGTTATAACTCATTAATATAATGTTCGAGTAGATATTTATCTCAAACTAAGTAGGTGTTTGGATATGAATTAAATGATATTTGGATGAAACATAGTTTTGAAATTAAGCTTAAAAAAGGGTTATTTGAAAGTTGATGTTATATTTGAACATGAAAGCATATTAGTAATTCTGTCAGGAGTCAAAACTTGAAAAACTCCTAACATCTATTTTTCAAATTTTATAATTAATTAATGGTGAAATATTGAGCTAATTTGATAAACAAATGCTCATTTGAAATAATTTCCAAAAAAGTATTGCAAATTTTAAAACTAAAATCTATGGCTAAAGTCGACTGATCATATTTTTATTTAATCTTAAAAAAATGGGGACTGCATGCTCTCATGTAACTTTACAGTACTTTTACTCGATAAGTGTATTGATTACACTGTAGATGATTGGTTCTTAATTCTTATATTCATGTCAAAAGACTTGAGTGTTACTTGTTTTTATTAAGATTAAAATGTTTGAAATAAAATGAATGTCTGAATAATTAAGATATCGGTAGATTTTAATGCCAAATCACTATTTATAACTATTTATTTTTCAACATTATGCATAAATTATTTATTGGTAAGCATAATAAATGTACAATTCAACAGAATAAGTAATTAACTATAAAATGCTATAAATTTAATAAAAAAAGATTGTTACATTTATGTTCCTGGTAATGATGTAAATGGTTTGTAGTGGTTGTGGATATTAGTGACTAGTAATGATGACAATGGTTGATGTTATAGTTTTCATTATGATTTTTATATCATCATAATTTTTCCAGCTATTTTATTTGGGTTTATAAATTTCTCTATCAATTCCTTACCAATAAGTTTCCAACATTTTATCCTTAATCCTCAAAGGCAGCCACTATATTGCTTCTAAGAATAAGAAATGGACTTTAGAATCGAATACGCTCACTGGGAAAGGCCCTGCCAACCAAGTATCAAAAAGAAAAAAGAGAACTTCATATTTTGGTAACTCTGTAGGAGACTTCTTTATTTGACAGGAACGAAAACTACCACTCTGTCAATAACAAGAAAAAAGTAGCAATTATGTTTAAAATGGTTTCGAGTTTGTAAGCAACCTGCTATCTATCGACTGATTCACCTAGCTATTCTATTACGGCCAGCTTGGAGACACCAGCATCTCTATCCAGGTACGATCTCATTGTATGTTCCTTTCGGACTTAAAAAAAGGGTTTGGAATTGAGAAAATACAAAGACAAAAATCTAAATACAAATGGAGAATCAATTTATCCCACAAAAATTGATTGCTTAGACCATGGAAGAAGAAGAGAAGTGAATAATCGCTCTTGGTCTTCACACATGTCCGTATAGCTTTCCTCAAGAACAACATAAGGTTTTTTAAGCAAAGCCCCAATCGAAGGCTTTCAATGGGATTTAGGGATGGTCAGGAAAGTTCTCATGATGATCAAGGTTATTCTTGGCCCAAACTACTCGTGTATTACGCTATCAGCTTCTTTTCATTCCTTTGATCTCTAGTTCACCCATCTTTATCATGGCTCACGGCAGTCTTGCAGCAACAAGTCTCAAGCGAACAAGATACATGTATGTATGTCAATTTCATGCATGCAAGTAAAGAGTGCAATCGCAGTAGCATTCATCTAAAGTAGCTGCTCTTTTTGGAACCATCCTTAGCCCCATCAAATCCTTCAGCTAACCTTACCCTACTTCATTGTGTTCTTCCTTTGGTGCCAAGAGTGGACAGGAAATATCAACGGAACACCTGCCATTGGACAAGGCCCTACACTACACCAGATTTGTCAATTCCTCGAAACTTACGGTTGGTATATATCTCCTTGACATGGATATGAGAGCAATTAATTCCTAGAAGAAACAAACACAACACTAGAGTAGTTAGAAACGTTAATAATATATAGCTTTTGAAAAGATACACTACATGTAAATAAGGAAGTTCATTGAGAAAGGATAAAGAGAACATTGTGTGTCTTTGTGATCTTTCCTGACTAGGCGAGGAGGGGAAATTTCCTACACTTTGTTGACGTGATGGATGTTATTGCTGCCTTATCTGCTGCATTTTTCCTCTCTACTTGCTTGGGAATTTAATAAAAAGCTACCCTTGATAAGACGTTCACATGCTTATGGTGGTGTGCAGTGCTACCCTGTAATGGGAGCTTCATGTGTTGGTTGATACTCTTTTCTCTTCTACTTACTTCCCTACTTTTATTCTCATACTGCCTCTCACGTATCTCCTTCCTCCCATGGTTCTGCTATCTTCAGGTTATTTTCCTTTGCTGTTTTATTCATGCTTATTTACTGTTAGTTGTTTCCTGGTGTCTTTATATCCCTAACTCACCGCCTATCTTGTTGTCCCATTTTTTCCTGTTCCCCTTACTACTCATTGTCAGGTTCTTAAACTTGGTCAAGGCGGTCATCTATAGTTATCATAGACTGTTAACCTTCTACTGAAACATATTCTCACGCACTCCGTACAAATTAGAAAACATGTTTTATGAAGTTTTTCCAATCCCTCATTGTCAATCAGTAGTACAGAGCTATACATGTCAACACTTCCGCCTGACAGAATACTAATCCATCTGCTTAATGTACCACTTAACTTATCAGATATTTGATTCAGGTCATCATCTCCAGAGACAGTTACAGATGCTGGTTGATGGAGCCTCTGTTGTTTCAACAAACTATACATAAGAAATACCCCCCCTCCCCCCAATCAAACAGATGCACACTGGAAAACTGATACCGGTTCTAAGAATCTTAAGGACAAGAACTGGTACGGGTACTCAATCTAGTTTTTTCCGCAGTTCATACTACACTAGCTTTGAGAACAAAAGTTCCGGTGCCGTCATTCAGTCATGATGGCTGAAATGAGGGAAGTTATTGGAGAATAAGGTGGTTATAAAAACCAGTAATGCTCACCTTTACAATTTAATTGTACTCCACCACATGCATCGACTAGAGAATATAACCTAATGGAATTTGCCTGCAAGGTGAGATAATTTGGTGGGCAAGCAGAAAAAGTAATACCATCATCTTGCCATGATAAGCCTGAGTTTAGAATCTGATCATCTCAGCATAAGCTAAATCCATAATCAGTTGACTTCTGCCATAAGAATCCTATATATCCATTGCGCTCAGAGTCTGAGACCAGGATCTAATGTCTCTTTTAAATTGCATTTATAGAAGAATGAAATGACAATAGACATCTGCAATGCTGGGGAGAAGGTCCGGATGAGAATATTTTAGCAAAAATCCATCAAAGGATAGTTTGTTAGTCTATCAAAGAATGCCTTGAGTGGATTGAAGGATGTCTCAACCCCAGCTAAATCGATATAGGATCTACTATCAGAGGTGTAAGTAATACATACTATCATAGGGGTAAGATTAAAATCTAAGAGATCCGAAATGTCTACAGTCCTGACATACAACGATGCAGAGAAAGTTGCGGGATAAGAGATTATTTCTACAACCAGGCTAGCAATCGTACAACAAAGGCTTCTTTCTCCCTGAAGACTAGGTCCACTTGGTACAAAGATTGTGCAGATGATAGGGTCTGTATGCAAGTACTTATTCTAGACTAGATTAGATAACCCAATCCAGGAAGGAGAAGACTATTCATTAGGCCAGTAGTCACATGGGACAAGTGGAAAGTACCCGTAGTATGCAAATATAAGAAGGGAAAACCCCCTCTCATTATATATGCTCCATTGCTCACTTTCCACATTGTTATTCCTAGGGCGTCAATACTCCTAATTTCCAGTAATAGTCACAGATCCCCAAAATAGGTTGTCTGTTGAAACTACAAAGATCCCAAATGTCTAAGGTACTGAGAGAACAAGGATTCAAATGTAAATTTTGTAAGAATCTAGTTTTTAATCAATGTTAAGCAATTGTAAGTTGTAACAAAGGTTCCTTTCTTGCTTCTTCAAGATTAGAAGCCATTTCTTACAGACTGTTCACCTTATAAGATTTATCTCCCCTGGAACACTCCAACTTCTAAGCCTCTTCTCTGTACACTTGTACTATAGTTGACGTCTTCTAAAATTGGAATGAGTTACTTGAAGACGTGCACCTGACTGCATTTCCAAAACACACTCTTATCTCATTCAACTTTAAAGTTGATAGGTACATGAAAATCACCCCACACTTTCATTAGTTTCTTCACGATAGGACATCAAAATTTCGTTGGTTTCAAATCAAGATTACTGATCAAAATCCGATTTTTTAAAATGTGTTCGCTTATAAACATCCAAAGTTACACAAGTGTGAATCATAGATGGGTTTGAATAAACCAAAACAGATATAATAAAGGATTTATATACTTGACCTCAACTAGCTTGAAATTGAGGCATAGTTGAAAAAAAAACAAAAACGATGTACATATTAAAGTGGTGCTCGTCATTTCAAAGTACTTTTTTATGATAACCGTGATGTACGGATCAACTTGCACGCACCTCAACTAATTTCATAGGGTACCTGTTAGCACAAGTACAAATAGCTCTATTCACCAAAACTTGAACAAATGAAAAAAAAATCACCTGGTGTTTTTGCCTCCGCTTCCCACTACATTGACCAGTAGGTTTCACCCTTTGATGATCTTCTTGAATAGTTGAATTTAGGGAAAAGGGTCAAAAATACCCCTCAACTTTATTTTATTAGTTGACTTTGCCCTTACCGTTAAAATGAAGTTATTTTTACCCCTACCGTTACTAATTTCACCAATACCCCTCATTTCACGAAAAGCCCCAAATTGACCCAAGTTACCCAATTTTATTTAAATTATCCAAATTTTAACCCGACCCAACCCAATTAATCATATAACCCATTTCTTTTACCCAAATAAACTTTGTTTTCCACCACCACCATCTCCACTTAAACCGCCACCAAAGTCACCATCCTCTCCAAGATCTCCTCCACCACCGTCGCGCCGAAACCACCACCTCTCCCACTACTCTACCCCCTCCAAGTCAGCAGCCCTATCAAAACCCATCAACGTGTACAAAAGTAGCAAGAGAACTCCTCTCTTATATCATCATCCACGTCTAGTTCCTCAAAACCCATCAACATTTCCGCCTCAACATTCTCCCATTTCATTCTTACACCAAAATTAATAGCATAAATCACATAAAAATCCAATCTTTAATTGAAAAAATCCCAATACTTCTAACACACAAAGGGAAACTTATCAGATCGAGACTAAAAACAGAAAGATAGCGCCTGGAAGTAGAAGATTGACGAGCACTCCATGAATCAACATCCATAGTTGCTTCACTTTAGTTTAGAATTATCAAAGATTAAGATCTAACTTCTTATTTGAAACAGTGAAATTCATGTACCAATTCGACTCAATCGTTCGTTCACAAACCCTAAGAATGATGATTTGATAAAATAATGAATTGTAAGGAGTGCCGGTGTGAGAGAGAGTGTGTGATTTGTCGAACGAAGAGAAAAGAGTGCGATTTTGGTGTGAGAAAATGAAGACGAATCAATGAAAATGATGTAGAAGAAGCAGATGATGAGGAGAGGAGGTAGTGAGGTCTTTAGGCTTAAAGCAGGTGAAAATGTGAAATTCCACCAAAAACCAAACGAGAGGGGTCAGGGCAATTGGGTTAAAAATAGGGAATGGTTTTTTTAAAAAAAATTCGTGTAATTTGGGTCAATTTGGGGCTTTCCGTCAAATGAAAGGTATATATGGTGAAATTAATAACGGTAGGGGTAAAACTAACTTCATTTTAATGGTAAGGGTAAAGTCAACCAATAAAAAAAAGTTAAAGGATATTTTTGACCCTTTTCCCTTGAATTTATCATGGGCTGTAATAATCACAAAGCACTATTCATGGAAAATAGTCGAATTAATAAGCATTCTATTTATTTCATCATGTCATTTTATAATCTAGCACTCACAAAGAAAGGGACAGAGGCATTGTGCTGGGAGATTCGAAGCACGTGAGTCTCAACTTGGGGTATTGTAGGTGCATAAATTTGGAGGAGGTTAAGAGTGCTATTCGTAGGATGCACAAGGGGCAGAGCAATCGGGCCAGATGAGATCACTGTGGAATTTTGGAAGAGTACGGGCAAGGCAAGTTTGGAGACTAACTAGGTTGTTTAATGTCATTCTTAAGATGGCCAAAATGACCGAAGAATGGAGGTGGAGTACAATGATTCAAGAGAGGTAGAGGTAGGTCGAAGAAACATTGGGGAGATGTGATTAGACAAGACATGGCACAACTTCATTTACTAGAGGACATGACCTTAGATAGGAGGCTATGAAGGACACGGATTATGGTAGAAAGCGAGTAGGTATTTGAGCGTTGTCTCACTTATTATTCCATACTAGTAGTTGTAGTATTACTCTTATAGTTTTTTGTTCTTCGATTTCTGTTTCGATATGTTGTGTCTTGTACTTCGATTATAGTATTATTATATTGTAGTTATTGTTCCTTTTTCCCGAAATGTTGTCATGCTGTTTTTAGTATTTTGTCGTGGGTTCTTCACTTGTATTATTTCTTTTCCTGAACTGCTTGCTTATCCTTGAAATGAGGGTCTATCAAAAACACCTTCTCTACCTCCAAAGGTCTGTGTATATACTGCCTTCCCCAAACCCCACTTGTGGATTACACTGGATATGTTGTTTTGGTTGTTGTATTATCCTAATCTAGCACTTGTCAACTTAAATTAGTAATAACAAACTTCGTTCTACTTTTTCTCTTGTTTTTTTGGCTAGTTTTGGCAAAGGGAAGTAGCAAGTTTGAGGCAGCAGCTGCATTACTTGCAAGAAAATCACAGGTATATCTTCTACATGCCTTGATGCCATAGGATCTTTTGTTGTATAAGCTACAGATTAAGCAGTATGATGCCTTTACACACTACAGGGTGAGCATTTGATACCTTTCAATTTTTTGAATTATGTGAATCACCTTATCTAAAGGGTAAACTATTTTAGTGGAGATATTTTTTAATTATATTTTAGCACGAGCCTCTACTACTGTCAAGAATGACCCTTCCCTACTTTGCTCCTCTTGATGATTCAAACCCTGACCTCAATTTTGGAGGTTGATAAGCTGCTTAACTTAGCTCCCAAGGACAACTTTGTGAATCATTACACATTTTTGCAAAGACAAAACTTTAGCTACACTCATAATTGAGGAAGTAACTATTGCCACACAAAAAGTATGTAAGTTGGAAATATTTTGTGATCTAGCAGGCATCTCTATAAGGTGTAAAGTTCCTTGGACTCTTGGAGAGGTTGGAGTAGTACAATTATTTAGAATATTTTACTTGGTAGTTGGAATTTTTTTTTTTTATGACAAGGGAAACCTGTAGCCGCTACCCTTTGGGTGCGCACGGGGTAAAAACCCCGCTCCTATGCAATAGCTCGCAAACCACATAGGAGAAGTAACCCGCACTAGGCAAGCCCGGTGCGACGAGCTCGACCCAGAAGGCAAACCCCTTGCTTTCGCTAGCAGGGGGTTTCGAACTTGAGACCTCCAACATGGAAGTCCCAAGCCCAATCCACTGGGCCACCCCGAAGGGTACTTGGTAGTTGGAAATACAAAATGTATTCTACTGTACAACTCTACTGGCAAATGTGGAAGAAACAGAAAAAGAAAAAAAAAAGATTTGAGTATGATAAAAGCCAAAATATATAGCATTGTTGATTCCATTTGACCTATTATCTATCCTTTGAAAATGCAAGACATCCCATTTAATCACCTCTTTCACTTTCACTTTTTTTCCTTGTCTTACCTCAAACAAATAAAAGCCATCTTGAGGTACTAACTGTAATCCTGGGCACACATATGAGAAGACAAAAGGCATTTAAGGGGTTCTTCTTTACTGTTGAAACAGTTCCTTGTGGTTTCTCAAAGTTTCTTTTGTTAGTTTTTATGGTTCGGGGCAATAAACAATTGGAAAACAGAACCCCAACAAAGATGCTCCAAATTCATGTTGTTCTAAGGTTCAATCTTCTCGAGCATAATTGTAATTCAGGGTTTCTGGTAAAAGACTTATGGTGCAAGGCAATAAAGGCTGTGAAAACAGAACAACATAAAGATGCCATGATTATTGATTTTGGAGGTCATAAGATGCACTCCTATATAGCAATTTATGGACATACAAAATTTATAAGTGCACAACAGAATTCTGAACAGAGAAATAATTTTCTACTGCTTTGTTGCTAGTGATTGATTGTTAGTAATAAGAACCACTACACCAATAAATTATAAATGTAGATGCAAAAAGATTAAATAAAAAGGCAAAGACTAGTCAAACTCAAATATCATATAAATTAATTCAATTAGAAAGAACTTGGAAAAATTCTGAATATAAAAACTTACAAATCCAAGAATTACTAAGGAAATGACACCCAAGATTTGAAATTGCAATGTTTTCTTCCATGTTTTTCTAGTTACTGTGAATAACTCCAAGAAAAGAGAAGAATAATTATTGAAAATATGAAGATGAACATCTCCTTTTACTTTGCTACAGGGCATGAATCGAAATTGTAAGCATGCTTAACATGCAATTATAAAGTCACTATAAATCGTGTAAATTTCATTGTCATAGATCAAGCTTAGTAAACTGAAGGGAGAAATAATTTAACCAATACCTTTTTTATGAACCACAGGCAGCTTTTGGGTGAAGAACTTTCTGGACTCAACACCAAAGATCTAACAAATCTGGAAAACCAAATTGAAATGAGTTTGAAAGGCGTTCGAAAGCAAAAGGTAAAATCTACACATTTAAATTCTTCTGTGTTCATGAAACTTATGCTAATATCAAGTCTACGATCTCTCCCAAAAGTATTACTCCTTTTTTTATTATAAGGATCCTAAATGTATTACTCTTTTCTTGCAGGAGCAGATTCTGACGGATGAAATCAGAGAACTAAATCAGAAGGTTTTACCAGAAAAACTATAACAACTTCCATATGTCTTTAATCTTTGCACCAAGATGATTAATATTGCTTCTACAGGGCAATCTTATTCATCAAGAAAATATAGAACTCTATAAAAAGGTAAACCTCATTCGACAAGAGTACACAGAATTGCAGAAGGTACTAATTTAGAGAGTATTCTCCAGCTGTTGTTTGAGTATGCAGTATGCACCACAAAAATGAGATTTTACATTTAACTTTTACCACACACATAGATGTCCTTGACCTTAATCTAAGAAAAACTTATCTATTCAGATTTCTGAGCAAGGATATGAAAGTGCACCAAATGGGGGTGTGCAGGCCACACATACAATCAGCAATGGATATGACCTACATGCACCAATCAATCTCCAGCTAAGCCAGCCACAAACACAGAAGAATGGAACATCAACAAGTGTCATGCAACTTGGGTAAATTCCTATCAGAATAATTAGTCATGCTTCAAACTCTAGCTTCTCCCCCACTCCCATAATTTGATCCCTCCCTCAGAGGGCAATAGAGAAAACGTGACATTAACTCCACCAATATTACTTTTTAAACAGGCTACAACTGCACTACACAGAAGACTGACAGCTTTCTGTTTTCTCAACTAGACCTACATCTAAAAGACACTTCTATGAATCCCATTCTTGATCAAGCTAGAAGGAAAAAGTTCATCAAGCCTGAGGAGACTATGCTCTGCTGATATGTTGGAGAGTTTTATGATTGATGTGAACATGCAGAAGTTATCTATGTGAAGTAATTTAACTTAAACTAAGAAATAAAACATGAGGATTATCACTTGTGACTTGTCAAGGTTTGCTTCAGTATATGTGTTGAATGAAAATGGTTGTACATCAATACCTGTGATTGGTGCCCATCCAAGATGACTCATATAAGATTTGGTTTCATGGAACTGTACAAGGCTGCATCAAACTCGGAAGAAATTTTATTTGAGTTCCATGGCTTAATTTCCCGTTTCTGCTCAAGAGCCCTTTTAAAAGAATGACTCCAGAAATTTGAACTCAATATTGTAAGATTCTCAGGTTTTTTGTGAGAATGCTCATCTTATAGACTAAGAAGGCTTCCATACACACTCTTTTTCTGAATGCTTCAAGATACTAGTAATGCACTATCCTGCAAACTATAACATAAAGGTTACACAACTACAGCATATTGCCAAAATTCGATCAGTGAACCAAACAATGCTGTCAAACCAATCGAAATAGGAAAAAATAAATGCTGAAAATGCAAAATCTGACCGGATAAAGTTTAACATTAGGATCATTTTATAAGTATTCATGAGCATGTTTCTATTGTTATAAGGACCGACAATTCCCACATGCAATGCATCAAAATCACCCACAATTAAGCACGTGAAACATTAAGAGCCGCCGAAACCCTGTGAAAACGGGAAGTTGAACAAGATACACTAATTCATCAGACACCTCTTTTTGTCAGCCAATTCAAACTAAGAACAACATTGACTTTTGAATCCAGACATGAGACTACAATAGGGTCAACTTTCAAAGACCAGAAATTAACTACTCTTGGACAAGTTTACTTTAGTTAACTCAACCTTAAGCCTGGAGGGAAAATTGACTAATCACTACACAGCTATACAAGCAAGTTGCTGCATGTGGCTAACTGTATCTTAGGCTGGGAGTTGAGTGCAATTACAGGGAAAATTTTTCAAAGTTTTCAGTTCACCTATAAGGAAGAAAAATAGAAGGAAAAGAAGTCCAGCTGATGTAGTTAGGAAATTCATCTGCAAGGCAAAAGGTAAATCTAAAATGATCAGACAGATCAAATAGATAGCAAAGGATCACCAGCAAATGAGGTTTTGCCTTTTGGGACATCTATACTATATCAGAAGGACCAATAGCAAGAAGGACATCCATACACTAAGGTTGCATATGCTCACAGTACATAATAGAAGCATTGCACGCAACTTATGATAAGAACATATACATGCTCAATGCAATGCATCCAAAAGTATAAAAAGTGGATGTATACGCTTGGAAGCCCAAGTGAGAAGAATTAAGGCACATAAAAATCGGCATCATCCATCACATAAATGAAAGTCACCAAAAAGAAAAGCATAACACTCTGAATGTTTCAAAGCTTCAAGATCTAGTGGAATTTCATTCAACGTACTGTGAGCATTTGCAACCTTAAAGTGACAAGTAAAATTTATTATGTACTCAAAAAGTGCTACTTTATCTATAAAAGTATGTTTAACAGCAACCAGCAGCGGTGGTTACGTTCGAGGAATAAGGAAAATTGATTTCAGTATAAAACTCTGCATTACTTGCAGCATTTTTTTACGTTATAGAACTTTTCTTTACTAATATAATCTCAACATTACTAATGCAGCATTTTAGTTACCTTTTTATCAAAGGTTATGCAAGAGTTTAGTATCACGTGTTCTATAACTAATATTGGCACAACTTTTTCTGAAATTTATATGGAATAAAATAAAATGTGAAACAATTAAGAAAACATCACTTCCATTAAAATAAAGGCAAGAAGAACCTTCATTTGAGCATGGGGATTCTATCTCGATGATAGAAGGAACTACTTGAGCACTTGACAAGAAGAAACTTCATTTGCCGGAGCAGGAAATGTTGTGTGTGCTTTCAAGTTAACGTTGAAAGATTCACTAGAACGAGTATGCATGGGATATTATGATATGTGATCTGTTTGGTAAATGGGAACTAGTGTTACTAATTCGAGCATTAGGGAAACCAGCAGGGAATCAAAGGCGACAATGCCTTGAGATGGGAGTAATAAAAAAATCAATGGAAATAAGATAGAAGGATAAAGGAGTCGCGAGCAAGAGAAGTTAGGTTTTCTACCCAACACAGTCTTTTTCAACCCAACATAGCTTTTCAATAAAACCAGTGTATTCCTCGTGATTATACATTGTATGAACCAAAAATCTCTGCCATTCACTGGACACAAACTACTAGCTGTCATCCTTCCACTGCTCATCCTTTCAATGCTCAGGCAGAGGACCAGTCACGAAGCCCCAACATGATGATGCCCTCGAGATTCATGTTCAAAAAGAGCACACAACAGTGATACAGTGACCTTTTAGTGGACCAACACTCCACTTAAACCACCCAATCTAATCCACATGAAAGAAATCTGGGAACCCATTCAAATTTGAACTTGACAAATATCCACCACTCCAAGAGGCTCAAACTCACAATTATAGGGTTATTTGAAGTACATTTTCAGACAATTGGTTTTGTTCTTCTCCGCCATAATTACAAAACAAACTTGTTGCACATTATAGTTGCGTGATATGTTAACCACCTAACTACATCGAGAAAAACTAGCAAAATTTTATCATCGGCCTCATGACCAACACAATAATCAAGTTTATGAAGGAACCAGATAAATCAAGCAATATCCACAAGTACTTGCTTCAACATTTGTGGCAGCTTAAAGGTTATTCACTAGTTTTAGACTTTTAGTTGCTTGATATGGTAAAAAATTAAATCACATCAGTAACTATGCAAAGACATGCCCATGATTAAAAAAACAACAAAACTATCCCAACTTTCCCCTAGATATAGAATGTGCCTAAACTCATTTGCTTCCAACACTTTTCCTATAAAGAGCATAAAAATTGACAATCCTGAGACTTAGTCGAAGTTCAAGATTGTAGACAGTTATTTAAAGAAAAGGCAGGATGTTTCAGCTTCTTTAAGTTCCTCTTGATTCAACATGAATTAGCAAGAGAATCAATAGCCACCGCATTATCAAGCACGAGAATGCAATGTATTGATACCACTGCCTAAAATATCTCCTAAGTACATTAAATTTCAAAATCAACAACAACAAAACACACCGTATAATCCCACAAGTGGGGTCTCGGCTTTATCCCTAACTTGTAAAGGTAGAGAGGTTATTCCGGATAGACCCTCGACTCAAGTAAAACATATCAAGAAAACAAGCATATGCTAAATTTAATAATCAGATTATCTAATAACCTATGTAGTCATACGGAAAGAAAAGAAAAAACACAACTAATAAAGCTCCATAGCAATTACGAATCATTAAAAAGCTATTCAAGATAAAGCAGTGAATTTCATATTAAAGAAAATGGACAAGTAGCTATAAGAACAAAAGAATCAAAACCAATTACTACTTTCTTGATCTATTGAAATACAACTTGCATCACCAAAAAAATCCCAAGACAGCCCATAAAGAATAAGATTGTTAACATGACATGAATCAAGAAATTCAGAAAATCAAGAAAACTGAATGTTCAAGAAAATTTCAAAGTTCAAGATTGTAGAAGGTTATTAAAGAAAAGGCGGGATGTTTTAGCTTCTTTAAGTTTCTTTTAATTCAACATGAATTAGCAAGAGAATCAATAACCACCACAGTGTCGAGCACCAGAATGCAGTGTGTATTAAACCACTGCCTAAAATTACCCCCCTAAGTACATTAATTCAAAAACAACAACAACAAAAAACACCGGATAATCCCACAAGTGGAGTCTCAGCCTTACCCCTACCCCTACCTGTTGCCGATAGACGCTCAGCTCAAGTAAAACATATCAAGAAAACAAGGGTGCAGTAAATTTCATAATCAGATGATCTAATTACCTATGTAGTCATACGAGAAAAAAAAACACAACTAATAAAGCTCCATAGCAATTAAGAATCATTAGAAAAGTATTAAAATAAAGCGGTGAGTTTCATATTAAGGAAAACGGACAAGTAGCTATAAGAACAAAAGAATCCATTACTACTACTTTCTTGATCTATTGAAAAACAACTTGCATCACCAAAACGATTCCAAGACAGCCCAGAAAGAAGAAAAATTGTTAACATGAAACAAGAAATTGAGAAAAAAAATCAAGAAAACTATATCAAGAAGAATAAATCAATGGTACGTTAAGAATGCATGTAATTTAGAAGCGTACCTGTCGTCAATGTAGAGGAGGAGAGGAGAGATAGTTGAAGAAAACAGACAGATAGACTAGCAAAGAATGTATCCACCATTACACACAGTGATTCGGTAGAACAGAGGGAGGAGGAGAGAGAAGAAAATATCTGGAGGTTCAATGAATTTAAAATATTCGTGAAAAGAAGGCTTCCGTATCAACAAAATAGACAAGTTTTTATAGGCATATCAACACAGGGGCACTTTTGTCATTGTAACATATTTTTATAGACCCGGCCTCTAGTCATCGCTTCACATTCTCTTGAAATGCCGATGGCGATGACCGGTTTTTATATTCCTCCTTCATTTTTTCCTTTACATGTTTTTTTTTTTTTTTTTTTAATGTATTTAATTTTTATCTATCTAACCTGTCAATAACAAAATTAACAATGAAAAAATTTATGATATGATTAAAATACCTCAAATCATAAAATTGAGATAAACAATTAAAATATCACCAAAGCTACAAATATACATTTTCAACACAAGTTGTGTATTTTAATTTCCACATTCATATAAGGTTGCAAATTAGTGTACTTAAAATATTATTGTCCCCAAAAAACTGCATTTTCTTGTGAAACTCAATAACAAAGATTTATTAAATATTTGACAAAAATAAGAATCTTTCAAACTGCCTCAATGTTAAAGTTTGCTTATGTTTTATGCTTCTTAGATCTTGCTTGTGAATTTCAGATGTTTTTGTAATTGACAAAAATAAAGAATAGTAAAAGAAAGTTTGTATCTTATATTTACATCAAATTTATAGAATTATATGTATGTGTATATATATAAAAATATAAACACTTGATCATAATTAATTAACATATAGTCTGAATTTATTAAATTATTTATTATAATAATTTACATATTTGATAAAATATTCAGTACAGGTAAAATATTTATCAATAAACTATTCACGGGGACTATTTTAAACCTACTTTAAAACATACAGACCATTTTGATAATTTTCTCATCCCGGCTTCACCTGTGTTCGTGTCGTCGCTGAAAAACAACGAAGGCCTCTTTCGCGGGCTCAGTCCAAGTTCGCCGCACTTACGACGGCGTAATGCCGTTGTCAATTTTCAGGTATCGGAGTTATGCTTTAGCATCGCCGTTAATCCGGTGCTTCAGGTCACAAGCAGCATTGAAAGCATTGGCTAAAGCATCGGAAGACAAAATCCCAAATCTCATCCTCTACAATTATCCTTCATTTTCCGGGGCTATTGCCGCGCTTTTCACTCACCTCTATCACTCTCGTCTCAACATACCTTACCTCGTCTTGCCTTTCTCTTCCGTCGAACCCTTCAGGTACGTTTTTCTTAATTCTTCACAGTAGAAAAATGCAATAAAGAAGGAGGCTTCACATAATATAGTATGAATCCAAATACTACCTGAACAGAGACAAACAGAGGATTCATGTAATAGACTCTTAACTATTTTGGATGGACTATTAGTTGATTGATTAAGCAAAGCTGTTAGGTTACATATTCAAAGAAGAAAAGAATTCGTAATATTTATCCTATAGTTTTTTATATTCTCTATTCAGCTCGTGTCTGGCATTGAACATGGATTATTCTTTTTCCCTTTGTAATTTTCTTGATAGAGTTGAAGACTTGTGTATTGACGGGCTGCAAAATTGCTACTTCCTTGATTTTGTTGGTCCAAAAGGATTTGCAGAGGAGCTTGCTCAGCGGACCTCATGCCAGTAAGTTTTTCTTTTTTTTGTTTATTAATAAGCATAAATTTCTTCAGATGCTGGTTGTTCTCTTGATTTTTACTTTGATAATGATTCTGGAAGTTGGAGACGGGCCATGAATTGATTTTTAAATCAAATTAGGATAGTAGGGTTTGATCACCGGAAGTCTGCTCTATCCAAGATCCCTTTGAATCAAAGCTCTTGTGGTAGTCTCACATTTCATGTCAACCTCGAGAAAACTAGTTCAGTTGCTGTTTATGAACATTTCTCTTCTAGACTTTCAGAGGTTGGATCCAATAAGGTGCATTCTATTGTGTTTGTCATTGGCAATACTTGTTTTTTAGCTAGATTGTTTTTCAAAGCGACTGGCCCTAAAGTGGTGATGTATGTGTGTTTTTAAAGCACAGGGGGATGCTATCAGCTTGCTAAATTCTACTTTTCAAGATCAAGTTGAAAATGTTCTAAAATATATAGAAGATGGAGATCTTCACAGGTGGAGTTTGCCTGATATTAGGGCCTTTGGAATTGGAATTAACCAGTGGCGTTCAAAATTGAACTGCATCACTAATCCTCATATGTATAAACAGGTTTGCAGTTATTTTTTGCTTTTCTCTTAGGGGTGGGATGTGGTGGTTATGGGGGGGGGGGGGAGGTCACTTGGTTGTCTAGGATAAAAGACTGAAGATAATAAAGTATGCATTTGATTCTATGTAGTTTTTCCATTTTATTGTGCTCATATGGAGTTGATCTAAATAAGTTCATGTTGCATTCCCTTTTACATAAAATGTTTTCCCTCAGTAGAGTATATCTAATATTTCCCCCCTTAAAACAGCTAATGGGGATCCGCACTGGTGATTTAATTGCTACTGGGAACTCCCATATTTCAAATAGACTGGCTGCGGCACACAAGTTGCTGGATAAGTTTTTCAAAATTCGGCTGGGGAGAGGACTTTATGGTGAATGCTTGGTAAAGAAGAAGAATCTTTTATGACGTTTTCTTTTGAATTAACTTACTTCATAATACTCAAAAATACTTTGAAGTCTCTAAGAGCACAGCTGAATGTATGTCAGTATTTAAAAGAATTTAGTTTCAGATGTTTGATAACATGTTATACAACTGTCTGCTTGACTTGTTTTCAATCTTCTATAGGTTTTCCATATGCCAGGTTATTCATGCTTAGCCAACATCACTCTATTTCAGTTATAATTGTAAATTTTGTTTCCCATTCTCAAGATAACTAAATGAAGTATTTAAATTCTGTTTTATCTTTTAGGGGGTTAGAGCTGATGGCAATCCAGACCTAAGTGATGAAATTGGCAAGGAACTAAGCAAGAAAAGCGCTTCAGTTGGACTCAGGTTTTTATGTTTATTTATCTTTTTTTTTTCTCTAACGTGTTCATGGGCATTGAGACATTTTTATTACTTCACTTTCGAACTAGAAAGATCATAAGCTTCATGATACATATTCATGACTAGTTTTATGCTAAAAGAGCACACCTTAGGTTATTTGTTGCTTTTACCACAATTTAGTACTTGTAACTGCTGCATTTACTTTGAATCTATTATACCCCAGGCCTATAGGAGCAGTCGTATACCTTCAGCGGAAGAATCTCAAGATGTGTCTGAGGACTTTCGATGCTGCTACTGATACTTCAGAAGTTGCCAAGGTCTGCTTCATGATTCACTTGTCTCTGTGATTATTTACTTATTTATTTATTTATTTCTCTTCATCTTGAAGATATTCCTCACCACTAAGCTCTTTGAAATTATGCTGCCAGCTATGCTCATCCCGTTCACCCTCCCACAAACAAACAGACTCATGCTCTTAACTTTTCGTGCCAACGAATACTTTGCTTCTTTAAACATGCAGGCATATGGTGGAGGTGGTTCTCCTAGTTCTAGCTCATTTATAATTCGGATGGATGAGTATAACCAGTGGCGCTCAGTGCATTCATCCTAAGTGGGGTACAATATGAATTCCCATCCTCTTCATAGTTAAGCCAACTCATATATGAATCATTGAATTCCTTTTAAATGTTTATGTGAGATAGATGCGTTCTCGAAGTAATCATTTAGCTTAGGCAGATTAGAGGTAGTATATACTTAAAATGGCATCAAGGGAATGCAGAAGTCAAAAAGACAAAATGTACATCAAGAAAGGAGCAAGAAGAGGGATGAGATCTTGGAGGGACCATCAGCTAGTTGAAAGGATATCTTTCTCTCTTTTTTTTTCCAATTGAAAGTAGACTAGGAAAGTTTGAATAGTCTGTAATTTAGTGAAATTGAGTTGTGATGCAGAGACCTATAATGAATTGTTAGTACATCCTCCATTTAAATTACATTGTCTTATTTTCCTTTTTAATCCGTTCCAAAAAGAATGCCTCTTGCCTTTTTTGGCAACTCTTTAATTTTAACTTTCTACATGGCATGTTTAAAATCACAAGATTAAAAGACATTTTGATACATTCTGCATATCTTTAGTTTAAGACACAAGATTCAAAAGTCCTTTATTTTCTTAAATTGCGTGTCAAGTCAAAACCCGGCAAACAAATGAAAACAGAGAGAGTATTTGCCAATTTATGTGGCACAATTGGAATTTCAAACTTTAAAAAACTGACCATGAATTCAGACATGGAAACTTTAAGTGTTGTGAATAAAATTTATATATTTGAAAAGTATGTAAAATATACTACAAATCACAGAAATTAACAACGTAAAATATTTTAAAGGCATATAATGAAATTTCGGTCAAAGAAAAACTTGGTTGACTCTAGAAATTCCAACTGTGCCACATAAATTGGGGCGGAGGGAGTACATATGTATCCCTTAAATCAGTGAAATCCATCTTTCTTATCTTACAACAACTTCTAAATTAAATTAATATTACTACTTAGCAAAGAAAATATTAAAGTAAGGCAGTGACAATTGTAGGGATAGAAAACTGTGCAGGGTGGTGCAGGTTTATGCAGGATGGGGTGGGTTGAAGTCTTTGCAGGTATTCCTCCTGCTACATCAGACTGATGGATGCATAATGGCTTTCAGTCTCAGAGAACGTCTTCTCAGATTGTAACTGCATGACCTTTTTTTACTATAACCAAGATTGGGGAAGATAGAGTGTGAAGAATTTAATTCTTCCATGGCAAATGTGATTGCAGTTGAATACACAGTAGAACTGTAGAAGATGTTAGCAATCTTTTTTTACAAGAATGTTTGTCATTACTTACAAGAGAGAATATAGGTGGGAGCAATATGCAGTAATGAGTAAAGTGGTGATGATTTTTCAAATCTAGGTGTGTAACTTCTGAATACTACTTGAGATAATATAGAGATTATTTTGGTCCCTTAAATACATATAGTTTATACTGAATATATCCACTTATCTAGCTGGACACCCATCAACAGCTATGCCTTTGGCTGTTGGACAAGTTGCCAATTTACAGTGTTCCCCGTTGGTTCCCCACCAAGTCACTCCTTTATTCTCCATTCCCAACGAGAAATATAGTAGGACTGCCATGAAAGCTACTCCTGCATCCAATGCTGCGGATAGAATGTAGTTGTATCTCTGCCACCATTGCTTTCGGTATCGGAAGATGAAGAAGTTGAAAATTGTGCCGACAATGACCCATGCATTATAGTTTAATGGTGTTGCTGGTGGCATGGCACCTGTTGCTCCCAGAAGAACTGGAAGGTTGATCAGGGGAATCCATGATTGTGTTGGAAACATTTTATGCAAGAGCCACACTATTACAGGTCCTATTGCTCCTCCAAGGAAGAACCAGTTCATGGAGCTGTAGTTCCCAAGGGTTCCAAAAATCCTTTTTGGTCCGACTAAACCCCAGATAACTGATGCATCGAAAAAAACACGATCTCCTGGGCATGTCCATGGACTGTCTGGTGGAAGGAGATCATCTTGACATATGTTCTCGATGGAGTTTAGCAGCCACCATGCCACAGATATGTTGATAGTTCCGGAAATTATTGTTCCTAAAAACTGGAATTTAACCAAACAAGAATGAAAAATATTCTTCTATGCTTTTATTTACTGTTGTTTGGAACATTGATAAATTCTAGTTGCTGGAAAAAATTGACGAAGTTAAATAACGTGTCTCAGTACTTCCTGATGAAAGATAAATTGCTAAATTCTTGTGTATGTTGATAGATTATGAAATCCTAACTCTCCATATTTACTTTTTTTTCTTGTATGCTCAATTTCATTCTACCCTATATAGCTGCTTTTAATAAGCATTGCACTCATAATTTAGCATTCATCTGATTGTGGACAACTATCTACATACATATTGAGGTAAATGCCTTTTGGTGCTTTCCGTGATTTATTTTTTTTATAAAAAAATGGGGTGGGAGGAGATTGGGCTTTTAGTGATGGGTTTGGAAATGCAAACTCAGTTCATTGAATTGATGCTCAATTCTATACATCTATGCAGTGATCTAATGTTTGCATTTAGTGTCATTTATATCTCGGCACATAAAACATGTTTTCTCTCTGAATTAAGACACTGGTGACTATTCTGGATGTCTTAAAGACATGGAGAAGCTTCTTCATTGTGGACTTGTGGTCTCTCTACCTAGGAAATTGTTGCTGCTAATATTTGCTGTATACTAGAACCGCCAAGTTCATCACTGCTGTATTTCCAACTTTTTGGCAGAAATGATAAAGTGAATATACCTGAACCAAGAACATTGATCGAGGGGGGATCTTCATGTAGTGGCCCAGTTTGAAGTCACTGAGGAAAGAGACAGCCTGTGACATACTCATGTATCCATAGACTTTGAAGCACACATTGGCTATTGGTCGTCCTGGTAGTATTATTCCCATGACATATTCAGTGATTATGTTCAAGCCTGGGGTCTGCAAATTAGCATCATAAATAAGAAGCTTGGAAAGAACTCTATTGAAATAACAAGGGTGATGATCTTGGATCTATTATTTCTATAAATCCAACTAGTTTTAAGGTATCAGACATTGATCGGCGCTTGCATATTGGTATGTTAAACAAAGAGTGAATGGTGGTCGTTTAGTAATACTTAGAGCTTCCAACAATAGTACATTAAGATTTCGTTTGAAGCTCGATGCTAATAGCCTATATTTTGGCAGGATAAACAGTTCAAGCATGCTAATTAATCTGATAGGTAAGACATGCTTGTGGTGCTAAATGTAAGTGTAAATGTGTATGCTTTATCACCTGGTTTGTTGTAGCTGTTATTATGCTGATTGGAAGCGTGAAGATAAAAGCAATAGCACTTGCAAATAGAAGGCCCCACCATGGCATCTGGACTTGGTTATTCAAGAAAATGCAGAGGATTAGGGAGACTGCTAGTGTCACCAGAAGCAATGCATTGAACCACCATGAAGGTATGTCTTTGTATTTCCTCATTAGTCTTGTATGAATATCCTCCTTTCCCTTATATGAAGCTCGGAATCTTTCATATATTTCCCTACACATTGCAAGTGGACGATAAATACAATTCTTAACTGCCATTGTTGTAGCTTATTAATAAGCAATTCTTAACCTTACTCATAGTTCTACTAAATTGTAGAAACTTTGCTGCTAAACAGCTCTATATATGTAGCAATTGAGTCGTTAAAATTTTGAAGAAATGTAAAATTAATCCACACATTATTAATTTTGGGATGATAAGACATGCAGTTCCATTAGAATTTTTTAAAAAAAGCATAGTTTTTCTCAACTTCGACTCTAGATTGTAAAACACTAGGAGCAATTTGACAAAATAGTAGTACTGTGGCTTGACAGTTAGTGTGTTTTACCTTCCATAGAACAGTGCCACATGTGTAAGAGTAGATGCTATAGTAGCAAAACCAAAACCGTAAGTGAGAGCAAAGAACATGCTTATATGTATCCGCCCTTGCTCCTCATACTTGCCAATATCTAGCTCAAACTTGTCATTCACAATGGCTGATATATCGTACTTCTGACCTTGTGATGTGAATAAGTGCGATGAGAAAATGGGAAATTTGGAAGCACCATACAAGTCAAATCCCCAATATGCTATTGGGATCACCATGTATATTATCAACATGTACCCTGCAAAGATGTTGACAATGGCAAAGAAAGGGCAGATGAGGGGGCTGAACAAGAAGGATGCCACAGCAGACCAATCTAGGGTTATAGCTCCAAGTCCAAGTCCCCTCATGCCTGATCCAATTTGCTGAGCTGTCACTGATTTGGAGAATGCCCAGCAGATCCATGAGATGCTCGTGAGTGTTGAGAATAGATATCCTGGTACCAAATACCAGCAAAAGCTGCATATCAATGCAATGAGGAAAAATTTTGCTCTTGACATGCGCCGGTCATCTTTCTCATGCAAGGCCCTACAAAGATCAATGTGTGTTATGAGTTGCTGCATCTTTGACCCGTTTGAATAAGAAAAATACTGTGAAACAGTTTACTTGTTCTATACAAGCGCAGCTGGAGGGAAAAGCCTTTCAACAATTGCATAGTCTGAAATGAATGAGAAAATTTGAAACAAAGAAATTTACAGTGAGGATTCATATAGTTCGCTGCAACTTTTTTTGATTGAGGTGTCGTTGTTGTTGAATAGAACCTTACAAAACTATTTTGGGTTAAATTGGATTTGTGACGCTTTAGACTGTAAATGTCTGGTCCGGGACCTCCTAGGAAGAGGATGAAAGGAAGACATAATACTATGTCACGATAAATAGTATTCCTTTATTTTAATTTATGTGTCTTACTTTCCTTGTCAATGTTTCAAAGGAATGTCACCCTCCTATATTTAGGAAGTTTTAAATTTCAGCATTCAGTTATATTATAGCCCTGAACTATTAATAAAACTGTATAAACGTGTTTATGAGACCTCAGTTTGCCATTTTACAAGAAGAAAGACTGTATTCTTGTTTGTTTGCATGATATTTATCAGGAAAATGAATTGAGCTGTGATCGTGTAGATGGTCGACTGGTATTTCATGATTGAGGTAGGATTTTGATGACACCATAGTCTGGTAATCAGCACAGCAGTCGTAAGCGGTGAAGTTTAAGGGAGGATTGCAAATTGTCATTATGCATACGTAGTTTGTAAACCAAACACATTGCAAAAGAGGTTAGTCTACTAACGAGTAACGATCAACTGCTAAATGTGAATTCTCTTTGACGTGCCTCACCCCTTTTACTGAGTAGCAGGAGTTCTCATATCTTATACTTACTACGCTACTTGTGTCAAAGAATTAAAGTTATAGCAGACCCAGAAGAACTTGATTCAATTATTCTTTTTTTCAAAAAAAGAAAGTGAAGAAGACTTTTGGCTTCCCAATCTCGTGTCAGGGTGGAGACTTGATCCGGGACCTGGAACCTGACTCTTGGTTATAGTATTTTCAAATATGGAGTATTTTTCTAAATTATATATAAATACTTTTGGATCAATATTTTATCATTATTAACTCAACACTTGGAGATATTTTATCTATATAAAGCTGGTTGGCAGCTGTCAAAGGATCGATTTAACATTTTAACTTGCGTGTGACCAGAGCCATCTCATCTCCCCAAGTAAATAAAATATATATATACAATGATCAATTTGTTTTTCCTTGATAGTTGCATTATTTTTATTAACAAATATGGACAGAACGTGGTCGAATATAGGTAGCACATGGTATACCAAAACCTAGAATGTGGGAAGTTTTCAATCTATTTTGTATTTATAGCATTTTGGAGATATGGCCAAATGGTAAGACAAAGGACTACAAATCTATTTATTTTTTCTATTATGAGTATTAGATAAACCATTTAAATTAGGACAGATCTAAGAAATTTTGAATTGAGTTATTAGTTACTCCTATAAAATATTGTGCACGAGATATTTTGGACAAGGAGAGGATTGTACAGTTTGGGACGGGAAACAAAATAAAAACTTATCAGTGGTCAATCAGTTCACAAAATTTGTACAAAAATAGTTGAGGTATACACAATATATAGAATAATGGTAAAAATAAAACGAATTACTATAAGAAATTTGACGGATTACCGGAAAAGTGAGACCTGAACCAAAGTACCAGGCCACCACATATGGGCGGGCTCCACTACGTACTTCCTTAAAAGCCCAGCCCATCCATATCCCAAAACCTGTATTACATACAAAAATAATTATAAATTATATTCAAATTAGTCAAATATATATACATACAATATTTTGTATAAAAGATGTATGTCTATCATATATTATTATAATATAAAATATATGTTTATAACTATTTCTTTACTCTGCAGTTATATAAGTCAATTTCATTCACTCTTTAAGTTTTGTCCACTAATTTAGTGCATTTAAATGGCTCCACTTCCTATTCGATATGTGCTTTTTTAATAGACACAACTTAAGATATCATAATTTCTAAAATTTATCATTTAAAAAAATTACAAAATTCCCTCTCGGATACATTCTTATCCCGCTTCGAGGTACATTCATCCCTCTCGGATACATCCCTATCCCCCTTTGAGTACATGGATACATCCTATCGTTAACTAATGTATCATTTGTAATGTATCGGACAACCAATGAATGTATCCGAGAGCAATGAAAAAATTGAAATTTTTGTAATTGTGAAAACTTTTGAGATAAGATGTAAATAGTTCCAAATGTATGAGATTTCTGGACGGTATGCTTTTTAATATAGAAAAGAAATAGTAACATTTTGAAAATTTTATTCGAAGTTGCAAAATTGTTTAAGGAAGCATTTAAATTATTTTTTTAAAAAAAGAAACGATATTCAAGGATCTACTTTCCTTCAATGAGATAATAAAACGAAACTTCTACAAAAAGGACAAAGTATTTTAGTTCTATAAAAGAAATTTACATTATCAAGTCACCTAATGATACTTGCATTTTTAGTAGTATAATTTTTTATGCGCTTTACGTAACAATTTAGGGAGGATGAAGATGAAACTTAGTTTTTACCTGAGTGGTAATAATAAGAATCCAACCAGCCAAAAATGAAATATTTCTGCGGTAAAAAGCTTTGATAATAGTCACTATTCCAACGGCATAAGCTGAACCATTCCCAAAGGCGCTTCCAGCATTAGCAAATATAGAAATGAGAACATGTTCCTTCATATTAAACGGGCCTGGATTCAGCGAAAACAATCTCGGCCCGAAGCCCGGTAACGGGAACTTCATCGTCGGGAGAATCGTAGCTAAGAAGTGACCGATTGGAAGAGTAGCCACTTGGACTGTGATTTGTGTTATAACTAATGGCTCCGTTCGATAAGAGAAAAATTGGTTGAGAAAAGAGAGTAAACAACAAGAGAAAAGGCCTAAAAATCACATTCTAAATGTCCATACGGGTAGGGTCGGGTCATCAGTGTTGGTCACCGTTAACCGGACTTCTTCAATCGGTGAGATGTCATCGTTGTTATCGGAGTTGGTAGCTCCGGTGAGAGATTCTGGCTGGTAAGTTCCCATTATGAAAAAAATGTGAGTTAAGAGTACAAAGGCTAACGCAAGGATTATGGTCCTATTTAATGCATGGGGTTTCAATTTTAATTTTTTATTTTATTTGAACAATATGGGCTGCAGCAAGTTGACTTACCATATTCAACGCTAAAATTCAGGGCAACTTGGTGGAGTGAGGACAAGTAGAGTGTGAATCAATGACAAAAAATTACATTTATTCGTTCATTTTTACTTGTTCAATATTATTGCCATGACATACACTTAAAAAGAAATAATAATCAAAAGTCAAAATTCAAATTTCAAAGTAATTATTTTGCTTAGTCGAATTTAAATAGATAGTGTTATTACTAGATATTGATATTAGGGAAAAGTAATAAGTATAGAAAGAAATGATATAGATGCATACAAAACGAAAGAGAGAAAAGAGAACAGTTTTTTTCTGTTTATAGAATGAGCATTAGATAAACTGCTAAAGAGATGGACAATGACATTTTTTGGTAAATGGTCTCTATACAATGGTTGCTATCGCTAGAGTAGGAGGACAACAATAAATATATACTAGACTCTAGTTACTTTTCGTTGTTGATCGGGAAAATAGGGGGTTTCAAACGTGAGACCTTCCTGCTCAACCAACTCAGTCGATATTAGTTAACGGTACTTTTCGATCAAAGTTATTATCATGCTTATATATATATATATATATATATATATATATATATATAAGTAATTTGATTGTATAAATATTATTGTTATTGCACATAGAACTTAATATAAACTCAAAACATAATGAAATGAAATTTGAGAAAGCTAATTCAACTCAAACACTTATATAGGAAGCATCCTTAACCTTGTAGATTGGAGAGTTATTCTAATATATATTACTAGCTAATGGCATGATATGTTTCTATATTTTTACTTAATGATAGCATGTTTTAAGGGATCTGTTATGATTAATTATATGTCAGCCTCCTTGATTATGTATAGTTTATCTGCTAATTGAGGAAACCTCAAGCCTCGTTTTTCCCAAATGAGTTGTAAAATCTTAAGGATGCAAGTTCCATTTGACTTGGTCATTTCATTGTTTTTCTTTTAGCAACTCTGCCTGGTAAATCCATGTATCAAGCCCATTGTTTACATTTGTTTATAGATCTGAATAATAATTACTTATGAATCGTGTTGAATATTCCCTTGCCTTTTGAAATAGGGATAAAATATGCTTACACACTATTCTTTTCAAACTCCACGTGTGTAAATACACTAGCTAAATACTTTTTTGTTGTGTATTTCCTTCTTTTCCCTTTCTTCTCCTGCGTTTTTTCTATATATGTATCGTCTACTCTACATCAGAGATTCCAACATTCAGAATGTGGGAGATTCTAATTAATTAGTCAACTGTTTGGCACACCACTAATCCTACTTAATTAACTGTTCCAGCTAGTTCATTAATATTTAAGTCATATAATAATTTTTGCACTTCGAATGTAGCTAGTTTATAACTTTAACCTTTGGCAGATTGCTAGTTACTACACCAAAAGTTTGTAGAGCATTTTTTTGTTTTTATTTTTCACTTGTCTTTTATGAGTGGGTAGTTAATTAATGGTTAATTTACAAACCGGAACATTTAATTATGAAACAAAATCAATGAATTGTGCCTATATAGGAGATCGTTGAAATTAGGTATATTTTGATTCTTTTGGAAACGAAGTTTTGTTCACAAGTTAAATATCTCAACTGTTATTAATTATATTGTAGTGCACAAGAGAGTTTTCTCGAAGAGAAATTATCATAAAAAAATTTGATCTCATGCATTTTCACAGTTAATAATTACACAAATTAAAAAGTATATAATGTGCCTTAAATAACATCCATTATTATTACATGACTGTTTTTGTTTATACTTGTAACTAGCCCTAATTTTACTTCTCCTTGGTATACCTTAAGGATCATTTGGTTCATGGCATGAAGAGAAAATAAAACTTGTAGTACAATGTGGAATTATTTAATTTATTGTTTAGTTGAATTTTTTTAGGCGTAAATAATAATTTCGAAATTAATCACATTATATCATAATTTTGATATTGTTTTTACACCACATTCAACAAGATGATAGTCCTTAGATTATGCTAATTCCTTGATAAAACAATCAAAATTAATAATATTAATACCTTCTCCATAGCTCTTCCCCAACATGACCACTTTTAACATGTTGGATAACAAAAACAATAGATGAATAAATTTTATACAACATTTGAAAATCTGTCAATTAAATATTGTATAAAATTAATATATGAATAACTTTTATTCTATTTGCAAACTAAATCTAATATAAACTTAATACCTGAATAATCAAGTTATTTATGTATTAGCTCTGACCTTATTCAACTACCAAACGATATTTACGAGTTTCTAAAGGCTTATATATGTAACGATTACACAAAAGTTAATTTACTAGCTTTAATGTAGAGAAAATTTCATATTACTTTGTCACATTCTCAATGTATCAATTAATTAACACAATATTAATTCAAAGACTAAGGTAGATTTGAAGAAAACATAATATTACATAACTTTTTTTTTCGTAAATAAAATTCTTATAAAACAAATGCAGTTTGTCTAAAATAACTATCGTATTCAGAATCTAGTTTATCATACTAAAAATAAATAAAAACTATAGTATAAAAAATAATGAGAGGTTGAAATGCAACTACGTCGTTTCAAGCAGGCATCTAGAACTTTCTGGTCTACCTAGTTAATAATACCATACACCGCCAATGCAGCCAATAATAACTCTATCCCCTTCTACAAGCATCTGTTTCTCCCTATTTCTTCGCCTCCTTCCCTAAAACCCTACAAAACCCTAACGCACAACAACTCCTCAACAATTACGAATTAGTTTTCTTCCTTTGTTTCTCCGATGGCGACCGCCGCCTTGCTCAGATCTCTCCGTCGACGTGAATTCGCTACTTCTTCTATCTCCGCGTATAGAACCGTGAGTTCATTTTGTTCATTTCCAGCCTGTTATCTTTTCCGTCTGTTAGATCTTTGCTATTCTAATGTCTATAGCTGGTGATTTCATATCATACTGTGAATGATTTAAGCTTTATCACTCTCCTTGAAATGAAAATGCAATATAATTTCACATTTTGGTTATATGAGACCCACCTTTTCGGTTTCTCTGAGTATATGATTTGATTATGGGACAGAAAATATGTTCTATTGTCTATTGGAGCTCAGCTATACACTCGAAAGGCTATGTTACGTAATATGTTGCAATTGTGATAAAAAAGTTCTAATATATAGGCTGCTTAATATGTCTTAGCTGCCATAGCTTTCGTCTTGATTTAGGAAAAGTTTTCGAGTTAAGATGTTAAAAGGAAAATAAAGGAATGTTGAATATCGACTACTGTTGCTGGTTGTCTCGGCTAATAGCGGGTTATCTCTTGTTATTATACTTCTGCTGTCGTGCCACAATTTTGTCTATATGGAACGGGTTTGAATATAGTAGAATGTAAATGTAAGGTTCTATGTAACTGACGTAGTTAGTTAGGAATTAAGGTGTAGTTGGTTGGTTTGAAAGATTTCACTAGTAGTTCCTCATCTCCAAGCTTTTGGTTTAACCTTTTTCTATTGTTGGCTGTTTGTTGGCTTGTGCAGCTTGCTTCCAACACCAAGCCTTCGTGGTGTCCATCACTTGTTGGTGCTAAATGGGCTGGTCTGGCTAGACCATTTAGGTATATGGGTTGGAGCATCGCTTTTCCCTATGTATCTTTTAATGTTCTGTTTCTGTGGAATCTTATTTGCCTTCCATTGCAGCTCCAAACCTGCTGGAAACGAAATTATTGGGATAGACTTGGGAACCACCAACTCTTGTGTTGCAGTGATGGAAGGGAAGGTAAGGATTAGAATTTTTGAAATGCCAAACTTTTGTTCACTTCATGTTTGAGACACTGTATACTTTACAGGATTCAGTGGATTATCTAACCTTCCCTGATGCTGCTTTTGTTAATGCAGAATCCCAAGGTCATTGAAAATTCTGAAGGGGCCAGAACAACTCCTTCTGTGGTTGCATTTAACCAGAAGGGAGAACTTCTTGTTGGTACTCCAGCCAAACGTCAGGCAGTTACCAATCCTACAAACACTCTTTCTGGGACCAAGCGTCTAATTGGCAGACGCTTTGATGATCCTCAGACACAAAAGGAGATGAAGATGGTTCCTTACAAGATTGTGAGAGGCTCAAATGGAGATGCTTGGGTTGAAGCAAATGGCCAGCAATATTCTCCAAGCCAAATTGGAGCATTTATTCTAACAAAGATGAAGGAAACCGCAGAGGCCTACCTTGGGAAATCTATTAATAAAGCTGTGATCACTGTTCCAGCTTATTTCAACGATGCTCAGAGGCAGGCAACAAAGGACGCTGGGCGAATTGCAGGTCTTGATGTGCAAAGGATTATTAATGAACCTACTGCAGCTGCGCTGTCTTATGGTATGAATAACAAAGAAGGCCTTGTCGCTGTTTTTGATCTTGGCGGTGGAACATTTGATGTTTCAATCCTGGAGATATCAAATGGTGTTTTTGAGGTAAGAGAAATCTGTGGCTTTCTTTAAAGCTGTGTATCTTTCTGATTTTCCTGTCTTAACTCATCTCTCTACGTACTTCCATTCAGGTCAAGGCAACTAATGGTGACACCTTTTTAGGAGGAGAGGATTTTGACAATGCATTGTTAGAATTTTTAGTGAGCGAGTTTAAGAGGACTGAGGGAATTGACCTATCAAAAGACAAGCTTGCCCTACAAAGACTTCGAGAGGCAGCTGAGAAAGCTAAGATAGAGCTTTCATCAACATCTCAAACTGATATTAACTTGCCATTCATCACAGCTGATGCATCAGGGGCTAAACATCTTAATATCACACTGACAAGATCAAAATTTGAGACATTGGTAAACCACTTAATTGAGAGGACAAGGAATCCTTGCAAGAATTGTTTGAAGGATGCTGGAGTATCTTTAAAAGATGTGGATGAGGTCCTCCTTGTTGGAGGTATGACACGGGTTCCTAAGGTGCAGGAAATAGTTTCTGAGATATTTGGTAAAAGCCCCAGCAAAGGTGTCAATCCAGATGAGGCAGTTGCCATGGGAGCTGCACTTCAAGGTGGTATTCTCCGTGGTGATGTTAAAGAGTTGCTTCTTTTGGATGTAACTCCGCTATCTCTCGGTATTGAGACATTGGGAGGTATCTTCACTAGGTTAATAAACAGGAATACTACCATTCCCACAAAGAAAAGCCAGGTGAGTTGTTGGATCTTAATGCAGTCTCCTGTTTATTTTTATTAATGCCTAGTCTCACCAGAATGGTACTCCTTTCATTCAAGATCCATATAATTTTTTCTATGTTTGAGATTTGTGACCCTTCCATGTTTATACAAATATCACAATTTTCAAGAACCCCAAGTCACTGAAGTTAAATTTTAAAATTTGATGTGATTTTTCTTTGTCGAACTTTTTGTTTCTATTCCATCATCCCTACTTTGCAAATTAGCATCTTAAATCTTGTCTGCTGTCAAATATGGATCTGGAGAAGGATGACACATGATTATCGAGGTCTTAATTTTCCAGTGTGAAGTATGCTTGTTTTTTGTAGTGCTGACAGTGTGTTGTTGCCTCATGTATTTCAGGTGTTTTCTACTGCTGCTGACAACCAAACACAAGTTGGCATCAAGGTATTACAAGGTGAACGTGAAATGGCATCTGATAATAAGCTTCTGGGTGAATTTGAGCTTGTAGGTATTCCTCCGGCGCCAAGGGGTATGCCTCAGATTGAGGTCACCTTTGACATAGATGCAAATGGAATGGTCACTGTGTCCGCCAAGGACAAGGCTACTAGCAAAGAGCAGCAGATAACCATTCGGTCATCTGGTGGTCTATCAGAAGATGAGATAGACAAGATGGTCAGGGAAGCAGAAATGCATGCCCAGAAGGATCAAGAACGCAAGGCACTTATTGATATCAGGAACAGTGCAGACACTACGATATATAGTATCGAGAAGAGCTTGAGTGAATACAAGGAGAAGGTCCCCAAGGAGGTGGTTACAGAAATTGAGACAGCTATTTCGGATTTGAGAGCAGCAATGGGGACTGAGAACATTGATGATATCAAGGCGAAACTTGATGCAGCAAACAAAGCTGTCTCAAAGATTGGAGAGCACATGGCTGGTGGCAGTTCTGGTGGTGCATCTGGAGGTGGTGGTGCACAAGGAGGAGATCAACCACCAGAGGCAGAATACGAGGAAGTAAAGAAATAGATGATTATTCTAGGCAATAATTGAATAGTGCATGAGAAAGACAGAGAGAGATGTTATAGATCTACTTTCCTTCTAAAAATGAATTTATTTTTTCCAGCACTCCCCCCCCCCCCCCCGGAAGTATTTTATGCTCAAGCTCAAAACTGGTTGTATCAATGGTCTTGAGTTGTGAATTTCTTAGCGTCTAGACTATGTTCAGTAGAACAGGTGAGTATGATTTTTGACAGCCCTTCAATGTTGAAACAATCCTTTGTTTCCACAATAATATGATACTGCGCTCTTAATTTACAACTTTTTGCCTGCTTTATCTTTCCATATGTATGATGCATCTGTCTCAACTTAGCAAATTCTTTGGCAACCTGTAAAACTGATACCAATATACTTTCTCCGTCCACTTTCAATTGTTATGACTGACATTTTACAATGTATATTTTTATTATATTGATATGTATATTTTTATTATATTGATATGTAAAATATTGCAATTTATAATACTTTTGAATATTTAAATTTTTTATTTAAAATATCAATTTATTGTATTCTAATTTAATTTTGAAAATTAGTTAAATTAATTTTCGAAAAGTGTAATATGACAAATAAAAGTGGACGGAGAGAGTATAATTCAACTCTTTTATCAATATTTTGTCATTGACATGCTTTTCATTTTGGAACAGTTTCAGTTGGAAGAATAATAAAATTTACACCCATTTTGATAGAATAAAATATAGTAGCAGTTAATATTCTCATTCAGACAAAACATGAGCATTTGTTTCAAAACTAACCTTTTTTTTTGTTTGTTTTTTGTACGAATTCAATAAAAAAAAATTAAGATGAAGATCTGTTTGATATAGTTTTTTTTTTTTTTGGATGTAACCTTTCAAGAAGCATTGAACGTAACTTCTGAACCCATTAATTTATAAAGAATTATCACTTCTTCTCAATATCTACTGTGAATGCATTGAACATAACTTTTGAGATTTATTTGCTTAGTGCTTAAAGAAAGCGAAACTTTTCGATAAGGAGCATGGTATATCATTAATGATCTTACAAGGTTGAATTTAGTAAATTCAAATATCAATAGGGAACATCGCACATTTATTATTAAACACAGGAGGCTCGAATTCATATTAATCAAGCTAGTAGATTTGAATATCCAATGCTTAAAGCAAAAATTAAATTTCAACTTCAAATCCTTTTCAACCAGAGAATTTCAAGTGGAAAATTATTAAAAGAACAAAGAATATTATAAGGGCTTTTTTAAAATCCTTTAAAATTAAATAAAAACAGAACTTTTAAAAATATTTAGTCGGTAATATATGGGACATACTTTAGCTGGGAAACTTACATAAATATACTATAAAAAAAATATTTACCATTTAATGCAATAACTTTTTTTCATTTGATCATTTTTAATACATTTATAATACGGTTTTAATACATATTAAAAAATAATTTATTATTCACATATAATACAAGTTTTATTGATGGATAATACATTTATTACACATTTTTATACATTTATAATATAATGTGTCACTTTCTTACCAAACAAGCATAATATATTTTAAAAAATAATTATAATACATATATATTGCATACATAATTCACTTTACATATTACAAATTTAACATAGTATTGCTATTAATGATAATAAACAAAAAAATCGCTAAAATTAATAATTATTTATTAAAATGTACCAATGCAAGTAATTTTTCTATTTTTGAATCTTGAATATATAAAAATAATCACAGCTGACTAAATTACTACTAATATTTTGGTTGTTAAAATTGAATCAAACAAAAAAACGTGTGCATATAAGTTGAATCTAATCTATTTTCCCCTTTTTCTTTGCCTCTCTCTAAAACCCTAAACCCTAACACTGAACTTCCCCTTTACAGTTACAAAGTAGCGTTGGCCGCACAGCCGCCGCCTTGCTCAGTCTCTCCTCGCCGTGAACTACCTCTTCTCTGTCCGCCGCCTATAAAACTGTGAGTTATTTTTTTTGCCTGTTATGTTTGTGTTCTGTTATTGTGGTTGATTTATATCATTGATGGTTTAGCTGAGTTTATGGTTGATTGTGGAACAGAGAATTTGTTCAATTGTTATAGAGATTGTAGTTGGATTACATTGAATGAAAGCATGTGTGAGCAACTAATAGGTTTTATTAAGCCGGTTATATTTCTACTGGCTGAAGTTTATTAGTACTACTATTCTTTTATTTATAAAATATTAAAAAAATTATGTAACTATCCGTGTCACAGTTCCACAAAATAAAATCTGCAATTCTTTTTTGACTATCCTGTGAAATACTTCCCTGTGAGCATGGAATTCAAGATATTTGGGAAAACTTTGTTATGTTTGCCAAATTGCCGTTATTAAAGTCACTTTAATGCTTACTTTTACTTTTAGTTGATTTTTCTTCTCAATCACCGTAAGGGTAAAATGGGGTGCTGCCAAACAAGGAAAAGTGACATTATTTTTGGGCAAAGCTAAAAATGTAAGGGTGCCACATAAATTGGGACGGAGGGAGTACTATAGAAGTTTTGCATTCAAATAAAGAGTTCTTTTTTACCAGATATGAAGTATAGAGTAATTTGGAAGATGTAGGTTGGGTTAAGTGAAATTTTGGCTTTGACAAGTTTAGATACTGAATAAACTGCGTATAATAGTGTTTATTTATTAACATGTGTCTGTATCTGAATTAAAGAAATAATTCTAGAACTTTGCAATTTTGTTTTCTCTCAGAATATAGATTAATATTGAGGAATTTAAGCTTAATTTTGTTCTATTTTCATCAAGAAAACATTTTCTATAAGTTTTCAAAATTTTATGTATTTTAGGAACTACCAAAATTGAACTTAGGATCTTTGCAATTTTTTATATTTATTTTCATCTTAGAAAATATTGTACTATTTTTTAGTACCTCACAACTTTGACATTTGACATGATAGACAAATATTGGAATTATGAGCATGGAGACGGTTGGGTCTGAGCAGTCAAGAGAGAAAATGAAGAAGGACAAGAAAAAAAGGAAGGCCGAAACAGAGGGACCTGATACCCCATCAACCTCTCACATTTCTAGCAATCCTATGGAGAAGAAGAAGCAAAAAAGAGCTGTAGACAAAGAGAGGCGCAGAGTGGAGTCCGAGAAAAAAACCGAAGCCAAGCAAGTAGTGGTGTCTTCTGAATTGAAAAGTAATAAGAGCGCGGCGATTTCTCCCACTACAAGTGGATTGCCTGAGTTCCACATTGCTGTATTTAAGGACCTTGCAGCTGCCGAGGCTTCCATTAGAGAAACAGCTGCTAATTCTTTAGTTGCTGAGTTGCTTGAAGTTCAGAAGGCTTATGATATTCTAGAGAACAAGGAAGTGGTTGAGGGACAGCTCAAATTGGAAGCTGAAAAAGATGATGGGTTGAACAACTGTGCCCCTTCGATGAGATATGCAGTTCGGAGGCTAATTCGGGGCGTTTCTTCATCAAGAGAGGTGGGTTAGGTTAACTTTTAGCACATTGTTCTGTGGGTTTGTTTAAAATTAGTGCCTTATTATATTGACGATTTAATTTGAATGCTTCAATAAGGGCTATATGCCTTCCCATTTTCATTTTATTGTTGAATAATTTTTAGGGAGAATTATATCTCTATGGGTTCTTGTTGACATACCCATTCATCACATTCATGCTGGAAAGGTTGTATTGCACCATACGATGCTTAGGCTGTCTTTCCTGTCTTGACCTTTAAAATGTTATTTTATTTTATAATAGAACCATAAAAGGTTACCTTATGATCACACTTGCCTTATGATCACACTTGCAGGTAGATACTCACAGCTTGTGTCATTGATTTTTTTAGTAGTCCTATGCTCTACAGTTTTGAATTAAAGGTTAAATGAAATAATGTAGGCTTAGAGACAAGTGTCTCTTCTGCTTATAGTTCCATGTGCCATGGTTGTCTCGATGAACTGAACGTTCCAGTATAAAGCCTTATCTGTTTCCTTGTTTGTGCAGTGTGCAAGGCAAGGGTTTGCATTAGGCATGACAGTTTTGGTTGGTGCTGTTCCATGCATAAAAGTGGATGCCCTGTTGAAGCTTATTGTTGAATTATTGGAAATCTCTTCTTCCATGAAGGGTCAGGTGGGAAGGATCTCCTTTTGTGAACTAATAGTTTTCTTATGGTCTGTCTGAAAAGTTTAAACTTGGTTTTGTAGGACATGAAAGATTGCCTATTGGGACGCTTATTTGCTTACGGAGCTATTGCAAGATCAGGGAGATTAACTTTAGAGTGGACTGCTGATAAGAACACTCCTTATATTAAAGAATTTGTTGGTTCTCTTGTCTGGCTGGCAAAAAAGAAGCTCTACTTACAAGAGCCTGCTGTCTCAATTATTTTGGAATTGGTTGACAAGGTCTTTCACTTTTACAAGCCTATGAATTGCAAATTTATTCTTAGTACATTCACTTTAGTTATCTATTGAAAATGACTTCACTGATTGGCTTTTCTTGCGTCATTATAAACTCGTATGAGCTCATACATCCCCTTATTAAACTTTCAGGATCTTTTTCACTTTCCTATAAAACATCATCTCTTCCTACTCTTCCCGCTACATCTTACTTATTTTTGGGCAAGAAAATGTTATACGCGTATCCAAATAATATCACCTCTTCCTACTACTAAGATGTGGTTTTGTTATGTTACCGATTTAACTTTCTTCATTTAGTGTATTTTTGCTTCAGCATGTTGTCCATTTAACTTTCTTCATTTAGTGTATTTTTGCTTCAGCATGTTGTCCTTGTCCTCTATTTGTGGTCTTTGCTTAGGCTGCATTCGGTTTAGCCGTCTCACCATCCATATTTTTGCCATGCCAGTTACCTGTCGAAGTTTCATTGAACCATGTACTTGAAGCTCCTGGTCTTAAAGAGTGGTTTGAAAGTGCACTGGAAGTTGGAAATCCTGATGCTTTGCTTCTTGCCCTTGCCATACGTGAAAAAACTGGTGTTGATAACAAAGATTTTGGCAAGCTTCTGCCTTTTCCTTATAGCCCCAGCCGGCTTTTCAGTGTGGAACATTTGTCCTTGCTTTCCAATTGCTTGAAGGTGCTACTGAACTTCTTCATTTTCTTTCCTTGAAACAGATTGTTCATAGTTTGATTTGTCGACTTTATGGATGTGCAGGAATCCCACTTCTGCTTGCCACGAACTCATAGTGTATGGTATTCCTTGGTAAATATTCTTTTACCTGAAAATGTTCAACAAGATTTTGATCCCTCAGCAGCTTTAAATTCCACAAGGAAGCACAAAAAAGGCCGCAAGGGTAGCTCAGCAGAAGAAGATATAGAGAAAAATCTTAAAAACTTTTGTGAAGTTATCATTGAAGGATCACTTCTTCCATCATCTCATAATTGCAAGAATTTGGCGTTCAATGTTTTGCTGCTTCTCCTTCCAAAACTGCCCACATCGTGCATCTACAACGTCCTGTCTTACAAAGTTGTACAGTGCTTAAAGGATGTACTTTCCGCGAAAGACACTAATCTATTCAAAGCCAGTCAATACTTTTTAAGAGAATTTTCTGAGTGGGTCAAGCATGATGATGTTAGAAGAGTGGCAGTTATTATGGCTTTACAGAAACATAGTAATGGGAAGTTTGATTGCTTCACCAGGTCAAAAACAGTTAAAGAGTTGATGGCTGAGTTCAAAACTGAGTCTGGATGCATGCTTCTCATTCAGAACTTAGTTGACATGTTCCTGGATGAAGCTCGTGCTTCAGAGGAGACTTCAGATCAGAGTCAAACTACAGATGACAACTCAGAAATTGGTTCCTTAGAAGATAAGGATTCTATTGGAGCAGTAGGAACGTCAGATTTTTTGAAAGGATGGGTTGTAGAGTCACTTCCCAATAGCTTGAAGCATTTATCTCTGGATACAAATGCAAAGTTCAGGGTCCAAAGAGAAATTCTAAAATTTTTGGCAGTGCAGGGTCTATTTTCTTCAACGCTTGGAACTGAGGTGACATCTTTTGAATTGGAAGAAAAATTTAGGTGGCCAAAGTCTGCCATTTCAAGTGCTCTTTGTAGGATGTGCATTGAGCAGCTGCAGCTACTGCTATCAAATGCTCAAAAAGGCGAAGGACCTCAAGTTGTGCCTAGTGGTCTTGAAGCTAATGATCTTGGAGCTTATTTCATGAGATTTCTTACCACATTGCGAAACATTCCTTCTGTTTCGCTGTTTAGGTCCTTGGGCGACGATGATGAAAAAGCTATCAAGAAATTGCAGGCTATGGAGTCTCAGCTCTCAAGACAGGTGTTATTTTGTGTTGCTTCATTTTGTAGAATCGTAATAATGTTACTGACCTCAACACTAGTCAAAGTTTTGTTTCTGTGTGAAACCAAAGCCACTTGCTTTAGGCCTTTTAATTCTCTCTCTTAATGTTTGATAAGAACGTACTCCAACTTTGGTGTGAGGTATCTCAGTAAGCTCTTATCTGAAACAGCCATAACTTGTTATTACTCATCTTATATTAATTATTGTCATCAACAACTTGTATTCTATTTATGCATATTAACCACTATTCACCGTGTATAGGAAAGTGAAAACTTATCAATATTATCTGTGAGGAAGTTTGATTGTTAATCCTTTTCTTCTCTGACCTTAATCTTTTCTCCAAACAATGGCAGGAGAGAAACTTGGGTCTAGGTATTGCCAAAAATAAGATACGTTCCATGAGGTACCTTCTGATACAATTGTTGCTTCAAGTCCTACTTCGCCCTCGAGAATTTTCTGAAGCCGCCTCTGAATTGGTTATTTGCTGTACCAAAGCTTTTCGATCTTCTGATCTTCTTGCTTCCTCTGGAGATGATGAAGCAGAGGGAGATGACAGTCCTGAATTCATGGATGTTCTAGTGGACACTATGCTTTCGTTGCTGCCACAATCATCAGCGCCGATGCGGACCGCCATTGAGCAGGTAAACAACAGAAAAAAAGCATAATATCCCATCAGTTCTTATGGTGATTTAATATTCCCCAAAACCCTGGCCTTGTGACATGCTAGTCATTATTTCTAATGCATTATTGCACCTACTGTATTTTGATGTGAACTTCATTCTGAATCTTTTTGACCAAATTAATAAGAGAATACTTATATGGATGTTTTGTCTCAGAAGACTGAGTTCTCAATCTCAAGATGTTAGGTGGTGTAGGCGATATGAATTTTCACTGTTCATGTTGCTCCATTTAGACCCATCTCAATCTTTTTTAGCACTAGAAGTTCTCTTCATATTTTACTGGCAAACTAACCTCTTGAGAAAAAAATGTCAAATAAAAAAAAGCCTCTTGAGAAAAAACTAGAAGACTCCTAGTCAAGATTGGACTCAAAGTAAGCGTACCAACATGACTATAATTTAGTCGCAACTAATCGGTATCAACAATGTTGATTTTTCCTCATTGTACCTTGGCCATCTCTAATTAGTGACCATGATTTATGTAATTCATGATGATATTCCAGTGTTACTCATGCTGGATGGTTGGGTCTATTTAGTTGTCTGATAGATAGATATCTTTTCTTTTTCCTTTTTCCTTATTAATTGTTGAAAGGTAATATTCAAATTTTAAGCACAAAATTCACCTTTAGCACTGTAGGCCTTATCTAAAGGAAGATGTGGTTTTATAACCAGGACATCTCTCATGTCCAATGACGCAAAGTTTGAAACTTGGTGGATAATTATTTCGGTCTTCTATCCATCTGCACTTAAACATTATGCTTTTTTGTACAGCAAGATTCACACTTGTGATGTGCTCCTAACTTGCACATCCTGCCCTTTGCTCTTGCTCCTAGACAAAACCCTTGGGGGCAAGATTTTTCTGAATACAGGACTCAGTTCATCCTTTTTCCGTAGTTTTGCACATGGATTTACCGTTAATTATTTGATGAAAATGAAAATAGTGAATGCAGTGCTTCATTTAATTCCTTTGTTGGGATACACCTGTTGTGGTTTTATATCAATGGTACTCCGTCTTGTTTTTCTATGTTTCCTCTTCGGTTAGTTTTAAACAAATTGAACTCTTTAGTCTTTTCTCAAATTGTTAAAATTTATGATCTTCTCTTTTGTTTTGATTGGCCTATATCTTTGAATCCGGTCTATCGCTATTCCCACAGTCCCTTAGTCCCGTATCGGCTGTCGCTTTAGGGCAGGAATAGCGGAATGGTTAGGGGGCTTGTCTTTAAGCAGCTGGCTTCCACATAGCTACAGCTGCGACTGCCTGAATCAAATAGGAGGGCAGGACCATCTTTCACTCTACTTAGATGACTTTAAATTCAACCTTGAGACCGAGCACTGCCTCTCACCTTTCGGTTCATTGCAAGGAAAGACTAAAAAGAAAAAAAGGAAGCATCTGTGTCACTACTATAAAGTGCTTTCCATAGTTCAATAGAGAAAAGAGAGAAGAGCAGGCCGATTTCCTTTACTTTATTATTAAACTTAAACAAAGAATCCTTTGACTTTTAATGCCGAAACCTTGAAAGCAAGGAAGGGCCCGGCTGCGAGGAATCAAGAGATCTTTGCCGGTGCTGATTTGGATCTCGGGTGACGGAATAAGGCGGTCGAAGCTTGGCTCTAGCCGATAGGCTAGTTGTAAGGGGATTAAATAACCCTTTTTTTGAGTGCCAACAAAGTGCATGTGTTCTTGGTTAATAAAAACACAAGTATAGGCTGGAGGACTGATACTATAAGTAGGACAAAGGCCTTCAAAGAGAAATGAAAGGATTTTTTTGGAAAAACACCTTATAATAATACTATCATATTTCAAATTAACTTGACATGGTCAAATATAAGAATTCATTAGAACATGTTTTTGCTGATTTTTTCGTTATAGAGTTTGCTTATCCTGCAAAAAAAATATTTTCATGTTCTTTCGATGCTCCTCCCCATCTATCTTTCTAGAGGTAAAAGAGGATGAGATGTCGATAGCTCTCCACCATCTTTCCTCATCCATTGATACTCAACATTAAAAGCACATAGTAGACGCATAGTATGAGTACATGGAAATTGATTGGAGTTTTTTTTTTTTGGGCAAAAATGCTCATGTTTGTATTCTTTTTGGATAACCTTGGAGTCTGAGCTAGTTTGCGCACACTTTAATTAACTCCATAGGTACTGCACCTCCCACCTTCACAAGTACCGTGTAATCCATCCACTAAGTCTTAGGTAAAGGGGAGAAATCATTGGAGTGCTTTTGATTCCATTGGGGTTTGAATTGAGACCTCACGACTCGAACCACCTCATTGACTACTAGGCAATACCTTTGTGTGCATGTATGAACACTTGAAAATTGATTGTTTGTGTTCTTTTTAATTATGTTTCTCTTTTTGAAATACTTGACGAGTTTGTGTGGATCTCCGCAACAGCTGCTGTTGCTCAGGCTCTTCTTCACCTACTTTAAAACTCTGTTTTCTTTATAGGTTTTCAAATGTTTTTGTGAAGATGTCACGGATGATGGGTTACATCGAATGTTGCGGGTTATAAAGAAAGATCTCAAACCAGCCAGACACCAAGAAACTGACAGTGAGAATGAAGATGATGATGATGACGACGTTCTTGACATTGAAGAAGCTGAGGAATCTGATGAAGCAGATATGGATGAAACTGCGGAGAGGTATGAACATGCGGATGACTCAGAGACAGTAGTTGGTGTTGAGGGTGTTAGCTCAGAACTTCCTGTAGCTTCTGATGATGATTCTGATGAGGGATTAGATGATGATGCAATGTTCCGCCTGGACACCCATCTTGCTAAAATGTACAACGCTAAGAAGAACCAGGCTGGTAGTGAAACTACTCATTCACAGCTTGCCCTCTTCAAACTTCGTGTCCTCTCGTTGCTGGAGATTTACCTACACGAAAATCCAGGCAAGTCTTTCTTGATTCACTAAGGAGTCGTTTGGTGTGACGTATAAGAATAAATAGTCTTGGGATAAAATTTTGATGTCTTGTTTGGGATAACTTATCCCACCATTTATAGCATAGTATAAGTTATCCCATAAACATGGTGGGATAAGTTATCCCAGGATTAGTTATACTGGGATAGCTAGTTCCCAACCAAACAACCCTTGAGGGATTGCTGTTTCCTGGCTAGGATGGGGATGATTCATGTATTTAAAGTAGCATACTTTTATCATCTTTGGTAGTTCTTTAGTTGCTTTGTTTAGAACTCAGCAAACCAAGTACAGTGGTTGGTTATTATTTTGCAATCCCACATATATTACAGGTTTAAGTTATGAGTTAAAATATGTATTTCTTTATGTGGAGTAGAAAATGGAATAATTAATAAAAGGATTGGTAATACATGGATTAAAGTACTACAATGATAAATTTATCCTCTATTACTCCACAGTTAAATTTTTGGCTTTGGTTATGGTGCTTTCATGTCCCAGTTTTGTACCTTGCATCATTTTTATAGATCTAACGGTTTATCATGCATTGTGATCCCTACATAACCAAGCTCTACATATCTGACCCCCACATTACTTATTCCTTCATAACTAAACTCAACATTACTCATACCAACCTGCATAACTGATAACTCTCCCAGCAACCATTGTCTAACTCGATTTCAAAGCATGATCTCATTTTTTCATGATTTGCTTTGTGGCATGATCATCGTGATGAAACTAGGGTAGACATAGAAGTTTTGACCAAAGTAAAAACTTCTTTGATAGAGCTTTTGATCAGTGTAAATGTATTAACAACAACAGCTAACACCTTCTTTCTAACTGGTTGGTATCGCCTATGTGGATTCTTTGCTCCTTTTCTTAACTAAGTTCGCATTGGTTAAGTCTTTTTCAACTCTTCCCAATTTGTGATTCATGTCTGCTTTATCTTTTTTATTACTTTCAATCATAATTTTGTGCACCTACATATTGATGCATTTTGAGGCGAAGTCAATTTAGACGAACTTTTCTCATTTTATTTTACATGTACTAATTGCTCCTCTGGTGCGTCATCATTTCTCATTTTGTTCAATTTAATTCACCGTACTTCCACTTTAGCTTTCACATTTCAACCGTATTTGTCTTGTATACATGTTGACCCGTAGATGCCAACGTCTCCTTAAAATGTTGTTGGACTCACTATTCTTATATATCAATCACTTTGGGCATCTTTCTATGGCATGGCATTCCTATCAAACTCCTCTTTTCAGCCTTTCTATTTTAGTTCTGCATGTATGGCTTTGTTCCTGTCGATTCTCCTTGAAAATATTACCTATGCTGAATACCATGAATAAAAGATTCTTCGGCATACACTTTGATCTTATGGCTGAATATCATGATCCGAGGCTTTTGTTCCTCTTGTATTAAGCACTGCAGCTACCTTTCGTGTCTCAATTGTTAGTGTTATCATGAACCCAACGGCACTATTTGTTTGATCTTATTGATTCATTAATGTGTTAATTGTTATTTAAATTTCCATTTTGCAGAGAAGCCAAAAGTAGTGAAAATATTCTCAAGCCTAGCTCATGCATTTGTAAACCCTCATACTACGGAAGGTAACGAACAACTTGGTCAGCGAATTTGGGGAATTTTACAGAAGAAAATCTTCAAGGCAAAGGACTATCCAAAAGGTGAAGTCATCGAGTTCCCAATTCTTAAGTCTCTCTTGGAAAGGAACTTGGTGCTGGCAGCAAAACCTTTCAAGAAAAAGAAATCTGCTTCTAGTTTGTCAAAGAAAAAGCTGTCTGCTGCCTTCAATAGATACAAAATGATCAATTCTCTTGCCCAGAGTTCAACATTTTGGATTTTGAAGATGATTGATCTGAAAAAACGTGCAGAATCTGAACTTGAGGAGGTTTCTTGTATATTCAGAGTAAAACTTGAGGGCTACTTAGATAGTAAAAGTACTCGAATGAAGTGCGAGTTTCTAAAAGAAGTCTTTAAAAGGCGACCACGGATTGGATATCCTCTATTTGGGTTCCTTTTGGAGAAATGTGCTAGTGCGAAGCTACAGTTTCGACAAATTGAAGCTCTTGAACTGGTCATCGAGATGTTAAAATCATTTGTTTCTTCAAACCCTGATGACAACAGCCATTTTGCCAAGTTAGGCAGCCATCTTGCCAAGTTAGGCTGTCTTGTTAATGTGTTGTTGAAAAATATGCCCGATAAGGCATCACGACGAGCTGATGTTCGTAAGTTTTTTGGCAAAGTGATTCAGGTCTTAACAGATCTTGAACAGAGGGCCTTGTTTCTTGAGGCTCTGGAACCTGATTGTGAAGCTCAACTGAGGGACATGTTTCCTGTTTTGAATCAGTGAATGGTAGGGCAAGGGTATATGACAATATTCCTTGCGCATGTTGGAGTGACCAGTTCGGCATTGTTTCCTGGCGTTTAACCAGACCATAAGTTATTTGTAGGTTTGTTTACTATTGGAATTTACTGTTTTCGCCAATATTTTTCTTGGGTTGTTGAAAAACTTGTAGCAGCAGCAGTTTTGGTTATATGTAATACTTCATAGCAACTGTACTATTCCAAAATTTTGGCATACGGAGCGCGAATTAACATCTTACCAATGATTGTTTCCACTCGTCATTCTTCACCCCTTACATTTCATGTCATTATTTATAACTAACATCACGTAACTTAGCATTGCCATGACTCTTAAATTGATAAATTCATCTCAGTGAAATATGTGGACAATGAAATATGAGTAATGTCCATATTTGATAAGTAAAAAGTACCAATAGACAACAGACTGATTGTTCCATAAATTCTTGCCAACCATCATGAAGCCAAATGAATTTATCTACACACCAGAAACATCAGTGGGGACAATAAGCTTAAACCATATGTGAAGGAGTTCATCTCCAGTATATCAATTAGAAAGATGCAACAGAAAACTCCAATCTTGGCTTTGGAAAAAAAAGGGGTAGAAGTACACAATTGAAAGTAGCTTAAGAAAGAGTGACACAACTCTGATGTTATTTTTCTTGTCTAACATATAATAGAACTTGCTCATTCATGGAGAACTTGAACTTGTAAGTGAAGGTCTTTGTTGCACTTTCCTCTCACAAATTCACAAATACAATGGTCATTTTTCTCCACAAGGTTCCATCTACATAAACTGCGCCATCCACCAACTAGCCATATTCTACCGTCCTTCCACTTCTTGAGTTTCGTCACAAATTCTCTGCCAACAGAGTCGCGAATGGTCATACTTGAAGGGAGTTCAAGTTTGTAGTCCTTTACCACATCGACCGGAACGTACTGAATTGGGAACAAAGACTTTGTAAAATAAGAATGATATAACGATTGAACTACAAATCATTCACGAAATAGTTGAAGGATTATAATTACCAGTTGATCTCTCCTCTTTGATCGTATTTTCGCTACAAAGTAAGGATTTTTTGGCTGAGTTGCACGTCCACTTTTGAATATATCTACACCAAAATGGTCATGCCGATTCCTCACCTTGCAAGCAAAGGCTGTTTTGCATCTAGTTTTAGTTGGTTTGGTTCATAAACAAAAATCTCATGAAACACAAATACTCTACCAGTGTAATTTTATATGGTGGTATTTTATTTACATGAATTTAAGAAAGAAAGAAAAGTTTTAACATGTACCAAAAGTATTAAGAAATGAAATTTAACTTTATTCCAAAAACTAACAAAAAGCACCCTTAGGCTTGTTTTGTTAGCGAACAAAACAATTGAACCTTTATAAAATCCTTTAGAACTTGTTGTCTTAACCATTAACCATCTACATATGACTCCAAGATGATCTCCAAATATACAATCATTTTTTTTAAAAAAAAAATACTAACAAGAAAAGAATAGAATGACACATAAAATAGAACAAAGAAGTAGATTTAAAGATATTAATTTGTATTTACCTTTTGACCGTGACACCTCTTTCTTAAGTGTGTTAGCTCTTTGATTCTCTCCCTCCTCACTTTCGTCGTCCTCCTCCTCCTCCTCTTCATCTTCACTGTCTTCTTCTTCTTCTTCCTCTTCCGCGTGACATGGTACCTTTTTAGTCTTTTTATATTCCTCGTCCTCATCCTCTTCTTCTTCTCCCATGTACTCCACATCATTATCATCAGAAGAAGAACTATTGAAGTTATCACTAGCCCAATTCTTCCCTTTTAGCTCTGCACTCTTTTGATGTTCAACACCCATTTCTTCCACTTCCTCCTCTTTCACTGTCAATTTTAAACCTCCAACTCCTTTCTTTTCACATTTAGTTCTTCCAAGTAATTTAAAGTCAAATATTCTATTTCCATCATAGTCAAAAATAAGAAAGTCTCCAACCTGTACAGTATTGTCCTCAATAAATTTCTCCCATCCATATTGAAAATAAAGATTTCCTCCTATTTTGTTCACTCCTATAGGCCACATATTGCCAAATCGATCTCTAAGATAAATTTTCTTAGGTAATTTTTCATTCTTGTAATATGTAAAACATGTAGGAATTTTCTGTGAAAAACAAACAAACAAGTTAAACAACATCAATTTTTTCATAATTGACCATATCATAGAAACAACTAATATCATACAGAAAAATATTTCAAAGTTAAAATTCAAGAATGTAACTATTTCAAAAAAACTACAAAATAAAGATGGATAAACAACTTACGAGCCGCTTTCCACTTTTTTCAGGGGAGAAAATCTTGACGAAGCCCTTTTCCATCTTCTCTTTTGTTGTCAAACTTTAAGAGAATAGAAGAAAATACTATAAGCGGAGGCAAAAAATATAAAAGAGGAGATTACAAAACACTGAAAATTCTTGTAGATAGAGTATTTGCTTTTTTTTTCTTCTCAAGTAGTAAATGCAGAAACAGTAACTATGGTGAAATGCATGTGATGAGTTATTGTGGTTGAGCTATGCTTTTTCCTCATTTGGAATTTAACAATTCAGTTGGTATTGTTCTGCACCATTGCATATTATGGAATACTATTAATTTCAATAATTCAGTCAATATACACTATTAATTTTCTCTGTTTACTTTCAATAATACAGTCAATATACAATGTTTTACTGTGATTCATGACAACATTCTTTAATTTGACAATTATTCTAAAAAAGACTAGTCACTCAATAATATGCTCTTGTCTATAAAAAGTATTGACGAAAAAGAAAGGCACCAGTCCATATAAAGTGGTCCAATTGTTTGGTACAAAGATTAATAAAGCAGGGATTAGTAACAAAGAAATTAGTAAAGCAAAGATTAGTAATAGTAATGCAGAGTTTATTTTATATCAACTGTTTGGTTCATTGTTTCTCACCTTATCTTGTGTTTGAATTTAAACTCTACAAAAAGTTTCTTTCCAATTATACCCTTGAATTATTATAGGATTTTTTTATTTCATGTAATCGGACCAAGGTAGATAATTGTCGAACAATATTATTTTCTAGGGTCCTCTAACTAGCTAGGAGAAGAACAATTTTATTGTCATATTTGTTATTTTCTCACCATCTAATTTTAAAACCTGAAAAGACGGTAAACAATAGTAAAATTGAATAAACTATCTACATTTACACATAAAAATTGCAAATTGTATTTTTAATATGGATGCAATTTCATAAATTATTCAAAATACAAATAGTTAGAAAACCACATATAGATCAACAAATAATATATTTAATTGAGATCACAAATGTCATATATTTGGCTTTTTTAATTAGTAAATGTTAAACAACTGACAATTCAAAAATTTTATTGATTTATATTGAATTTATTTAGGAACAAACCACTCTCTCTAAATAGTAAAATTTTAAAGCTAATTTATTTAAATAAATTTACTAATATAAATATAAAACATAAAATCAAGAAAATAAACAAATTGATTAAAATGATTTGAAGGATATTTTTATCTTTACGTGATTAATTCCATGGTATTAAATCCTATGTATTATTAATACCACCAAATGAAAAGTATTAGTAATATATCCTCTAATGCTATGTAGGGTGTATAACTAATCCATGGATTAGTTATACATAGACTCAAAATTTCTACCAAACATAATACTAAATATTATCATATATAATAAACAGACTATTTCTGCTAATACTTCCTACCAAATGATTCATTAAGCATTTATTCAACTACTTCGAAATAGCAATTTTGGCATTCTGATAATTTTTTTTATAAGATATTGTAGTACCATGCAAAAGTTGAGATGGTTATAGAAGTTTGATGATATTCTCTTCTAATTTGGCATAGTTAAAATTTCAAGAGTTGAATCTTTTAATTTAGATTTTTGATCATAAAAAGAGATATGAAATTTTTAATTTTTTTAAAATAAAAATTTCTATATTTATAACAACGTAAAAATACTATAAATCATAATAAATTAAAATATTTAAAAGACATATTAAAAATTATGATAAAAAAGATTCAATTTGAATATCAAAACAAAAAATGTTTCACATAAATTAGGAGAGAGAAAGTGACAATAACTGCTAAGACACACTTGTAAAAGAATCAAAGAAACAAAAAATTAATGTTGTCATTATTGTCGAATGTCGAGAAACCAACAAATAAAATAAAGTTGTACAGTATAAAAAAAATTAAGTAAATGTATTGATATTATGCTTCCAAGCAAAAAAAAAAAAGAAAAAGATAATGGTGCCCAGTGCCAACTGCCAACAGAGTAACTAAACTGATTTGGCAACTTATTAAAGTAGTAGAAAAAATAATAATTCTAGTAAAAAATAGATCAAACATGAAATTTTGAAATTAAAAAGTGAAAATGTCCCATGACACGATGAAGTATTTAAAATAGCAAATAATTAACAAAGAGGCCCCTTGATTTCTAACTTTTAGATGATAAGAGGGTATATATTTTGTTCGGTGAGAATTAAAGTTTTTAATCATTTCTTCGAAAGAACTTTTCACTAAGATGACAAAATTAGTCAAAATGAAAAAAATGATTCAAAATTTTCATATTTGTACGAAGGTAAAAAGTTAATTTCAGAATCCATAAGTTAGCTATCAAATGTCGACTGCGAAATCCATTAGGGCTCCAAAGTTGTATACTATTACGATGTCCTCGATCGGTGATCGTTCAATGGACTATTTTTGCGATGTCTATCACATGAAGAAGCTCAGCAAGCCTTGCAAGAAGTATGTTTTACTAATAGGGGCATAGTAATAGTTGTTTGCTGGGTTGGTTTTGCTCTCTACCTTCTCACAGTGGAATGGAAACAAGGGAGGTCAACTGGAGTGGAAGCTAAAAAACAGGATCGAGAATCTGTGATCAATTCGAAGAACCACTCCCAGTCCCAAATACGATTCTGCTCCCCCTTCGTACTATCATGAGATTCTTGCCCGGCTCTCTTTCTGCTATAAAATGCATAATAAGTTAATAGTAATGGATAATTTAATTTCTATAGAATTTATGTTAAGCAAGGCAAAGGTTTAGTCTTAGATACCACAAGTTATGTTGAAAAAGGCATAACTTAATTCTTACAGCCGAACGAAGGCAAAAGTTTAATTTCATAACCACAAGTTATGTTGTAAAATGCATGACTTAATTTCTACCAAACTCATACCTAGTGTGGCAAGAGTTTAGTTTCAGAACCATCAAGTTATGTCATAAAATATATAACTTAATCCCCACAATACTTACGCAGAGCTACACAAAAATTCTCTAAACTTATGTTGAGCAATTAGGTTATAGGAATACTAAACAACTTATGCCGCATAACTTAAATGCTTATTGAACTTATTCCGAGCAAATTAGGTCATATATAAGAGTTATTTGGTCAACACAATTTTCATTAAATAAGTAGTAAGGGAAGAAAAAATAAATAAAGACCATCATATTTCTGGAAAAAAATTGAACACTACCCTGAAATAGAAAGAGGAAAGAGACCAACAAAATTTGATAAAGAGAAAAAAGGTAAGTGAAATTTGGGAGAAAGAAAGGAGAAATGCTAGAGAGAGTGAAATATAGTTGTAGAGTATAATTTTTTTAAAGAGAAAAAACATAAAATCATCATTAAAGTTGTTTTGAATTTTTAAAAAGACACCTTAACTTGCGATGTCCTATTACCCCACGAAACTATCTAAATCCACAATAAATATACCTTTTTGACTAATTTTAACACCACTCGTATTGTCACGAAATATGGGCGCGTGAAGGACTCTTGATATAGCTTCAAACCAACGTAAAATTGCCATGTGGCACTCCCAATTTGACTTATTTTGAAAAAAATATAAAAACCCATGTATTAAATTTTTTAAACTTTATTAGGAATAGTTTTTAATTTTTCAAATCGTTTTTCTCATCTTTCCTACCATCATTAGCTTACCCATATTTCTTGGGCATCCATGTCTTCCTTCATATTTTTTTGGGAGAACCCATCGATAGCCCCCTAAACTTGGCGCCAATTTTCACTTAGACACCTCAAGTAGGCTTTGTTCATTTTAAACACTTCAAGTAGGGGTCCGTTGTGTCATTTTGACACTTTTTATATTTTCAAAATCACATATTAAGTGCGTACATCCAAACGCTCTAATGTGGAAAAAAAAAAGTTGATATTTGACACGTGAAAATTTTATTTTATTTTTTAAAAACTCAATTTTACTTTCTTTTTTTCTTTATTCTAGATCCCAAACTCCATGCCCTCACCTCTTTCTTCTTCATCTTGTGTTTGGATGTACACACTTAATATGTAATTTTGAAAATATAAAAAATGTCAAAATGACACTACGGACCCCAACTTGAGGTGTTTAAAATGAACAAAGCCTACTTGAGGTGTCTAAGTGAAAATTGGTGTCAAGTTTAGGGGGCTACCGATGGTTTCCCCTATTTTTTTTCTTTTCTCTTTTTCCTTTCTGGTCTTTGTTTTTTTAAAACTAATGTTCTTGTGTTCATTCTTATTCTTTTTTTTTTTTTGAAAAACAAATTAGTTAAGCGATTTTTTTCCTCTTACAAATCAAGATTGGGATTTGGGAGTAGTTAAAATATGGGAAACTCGATTTAGGAGTAAGAAGTTGGAGGAGGTGGTGATTTAAATGTCAAATTTTGACTTGGTGATATTTTGAGTATTTAGATTTTGATTATTTGACTATGTTTATTTTCACAAATAAATTAATTGGTGGTAGTTTGATACATAATTGATAGTGCTGCCGCGAAATTCGCGCCGCCACAACGGGTTTGACGACGTTGTAGCGCGAAGGGAATGGCAGAAGAACAGAGTTGAGGTGGAGAAGAAAGAAAAAAAGAAAAAAAAAGAAAAAGAAAAGCAAAGAAATCAGCTGAAAATAATTAAAAATTATTTTTAACACGTGGCAAGTGACTATTAATGGTAACATACAAACATTTTTGTATAAGTGGTATTGGGTGAAAATGGGGTATACATACTAGTTTAAAGTGGTTCAATGGGTAATAGGACACCCATAAAATTAATGTGTCTTTTTGAAAATTTAAAATAACTTTAATTGTGACTTTATGTCTTTTCTCTTTTTTAAAATATAGCTATGGATGTTACATACATAGTACACTATATCATGTAATTATTTTTTTTCCAAATTAATGATTTGATAAAAATAAGTTTTGGTGAAAATATACTAAATATATAAAATTATGTAATATATTGCATATATATAGTCATAAAATAAATTTCTTTCGTCGAAAATGAACAAAGAAGTAGAATTACGAAGAAACCCTTGGCTATATACCATAGGCGTACCCTTATTATAAAGTTAAATAAAAAATAAATTTAATAAAACTTTTTATATATATATATATATATATATATTATTTTTATATTACGCGTTGCTAAATGGTGCGGCTATATATATTTGGCATTTGCTTACCTTGTAAATTCTAAAACCCTATATAAACCCTAACACGGGCAGACCCGAACCAGTCTTACTCTTCCGATGACTTCCGCCGGCCTGCTCCTCCGACCACTATGTCGTTCTGCCCATAAAATTGTAAGTTCTTCTTAACCTTTATCATCCTGTAATGTTTTGTCTTCTTTTAGATCTTTCATATACTAATATTTTTTTACGATGATTTTAAATCTTGTTGTGAATGGTTTGATCTTACTATTTCCGAATTAAAAACTTCACATTCTTGATTTTAAAATAAACTTCACTTCTTGATTTCTTGAAAGAGTTGGTTTGTGTTGTTGATCGCTTAGCTCTGAGTTTATGGCTTGTTTATGGGTAAAGAATGTGTTCTATTTTCTGTGGGAGATCAAGATTATGGTTATAGAGATTGTCCGGTGAATTACATTGAACAGAAAACTGATTGGACTATACACCCACAAAGGAGACGCCACTGTTATGGAAAATAAAATAAACTCCAAAGAGTAGATTGCCTAATATGCTGTAGTAGCTCCCAATGTTTCCCTTCATATGAAAAAAAGACCCTTGAAGCTAGATGTTATGATAAAACTTAAGAAACCTTTTCTCCACAAAAAAAAAAAAAAAAACAAAAAAAAAAAAGAGAGAGAGGGGAGAAAACTAAAGAAATGAACATCAACTACTTTAAATCTTATTGTCAATGGTTTGATCTTACTATCTCCGACATGAAAAACTTAAAAAATTCACTCTTGATTAAATTAAACATCGCTTCTTGATTTCTTGAAAGAGTTGATATGCGTTATTGATCGTTTATCTCTGAGTTTATGGCTTGTTATTGTCTGTGGGAGATCAATATTATGATTGTAGAGCTTGTCCGGTGAATTACATTGAACAGATAATAGATGGGACTATACACCCTCAAGAAGACACCACTTTTATGAAAAAACTATACACTCGCAAGGCTAGATTGGCTAATATGTTGTAGCTTTCAATGCTTCCCCTCAGATTAGGACAAGACCTCGAGTTTAGATGTTAGGATAAAACTTAAAGAAATCTACAATGAACATCAACTACTTTTGCCAATATGTAATGGGCTTGGAATAGAGTAGAATGAATAGTTGATTGGTTTGAAAAATCTTGCTAGTAGTTGCTCATTTCCTAACTTTTAATTATCTAACCTTTATCGATTATGACTGTTTGTTTACTTGTTCAGTTTGCTTCCAACACCAAGCCTTCATGGTGCCCATCACATTTTGGTGCTAAATGGGCTGGTCTAGCTAGACCATTCAGGTATGCGGCGTGTAGCATTTTTTTCTCCTTTTTATCTTGTGGTGTTGTTACATCTGTTTCTGTGTAAGCTTAATTGTCTTCCATTGTAGCTTTAAACCTGCTGGAAATGAAATTATTGGGATTGACTTGGGTACTACCAACTCTTGTGTTGCCGTGATGGACGGGAAGGTAAGGATTATATTTGTTGAAATGCTAAACTTTTGTTGAGATCATTCCTGTGATACTGTATGATGGCTTTGGTGGATTATTTATATTCCCTGATGCTCTTGTTTATGCAGAATCCTAAAGTCATTGAGAATGCTGAGGGGGCAAGAACAACTCCTTCCGTGGTTGCATTTAACCAGAAGGGGGAACGACTTGTTGGTACTCCAGCCAAGCGTCAGGCAGTGACCAATCCTGCAAACACACTTTCCGGGACCAAGCGTCTAATTGGTAGACGCTTTGACGATCCTCAAACGCAAAAGGAGATGAAGATGGTTCCTTACAAGATTGTGAGAGGCTCAAATGGAGATGCTTGGCTTGAAGCAAATGGACAACAATATTCTCCAAGCCAAATTGGAGCATTTGTTCTAACAAAGATGAAGGAAACCGCAGAAGCCTACCTAGGGAAATCTATTAGTAAAGCTGTGGTCACTGTTCCAGCTTATTTCAATGATGCTCAGAGGCAGGCAACAAAGGATGCTGGGCGAATTGCAGGTCTTGATGTGCAAAGGATTATTAATGAGCCTACTGCAGCTGCGCTCTCTTATGGTATGAACAACAAAGAAGGTCTTGTTGCTGTTTTTGATCTAGGTGGTGGAACTTTTGATGTTTCAATTCTGGAGATATCAAATGGCGTTTTTGAAGTAAGTGAAATTTGTGGTGCTCTCTAAAGCTATGTATCTCCCTGTGTTTTCCCCTGTCTAAACTCATCTCTCTACTTACTTCCATCCAGGTCAAGGCAACCAATGGTGACACCTTTCTAGGAGGAGAGGATTTTGACAACGCATTGTTAGAGTTTTTAGTGAGCGAGTTCAAGAGGACTGAGGGAATTGACCTATCAAAAGACAAGCTTGCCCTACAAAGACTTCGAGAGGCAGCTGAGAAAGCTAAGATAGAGCTTTCATCAACATCTCAAACTGATATTAACTTGCCGTTTATCACAGCCGATGCATCAGGGGCTAAACATCTGAATATCACACTGACAAGATCAAAATTTGAGACATTGGTGAACCACTTAATTGAGAGGACAAGGAATCCTTGCAAGAATTGTTTGAAGGATGCTGGAGTATCTTTAAAAGATGTGGATGAGGTCCTCCTTGTTGGAGGTATGACTCGGGTTCCTAAGGTGCAGGAAATAGTTTCTGAGATATTTGGTAAAAGCCCAAGCAAAGGTGTCAATCCAGATGAGGCTGTTGCCATGGGAGCGGCGCTTCAAGGTGGTATTCTCGGTGGCAACGTTAAAGAGTTGCTTCTTTTGGATGTAACTCCGCTATCTCTCGGTATTGAGACACTAGGAGGTATCTTTACCAGGTTAATTAACAGGAATACCACCATTCCCACAAAGAAGAGTCAGGTGAGTTTTTTTGGATAACGTGATCTCTTGATTTTTCTTATTTGTCTTGTCTCGCCTGATGTGGTACTCCTTCCATCCAAAATCCATAGAATTTTTTCCATTTTAGGAAAATGTGACCATTCTATGTTTATACAAAATTTCAAGGATTCAAATTCACTAAAGCAAAACATTAAATTTTGATGTGGTTTTTCTTTGTGAAAATTACCTTTTGGTACTATTTTTATTTTCTTCTGTCATCGCTAGTATGATTTACAAATAAACACCTTATATTTCGTCTCTGGTCAAATATGGATCTTGGGAAAGATGACACATGTATGTCCAATGTAATGTATGTTTTTTGGTAGTGGTTACAGTGTGCTGCTTCCTTTTGTATTTCAGGTGTTTTCTACTGCTGCTGACAACCAAACTCAAGTGGGCATTAAGGTATTACAAGGTGAACGTGAAATGGCATCTGATAATAAGATTTTGGGTGAATTCGAACTTGTAGGTCTTCCTCCTGCGCCAAGAGGCATGCCTCAGATAGAGGTCATGTTTGACATAGATGCAAATGGAATGGTCACTGTGTCCGCCAAGGATAAGGCTACTGGCAAAGAGCAGCAGATCAGCATCCGGTCATCTGGTGGTCTGTCGGAAGATGAGATAAACAAGATGGTCAGGGAAGCTGAGATGCATGCCCAGAAGGATCAAGAGCGCAAGACACTTATTGATCTCAGGAACAGTGCAGATACTACCATATACAGCATTGAAAAGAGCTTGAATGAATACAGGGACAAGGTCCCCGCAGAGGTGGTTACAGAAATTGAGACAGCTGTTTCGGACTTGAGAGCAGCAATGGGGACTGAAAACATTGATGATATCAAGTCGAAACTTGATGCAGCAAACAAAGCTGTTTCCAAGATTGGAGAGCACATGACCGGCGGCGGTTCTGGTGGTGCGTCCAGTGGTTCACAAGGAGGAGATCAATCACCACCTGAGGCTGAATACGAGGAAATGAAGAAATAACTTTTTTCTAGGCAAAACAGAAGAGCGTCTATAGATCTACTCTCCTGAAAATGAAATTCATTTTTTCCATACCCATCTTCCAAATATTCTAACTAGCAAAAATGCTAGCGTGTTGACTTCTTTTCACTAGAGATGTGAGTATAATTTTTGGCGAGCAACTCGATTTATTGAACTTGGCACTTTGTTGCCTCTTGGTGCATTACACGAATTCATCAGCTGAAGGTGTGGTTGATGTATAAAACATCGTTATTTGCATTGCTTCTTGGTAGATTTTGAAGAATTTCGATCTTGTTTAAAGCTCATCAGACGGAATAATTGGTATCCGAATGCCCAGAATTGGCTCGGAGTTTGAACACATTCCAACTTGCGGTCTGTCTCTGAAAAGAATCCATTGCAAGCTAGCTTTTCTCTAATCATTTGTGTTGTGTAGGTTAGTTTATCGTCTTGGCATCTTTTTTTCACAGAAATAAGTTTTACGTATCATTTAACACAAGCTATTTTTGCAATGTCTCGACATTGATATTACTCGATGTTGCTAGAGGACTATATGAGAACACCGATTTTACTTAAAATCTTAATCTCGGCTCTTTTCTTTTCACTATAATCCCACTCTCTTTCAACCCAATTTGAAGGGAAAAAAACAAGCAAATTGAATGGTTTTCACTGAAATTTTGTGTTTAGATAATTTTTCTTGCAGTTAAAGCGTCAAAAAATGAACTCGGTGAGTTTGTTCGAAGGATGTAGAACTTGAACTTTCCATGGCCAAAACAGAGGAGGAACCCATCAACCTCTTACAAGATTTCCATCAATCGCTCTAAGCAAAAAAGAGCTCTGAGGCGCAGGTCGGATCTAAGGATTGTGGAATTACTTTAAGTTCAGAAGGCCCAAGATACTCTGGACAACAAGGAAAGTGGTTGGGATGATGGGTTGAATAATTTTGCCCTCTCTTGGGGATTTGCAGTTAGGTGGGTTTCTTCATCCAGATAGGTGTGTTTGGTTAATTTTGTAGCATAACTGTTTTGTTCTTTTTTAAGAAAAAAAAAATATTAGGGGTTGAAAAATAAGTGCCTAACTATATTGTTACTAGTATTAAATTTGACAACTTAAATAGGGGGTTTCTTTTAGGTTCTTGTTGATCACATCTGATAACAGCAAATTTATGCTGGAAACTTGTATCCTCCCACAAGATGCTTAGGCTATGCTCTCCTGTCTTTATTTACCTCAGAACCACAAAAGGTTAAATAAATAAAAAGATGTCTATTCTATTCTACTTATAGTTTATAGATGTGCCATGATTGTCTCAATGAGCTCAACTTTCCCTTAAAAAAGTCTCATCTGTTTTCTTATGTGTTTTGTGCAACGCAAGGATTTGCATTAGGCATGTCAGTGTTGGTTTGTGCAGTTCCATACATAAAAGTGGATGTGCTGTTGAAGTTAACTGTTGAGCTGTTGATCTCTTCTTCCATGAAGGGTTAGGTGGGGAAGATTGCCTTTGTTCGTTAACTTATTAGTTTTTCATATGGCCTGGCTTGACACTTTAAATTGGTTTTGTAGCACATAAGAGATTGCTTAAAGGGACACTTGTTTGCTTATGGAGATTTTGCAAGATCAGAGAGATTGATTTTGGAGTAGATTGCTGATAAGAACATTCCTTATAGTAAAGAACTTGTTGGTTCTCGTCTTTTTGGCAACAAAGACACGGTACTTACAAGAGGGCTCTCGGGAGTCGCTTTGTAGGATACTTGGCCAAAGTGTGACCTGTTATCCCTTAAGTAAGTACTGTGACGAAGAGGCTGTTGCTCACCCGACACGATCATACGAGGTCACAATTTACCCAGGGTGAACAAGAATTGGGGATCGGATGCAGGCGAAATTCCCGACAATGGCTGAGATGTTCAGTCGACTGCTATCTCACTTATTTTGAAGTTGGTTGAAAAGGTACTTGAACTTTTACAGGCCTGTGAATTGAAAATATAAGCTTTTAGCACGTACACTTTTAGTTATTAGATGAAAATAGATTCACAAATTAGCTTTTTTTGTGCCATTATTAACTTGTATGAGCTTATACATCTCCTATATGAATCTTCTAGGATCTTTTTCACTTGTCTATTAAACATCATCTCTTCCTACTACTCCTGCAGCATCTTACTGCTGTTGGGCAAGAAAATGTTTTACCCTTACCCTAAAATATCACCTCTTGCTATTGCACTTACCCAGGAAGATGTGCTATTGTCATGTTGCCAGTTTAGCTGTTTGCAATAAGTGAACTTATGCTTTTCCTCTACTTGGTCTTTCCGTAAGATGCAATTTCTTAGCAGTTGACCATCCATATTTTTGTCTTGTCAGCTACCTGTTAAAGCTTCGTTGAATCCTATACTTGAAGCTCCTGAACTTAAAGAGTGATTTGAAGGTGCAACAGAAGTTGGAAGTTCTCATGTTTTGCTCCTTGCCTTTACTATACATGAAAAACTGGTGTTGAAAATAAAGAGTTTGGCAAGCTTCTACCTTTTCCTTGTAGCACCTGCAGGCTTTTCACTGTGGAACATCTGTCCTTGCTTTCCAATTACTTGAAGGTGCTACTAGACTTATTCACTTTCCTTTCTTGAAAAGGTTTGAAAGGGAGCCTTGGAGTAACTAGTAAAGTTATTGTTATGTGACCAAGAGGTCATGGGTTCAAGTTTTGGAATCAGTCCCTTGTAGAAATGCAGGATAAGACTGCGTATAGTAAACCCTTATGGTCCAGCCCTTCCTTGAACCCCGTGCATAGCGTGAGCTTAGTGCACAGCCTGCCCTTTTTTCCTCAAAAAGGTTTGTTCATATTTTGATCTGCTGGCCTTTTTGATGCACAGGATTCCACTTCCTGCCTGCCACGAGCATAGTGTATAATATTCCTTGGTAAATATTCTTTTACCTGAAAGTTTTGTACAAGTTTTTGATCCCTCGCCAGCTTTAAATTCCATTAAAAAGCACAATAGAGGCTGCAAGGGTAACTCAGCAGTAGAAGATATTGAGAATATTCTTAAAGACTTCTGTAAAGTTATCATTGAAGGATCTCTTCTTTCATCATCTCATGGCCCGCTTCGTGCATTTACAACGTCCTGTCTTACAAAGTTGTGCTGTGCTTAATGGATGTACTTTCCACAGAAATCACTCAGCTGTTCAAAGCCAGCCAATACTTTTTGAGAGAATTATCTGAGCGGGTCAAGCATGATAATGTTAGAACAGTGGAAGTTATTGTGGCTTTACAGAAACATAGCAAAGGGAAATTTGATTACATCACCAGGAAAAAAACAAGTAAAAGAGTTGATGGCTGAATTTGAAACTGAGTCTTTGTGCATGCTTCTAATCAAGAACTTGGTTCACATGTTCCTTGGATGAAGGTCTTGCTTCAGAAATTGGTTCCATAGAAGATAAGGATTCTGTTGGAGCTGTAGGAACCTTGGAAATTTTTAAAGGCTGGGTTATAGAGTCACTTTCCAATAGCTTAAAGCATCTAACTCTGGATACAAGGTTTATTCTCTTTAACTCTTGGAACTGAGGTGACATCTTTTGAATTGGAGGAGAAGTTTTGGTTGCCTAAGTCTTCCATTTCAAGTGCTCTTTCTAGGATGAGCATTGAGCAGCTCTCAAGACAGGTGAGATTTTTTGATGCTTCATTTTGTAGCACCCTAATAAGTTGCTGGCCTACACACTAGTTAAATGTTTCTTGTGCCTTTGCTTAACCAAAGTTCCTTGCTTTAGAACTCCAAATTCTTCTTTACTGTTGGATAATCATGTCGTGCTTTGGTGTGAGGAGTCTGAGTAAGGTCTTAATTTAAAAACCATACTGGCTTATCAATCATCTTATATTACCATAAGCAACTTGTTTTCTCTCTGTGTCAGATTAACAACAATTCACTGTGTTCAGGAAATCAAAAACTAATCCATATCTTCTTTGAGAAACTTGGATTGCTAATCCCTTTTCCCTCTTATCTTATTATTTTTCTCCAAATGATGGCAGGAAAGGACTTGGTTCCAGGTATTGGCAGAAATAAGTGTCGTTCCATGAGGTGCCCTCTGATACAATTGTTGCTTCAAGTTCTACTTCGGCCTGGGGAATTTTCTTAAGTTGCCTCTGAATTGGTTATTTTCTGCATGAGAGCTCTTCAATCTTCAGATTTTCCAATTTCATCTGGATAAGATGAAGCAGACGGAGATGGTGCATCTGAACTGATGTATGTTCTATTGGATACCATGCTTTCGTTGCTACCACAGCCATAAGCTTTAACAGAGACTGCTATTGAGCTGGTAAATTACAGAATTCAAGCATAATATCCATCAGTGCATATGGTGATTTAATGAATCTACCTAGACTGAGAAATTGCTAACCTATTATTTCTAGTAATATTTAGTGTCACCTAGTGCATTTGATGTGAAGTCCATCCTGAAAAAACTTGACTGATTGTGGTAAGAGAAGATACTAAAAAGAGATGGGAGGATTATTTTTTTTAGTTGTATGTGCATTTAGTTTGCACACAGTTTAAAGCAACTATGTCTCAATCTCAAGATAATAGGGGTCAGTTATATGAATATTCACTATCTATGTTGCTCCATTTAGACTTGTCTCAAAACTTTTTGAAGCATCATAAGTTATCTACATTTTTTGCTGGCATACAAATTTTGAACAAAACGAAAAGACTTTTAGTGAACATTAGAGTTACCAACATGACTAATAACTATTGGCTTTACTCATATGGACTTTTTCTTTCATTGTAACTTGTTTTTGGCCAAGTCTGTATAGATTTGAGATTGAAGTTCATTTAGGATAGCTTTCTTTCATATGATTTTGGATCTATCGTGTCCCTTTTTAACACCTTTCACCATGATTTCACTCCTACTCACATGTGCATCTAACACACCGTGTCATGATAGTCTCTCATTTTATCCTCCATGTGTACTAACTTTTGCCTAATGTGATCATTTCTAATCTTGTATGACTGCACATTCACATTTCTGCTCATGTGGATTTGGACCTGAGAGGTCCGTCATCCACACCCTATGGCATAACATTTCGGTAGCACTTGTCCATTTTGACTAATCCTATTTTGATGCTATGGGTAACATCCTTACTATTCAATTTTGAGTATCTTTCTATTGCACAATACTCCTCTAGCATCCAGCCTATTTTAGCTCTACTCTATATATATCTTCGTTTGTTATGCCATTCTCCTAGAAACGAAAGATATTACCTATATTTAAAGACTATCATGCAGGAAAAGATTCAGTGCATAAGCATTTTGATATTATGGTTGCAGAGCATGATCTGAGGTTGTGGTTCGTGCATCTAGCTACCTTTCATCTGTCTATTATTACTATAGCTAATAATCTCAACGACACTTGTTAATTCTATCAATTGATTGATTATGGGTGGAATACTTATATTAATTTTCCATTTTACAGGAAAGCCACGGGTATTGATAATATTCTCAGACCTAGCTCAGGCATTTCTAAACATGCATAGTTTGGTCAACGAATTTGGGGAATTCTACAGAAGAAAATTTTGACTATCCTAGGGGTGAATCCATCCAGCTCTCAGTGCTCAAGTCACTCTTGAAAAGGAACTTTAGGCTGGCAGACAAACCTTTCAAGCACAAGAAAGGTAATTGATGCTAAAAAACGCACTTCAGGTGGTTTTATGTATATTCAAGGAAGTTCTAAAGGACTACTTTTGAAAAAGCCAAATTCTCTTCTATATCCAGAATTGCTTTTATAGATTTAAATGGAGCGACATTGACATTGATGATCATAGAGCAGCTTCAATTTTGACACGATGTGGCTGTTGACGTATATGTTTGTGGAAAACATGGACTCCCTACTGTGCAAGCAGCTGAACGAGTAAGATTTGCAAGTTTTAAACTAAGTGGTTGGGTAAGTTGTTGGAAGTTTCCCATGTGTTTAACAGGATTTGGTAGTAGATGATCCTTTGAGTCGCTATCACGAACAGAACAAATAAATTGCTTGACTTGCAATCTCACTTGAGTTGGTGTTGGACTTTGTCAAATGCCACTTGGGATTTCAACCAAAGGCTGGTAAAGATCAAACAGTTGGGCTAACCCATTAATAAATGGTATTCTCCTACTGTTTGGTCGTAACACTTTGTTTTCATTCAAACATTTATAATATTGTTTTGGGTGGTGGCACCTCATTGACTCTCCTATGAGTTGTGACGTATAAAGTCTGGCCAATGTAAAAATCACATCCACTATTTGCCACACCACTTTAAGTTGGAGTTCACCTCAAGCAAAGCAAGTCTTTTTTGAAATATTGAAGTCATGTAGAACTATCACTTTTTGAGGATCTTTGTCATCTGAATCAATATTCTAAACAGTATCTTTATCTGGCTTTGTTCTGTGACTCAGAGAATGCCACCTTGACCTATATAAGGCTTAGTAATTGTCATCCAGATAACTGTTGAATTTGATGACTTACATTTTGTGTGGACATATATTACTATAGTTAGCTGGTCGAATCAGTTTTTTGGCTTATACTACATTAGTGCAAACTTAATGGGTATGTATGTGGCTGTGTATATTCCCCAAAAAAATTGTATATAGATAACCATCACATGGATAGATTATAGTTGAATCCGTCATTTCTGCCATTTTTGGATCCTTCACGTGAATGGAGATTGTTTACGTATTTACAAAGGAAAGTTTCTTTAAGTATACTGTTACTGCACAGCTGAGAGCTACCTACCTATAAATGAATGAAAAAGGCAAAGGAACAAGGCCAGCCATTAAATAATACAAGTACCTAAAAATTTAAATATATGAAAATAATTGCACCTAAATTGTTCACATACCATTCTCTTTAAACACGTCTTCACCATCAAAAGGAACAGGGTTTTGAATTCATCTATGTTTTTTAATTTCTTCATTCTGCTCTCAGGCCAAACTAAACCATTCCAACGTGGCTTGTTAAGCTGAATATATAGTCTTTGCTCAATTTAGGATTCGATTAGTAGAACATGGTTATCACAAAGTGCAGGCCAGCAATGTTTAACATATTTGCCACATTGTGATAATCTTTCTTTTTTCTAAGTTGTTAGCTCAATCAGTGGCTCCACAAGTTGTTCACCGACCAACACGTTCACTCAAAACATCCTTTAAAGATGTACCACAAACAATTTGAGAAAGTTGGATAGAGCTCGAAACCAAAGAAGTAGAAATGTGTCATGAGTTCTTTTCAAGAAAAATCAAATATTTAGTGTAAACCAACTGTACAAAAGGTGTCTTCTCCTCAACTATCTATCTACATATCTCACTCTCATTAACAGAGGGACCCGTCTCTAAAATTCCTAAAATTGTGATCCCTAACGCCATAACTTCTTTTGTCATCCAACACTACAAGTTCCCTTCCCCTTCAAACTGAGCTTTTTGATTTGCCTAGTGATATAAGCAGACCAATTTTTCTTCCTAGCTTGTCAGGTTGCCCGTGTGTTTACAACAACTGGTTCTCCCGAATTACTCAGCTCACCGGAATGTGCAAAACAATAGAATTCAAGTCCCCAACTTTATACCTCGATAAAAGAAAATTCAACAACATATGCACTGCTTGAATCAACAAATCTCAAGAGTGTGCATCATCAGCATCGGAGTCACTTCCGGATGAACTTCCCGAATCAGAATCTGCACAAGAAATTATGTTCAATTAATCTACTCTACTTGAGTCGCAAAAGATATCATTTTTTCTCATTTGAAGTAGAGCATATACCACTAGAAGAGGAGGAGCCACTGCTTGAGCTGCTAGAACTACTAGAGCTATCACTAACACCACCACCATTCTCTTGATCCCGCCCACCACCTTCATCCTTCTCAATTTCCACTGGAGGAAAATGGGTAGCTGGTTCATCATCCTCTATCTCTACATCCTCTTCTCCAACATCACCCTTTTTGGGCTTTTTGAATGAATCATTTTTCTCACTAGTAGTAGGCTGCAAAAGAAACACATTTTATTAGTCATTCCAATCAGACAAAAGCACAGGCGCACGAAATGTATTGATAAAAAAGATTAAGATAAAATGAAATATTGATTTACCCCATCTGCTTCGGCTACGGATGTAGTTGCAGCAGAGGCTGCAGCACTGGCGGATGGTGGTCCCAAATTGTTCATCATCAATGCCTGCCTCTTAGTTTTGCTCACCATCTTCTTCCAATTGGTCACAAACCGATCAAGCTCCCATAGAGTCTCGGTGTCAAGGGCCTCAATGTCGAGCTCAATCTCGTCACCGTCTTGGGCTAAATGTTCATTCCTCTTCCTTATAATCTGCACCAACTGCGGCATCTTCTCTTGTGGCAAGCTTTGCAACCCAACTCCTAATTTATGCTTCTCCTCCATATTCATCTCTCTTTTATTTGGATCCTTGGCCCTCGGTTTAGGTTGCTTTCCCATAGTAGGAACTTTAGCAGCTGACAGAGGCTTCGAGGGTGGTGCCCTCACTGGGGAAGGAGTTGACAATGGGGACTGCTGCCGGGCTGGTAGATTGGGTGGTGGCACTGGCAAAGAGGGTGTTGACGCACTAGAATGATTTTGCATCCGCTCTTGCTTCTTTGAAATGTGAGGGACTGGAGTAGCCTTGGGTTTCTTCACTCTCTCGGGCGTAGGTATGTGATTCCAAGAACTCCCCTGCAACTCATCTACAGGATGATAATCCCTCCTGCCGCCTTCAAGCTTATTGATTTTATCCTGGAGAGGTCTAAACATGTCCTCAAATCGTCCGAGAAGCTGCTCAGCGAAGCCATTAACTTGATCTGTTTTAGGGTTATACAACAAGGCATTATTGAAAGTAAGTCTTACATCAGCAGCAAATTCAAAAGGGGAAGGGTAAAAATTCTTAGCCAAATTTGATTTAACCGTCCCCAAATCCATGGGTCGCTTAATAATTTGGTGGTAATCATGAAGACCCAAGGCTTCAGCATCAACAGGGATATTGAAAATCCACCCATTTTTATGCTTCATCAGCTTTGCCAAAATCTGCCTACATTCCTTCATCATACTTTCCGTTCCGATGGCCTTAACACCACCACCACCACCAGGATTACCGAAATTCCTATTTTCAACTCCGTTTGGGAGTTTTTTCGGATCTTTACTGGATCCGGAAGGGGTAGGCCGTTTATTTCCAGATAGTTTCTTCGATTTGCCTTGAGATCTGGGGTTGGTGGTGCTCAATTGACCGGATTCGATTCGATCCTTAAGGTTTCGGATCTGTTCGACCTCCGCCAATAGCCTACTCCGTAGCTCATTGACCTCGCCTTTGTTGTAAGAGACGACGTTAAAAGTCAAATATCCTCCGAAATTAAGGCCGTCAACGTTGTTCGTTGATTCAATCGGCCGTTGATTGAACGAATAGGCATCATCAGACGCTGTTTGCGTCACGGCCGGCGATTCATCAATATGCCGACCATTAGACGTGTTATGGAATTGCTTCTGCTTCTTCTTAGGGTTAGGGTTGTGATTAGGGTTCAGTTGTGTATGAGAATAAGGGGTTTTCCCCATGAATCCACCACCGGCACCACCAGACTGAGCCCAGCTAGATTCATTCCGGCTAGCTAGGACGGCGGATGCCATAAATTGCGCCGGCAAGGCTTAATACCGGCGTTTCTCTGGTGGAATTTATCGTTATCAGATGGTGTTGAAATCATCAAAATTGAAAAGGTACGTGATAGCTACGCGCCGGCCGGAATCCAACAAAACTCCACCCGACCTCCAATTTCCGGCTTTAATCAACCAAAAAAGGAAGAAAAAAGAAAACTCTATAAATGTTGGAACCCAAATGAAGGCAAGGGTTTGAAGGTATTGAGCGAGGAATGAGAACGAGAGGGCATCGCTTCTTAAAGGCGATGAGATCTGCCCGTGCGAACTTCGGGCAGATTCTAACCCGTTGATCACATCTCGTCTATTCATCTAACGATGTATAAAAATTTGTTTGCTGTCTGAGAAACTGACCGAGACAATCTGTCATGAACGGCTAAGATTTAATGTAATATACACGTGGCAATGGATCTGGGGTCAGTTGTGAAGGGGTTTAAATAGAAGATTTTTTATTTTTTTGTTTTTTTAAAAATTGAATGATAAAGGAAAAGGAGAAAGAGAGGGAGGCGTTGTAGTTTGAGTTTGAAGTGAATTTGGGTCGCATGTGCCCTGAATTTAGGGTTTTTGAAGGGAGTGGGGCCCATACATAATTTGAGGGGGGGTGGGGTGGCTGACGTGGAAGTGGAATTCACATGAAGTCGTGAAAGAGAAGCGCGCATAGGGAAAGTGTTGACGTGTCAGGAAGATACTGTCAAACAATGGAAGCTTTGTTTAGTCTTGTACCCCCGTAAAATAAAAACTAGAATTTTGTTTATATCTGTAATTTGAAATTTTTGAAGTGAATATTAAAGCTTTCATAACTTTTATATAATCTTATACTATGTAAGTAAAATTTAATTTCTAAATAAGGTAATGAAATATTTTAAGATGGTGCATTAATAAATGATATATTTCAATGTTCTTTTTTCTTCTTCACAAATAATATGTTATTTACGTACTTTTAAAAATATTATAATTTACAAAGATTTATTAGTTGAATAAATTAATGATAATTTTATGAAGATTCAAATGTAAACTGACAATATACCTTTACCATAGTCTGGCAAGAAATAAATAGTCGTGTTTGACATGCAAGTTTGGTACTTTACGAGTTTACATAGAAACTTAGTTGCGCGGTCAATTGCAAAGATACAATAGAAAAGTAGATACAAATATAGAATTAGAGAGTTTCACATACCATATGCAACACAAAATTAGCTACTCTTTGGGCTTAATATATAGTCAGCCTCTTAAATTTGTCAACACTTATGAAGCGTTTTAATTACACACCTATGATTTAAAATTGAAAAATCAAATCTGCACATTTTTGTATAATTATACACATTAAGCTCTAGTGAAAACACTTGAAATTTTATGAGTTAATATTGGGCTATCATTAGTGAATGTATTGAAGTTCATAATGAATGGCTTAGTATTGTAAGATGCAATTTACTCAAATTTCTTAACAGATAAATCACTAATTCGTTAAAAATAATTGAAATTATATTTTATATTATTTGTACATACAAGCGGCTCATATACTTTGTTCAGAAAAATCTTCAATAAGAACACTTTCCTCGGAATAAAATTTTATATAATATGAATTCAAATAATCTTAACTCTAATATAAACTGCCAAACAGGTGAAACACGGAAAAAAAGTCTTGGTACTTTGTTTCCTAATCCCAAACAATAAACAAAGAGGATGATCATAATTTATAGGCACCAAATTATATAGTGGTAGACAATGAACAGAGCAAAGTAGGAATCCAAATACTTGAAAGGTGCAAATGATTTTTCTTAAAAAAATAAATATTTTATCACCTTTTTTGGGTCCTACAAAAGAGTAAAGACAACTAAAAATTAGCTAATGTGTAGGTGGCGTCACATTCTTTACAAATATAAAAAGCAACCCCTACCCCCTACCCCCGGACTTCCTCGCTTTCCTAGAACCTTCTATTATTACCATTACAAATTTACAAATCCAGATCCAATTTCTCTTCTTCACTTACTTTCTTTCATTGCTAATTCCCAAAATAAACTTCTCAGTTTTTTTTTAGTTTTTCCGATGTGGGGTTTTTTCAACAGAAAGCTATATAGATCTGTGGTCCGGTAGTTTTCCGATGAGATCTGAGCTGATCTGATTGTCCGGCAGCAATTTTACGTGAAAGACTCGCCGGATTTTGTTTCCGCCGGCGAGGTAAGATTAGTTTTGAGTTGCAGGCGGCGTAGTATGTGGGTCCAGTTTTGGTAAAGAGAATTAGGGTAAGCCGGCTAGATAGTAACTGGGCCTTGAGTTGTTTTTGGGCCAAGAAGCCCAATTGACAGCTGGAGATTATTGGTCCGGTTTGTAAGGTCCAGAACATGTGTGAATGTGCTGGATTTTAGATTGTGCCGTTTAGACTAATACTAAAAAATTATTATTGGTTGTGTTTGTTTTTTTGTTGAAAATTTCTCCTTCTAAACAAAAATACACTAAAAAAATAAATTTCTTCGGAATTTGTTCAATAACTGATTTTGCAAAAACCTAGTAGATTTTTTATTCACAATTGGCTGAGATATAAAAAGTAAAAACTTCGGTGTGTTTGGTAGGTTGTACGAGAAAAATGTTGGATATGGAATATTAGCAAGATTTACACGTATAAGAAAATATACGAAATAAAGTATTAGTAATAAAAACTAAATTCATAAGTATTTCTGGTTCACTCTACCAAAACGAACTGATTATCATTCAAACACAGTGAATTGATTGATGCTTAAAAGTAAATGGCATCGGTTTTAAATAATATTTTACTATTCGGTTTGATTTTGAAAATGCATTCTTTTTGTCACATTTTGTACGTTCATTATAAGTGAATTCTTTTTAATAAAAAAATACAAAATCAAAAAAAGGGAGTCAATGTGGAGAGTTCAGTCTGGTCTACGACTTCACACACAATCTTTAGTGAAGTTACATTACATCATATAATAGGGAGAAATTATGCCCCCACGCCTTTCACACGATTTGCACTATTTATCTCTTTTTTATTTATAATGTTCATTTTTATTCTCATGTAGAATTAATGCGTGTCTGCGAATATTATTATTATTATTTTGTGGCTTATACTAAGTTGTGTGACCACCTAGTATGGATAACATTTTAGTTCATTGTGAAATAAAAAGAAGTATCACAATGTGTAAGCATTTATTCGGAAGTGAATGTCAACCAACTTCTTGATTGGAAACTCTGTTTTTCTCTGATCCAATTATAAAGATTGTTTGCTAACCTAAAAGTAGGGGTGTATAAAATCGAACCAAAAATCGAATTAAATTGCAAATTGAGTCAAATCAAAAAAAAATCTGACTAGTGGTTTGATTTAACTTGATTTGATATTGAAAAAAAAAACCCGACTATAATTGAATTGATTTGGTTTTAACTAAAAAAACCAACTCGACATTATATATGTAATTTTAAAATTTTATTTTATACATAAAAAATATTTCCTTTGATATGATTTTAAAATATTTTTTATACTATTTCATAGTTTTTATCTTTTAATATATTATTTCAAATTTAAAACTTAGAATTCAAAATGGTCCAATAAAGATTATAGTTCATAGATGTTGATAATTATAATAAAACTTAAATCAAAATCAAATTAATATTAATGAAAAAAAAATCAATTCAACACTAAGAATGACAATAATATTGAATATTTGCTCTTTAGTTTTACATTGGTTTAGACAATTAAAATACATAATTTAATTTTAATTTTCCTTAAATATTCAATAATGTAACTAATAATTATTAAATTTATTTTAACATGATTAAGTACTTTTAAATTATGATCATTATCATTATGACTTTGCAATATTTATTTGATATGGTGATTTCATTATTATTTTTTATTGAATATTTTAAATACACAAGACTATCTCATATTTTGTGTTATTTTCTTAAAAAACACCTTAGATAATTGTATTTTGGTTGCACTAAAGAAATATTTGGAGAACAAGTAAATTATATGTTTGTATGCAAACTTTACCAAAAAAATCCAAAAATCTGAAGAAAAAAAAATACGAGATTTATTAGTTTGATTTAATTTATAAATTTAAAAGTTCGACAATATGATTTGGTTTGATATTTGAAAAATTCGAACCAACCCGAGGTTTAAAAACCCGAAAAAATATGAATTTTATTAGTTTGATTTAGTTTATAAATTTAAAAATTTTAAATAAATAGTTTGGTTTGATATTTGAAAAAACTGAACCAATCCAGTCTTGTACGCCCATACCTAGAAGGATGATAAGATTATGATCCGTCTGGGAATAAAATTAAGCAAATAAATTAATCTCTTTTACCAAACCCAAATCATGCTTTGGCATAAATACCAAATTAAATTTTGAATGTTGGAGCTTTGAAAATTGAACTAGTCCCACAATCGCCCTATGTATCATAGAGGTGTTAGATTTTCTTAGCAATAGAAGCATGAACAACTCGAATGAAAATCCAAAATCCTTTTTTTCCCACCCTACCTTCGGATGATTAATAATATTTTTACTTATGGGTTTCTCTCATAGATATAAGAAGCTCCAAGTCTTAATATATTGGCTAATATTCCATTTGGGTTGCAAGTCATGAGACTTCAACATACACACACAAACTACCACTAACTAATATAGACTATAGCAGAGTTGTCTAACAACACCTTCAATACTTTCTTCCATTAGCTTAGTATGGTAAAGCACATCGAAAACTACAAGAAAATCAAGAAAGTATAGCAAAAAATGAATCTACTTATAAAAAGTTACTTCACCAAAATCTCTCGCTCAAGGTCCGTGTTCACTAATGTATGCATGAGATAGAATCAATATTTCACCATAATATATCATTCATGGTCACATGTTTAATCAATCACCAATATATGCTGTTTAATCAATCACCAATATATGCGTCAAGTGAAATCAAATAACTAATACGCGCATTACAATGAATCTGTATTACACACCCTAAACCTTTTCTCAAAAGGGTACGAAAACACGAGATGCTTCATGTATACATAATATAACGTATGAAATCCGTTACTAGCATTATTTTATCCCTTTTGTCTGGTGATAACTTGTGAATAATACAATTTAAAGACCAAAAAAAAGAGATTAAAAGTATAACTAGTACTCTTTTATTCATCACTTGGGACAGCTAAATACAGAGGAAAGGATCCCAACAGAAAGAGTCTAGGAGGCAACAACAACATAAAGTTGCCAAGCTGCAAACAAGTCATAAACATAGTAAACTAGTACTTACAATTTTAAACATCGTAAGTAATAAATAAATCGTATCACATAAATTGAAATGTAAACAAATTAAGTAATAATAATAATAACAATAATATTACCATGCCTCGAGAAAACCTGATTGTCTTCTAGGGGGAGCAGCAGTATAGGTATATATAGGGGGTGCCATCACTGGAGGTCCCTCGTAATAACCTGTTGCATTAATTCAAACATTACACTATACTTTTTCAAAAATCTTTGTTAGCTAATTTCATTTAATTTAATTACCTGGAGCCGGGTAGGGATAAGCTCTTTGCTTTGGTACTTCACTCATAGTGTTGTTTACTACTTAGACTCGATTTCTTTGAGTTTTAATTTAGGGAAAAAATGGGACTATTTATATTGTTTGAATATGTTGTGTCCAGGTGACACCTGGGTCGGTTATCCATGACAAATAAGGCGATTATTTTAATATATATACGCGGCACAACCATACTACATATAAATCATATATACAACAGCGTCACCACCGATCACTATTATGGATAAATACGATCTCTTTCATCCTAAACATCGAACGAAACAATAAATAATTATATATAACAACTTGGTGCTAACATTGAAATTGAATTTCTACGATATTATTTAAAATCATAAACATACAAAATTAACTTTGACTGTTCTTTTATCATGTATGTGGATTACTTGGTTATTTGTCTGATTTATTTAGCATTTCATTATTTTTTCTTGTTAACACATGAAATCTAATTGGTTATTTTAAAATTGTCTTTTTGAATCCTACTTAAAGCAAATTAGCAATTGGTGCACGTATGCAAATTCAAAATTGAGTTTTTAAGATATTGCCTTCGTGATTTGAATTAGTTTTCACGGTTGAATTAATCCTCCAGTAGGAAGGAGTGGAATATGAAATTCACCTATAATATGAAGTGAATATACATAGATTATTGCTTTAATATCGTATGTATTTGGAATGTGAACGAAAATGGGGAAGGAATTAAAAGGTACACATATTTGACAACCCAAGCAAGAGAATAGGAACTTTTGGAGATCCTTATTATAATTTTCTTTGCATTACTCCTTGATGGACATTGTTAATGAGAAATTCGATGGGACAGTTAGTAATTGCCTATAAATAGAAAAAGATCGAATAAATGTGTGGCACGTGATTAATCCTTTGCTTCGTGCTTAGTTTTGTTATGTTAGGCTACAATACGTGTTCTCAAGGGTAGATTCATTTTTTCTTTACCTCAAATTTTGTCGTTAAATTAAGTATAACTTACCTAAATTTCATAGTGTAAAATCTAAATTACATCCTATCCCTATTCTTTTCTATTTTACAAAAGTCCCTTAAAATATCAGCCATCCAGATACATAAGTTCATTCGGATACATTAATTGTGATACATTATAAAACTTGTATGTTGCGCTTAATATGGAATATTAACATAAAATTGATTTCTTTCTCATAAATCACGCAGATTTGATTGATGTCAATCCATTTCAATCTGTAACAACTTCACAAAATTCAAAATTCAGATTTTCATCTTCTCCATCAATTTGAAATCATAAAAGTTCCACAGGAGAAATTGCCCTTCTTTGTGTTGTTGCTCAACAACCTGTCAATGTTAGCATCGATGGAACGATTGTTGATTTTCAAATGTATAGAGGGGGTACACTTATCTGTTACTCCTTTTTTACACATTTTTTTGTCCTTTATTCTTTCAAGAATCCCAAAAACGATGTGCACTTTGTCCTTTTGTATTATGAAAATATGCAGGGAATCTATGATGGAAGTTGCTCTAGTAGTCCAGATGAGGATATAGTTCCGAAAGAGATGATAACTACAGGATAATCAAGAACTCATGGGGTTAATCATGGAGAGTGGAGGGATATGGATATATAAGAAGAAACAGCGATTTGCCATATATATGGTGTTTGTGCCATTATTTCATTGGCTTTTTATCCGACGAAGAAATTATCTTGTGTATTAACTCCTTATCCATCTTCGGCCGTTCAACCACCTCCTCCACCATTCCCTTTGCCCTCTCCACCATTGGTATATAGTTTTTTTTTTTTAATGTATCATTGTTATAGTATTATTTTATCGTTTTAATGTGAATATGTAAATCATGATACATTAGTGGTAAACGACCCGTGTGTATTGTAATTTTGTATCTATAGATTATGATATGGTCATTATTTTATATCTGGATGTGATTTGTATAAAAATGTATCATCATATATATTGTATATGATACATGTAATAAATGGATTAACAATTGGAACGGATTAGATACGTTTGTATAAGTTTATTATTGTGTATATTGTACATATAAATAGTCTAACAATTAAGATATGTAAATTACTTGTTTTGATCAAGACAAATATGGATAATAATATTTATCAATATTGAATTTTTGTGAATGGTTGTATCATTGATAATTCTAATGTACCCAATACATGTTATACAATGATTACAAAATTGTGCCGACATGGGTTGGTTTGTTGTTAGATATATGTTGCATTGAAAATTGAAAAAAAATGTATTTCATATAATGTATCATTGAATTTTTTAATGTTTGCAGATTATTTCATGTTGTCTAAGTTTTATGTATCAAGATTATTATTGGGTAATATGTACATATACATCACATTCTAAGTTGTATAAGACTAAACAAATATTAAAGAGTTCAGATACATAACACATAAGTGATTTGTTACAATCTATATAGCCTTTTAAATTTGAATGAGATTGAATATTCATTGAAAAACTTGATACATGCAAATGATACATTAGGTAGTGTTTATGTATCAAGTACATTTATATTGAACATGATAAAACTAATTGAAGATTCAACAACACTAGGGTTATGTATCAACACCTTAAATATGAATATGATACATTGCATAAAACAAGGATGAACGGAGAATCAGATACATTAGAGAAGTAAAGATTGCTTGTAAAGTGTTCTATATCCTTTTAAAATTAAAAAATATTGATGATACGTTATAAAACTTGATATATTGTAAATGATACATTAAGCATTACTTATGTATCAAGTATATAAGTATTGCACATGAAACTCACTAGTCGAATATTCAACAATATTAGAATTATGTATTAATGTAATAAATATATACCTGATTCATTACATAAAACATAAATTTATTGTATCATTAATGTATCCGAAATTTCATACCGTTAACAAAGGTTAATTTAAGAAACAAAATAAACAAGATACATTGAGAATCGATAACTTTGATAAAGATAGGTGTGAAGATGCATCCTTCTTCGATCTTGCCTTCTCCAACAAAGTCAGCATCTCTCTTTTCAACAAAGGCTACCAAGTTCCCCAAATCCTTATTGTCCGTCCCTGTGTATTTTGATCCCTTCTGGGTTTCATTCTCATTAGGCTAAACCATGTCATCAACAACAATATTACGATACATGTCAAGTATGGTAAGCATATTCTGCACACACTTTTTTGATATGTTTACCAACATGTGCCCACTGAGACTTGAATTAACATTAGTAAATTGATGATGAAAAAAAATAAAACAAGGATGAACGGTGAAAATCAAGAAAGACAAAAATTACCTATTCAAGAAGTTGGTAATTTTGGTAAATAAAGGTGTATAGATAGATAATTTTTCATTAAATTAATCATATGAAAGATGAAAAAACTCTTCTGTTTTCCACTGCATTAATTATCTTTCCTACTGTCAAAATCGCAGTGAAGTTATATATATTCTTTTGTCCTTAATAAAAAAAAAATGATATCACCTTTAATCAAGAATATTTTACTCAAAAAAAAACTTTCATTTTGACATGTGTGCGTTGATTTGGGCCTTTTTATTTGCTTAATGGTGATGGATTTACAAACTGGCTGAGCAATAAAAAAGATTTAGGGAACAGAAAAAGGATGTGGGTGAGGATATGGACGTTCAATTTTTCCTTTCTAGTTTACACTATTACATCCTTCATAATTGTATATATGGTGGAGTCATCAAAAACATTTCACTAAAAAACACAGAAGAAGAGAGGATTCAACATCTATTACATATTCATTAAAAAAATTAACATCAACCTCGTATAAACAAAATATTTTTTGGCTAAAAAGTTAAATGAACTCTCTTGCCCCTGTTTGGCGACGCCCCAACTTCTATATGTTGTACACTACTATTCAATAAGGAACCATGGGTTGTGGATTATTAAATTCTGATTTCAAAGGTAGAGAACCAAAAACAGATGAAATAATGAAACTGTAATTCTCTCAAACAGTTCAATGATTCAAATTAAAGAAGATAATTACTACAATATAACTCCCAATAATAGCGATGTTCATAAAGAACTTATTTACATTATTACAATTCTTATATATTGGTATATGTATTACAAATTAAAGCATAAAGAAGAAGTGAACTAAATTAATTACAACACACAGATTACAGAGGGATCACAGCAACACTCATCTAACAGGCAGCAACAACACAGAGCTGCTAGACTGCAACAAATCACAACACAAGAAAAACAAAAATCAAAATGAGAAAACCACATAAATGAAAATTGCATACTCCCTCCGTCCGTCCATCTCAATTTATGTGACATCTTTCGGATTTCAAAATTCAAACTAGTCTTCACCATGATGTTTTCATATATTTTTTAAAAATATTTTGAATTGTCAATGTTACTTATAGTCTGTACTATTCAAATATATAAATTTTACGTAAAAAACTTGAAGATTCCATGCCTAAAATTACGGTCAAACAAAAGTTGTTTGACTTCCAAAATTCAAACTGTATCACATAAATTGAGACCGTAAGAATTCTAACCAACAATTATTATAGGTAATTATCTTTATGAAAATCAAATTTGATTACCATCCTTCAAGAAAACCCCTGTTATTCTGAGGAGGGGGAGGAGCAGCATATGTTGGTGGTGCCATCACAGGAGGAGGACCTTGATAATACCCTATTTATAAATATTTCATAAACAAAATTAATCAAAAAATATATTGATATGCTTAACAAATTATTTTTCTTACATATTCCGTACGATCCAACAAAATGAAATTTAAAAAAGAATAAAATCTACACAAATTTTATTAATAACTTAGAGATAAAGAAATTGTTTCAGATAAACAAATCATAATCTAGCTAGCATATACAAAATAAATTTAAAAATATGGATCATGTGTTATTTTTACCTTGACCTTGAGAGGGATATGGATAACCATATTTTGGTGGTTCATTCATCATTTTTTTTAAAAGTAGAAACTCAACAGAGAAAAGAAGAGAAACTTGGTATAATGGTATGTGAAAACTACAACTTGGGAGTAGATATATTCTTATGTATATATAAATAAAAAAAAAAAAGAAGGATAATCTCACAAAAGCTTTTGATGAGAATATGATTCCTTTCACTTGTATTAATGTTTATTAGGTACTACTTTAATTTGGATGGGAAAGGAACCAACTAGAATAATAAAAAGGAAGGAAGGGTCTAGGAGGAGTAAAAGAACAAAGGCACCTGCTTCCTTGTCTTTGTAGCATTGTCAAAAATTGCAGCTCCCATATATAGAGTAAATTGACAATTTTTAGTTTATAAATTTGAAATATATATTTTTTTATTGAGTTTTGAATAGTTTATTTATGCATATCAAAATGAAATTTTCAATATAAATGTATAATTTAAATTAAAATTATTAAATTTTGTCGAATCAGTTTTAAAAGAAAACAACTTAGATGTTTATTGCTGTTGCCATCAATGTTCTGTGCTAGGGTAGTTGCAACTCTATCTATGCAAACCCTCACTATTGGGACATTTGTACAACCGCTTAAAATCTATAACTTCTTTCTAATTTGGATTCCCCCCACCCCCCCCCCACGCCCACGCCCCACACACCCCCACTACATAGATAAAACGTAAAAATAAAGGTGATTAGAAGAATATAATAACACAATTTCATGTTAATGAGGAGGATATGATTTTAAATAGAGTAGAAGGTTTAGTAGCTAGTAAAGTGTTATCTGATTTTTTTAAAATTTAAATTTGTTGGTATTTGTCATAGTACTGGTTTTATTTTTATAGTTTTTACTTTTGATATCTATCATCTAATATTGTTTATTGTGTTTCGATTATCTCATTATTTTGTTGTTGCTGTTGTTGTTTTTTAGCTGCTCTACACAGCTTTTCTTATGAATTGCTATGCATTTTTTACTATTTTCTTGTTCTTTTGGATTTGTTGCATTTGAATAGAGGACTTTTTGAAAATAGCTTAATGGTACGATTTGTGTATATTCTATTCTTCTTAAATTTCACTTAATGAAATTTCACTAAATGTGTAGTTGTATATTAAAAGTAAAATGTATTTGAGTATATAAATCTATAGCAAACTAAGTATGTTTTCTTATTTTTATTTATAGTAACTTTTATGGTTAAATTATTTGATTCGGTATAAATGAGTATCTTTTTACTCCCTACTACCTAGTTAGGCATTTGGTCTCTAAGCTGCCTTTTCACCGACTTTCTCATCAGATTTTTGGAACAATTTTTGGTCAACACTGAATTTATTGCAAAATTTATTTATGCTTTATGTTTTAACAAGCTGGATGGTCCAAAATTAAAATCTAATTTTCACTTTTGAAAATTCATTGATTTTTCAAAACTTCATTTTTTTAAAATTGAGACGTGTTTGGAACTTGGACAGCAAAAGTTATGGATATTTATTGGATGCAATCGTGAAATGTGAAAAAAAAAAAAAATCAAGCACTTCTGACTGGATTAAATTTAATTGATGTAAATTTTATGTAAAATTATTAAAATAATACACATATCTGTTATATCGTATATATTATAATAGAAAATAAATAAATCAAAGAAACAACATTTTATTACTTGTATATATTGTGAAAAATGGATACTGTCAAAATTTGTTTTCGAATTTTATTTTTTGCCAAAAAAGTTCGGTTAATAACTCTGAAATTGTGAAATCGTCGAATATATGATATATGTATAATTTATATTTATATACAAATTATAATATGTGTAATTCAGTAATTGTATATAGTTAGTATATTTTTTTGGAAATTTAAGCTGTAAAGTGAAACTATTCTTCCCGTGATTTATTTTTTTTCTGTTACTCTTTGTTCCCAACTTCCTATTGATGAGTCATTTTCACACCACTGTTCATGGGCCAAAATATACCCATAAGACAAATCGGTTCTGACCCGAGGAATAATATTTTGAAATTAATGTTGGCAAGGCACTCAATCTTCTTATAGTACTAGAAGTGGATGGCCCGTGCCAACATTTCAAGTGTGGTACATATATGAAAGACTACATATTAAGTATATAACAACTGTGGCACAACCAAAATTATATGTTAGGTGTTGGAGCCAAGTTTTACAACGTAGGTATGTACATTTTATTTACATAGGCAAAAGGAAAGCGATCCATTTTGGATATGGTTGTGCAGTGACAGGAAATGGCTCCAACCATGTTGCAAAATACAGGAGGCATGACTTTTCACTGATAAGAAAATTAAAATACAGTAGTTAGTTGGAGTTTTGAAAGTAAGAAGTAGCAGTTTTGAAAAGGCAAAATGGTATAGTTTATGCAGAAGTTTATATACCTTGTTATAGTGAGGGGGAGTTTTCACCTCTAGAGCATGCCTGTGATGGGAAGTGGCTTCTTCCTTGTCTTTTTTCTTTTTCCGCATATGACAAGATAATTAATTTTCCAGGAGTTCCATCCATAGTTTTAGCAAATGACTTTTTCGACTTGAATGGTGAATTGTCTTTCCAGTTAATTGTCTTGTCACATTTGCAAGAGGCAACATTTGTTTCTAGGGGAGGCGTTTGAATTTTTATGGATGAGAAAAGATTAGTTAACAATAAGCATTTATATTGTATTTATTTTAATTAGTTGTAATATATATACCTTAGTGCAGCGAACATCGTAGATCTCTTCTGAAGTGAGATGCAACATTGTCTCAGCAGGTTGATCTGCGATTAGTGCTGTTGCTGAACCACTGCTGTCTGTAATGGTGATGTCAAATTGGCATCTGTTGTAAAAACAGATAAGATAATGAAAATTGAAGGATGATTTAAAGTTGTTACTCGGCAAGTAAAACATATAAAAATGCAATTTAGGTGGAAAAGCAAAAAGAGGAATTCAGGGTGTGGACACGACAATTCATTATCAATACCTAAACTCTGTTCAGAGTTAGAGGAGGAGCAGCTATTGCAAGGGCTTAACATGTATAGCAATTTTTAATGCGAAATGACCAAAATGCCTGTTGGTCGGCAAGCTGGCAAGACACCTCTCGGAAAAGCAAAAGTTTGCTTTGAAGTATTGAGAATCACAATTATAAGAATAGCTGAATTTGTACTTTAGGTCAAGTATATACTTCGAGATCATAAGTTGAATGTTATCAGTTTATCAGTTTTCCGCTTTAAAATAAGTGTTGTTTTAGCAATTAAAAGGAATGTTGTACAATAAGTGTCATCTTAGAAACTCATGACAAAGAATAGTAGACTCACATCTAATTAAAAAAGGAAAAAGATAACAACTGAAAGTGAAAAACTTTTATAGCAAGTAAAAAATAGAATTCTATGGTTTAGAAATAGAAGACATTTGTCTGCAGCTTTGTCATGATTCCAAAAGGAGATAGTAAGGGAAAAAGAATGTTTCTTGATAGAACATGCACTGGTTGAAGTTTTGTAAATGATAATTGTTATACCTTGGAATAAGATTTGCGGAACGGCGACAAGTTGCACAATAAAATCTTCTTCGTGAATGAAGTCTATTAAAGATTTGTCTGCATGTTGAACAGGCTAAAATATAGAATCGTTGGTTTTCATTTAATAGTGAAAATTCGGCCTGTATGCAAACTATTTGGCCCTAGAAGATTGTGGGAAAGTGTGAAGAAATACAACATCATGATCTGCGGAATTTGCATTTGTTCTTACCGGAAGATGCTGATGTGCATCGGCAATTGACATGAAAATTGCTCAACTGTCTCTTAAGGTACAAGGTAAAATTAAAAATATATGTATATATATTCCCTATGATTTTGGTTAAAGAAAATTTAAGAAATATAATTATTGAATGTTGTTAAGGTTGAAAAAAGAATTATTTTATTAAAGAAGACAAAGTGGTTTGTGTTTATTGTTGAAGGCTTTGATATTAAGAGAAAATTTCAAGCAAAAAGATAATATACATAATAAGGCTCTATAAATAATTCGGTACTTGCTCTCTATAGTTATAATTTTGTTTGTTATAGAGGGTGCGGTTTGTATATTTAGCTTGGCCGTTTGTATACTTTGCTTTCAAAAACACAAACAATGTAAGTATATACAAATGGGGGTTGCGTTTTCTTTATTTCGTTTGCGAATATACAAACACAATAAGAGTATACAAATTTTATATTTATACATTTAAATTTTTTTCAAACTCTGTTTGTTTTATTTTTCAGGTTCATTTAGGAAAGTATTGTATATTAAATTTTATAATCATCTAAAATAGATTAGGATCAAATTTATACACGATATAACAGTGCGCCATCAAAACTTGTGACGATCCATCTGGACTTGTAGTTAAGAAAAGTTTGCTCACATTAAAATTTGCAACAATTCATTAAGATTTTGGTCAAAACTTAAATAGTGGCTCAGGAATTCAGCCTATTTATGTAAATGGATCACCTTATTCCCGTGCTGATGGGCCCCAATGAAGCTATCTAGAAGGTAGGGGTGGACATCAATATGGAAAATAATTTGGTTCTTAAACTGGTTCAGTATTGGTGTTTTTTTTTTTTTTTTTCAAAAGTCCAGTTCACCTCAAAATTTCGGAGCACCAAAGGACCGAACTTTCATAATATATATATCATGGAGAGACACATCATTATGTAACATGATTTAAATTTTTTAAGGGTCTTGTACTTTTATTTTATCTTCATTTTATTTTTTATTCACACCGAACAACAGTTTTAAAAACACTGAATCAAACCGAATAAAAAAAAAAAATAGAACTGAATTGAATTAGTTTGATTCAATATTCAATGCATACTTTTTCAAAGTCGAAAACTAAAAAATCAAACCGAAGGACTGTGCCCACAAAGACAGACTCATCAAAATTTGACTTTTGCAGAAAAGGAATAAAATTTGGATTCTTCGAAAATTAGTATGGGCCTGAAGCATCTTCACTTTTAACGTAAGCCCAATAGTACGAAACCCGCGAGAACAAATTCCTTTCACACATTATCAAAAAATGTTTTCATGTTACAAGATAAGTTCTATTTTACTTTTGCATAATTTTATGGGGAAATGAGATTTCTTAGACACTTCCAAATTAAATAGAAGAAATTTTTTTTTTTAGTTTTTTTTATATGTAAAAATGAAGATAACTTATAAAAAGATCATAAAACTAAAACAGATAAATGGTAAGTGAACGACAAAAACAATTCTCTTCAATTTTATCACTAACAAGCAACAAGTTTACGAAAAAACTTTGGCAAAAGTAGATTTATGTTTTACTTTAAATTAAGCATCACGTTTTCAACCTCATAAGTCGTAAGTCTAATGTTCTCATTTGACCCAAATAATTATTGTTTTTTTTCTCTCATATGGAGGATGAGAACAAAGAACTATATTTGTTTGTAAACTCTCCTGGGGGCTGGGTAATACCTGGGATCGCCATTTATGATACTATGCAATTTGTGCGACCAGATATCCATACAATATGCATAGGATTAGCTGCTTCAATGGGATCTTTTATCCTGGCCGGAGGACAACTTACCAAACGTATAGCATTCCCTCACGTTTGGCGCCAATGAGGTTTTTATTTGAGAGAAAAAAGAAGACTATACCTTCGCCATATGAATACTAAGTAATAATAGCATGGCACTTCGAATTCGATATGAAAAATTTTTGTATTGTTTTTTTTTTTTCAAAACATTAGATTCTATATCGAGAGAGTAGTATGAGATAACGGGTATTTCCGATTTTCTCTTATCTATCGGGAATTCAATTCAGCGTCACAAACTTTTTTGTTTTCATGCCGGAGAGTTCTTAACAATATTTATGTATTTTTTTTCAAGTATTGACATTTATCACTTATCAAGAATCTTAACCTCCTTTATCTAGAATATGTAGAAATAGCAATTATCTACTACTTTTAAGCCTTGTTTTAAAAGATTAGCGTTATGAAATATTAAATTTTACTAGTGAAACTCCATGCTGTTGATTATTTTTCATTATAGCGGTTAAAAAATGGTTTTTTCTTTTATGAATTTTACCTCTAGAAACAAGAATTCCATCCTACTATACTACAGACCTAACACTAACGCTATGCTACTAACCGACAAAATTTGAGATCACATTATAGAGTTTCTCACATTATACACCAATTTTCAAGTAGTATTTAATTAGATTATCAATTGGTCAAAAAACTCTAATTAAGCATTGAATCTCAAATAGATCAACTAAGAGGATAGACATAACTTAACTCGTCTAACTTTTTTATGTTTTAATATCTTTGTTCGTTTTTTATAATATTTTAATACCTAATAATTTATTTATTTTTATAATTATATATAACATATCAAATGAAAAAACTGTCTTTTTTGACAATATTTTGACGACATTCTTCATTGATTAATTTGAGTTTTATATCAGTCCAAAGGCTGAGCAAATAAATAAACAGATTAATAATCAACTCAAACTCAAAGAAACTGGATGGATCATATTTTACGACGAGATAATATTGAGGTATTATCAATATTTATTGAAAGATCAACCTCAACATTAATTTTACCAAAATATTTTTTTCAAATAATCATCGTATTCAAACCAGCTTTTGCTTTCAACCGAAACTACTCCTACAACATCAAAAATGAAACTACCATAGTGTTTCTTCTTCTTTTAGGTTTCAATAAATATGACAAGTGTGGGTCAAGTGGATGTACTCTATTGGACAAAAAAAAAACACTCATGTGATTGCTACTATCCTTTTGAATTATTCTTCAAGGGATATCATTTACTTGTAAAAAAAAAAAAAGTTGTTTCCTTAATACTACATAAGATTTGAGGTCATAAATCATACCTAATCCAATTTTAAGCTACATATATTAAATTTGAGGTCATAAATCATACCCTAATCAAATTTTGAGCAACATATATTAAATTTTTTCTTCATATAAAATTTTGACTAAGTAATATAAATTTTCGTCGATACTACTAAGCTCTAAATTTTGGTAAACTTACTTCAATTAAAATTTGCTTTTGTTCTTGGAGGATATTTTTTTTAATTAGGGGGAGCATGACATAAAGATGTTGACCTTTCATTATTTCAATAATTCGTGGAAACAGTTTTGACTAGAAAATTATTAAATCCCTATATCAACTCATTTACGCAACTTCAATAGCATCATATCACGTTACATAGTTGCAAACAATTTTGATAATGACCCCACAACCTTCCTAAGTAAAAATTATTAAATTACTATACCTAAATTAAATAGATTAATATGAACTTACTAAATTATACTAAGATTATGTCACTGATATTTAAATATGTCTATGGAATTAGTCACCCCTAAGAATTGTCTAAATCGCAATAGGCAAATCTTATATGACAAACTCAGCTCAGAAGGCATTGAGGGGGAATTGACTCCCAGTCATCCGTATGAATGAGTGAATGACCACCCTCCAATTAACTGAGTCATCCCGAGGGACAATTATTGAAGTTTATCATCCTAATTATTGTAAGATCATACTGCATACAAGAATCAACTTTGAAGTTTGAATTAGTCGGTTGGTTTTGTGGTTTGAATTGTGAAATAAGTAGATATTTAATAGCTGATTAGAGTTATATATATATATATATATATATATATATATTATTTTATGCAAACATTATTTCACCTTCTATATTCTCTCATAATTGATGCATGTATTAGTTATGTGAGTTTTTAAATATCAAATCAAATATCATATTATATAATTTTATAAATAAATAATTTATCTTTTAATCAACTACTTAAATATTATATTACTTATATTATATTTAATATATATATAATTCACTTTCGAACCAGCTACCAAACCACCCTATGGGTGTGGGAATGAAGGAATTTCCTTCCAAGTGTGGGGCATAATGTCGAAGAAAATTCGAGGCTTCAACCAAAAGAAGTTGGAGGAGTTTCATAAATATAGCAAATGGCATTTCCAAAGAGGTGGACCCAACGATGAGAAAAATATTGCCACATGTCCATGGAAATTTTTTTCTAAAATGGCGATGTAATGTTAATCCTTGTTTGGTTTTATGTAATTTCATCTCATTATCATTTCCAATGACAATAACACTTAACCAAACATATCCACGCTTGTCAACAGCACACTATTTTGTTCTTAATTTTTTTAGCCACTCAACAAAAAAGAAGGACATCATTTCTTAAATTATCATTTTACAATTTACATGTGGAAAGAAATTACGACAATAACAACATATTTGGTAATTGGTACAATTCAATGAATTGAGTTTGAAGAGAATAAAGTGTACATAAATGTTCTTTCCATTCTGTGAGGCCAAAGACTGTTTCTAATATATCTTTGGGAAGGAAATTCTCAACGATTACCTTATAACATTAGGTAAATTCAATCTTAACTATTAGATTATGTAGAGTCTTAGCTTATCCAAACGAGTAAACATATTTTAATGGGAAATTAAAGATAGTGGGGGAACCAAATATCTTTAACTTTGTTAGATATTTGTCTTTTCTTTAAATAAATTCACTTTACTAGTTCTCATTCTAAGGGGGATATGTTGAGATGTTTTGCTTTTTGGCATTTTGTAAAATGGAAGTGGCAACTTTTCTCACCATTTATGATAAAGAAACGTGTATGACTTAAATTTTGAATTGAGATGTTTGCCTTGTGAGCGCAATGAAAGTTCTATTCCAACTATTTTAAAGTATATTTTCAGACTATTCAATTACTGTTTTGTCATTGTTTGGGAAGTAAAGGAAAGGGTAATAAAGGAATTGGAGTTTATAACAATTATTTTTAGTCAAATTAACTAGTATTGGTTTGGGATGAAGGGAGGGATGTATGTCTATGTACATGTAGTTAGTGAATTACTAGTGTCACACATGCCATGACAAAACATTGAAATGGGCTTGAGTTAATAGGTGGGAAAATTTAGGTGCCCATTCAGACAAAACATTTAATCATCATCCACAAAACCCAAAACTTTTCTAGTCAATATTAGATCGACTTCAACATTGATTTATTACTTCAGTGACCTAAAAGAGTTTGCTTTGTCGTTTTCTTTAATTCACGGGTAAAGTGTAATGGCAGCGCATAATTTATATCAGAACGCAAGATATATAAAGCTGAAGTTAAAATACTTAATTTGATATAAATACAGTATTTAGTAGTATTATCGTTGTGGCAAACTTTATAGTAAACTCATCCTATCCTTTTTCTTCAAGTGAAAAAATGGAACATCACAAAATGCATTGCATGATATATATAGGAACATATAATCTGGAAGAAGCATAGAATAATGAAACTCAATCTCCACTCAAAATGTACACATGAACTTGGCACATAATCTTCTCAAGATAAACAGAATTATACTATAAACTCATGCCCTACTACTTTTATTTTATTATTTTTATATGAAAGTTCATATACCTTTCATTAAACAGCTTCAAGAATCACACTGATGTTTGTGTAGGTTTGACAGGTATGACTTTAGCAGCTTCTTGAGTTCTCATATCGGAGCTAACCACCGCTTGCGGCGGCATTGCGTGGTACTGCGGTTGTTGTTGTGGTGGCGCCATGACACCACCTTGGGGAGGATAGTACATCTGCCTTCCTACTCCACCATCGTATGCCATCTGTGTGTATCCACCTGCATCTGCTACACCAACTCCCATGGTAGTTGCGGGTCTTACCATGCCATATCCTTCCGAATAACCAGCCACCTTTGGAGGTCCCTGAGATTGTAAAGTTGGTGGTGCCGCTGCAACTGTCGGCACAGCTTGTGGTAAACTAGGCATGACATTGTAAACTGGTTGATCCCTGTACGGCTCCTGTGGCATCCTCTGAACGGCATAATACCCTTGTCCCGGTGGTCCGGCCATTGGTCTGACAAATTGAGGGTGCTGGTGCTGGTGTGGGTGATATGCTCCGGCGGGTGCTTGATGAATCATGTAAACTGGTTGTTCCATGCCGAGACTGCTCGCTGGCAGTACTCCTCCGGGGACTTGTTTTTCCTGCCAATAGCCAACCTGTGCAGGTACTGTACCCGGCACGGTAGGAGAAGCTATTTTCTCCGGTCCCCTCTGAACATAATAGTCACCTCCGGGGAAACCCGCTGCCAGATTATCGTCGCTTTTCCGACGATACATATTTTGTTGCTCTTCTAGATGCAATCTCTGCAGATCCTGAATGTGCTTCTGGATCGGATCAGTCCCCATCATCCTATCATCCACTCCATGAACCGGCATCTCCGGTTCCTTAACAACTTGCTCAGCATTCGGATCTCTCAATTTCACATGTGGCTGTACCATCCCCTTCTCTGAACCAAACAGAAAATCCGCGTTTCCAACCTGCTGTGGAACAGCCCCCGCAGTCGGAGACGCATGAATCGGACCAGAATTCAACGCATCCACAAACCTATCCTTCTCCGATTTCGAATCCTCCGAACCAAAACTCCGGCTCTGCGACACCCCACTCCCAACAGTCGCCGGCGGATTCGCCGGAAACAAAAACAACCTAAGCCTAGCTGGTTTAGGTGAAGCTCTATAAAGACGATCATACTCATGCATCATATGTTCTAGATCATCATCATTAGTAACAGAAATCAAAGCATCAAGGTCCTCACCTGGAAGCTGATACTTAAAGGAAACAGTATCAGTATCACAAATAGCAGCAAGCTTAGAAATGAGAACAGGAAACTTAGTATTCCGCTCAACAGAGAGTATTTTAGTTTCACCGCCGATGTAAGCAAGCTGGTTATCATGAGGTCTAGGGTGAATCTTACCACCATAACTACACATGAATTTGACCTTGTAATTAGGGATTTGATTCGGATCTTCCCATGCGGCAGTGTTTTCAAAATCGATTTCACGGGAACGGGGAGATGAATCGCCGGATTCAGGGTAAGAGGTGTAAGAGTAGTTCTCCATTTTTGGGGGTTTAGGAGGATTTTCTACTGTTTTTTGATAAGTGGAGTCAGGCCATTAGAGAGGAGTGAAAAATGAAGAAGATGGGGGATTTTAAGCGGCTGTTTGAGAGAGGAATTACTATTCTCACCCGTGACTTTACGGAAAGTGTGTGCAACTTGTTGCGATTGATTTGAGTAGAAAATTACGCCAAGTAACACGAACTCATCATGCTATGAGTCAATAAATGAAAAGTATAATCGTTAAACACGAATTATGTAATTATAATTAATAAAAATAATTTTAAATTGAATATATAAATCACTAAGCTACCAAATTTAATATTTGTCAAACTAACTATTTAGTAATTAATTACATTAATAATATTTTCTTCAACATTAACTAATACATCAAGGGTTGCAATAGAGGGGTAAATATTAATTTATTTTTAAATAGATGTCTCAGGTTTGACTCTCCTCTGATTACAGACTCGCCTTTGTTAGAAAACATTTTACTTTCAATGTGGGATTTTTTGATGCAAATTCAAATTTAGTCAGACTTTAATGTCAATATCGAACACCGAATAAAAATAAAAATAAAATCAAATACCATAATGTCAAGTGGCACGAAATGAGTTACTTAGCTTATTTATTTTGAGATGATATTAAATATCAATATTGGCTAGTGTGACATATGGTGGTCAATTTAAAACTTCGACATTATTCATCGCACTGTATATCATCTCTATAGCAAGGGAGTAGGGACTAATGATACTATTAAACATAGGGGTGTACAAGCCAAATTAAATCGACGAATCAAATCAAATCAAATCAAAAAAATAAATTGATTTGTGGTTTGGTTTGATTGATTTGGAGGTTGAAAAAAAGAATCGATCACTCTTGATTTGATTTGATATTAAAAGAAAAAAAGTCAAATTGAATTCAAGTCAAACTGACATAATATATATATATATATATAATTTTATTTTATTCATAGATAAAAAATATTTTTATAATCTACTTTGTTAATATATTTTTAGTTAGTTTATAGTTTTCAATGTTTATATATTTTATTTTAAATTTGGGTTTGTAAAATTTTGTAAATATTATATATATATATATATATATATATATATATATATAATTTTATTTATAGATAAAAAAATATTATTTATAATCTACTTTGTTAATATATTTTTCAATGTTTATATATTTTATTTCAAATTTGAGCTTGTAAAATTTGTAAATATTTTATTTTGTATTAAGAGCCGAAGTTACAATTATATTGTTATAATTTTTCAAATTCGAAGTTAACAATTTACTTTGTAAATATTTTGTTTTGTATTCAGTTTGCCTCTATCCTTTAATTTTATTAATTTAACATAATGAACGTTGATATTTAAAAAAAAAAAATTGTACTCATGTAAATTAATGTCTTTTCAAAAATTTATATTCATTTAATATTTTTTTAAGTTTAGCTTATCACACAGGTAAGTGAAAATATATTTGATCTCTTTTTCAAATACCGTATAGTTATAAAAAAACGAAAAAAGAACCGACTAAAACCGAAACAAAAAAACCGACTTTATGTGGTTTGAATTGGTTTTTAGATTTAATAAATCAACATAATTGATTTAGTTTTTTTTAATGAAAAACCAAACCAAACCGACCTATGTACACCCCTAATCAAACATATAGTGTAACACACTCAAGGTAACTTTAATTAATTCCTTCATATTACAAATAAGACTTCAAATCAAAGGCTAGAATTGGCAACAAAATTTTGATCTAATCATATAATTAGGGACAGAAATAAGATTTTTATTAAGAAATAAATTCATAACTCTATTCTTGATCATATAAAGGTAGTAAAATTCATATATTAGTGTCATAATTGAAACGGTCGATAGTGTATAATTTACCTTGTAATTAAGCATGCAAAACAACTTCGAAACAGGCATTTTACCATTTGGTTTGGACCACAATTTTATCATTTGGATTTGATACGATCAATGTGATGCCTTCAATTCGAACTTTATAAGTCAATTGCTTCAGTACAACTTTTGGGATTACTATATAGTGGCCCTATAATATAAACCTTTTGGTCCTAACTCAATAAATGTAATCCTGATTAATTAATTAATTATGTAATGTACAGAAAGTGCTCCGTCTAGATATGTGTATATGTACCTAGTTTCAGTTACTATATTTTCCTCTGTCTTGTTATACTAATTTTTTTTACACGCTCTTTAAGAAAGCATAAATAAGAAGCGTACTTAAAAAATACGCCCGGAATAAAAAAGTAGTGGGGGTACCCAAATATTAGAAAATAAAAAGTCAATTGTGCCCTACCAACAAAGTTGAAAATGGTGTGAATTGGGACTTTGACTAACAAATCGAATTGTGCTGGGCAAATGGTTTTTGTCCGTGAAAGCAAACTAACCAGCCAATTAGCAAATGCCTGCAAATTAATACACAAAATTAATACCTAAATTGATGAATACAGCACATGGTAGTTCATTATCTTGTTCTACATGAAAATGACCTCTCATTTTGTTATTGTTTTTTTTAATGTAGAAGTGAATTGACATGCCTTAATCATATAGAATTAAATTATGTACTACTTTTTTTTGATAAGTAATTATCTACTTTTACAAGTTTTCCACCACGCTTTGTTCAATGATGAAGTCTCTCAATATTTATATTTATCATCATGTGATGAGGCGTAACTTGAATCCTTGCCATGCCATGCCATGATTATTTCTCATCTATATATAAGTTTTATATAATCATTATTTAAAGTTAAAACGCAATAATTAAAAAGACATGACTATTTATAATGTTATCCTCACGAGATCAAATCTCAATGTTACGTTCTTACATCTTAATATGCATTGCAGTTAGATTCTCTTGTTCGTTTGTTAAAATATACATATATACACATGTTATAATTTCGTTTACTTTTACAATGCTTGATTTTTTCTTTCACTCCCACTCACTCAAGTTTTTATTTTTTGGTTGGGGTGGGGATTGAAGGGGATCCTGATACCAATGATCAAGCCTTTCGATTAATTTTGTAAAAATAAAGATACATGTGAGTCATTTTTTTTTTATAATCAGAAATATATCTACTCTAAATTATAACTAAGTTAAAAACATATACCAAACCCTTTTTCCTATATTCAATATTGCATTTTTATTCATCTGCTTTTCTTTTTTACCTTCTAAAAAAAACCTAGGTGAACGCATAAACTATTTGGAGTCTTTTTTTGTCCTTGGAGGAAATTAGTGGGGTTGCTTTTGACAAATGTTATCCTTACGAGATCAAATCTCAATGTTCTTACATCTTAACATGCATTACAGTAATGTTTTCTGTGCGTTATGTTAAAATATAAATATGTTATAATTTTGTTTACTCACTCTAGTTTTTAAATTTTTTGGTTTGGGTGGGGGTTGAGGGGGAAGAAAAAAGGGTTTTATATACCCCTCAACTAATTTTATATTGATAGAGATATATGTGAGTCATTTTTATAATAAAAGTTATATCAACTCTAAATAATAAAATTGAGAGTATATCGGATCATTTTCCTTATATTCAATTAATATTGCAATTTTGTTCACTGCTTTTATGTCACAGGCATAGACTTCTATCTTTATTAGTGGAAGAAATTATTGTCATTTGGTTGACTTTGGAATTTAGACTTGAACATATGTCTCTGTTTCTTAAAACTTTTCCTTTTTAATTTATTTATCTAATTTTAATTTGACATGTAATTTTAAATATTATAGAAAATTTTTGAATCATATAATCTTAATTTAAAAATATGAATAGTGTCCTAAATTTGAATATTAATTTATCTTGTAATCTTAAATATATTACTAAAATGTGAATAGAATTTTGGATGGTGATTGGTGAACACATGAATGAATAAAATGAATGAAGAAGAAAAGAGGGAAAGACCTATGGTCAAACCAAAATGCGACTTCTAACTCACCTTTGTCAAATGCAAATTAATTACACCTCTTGTTTGTTGAATTTTACCTTTTAAGATTTTTATGGTTGAATTCATATTTGAAACTATGTATTCAAACCTAGTATATATTATAATTTTTATGAATTTTTACTTGTATATTTATATTGCACGTTGAAACTATTGGGTTAACCTAACTATCACAACTATTTACACATGATTTTAAATTTTTATTTCGATATGCAATTTGAATTTTTTAAGATATATATTTTTTTTAATAAAACATGAAAACTTCACAATTTGCAAAAACTATCAAAACTTCCTTAACTCTTATACGATCCTACCAAATATCCAAATCATAATCTGTAAACAAGATATCAAAATACATTAATAAATCATGTATCTCTAAGTTTTTTTTTTTTTTACATTGAAAAAAACTTAGGTCAACGCATAAACTATTTGGAGGTCTTTATTTGTCCATGGAATAGGGACTTGGTGGAATTTAGTGGAGTTGCTTTTGACAAATTTGGCCTCATGAGCCAAAGATTTAATTTTCTTCAATTCCTCTGATTTTGATTTGTTTTGTCGGCCAATTCTATGTTATTGCAATTGAATTGATAAATCCAATAACGTGTCGCTCTCTTGATCAATTTTTTTTTTTAAAAAAAAAGTAATTAACATTTGCATAAATACAACCACTTTTTTGCACCCCCTAAAATTAATGCAATAAAATTAGCTATCTTTTTGTAGGATTAATTAGTCAAGTGTTTTAATTTGTGGTCCCTTTCATTATCTCTCACACCATGTGATAAACATAAAACTTAATTGGTTGTTTAATAAATAACAATGTATTACCTTGACTTTGTATTTCTAAATACGTTTCTTTTTCAAAGCTATTGGTAGTTGGACTCAACTCAGAAGGAACTACAAAGATGACATCTCATTCAGAAAAAAAAAGAAAAGAAAATATGAGGTAAAATATCGATCGGTTACTTTTCGATTATTTTAAAAATATATACGTTATTGAGAAATTAAAAGAAGCTAGCATCATTGGCATGTGCAAAACCGAGGAGAAGTGTTTAAAAATTGTTGCGATCTATTATGATAAAAAAAATAGTATATACTTCTAAGATAACAAGTGAATATAACATTAATCAATTATATATTAAAATGGACAGCTTTAGGACAGCAATATTCGACGTAAGATGTGATATAGTACTAGTTAAAAAAAGATGCATCAAGCACAAGGACCAGCGTGAATATAATATCTATATATCATGATACTAAACAGCATCATTTGGTTCCACTTTATTTTTCTTTAACTTAGAGAAGAGTCCGTTATATATTGCTACTTCTTTCTTCCGTTTTAATTTATATGTCATAGTTCAAATTTTAAAATCAAAAATTTAATTTTATTTGTGAATTTTGATATAAATTTTATATTTGATAAGTATAAAAATATACTAAAAGTCATAATAATTGACAGTTAAAAATATTTATAAAACAGATAAAAAGCTTACGATAAACAAAGAACTCATTTGAATTTTAAAATTAAATAGTGTTACATAAATTAAAACGACAACAAATGAAGTACGTTATTTTTCTTTTTAATATTTGTTTATTTTGTATGACAGACGTAAAGCTCGTATGTTTTAAAGATAATTACCAGATAGTTTCCTTCCGACATTTGCAACTTTATTAATTACTATCCTTCAAAGTCAAACAACACATTTGACCACCCAAGTACCAAAAACAAAACTAATTTTAAAAATAATTGCAGTTCTAAATTTAATTATTATTATTATTATTTTATCTTATTGAAATTAAGAATAAAAAAATAAAAATTTAATAAAATTCTCTTAATTTAAAAATATTATTTTGAATAAGTAAATTAAAATAACTATTCAATAGACGGGTGGACTAAATGATCAATTTTACTGTCCTAATAGAGACTTTTACCATTTAAAAAAACTTAAAGCTTGAATAACCCGTTTTATTTACATTTTTTTAAAACAAACAATGTAAGATTTTTTTAAAAATTTTTTTTAGAGGTATTTGAGTTGACTAGAATAAGAGGGTGTTTGAATTGGCTTAAAAGTTGGTCAAATCTACTTTTAAGTCAGTTTTTTACTTTTGAAATTGTTTGACAAGTATAAAAAATAACTTAAAATAAGTTAGGAAGTGTTTGATAAAATAAAAACTGACTTATAATAAGTTAAAAATGACTTCAAATAAGTCAGAAATCAAAAATAGATCTCTCCCTGCTTTTTATTTTTTGACTTAAAAGTCATTTTAATTTGACTTTTTATTTTTAATTTAAAAGTTATTTTTTTAAAGTTAATCCAAACAGGCTCTAATACTTTAGCTAGTAGCTGTAATAAACAGTACGTACACATGGGTTTTCTTGCTGGCAACTCGTATTGGAAAAACAAATAAGAAATACAAACAAAGGAAAAAGGGGAGGAATCAATTAAAATAGCGGCAAGTTGATGATACATCGAAGTTTATTACTAGTACTTTTGTTTTAATTTATGTAATGAATAATGATGATTTTCCATTGTAAAAAATATTAAAAATTAAGTTTTATAATAAATTATTATTAAATATAATATAATATACATTGAGACATAAAAATTAATTATATAGTTTAAAAATTAAGCTTTATAATAAATTATTATTAAATATAATATAATATACATTGAGACATAAAAATTAATCATATAGTTATGAATGTAGACTATTTTCGACGATAATATACATCTCCAAGTACAACATTTATAATTCCCCTCATTAACGCATCTGATCGATCCCCTCTCTCATCATTATCAGCCTTCATGTTCTCCCATGTTTATTTATTAAAAGGCCAAATACGTACACAATTTCTCTAACTTGTCCTCATTGTTCATTTTGACAATGCATTATTTACCATTTTAATACGAAATACTATATTTATCATTTCTTTATTTTTATATATGTTATTCAATTGTAGTTTTTTATTTTAAAAAAATGACACGTGTTAGTTGATTTTAATAAAAAAATAAAATATAAAATTAACGAACAAACAATAATTCTTTTTTAAAAAATAATAATTTCTTTTAAAGATTTTTTCTATATTTTTTGTGTGAAAAATAACTGACAAAATTGTGTTGGCTTTCTTTCTTAAAAAATTATCGATATTCCGAAAAGTCAGTCAAGTTGTAACATTTTTTAGTAGTGTTATTAGCAATGAACAAGAGTCTCTTTTTTTACTCGTATTAAAAATGCATTTTTTTAATTCGTATTGAGTCATATTAAAAATTAAAAGTGAGTATTTCTGTTAAATTCAGATAGCCTAAATGATAAGAAAAATAAACAAATATGTAGTGTTATTTAATTTAATTGAATGTTTAAGAAAGAAAATCAAAGACTTTCGTTGATTTATTTTCATGCAAAAATACAGAGAAAATCTCAAAAAAATAATATTATTATTTCAAAAATTGTGTTCGTTTGCTAAATTTTTAATTTTTTTAAATGAAAATTAATAGTCACACCTTCAATTTTTTAAAAATAAGAACTGCAATTGAAGAAAATAAATAAAAATAAAGAAATCATAAAAATTAGTATTTGTGTTTAAATGGTACATAAAAAATTGAGTTTAAGGGTTAAAATGGAATAACGCCAAGTTGAAGTGCCAAAATAAAAAAAAAAAAAAAAAAAAAAAACAAAGGCAAGTTAAAGGGGTTGTGTATATGTTTGGCCTTATTTATTTTTATTTTTTTAAAAAAACTAACTTCTATTTATTTATTTATTTATTTTGTGTCTCATATATATATATATATCTTATCATTTTCTATGCATTAGTCAAAAACTTTAGAGTCTGTTTGGCATTAGTGCTAAAAACTACTTATTTTATAAGCGTTTTTTTAAAAATTGCTTTTTAGAAAAGTGATTTTTTTCTTAAAAAATAATAATTTGTGATTGATAAATTCATTTGAAAAGTGTTTTTGATAAGCAATTTGTGTTTGGCAAATTTTTAAAAAATCGCTTTTGAGAGTCAAATTACGAAAAGGGCAAGTATCAATGTGCTTTTAATATTATGATAATTTTATAGAGAGAAACTATTTTAAAGATCTAATACAAAAACTTTAGTTACATTTTTAATTTAATTAATTAAAATGTACATATTCAAATTTTCATTCAATATTATACATAGATGAAAATTGTTGAAAAATATTGAAAAGAAGATTCTTTTGTTATTTGTTACCTATTCTCTTGAATTCAATCTTAGCTATAATCCTTTTTTTTTTTTTGTTGTAATACTCTAAAGTTTTAAAAAATTCAAATTAAAATAAAATAATACACAAGTAAAGAAAATAAAAAAAATTGTTGTTTATTACTTTTTGGGAAAATTGAATATAATAGCAAACTATTAATTCAAATTAAATGCTATAAACATAGTTTTGCTATTTCGCCTCTCTCCTAGTGAATCTCCTCGCCACTCTCGTTCTCTCCCTCGACTCTCTCACTTTTTATACAAACGCAAATGTATAAAATGCGTTTGTGTTTGTATAAACTGAGAGAAAATTGTATATATACATATATTTTCGTTCCCGTCTCCCAAATCTCGCTTGTCAGTCTCTCTCGCCTCTCTCGCTTATACAAACAAAAATGTATAAATTGTGTTTCTGTTTGTATAAAGCGAGAGAAAATTGTATATACACATGCAACTACATATATCTTCATCCTATGCACTTATAATTATACAATGCAAATATTCCCCTGCCCAGTTCTCTTTTGCCTTTCTCTCTTTCTCGCTTGATACAAACACAGACTATACAATTGATCTTTTGTATATGTATACCGAAACAGAAACATATTATATACAACTGCTTTCTTTTTTATATGTATAGCGAAATATACATATTTATGTTTGTTATGGAGCGCAATTATGCAAACTATAGCTATAACATACAAATATGATTTTTATGTTTGCTATATATGAAAGCTGCTGTTACTTTTTTGGGAGTGTCTTAATTGTTACTTTTTCTCTCTTTCTTTTAATCTTGCAAAAAATTGTTGTTACTTTTATTTTTAATTTTATAAAATAATACGTAAAATTATATCTACAATATAAAATCTAAATAATAATATTAAAACACAAACAAAATTAATTTTTTATTATATAGAAATAAAAAATAAAATTATTGAATGAAAATTAACCAAACTTATGAGATATGTTAATTAATTAGTAAGGGATTTATTGATAAATATGTATATATGTAAGAGATATTTTAGTCTTCAAAATAATGATTTTTTTTCTGCTTCTACTTTTTTTAAAAACTATTTTTTTTTAGCTTCTACGATTCTACCCAATAACAAAAAAACTGCTTCCACTTCCATTTAAAAGCGATTTTAAGGATTTGTCAAACACTTAGTGCCCGTTTGACATTGTTGTTGGGAGGCCAGAAACACTTATCTTGATAAAAAAACAATTTTATTGAAAAATTAAGTATTTGGCAAATCAGTAAAAGTGCTTTTAAATGAAAGCAGAAGCAACTTTTTTGCGATTGGAAAGAAGCTAAAAATTTCTCCTTTTAAAAAAAAGCAGAAACAGAAACAAAAAAGTATTTTTTTTTATCCCTCCCTAGGAGCTCTCACCCCTTTTGCTCCCTTGGTGACTCGAACTCGCAACCTTCGGGTTGGAAGCTGAGCAACTCCCTCTCGTCAATTATTTTGTAGAATTAGATTAAAGGTAACATCAATATTTTTTCAAGATTAGAAAAGAAGAAAAAAAATAACAATTAGATATTTCAGCATCCCAAAAAAGATATAATATTGATTGAAAATTTAAAGAAGTAAATTTTAATTTGAAAAAAATAAAAATTTAATTAATTTGGATATTTAAAATAGTTACTCTCTATAAAATAATTTTAATATTAGAAGTACATTAATAGTTATCCTTTTTTGTAATTTGACTCTTAAAAACACTTTTTAAAAAACATTAGCCAAACACAATTTGCTTATGAAAAACTCTTTCCAAATGAATTAGCTAAACACAAATTGTTTTTTTTTTCAAATTACTTTTCTAAAAAGCCATTTTAAAAAAGTACTTCTTAAAAAAAATTGTTTTTAGCAGCAATGCCATCTTAATTTTTCAAAAAAAATATTTTTTTCTCAAAAAAACACTTTTGACCTCCCAACAATAATGCCAAACAGGCTGTTAGACAGAATTAAGCTAATGTTTGCGTCTTCCATGATGATCCGATTAGTATACATGGATAGGTTGTCACAATTCGAATTATAATTACTTACTACTTTGCTGTCGGAATCACTATACTTTCAAGTTATAATGTATTTTAATTAATCATCTGAATAAATAATAAAATATTTTTATTAATCTTGTTGTGTATGATTAAAATAAGAACACATATATTAAGTGGTTAATTTATTTATATAGTGAATTTTTGTGAACACATGAATCGTTTTTTCTAAAACATAAATTTAAAATATCTAAAAAAGTACTTTATCATAATTAATTTGAGAAAAAGTGAGTCCTAATACTTGAAATTCAATAATATATTTAAAATATATTTATAATTAAGAAACAAGGAAAATAAAATACATACGAATTTTATTTTTTATCTTTATCCGATAAAAAAATTGTTGCCAATAACCCTTCTCCTAAAAACAAAAGTTATGCCAAGCAAAATCTACACGAAAATACGACAATATTAAAAAATATAAAGCAAAAATCAACCGTTGAAAATTAGGTAACTGCAGATTACTAACGCTACTTTTAATTAACGCGCAAAAATGAACCGTTGGAAATTAAGTAACTGCTGATTACTAACGCTACTTCTAAAATTAGGTAACTGCGGATTAGTAACCTACTTCTAACACTATAATAAGGCGGCGGTGAGTCATATTGCGATTTCTTGGGGCTTACGAATTGAGTATTCGAAGCCCAAAAGCCTACCAAATTCCAGATACGCCTAAGGGTAGCCCAACACAATGTACTACTACTATTGTCGGTTGAGACCTTTTCAAGGTCCAGACTATGGAGAACTGAATTTCAACTCAATGTCGCTGTCACAATGGAAATTAAAGAAATTGATGTTGACTACTCAATGCTTCTTCATTGGTATTTGCCTCAGAGTTTGAGACTTTCAAGACTCTGTCAAGTATGAGTATCATAATTTATCTATCTATTTTGTCAGTTTTATTCGTTTGATTGTATCTGCTGTGTTTTTGTCCAGTTCAAAAATTGTGACTGAAAAATGGGGAAAAAGCAAATAATGTTGCCGGCGAATGAAGTAGACCTTACTGCAGTCAAATATGTGCCCGAAAAAATTGAAGGTTTTGTCTTTCATCTTTTTCGCTATGATGACATTGGCAGTATCATTTTTTTTCGCCCTGAGTTTTTTTTTTTTAATTGATTTGCAGCTCCACATTTGACGGGGTTTTGGTTCAAGTTGTTTGTTAAAGTAATGGAGGCACCTGTAATTGGTCCTTTAATTGCTAGTCATCTGAAGGAGAAGAATGGGATTACTGAGGTTTGTTTACTTGCAATTTTTTGTATCTTGATGCATAAAAAGGAGATCAAGAAATTAAAGAACGGCTGTGTTTTTATTGTCAGATTCTGAAGAATACTGTGATACCAGAGGTTCCCATGTTCATTCCCCAGTTTCCTCTTCAAGGTTCTCTATTAAGCTCTTGCTGATTATCTTTCACTCTTTTATTGATATTTTGTGTGTTCAAGTGATACCAGTTAGTTGGGATTAAGTTTTAATCATGTTTGTACATTTGCTTTAGGTCTAATGTTTTCCAGTGACACTAGTTTTTAATATTAGAGTGGGACGGGCTTAAATTAGAGCGACATAACTGATTCCGACTTGCTTGGGATTGAGTCATAATTGTTATTGTGTTATATACGGTATGTATAGTGATACATCGATTTTTCATCATGGAGTAGTAGGAAAATACTTATTCCTTTTAAATATGTCATTCCACTGAGGTGGTGCTGCTTAACCATCTTATTGTACTCCTTGTTATCTCTTTTCCCCCCTATTAGTTGGTGATAAAATATTAATCAGCTGATTTTCGGACATATAACTGGAAAGAAGAATAATATTGCCATGATTTTGTTGAAGTTAGAATTCAGGAATTAAGGTGCTTTTTCTAATGGTACTGACTTGTTTATTATGTATTTGTATTAGAGCCAGAGCCTGGTGTTGTTTGCTTAGAAGAAGATGGAAAACCTGAAGAACGGGTTGATTTAGCACTGAAGTGTCTTCCACATTATGATCCTACTTGCAGATGGAGTTCTGATTCAGGAGAACTATTCCAATTCCGCTACTGGAAAATTCGTGATTATGGATATGCTTACAGATCTAAGCTTACGACCCCATCTATGGCAAGTGACTTTTCATTCATTGTTTTATTTCGGTCATCTTTAAGACTAATAAACCTCTGTCATGCTAAAGGTTGCAGAACACTTTATCTCAGCAATGGAGGTATTTAATAGTAAGCAGCAATCAGCACCACTATTAATCTCATTTGATACCGAGGAAGTGAGAAGGCAAGCAGCAGCTTCCACTCAAAGATTTGTGGAAGGTATTTTTATTTGTTGATGTGCATAAAGTTGGATCTTGTAAGAACCTACATATGCAATTCAAAATTTGTCTTTCTTTTTTCTCTAAGCTTCCTGCAAATAAAGCTTATCTCAAATTACTCTGCCAAGTCTGCTGATTTTGTTACTAAACCGTATTCCCTTCCATCTTTTTTTGTTTTCTTTACTGATGTGGTCATGGAGGAAACCCATTGTCAATCTTGGATGGGATTTTCATTGCAGTCAAGGATGACATTGATTGCTATCCTCATCCTTCAAAGGGTATTTGTTTAACTTCATATTTCCTCTGTAAATATCTCTGCCATTTTTAGCTGAACATTTTTCCCCGTAAAAAAGTGCAGGTGGTTCTAAATGGTTTCATGAGGTTCGCCAGGTAAAGGCAGATGGGGTTTCTGTGTCAAGATTACGAAACAGTGGTGCAATTTTAGTAGGAAAGACAAATATGCATGAGTTTGGTATGGGCACAACAGGAAATAATCCAAATTACGGGTAAACTTGTTTCCTTGAACCTACAAATTGTTGGAAAAATGATTTCCAACACAAATAGCAAACATGACTATTTTTTTTTAAAGATATATGCTAAATATTGGCTTTGTGAATGTTGAAGAAGGATTTCACATTTAACAGGAGTATGCTAAAGACGTCCCTCAAAAGAATACTTTTTTTGATTTCTCTATCTTCCTTTCTGTTTCAATTTTGATCTTTCCGTGACTGAGTATTGGATGTTCTGTAGCAGTCATTTATGGCTCCACGTTTGCCAACATAGCATAAGGTTCACCAGAGTGGTTTATTCCTAGTTCATTCTTCTTGATCAAGAGAGGTTGTTGGGTGGTGTTTTTTTGGCTGTTATGTGATCATTGCCACATTTAACTGCAGAATAGTAATACTTTTGTTTCCCTACATCTCTTTTGAATGATGATTATTTACTTAAGTTACATATTTCAACATGTCTAATAAAAATTGTTGTCCAGTCCAGTTATTACATCTTTGTAGTCTTTTTCCTTTGGTTGATTGACTGAGAGTCTTGCTTGAGTTATATTTGATAAGCCACTCATACAGACCGCTTTAGATATCTTTCCCTTGTTCTCGGAATACAATTTTTTTAAGCGTATCTGGGAACTATTGTTTCTTGGGTATCTTTAGGTTGAGTGTATATTTTACCTTTCACAGCAGTAATGAGCATTTTCCTATGGCAGTACACCTGGAAATCCGCATAATCCAAAAAGGTACACAGGTGGTTCTTCCTCAGGTTCAGCTGCAATTGTTGCTTCTGGATTGTGCTCAGCAGCATTGGGAACAGATGGTGGAGGTTGTATGACATATTGGGCGTAGTGAATTAGTAATTTGTTTTAAAATGGTTATAGATTTTCAAGATTCACTCATTTGAAGTCCAGGATCAGTACGAATTCCTGCTTCTCTTTGCGGGGTTGTGGGCTTGAAAACAACATTTGGACGGACTGACCTGACAGGGTAAGTTCATGAATGTCAGGTCAATGTGCATCTATACCTTAATGCTTATGAATTTTATTGTTCCCTTGAGGAAAACTTTCTGTCTGCTGTCAAAGCTATGATCTTCTGCCTCATACAACTTGCCTCCCTCGTACTCTAGCCTAAAAATTGTTCTTTTATTTAGTTATCCCTATTTTCAGGATTCTTAAAGTCTCTATGTTAACATGTAGTCTTCAATATCTGTAAAGGGCATTTTTCATTTCGCTTGTGGATAAGTGAAACAATTATTATAAACCTAAAACTGTGAGTAAGGCATGAAATCAAGTATATTTTTTCTGGGCCATAGTTAAACTCAAAAGCATTATTTCCCAGGCACTTCATGGTATGAGAAATAAGGTAGCTTTGTAGAGAAGTGAAGCCTTTACTGCAGTAGTTTATAACTCTATTCTGCACATTGCTTAGAAATGTAATCAAAGAAGAGCCCTATACGCTTTCTACACACACACTACTTACATAATCCATACCGTGATAGGACAGCAAAGGAGACACTGAGTACATGCACTACTTACATCTTGCAGATTAATAAATAATTCAGGATTAAGGTATCGGTGAAAAAAAGAAAGGTTTCTGGTTTTCTGTTCTTTCATTACAGAATCCAAAAACAAGAAAATGCCAATGAACTTCATGTCCTGTGAATGCAGTTTGAGTGCGCACAGAAGCAAGCTAATTTTTGCTTACAAATTTTGGTCAGATGACTTTTTTTTGTATGCATGAACATGGAGAGTGATGTTTCATCTAGTCATGTCCAAGAAGCTAGATGCTAAAAAAAAATATTAAGTTCATTTCATTTTGTGATATGTTTCATTTTGGCCATTGTCAATAATATTAGAATGAACTCCCATACACTTGCAGAATTTGGAAATCGAAAAAAGTGGCAAATATTTGAAATTTGATCAGAAGTACGTGATAATATTTAGGTTATTTAACTCTATCAGGCATATTTTATAAACATTTTCAATGATTGTGATTGCATGTTGCAAGGGTAGATATGTGTATAATTTTGTCCATCTCTGTTCTTTTCTCAGGTCACTGTGGGAAGCAGGAACTGTCACAATTATTGGACCCATCACAGCTACAGTTGAGGATGCCATACTTGTGTTAGTAATTGGGTTTAACTGCCAATTTCCTTACAAACAAATAGTCAATTGTGGTCATGAAAATCTCTGATATTCATCTTACTGTGTACAGTCAAACCATGGATTTTTTTTTATTTACCTCTTTGACTTGCTTACATATGCACCTAAAATTATTTTGGTGTTGCACTGTTACACTCTGCATCAATTTTATTTACCTTTATGTGAGCTGAAACAATGGTGAAGAAGATACAACAAGAACAACATTTGCAGTACAGTCCCACAAATGGGGTCCAGGCTGGGGAGTACGCAGACCTTGTAAAGATAGATCAATTAGGTTGTATATATATTTTTTAACAAATAGGTTGTATGTTTGGGGATCTTTTTGTTAAATTTGGTCCCAGCTATCTTGATCATGGTGATAACCAGTCTTATGGTTGATATGTGTTGATTATTGCTATTTCCTACAACTTTTCAGGTATGCAGCAATCTCGGGATCCTCTCCAGCTGATCGAATTCGGCTGAATTCTGTAATCACACATTAAGTGTACTTTTGCTAAATTTCAAGATATTGTTCTGCTTGAGGGTTCAGTTTTAACCTTTTTTTTTTTCCTTTCATTCGTGTAAATACTTTAGTTAATATTAGTAAATAGAGTATCAAATCATTTTTCAACGTCGAGTTTGATCATCTGTGATACTGAAGTATGTTGGTTACCATAATAACTCAGTTTGGGGTATTTTTCTTCAGAGACCTGTTCTGATCCTGGTTCAGTTTGGGGGATGCTTCTTCCGCTGAATGTCCCATTGTTCCTGTTTTTATACATTCTGCAGTATTCACTCTACTTGTATCATATAAGATTATAGAAGACTATTTTAGTTAAATTGCTGGAAAAAAATTGTGACATTTCCCTGTCCATTATAATGGATTTGATATATCTAAACAAGACCAATCTTAAGCATAGGATTAAGTTGATCCTATACTTGTACTGGAGACTGTTGAAATCGGTTCAATGCCAAATGAGTTCTTTTCATTGGATTAAAAAGTTGTATTCTGCATTAAGCATGCTGTTTTCTACTCACATTATTATTGATTGATTTTTCATTTTGCAGTCCATCCCTTGTTTACCAGATTTATCTTCCAGTGAGAGTTCAAATATCTTGGGATCACTTACCTTGGGAAAGTATACAAAGGTGTTGCACTTCTGTTCTCTTAAGGTTGTTGGTGATTTTAACCTTCTTGGTTGAGCTTTGGCTGATATGAGACATGCTTTACAGTGGTTTAACGATGTTAGCTCGACCGACATATCTGATAAGTGTGAAGATGTCCTAAACCAACTATTTCATCTGTATGGGTGCAAAGTAAGTCCATAGTACTCTTTATTATGTATGTGATCAATTCTGTCAGACTCATGCTTTTTACATCAAGATTATTGTCTATTTCAGAAGACTTTATGTTTAAAGTTCAGGTTCACTTTTCTGGATTTAATTTTGTTTATTCTATTTTTCTTGCTTAACTCTTTGCAATCAAGACAACAGAGATTGTCATACCGGAGCTTCGTGAGCTGCGCACAGCCCATACTGTTACTTTTGGATCTGAATCACTGTGCTTACTGAATCCTGATTGCGAGGCTGGGTGCATTTATTTTCCATCATGCTATTAGTACGACTGCTTGGTATGTTGTTGTTTGGACTAATATAGAATTTCTTTTATTTTATGTAGGAAAGGAGTTAGATTGACTAATGATACTCGCACAAATCTGGCACTTTTCAGATCATTTGCAGCATCTGACTATATATCTGCCCAGTGCCTTAGGTAAAGAATTAGTTACATACATGTCGAAACAATTTGTTCAACTATTGTTTGTTAAAGTATCAAATTAGGGATGTGAAAGCTGCTGCAAGTGTATTGTGGATCATTACATTTGGTTCGACATTTAGTAGGCATTCCTAGCTTTAACCACATCAGCGATTTTAGGTTTACTTCACTATAAGCTTATTATGTGTAAAATCTTAGAAAGTTACCTGATATTAAATTTTCAATTGGAGGAAAGATATGCTCATAGCTTGTGCACGGAAACAAATTTATACTCCAATAGAAGAGCTTTCAGAATCCATGTTCTTGTCATTAATTGCATGGTTTCTTTACTCCATAGTTACTTTGCGTATCTGAAGTGTCATTTAATTATTCTTTTTGTCGATGTTTTGGAAAAATGTCAAGTGCCAAATGTACTACTATGTTTTATCTAAATGTTAAAAGATTTCAGTCTTGCTATGGAATTGCATTTAGAAATATGATGAAGTCTATTCAATTTATTTCAGCTTTCCTGTGTCTCTTATTGCAGGCGAAGGATAATGTACTACCACATGGGGATTTTCAAGAAAGTAGATGTCATTGTAACACCTACCACTGGGTAAACTAATTTCTGTTAACTATTTTCCTTATCTTTTAGTTGATGGAAGTTTCAGGAAGTTGGTTTCAGAAATAGTGATGTAAAAAGAGAAGTAGAATTTTCTGAAGTCCTCTCGCGATATTTGACATAAGATTGTACTTCAATGGAAGTCAAAATTTTAGATGATTGGTGCAAAATAGGAACTATATGTTTCTTTTTACTTCACATGGATACTGCTTAATCAGTGAATGACTCAATAAGAGTATTAAGGATTAGGATATTTCTCATGTCTTTGAAGTTGTCCCCATAATTTAGCTTGACGATTGAAGTCGCATTTGTCTGATGTTATGATCCACAGAGGATTTCCATTGAATACCTCACTCACGAAGTTTACACATCAAATGGAAATGTATATGTTCATATAGAATGACCTATACTAAGGCTTTTCTACTATATCGCAGAATTTTAATTTTTTCCCAAGTAAATTACATCTTTCTTTGTTTTCAACAGAAGTAGATGGATCAATGGTTTTTGTATGTTGTCATTTATTTCAATCTGTCTGTGGACCCACATACACTGAAATCCATAAATTTCTATTTTTACTTTTTTCCCAGAATGACAGCCCCAGAAATTCCAGAAAGTGCTCTTGCAGTTGGAGAGACAAATTTGCAAGTTGTAGGTAGGTTAACATCTGTTTCTATTTTTAAAAAAATTATCATTTACTAATAAAAAAAACATCATTTTATTACTATGTAGTAGTCATTAATAGTCCCTGGATATATTAAGTATGAGAATGCTATGCTATTTCATGAAATATTTGATGTTTGACTGGTTGGTAGATTCAGAAATTTGATTTTTGTATGCATTGAAGACAGATTGTACTTTGGTATTTAAACTCCCGAAGCGTTCTATCTCAAAATATTATCAATTCTACAACAGTTCTTTTTGTTGTTATGATGAGCACTTCATGGTGATCTAACTCTATTTAGACTACTTATTTCATTTGCTATTCTTTTCAGCAAGTCTAATGCAATTTGCTATGACAGCAAATGTTCTTGGACTTCCGGCAATTTCTGTCCCTGTAAGTGATATTCATCTATTTCCTCTTAGGCAGTAATCTGAGAGTAAATCTCATAAAAGGATATGGAATAGAAGGACAAGAACCTGCATGTTGATAATATACAAACAATGCTCCTATTCTAAGCATTTCAAGGACCTGCTCACCTTTCCAATTAATATTTCCAATTAATGTTGATAATAAAAATGAATGACTGAACGCTATCTCTCTTCACAACTTTCTCCATTTGTATTTGCACAATCTCTGTTCCCTTTAAAACTAAGATGTCTCTTTGATTGATGGCTACCACCATAGGATTCAAAATTATTCTAAAACTCATGGATGCCAAATATCAATCAACATCATGTGTTTAAAATTTATTATTGATATACTTTTCTTTTCTTTTCATGCTTAGATTGGTCATGATAAGGAAGGACTTCCAATAGGCTTGCAACTTATTGGTCGTCCGTGGTGTGAAGCTTCAATCTTGCGTTTAGCTGCTGCAATAGAGGTATTCTCCTCCACCCCTTCCACCACCCGTCCCCAACTAACAAAGTTACGAACTGCTAAAACGTTCAAACAAGTATTGACAGGAGATTTGACTTGTTCTTTCAGGAAATCTCTGCAGAGTATAGGAAGAAGCAGGGGCGAATTTATGTATGTTTTTTGGGTCACCCGAACCCGTGGTCATCTGACTAAACTCGATATATTACTTCTATAATTATTAAAGAATATATTAAATTAAAACTTGTTGAACCCGTTCTCAAGATGGCTGGATGGTTCACTGGTACAACTGCAAGATTTCAACACAAAGGTTGCAGGTTCGATCCGAGGCAGCCCCAATTCGCTTCAATTTATTTTTACTAACTAAAAACACGTTTTTCATTAAAAAAAAAAAAGCTAAATTAATTTTTATGTATTGCTCGCTTAGTTATTGTTATTATAAATTTTTTATCTTATCTTTAAAGCAATGGTGCACCCGTTTTCTTGAAATCCTGGATTCGCCTCTGGGAAGAAGCCAGTGGAGTTCTATGACATCTTGAAAGGGAAGTCTAATTTTAACAGTTTCCATGACTGACTACACTGAAAGAAAGCGAGGAATTGACAGGAATAAGTTTTAAGGCCAAACAAGATTTTATCACAAAAATAACTTAAGAGGACGAATGGAACAAGAGCTGAAGAATACTCGACATAAAAAAAAAAACTGATGGTTTGTGTAGGAAAAATTGATTCCACTTCTTGAATAGCCACTGATTGGCACATTTATTTCCACTTAATAGTCATTAATTGGCCATTACTGCTAATTCAGATATTAAAGTGAGAAACCAAGACAAAAAAATATATATTTTTTTTCTCATTTTCTTCAGTGCTGGGTTTTTGTTTTTAGTTTACAAGAAAAGACTGTTGGATTTCGGAATTTATCTTATACTCTCTCCGTCCAACAATACTTGTCCACTATATTAAAAATAGATGTCCAACAATATTTATCCACTTTATGAAATTCATGAATAATTTTACACTTTGTTTCTAATTTATCCTTACCATTAATTATAGTCATTTTTTTATTACATTTTTCAAGACATTGTATTTATTATATTCAAAGAGTGATATAGTAAAATTATCCTTTATTTATAGTTTCTCAAGGGATGTGTCAAGTCAATAGTGAACAATTATTATTGGAGAGAATTGGAGAGAGTAGCTGAAATGTGAACAGATGTCTCAAGTTTTCGAAAATGTACAATCACTTTCCTATTTCTTCTTTGGACTCTGTCTCTCTTGAACTTCCTTCTTAATTTTGTCTCCCTTAGAAATCACAACTGAATTTAAAAAAAAAAAAAACTAACAGTAAGAGAAAATGGCCAAATGCCCCTTAAGCTATGACCGAATTTTCAACTACACACCTATTCTTTACGGGAGTCCTATCACCCCCTATGCTGTTTAAAATTGAGATTTTTACCCCCTTAAAAAGTGACAACCACATTTATATTGACAGGTGATGTGCACGCGTTTGACAGCTGGAAATATTATTGAAAACTTTTTTTTTTCTCTTTTTAATTTATTATTCTAAAAACTATGTTGAAGGTCAAAAGGTTGAAATTTGCAGATTTGTGTCTTAGATCTTCATATATTGAAACTTATTTTATTATAATGTTGATTGCTAATTGTTTGAAGCTGAAAACATTGGGTTGATTGAGTTTATATATAGCTGCGATTTTTGGATTTGAAGAATGTCAGAACTCCATAAAAATCGACAAGCATTCATATGAATTTTGTGAATCTATATTCTTAAATTAGGAGAAACTAAGTTCGTCGATGGTTTGAAGAATTTCGTATGGCTGAAAATCGAAGCTAAAGGATGAAACTTTGAAGCACAACTTGAAATCACCATTAAAGTTAGTTTATAAGCTTGAGTTCTAATTTTGACTTACCACAGATGAACTCCGTTTTGAATAGGTAATATAAATCGAAAGAGTCGAAATGTTGAGATAAGCTTAAATCTAAAATTTGAGGCAATTTGGAGAAGATTTAGGATGGTTTTGCATCAATTTTTTGTAGTACAAAGAAGATGAAGAACATGAATTGCATTTTTTCAGATTTACGAGAAAATTACAAGTTGCTAAATCAGTTGAGGAGTATTATTTGAAGCTGAAATAAAATTGATCCATTGAATTGATTGTCTGAAACATAAAGAAAAATCTTTAAACCGCCATAGATCGAAACTAGCTTCAAACCGGAGAAAATTCAAATCCCAAAAATTGCAAGCGCATACAAAAATTTTCGTGGGTCTTTTGGGTATTGAATATAGGATAAAAAATTTTCCTTGTATTGAAAGTTTAATCGAAGACAATAAGTTGAGTGTCACTATATTAAGCTTAAATTTGTTTGCTTTGAAAGATTTTGAGTCCGTAGTTCCTGATTGTGGAGAAAAGGGATGGAATTATTATCTACGATTTGTGGTATATTGATTAATATAATAAGGTTCCCATATAATAATGACGGTGGTTTCAAAATGGTGAGAGGTGGTGTAATTTGGTGGTTGCCATTGATGCTCTACTAAGTTGCTATGGAGAAGAAATCAAATTAGAAGTAGAACCAAATAAGAAAAATAATTAAAAATAACTAAAATGCATATATTTATGAAAAAATATTAAAAGTAAAATTTTAATATTTATTTTTTTATCTTCACTCTCTCCAGGAGAGTGCAATATACTCACTTTGCCATGTAGGCATCTGGGGTGGTAATAATTTTAGTTTTAAACAATTTAGGGGGGTGATAAGACTCCCGTGAAGAATGAGTGTGTAGTTGAGAATCCGGTCATAGCTTAAGGGGGCATTTGACCATTTTCTCCTAACAGTAATGCCAAAATATTAATAAAAAAGAAACGGAAAAGGGCAAAAAATATCCCTGTACTATTCAAAAAGGTTTAAAAATACCCCTTATCCACCTATTGGGTTAAAAATACCCCTCAGTCAACCTTTTTGGTCCACTATTACCCTTTATATTAACACCCTTATATTTTTTAATTATTATTATTAATTATTACGTGGCGTCTTTCTATTGGTTAAAATAAATTTCAACAACCCACCAAACTTTTCCCGACCCGACCCATATTGATATCCCTAACCCAAACCCAATTAAAAAGATCCATCATAAATAAAAAAATTGAATCATCTCCTCTACCCTAAGCCTAATAACCTATTTTTCTTCATTTCCTCTTATTAACCAATTTCAAGATCAATTTCACCTAAAATGGCTTAGATTTTCAGTGCAATACTTTGTTGAAGTTGAGGGATTCAAGTTGGAGCATTGATTTTTGAAGTCTTCTCTCTTCCAAGTAGGTTGTTTTTTCATTTTCATGGCTTAGGATTTCTGAAATTTTCATGTAGTGTTACTCTAGAATATTTTGAATGCTTTTACGTCTTTCTTTACTTTGTTCTTGACTTTTAGTGGCCCTTTTCCGTTCTTTGAATGATGTTGATGGGTCCCTTTTCTTGTTTTTTTTCATGTACTCTTTTTGAAGAATGATTGAGAAGGTCGATTTGGTGTTTAACTATGGAGGCAAGTGGGTGTTGAAACCTGAAGTGATGTATCTTAAAAAGTTAAAGCACATTATGCAAGATTTTAATGCGGATTTACTATCTTACATAGATATTTGCGCAGAGTATACTGAAAAGTTAGGTTTCAGTAAGGCGAAGCAGGTACTAGTAAATGGGCCTTCTGGTACATACTTTCTGATTGGAATGATACATGTATTATAGCACTACAATCTTTACTGTTTACCGAGTTCAGTGAGCTTCAACTATATGCTGTGGATGAGAATGAATTATTTGTTCCATCTCCTAGCATTATATCATTGCAACCCTTATTGTCTAACCAGGTCAGTGGGCTTCAATTATATGTTATAGATGAAGGTGAACTACCTGTCTCTACTCCTAACATCATTGATCAAAATGAGCGTCATAATATTGCGGTAGATATTGGAACAGATTGTGATTCATCTGATGAGGAGAAGAATGTTGGACTTAACTCTAGTGATCGTGACAATGAAGGATTAGAACTCTTTAGAAAGGAAAGAACTCAAGATGTTAATGAAAAGCTTGACAAGTTTTTACTCTTGGAAAAAGCCATGAGTTTTAAAGATTTGTTTGAAGCTAAAAGGGTTATGGGATTCTATGCAGTTGCTAATAAGGTTGGTCTTAAAGTAAAACAATCAGACACTACTAGACTTAGATATGTATGTGATACGGGATGCCTTTTTGTGTGCTTGATATCTAAGGATAATAAAGATCAAGGATTTAAAATCAAGACTTTGGAGACAAAACATAAATGTGATCCAACATTTCATAATAGAAGAGCTACTCCCGATGTTTTAGCACATTATTTCAAGAACAAAGTCCAAAATGATCCTAAATACAAGATCAAACAAATGAGGGTGGACGTGGATCAGAAATTTAAACTGAATATTAGTTATTCTAAGATGAAGAGAGTAAAGAAACTTGTCTTAGAGGAATTAGAGGGTAGCTTCATTGATGATTTCAATAGGTTAGAGGCTTATGCTCAAGAATTGAGGGATAGTAATCACAATGCAGATGTGGTTATAAACATATCAAAAAATGCTTTGACAGAAGGAAAAAGGAGATTTTTGAGAATGTATGTGTGCTTTCAAGCTTTGAAAAGTGGTTGGAAAGCAGGATTGAGGCCTCTAATAGGTTTGGATGGCACCTTTTTGAAAGGAAAATGTAAGGGAATTTCACTGGTTGCTATGGCACAAGATTCAACAAAACACTTTTATCCACTTGCTTGGGCCGTGGTGGATAAAGAAACAAATAGAACTTGGAAGTGGTTTATGGAGTTGTTGAGATCTTCTTTAGAGTTGAGGGAGGGTGAAGGAGTTACATTTATATTAGACATGCAAAAGGTTATAAATTCTCAACTTAATTTACATTTGTGTTGTAAGTTTTTTTTTTAATTACTAATCTTATCTTATTTACTTAACTGTTTGGATATTATAGGGGTTGATTGGTACTGTTGATTATGTACTTCCTAAATCACATCACAGATGGTGTGCTAGACATATAGAAGCTAACTGGAGTAAGAACTGGAGGGGTGTACTAATGAAAAAATTAATGTGGTGGTGTGCTTGGAGCACTTATGAAGAAGAGTTCAATGACCAATTGACAACTTTAGGGACTGTTTCTGAAATGGCTGCCAAAGAACTAATAGGCTACCCACCCCAAAAATGGTGTAGAGCTTATTTTGACACCAAATGCAAAAATCAAATGGCTGACAACAACTTTACAGAATCATTCAATAAATGGATTTTAGAGGCAAGACACAAACCAATTATCAAGATGTTGGAAGAGATAAGAGTCAAGGTATTTAACTATTACTTTGTCTTTGATAACATTTTTTTCATTATTAGAGTTTTTGTCAGTTATATTACTATCAATTTTCTGTATTTATAACATTGATGTGTATAAAATTGTAAGCACAACTTTAACTTCTTTCTCCGACTTCTGCTTCACTGTGCATTTTTTTCTTTTTCCAGTATTGTGTCACAAACTTAGAAAACATCTCAAGAAATTTTTTTCACATCATTGCTATCTTGTTTTGGTTGTCATTTACATTAGCTAGTGGAAAGTAGATAGCTGGTTGTTAATTATGGATTTTTCGTTGTTTGAAAGGTAATGAAATTACTGAAAGATCGTGAGAAAGAATGTAGGAATTGGAGAGATGAAATCAGTCCATATGCCAAGGATTTGCTGACTGATTACAGAGAAATAGCACAAGGGTGTAAAATTCATTTTAATGGAGACTTTGGATATGAAGTGCATGAAGGTGAAGACAAGCATACCATCAATCTTCAATTAAAGAGGTGCACATGCAGGGTATGGGATTTGATAGGAATACCATGTTCCCATGCCATCAAAGCTTTGATTTACCAGAAAAAAATTCCGATGAGCGAGGTGCATTGGTGGTATTCAAAGGAAGCTTACATGTTAGTTTATATGCATAAACTACAACCAGTTAGAGGTGAAAAATACTGGAAAGTGAAACCAGAACATGTAATGGAACCACCAGAAATATATAAAATGGTTGGTAGACCAAAGTTGAAAAGAAAGAGAGAGAAGGACGAGGCAAGAAAGAGAGAGGGGGCTTGGTCATCTTCAAGAAAAGAACTTTTAATGACATGTGGATATTGTTGTAATAGAGGTCACAACATCAGAACTTGTCCTTTGGTAAAATATTGTTACTTTTGAATGCTTATAAACTGAAACATTCTTAATTTTATTGCTTATTTGATTTGGTGAAATATTCATGGTTGTTTTCGCAGGTGAGTGAGAAGCTAAAGAATATGGGTGAAGAATCTTCCCAAAAAGTGCAAGATGTGACCTTAACAACAGCACATGAGAGTCAAACTTCTGAACAAGAACAACAATTTGGTCAACCTTCAACCATTGGTGATGATGAATGGGAAGGTGAAGAGGAAGATGAAGATGAAGACGGCCAGCCAATTTTAAGGCCGAAGGTGGTATCTGAAGAAAGGACTAGGCTTCAACAAAAAAAATTACAACGAAGACCAACTGGTACTAGAAAAATTAACTTCAAGGGAGATGAATTTGGTGTCGTGGAGCTTACCAATCTGCCTTATTCACCAAAGAAAGTTACCTGGAAAGGCAAGGCAATAACGACCTTAAACCAATTGGTTGCAGAGAAGGAAAAAAAAGTTGGTAAATTGAAGACTAAGAAGGCAATATTAGAGAAGAAATGACCAACGTTTAGAAAACGTCATATTTTTGCGGTGACTAATTCAAGAATTTGCTAATTTTGTATTGATTCATCCTTAATTATTTTTGTTGTGCTCAACATAGGGTGAAGTACATTGTGAATTTGTGGATGAAACACGTCTTGCATATTTCAGCTTACTTTTGTATGAACAGAATATTCAGAAATGTATTGCAATGGCTATATATTGTTAATGTGCACCATTTACTACCCCTCATAGCTTATATCATAGTTTGTTGGTTAATACATGTGTAACTTTAATAAGTTTAACTAAAACACTTCTATTAACTTATTCAGGTACTTCAAAAGTGCTTAAAATTATTTTAGCTTAAAAACACTTAAAATAAGTCAATTTTATTGTGTCATTGATACAAATTAGAATTTGTCAATATGTTGGTTAATTTGAAAAGATGAATAGTTGATTGCAGAAACATACCAGGCCAGCCAGATCAAGAATACTTCTAAAGCACCACAATAGATACTACACAATGCTGCCACAAAATGACTTTACACTTTCGGAAAAATAAAATTTAAGTTTCAAAGCTATTCTTATAGTTGTTAAACATGAGAAATTCACCAAACTATAAAATTGTAAAAGCATTGAAGAATAACAAATCTATGAAATTAGAATAAAAATAGCTTCAAATCTAACACCTAAACTCAATCAAACAGTACCTAAATTCTACCAAAAACTACACAAAAGCTATAAAGAAAAAACAGCAGCAAGAAGTCAACTAAAGTGCATACACCATTATGAGATAAAAAAACTGATCCAAAAATGAACACAAAATTGATCCTAATTCACTTCATTAGCAATGAAATACATTACAATGAAGCTTGCGAACTAAACACAATACCAACAATAATAGAAATTACAATTAAGAACATTACACTAACTAGACACCATCAACAATTTTTCATCTCACAAACTTATCTAGAGAAAAGTAACAAAACAACAACTTCAAGACATCATCTTCGAAGAAAAAAAAACCCCATGACCATAGCACAATGTTCCTCCATCGCGAACTCCAAATTTGAAACTTTCTCCTCAAGGTAGATACATAATACAAATTTGTCAATTTAGACATATCATTCACGTCTTCCTTAACATGTTGCGTTTTTGACGAATGACATCCAATGATTTTTTTTTAATGTGAATAAACTTTGTCACATGAGATGGAAATTGATTTTTACCTTGCCATTCTCAATAACGACAAGCATTTGTCGTCTCATAGCGACAACAAAGCTATGACCATCGTTTTAGGCTTCGCAGCAGTAAAAAAGTTGGCAACCATTCAAGACTCTCCTACATCACGATAAGTAACAGAAGAAGATTCATATATTTGAATGAAGAGAAGAAGACTTCAAAATTCAATGCTCCAACTTGAATCCCTCAACTTCAATATCTTGTATACTCTGCGCAAATATCTATGTAAGATAGTAAATCCGCATCAAAATCTTGCATCATGTGCTTTAACTTTTTAAGATACATCACTGTGTTTCAACACCCACTTGCCTCCATAGTTAAACACCAAATCGACCTTCTCAATCATTCTTCAAAAAGAGTACATGAAAAAAAACAAGAAAAGGGACCCATCAGCATCATTCAAAGAACGGAAACGGGCCACTAAAAGTCAAGAACAAAGTAAAGAAAGACATAAAAGCATTCAAAATATTCGAGAGTAACACTACATGAAAATTTCAGAAATTCTAAGCCATGAAAACGAAAAAACGACCTACTTAGAAGAGAGAAGACTTCAAAAATCAATGCTCCAACTTGAATCCCTCAACTTCAACAAAGTATTGCACCGAAAATCTAAGCCATTTTAGGTGAAATTGATCTTGAAATTGGTTAATAAGAGGAAATGAAGAAAAATAGGTTATTAGGTTTAGGGGAGAGGAGATGATTCAATTTTTTTATTTATGATGGATTTTTTTAATTGGGTTTGGGTTAGGGATATCAATATGGGTCGGGTCGGGAAAAGTTTGGTGGGTTGTTGAAATTTATTTTAACCAATAGAAAGACGCCACGTAATAATTAATAATAATAATAATTAAAAAATATAAGGGTGTTAGTATAAAGGGTAATAGTGGACCAAAAATGTTGACTGAGGGGTATTTTTAACCCAATAGGTGGATGAGGGGTATTTTTATACCTTTTCGAATAGTACAGGGGTATTTTTGGCCCTTTTCCGAAAAGGAAATACAAAAATTAAACGTTACAGTGCAGACTAGTTTTTTTTATTTGTATTTCTTCTCACCTTATTTAATTGATTTCTCCTTCAAAATCCAACAACTTTTTTACAGTAAATCCAGTTGAAAAGTTATATTCCTAAATACTACAATTAAACAAAAAGAATCAATAACACTAAAACCGAATTGTAAATTTGAACAAAATTTACTCAATAATGATAAATTCATTTGAAAAGATCGAATACTGAAACATAGTTTAAATGTTAGCGTGTTTGTGGTTATGTTTTTTAAACTGATTCTATAATTTATTTGATAAAATTTAGTTGTATTTTGCAACTGAGTATATTAATATGTTTTATTGAATATTTTTTTGTTTTTTTATTTGAAGATTATGAATTTTAACTAGTTTAGTGTTAGTTTGCTAAAATAGCCTTGAACAGTCAGTTTTGTAGTATGTGAATAAAATTAAAAAGCATAATTATTTTAAAATCGAAATAAAAAAAAATAAGCTCCCCAAAAAAAAAAAACTGTATCATTCTAAGTTGTCCTCTTTACGCGTCAAGACATCACTCAAGAAATCGCGTCAAGAAATCATAAATGAGAAGGAAACTAACAAATTCAATCTTAATTTTATAAATTGTACAACAGTCCAACTTTCGCTTACTAACTGCCGGCGGCCGGAGACTTGACTTTACATTAATGGCAATTGGGAAAAAAGACAAGGCAATACGCATGCCGGCGGGAACATGACACCATTCCGTTACTTCGCGACGCCGTGATTTCATGCTATCTTACGCCACTGGTGCGAAAATCGCCACTCCCCAACTACCTCGCTTTCAGAAGAAGAATTAATGGCAGTCTTCCTTTGCCTTCACTCGCTTTATAAAAAGGCCTTTCAAATGCCTTAATTCAATGCGAAGACCTTTAACTTTCAGATTTCGAATTTTGAAATTGTATTTTGTTCATCTCTTTTAATTCTCATTCTCTGTCTTGCGGTAATGTTGAAATTTCGGAAATAGAACTTCAAAAACTTTTGAAGTAATATTTATGCATTTGAAAACAACAATCATACGATTAACAGCATAAATTATTTAATAAAAGACATATAAAGAAATTCTGATAAAAAAAAATTGGTTTACTTTTGAAATTTCAACTGCGACGCATACATTGATACAGAGAGAGTAGTAATTAACCAATAGATGATTTGAATGGTTTACCTATGTTATTTGTTAGAGATGGGGAAGAAGAGAGTGTGTTGCCAGCGAGTGAAGTTGACATAACGACTGTGAAGTATATAACTCAAAGAATTCAAGGTCTTACCTATCATTCAAAGTTCATTTTAAGACAGGATAGGGAGTAGTTATTATAAATCTCTGTATTGTTAACCAAGTTATTAAGTTACTGGTAGTTTCAAAAATTTTACTGTGAATTTGATCCTATGGTCTTGCAGCTCCATATCTGACTGGATTTTGGTTGAAACTATTTGTAATGTTGGCTGAAACACCAATTATTGGTTCAATGATCATGATTATCTTGAAGAAAATGAACCGAGGAGCCGAGGTCTGATTCTTAATGCATCCAGTCTTTGTTGTTCTTTATGTTGTATATTCTATGATAACTAAAAGGTCAGAAGGCAAGCCGCTGCTTCCACACAAAGATTTGAAGAAGGTACACGGGTGTAAGCTTTTTTATGGTCATATACAGACATGTATGCTATTGTGCCGCTGTATTACAAAAACATGTCAGGCCTGCTATCTGCATTTGACTTTACTCAGCTACTATTTCTTAGCGGTTAGGTTTGTGCAGGAAGTGAATTATCAATCCTTGATGGTATCTTCATAGCAGTTAAGGATGACATTGATATTATCCATATCCATCAAAGGGTATGTACTCTAGCTCTAGTCGCTAAAGCATAGTCCTTTGCCAGATTTAGTTGCATACTTAATGACTAACAGACAAGGGCGGAGGGCAGAGTGTTGGCTATGGGTTTGGTCGAACCCAATAGCTTTGGTACAAACTCTGTATTTGTCTTAAATTTTTGTTATTGAATATGCACAAATTATTAATTTAAAACTCAGTAATTTAAGAAGATTAAAAATTCTAGAACCCATAAGCTTCAAATTCTGACTTCGCCTCTGCTAACAGGTGGAACAACTTGGTTTCACGGGATTCATGAAGTGAAGAAGGATGCTGTCTGCATCTCAAGATTACGAAATTGTGGGGCAGTTTTGGTTGGAAAGACAAATATGCATGAATTGGGCCTTGGAATAACTGGAAATAATACGAATTTTTGGTGAGTTTAGCTTACAAGTTGTACACAATAGACAAGAAATTCTCGTTGTTTCATTGTATGTAAGTCATGATGCTAAAGTTCACTTAACATTTATTTAAGTCACACATTTGGTCAAATATTAAATGAAGTAGAAAACCTGGGGAATAAATTTGCCATGAAGAGAAACTTTAAAGATTTCGTAGTACTGTTTCCTTTTGAATTGTGGACTTAATTATTGCTATGTACGTGAACTCTGCCAATTTTTTAAAGATTTCTCAGAACTGTTTCCTTGTGAATTGTGGACTTAATTATTGTTATGTACGTGAATTCTGACAATTATATATAGCAATTTAACTTTCCACTCTGTTTAGGAGATGTTTTTTCATTATAAACGGCAGTATGGGTGGTGGATTTGTTTAATTAACAGGACAACCAGGAATCCACATGCTCCAGATAGGTACACAGGCGGCTCTTCCTCAGGCTCTGCAGCTATTGTAGCTTCTGGACTGTGTTCTGCTGCACTGGGAACAGATGGAGGAGGTTGTCGATGATACCATGTAACTCTGAATCATCTTATGAAATCTTTGTATGTCATGTTTGCTAAAGTTTATGCTTTACAGGTTCAGTTCGGATTCCTTCTTCCCTTTGTGGTGTGGTGGGCTTGAAGACAACATATGGAAGGATTGACATGAAAGGGTGAGCTCCTATTGCAGAAGAGTTTTGAATTTATGCGCCTCCTTTCTGATCTATCTAAACCTTGGTAGGTAGAGTTATCCGGTACTTGTGCTAGTGGGAGGTATATGTACCTAGCGAGCAAGACAGAAACTGCTCCCTACTAAGCTTCTACCCTAATTTGTGTCCTCCACACCCTCTTATCTAAGGTCATGTCATCGGTAAGCTGAAACTGCGCCATGTCCAGTCTAATCATCCTCCTCCTCTACACGATTATTGTAAATAAAAGGTTTTTTCTTGAAAGTCCTTCTATGTCAAAATGAATATTCTATTTTTTGCCTATTTGTATCAATTATATGTGCAAATATGTTACCTTTTGTCAACTTAATTGTAAATTTTCTATGCACATACTTTGTTATTTTCACGCGTTCTTTGTTTTTGCCAGGTTGATATTTCATTATGGAACAGTGGCAATTGTTGGACCTATCACAGCAAGTGTTGAGGATGCCATACTGATGTAAGTAGTAAATGGTTTTTTAATGTCCTAGAGTGTACTTGTTTTTTAAGTCCAGTGCTTATAGTTCAATAAATGGTGCTGCGATAATGCAACACGGCTTGACCATCACCACTGTGGAAGAATGTGCCGTTATGTAGCTTGTGAAAATAACTTGCCCTAGTACTTGAATTCATATAATATGCCTGTGAAGTGCTACTATCAGCAGAAGGTTTGATTGTGTTTCTCTCATTATTTCTGCATATCCGGTTCTGCTTTATTTTGCTTAAATCTACCCTCATAAATTTTTTTAGAGGGTTTTCCCCCTTTATCTTGGGGATGGGAGAGAGTGCGTTCCCTCCTCTATTTATGCTTTGAGAGATGAAAGTAGTAAATATACAAGACTCCGTCCTCCCACTATGTGAGTTAATCAATCTATCAATCAACTACTCCTTAAACTCTAACTAACCAGGATTTCTCTACTTTTTGCCTTCAATGAGCTTAAGATAAACATTTCAGAAAGCTAAGTCGTGATATCTTACTATCAGGTATGCTGCAATTTTAGGATCTTCTCCTGCTGAGAGAATTTCTTTGAAACCGGTAATTACCTCAGAAATTGCATGCTAATCATTATAATCTTAGATAGTATGATGTGTCTTTTTATTTTAATTTTTTTCATTTCCTCTTTTTCGTTAAAATGTCATAGAATACAAAGATTTTATAGAGATAAACATCTACCCTAGTTTGTCCCATATCTTAAAACCCCAGAGGAAATCTGAGGAAAGAGTTGATATACAACTTCTTAGTGTTGGTAACCCTTTGATTCTACCGTGGAGAGAAAGGCTTCTCCAGTGGTACTGCCAGTCTTTTTCTCGCCTCTGGATAAATTCTGCAGACAGAAATCCTGAAGCTATCAACTCCTGAAATACCGGGCTTATGTGAACTAAGATATTGAAGAAAGTAACTTCTGGCTGTTGTAGTAGGACCTAAACATCAGTCCTCGAGAGTACAAAGAAAGAGGTGGATTTCTAACACCTTTTTCTTGTTTAGATGATCTAGGGAGCATGATACTTCTTATTTGGATTATTCTGGGGCTGTGTTTCATATTTAAGAAGTAATTTCACCCTATGAATTTCAGAGCTGAGTTGTGCATGTATTTATTCCATTAAAGTCCTTTAGTGTTTCTTTACAATGTTTCAGGGCCTCCCTTGTTTACCAAATTTAAGTTCAAGTGAGAGCTGGTGCTCTCTGGGATCACTGTGCTTTGGGAAGTATACTGAGGTAATTGCTTTCTTGTGGAGAAGTGTCTGAAATGTAACTTTCTTGTAACAATTATATTGTTTCTTGACTTCCTTCTGCAGTGGTTCAATGATGTTTCTTCAACTGAAATATCTGAGAAGTGTGAGGATGTTCTTAATCAGCTATCAGAAAAACATGGGTGTAAAGTGAGTTTATTTCCCATATCCAATTCTTTGATGCTGTCAAGTAATCATCTTCAATCTTGCTTGCTTAGAGTTAGGGAGTCGTATGAGCCTCAATTTTGTGACTATCTATTTTCTTTGTATCTATCATTTTCCCATTTCTGTTTTATCTTAAATTGTTGTCTTTCCCTTAATTGAAGACGATAGAGATTGTAATACCAGAGTTGCATGAGATGCACAATGCACATATTGTTTCTATTGGCTCTGAAGTACTATCTCAGCTGAATCCTTACGTTGAAGATGGGTATGTCTACCTTACTGAGCAGGTCTTTCATGTGCTTGAGCTGGCTTGTCTGTGGCAGTACATGACATGATGGCATTATTCATGTTCTTCTTGATGAATACATTGCAGCTCTGCATTTATATAATAATCTGTTCTTGACCTGATTTCCAGGAAATCAGCGAGATTAACAAATGACACTCGGATAAATCGGCACTATTTCGCTCATTTACAGCGTCGGATTATGTTGTTGCTCAGTGTCTAAGGTAGGGGATGATTTAGCAAATTCTGAATTTGATATGCACTGGAAATTTAGTGGCAACTAAAGATTTATTTGAACTGAGATGGGCATAGCTTGATCATTTGTTACTTGCTTTGGAAGTCTCTGACAATGTTTCTGTTCTTTCGGGTAATGGCTGCATAAATACAACAAGAACTTACCCAGTGTGATTCCACAAGTGAGGTCTAGGGAGAGTAAGATGTATGCAGGCCTTACCCTACCTTTTGTAGGGTAGAGAAGTTGTTTCCGGTTGCATAAATAAAGAGAAAAATCTGGTCAAGGACACAAGATTCTCATCACCATTGACCGCTTGTATCCAGTGAGAATGAAGTTAGATCTTTTGGGTATTACCTTTTTTGGATCCATATGTTAGGTTACTACTCATAGATTTTCTCAAGAAAAATCACAATCTCTTTTACGTAAGAAAGTGACTATTAGTCTTCCTATTTTTCTTTTTCATGATTGGTGTTGGGCTTAATACTATGTGTTAACAATCATTACTATGTGTTAACAATCATTACTATGTGTTAACAATCATCTAGATAGGTTTCATTTCTTTTCGTAAGAATGTAGGTAGGATTAAAAAAAAAAAAGGCAGTAGCTTTATGCTCTAAGATTTTGGTTGCTGTGTTGTTCTCTCTAATCTTGTTTATTCTCTCTTGTATCATATACTAATGAAAGTATGCATTCCAATAATTCTTGGTATTTTATTCAACTAACAATAAGTTATTAGATATAATCTCTCTAATTCTTTCAGGCGAAGGTTAATGTATTACCACATGGAGATTTTCAAGAAGGTGGATATCATTGTGACACCTACTACTGCGTATGTACTAACCACATTCTTATCTTTTGGTGATAGTGCACGAAGTTTGCTTTTGCTTTCTTGGTAAAGAACACTTTATTATTCACTTGAATGACCATCTATGAAATGTTTTACGCATCTCTTCATGTGCATGCACCTAATCTGTAATGCTAGTAAATAGCATTACTTCTCTCACGATTCCAATTAAATTATTGAATTTGGTCAGTGATGAAGCATGAATAAGATTTTTCTTTAACTGGAGCAACAAGAAGATGATAGTTGGAGATTGATTACTTTGATGATGTTAAATCTAGATATCTAACCTTTAAAATGTTGTGTGTATACTCATCAAAGTTAATATCTTTGAAAAGTATACATATATGTGAAAATTAACAGGTTTGTTCATTATTTTCTTCTGCTGGAATATGAATATCTGTGAAACCATCTTCAGCTAACAATTGTTTTCCCAATTCTTCAGCATGACGGCACCCATAATATCACCAACTGCTCTTACAGTTGGAGAGACCAATATGCCCATAACAGGTATGTTGTTATGATATACTTCATGTGTTTGGGAGATGCTGCCATCTGCTTGATGTCTAACCGAGTCTGAAAAGATTGATCATATGAGCGCTATAGAGTGGTTGCACACACTGTCTTTTGTCTTCGACTTGGTATACCCCAGACTCCCAAACCTTCCCTCCCTCCCCGGGACAACAGTGATTCATCCACTTTTCCCTTGGTTATTCGAACTCCAAAAATTTTGGTTGGAAATGAGATGCTTTTACAAGTGGAGTAACTTCTCGTGTTGTTGCACATACTGATTTAAGAAGGATGGTCCTCTTTTTAAAAATATTCTTTACTGTGGTAACTGGTCCCTGTGTGAATTTTTAAAACTATAGTTAGCTGCAAACTACTTATGCATTATCCTCCTTTTTTTTTTATGAACTACTTTATTATTTTAGATAGGTACTACTTTACTGTTTACAATCTTATATTAGTTTTTGTCCTCACACGCAGAAAATCTTATGCGGTTCGTATTAGCAGGAAATCTTCTGGGCTTTCCTGCAATTTCTGTCCCTGTAAGCATAGCATCTTTATCCTATGTACTTGGGAATCTAGACTAACTGCAGATTGAGTAAAAATAACTTGTCGGAATATTTAAAATATCGGGAGGCAAACTAAATTGTATACACGGTCTAGATACCCTATATGTTAAAAGATTACTGCATTATCTGCTCTCATCTCTTTTTAAACGTCTACACAAAAAATTGCCTAGTTTAGTTGAAGCCTATGTCCTGGAAAGTTTGAGCGGGAAATAAAATTGCATTACAAAAGGCTTCTCCGTAACATTTTCAAAACTATCAACTATAAAAACACAATTGTTAATACTAATTATGACGGTACCCAATAATATATCCATCTGTTTTAAAATTTTGTTGGAATGTTGTATGTCAGGTTGGTTATGACAAGCAAGGACTTCCCATAGGCATGCAGCTCATTGGTCGTCCATGGTGCGAATCATCCATTTTGCGCTTGGCAGCTGCCATAGAGGTATGGCTACCCTTCCAACAAATGAGTCACTTGCCATTTTCTTGAAAAAAAAGACACCTTACTTTGGAACAGTAACAGTTAGAAATGCCAAAATTAAACACATGAAAATATGACCCTTCCAACACACTCTGAGTTAATGACCTGTCTATTTATTAACTTGCTTTAATAATTGAGTCTATTTTGACCCGCTCAAATTCAATCCAACTCACTTATTCGACACCCCTAGTAACAGTCAATGTGTTGCTTTTCTCAGGAAACTTGTGCTGGGCCTAAGAAGAAGCCGGTGCAGTTTTATGATATTTTGAAAGGGAACCTGATGTCGCTTTGAGCTTATACACCATGGTGGCGCTTCTCAGACTCAGACGTTGGTGGTTTGAGAATGCTTAAAACAGTGTAATTGTGGTTCATCTTCTGTAATCTTGAATTATACCTTTCCTCGTTCAATAAAAAGTTGTCAAAGTTTGTATTTCCTTGGGTGATTTGGTAGGGTGTATAAAAATAGTAATAAAATGGTGTATCAGTAATGCTATGATTAATTATATTAATATTAGATATGTTGAGATTCTTTCTTATTCACTTTTTGGTTTAGTGTACTAAAAATATCGGCATTGCATAATTATCCATAGACTTCGAGAGCAGCTCTATGTTTAACCATGATTATCCATATATAATAAACCTCATACCACTAATGTCATTGTTTGTTATGTATAAGAATAGTACTACTAAATATGATGTATAAATAATACAAATATTAGTTATTCATAAGTTGAAAATACTACCAAACAAGAGATAAATTAATATTAAAATTACTACCAACAACTAATACGTCCTACTAAATTGACCCTTAATACTTAAATAGTCGTCTTGTAGTCGAGCTATATTAGATCAACTTTGGAAGAAAGAAAGAAAAAGAGAACGTACATGAAAACACACCAAATAATCGTAATCCCATATTAAAATCACGACTCTCAATAATACACTTAAAAATAAGTTAATTCAAACACACTTAGAACTTGTTTGACATTACTACTAAAAGTAAGTTATTTTTAGGACTTTTAAAAAATGACTTTTTAGAAAAGTGCATTTTAAAAAAAAACACAATTTGTGTTTGACTAGTTCATTTGAAAAGTGTTTTTCACAAGTAAATTGCGTTTGACTAATTATTTGCAAAAAGTGATTTTAAGAGTTAAATTACAAAAAATGACAACTATTAATGTACTTCTAAATATGTATATAGATATTTTAGTCTTGAGAAAAAATAATTTTTTGTTTCTGTTTCTGTTTTTTTTTTAAAAAAAGATTTAGCTTCTTTCTAATAACAGAAAAACTGTTTGTGCTTTCATTTGTCAAACACTTAATTTGTTAATAAAAATATTTTTTCCTCAAAATAAGTGATTGTAGCATCCAATAGCTAACGCCAAACAGGCTATTAGTTTGATAAGTTTGTAACTTGTAACAGTAGTGAGTCCATTAAAAATTTAAAATATGGTTCCACCTTTAGCTTACCAACTGCCACATGGAATCGGGCGGGAGACTGGACCTTTTAAGACGACGCAATACGGTTGTCGGCGGGAACATGACACAATCGGCGCGGTATCTTCACGAATTAATTCGATTCTCCACAACTCCCCAACAAGCTTTGCTCCAGAGAAATTAAAAAAAAATGCATTTTTTTTGTCATTTGTGGTGCATCATACTCAGACTTTCAAATGCCTTACTCAACTTCAGTATGTTGACAGCTGGCTTCACCGCTTGCCGATAATCGGATCTCTATAAAGCAACTACGTTCTGGAGTATAATTCTGCATATCTTTCACTAGTAATTAGTCAATTGTCGACGATTTTAATAGTTTGAATCGGTTGTTTGTTAGAAATGGGGAAAAAGTTAGTGAAGTTGCCGGCGACTGAAGTTGACATGACGGCCGCTAAGTATACGCCTCAAAGAGTTCAAGGTCTTCTTCCCTCTGTCATTCATAATTTGTTTGCAATTTTTTTCCCCCTTTTTTATGACTTTAAAAGCTAAATTGCAAGTATTAGATTAGTTTACGTTTGTTAAAACATAAATAAATCAAGAGTTAGATATTCGGAAATACACAAAAAAAAGTATCATAAGTTGGAATTTTCATATCAAAATGGTGGAATATTGATACATCTTAAAATGTTTGTCAAAGTTCATTTTGAGACATATGGTAGGGAATAGTTGTTATAAATCTCTGAATTGTTATTTCGAGTTATTCAGTTGTGAATGCAAACCTTTGGACATGCAGCTCCACATCTGACTGGATTTTGGTTGAAGTTATTTGTCATGTTGATTGAAGCACCAATTATTGGTTCAATGATCTTGATTCTCTTGAAGAAGAAGAACCGAATAACCGAGGTTTGATTCTTAATGTGTCCAATTTCTATTTGTTTTTATGTTGTAAATATTCATGTCAAGGGAATGCCATATTCTATGATAGCTGAAAAGGTTAAGTGTTCATGATTGGTAGATGTTGAAGAATACTGTGATACCGGAGGCTCCTATGTTTATACCTGAATTTCCTCCTAAAGGTTCGTTTCGTTATCACTCTTTCTTCAGTGTTTATCTTGAAGCTTTCTCTCTCTACATTGTCTACACTCCTGTCCGTCTTCTCAATAGTGGGAATTTTTGCTCTCTCAGCTATCCTTGGTTTACGAATAGACCATCATAATGAAAAGGAACTGCTTGACTTGGTCAACATGCTTGTTTAAATAGGCTTATCTTTTGTCCTATCCCTCATCAAAAAAAAAAAAAGAAAAGAAGAAAGGATAGGCTTTTTTTTTGTTTCAACCTTTTTCTTCTCTTTCCTTAAAAAAGACCTCTATTTGGAAGAGGGGTGGAGGGGAGGTGGGTTGAGAATATCCGGTGGTAGGCGTTTATTTCTGGAGTAATAAAGGAGATAACAAGATTATTTTATGATAAAACCAATGCCACTTGGAGTCACTAACCGACTTTGTATGGCATGTGGATTTAGAGTCAGAACCTGATGTTTTTTGCTTGGAAGAAGATGGGAAACCTGAAGAACGCGTTGAGTTAGCCTTGCAGTTTCTTCCAGATTACAATCCAGGCTGTATTTGGATTACTGATCCAACCGCACCATTTCGCTATTGGAAGATTCGTGATTACGCATATGCTTACAAATCTAAGCTTACAAATCCATCTCAGGCAAGCCATTGTTTTCCCAATTTTCATGCTATCCGTGTAAATGTATTATTAGGATAAGCTTATTTTACAATTGTGTCATAGGTAGCAGAGCACTTCATCTCAGCTATAGAAGAGTCTAACAAGAAGAATCCACTGGCACCGCTATTGATTTCTTATGATCCTGATGAAGTCAGAAGGCAAGCTGATGCTTCCACGCAAAGATTTAAAAAAGGTACTCTGGTGTATATTTTTCTTATGGTCTTATGCAGAGACATGTATGCTGTTGTTCCATTGTAATTCAAAAATATTCATGCCTGCTAGAGTGCTATCTGCATTTGACTCTACTTAGCTACTATTTCTTAGCCGTTGAGTTTGTGCAGGAAGTGAATTATCAATCCTGGATGGTATCTTTATAGCAGTTAAGGATGACATTGATTGCTATCCATATCCATCAAAGGGTATGTACTCTAGTTCTACTCACCAAAGCATAGTTCTTTGCCAGATTTAGTTGCATACTTAATGACTAACAGGTGGAACAACTTGGTTTCATGAGCTTCGTGAGGTGAAGAAGGATGCTGTCTGCGTCTCAAGATTACGATGCTGCGGTGCAGTTTTGGTTGGAAAGACGAATATGCATGAATTGGCCCTCGGAACAACTGGAAATAATGCGAATTTTGGGTGAGTTTATCTTACAAGCTGTACAGAATAGGTAAGAAATGCCCGAAGTTTCATAGTAAGTAAGTCATGATGCTAAAGCTCAATAAACATTTAATTAAGTCACACATTGGGCCAAAAATATTAAATGAAGTAGCAAACCTGGGGAAAAAATTTCCATGAAGAGAAACCTTAAAGATTTCATAGTAATGTTTCCTTTTTAATTGTGGACTTAATTATTGCTATGTACATGGACTCTGACAATTCTAACAATTTAACTTAAAACTCCATTTAGGAAATGTTTTTACACTACAAAACAACAGTATGGATGAGAGGATTTCTTTATATGACAGGACAACCACGAATCCACATGCTCCAGATAGGTACACAGGCGGGTCTTCCTCAGGCTCTGCAGCTATTGTAGCTTCTGGATTGTGTTCTGCTGCACTGGGAACAGATGGAGGAGGTTGTCTATGATACCATGTAGCTCGTGAGTCATCTTATGAAATATTTTTATGTCATGTTTGCTAAAGTTTATTTTTACAGGTTCAGTACGGATTCCTTCTTCCCTTTGTGGTGTGGTGGGCTTGAAGACAACATATGGAAGGACTGACATGAAAGGGTGAGCTCCTACTGCAGAGGAGTTTTGAATTTATATGTCCGCATTCTGGTCTGCTTAAACCATGGTGGGGGTAGAGTTATCCGGTACTAGTGTTGGTGGGAGGTACAGGTACCTGGTGAAGTCATTGATGTTCGTGCAAGCTAGCCCCAACACGATTATTGTAAATAAAAGATTTTTTCTTGAAGTTCCTTCTATGGCAAAATAAATATTTTTTTTTTTTAGCAATTATATGCGCAAAAATGTTGCTTTTTCGTCAACTAAATTGTGAATCTACTATACATACTTCGTTATTTTCTCACTAGCTTTGTAAGTCTTAAATAGGTAAATCTTTTGTCTCATCAGTTTTTTTTTCAGGTTGCTATATCATAGTGGAACAGTGGCAATTGTTGGACCTATCACAGCAACTGTTGAGGATGCCATTTTGGTGTAAGTAGTGAACAGTTTTGAATGTTCCAAAGTGTACTTGTTTTCGAAGTCCAGTTCTTATAGTTCTATAAATGGTGATGTGACAATGCAAATTGGCCTCACCACTGGGGAAGAATGTGCAGTTATGTAGTTTGTGATTACAACTCATCCTAGTACTTGAATTCATATTATATGCCTGTGAAGTGCTACTATCAGCAGAAGGTTTGATTGTGTTTCTCACAGTATTTGTGCGTATCCAGTTCTGCTTTATTTTGCTTAAATCTACTCTATTGAAGAATCTTAGAGGGCTTACCTCCCTTTATCTTGGGGATGGGACAGAGTGTGTTTCCTACTCTATTTATGCTTTGAGAGATGAAAGTAGTAAACATACAAGATTCCTTCCTCCAACTATGCAAGTTAATCAATCTATCAATCAACTACTCCTTAATCTCAAACTAACCAGGATTTTTCTACTTTTTGCTTTATATGAGCTTAGATAAACATTTCCAGAAAGCTAAGTCGTGATATCTTACTATCAGGTATGCTGCAATTTTAGGATCTTCTCCTGCTGACAGAGTTTCATTGAAACTGGTAATTACCCAAGAATATTGCATGCTCATCATTACAATCTATATTGTATGATGCTTCATTTGTTTTATAATTTCCTCTATTTCATTAAAATGTCACAGATTACAAATTGATTGACCATCTGCTCTAATTTCTCTGGTATCGTAAAAACCCACAAGAAATCTAAAAAGAAGAGTTGTTATACAACTTCTTAGTGTTGGGAACCCTTGTAGTATGTAAACCTTGGAGAGAAAGGCTTCTCGAGTGGTAGTTTCAGTCTTTTCCTGGCCTCTGGATAAATTCTGGAGATAGAAATCCTGAAGCTGTGCAACTCCTGCAATAGCCAGGTTACGTGAATTTCAATACTGAAGAAAGTAACTTCTAGCTGATGTACTAGGACCTAAACATCAGCTCTTGAGAGTACAAAGTAAGAGGTTGATTCTAATGACTTTTTGCAGTTTAGATGAACTAGGGAGCATTGTAAATTCTTATTCAGATTATTCTGGAGTTATTTTTCATTTTGCAAAGGTAATTTTCACCTTGTGAGTTTCAGAGCTGAGTTGTGCATGTGCCTAATTCCATTGAAATCCTTTACTATGTTTCAGCCCCTCCCTTGTTTACCAAATTTAAGTTCATGTGGGCTCTGGTGCTCTACTGGATCACTGCGCTTGGGGAAGTATACTGAGGTAATTGCTTTTCTGGTAGAGAAGTGTCTGAAATGTAACTTTCTTGTAACAATTAAATTATCTCTTGTCTTCCTCCTTCAGTGGTTCAATGATGTTTTCTCAACTGAAATATCTGATAAGTGTGAGGATATTCTAAACCAGCTATCAGAAAAACATTGGTGCAAAGTAAGTTTATTTCCCATATCCAATTCTTTGGTTAATTTTATTTCCCATATCCAATTCTTTGGTTATGTCAAGGAATTGTCCCTGTTCATCTGCCATCTTCTTGGATAGAGTTCGGGGGTCTTGTGAGCATCAATTATGTGACTAACTATTTTCTTTCTATCTAGCTTTTTCCTATTTCTAAAAGGGTTTTGTCTTTCTTCCCTTCATTGAAGACGATAGAGATTGTAATACCAGAGTTGCATGAGATGTTCATTGCACATGTTGTTTCGATTGGCTCTGAAGCATTATCTCAGCTGAATCCTGACCTTGAGGATGGGTATGTCTACCTTACTGAGCAGGTCTTTCATGTGCTTGATCTGGCTTGTCTGGGATAGTACATGACATGATGGCATTATTCATATTTTCTTGATGGATACCTTGCAGCTTTCCCTTTAGATAATGATATGTTCTTCACCTGATTTCAGGAAATTAGCAAGATTAACATATGACAGTCGGATAAATCTGGCACTTTTTCAAACATATTCAGCGTCGGATTATGTTGCTGCTCAGTGTCTTAGGTGGGGCATAATTTATCAAATTCTGAATTTTATCTGCACTGCAAATTTAATGGCATTTAAAAAGATATTTGAACAGAGATGTGCATAGCTTGATCATTTGTTACTTGTTTTGGAAGTCTAAGACAGTGGTATTCCGTACTTTCAGGCAACGGTTGCATAAAAAGACAGAAAAATCTTGTCAATGGCACGAGATTCTCAAGTCTTGTCAATGGCACGAGATTCTCATTACCATTGCCTGCTTGTATCTGATGAGAATGAAATTAAATCTTTTGGGTATATTTTATTTTGGATACATTAGTTACGTTGCGACATGAATTTGTTCAAGAAATATCATAATCTCCTTTATGTAAGAAAGTGACTATTAGTCTTCCTAATTTTTTTTTAATGATCGATCTTAATACTATGTGTTAAATAATCTAGATAGGTTTTATTTCTTTTCAAAGAATGTAGGTAGGATGAAAATAAGAAAGAGAAAGCCGGTAGTTTTTATGCTCTATGATTTTTAGCTGCTCTGTTGTTCTCTCTAATCTTGTTTATCCTCTTGTGTCTTATACTAATGAAGGTATGCATTTCAATAATTCTTGGTATTTAATTCAGTTATCAATTAGGCTAGAAGTGCATTCTCTTCTGATATAGGCAACATGTAAAGTTTGCAAGTACAATACATTATTAGATATAATCTCTCTTATTATTTCAGGCGAAGGTTAATGCATTTCTATGTGGAGATTTTCAAGAAGGTGGATATCATTGTGACACCTACTACTGCGTATGTAACCACTAACCACATTCCTATATTTGGGCTTAGTGGATAAATTTTGTTATCACTTTCTTGGTAAAAACACTTTATTATTCATTTGAATGACCGTCTTGTAAAAATATTACACATATCTCTTTATGTGCAAGCACCTAATCTGCAGATGCTTCCTTTAGTTTCCCTGATGTTCTTCTTTCCTTTTTTTTCTGTTTTTCATTGGATTGACGCTTGTGAATAGCATTATTTCCCTCACTATTCCTATTAAATTATTGAATTTGGTCAGTGATGAAGCATGAATAAGATTTTTCTTTAACTGGAACAACAAGAAGGTGATAGTTGAAGATTGATTCCTTTGATGATGTCAAATCTAGATATCAAACCTTTAAAATGCTGAGTATACTCATAAAAGTTAATGTCTATGAAAAATAGGCATATATGTGAAAGACAGCAGGTTTGTTCGTTATTTTCTGCTATTGAAATATGACTATCTGTGAAACCATCTTTAGCTGACAATTGTTTCCCAATACTTCAGCATGACGGCGCCCATAATATCACCAGCTGCTCTTACAGTTGGAGAGACCAATATGCGGGTTTCAGGTATGTCGTTATGAATTATGATACACTGGTTTATCTGTTTGGGTGATGCTGTCAACTGCTTGATATCTAACTGAGTATGAAAAGATTGATCATATGAGCACTATAGAGTAGTTCCACACACAATTTTTTCTCTCTCTTCAACTTGGTAAACCCCAGACCCCCAAACCTTTCCCCCCCTCCCTAGACAACAGTAATTTATCCCACTTTTCCCTTGGTTATTCGAACTCCAAACATTTTGGTTGGAAATGGGATGCTCTTACAGATGAAGTATTTTCCCCCGTTGTTGCACATACTGATTTAAGAAGGATGATCCTCTATTTAGATATTCTTAAATCTTAACTTTAGCATAGCACCTATGTGAATTTTTTAAACTATTAGTTAGCTGCAAATTCTTATGCATTATCCTTCTTTCTTATTTTGGATAGCTACTACTTAACAATCTCATGTTGTTTTTTGTTCTCACACTCTCTCTTCCAGGAAGTCTTATGCGGTTCGTATTAGCAGGAAATCTTCTGGGCTTTCCTGCAATTTCTGTCCCTGTAAGCATAGCATCTTTATCCTATGTACTTGGGAATCTAGACCAACTGCAGATTGAGTAAAAATAACTTGCTGGAATATTGAAAAGCTCAATGTCTGAGCCAAACTAAATTTTATACGTGGTCCAGAACTCCAGATACCCTCTATGTTGAAAGACTACTGCAGTATCTGCTCTTATCTCTTGTTAAACGTCTACATTAGTTAATTTAAGGCTTTTGTTCCCTGGAAAAGTTGTTAATACTGAACTGCACAAAAAATTGTCTAGTTTAGTTTAAGCCCATGTCCTGGCTGGAAAGTCTGAGCGGGATATAAAATTGCATCACAAAAGGCTCCTATGTTAACATTTTCAAAACTCTTTTAAGTCTTAACTATAAAAACACAATTGTTAAAAGTGTTGTGGTTATATATGCTTGACCTATGGACTTGGCGTAATTATAGCTAAGCAGATTAATTTATATTGACTTCGTTCACCATGTGCAAGCTATAATTATGGCGCTACCAATAATATCTCAACTGTTTTAAATTTTTGTTGGAATGGTGTATGTCAGGTTGGCTATGACAAGCAAGGACTTCCCATAGGCATGCAGCTCATTGGGCGTCCATGGTGTGAAGCATCCATTTTGCGCTTGGCAGCTGCCATAGAGGTATGGTTTCCCTTTCAACAAATGAGTCACTGGCCATTTTCTTGAAACAGAAAACACACCATATTGATCTCAACGCCACTTGGACATAGATCTTACTTTGGACTAGTAACGTGCAGTTAGGGTGCCAAAATTAGCACATGAAAACATGACCTGTCCATTGATTAACCCATCTTCACGTGCTCATTTTGACTCAACTCATTTCAGCCCAAGTAATCTTACTCCCCACATTTATTAATTCAGTCTATTTTGATCTGTCCAAATTCAATTAAACTCACATATTTGACACCCCTAGTAACAGTCGATATGTTACTTTTCTCAGGAAACTTGTGCTGGGCCTAAGAAGAAGCCGGTGCAGTTTTATGATATTTTGAAAGGGAACCTGATGTGAATTTTGGGATTTGAGCTTATGCATTGGTGGCGCTTCTCAGAAGGCATAAAACTGTAGAAGTGGTTCATCTTCTGTAATCTTGAATGTTTGTACAACTTAAAGAAAGTACTAAAAATACCAACAAAGGAAAAGTATTGGCAATATTGATTAGGACTTGATACGAAGTTTAAAAAAAATAAAGAAAATTCTTGAAATTAGAGTCATTAAAAAAAGGAAAAGTTCGTTCTTTTTTAAATTGAAAAAAAAAATGTTAGTCAAACAAATTGAAAGAAAAAAAATATAAATTAGTATCTTTTATATACTTTTGACTAATGACTACTCATATAATACTTTAAACGCATATGACCATATTTACTAAAATTAATAGAACATGTGAATGTGACTATACATATATTCCTATAAATGATAGTATGGCAATCAGTTTTTTGGGCGGAAGGAGTAATACTTTCCAAAATAAATGTGGACTTTAATCTGCAATAAATGGCAACCAACTTGGTTGTTGTCAATACTCAATACTCAATACTCAATTGAATGTCCATATTGCGTAAGGTACCTTATGTCAGTATATATATAGATTGTTGTTAATAAGAAAATGTATTGAGTAATATTCTTTATGCATATTGAATAAATCTCGTTCCATTATAATATTATGTATTAATTTTAAATGTAAAACTCAACTTGAATGTGTATTGAGTAAATCTTGTTCCAGTACTGTAATAGCTTTTAGAATACACCTCCTTAATTTCAAACGTGAAATTTTAAACAAAGAGGAAAATTAGCACGTCGAAACTGAATGAACTTTAAATAATTATTTGAAAACTCAATAGAGTATATTTTAAACAGGAATGGTATCCACAAGAGATATGTCTTAAATTTATTAATCTCATTTGACAATTCTTTTTTACAATAGCTTTGCTTAAGAATATTCACCGAGCAATTTTTTTTATTCCCTATCGAACATAAATTATGCATGTAAAGTTTTGTCTATAAAATAAAGGTTTGAGATATTTCAATAAGTTAGCCAATTTAATTGATCACGAGTGTTTACATATTTTTTTTAGTAGGTTAAATATTCAAAATGTACATGCTTACTTGAGGGGCATAAGTAAAAGGTTGTGCCAATTTTAAGATGATGTCAAAGAATTTTGCCTAAAAGAAGATTCACCACCATTGACTTTTTGAAAAAAAATTAAGGTTATTATTTTATAAATTTTATTATTTAAAAAAATTCTGGTATAGAATCACAGTCTATATAATTACAATTATGATTTAAGAGTATCCATTAACTATAGTCTAAAATATATAGATCATCAATCAGTTGATAATGACGTAGACAAGAATCAACCTCTTTTCAGTGAGGTTTTGATGTATCGCAAAATTCGACAAGCAGCTTCTAAGTGAGATAATCTCGACTTGTCCAGATAAAAATTGGCTGATCACTCCCTCCTATGTTGTAAGTGTAAGCGATGTCTGAACAATAATTAGTCAGGTAGAAAGTAGAATAGAATAGAGTCCCAACAAGTCTCCTGCAAATAGATGGATCATCCAATAACTCTCCTACATCTGAGATTAATTTTAAATCTTATTTTGATTTGCATGCAAAAACATAAGCTTTTATTAAACGGAAAAGGGCCAAAAATACCCCTGTACTGTTTGAAAAGGTTTGAAAATACCCCCATCCACCTATTGGACTAAAAATACCTCTCAGTCAACCTTTTTGGTCCACTGTTACCCTTTAAACTAACAACCTTATATTTTTTAATTATTATTATTAATTATTACGTGGCGTCTTTCTATTGGATAAAATTTAATTCCAACCCACCAAACTTTCTCCTACCCCTCCCCCGACCCATATTGACATCCCTTGACCCAAACCCAATTACAAGATCCATTAAAAATAAAAAAGATTGAGTCATCTCTTCTCCCCTAAACCTAATATCCTATTTTTCTTCTTCCCCTTTTCTTATTAAGCGATTTCAAGATCAATTTCATCCAATTTATTTTATCCTTAAACACATAATCTATTTTATCCTCATTATGATGAACCTTGGATTTAACAATGGCATTGTAAACAAAGAGTTTCTAGCAAAAAATATCATCCAACATCAATTGTACATAACTAGTTACTCAAAAAAGCTAAATGCATCTCATCAGCAACTCATCGACCCCAACATAATCCTGCAGATTCCTCTTGAGTAATTGAATATTTGAATGCATATTCTGGACAGAATATCTGAAGCTTTTATTTGACAATTTCATCTATGTTAATTATGCACTAATGGTCACACCAATATAAAACAATGTCACTATACATAAGTGTTTTCCCAAAATGCATGAGGTGTTATAGGTGTAATTAGCCTTTCAAGAAAACAAATTATGATTATAGAGGGACCATAGTGCTTACATGCCTTATAATTACAACAACTTATGGTTTTTTTGGGGTGAAATTGATCTTGAAATAGCTTAATAAGAAAAGGGGAAGAAGAAAAATAGGATATTAGGTTTATTATTATTAATTATTATGTGGCGTCTTTCTATTGGATAAAGTTTAATTCCAACCCACCAAACTTTCTCCTACCCCTTCCGATCCATATTGACATCCCTTGACCCAAACTCAATTACAAGATCCATTAAAAATAAAAAAGATTGAATCATCTCTTCTCCCCTAAACCTTGACCCAAACTCAATTACAAGATCCATTAAAAATAAAAAAGATTGAATCATCTCTTCTCCCCTAAACCTAATATCCTATTTTTCTTCTTTCCCTTTTCTTATTAAGCGATTTCAAGATCAATTTCATCCAATTTATTTTATCCCTAAACACATAATCTATTTTATCCTCATTATGATGAACCTTGGATTTAACAATGGCATTGTAAACAAAGAGTTTCTAGCAAAAAATATCATCCAACATCAATTGTACATAACTAGTTACTCAAAAAAGCTAAATGCATCTCATCAGCAACTCATCGACCCCAACATAATCCTGCAGATTCCTCTTGTGTAATTGAATATTTGAATGCATGTTCTGGACAGAATATCTGAAGCTTTTATTTGACAATTTCATCTATGTTAATTATGCACTAATGGTCACACCAATATAAAACAATGTCACTATACATAAGTGTTTTCCCAAAATGCATGAGGTGTTATAGGTGTAATTAGCCTTTCAAGAAAACAAATTATGACTATAGAGGGACCATAGTGCTTACGTGCCTTATAATTACAACACCTTATGGTTTTTTTTTTGGGCTAAATTGATCTTGAAATAGCTTAATAAGAAAAGGGGAAGAAGAAAAATAGGATATTAGGTTTATTATTATTAATTATTACGTGGCGTCTTTCTATTGGATAAAGTTTAATTCCAACCCACCAAACTTTCTCCTACCCCTTCCAACTCATATTGACATTCCTTGACCCAAACCCAATTACAAGATCCATTAAAAATAAAAAAGATTGAATCATCTCTTCTCCCCCTAAACCTAATATCCTATTTTTCTTCTTCCCCTTTTCTTATTAAGCGATTTCAAGATCAATTTCACCCAAGTTATTTTATTCTTAAACACATAATCTATTTTATCTTCATTATGATGAACCTTGAATTTAACAATGGCATTGTAAACGAGTTTCTAGCAAAAAATATCAGCCAACATCAATTGTACATAACTAGTTACTCAAAAAAGCTAAATGCATCTCATCAGCAACTCATCTACCCCAACATAATCCTGCAGATTCCTCTTGAGTAATTGAATATTTGAATGTATATTCTGAACATAATATCTGAAGCTTTTATTTGACAATTTCATCCATGTTAATTATGTACTAATGGTCACACCAATATAAAACAATGTCACTATACATAAGTATTTTCCCAAAATGCAGGAGGTGTTATAGGTGTAATTAGCCTTTCAAGAAAACAAATTATGATTATAGAGGGACCATAGTGCTTACGTGCCTTATAATTACAACAACTTATGGTTATTTTGGGTGAAATTGATTTTGAAATAGCTTAATAAGAAAAGGGGAATAAGAAAAATAGGATATTAGGTTTAGGGGAGAAGAGATAGTTCAATCTTTTTTATTTCTAATGGATCTTGTAATTGGGTTTGGGTCAAGGGATGTCAATATGGGTTGGGTGGGATAGGAGAAAGTTTGGTAGGTTGGAATTAAACTTTATCCAATAGAAGACGCCACGTAATAATTAATACTTCTTTCGTCACATTTTATGTGGCACCATTTCCTTTTTGGTCAGTCCCAAAAAGAATGTCACATTTCTTTATATGGTAAGTATTTAAAGGTATAATTCCTCTTTTACCCTTATTGATCCCACTTAATCTTAAATATAGTAACTCCAATACATTTATGAGGAGAGAGAAAAGTGAGTCTACTTTTTAGTATGACTATTTTTTTGAAGGGGCAATTTGGTAAGTATTTCAAAATTTTCATTTATTTCTTAAACTCCGTGCCCGGTCAAATGTTGCCACATAAAATAGGACGGAGGGAGTAATAATAATAATTAAAAAATATAAGGCTATTAATTTAAAGTGTAATAGTGAACCAAAAAGATTGATTGAGAGGTATTTTTAGCCCAATATGTGGATGAAGGGTATTTTAAAACTTTTTAGAATAATATAAGAGTATTTTTGACCCTTTTCCGTTTATTAAATAAGAAGAAAAATTCAAAACAACCACCCATTTATGATTTATCAACAACCCAGAGCAAAATTGCCAGTGGGTCAAATCCAACCCAAAAAAAATGTCATGGTCCCTCCTACGAAAAGTCAAAAACAATAACAACCACCATATCATAAAAATGATCGTTTAAACTGTCGATATTGTCGAGGAAGCCATCAACATAATTGAAATTGACATTTCACTTGTTATTGGATAAATCGATAGCTTATTATATATTCATTTTGTTTAAATTTTTGTTATATATATAATATTGTTTGATTAAATATGATTAATAATTTTTTGATATTTATGTGAGTATAGTAACAGAAAATTAAAATTAAATTATAAGGTGATTTTTTAAAATAATTTTTTGATATTTATGTGAGTATAATAAAAAAAATTAAAATTAAATTATAAGGTGATTTTTTTTTTATCAGGATAACTCGCATCTGCTACAATCTTTGTTACAGCCTCTACACTAATGAGGATGTAAACCGTACTAAGCAAGTTATCTGCGATAAACTTGACTCAAAAGACATTGAAGGGAATTGATCCCGGGTATCCAACCCGGAGGACTTACAAGGTGATATTTGTTCTAGACAAATTAAAAGGAAAGGGTATAAGATAAAATGGGATAGAGGACGGACTAAATATCCCGCGCCCCTATGTGATGTTCAACAAAAAGTATTTTTGAACCTATTGGGTTACTAAAGTAAATTCTAAACGTGCGTTCACTTTCTTGCGCACGTTATCATTAACCAGTACTCGCCGGCCGGCCGGTGACGACTTCAATTCTTGCGGAAAGTATTTACTTGTAGCTGTGTGTGATAAGTCAATTTTCTTGGAAAGTTCAATAGATATTTTATATGAATTTCTGTATCTTTATTTCTGTGATCGTGATTATGGTGAATTATTGATAGATTGCGGTATTGTATCAAGAAAATGGGGAACAAGCGAGTGATGCTACCGGCGAGTGAAGTTGACTTGACGGCGGTGAAGTACATACCAGAGAATATTCAAGGTTTCAATTCTGTGTATCTTTATGTGATATACACTACAATTTTGTATTGTTTCGATTAAATTAATGCAATTTTTTCTTTGAAGCTCCACATTTGACTGGTTTCTGGTTCAAGTTCTTTCTGAACCTGGCTGAAGTACCGGGTATTGGATCTTTGATTATGAATCACCTCAAGAATGATAACAAATTCGACGAGGTTTGTTTCTTGAATTTACTTCTTGTTGTGAGTATGTATGGAATGGTCAAATAAAGACTGAAGAAGATTTATTCATGAATGACAGAAGCTGAAGTACACCGTCATACCGGAGTGCCCTATGTTTAAACCCGAATTTCCTCCTCAAGGTTTATTCTTAAACTACGATATCAACTCTCTCTCGCAAAATCAATCAATTTAAATATTTCCATTAGCAATGAAATAGGAAGGTACTTCTTTTGTATTTTATCCTCCACTGACAAAATTGGTGGAATTAGCTCTTTCTTTTTTCTTGAATGAACGGATTTACTAGTCACAAGTAAATGGAACAAAGGGTAGACACAGATTTAAACACCCTGTGTATTCTTTTTTATTTATTTTGTACAATGTTCTCTTTATTGGAAAACTTAAGTGGTGGACAAAGATATGTGTTTAGAGTGGGTTAGAGTCGTTGGTGGTTTTTTTATATCGCCTTGGGCAATCTTCCCTCATGAGCTAGCTTTTGGATTTTATTCAAGCTTAGGTGCCTGATCCACGGTATCCGAGCTAGGTCTATTCCCGTGTCTGGACTTAGGTAATGCACCCTCGTGAGGTAGCTTTTGTGGTTGAGTTAGGCCCAAGGCGTCATATATTTACAATCTTGGCAACCAAGTTCCGGATTCCAACCAAGGTGAATTTGACCAGGTAAATTAGAGTTACCCGACGGCCAACACCTAGTAGAATGTAGCAAGTAGTACATGTTGGATTAGTAGATGCACGCAAGTTGACCAGGTCAATTTCTTTCTTCTTACTTGTGGGATTTGTGGCTACTCTACTTGTAAGGCTGTGCTGTAGATATTGATGTTGATAAAACCTGTTAAAATTGATGGCATCAATATGGATGCAAAAGATGGATATAACCAGGCATTATATGTCAATGGTGACCTCCTTAGAAAAAAAAATTAAGAAAAGGATGCCAGTGTTGACATTGCGATGATGCAAAGTATTGTTGTATACTTGGCACTAATTCAGTTTGAATTTCCTGACTGTAGAGCCAGAACCTGCTGTTGTCAGCATTGAAGAAGACGCGAAGCCTGAAGACCGGGTTGAACTAGCCTTAAAGTGTCTTCCAGAATATGATCCAGCTAGCAATTGGAGTGGTGATACAACTGCATCATTCCGCTATTGGAAGATTCGTGATTATGCATATGCATACAGATCTAAGTTTACAACTCCATCGATGGCAAGACACTTCTATGGTTGCTTGGTTTTTGTTTCTGTCTTCTAATCTCTAGGATGAGAAGTTATTCCTTGTGTACAGGTTGCGGAGCGCTTCATCTCAGCTATTGAGGAGTTCAACAATAAGAATCCTGCAGCCCCACTATTAATTTCTTTTGACCCTGACGAAGTAAGAAAGCAAGCTGCTGCTTCTACACAAAGATTTGAACAAGGTATTCTGATATTTACATGTTTACCTTGCTGTATTCATCATTGAATGGTAAGTAAATAATACTCCAAAATTTGTCGTACTTACAAACTGTGCTCAATCAAAATAATATTTTCATACTGTGGGGAATATGCAGGGAATCCACTATCAATCTTGGATGGGATTTTCATGGCAATCAAAGACGACATAGATTGCTATTCTCACCCTTCAAAGGGTATGCATTTTAGTTTTCATCTTCGGCCTAGCCCTTTTTCCAGATTTAGTTATTTGCTTGGTGCAAACAGGAGCAACTGCATGGATGCATGAGGTTCGTGAGGTAAAGAAGGATGCTGTTTCTGTGTCAAGATTACGAAGTTGTGGTGCAATTTTGGTTGGAAAGGCAAACATGCATGAGTTGGGCTTGGGCACTACTGGAAATAACGCAAACTATGGGTATGTAGTTACGTATTCTTTTGTGGAAAGGCTCTGTGTACATGAAATGTTAAATTGCATTTAACCCTTTCTAAGGCCGTCCTCAGAGATTCCTTTCTGTTTTAAATGTAACACTAGCATTCTGATAGAAACCGAGGTTTTTTACTGGGTAAAAGCAACAGAAAATACAAAGAGAAACAAGTATCTCGTATCTCGTAGAACAATAGGAAATACAAAGAGAGACAAGTATCTCGTATCTCTTAGAACAACCTTTTCTGCATATAAAAGATATATTAACACATGTCTACTTATTACTAGATCTCCTATTATATAATAGGTAACTATAACTACTTCATAACTATTTAGGGTTAGGATAGATAACTTCTAGTAACCATAAGGAACTGCCAAACAACTCCTAATAACTGTAAGTAACCGCTCAATGCTCCATGGGTGAAACCTCCTGGAATTTGAGAAGATGCAAATCATTATCTTCTCCTGTCTTTCTTCGCTTCTTCCTCCTTGAATAAGTATGGAAGATACGTGCTTTATCACATTCACAGGCTTCCTTCACAGTATACCACCTCGGGATATATAATTTTTTTTTTTTTTGTTTTCTCAAAAAAAAAAATTTATATATCCTGAGGTGGTATACTCTAGAGTTGTTTATTAGTTGTTGCGAACATACTTTTGCTTCTCTGCCCTTTTTTTTGAGTTAAAAATCTCTGTGACAGGACTACACGAAACCCACACGATCCAGATAGGTACACCGGCGGGTCTTCCTCAGGCCCTGCAGCTATTGTGGCTTCGGGATTGTGTTCTGCTGCTTTGGGGACGGATGGAGGAGGTTGTACACCTTACACCATGTCAAACTGAAGAATCCACTTATTCAATCTTCAAAAAAAAAAGTATTTTATTGATGCTTGATTTAATGTGTAAGGGCAGGTTCAGTTCGGATTCCTTCTTCCCTTTGTGGTGTTGTGGGATTGAAGTCAACATATGGTCGAACTGACATGACCGGGTGAGCTCATTCTACAGTTGTACATGTCGCTTATGATATATTTTTCTTGCTAACAGATCTTCCAACTGTATAGCCATTATTCTTGTTCCTCTTTCGTCAACCATCAATATTTCTTGCATTTATTCTGCATCTTCGTTTAGGAGCTTGTGGTTCATATATGCATGTGTATACATTAGTCTAGGATGTGCTTCAATCTTTTATGTATAGTGATGATAGACCATCTCAAATTGGATTTATTATCTCTCCAGATCTTTGTATGAGTCAAAACAACGTTCACTTCACAATACCATTCCAGTACCCGAAAGATGGTATTATGATCATAAGTTATGCTATTTTCCATCTTACCACATTAATGTTGCCTCAAATCTTTATAAGTCCAGTAAGGATACTTCCTGAGAAGCTTTATTTTGATGTAGCATCTCATAGGTTGCTTGCCTATGCTAAGGATTGGATATAAAACTTCAGCTATCAAGATAAAGAAATGAAGAAACTCTAGTTATTCAGAATAAAATTTAGTTAACAAAGTAAATAATTGAATACGGAACTTATTTAGTTGTCAGGTTACATTTTATTAGTCCAAATTAATCTATAATATGGATTTATATACCCTTGTCAATAATATGGAGATCAATATCAAGGACAGAGCTTGAAACTACTGTTGGTTGATTGCAAGAACTCCAAACTGAGTGAAGTTCCATAAGTTGTGACTGATTTTGATGCTTAAGCTTAGTACACAATTGGACCATGGAATAGTGCCTCCAAACTGTCAGAAAAGAATTCAACAGCCAAACAGTCTTCAATTATATGACAAATCCATATTTATTTTCTTAACTTGGAGAGATAAGTGATTTTGGTGAAATGATTAGTATTTCCACTTATGCATTGCCTTCAGTCAGTTTAATAGTATCAAACCTGTTATCATTTGTACCTTGTTATTATTAAGTCAGTTTTGGGTTCATAGGCATTCAATCTTTATGGTGTTCCGAATAATTCTTTTTTCATGTAATGGGAGAAAATTGTCTTTCGGGATGGGGCAGATTCACTATAGCGTCTGTTTTGTTTATCCAGGTCATTATGTGATGATGGAACAGTGGCAATTATTGGACCAATCGCTACAACAGTTGAGGACACCATACTTGTGTAAGTTGTCATGTATTTGAATATGCATAATCTTAAACATTTGTAATAAATTAAACGAGCGTTGAAATTAGCTGGCCTAATTTTCCTCTTATAAATCTGCTTGCTGATGATTAAGGACAAACTAAAAGAATCTTATTATTGAGGAAAGGAAATGAGAATGATAGAGCTATGCATAATTGCATATAGATGTAGAATGATTATTCAACTATCTTGTCAGAGCACATAAAAGAACTAATGGTACAAGTGATGTAATGTTGTGTTTTTGTCATGTATGCCACGGAACTATGTCAGGATGAGTCTTCCCGGACTTGTTAATGTAATTTACATGTTTTACTCAACAAGTTATTGCTTTGATAGCTTTATTGGTCTCACTTTTTTTAGAAATAAATTTAGGATCAAAATTACACTAGGAAATTGCAATGTGATTTGTTCATATCGATTACTTCATCAGGTATGCAGCAATTTTGGGGTCCTCTCCTGCTGATAGAATCTCTTTGAGACCGGTAACCATCCCAAAAGGCTTATTCATCAGCTCTTTTCTTAAACTCTGTATTTCTCTTGACTGTTCTGCTTTCTTCCTTTTCTTCATTGTAATACTTTGTAAAAGTACCTTCTGGTAAACAGGATAACCTGAAACATTATGTACATGTTTAGAACATCTAAAAACCATGTTCTTAGTTTTAATCTCACCAGCAGACTCTAGATTCATTAAGATATCACATTCATCTTATTGATTTTGGACATCATGGTGGATCAAACGTTCTGTTTCTGTAATTTATCATCTCCTTCTATTTCTTTCAGTCCCTCCCTTGTGTACCTAATTTCTCTTCACAAGAGAGCTTGCAATCTGTGGAATCGCTGCGCCTTGGAAAATATACAGAGGTGACTATACTTCTTCTCACTGAAATAGTTTTTGTATTTGGATATTTCTTTGATAATCTCATGTCATCATCCTTTTACAGTGGTTTAATGATGTCTTCTCAACTGATATATCTGACAAGTGCGGGAATGTTCTCAGTCGGCTATCAGAAAAGCATGGATGTGAAGTAATTATATTACCATTACTATGTTCTTCATTGCTTTATCTTGGACTTTGGCAGGTGTATCCTCTAGCTTTGGTTTAGAATTGCAGGAACCATTAGCTGACAATATTGTGAGAATCTGTCATTCAACATGTTTGTTTGTATGTCTAATATTTTTCTTTCATCTCATGGTTGAAGACGGTAGAAATTGTAATACCAGAGTTGCATGAGATGCGCTTAGCTCATGTTGTTTCTATTGGATCTGAAGCATTATGCGCACTGAATCCAGACTGTTATGATGGGTACACACTTTTTCTTTGAATATTCTATTATCAAATGTCTTCTTAATAGATCTCAATGTCTTGTTGGGAGCAGCTTCAATTTTTTTCCTGATATCATCTTGGTTCTGTTTTCTTGTTTTTTTGTCTTCAGGAAAGGAGAGAGATTAACATATGATACTCGCACCAATCTGGCACTTTTTCGTTCATTTACAGCAGCAGACTATGTTGCAGCTCAGCGGCTTAGGTGAGACATATTGTTTCTTAACCTACCTAAAGTACAACAATCTAATCTTAGTCGCGAATTTGCTTCAGAATCCAACTGAGAACCGTTTTATTGGTTTAGAAATACGGTGGCATCTGAAATGACTGAAAGCATCAGATAATTGTAGCTTACCGTAGGTTGGATTTTACACTTCATTAGTTGCCAAAACTTTTAAGTTGATAATTTTGGAAACCTGATACAATGCTGTTGAAAGAAGGCAGTTATGTTCCAAACCAAGTATATGACTTGATAAGATTGATGGAGTGTTTAACATCCTGAAAGACTGAAAGTAGTGCTTTATACAAGACACATGATTGACATAACTCTTGTCTGGGTTGTTGCAGGCGGAGGTTAATGTATTTCCATATGGAGATTTTCAAGAGGGTGGATATCATTGTGACACCAACGACTGGGTATGTCAAGGAAGTTTCTGGAAAGTGTGGAATTAACTTTCATATCCTTCACCAAGGCTTACTCTATTCCTGTAATTGAACATATTTTCTCACTTTTCCATGTGCCTACATTTAATCACTCATCTTTTCAAACTATTTTCCTGTTCGGTTTTTCCTGCTCTTTTTTGTTTCCCCCTTCTTTTGGTTGGTGGGACTTCTGCGCCTGATATAATATTCTTAGAAATGAAAGTGGTCATGTGACTGACTTGTTGATGTAGATACCTAAAACATTAAATGGCAAGTCCAGTATGTGTAGAGGGTAGATTAGTTTGTTGATACATGTCGGAGTTGGATATATGACATACTGAGCTTGTGTGCATAGGCAGTTAATTGTTTTGTTGGAATGAATGCAGCAATGTTCCTAAACTTATCTCTGCTACTTCCGTTTTATTCAGCATGACAGCACCCATAATTCCACCAGGTGCTCTTAAAGTTGGGGAGACTAATTTGCAAGTTACAGGTTTTTCCCTTCACTCACCCCTTACCAGATATCATCAACTATGGAGTTAGTTGAAACTATACATATACTGTTTCTCTACTATTCTCGGACAGCTTGCTGTTTTGAAGTTTCAGGTTAGATTTCTATTCATGTGATGATCTACTTTCAGGAAATCTTATGCGGTTCATTATAACAGCAAATCTTCTGGGACTTCCTGCAGTTACTGTCCCTGTAAGTTGTCTCACCTTTCTCCTCTACCCAGGGCAGTTAGTTGACCGATGGTCATTCAGGAATTGGTACTCTTTTTAACCATTTCGGAGGGATGTAAAGGCGAGATTGTATATCACGGATCTGCATTTTGGTTTATCAGTCTTAGGGGATGGGTTTGCATACAATTAAATTGTCTATTGAAAAAGTCCCTGCACTAATGTTTCAAGGGCTTTTAGATTTATCCCAAGATAGTTTTCACAAAAAAAGTAGCAATTGGCATGAAAGCGAAAATAATAATAATAATAATAATAATAATATATATATATATATATATATAAAGCTTTATCCCCTCCAGAAGCATATTTTGGCCTAGATCTTCCTTCAAATGATCCATAATGTAGGATTTGTTTGTCACATTCAGAATGAGGTATATTCACCTAGTACAACAATGGTAGTTATCGCTATCTCATATCGATGAGTTACATGCTCAGGTTGGTTATGACAAGCAAGGGCTTCCCATAGGTATACAACTCATTGGCCGACCCTGGTGTGAAGCTTCCATTTTGCGCTTGGCTGCTGCAATTGAGGTAATTGACCATTCAACCAAAATAAATGAGAGCAACTATGATTCATTCAAAGCGTCAAATGACCCCTACGTAGAAATGACTTCCAATACCAACACATAACATTGCTCCTTTCCAGGAAACTTGTGCTGAGCCCAAGAAGAAGCCACTGCAATATTATGACATTCTGAAAGGGAACTAGAAATCAAATCTTACACCTGCAGGTAAACAGTAATGTGAATCATGAAGCTTTAAGAAGATGTGGATTCATTTATCAAGATTTTGGTGATTCATAGAAACCATCTTGAAAATTGAATGTACTGAGTTTGAGGTACCACTTTATGAAATAAAGCTGTAAAAGGTTTTGGCTAGACCATTTGACATGCAAATAGAATCCAGAAACAGGTGAATGTTGCAGTGAAAGGGGTTAATGAAATGGTTAAACCTTGTATAGGAACCTTTTGTTCCTAACCCCCATATTTAATCTCGAAAGGGAGAAAATACGAAGACAAATTTCTAATAGACCCCGTATTAACTGAAAGAAATCATGTAGCATAAGCGGAGACATTCTCTTGGCTACTCTGTCGGCATCTGAGTTCTGATAGAACGAGAGAGTCGTAGAAACTAATATTTGCCACATTCTTCATTTACATCAGAGTGAGCACCTTTTTACTGGCGAAGTTAGTAACTGCATCTTTTGCTGGGTGACATGTATTCAGTGATTGATCAAATATAAATGCTGTAGAACACAAGAGGCTAACGAGAAAAAGGTAATGTGTGCCAAATAAGATCACAACTGTTTGATCATAGATGTTTTACCTTCAGTTCACAAGCACCATTATGGGCTCTGCAGAATTGATCATATACTTGGCTTTTACTTTATCAAGCAACTATGATAACTGGGAAAAAATAATCCATATGGTAGTGCCTTGTGCAAGCAGTCCCAGACTATGGTGAGTTTGTCAGCAACAAAAACAACAACAGAACTCTGCATGCAAACACAATGGTTTTTGACAAATAGCAACTCATTTCATCGGAGAAATTTTGTACTGAATCTTAAATGAGAAATAGCAAAGATATATCTAAAAAATATTTTTTTTTATCGGTTTAAATTTTTAAATGAGATGTTCATATAACTTCTATAGGATACATGGGATACAAAATTCGTAAGTCATGAATTCAAGTCTCACCACCACCCATTAAAAAAGAATTTCATATAATCTGGCAACTCACTTGATAAATCATCTGCCGAGAGAGACGGGGTAAAGAAAGAAATTTGTTTCTCATTTCTCCCATATGTTTTACTTATTCGCCTCATAGTATAATTATTATGGAAAATGATCTATTATAACCATTTATAAATTGAATAAAAAAAATTATCTTTTCAAATTACTCGTTAGTATAATTATTATGGAAAATGATCTATTATGAGTTTATGTCTTGACTACTAACAAATTGAATAGAAAATGTTTCAAATCTCGTGTAAAAGTAAAAGATCAAATCTCTCATAAAAAAAATTATAATTTAACAAATTTATCTCTCTTTATATTAATTTCTTCATATTATTAAAAATATTACTTATTTAATAAATACTTTATAAAATCAATATGAAGAAGAAAAAATGTGTCAAATCAAAAATTTGAATTATATTTATTTTAATAAAGGTTTAAAAGATGATTAGAAAAAATTAAAATAAGTGTAAAATCACAAACCGAAAAAGTGAGTTTTATAAAAGAAACCTGAAATTATCCCAAAATAATAATTCGTGGGTATGTAAAGTCGATAATACCTCATAGTATTTGAAATGGTTCGTCCGTGTCATGTTTAGAGGAGATCAGAAATGGCGTCGAAGCTAACTCCAAAGCTCTTCTCATGGCTGATTCTGCCGACGTTGCTTCTCATTTGCCTCTACTCTCTATCCCCTCCTCTTTATGCTCCTACTTCTTCAAAACCCAAAATTTCCATCTCATCCTCTTGTAATCTCTTCAAAGGCAAGTGGGTTAACGACCCGAATCGCAAACCCATTTACGATGAGTCCTGCCCCTTTCACAGGAACGCCTGGAACTGTCTCAGAAACCAAAGAGAGAATATGGGTCGGATCAATTCTTGGAAATGGAAGCCCGACAAGTGTGATTTAACTCGGATCGCCCCAGTTGGGTTCTTGGGTTCAATGAGGAACAAGAATATTGGGTTTGTTGGAGATTCGTTGAATGAGAATTTCTTGGTTTCGTTTTTGTGTACTCTTAGAGTGGCTGATTCGACTGCAAAGAAATGGAAGAGAAAGGGTGCTTGGAGAGGAGCCTATTTTCCAAAGTTCAATGTTACCGTGGGTTATCATCGTGCTGTTTTGCTTGCGAAATATGAGTGAGCACATTGCTTTGTTATTTACCTTGTTTTGATATTGCAATATATTCCTTGGATTCCTGTATATAAATTGTGTTGTTTAGTAGCAACTGCAAAGATTAGTTTTGATATTGTGTTGTTTAGTAGCAAATGCAAAGATTAGTTTTGATATTGTGTTGTTTAGTAGCAAATGACAATCTTTTACTAGATATTATTGAGTTTGCACCTAATCATGGTTGCTTATCAACACTAAAAGTTGGAGAATTCATGGCTGTACTGTGAGTTGTGGATCTAAGTTGCGGTTCCCTATATTTATATATTGATTATACAAAATAATGGCTGAGCAACTCCTGATTTGAAGATCATTTCCTACCCACAGCTTATTTCGAATTCTAGTTCTTCCGAGAATAATTTTGAAGGAAGGAGCTTTGGAAGGCTAGGATTCATAGTGCAATTTTCTAAGAAAAAGTCTGTTCATTCCAGGATGTTTGTAGCATTAATTTACTTTTGCTACTTAAGTTTTCATATGCTTGTATTGGCTAATTTAGAAAGTCATATTTTTACAATGAATTTGGAGCTTTTAACTTGAAACTCTTTGTTGTATGAGTTATAACCTGTTGTCTGGCTGAGTGCTCAAGTGGATAATAGAGCTTGAATCATGACTAGCTTCAGTTTCTGATATCATGAAGGGATTTTGTCACTAGAAGAGTGTAGGTTAGCTTCTTGATACGGCTGTTGCTCCTCAATTTTCTTGTAAGAAATCTGCTGACCATTTACTTTAATTTTTGAAAAAGTTCTCGTTCTGTCTGGTTAATTACTCTAACAGAAGTGAAAACTGTATCCTGTATACCATTTGCATTTCAAAGTTTGTCCTCATTCTTGAATGTTGCCAAAGTTGGATATCAGTCTGAAGTATGGTGTGAGTTTTCTTTGAAGTCATAATCTTACTTGCTCATTACTGATTAATTAAGGTGGCAGCCAAAACAGCTAGATGACTCCAACCAAGATGGATTGAAGGGAAGATATCGAGTAGATGTTGATATTCCAGCAGATGATTGGGCTCATATTGGTGCCTTTTACAATGTTCTAGTCTTCAACACTGGTCACTGGTAATTTTTTTTATCTTGATAAAGTGGTCATTGGTAATTTTATGTGCCTTCTTGCTGTTTTTGCACATTAGTTGATATGTCTATCACTTATGTGGTCCAAATAGAATGACCACTTCTCTTTCTCTGTTGATTGTGAAATATTGTCATTTTTGTTCAAAGTTTTCTTACATAATATGTTAACAAATTGAATAAAGCATCTGGATGACAGTGGGCTGTTGAGTGAAAATATTAACATCAACTACCTGCCCAACCTTGCAAACACATCACCCCATATGGATGGAATCTTCAGCCACCTTTGGATGCTATGCTAACCACCTAGCTGTACCGCTATTGAAACTTGCAAAGTTCTAAAATTTATTCAAAGACATAAAGGTCTGAGCTCCCATCTATCTTCAATAGCATCTCACATTAATCCTAGAAAATAAAAATAAAAATTGATATGTTGCCTAAAAAATAAATTTTGCCATATTACGTAGAAAAATGTCCGTGTTTTTTAAGTGGAAGGTGTTATCTTTGTTCTTTTAGATGTGAGTGTAGTGGGGAAGAAATTGAAGTTCCAGTGGAGAATGAGCTAGGTAGATCAGCTGGTAATTTGTTGTGTGCAGCAACTTTGGACTGTTAATGATTCCAATTGTGTTTCTTGATAAAACAAAATGATTCTCATTGTGTTTGTTCAAACTTAAAAGCTAGTATTCCTGTAATCACAGGTCGGGCTACATTTGAGAATAAACCAACTAAGACTACTGTATGATTTTTCTCCTCCTGTAGACACATTGGTATTTGGTACACATCTAATCCTGGAAAAATGATGGTTCAATTTTATGTGTTTTTTTTACTTTTTCTTGTTGTTGGGGGAAGAGGGGAAAGAGGCCCAGTGGGAGGGGGGAAGCATCATCTTCTGCTCTTGGTTTCTGTATTCCTGACATGACATTTCAAATTATTTCACCACATCTACTTATTAACATATTATCTCGAACTCCTTTGGTTTTAATGGTTATCAATATCTTCTAGGTGGGGCTTTGACAAATTCCCTAAAGAGACACCTCTTGTTTTCTACAAGGCAGGGCAACTGATTCAACCTCCATTGGAGATGTCTGATGGACTTAAGGTTGTTCTCGAGAATATGATTGTGTTCATAGAAAAAGAATTACCAGAGGAAACACTTAAATTTTGGCGCTTGCAATCACCAAGGCACTTTCAGGGTGGTGATTGGAATCAAAATGGTGGTTGCACAGTGGATGGACCCCTTGATGAACTTCAGGTATGCACTTTTTGGTAAATTTGAAATTTTCACTTTCCAAAGGTAATCAACTTGGTTAGTTACTAACAGAGTTTCCCCTTGCATACTAATAGAAATCACTTGAAGATGCATTGCTTAGGCTAAAATCTTATGTCAGGAAAGTTGAAAATATGGATAATTTGTTAAATAGTTTAGGCATTTAGCAAGGATTTGCCTCCTAAGAAAGCTTATTTTGTCTTAACAATTGATACAGAAGTATAAAACTTAACATGTTTGTAATCTAATAAGTGATTTCCTACGGATAGAAAAAAGTGTTAGTTCCCAAATTTACATTTTCTCAGACAATTTGGTTCCCTGTATACTTTTTTGACAAATTATAGGGACTATTATGTACTAGAAAGTTTATTACAGTAAGTAGTGACAAGTTTTCTGAAGAAAATCTTACTGATACCTGAACAGCTTGACCTGTGGTTTGATCCCAGATATAATGGGGTTAACAAAGAAGCAAGGCGACTAAATCATCTGATCGAAGAGGTCTTAAAAGGCACAACTATCAGAAGCCTCGATCTGACTCACTTGAGTGAGTTCAGGGCAGATGCCCATCCTGCAATTTGGTTGGGGAAAAAGGATGCAGTGTCGGTCTGGGGTCAAGACTGTATGCACTGGTGCCTACCTGGTGTTCCAGATACATGGGTTGATATCTTGGCTCAGCTAATCACTCCTCATATTTTGGAGACAGGGTGATCATTGTATAGATGGTTGCAAAGCTTCCGTGAATCATTTGCAACTGAGCTCCTGATACATCAAGATGTGGGCTTTTTTGACAACAATCACAAACTTGCTGATCTAAAGGAGGTGGTAGAACCAGTTCATTATTTTGTGTTCTTTCCCTTACATTCTTTCTATCATTTGGAGGGGTAGGGGTTGGAGATTTCACCTTTGAGACTGTTTAGCCATGTTCCAGGGGCTTTGGTTAGAGATGTTTTCTGGTGCTTGCTCTTGGGAGGAAAAGTGGAGGCTGATTATAAACCAAAGTCTAGAGTTTATACTAAGTTTTTTTTTTTTTCTTTTTTCCCTTTTCAGTTTTCACCTCATACCTCAGTAGGATTTGTTCCCCACTTAGAAACTTTGTAGAACATGTATAAACATTGCTATATATATATATATATATATATATATATATATTATTATTATTATTATTTTTTCATTTTTTGTTTCCATAGTGTTGTCTCTTCTTTTTCAAATTTTGTGTTTTTGGGTGGAGGAGCATAATGTATTATTATAATCGTGTGAATTGTAAAAAAAGATTTGTTCAAGTTGCCCGATAATAATCTGTTCTTTTTGCTGAAAATGGCTTTAATTTCTTGTCAATTCTCCCAATTACTCTTCGTTTTCTTTTTACTGTAAATATTTAACTACACTTTATATGTTGTGGAATTCTCTTTTTCCTTTTCTGCAATAAAATTGGTTTGCTACTCGTAAGTACTCAAACGTCTAAAATTTATGAATTGGGATACTCTATGAAATTGGTTTATCATGTACTACAAATGTCCGAATAAATAATTTTAGAATATTCCTTATACCAAACAAACCCTAAAATGTGTTTGTTGAACAAAATTAAGTCATAATTAATTATTTTTTTGAATAATATTCTTCATTAAGTGAACTGTAAAAGATAAAATTAAACACCAGACAAAAATTATAGACTACTGAAAACAGAAGCAGTCGGTGCAAAAACTTGAACACTAGAAGCAAGAAAGCGAACCCCTAGAGCCCTAATAATCACATAAATCTCATTAAAAAAAAAAAAAAAGAAATCTTAAAAATCCCAAAACATCAACGCGAATCCACTCTCCATGGCTTTGAGAATTCATCTTCTTTACCCAAATCGCTTTCCTTCAAAATTCACAAAGTCCCAAACCAATTGGGTCCCTTCTATGTATACCTTCAAGAATCAACCCAAGTTTCACAAAGTCTCGTGCACCAACAACGACGACGACGACGACGACATGAGCGATATAGACCTGGCCTCAGATTTTGCAACAGAGGTTGGAAAGATGAACACCCAGATGATACAGAAAGAGGAAGCGTTGAAGAAAAGCAAAGAGCTTTTGTTCGTTGAGTTTTGCAACTACACGGGCTTGAAATCGGAGGAAATGAAGAAGAAATGGAAGAAATTCAGTGAAGAGGAGCAATGGGTTTTGATTAAAAGTTTTGTTGTAGAATGGGGTGCCCATTTTCATCCATTATCTGCTAGGTCTGTTAAAGAATTAGTTGATGAGTACTTAGTTGAAAACACTTCTGAGTTCAATTCTTCTTCTTCATTTTTCCCTGGTCTCAAAAAATTGATGGGATTTTCAGGGAATGATAATGAATAGATTGGATTTCAGTTACCCTTATTGACTTTTAGCTTTAAATATTTCTGCTTTTGTTTTGTTAAATTAAACAGAATGGGAATTTGTTTCCTTCAATTTGGAAAGATGCCAAAACTTCTTATATATGCTTCGAACTATATGCTAGAGCTGATGTAATTGCCCATTTTTTTTTTAGCCAAAGTAGAAATAAAAAGGAAGTAACAGACAGAAAGAAGTTGAGACAGTAAAGTGAGAAGCTTCACAAAGCCCTCATGAACTTGATATATTATGAATACTCCTCTGGATTCAACAAATGGATATATACTCTCCTGTAAGTAATACAACTGCAACTATGGCAGACTTTCCCGCAATCTGAGGGAATCCCTCGTGTAATGTTGGCTACCTATGGCCTAAAAAAAAGAATTTCATCGTGTTCTGTGTCCTCTAATTTGATACAGTTAAAACTAGCAAACTGTCAGGAAAGGATCTGAAACGATGATCATTCCTGATTGAACTTTGCTGAACGTTATTGACCTTTTCTAGCTGAATGGCAAAAGAACCTCAAGAGGATTGCTTTTGATTTTGTTCTATCTTGGCTCGTACTTTCTCTTCCAATACAGAAATCTCTGTATCAAGACCAAATATTCTGTTAAGGGCGTGCATATTTTCAAGTATTTCACTCAAAGTTCGGTTTTCTGCTCCATCACATTTCAGATGCTGCATTGGTCCGCGTAGCAGCTTGTTTACTATCCCTAAACTGAGATCATAGATGGCCTTCTTCTTGTTTTGGGGGATATCATCACCCATCTTAGACAAACATTTGTCAACCTCAGCAGACCTAATTCTTTCAGCATATGCCCTGAGCTTTTTGATAGTTGGAACGGTCTCAAGGGAGTCTTTAAGTGCTTCAAATTGTTTCACTTCCTCAGCAATGATGGTCTCAGCTTCCATTTTCTTCCGCAACCGATCCTCCTTATTAGCTTCCACAACCTCTTTAAGATCATCCACATTGTAAACACCTGCACCTTCAAGTTCTGCGACACTAGGTTCCACATTCCGAGGAACAGAAATATCGATAAAAAGCCTCCGGCCCCCATCTTCAAAGTTCACAGAAGGGAGAGCTTGAACACTCTCCTTTATGAATAAAGGAGCTTTCGAAGCAGTGCAGGTGAATATTACATCAGCCTGAGCAGCACATGCTAATAATTCTGGGAAAGGTTTGTATACTATATCAGCATCCGTCAACTCCTCACGGATGGCAGCAACTCTGTCTTCTGTCCTGTTAACGACAACCATCTTTTTACACCCTTTAGCAACCAAATGTCTGATCACAAGCTTTCCCATCTTGCCAGCTCCAACAATCAACACACGAGCCGTAGAAGAAGAATACTCTGGAAGTTTCAGTAGAGCAAGCTCCACCGCCGCTGAACTGACTGATACTGATCCGCTGGAGATATTGGTCTCAGTTCTTACCCTCTTACCAGTTGTGATTGCACGCTTAAATAGCTCACTTATTTTCCTACCAAAGCCAGGGACCCCCTGTCCATTCTTAATAACCTGCTTGACCTGTGCAAGAATTTGACCTTCTCCCAAGACTAGGGAATCTAGTCCAGCAGCTACTTCAAACAGGTGTTGTGTGGCATCTTGATTGTATAGCAAAAACCGGTGTTGGCATAGCTCTGTAACTGGAACTCCACTAAACTGCCAAACAAAGATATTTGTGTCAAAAAAGGTTTGCATATAAAGTACAACAAAAAGTGAACATTGTAGCATAGGGCTGTATTTCTTTGAAATCTGTGCTTAGGTAGTTAGACCTTTGCAATGACGTTAGTGAGCAGGGGAACCAAAACACAGTAAAATAACTACAATTCCTTCCCAAATGTAGAAATACAGTGTATAAATGGCACAGCAAGTCAAAATCTTTTGTTTATCGTTCAAGTGTATCTTTCATGATGGAGAATATACAAGGTAATTCCTAAACCTTTGAAACCAACATGAATTTGTTCAAATCTTACTGCAAGCGACATAAGGTAGATGATGCTCATTAGAGTTCAATGCAGTTTTCAATGACAGTGTTGCTAGTTTATCACACGGGTTTAAGATGTTAGTCAACAAAAGGAAACATTATGCAGATAAATGATGCTTGAAGAAAAAATTACCTTAGACATCCACTCAGTCACTTCTTTAATTCCACGATTTTGGGCAAGCGCCAAAACATATATTTCAATTCTGTTACAAGTACTCAATACAGCAGCTTCCTCTATATGATTCAAGGAACACAGTTCGCGAATTGCTTGAGGCCATTGTGCTTCTGGGATAGAAACTTTCTCCCGCACTTCAACTGGTGCTGTGTGAATGTTAAGTCCAATAACCATGATGCTGCTACTCTCCTTTGTATATCCTGGCACGAAAAAGTTTCCTATGTTAGACTACCTTCTTTCTCAAACATCTTAAGTAAACTCGAACTATCCAACCGCGTATCAATCAATGAACTATAATCCCCAATTAACTAGGGTCAATAATTGAATCACAGAACTCTAGCTAAAACATCATAACTTCCAAGTAAATTTAGAACCTCAATACCACAAATTATAGTTCAATCAAGGTCACGGACTTGAGATTAGAAAAATATCACAAAACTCTAGCTAAAATACCAAAACTTCAAGAGAAACAAAAATAGAGGCTTACGATCAGCAGCAGATGTTTTGAGAAGTTCCAAAGCAGAAAGACTCGAAGTTCTAGATTCCTTTTTGCCATTTTTCACCACAGAGTCGGATGATAACTCACATTTAGGGCTCAACGAATGCGATCTCGTCCAATATACCAACGGCTTAATTCTTCGACGACTCCCGAAAAATCTAACTTGATGATCCACAGAAGGTGAAGACGACGAAGAACAAGACGTAGAACTTAAATAATCACAATTGAAACTGCCACCTGTCACAAAGCTACTCGCAACCGCCATTGAAACACAATTTGTAGAAAACAGCAATAGTGGCTATGGCGAGAGAGCTCCGAAACCCAGATTTGTAATCGAAATTCGGAACAGGTGACAGAATGGAATAGGTATGGAGGTGATGGGTTTGGTATAAGAAAAAAAAAACAATAATTGGTGAGTGGTGGGCTAATATAATTAGGCAATTTTATTTATTTGGACGGAATCGACGATAATGGTGGAATAATAAGACTCTGGTTGGTGATTATTGACTTTTCGGGAATGCTTATTTATAGTTTGGGTTTTTTCGATTATACATATTCCATATACGCGTTGGTTCCACACTCCAAAATTTAATAGGATTAGGAATTGGTCCAATCGTGACTACATTTAGGAACGTGTTAATAATGTCAAATGGTGGTTCCTTTTTTGACTTGGATTTGGAATTGGCACCACATTGGATTAGATTTCAAAGTACGTAAATAGAGTACTAAATCATGTTATTCTTTATTTTATTTAATATTTAAAGATTTATTAAAGATTGTTTAGTGCATAAAGTGTTCTACGTTAGAAGATTTTTAAAAAAGAGTTATATTTCAAGAGATGTGAGATAAATAATCTATTATAATGCAAGTATTAATATATGTTTTTATGGCTCAAATATGTGGCCTACATATCACACAAAGATAGTATTTAGGAATTTATTAAAGGTTGTCCGATGCATATAGCACTCTCGTTGAGAAGTGTTGCATCCCAAGAGGTGTGATATAAACAATTTATCCTAATGGATATATTTAATGACTATTTCCACTATTTGAATCACTAACCTACATATTACTTAGGACAATATTTGGAAATATTTTCACGTCCAATAATTATTAAATTATTACCTCACCTGCCTTTTTTTAAATCACTTTTGAGGCATTAGTTTGACAATTGATAATCACAACTTCATCGGTTTGAATTTGAATTAAAAAAAATAGCAAATCCATTTCAATGTTTTAAAAGCATATTATGAAGAAGCTTCTTTTTCGTTGAACTATTCCATCTGATTCATTCGGATTGTTGCGGTACAGCGATAAAAAAAAATTGTACAAATAATTAGCATGCATTCTCATTTAGACTTGTAATTTGTTATGAATTATGATAATTAGATCTTAAAGTCAAAATGATAATTGTTTCAGCGTTGTAGGCCCATAAATTTTGACAATACGAGGAATTCTTCTAAACCTGTGATTGCACAAAGTCAACTAGAAATTAAAATAACACATTATATTGCTAACAACTGTTACTCAACAAATTTGAAGATAATCTGGAAATCTTTTTATTTAATTGCACATAATAAATAAAATAAAATAAAGAATAAATAATGGTAATGTCCGTAGATACTGTCATAAAAGGTTAAACTGTGGTATCAATTAGGTAAAATTTAATAATTTAATCTATCACGTTAACGGGCGACCCGTCCTGTAACATCAAACAAAAATAAATTGAAAAAAACACAAGAAAAGATTTAACAATTTAATGGTTTTTTTTTTCTTGTGGTGTTTTATCCACATAATATGATCAGATATTCCAGACTATATAGATAAAGTCAGTTAGCTGGAATTTGTGAAGCAACAGCGACGGTTGGAGCCTGGAGGATCATCAACACACAATTAACTGAATATATGTGTTGAGAGTAAGCAAAAAAAAAAATCATTTCCATGGACTCTCAGATTCTAAAATTTTCTCCAATTATTCCTTCAAGAAATTTCATTTTCAACTCCAAAAAAGCAGTTTACATTCATGGCCTGTCCAATACCCAGTTCAGGGTTGCAGCAGCAAGGTCCGTTCAGAAGTCAGAAGAGGAATGGCGTGCCGTTCTTTCCCCTGACCAATTACGGATTTTGAGGCAGAAAGGCACAGAGTATGTATCCTGCCGTATAATTTTTATTTCTTCTTTCTTCTATCTGTCGTTGCGCGTATCTGTTTAAGCAATACCAATTGGTCAGGATTATGACACAGTTGTTGCTACAATATTAGGCTTGATAAAATAATTCTGCATTTTTGTTCTGGGATTATTATCTCTTATTTCTCCTATCAAATGACCCCTTAGTCAAAGACTAACAAAGCAAGCAAGCAAAAAAAGGAATATTGCTGATTACTATAGTTATGTTGTGTGAATAATAAAGTGATTAGAATCCCTGATATTTACTTGACAGGAATCAAGGGAGTGGGGAGTATAACAAGTTTTTTGGTGTTGGCACCTACCTCTGTGCTGGTTGTGGCACTCCACTCTACAGATCCGCAACCAAATTCAACTCACCCTGTGGCTGGCCTTCTTTTTATGAGGGTCTACCTGGCGCCATAAATCGCAATGTGAGCTTCTTTCCAAGCACACTAGCTACATTCGTATGTGACTTTTCACTTTCCAAATATTCTTAGATCGTTTTACCACAACTCTTTTGGTGACTCGAACTCCCAATTTCTTTGTTATAAATTGAGTGCTCCATCAACCTCATTTCTAATGTTAGAGTTGCTATAATTAATTACAAAGTGAAAAGCTATAGTACAATAAGTTTACCTAAACATTTTGAGTTGATTTAATTTGCATGAATTTTCAGCCAGACCCAGATGGCATAAGGATGGAGATAACTTGTGCTGCTTGTGGAGGCCATCTTGGTCATGTTTTTAAAGGTGAAGGGTTTCGTACCCCAACAAATGAACGCCATTGTGTCAACAGTATATCCCTCAAGTTCAAACCACCTCAATTTTCTTAATGCCTATATATATTTTTACATATATTCGTCCTGACTATGTACAACTTTGATCTAATAGTCCATTCTTTCATGTAGATTAGCAACTTCCTGTTAGTCTGTGTATTATATTAGGTGGAAAGGTATAGTGATATTTTGTTTGTAATTATGATCTGTATATGCTTGATGATTTTATTGAAGATAAGTAAAGAAATGAGCTATTTTCATTCAACACAGGATCTAACTATTACTATTACATACTTGACTACAATTGTTCTGTAACTTCGATCAGTATTAACTGAATATAGGAAAAAAACCTATTACACTGTAGATAGAACTACACATTACACTGAAGATAGAACTAAACACAACTCATTGCATGACAAAGCTACATTCACATGCATTATCCGGCTCAATGAGCAATGTCAACTAGGGAGTATTTTCTTAAGGCAAGGTGGTTGGTACTTGCAAATACAATGAGCTGTGAAAAACCAATGGCTTGTATCCATATACAAAGTAGCATCAAATTTTCTCCATAGTGATCATTTCAAAACTACCTTCACGCAATACTTGATAGAAGTTCCTTTCAAAAAGATGTATATAAACCTCAAAATGCTCCTATTAGATGCAGCAGAAAAGGGAAGTTGGTGAATGGAAAACCTGAATATAATGTGTGCAAAGGATGCGCATCTGCTGATTCATTCGAGGGCCAAGAATTGCATTATGTAGAATTGAACAACCAACATGTGCATCAACTGCACTGAGGATATCATCAAGCAGGTATATTTCCGCATCATGATAAACAGCGCTCTGTCAGTAGTCATAGTCACTAGACAAGTACCTTGGCAATTTGAAGAGAGAGAATCGCGTCACCTGGAAAGTGCAAGACGAGCTCTCGGTCCATCAGATAAGTTAAATCAGTTCCAAGAGAGTATTGAAATAGACAGGAAGCCCAAGGCCTAGTATACTTAGGGAGCATTATCTAGCTAAATTCAAACACCTAAAAGCAGGGATTCGAGATAGAATCCGAGTTGAGTTTCTAGGGGATGGACAAGAGCTTCTATCTCGAGTTTCTTGGGGCTGGACAGGAGATTAGTAGAGAAGCTCGAGTTATTCAGCTGCGGTGGATGAAAAGACTGAACATGATAAATAGAATTTAGTAGTAACTACATTCGATTCAATCTATAATGATACAATATCATTCATCCGAATAAGTTCTTGTTGGGTTTTTAAGGTGTGAATAGAAAATGAAGGGTTGTGACTTTGCCGAAGAGTTGTGACCTTTATGAAATGTTGTGCCTTTTATAAAGGGTTGTGACCGTTTGAAAGGTTGTGCCTTTTCCAAAGGGTTGTGATCTTTTTGAAAGGTTGTCTTTTTTCCAAAATATTGTGACCTTTACCCTTTGTTCGCTATAAATAGAGATACTTTCTCTCATTTTTCTGCATCAAATTCTTCCCTTCTTTTGCATACATTTCTTACAAAATCATATCAATTGATTGTGTCTCTGTGTGTGATTCGTTGCTTTTTTTGCATACATTTCTTACAAAATAATATCGATCAATCGTGTCTGTGTCTGTGATTCATTGCTATCTTTTTGAGTTGTTGAAATTATCGAAGTTTGAGGTAGCACTACTTCTTTAATGGTTAATTCATTTTATCTTGGGAGGAATTAATCTACAACCTCGGATACTTGAGGGGATTAAGTTTCTTAAGGACACACAGTGAATTCTGTGGACTCAGATAGTTTTTTTTTTTCTTCATTTTTTATTATTTTTAGTTTAATAATCTCAATACAGGAGATAATAGTTCCTAGAGTAATAATCTTACAAGTACGGTTCAGTAACTGATGACAAAGGGGATAGGAGTGATCTTATGGCCAAAAGGCCGACAAATGAAGTTGACTGGATAAAAAGATGATACCTCAGCCATTACAAAACTTGGATAAAGCAAGGTGGTTGTGGCTGACTAGTAAAGCAATTGCGATACACCTCCAAAATTTTACTAATAAATTTCATGATTTTATTTTCACTTAAAATAATATTTATTGAATATTGTAAAAGAACGTACAAATTTTATATAAAGAAAAAAAAAACTACCTACTATTTATAATAAATATTTTAGACCTTTGAATTAAATATTTTAAATCTTCCTATTAATAACTATTTTTTTTTTAAAACAACATCCCATTACATGTATACAAATGGTTAACATCTCATTAACTAAAAGTAATATTTTAATTTTATAAATAATAGTATCATTATGTGTGTGAAGTTAGCAAAAACAAGTTTTATAAGAATTGAAAGACAGATTCGTGGACAACTCACAACAGAAAACTAGTGAATTTGAATATCCTACTATCAAAGAAAATGTGCAAACAAGTCAAGATTCAAGAATGTAACTACTTCCTGTACCAATTAAAAGAGTAATTTCCAAAATTTTACAAAGGTATGTGAAGTTAGCCAAAACAAGTTCTATAAGAATTGAAAGACATATTCTAAATTAGTGGACAACTCATAGCAGAAAACTAGTAAAATTTGAATATCCTATTATTCAAGAAAATGTGCAAACAAGTCAAGCTTCGAGAATGTAACTACCTTCGTGTACCAAGTAAAAGAGTAATTTCCAAAATTTTATAAAAGTATTTAACTTTTGTATAGTAATTAGAATCTTGAACACATGTAAAAGAAAATTACGGAAATTAAAAGAAAATAACTATAACTTCCTTAATTCATAATTAAATGGTAGAATTGAATTTTTTAAAATAAAATCATACTAAAAGTTTCGGAAAACTACAAACTTGAGAGGAAGGAAAAGTAAATGGATGATTCATATAAAGGAGAAGGTTTGTGAATTCCTTGCACCATCGTAGAAAAACTGATTTGCAATCGATCTCTTTAATTGCTCGGGCATCAACTCAGATAATTCCAACGAATTTGTAGTCCATCCCCATTAACAAGGGCGGATCTATGGGTACCCATAGGTGTCACAATGACCAGTGATCTCGAAAAAAACTTTTTTTATACATATACGTATATATGTATAAGAAATTAATAGATATTGTTTTTGCCACCCACTAAATAAAATAGTGAACAAATCAATTGGCAAGGCAGGCAATTTGCCACACGGGCAGCGTGGGTTCGAACTTTGTGAACAACATTAATTGTTGGAGCTTTTTCTTTCTTTCTTTCTTTTTTCTTGTCTTTTTCATTAATGTGTGAAGAATATTATTAAGAATATATTTAAATAGTAGTTTTAAAAATGATGAATATTATTATTAGAGTACTTTTAATTGAAAGGTTCTTTCAATCTTTACCGACGCTCTTGCTAAGTAAGATGACTAGATTGAAAGTAAATTTTTATTCTCTTTGTTATATATTTGCAACAACAGATAAAGTCAGTGGAATATGAATATATTAAGTAGGCGTTTGGTCATGCGATATCATATCACGATATGGTATTCGTGAGATGGAATCAGCGTTTGGACATGCGATTTCACGCTGATTCCATTCCATGATTCCATATCATGAGATATGATTCCATATTCTCCAAAAATCATGATATGGAATTATATGGGAATTTCATATCATGATTTGAGATTTTTAATACAAAAATTGATCCATGAGTTTATATTTTGTTAAAACACCCCACATTTATATCTACTAATCATTTATTTCATATGTAAATAAAATTTATAATCACATCATTAATTTTTAAAATTTATTATTATCACCGACATAAAATTTATTATTCTCACCAATATATAGTCACTTTAACTCACACCAACCGATTGTTGAGTAATAAATTTATTTTATGGCCTTAATAAGTGCACATTTATATTTTATGTGTAAGGTATTAGTATTTAGTTACAAATTTCCTATCAACTTTGTTTAAAGAGATAATAATTATTTTATGACTTTGCATTGTGTTGAAAGCACTATTTTTATTACTCTTACAAACATTATTTTTATGAAGTGCAATCCATAATGCTTCCAATTTAATTTATGTTCACTAATTAAACTAAGATGTATTTTTTATTTGATAGGATTGTGTTGGTGCGATTGATGGAACATATATAGAAGGGGAGGATCCTAAAGCGGTGCAACAAGCATATCATAATCGCAAAGGAAAAACATCACAAAATGTCTTATGTACCTGTGATTTTGATATGTGATTTACCTTTGTTGCTGCTGGTTGAGAAAGTACTGCACATGATAGTAAAGTACTTGAGAATGCACTTGTTGAACCAACGTCACAATTTCCATTTCCGCCATATGATAACTTTAAATTACATCCTTAAATAAATATTATTTATTTACACAAAGCTTTCTTACTTACCGTCACATATGTTTTTAGTAATTCTTTATAAAATATTTGTTGGTAGATAAATATTATGTTGTTGATGCTGGTTTCCGAAACACAAAAGGAATTTTAGCTCCATACAAAGGACTACGCTATCATTTGCAAGATTACCGAGGAAGTGAAAGAGAGCCTCAAAATCCCAAATAACTGTTTAATTATAGGCATTCATCTCTGCGCAATGTGATTGAACGGACTTTTGGAGCTTGGAAAAATAGATTTAGAAACTGAAACAAGGCATGAACCATTATGATATTGATACATAAGTGAAAATTGTCATAGCCTGTGCAGCGTTACATAATTATTTGCGAGAATACCAAAGTATTGATGAAATAGTTATGGTCTATGAACATGAAAATATAGTTACGGATGATATTGACCAACAAATGGCTCAAAGTAACAATGTTGTTCGTCTTCTCGGTCACATGATCGATAAATGCAAGTTCAACGTGAGGAAATTGTTTGTACTATGCGGGAGGATTATATTAAAGATTAGTACACTACAATTTATGTTCAATTTTTTTAATTAAATTAAAGTTAGATGAAACAATTACTTAAGTGGAGAACAAATAGTTTTGTAATAATTTATTATGCAATTTTATAAATTTTTGTTTATTTGATAAGATTGAATAAATAATTGGGGCTATATTAATAGTTTTACAACTTATGAGATTTTTATGTTTATGAGAAAATATACAACACAAAAATTACATATCGCATGTCCAAACAAAACTTCAATTTCATCTCATGATTCCATATCATGATTCCATATCGCATGACCAAACGGGCCCTAAGTTAACACTATTAGATAGTTATACAAGCTCAAATTTTAGTGTGAAAAATCTTTTTGTTTCCTCAAAGTTTCAGCAAATTAATAAGGCCACTAATTCCTAAAAAGAAATAAAAATTGAATTGTTTAGTTATCTCTAATCTCATAATATCTAAAAGAAAATATTTCTAACATGCATGTTTGATCGATTTGTTTATAAAAATCGAAAAAAAGATAAATAACTCAAATTGTATCCCAAAATTAAAACAACCGACCCACTTATCTTACTTGACAATGTGACACCCAAAACCTCCAAATCCTAGATCCGCACTGTCCATTAACCTCTCGGACATTGACCCAAAGAACAAATTTGCAGTTCAACCCCAATAATTGCTCGGGTATCGACCAAAGAACAACAGAGGGTACAATATACGGCTACCAAACGAATTTTGAAAAAATTGGGTGTATAATATGTGGGTCAGGTTTATGCATCATTTTGTCTAATTCACAACTTTACTCTATGTTCTCAGCTACATTATTTTTTTTATTTTTTTTTGGAAAACAAAAGAACATTATATTGCTGATTGATTGATGTATTTTTTCATTTGGTTAATTTGAAAAAATACAGTTAGTTAATAACATAATGGATAAAAGTAGAGAATAGAATATTTCAAATAAGGTAAAAATCACTTAAATTTCTCATCAATTACGTTTCAAATAAAGATCGACATGGCTTCTCTCTCCCTTATTCCTCAAATTTCTAATATTGATTATCAACAACAGGCTCAATAATGGGGATCAAGGGCGGATCTACGTACAAGTTAGGGGTTCATTCGACTTGCCTTCGTCGAAAAATTATATTATATATACAAGGTCACATTTTAATATTATGAGTCTATATATTATTATGAACCCCTAAAATCTAATGAGAAGCTTAGCTCAGTGATTAAAGGGTTCAATCTCACAGCTGAGACCCGTGTTCGGCTCTCGCATTCTACAAAAAATTTCTGTTGTTTTTGCTTGACTTTTCTCGTAGGGGCTCTGAGATGGGCTTCATTTGGGCTCGATCTTTATTATTAGGCGAAATGATCTTATGGACTCTTATACTGGTATGAGTTTGTATTCAGGACCTTTTTACTTGACCATTTGTCAACCGAACCCTTAACCTCAATTAAAATGAGACTTTTAAATCCATTCAACCATGTGTGTAGCTCACTCTCTCTTACATAAATGACATGTCATATCCACATCACATATATTAATGCCATGTAATAATTAATTCATAACTATTTTTAAATTATTAACCAAAAATGTTACTCCACAAAAGACAAAAATAATAAGTTTTCCATTTTAAAAAATAAATTAAAATAGTCATTTCTCTCACTTTTCCTTCTCCTTCCTCAACCCACAACCACCATTAACACCATCTCTATTCTCATTAAAAAAATCTTCTTTAGGTCGTCATTGTCTATTGTTGTGACAAGGCCCTTCAAGTTTTTAAAATCATAGTTCAATCTTTCTCAAAGTTTGTATTATTCGCAAATCTTAATCGTAACCATCTACCATAATTTGAACCACCATAAATCCTTTTTCACCATTGATGTCAACAAATCACCATTAAAATACTTCAATATATCATAATATTTGTACACAATTTTACATGACACATTTCACCTAATTTCACAAAGATATCCAACAATCACTTTTCATCCTCCAAAACTATTGAATCTTTGTCACCTCATGGGTTGTAAATTACCAAAGAAATTAAAAGAAAACATAGATCTACATCAACAATACATTATCATTTCTCAGAAAGAAAGAAAATATGAAAAAAAAAAAAAAAAGAGAACAGAGAAATTGGAGAGGGCTAGGAAGGGAAAAAAAGATAGAAATAAGGGTTGGTGGGGAAGGAAAAGAAAAAAGAAGTAAAAAAAAAATCATTTTTAAATTTCTTATATTTGGGTTTTTTTTAAAAAAAAATTATTTTTAGTTTAAATTTTGATGTTCACGCTCCTTCAACACGTGATATCACGTATTTGTGCCAACTCAATAATTAAATTGCCACATAAGCTTGGTCAATGGTCAGAAGGACTTAAAATATTGAGTTTCGTTGAGTTTAAGGGTTCAGTTGACAAATAGTCAAGTAGAAGGGTTCATAATAAAAACTCGTACAAGTATAAGGGTTCATCAGACCATTCTACCTTATTATTATTATTATTATTATTATTATTATTATTATTATTATTACTTTTTTAATTTTCTTATTTTTGCTTTATTTATCCTTTTTTTTTAATTATATAATTGGTTTTTGTTTAAACTTTTTAGGTATATTCTTTTCAATTTAGCCTTTTCTTCTTATTACTTTTTTGTTCATTTTTTTCTACACAACTCTTTTTTAATGTATTAACTTGAAGAATACTTTTTTTTAAAATAAAAAAGATAAATTGTTATTAAATTTGAAATTGAGGTAAAAAAAATGTCTTAAATAAATAAGATATATTAAATTTTATCGAATTAAAAATCATGAATAACCTTTTTAAAATATTTATTTAATTGAATTTTCTTTCTTCGATTTCATGGAATTTCTTTTATACTTTTCAATTTTATCCTAAAAAGATGAAAACTAAATTAAATTTATCTGATTCATTCATTATTTATCTTTTTTTAATGACTAATCTAGTAAATTAAATTAAAAAATCGACGATGCCATTTATGATTTATTTACCTTTTGAATATGTATTATAATATTTGTGACTTAATCCTTATAATATTTTAAATTTTTTTGTTGATCTTCAAAGTAGTATAATTAAATGGGCACTAGTTCAGAATTAAAAAAAAAAAAATATCAAGATACAATAGAATACTACAAATAATAGGAAAAAAAAACACAAAATCTTTTAAACAAGATTTTATGGAGTAGCATTAAAGTAGAAAGACGCTAAACGGGTCACGGCAGTCTACTTAAATTTAACAAGTTAAAATCAGTCTTTCTCTTTTACATGCTATAATTTTCGCATGTTTACCTCTTCATATATTAAATTCCTTAGTTGAAATTTTGGCTCCACTATGAATTAGGACAAGTCCGTTTTGCTGGCAGATGATGGCATATCTTGCAAGGCTATTGGCATTGGCATTGATAGCGAGCCGAGATGGCTCGTTGGCACCCATCTTGAGCACTACACGCCATTTGGCAAACTTAGCACCAGCTGCATAGTACTTTGATATTCAATTTATATCAAATTGAAGTCGATTGATTTGAGATTTTTGTTGATAGTGAAGAAGATTTTAGAATGAATATAAAATAAAAAAGAAATACAAAACTTTTGGATTAATAATTATTTTAAAATGTAGTTACTTTTAATAAATATGTTAGAAATTTTGAATAGTTAGCTAATTTTTTTTTTATCATATTAAAATTATTGAACTATATGCACTATAATAATAAAGTTACTCAGTTTTACACATTATAATAATAGAGTCGTGAGTTGTTTTTATTACATTAAAGTAATTGAATTTTACCCGTCATATTTGTATTCAAAAATTGACCCAACGGTATCCTAAACATACGTTGTATTTTAATGCCGATTATGAAACTCACAAATTTGTCATTTTAATTCTTGATTAAAAAAACGTTTGGGACTTTGGTCAGACATGTTTATTAATTCTATTTTTATTAAGAAAAGATGTTAAAATGGAAAATTCACAAGTTTGAGGGAAAAGGTACAGGTATCCCTTAGATTATGATTGAAATCTCAAAGACACACTTTAACTAACTAAGGTCCTATTACCCTTCTGAACCCATTTTTTAAAATTTTGTACATCTTTATGGCTTACGTGACATCCAAATATCTTTCATGCGCCTCAATTGCGTGGAGTCACAAAGTGTGCCACGTAAGTCAAAAGGCGTACAAAATTATATAAACATGAGTTCAAGGGTAATAGGACCTTAGTTTAGTTGATGTGTGTTTCTGAGATTTCGGTCATAGTCTAGGGGTACTTGTGCCTTGTCCCTAAGTTTGATAAGCAATTTTAAATTCCAGTGCAAGTTTAGGAAATTTCATCTAAATAGTACTTTCTTTGTCCCTAATTACTTGTCCACATTTTCTTGTTTAGTTGTCCTAATTACTTGTCTATTTTGACAAATCAAGAAAGAACAATTTTTTTACCTATTATACCTTCAATTCATTACTTTGAAAAATGTAGAACTTCTTGAAATTATTAAATTTTTAATTCATCAACTTCATAATTAATAGGAGTAAAATGGTAAACTCACTATGTTAATTATTAATTTTTTAATAAGTGTGTCAATTTAAAAGTGAATAAGTAATTAGGGACAGAGGAAAAAGTCATTCAACTTGGTTACTCTTGGAATTGGAAAAAAAAAAAAAAAAAAAAAAACTTGTTAAAAGTATTGCCTCAAAAATGGGCTTTTCAATGCACAAAATTCAGATACCATAAATGAAAATCCAATAAAATAAAATATTTTACCACGTGACTATTGTTATTTTGGGTAAATTTTGTGAATAGTCTTTTCATTTTCTTTTATTGTCATAGGTTTTTATTTTTATGTTGATTTATTTTTTAGTGTCTTTTAATTTATTGGTGTCTTAATAAGCCTCTTAAGTATCTTTAAAAAAAATCTAGTTTCAATATAATTTAATCAAAATTTTTACTATTGTGCCGATAAATTTTAAGTAGCCCACTGCCTCACCCCAACTTATTAACTCAAAAAAAAAAACTTATTCTTTTTTTCACATCCGTTATGCTTTTCTTAATTAGTAGTACATAAATTCACCCTTAAAATATGATAAAAAATGAAGGTAGAATTTTTTTGTTGTAAAAGAATCTGATCTTAGTTGATTTATCTTAATAGCAAAGTAATAATTAGATGTGAACAAGTAAATTACTTTTTCTTGAGTTGATTGCATTACTTTCTTATATTTTATTAGTATTTGATGACAACCTAAATGCTTTGTTTTCAATGTAGACAAAAAAAAATCTTTGCCAATTTTTTTCAAAAATATTTTGACTCAATAGTATAACTATTTAATATTATTTTTAAAAAAAAAAAGAAGAAGAATGAAGAGTTAATGATGTTTTAGCAAAGAAATATTTTTTTTGATGTTTTAGCAAATAACTTTGTTGCAAAGGAAGTGTACAAATAAATAAAGTGTGAAGGGTATTTTTGTAAACATATATTTTTTAACAGAAATTATGCAAGATTTGTTATTTTTAATACATCAAACCAAACAATGTATAAGCAATAATACTTGCATAACTAATGCATGCATTACTAATGCACCCTATTTTGCATTATTCTTATACACTCTACCAAACGACCCCTAATAACCCCTAATAGTGAGTAAAATTCAATTAATTTAATATAAGAAAATAATTCCGTGATTTTACAATGTAACTATTGCTTTTAACAATTGACTTAGCTAAAGTTTCTATGAAAAGAAGGATAAGGTACAGTACCCTTGTGACACGCTAGACTATGACAGAAATCTTAGAAACACACCTTAACTAAATTAAAGTTTTATTACATCTTGAATCAATTTTTTATAATTTTGTACACCTTTTGGCTTATGTGACATCAAAATATCTCTCACGCGCCTCAACTGTGTGGAATCACGGAGTGTGCCACGTAAGCCAAAAGGTGTACAAAATTACAAAAAAAAAAAAAAAAAGAGTTCAGGGGGTTATAAAACCTTAGTTTAGTTAAGGTGTGTGTCTAGAATTTCAGTCTAAGGAAATACTTATGCCTTATCCCTAAAAAGAAATATAACAGTTCAAAAATTCTGATTATATTTCATCCCCTTTTTCGAAGAGAAAGAATAGCACATCCTATTCGGTTCGACTATTTGTCTTTAACAATTGACTTGACTAAAACTTTATAAGAAGAAATATAGCCTTTCAGCGTGGTCTTACAAAGTATGATCAAGGAAGGGTAGATGTACGTACAACTTATCCCTATCTAAGAGGTAGAGAGATTCAGAAAAACCCTCAGCTCAAGAAAAAATAGTCCAGAAAAAGAAGTAACGAAAGTGAAAGTACAACAAAACATTCTAAAAAATAACTAAAGGAAAATAATATGACAATTGAAGTACAAGAAACAACAAATAGTACTAAAAATCAAAGGACAAAAACCTACCTGAGCAATACTAGGCATAGTAGTATGGACGGATAGCAAGACAACACATTACTATCTACTAACATTCTAGTGGAATCAGTATCCTCTGCAACCTCCAAAGTGTCTTTCAGATAAACTGGTGCCTATTTAGCTCGGTCATTGTACAAACAAAGTCATTGAATGTGGTTTCTTCCACTTGTATCAACTCAATATGAGAGCCACATGTCAATTCCATTACTAGAAGCTTGCTTAGAAACCGTAGAGAGGCGTGTTAAAACTGTGATGAACCAACCAGCAAAGACAGCATTAGCTCCTGCAAGACATAAAATGATGAAATAATCAAACTGAATTCGTCACATGCAGGATCTTTACACAAAAAGTCTAAAATGATGAAATCATCGATCTGCCCGGACTCTTCAAAGATACCTCCGGGTCTATGTCGGATCCTCCATGGACGTGGCAACATTTTGAATAGTCCGAGCAAAAGTTACATGGTTAGTGAGGATATATATGCCACAACTAGCTAGAGATCGAAGTGTAATTGTTGTTGTAGAGTTATTTTTATGCTAAAAGAAAATGACAACTCACTTGTCTACAATAACTTCGACTTTTCCTTCTTTCTGAGCCTCTGATTCATCAGTCACTTGATTTCCATCAGGAGTACATATAAAATTGCACTCTGAAATTTTCCTCTAGATCTCACTAGTCTTTTATCCTGCTGTTGAACTTCAGAATAACTGCTAACTTCATCGATTGTTGAGAATGCTACATCAGAGGGACAAGTAAACTCAATTGGATTTCCCATATGTGACTTGCACCTAGAAATAAGAGGGAGAAAATGCGAAAGCAATGGTGGCTTACTCTGCTATCTCAATGTGGATGGAAAAGAGATGTTTTCTTCTTTCAGATTTCAGTTGGAGCCAAACTCATCTCCCAAATTTAAGTGAACCAACATATATGTGTGGAATATGAGCTATTTTTCGCCATTCCATACCTTTTTTCTTGCAAAGCCTTTCAAGATGAGGACAGTCTTGAATTGACAAATGCTGAAGATCATTGAGGTACTTCATTCCTTCTGGCAATGATATCAAATGTTCGCAATTTGAAATTGTGAGAGATCTAAGAGAGGAAAGTTTAGCAAGCCAGTCAGGAAGATCTGTGAGATGAGGACTGCTATGGATTACCATACTTTGCAACGTAGTGACATGTTGAAGGCTAACTGGCAATGGGTATAATTCAGGGCAGGAGATAATACTCAAGCTCCGTAGAGATGAGAGATTCTGGAAACTATCTCTAGATAAAGTTAACCGAGGGCAACCCATGATGGAGAGCTGTTCTAAGACTGTGAGATGGAGGAACCCACTTGAAAGATAAATCAGGTTGCTGCAATTCTCAATTGACAAGCTCTTTAGGGAGTTGAAACCTGCAAATTCCTCTGATGGCAATGACTCTAAGCTGTGGCACCCGTTGATCTCAAGAAACTCCAAAGCTTGCAGCTTTCGGATTCCTGTTGGCAAATGGGTTAGTTTTTCACAGTAACTAATGGTCAGTGACTTCAGATAAGTAAGATGCTCTATCTCTTGAGGAAGAGAAATGAAATTTTTGCACGAAAGTATTTCCACAGTCTCCAGCGATTTGTTATTCTGCAGCAATTTCCCTGAAAGGTGCACTAAACCTTGAAGCGCATCAATCACAATATTGGAGAGTGAAGACATGTTATCCACAGACTCCAAGATCTTTGGATGGCAATCACGGAGCTCCAAATAAAGAAGAGATTGAAATGTTGGAGCAGAGATAAGATTAGGACATTTATCTACAACTAACTTTTGCAGGCGAGGAAATACTGCTGCTTCGTTCTCTATGCAAGACCATTCTTTTAAGCAGGGAAGGTCCTTGATTGTTAGGTCTTCCAGGGATGGGAATTTGAGGGGTTCGCCTCCATAAAATTCTTCACCGATATGTGTAACTCCATCCATCCCTTGTACATAAAGTGTTTTGAGAAATGGAAGCTTCCCAAAGGTAGGTAAAGTATCACATCCCCTGCAGTTGATCAAAGCAATCAGAACTAGATTAGGGAGGTCCCAATCTGGAAATCTGAATCCAGGATATCCCTTGATATATAGTTTTTTGAGGTTTACATGTGGCTGAAGACACTCAATGATCCCCTCCACAACATTGTCATTATCCCTTGATAGTGATCTTGATGTACCATCAACTTCTCTGCAAACCTCGTATGAAGTAGACCCTGTTGACATCCTCACTATGTTCTCGCTTCCCCATTGGAGCCTTAACAATTCAACATATTTCTTCGCCCTCAGATTAGCCAGTGTAGCTTCTTCTTTGTTTCTGATGTTCTCTAGGCCCCTTATACTCAATTCACCTCTTATGTGGGGAGAACTGATTTCAGAGATGCTTTCTCCAATCCCTTTGCCCACAATGTATAAAGGCAAAGTTTGAAGCTGAACCAAATTTCCCAGACCAGCAGGGAGGCGAGTCAGTCCATTACATCCCACTATGTTAAGGTGCCTTAAGCCAGTTATATTAGCCAATCCAAAAGGTAACTCCATTAGGTTACCACAAAATGAGAGGTTCAGGGTTTGCAGATTAGAAAGGTTGCAAATAGTATGAGGGAGTGTTTGAATAGAGGTGCTGGAGAGATCAAGGTATCTCAAACATATCAAATCACTAATTGACTCGTGCACCTTCTTCACGCAACCACTTAAACCAAGGACTCGCAAGTATTTAAAGTTCAGAGGAAAAGAAGAAGGAATGTCTCCGGTGCAAAACAGGAATTGGAGTGTTCGAAGATGTTTGGCACCATACAATTCCTTTGGAAGTGAAGCGGGATCCGAATGGAAAAGGATTGACAGGTGATGAACGTGTGACATGTTACCTTGAGCAAAGTCATAGCCCAATATCACGAAGTCCTGACTCCCCACACTTCGAGCAAGATCGTGGATGAGATCATGCATTTTGTATACTGCTAGATCCGTCTCATCAAATTTCTTGACTTCTTGGAAGAATGATAAACACAACAAGTCATTAAAATACTCATTGCCTATGTCCTCCAACTGCCTGTTCCTCTCATGACATGTTATCAAGCCTTCAGCAATCCATATGTGGATCATCTTTTCCTTATGAATTTCATAATTTTTTGGATACAATGAACAGAATGCAAAGCATCGCTTGAGGTGTAGAGGCAACTGTAAGTAGCTCAACCGAAGAGCTGGCAGTATGCCGCTGTTACAATTCTCAAGTTTCCAAAGTTCACTCTCTTGCACAAACATCCAATCTTCTCTTTCTCGTTTGAAGCGCAACAAACTTCCCAGTGTTTTTGCTGCCAAAGGCACACCTCCACATTTCTTGATGATCTGTTTTCCAATCTCCAATAGATTAGGATGCTCAACTTCTTCTTCCTTGCTGAAAGCTCGTTGCTTGAACAAAACCCAACAATCATCTTCAGTCAAGCCTTGGAGACAATAAGGGGAAGTAGTTCCCACTATTGACGCAACCTTGGTACTCCGTGTAGTGACAATGATTCTACTTCCTGCTCCACCACTTTGCAATAAGTCGCCCAGCTTATCCCACTCTTCTTGGTCTTCATTCCATACATCATCCAAAACAATCAAGAATCTCTTTCCACCAAATGAATCTTGAAAATGAGCTTGCAGTAGATCCATCTCCAAGAGTTCACACTTCCTTTTTGTTGCAGACTGTATGATGCTTAACATGAGCTTACTTACATCAAAATCCCTAGACACATAAACCCATATTTTTATATCAAAGAAATGAACGACCTTTTCATCATTGTAGACTAGTTGAGCTAGAGTAGTTTTGCCAAGTCCTCCAATACCTACAATTGGGATGATAGAAAGCCACCAGTTTTGCCATCACATGCAGTCAACAAAAGCTCTAAAAGCTTCTTTTTATCATCATCTCTTCCACATATTTTTGATGTTATCACAAACGATCCAGTTACTTTTGTTCTGTCATAATTGTCAACTCGTCTTTCTGTAGTTGTTGCTCTAAGATTTAAGCTAAAGCCTTGCTTTGCAATCTCATCTAGTTCCTTAAGTTTTTTTGGTAGCATTTTTGCAAGGTCAAAAAGATGCTTTGATGGTTCAAAAGGTAGAAATAGACTCCTTACCTGTTTGCCTTTTCCACTGCGATGCTCGCACATTACACTTTCTGCAGTAAATTCATCCAGTAAGTTCTCCAACTGGTAAGCTATGTCCTTGAGCTTCACCAACCAGTTTTCAACATGTTGATCCGTTTCTTGTCGCTTCTGTGCATCATCAAGAAAAGCTCTAGCAGTTGGTAGTGAATTCTGCAGTTTTTCTATGTTTTCCTTCAAATGGTAGAGATCATGGAACTTCTGCACATATGGAGTGGCTAACTTTTCAAGGATCACCTGTAAAACAGGATATAGTACCAAATCTGCCATATATTGCATTCTTAAAAGGAATCGGATGAAGGGTAATAGATATAAACAGTGCTCAGAGAAAAGCTTGTGATTTAGAAGAGCAAATAAAGTTATAACCAAACATAAATAAAGAGAATTTCCTACTAAATTACATCTCTCATTTTCTTGTTACATACTGTAATTGCTTATTGGATGACAATTATTTTTGTCTCACATGCATAACCAGATAACTACTATATGACAAGTAAATCATCAAGAAACCTCATCCAATGCCATTGATAGATTTGTCTGTTGAGCTGTAATCTTGGATATATCCGTAGAGCAAGAAAATCGTACCAATGGAAATGCAGAGAAGACTGAAATTAAAGGTTCGTTATGATTTTGTGAGGATATTCCCTTCCATTGAAATGTGAATATTCCTGCATTTTGACAAATACATGGAGTGCACAATCATACAGACAAACAGAAAATGAGGAATCTTGGACGTGAATTATTAGATGTCTCACGTCTGTCTGAATTATTAGAAATGCTTCAATTAACTGCGCAATTTGAATTTAACAGTTTTAGTTTTACCGCAAATTTGGACATCAAATCTTCATGTTTTTAAAAATAAAATTTATATATTTGAAATTTGCATTAGAAAATACTCACTACTTATAAGTTTCAATAATTGACAATTAAAAAGAATATTTGAAAAAGTAATCAAAATAGATTTGTTTGAATTTGAAATTCGAAACTATTACTTCAATTAAAATGAGAGAGTAGTTATATACTTTCTCTATTTCATATTAACTGAAATTTTGAAGTTTTTTTCATTGTTCAATATATGGAATTGTTCAAATTCAAGATAGATGTTTGATCTTTTTTTTTTTTTTTTTCATATTTACCCTTTCCTTTAATAAAGTTTAATATATTTCTACGAAATAAATTGCACTGCTTACAAATTTATATTATAATTTTTACAAAGAACAATAGTAAAAAGTATAATTTAAATCAATTCTTAAATGTTTTTATTAATAAGTATTCATTGTCTCACAAATTTAATTAATATAAAATAGGAGTATTATAGCGCACAAAATGCAAACCTTCCATTTTTGTGGCGGGAAAAAGTAGTTGCAAAAATAGTTGGCAAAAAACGAGGAGAAATAACAAAAATGGTACCCTTACATTTGAGAATAGGTTAAAATTCAAAAGTAGTCTTTAAATATACATTTAAACAATTTATTTCATACGGGGACTAGTAAAAAAAAAAAAACCTTATATCTTAAAACATCAATGAGAAAAATATATAGAAAAATTTCCTCTTAATTTATATCCTGAAATGAATAAAAAAAATTATGATAAATAATTTGAGATGGAAGAAATAATCTAATTATTATAGTGGCATATGACGTAGCATTATCGTCTCGTAAAACATAGAATCTTCCTGGAAAAAAATAAGCAACTCTCTCACATTTTTTTTAATATATTTAATAGGTTAGGAAAGAAATTATTTTCAAAAAATAGATAAAATGACAAATTAACAAACTTTTGTAGTGGGACCATAAGATTAAATAGAGGAAGTTATCTTAGAGAATAGTTCATGTGATGAATAAAAGAAGTAATGAAAGCATGCAAATAGATTAACATTGTTAAAGAGGTAGAATTCAAAGTGTTCTTATCCACGAAGAATTAACTCAGCTCATTTGATTCTGGAATAAGAGATTATTAATTTTGAGATTTATTTTAAATAAATTTATATATATTTGATTGAAATAAAATTATGAAATTAACTTAGTTTAAAATTAATTATTTTGAAATAACTTATTTTTGAACTAAACGAGCCCTTAATTATATTGCATTGCTATAGAATTTTTACCCTACTGGTATTTTATAGTAATATAATATATTTTTTTTAAAAGAATTTGATTAGAGTTTAAAATTCTTGGATAATATTTTTAAAATTTTTTATATACAAATTGCGCGTTTTTATTTGTATAAATAATGAGAGATAAGTAGGAATCTGCAGAATATCCAGTGAGGCTCTCCTGATTTTTAGTTACCATGTATTTATGAACTAAAAACACAAGATTTATTCTCCATTATTATAAAGTTAAAGAAATACAGCAAAAAAATTTAACTCCATTATTGAGCCAAAAGAAAAGGTTAAAAATCAAGAAAACAAAGGGTTTGGGGAAGGAAGGAAACAGTTTCCTTCCAGTCAAAGAAATAATATCTTAAAGATTGTTTATTTATTTTCTTTAAATGGGGAAACAAGAAGACCCAAAGTCTTTGGATGATTCAAATTCAACACATAAACCTGACACATCAACTGTTGATGTGCCTGTAGCTACGAATATGGCAATACCTTCAATTCCATCGTCATTGCTTCCTCAACCTTCTTGGTTTACTGCCAAAGGGTAACTTTTCTTTAACCCATTTGCGTGTTAAAGATGAATTTTGTGTTTTTACCAACTGGGTTTCCAAGATTTCTAAATTTCAATGTTTCTTGGAATTGCACTTGTAAGATTTGATTCGCTTTTCTTGGACATTATAATCGATGAAATTGGTTATGTCTTCTAGTCATCAAGAAACAAAATTCAAGAATGATTTGCGCTGACTTTCTTGATGTAGTTACCTAATGGGATCTCCTAATTGAATTAATATTCTATATGGAATTACTGAGTTTTGCACGGAAGGTTTCTATTCCAATTCTGTTATATTTGGTATCTTATGCTTCTTGAAGTTGTCAATTTTTTATGCATTCTTGAGATTTTGTTTTCTGTAGTGTTTTTTTCACCTGATATGTTAAAATCAAACTGCCAACCCCCAAATCCACACAATTGTGACCCTTTTCCCACTTTGCTCCTTTGTGACTCGAAACCCCCCAAAATCTTGGTAGAAACTCGAAACCCCCAATATGTTGGTAGAAGGTAAGAGCTTCTGTCTACTAGGATATCCTGCACTTGTAAGTTGTAACCTTTAATGTTATTTTGTACTTCACCCACACTATTTGCCTCTAATGTGTCTGCTATAAATTATCAGGTTGCTTGCGGTATTCTGTGTGATCAACTTAATAAATTATGTGGATCGTGGAACTATTGCGAGCAATGGTGTTAATGGAAACCGTCGAACTTGTACGAAAGACGGTACATGTTCTTCTGGCAGCGGAATTCAGTGAGTATTCTTTTGAAATTTGCTCTATAGCCTGCTCAACTCTGAAGTGATTGATTAAAGGGAAAAAGATTTGGTTTTCGAGGTTCCACCCTAAGTTTTCTTCCTTGCTTATGTTTGATATTTTTTTCTCTCTGTTCTTCATTTTCTTGTTGATTTACTAATGCTTATTATTGAGAATTACAATTGTTTCCCGGATAATGTACGTTAATAATGAATTTTCCTCTCCAAATTTAGTAATGGAACTATTTTTTAATTACACATCATCATAATGCGTGCTTAGTCTTATCATGAGCTTGTTTCTGTTTGTTTGCAGGGGTGAATTTAATTTGAGTAATTTTCAGGATGGGGTCATATCATCTGCTTTCATGGTTGGGCTTCTGGTGGCATCTCCAATATTTGCCTCCTTCGCCAAGAGGTAAATCCCAGTATATACAGGCTTTTGATATCTTGTTGCAAATATATTTCAGACTTAAGAACATTAACTTTGGGAGGTTTATTTGCTGGCGCCTGAGAGAAGTATGATTTAACAATTGAAACCATCTTTATATGATTTGAGAAAGTGGAAGATTTCATTCATGTTACCTATTAGTTTGACTCTTAATCCTTTTCACCATATGCCAAATGATTTGACCCTTACCACAGGTGAAAACGTTTTCTGAAGACTTAATATAGTATGCAACTTTTCATGCACATGATAGTTGTAAGATTTAGGAATGAGGTTATGACAATATGATGGAAGTGATGTTGAGATGGTTCAGACATGTAAAGATTAGGTGCGGCAATACACCAGCAAGAGAGGTTGGTTATAGAAGGTTTTAGTTGAGGTAAAGGAGGTAGAAGTAGACCGAAGAGGAACGGGACGAGTTGATTAGACCGGACATGACACATCTTCAACTTACTATGGACATGGCCCTAGATTGGAAGGTTTGGAGATCGAGGATAAGGGTAGAAGGGTAGTAGATAGCCAAGTGTTGTCGTACTTTTATGTGTGAGAGGCCCCCTGCCTCTTCTCATCTTGTCCTTATTTCGTAGTATTAGTTAGTATTCACTTAGCATCTTATTCTTCAATTTTCACTACTAGGTTGCCGTACCTGTTGGTTCATCTGCTCTATTTATCTTGCTATTTTGTTGCCTTTATTTCTTCTTTAGTCCTGCTTTGATTATACTTATTTTGAGCCAAGTTTTTATTGAATACAACCTCTCTAACCCACCTACAAAGGTAGGGGTAAGGTCTGTACATCCTACCTTCTCCAGACCTACGTTTGGGACTACATTGGGTATGTGTTGTTGTTGTTTATTTGCAAGTGTAAGATGTACTGTCAATATGTTGGAAGAAATTTTGACTCTATTCTCATGAATTACTTGTTGGTAAAAGATAGCAAAGCCTTTGTAAATGTAACAAAAACCATGTTAAAATCCCTATTAGAGGGTTGGGCCCTACCAAATTTTCTTTCCATTTAACTTCTTTGCTGTAGTACATGAATCTAATTAGAGCAGACCATTGAACTGACAAGTTTAGTCAAGAGCAAATCACACTACATCCTAAAAAAGAATCCTCTTTTACTTCTATATGTGGCATACCTGGAGATGCATTTCTTTCTATGGCTGTCAGAGTTGAAGTAGAACTGTCTTATTTTCAGTTTGCAACTTTGTCATATAATTTACTTAGGAATAGTATCAGACAGAGTTTCGCTAGGGAAAGGAAAAATACGTGAATTGTATGCATATTCTTGCTTCTTTAGTTCAATCAATTGCTTGAGTTTCTTACCCATGTGTTTGTTAACTCTGCAGGGTCAATCCGTTTAGACTTATTGGAGTTGGACTGACAGTGTGGACAATAGCTATTGTTGGTTGTGGTTTCTCAATTAATTTCTGGTTCATTGCAACATGCAGAATGTAAGTCTAACCATATTACTCTTCACAAGCAGTCATGTATTACTCGCAATTATTGGAGGGGGGGGGGGGGGGAGGGGGAAAGCGTATCTTCATTTACATTAATATCTTTTCTTTTCCAGGCTGGTGGGTGTTGGTGAGGCATCTTTCATAAGCCTTGCTGCTCCTTTTATTGATGATAGCGCACCTGTTGCTCAGGTTTGTTTTTTTAACATTTATGATTTTTGTGACTGATAATTTCCATTAGAGGTCGCATTTAATACTGCTGCTAATATGATGGTTGTTGTTCTATACTTCTATCCCATTTCATTCTCTGCTGATTACACCGCAATGTGTAAGTACTGAGATCTATCTTTTCAATATCTGAGCTTAATCAACTTCCTGAGGGCCCAATTAAGCTATTATAACAGTATTCTAGGAAGTCATATATTTTATAATACCATCTTGGTACTTTATTAATAAAACTTGACCTTATAAAAAAAGCAACCTTTGTAGTACACTTGCTGAAAGCTCATGGAATAGTGGAAGCAAACAAATATGCGAAGCTCGCTATGAAAGAAAAAATAATAGGTAGAATTTGAATTACACATTAGAAAAACACAAATTCAAATATTTAACCTAACTTGAATCCTTGTTATCACTGATGATCATTCAAACCCAAAGACAATAACGGTTAAATCAAAGGAAGAATCAGATAAAGAATATAATTAGATTCAGTCGTAAACAGATTTGCAAGAACCTATTAATTAATATTCCAAACAAGATTCAATAGAAAGGAAGATAGATAAAATCAATCCAGAGAACTAAAAGAAACAAGAGGGAGAACAAAATGAACTCATACAAAAAATTCTACCCTAAAGATTCAAGCTCAATTTAAAGAATAAGATCAATTGGAATAATAAGGCCGTTATTACTGGACTTGTTGAAGAGATTAAATATAATCAAGGTATATCTTTTTTATCAGAGGTTGAATCGATCATCAGAAGAAGAATTAGGCCAAAAATTAGGATACAATCTCTACGCTTAGAGTGCTATTCTTTCCTTAAAAAAAAAGTCTAACTAATGTAATGATGTAATTCCATGCAAATATGGCTACCCGGTGAATATGAGGTCCCATTCACTATTCATGGCCAAGCAAAAAGGGACCACTAGCCTAGAGAATCAAATAGAGAATAGGCCCTGAGTTCACCAGCTTTCCCGAAGATGAAGGGGAAGAAAGGGATCCCAGAGACAGAGTAACCGGAGGAGGCCTGAAATGAAACTGGAAGAGAAGCCACAGGAGTAGGAGTGGAGAGAAAGCGAAAGAGGAGAGGTGGAATGGTCAGTGAGGACCGCATAGGACACAAAAAGTTCCTTCTCTCTCTTTTGAATCCCAGGGATTGCCTCTCAATCTCTATGCCTAGAAAGCGTCAAAATTAGGCTAAGCCCTTCAAAATTAGACTTATCCAAAGGTAAAAACTAACTCAAAATAAGTCTAGGATTCTAATTATAGTTCCTTCGAAAGTGAGCAAACATAGCTCACCCTCAAATAATTAAAAATCTCACCAGACTTGTGAGGCCATGGAACAGAAAACCCCTTAAGGTCACGACCTCAACTTTGAGACATCAATCTTGCATCTCCTGCCTTTTGAGGACATGGTTTCAAGCTTGCAGCCACAATTTCAATCTCATTTCTTCCAAGTTGGCTCCATATTCTCTTCCAATATTGACGTCACAAGCACATATACATATTTATGAGGCAAGCCTTTTTGGCTCTCCTCACAAACTTGCGTTTGATCGCTCCTTTGGATGTTATAAAAAGGCTATTATCATTAGAATGGGCCTTGGATGTTATCACTTGTGGTGTTAAGACAACAAACAATGTTATTAGTGAATCAACTCTTTTCTCTCAGATGCTGGAATATTACCCATATTACCTAGGGTCCACGAATCACTAGATTCCCCGATAAAGGAGATATTACCTAGTCCATGAATCACTAGATTCCCTGATAAAGGGGCGATTTCAATTCCCCTTGAAATTTAAGTTAATGACTTAGGCTTGATAAAACTATATCCCTGCTGTGCTTAAAGCAACTTCTGAGGTCATTCTTTAAATTGTTTGACCCAATGAACTTATCAAGTTACTTTATTGAGATGGCTTCTTTGGCTTTTAGACTATTGTGTTTTCTAGTGTTAGAGAACTTAAATTGCTGAATATTAGATGAAACTGCTTCAAATGGAGTGAATTGGACAATGAGGATTCATATATCAAACTCTGATTAGCTCAGGATTGAAGCTTAGTTTTTTGTTGTTGTCTGACTGTTTGGAAATAAGTATGACTAGGCTTTATGCAGGTCTTCATTTTAAAAAAAATTCTAGTGAACACTGATTCCAATTCACCATTGAACATCAAACTGAAAATCTTTTGCGCAATCACTTGTTTTTTGCATGCTTCTTCAACTTCATTGCTGCTTGGGTATATCTCTTGATGCTTTTGCATATGGTATATTTTGTGAGTGCTAATTCTCTTCTTTTATCCAGAAAACAGCATGGCTGGGAATATTTTACATGTGTATACCAACTGGGGTAGCATTTGGCTATGTATATGGTGGACTGGTAATCTCACTCTTCAGCGGTCAAGTTTAATGTTCTCTTGTGGAATGTGATTTGTTTGTTCATACTAATTTTTATTAATGTTCCACACTTTGATAGGTTGGCAATCATCTTAGCTGGCGTTGGGCATTTTGGATAGAGGCATTGCTAATGCTTCCCTTTGCAGTTTTAGGTTTATTTATGAAACCATTGCAATTAAAAGGTAACAGTAAATTAGTCTTTTGGTCTTATCCTGTATGCATTTTCTGATATTTCTTTGAATGTTTATACAGGATTCTCTCACAGCGGATCAAAAGAACCATTAACTTCTCCTCTGACTGCTTGCCCAGAAGAAGGTAGTGCCTATTATCATACAAATGTCTATTTCACTTTGTCTACTTAGGCAACAGAGAAGTGTGATTCTTGTCCTAACTTTGATCATTTTTTCTCAGCATCACCTACCTTCTCTGGTATTTTGTCGTTGGAAGTTCTCTGTGCTCAACTTAGTTACTTTGTGAACAAAAATAGTGTTGGAAAGAATCTTTATTTTGAAAGAAAAATATTAAATTGTTATAATTGAATGGATAAAAGAACTAGGGGCTTAGTGGAACTCCTCAATTGCTAAAATGGAAAGCTTCTCTCTAGGTTTCTTTACTTAGAGTTTGTCCATGATTATCTTTTGTAGTAATAGAAGGAGTATAGGATAGTCCAAAAATAAATAAATGTGTGCCAGCTTGCAGTTCTTCCATTTGTATCAGCTTGATAACATTCTTTGTATGACTTGATATAAATATACTACTTACTTAGTAATATAAGTTGAATTGGTCGGAAAGTAGGTTAGGTGCTTCGTTGAAAAACAGTTGTGTGGAGCAATTAAAATAAAGATCTACTCTTGATCCTTTTCATTTACTTCCACCAGATACAAAGATACTTGAAGTGAAAGAACAGTAAGTGATAGCTTTGTATCTGTGAACTTGATCAGTGTTTCTTAGCTTTTCCCCCCTTTAGGTGTTCTGTATGCACTTAACTTGTCGTGGTTTTCTCGATTGAACCATTATTTGACCCCAACTCTTGTCATTAATGCAGCTGTTTTGAATTGTAGCAATGGTTTGTCATCAACACGGGAAGATCCCAAGGATGGGTAAGGAACCTTCATAAAACTTGTGATGTTATTGATGGTCTTAAGACAGCCAAGATCTATCACCCATCCGGCAAACATGATTAAGTATGAGCAATCTGTCTTCTGCTTTCAATCAATTGACTTCTTTCTTGCTTTGTTCTCCTTTCTACAGTTCGAAAGGTGCTCCTAGCAATTTGAATGAGTTGGCAAGATTTTGGAAGGATCTGAAAATGCTTCATCTTGAAAAGACTTATGTCATCAATGTCCTCGGTATTTTATTAACTTTTGTTACCTTCAATTTTTTCATGCTACCTCTTCTTTGGATCCCAATATTGGGACATGTTGATGAACCTTTTCTGGATGTCTTTCCTAAAATAAAGAGATCTCACTTATTCTTTAAACTTTTTATGTAAGTTTCTCAACTTGAGTGGATTCTTGCAGGATACATAGCATATAATTTTGTAATTGGTGCATATTCCTATTGGGGACCCAAGGCTGGTTATTACATATACCATATGGTAAGCTCTCAGATCCACTATCCCGCTTCACAACTATTCTCAAGGGTTAAGTCTATGCTTGCATGATTCTGTTGATTTTTCTCTTTCACTGTCCTTGTTACACATTTTGGAAGTTGCTTTGTACAAGTGAGCAATAACATTCCTTTTGAGCCGAGGGTCTATTGGAAATGACCTCCCTACCCCACAAAGGCAGGGGTAAGGTGTGTGTACATCCTACCCTCCCCACATCCCACTCATGGGATTACGCTGGGTATGTTGTTGTTTCTATGTACCAGTGAAGTGAGCTCAATTTGATCATGCCTCATCCACTGACATTCTTTTGGTTTGCATCATCTGGTTATGCTGTTCAGCTTTACTTGAACCAATCAAATACCACAAAAGCATTAAGTACATGTTAGCTGATCTGTAATTGGTGTTTCTGCAGAAAAATGCAGACATGATGTTTGGAGGTATTACTGTTATATCTGGAATAGTCGGAACCTTGGCCGGAGGCTTTGTTTTGGATCGAATGACGTCCACAATATCCAATGCCTTTAAGGTGGGGTACTTCGTTCCTAAGATTCTGTTTAATCTCTAGAAATATTTCTCATTTAATCCAGTGTCCAATGTGAAGATCATTCATTCTTTGCTAAATATAAAACTAACAAGACTTTCTCAATCTGGGTTAAAATTATCCAAGAACTGATTCTTTTGACTTGTACAACTCTTGCTGCCTGGTTCAATTTTCTCAAATTCGCCATTTTTAGAAGGATGATCTATGATGTTCATTTTTTATGTTAATGACATATCTTCTGGTGTTTTCATTTGAATCCTTCAAAACCCTGCTGCTAATGATGTCACTATTTTGTACTGCAGCTTCTCTCAGTGGCAACATTTCTTGGAGCAATATTTTGCTTTGCTTCCTTTTGTTCAAAGAGTTTATATGCTTTCATCCCTCTTTTTGCAATAGGAGAACTGCTTGTATTTGCAACACAGGTAATTCTATTAATCTAATCCAGTACTCTTTATTGTAAATTTGTCTACTTCTTTGTATACTAGTTCAATGGAGATAACATTTGGAAATGCTTTCTGCAAAATGGTTTTTCCCTAATTTTCTCGGTTCCTTTACTTTATATTATACATAAATGTGATGAAGTGTGTCATGTTTTTAGGCAAAAAAACGTTATTTAACTACCAAAATTGTTTGGATGACTGATCTTATCCCCCATACATCCTTTTTTTCCATTCTTTTGAAGTTCTCAAAAGAGTAATTGGCTTTCACTTAGTTAAGATGTATGTTAGTTGTATTTTAGGGTTGATACTGTTTGTTTCGAGCTTTACTTCATCTTACATTAAAGCATCTAACTGCAGGGCCCTGTAAATTATGTCTGTCTCCATTCCGTCAATCCAGGTTTGAGACCACTGGCTATGGCGATGTCTACTGTTTCAATTCACATATTTGGTGATGTGCCTTCCTCTCCTCTTGTGGGGGTTGTCCAGGTTTGAGCTTGCTTGTTGATCTTCTTTTGCAACTTAAATCTTTCTCTCTTTCAAGAGTTCTTTTTTCCGCTTCAAAAGATACAGACACATTTTATATGAGCTTTGCTAATGTTATACATGGCTTTAATAGGTTAGTGTTGTCCCCATTTTTTATTTTCCTTAATGTTCCTAACCTCATTATTCAGATCCTCTGTTTTGTTTCCCTTTTTCCGGCTATTCCTCTCAATTTGATTCTTGAGCATACTCTTCTCCATTTCTTTCTCTGGCAAACTCCTTCCCATTCCTTTCTCCGACTTCGCCCCCCCCCCCCCCCCCCGGGAAACCCCAAAACTCCTTTTTGTTTTTTCCCTTTTATCTTGTATATACACACATTGAAAGCAAGCCTTACCGTTGGTTGTGGTGTGCCGGCTATCTGCAGCATTGTCACTGTAGTTTTTCTCCTCCCTGCAGGGGGGGGATATTCTTACCCCCGACGACAGAGAACAGTGAAGCTTCATTCTGCCCGCTTTCATTGTTTATCGAACATTCTAGTTTTGAAGTTCTGTGAGAACATAATATTTTGTAGAGGGAAGAGGCCCTAGTGATTGTTCCCATTGTGCTGTTTCGAATCATCAGTTGGTGGTTGCCTCTTTGGCAGATAATGAATAGCGATGGAAATAAGGAAAAAGACAATATGCTTTTGTTCCCTCTTCTCATAGCAGTGAATAAAATACCATACAATCTGTAATATGGTGGCTTTGATAAAAAGGGAACCATGTTTTACAAGTGCAAGATTGTTTTCTTTCTCCCCTGAAAGTCTTCTTTTCTCCTCCAATAGTCACAAGAATGTGGAAGTGCAAGCTGCTTTTGTTTGAACAAAAAAATCTGTAGTTGAACTTATAGTTCCTTGTCAAAAAAAAAATATTCAGTTCAACTTATAGTACATGAAAGACATGAAGCCTGTAGGATGGTTTCCAATAACTAGTCTAACCGTTAAATTGATTCTGGAAAAGGTCAATTATGGGTGTAGCAGTAGTAAAAGTTATAATTGTAACTATGTCGTTCATTTTATGTTTCTTGATAACATTGATCAATATGCTCCTATGTCTTCTCTTGTACAGGATCGCATTAACAATTGGAGGGTCACTGCTTTGATGTTGACATCAGTTCTATTTATAGCGGCTGGAATATGGTTTATAGGTATATTTTACTCATTGAACGCCTCAGAATCCAAATCTTTATCCTTGAAATGAGTCCTACTTGATGTCATTGGCAATACATTTAGGGTGGTTGTTGATGATATTTTTTAATGCACTTTTTATGTGTAGGCATCTTTATTCACAGCGTTGATAGATCCAACGAAGATAGTGAGAATCAAATAAGTGATGCCGAGAGAGCAAGGTCACAGCCATTGCTCAAGGAGAAAAGTAATGAACCAATTGAGGTCCCTGTTGAATCCTCCTAGTATTTGGTTGTGTAGCTACTGGACAAACGAAATGTAAATTCTTTGGTTCTTTTTCTCTTGATAATGGTTGTTTTTGGGCCCGGTTTTGCACGTACCTCGACTATTTCACCTTTGTACCTGCCACCTCCCATTGGCACATGTACCATATAACTCTGTCCAATTCTTTGATTCTTATCTTTGTGTAAATAATGTTGCAAATCCATCAAGAGAAGTAGTTGAATTTGTTCATATAGGTGAGAATCATCAAAAGTAACTTCAGCATTAAGGTTTCTATACCTCATAATTGACCACAATATTTTGTATCTCATTTCTATAGTTCTATTTTTTGCTTTGTTTTGTTAAAAATAAATTCCATGTATTAGTAGAGAAAAGAGGAATAGGATGACTTCTTATCGATTTTGTTCTTATCAGGTCCTAAATCAAAAGATTATTTAAATATCACAATTATCCCTACATAACTATATAAAAGCTTTTAACCACAATAAAACCTCTTCACGTACATTACATTTAAATAACTCTTTTAAATTTGATATTTAGATGACATTAGCTCCTTAGAATTTTCATTGCCTAATAAGATTATTGATAAAACATTGCAAGAAGCTACACAACACTTAAATGGTTAGAATGGCTTAGCTAAAGGTAAACCCAGTTCTAATTTTCAATTGATGCATTTGGAGAATGAAGATTAATTCATATATCAATACACCTGTTTTCGTTCTGGATAACTTACAAACGCTTCTGGATGAACAAAATTATTGATGATAAAATGACAACAGTAGCTTATAACAAGAAGTCTTAAAAATATGAATTGGCTTCCACCTCAGAAGAAAGAGTACAATCATGGGGACAATTTCCATGTCCAGTTTAGGTTACAAGCAGGAAAACTAGCCGCGGCTTAAGCTCTATTAATCAGCATTTATACAAGTGAAAGCTCACCAGCAGCGATTGATCTCTTGACCAGCTTTGCCCAAGATTCATTGGTTTCCGTAATAATCTTAAGAGCGTAATCCTGATAGTGCAAGGTAAAACGATCATTAGCACGGTCATCCAGAGCAAGGGAGAACAGTAATACAAAGACTAAACCTCTTTATCCCATAGAAGGAGACCTATAGAATGTTGTAAGGATTACTAGTTACCAGTATAATTATTATACTTTGACATTGTGTGCTGCACTGAATCAAAAGCAATTGCAGGATCTTGCAGTTATATATGAAACCACTGCAGGAGAGGGTGGATTCATCTTATATAACACAATGGGCATGCAAATCAAGCAATTGCCAATTTTCTTTGGTGAAGAGCAATTGCCAATTTTCTAAACATTACTATCATGTTGGTTGGAAAATTTATGTTAGTTCTGTTTGAAAGTATGATGTTTCAAGAAACTAAGGGGAAATAGAAACAAGGATCTTCGAATAAATCACATTTAACCAAAAACTTCTATGAAAGCAATTACCTTGTTTGCTGGCTTGTTGCCAAGAGCAAACCTATTGGCAGGTTTTCCATCAGGTATCTTATAGTCTCTAAACCAGTCCCTGATTGCTGTGAGAGTGCCCTGAAAAATTCACAGAATTAATTCAAACAATATTGACAAGTTAACAGGAAATTAATAAGGAGCTTGCCTAATAAAGAATCCACACACTGATTCAATTCACTACTACTGCTAGCAGAAAGGACGATAATAGAAAAATTGAATTAAGAAGGCTTAGCTCAGATGATTAGACTGAGATACTGCGACCAAAAGACCAGAGTTTCAACCCACATCAGCATCATGTTGTGGGCATTACTCAAAACACAGTTTCTCAAACAGGCTTGCTTCTCTAGTACTGTTAGCATTCAAGAGCATTTACTTCCTTCTAGAAATAGCAAGAAACTAAGGAACTTCATTCAGCAGGTTAAAGTGGACCACTAGTCTCTCTGTGGAATCACTGCTATGTTTTAGTACCATAATCAAGAACATTAAAACTTATCATTACATGTATACTGATATTAACAAGTAAGAATCTTAATCAGTAGCGATAAGATGTGCAAAACATTTGGAGTAGTGAAATTCCAGTATAGAGTTTATCTCGACAACATGTCAAACAGTGAGATTAGGGACAACACAGTTACTTCAAACAGGAAGGTGACTATCAGCAGTTAGAGGTATCATATAACCCACAATAATCTAAAGGAGGAGTTACTAGATGGGCATGATTTTTTTTTCATACAATGTGATAGCGAAGGTAACAAAATGAGACTAAAAAGAATATGGGAACTTGCATTATTTATACAAAAGTTTTTGTCTCCACGAAGCAAGTTATACCAATGTTACTATCTGGTTGAGGAAACAAAAGCAAGATTCACATATACATAGTATTTTGCATGCCTCTGCTATTTCTTAGTCAGTGAAACTAATAGTTGATAGGGAAGCCAATATCCTATAACGGCAGCTTCCACTCATTGGATCTTCGTGTCAGTGCTTACTGTCTCCCATTATCATCGCAACTTTAATGCTTTTGCATAGATAACCTAGAATACTGCTAACTTTCTTTAACGCCTCTCAATCCAACAAAGTATGCAGCTATATTTCAAAAGATATCAAGATCACTCATTTTTTGCATATTATAGTCTTTCTGATATTTCTATCGATGTTCCTAGGAAATGATCAAGACTTCAAGCTCTAGTTAGCTGGTTCTTATTTTTTTTTGAAATAGGTAACTTTGTATTCCCACAAAAGAACTCATCAAAATCGATGAGGTGGGATTTACAAACCCCCAGGGGGTGCCATCATACTCAAAATCCAAAAAGACAACTTTCAAAAATTTAAAATTGGCTAATAAACTCCACAAGGCTATCTACTTCCCCCACTAAATTTTGCTTACACCAAAAATACAAAAGACTAAGACATCTCATCTTGATCTCCTGTGAGCTGCTAACCTTTCCTTCATAACATCTCCCATTCCTTTTTTTCCATAGCGTCCACCATATGCAAGCAGGGATATTTTTCCACCAATCTTCTGGTTCTTATGATAAATTAACCAAACTCTTCATTAAAAAATGATAAAAGTAACCGTAGAAGACTTTGCAAGACAAGTCTGAGGTAAGCTAACAGAAATTGAAAAGGAGATTCCAAGATAATTATCTTTAACCGAAGAAGCATATCACAGTTCAACAAAGAAAGCGAGAGATAGAGAAAGAGAGAGTGATGCATAAATGTGTTGCACAAGCATAAGCAGTGCGAGAGAAAGGAGAGTCAACAAAAGATAGCAGCTTTATTGCCCTTCAAACATACCGGAAAATGTTTTTCCACATCATCAACATCATTAACAAGTGAAGCTCTTGGATCATCTAGTGAAATAGCAACTATTTTCCAGTCAAGTTCTCCTTCATCAATCATTGCCAGAGCAGCTATAGGTTTGACCTTCAGAACCTGGCCAATTTTACCTCGGCTTTCCCCAATCTCAACAACATCAACTACAAATGAGAAAGAAACATAGAGAGATTCAACTAAATAAGACAATCTCTAACACCATTGTTTTTTCTATTATTTTTGTTTTGATAGATGACCAGAAGAAAGTTGTTAACTATTTAGAACTATGCAACCATACCAGGGTCATTATCACCAAATGCCCCCTCAACTTCGGTGTTCGCAAAAGTAGGATCTTCCCATGTTTGAGGAAGCAATCCATAGTTCCAGTGAATATTATATCTGAGAAATGCATAAGAAATGCATAACATAAAAAAAAAAAAAAAAAAAAAAAAAACAGCAGACATCAGAAACTAGACAACTCCAGGCAGCTATGACGACACATAATCAGTGATGTACAAATCTCATCAGCCTAAGATTGAGGAGCGAGTGTATCTGTCGTTGCTAAACAAAAAACATATGTAACAGACCTAAACGTATTGACCCACAGAAAACTGCAGTTAACTCATAAAGACAAGTGCTTGCAAATGACAATAGGTCAAAATCCCACGCCAACTAAAAGCGGAATGGGTAGGAAACCAAGAAGATAATTACATCTGACAATGTAACATACTAAAAGAATGTTGAAAAGTGGCATAATAGGCTTACGGATAGTATCGAAGTTTCCCCTTCTTCGTGTCTTGTTTAATTGGAGTGTGTTGCTCATCTGTAGCAACTTCCATCTTTGCACTTGATTCTTTGGGGATCTCAACAACAAAATTGAAAACACCATCACCCAAATGTAGTGGTATGTCATGCCAAGGGGATATCTGCACATTACAAAGATATGATATAATATGTTGCAACTATTGTACCTAGACAGACCAAAAGCTCTGTTTTTTTCACTAAGTAAACGCTAACAAAGATGAATATGCTATTTATCCTCACAGTTATCAATGGATTTTATCGTTGACTTCCCTTCTTCGGATCATTGTTAAACTACAGAATGTGGAAATGTTTTACTGAACAAATTTCATAAACAAATCTCGCAATTAGGCATTTCATCAGTGTGTCAATCCATCAACGGATTACATCTCAATCCAAGCTGCTAGAGGCCAGAGGTAAGTGATTCTCTGTAACTACTCCGCTCAATTCAGGCTCATTTCACAGAATAGTGAAATTTCCAGACTACAACATCCCGATAATGAAAATCCACTGTCAAGTAGAAGGTAGAGACAAGTATTTACCTTTTTGCCGGAATTGTCAGCAAAAAACACACGGTAATCTAGGGTTTCGGGCTGTCCTTCTTCTATAGTTTGAATCTGTGGATTGTAGATTGCACTGCACGTGAAAAGACGCCTCTTTTGCACCGGTCCGTTTCTGAAGCAAAGGCTGAAATTGTTGGGCCTTCGTAATGGACCTTTCGATAGGAGCGAAGCCGTTAAAGTGTTGCTGGCTGATACCATGACTCTTGCCGCCGCCATTGCTCTTTCGCTGGCAAGTGTTCAGTCCCAAAAGGCAAGAGATATAAATATAATTGGAGAAGATAAAAACAGTGAAAGTTGCTAGTGCTGCTGCTATCAGCCTATCACTGCCTAACATCAACCACGGTCCACATATATACAAATGGAATGGTCTGATTTGTTTGCTACAATATTCCTTTTTTTTTCCCACAATGGTAGGACAATATTTAGGAATAACGTATTTACTGGTTCAATTTTATATAAATAATTAGATAAATTATTCGTATTTTGCACGGGATTGAACTATTTTATTAAGCTTACATATGATCATTCGGTAACATTTGTATTTTTGATACATACACTATATTGTCAAGAACATAATAACTAAATTCAAATGGAGAACGTTCAGCTCCTTTGTTATGAACCTCCATCATTCTCTTTTTTATCATAGTATGTCATACAATGCATGTTAAAAATGACACTAAAATTGTTAGTATCATAAATATGTTTCCTCAATATCTCAGAATAGTCATTACTATTGCTTAGGTTTCATATGTAGTTACAAAGAATTAATGCATTTATCAACCAAGCAGTAGGTGACATCTGAATGGAATTGTGAACAACTGAATATTCTAAACCAAAATTTTGACACATAACATATTAAAATCTTATAGCATAATCTGTGAGCACTTGAACTCACAAATATCCACAAATAATAATAAAGACAACCTTGCTTTCCTAACAATCAAGAAGAAAAAGGTATGTTGCTCAACATATATTTCAAAAAGATAGTCTGTCGAGCCGTATCCAAGTTTGCACTTGACAAATTAAATTGGAAGAAGCTTAAAGAAAGAGTTATTATTTCATTATAAAAACAAAAGCAAAAAACTTAATCAAAAGAAAGAGTTGTCACTACAACAAAAATTATCTTTAACAGCAATTAATAGCTTAATTGTCGCTAAATATGAATTTTCAAAGGCAATTGTTCTCTCTATATATGTCCCTAAAGTCTATAGCAACATTGAATCTAATGACAATTAATTAATGTCGGTAAAGGTTCTAGCTCTCTTCATTAATGTGCATATTTATTGCCGATAAAAATTATTTTTGTTATAGTGTATTTTGAAAATTTGTTAGTTTCAAGAAATCCTGATCTCTTATTATGCCCAAAAGACGAGACGAAGAAATATGACAAATTAGTTAGCTTGCGATAAAAGTAGTGGACTAACTGTCTCTATACTAATATTCTAGGAAGAGTGAAATGACATATAAAATGTTTGTACCTAAGAAAAAACAATCAAAATAATATACTAACTCTAGACAGCAAGAGAGCGATATGTTTGGTTCTTTTAACAAACTTCATCATTGGATCTGTATTAGTTATCACATATTTGTTTTTGTGTGCTATCAAATATAGCACAACCCACAACCAATTTTGCCAAAAAGTATATGAAAGAAACCTTTAGAAAGGGACAAAAGAGAAGATAAATTTGCAATCATCCTCGCAGAAATTTTTAACAGAGTTAAACAAAAGTCATCAAAATAGCAAAAAGAAATTGCAATATACATGAATCACTATGACTTAGAGTAAAAAATTAAGTTTCATGAAATAGGAGGAAGAAAACTTTGAGGAATGAAACACACTTCATAAGAAGCTTGAATAAAGTATTTGAATTCGACTCCCCAATAGCAAAAAAAACCTACAAATAATAGTGACAAAAATAAAAGTTTTGTTTATTAAACAACCAAATGTAATGAATTCAACTATTTCAGCAACGTTATGAGTTTTGGACTGAGAGGTGCAAGAGTAGTAATGTCGCGTTGTAATTAAAATCAATTTTCTTTGTTTATACGAAGAAACGTGTAGAAAAGGACAAAAGAGAAGATCAATTTTCAATCATCCTTGCTAAAAAATTCAACATAGTTTTAAAAAAAATCACCAAATAGCAAAAAGAAATTGTCATAGTTACATGAATCACTATGACTTATAGTAAATATTAAGCTTCATGAAATAGGAGGAACAAAACTTTGAGGAATGAAACAAACTTCATAAGAAGCTTGAATAATGTATGTGAATTCGACTCCCTAATAACGAAAAAAACCTACAAATAATAGTGGGAAAAATAAAAGTTTTGTTTATCAAACAATCAAATATAATGAATTCAACCATTTCAGCAGCGTTATGAGTTTTGGATTGAGAGGTGCAAGAATAGTAATGTCGCGTTGCAATTAAAATCAATTTCCTTTGTTTATATGAAGAAACCTGTAGAAAGGGACAAAAGAGAAGATCAATTTTCCATCATCCTTATTGAAATTTTTAACATAGTTTAAAAAAAGTCACCAAAATAGCAAAAAGAAATTGTCATAATTACATGAATCACTATGACTTATAGTAAATATTAAGCTTCATGAAATAGGAGGAAGAAAACTTTGAGGAATGAAACAAACTTCATAAGAAGCTCAATTCATCTATTTGAATTCGACTACCCTGTAGCGGGAAAAAACCTACAAATAATAGTGACAGGAAATCCATCTATTTATATACAACAAAGGGTAGTGTGAACAAATGTTTATTGTGCCTTATCAAAAAGGGCACAACTCTTTGAAAAAGTTACAACCCTTCAAAAATGTCACAACCTTTCATAAAAGTCACAACTTTTCATAAAAATTACTACTTTTCGTAAAAGTCACAACTATTCCTAAAAGTTACAACTTTTCTAAATTTCACAACTTTTCGTAAAAGTTACAACTATTCATGAAAGGGAAGACTAGTTTAGAAAATAAATAAATTCAAAGGAAATTCTTGTTTGTGGTGGCGTCACATAGGCGGGTCTCATATTTTCTTTTATATATATATAATATAGGATTTAAGTATTTATTTATATATATATATTTAAAGTTGGAGGGCATAGATACAATGCTAAATCAAGTATTGCTTTTTTACCTCTTTATCTTTTGTATTTTTTTCCCCTCTTTTTGATGTGATATCTTGTATTTAAAAGTTTTTTTTTCATAATATATAATCATACCTTTTTAATTTGATATCAGTTAATATTTATGTTTTTAATTTTGAATATATATAAGTAGGCATTTAAGTAGACACACATTCTGACAGCATATGACAATTGTTTTGTGCAGTTTGGGCCAAAAATGTAATAGTAAAAGCAGTTTTTAGCCAAAGATATAACGCATGGTAAAACCGATCCATATTTAAATAATTGAGGTATATTTAGCCTTCTACAAAAAGCATATATTGAATTAAAAATAAATTTTATCTTGGTTGAATGGGATGCCCAATTCTTTATTTCGATTTTTCTTAGTTGACGATCCGTATTAAAATTCATCGTCTTGAGCGCGGCAGCAGCCGTAAAGTAATTAACACACTAGAGTAAATTAAATTATGCTTTGAATGATATCCACCTTCCCCAGTAAATGCAAAAGAAATTGAATGAACTATTACTAACCTCAACACTTGGATCCAGAATTTTCTAATTTCACATTATCAATGGCTTCATCAGAGATCGAGATCGTTTCCGACTCCAATGATCAGCAAACTTCTGGTTTTCGAAACCCTAACGAACCAGCCATACTCGATGTTTACTCTGCTTGCGCTTACGGTGATTTTGACGAACTCCGGAAATTCGTTGAAGTTGACGGCGTTTCCGTTTACCAGCCGGACGGCAATGGATATTACGCGCTTCAATGGGCTGCTCTCAACAATTTCGCTGATATTGTCCAATATATCATCGAGGTATTATTATTTGGCTTTTTATTAAATGAGGATCAAGTTTTTAATTGTTCATTTGGAGGTAAATTATGGTGTTTTCCACTTGGTGGCGTGTGTAGCACGGGGGAAATGTCCATGCGACGGACAATTCGGGACAGACTGCGTTGCATTGGGCCGCAGTGCGGGGATCAATTGCAGCTGCCGATATGTTGTTGCAGAATGGTGCGCGGGTTGAAGCTGCTGACGTTAATGGTTATCGGGTAATATATAATACTTGCTGTTCATTTGTAATGTCCAACTAGTCATAATTCCGGTATTATTGTTGCTATTTTCAAATTCATCTGTATAAGTTGGTATTTGCAATACAAGATGTGGTTAACCTTTCTAATTTCCTTAGTCTCCTTGCGGTTCAGGCTAAGCTGGAACTAAGTTTTTTTGCATTGGTTCCATGATGGAACTGATACCACTCTTCCAGAACATCCAAGTTGGATGCAACAGAATTAATAAAGTTTCTAGTTGTTTTTCTTAACGAGTGAGTGTCATAGGCTTGTAGCTGAAAACCCATAGGTGAAAACTTAAAAGAGAATTTGGTTTAAAACTTTGAATTAAAAGGACTATGTTTTGTTTGTTTATTTAGTCTCCAAGTGTAAGGTTTCAATGAAATAAATGATCCATCACCTGTGCTTGTATCGGCAGGGACACTTGGTGCAGATGGATTATACAGAACCTCTCCCTTAATTATTCCTAAATTCTTTTTATCCAAGTTTCATAATCAGTTACAGGCTTCTTGTTCTCATGCTTCCTCTTGACCATTATTCATCTTCTTCCATTTTCCCCAGAGCTCGAGCCCATGCTAGATTTATTACATAATTCAAAAATTGTCAGTGTGAAATCCTGATTTTAGAACCTTCTAGAAACTAATTTTCATGGATAAGGCTATCCTTGAAGGTTCTTTTTGCAGTTATATCAACTGTTGAAGTATGTGTACTTCCTTTACAGGCAATTCATGTTGCAGCTCAGTATGGACAAACAGCTTTTGTAAATCACATTGTTGCGAAGTATCATGCTGACCTTAATGTACCAGATAATGATGGGAGGAGCCCTCTTCACTGGTATGATTAGCACCCCCAGCATTTATAGACTTATAGTTTGAGTTTTCAGTTTTGAGTTGAAAATCCATCATCTTCTCAATTTTTAAGTGACAAATCTCCCATGACTCTTTGCTATATTTAGGTTCTGATCTCTTGATGTGCTTGTGGTCTGTGTTAGTTTCATGGCAAGTTCGCTTGTAGTTTTATTGGGACTGAAATTATCCTTCTACGTATAGATATTTCTTCTTCCTGAGATCTGGCTACTTCCCTAATCATGAGTACTTAATAAACAGATAAATTCCAAAATATTCTTCTCTTTTATTCTCAGTTTTTTTAATGGTAAATAAACTAATTATTTTGGACACCATTTTCAGCTGGCTTCTGGCAGTCTAGGTAAAGTTAATTAAGTATGTGACGTGAACGTGAGAAATTTAAGCGTCAAGTATTTTAAATATGTTAAACCACAAATCTTAGGAGAAGATCCTGTACCACTCTAAGTAGAAGATACACCGTCAGTGAAGCAAAAGTGTGGATGTTTTTCATGTCCATGGGAGTTGCTCTAGCCTTGGTTACATGTAGAAATACTAAGACTATCAGATCACAACACAAAAACAAACTCCATATATTTCATATATTCCACTATCACATATTATAGATTCCAGTCATTCAACATACAATAGAAAGTACCAAAATAATTCTGATGACTAAAAAGGTTGTAAACACTACACTGTGCCTAGATCTGATAAGGATGTGCCTTCCTCTTCCTTTCTGATTTCACATTGTTCGAATAAAGGAGTTGATAGGCTATTTGGTCAGATGTTTGTTTCTTACAAAGTAACTCCCAAACTTCTTTAAAAGATCCCATTTAATAAACTACAGACAGAAAACTGGGGAAGAAGTGTTGTCTTTTAGTTGTAGAGTGGAGAGTAAAGTGATGAAGGTCCCAATTCGGTGGATTGGTGTTGCACAGGTCTTAGTGGTGTGTAACATCAGGACTCAAGTATGGCGTGGATATGTGAAGTTTGATGTCCATTTTTCTAGCTTTGGTTATAGTTGGATTGGTAATTTTCCCTCTTTATTTATGCTTGCTCCTAACTTCCTATCAGTAGTGTCATCTTAACAAGTCTAAACTGTGAGACTGTATCATTGTTTGACATTGTATACCACTCTTGATTCTGATTTAGTTTTTAGTTTTCAAGCTTTGGTGTGCCTTTCTACTCTCAGTATCTTAAATCTTTTATTCCTGGTATTGCATGCAATTTGGGGCATTCCGCATTCCCTATTGGACATTGAAAATTTTGTTTTTTATCAAACGGAAGGCAAAGTTCTTGCCCTCTGGTGTTGGTTTGTGGAATTTAAAAATGAATGTTTTACTAGTTGATCTTCATGATAGTTCTTTGTATTGTTATCTCATTTCTTAGCTGCAGTTATCCATTATGTTATGATTTCTTATAAGCATTTTCCCTGGTATTTCCAACTAGGGCTGCATACAAGGGATTTGGTGATACAATTAGGTTACTTCTATTCAGAGATGCTTTCCTAGGGAGACAAGATAAAGATGGTATGTTTATATTGAATGCACCATTTTCTTAAATTCTCTTGGTGTAAATGTAATGCTTTTGCAAGTTGGGGAGATATTTGCTTATGAATGTGGCCTGCCAATCATAGTCATTAATTATGATAATTTGATGGAAATGGAAATAATAGATGCAGCACTGAAGTTGGTATGTTCCATAGTTAGTGTTGCTTCATAGTCTATGTTATCCAACAATTATGGTTGTGTAATAATGTCTTGTAAAAAATGCTTGTGTAAATATGAAATGCAAGTTGCAGTGTCTAATAATTTCTTCTCTCGTTTAAGTTTGATTACAGGTGGAGATTCTAAGCATCTTATTAGTAGTTTGTTTTCTGGTGCTTCTTTTAATAAAATGATGGTCTACATAATTTTACACTTTGTTAAAGGAATGTGTTTTGTTAGTTCTGGGGAAACTTCTGTTTAGTAGTTTAAAGCAACAGTTCGAAATTGGGGTCTGAATGTCCCCTCCTTTTGCTTGAAACTTCATAAACAATGGACAGACAGAAAGTAACATTGCAGGACTTTTTGTGAAGAATTGTATATTGGCTGTCAAGAGTATATACTCAGTGGAGAATGAAGGCCAGAACTCCTTTGAGCAAGTCTCTTCTTGTTGATACGTTGAAATCAAGTGGGATTTTATGTGTTTTTCTGGGATGAACCTTTGGAAGAGGAAGACTTAGAATGTGGTTTGAGGTTTTTTTCTTCCTTTTGTTGTGGGATTGCTTATCATTCTTCCATTAATGTATGGGTCCTGTATTTCCATTTTGCAGCATTCTAAGATTTTGGCATGGTCATATCTGAAGGTTTGGGACTAAGTGTCCACTGGCTTCATGTGTTTTTTAATTGCTCATTTTTTCCTCGGGGGTGTTCTGACCATGACTGATGTGAATAATGCTTGGTTTTGGTGATCTTATTTTTTTAATTAAATTTTACTGATTGACCATTATAATTGCTAGTGAATAATGCTTTTTCTGGAAGAGGTTTTGGTTGATCTTATTTTTTAATTAAAATTTACTGATTGACCGTGATAATTGCTATCTACATACATCTGGGCGTCAAATTATTGTTTAGAGCCACAAACATAGTTGTATAATGCTGATACTTCAAAGGTTTGCAGGTTGCACTCCTTTGCATTGGGCAGCATTAAGAGGAAATGCAGAGGCTTGCACTTTACTTGTACATGCAGGAACAAAGGAGGAATTAACAGTCAAAGATAATGCAGGACTTACTCCTGCAGAGCTTGCATCTGATAAAGGCCATCTGCAAATAGCACTTATACTTGTAGGTAACTCTTTTTATAGAAATTATCTCCTTTTATATTTGTGTGTCTGTCCTTTTCCTTGTAACTAGGTTTTTTTTTAATCCTTGCTGAAATTCATAATTTTCATGGATGCCTTGGATTGTCATGAATTTCACATCTCAAATAAATACCTTTATAGATGGTGAAGAAGGTATATTTGATTGACTTCCAACCTGTCCTGTTATTTAATTGAATGTTTCTGGATTAATCTTTCCGTACAAGTGGTTTTATTCATTTCATTATGAGAGGACTGGATGTCTAAAATAATGGGGCACTTAATTTATGATTCCAAATGGTAAAAGCTTCTCCTAATCTCAAACTCACAGCAAACCTTATAGTTCATGATGAAGTAATGCATGTGAACATGTTGTATGGTAGTTATTAGAACACATATCTTCCTCTAGTTGTGTGACTCTAATCCCATGAGCTTTTTATTGTGAAAAAGAGAAGTTCGCATGATGAAGCTCGTAAAGCTTGCAGAGTAAGTTTTAGTTTCAAAATGTTCCTTTGCACAAAAGAATGATTGCCTTGTGAGGCGTGAAAGAAAATGTTGAACTATATTTACGATTGCGCAATGGAAGAGGGAATGCCTGCAGTGGTCTGTCATTCTACTATTTTTCTATAAACTGCTCTCAGGTGCTGTTCAATCTATTTTTATTAGAGTTTCAACATCCTTCTCCCCCAAACAAACTCAAAAATAGGGGAAAATTTAGCAGTTAAGATAAATTATGTTATCTGTAATGTTACAATTATCAAGTACCATGCTGATTTTTCTCTCTATCGTTCTGCAATTACTGTTTCTCATTTTTGTAGCAGTGTCTTGAGGTTGGAAGTATTTTGTCTGAATGACAGTTTGAAATTCAATGTTGTGCAGTCTAATGCCCAACGGTCACAGAGAAAGCAGTGGAAAGACAAGATTTGCCCTGCTAAAATGGGGCATAAAGGTTATGCTCCAATTCTATTCTCCGTTGTTGTTGTCAACGTCATTCTCTTCATCAGTTCAGTCCTCTTTGGTGGGTGATGGTACTTCTAGTGGTATTTCTTTTTGTTCTTTTAATTGGAGGCACCACTTGCTAATTGTTACTGGATCTTGTTTTTGCTAGCTCCTGGTCTTACAAAAGTTACTGCTGTTGTCGCACTTTGGGGATGGACTGCTGTTTCCCTGGCAGTTGCCGCACTCCTAGTGTTAGTTCGTTGCAGTAGGTAACTTTTTCCTGTTTAATTACTCAAGTGATTGAGGCAGCAAAACCCAACTTAATTTACTATGATATTGTGCTAAACCCCATATGGTATTGAAGTCGATGGAAATTTTTGTGTTTTTATTCTATTTAAGCAAATAATAAACGTAATCAGAGTATGGCAGTGCCTAAGGGTTCCGCAGTTCAGAGTATGAGGCACAAAAATTTCGAGGCAAATGTTGATACTGGTATAAAGTGCAAATGTTGCTTATAATCTGTTATTTACCTTTGTCTTGTTCTACAAACTCTGTCGTATGATGCACAAATTTTAAGTATGTACTAGATGAGGAACACAGCACTCTGGAACGCCGACATCAGTCTCTGTCATAGAACTGCAAATAACTGACATGTTCCCTGACACATAAAGTTAACTTGTGTGATTCAGTGATCCATTAAACCCATAAATTTATGAAAGGGAAGTTAGATCTTTCCAAACTGGATTTTGATGAAGTTGAAGAAAAACTGATTTTTTAAAGCAACAGGATCATTTGTTCTTAAAGATGCTTCATCTTCCTTTCCCTTGTTTCCCTTCCCTTTCACCATTATCATTGATGAACCATCTACTCAATCAGTCTTCTCTTTCTTGTCCTTTATATCACTATGATCCCTAGACGTTGTTATAGATTTTTTGGACTTGTCCTGTACAATGTTGGATTTAAATGAATGTGCTTGTTTATCTGGTAATATCCTAATTTTGGCCCTGAAAGCTATAGGTAAACATTGTCATACGTGTTCTTTTTGTTAAAATATGTCTGCACTTAGCTTCTCATGCCTTATGGAGCCAAAGATGATTGTTTCATTTCTTTGCAGTAAAGATCCAGGTTACATCAAAACCGCGGTTGCTGGTCAACCTGATGCTCAGGTACCACTCTCATTTTGGAATTATTCAACAATGATTTTAATGTCCTCTAATTTATTTAATGATGTTAGTTGATTTTTCCAGGATCCACTATTGAATATTGATCTGAACAATACTTCCAGTTGGACTGGGAACTGGTCTCAGCTTTGTCCCACCTGCAAGGTTTCTCAGAAGACCTAGTCTTTTTACTGCAAGATATATTCTCTGTTGATGTTGCATTTGTATTGTCATGTTGATTGTTGAACATTTTTATGCCAGATCATACGACCTGTTCGGTCAAAACACTGTCCTACTTGCAACCGCTGTGTTGAACAATTTGATCATCATTGCCCTTGGGTCTCAAATTGTGTGGGGAAGGTATGACTATTTATAAGCTACTAAAGGGACATATGCAGTGTACAAAAATCTGCTAGCTATTGATTTTGTCTAGTTCTTTTTTTCTGTATGCCTGGTTATTCCTTTTGTTTTGTCCCCTAGGGAACCTGTCTGGTTAGATGCGATACAAATGAGTGTTAGTGTGGGTATTTGTTTTCAAGTTGAAAATGGTATTTGGAAAGTGGAATTGTGTTTGGACATGCATACAAATTGGAATTGTTTTTGAATTTTTGTGAGTGATTTGGAGTGAAAATTGTTGAAAACAACTTTTTGGAGTTTTTTGAATTCTGGAAAATTGCAACACTTCTATGTCCAAACTGTTTTCCGGGATAAAATTCTGGAAAAAGTGACAATTATCCATGGTTAACGGGCAGTATTTTTTTGTTTATTTTGTATTCCTGTTCATGACTCCTATGTTTTCTCACATCTTCAGTAAACTATGATACTATTACATTACTTACATAATCGACACTTCCCTTCTGAGATTTGTCAGGCATCAATTTCATTACTTATTCCTTTTCTTTCTTTTGGCTGTCTTGCATCACTTTGTTGATTTCCTCACTAAATGCTGGTTACAAACACTTCTTGCATATTCCAAGTTGTTGGAGTTTTGCAAGTATTTGACCATTAATTCATTATTATTTTTGCTGAACCTTGCAGAGGAATAAGCGGGACTTTTTCATTTTCCTTTGTATGGGTTCTTTGACATCTATAATTGGTGCTGCAGTTGCTCTTCAAAGTATGTTAAAAGCACTTTATCTTTAATATTAATAGTCTTTAGAATGCTACTGGTAGCATACTCTAATAAAGTGACACTGGGTTGTTTAAGACAGTTGGAACCGTTTACCTCTTGCAGGAATTTGGACATCAGTACCATTGTTGGTAGCCGATGAATCGTGGTTACATCATGTTTTCTTTGCGTATCCTGGTGTAATCGCTTTTCTGTTCATGGATGGGGTTATTCTAATTGCTTCTGTAACTCTCTGCATAATACAGATATCCCAGGTATAGATTAGATTTCTTGGTTTTCTTGTCCTTCTTAATCATTAAGCAACTGAAGCCTATAGTTAGCTTGCTCATGAAAAATGCCCAAACTAGTTAGTATAAATGAACCTAATCCCATATATATATATATATATATCAACAGTTGCATACTTGCTTCTGAAACCACTGTAGGTGAATTATTAAGCACTCAAGACTTTCCAAGGAAACTTAAGTTTAGCTGCCTCGTCTTCTAGTGTTAGTAATAGTGAATTTGGAGCTATACTCAGTAAGATCATTGATTGTTTAAACAGTTCTTGACGTACTTGAAACAAGTTCCAACATCTTTGATGCACTGGTGCTGGATATGGAATCTGTGGGTAGTCCTTTATGCAGTCTAACTTGACTGACGTGAATTCATCTCTTGTGAGAACTTTTAAAGCGCAAAAAGGAGGCTGGGGTTTATGTATCGGCTACCCTCACCTTTATGAGGATTTAGTAACTTGCTATAGTATTTAAGAGATGTATCTCAGTAGGGCATCAGTATTGTAATGCAGAGGAGCTTTCCTTTATGAAACTCTTGTAATTGACGCTATGAACCTTTTTCCTCCATGCAGATAGCTCGGAATCTCACAACAAATGAGATGGCAAATGCTGTGAGATATGGTTATCTTCGTGGTCCAGATGGGAGGTTCCGAAATCCCTATAACCATGGATGTCGAAAGAATTGCTCTGATTTCCTTATCAATGGTTACACAAATGATGATGAGATAGCATGGCCACCATTGCAGCATGTCGCAAGCTAGCAGCATTTATAATCCCTGCTTGCTAAAGGATGCATATATAACCAGACCCCTCTAGGCTCCAGGTGACCTCTTCAGTATTTGTGAAGGACCTAGGGGCTTTGGTTTATTTTGAGTCTCCCAATGTACCAAAAGAAAAAAAATATAAGGGGCTCTTTATTTACATTGTAAAAATATATATCATCCCACAAAAATATGGGGGGGGGGGGGGAATCTGCAACTCTTGCTGCATTGAAACTGATACTGTTCTTTGTATATCTTTACATATCAAATATTCGAGTGATGAGAAGACTTTCGAGGAGGAGTTTAAGGTGAATGTGTGTAGTATTATTAAAGAAGAAATTTTACTGTAATTTTATTTCATATTTTAGTTACCGCTATGTACGACATTTACAAATATTCTTTTACCATTACTTGAATATCCAATATTTAATGATGGTTTATAATTACTGTATAAAGTCAAATATGGGTCTCCTATCTTCATCCATCAAATCGTTACCACTTGGAGCAAACACAATTTGAATTATCAAATGTGGTCCCCAAAACTATAACATTACAGTAATTTTTCGTAAACTTGGACCACATGTCCACAACATTAGATCCAATTTGCTCCCATTAAAATCTCTGTTTAGACAGGTCCCAAAGAAGGCATTAAAAATCGAAACTGGCGTCCTATACTTAAAACACTGCAACATTTATTCGTTATTTTAACTTTGATATGTAAAAAGCTCGAAGAATACAACATGCAATTTCAATTTGGACTAGATTTAGATGTCCAAGTGAAAATAAACATGCACAACTAGGAGATCACAATTCGCAAGACCTTATTGCACAGCTCGTTGAACTGTCAAACAAATCAACTTTGTTGGATACCGCTAGGCCATGTCTGATTCTTCACTGGTTTCAGAATGTCTGTGATCTCTGATAATGTTTCTTCATCCATTCCAGCCGTTGCTAGTTCTAGGGCAGCTGCTATATTTTCCTCCACCTTCAAGCAAAAGATATATCATGACAAAAGCCAATATAAAGCCATCTAAAAAGGATGCTTAGTCTAGGCATTCAAATAAACATTACATTTGCTGCAAATTTTATGTTCCTCAAGCTTCCGGCTCAAGAAAACTTCCAGAAAGGACTTGCAAGTTAACTAGTACTCGACCAAACAATCAACTATTCCTTAATCTAAATTAGTTATGGTTGGCTATATGAAATTCAATCAGCACTCGTTTCTGAAAATGAAATGAGAAAATGACATGCATACTTCTAATGTATAGCTCGTCCTGAGAGTGACCAATCATCATCTATGCGTCTGTTTTTAGGTGTTGAATCAAGAAAGGGAAGTATGACCACACATGCTTTGGCAGAAAAGTTAACAAAGAACAGATGTGCAAATTTGGAAAAACACCAGATTGCAGGCTCATTCTTTTGTCCCTATTCACTTGCACAATCTTAGTGTCCTGTTCAAAGGGGTCATGATTTTCTACCTCATCCAACTATTTTGTCCAATTTGTAGTCTGTATAAGAAAGCAAATCCATTTTTCATCTGTCAAAAATATAACTTTTCTGTTGCCTACTCTTTTTCCTTTCAGCAACATAGTAAAGCCTGCCAATCCTTTTTAGTGACACATGTAAAATATAATATCAAAATATGACATGGGAGAGGATAAAAATCGATGAAAAAAGATAACCTCTTTAACAGACTTCATCCCCACTAGTATGGAAGAAATATCGGTATTTGCTAAGCTGTACTGCAAGGCTAATTTTGAGATATTCTTTCCCTTTTCTTTGCAGTGATCAGCAGCAGCTCGGCAGGCAGCCTGGTGATGCAAATATGCAGCCATTTGAGTAAGTAAGAAAATTAAGAAAAAATTCAGTTTTATTTCGGGAGAAGATTCAGGAAGAAGCATTGAAGAGTGGAGAGAAGAACAACTTTGGGAGAGTGGATACAAACAAGCACAAGTTGAAAATAAGACATCTAATATCACAAGTTAGAAGCTGCCCATGGATTTAAAAGTCAAGTGCTCAATTTCAGTGAGATCTTCTATGTGTTGTAATTTCAATATGCAATATATCTTGAAGGAGTTCAAACTTTAGCCTGAGTACAATATCCAAACATTCAATCTTCATCTATTGGCAGATCAGATGGGAAGAAATGAATACATTGCAGAGATGATACAACATAACAAATCTAAAGCAGGGCACTTTTAACAAGTAATCCATACTCTTATGGGATAGTATTAGTAAGGGAGAAAAATGAATTATTGACCTTAAGTTCAGAAGAAGCAGGGTGCCACTCTGGACCACCAGCCTCAGTAAGAAGACCCATTGAAAGAGGAGAAGCACTGATCACTCCCACACCCTTGCTCTTCAGGTATGGCAACAGATCCTCCAAAGTTGAATCGTTGACACTGTAGTGACAATATGACAGGATGACGTCAACTGTGCCTGGAGGGACGCGATCAAGCACATAAGTGAATATCCCCAAAGGTAGGCCGGTTATACCAATGAAACGGATCTTTCCAGCTTGCTTCAATTTTAGAAGGGCGGGAAGTGTCTCATTCACAATCTGTTAGAGACAAAAATAAACATCCACTAAAACTCCCATGCTAAAACTACATATTTCCACAAACAAAATCGTGATAAAGTGGGAAAGGAGGAAAAAGGGCTATAAATCTTACTTCAAAAACAAAGACTACCTCTGGATAATGTCACAAAGAAAGATAAGATTTTGAAAACCAGACATATCAAACACTGAGAACAAATTACGTAGTTTGATGTGTAATCAATATGACAAGTTGAGGAAGGAATCAAAAGAGATTTACAAGGCCGACATGTCACTTGGCCAAACCTTATGAGGAACTCCCTTCAATCTGAAGGAATGACAAAATTCGAACTACGAGGATCAAAATATTTTAATAAGCATCAGACATTTACTCAGTTAAGGTAAATGTTACATATTTGGAAACAATATAAAAAGTCTTACAAAGTCATGATCTTTTTTATCATACATATTTACGAAGTATTTAGAAAAAATGGTGTTAAGAAAGATTCCTAGAATATCAGGTAGAAGAATCAAACCTAAATGATCAATAAAGCACCTGATCGAGGGACCCAAATTCAATATCATGGCATTGTAACATATCAACGTAATCAAGCTGCAGCCTCTCCAAGCTCTCATCAATACTCTTAGTCACTCTCTCAGCACTAAAATCAAATCCCTCTTTGTACCTCCCACATTTTGTAGACACAATGTACTGATCTCTAGGTACTCCAAGAGCCTTCAAAGCTTTCCCTAGTACCTTTTCCGATAACGTTCCTCCATAATACCTGAAAAGTCACCAATTTTAGAAAAGGACCAATAATTTCAGTAGTTCAACTATCATTTCCGAATTAAACAGCAAAATGATTCAAGATGCGGATCCAAAATTCAAATCACTTATGCAGATTCCCGGTCATTCACAAGATGTAATTCAAAATTCATGCTTTTAAAGACGAAATTCAACTATATGTGTATTTCAAAATACATAATCATCTGCTGGATAACTTCGGTCAAAATAGAAGATGACAAAGAGATAGATTATGTACGGGGAAGTGTCAAAGAAATTGACGCCGAGGTGAAAGGCTTCCCGGACTGCGGCGAAGGCGTCTTGTTCGGAGACATCGCCGAAAACCTTGCCGAGAGGAGAAGCGCCGAAGCCGACAGAGCTGAGTTTGAGTCCAGTGTTGCCCAGTGGTCGGAGCTGCAATGTCTGAGCTGCCATGGATGTAAATATTAGGGCTTTGAAATGTGAAAGATACTCTTCTGCTTCAATAAGAAGATGACAAATGTGAGTGGATGAGTGAGTGCTGACGCTGAAGAAACAGGAAAATCATAACTATGGAGTATTAACATTTACTAATAATATCGATATTTCATCAAAATACTCCTATCTAAAAATAGAAAATATCACCACCACCCCTCCCTTTTTAGGATGCCGTGGTGGGTTAATTTATTATTAATCAGAGATTTTGAATACGAGTTTTGAATATAAAGAAAATTATATTAAAAGCGTTACTTCCTAATGAACTTTGTTATGTATGATTTGAATTTAATTGAAATTATAATGCGAACTCTTGACATTGAGTAGGAAACAAATTTTTAAAAAAGATTTATGCATTTACTCTAACCCTAATGCGAACTCTGGAAATAGAATAGAAGCAAATAAAAAAAAGTTAATGCATTCACATTTTTAATTTGTATTTATCATCTCTTTTTTTAGCTTAATTAAATTAAGGTATATGCATTTATTCTTTGATTATCCAGAAGTCAGGCATAATGAAATTTTACGAAATCCCAAAAAAAAAACAACTTTATTCATTCTCCAATATTTCTTTTGATTTCCTCTCAATACACGATTTCATTCGAAAGTTGACGTATACATATGTATCATTCATTTAATATTTTAATATATATATAGAGAGAGAGAATGCAATTATGCATTCGATGATTTTAACTACCTTTTTTTATTTCTTGTATGAGCAATTAACTTTCATGCATGAAAATGTAATATTTTATGAATTAGAACTCACTTTTAATATATTCAGTAGTTTTAATTATTAATATAACATTTTTTTTCTTTGTATTTCTTTATATGAGCAACTAACATTTTTGCATATCATTTATATTTTCTAAACATTATAAGTAATTAACACTATAATATCGAGTGTTCAAATAATTCCCCCAATTGAAACTTTACTCGAGAACTTTGTTGTGGGCCACTAATGGGCCTGGGCTATATTTGATTGGACAAAGATTGTTCGGCCTTGCTTGCTCTTGAAGGTAATTTCACAGTTCACACGCTCATTTGTACTTTTATCGCTATATTCTGTGTGATCTTTAATTTATGTCCGTCATAACAAGTTATTTCTTGCGCATATGGTATATTTTTATGTTTTAATCCAAGCTTGACTTGAGTTTCTAAAAAATCTTATGTCCTAGCATAAGTTCAATGGCAAAAGGGCAAAAAATTAATGATCAATTCATTTGAAGGAAAAAACGTGCAATTTTATGAATTTTAAGGTATCCTTTTTGGACACCTATATAACTTATACATAGTTTTTAAAAAAAATGTATATGTCTATTCACTCTAAAATAATTTTAGTGATGCGTTATTTAAAAAAAAAAATTGAAGTCTTGCAATAATAACATAACTTTAGCATAAATGACCAAAGTTCAAGCAATGAATAAACTTCAGCCATATAAAATTTTGTGATGACTAACTTTAGACATTGTATATCAAATAAACATACAAAAGATTATACCTCATTCTCAAGTTTTTCTTTTTTCTTTGTAAAAGATATCCAAAGCTTATTACTCAATAAAAATAAATATATATTGTAAAACAAAATATATGGAGAATATAATAGTAGTAAGAATTAGTGGATGGATACATGAAAAGTTGAAGGTGTAAAGGTCCAACATCACAGGCTGTCATTTGAAATGTCTGTTCATCTATAGACTAGACAGGAGTACTAATATATGGTGGATAACAGTCACATATTAATGTTAAATTACTCATAACTACCCCCACGAGCACAATAATATTCTCACCATTTCAATTTATTTTAGGCTGTCTCTTATCTTTTTGATAATTTCTTAATTTTAATTTTCGAGATGACATGTTCAAAAATACAAGTACAAAAAGTCCTCTTTATTTTATTTTTAAACTTTGTATCAATTCAAATTTCAAATCAGACAAAATAAATTAAAATAGACGATACAGAGTGCTTGTAATAGTCTTTTCCAGCTATACCTATCAAGTTATGTTTAGACATCACTTCATTAACCCACCAGTGTTCTTCAACAACCTTCTTGTTTTATATATAGTAAGCTACTTGACAGAAAGAAAAGAAGATTTGCTTCTTTTTTTTTAAGATTCTCCCAACAAATTTTGAGATTTTGTTTGGATATTCTAAGAACTAATTATTGTTACTTGTTAGTAGTACTCAGCCACACCAACATTTTAAAAATCTCTTATTTCGATTAAGCTGTTTTCATGTTCTAAAGTTGTGACATTTTTATCATAGATAAATTTTGATTAATCGAGACAGATCTAGAAAGAATTCTCAAGTTAATTGTATATATTGTTTTAAACTCGAACTATAAGGAATATTTGGAAATATAATTTCTACTATACAAATTCTAAATCAAACAAGAATTACTGCAACAAAAATAACTTTTAGCGCCAATAAATATACACATTAACAAAAAGTGTTAAAGTATTTACCGATATTAGGTAATTGTCATTGAATCCAATGTCGCTATAGACTTTAGAGACATTTACAAAGAACACTAATTGCTGCTAAAAGTACATATTTAGCAACAATTAAACTATTGCCATTAACTAATTTCTGTGTATAATTCTTGTGTATACAAAATACTTTTTCAAAGTATAGCTGACAAACGAATATAATCTCATGACATATTGATATCACATATATATTAAATTAAACTGACACTAGTAATTATTTTACATACCAATATACTTATCATCATATGAAGAAAGTGTATATAATAAGAAAAGTTGTAGAATATTTTAACCAATACGTGCACAACATATTTTCACTAGTTAGTATTTTATAATATATTGTATTGATTAACAGTTGGCCCGGCCATATGATAGAATAGTGTTGTTTGTATAATAATTATAATACTATATATACACTTAAAATACTTTTCAAATACTTATATTTTTTTGGTAGGTCGTACTACATGTGCTTAATTATTGGTTAATTTTTTTTTCTTTTATGGAGCAGTAATTTTCATTAGTCAAATGTTCTTATCAAAGTTCCGCAAAATATGGAGGACGATCTTTTTGGATTACGACATAGGTTGTGGGAACATTATGGTAGTTGACGTAGCAGCCAACATAAAGAAAATTGAAAACTAAAATCCAAAAAATTTAAAAATTACAATTTTGATGTCAAAATTTCATTGGCTAAGTGGAGGAATAAGAAATGTTATAGAAATACTAGTAGCCTCAAAAGTCTTTAAAATTCTGAATAAAACAAAAAAAAAGATTATTTAAATCATAGCTTTCACTAGCTTAAAAGATCTACTTGCAATTTATTTATGTTCATACAGAAAGGTGTTGAAAATTGAAATATACACTAATTATTACTAATATTCTATTGCCACAATAATTAAAAGCCGGTTCACATCAACAACCCGACCCGTGAAGAAAGAAGAAAAAAGGGAGATAGTGATACTTATAACAGTAGTATATATATGAGGAACAAAATTCATTAATGGTAGCAAAAACTCTCCAAGTTTATAGGAGATCAGTAAAAGATTAGCTTTGTCTTGATCTTCTCTTAATTAATTAAAGCAAGTCCCTAATTCCTTTAATCTCCTTATATATTCTACTTTTATGTATATCCATTTCCACAATTTAATTTGGATTTTTTTATTTTTATTCAGGATTTCTCCACTTTGTTTTTGGGAATTTTCGAGAATTTTGGAATTTGAAAGGTACAATTCTATCCACTGCAAAAAAAAAAAAAAAAAAAAATTTAGCGATAACAAGTTAATTGCTTATAATTCAATTGATAGAATCTAGTATTACATTTGTTGGGCAAGAATACCTTTTTATTCGATAGAATTACCACTAAAACATTTTGCCGCCTGAAATATATAGCGGCAAATGGATGGTCCATTGTCGGTAAAAGATCATTTTTGATGTAGTGTGTAGTTTCAGTGTCTAAACTTTTGAAAATCTAGACAATTTTCGCGAGTTTCTTCATGATTATTGAATTTAGAATTGAATGTTTATATTTTTGTTGCAGGAAATGGAATATTATGGGTTTAATCAACAATGGCCTATTAGCTCATATGATGAGCTAAGTGCAATATCTATAGCAACTTCATTTGGTCATGAGAATAATTTGCATGAATCATTCATCTCTCATCAGCCACTATTAGGCCATAAAAGGCCTATAGAGTTGTCCCAAATTGTTGAAGAAAGGCCACTAAAGAATTCCAAAACAAGTCATAGCTGGAACAATAATATTGAAATTGACCAAATATTGAGCTCACAATCTGTGGTTTCTCCCAATTATTCCCATTTGATGAGCTCATCAAATAATTTCACTAACCAACAAATTGTGACAATGAAGCCCAAAGAGGAAACAACTAATTTGTCATCCAGCAGTATAACTTTTGCAGCTGATCATTGTCATAACAATATGGTTTGTCATCAAGATTCTTTTGCTAATCAGAATTATATGATGTTTAAGGCTGCTAATAATTCATGTCAAGGTGCTAATAAGAGTGTTAGCACTAATGGAAAATTAACACAAGCTCAAGATCATATCATTTCTGAGAGGAAAAGACGCGAAAAACTTAGCCAAAGATTCATTGCTTTATCTGCTCTAATTCCAGGACTCAAAAAGGTACTAATACACTTCTATCAAGCTCACGAATATATTTGATACGAAGAAAGTTATTTTATTTTTTATTTTTTGAAAGATATGACCTATTTTTGGAGTTTGTGAATGGTTGCAATTAAAATGAAAAATAAGTCGATAATAAATTAGCACACTATATCGTGTGATGGTGTTTAATTTGATGATTTTTCTTAGTTTTCAATATTGATAGTTATGTGTATCAATCTTGAAAAGTAAGTGTTGGTTGGACCAATAATAAAGCTAAGTCAAGAGTTCCATATAGTTTCGAAGGAAAATGACTTTAATTCAAAAGCAAGAAAATCCATTTTCCTCGAAATATAGTAACACTGGATATCTATTTTTAGTATTATAGACAACTAAATATGATTAATGGGAGTAATATATACAATTGTCCTATATAAAATAGCTATACTAAAATTTTGGTATGATGAATAGATGGACAAGGCTTCAGTTCTTGGAGATGCAATAAAATACTTGAAACAACTTCAAGAGAAAGTGAAGACACTTGAGGAGCAAACAAAGAAAAAATCAGTGGAATCTGTTGTATTTGTTAAGAAATATGAACTTTATGGAGATGGTGAAAATTCTTCATCAGATGAAAACTACTCAAGTGGTACTGTACCAGTTGATGAGCCACTCCCAGAAATTGAAGCAAGAATATCTGAAAAAGATGTATTAATTAGAATCCACTGTGAAAAAAGGAAAGGAATTGTTGAGAAAACAGTTGCTGAAATTGAGAAACTTAATCTATCAGTCATTAATACATGTGCCTTGTCTTTTGGAACTTCTGCTCTTGACATTACCATAATTGCTCAGGTATATTATTAGCTCGTTCACTTTTACTTGTTCACTATATTAAAAATATTTTTTTTTACTTTTACTACAACACTATACATATCAAGAGAAAAACAATATTTTTTCATGTTTTACTCTTAACGTTAACTACTATATATATGCATTTCATTGTAAAGTTCATTATGAACAAGTGAACAGAAAGAATATTGCTTTGAGTTTTAACTTTTAAGTAAAAACTTTTAACCAATCAAGCTGTTTATATATAATGTACATAATTATAAGTAAATCTATATGACATATGATTTATTTGTAACATGGTTTTAAGAATGATTTCTAATATGCTAATATTGGTCTATTACAATTTAAACTACATTGATGTTGTTAGAGAAATTTCGTACTATTATGTGAATTTATATAACTTAAATTCTAGATTATATTTTTTGTTATAGCTTTAATTTTATACTTTACATGTGGTAATTAGGTTATTATTTTATTTTTTTTCCTTTTCAAATTCTTAAAAAGGCATAATTCCATGCAGATGGATGAGGAATTTGCAATGACAGTAAAGGATCTTGTCAAGAATTTGCGCTCAGCTCTCAAAATGTTTATGTGAAGGGTGTGATCGATGGACCAACTTATCGTAATTTCTTTTAGAGTGTTTGATGCAACGAAAGTCATTTTACCGTTCTCTTTTTCCAGTTCCATAATTGGATGTTTAGGCTTGTGAGGTCAGATTCACCCTTTTTTTCAAAACCAAGTCCTTTGAAGCATGTTTGCCGTGGGGTTAATTAAGTCATTTTGTAGGGAGGATTTTTTTTTTTTTAACCTCTCATTTTTGCATGGTTAAATTTGTTAATTAACCATGTTCAATTATCCACCTATTGTAAAGATATAGTTGACCCCATGGCTTAGGCTTTTTTTTTCTCTTATTATAAATATTTTTCCATGAGGAAGGTTGATAAATTCAACGTATACCAAGTGGTTAGAGAAAAGGGACAATACAAGGTTTTTTTTTTTTTTTTTCAGGGGTGAAATTAGGCATCAAGCTTTGTATCATTAGTTTGCTTTAATTTGTCAATGTTTTAGACATCCTCTTGAAATTATCTTTTAATTTGGAGGGTCTCTTTTGTTGTTATGTAATCTCACTTTGGTTTATTATATGGAATAAAACCACATTATTGTCAATCTCTAAATTCTTTTTCTATATATATAAAATAAAGTTGATTCATGAATTCATAATGCCCATTCCTCTTTTGAGTTATTTTTACATCTTTACCTTTACCTCTAGAGAAAACGAAATATATAATTGCATTCTAAGCTGTTGTTTTTACCATTGAGGTGGTAGAGCTAGAGTTTTAATTACAAATTTGATACAATTTAATAGTTAGGACTAAATTCTATATTTGTATTATGAAAATCAATTAATAGATACAAAATTTAGAACCTAAAGTAAATTACAATCTTTTTTAGAAGGTAGAACCCATAAACTTAAAATCCTATATCCACCCCCTCTCCACACCCTTCTTCTTTCTATTTTTTTAAAGTGAAAAATTAAAACAAACTAAATAAAGATTTTAAAATCGTTCACGTGAAACATGATCTAGTTCCACTAGCTATGGGAGAGTAAATTTCATATCCTTAAGCATACACCTCCAAAGTATCAACGTCGTATTATGGTTTTGCCCTAGAAAATTGAAACAATGGTTTACCTTCTTCAGACATGTTTAATGATGACCTTATTGATTTTCAACAAATATCTATACTCTCGTGTAATATAATAGGTCTAAGTAAATGACATTATATGTCCTCTTCATTGGTAAACTACAATTAAGTAATTTATCTTCTTTTTTTTTTTTTTTTTTTGTAAGAAGGACAAATAAAGTGGATCTGAAGTAGTATCAAATTAATACATATTTCATTTATATAATCAACTCTACACCTTCTTCTTCGATAAACTAGAATCAAACTATAAAAAAAATTTTGATTAACATTTTACGATGTACTTTTTTTTATCATATTAATATGCAAAAAATTGCAATTTATAAACTTTTCATATAGCTTTTAATATCGAAATTTTTTGTTTAAAATATCGAATAAATGCAATAAAAATTTAACTGAAAATTAGTTAAAGTGACTTTCGAGAAACGCAATATGACAAATAAAAGTGGACGTATGACAAATAAAAGTGGACGGAGGGAGTTCAAATCTTGTGTCATGCTGACTACAATGTGACGTCTATGCTTCAGCCGAAATTTGAACATTAGTACTCTATTGTATCTCATGTCTCCACTTCCCTTCGTAAATTATACATAGTCCAAACCTTGTTAATTTTTTTCTTAATTCGAATAAACTATTTTCATACGACGTTTTCTTGCAAGTTTTGCCATATTAAATAATTAAGGGACCATTATCTTATGCTGATCAAACTTAACTTGTCAGATTAATGTGACAGCCAACAAATGGATAAACAGTTTGTTTAATTAAAAAAAAAATAAAGAAACTAAATGAGATTAACCCTTAAACAATTACTATTATGCTTAATTAATAGCTAATTAACGTGTACTTAATTAACTAGGAATAAAAGTTGGTATAACAATGAGTCCCTACAAGAGATCGTAATCTTTCTTGACAAATCAAGATTCCACGACTTTTCTTTATGTAATGACAATTAGTAGGTAGCTAATTAATGAACAGGATAAATTATGTGTGGAAAATAATATGATACGTAGAAGTTGTTTAGGACTTAGGAGATTTTATTCATTCTAGGTTTTTTTTATTAAATATATTAAGGCATGTTGTCACTCTTTTTTTGTCTTTTTATAGACAAATGTTGAAACTAGAACAGATAATTTTTGTAGTTGGTTTAGCTAATGACAATATTCAAGGCAATAATTGTACTTAGGCTTGAATAACTTGTATTATAATTTATAGTTGTACTAATTAAGATCCTTTCTGATTAAACTGTACTATTTTTGATACGATCTTACCATCTACCAAACTGCTAAAAAATGATCAACTTGCTCAATTTACAATTACTTCCCATAAATTATGAAAAACTTGCTTATGCGGAAAGAGACTTGTATTTTCTTTGTTTTAATTTATCTGTCATGGTTTACAATTATAAAAGTTTTCATTAAAAAATATTTTAAAATAAAATATATTGTTTTTTATTTAAAACATTAAAAATATATCATGAGATGAGAGGAAATCAACATTATGATTAAAGAAATGATATAAAGTCGATTCATATATAATATACTAACAATTAATATATTTGATATCATAAAAAGGTCTCGTTAAAGCGATTTGGTGGTTTTTTTTTTTAGTATTTTAATGTTTGGTTCAAAGGAAAATATTTTCTCAAATATATATATATATATATATATATATATTATGTTTTATTTTGACAAATATATTTTTATTTTTGTAGGATCAAACTGAATATGTTATTATTAGTGGTTGGTTAAATATTTTTTCTAAGAAAATAAGTCATTTTATATATAAAAAAAAAGTAAATTAAAATGAATTTTTTTAATGAAAGTAGAAAACATCTGTATTAAATATGAATTCTAAAATAAATTTAAAATAAAAATAATAAAAATAAACGATCTAACTGGATTCCCAAGTTTCACGGGTGGATTGTTTGTAGCTTGTACCAACAATACAATGATACTTGTATACTTACACACGAAATAAAAAAAAAATTAAGAAAACTCAATATTAGAAAAATTTTGCTATCGAAGACAGTCCAACACACCCTGGGCAGATTCCAGAAGGTCAAAAATAACAAATGTGTTTGCGTAGAGAATTATGACCAAAGGTTTATACGTGGCAGATTAGGAGAGCTTAAACGTCTTCTATTTTGGCATTTATTGACAGAGTTATATATCCTGCTGTACCTTTTATATCACTTTTTGACCACATTTATGGTCGGTTACTTTAAATTAGGTGGAAGAAAAATAGGTGAGTATTTATACTGCCAATATTTCAATAGAGTTTAAAGAGTATTAGTTTTATATTTTTTTAAAATTATTTGTAGATAATTTAGGGGTGTGCATATATCGATTTGATTTGGTTTTTTATTAAAAAAATTAAATCAATTATATTGGTTTGTTAAATTTAAAAACTAAATCAAATCACGCAAAATCAGTTTTTTCTATTTGATTTTATCGGTTCTTTCGATTTTTTTCGGTTTTTCAATTTTTTACAACTATACGGTGTTTGAAAAAGAGATCAAATATATTTTCACTTACATGTGTGATAAGCTAAACTTAAGAAATGTTAAATGAATAGAAATTTTTGTAAAAATGGTAAAATTCACATGAGTACAAAATATTTTTTTCTTGAAATATCAACGTTCATTATGTTAAATTAATAAGATTAAAGAATACAGTCAAACTGAATACAAAACGAAATATTTACAAAGTAAGTTGTTAATTTGAAAACTTATAACAATATAATTGTAACTTCAGGTCTTAATACAAAATAAAATATTTACAAATTTTACAAGCTCAAATTTGAAATAAAATATATAAATATTGAAAACTCTAAACTAACTAAAAATATATTAACAAAGTAAATTATAAATAATAATTTTTATATATAAATAAAATAAAATTATATATATATAATATTTATAAAAAATTTTACAAGCCCAAATTTGAAATAAAATATATAAATATTGAAAACTCTAAACTAACTAAAAATATATTAACAAAGTAAATTATAAATAATAATTTTTATATATAAATAAAATAAAATTATATATATATAATATTTATAAAAAATTTTACAAGCCCAAATTTGAAATAAAATATATAAACATTGAAAACTATAAACTAACTAAAAATATATTATTAACAAAGTAGATTATGAATAATATTTTTTATCTATAAATGAATAAAAATAAAATTATATATATAATATTACGTCGGTTCGATTTGGGTTCGGTTTGACTTTTTTTCTTTTAATATCAAATCAAATCAGGAGAGGTCGATTTTTTTTTTCAATCGCCAAACCAACCAAATCAAACCACAAATCAATTTTTTTTCTATTTGATTTGATTTATCGGTTCAGTTTGATTTTACGAATTGACTTGTACACCCTAGTAGATATTCTTTAAGTGATCTCATAAAGTAATATTGATCGTGATATAACTTAAATTCATTACAATATTCAATAATTTGATTTTATCAAATACTGTACGTACTAAGGCTCTTTAGATTTTTATACTATTGATACAAGGCATTTTTAACATCATGGTACAATTCTATCAATTATAACACGTCGTTTAGCATTTTGCATGGCTTCTTCGTTTACCTGTTTATTAAATTTATTTGTTATTCTGCTAATCTTAATATTTGAAAAATAAAAAATAAAAAATAAAGAATAAAAAAATAAACACGAATGTGCAAACATGTTGGACCAGGGTTATTTGGGCTTTGATGGGCCATATGTAGGATCAAATATCGTTGAATCCAGTCCAAAGTTTTACGTTCAGAATGTGTGTTTAAGCCCAACAATCAATAGAGGCCCAATAGTTAGTCTCGGACTCAATATTGTGGAGAGAGCCGAGCCCCTATGAAGGTTTAAACCCATGAATCATCCTTAATTTTGAACCTCATAAATCTTATTCTATTTTTAAACTTATAGAATGTTAGAATCCCATTATTTCTTTCTTGATTTTGAAATTTTAGCAATTTTTGAACTCCATAAATCATTCTTTAACTTCCACTAGTAAATTCTTTTCAAATTCCAGTAGTGTTTGTCGGATTTGTTTTGTGTTTTAGTTGAGAGCATTTATGTCCAAATTTTTATCATATAAAAAGAGTGACTAAATGTTTATAACATATCAAGGGAGGGCTAATTATTATTTGATAGCAGGTATTAGAAAACTCTCTGTTAGAAATGACTATTTGCCTACTTAATGAAGTGCACGATAGACGATTCAGCGTCACTATTTAAGATATAGCCACATTGTATAAAATATTAACATTTTTTTCGGTTTAAAATCAATTTAAGGTATTCACAATCAAACTTGAAAGAATATTAACTTGAAGTTTAGCAACATTTTATCATTGTTTTGCATAAAAATTGGCATGCCAAGATCAAATTAAACTTCGTATATTTTTTACCTCAAGTTGTAGAATAATTGGCACCATATATGACTAAATTTCACGTAGTTGATATGGTGCGAGAAGTGAACTAAAAATGTAAATTAGATAATAAATTGGTTTATTTTTTTTAGTTTCTCATTCACTTTCCGCATTGGAGCTCAACTAATCCGAATTCACAACATATGGGGGATCGCTCCCTACCAAAAAACTTTTCATACACAAAACTCAAACTCGAGACCTATGATCGAGGAAGGAACAACCCCATCTTCTACACCACATCAATTGGTTTGTTGAACAATTAAAAAATTCGTTAGTGTGATTTTCTTCAATTATAATATATTACAAACAATAACTTAGACACAAGAGGTTTCGTGGTGTAGTTGGTTATCACGTCAGTCTAACACACTGAAGGTCTCCGGTTCGAGTCCGGGCGAAGCCATGTTTTTTTTCCCCAAATCAAATTGCCTACCAAACGGCGTCGGTGGTACCGTCTACATTTTTTAAATTTTAATCCAATTTTTAATGCGACGAACACGGATAAAGGGTCCCACCATTTGAAAAACCGCCACGTCATTCACCCAATTATATCAATCCACATCAGATCCTCACCTCTCATTGGTCGAAACATTCCACGGCATAATCAGTCTCGATTCTCAACCACGAATTCCCACAAAAATCAATTAAACACATCACACCCTTTTTCATTCTAAATTAGAAAAAAAAAAAAAAAAAAAAGAATCAAGAAGAAGAAGAATCCATCTCTTAAGCATTACTTGAGATTTGAGAATTTCCCATTCTATTCCATTATTTTTTTGAGGAATCAAATCTCCTTTTCTTTAGAATATCCAAGTATTGATCAATGGATTTGAGACGATCATCCTGTTGTTGTTATTTCTTGGCCATCTTTATTCTTGCAATTGCTGTTCGGTTTTCTCCATCTGCAGCTTCCGTCGCTGGCAAAGATATTAATCCTCCATATCCTAAAGCTATTTCTGTAAGTCATGAACCTTTTTCTTTTCTTTATTAATCTTTATTTGTAATTGTTTTCTTACCTAATGAGAGACGAGATTGATTTTGTAATTCAAGATTTTCTTGGTTTTCAATCATGTGAAACACACCAGAAAAAGGAGGCAAAATTGATTGTTTTTTTTTTTTTCAGGAAAATTGATTGTTTGGATCTTATTGATTATATTAACATCAATTAGGTGTCTAAATTTTAAATTTGTAGAGATACATCATTGTTAGGCTGTTGTGATTTATTTTGGTTTGGTTAGACTGGTTGTGTTATGGTAACAATGCAATGAGGCAGATCTTTATACGTGAGATTTGGTTTAGGGTTTGTTTTTTGTTTTAAAGTTGGGATTGTTTTTGGAGTTTCTGACTGCTGATTTTATTTTACGCTTGTTTTGTAGGACTTGAAGGAGTCAATTGTAAAGGGGTTAGGTTTTCAAGCGGAGGATTTCAAGATATCTGGGTTTGATTTGAGGGATGCTCTTGTGGGTAGGTCGGTGTCGTATGAGTTTGATGTTGAAGTTGATAATAAAGTTATTCCCTTAAAGCTTTTGGAGGATGTGAATAAATGGGAATTTGTAGATTTGCCCATTTTCCGGGTAGAGAAAGGTGAAGAAAATGGGTTGGTTGAAAGACGTACATTGGAGAATCAGGTACCTGTTTTGGCACCATTTACTTTGGCAGGTCCCATGGAGCTCTGGATCCAGGATGCCAAGGACATGAGAATTTCACTACCTGTAAGTGAAACCTTGCCTTGAATTTTTTGTATAATACTGTACATTATGTTGGAAGTCTTTTGAAAGTTAGCTTTCTTATTTGATATATTCAGCAACAAATTTTGCTTGTCGATAGTAAGTACTAAGTACCTTCTATGGCATTGTTGAATATTTCCCTCCTCTTTTTGGCTGTGTCTTTTGTTTTGTTGTGAACTCTAATACCTTAGGATGCATGGTATTCCTATATATGTTTAGTTGCGAGGGGCTCTCTTGTCGTGTTCCTTTTCTTTTTGGTGTTTCAAGAGAGTCTGCTATTGCTGTTTACCCAGAAAAGAGTCTTCTTTTGCTTAAATAGTTATTGAATGACCCTATGTTCAATTGTATGCTTCTCCGAGCTTTAAGCTGGAAATCAGTCTCTTGGTGGCAGTGGTCTTCCATTGTTTCATGTTCAATGATGCCCTTTGCTCTTATTAATAAGCATTGATCATGTTGTCTAGGATCTTGGTTGTTGTAGGTTTTATTGGATAGAAATGTGTTCCTGTCTTGTTGGTGGATTTAGCTGAATTACTTTGAGTACGTTAGGTTGACATTTTATATCTGTCCTGGGAAATAGAGAGTCACTCTACTGAAATCTTGATTCCTTTGAAGGCGATGGATGTAGCTTAACTATCCAAAGTTCACTTACATTGGCTTACTTGTCAGTGTGTACTGTGTGTTTGATGTGTTGATTGTCTTTCTTCAGTTAGTTGTCTGCACTACCACTTGTCTAAGTAATATGAAAATGATTTGAAGTTTTAATCGTTCTATTTTCTTGCTAATTTTCATGTCACTGATCTACTTTGCTTCTGTTCTCGGTAACGACATGCAGCATGATGTGGATGCTGGGGAGCTGAGGAAAGTGATTTTAGCCGATGGTGCTGTCGTTACAGTCAAGGGTGCCAGATCTGTTAGCCTGCGCCACCCTATAGAACTTCCACTGCCCTTCAACAGAACGATAAATGGGTTTGCCTCTGGTATGTTGGCATTGGCTGAGTATCTACGTCAAGCTTCTCTCGCTCAAGAGGGACCTCTGCTCTCTCTTCGAATTGTTGGTCCTACATCTCTTACATCCCCCACCTCACCATCTGCCCCTTCTGCAAACAAACTTAAGCTTAAACGGCTTGCACCTGGTCTTGTTGAGTTGTCATCAGCATCAAAATTGAAAGCCATGGACGCCATCTCCACTATTGATCTCCAGGGAGAAACCACTGCACTTCTTACACCCAATCAATTCACTACATTGTGGCCTGTTACATCTATCAATGGTTCAAACTCGAACTTGCTTGGTTTTGAGGCCTTGCTTTCTAATATACTGGGTCCCAAAGCAGGTAAAAAGGGTTCTTTCAAGTTGCTGAAGGCAGATGTATCAGCCCAAACTTTTGTGAAGATTGGTTTTGGAGTTGAGAAGAAGTTGAAGGAAGGAGATGGGTTCAATTTGGAGGGTTATCCAGAGTGGCGAACTAAGCCTGAAACAGTAAGGATGCATTTTGAAGTTCTGGCAAAGGTAGATGGTGACAAAGTTGTCCCAGAGAAAATTGTGCAGGTTGATCCGATAACTATCGAGGATACAGTGGCACCCAGTGTGCTGTTGGGCAATGTCTCCATGTCAAAGACTCCTATTGTTCACCAACCTCCAAACCCATTCACCTTGTAAACTGCTTAGACGGGCAAGATTTCTGTTTGAGCAAAATTGTATAGATAAATTGCCCTCTTCTTTTGTCCTCTGTTTTTATAGCTATTACATATGTCAGGTGCGAAGATACCTGTCTCTCTAAGAATTCATCAAAGAAGTATCAGGAATATATGCCAGATCTTTTTGGTATTCTCCACAATTTCTCTTCTTCTTTTCGTGTTTAATGTCTTAAAACTTTATGGATTTAACATGAGAAAGCTTTCCATCCAGGAGGAACAACAGAAAGAATTTGTTTTTTAAAATTTTATTTTTATCAAAACTAGCAAAGCACATGAAGCTTACATTTCGAATAATATTCATTTCAGAGCGAGAAAACGGAGATACTCTTTATTAGCATAGTACTTGACAGACAACCATTTCATTTCTAATATATACCAGACAATCAGGAAACGTATTACTGAATTTGAAACTCAATTCTAATTCCTGATGAAGGAAATTCCTTTCTGAATGCTCTCAGCAAGCTCTTTCTTGGCCTTCTCCAGTCCAATCCTGTTGGAATTTACTCAGTCAGATGACCAACTTATCTAATATCCAAAGAATTGCAGGTCAAGCTGAGTGTTCTTACCTCTCATACTCTTTTAAGGGACCAAGTTGATAGACTTCTTCAGCTCCAGTACGGCCAAGTCGTACTTTAGAGGCAAAAAAAGGGAGTTCTGTGACCTGTGTCAAAATTGTTATTGGCCAGTCAGGAAAATTTGACAGAAAAGAAAACAAGCCGGTTTGTTAGGACTTTTGCACTTATGTCTAGTCTTCTGCTCTTGATTGGCTATAAAGGGGCAGCCAATAAGTTTGAGAAAGTACCTGAGAAGCTACAAAAGCACAAGCCACCACACCGGCATCTCCTCTTAAGCCCTTGAGGCAAACATCTGCAAATTTTACAGCTGCATATGCCTATAGGTATCACAATAGATTCAGTTTTACTCAATATGCCCATATTCAATGTTCAGAAAGCATAAACTGAAATAATTCAAGGAGTAATTCTAACCATAGATAGAGTTGCAGATCCAGCCCCTTTTTTTGCCTGCAAAGATAAAAAATCTTGAGGTGACAAATGACAGTTCAATTCTGGTTCAAGAAACTATCAGTATATGCTGAATTGCAAGTAGTGCACGCGTTTTGCTAGATGGTAGTTGCACAATACCTCAACAACCTCTGTTCCTCCATCTTGAATGCGCTTGGTCAAATATTCTGTTTCCTCGTGTGTGAAGGAGCAAGGAGGCTTGACCTACAATGTGTTACCAAGTTCAAAATATCAGTATCAGAGGAGATTTCAAGCTTCAGGAAAGTTTCTCTTTGTATATCCGCTAAAGTATAAATTTGTTAGACCTGTGAGAGAAGAGGCAAAATTGTCACCCCAGCATGACCTCCAACCACAGGAACCTCTACTTCCCTAGGATCTAGTCCCAAGACTTCTGCCTGTAAGGTCCTCGATCAGATACAAAGGAGAAGAAAAATAAAAAGAAAGGTCTAGCAGTAAGTGGATGGAGCCACAAAACAGTGACAGAGGTGTCTGGTGAAATTTCAAAAGCACGAAAATCTATCAAAAAACAAAGCATTGACTCTTGGGAAAGATTAGATAACTACAGTTAGCTGATTTAGAGGACGCTAAGAAATAAACAGTGAAATCGAGCAAAGTTAATGAAGTTCAACGAGAACAGAACACACTTTAAAAGTGATATAGAGGACGCTTAGAAATAAACAGTGAAATCGAGCAAAGTTAATGAAGTTCAACGAGAACAGAACACACTTTAAAAGTGGTATATCGGGAAGACTTACCACAAAAGTGTTGGCTCTCACAACATCTAGTGAGGTAACTCCAAGAAGCTTCTTTGGATCATAAGTACCTGCCTTCTTGAAAACTTCAGCTGCAATAGGAACTGTGGAGTTCACTGGATTACTAATCAAATTAACAATAGCATTAGGACAGCATTTTGCAATTCCTTCACAGAGGGTCCTCACAATCCCAGCATTAATTTTAAAAAGATCATCTCTTGTCATTCCTGGCTTTCTTGGAATACCAGCAGGTATGATCACAAGGTCCATTCCTGTAAGTGCACCCTCAAGCTCACTTTGCCCTAGAAAACCCCTCACCTAAATGAACAAAAGAATATTATTCGCCATCTTAGAAGAGTTAATTTCAACCACAAAAGGTTGTGGTGAAGTTGTAAGTACTCCTCCATTCTTAACTAGAGTTCTTGGATTTGAGCCCTGGAATGGAGTTGCCTTTTGTAGAGAGCACTTTCACCCAAAGTGGGACTTCCCGGTGCGAGTCCGGATTAAATTTCACGCATAGTCACTAAACTTCATCATTATATCCGCGAGTCACAAAACTATCTTTTGTCACATCACAGTAACTGATCTGTATCCACTATAACACTAAAGTAACAAATACTTATGTTATACTAAGGTAACTGAATTTCGCTCACCATAACAGTAGAGTTACGAAAGTTTATCTACTTTAACATTAATCATGGATATAGTTCAGTGACTATACGTGAAATTGACTCGATAATCTAATAAAAAAGAAGTGAAGGTTGTGGTGAAAAGAACTCACAACAGCACCAGTGTCCATGTGGCTAATATCAGCAGTAACCCCAGGAGCATTAACAACATCATAGAGATGAAGAACTGAGACTAAAGGATTCATCTTCATCAACATTGCCAGTGGCTGCCCAATTCCTCCAGCAGCACCCAATATAGCAACTTTGAATCCAGCTGCTCCACCTTTTGCTCTGCAATTTGTTCTTTCCAAAATAGACCCATCTCCCATCTTTATGAGTATAGCGAAAAACAACAGTTTCAATTATCAAATAATTTGTTCAAGTAAAGTCAGAATTTCAAGAATTCACAATCTATTAAACTTAAAAATTCATTCAACTGAATACCCAATAGAAAAAGAACAGACCTGGGGATTTGAAGGGTAAAGATGAGCTGAAATTCTGGCAATTCGTTGGTGAACTTCTGCACCTGATGGCTGCATCTTCCTGATTCTTTGGAATGAAAGAGAATTTGTGTTTATAATTAGGAAGTAGTCGAAGTAATGATATTTCAACTCTTTTAAAAAGGGGCAAAAATGTTGTGTGGATAAAACGAGAATAATATAAGGTGAATGGTGAAGGAATTTTTTTTTCCCAACTTTTTGTGGAAAACAATTTTTGTCAAGAATTATCCCTATGCTATAATGTTTGTGGTACACAAAAATCAGTTTTTTTCCCAACTTGAAGCTATAATTTCTTTGGCTCTTATTACAGGATGATTCTCCAAAGTCTCAATCATTATTGCTTCTCAAGTATTAAGTAGTATTTTTTTTATACATTTGTTTCTTTATCACGCAATGTGTGACTCCCAGATAGATGTATTTTCGACTGAATAACTTTGGGCATAACTTGTGTTCAAATACTTGATTCTGTAATTCACATTCAGGCAACTCATCTGTTCATTTGTTAGTGAGACATTACAAATTTTGATCGAGATGTTCTTTTAAGTATGTTGTGAATTTAATAAAACATTTTTTGTAAAGCCAATCGCATTGATTATAATCTATTTATGATTACCACGGATCATATTTTTATTTTTCCTTAAACTAAGACTAGTCATATTTCTGCAATACAAGTATTTAATATAAAACTAATGTTTCAAATATCATTTGATTCACTTCCATAATCAGAATCATTCTGAACCATTTTAGTCCTTTCATAGAGGATGAATATCTCTTATGAAAATCTGCTAGAGAATAGTATAATTTAGTTGGGCTGCAGAAAAATGGGCCTAAATTCTGTAAAGTGTTGGTCCAAGTGAACACCAAGACAAGTCAAATAAGTGAAACCCTTGATTATATTTGAGAAATCTCATCACCACCTCCCCCTTCAAGTGGTAGTGGTGGGTGGGGAGGCAAGTAGCCTAAAACTATTCAAAGAGCCATGTTCGTATTTTTATTTAACTATATAATAGGTGTGAGTCCCTTGAACGATGATCAAAGGTATTTTTACAATGCTTATTTTCATTTTATCAGAATAAAGATAAGATAATATTTTGAACTCTAAACTAACTTTTAAATCTTGAACAACTTCAAATTTTAGTTGGACCAATTGATTTATGTTCTAAAGGTTTTATATCAAAAGTTAAATGAGCCATTTTAATAATCTTAACCAACACACACATGCATCGAATCTTTTGATTTCAGGAATAATGATCATTTTGTCTATCTATACCCAAGATTTTGATGCATCAACTATACTTAAAGTTATACTTTTTCCAACTAAAATACAAAGCATTGTCAATAGTTTATTCATATTAACTACTTACTTTTTGTCCCTTAATGATACAATTACATGTTACGTTTTATTAGGCTCTTCACATAATTTAAACACCCACTATCATTCATTAATTAGTTTCTTTTTCTTTTTATCCTTTTTCTTTCGTGTGCTTTTTCTCATACCATTACCATTATAATATATGAAAATATTATTTTGATTCGAATTTGTGACACCGCGATTTAAATTATGATATATTGAACGATTTCGATGTGTTGAAGTTTGGATAAATGTACAGATCTCTTTCCCATTCTTTTACTTTTAAGGTGACTAAAAATCACTATCAAATGGAAGCGTAGAAGCAAAATATTCATAATATCAGTTAGGCATCTGATTCTAATTAATTATTATTTATATTTTCCCATATTCTTTCTAGTGACTTCTTATTAATTGTAATTCTTTAATTTCGATTGTGACATTGCCGTAAGTCCTGCAGAAAACTGAAATTTGATATTAATTTCACAATTGTGTTTTAATTAATTAAAGAAATTACTAATAACCTGATTTTTAAAAAAAAGTACTAGTTTGCTATTGAATTTAGATTATTTGTTATTTATTCAATCAATAAAAGATTTCACTTGCTACAATAATTGGTACGATCATTGTATAAGTTTCACCTACCGTTTCCTCTTTTTGTCTAAAGTAGTAGCACATGGTTTTCATGAAAATATAACCCAAAAAAAGTTCGTCTAATTAACATGCACTATACCAAGAGAGAGGACTAAAAACAAATGTGTACGTAGTATATGAATATATAGTGCACTATGGTCGTCTACAAGAAAAGTGAAGACATGAACATATTTATTTAGTGTCATTTGAAATATATATCAAAATGTTATAACTTATTTGTAAATATCGAACTATTTCATCGACTCAAGACATGATACACATAAAACACACACTGAGCTTGCATTTATTGTTGCGGAAAAACAAAGAGTATTAGTAATATTTATTAATTTAAAATTCTGAATTCGTTCATGCTAAAAGCAAATAAAATACATATACATATATATATATATATATATATATATATATATATATATATATGTATAATTTGAATAAGAGAAATGTTTTGATAATGACCAAGAGGTTGAGAAGGATGCACATGCTGCTGGTTAAAGTTAGTTGAAAAAAAAATCATCATGAGTAGAAAAGGTAGTAAATCATTAGTCAGTTATCACTTAGAATTTCCATTTACCTAAGTCCAAAAAGATAGGTAGCAAAAGTCACATAATTATTATAGCATAAAGTCTTATAACAAACGAAGTAAGCCGTGGCAAGATTGATTTGTAGCTGCTACTCCTTTTTTTTTCTCAAAAATGGCAGCTATTGAGTCAACCTTGGCGGCCATTATTAGATTTCACTATGTCACTTTGTCTATCTGTTTTTGTACTCATTACTAATTCCATAAAATCATTACTAAAAAAGGACAAAGATCTTATTTTCTACAACTAATACGAAGAAGTATTTATGCTATTTTAGTTTCCTACTTAATTTATGAAATATGGGACCTGCATATCATCACAGATCAAATTATATTGCAATTTTAATAAATTTACTATATAATATCTGGGTCAAATTTTATATCATGACATATAATTGTTTAAATTCAAATCTCACCACATCTAAATTTTGAATTCACTGATCAAGGCATACACACAAAATTGAAAATTTTCAAAAGAATTGCAGAGTGTAGTGATAACTGAAAATCCTCTATTTCCATTTAGGGGAGATAATTTGGAAGTTGTTGGAAAGAAAGACTAGGAATTAGGATATGCATATAGGTGTCTATATTGAGCAGTTTAGTTTCAAATAAAATTAAAGACACTCCCCCTACCCTACCCACCCCACCACCTCCCAGCCGACAATATTTCAAATATATTACTTCCTTCCATTTTAATTTATGTATTCAGTTTTTGGCTTAACAATAATTTATTTGCTTTAATCTTTGTGATATTAAATACTTTATATAAAAAATTAAAATTAAAAAATTATCAAAAAATAAAAAAGATATTCTTCTAAAACGAATTATTAAAAAGTATAAAACAAATAAATTAAAACAAAGCGATAGAACAGTAAGAAAGGTTAAATTTCCTTTTCCTTTTCCTTTTCCTATTACTACTTCACTCATACAAATATTTATTCCACTTGATTTGACGTTGTTGATTATTCTCGTCGGAGGGATGTACGAATATTTGACCAGCATACGTAAGATATTATTATTTCCTTTTTTGCGTTTCAATTTATTTATCAATTTTAATCTGAACACAAGTATTTTAAAAATAAGCAAGATTTTTAAAGTTTAGGATCTTAAGTAAAACATATATAAAATATATTAAAATATTCATTAATTTTATTGTCTTTAACATGCTACATGTAAAGTCAAAAAAGGAAAAAATACTAAAAGAAAATAAAAAAAAATATTTTTAAACAAATTAAAAAAAGTAAAATAAAAATAAATTGAAAGTGAGGACTAACAATCTTCCAAATCACCACCAACGAAACTGCTCTTCTCTTAAGTGGTCTCGGATTCCGGTCATAAGTATGCAATTCCTTTTGGTAGTGCTTTCCTTAGAATGAGACTAACACAAATTTATATTAATCGATCTCCAAAATAATATCCGACGTCAATTTTTTTTTTTTAAAAAAACAATCTTCCAAATCAGCATGTGAAACTTTTGACGAGTGTGAATATAGAGAATTGGAAACTTCTCATGGCCACCCTCTTGAGAAAAAATTCTCCACTTTCTCTCTCGTGGATTTCATGTTCCCACAGAAACCAAACATCAAACATAGCCATACCAAACTTTCTTCTCTATTCTTCTTACTAGCGAAAGAAAAAATGTCAGCCGGTGCCAACTTTTTCAGCCCATGCCCAATCTTATTGCTCTGTTTTTTCATATTCTTGATTTCTCCTTCTCATCAACAAGATGAGTTACAACTCCTTTTGCAATTCAAATCCACTCTGAAAACAACACAAATTTCACATCTTTTTGACACGTGGACACCTCAGAATAACATTTGCAACTTCACTGGAGTTTTCTGTGATTCTGACAGCAAATTGGTTAAAGAAATCAATCTTTCTGAACAGAATCTATCTGGGGTTGTCTCTTTTGATTCACTATGCTCTCTGAAATCACTAGAAAAGATTTCTCTTGGTACTAACTACTTGTATGGTAGAGTCAGTGATCACTTGAAAAACTGTACAAAGTTGCAGTATTTGGATTTGGGTAGCAATTCTTTTTCAGGGGAAGTTCCAAATTTGTCTTCTTTAAGCCAATTGGAGTTTTTGAATCTCAATAGAAGTGGATTCTCTGGTTCATTTCCATGGAGTTCACTTGGAAATCTTACTAGTCTAACTTTCTTGAGTTTGGGTGACAATTCATTTAATAAAAGTCCATTCCCTCTTGAAATCTTGAATCTTGATAAGTTATATTGGGTTTACCTTACCAATAGTAGTATTGAAGGCCAAATTCCAGAAGGTATTGGAAATCTCACTCTACTTGAAAATCTTGAGCTTTCATATAATGACTTGTCAGGTAAAATCCCAGATGGAATAATCAAACTTACTAAGCTTAAACAGCTTGAGATCTATTCTAATGGACTAACAGGAAAGTTCCCTGTGGGGTTTGGGAATCTCAGTAGCCTTGTCAATTTTGATGCTTCAAGTAACATTCTTGAAGGTGATCTTTCAGAGCTCAAGTCTTTGTCTCTTCTTGAATCTTTGCAGCTGTTTGAAAACCATTTTTCTGGTGAGATTCCTGTGGAATTTGGAGATTTCAAGTTTACAGAACTGTCATTGTACAGAAACATGTTTTCTGGTTCTCTTCCTCAAAATATTGGATCATGGGCAGAATTTCAGTACATTGATGTTTCTGAGAATATGTTCACTGGTTCAATACCACCTGATATGTGCAAGAAAGGGAGTATGACTGATCTTTTGCTTCTCCAGAACAAGTTCACTGGTGGGATACCTTCGAACTATGCTAACTGTTTGTCGTTGCAGCGTTTACGGGTTAGCAACAATTCACTTTCAGGAGTAGTCCCTAGTGGAATTTGGAGTTTGCCAGATTTGGAAATCATTGATCTCACATTGAATCTATTTGAAGGCCCAGTGACATCAAATATTGGTGAAGCAAAGTCTTTAGCACAGTTGTTCCTAGCCTACAACCGATTCAATGGTCAATTACCACAGACAATATCAGAAGTTTCTTCATTAGTAGCCATTAATTTGAGCGCGAATCAGTTCTCTGGTGATATTCCAGCAGCAATAGGTGAACTTAAGAAGCTTAATACTATTCATTTAGAGTATAATTTGTTTTCTGGAAGTCTTCCAGATTCTATTGGATCATGTGTTTCTCTCTGTGAAATTAATCTTGCTGGTAATTCACTTTCTGGTGCAATTCCTGAAAGTCTTGGCTCTTTGCCTAGCTTGAACTCTCTCAATCTATCTGATAACAGGCTCTCAGGTCAAATTCCAGCGACCCTTTCGAGTTTAAGATTAAGCCTTCTTGATTTGTCAAACAATAGGTTGAGTGGTAGCATACCGGATTCTTTATCAATAAAAGCTTTTAGTAATAGCTTTTTGGGAAATCCAGATCTTTGTAGTGAGAATTTTGGTAGTCTCAGGCCATGTTCATCAGATCCTCACACATCTAGAGACCACAGGACAGTCATGTTGTGCTTGATAGCTGGGGTAGTTGTTCTTGTTCTGTCACTTACGTGTTTTGTGTATGTGAAGTTTAAGCACAATAATCAGAATACTCCCGTAAAGAGACTTGATTCTTGGGATATCAAACAGTTTCATGTATTGAGCTTTAGTGAAGATCAAGTCTTGAAGGCATTGAAGCAAGAAAATTTGATTGGTAGGGGTGGTTCAGGGAATGTGTACAGATTAGTCTTGAATTGTGGAAAACAGTTGGCTGTGAAACACATTGTTAAATCCGATTGTGGTGACCAAAAAAGTTACCGGAGCAGCTCTGCCATATTGGTGAAGGAGAATGGCAGATCAAAAGAGTATGATGCTGAGGTGACCACGTTAAGTTCCATTAGGCATGTCAATGTTGTCAAATTGTACTGTAGCATCACAAGTGAGGACTCAAATATGCTGGTTTATGAATACTTAACTAATGGAAGCTTATGGGACCGATTGCACACATTTCAGAAAGTCAAGATGGATTGGTTGGTGAGATATGACATTGCATTAGGTGCTGCTCAAGGGCTTGAGTATCTGCATCACGGATATGATAGCCCCGTGATGCACCGGGATGTCAAGTCTAGCAACATCTTGTTGGATGAACAGATGAAGCCCAAAATTGCTGATTTTGGACTAGCCAAAGTTTTGCATGTTAATGGTACTAAGGACTCTTCTCAGGTTGTAGCTGGGACGCATGGCTACATTGCTCCTGGTACATATTTTTCTCTTCCTTTTTCCATTTCATTGTCACTTAAAAATAATTTTGGCAAATTCTAAATTTTATTCTTTCTTCATTGTTTGGCACAACAGAGTATGCTTACACAACCAAGGTGACCGAGAAGAGTGATGTCTATAGCTTCGGGGTGGTGCTAATGGAATTGGTGACTGGAAAGAAGCCAGTGGATGCAGAGTACGGGGAGAACAGTGACATAGTCCAATGGGTTTGTAGCAAGATAAGAAACAAAACTAGCATGATCGATTTGGTGGATTCAAGCATTTTTGAGGGGTTCAAAGAAGATGCTGTTGAGGTTCTTAAAATTGCAGTTCATTGCACATCAAGGACGCCAGCATTAAGACCTTCCATGAGGATGGTAGTTCATATGCTAGAAGAAGCCGAGCCTTGCAAGCTGACAAATGTAGTCGTAAATTCACCGAATGAGGATGGCAGGAAACAAGGACTTGCTAACTAATGGCAAGTCATTATGTTGAACTATCTCGTTGAGAGCAGAGGAATTTTGCAGAATATTGAACTATGTTGTAAGTTCCCAAAGAATGCTTAGTGTACATATGACACTTTTGAAGAAATAGTGTATTTCACCGCTGCATTAAATAAATCCAACTAGCAAGTAATGTATTTCACATCCAAATTACTTATAGAAACTGAGCAGTTGATCTACCCTACAACCAATTTTATTTTTCTCTGGTTCAAAATTAATTTAATTTTGCATATCATCCAGCCAATCCCCATCAAAGTGATTTTTTTAAGTTTTCAGGTAAAGATCATTTCCTTCCCGAGTACGTTCATCTACTCCAAATGGTAAAGAAAGCTTAATTAACCGGACATTCCAATTATGACAAATTACATTGGCAGATGAAGAGCTTCAAGTTGTTCTTTGAATGCTGTTCTATTTATATTATTGGTAATACAACATACACAAGTTAATTAAAACTGGATATAAAACTTTCCTTTTTCATCTTACAAGAATTTGTTTTCAACTATTGGCTCTTCCCATACTGGACTTATTGTTTGAGAACCATAATCATCAAAACAGGGAGAAATACTATCACTTCCCATTTCATAAAACCGCCAAGTATTAGTAGCACGCTCAATGAAATGGACACAGTTGCTTCTGCAGCCCAATTGACTTGCATTAACGGACATACAATAATTAGTGCCTGCAAACAATGTTCTATTTGCAAGTTTGTCCAATTTTAACCATGATAGATCATCCATCTGTAGCTTGAACACTTCCACTTTATCCACCTTCCTAATCGATTGTTCAAATATCAAGAAAATCAACAAGATCTCTCCATTGGATTCAAGTAAATACTCTGTGAAGTGTTTTGGAAAAACTGATGGAACAGCCCGGCTTCTGCTTAATTTAGTAATTTGAAACCTGGATTCAATTTCTTCGATTACAGCTAAAGTACCTTGTAAACTTAATGCATAGAACTTACCTTCAAAGCCGATGGCATTAGTAAATTGCATCAGTTTCCTTTTTGAGCAGTTAGGGTCAAGCAAGGTTTTCTCTTCTTTCATCCATTTATTTTGGTATCCAAGACCAGAAACCACAAAGGTTGGAGTGGAACATCCTGTTAACACCATCAAAAAACAGGCCTTGTTATTGTTATAAGGATTTGAAGACAGAGTTGCAAATTTGAATGGAATTATGGGATCCCAAGTGGGAATACTCCGATAAGTGAATCTTGAAGTAGGAATCAAGAGACAGTACATTGCAGGATCTTTCCCTCCAGCAACAATCAACCCGTGTGAACATCCATGAAAATGTGTCCAAGGAATATCCCATGATGTACTTCTACCGTACCACCAATATTCACCTAGTCGAAATGGGATGTTGAGGGTATGCTCTAGAGTTTTGGACTGGAAGAAATGATCTTTGTCGGAAATTTCAAGCCAGGGTAATTGTGCATTTTTGGTACTACATTGCTTAGGTACTGATCTCCATGATTTAGTAACACCAAGGAAGCTGATGTTTTGCATAAGACGATTGGTTTCATCAGGATGTTGCCTTCCCATAAAGTCGAGGAGCTGTTGAGGGAGATTTGGCCATGGCTCTAGGAAGCTTTTAGTCTTTTCTTGAGGTTTGACAAGCTTCTCCTTCTTTTTTTGACGACTCATTTTTAGAGAAAAGATGAAGAGAGGACTATTCTGAAACTTCTAATATGCACCTTTTTTATATTAGCTTGCCTCCATGTTCCTGCTGTTTTTTTTAAATATTAAAAGAAGCACCAGAAACCGTAGCCTCCAAGGTAGTTGACCTCTTGGGACACAAGTTTGGTAGTTTTGTGACTTAAATTAAATAGTTGAGTAGAGTTGACCATTTAGATGCTTGACTAACCCCCCCACCCCACCCCTAACAATATGCGACCACTACGATTATTGTTTCATGTTCCATTGGATCCTAATATTGGCATTACATTATAAACAACAATGGAAGTGCATATTCCTCAGGATCTGAAGAATGTTGTATGAGGGTACTGATCCAATTGCAGGTGCTGCATAGATCTAATTTGTGTTTACTTTGTAAAACGAACAAAGATTTATCAGGGTGGATAAAAAAAATTGTAACTAAGAAAAATCATTTATGTTCTCCAGGGCTGCTTGAAAATATGTGCATTTTGAATTAGTTGAAGGTGCAGCTGAAGATTGGCACCACAAAATTATCTAGTGAGCATCAACTCAAGCCGCTAGGATTCTGGCTCAACAACTTAAGTCCCTGCTTCTTCAAAATCAACACTAAACATAATCGTCTGGTAGATTGTATTGATCTTTAATTCTTCCTACTTGTTTTAGTTTTCTACGAAATTGAGATCCTGGCTTGAAAATATCCAAAGCAATTTTAGAATCTACCTTTATCTAAAAGATTGATTTCATGGGTTGATTGATCTTCCTGCTCAACTAGGTCACGAAGGCCATGAAAGATGGCATATGGAGCATATAAAGAGAGTATGTAATGGCACCAAACATGATGCTTCAAAAGTTCTCGAGGATGATTACGATAAGACAAGCACTCTCACTTTAGGCAGAACAAGAATCACCATTAGAACCTGGTCACAGTTGAAACAGGTAACTTACATAAGAAGATTTTTAGGCTACGGTTTCCCAAATGACATGATAAAAAACGAACATCTCCATGATATTTTTCGCTTTGAACCAGCAACAACGAGGGAATGTAGTGATGATTTTGAACTGCACAAACCTGAATTTGAGGAGGTGTTTTTTCGAGTTTTTGTAGCTGAAGTAAAAAGAAGGGATTGCAAAAAGAGGATATTTATGTCACCTAATTCTGTGCTGAACAAGGGAACGACTAAGTTGCGGAACAAGCATAGAAGTCTAGCAGCACAGACCAAGGCTGGGTTTATTCCTGATGAATAACTTGACTGAAATATTGTTTTCAAATTGCTAATAATTCATTAAGTTGCTCAGGTTTAAGATGATTTGAATTTTAAATTTTTATTATGTTGAGATATTTTAGTTTATTGAATTTTGAATTATGTAATTTTTTTCTTAAGTTGGCTATTTAAATTCAGCTTTTTTTGTTGCATCATCTTTTAAAAAAACCAACAATGGTATCAAAGGGATCTTCTCAATATAAGAGTTGTTTTCAACAAGTTATACTTTATGTCCAATTTCACACAGTAACAGGGTTACTGAAATGTTAGAATGATAATACAACATACATGAGATACTGAATCATTAACGTGTTTTATCGTCGTGATGATTTTCCAGTTATTGGCTCCTCCCAAGTTGGTTTTTTAATCTCGGAACCAGCATCATCATAACAGGGGGAAATGTAACCACTTCTCATATCATACAGTCTCCAACCATCAATGGAATGATGAGTAAAATAGACACAGTTGTTTCTGCAGCCAACTTGACTTGCAGGCACTGACATACAACAATTAATCCCCGCAAATAACGTTCTATCTCCAAGGTTGTCCAGCTTTAACCATGACAAATCTTCAATCTGCAGCTTGAACACTTCCACTTTGTCCACTATCCTATTTGATCTTTCTGAGATCAAGAAAATGAGCAAGATTTCCCCATTAGACTCAAGAAAGTACTCAATGAACTGCTTTGAGTAGTTTGAAGGAATGGCTCGTTTTCTACTTAATCGCGTGACTTGAAACTGAGATTCATGACTCTCTTCTATTACTGCAAGGGGTCCCTGCAAACTGAGTGCATAAAACTTCCTGTCAAAGATAATGGCATTACAGAATTGTATCAGTTGCCCCTTAGGATCATTCGGATCAATAAGGCCATTTTGATTGCATTCTTGTTTCATCCATTTTTGGTTTTGTCCTAAATGATGAACCACAAAAGTTGGGAAACAACAACACGCCCAACCATAACTGGAATAAGGAAATAAAAATGATATTTTGCAATCGGATCGGGGAGTAGCCCAATAACCATAGCCTCCTCTGGAACTATCCAGAAAGCAGTAATCAGTAGGTATCCTTTCTCCATCCACAATTGACCAAGGTGAGTAGCAGTGAAAATGCTTCCAAGGATCATAACGTGGCCTTGTTCTACCATGCCACCAATAGTAACCAGATTCTTCGAATGAGAGGTTGAAGGTATGCTGCTGAGTTTTGCAATAGTATAGAGGTTCATTTGAAAGCTCCAGCCATGGTGATGGTGCAATAGAATTACATTTCTTGGATGTGCATCTCCATGATTTAGTAACACCAGCAGGACCTATGGATTCAATTAAATTTGAACGTCTCCGTTGCTTTTTGAGAAAGTTGAGTAGCTTTTCAGGAAGATTTCGCCATGGTTCCACATAGGCTGACTCTTCTTTAGATGAAGTTTTCTGATTCCTCCTATCATTTGGAGCCATGTTTAGATAATGTCGAAAAGAACAAGGTTTTAATTCTGATCTTGTCTGACAATCCAAACAATGTTTTATAATCTGATCCTCCCCGTCCCAGCTGCTTAATTTATTTAGTCTTAGGCTCCAAGAAATAAGATAGTTGACTTCTTAAAAAATTATTGTATTATTTATGTTTTATTGATCAATTGGATATATAAAAATATGCAATAAGGTGCAGAGATCAATTGTGATTTGAAGGAATTCTTTTTTATAGATTGAGTGTCCATTCCTTCCAACATAATAAGGCATCTAAATAGTCAACTCAGCTATTTATTGAAAGAAACTACCACTAACCTTGTGCTCCAAGAGATCAACTACCTTGGAGGCTATGTTGGTGGCCACATCTGATCTTGGTCACTTTTAAGCCTCAGCCTCAAGCCACATGCCCATACCATTTCCTTCTTGAACTCTCGTTTTGCAAAAAAAAAAAAATAACATGGTTCAAAAAGTCAAGAAGGAAAAGAATCAAATTTTATCAAAGAAAAGAAACCAATACTAGCCCAAGGCCATGGCCAAATCTTCCCAAAGAACTCACCAGCTTAATCTCAAATGAACACAGTCTAATGGAAAACATCAGTTTTGGTGGTGTCACCAAGTCATGGAGATCAGCAAAGTCAAAAAGTTGTAGCCCAAGAGGGAAGTTCCTATGGCCACAACTCACTGAAATTCAACAAAGCACGAACCATTCTCACTGCTTCCATATCTGGTTTTATACGGGAGATTACTGGCCTTATGGTAGAAGATGGAGAACATGGAAGGACCCTTGGATATATTTCAAGGGTCATTCCCATGGTCAAATAATAGCAGTTGGACACTATCCAGATGATATCTTTTTGTGGAAATCCTACAGAGGCACTTACTGTAAACTTCCAACTTGGGATACTCATGTTCCATTCAAGTTTGCAGCTTTATCTACATTTCATCCCATGGATCTCAAAGGTCATGGGAAAACCTGTATAACTATGGTGCTAACAGGAGCTTCTTCCCCAGCTTTTGTATTCTGTAAAATGGGAGTCGGAAAAGATTGTGTGTGGAAAAAACAAGACTGTAATGTCACTGATCCTTTTGGCTCAGGTGAACATTTTCAGTTCGTAAATGCCATTGGCTTTAACGGGAAATTCTATGTTTAAGTTTGCAGGGAACCGTTGGCAGTTATTGAAGAAATTGATTCTAGCCTTAGGGTCACTAAGATCAGCTCAAGCAGGGCTGTTCCTTCTATTATTTCAAGGCAATTCAAGGAAATTTTAGTTGAATCAGAAGGGGAAATCTTATTGATTTTCTTGATATCCAAAAGATCCATTAAGAAAGTAGATGATGTTGAAATTTACAGGCTTGATATTCCAAAATTATTGTGGGTTAAGATGGAAAGCCTTGGGTATAGAACATTTCAAAGAGGAATGTTGTATGTGGATTAACGCCAACAAGCTAGGATACAGGAGCAACTGCATATGTTTTACTCAGCAAATGGGTGAAAACTGGTGGCTATTCGACATGCAAGACAAAGCAATATCACCAGTACCTCAAAGCAGCCTTTTTGGTATTGAAACTCTGATGGGGAATTGATTACCAGGAAACAACCTGAGTTACTTCCGTTGAAGTCCCTTCTGTAAATTTTTTGAAAAATTGACACAAATGAATCATCTGAAGTACATTCACAACTCAAGAATTAATTGAATTAACTTTGAACATTACAAGGGTGTTATAGCAAGGGTATGCTAGTTTCTTCTGTAACTTTTGTGCATACATAACTCAAAACTTAACGTTCTACTCAAATGAATCATTTGAAGTACACACACACACAACTCAAGAATTAATTAAATCCTTGTTTCTTGTGCAGCTTTTGGGCCGGTGAGTGCTGTGGAAGTGTGGCTCCTTTGGAATTGTCAGAGGCCTTCTTCCACGAGATAACATTCTGGAAGGCGTCAAAACCTTAGCTTTGGAATTGTCAGCTGATGCTTCTTGTATTACAGTGAGTTGCTGACCTTGTCTCAAACATGATACCATGGGAGATTTAACATTTCTTAAATTGGCTGTCTTTAATTGTGTAGCATTAGATCTCTCTGGTGTTATACTGGATTTCCTCAATCTCACTTCACCGTCTGAAGTCTTACTGCTTTTTATCCCACTCTCATTCTGCAAATTATCAGATATGACATGGTTCAAAATCTTCCTACCTTTCCTAGACAAGTGATTCTGGTAAAAAATGAAACATACTAACAAATTAAAGAAAATCTCAAGATACATGAAACTTACGGATAAATCATTTTGCAAGCCCTTTGAATCTCTCTCATTGCCTTCAGGATTGTCTTTGGTGCATCTGTTTTCGCTGTCAGGACCTTCTACATTACCCTAAATACCACAAACAACATATTCAAGAGAAGATTTAATTACCACGGTGACAGAATTCAAACAGTAAATGGTTCCCCCTAGTTGTGGCAATGAAAAGATTGCTTGAATATCACTCACCTGTTTTTTCCTTTGTAAGTCAGCTTCCCTAAGAATTCCCCTTTCCTGAAAATCCATTGCTCAGTCATAAGCATTTAGTACTTACTATTAAATCAAGTGGAATAGAGGATATAATTGCCTACATCAGTTCTTAGCCTGAAAGGTTTAGGATTTGTAGGCTTTGGCTTCTTGGGCTTCATCCCTGAAGCAGCTCCAGCATTTGTGGAAAGCAAACTTTCCTTAAGATTCCTGGCTGCTGGTTGAGCATTCTGTACACATTAATCATATTACATAGGTCAACACATTGCATTCATAGAAATTATCTCATTTGAAGGCTGAGGCTAAAAGAGGAAAAAGAAGAAAGAAATACCTTCTTGACAATTTTTTGTATCTTCTGCAACCCAAGAACTTTTTGTCCAGTCTGGTTTAAATTGTTGGTGGGACTTCTGCAATCAAATTTTATACACATAAGCACCAATGTGACAACTAGTTGTGTAAAAGATAGCTTGAAGAGGTTTTGGATTAAAACATGTCACGAAAAGCAAGCTGATTCTAGACCTGTTCTCATCGGGGACAGAAACATTCTCTTTGTCATCACTGTCCTGCCCCTCACAAATGGAATGGTCCATAGCATTCAATTCGGTACCATTATGATCCTCTCCAGTTGGTAGTTGACTTTGTGGGAGATCATCTCCCACCAAATCTTTCTGATCAGCATCGCATTTCAATTCATCTGTCACGGCATCTGCTGATGCCAAATCCATATTTTTGGTAGAATGTATAGCTGAGCAGACATTAGCTAGCTGTGTAGAATTTTTATTGTTGTCTAAAGCAGTAGCAATCTCTTTGTTACCGTCTCTCAACGCTAAATCAACTTCTGTCTTGCTGCATTCATTTTCTGCCATGTTCTTGGAGGGGCACTGCTTACCCAATTTAGCTTGGTTCTGAATGTTAGTTGACTGCAAAGGTCTGGATTCCCTTGGTACTCGAGTTTGAGACTTTCTGGTATTCATGGGGGTCTTGCTTTTGTCCTTCTGAGGATTTCTGTTCCTCATAGCATCTCTGCAATTAGGTTTTGTATCCTTTGACTTCCCGGAGTAATTCAGTAGACGCTTCTTTTGATCTGTTATCTCTAGCTTCTTGATTCCTTGACATAATTTGGTTAAGGGGATTCGCAGTTCCACTGATTTCTTTAAACTGATGGCTTTCTTGGGGGAGTGGAAGACCAAAGCCTTTGCTATGATCCTATTCCTTGGAACATCAAGGGCTGCAGGCTTTGGATTTTGCACACTATGAAAGGAATTTGGATTTGGAAGGCATTTTTTGTTCCTTGGGGTTGTTAGATACTTGGCAGCAACTTGTCTTCCTCTTATTTTTGGAGTGGCAGTTGACTTTGATGGATGACCGGCCTTCTCCTTGTCTTCAATCAATTTATGAGAACTGGCCTTCTCTTTGTCTTCAATCAATTTACGAGAAATGGTTGAAACAGCAGCTAACTTTGACAGTCTAGACTTGGAAGATTTTGCTGGCACTGTAAGTGGGCACTTTAAGTTCTTGCTGAAAAATAAAATTAAATTGATGTCAACTGTCAAGTAGTGAAACAATGAGATAAACATAAACTTTATTAGTATTTGATCTACTATACCCTGCAGCATGTCTGCTTAGTGCTTTCTGAAGTCTAACATTGGGGCTTCTAGCAGCCATTACCTGATTACAAAGAAAACAACATTAAAAACTTAGAATTTCAGTACAATATCAATAAGGCCATCAGTCATTATATATACAACAACAACTACTACTACTCCTCAATCTCAAGCAAATTTGTTGCTGGCTACACGAATCCTTATTGTTCATATCACTGTTAAATTTAAGCTCTGGTTAGTCATTATATCCAGAAGGAAAAATTGCAATCAAGGAACTTACTCGGAGGACGAAATCCTTGTAGATTTTCTCTGAGTCCATTTCTTCTTCATGTTTCTGGTCGCAGCCTGAAAACAGAACAGAAGTCATACACTTTTGGAGTTCCAACAACTAAAAAGTTCAAGAAATTTATAACTTGAATCTTTCCGCTCAACAACTAAAAAGTTACAGAAATCATCAACTCACAACCCCCCGTTCCCCTCCTCTCACACCCCAATGCCCCTCAAATCAGGCTTTTCTAAAGTTGAAATAACATATTCTTTGTCTGTTGGTGCGGACTGTGGTCCACTATCTTGTACAATAATAATGTGTAAAAGCAGCTAACTACCAATCTCATACACATCTTTGAACAATCTTGACTAGTTAAAGCATCACAAATTCCTAATTACGAACTTCGAAGGTAAAACTACAACAAGAACAACATACCCAATATAATTCCACAACTGGGGTTTGGGTACGTAGGTAAAACTAGACCTAGGTTAAATTCATCTTAAGACAGAAGAGTACAATAATTCATATCAAATTGTCAATCGCACTCAAAACCTGAACAAGATTCAAGAATCAGATCTACTGATACCTAAAGAAATTATGAAAAGCTCAATTGGAGCTCTTAGTTAAGAGAACTCAGTCAATCATTAAATGCACAAAATAAAGTAAACAGATACAGGGAAGAGTTCAATTAAAGTTGAATTTATAGACAAAATTTTTTAAAAAAGTTTTACATACCAACACGGAGACAGAACCAGTAACGATCATCAGGGCGGTAGTGGTCGGGAGTTGAGAAATCTACGAACTTTGGGGCTTCAATTCTCTCGTAAAAAACTTCATCATCAGCGTTTTCGTCTTCTCCTCCTTCGTCTACGTCCATCTCAGGCTCGATTTCCGGCAGATGCTTATCTTCTGCCATTAATTGGAGTCAACACAGTGATTTGTGTGAGAGAGAAGAAAAAGAGAAAGGCAAGAAACACTCTGAGTTTTGTTGGTTGGTTTTTTCTATGACAAGCGAGAAAGGCGGACTGAGCTTTAAACAACTGAACTGACATGTCTGTAAGTAGCCGTTACAATGGCAGTTTAGTCATTTCAACCACATCCAGGGCCACTTTTGTAACTTCACCTAATACATGAATCTAATTAAAGTAAGCGTTTAACTTAAGTTTACATATGCACTACCCCTCTGTTCCTATTTACACGTAATTCTTATTAAAAATAAATGCTTCTTTTACAAAATCATACCATAAATAACACTATTTTTTCTTTCGAGTTATTACTTATTAGCCTCGAAAATATGTCTGGAAAACTAAGTAAATCATTCATGTCCATTGATCAAACTAATCAATCAAAATAAATTAATTCACGTTTATTGATTGAAAAGTTGACTTGAAGAGAACATTACAGAAGAGAACAATGGTAAACTTATTTAGTTTTTTAAGGACGTGAAATCTAAAATGATGACAACTAGATAGGTACGGAGGGAGTGCTAGTTATGAAAAATCCGTGTGGTGCACGGTTCAATATTTGTTCATAAATTTACTTTTTAAAATAGTGTTAATAACCTGAATTAAATTTTTTAATCTAAAATAAGTTATACATATTTGTGTGATGATAAATTATCTCATTAAATATAAAATAAATATTTAACAAATATTATAAGCAAAATGCAGGAGATAAGTTGATCGCATTCTTGGTGGAATGTCTTCGTTAAAGTTGATGAATTTTCATGAAAAATAAAAAAAATGCTTATCTTGAAAAAATGAGCCCAAGAATAAAAGCGAAATGCGAATAAATGTTCACACATATTTCATGATTCAAATCCAAAATCAAAGGTAACAAAATTGGGCGACATGAAACCTAAAGGAGAGCCCAAAGTGTTAACTTCATGCCTAAAATTGGCCGGAATCTCAAGCCCAAACCAATAGAAATAGGAGTGGATTTGATGCTAATAAATGTCAATTTTACCTCACTCTTTTTTTTCAGTCTCTTTTACCTTTACCTTATTTTTAATAAATAAGCGTGTATTTGGCACCAAATTTTGATAACTTTTTGGAAGTATTTTTGTTTCTTAGTTTTGGAAGTATTTTTACATGCTTTTCTACTTTAAATTTTCTAGTTTAAAGTTTCCTAATTGTTATTTTCATAAATTTAGGATTGGAATCCTATACATTTTTGGATAGATAGATTTGTTATTTTCAAAAGACATACTAGTAATTATTAGTAGTATATTATTAACAATAAATACAGAGTAAATATTTATAATCTACTTAGGAGGGGTATTTTGGTCCTTGGCGTTGTTTCCGCCATTGCTTCATACGGTGCTTCTCGTATAGGAATCAAGATTTTACATCAGATTTTGTCCTTCCAAGCGCAGGTTGCCTCTTTTTCTCTCTTCCCAGGTATGTATCCATCTCCTTCATCTTTAGGGTTTACTGTATCTGTCGCTTCTTGCTCTGCTTTTGATCTTGACTTGTGTTTCTTCGCTTAATCGAATTTATTTCTTTTCTGTGCGATTTGGCGTCTTCCGATGTGTATATATATGTGTTCGTTTTTCGATCTGAATTTAGGGCTTTTTGGTTCTTTAGGAGATTTGGAATTTTGAGGGCCTAAACCCACTGCTTTAGGGTTGAGCCGCCTTGATTGACCAAAGTCTCAAATTTCAAGTCTTTTATGAATTCCATCTTGTCTTTTGTAATGGGTTGGTTTTACAGCAAATGACTGACCAAAGTCTCAAATTTCAAGTCTTTCATGAATTCCATCTTTTCTTTTGTAATGGGTTGGTTTTACAGCAAATTTTGTATCTCTATGCCTGTTTGTGTTGTACCTGGCTCCATTGTTGAATCCTTTGCAGTTATGGATTTACTAATTTTTCGTATTGCCTACAGATAGAAGATAGCTCTAGTTTATCTCAAAACACAAATTATGCCTGAATTGTGGAATGAATATAAAGGATTCATATAGGCAAACCCAACTAGCGTGGGGCTGGGACGTAGTTGATTTGTTGATTCTTATCTATGAAGAAAGAAGATGTTTTTACTCGGTGTTTTGCATATTTAAAACATATATGTTGTATTTCAGAACAACTTACTTTGATAGAACTTAGAAGTCGTCATTGCCTTTCCACTACGGTTATGGGATCAGCTAATTTTATATGTCACCTTCAGACAGACAAATCTTGGATTTGAAGGCAATGGCTGCACAATTTGAATGATTAATGTAATTACAAATATCTTCTTAGATTTGGTTTATAGGTAGTCGGAGGTGCTTATATGCTGGATGTACCTCTGCTGCAAGATTTCATTTGTTTGACCAGTTGCTGTTCTGCATAGTAAACCATGCCTCTTGTGTAATGTTATAGGTGCTGGATATGGATTTGGAGACAGAGAATAGAATTGCGACAATTCTTTTGAAAGAGGCTGCAGAATTGCAGCGGCAAGCACAGTCAGAGGGTGCACTTTCTTATCTTCATCGGCCTAATGTCAGGGGGCGACCAAATTCACGGTTTTTAACAGCAACTGTTCTTGGAGTACAACAAGGTAAGCATCACTTTTATTTCCCATCTAGTTCTAGCTTTTTGTTATGGTCTGATCCATTATTTCTCATTTTCCGTCCTTAAAAACACTTTCACCCAAAGTAAATCAATATCTGGCCGCACTTAATTGGAGTTAGTGTCAGTTATTCAGCTAGTTTTACTTTCTCTAGGCAGAAATTTGATGGTAAGTTCTACTAGCTTCTTACCGAGCAAATTTAGAGTGTAGTGTAGTGACAATAAATATGAAAGCTTAGAATAGCCAACTGGTGCGAAATTTTTTTAAGTGAAAACGAAGTATGGAAGCTTAGAGTATGATCTCTTGTGGCTTTGCATTTTGGATTCCTTAAGCCAAGGTTGGGAGCACTGTAAGACTAATTACAAAAGTATCAGTGAGTGAATGAAATAGAAGAAGAAATAGGTCGCAAAAGCCTCCTACTAACAAGGGAAAAAATTAACCAAGTCAAAGACCATGCAGAAGAGTAAAGGGCGTTCTGTTGGAAGAACTATTTCTTCCACTTTGTGCATACGTGCATTGTTGTATCAGTATCTTCTGCAAGAGGAGGATGCTAAACATTTAATTTTACATTTTAGCTTCACATATGAGGTTTGGAATTTATTCTTCAATATGGTCCACATCAGTTGTGTTATGTCTAGGGCTATTAGGCAGCTTCGGTGTGTTATGTATAGGGCTATTAGGCAGCTTCGGTGTGTTATGTATAGGGCTATTAGGCAGCTTCGTTAATGCTCGACAGGCAAAGGATTTGGAAAACATAAGAGGAGGATCTGGGATACAATTCCAGCTTGCATTTGGTGGGTTGGTGATATGGAAAGAAAGAAATCAAATATGTTTTTAAAGCAAATTATGAGAAAATATTCATATTTTGAAATATCGATGTATTTCTTTTTTGGATTTTTGGTGTAGATTAGAAGATTTTTACACAGTGAATGATATGTTAGAATTTCTCAGCTTCCTACAGTAATGTATAGGAACTGAGTTTTTTGTAATTTTGTGGCAGTCTTTGTGTATGCTGTGTTCATGAAAATCCTTAACCTATCTTAAAAAAAAGGAGGTGGTATTTCCCGCATGAGTATTATGAAATCAAGTGGTTGCATAAGCACCTCACACATACATTCAAGTTGTGTTCAAGATAATATAAGAACTATTTCATACATATGCTTATTTGTTTTTCCTCAATTTTGTTTCGTGTGAATGATGTTTTGCTGCCTTAGTAGGTTGTGTAGGACTTGATGTGTGAAGAATCTACTGAACACTATGGTTGTCAGTCTGGAAAATGTGAAAGTGTAGTTTCTTTGAAGGGTAAAATTTGTCTCATATACGGCACAATGGACAGGTCTCATATGTTAGTGCTCTAGTTTGCATCTTTTTGTCTCTTAAATTTTACCAATTGCAGCTAACCGGGCTGTTGAAGTAAATGAGATGTGGAAGTTAAGGCAGAAAGAGGTGGAGCTTGAAAACAGGATCAAGGGAAGGTCGGCAGATAAGAACAGTGATACAAAGTGTCATAGTTTTAGTGTCTCGGAAAGGAGGTCACGTGAGAGATATGATACTGATTCTGGCACAAGGGGATCAAAGAAAAGGAAGATACAAGATTCTCATTCAAGTGAAGATGAAGGATTGAGAGATACTGAAATTGAGGAATTTCTACATTCGAGGTCAGTCTTTCTTTCAAAACATCTATTCACACAATGACAAAAGAAAATAAAGAAGGAAATCAGACCACATCTTTTTGAGTCTTATACTTTCACTTGTCTTTATGGTGTCAAAACCTCAATTTGCCTCACTTAGCTAATTGAACATCTTGTTATTGGCAGAGTCAAGCGAGGCAGGGGGACTGTTGGGTCACGGATGGATGAAGCTGGTCCTTACCTTCCTTCTAGTCCAGATCCCAGAGAAAAAGAGTCAGCAAGTCCTGATATGAAACTAAGCAAAGGTAGCGGGTATCATGTCGTCGTTGGGCCAGAGAAGCCCGTCTGGCTGAATTCCCCTGGTTCTTCAGAAAATGAATCTCTGTCAGATGATAACAGAAAGGCCCCAAAGAAGGCTAAATCCAGTAAGCACCATGACCATTGTAGGAAACATAGATCAAAAAAGAAGTCCAAGGACAAGGAGGATAAAAGGAGAAGAGAGGAGAAAAGACTCAAACGTCACAGATAGATAGTATTCCCTTAGCGGTATATGATAACTTATCCGGTCCTTGTTGATTCATAGGTTCGTTCAGATGTTAAACGTCACAACTCTTGCTCCTGCTTCATGGAAGTTTCATTTGTTGTGTACTTTTGTATATTTTGCACATTTCTCCTGTAAAGATTGCCTTTCATTTCTCATGCGCACTTCAACAAAAATCAATGTAAGCTTATTCAAGAAACAAGGTCAGTATAACTCGATTATTGTATCTTGTTAGCATGGTTTGCCAACTGGTTGATTTGACCACAACTCGCTTGTCTCTGCTAGTTTAGTCACGTTCGAGCGGATCTTACTAGTGTCTATAACTATGGTGTGCTCAGCTAGCTCAAATTGTCTTCCTCTTCAACACTGATGTATGTTTTCAGCTTTGAATGGGCATTGGTCATGTCAAAGAAATAAATGAATACTAGTGGTGGGCTTTGGATTTTGGTTTGTACTTAGGCTATCCTTTACTCAAAATGAGAGGAAGACATATTGACAGGGTCTCAGCAGGCTTGGATTAGTCTGTAATTCTCAAACTGCAACAGCCAACAAATATGTTTTGATGGAAAAGGGTCAAAATTGCCCCTGAACTATGCGAAATAGACCGCTTATATCCTTCGCTACATTTTGAGCTCAAAAATACCCTCACTGTTATCTCTTAGAGACCGCAAATACCCCTCAAAAGTTAACAATTCAAATTTTTAATGGCATGGCAAGCCATGTGTGACTGATCCTTCCACCTAAGCTGCCAACTAGGATTATCAATGTCCTTGAAATCCAGGGACAAACAATTTTCTGAACTGCAGGTGTTCAACAGCCGTTTGGCCATTTTTTTTCTTTAAAAATTGTTTGGTTGACGCTGAATGCAGTTGTTCAATTTTATATCGTTCATCTGTATTTTTAGTCTTTTTCTGTAGTATTTATCTAGATTATCAGTACAAATAATGCTTCTATGTTTATATTTTTTCTCAAGTATCGGAAAATTTTAAAAAGAAGGAAAGAAATCACTTATTTTCTTGAAAAACATTATCCTTTCCTATTCAACACACCCTAAAAAAGTCCATACACTTGCATATATCGATCAACTGACTTCCTTTTTCTCTATAAAAGGAGTTATTTTCTTGATTGGAAATTGGAATATAAATCCACAACCAAACTCGTCAATACGAAATAAACACTAAGCAAATTCCCAATTCTCTCAATTAATTAATTCTGGTGATCCAAGTTTAATCAGCTAGAAGGAAGGGTTAAGAAAGATGAAGATGACTGATGAATATCTGTTGTCCACTTTAATCGTTTCTTTTTTTGCAATAATATTTTTGTTGTATAATAATCATCTCAGAATTAGGAAGATAATTATAAAGAAGAGCAACAAATTAGGTAAGCCAGTTTTTGTTAAAAAAAATTCAATGCAAGTAGCTTAAAATAAAATGTGCTTAAAAAGAAATGATATCTTTTGACCAAATGAGGTAAATGGGATAAGGCTATGGGGGCAAGCCTTCACCTATCAGGATTTTGCCCTGCCTACCTTGCCCAGGTTGTATTTTTTAAAAATTTTAGCCCCATTGAGCCCTGCCCTGTCTATGTATTCTTTTTAACTTTTTGATTTTGTAGTTCAGCATTATAACATTTTACGGTGAAAGGCTCACTATTCATACGTATTGTAAAATGAAATTAATTATTTTTACAAGAAGTAAGCTGTCCAGTTTAATTTATACTGATGCAAATGAGTAAAAAGACATGCTTTGTTATCAGAAAAGATGACTCAATCACACAGACAGATTTAATGTCAAAAATCGAGTAGAAATTATGTACCATATTTTGATCTCGAAATAGGATTAGAAAATCAAAAGAAATCGACAAAATTTCTATAATCTTCAGATCCAGTATCTGACAAATGAGTAGAAAGTCACTTTAATTTTAGCAACGAAGTAAAAAAATTGAAAATTTTAATCTCAATGACCTATAGAGCCACAAGAAGAATTATCACGTTCTTGTAATTAATTACAAAGAGGGTAGAAAATAGCTACAGGCAATAGCTAGTTACAGCTTGCAAAAATTAAAGATACAATCTTTTTCTATGGTATTTATCTAGATTCTGTACAAATAATACTTTTTTGATTATATTGTTTTTCTCAAGTATCGGAAAATTAAAAAAAGAAGTAAAAAATCACTTATTTTCCCAACCTTCCTATTTAATATTCCTTCGTCCAATCATAGTTATCAACTATATTAAAAATAGTTGTTCAACAATACTTGTTCATTTAGAAAATCAAGAGATAATTTATCTTTTGTGTCTATTTTATTGTTACTATTAAATAATATTTATTATCTAACACATTTTTTAAAATATTAAATTTAATAAAATCAAAGAATAATATAATAATATTATCCCTATTATTTATTAGTATTTCTTAAAGAGTGCGTTAAGTTAAGAGTGAACAACTATTGTTTGTTGGAAAAGTCGTTGCACTTGCGTATATCGATCAACTGATGTTCCTTTTTCTCTATAAAAGGAGGCATTTTCTTAGTTGGAATTAAATCCACTATCAAACTCGTCAATACGAAATAAACATTAAGCAAATATTCACACTTCTCTCTATTATTAAAAAATAAATAAAAAATTCTAGGGATCGGAGTTTAATCAGCTGGAAGGAAAATTAAGAAAGATGGAGATTATTGATATTTATATGTTGTCCACTTTAATCGTTTCATTTCTTGCACTTATATTTTTGCTGTATAATAATCATCTCAGAATTAGGAAAATAATTACAAAGAAGAGCAACAAATTAGGCTCAAATAATGTAGGATTAGTAATTAATGAATGTTTAAATGATGACGAAAAAAAGGGGATGTTATCATTGTCGGTGCCGGCGTTGCTGGTTCAGCTTTGGCCTGCACTCTTGCCAAGGTACCTACCCTTTTCATTTATTTTTGTAATCTTTTCATGTGATTTTTTATATTTTTGGTATATATATTTTTCAATTGGTTTTAAATTTAATATTTATATGTATTTACTTAGTGAGTCATATTATTTGTATTAGTACGTAAGTGTGATAGCGATTGATAATATTGATATATAATTGGTAACAATGGTGATTGTGATGGAAAAGGTGGTTACTAGTGGTGGCCAGTAGTTGGCGATAATAATGAAAAAGGTAGTTAATGGTGATGATAGTGAAAATTATCTACACATAAAAATACGACTTAAAAATTGTGATTACCACGCTTGGAACAAATTAATTAAACATAAGGCTGCATTTTAGCTTAAAGGACCTGAGTGGCTGCTGTTACCAGATAATTATTATAACTAAAAATATATAGGTTAACAAAAATCAATTTATCTCAAAAAATATTTATTCATAATATTTAGTAACATAAATAATTATTCTTTTCTGGTAATGTAAATTACTCTCTCCGTTTCAAAAAATAAAGAAGATTTTTCAATCTTGTAGTCATAAACTAAAAATTATTCAAATGTACCAAAATGTTATGTAATCTTGTGGTCGTTCTTTTTGAAACAGACGGAATATGTAATGTATGAGTTTACTTAGCTAAACACAAGCTAACATTGTTACTGCCATGGAAGAAAGCATAGACATGTGTTGGAAATATCGAAGAAAGCATAGACATGAGTAGAGAGAATTGAAGAATATCTATTTCTTCGTTCTATTTTTGTTACATTTGTGAGGCGTACATTGTAGAATGAGTAGAGAGAATTGAAGAATATCTATTTCTTCATTCTATTTTTGTTACATTTGTGAGGCGTACATGGTAGAATTTATAGACCTTGTACAACTGTAACTTCTCCTTGACAGCTGTAAGGTTCAGCTGACTCAACTAACCTCAATATTAGTAACTGCTATCTAACCATGATATCTAACCATGGTTCTACCTAACTTTTAACAACTTCGGCTTGTATTCTTTCACACTCTTCCCTTAAGCTACAGATTGTAGAATATTCAGAACGCCAAGTTTGCTCAATAGGAAATTGTGTTGAGCATATCCAAGTCCCTTGGTTAGTAAATCAGCCTGTTGGTCTTTGGTATTAACATATTCTGTATGAATCTTCCCTTCTCTTATCTTGTCCCTCACAAAATGGCAATTTATTTCAATATGCTTGGTCCTTTCATGGAAAATGGGATTTGCTGCAATTTGTAAGGCATCTTTGCTGTCACAATACACACTAACTAGAGTCATAATATTTACACCTAACTCCCCAAATAGTCCTAACAACCAAGTAACCTCCGATGTGGCCGCTGCCAAGCTCCTGTACTCTGCTTCACCACATAACCTATCACCGATCTCCTAGTATTTGGACAAGATGACCAATCAGCATCACAATAGACTGTCAATTATCTTCACCTTTGCTGCTCAATAAAATTCCCAATCCTGGACTTTGTTTGTTGTATCTCACAACTCTTATTGTTGCATTCCAATGAGACTTCTTAGGTGTTTGCATAAATTGACTTAGTATTTGTACAACAAACACTATGTCAGGTCTTGTGACTGCCAAATAGATTAATTTTCCTATCAATCTTTGATACTCTGTGATGTCCTCTAGCACTAGATCTTCTGTCATACCAGTGTGTCTATCATATTCAACTGAAGTAAATTTCTGATTTAGATCAATAGGAGTAGATACCGACTTAGCTCCTCCTAATCTTAGGTCTGAAACCAGTTGAAGTGCATACTTCCTTTGGTTTAAGAGAATTCCTTTATTTGACCTTAACACCTCTATTTCCAAAAAGTATCTTAATTCACCTAGATCCTTCACTTTGAACTTCTGATTTAACACCTCTTTTGTTTCTCTTATGAATTCTTCATTGTTCCCGGTGATCAATATATCATCTACAGAGATCAAAACTGCTACAAACTTTTGTCCCTGATGCTTAGTGAACAGGGAGTAGTCATGTAAACTTTGCTTGTAACCAGCATCTATCAAGGCTTCTGTACGTTTAATATTTCACTGTTTTGATGCTTGTTTCAAACCATATAATGATTTCATCAGCTTACATACACTTTGCTCCCCTTGTCTTCTGAAACCTTATGGCAATTCTATGTACACTTCTTCATATAAGTCACCTTATAGGAAGGCGTTATATACATCCATTTGATACATATTCCAACCCCTCGTGGAAGCCAATGCAATCAATGATATCACTGTTACCATTTTTGCGACAGGAGAAAAAGTTTCATGGTAATTAAGTCCTTCTATTTGATTGTATCCTTTTGCAACTAATCTTGCTTTGAATCTCTCCACTTCTCCATTAGCTTTATACTTTATCTTGTACACCCACTTTGAGCCTATGGAAGTTTTCCCTTTGGGAAGATTTACTACCTTCCAAGTGTAGTTGTCTTCCAAAGCTTTTATCTCCAAACTCATAGCTTCAATCCACCTTTGATCCTTTGAAGCTTCTGCAAAATTTCTAGATTCAGTAAGTACTGAGATATTGGCTAAGAAAACCTTGCATCTTTGAGAAATCCCATCATACAAAAGATGATCTGATAGAGGATACAAAACTGTTCCATTGACCTTCTTCTTGCTAATCACATAATCTTGATGCCATAAAGGCTCCTTAGTGTTCCTTCAGATATTCTAACTTCAGTAGGATCATTGTATATAAACTGAGGTTCAGCAACAAATTCAGGTTCATCAATTAGTGTTTCTACTTCTGCTTCATTAGATGTTTGTGCTTCTGCTTCATCTAATGTCTCATTGGTTTTTGCTTCTACTTCATTTAATGTCTCATTGGTAGGAAACTCAGTAACTTGAGCATTGTCACTAGACATATTATAGCCATCAACCTTCTTATGTGTCATATAAAGAATTGCAACAAAGTGTTGATCCTCCTCATGTGCATTATTTCCTACTACATCTGAGTTTGGAAAGTGAAGTGGCTCATGGTCATGATCATTCATGTTACTCCCCCTATCATAAGCACTGTGAGGCACTTCAAATGTGGTAAAGGTAACATCAAATGGAAAAATATGTTTTTTGAAAACAGCATCCCTGTAAGCGCAAAAAAGATTATAAGAGATATCCAACAATTTATAGCCTTTTTGAGTTTCAGAGTATCCCATGAACACATCGGCCTTCGATCTATGTGAGAATTTATCCCTTTTAACAAGTTTTGTGGCATAGCACAAACAACCAAACACTCTCAGATGTGCAACTGATGGTGGTCTGTTCTGTAAGACCTCATATGGTGTTTTCCCTTTCAACACCTCAGAAGGAAGTCTATTGATAATGTATAATGCAGTAAGAACACACTCTCCCCAAAATCTTATGGGAATACTCCCTTGAAACTTCAAGGCTCTAGCTATTTCCAACACATGTCTATGCTTTCTTTCGGCTATTCCATTTTACTAGGGTGTATACACACAACTACTTTGATGAACTATTCCATATGCAGCAAATAATTCATCAGTCTGTTTGTTAAAAAATTCAGTTTCATTGTCTGTTCGTATTACTTTAACAGAACCTGTGAACTGTGTTCTTAAAAATAACAAAAAATTATTCAAAACAACAATCACATTACTCTTTAATTGCAACAAATGTATTTAAGTATATCTTGAATTATCATCAACAATTGTCAAGAAGAAATGTTTCCTGTCATATGTAGGATGCTTATATGAACCTCATACATCCATATGTAAAAGACAAAAGGACTTTCACTTCTAGTAGTACTTTTAGGAAACATAAGCCTACTTTGTTTTGCTATAGGACATACAGGACACTCATTATTCATAGCTATATCTAACACTTTATTCTGAAGGTATTTCATATTCTTCATGGTGCTAACAAAAGCATGCCCCAATCTTTTATGCCACAAACTCTCATCATCTACTGTGTGTTGTCTAGTAGTTGTATTGGACAGAACATATTTGACTTCAACCTGTTTGTCATCCCTGATGATGTACAAACTTTCCTTACCAATCCCTCTCACCCTGCCATTGTAAAGATCCTGAAATACACAGAAATCAGGGAAAAAATTGACAGAGCATAAGAGTTCTTTAGTCAACTTTGACACAGATAGAAGATTATATCAGCCAACAAGAATGCACTACCAGTGTGTGTAATTGCAGATTTCTTTCCGGTATGCATATATACTTGATCATCTTTATTTGAAATTAACTCCTTTGTACTATCTAAAACATCAATATTTGCAGAAATATGGTGGGATGATCCTGAGTCAACTATCCATTTTACACAAGGTAAGCCAGTCATTAGTGATACTGATTTACCTGTCATATTGACACGTTTCTCCTCCAAATTTGTTTTTGGTATTGCATTCCCTTTGTTCAGCAATTCCAAAATTTATTTGTATTGATTCTCAGTGAAATGTGTATTCTTTCCTTCCTCATATGGTTGATTTGCACCTCCTCCAAACATACCTGCATAATTTGTTGAGTATTGTTTTCTTCCTCCTTGATCAGATGGAAATTCGATTATCTTCCAGCATTGACTCCTCATGTGCCCCTTTTTATGACAAAAATCACATTGCATAAAAGGCTTACCCTTGTAAGGTTGCGCTCTTCCTGCTTGCATAGCCATTGGATTTGAATCTCTTCCTCCTGATGGCTTAAATACAGGTTCTTCTTTTACAACTAAAGCTGGATATGGATTGGATATCTAACTTTCATTTTCAACGATCATCGCATATGCTTGATTCAAAGTCGGCTCAGCAGTTTTCATCAGAATATGTCTTCTAGATTGGTCATAGGATTCATTCAAGCCACTCAGAAACTTAAGCAATCTTGGTTGCTTTAGATAATCGACATATTCCTTTGCCTTTGCACATCCACAATCAGGTGAAGAGTCATTGCATCGAACTCAACCCACAACTCTTTCAATTTTGTGAAGTAAACTGATACAGAGTCAGTTCTCTGCGATATTATGGCGATCTCCTTATGCAACTGAAAAACTCGAATTCTACTCTATTGAAACTTTCTCGCAGATCTTCTCAAACAAGATGTGTGTTAGAAGTGTAGACGATTCCATTGATTAGATCCTTCGACACTGTGTTGATTATCCATGATAAAACTATCGCATTGCAAGTTTTCCAATGCTCATACAATTCCTTTTAATAATTCTCCTTTTTGCAGTCCCCTGTTACGAAACCTAACTTCTCTTAGCTTGTAAAGCTAACTTCATAGATCTTCTCCACAATCCATAGTTCTCTGATCCTTTGAGTTGCACTGGTACTAACACTGATTCAGGTGTATCCGATGGATGCAGGTACAATGGATGTGTGTGCTCCATCTTCTCTTCTGCCATAGCTTTGGAAGATATATTGAATTTTGAATATGATCCGATCTACTCTGATACCATATGCGTTTACTTAGCTAAATACAAACTAACATTGTTACTGCCATGGAAGCTACTTAGTGAAGAAGAAGAAGAAGAAGAGTAGAGAGAATTGAAAAATATCTATTTCTTCATTTTGTTTTTGTTACATTTGTGAGGCGTACATGGTAAAATGTATAGACCCTGTACAGCTGTAACTTCTCCTTGACAGCTATAAAGTTCAGCTGACTCAACTAACTAACCTCGTTATTAGTAACTGCTATCTAACCATGATATCTAACCATGGTTCTAACTAACTTTTAACAACTTCAGCTTGTATTCTTTCACATAATTTTTATGTGATACAATTACAGGATGGGCAGCGAGTTCATGTGATAGAGAGGGATTTGAGTGAACCAGATAGAATGGTTGGTGAACTTCTACAACCTGGTGGCTATCTCAAATTACTTTACTTAAGCCTTCAAGGTACGTACGTGTGTGTATATATATATATCTATATATATATATATATATATATATATATATATATATATATATATAGATATACCTTATAATTTGGTTTTAGTTGTTATTTATGCCCTTCAATTTTGGGTGTGCACAAATAGACACTTAAATTTGTATAAAATTGAAGAAGTAGGCACACACGTTCTACGTGATATACTACATGGAAAATGCCACATAAGACACAAAATTGCCATGTAGGATGAATGTATCTATTTGTTTAATTTTGTACAAATAAATTGAACAAATAGACACATTCATTTTACATGACGTCCTACATAACAATTTTGTATCCTACGTGGCGTCCTACAAGCATGTATTATGTCATGATAAGGGGTTAATCTATAATAATATTGTCAAACTATTTTTATAAATACATAAAAAATTTCTAAAGTACAAATGTCATGATAAGTATGTCATTAGAATTTCTCTTATGCTTAATTACGATACTCCCCAATAGAATTTAAGATTAAGGAAAGAGAGCTACACGAGCACTTGTAAGAGAGCGAGCTGCAAATCATAATAAGCTCTATTATAAAGTCATACTCAACAGTCATAAGATGACATTCATTTACAGAAATGACTCATAACTGTCAGCAGTGGTATCTCATGAAATATGGGTAGGTAGAAACTAAATTAAAGTATATTCTTTTTGTATATGTATACTGAAATTTTCCTCATATCAATGAATTCATTACTTCATCAAAAAAAAAAAAAAAAAAGATTTCCTCGAAGGCATAATATTTCTCTAAATGGATGTGTAATGATTATGCAATCACTGGTATTCATAAGTGTGTTGTCATAATAGCAAAAAATATAGGTTTTCACTAATTTGTTAAGATCTATAAGAAGAGCAATTGTTCTAGGCTTAATCATGTTCAATAATTTTGTCTGAATCGTACACATGTTCTATCGATAAAGTCTTTCTTCATGCTTATATATGCCTAAACAATATACATAATAGGAAATACGTACTTGAAAAGTCTTTGAGAGTATTGTCCCAATTTGTTTGTATCTTACATATGTTTACATTTGAAATTGAAATATGAACAAATTTGAGCCGAAATTTTGTTTTCATTGCTTTGTATGTTGTCGTTATGATAGCCCGTAAGAGAATAAAAGGGTGATGTGATTTGTAAGTCTCCTCTGTTTGCTTTGGCGGTGAATAGTTAGAGTAAGAATGATCTGAAAACTAATGTGTTAGTAGTTAAAATAACTTGCTGAAATAATCATTTCACATGCCCTTTTGTGTGTAGTCTTTTACCGTCAAAATTCTTTTACCTAAATAGTATTGTTTGCTAAAGAGCTTTGTTCCTGTCATTCTTAAGTCATATTCTAATTTTATGTACAAATAATAGTTAAAATATAGTGCTTTTAGTAGTGGCTTTGCGAGCATAGAGATGTTTGAGGATAGCTTTCATAGAGGACTTCACTAATTTGTTAAGATCTGTAAGGATAGTAACTGCTCTAGGGTTATCATGCTCATTAATTTTGTCTGAATCGTAAACATGTTACATCGGTAAAGTCTTTGATCATATATATATATATATATATATGCCTAAAAAATAGACATAATAGGAAGTACGTACTTGTATAGTCTTTGTGAGTATTGTCCCAATTTATTTGTATATTACATGTGTTCACTGTTGAAATTGAAGTAGGAACAAATTTGAGCCGATTTTTTTTTTTGTATTGCTCCGTATGTCATTGTTATGATAGTCCTTAAGAGAATAAAGAAGTGATGTGGTTTGTCAGTCTCCTCTGTTTGCTTTAGCAGTGAATATTTAGAATAAGAATAATCTGAAAACTAATGTGTTTAACAATTTCACATGAAATAAACAAATGTAGATTATTTGTAAAAAAAAAAAAAAAAAACATACAGTGATACATACAAATGCATTAAACATTATCCACCGTCCACTAAATTCTCAAAACTCTGCTATTTGTTTATTCTAAATTAAATCATACACGACATTCATACAAGGACGGTTACATATTTAAATGACTAATTAACTCCTTTAGGTCTTCCTACATTAAAGACATTCGTTCTCACGCTGTTTGTTTTTATTTGTTTTAAACTTATAATTTTTTAACTTATAATTATAACATTAATAATATGAACAGTCCTAAACATATTCCTTAATAGTATGATATTAAATAGATATATTCCTCGATAGATTTGCACTATTCTGTTAAAGTAACAATAGTGATTTTCTAAAGAAAAGTTAGAAATTATCCATTTCACTGAAAATAAATAATTTAGTAAGAACAAAAAGTAAAAGAGGAAAAAAGGGTGAGAAAAGAAAAAGGAACTTACTTGGTGAGAGAGTGAGAAAACTTAAGTTAGGAGTGAAATGAGGGTTGAGCTAAGGATATATTTATTTGTGTTAAAAAGTAACTTCTAGAGAAATCATATCAAACTTGTGTGTGGTTTCTAGAAAATTCATGACTTGTAATATAATTTATAATATGTGGAAGGAAAATATGGCCACATGTATATAGTACATAGATATTTTTGAATTTAAATTTTAGAATTAGAAAATAAAGCCATATATACATATAGTACATATATTTAAAATTTTAAATATTAAATTTTGATAATGTTGCCACATATATGATTATTTTACGACTTATAGAATTTTTTATTAAAATAAATATGAAATATCAAATTTGCCTTGATTATATGAAATACCGATATTGCTCTTAGTCATTCTAATGTTACCTTAATTTCCATACCAAACTTCACAAAAGTTTTCCAATTCGAAAGCAATAAAATAAATCTTGAAAATGATAAACTTTTGATATATGATTGCCTATAGATTAATGATTGTGTTGAATATGATCAATTACTGAAAGGAAAGTAAACACATGTATGATCAAGATGTTTTCTTCCATTAATACTTTGTAAAAATATTTTTAATTTAAAACAAATCTCATACAATCTTTATATATGAGCAAATCATAGTTCATAAATAAAACATTTATATTAAGCTGTCACATTGATATATCACATATATCTATATTCTTTTTATAAATAAATATTTATAATCATAAACTTTCAAATACGCGTGATTATATAAAGATCAATTAATTAATAATAGTAATAACTAATTAATGATTTATATTTTGATTTTTAAAAAATGGAGTACTATTTAAATAAAAATAGTCATTTTTAGTAAACATGATAAAATAGAATAAATTTGGAGAAAAATTGACATCATAAATGGAATAAAAATTTATACTAATATACCATTGAAATGAGACTAATTATTACTCCATATATTTAAGAATAATTATGATACAAAAATATGGAATCCACATTAAATGTCACAATATTGGGATACACTTGGCATTTTAGAAAAAATGTTTGGATGTTTTTGTTTTGTATAATTATGACCAATTTTACTCTAATTTGTCGTGGTACTTTTTATGCCTATTAAATAATGAATTAAAATTTATAATTTAATAAATAACTTTTTATTCTTTCATCTCAAATCAATATACTACTCACTCAATTTCAATTCGTTTATCTTACATTTTTTTTATTTTATTTCTTAAAACATGTCTTTTTTTCTTTTTAGTAATTCTTTAATTTTAATTTTTTACGTGACATTTTAATACAACAAAATTAAAGAGTATAGTATATTTTTGATTTAACACTATAAAATTGAAATGTCTTCTTTACTCTTTTTTAATAAATTTATGTCAAGTGAAAATAGAACAAACAAATAAAAACAAAAAGAGTATTTGTTTTTATCACACTAATTTCATTGTATATTTATATTTATTGTATTAGAGAAAAAATAGTTTTCTACTCACGTTAGTTATATTATGAATTAAAGGGAAGGAGTAGCAACTCACCGAAAATATATATGATATTAAATGTTAATTTTTGAGAAAAACTCTTATAACAAGGGTGACTGCTGACAACCATTTGAAGACAGACTTGGGCCCACATTTCAGCTTACTGTAACTTTAATGATTTTTTTCAGAAATTTAACATTTTTTCTGCATATTATACAACTTCTTGAAGCTGGAATTTTTATTTATTTACAGAACTACCCTTGATCGTCCTCTTCATCACATTTCTAACAGAAATAGAAATATATATATCTATTATGTTATGTTTTTGCTAATACGTAATGTTGTGTCTAGTGTATATATTTGTATATATAATAGCCTTTTATATGAAATTAATTGTTTTTCGTAAATATGATGAATATAAATTATTTATGAATTTGAGAAGGAATAACAAAATACAACAATTGAGTAGATTGGATGTTACACTACTTTAAGAAAAATAAAAAAGGTACTCTATATGATTTTTGAATGTTATTAACTTATTACTCTCTCCAGTTCATATTAATTTAATTTTTGAGATATTTTCTATTTTTCAAATTAACTTAATTGTTCAGTTTTTAAGACTACCTTTAGAGTGTTCTTCCAATTTTACCCGTTATTAGTTAGTATTGGGATTAGTGATAATTAATATTTAGTTATTTTAATTATAAATTTGATAATAATTAATAAGGATAAACATGGAAAACTATATTCAATTTATGTCTTAATCTACTTTTCTTAAAGGGTGTGAAATACCAATTAATATGGAATAGAGGGAGTAGTATATTAAAAAAAACAAGAAACCTACTCTGATAACTTTGAAGACAATAATGAACCCTACAGTTATAAAAGTCCATGTGATTTGTTTTACTCTTCCAATGTGTGGATAGCCATGTAGCCTGAAGAATATTCTAGAATTTGGGTGGTTTATCTAAAATTTCAATACTTTCCATGCACGAAGTACAATTGCTATTAAGCTATACATTTTGCTTATTTACAAATTTGCCCTTGATCGTCCTCCTCTTCAAGTTGCTATATAATAGAAAAATATAAATATATCCTTCGTTCTTTAGCCCCACCCCGTTAGTTCTTTGTTTGACTTGTCACACTATATATCTTTAACAAAATAGTCGACTAATTATATTCAACTTTGAAAGTAAGGTTTATATGTCTCTCTGTAAGTGGTAAGGCTGATTGTCAAACCCCACAACCAAATACATTGCAGTAGTATATTTGAGTTTTTTTCTTCCATATATTCCCTTGGATTTTATGCGGACAGTTGTTCCACTTGGAAATGTTAAAAACAAGTCACAGAGTCCTTTGAAAAAACCTTTTTGAGGCTACGTCTCTCTTCGGTAGACAAAAGTCTTGTACATAATGTCTAGACTGTTGTACTATACTTGTTCTAAAGTCTAGCAAAATACATTTTTTATAATAAGACATCAAAAAATTCTAATTATACATTGTGTATGACATAACTACGATCATGAAACCTCCTCATGGTGATCCGTCTCATCAAAGATTTCCTCCTACACACAAAAAGAAGCAGAATTGACATTTAGATACCTTCGAGCTGCAGAAGTCTAGAAAAACATTAAAATATAAATAGCAAATTGTATTAAGTTTTTACCTGTAAAAGCTCTTCAATAACATCTTCCATAGTTATTATTCCAACAACCTCTTCCTCTTCTGGGAGTTTTGGCAGGGGATTTCCATCTATTGGCAGAATGTCCGCATACATATTTTTCGTCCACTTTTTGCTCCTAGTACTTTTGAATGAAGCATTTCCATTGTTAGGGAAACTCTTCCACTTCTGCAATGATCGTTTTGTCTTAAGACTCTTCTCTAGGGGAGGCTTTTCACCATCAATGTCTACCCTGACATCTTTCACGGGAGCTGGAAAGTAAAGAGGTGGTGGAGTGTCCAAATTAAAGAAGGTTTACATGCGATAAAAGAAAAATAACCCCAGCAGGCAAAACGTACTCTCTGCAGGGGACTTGCTAGCAGGCTGATCCATATCATCTTTGCACTGTCTTACTACCACAGCCATATGGCTATGACCTTTCTGAAACTCATTCAGGATGTCATCCAAATGCATAGAATCTGGGACCCTGCACCATAAGAACAGAAATCATGAAGATGTTTATGAGGGATACCGGAAGCACAAGAACAATGACCACACAGTAATTGCAACCTAAAATGAATGCAGCATCAGTGACACAAACAAGACGGACTTCCATTCTTAGAAAAGGTTAGATGACATAAAACACAAGACTAAAATATTTTCATCTTGAATGACATGACACTATCACGGACAGCATTTAAGTTGCCTTGTCTACATTGAAGTTGAATATCATCTTCACTTTCCTGAGCCCATCTTTTATCATTTTCATCAATGCATTTTCATATATTTTTAGAACTATCCATCTTCCTAAAAAACAAACTTACTTCCAATTAAAGTAAATCGTTTTCTTATTTCAATTAAGATACCGGTAGAACTAACTCTCACTGAATGGAGTAATGTCATTCAATTTGGAAGCACTGAAGTTAGAGATGTGGTGAAATATATAATGGAAAAGCTTTTCAATTGTGCTATACTACAATGAATTTCAGCTCTAGGCTGAACAGAACACAACAAGGTTACATGCCAAAAAAACCTGAATTTCTGAAAAGAAGACGGCAAAAAGAACTTGAATTTAAATTAAAGATATGCTGCTAACTGATCACAAAAAGTTAAAAATATGCCTGCAGAAATCAAAAAACAAAGAAAGCAGCAACCATAAACCAAAGAAAGCACAAGACTAAATTTGCTTTTGCAGCCTCTCCAACACTTGAGATATAACATATACCTAGGGATTCTTCGGATGGTAACATTCTTCACAGGAGTTCCATCTTCTGGATGGACAGTCAACAAGTTCTTAACCTATAATGTCATAAAACAAGTAGGCATTAATGACTAAAATGGAACATAGACTTGTTTATAGATGTAGGCAGATGGTCGATGAGTACAATTAACTACACACATGAAAAGACAAGGCAAAAGCAAGCTTAACTCTGAGAATACACTTATATCTGAGACAGACCGGTGTTTAAGAAGTTGATTTAGCCAGAGTTTATCATGATGAGTTATGAGAAGACATTGCATATCTTAACAATCGAGGGAGAATCTCAAGCATTTCATGATTGGAGGTGAACTTATTCAACTGAATTCTTTGAGGAAAATGGAAGTTTGTGAACCATGTGGGGAAGTTCTTAGTATAAAATCTGGTAATGTATCACCCCACATTTTTGTCTTGGGTAAAAATGAATTAAGAAATGATGATGGGAAAAGATATCAGAAGCCCTAAAAGTTCCAAAAGCAGCCATCTAGGAGGACACTTCCCATAAACTTTTTAAGTAGAAGTGATATTTCTCTCACAAAGTTCCAACAGTGTATGGGTTCGTAGAAACCTACCGAGTCGCTACAAAATCAAAATCACCATTCAAGTGGAACAAGAAATTGAAAGTAACTGGAGGATTTGTTAGATAATCGTTTTCTGGTTCATGAAACATAGAAACAAAGTCCTTCAAAGTTGGCAACAAGCAGGAAGTGAAATCAAAGTTTGTGGGGAGGAATTGTTTTATTTTTGTGACTAAATTAGGGAAGAAAATGCTTCCAACTACGTCGAGGGAAACCGCACGAATAAATCAATAATTACCAGAATTAACCCTATTATGTTTGTAGGTTGGTCATAGTAGACTGGTATCCTGCTATGCCCTTTCTCCAAAATCAAGTTCATCAGATTCCTGTACATAAATAGGGGAATATAGAGTATCAAGCAGCTGAAAAGGCAGTGATACATAAATCTATTATGACATCAAAAGATATAGAAACCTGTCCAGCTTCGCATTAATATCAATGGCAAAGATTTCAGATATTGGGGTCATCGCATCACTAGCTGTCTTGTCATGCAGCTCAAGAGCACCAGCAATTATCGTTGTCTCATCATGTGTAAGCTCTCCGCCTTTACCAGCCTGTTTACAAGGAAGTCACGGTATTAGAAGTATAAAACAACCAACACATGGTAAGTAGGAATCCTAATTCACCTGCTTTAGCAGTACAGATTCTCTAGATCGAAAAACAAGTACAATTCTTATCCAAGTGGATTAAAGGAAGCAATAAGTCAATTAGATGATACAGGAAATAAAAACAGTTAGATCTATGTGGCAATGTATTAGAAGCACAAGCACATAACTGAATCAACAACATAGCTGCTTCAATTAACTACCTCATTCCCATGCAAATTTACTAGAGTTTTCAACTCAGCTCGTCGGAAAAGAGCTCTATTTCCATGTCCCAGCAGAAAGTCCAACAGCTGGAAATCACATCAACTAAATGAGCTACTAACATAAAACAAACAACTACCATCCCAAAGTCAACATTTGATAGTCGAACTTGGAATACAGTCGGCACTCAATTCAGAAAGACAACTTTCAGCTAGATAGGAAGTTAACATAAATCATTGCATAAAAGAGTCTACCTTGCTTATTGGATATGCAATAGGAAAACAGATGCAAACAAGAACACGAACAATTGGGGCTGTAGCTGCACCGATTGCAAGTCCATATCTTGAGCAAAGTGATTGTGGTATGATCTGCTCAACCACACAATAGAAAACAGCACATGTAAATTCTCTTGAAACTGACAAAAAAGCAGCACATGTAAATGATCATGTGGTTTCACCAAACAGCTTAATTCTTTCACTTTTAAGGAAAACTAATACATCTAAACTCTTGCTAAATTGTGTTTTTAGAACAATACATCTTTATCAAATTCCTTCTTCATTAACAAGGAGGTACAGAACAATGAATAGGAAGCATTTTTCACCAGGACTTTGTTTACATGACACCCGGACTGTCAAGTAAACCTAATGACATCTTAAAGGCAACAATCCATGGATGGTAATGAGGTGCAGAAAGTAACCCCAAACGCAGAAGCTTGTTTGCCCGTTTCAACAATGCTGCGGAAGTTTCTTACTATATATTTCCTTCAAAAAGTTATATAGAATTAATTGCACTTATTTGAGTGGGAGGGAGTGATAACAACTTCATCCCAAAGTATTAAATAATCATAAAGCAACTTAGGAGAAAACTAATAATCCATAATAAGAAAAGGGCACGAACGATCTAAAGAATCACATCACGTAATTAAAGTGAATTCATTCTCACGTGTGTAAATTTGGTGTAGATAAATTCATAAAGGGCAGGGAGGCATACACACCATACAGGACACTACTTCCCTTCCCATCTGGGTAGGTGCACGGGAATACCCAGCGACCATCCCACCCAGTGTGATACCTAAATCCATGTCCTGATTTAGTCGGTTTCAAGCATATACTGAACAAAAAAAATCCTCACCTCACTAAACAGAAATATAAAGTGAATTTGTTGCCCACATGTACAAATTCGGTGTAAATAATTCCATAAAGGGCAGCGAGGCACACACACCATATGGGACCCTATTTCCCTTCCCCATCTGGGTGGGTGCACGGGAATACCCAACCACCCCCATCCCACCCAAGTGTCATCCCTAAATCCATGTCCTGATTTAGACAGCTTTCAAGCATATACTCAAAAAAATAAAATCCTCACCTCACCAAACAGAAGTATCAACGTGACAGAAATCAGTATAGCACCCCAAGCAGTAACTAGGCCGTCCAGAAATATGGGAAGTGCCTGAAAGGTTATCACACAATTTAAGAGTTAAATAAATATCCAAATAATGCAAGAATTGCTCGTTGAAACATACAATCATAATCTTGCCTATATACCTCCATAGCAGCAGCATTGCAAATAAGCAGAGTGCAAAGCAATAGATGCTGATTTTTAACTACAGGCAAGATCTTCTCTGTTAAGACAAAAGCAAAAACACTTAATTGTGAAACCATAATTCCCTAAATGATAACTGTGATGGGATGCCACCAGATTATTTCAAAACCTTGAGACAATATTTAGTATCATCTACTTCTATAACCTATTGACATCAGATAAAAACCACTTATGCATGCCTGTCTCTCTCGCTCTCAATTCATCATACTCAAAAACCCTCTTTTCCAGATCGTCTAACAAAAAGCACCCATAAATTACGTGTGGACAAGCAGTATCACAACAAATTTAAGTTCGTGTTAAAAGACAAATAATCTAGTATTGGAATGAAATAAGCCCAAATTCAGCAAAGCTAGTTCAGATGATTTATATAATTGGCCCCAACTATTTTTGGATTGCAGCACAGATGATCTTTGAATTACTCAACAAAGAAAGAAAATCATTTCTTAGCAGATAATTGGTCAGTCCCTAGTCCATACAAAGTCTAAGCATATTTATTGCTCAAAGAGCTTGCTTTTATCATCTGGAAAAATCCAAGAACATTCATTAAAATAGACAGTATTTGCTATCGCACAAAATACATAAAATGACTCAAACTAACAAATCCACTTCATCATATACCATAAAAGCAACCAAAGTCAGCAACAGAGCAAAACTAACTTAACAACAGACACACCGCCACAATGTTAACAGAAAAATAAGGCCGGAAAAAAAAAACAATACCGGCATTTTTACGATCAATTGGAGTTCCAGACTTGGCAAGGACTTCCAGATCAACTAGACTGAGAGACATGAGCCCTAGCGTAAGGCCAGACATCAACCCAGCGAAAAGTACCAGAAAAACAATTATCACAATATGTATGAAGAACCCTGTCTCGCAACATGTATACTCCACCGCCATTCACCTTCTCCACCAAAAAAAAAAACAACTCCGCCAACTGTGTAACCCTAGAAACCCTCAAAAACCTCAAAACTTAAACGTTAGAGAAACACAAGCCAGTACTCAATCACCTCCATTCTCTAAACTACCCAAATTTATATGTCCTCCAAAATAACTTCACACAAAAAATAAGTTCCTACAAAAAACAGCAGAAGAAAACAGTGCAACAGCTTTCAGATGTCACAATTTCCTCGTTTTTTTATATAAGAATTCGAAACGGTAATTTAGAGAAACGGAAAGTATATATTATATACTCTATTTTACTTTTTTATGAATAAAAAAAATGCTTGACAAGTGAGATTCGCCGGCGGCGGAATATACGGCAACTACGGTGGAGATTATGGATAGGTATTCGCCGGAGAGAGAGGCTGCGGTAGGAAGGTGAAGTAACAGCGAAGGTGACGTGTTAGCGTGGGAGAGAAGATGATAGTGATGCAGCAGAACTATTAACTTTTATATAATTGATTGAAATTTATAAAAAGGAAAAACTTTTTCTTACACATATTTTGCTCTTTTTTTATTTTAGTTTGTCGGTTTATGACTTTATCTTGACATTCTTTTTCTAACTTTACACCTCTGTTTTCCTTTTCTTCATAATATCGCAAAGTTGTTAGGAGTACCAGATTATATGGAGTTAAAAAAAAATGCGCTAGCAATTTTTTTTCCATTTAGGAAACGGTTACTATAAAAAATATTTACATATTCAAGACTCAAATTTTAAATTCTAGATAAGATAGAAATAATCTTGCCTGTTGCACCATATCTATTGATAATGATGCTTGTATTTTGTTTGGTATAATATTCAATAATTTTAACGTAAAATATATTTATAGTTAAAAAAATCCCACCCAAGTCAAGAAGGTAAGGTGTTAAAAGTGTGAGTTACCTATAGTCTTAATAATTTATCTAAAATTAGTAACTTTTCTATCTTTAAAATGTAAAATTTATTAAAAAGTTAATCAAACAATTGGGAAAATACCTACTTTTCCTAGTCACCATTTATAGATACTCCTATGGAAGCATGAATTGTGACCGTGAACAACTTCTGTTTTTGTTTGGTTAATTAGGAAATATTTTACTTCTCTATGTTTCAATTCATCTGGTATAATTTAAATTTCAAATTAATCCTATTTAGTTTAATCATGAATTCAAACATAAAAAAAATTAAAACAAAATTTACATATCTTAGAAATTTTTTAACAATAATTATAAATCACAATAACTATATTAAAAAATTATTTTTAGTCTCACTTCTCAAAAGGTGTCACGTAAATTAACAATTTTTTTAAATATATTTGCTCATAATGTTAACAAGTAGTCTACATCAATCAATTAATTACAGAGTACCAATCTTATACACTCAAAATACTCATGTTCACTATCCACAGATTACGCGTATTCTATTTTTATTTATTTTTTAAAAATTATGGTGGGGTATGTAATATGATTAATTAACATAATCCCTGCTAATCTACTATTCCACACGAGTTCGGATTTACTATTTGTAGGATGCACTTCTCTTCATTTAATTAGTGGTACCATAGTATTATATTACTTATTATTTTAGCCAAATCTTAGCACCTCAAATTTTTTATGTTTCGTACTGATCTCGTGGTAATGATCCTCTGACATATATGACAGCTGCGACCCAACTAGGTAAAGTACATATTATTGTATTATTGAACTAACATAATTAAATATTTAATACTGATTCACTCATATCAATTAGTTAATTAATTAACTATTTAGGTATGATTAAGAATGTAATATACGCACTTAATAATGGTCATTGTCTTTGTGATTAAAAGCGGGATCTTCTATGGTGGGACTAGACAAAAAATGTTGGCTTCACGTAATGTCGGTTACGATTTGGTTTATAAAGTATGTATATATATACTAGATATTTAAAGGCCCGTTTACAGCTCCAATATTAGAATATTAAATTATCGTATAACTAATAAAAATTTCTTACATTTGGGTAATTACATCTTATTTCAAAAGTTTCTTCAATTACAAAAATCCCTGAGTTTTATTGCTCTCAGATATATTTCTTGGTTGTCCGATATATTGCAAATGGTACATTATTTAATGGAAGGGATGTATTCGAGAGGGGAAAGGGATGGATGTAAGGGGGATAGGGATATGTCCAAGAGGATAGAGATGTATTTGAGAGGGAATAGAGATTATCCATCTAAGGGGGATAGGGATATGTACAAGAAAAGGTCTAAAATATCCTCCATCCATCTTTTGGTCTAAAAATACCTTTCTATTCATCTTTTTGGTCTAAAATTACCCTTTCATCTACCTTTTTGCTTACTTATACCCTTACAACTAACAACTCTCTCTCTTTTTTTTAAATACTTATTATGTGTCATTTTCTTATTGAATAAAATAAAAATCCACCTCTATTAATTTTTTGCCATAATTTATCCACAATTACATGGACATAATATATTAATATAAATCCTAATTATCTAAAATAATTTTTTAAAAAAAAAAAACTATAGAAAATAGAAATTACTAGATTTAAAAAATTATATTTTTTGGATCTTGAAAAGATATATTATTTTGATTTGGATAAATTATGGCAAAAAATTAATAGAGGTGGATTTTCATTTCATTCAATAAGAAAATGACACATAATAAGTATTTAAAAAAAAAAAAGAAGAAAGAGAGGGTTGTTAGTTGTTAGGGTATAGGCGAACAAAAAGGTGGATGGAAGACTAATGTTAGACCAAAAAGATGACTAGAAGGATATTTTTAGACCTTTTCCTGTATTTCAGGGGTATTTTTGGCCCTTTTCCGTTTATTATATTATATATGTTTATTTTTAAAAAAATGTTAATCATGAATATTTTAAAACATGATATAGAATGAATTGCACTTTATAATAATTTCTTTTTTTCTATTTCAACTAAATTAATTGAAACTTATAAGTTTTTTAAGTTTCCATAACTAAAATTTAAAAATATATCTCTCATACTCATTTTAATATTATGTATAACACATACATTGAATCAAATAATAATAATAACATTGGTATTTTTTCTTTACTCTTTGTATTATCAAGCTTTTATTATGTAGAAGAGTTATTTATATTATCAAACTTTTGTTATGTATAAGAGTGAAGAAGTAGGACGGTCCTTATGATCTTTTTGATAAAAATCAAACGGACCATATTATTTTTTCAGAAATACTTTTTTAGATTCAATTAATGTGGAGCAATTTTCTTTTTATACGTTGTAAATAGAATGTCACATTTTCATAATAGAAAATAATCTAACTTTAAAATACTCCTTTTACTGTTAACAAGATTATTTATAGTCATACAAATGGTCAAGGAATATTTAGACCACAACTTTTTTAAAATTATTTCTTTCATAAACTTTGTGTCAAGTCAAATGGTGTCATATAAAATTGAAATGGAGGAAATAACAAAAGATGAGGAGAAAGAAGACTATGCTTTACTTCATATCTTATATAGTACAAAATTGAGAAATAGCGCAAAATAGTCCTTTATCTTTGGGTTAGGACTCAAAGTCCTTCTTGAGTTTTCATATGGAGCGGTAATAATACTTCATATTTGCAATATTATTGCACTTTTGATCCTTCCCCAGTTTTTTGTCTATTTTTCAACATTGATTTTATCCATAATTTATGTATGAAATGTTCAATCGTCTTTTTATATATTTAGAATAATAACTTTTGTGGGAGAAGGTGAGAAGTGGAGCATCTTGTTTTGTTTAGTAGAAAATATATTGCAGCTAAAATCAAGAGGTTCATCACATAATTTTCACGTGCAATAGTACAAACTTTTATTTTCTTGCAACGGCATATGTTAAGGTGTTCTTAGTTTAGCTACAATAATATTTCTACTTAATAAAACAAGATGCTCATATTCTCTCACATGGAGATATTTTTGTTTAAAAAATAAAAAAAAAAAAAAAATAAAAAAAAAATAAAAATATATATATATATATATATATATATATACATATATACTTATATGTATGTATATATATATATATATATATATATATATATATATATATATATATATATATATATATATATATATATATATATATATATATATATATATATAAAGACTATTGAATATTACATGCATAAAATTGTGGACAAAATTAATATTAAAAATAGGCAAAAGTCTTGGAGAAACAAAAAATGCAGTAATATTATAAACCCGAGAGACTACTACTGCTTCATATGAAAAATCAAGAATGACATAGAGTCCTAACCCCAAAATAAGAGACTATTTTGGGCCTTTTCTTAGACAAAATCTATAAAACATTTAGCAACAAAGAGAATTTCAAAGGAATTTTCATCCATGTTGAAACAATGTACTATCCATAATGAAACAATGTATGAAGAGAATAAAAAAGCATTACAAAATTTACGTGATTGAAATTATAGTAGCTTAGTAAAGTTGTTTATAAAACATTTTAATTAAATAACATCAACTGATGATAAAACAATAAACATTTGAAACTTATTTTACATAAATTCTAGGAAAAAGGGTTTGAAAAATACTCTAATTTTGGCCGAAATTGCGATTACGATACCAAACTTTATGCAGGACCTTTTACCCTCTGCACTATTTAATAGTGTATTTTAAAGGTATATATGTGCCCACGTGGACACATTACTATTTATAATAATGAAATAATTATGATGTTCACGTGGGCACATATATACTTTTAAAATACACTATTAAATAGTGCAAGGGTAAAAGGTCATTTCCAAAGTTCGGTATTGTAACAACAATTTCGGTCAAAGTTTAGATATATTTCAGACTTTTTTCCCTAAATTCTACATATTTTAAATTTTTTCAATTAAAAAAAGGGAATAATATTCCATACCTAGTATAGTATATATTAATAAAAGTAAATTACGTAATGTATTCTAAGGAGATAAGAATTATTTTGATTTATAGACATATGTCATATGTTTATTGTCATAATGAAACAACATGAAAATTATAAGATATAATTTACTTATAGTTGAAAATTACTTACGAAAAAATGGAGTACAAACTATATATTTAAATAAGTTATGTCATATGTAAAGAAATTTCACACTATAAATTTATTTGCTTATTGTAATATGTAATTTATTTTATTATGAAAATCTACAAATTTGATGTTTTATGAAAAATTGGTATGGATATTTTCATGTGACCTCATAGTATGAAGTTCTTTACTTTATGATATAGAAGAATATTACTTAAAATAAATTATAATATCTTAATATAAAAATGTGATTGAAAATGTGGGTCCATATTAAATGTCACATCATTAGAATACACATGACATTTAGAAAAATATACTTGGTTGTACTATTATTATAAATCTATCACCACTTTTTTGATGCCATAACATAGAAACAAACATTTTAGAATTTCTATGAAATGACAAATTTGCCCTTGATCGTACTCAACTTGGCTCTTCCATATAATAGAAATATATACATACTAGTCAAGCTGTAATATGTAATATGGAACATGGAACATGGAACATGGTCCATTTAATAATTCAAAACAGACAAGTAACCTATGCTAGTCTGAAAAATAATACTCCCTCCGTCTCAATTTTATATGTCACCTTTTTACTTTGCACTTTCATTAAGAAATGATGTAACTTTATCCTTCTATCCTTATTTAATATTTACTTAAGTCAACTTTATAATAAATGATGGATACATTTTCAAGATTAATTAACTACTCTATCAGGGGTATAATAGGCAAAATATGATAATTTATGCATAAATTTTATAGAATGACAAGTATTGTGGTTCAGCTATTTATAGAAAGGGATGACATATAAAATGGGACAGAGGAGTAATAATTAAAATGACATGTTTGATTACTTGCCAAATTTAAATTTAATAAGAGTAATTAATTAACGGACAAATTAATACACATCTCAATGAGTTAATAAAAGTTAAACAATAACATATTTAATGAATATAAAAATAGAAAGATTATTTTTGAAAGATAGAAAAAATTAGGGATAAGGGTCTGAAAAATACCTTAATTTTGGCTGAAATTGGTGTTACGATACCAAACTTTAATGAGGACCTATTACCCCCCAGACTATATAGTACCGTATTTTAAACATATTTATTTACCCATACTCAGTCTATGTTAGTTGAGTGTGTCACACGCGCGTTTTAATTCATTAAATTAATTAAATTAGTCATTTTGTTCCCTTTAATAAACATATTTCGTGCCCAAGCCGTTCTTCCTCCTCTTCCCTTACAAAATCGACCAACAACACAGCCAAAAGCTTCAGCCAAACCCGATCCAAAACCCCACCGAAAACAACCACCAAACTCGCCTAAAAACAACTACTAAACTCGCCTAAAAACAGACCAAACAACCTCCTCCAATGTTGCTAATAGATCATAAAATAGCCACCAATAACCGGCCTCCGTCAGACACCAAACAAGCTAACAATAGCTTCCGTCACTGCTCCGACGAGGAACTTGTAGCTCCGATGAACTGGAGCTCAATCGGTTTCAAACTACCACAACTAGCCAGTGGCGAACCAGTCCCCTTTCCCCTCTCCCGTTTACGATTTTGTCTTGCTTTATAGGTGTTTTGTCTCAACCTTGACCACTCCGAAGCGACGAGCTTCGAGTTCAATGGCTTCACCCATCAGCGAACCAGACGCCAGAATCGCTTACCTGGCCCTTCAATGGTGGTTTTCCGGATTTGTATTCTAGTGGAAAAGAAAGGGTTTAAAATGAATTAGAATTAGAGGTAAAAAGAAATAGATATATTTTAATCAATGTATTGATACGTGGCATTTAATGATTGGCCTAAAAGATTATTTGGTGCCCTACGTGCCTATGCGTTGTGTTTTCACGCACTTGACCAGTTGGACAAATATATATGTTTAAAATACGATATTAAATACTCTGGGGGGTAATAGGTCCTCATTAAAGTTTGGTATCGTAACATCAATTTTGACCAAAGTTGGGATATTTTTCAAACCCTTATCCCTAAAAATTAATACAAGCTAGTTAAAAAAGGTGTTTGGATTGACTTAAAAGTTTGTCAAATATACTTTTAAATCAGTTTTTGACTTTTAGAAGTGTTTGACAAATATAAAAATAACTGAAAAAAATCAAAAATTACTTAAAATAAGTTAGAAAGCGTTTGACTAGGTTAATTTTAAGTTTAAAATGACTTAAAATAAGTTAAAAATCAAAAGTAGGTCTCCCCTACATTTTTATTTTGGAAAAAGGACAAATATACCCCCAAACTATCGTAAATGGTATGCAGATATCATCCGTTATGCTTTTGGGACATTGGTGCCCTTGCCGTCCAAAAACTAGAGCATATATACCCTTTATACTAATGGACATACACGTGTCATAATCTTATCCACCGACCCGACATTTATTAAATATCGGATCGATGGGTAATTAAGATTGTGTCATGTGTCCCTATTTAGTCTTCCATTGGAAGTGAAGGACATATATGCTCTAGTTTTTGGACTGCAGGGGCACTAATGTCCCAAAAGTATGACGAAGGATATTTGCACACCATTTATAATAGTTCGGGGGTATATTTTCCCTTTTTCGCTTTTATTTTTTGACTTAAAAGTCATTCAAGTTTGAATTTTTATTTTATTTTTGAGTTAAAAGCTACCCATCCGTTCAAATATACTTGACACACCTATTAAGAAAATAATTAATGATATAAATATTTTACCAAACTATCTCCTAAATGATGTCTTAGAAAATAATTTGAAAAATAAATATTTAATGTTAAGGATAAAATATGAAAACAAATAATTATTTTTTAGAAATATGTGATAAGTAAAAATGAATAATACATTTTTTAAGTCAATCTAAACGCTCTCTAAATCAATCAATAGGTCATTACATCACAAATGAAGTTAGGTGGAATTTATGTTTTTTACATTTATTGTTCTCAATATACTTCTCCGTATAATCTTTAGATTATGCGTCGGCAATGGCATTATAATTAGTGCTTTAAGCCGGTGTCAGAAAATAAATATCCGGAAGAATATATGGTAAAGACTAAAGAGATCCAATTTTGAAAATATCACATCAGATCTTGTTCAAATAAAATCATCACGTACTACTAATAAAAGTATAACTTACCTAAATCTCATAGTATAAAAGAGTAAATTACATCATTTTCCTACTCTTTTTCTAATTACAATAATCCCTTAAAATTTGTACCTTTCGGATACATAAGTCACCATCCAGATACATTAATTCACCATCCGAATACATTATACAAGAAGAATCTTTCTATTGCTCTAAAACAAAAATAAAATCTGAAAATTAATTAAATTCCATAAATTACGCTTACGTTTCTTCTTACTCTCAATCATACAGAGGCAAGAATGAAGAAATTCAAAATTTCAATTGCTCCCTCCATCAATGAAGAAACCTTTCAGATATGATTAAAAAAATTATCGAAATTTTGGGTAAACGAGGTGAGTTATGAAGGATACAAAAGTGATGGAATTGTTGTTGGACAAACGATTTCCTTTTGAATCTTCAAGTTCATTGAAGATCCTTTCAATTTTGATTCAAGATTCTTTCTTCTCCCAGTTCATCGAAGATCCTTTCAATTTTGATTCAAAATTGTCAAAAAAATTGAGATTCAAGATTCTTTCATCTCCCAATTGATCAAAGATTCTTTCAATTTTGATTCAAAGTTGTTGAAAATTTTGAGATTCAAAATTCTTCTCCTAGTTTATTGAAGATCCTTTCAATTTTGATTCAAAATTATCAAAAAAATTTGAGAAGATACATCATGAATATAGCTATGTTTAACTAGTGTATGTTTGCTTATACGCACAATTTTCCCTACTTCAATTTACAATTACAATTGACTATCTAAGAGCTCCGAACCTCAGCATTTAGATTCTAAATTCAGAAATCATTCGCGAAGTGTAATCAAGGAAATCTATAGCTATGTTAACTAATTAATTAGTATATGTTTGCTTATACGCGTAATTTTCTCTACTTCAATTTACAATTATAATTGTCTATCTAAGAGCTCCGAACCTCAGCATTTAGATTCTAAATCCAGAAACCATTAATCAATGCCCAGTGTTAGGCCGATATGTCACATTCCACCGAGTTTTGAGCTGTTACCGGGCCATAATTCCTAACCCGAAAACGATCCACACAGGCCCAAACCTCCATATGTTAAATTAATAAACAAAATAAAAAGGAGAATAAATAAAAGATAAAAAAAGCATTATCTATGGCATAAAGTTAAAGTTTTATTTTTTTTCCCTCTAGAGATTCCCAAACACTGACGACACAGTTACTAGTAAAACCAAAGCAAGCAGATCCAGATCCCACCTTCATCCTCAAGATCTCGATCTCACTTCACACTGATCTTTCAACCCAGGTAGCTCCATAACCCGACCCGACAACTCCTCCATTGCTACCCACTTCATACAGTTGAAGTCTTTAGTTCTATGTTTATGCAGTTAATGTAGTTCGAGTATGTTCAGTTCATTCATAATTTAATTCCGAAGGTTAACTATCTTCGAAGCGTGTTCGTGTATTTCTTGGCTTTAATGTAGTTTAATTCTTTGCTGAATGTTGATATTCTGAAGATTCACTACTATTTGAAGCGCATGGAACAGTTACAATTTAGTAAAAGAACTGCAATTTAGTTTAATTTTGAATTACAATGGCTATGTATAGAGAAACTGGATTAGTTTTTAGTTTACTAAGTTTGATTTTAATACAAGCTTTGTTTAAGTTGCTAACCTTTCCTTGTTTAGGCAGAGACTTAGAGGATCCTCTCTCCTTTCTTTTTTTCTATTTTTGGTGGATGTTCTTGCTGCAATAAGATTTTCTTGGGATAAATTTCTACTTTAGAAGATTCCACTCCAATTTTATAATAGTAGACATGTTAGAAAGAGGCGGATCCGAGATTTTAAGTTACTTTGCAGAGTAGCACTGCATCCATTTCTAAAAATATCAGTTCTGTATATGGTTCCCAGTGTGCAACTACTATGTCTGCCATGATTTGGATAATAACATTGAACTCCCCAACTTGGAACTACCGTAATGAATAGTGTTCATCTCTACATCTAATAGATGTGGATCTATTAGCATGTTGTTCCTATATTGTGAATGTCCTGTATGAAATTTGAACATTTCCGAAGCCAAGAAAGTTACAGGTGAAGAGAGAATTTTTAAATGATCTGTTTCCATCTGCTTATGTATACTGTTACAAAGAACCAAGCTTGTTGTGCCTTTCAGTACTACTGAATGGTAAAAGTATCTTGGCATAGGGGAGTTACTATTATCAAGTCATTTCCACTGTCAAATTCTTCTATCGCGATTTGTACAATATACAACAATTTTTTCATATAATGCTTATTATTACTCCATCTTAAGTCTCCAATCTTATCAGAAGACATCTTATACCACACATCTCTTTTTGCCTAGTGCCAATTATATTACTGTACTCATCAACTGAAATAACAATACTTTGAACAGCAATCATAAGCTTTTTATTAACTTGTATATATGTTGTATATGCTACAGTTATTACTACTCGTCAATATGTCAAGAAGGCCAGCTCGCCGTTTTGCAGATACTGGGAGCATTCCTTTTGTGGGCTCCTTTCACCCCAAATCACGTCCATCTCCTTTATTGTCCTTAGGACTTGTTGTGGTAAATGCCAATCTCTTTTGTTATTATTGCCCTTTGATAGTGTACTTATTACTAATAAAGTTTGACATTTTTTCATATGAAGGGTTTGGTTATGTAGAAAATCATAAGGAAATTAATTTCATCATAACAGCAGAGTAACAACAAAGAATCTTCAACTTTACTGTTCTCTTTAAAAGGATTTACTTCCTTGCAAGCACATTTTTAACTATACAGTCAATTACATGACCTGTAACAATGCAATTGGAACTAGAGTTCATTTTCAAGATAAGCAAAATCATGAAAAACTGTCATATTCTCAAATCTTTGTTGGAGAAGGGCCGCTTATTATAGGTTTTTTGGGGGATAACTGAAGAGACTTGCTATGAAGCAACACAATTACTAGGGAACTACTTATGAATATGCCTTTTAAATGTTTATTGTCATGCAAGCTCTTCTCTATGTGTATCCAATCAATTCATCCCTAAAACTGAGAAGCTAAAGCAGAAACAGAAAAGTAGGGTCAAAGAAGGCAATATAATTGAGGTCTTGTCTTGTATGGTTTAATGTAAAGCAATCTCATGAGGAATTAGCAAAATCCCTTCAATGACATTGGACTTAGGAGTACTTGATTTAATTGGCATAAGGTTCTCAATCTCCTATGCTTAGTGCCATTCAAAGTAGATGCTACCTTACCTGATGGTGAAATACATCTGTTTTACTTAGATATATGTTATTCCACATATATATTTTCATTTCTACTCTTGTTGAATCAGCATGCTATCATTCCATTCATGGGCCTTTTACCATTGATGAGAGCTCATTTTTCTTATTGCCTAGGCATCTCCGTTTCCTTTTTCAGTGTTAAGTATTCATAAAATGTTGCTATTTGATGGTGTGTCTGTCTTGATTTTCTTAATTTTGGATCTTGTTAAATAATCCCAATCCTATAATAGCCATTGATATGATCACTTTTTATGTAAATTTCAGGGTGCATTGCTGATCATTGGGTACGTATATCATAGTTCAGGTTCGTAGCCATATATTTCTTTACCATGATTGTGTGCTGTCTAAGCAGTTGTTCATGTCATCATATAATCAATCTCCTGATCATATGATTCTGGATGAGTATATCCTCTATCATTATTATCTAAGATTATTGCACATGATTATTCTGTTACATGCCTTCTTAATTATGAACCCTTTACTGTTTTCTCTGATAGGCGGAAGAAGTGCAGCAGATGCTTTTAGTAGACTTGAAGGTAACCATCTATGTAACTGAATCAAATTTGCATTTTTGCTGGCATGACAGCATATGACCCAGTTGCTAGGAAGTTTTCCTATTTCCAATGGAACTGATAGAAAAGACTGCAATTAGAGTATTCCTTATCGAAAAAATAAAAAATAAAATATAACCAAGAGGCTGTAATTAGAGCATAGCGATGATCTTGCTGATGTGATTCTCTAGGTGTATTGTTACGTGGGACAAATAACATTCTTCATATTTTCTTCTGTTCTCTTGAATGCTTGAAGTCTTTCACCGCAAGTAGATCCATGACATGGTATTTGTAAGAAAGGCTTGATTTCTCATTTATATAATGTGTGCTTGGTGTAACTACTTGGAATTTGTCAATGTTAATCTTACTGGCAGTTAAGAAATGCTTAGCCAAACATTATTTGTTAGTCTCTCTGTTCCTTAATTATTTCGTCATTGCTGGCAAAGGAAGATTTCAGTTATTGTCATAGATGTTTGTCGTTGGACTTTATATTGTTTTTGTTTCGCTTACAATTTTGTTAGGTGGTACTTCATGCACAGCGGAGCTTCACAGAGCATTACCTGTACTGAAGAAAGCATATGGGGATAACATGCGGAAAGTGTTGCACGTAGGTCCTGACACTTGTTCAGTGGTCTCTAAGCTATTAAAAGAAGAGGATACTGAAGCTTGGGGCATTGAACCATATGATTTAGATGAAGCTGATAGCAACTGCAAGGCTCTTGTTCACAAAGGGATTGTTCGAGTAGCCGATATTAAGTTTCCTCTCCCCTACCGTTCAAAGTCATTCTCTCTAGTCATAGTATCTGATGCAGTGGATTACTTGTCTCCAAGATACCTTAACAGAACTCTTCCAGAGTTGGCAAGGGTGGCTGCTGATGGTTTAGTTATTTTATCTGGTAAACACTAAGAACTTTGGTCCTTAAATTTTGTTTAAATGGATCAGCTGGTTTTCATTTTAGAACTGGTGATGTAAAACTGAGGTAGGGTTAATAAGATCCACTCGACATTTATCTAAAGTATTGGATTGTATTTTTAGGTTACCCTGGTCAGCAAAAGGTTAAAGGGGCGGAGCTGTCAAAATTTGGCCGGCCAGTAAGTCAATGATCTGATCTTTTCGTAGTGCATAATTAAGATTTGATGATGATTATTCGTCTATAACTCCCCAGTTCTGATCCATGCAACTTGACTTGTTCAAGTATCTATAAGGTTTTTCAAAATATTATAGCTACTGTAATTGATGTTTCCTTGAGATTGAATACCGATGGTTCAATTGCACAATAATGGAGTCATGATTAGCTATTTATAGTAAGAGTCTTGGCTTTTAATTACACGGGATCCTCTATTTGCTGATAATGCCTAACTTCTCACATTGCAGAGAGTAATGGTGTCAGCTAATTTAACCCCGTTCTCTTCTTTTACAAAGCATATAAACTTTACCTTGCTTATTTTTCTCTCTACGTAGGCCAAATTGCGGAGCTCATCCTGGTGGATTAGATTTTTCATTCAAACCAGCTTAGAAGAGAATGAACCTGTAACTAAGAAATTTGAACAAGCAGCAGCCAAGAGGTCTTACAAGCCAGCCTGCCAAGTTTTCCACCTCAAGCCACTTCTTTGATAATAAAACACCATCTCTGTTTAAAAGATGCTAAGCGTCTTCAGCTGTATTAAATGACATGCTCCAAGTGTTGAAAAGTTGACAATTTTTGTTGGAGGAAGTTGTTTCTGTATGATAGGTTTCACAAGTATTGTATAATAGGCTAGGAGCTTGCTGTCAATTGATATTGCTCCTTGTAGCTGCAAACATAGCTGGTTTAGCATGTCCAAACCAAAAACATTGTTTGAGAATTAGTACTGTATAAGCTAAGATGAATAAGTAATTTATGATTCTTTTGTCATATTGTGTACTCTGGTTCGTCTGAAATTAATTATTTGTTTATAACTCTGAGTTTCTTACTGGCATTAAAATATCCAATCCAGATTATGTGAAATAATTGCTTTTTCGATTAATCCGGGTACTATTTGTCTACTGGGGAGTCGTTAATTTGCATTTGGGTGTTGGTTTTTAATGATTTCCGAATGCTCCACAAGAGCTTGGTTTATTAACAATCACTTTATCTATTTTCGTAGTGACACATTGCTTTGCTGCAGGGCTAATTTGGTGTATTTTTTCTTGGGAATCTGTAGCAAGGAACCCAATGTCGATCTGCACTAAGAAATGCACTGTATTCATAAAAACCTTTTTTAGATTCAGGAAAAGTAAATGAAATCTCTTGTCTTCCTATTATTTGAATAAAGAAAATATACTTTTCAGATTTCGTATATGTAAAAATAAAGATTCTGCTAAAAAGATAATAATATAAAAATAAAAAAAGATTGTAAAAGAAGTTTTGCATGTTATTTATAATTTTTGAGGTTTTCTAAGTTGAAATATTTCACCAATCTATTTTTCTCATAAAGATGAATGTAAAAGTGGTGAATAAACATGAATAAATGGATTTGTACAGTCCCCTTAAATAATTTGGAGAGAAAATTATTTCCTGTTATCTTTTAAGGAACCTCCAGGAAGAATATAGAAAAAAAAAAATGTATCCCCGGATCTGAAAAATAGTTGCAACAAAATTTGCTCACAGTGAAAGGCTCAGCTTCCATGGCCAATCAATGGAAGAAACTGAAGCAGCCTTCTTCATTATCACTCTCTTCCTCTTGTCTATTTCTCTCGCTTCTCAGCTTCGCTTCTCTCTTCCTCTTTTTCTCTATCTTCAACACGTCACATCAAACCAATTCGGTGAAGAACAAAGTGTTATACTCCAAGTCGTGTATCTTCACTGACGGCCAATGGATTTACGATGCGAGTATCAACTCCCCGCGCTATGATAACAGTTGTAAGGAGATCTATAAAGGATGGAGTTGCATTGGCAGTAAAAAATCAAATGCGCTTGACATTGTTAAGTGGCGTTGGAAACCCTATCAATGTGATCTACCTCAATTCGATCCTCTCTCTTTCCTTCACCGCTTCAGAGACACCAATATCGGTACTTCTCTTTCCTACCTCTGCTTATTTTTGTCTGTATGACCTGTGAAATGAAACGAATTCCATATAATAAAAGCTTGTGTTGCTTTACTTTAGAGAATAATATAAATCATGAAAATTGTTGGTCCTGTTATATTTGCCTGTTGAACCCGGAGGCGGTTTCAGGATTTAAAAACAATGGTGAACTTAATATATATACAAATTTTTGAAAAGGATTCGAAGGGAGCTTTGAAGTAATGGGTACGTTCTCTACCTCACAGCCCTTAGAGTGGGGTCCTTCCCCGCACCCTGCTGTGTAAATGCGGATGCTTTGTGCATTGGGCTTCCCTTTGTCCGTTTTGATTTCTCTAAACTTGTGTGTGTATAATACATATAATGTATGTATATAGTTAAGGACAAGTTAGTGCCTCCGCGGCTTTTATATACTTGATTTACCTTTGGTTGAACACACAGAAACTTCTCTGTATAGTTGGTCCAAATGTGATGATGGTTGATAACATGGATAATAATTAATGAAAACAAGCTTTTGAAGCCTAATTTTATTTTATCTTATTTTCTGACTGTAGTCTTGTGCAACCTTTAGACCTTATGGATGTTAAACAGTGCAGGGTTTGTTGGGGACTCCTTAAACAGAAACATGTTTGTTTCACTTTTCTGCACTTTAAAGCGGGTGTCAGGCGATGTCAAAAAGTGGCGCCCTGCTGGAGCTGATCGTGGTTTTACCTTTCTGAAGTATAACCTTACTATCTCATATCATCGGACAAATCTATTGGCTCGTTATGGTAGGTAAGATTTAATAAGTTATTTCACATCTGTTAATGTAGTTTTAGTCATGTTATTCGACAGATTGTTAAACTAGGCAACACGGCTGTTTTCTGTCATGCAGATCAGAGCTTAGAACCATCATTTAGACATCTGCTTTTTCTTGTGACCGCAACAGTTTTGCTGTTACTTATCTCAATTACAATATGCCATCTGCATCTTGTGACATTATTTTTCCCAAGGCGAATAGGGTAGAAGTGAAGTTGTCAACTAGTTTTTCACAGAAATATACTGAGGAAGTGTACACTGTACACTGTTGATCATGGATTTTTATTCTCTTATCTATGTGAGTCCTTTAGTTAAATATTGAGGAACATTGGAGATGGAAACAAGTTTCAAGTTTTCTTAGTGATTCAAGATTTGTTATGTGTTACTTGAGCCAGGGTCTTTAGGAAGCAACCTCTCTATCTCCACGAGGTACAGGTAAGGTCTGCGTACACTCATCTCTAGACCCCACTTGTGGAAATTCACGGGGTATGTTGCTGTTGTTGGTTTCTGAATCTATTCAGTTGTAGCAGTGTACTTTGTTACTCATGAAGAAACTGTTTCTTATGTGTTCATGGTTAAATCATGGAACGTAGCAGTTTATGGCTAACCATTGGGATTTTGATGTTTCATAAATATGATTCTATGGTTCGAAGGTTTTCTCTAGTGATACATAGATGATACTAGAGTATGCCTAGTTTGTATAACAAATTGCATTGGAAATATAATTAGTAAGGATGTTTTTGTTAGTTACACACCAAGAATGTTCTGGTTTTATGCCAGTATGACTCAAGATTTGTAACAGAAAATTATTGGTGGTGGTTTTATGCCGGTATGACTCAAGACTTAAGTAATTGATAAATTCTTGTCTAAGTTCGTAAGTGTGGTTTTCTGGATCTTATGGGTGATAATGGCTTGCTGCTGAATCTCAATTCCAAGTTCTTAAGTAACTTATCAACTACTTTTGCATTCTGCATGGCTTCATATATACTCTCTGTATTTGTTATTATATAGGTGGTCAGCCAATGCCAATGGAGGGGTACTGGAATCTCTAGGATATAAGGAGGGTTATCGAGTTGATGTTGATGTACCAGAAGGAACATGGGCGGAAGCTCCAAGTTTCCATGACATTCTCATCTTTAACACGGGTCACTGGTAAGGGTATTTTCTTGTATAATAAGATTCCTTTGGTGTGAACGTCGAGGCTGCTTTTGCTTCTGTGAAAAGTGAATTTGACACGGTTAATACTTGATGGTCTATTTAGTGTAGCATCTTTGGCTCGATCAAGTGGTATACTAACTCCCTGTTGATGGGATTAACTCTACTAATTTTTTTCACCCATGTTGATGGAATTAGCTCTAATCATTTTGTGCGAATTTGCAAAAAGGAACCAAAACTCGGTTTATTCATTCTCTTCTTCTATTGTCTGTGGATCCTCAAGATTTACCAATGGGAAAGAAAAGCACATTGTAATGATGTCCTAAAGGCCATGGGAGGTACCAGTTTAACAAAACAAGCGAACTTATGTTTCCTGCATTTCGAGTTGTAAAAACTACCAAATAAGTAAAACTTATATCCAATTGTAAAACTTCTCATTGGATGTAAGTTCTCAATGGTGAAATGTTATCATGCTCATGTTTGGATATTCTGATAAATGAGGAAATATATAGCAATTAGTAGGGTACTGTGATCAGAATATCATTTAAGCACAACCTTCTAAACTATGATAGAATACACAGATATATTCAGCCCATCAGTTAGTAAAGAGTAAAGAGACTTAAATTACTTATAAAAGAAAGTAATAAAGCGAGACAACCTCCACATTAAATGAGATCTAGGAAAATTGTTCAGTGTTGCCATTTGATTTTTGGTGATTATTCTAGATGGCAAAAAGAGATTGACCAAAGATAAAGTGGAAGGGAAGAAACCAAGGAGCAGTTTGAGGGGTATGGTCACCTAATTACATCCCATTGTTTTATGTTCTCACCCCACAAGTTCTGTTCTGTGTTGTAGCTCTTTGCTAATTGCTGTTTTTACTGTTCTTGTATCCTTCAATTGTGTTGACATCCTCCTGATGATCCATAATAGATCTTCAGTTTCCAAATTAGAAGTGGTTGATCATCAATGGGTGAAATTCATGAACCACTAAGAGTTGCCTTGTATGGACTCTGATTCTTCAGGTTTATTACAATGTGTTTATAGAATTATTGATGCCGAGTCAGGGCATCTTAGTACCTATAGTTTCTTAACATGATGTTTATGGCCCAAGGTGGTGGATTTTATCTGTCATCAGGATTCAGGTGTCCTGCTGGAATTTTGAACTGACATTCTGTTAGCTTCAATTTTTTTTTGATCAGGATTCTGTTAGCTTAAGTTATTGCATCTTTAAGTAATTTGTTTCCGTTGATTATTTTTTCGTACTGATTAGTGATTTCTTATCTTGCTTTCCATTCTTCTGTAAGGTGGTGGGCTCCTTCAAAGTTTGATCCAGTAAAGTCACCCATGCTTTTCTTTGAAAAGGGCGATCCTGTGGTGCCTCCACTGTCCCCTGACAGGGGGCTTGATATGGTATTAAAGTATATGGTACTGTTCTATCCTTTTCTTCAGGCCCCTTCAGAAACTTTAGTCTCAGTTATGCTTCAAAAGTTTACATGTGCTTCTTCTCTAAGCTCCTTTGTGTGTTGTTTCTACTAGATAGCTTATGTGGACAAAAGGATGCGACCTGCCACCACGGTGTTCATGCGAACCCAATCTCCAAGGCATTTTGAAGGAGGTGACTGGGACCAAGGTGGCTCTTGCCAGCGGCCACAACCTCTCTCACCTCAAGAGGTAACTTTCTCCTTTTAAATAGTTTTAACTATAAAAAAAGAAAAGAAGAAAAACTATCCGTAGTTTACCAAGTGTCAGGCAACCCCCGTTATTGTTGGAATACACTTAATCTTTGCCCTGTAACTGTTAAAATTGCTTTCACCTGCAACTGAGCACTTATGGCTCCACTTCACTCTAAGTAATAGGTCGCTGAAAGTTATCCCTTTGTGTTCTTTTCTGTTCTGTTTTCCAGGTGGAGGAACTCTTTTCCCTTAAAAATAACGGAACAAATGTGGAGGTTCGCCTTGTGAACCAGCATCTATACAGGGCCTTTGAAGGCACTAAATTTCATATACTGGACATATCTCATATGAGTGAGTTTAGAGCTGATGCACATCCGTCTACAGCAGGTGGGAAGAAACATGATGATTGCATGCACTGGTGCTTACCAGGACTTACAGATATCTGGAATGACTTGTTTGTAGCATATTTAAGCAATGTTGAAGATAGGACCTAAGTTATGACAATCGATTTCATTCTTAATTAATTTGTTACAATCTTCTTCCTTGAAGGCAATCTTGTCACAACTTGGTTGTATTCATTTCTCATCTATAAGATTTAGATAGCAACTGAATGTTAAAAATTGGCGAAAAACAGCTGCTAGCCCTTGCATCACCTGAGTTTGAAGTGCACGGTTGCTTCAGAGTTTTGGCAACTCCACATGATTCATGAAAAGAGTGCGTAAAGTCACCCGCTAATAGCGTCGATTAACTGAACCTTTACTCTTTACTCTTTGCAATCGATGACTTTTCTGTCCAAGATGCACTAATTTAATCTTTGCTTTTACGTAACATGCAGTTCAATTGCAATGAATTTTAAAAAGTGTACAGCGTGATTTTTGCATATCCTTAATTTGTGGTTCTTACCTTGAAAAGTAATTTTATTTTACTTTCTCTACACACCCTAGAATTACTCCCATAATTAGGGCTTCTCTTTTTTCTTTTTTATTTTAACTAATCTTGTCCATGAACTTATTTGGCATTGTTTAATGGAAAAATTACCTAAATACATAACTTATTTTACCATATTCTTTAAAATTTCCTACCATTTGAAAAAGTACAAAAATTCCTACTCTCTCCTATTCTCGGATATATCACTTTATGCAATGTATCGGGACGTACGCAATGTATCGGAACATTGAGTGATGTATCCGAAATCGAGGCGTGATGAATCGGGATGTTGAGGGAAATATCCGAAATTGGGACGCGATATGTCAGGACATGTTGGGATGTATCCGGATTATACCAAATTTAAGGGATTTTTGTAATTTGAGATTTGCGTAAAATTCATTTGTTTAATTATCAAAATTATTATTGTAGTTATTAGTGTCTTTTGATGCTAAAACAATGGGCTCCTACCATGTCACTTTCAATTGAAAAAAAATTAATGTATTTTCTTTATCAAATAAAATAAAATAAAACAAAACATAGTTTTATCTTGGTATATTAGGCATGTGAACCTCTATCTTTGTCAAGTCATGATGAACGTTAAATACAATTTTTAATCCCATACTCTCATTTTTCAATGGTGCTAACTTTGACACTCTTGTCCAAATGCCAACATTCACGGGCTAACCATAAACTTCTTATTTTCCTGCCAAAGATGTGCCTATAAATACCAAAAACATCTCACATTTCCAAATCACAAACACAATCACCCTTCTCCATTTCCCCTCAAATTTGCCTAAGAAAAAGCAAAGTAAAAGGAAATGGAGATCTCAAAGCTTTCAACCTTTGTTGTGTTCTTGGTTTTAGGCTTAGCCCATTCTTCACTGGCCCAAAATTTGCCTAAAGATATTGTTCTAGTCCACAACAAGGCCCGTGCTGAAGTTGGTGTGCCACTTCCACCCCTAAAATGGAACGATACACTTGCTGCCTATGCCCATGAATATGCCACCACTAGATTAGGTGAATGCACATTGGTGCATTCAGATTCACCCTATGGTGAAAACCTTGCAATGGGCTCCGGTGATTTTACCGCGGTGCAGGCAGTTAATCTGTGGGTAGGAGAGAAATCGAACTACGATTATGCATCCAACACTTGTAGAGAAGGAATGTGCGGACATTATACTCAAGTTGTCTGGAAAAATACCCAACAAGTTGGATGTGCGAGATTGAAATGCTCGAATGGTGAATGGTGGTTTGTGTCATGCAACTATTATCCACCTGGAAATTACATCGGCGAGAAACCTTATTAATTGATTAATAAATCAATTACGATGCATGGTTATAATTAATTAAATTACTTTCATCCCATGCAAGTCAAGTATATATGTAATCTTATAATTTTCGACATGTAATAGCTGGGGAAGTTGTCCTTAGCTTAGCCCTGTATTAACAAAATGGAATTTAATTAATAAATTAAAGTCTATTTTTGGATGAAGTATATTTGAGTATTTATTTTATGATCATCATCAACTTACATTTGTCTATCTTTGAGACATCACGAAGATCTATTAAATAATTTTTATTCATATTTCGTTATGATGAGAGTTAAATCTAGTGGATTTTAGATATTAATTATAGACTAGTAATTAAGATGGATTGATACCCTACAAAGTGATTTGGATGGTCAAATTGATGAATCAGATTGAATTTGGATTTGTGTAAAGTAAATTAACTTTTCATTAACAAATGGGATGATCATAAACTCGTTCAAATACTTTTGTGATTTTGTTTTCCTAAAATGAGATTGAAATACAACCTAAGATCGAAAATTGTTTTGAGAATTTTTAAGAACAATGGAGAAAGACGTTTGAAAGAACAATGGATGTAGGGCACTTTGTATTTCTCTTTTGAATATGCAACTGATGATAAATTTCAAATATTTTTACCTTTTTTGAAATATTCTTTCCCATGATTTTTTCAATTGTGTTGTTAAATATTTGTATTCTTACAAATTAAACAAAACAAAAAAATATATAACTCAGTCATTAACAAACTAAAATATTGAAACTATGGCTAAGGGGTTCCATTAGAAGCTAAAATATTGACAATCTACTGAATCTTAAATATGAAACAAAATCACAAAAAAAAATCGAACAATATTGTTTAAAAGACGAAAAATTTGAAATACATAAAAGAAGAAAATCTCACAAAATACTTGGTGAATATGAAAACAAACTCACAAAAAAATCGAAAAAAGGACAGAAAATATGAAATATATAAAATCTGAAATACAAAATACTTGGTGAATATGAAAACAAAATCACAAGAAATCACACAAAATATTTGGTGACTTCGAAATTACCTTTATCAATTGAGAGATTTCTTAAATTAATTGAGAGATTTCTTGGGTAAATTGAATAGTTAATTTTTGCTTGAACAATGAATGAGACAACAATGGTGAAAACGGGAAGAGAGAGAAAGTATTGACTTGGGTTAAAACCTAGAAAGAGGGGTAAGCGGGTAATGGAGAATTTTTTTAACCGGATAGTGGAGTAAAAATTTGTCCAATGTGAGCCTCATTTGAGAAATAAAAGGAAATTAATTATATTAGGATACAATTTATTTTCTAAAATATTTATATATAACATTTTTAATAATTATTTTAAGGAAAAACTACCTAACCACACATACATCACTACCATATATACTATATTTACCTCTAGTTTAAAATAATTACACATATTACCACTTTTAATAATATATACCATATATTTTAAAAGATTTATTGATACACAATCCCTTAAATATGGTATTGGATAATTATCTTAAATTTAAAATTGACTAATTATCATAAATTTAAACTCCTTTATTAATGCTCATTAACAAGTTAAATTTTTTCTATTCCAATCTGCCGCTGGTCGGTCCCCACCCCCATGTCCAGCAACCCATTTTATTTCTTCTTCTTCTCCCTACTTAATTTATTTCTTCATTCTCTCAATACATGTTTGCATGTTCAAATCAATATTTTACATATAGGTTTGTTTTTATTATTTTATTATTCTCGTGTATCTTGATTTTGTATCTGAGTTAAACTTTATAATGTTCTCAAGTTCAATTTAATTTTTTTTTTACAAATTAGGTTTTATATTTTTTTATTTTGTTGTTTCTCAAACACTTTAATGGCTGACCATTCTCAAAATAGGACGATTCTTGTTAAAGGTACTACACATTAACAGTATTATACTAAATCAGACAACTTTTATTTGTTTATTTTTACTCATTAATTTCTCATTGCAGAGACTGACTCTTCGTCCATCAACATTCAAGCCGAGAAAAGATCTAAGTATAGGAACGACCCAATCAAGATGGAAGAATTACGTCAAGTTTGAAGTAACAGAACAAATACACCATTAGATATGCAACAATGTTGGATACAAATCATGTGTACATGTATCTAGTTAAGAGTTCATGTATCTGACTTAAGATTATATGTATCTATGAGAAAAAATTTCAGATGCTAAAAAGGGAAGAATTTCAAAAAATTTTACTCTTTTTTTTTTATTAATGATAAATAGAAACTCTATCATCGTGATTTTTCCTAAATTTGTGTGTTTCAATTACATTTCATATTTAGATATACATAATTATATGTATATGCTTATTATGTATCCGGAATACATGTTTTTGAATATAATGTATGAAACTAATACTTGATACATCAAATTAATACTGGATACATATAAAAGATACATGAAATTAAAATTAGATCATCTAAATAGATACATGAAATTAATGCTAGATACATATAACAAATACACTAAATAAATCTAGATACGTCTATGATACATATGAATGTACATGTATGATGCTCATATATCTAAGTGTTTAGTTGGTTGGATACATCATATATTGATATTTGATAATAGATCATTAACTGGAGAGAGAAAATATTTAAAATTCAAAATAAAGGAGTGATGAAGGTAATTGGTGATATAGTGGAGTGATTATAGGCATGAAAAAGAGGAGAAAATAGTGGAATTGAAAGATTGAAAGTTATGTATCTGCAAAGGAGAGAATTTGAGAAAAAAAGAAGGATTTTTGTAATTTTTTTTAAAATGGTAGAGAATAATAGAAAATAGGGTAAGGAAAGATGTGTAGTTTGGTAATTTTTCCTATAAATTATTCAGAAAATTTCATAAGTAATTACTAATATATGACTATATCACGCAGTGCAGCGATAATTTTGTTATTTAAATCGTAGATGGTGGATGTCTTATTGAAGTTGACCCAATACAGAGTGGTACTGGGTTGAAATTAATTAATTAATTAAAACAAGGAACAGCGAACTTTCGAGGAATTGACATATTAGGTCCTAATGCTACACTTAAATTCATACAACTATTAATTTAATGGCGGCTTTCCTATTTCTGGAAAACCAGTTGCATGGAAAATTTATTTTAAGAAGGCTGGTTGCGCTTAACTATATATATTAGCAGCAATTTTATAAAAAAAATCTTAAAAAATGACAAATTAAATTGCTCGAATATTGGTTTAGAGTATTATTATTTATGGTTAAATTTTGTATTCACAAGGCATAGCTAAATTTAATTATCTAATCAACTATAGAATTGTTTTTTTAGTAGAGTGATGTATTCTCACCAAATCCTACGTTTCATCTTCTTTTAAAGTGCTGGTCATTTTTTACACTATCAAATTACTTTTACATGATATAGCAAATAAAATATTTTATTTTTAAGATTATAAAGTAGAAATCTTACTAGGTAACATGATATTATGTAAAAACTTTCTTGCATACTTATCCCTAGGGGAACAATCCATATAAATAGGATTATTAGAATTTCAAAAATACAAAATATACTTTCCACAATAGGTTAAAATATACGGATTGTCATTGTATATATATAAATTGAATCTATGATTAATGGAGAATTGGTCAAATATAATAAATTAATAATCATAGCAATTGGCAATTATAAAATGTTCTTCAATATTGTTTTTTTATTGGCGGCTTTTATACGCTTTAATTATGGCTTAAAAATTGTGCTAACAAGTAACCATTCAATTGTTTTTTACAACTTGCAAACTTTTTAACTCACATTATTCCTATTAAAACCAACCCATACTATGCCTTTTTTCTCAACAAAATCCAAAATGAAATACTCCATTTTAGTTGCTTGTTTCATTACCTTTGCTATATTTCATTCATCACAAGCTCAAACTCCTCAAGAGAATTTTCTTAAAGCTCACAATGCAGCTCGTAGACAAGTTGGTGTCGGTCCTATGACATGGGACAATAGGCTGGCAGCCTTTGCCCAAAATTACGCCAATCAAAGAGCTGGGGACTGTAGGATGCAACACTCTGGTGGTCCTTACGGTGAAAACCTAGCTGCCGCTTTTCCCCAGCTCAATGCGGCTGGTGCCGTGAAGATGTGGGACGATGAAAAGCAATGGTACGATTATAATTCGAATACTTGTGCACCGGGAAACGTATGTGGACATTATACTCAGGTAGTCTGGCGTGATTCAGTACGTCTTGGTTGTGCAAGGGTTCGATGCAACAGCGGGTGGGTTTTTATAACGTGCAATTATGATCCACCGGGTAATTATATAGGACGACGTCCATACGGTGATCTTGAAGAACAACAACCGGCCTTTGATTCCAAGTTGGAACTTCCAGCTGATGTGTAATTATGAGTTTAATTACATGATCGATCCAGTCGATAATGAATGAATAAAGATTTAATTGTTAACTAAGGAAAATAAAATCCAGAGCTATATGTTATCTTAGTTGATTAATCAGTTCATGTACGAGTGTTTTGTTGTTTTATTTTGTTATTATGATCGATATTCTTGTTTTAAATCTTCCCGTTGGTACTTATATATATATATATATATATATATATATATATATATATATATATATATATATATATATATATATATATATATATATTAAATCCAATCACCCAGGTTATGCCCACCTGGCATGGCGTGGGGTTTGCTGTCGTATATATCCCTTATCTTGTATATTGATGAATAAATACAATTTTCTCAGTAATATCTCTGATGCTTGTAATAAAGTCTGACTAAATAATTATTAAAAAAAAAGATATTAGGGTCGAAAACCTCCTAATGGAACTATGAAGGGTCAAAGTTAAAGACCACATTGAAATCACTATCAATGTTTTGCTCTTTATTATATTAGCAATTTAATTTATGTCATTGAATTTTAATAATTTAGATATTAAAATCATATCAGGACATAATTTATAGAATATTACTATAAGTCTATGATATGAAAAAATATAAACTTATATCTCAAAAAAATTAATACTATATGTTATGAGTAGCATAAATTGTAAATTATAAGAATACAAAATAGGAACAAAACATATTTTAATGTGCTAGTTAGCCGCCATTGGATGGATTTGAAATGGGCCAAAATTGAACTCACGATATAAATATTCGATATGGTGGCGTCCTTGTTGAAGTTGACCCAATATTTGGGTGGATTGATTGATACCAGAGTAGAGATTATTTAATCATTTAATAAAACAAAGGAACAAAAAACTCCTAATGGTACACTTAAAATCTATTATATTCCCTCTATTCTCAATTACTTGTTCATTTTTTAATTGACACACCTATTAAGAAAATAATAATTGATATAGTGAGTTTGTTATTTTACCCCTATTAATTATGAAGTGGATGAATTAAAAACTTAAGATTAAGATTTCTACATTTTTCAAAGTAATAAATTGAGGGTATAATAGAGAAAAAAAACTTGTCCTTTCTTAATATGTCAAAATAAACAAGTAATTAGGGACAATTAGAAAAAAAAATAAACAAGTAATTAGAGATAGAGGGAATACTATTTATTTAATGACAGCTTTCCTACTTCTGGGAAAACTAGGTGCATGGAAATTTTATTTTTAAAGAATTTGGCTGCGCTTAGCTAATATATATTCTCCCTTCATTTTTATTTATTATATTTGAATTTTGGCACATTTATTAAGATCAAATAATAATTGATATTACTGTTTTACCATATTATTTCTATTAGTTGATGTTTAGTATTAGGTCTTGAAAAATAATTAATTAATGCTAAGAATAGAACATGAAAAAAAATATAATTTTTTTAATATATTAAAAATGATAAATAAAATTAAAAATCTATTTTTGAAATAGTGGACAACTTTTTTTAAAAAAAACAGATTAAATTGCTCGAATATTGTTTAGCAGTATCAGAACAAAATCTAATTGTCCAATCAATTATATATTCTCACCAAATCCAACGTTTCATCTTCTTTTCATTAATTATATAGTACTCCTTCTAACGGACTAATTAGGGAGTTCAACATATATAGTGAAACATCAAAGTAAGGAAATGTTACGTTATAGATATTCATCAAAATTAAGAACGATTTATTTACTATAGTTTTTTTTTTTGCTTTTCAAAATTGGCTAAAAATTGTGCCAATTAAAAGCTAGTTAGTAGTAACCGTTCAATTAATAATTCTTTTACAACTTGCAAACTTTTAAACTCAGCATTCTTATTTTTTCCATATTATAACCCATCCATGTTCTCATTAAAACTCAAAAATGAATTACTCCATTTGGATTGCTTGTTTAATTACCTTTGCTATATTTCATTCTTCACAAGGTCAAAATTGTCCCCAAAATTATCTTATCCCTCATAATGAAGCACGTAGACAAGTTGGAGTTGATCATATGACATGGAACAATAGTCTAGCGGACTATGCCCAAAATTACGCGAATCAAAGAATTGGTGACTGCGGGATGATCCACTCTCAGGGTCCTTACGGCGAAAACCTAGCCGCAGCCTTCCCCGATCTCAATGCGGCTGATGCCGTGAAGATGTGGGTCGATGAGAAGCAATGGTACGATTCTAATTCGAATACTTGTGCACCAGGAAAAGTATGTGGACACTATACTCAAGTTGTCTGGCGTAATTCTGTACATGTTGGTTGTGCCAAGGTTCAGTGCAACAACGGGTGGTATTTTATAACGTGCAATTATGATCCACCGGGTAATTATATTGGACAACGTCCTTACGATGATCCACCGGCTAATTTTATTCCATGATCAATATTTCTATCAATTTTTCCTAGAAATTAATCTAGTTTAATTAAGGAAAAAATCTTTAATGGATATTGGATAGGCTCTTGTAATGGAGAGAAACTCACCAAGAAAAAACCATATTAATCCCCTTATTATAAAAAGATATGTTTTAATGGGTCAAAGTACTATATACTCGTCACATCCAAAAGTTTTTATTTTTATTATTATTATTATTAAATGGCGGCTTTTACGTTTCTGATATAAAGTAGTTACAAAATCACTTTATGGAGGCTGCTCTTAACTACATATTGGTGTTTTAACAAATATCAAAACTTAAAAAGGCTAAATGGTTAAAATCTTTCATAAAATATGACTTAGGTCATATTCTTTTTTCAATTTATGTGATATTATAGTTTAAAATAAATTATAAATATTTGTGTGATCATAAATTATTTTATTTAAAATAAATTAATATTAAATATAAAATATATTATTATCATTTTATATTGATATATTGATTAAAAAAGAAAGTGGAATAACTCTCGAATATAACAGTAAAAATAAGATGGGCCGGTGAAACTTCTGCTCCATCTACCTTTAACAAAAAAAAATACTAGAAGAAATTGATGACATCAATATAAGTTATTCAATATTAATACAACGTTTGGTTGACAATTTAAAAATTAAATTCGCATAACTAATATATTTCTAAATTATGAAGGAATCTATATATGTATTCAGTTTAGGCATGATAGAAGATAGAAACAACTCATACATATTATGAAGTTAGGTCTTGGGTTTAACTCACGCCCTAAAAACGTTCAAAGAGAGGAGGATTGTTCAAGACTTATAAAGAGTCTATCCATCTCATTAATTATCAATGTGAAACTTTCGTTATTCTTTCTTTGCATAACTAATTATACTGATATAATAATATATAAATTCACTCATAATTAACCTTGATATTGCTAGCTTAATTAGGGTGCAATTCTAACCAGCTACGGAACGAACCTAATGGTTTTCATCGAGAATAACGAGTGGCGGCTCTTATCACTTATATAAGCGAATAGTTGTATGATGTGACATGTCATTCTCTGACTTTCACAACCTGATCTTATAAGTAATGTTTTTCAAATAATCCGATAGAGTCTGCTAACAAGTTAGCACCGTCCAATTCTTTAATATCTCTTTCACAAAATTGTAGACTATTCAACTATTATTATTCCCTATTTAAACCCATCCAAACTACTCCTTAATTCTCACCAAAACACAAAATGGGATACTCCAATATTGCCTTAACCATTTGTTTCCTTACCTTTGCAATATTTCACTCATCACAAGCTCAAAACTCTCCTCAAGATTATCTTAACCCTCACAACGAAGCTCGTAGACAAGTTGGTGTTGGTCCTATGACATGGGACAATAGGCTAGCAGCCTTTGCCCAAAATTACGCCAATCAAAGAGCTGGGGACTGCAGGATGCAACACTCTGGTGGTCCTTATGGTGAAAACCTAGCTGCCGCTTTCCCCCAGCTCAACGCGGCTGGTGCTGTGAAGATGTGGGTCAATGAGAAGCAATGGTACAATTATAATTCAAATACTTGTCAAGCGGGTAAAGTATGTGGACACTATACTCAGGTGGTGTGGCGTAACTCGGTACGTCTTGGTTGTGCTAGGGTCAGGTGCAACAACGGGTGGTATTTTATAACTTGTAATTATGATCCACCAGGTAACTGGAGAGGACAACGTCCATACAGTGATCTTGAAAATCAACCAGCTTTCGATTCCAAGTTGGAACTTCCAACTGATGTCTAATTATAAGTTTACATGATCAAAACATGAATGAATAAAGCGATCGATTGCCAAGGAAAATAAAGTCGAGGCTATGCTTATGTGATGTTATCTTACGTAGTGACTGGGGAAATATGTATGTACTCTAAACTTATATATATGCGTGTTTTTTTGTTGGGATGTGTGTATCACAGTGGGCTTTATTGGATGTGTCATGTGTCTATGTTGCAGCTTATTGCTTTCGGCCCAAATTCTGTACTAATTCTGTTCGGCCCACGTTCTGTTATTACTAATTCTCTCAATAATATGAAATAATTAGATATTAGTACACAGATATTAGTACTTCATTAATTGATCATTTCAAACTAGATTTTAAGTCTAATACGTCAAGATACATGTATTTTTGCTATCGAATATATTTTAAATACAAATAAATAGGGAGAGAGGTGAGCAAGAAAGGGAGAGGGGGAGAGAGGTGAGTAGGAGTGACAATTGGCAGGTTGAGTCAAATTTGAACGGGTCATAATGGATTAAGACAATAAAGCCCAGCCCAATTCAAATTTGTTAGTGTCAAAACGTATTTGCTAATGGATTATGTAATGTGTCAAGACCCAACAACGTAACTCAATTTTTACCAAGCCTAATTGAGACAAAAACTGAGATAGAGAGTGTAACAATTTATTACTGAAAAAAATGAAATGTTTAAACAAAATCACGTGAGTAATGGGTTGAGACGCGCCTCCTATCATTTAAAACAAATAGTTGCATGATGTGACATGTTCTTTCGTTTACTTCACAACGGGGTGTGTTTGGTATAGCGGAAAATATTTTCAAAAAAAGTATCTAAAATAAGGGGAAAATGACTTTCTTAATTAACAGAAGTAGCAAAAATAAGTCATAAGTGACATAAGTAAGTTAACTAGAGGTTCTTGGGGTTTGACCCCTGGGTATAAAGAAAATTTTATTGAAACTGTATAGATTCTGTAATATGCGATACGAATTAAATTGAAGCTTCAATATATATATATATATATATATATATCATACATTGGATACGAATAAAAAATATCTTTAATTCCTTGACATAAAATTGTAGACTACATATTCAACTTTTCTTCCCTATTAAAACTCATCCAAACTATTCTCCTTTTTTTTTTTTTTTGGTAACTAAGTTGATTTCATTACCAAAGTAAACATTTGTATCAATACAGATGGGGAGCATTGCTGGACATCATGCCCCAACAACCTCCTAGCAACAAGACATTAAAACATAAACTAAACCAATCTAACAACTATCAATAGTATGAAGATTTCAAACTGGATAGAAGTTGTGGCTTTCCAACCAACTAGTGAGTTTGACAACTTTCCTTGCTTTAATGTAGAAATCTTGGATTACTTGCTTGATCATTCAGGTTTTGGTCTCTGCTTTTTGCTTTGAAATATTTTAAGATTCTTTTCTCTCCCCAAAAAGTAGACAATTGCTGCTAACATCATTCTATAAATCACTTCATTTGAGCCTCTGCTAAACAGCCCATTGAAGTTCATCATTCCATAACATAAGTGTTCTCCTGATATCAACCCATAGGAACAGATTCTGCCACATCTGGGCAGAGACTTTACATGCAAAAAAAAAAAAAAAAAATGAGAAATGCTTTCATTTTCCACTTCACACAAAGGACAAATCTGAGTTATTTGTATCCCCCGGCTAAACAACCTATCACTAGTACTTGGTCTGCCTAGAACAACCAATCGTAGAATAAAATGTTGTTGCACACCAATTTCCTCCAACTGACCTTCTCAAATTGCCCCCTTAATTTCAAGTACAATGGCTTGGTTGAAAATTTTGACATGTGTGGGAGATCACTTAATTCATATCCAGCAGCCACAAAATATTTTCTCGTTCAATATTTTTTGAATGACCCATGATGAATTTGGGATATCCACATAGATTTTCATAGTAACAATGTATCCATTATACCTACAATTTATCCTTTTTAGCACAGATATTCCAGAATAACTTTCCGATGGCTGCTTTATTCCATGTAGCCACATCAAGTATATTTAGGCCTCCAGCTGCTTTGGGGTAACAAACTCTATCCTATGCTAACAGAGCTTTCTTTGACTATTCAGTGCCCCCTGTCCATAAGAAAGTCCTGCAAGTAGACTCAATAACTCTGATGATCTTTTTTGGAAGAACAAAAATTTGTGCCCAAAATACTTGGATTGAGAAGAGAATGGATTTTATTAATTGAGTTTTGCCTGCATATGAGAGAAATTTGGTAGTCCAAATCTTGATTCTTCCTAGCATTTTATCCAAAAGTGGTTGGCACTGTACTATAGACACCCTTTTTGTGCATAAAGGGACACCTATATATCTAACAGGAAGAGTACCTTTATTGAAGCCCAGGAGTTCAACTAGCTCATCTTGTACAGTAGTAGAAACACCACCACAATAAATTGAGCTCTTTGTAAGGTTGGCAATCAAACCTGAGGCCTTTGAGAAACATTGGAATTGCTCAAATAACATTTGAATAGAGATAGCATCCCCTCTACAGAATAACAACAAATCATCAGCAAAACCAAGTTGAATGAGATTTAACCTTGCACACTTGAGGTGATAGTTAAACTGCGGTTGTTGGCCAAGTTGCTTCAAGAGTCTACTTAGATATTCCATGACTATCACAAAGAGAAAATGAGGGAGAGGGTCCCCCTGCCTCAAGCCCTTTTTTGCTTCAAAAGGTTTAGAATGTCGACCATTTATTACTACTGATCAGTAGGACACTGTCCGAACACAATTCATGATCCATTTAACAAAGAAGATAGGAAAACTTAAAGCTACTAACATTTGTTCAAGAAATGGCCATTCTACAAAATCATAGGCCTGTATATCTATTTTGACCATACATCTGGGAGAGATACCCTCCCTATCATATCCTTTAACTAGTTCATAACTCAAAAAGATATCATCGGTGACTACCCTCCCAGGTACAAAAGCAAATAGTCCTTAATTGTCACCAAAATCCAAAATGGGATACTCCAATATTACCTTAGTTATTTGTTTCCTTACCGTTGCTTTATTTCAATCATCACAAGCTGGAATCACTCCCATAGAATTTCTTGAAGCTCATAACGAACTTCGTAGACAAGTTGGTCTCGACCCAATGACATGGGACGATATTCAAGAAATTGTGGCCTATAGTTATATATGCCAATCGAAGAGCTGGTGTTTTACTCGAAAAAATAAATAAATAAATGATTAAGTTTTCGAAAGATCGATTAAACTTATTATTGAAGAGAAATCGAATTTCTAAAAGAACAGAGTCACCACTTAATTTTTTTTGGCAAAAATCACAAAAAAAATTTAAGATTTTCAAACGACCTAAACAGATAAATCAATTGAAAAAATAAAAGGGTTCGAAGTTCAATGTACATTCCGAGAAGGTACATTGTCGGCTAACTTGCGGTTGACTGGCAATTTGACTAAAATGACTTTAACTAATTTTTAAAATTTAACTAAGTCAAAAGAAACTCATTTTTTTATTTTTTGTTTGTTTATTTATTTATTTATTTTAAGGGGAACAACTAAAGGGAAATCTTCTAACGGGAATAATTCAAGTTGCAAGACAAATAATAAAAATAAAGCAAAGTATAAAATATAAATATTTTAATTTTTTCTATAAGAGGGAGAAATGACTATCTTTTAGGAATTAATTAAATAAAAACCAAAGCAAATAAAAACTTGGGCCCATGTTAGCCTTTTTTGGCTGCTGATACTGCTGAATCATTTTGGGCTTTGGCCCAATTCTGAAATTCATGAGTTTAGCCACTTTTTACTGTGTATATTCACTGTATAAGTATATCAGTGTATATCGTATGTATATCAGCCTTTCCCCTGCATTTTTTGCTTCTGAAACCTGCATATCTGCCTTCAACCTGTACTTTTCTGCATTTTAGACCTGTATACCATGTATACGGGATGTATACCATTGTATATAATAATTTATAAAGTCCATTTGACTTTTCGAGGCTTGCAATCTCCTTTCCAGCCCCACACTTGCTGCTGTTTTGGTGTAAGGAGGACTCAAGAGATGATGAGTTTTTAATCAAACTTGAAAATGCCAACATAGAGTCCAAGTTTGGACCCAATTGATGTCACATGCAACATAAACAAGTAAAAAAAAAACATACATAAGCAACAACTTATTCTCTTGTTATGGAAAGTTTAACTAAAACAAGTATACCACTGTTTCCTACCTTAGATATCCTAAAGAAGACAAAAAAAAATCTCTCATGAGATTTATTAAGATAGGATAATTTAAACTTTGATTATTCAGCAACATTATCATAAAAGACTGGTCTATAAATCAAGAACAGTGGGCAACAAACATTTGTAGATAAACACAAGCTAAAATTGAAATCAAGTTATTAAAACACACTTTTTCAAAATTTAAGCTAAGACAAGGAAGGAACATGCAAATCTAGTAAAGAAAAGATTCAATATAAAACTGGTAACATTATCTTTTGATTAAAACAACTAACTTCAAGTAAGAAATGGCAACAGAAAAAGAATTGGAACATTTCAAAGATCATGTTCATTGCTTGAAGAAATTAAAATAAATTAACAAGGAGATTTGGACAAAGCATAAGTCCGATTGATCACATTAATGCATAGCTAGAAAAGAAACAACACTAGCATGAAGATAGCTTGAAAATAGAGCAAATCAATGAGTAAGTCAAGCTTAGACGAATTAAAACTTAAATAGGAATGAACCGGAAACAGACTATGATCTAAAACAAACCAAAGAGCGAGAACAAATTCACAAGGTGATGTATCACATGATTATGTACCACAAGGAATCAGGGTGGGAATTAAAGACATCTAAAAATCTCATATAAGAGCATTTTAACACCAGTAAGAAACAAACAGCAGCCAAGCTCATGTCGAAATCCATTCATCATATATTGGGCCTAAAGACATGCTAAGATAACTACTTCAATATCCTAAGACTTCACATATTCAACACTCAATAAAGATAAGATAGAGGAAGCCGAGAGATTTCATAATGAACATATCAACGGTAAATAGAGTAGAAGAAACGATTTCTAACTAATACCCATCTATCCACAATACTCTTTTAAGGACACATAAACCGAAATCCATAAAGAAGACTGAAACTAAACATAAATGATAAGAAGAGTTTACCTCTTTCTGGGCAGCAAATATGGGACCAACGAGCAAGAGAGCAGGCAACTTCCACTTCTCCGACGGAGCTACGATGGATTCCGGCAAAGCTTTGAAGAAAGCTTCCCAAAAGAGGGTCTAAAAATAAATCAACTGATTCACAACCATGCTATTCTTGCCTCGATTTTGGCTTTGATATTTGTATTTTTCGTCCCTAATCCTAGCTCACTCCAACCTTTAACAGTGTAGAAGAATGGGGCTATTTATAGAGGGAGAATGGAATCGATAAGGGGGAAAACGGGCAGATTTGGATGACATTTCAAATTTGAAATTCGAATTTTTGCCAGCTTGAATTAGTACGAATTCCCAACGGAATTGAATGGAGGATCGTTGATTTGAAGAGCAAGGACAAAGGAGCAACACGATTGAGATACTTGGACGATGAATGACGATTTTCGAAAACGGAGAGGACACTGGAGAGAGGGAGGACTGGACACGCGCGAGTGAGCTGGGCTGCTAGTCCGCGATTCGGGTCGCTGGAATCACTGTTCGTTTCTGGGTTTTCAGCATTTGGGTCGCTGTTCTCGCTGGGAAGAAAGAGGAAGAGTATAGGGGTCGGGTATTGCGTTTGCTGTTGTGTTGAGGCTGCGGTGGTGGGCTGGGTGTTTGTATTGAGAGATTGGGCTGGGTCTGCTGAAAAAATTTTTAGAGATTGGCCCATTTGATGACAATGATAGTCAATTGAATTTAAGAATTTAGCTAAATTGAATTCATTTAGTTAATTTAGCTAGTAATTAAATAAGACGGATTAATATACATTAATTAATGAGCTTCTTAATTTTAACAAAAATAATTAACTTAATTATAAATTAATTAACTCAAAATATAAGCTATTAATTAATTAAACTAAATAGCCAAATATTTAAATAAAACTAAAATCTTTTTGAGACAATTTTCGAACATTCATAAAATATACTAATTAGACACATAATTATATAAAATATCATATTTATTATTTTAAAATTTATAAAAATGACAAAATTACTTAAAATAGCTTGAAAAACATTTTGAATTTTATAAAGTCAATTATTTCAAATCGTTTGGAATTTAGGAAGCTCGATGATTAATTTATATTATGGAGGTCCAATATTGGGTGTCAACAGCTAGTGATCACTGGAACATGACCCTGTCCAATCTCCCCTATGGTGAAAACCTAGCCAGTGATTATGGCCGGCACGATGCGGATGATGTTGTGAATATGTGGTTTGAAGAGAAGCAATGATAATTGATACGATTATAAATCGAATACTTGTGCAAAGGGAAAAGTATGTGAACACTATACTCGGATTGTTTGGCTGGTTGATTCCAAATTGGAACTTTAGACTGATCATGAATAAACTAAATTAAGCTTTTCATGTATTAATTAAGGAAAATAAATCCAATCAAGTAACTGGACTTTATATGAAAGAATATGGATCGGGTGATTTAATTAATTTTATTGTTATTCAGTACTTATCCGCGCTTTGCGCGGTAATATATAATATATATTAATTAATATTATAATTTTATAGAAAAATAGTAATTATAATAAAATGTCTTTTCATAATTTTTTTATATATATAGAGAGAGAGAGGGAGAGAGACCCAAAAAAAATTTATAAGCGAAATTAAGCCATCTAAATATTTTGATATGAGCTGAAAAAGATTTCATCAAATACTCTCTTTTTCCGCGCAATCAAATTTAAAAGAACACCTAATTTTAAACTTTTTAGATAAAGTAAAAAAATGTTTATAAAAGAAGACAATCATACTTAAGTGGTAAATTACGATGATACTTTTATCTTTGTCCTCAAATCTCCCCATCATCTTCTAAGTCTTCTTTTATTTACTAATCCACCATTTGATCTTTTTCATTTCCTTGCAAGTTGTAAGAATTAATACATCATAAAAATTAACACACTATGAATGAGAACGGTAGATAAAAAAAGTAAAATTTGACATGTAAAGTTCTTCAGCCTTATAATCAATATACGAGATACAAGATATAAAAACAAATTTATTGAATAAAAGTCTTAAAAAAAAAAGATTATACATATGGAGACATATCCGAAAATATGAATAAGAACACATATACATATAGGATTCAAAAATAGAATATCAAGAGGAATAAGGATAAATTATCAATGATTGATTTTTAAAAAATTTATGCACATAAAAAAGTATTGAAATTAAACATCTTTTCTAAATTGGCTTATGGAACAACTTTTAAATTTTGCTTTAGGAGTTGTTGCACGGACGTGAACCAGCTTATGGGGAGAGGTTAGCTTTGTACGTGGGTTGACTCTTGTCAAGAAAATATTTAATTTATTAATCTAATTAGTTGGTTGGTTTACTGTGATTAAGTAATTTCATGTGAATTATATATATTATTAATTAATAATTAACAGATGAAGTTATAGGATGAAGATGAATCTCTAATATAAAAAAAGAAAGATAAATGAATTCCTAAAAGGTGTCATATCACTCTTCTTTTGTTTAACCTTTGTATTATATAATACATAGATTTATTTTGAAATGAAAGAAATAGCACTTTTTCTAGATATGTCATCTGTTTTGGAAGAATATAAAAATCATACTGATCCTTTTATTTAATAAATATAATGAAAGAACAATCAAGATTAATATGAAATTAACATAATTATTTCTAAGATTATAATAAGACATTTATCCTAGAAAAAATAAAATTCTTGCATTTAATTCACAGTATAATTATATACAAGCCTGCAACAAATAAAAAAAAGTAACAAAATTTGGTATATCGTTAATGATAAAGTATTCTTCAAATATGTAAGAATCATCAAATTCAATATGAAATTAATATAATTATTTCTAGAATTTAAATAGAACATTTACCCCATAAAAGATAAAACTATTACGTTTAATTAAATTCACATTACAATGTACAATCTTGCAATAAATATATTTCTAAAATTTATAGTAGGGCACTTACGTAAAAGATAAATAGTAACTTGTCTAGCTGGACAAGTTACTATTTATAATGATGCAATATTTATGATGTCCACGTGGACACATATATATCTTTAAAATACACTTTTAAATAGTGCAGGGGTAATAGGTTCTGCCCAAAGTTTTACATTATTATAGCAATTTCGGTGAAAGTACGAATATATTTCGAACTCTTATCCCTAATTTTAACTTATGCTCCTATTAATCTAACCAAGAATTTGAAGAAAATGGAGAAAAAAGAAATAGAGAGGAGCTGGAGTCAAATTCAAATAATTTATTCCTCGTTTCATATAATTAGTTGTCATATAATTTTATTTTTGAACGTCTCTGAAAGAATCAATGAATAGAATTTTATTTTTTTTTACTAATTTAATTGTATCTCCCTTCAATGAGTACATGTCAAATCTATATATATAATAAAGAAGAAACATAGAAAAGGTGATATGACACATCTCTATGGCCTCCAATGACATTTTTCTTTTTTCTCTTTATTTTGACATTTTTTCTTCATTTCTCTACATAATCTATTTACTAACTAATTTAATTAACAAATACTTAACAAATTGAATATTCCTTGGTAACCGCCAATCCACGTACATCTTTACATTAAAGCCCAAGTGACCCTCTGATGCAGCCCATGACAATAATATTTACTAATGCATTAATTTTCTTCATAATAGCAAGTTAGAGCGTTTTCTCCCCACGATTTCTCTTCACGTAATGTGTATTAACTTTTGGTATTAATCACTGATATTATAATGAAAATTAATTGGGAAATGTCTGTCTTTTGATCCTCTACTGTTTGCCCTTTATATATCTTCCTATTCATCATTTTTTATGTGGGGGTATGTTATTGTTAATTCATATATGTTGTGCCTTGGTGTGTGCTTTTTTATTGTACTGTTTAATAATATCTTGTAAGATTCATTCAATAAATTTGTATTTTGTTTGTATTCTGGATCGACATGTATGATTTTACTTTGCTTGCTAACAATTTTCATTTGCAGTGCATGAATTTTTGAGTTGGAAATTGCTAACAATTTTCATTTGCATTACTGGCCATTTGGTATAGGTGTTCTTTTTGGTAATGTTTTTTCTTTACTTCATCTAAATAATTTAAAATTAATGTTTACATTTGATCTTGTAAGAATTTTTTTTTTGTATGATCTCTATTCTTTATACAGCATGCAAGATATCTAATCTCTCTCCATGAGACTTCTCTTTAACCAAAAAAAAAAAAAAAAATTCCTTTTTGGTTTTATTTATATTTTTTATTTATGTGTATATATTAAAAAAACTCAAAAATTGCTCATCTAACTCTCTTAATTATTCCTTAACCATGTTAAATGTTTAACATTTTAAAATTAAGGTGTTAATTGTACCTCCATGATAAATAAATAAAAAGAATGAGGAAAAAATTATATTGATACTCCTATAACTTTACGACTTCTCAATTTTTCAATTTTAGAGGTAAGAATTTTATGGTATAAAATTATAAATTAAAGGTTAGCAAGTAATTTATCTCTCTTAGCCAGGGGCAGACCTACATTGAAGCTTTCGGGGTGCTCAAGCATCCATTAATTTCGTATCGACTTATATATATTTATATAGAAATTTGAATGAATGGTATAAAATTAAATAGTGAGCTTCCAAGCAACAAGTAGTTGATTGGTGCAGTGGTTATTTATAGCTACTCAAAGTTGTATACAGCACCTGCTGTGTCCAGAACACCCACAACCTTAAAGTCTTCAATCCACACTACTCTTAGCCACCGTAAGGATTTTAGAAGTATTGGAATAAATTTTATGCAATTATTGGTACACCGATCCAAGAATATATTGTAGAAACCACTTCTATTTTTGTTTAATTTGAATAAATGTAATGGTGATTTGAATTATTTCCTATAAATCTTAGCTATGACTATAGTTTTCTTTTGAAATAGGTTGTGTCTTATTTCAAAATAGCAATTAATCAATTAACACTAATTTATTATTTTAATTTCTCTTAATAAATTAATTTTGTTTAAACAATTCTTAGCGAGGCTTTAATGTTGATTCAACTCATGGCCATGGCGCAAAATAGCAGCTGCCGTAAGAGGCCTAATATACTTATCACCGGAACTTCAGGCATAGGAAGACGACTACGGCGGCTACCCTAGTGGTGGTGATCGAGCTCCGCCACATCAACGTCGGCGATTTCGCTAATGAGGAAAACTTGATGAACGGATGGGATGACACCTTCGATTCCTACTATATCAACGAAGACCTAGTAAATCTTTATAGATTTCTTAATTTAATTTTTTTTACCAATTACCCTATTTTTGTTCAAGTTTTGAACTTTTGTGGTCCCTAATCTAGAAGATGCTCTAAATGATTGTTAATGAAGTCATAAATTTTATGGAAAGTTAAAGAAACATTTAATATAATAGATGATTTAAGGATTAGATAGCAGAATTAATTTGATTTTTGTTTAAGTTGTGATCTTCAAAGTACAACATATTAGTATCGAAATAAAATAGAACTAAATTGAGTCAATGTATTGTATATTCATATAGATATACCCAAATAAGTTAAGGATGAAATGAGGGGGAAAAGAGTGAAATTATGGCTTTAAGTAGTCTATGTGGAGGTGGGTTTTTGTTTTTTGGCATGCACATTTGGAGGCCATATGGCATTTTAGCACATACATTGATGCTTTTGTTGAACAAAAGGGTAAGTGTGGTCCAATAGTTAGACGAAAAGGACATTTTTAAGCCGAAATATAATTTAAGAGTATATTTAAGCTATTTCGAATAGTTTTAAGAGTAGTTTTTCCATAGTCATTTATGTGGAGATGGGGTCTGTTTGGCGTGCACATGTGCCATTTAACACACACATGGATACTTTCGTTAACTAGAAGGGTAGATGTGACCCAATAGTTTGACGGAAATGGTATTTTTTTGCCGAAATATAGTTTAAGGGTATATTTAAGCTATTTCGAATAGTTTTAGAGTAGTTTTGACCCTTTTCCATAAATAATAAGTACATAAATTTTTTTTTGATAAAAAATTGAAACTCTCCCTCAACACCCTCACCCCCACCCCCTCTAAATTGGAGTTCTAATACATACGTCTTATTTTTTCAAATCATATCCATTTTTCCAAAAATAAAATTAAAAAAATGTAAGTCGTTGGGCTCTAAGCAATTTAATTTCCTATTTTTTATTTTCTCATATGCAGTTGGTGTAGGAGGAGAAAAGGATAAATGAAGAAGCAGATTGCAATTAGATGAGAAATTAACCTTCATCAATCAGCTAAAAGTTCAATAAATTAAACTATTGATCAACAAAATGCCATAGATATTAGATTACAAACTTGATTATTATTATCCTACTCATCATAATCGGCGTGTAATGTTTACATCCCTACTTCATTCAAATAAGGAGAAACGTCACGGTAACTCAAAAAATAACCAATTAATTCAACTTTAGAAGAACTTTAAGAATAAACAAATTTTAAAGGAGTCGCTACCTAATTTTAGGAAATAAGAAACCAATTAAATGATCTACAAAACCAAGAGATTCTAGGTAAAGAGTTCAAGTTATTCTGAAGGGAAGGCATCCTTCGAAATCCACAGTTGTGAGTCTCGACTGAATTCATTTTTTTTTCCAAATTGAGGAAGAGATAACATAACATACAAGTAAAACAAACATGCAATATGATAATCAACCTAAGTTTGTCTAACGTTAACAATATACACAATAATAAATAAAAAATATAATTCGAACTCCATCTTAATAGCTTCAATGGGAAGCAACTCCGAGTACCTATAAAGATACTTAGTAAAAGTGTTAGTGGTAAATAAATACGAATGAAAATAAATGAAATAAATAATAAGTTAAAATAAAAATCCATCTTATATACATGGGAGGCCTTGAAAATCGATGGTAATTTTTTCATCGGCCAGTTTTAACATAAAATATATATATATATATATATATATATATATAAACTTATACTAAATTTTCGTCTTTAACAATGATAAGGCCTCGAAAATCAACGGAGAGATTTTTGCATTGGCCATTTTATATTCAAATAAATGTTATAGCATAATAAGGCTAGCAAATATAATAAAAGTATCAAAAACAATATGAAATGATCACAAAAATTGTTAAATAAAAACTAATCAAATTATTAAAAATGGCAAGCACTAACAGAGAAACAATTGATAAATAATCATTCAAAAATTCAACAATTAGAACTTGAAAACATAAAGCAACAATGATAAAGTGACGAACAAACAATAACTGAACATATAACAAATTTAAGAGTTGCAAAAATAAAAACACATTCATTAAAAAATTACAATAAGCATTAAAAAACTAACCCAAAATAATAATACAAAAGGACCAACATTTAGTAAGTAAGACAAAACCAAAAAATGTATAGAGATTAGGGAGCATTCACTAGAAAAAATATTAATATCAGTTCATTCTAACAAAATAAAAAAAATATACAACAGAATAATGATTTAACACAAAATCAACTGATAAAGAAATAAAATAACAAGATAAAATATCCGTAAGAACAATATAAACAGTTAATCATCTTAGAGAGAAAAAAAAAGAAAAAACCCAAAATATGATGAAGTGAGAAAGAGAGAAGGTTTCACCGAAAAATAATTAGTCGTTGGTGTTGTTGTTGGATGGTTGCTAGCTTCTTGGTTTCTGGAGTGTTGGTGGTAAATCGTGGTGTTGCCGTTTCGCCAGAGATGACATCGAGCTTCTGGCTTAGATCTGCAAAAACAACAAAATAAAATCGTAAAAGGGAGAGGGAAGGGGCTGGTGTGGTTTAGCTCCGGTTCATTGGAGCTTTGAGCTCCTCACCGGAGCTGCTGCCAAATAGGGGAAAACGAAGGGGTTTTTGGGTCTGCTTATGAGGGAGAACGATGATGGTCTGAGTTTCGTTTTTGTTGAGGCGTTCTGGAGAAGGAAGGACAGAGGTGGTGTTTGGGGTAGGGGTTATCGGAGTGGTATTTTCTGTGGTTTCAGGTGAGACAGAGGGCTGCTTTCGTTTGGTTGTGTTTTGGTAGCGCGATGGTGGTTGTTCAAGGTGAGATTCGTGGTGGGTTTTGGTCGATTTCAGCAAGGAAGGAGGTGGTTTTCTGGTGGCTAGTTCAGGCTGGTTTGGTTGCTGGAAAACTGAAGGGAAGAGGCTGGGTTTGGTAGAGGACTGGTGGGGTTTGAGGTCTGGTTTGCTGGGGTTTTGGTTGGCTGTTGTTCGCTGATGGGTTTGGGGGTTTCAGGTGGTGGTTTGGCGGCTGGAAAAGAGGTGGTGGAGAGGAGAGGAATAGGTAGTTTGGGTGGCTATTTTGAGCGGGGTGGTAGCGGCAGCCCTAGGAAGAAAAATTGGGATTTTTTGCACATCTGGAATTCTTCCTCCTAATCTTAAAAAAATATTCACTACCCCCTTTATTATTTAACCTAATCAAAATTTATATATGAAATAATTTTATAATTGCTCAAATTATGGGCTTGGGATTATGATCCTAAATTATTGGTTAAATAAAATATATGTGTATATAATTATTTGATGACTTGAATACATTGTTATGACCATCATTACGGCTGCTGTTTCTTATATTATTCACCAACATCATCAGCATCAATTTTCTAAGAAGGTGATTGTTTTTATGAATATTTGTGATGGTTGTTAGCAGCGTATTGCTTATAGAATGATTTGAATATTATATGTTGTGGTGTATTTGATCACTAATTAAGAAGTAAGGAACAACGAAATGGTTTTGAGAACGAGTATTTGATTATTTTATCTCTTTGTAAATATATATCTCATATGAGGTTTTGAGATTAATCGGTCAAGAGAATATCTACCCTGTATAGGTGTCGGGTTGTTCATGGTTATAGTTAAAAAATTAAATCGAATTGCAATTCAAACCACAATGATTAAGAAAATCGATATTTGATTTGGTTTGGTTGTGTGGTTTAAATTTTGAAAACTGACACTATTTGGTTTAGTTTTGATTGTACTAAAATAAATCACAAAAATATCCAAAACAAACCGAGAAATTATATATATTAATTATATAATTATTTATTTTTTATTCATAAATAAAATATAAATATTTTATTACATTTTAAACTATGAAAACTAAATCTGTAAATAAGGATTAGAAATAATATACATTCACTCTAAGATATATCTAATATTATTCATAAATAAAATATAAATATAACTATTACAATCCTAAGTCAAGTCCATCAAAATCGATAAACACTCATTAACAGTTTGGAAAAATGATCTGCCAAGAGTCGAACCCGTCTATTGCTTAAAAGACAGAACCGTTGGACTACAAACACTTGCCTGTAGCATTTTTAGTACATCAAAAATTTCTTAACTCTTAATTTTTTTAACAACGTGATTTTTTGTTATGCATATTTAACTTTCGATTAACTTATAAGTGCACTTTTAATTCCTCAAACTATGAATCTTCACATATTTGAGTCAAGTTTTACATTTAAAAAATAAATAAATTGAAATCCCAAATTATGTTTTTTTTTTTTTTTTTTTGAGATTTTAAAATTTCAAATGATAATGTCAAATCAGAAAGCAAGCTAAATATAAGGTGACGAACTTAAACTTTCTTTTTACTCTATATTCTATCTTACAAACATTAAAAAGAAATTTTAATCAACAAATCCATACCAGTAAAAGAAGAAACTTAAAAGGCCAAGTAAATTATCCTTCTAAGTAAGACTAATTTGTTCACTTCAACAAAAAAAGAAAGAAATATATAAGAGAGGGTAGAAACATCAAGAAAGAAAACTACTACAATACATAAGAGAGTAGAAAAATCAATTCTTTGTCAGTTCACAGCGGATCCAAACACGATTTAAAAGCTCTTTCTGTTGCGTTTTATCCGTACAATTATCTTTCAATACTTTGAACGCGACATCTTCCAAAGAGTAGTAGGTATAGTCGTTACAAGTGTTGAAAGTGGGGAAGAAAACTGCATTATCCACATTTACGTTCATGCCACAAATAGCAATTGATGAGGCTTCGCTAGTGAAAAGAAGCCAATTTTTGACTTCTTTTACTAAGTTGACTATTATGTTGCTTCCAAAATCTAGTTCATAAACATGAACATCATGTTGTGGTGTTACAACCACGGAATGTAGCACATTTTGATCCTGACGTTGAACTAAAAACAAACGGCAAGCACCAGAAATAGGAGGTGAATATCGTTCAGAAAGTTGATGGATAACCCAATAAGGGGTTCCGTCTTTCAAGAAGCCAAATACACCAACATCACCGTATTGGCCAATGACACAAAATTTTTCACCAAAGTAGACCGGAGTAGAAGATGAAAGTAGGAATGGCACCTCACTGTCCCTTGTGATAGTAGTCCATTTATCATCCCCTTGTCTCATATATGAAATCCTAACTTGAAACAAGTTTAATAAAGCTATACCAAAGATTAACCAGGCAGAAGAATTAGTTGGAGAAGTTGAGAATGACATAATGTCACAGAAATAGTCGTCTGTTTTTTGTGGGAGATGAATTATTTGCTTCCCAGAAGGCGAAGGCTCAAGTAAGAAGAGAGACTTCCCCTTAGACACAAGAAGCCATCCATCTTTTGCATACCGAATTTCACAGCCTATTAAATCGTTGTTGCTCATATAACAGTTGAAATTTCTAAAGGGATTATAAAAGGTGCACAAACCATCCTTTTGGTTTAGAGATAGAAGCCACATGGAGTCTTGATCATAAGAAGCAGCTGCATGATTATCAACAACCACTTTCCAACGTAGTGGAGGAGTAACGGATCTCCATAATTTACACACCAAGCGAAAATTCATGTATGCTTCTTGAGAAAGTAGATGACGAGAAATTTCCCTTTGAAGGTCTTGAGAAAGATGGATGCAAATGTTGCTGTCTACAGGCGCAGGCTTGCTATTAATACCGGATGGACGCTTTTTCAACTTGTCGCCTCTAGTACTAGTACTAGTGTTGTGTTGAGTTTTGGCCCTTCCTGACCTAAATAAGTTATCAAAATCAAATGTTATGAACAATATAATATTCACAAACATATAACGTAGACAATGAAATTAAACAAGTATCTAAATTAATTACCTAGCGAACAGAGGAACCGAATAGCGAGGACTATAGACACGAAATTGCTTAGTGGTTGACAAGCTTTGTTCGCCAACATGGAAGGCATATAAAGTGCGGTGATCATTGCACTGTGTGAAATAGACATTGTTATTTTCTTGAGGTAGAGATGAAGAAGTTGCAGCAGAGAATTGTCCACTTAGAAAAATAATAAATCCGTCCAAATTGAATACTCTGTTGAATTGTTTAGCTTCAAAGTTGATCTCCCAAACCTCAAAGATGGAAGGTGATCCAATTTTTCGTTGAACTAGAAACAATTGGTCTTGCCACGAAACCAAGTGTCTGTTTCGATACATAGCAGAGACATCTGTTGGTGCCCTGAATGTGACAGGAGACAGATAAGTAGTTTTAGTTATTTCAGGGATCATTTGTATTATGCCTAGTTTCCCTTCCTGAAACAGAGTGCATATTTTCTCACCGTTGCAGAACGTGACTGCGTCGATCAACCTGTTATCATCATACAGTTTTACCTTTATCCACTTTTTATAATAAGGAGGACCACAAATTAGACAATACGATTCTTCGCGAAAGAATAGGGAGACGTTGCATAAGTATTGATCGTCGTAGGGAAAATATTCATGCGTTGAAGGGGAAACAACACACTTGCGCACCTCTCTTATCCAGTCATCACAGTGATAATAATAAGGGAGCATGATTTTGGTATGACATTTGATGTTATAAATAAAACATTCCAATATGTCAATGAAAAAACCCCACTCGTCCCAGCGAGCCAAGCAATATCTGCCCTCCTTGTTAACATCAATTTGTTCCTTGGAAGTAATTGATGACAAATATTTTTTGTTCTTCTCTTGAGCCTTCTCTTGAGCCCTGACTGATGAATAGAAGAAGTTCGTCTCCATGATGATCTTTTTGACTTGTTTTATTCAGACTTTGACCCAATTCATACATATATCCCTCTCTTTATATAATGACTCAATTCATAAACAAGTTGTTTCCTAGCACAACTAGGTTTAGGGAAAACGAAAAAAAATAAAGCACTTTTTGACTTTTATTAGGATTCCTATTACATATTTACTTTGCCAAAATAACTACTATAACTTTTTCTTTTCCAAAAATTAAGGCAGTTTTAGTGAATTTTTTAATTTTCCAAAAAAGGGCTTTTTTTTTTGTTTGCCAAAATAATACTCCTTCGATACGGCAGTACTTGTTTTGCTAAATATAAGCTACTTCTTAGTTTTGTTAGGATTCTTATTACGTTTAATTGATTTATAATTTTTAAATTGATAAATAATAATTTGAGAAATATAGTAATTTTAAAAATTAAAATAAAATAAAAAAATATACAATACAATTTTTCGATAACAAATGAGATAAAGTATCCCAATAAAAAAGCAAAGAGGCTAATTTGTGTTGCCTATAACAAAGTAATACTAAAATTTATTCTATCTATTTATTAGTTCTAAATACGGAAAGAAAGTGTCAATAAATAAAAATTAATGCATAATGATTGCATCTGCCGGGAGTCGAATCTGGGTCTATTGCTTGGAAGGCAATTATCCTAACCGTTGGACAACAAACACTTGCTTGCTATTCCTCCATAAGACACATATTTTGTCCGTACTATCTTACCCTCACTACGCCTCCAACCTATTCGTTTCATTCCAATATATGTGGTGAAGTTTAATCAGGTAAAGTGTATTATTTATAACTATAAATATAAAAATGAGTCATAGCTTTTTTAAACAAACTAAAATAGAAAAAAAAAAAAAAAGAGGTCACATTAAATAGAGAACAAATTGAGTAGTGATGTGAATGGATTCATGCCTCCATTCAACAAGTTAATAAAAGGTTACAATTGATGCTTCTTCATTGCCATAAGCATTTTTAGTCCATCAAAAATTTATATATTCTATTTTTTTGTAGTTGTGATTTTTGGGTATCCTTATTTGACTTCTGATTAATTTAATTTGTAAGCGCACTTTTAATTCTTTGAACAATGAATCTTCACAAATTTAACGAATCTATATAATAATATAAAGCTGGATATAGAAAAGGTGATGTGGCATCTTTCTATGGCCAACATTTGGATTTATCTTTTTTCTCATTTTTTTGACATTTTTTTTAATTTTTAATTGCATTTTTATTTCATTTCTGCTACTAATTAAATGACTACTAATAAAAAGGGTAAATCACATAAATATGCTATATTATAAAAATATTTACCATCTATGTCAATATAATTTTTCTAACTAAATATAACATTTTTTATTGTACAGTAGTCTTCACCTCTTTCTCAGCCCTTTTCTTCTTATTCTTTTTACTCTTCTCCTTCTTCGTCTCTTTCTCTGACATTATTTTATTTTATTTTTTATTTTTTTATTCTTCTTCTTCTTCTTTGAACTTTTCAATTAAATAACTATCCTCAAATCAGTTTTTGCCCATATTTCACTATTTTTACCCAAAAACAAGATGAAAAGAGGAATAGAAAGACCGAAAATTTGTACAAAATCACGTTTTTAAGCGAAAATTTCAAATCTCTAAAATTACAGAAGCAAGAGTTCACCATTGATGGCCATTATAAAGCTTCAAATTTTGAAATTCATTATTTGAATTTTACGAATTTTTGATTAGTTTGGATAGGCAGTTCCTGCAAATAATTGAAAATGTCGTTTGGAGTTTATATCTCAATTTTAAGAGGGTTTGGTTAAGTTTATAATTGATTTTAGGAGAAATATTATATTGAAACTTGAAAAAGGTGAAGTTTATGGAACTATATCGCAGTTGTATTAAAGTTGTATTAGATATGTTTCATAATTGTATTAAAATTGTATTAAAATCATGAATAATACATTTATAATAGATATTAAAAACTTCACTCCTTTTTTAGTGATATCAACCAAAATAATTTAAGTAACAAACTTGTAATACAATTATAACACAGACACAATACATATTGCAAACATCACTCATGTTCTTAGAGATACAAACCAAAATAATTTATAAGACACATATAGTACATATTTTATTCATGAACAATACAAGTTTAATTCAGTCTATAGATTATTGTCTTGTCTTTCGTTAGTTACGTTTTTCATTGTTAATTTTCTCTTCTAATTCAACTTTAATATTGTGTAATACACTTTTAACGCAAATTTAATTCATTTTGTAGTTTATTATTTGTTACTATTAGATTACTTGTTTAATTCATTATTGATATAAGTTTAATTCACTATGTAGATCATTGTATGGTGTTTCATTAGTTCCATTTTTTATCCATGCATAATTCTCTCTTCTAATTCAACTTTAATATTTGTGTAATGCTTAATACAAGTTAGTTCATTTTGTAGTTTATTGGTTGATTTGTTATGATTGAATTACTTGTTTAATTCATTATTGATACAAGTTTTATTCTGTTAACAAATCACATAATGCTCTTTCGTTTGCTACATTTTGCATTCATGTTTAATTCACTTCTAATTCAACTTTAATATGTGTGTAATACATTTTTAATTCAAGTTTAATTCATTTGGCAGTTTATTATGTCTCTTCATTTGTTACGATTAGATTATTTGTCTTATTAATTATTGATACAAGTTTTATGCAGTCTACGAATCATTGACTGCTCTTTCGTTTGCGAGTAGTTTGGATAGGTTGTTCCTACAAATAATTGGAAATATCGTTTGGATTTTCTATCTCAATTTTAAGAGGGTTTGGTTAAGTTTAGAATTGATTTTAGGAAAAATATTAGATTGAAGCTCGAAAAGGATGAAGTTTACAAAACTATATCGCGTTTGTATTAAAGTTGTATTAGATATGTTTTATAATTGTATTAAAATTGTATTAAAATCATGAACAATACATCCTACATTTATAATACATATTGCAAACTTCACCCCCTTTTTAATGATATCAGCTAAAATAATTTAGGTAACACACTTATAATACAATTATAATACATGCACAATACATTTTTAATACATATTGCAAACATTACTCACGTCTTAGTGATACAAACCAAAAGTAATTTATAAGACACATATAATACATGTTTTATTCATGAATAATACATTTATAATATGTATTGCACACTTCACTCCTTTCTTACGGATACCAACAAGAATAATTTAGGTACCACACTAATAATACATTTATAAGACATGCACAATACATTTTTAATACATATTGCAACCATCGCTCATTTTCTTAGTGATAAAAGCAAAAATAATTTATAAGATACATATAACATAAGTTTTATTCATGAATAATATGAGTTTAATTCAGTTTATAGATAGTTGTCTCGTCTTTCGTTAGTTACGTGTTTCATTCATTTTTAATTCGCTCTTCTAATTCAACTTTAATATTGTGTAATACAATTTTAAAGCAATTTAATTTATTTTGCAATTTTTTGATTTATTTGATATTATTGGATTGCTTGTTTAATTCATTATTGATACAAATTTAATTTATTCTATAGATCATTGTCTAGTCTTTCATTAGTTACATTTTTTATTCATGATTAATTCTCTCTTCCAATGCAACTTTAATATTTGTGCAATACACTTTTAAATACAATTTTAATTCATTTTGCAATTTATTGATTGATTTGTTACGATTGAATTGCTTGTTAAATTCATTATTGATACAAATTCATTCAGTTTACAGATCATAGAATGTTCTTTCGTTTACTACATTTTGCATTCATGTTTAATTCTCTTCTAATTCAACTTTAATATGTGTGTAATACATTTTTAATTCAAGTTTAATTCATTTTGCAATTTATTATGTCACTTCATTTGTTACGATTAGATTATTTGTTAAATTAATTAATTATGATACAAATTTTATTAATTTTACGAATCATTGATTACTCTACGAAAGAAAGTAGAGAGAGAAAGAAAGGGAAAAAAAGCAACAGTCAGAGAGAGAAAAAACAACCAAAAAAAAAGCAAGAAAGAGAAAAACAATAAAAAGAAAGCAAGAAAGAAACAGTAACAAAAAGAAAACAAGGGAGAAAGAACGACATAAAGAAAAAAAGAGAGAAAGAGCGGGAATGAGAGATAAAAATTAAAAAACTGAGAGAGAAAAAAGAGAAAGAGGCGAGAGAGAGAAAAATCTATTGTTATATATTGCTATAAATGGTAATAATTAAAAAGTATATTTAAAATAAGTAATTATTTTTTTAAAAGAGATCTACTCAAGTAATTAATCCTAATAAAAACTTCATAAAACTCAATTAAACATACGATTACAGTAAAGGCCCAATTGAATCTGATTGCAGCCCACGTTGTGTCATTCCTTCACTAACCTTGAAGGATTTATGAAAATAAATAGATAACAATAAAGATGAGATCATGGGAATAAAATAAAATATAGTAAAAATTATACAAAGCACATAGTATAATAAACAAATTACTTCCTATCCCTACTCTTTCATAAATTACAAACTTTCCCTTATTTTAGTGTCTTGCGGATACTTTATTATGCGGGCGGATTCATTAATTCAAAAGCTGTAATTAACAGTTTAGTGTGTTCATTAAGGGATTAAAAACAAAACTTATGATTGACTTCCACAAATCACGGATTCGTTTTAACATGTTATAACATGCCCTATTTGAAAGCAAAATCACTTGAGGGGATCTAAAAGGGCTTCCAATGATCTGGTGTACCTTTCATTAAGACTTTTCTCTCTTTCTTGTTTTGATTTCCTTGAAATCACATTTACCATCTTTAGAATATCAAAAACTTATTTCTTTTATCTTAAAAATAATTTTTTTTACAGTTATACAAATAATTAAAAAGTATTCTTTTTTTTTTTTTTTTTTTTTTAGTGACAGATTAAATAGTGAAACAAAAATTAGGACGGAGAGTGTTACAATTTAATAGTTAAAACAAATGAATGTTCAAAGAATCACGTCAATAGTGACTTGAGGCGGCTCTTAGCATTTAAACGAATAGTTGCATAATGTGACATGTTAATCTTTGTCTTTAATTCACAAACCTACGTAGTCTCATACTAATTTTTTTTAAAAAAAATAGAGTAACCATTTAACTCTTTAATTTCTTGACATAAAATTGCAGACTATTCAAATTTTCTCCCCTATTTAAACCCAACCAAACTATTCCATAATTCTCACCAAAACACAAAATGGGATATTCCAGTATTGGTTTAGTTGTTTGTTTCATTACCTTTGCTATATTTCACTTCAAATCCAAAGCTCAAAATACTCCCCAAGATTATCTTAACGCTCACAATGAAGCTCGTAGACAAGTTGGTGTTGGTCCAATGACATGGGACAATGGGCTAGCGACCTTTGCCCAAAATTATGCTAATCAAAGAGCAGATGCGAGGATCGTGATTGAGTGGTCACTACGGCGAAAACCTAGCCTCTGCATTTCCTCACCAACGAAATGGTGCTGCATGTGATGGGTAAATGAGAGGCAATGGTACAATTATAATTCAAATACTTGTCAAGCTGGTAGAGTATGTGGACATTATACTCAGGTGGTATGGCGTAACTCGGTACATGTTGGTTGTGCTAGGGTCAGGTGCAACAACGGGTGGTATTTTATAACTTGCAATTATGATCCACGTGGTAATATGAGCGGTCAACGTCCATTCCTTGTTGAAGAGCAACCAGACTTTGATTCCAATTTGGAACTTCCAACTAATGTCTCAATAAATTAAGCTTCATGTTTTAATCAAGGAAAATAAATCTAGTAGTACTATGATATGCATGCTGGAGTTTATATGAAATAAATATATATGGATCATTTAATTAGTTGCCTCTGTTGAATTTATTTATTCGCCCGTCCCATATTATTTGACACAATTCCCTTTCGAACGTCTCTTAAAAAAAATCAACCGATAACAAGTATCTTAACTAATTTACGTTTATCTCTCTTCAATGAGCATACACCCTATTTAAGAGAATAAGACTAAGCTAATTTTATTGATATTAGTAGCATTTAATAGAATAATTGTTGGGTTATGAAGGGTGATTAGGGCGTTATGCGGAAGCTTACAATTTGCAAATCATATAGTTGATAAATCAAATAACAAAAACTTATACTACAAATCAAAATATTATTATATCAAAACTAATATAAAAAAAAAATACTGAAACTTTAGAGAGAATAAATCTCCCCATAAACAAGACTCTTAAACGACTACATTGTGGATGTTATTGTTGTCGTGTTAAAAGAAACAAACCTATATTTATAGAGTCCTAAAACCTTTTCTTACTAGAAAAGGACTAGTTACTCTAAAAGTTTTTCCTAAAAGGAAAGAATAAACCAAATATGAAAGAATATTATATTTTCCTTTCAGGAAAAGTAAAAACATTTATGTTAATGTTTTGTCTTTTCTTTAAGGAAAAAATAAATCTTAAATAATGATAAGAAAATCAAGGCAAAACCCTAACAAATCTCCCCTTTTGGCTGGATTTTCTTGACAAAGCTTGATCTGTCTTCTTCATTGCGTAATAATCTTGTTCTCCACAAAATCTTCATCACTGTTGCTTGCCATGATTAAAAATAAAGTTTAAAATATATGGATTAAAAATGGGTTAAAAATATTTTGTATTTATTCTTAAAAATTGCAGCAACAGGAATGTTGAAAATATGCATGGATGAAACTTCTTCTCCATATGTAGCTTGACAAAAAATCTTCATTATCATCAAATTGATTACAAATTTATTTGAAACCATCTTGAGTCTGTCTTCAACCTCGTTGAACCATAGGACCACCGGATCTGTGAACCATACGCTCTGATACCACTTGTTGGGTTATGAAGGGTGATTAGGCCGTCATGCGGAAGCTTACAATTTGCAAATCATATAGTTGATAAATCAGATAACAAAAACTTATACTACAAATCAAAATATTATTATATCAAAACTAATATAAAGAAAAACACTGAAACTTTAGAGAGAATAAATCTCCCCATAAACAAGACTCTTAAACGACTACATTGTGGATGTTATTGTTGTCATGTTAAAAGAAACAAACCTATATTTATAGAGTCCTAAAACCTTTTCTTACTAGAAAAGGACTAGTTACTCTAAAAGTTTTTCCTAAAAGGAAAGAATAAACCAAATATGAAAGAATATTATATTTTCCTTTCAGGAAAAGTAAAAACATTTATGTTAATGTTTTGTCTTTTCTTTAAGGAAAAAATAAATCTTAAATAATGATAAGAAAATCAGGGCAAAACCCTAACAATAATCACTTGTTTGATATATCATTAAATACATAATTTCTATGATACGTATCATTATTGGTTAACTTCTTAATATAAGGGGCAAAATGGGATAAATTACAGCAATTCAATTTTAATTTTATTTTATAAAACTATAAGTACTCCCCTCAATTCATTTTACTTATCATGCTTGTCTTTTGGATGCTCCTTTTAAAAAATATTAACTCCCTACACTTCATTTTACTGATCATGTTTTTCATTTGAATGCGCCTCTTAAAAAAAATTAACCAAAAAGCCAAATTGACTTATATCAATTATCTTTATTTAATATTCTTGATCTCGATTTAATAGTTAATACTATTACTCTCACCACATAAATCTCTCTTCTTATTTATTAAATAAAGGTAAAAGAAACTAATAATCAATTAAATTTTGAATTTCTAAAATGACGAGAATTATTTTGGACCAATTATGTTTAGTAATCGCAACAATACATAAAAAAGAATCATTTACATGTACATACTATATTAAAAGTGTTGCAAAAATGTGTAAGAAAACTTACAAGGCACAAGGGGCAAGTAGCCTTGTTAGTTTTTTTTTTTTTTTTAATTTTTTTTTCAAAACTTTTAAATTTTATTTTTATATGTATAGTTTTTAATTAATTTTTTTAAAATTTTGTTTGTTTGTTATTTTAATATAGTATTTTTTTTAACTATTTTTTTATCACTTTATCTAATAATTTTTTACTACTAATTGATGTATTTTTTTTTACTACTAAAGTACTAATTGAAGTATTATCGTTTTTATTTTTTACACTTTCATGTGAAGAAGAACACAACTGACATTAAATAAAACCAATGAAGAAATTAACAACAACTCAAGAAAACAAAATCAATTTTTTTTTTAAAAAAAAATAGTCTGCAAAGTGCAGACAGCCTTGCGCCTTGTAAGACTCAAGGTGGTTGAGCCTTACAAGGCTAAAAGTTGTTGCGCCTTGTAAGGCTCATGGATTTCTGCGCCTTGCGGTGGAAATCCTGATTTAAGAGCTATTAAAATTGTTGCCCTTTTGGTTTGATAAATAATTTAGTTGCCCTTTTAGAATTTTCAAAAAAAAATTGTTGCCCTTTTGATTCTGGACTCCAAATAATCTTATATTCATAATATATTTAATTTAAAAGATCAAACATTTATTTCTAGAAATATTTTTAATCCTTAGTTTAAAAGTCAACTCTATATACAAAACATTTCAGATTAGCAGAATCTGAGAAGGGCCACAAAATTAAAGTCAAGTTCATATATAGAAATTAAAATAACTCCTTGTTGGTTCGCTATCTTTTTTCTATTTTCATGTTTCAACTATAACATACATCTTTTCCAAGTTAGATATATCTTTCAATTTATTTGTTTTATTTTTTTAAAAAAAATATTTTAAAGTATATTGTATTTGTTCTTTTTTCATAATTTGACTCTCAAAAGTATTTTTTTAAAAAAAACTATCCAGACACAATTTATTTATTAAAATAATTTTCAAATGAATTAGCCAAACACAAATTATTATTTTTTCTTCAAATCCACTGTTCTGGTTATTTAAAAAAATAGCTTTTAAAAATAAATAGTTTTTAGCACTATGTCAATAGGCTCTAAGACAAGAAGATCAAATGACATTTTGATACATTTTATAATATCTTTAATTTAGGACTAACAAATTCAATAATTCGTCTTTTTTACTTTTTAAATATTTCATCACATTAAAATCAGACAAATAAATTGAAATGCACAAATAACTAACGTGTATGACTTTTGTGAAAATTATTTTTTTTACTGATAAAACAGAAAAGTATACTAATTTAATATTGTTGTTGAAACAATTAACCAAATGAATACCTCTTATCACTTAAAAACAAATAGTTGCATGATATGACATGTCATTCTTTTACTTTCACAACCTAAATCTTATATCCCCTATATTTTAGTTTTTGATATTTATATTGGTGTTTGATTAAATTAAATACAAATTAAAAGTTTTATTTTAGGATTAATAATACTAGCTTCCTAATAAATTTGATTTCGGACTCAATAAAATTATAACTCAAGACTTTAGTTAAAGATGAAGAATTACTTAACACTCATTTATGACTCTTTAAGCTTCACCCAATAAATATCATATGCTTTTAAAATAATCCAATAGAGTCTACTAACAAGTTACTTTTCAATTCTTTAATTAATTTTATACCATAAATTGCAGACTATTCAACTCTTGTTCCCTATTTAAACCAACCCAAACTATTCCTTAATTCTCACCAAAACACAAAAATGGGATACTCCAATATTGCCTTATTAATTGTTTGTTTCACTACCTTCGCTATATTTCCCTCTATATCCCTAGCTTAAAATTCTCCCCAAGATTATCTTAACGCTCACAATGTAGCTCGTAGACAAGTTGGTGTTGGCCCTATGACATGGGACAACAGGGTAGCTGCCTATGCCCGAAATTATGCAAATCAAAGAATGGGGGACTGCAGGATGCAGCATTCAAGTGGGCCCTACGGCGAAAACCTAGCCGCGGCTTTCCCCGCGCTCAACGCGGGTGGTGCCGTGAAGATGTGGGTCGATGAGAAGCAATGGTACCATTATAAATCAAATACTTGTCAAGCTGGTAAAGTATGTGGACACTAGACTCAAGTGGTCTGGCGTAACTCGGTACATCTTGGTTGTGCTAGGGTTAGATGCAACAATGGGTGGTATTTTATAACTTGCAATTATGATCCACCAGGTAATTGGAACGGTCAACGTCCTTACGGTGATCATGAATAACAACCAGACTTTGGTTCCAAATAAATTAAGCTTCATGTATTAATTAAGGAAAATAAATCCAGTAGTACTATGCTATGCATGCAGTTACTGGAGTTTAAATGAAAATATGGATCTAAATTGATATCCATATGGATCGTTTAAATATTTGCTTCTTACTATTAATTTTATTGTTAATATTTTTTTCAGAATGTTGTTATATGGAGTGTACCGTGTACGTGTGTTTGATTGAATAAATAAAATGTGTATATAGTTGATGAGTAAACTGTGTTATAAAACTATAAATATAGACTGACAAAAAGTTAATTTGAACTTTTCAAATATAATAATTAGTTGTCACATAGTTCCCTTTTGAACGTTTCTCAAAAAATAAACCAATAATAAAACTTAGTTACCTCTATCACTCTTCAATGAGTATACACCCTATTTTAAAAAAATAAGACTAAAGCTAATTTTATTGATATTTAAACAATAACCACTTGTCTGATATATCTTCAAATTTATAGTTTCTATAATAGGTATAATATTGATTACTTTCAAGAACACGTAATGTAAGGGGTAAAATCAGAGAAAATTAAGTAATTTTATCTTAATTTTATAAAATGATAAGTACTCCATCTATGTATTTCTTTTGCACGCTCTGAAGAAACATTTATTAAAAAGCTAAATTGACTATGTAGATTAATCTTATTTGTTTCTTGATCCGATCAATTTGATGCCACTCTTTTTTACCATATTTAATAAGGAAGGGTAAAAATTAAAACTGACAACTAGTTATATATTAAATTATTAAAATTACAATTATTTTGGACCAATTATTTTTACTAATCACGGCAACTAAAATGGATAGAATTAAGAAAGTATTTTAAGACAAATATTTTTAAAATGTAACATGTAAAATACTCATCACTATACAACAATGTGTGCCATGTGTAGACAGAGGCGGAATCAAGATTAAAAGTTTAGGGATTTTAAATTTTCTTCTTATTTATTTTTCAAAAAAAGAGAAACATTTGGTGATAGTGAGGTTCAAACCTACAAGTCTAGCATGAAAAGCATTTCCACGGTTCAGTAGCTTATATATATATTTTTAATTTTTGTAAACAAAATTCTGATATAAATCATGATCTACAAAAAAAGTTACTGAATTCGTCCGAACCCCTACTTAACTCCGCCCCAATAAACTAGTTGATGAAATAGTGATGTAGTTCAAAATTCAAACAAAGAAATATATTAAAAGGCCTAGTATTTATTATAGGGAAAATTGTATGAAATAACAAACTGTTAATTCAATTTAAATGCTATAGCCATAGTTTATTTTAATTGTCATTTGCAGCAAACATCCCCTTTTTTTTGCCATCTGATTCGGTATATATATAATAAGTCATTTTATACATTTCGATATAAAATGTATAAAATGCATTTGTGTTTGTATAAAGCGAGAGAATACAAATACAAATACATATATTTTCGTCCTATACACTTATAATTATACAAATACAAATCTTATTAGACAAATTACAACGTATAAATGAATTTATACAAAACCGAACTATTTGTATAAAATTGGATGTTTCTAGCAAATTATACAAATTAAAAGCTTCATAACAAACATAAAATTTGCTATGAAGCGCAATTATGCAAACTATAGCTATAACATACAAATATGATTTTTATGTTTGTTATATGTGAAAGTTGCTCTTTATTATAAAGGAGGTTCAACGATGATAAGTTATATACCATAGACATATTTATTCCTTTTACATATATATACAATATAATTTCTCAACAAAAAGTCCTCCTCCTTTCATCTCTACCATTTGTACTTTTATAATGATATAATAAGAAATTATTGTGTTATAATCCAATTTTTCCGTAACAAGATTATTATCGACATCACGGAAGTATATGTCTATTTGTTTGACATTGTAATTAATGTTATGGGATAATATGAAAAAAAGAGACAAAGTAAATTATTAATCAATTTGCCAGTGGATAACACATTACACACTTATAAGTTATAACTATAATATAAAATTAGGCATGGATGGTTGTACTTGTAATTAATCAAGTATTGGCCAATTTAGATTTATTTGTCTAAAGAGCTAAACCTAAGCAATACGTGATTACTTCTTTTGGTAAAGGGGCTATGATACCCAAATAATTAATTATCTCAGTATTAATTAATTAGTCAACTATAAGTTATAACTTTGTTTATAACAAGTATGAATGATAATCATCTGCAAAATGGTAATTGACATGTAAAATTACATTAATATTGTAATCCTTGTGTTTCATTTTACTCTATTCATGTTGACTTGACACAACTTTTTAAAAAAAAATTATCACGGATATATTTCAACTTGTAATATGCAGCTATGATATATTAGTAAATGTCTTTATTAATTATTTTAACTAAGAACAAGTTTTCAATTTGCTCATTTGAGATTTATATGCCTAAGCGTTCATATATATTGACAGGACATAACATTACTGTTGCTTTTAAGGAGTTATTTTCCAAAAAAAAAAAAATGTAGCATAATTTTGTACGTCATATAATTTTGGGATATGCAATTATATATGTAATTTATATACTCAATGGGTATATAATTGTATCAACAGTTGAATTGCATTGTTATACTTCATACTATTAAGGTAATACAGCATATATTACTGCCAGATATTTTTTAATAAATATTTTTCCAAAAATAAGTATGAATTATAATACTTTTTTTTTCCAAATAAATATTTTGGAATTATTATTTTTGACCACATGAACATTTCTATTAATTGTTTTCACTAGAAATTAATTGGTTTGATCAATAGGAGAACGATTATGGATTGATAGGATCTAGAATGGAAAATATGAAAAAATTTAAGAAATATTATAAATTATATCACAATAAATATTTTTATGTATGTAATATATTAAAAAATTATATTCATGACTTTCACGTTATACTTTGATTCCATTTTATACGTATATTAAGTAATATATGGAGTAACTTCCAATATAAGAGTAAAATTAAGATCGATGAGTAGGTGAAATATTAAGTTCCAACTACTTCCGACGAAAAAATACGCACGAGAGGAAATCGATGACATCAATCCATAGAAGATGGTAAGAAATAGTATTTTTTTTATATCAACCTAAAACGAATATCAACAAATTATTTTAAAAATATATTTTTTCCTAAATAAAAAAAAGTTAACAGTTCCACAAATAATAAGTGTTGTAAAAAAAAATTTCTATTTAAATTTTGTGACGGATCAAATAGTGCAACAAAAACTGAGACAAAGACCGTGACAAATTAATACTTATAGTTAAAACAAATGAATGTTCAAATAGAGCAACACATTTAACTCTTTGATAGCTTTGACATAAAATTGCAGACTATTCAAATTTTATCCCCTATTTAAACCCATCCAAACTATTCCATAATTACCAACACACAAAATGGAATATTCCAATATTGCCTTAGTTGTTTGTTTTATTACCTTTGATATGTTTCCTTTCATATCCGAAGCTCAAAATACTCTCCAAGATTATCTAAACGCTCACAATGAAGCTCGTAGACAAGTTGGTGTTGGGCCTATGACATGGGACAATAGGCTAGCGGTCTTTGCCCAAAATTATGCTAATCAAAGAGCTGGAGACTGCAGGATGCAACATTCAGGTGGTCCTTACGGGGAAAACCTTGCCTCCGCATTTCCGCAGCTCAATGCAGCTGGTGCCGTGCAGCAGTGGGTCAATGAGAGGCAATGGTACAATTATAATTCGAATACTTGTCAAGCTGGTAGAGTATGTGGACATTATACTCAAGTGGTATGGCGTAACTCGGTACGTGTTGGTTGTGCTAGGGTCAGGTGCAACAATGGGTGGTATTTTATAACTTGCAATTATGATCCATGTGGTAATATGAGCGGTCAACGTCCATTCCTTGTTGAAGAGCAACCACACTTTGATTCCAACTTGGAACTTCCAACTGATGTCTAAATAAATTAAGCTTCATGTTTTAAATAAGGAAAATTAAATAAATCCCGTTAGTATTATGCTATGCATGCAATAACTGGAGTTATATGAAAATAAATATATATGGACCGTTTAAATAATTGCTTCTTGGTTTAATTTAATTTATTTATTCGCTGTCTCATATTATTTGTCATATAATCCCCTTTGAAACGTCTCTAAAAAATTCAATCGATAACAAGTATTTTTAACAATTAACCATATAAACATGATAATTGTTTTCATTCTAAATTCTTGTTGCTATGTTTTTCCTCACAAATAATTCTTTTTCCCCAACAAGCTGGTCACACATAATTTAGGGAATTAACTAACTCCTTAAACATGATAATTGTTTTCATTCTAAATTTTTGTTGCCATACAAATAATTATTTTTTTCTCAACAAGCTAAGATCTGATATTGTAGTATAGCACGCGAGAGAGATAAAAAACTTTATTTTTGTTTCCTTTGAGAAAAGTAATACAAGCTGATTTTTGTAACGATTAAATTTAGTTCTTGAAAAATAATAATCTATAATCAACACAAGAAAAATAGTGACGAGTATTAATATTTGTTTCAATAACTTGTGTGAGTTACAATCTTTAGAAATACTATAGATACATACCTAAGATGCGACCATCGATCAACTCGAGGGCTTTGTTGTGACTAGACTTACATAATACTTTAAATTATCTACGTATCTCGATTGTTGAAGAGGATCAAGCTAAGTCCTGGCATAACTTTAAGAAGATGAAGTTCTTTTGTGTTGTTTATTAATTAGGTGCAACTTATTTATATTATAAAATAAAACTCTTCTTCTTAATCGTTATAATTTTGATATTGAGAATACGTACAGATATGCCATGAAATTGAGCATGTGATTCTTTTCCTGTACACAAAAATAGAATAGGCAATAATTGATTATTTCATAAAAAATCAAGTAATTTTGAGAAGCCAATTATATCAAGCAATAAGTATTACACTCAGAAAATTTATAGAAGATACGTAAAACTTTTGTAATATTACAGTAATAGAAGGTCTTATGATATGCTAATTGTTTTTAATTTAGGAAGTTCTTAATAACTTTAGTATATTTTGTTAGTTTTAATATTCAAATTTGTAAGCTTAATAAGATCATTAATTATGATAGCGCGAAACATAGGTTAATTACCTGTATATTTATATATAATAAGAGAAAAGATATAAATAAGTCACAATTGAAGTTGTCCTGGGTTTTTTAAAAAGACACATTAACCTTGCGGGCGTCTTATTACCCTGTAAAAATATAGAATATCATTGTAAATGGCTCATTTTGACCCATTTTCTAACCTGGTTTGTGAACATGCACAACACGCTCACGAAAATTTGTTTTTGCTGATAAAAAACAATTAAAAAGTATCACATTTCGCTTGTTTTCAACACCAAGAAAGAGAAACAACAAGAGGAAAAAGTTTCATAGAAAAAGATAATTATATACTGAAATTAAGAAGATCTAATTAGCTGAAAGAATAAGTGTCACGCCCCGAGCCTACACCCTGGACGTGGCCGGCACTAGAGAACCATTGTTGGTCCTAAGCGAACTCTTGGCCTAGCTTACTTACTCAGTGGAAGACTTTACTCAAGATAAATACTTCAAAGACAAGTAAATTGAATTGCTCAAAATATAACTTAGAATGTATTATAATTAACATTCACTGTCAAAGTGGCAACTCAAGTCTCAACTTAACTGAAAAGGAAAAGTAAAAACTCATGAACTAACATCACTAACTCTGTCTATGAAGCCTCTAAACAACTGAGATGGACGTCGGGATAAGACCTACGACATCATAATGAACTAAAATACTGAAAGCAATAAAAAGGATCATCCGAAAAGCTAGGAGGCTCACCAACTGACTCTGAGTGCTCAACTGGATCAACGAGGCGCTGGATCTTTGGTTACGATTACGTATGCGCGCATCATAATAAGATGCAGCCAATCGCATCGATATTGAATGTACGAATATGCAAGTTGGAATGTTAAACATAACTTAAGCCTGAAAAGAATCTGAAAGAAACACTTACCTTGGCTTTACTTAACTCCTGAATAACTTAACTCAATATAAAGTATTAAAACACATGCAATATATAGAAAGCCTTTAAAACAGTAGAAAACAAGTTAATTCGTTAAAGAAAATGCAATAACAAACTCAACTTTACTCATATAATAAAGTAATATGGTTTTTGTTGGAGTTTCTCTAACCTACAACCACCACTATGAGTCTAAGTGGTGATACATCGTCTTGCCCACACTGTCAGAACTATCCTATACTTTGCCGTCATATAGAATGCTTAAGTAAGTGGTGCCACTAATCTATGCTAAAAGCATCGTAAGGAGTCATTTAAAAAGTATGATCCTTTACTACGTACCCATGATGGCTACATGGTTTATGGAGACGTGAGTTATCTGAACTCAAGCTCATCCCCATATCGATGCTTAATACTACTCCCAGAATATAGTACTTTAGCTCATATGTTTGTAAAAACAAAACTCTTTCTTTGGTTTGAGATAATTACTCAAAAACTTATCTTAAAAGCTCTCTTGGAAATCTCAGTTTCCTTTCTTGCTCAAATGTGAAAACATTTTAACTCTTAGGAATACTTAGTTCCCGAATAATCTTTGAAGAATGAACTTTACTCTTACTCTTTACTGAAAACTAGCTTAAAGGCTTTTTTGGAAATCTCAGTTTCCTTTCTTGTTTAAATGTGAAAACATTTACTCTTTGGGAATACATAGTCTCGATATACTCTTTTGAAGAAATGCATTTCAAACTTTACTCTTTACTCAACTCCAAACTCGAGTCTTAAAACAAAGTTAAAACATTTGTAAAAGACTTTTGGAAAACTTTATGAACTTCTCTTAACTCGACTCTTGACTTCTCTTGACTTGACTCTTAACTTCTCTTGACTTGACTTTTAACTTTCCTTGAATTGAATTATGCATTCAAGGATTGTGATTTGTGATAGGAAAGATCTCATGATGTTTATGAATGATTTTAGATAGCTAAACATGAGAAATGATCAAGAAATCACTGCTTGGAAACTAATCCGCGACACGGAGGTGTATTTAAATTTTGGTCGTGAAAATACTTTTTGAGGCAGAACGGTCCGTGACCGCTCCGTGACGCGAAGGCATTTTTCCCAAATCTGGGGAGCAGGTCCGCGACGTGGAGCCAGTGCCCAGATTTGCCCGACTAATTTTCTTCTTCGTTTTCTAACCCCAATTCACCTAAACTCGATTTTTTTTCTCAAATTATCTTTAGATTCAGATACCCAGTATGTATACACAAGAATCTAACTCAAACAACTCAAGGAAACAATATTTTAACCTCAAGGAACTCCTCAATCTCAACCTAACTCAAGAACGAATGTCAATTTCAAGAGCACTATTCAAGATTCATCAACTTTCAACCTTCTAGAACAAACTTCGTTGAAATAAACATGATTGGCGCGTGGGTGAACGAACCCAGCTCTATGAAAGACTCACATACCTTTTTAGGGATCAACCCTTGTCGAAATCCACAAGCTAAACCTTCAAGAACGACGAACTTTGCTCTTTCTCCTCGTTTCTTCTCTTGCATTCTTTCTCCAAAACCCTAGCGTAAATTTCCAATTGTCTAAACTGAACCAATTCAATTTAAACCCCAATTTAATTGCTAAAAACAAATTAATTTAATTGGTTGGTGTTTTAACAATATCAAAACTTAAAAAGGCTAAATGGTTAAAATCTTTCATAAAATATGACTTAGGTCATATTCTTTTTCCAATTTATGTGATATTATAGTTGAAAATAAATTATAAATATTTGTGTAAGCATAAATCATTTCATTTAAAATAAATAAATATTTTAAAATTAAATTAATATTAAATATAAAATATATTATTATCTTTTTATATTGATATATTGATTAAAAAAGAAAGTGGAATAACTCTCGAATATAACAGTAAAAATAAGACGGGCAGGTGAAATCTTCTGTTCAATCTACCTTTAACAAAAAAAATACTAGAAGAAATTGATGACATCTATCTATATATATATATATATATATATATATATATATATAGCAGATAATAAAATATAGTAATGATTTAATCGAGAGGAAAAAAATGTTCGTTCAAATAATAATCATTTGGTAACTGGATAAGAAACAAATTATCTATAAGGTTGATAGCTAGGAAATAAGTTATTCAATATTAATACAATGTTTGGTTGACAGTTTAAAAATTAAATTCGCATAACTAATATATTTCTAAATTATGAAGGAATCTATATATGTATTCAGTTTAGGCATGATAGAAGATGAAACAACTCATACATATTATGAAGTTAGTTCTTGGGCCTAACTGACGCCCTAAAAACGTTCAAAGAGAGGAGGATTGTCCAAGATCTATAAGGAGCCTATCGATCTCATTAACTATCAATGTGAGACTTTTGTTATTCTTTCTTTGCATAATATACCGATATAAATAATATATAAATTCACTCATAATTAAGCTCTACATTGCTAGCTAATACTTAGGGGTTGTTTGGTGTGAGGGATAAAAAAAAATGGCGATGGGATAAGAAATAGTGATGGAATAAAATTGTTGTATGTTGTTTGGTTGTCATGTTTGGGATAGTTTATCCCACCATTTATATCATAGTGATGGAATAAGTTATCCCATATACATGGTGGGATAAGTTATCCCAAAATAACTAACCCAAATATAACTAATCCTGAGATAACTTGCTCCCAACTAAACGACCCCTAAAAGGTGCTACGGAACAAACCTAATGGTTTTCATCGAGAATACCGAGTGGCGGCTCTTATCATTTGTATAAGTGAATAGTTGTATGATGTGATATGTCATACTCTGACTTTCACAACCTAATCTTATAAGTAATGTTTTTCAAATAATCCGATAGAGTCTGCTAACAAGTTAGCACCTTCCAATTCTTTAATATCTCTTTCACAAAATTGTAGACTATTCAACTATTATTATTCCCTATTTAAACCCATCCAAACTACTCCTTAATTCTCACCAAAACACAAAATGGGATACTCCAATATTGCCTTAATCATTTGTTTCCTTACCTTTGCTATATTTCACTCATCACAAGCTCAAAACTCTCCCCAAGATTATCTTAACGCTCACAATGCAGCTCGTAGACAAGTTGGTGTCGGCCCTATGACATGGGACAACAGGCTAGCTGCCTATGCCCAAAATTATGCAAATCAAAGAATGGGGGACTGCAGGATGCAGCATTCAAGTGGGCCCTATGGCGAAAACCTAGCTGCCGCTTTCCCCCAGCTCAACGCGGCTGGTGCTGTGAAGATGTGGGTCGATGAGAAGCAATGGTACAATTATAATTCAAATACTTGTCAAGCTGGTAAAGTATGTGGACACTATACTCAAGTGGTGTGGCGTAACTCGGTACGTCTTGGTTGTGCTAGGGTCAGGTGCAACAACGGGTGGTATTTTATAACTTGCAATTATGATCCACCAGGTAACTGGATAGGACAACGTCCATATGGTGATCTTGAAAAGCAACCGGCTTTCGATTCCAAGTTGGAACTTCCAACTGATATCTGATTATAAATTTACATGATCAAAACATGAATGAATAAAGCGATCAATTGTTTAAGGAAAAGAAAATCCTTATGTGATGTTATCTTACGTAGTGGCTGGGGAAAAATGTAGTCTGCGTGCTTTTTTTAGTTGGTATGTGTGTATCACAGTGTATATTGTTTTACAGCTTTTTGTGGGCTTTATTGGATGTGTGTATGTTGCAGTTTATTGCTTTCGGCCCAAATTCTGTACTAATTCTGTTCGGCCCACGTTCTGTTATTGCTAATTCTCTCTATAATATGAAATAATTAAATATTACTTCATTAATTGATCAATTCATGCTAGATTTTAAGTCTAATACACCTAGATACATGTATTTTTGCTACCAAATACATTTTTAATACAAATACATAGGGAGAGAGGCGAGCAAGAAAGGGAGAGGCGGAGAGGGGGAGAGAGGTGAGTAGGAGTGACAATTGGGCGGGTTGAGTCAAATTTGGATGGGTTATAATGGATTAAGACAATAATTGGATCAAGACCCAATCCAATCTAAATTTATTAGGGTCAAAATATATTTGGTATGAGTTATATAATGGGTCCAGACCCAACATAGCTCAATTTTTACCAAGCCTAATTATTGTATTGTTCTTTTAAACTATTTTAGTACCTAATAAAATTATTTTTTCTTTATTATGGCTATATATAACATATCAAATTGAAAAATATTTTTTTAAAAAAATATTTTGACTAGATCGCTCATGAGCCAATTTGGGTTACATATCAACCTAACTTTTAATGGGTTGAAATAGATTGAATTAATGAATGACCCGCCCAAATTTAAACGGATTGAGTTTGATTTTGCTACCTCTAGTCTCTAGAGGTGAGCGAGAGAGGAGAAATGAGAGCGAGAGAGTATGTATCCCAAATACGTGTGAATAACACTATATACATACGTGTGAATAACAATAATAATAATAATAATAAGTGTTTATAGACGTTTATACATTATTATTATACGTACAAGATTGTTGTGAGGTTACAAAGGAAAAAGTGTTTATAGACGTTTATACATTATTATTAGACGTACAAGATTGTTGTGAGGTTACAAAGGTGATCGATGGGCAGCCTATTTTTCTTTCTTACATTTTCTTTTGATGAAATTAAAAATTGGTGGATGCTTTGAAAAGAACACGACTATTTAATACTTGAAACACATATTGCTTTAATATTATCGTGCTTCTCATGTATTTATTAATTATATTATCGTGCTTCTCATGTATTTATAAAAATAAGTGTTTAAAGGCTCAACGTGAAAATAGTAGTATTATATATTAATTTAAATTATATGACACTTATCTTTTTAGTTCATTCTAAAAATTGTCATATTTTTATAATGAGAAATAATTTATTTTTAAAAAAATTTCTTTTACCTTTAGGAAAAAAAATTATAATCATACAAATAATTATTTTTTGTTAATTATTTTATAATGATAAGTCAAATGTATGATAAAAAAAAAAATTGAGGCAGAGAGCGGTAAAAATTACGTATTAGTAAAAAAAAAAATGAATTGTTTAAACAAAATCACGTGAATAATGGCTTGAGGCGCGACTTTATCATTTAAACAAATAGTTGCATGATGTGACATGTTCTTTCGTTGACTTCACAATGGGGTGTGTTTGGTATAACAGAAAATATTTATCAAAAAATGTATTTAAAACCAAAGGGAAAATGGCTTTCTTAATTAAATGAAGTAGGAATAATAAGTTATAGGCTTAAGTCATACACAACCCCTTAACGTTGTCTGCATATTTTACTTGAACATCTCAACTAAGTTTTGTACCTATTGAACCCTTCGACCACTTGATATTGATACCTATTTGACATTTTTTGGACAATCAGCCAAAAATATTAAGTGTGTGAGATACACTCGTTATGACATGGCACTATGACGAATTAAATAATAACATGTGTCAGTTGAATCCAAAAAAAAAATATTACTATAAAAAAATATAATTCAATATGAGTGAAAAAAAAATATTTTAAATAATAAAAAATAAAATAAAATTTTGTAATCCCTGCACAATTCCCCCACCCACCAAACCTTTCCCCTGCTACCCATGATCAGCCCCCCATCGTCTCTTTCTCTTTTCGTTTTGTTCTTCTTTACCATAGATTAACAATGGCAAATCGTTTAGATTCAAAAAAAAAAAAAAAATTTAAAAACTTTAATTGTTACAACCACCCAAGTTCTTCCCTGCTACCTATCAGAACACTACTCTCCTTTTTAATTTTTTCTAATCTTCTAAATCAACAATGGAAAATATAGATTCAATGGTGATAGAGGAGGTGAAGTGACTGTAGAAATAATAATAAGAGAAAAGGAATATAGCGTTGAAGAAAAAAAACACGACCAAGTATCGATGTTAATGGTAGAGGTGATGGTAGTTGTTGCTTAAAAGAAGAGGAAAAAATGGATGTAATGGCTGCGATAATAACAAATATGAAAAACTAAAATGATAAAGATGGTAAAGGAAGAGAAAAAAATGAGGAAGAAGAAGGGTGTTTATGGCAACAATGGCGGATGCGAGTGGTAAGGTGGAGAAGTGATGGCAACAAGTCCAATGAAGAAGAAAGAGATTTTTAAGTTTAAAAAATGTCTAATTTAATTCTTTCACGCGCTTATTATTCGTAAATCACACCCAAAATGCCACGTAAGTAAAAAATGCTCAATTGGTATCAATTCAAAGTACTAGAGGTGTTCAATAGGTACAATGCTTAGTTGAGGTGTTCAAATGAAATATACGGACAACTTTAAGGGACCGTGTATGACTTAAGCCTAAGTTATATAAGTGACATAAATAAGTTAACTTAGAGGTTCTTGGGATTTGACCTTTGGGTATGAAGAATTTTTTTTTTAAAAGAGTCACCCTTGAATGGATTCTCTAATATGCAATACGCATTAAATTAAAGCTTCAATCTAAATATTAGAAATGAACACGAAAAAAAATTATCTTTAATTCCTTGACATAAAATTGTGGACTACATATTCAACTCTTCTTCCCTATTTAAACTCATCCAAACTATTCCTTAATTCTCACCAAAATCCAAAATGGGCCGACTCCAATTTGTCTTGAGACGGTATTCAAGAAACCTGGTCTATAATAAGGGATTTTAGAGGTTTTTAAAAATAGAAGGGAATATTGAAAATAAGAAAAACATAAGACGTGTATTTTAATAATTGTTTCCTATAATTATTCCAACCAAAGAGCTAGTGATCACTGCAACATGACCCGGTCCAATCTCCCTTATGGTGAAAACCTAGCCAGTGATATTTATGGCCGGCCCGATGCGGATAATGTTGTGAATATGTGTTTTGAAGAGAAGCAATGGTACGATTATAAATCGAATACTTGTGCAAAAGGAAAAGTACGTGAACAGTGAACACTATACTCGGGTTGTTTGGCATGATTCGGTACGTCTTGTGGTGTGGCCAAGTGCGACGATGAGCGGTATTTTATAGCTTGTTTTTATAATCCACCAGGTAATTTGAAAGATCAACGTCCATACAATGATCTAGACGAGCAACCAGACTTTGATTTGATCATGAATAAATTAAATTAAATTAAGCTTTTCATGTATTAATTAAGGATAATAAATCCAGTCAAGTAACTCGAGTTTGTATGAAAAAATATGGATGATTTAATTAATTTTATTGTTTTTCTTGTTTTATGGGGGTGGAGAGCTACATGTTTGATTGAATAAATATAAAACGTGTAAAGTTGATGTCTTGGTTTGGCGAATTAAGTTATATCCATTAATTTTAACTTATGCTCCCATTAATCTAACCAAGAACTTGGAGAAAAAAATAAATAGAGAGGAGCCGGATCCAAATTCAAATAATTTATTTCCCGTTTGTCATATAATTTTCCTTTTGAACGTCTCTAAAAAAATCAATGAATAGAAAGTATTTTTTTTCTAATTTAATTGTATATCTCTTCAATGAGCATACGTCCAATATAATTTTCTTTTTGAACGTCTCTAAAAAAATCAATGAATAGAAAGTATTTTTTTTCTAATTTAATTGTATAGCTCTTCAATGAGCATACGTCCAATTTAGGAATAAGACGAAGGTAATTTTATTGATATTTGAGCAATAATATATCACTTGTTTGATATAGGGAAAATTATATATAATAGCAAACTATTAATTCAAATTAAATGTCATAACAACAGTTTGATTTAATTGTACCCCGTAGCAAACTGTTGTTATTTTGCCTCTCTCCCTAGTGAATCTTGCTCGCCACTCTCGGCAGTTTCTCTCTCGCCTCTCTCACTTTTATACAAACGCAAATGTATAAAATGTGTTTTGTGTTTGTATAAAGTGAGAGAAAATTATATATGTACATATATTTTCGTTCCCCTCTCCCAGATCTCGCTCACCTCTCTCACTTTATACAAACACAAATGTATACATTGCGTTTGTGTTTGTATTAATCGAGAGAAAATTGTATATACAAATACAAATACATATATTTTTGTCCTATACACTTAATAGATTTTCTCCTGCCCAGTTTTCTTTTGTCTTTCTCTCTTTTCTCGCTTTATACAAACTCATATTACACAATTGATTCTTTTGTATATGTATACAGAAATATATTATACAATTGCTTCTTTGTGTATATGTATAGCGAAATATACATATTAATAGATGTTTGCTATGGAGCGCAATTATGCAAACTATAGCTATAACATACAAATGTAATTTTTATGTTTGTTATAAGTGAAAGTTGCTCGATATATCTTCAAATTTATATAATTTGTACGATATGTATCACTTGTCTTATATGATGTTTGATATTTGAACATACACCAGCGGCCCTTCTTGGATTAGGTGGGGTTGGCCATTTCAAATAAAGGGCCAATCCATCCTAGCCCATTAAACTTTTTGACCTACGAGATCTGGGCTGAGTAGGGTTGGGCTAGCTTGGAAACTTTACCCTTCATCTTTACAATTTGTACTTTTATCATATGAAATAAGGGCTCATTTTTTTTTTTTTTTTATAAATTCAATTTATAAATCAAGTAAGTTACAATTTTTACCTTTTAGACCATTCTAAAAAGAATAACAAAGAAATAACTAATCTTTAAAAAGTTTCTTTTATCCTTGATAAAAGAATTTAAATGGCCAAATAAAGCTTTTTGTTTTTTGTTAAATTTATGGTAATGACTCGAGGCGGCTCTTATCATTTAAAAATGATAGTTGCATGATGTGACATGTTATTCTTAGACTTTCACAACCTCAAATTAATTTCATTGGTTTTTCAAATAATCCGATAGAGTCTGCTAACAAGCTATAACTTTTCACTTCTTTATTTTCAGACTATTTAAACCCATCCATCCAACTATTCCTTAATTCTCCCCAAAACACAAAATGGGATACTCCAATTTTGCCTTAATCACTTGTTTCCTTATCAAAATAATACTTACAAAAGTTTAATTATTTACTGATTTTTTTACTTTATTTTATAAAATTAGCATTTTAGGCAAGTTACAATATACAACTAAAATTTGACAAGCTGAACTTTGTGGATAAGTTTACTTGCATTAACTTGTGTGCAGGATATAAAGGGTAACAATTACAAAATAAAATGTAATGAGATAATGATAAAATAAGTTATATGATGGAATAATAACTAGTCCCATGGGGTATCTTCATCCATGTGATAATTTTGTCTATCTCATATCCATACCAAATGTCTCCGAAGAGTGTTATTTCGACTAGCTGATAACAAAGGCATATTTAGAGGGGGTTCCGTGGATTCACATGAATCCATGCTCCCCTCTCTAGATTATATATAGTAGTTATATTTGAGAAAATGGCCAAAAGCCCCCCCAATCTATAGTCGGATTCTCAACTACACACTCATACTTCACGGGGGTCCTATTACCCACTTGGACTATTTTAAAGTGGAATTATTTCTTTCCTAAATCTTGATGTGTGAAGAAGGTGTAGTTATTTCTTTGGAAGGGTGAGAGATAAAAAAATAATTAAAATATTAACTTTATAAATATTTAATTTATTTCATATTAATATCCTATTTTTTTTTTTAAAAATACTGTTTCCTTTTATATTTTTACCTTCTTTTATCTTTTCCCTTTAATCTTTCATTAGATCCGGACACCGGCAATGGCTCACGTCGACCACTAGGTCACCGCCCTCTTGAACTTTTCATCACTAAGTCAATTCTCATCTTCAAATCACATACTTTTCATCATATCTCCACTTTTCATCACTTTGAAAATTTGTTGGTAGCTCAAAATCAAAATCGAAAACAAAATTGAAAGTTAGAAGAATCGAACTTTAGACTAGTCATTAATGGAAGAGTTCACTAAGTAATAGATTCAATTAATGGAGAAGAATTCATTAAAGAAATCATTGGGTAACAAACTCTTTGATGAAGAAGACCCATTTATTGAAATTGTTGTAAACATCAATTGAGTTTCTCATATCAATATTGTTTAATATAAATTAATACTAGTCTCTCCGCAAGTTTGGTACCTTTATTCCGGCAAGCAGGTATAGTTTTGATGAAGGTCGAAGAGTGATAGTCGTCAAATCTGCAGAAGCTTTTAAAGAAAAGAAATGGAGGAATGGAATAGGAAGAGAAAATGAGAAGATGAAAATATAAAACAAAAAAAAGTAAAATATAGGAGTAAAAGAATAATTAAGTTTTTTATATAAAAAAAAAGGGTAATATTACGTGACAGCGCGTGTTGACTACTACCTAATACAAATCTGCGTGTGAGTTTGTAGGGGGGCTAAATATTTCACTTTTAAAAGGTTCGGAGGGTTGATCATAGGACCTCCGTAAAGAATAAGTGTGTAGTTGAGAATTCGGTAATAGCTTAGGGGTGCTTTTGGCCATTTTCTCGTTATATTTTTTAAAAATATTTAAATATAAAGTTGTGAATCCATGTTAAAAGTAGCATATAATAATACGATAATGATTGGGTGCATATCTCTCTAAGCAAAGATATAAATTTATCTTATATCTATCTTATTTTTGTTAGTAACACCCCTTCAAGTGGTTATCGGTAACACTTTTGGCGTTTCAATCAATTTTTTTTTTTAATCTTTCAAAATTTTCAAGTGTGTAACATTGAAAATTCCTAAAAAAATTTAGCACGGTAAATTTTTTGTATAATTAAATCAAATGTATCTATTAAAATTTAAAACTAGTAGTATTATTTATGTTCAACCTATAATTTTTAAAATTTAACGGTTCAATGCTAAGAACATAAAGGTCAAACCGACAGTGACGGAGCTAGGAATTTCACAAAGGATGTCTAGAAATAGTGGAATTTCACAAAAGGTGTCCATAAATAGCATAACAAAAGTTCTTTTCAAAAAGTAGAACTAGTGAGATTTGAACACACAAGCACTTCCTCCTTCCAAGGAGGTGAAACCACTAGGCTATAACAATTTGTTATGTTTAGAGTGTCCAAAATATATTATTTAATCATTTCGTGTATCATTTTACTTTTATATCGTATATACGGGGGTTTTTTTCCTACGAAGGTTGTCCAATTGGACACCCTGACCCCAATGTGACTACCCCACGGCAAACCGATCAAATTTATATCTTAGAAGCATCTTTTCGTAATAATACACCCATCCTTCCGAAATTCTGGATACGCGTCTTCCCAATAAGCGTTATTCTAACAAGGGAATTTGCCAAAAGTTTTGTTTCTTCATAAAAGGGAGTTCTAACAAGTTTTTATATATATGCAATAAATTATTTTATGGCAAAGGGTCCATATATCCTCTTAATTTGAGTACTAAAATCTTTGAAATTGTCAATGTAACTAAGGTCTGAAATGATCTTTGAAATTGTCAATGTAATGGGATAATATTAAAAAAGAAACAAAATAAAACTATTAATAATTTGCTAGTGTGGATAATATATAACACAGTTGTATGTATAACTATATATAAAAACAGACAAGATGTATGATACATCGAATTCATTTGTAGTTAGTTAATCGAGTAAAGGCCAATTCAAATTCATTTGTCTAAACTTAAGCAATACGTGATTGCTTCTTTTGGTAAAGGCGTTATATATATAACCCAAGTAATTATCTAGTTGCATTATATTCCATTTATATATGAGTTTAACTTGCTAGTATACATTCATGACAACTTAATAATTACGTCAAGTTATTAGAAATTATGATCACTACAATAAAACCAATTTTTAGCGGTAATAAATATACACATTAGTAAAGAGTGCTAAAGCTTTTATCGGCATTAGTTAATTGTCATTAGATTCAATGTCGCTATAGGCTTTAGGAATACTTACAAAGAGTGTTAATTGCTGCTAAAAATACATGTTTAGCAGCATTTAAGCTATTACCGCTAATTAAATATCGCCAAAGATCATTTTTGATGTAGTGAATAAGCACCTTTTTATAGCGAGTATAAAGTATAAAAAGGAAAGTAAGTCACGTAAATTGGGACAAAGGGAGTACAAAATAAATAGCTACTAGTACTATACGAATATCTTAAGGTTAAAGCATTTACAACTTACAAGGGAGAGGTATAAAAGTTGCTTTAAAATGCTCGACTTCTTTTCACTTTGCACATGCAAAATTCCTAATTTCACGAAGCAAAATACTCACATTTTGCACCTATAAATATCCAACATATCCAATTCCTTCTCATCACCTCTTCAAATTAAAAATGGCATTATTCAAAGCTTCTAATGTTGTAATTTGTTTCATTATTTTGGCCTTTGTTTTACCTTATTGTGATGCCCAAAATTCCCAAACAGACTATCTCAACACTCATAATTCAGCTCGATCTCAAGTAACTGGTGTTAGTGCAATAACATGGAACACAACTATTGAAGCTTATGCACAAAATTATGCGAATCAAAGAATTAGTGATTGCAATCTTGTCCACTCTAATGGTCCTTACGGCGAAAATATTGCTAAGGGGAGTGGTTCTTTCACTGGCACTGCTGCTGTTAACTTGTGGGTGGCTGAGAAACCGTACTACGACTACACTAGTAATAGTTGCACCGGTGGGCAAGAATGTCGACATTATACTCAAGTGATCTGGAAAAACTCAATTCAACTTGGTTGTGCTCGAGTTCAGTGTACCAATGGCTGGTGGTTTGTTATATGCAACTATAATCCTCCAGGCAATTACATTGGTCAACGCCCATACTAATTATTTTGACTAACATCAAGTTTTATAATCAAATAAGAAAATTAGTATATGAACAATAAGCTACCTACTTTATAGAGGTTTGGGGGAACCATCGGTGACCCCCTAAATTTAGCACGAAATTTTACTTAGATACCTTAATTGGACGATGTTCATTTTAGACACCTCAGGTTGGATTCCGTTGTGTCATTTTGACACTTTTCGCTGACATGGCATGGTAAGTGTAATGCACTCAAAATCAGCGCGTGAAGGGGCTCTTTTTCAGGCCAAAAAAATAATATTTAAAAGGTTTTTACTATTCTTCTTCCTCATTCTCTCCTCCACCACACACCATCCATTTACCACCGCTGCCACCATTGCCATTAATACAATCAAATTAATTTTTTTTATTTATTCAGTTCCGAAAATCACCACAACCATCGTCATCTTTTCATTCTTATTCTTTAGAAAATAGCACAAAAGAGATATAGAGTGTATGAAAAAAGACGATTTCTGATTCCACCTTTTTCGCCGGAAAAAATGGATATGAACACTCATATTTAGTAATTTTTCTTTCTTTCTCTCCTTGTCTCCACTCATATTTAATAATTTTTCTTTCTTTCTCTCCTGTCTCCATCCTCCTCCTCTCTTTTTCTCTCAAAACAACACTAAGATAGAAAGAAAAAAAGAATCTAAAACAATTTTAAAGAGCAAATTAAGAAAACAAACTAAGAAAATTGTTGGGTATAGTAGAGAAGACAATTACCATGGGGGGCGGGGGAGGGGAGGGGAGGGGTTAAATGGATTTTTTTTAGAATAATATTTTTATTTTATTTACTAAATAGATTTTAAAATAATTTTTAACTTAAAATAACACATGTAATCATTTAATTCGTCGTTTGCCACGTCATCAACGAGTGTATTACACTCTCCTTCAACTTTTTTCTTATTGTAAAAAAAGTGTCAAAAGAATATAACGGAACCCTACATGAGGTGTCTAAAATGAACATCGCACAATTAAGGTGTCTAAGTGAAATTCGTGCCAAATTTAGGGGGCCACCGATGGGTTCCCCCTAGAGATTTTTATGATCTCTATATATACGTGTGTTGTATTTTAGCTTCGTTTTGTGCCGATAGATTACAAGAATTATTTTCTTGTGCATATTGTTTGAGTTCATTGTTTTATGTATGACATATTTGATCATCCCGTTAAAGGATGATCAGTTGAATCAATTTTTTTTTTTTTTTTGAGTTTAGATTATATATATTATACAAGGTAAGAAATTTTTATATCATTATGTTATCTTTAAATTTTATAATGAATAATATAATTTTTGCGATTATAAATCTTATATTTTAAAAAAGAACTATGTGAATATTTTTTGACAGATCTGATAGACTAAACAAAAACTTTATAGAACTTTAATGTATGACGTAAAGCGGATTTAAAAAAAAAATGGAAAATCATTTTCACACTCCTTTTGTTTTAAAAAACAACCCCCCCCCCCCCCCCGGGCAAAACCAAACGCTTTATCCTATGCGATATCGATTTTACACTTGCCATTTTCAGCCATTAATCTAGTATCTTTTTATATTATATATAATATTTATGTTCTCAATTTAGGTATTTATATTATCGTGCTTCTGACCATGTGTTTATTAATAATTTGTTGAACAAATTATTGTACAAAATAAAAATAAAAAAAGTATTAAACTGTTAAGTTGGATATATAATACATCTGCATAAGTTTCCCATAACTTAAGGGCGGCTTTTACATTTCTGAAGAGAGAAAAAAAAGTAGTTGCAACATCACTTTATGAGGCTTAACTTTAGATTAGTGTTTAAACAAAATGGCTAGTGGTAATGGTCAAAAATAGTGATATTATTCATGGTGAAAGTAATCTCACATTCATAATATATTTAATTTAAAAGATTAAACAGTTATTATTAGAAATAATTTTAATCTTTAATTTAACGGAGAAGGGCCTAAAATGCTCCTCAAGTATTTGAATTGGTACAAAATTACCCTCCATCCACCTATCAGCCCTAAAATACCCCTGACATCCACCTTTCGGCTCAAAAATACCCTTATATCTAACGGATCATACTCATTAGGTGGATAGAGGGTAATATTGTACCAAATCTCATAGTTTAAGGGCATTTTATGCCCTTTCCGTTACAATAATTTGAAATTACTTAAATAAAGCTCACATGATTGACTTGATTATAAATTTCGTAGTAAATTTAAAATTATAAAAAGGTTAGGCATCTACTCTCTACACTCCTCGCTCCCCGGCCCTTCACTTCCTATCTCTTCCATTTTTTTTCCTATTTGGATCTTGTCCACCATTTTAATTTTTTTAAAAAAAATTATGACAAACAAGAGAAAAAAAAAAGGAGAAAAATAATGATGCATTCATATAGAAATAATTAGTTCAATAAAAGATGACTTAATTAAGCAAATATGTACAAATATTACATTTTTCTTTTGTGTGTATCCAAAATTAAAAATAAAAGAATAAAAATAATCATTTCTTTTATCCCCACCCTCATCCCATCATGACAATAATACTAATTAAAAGAATACAACTATGTGAGTTCATTTCAAGTTTGAGTCTCGAATATCATAATTAAGAATAAGAAATTAAAAAAAGGAATAAAAGAGAAAATGAACAAGACAAAAAATTTTATATTAATGAAAATAATATTTTTTTTTTAGATGGACAATTAGTCGGGGTAAGTATGGATTTTAGTTGGATCCTCATTTATGAGTTGGGTTACGTTATAGAGTAATAAATTGGGATTGATTTAAAATAGGTCAATAGGAAGATATCATGAAATTAATTATATTTTCAATATTATTTTCAAGAGGTCAAAATAGGAATCACAAATGGTTTTATAGAAAAATAGAATTTTTTTAAAATATCATTTTATTATTTATTTGAGAAGGGTTTAAATTTGGACCAATCACATTAAGCAATATAATAAATAAATATTTAATAATTTACTTTAAGAGAGATATTAAAAATAAGGGCAAATATGAGTCAAAGGATTAACATCAAGGATATTTTTAAACCGAAAAGTAAACGTCAAGGATATTTTAGAGCCGATAGGTAAATGAAGGATAATTTTATACCAATTTATATATTAAGGGGCATTTTAGACCCTTCTCCGTTAATTTAAAAGGCAGCTCAATATAGCATCTCAGGTTAGCATAATCGAGAGAAAGGGCCACAAAGTTAAAGTCAAGTTCATATATAGAAATTAAAATAACTCCTTGTTGGTTCGCTGTCTTTTTTCTGTTTTCATGTTTTAACTATAACATACCCCATCACCCTAAATATCTGTTTCAATTTGTTTGTTTTATTTCTTTGTATAATCTGTTTCAAAATATATTATATTTATCCTTTTTTTCATAATTTGATTTTCAAAATTACTTTTAAAAAATGACTATTCAAACACAATTTATTTATCAAAAGTATTTTTCAAATGAATTATAAGTCAAATACAAATTGTTTTTTTTTTTCAAAACTACTTTTTCTGAAAAGTTATTTTAAAAAAAGGTACTTCTAAAAATAAGCAATTTTTAGCACAATGTCAAATTGGTACTAAGACCAGAAAATTAAATGGCGTTTTGATACATCTTACGTATCTTTAATTTAAGACTACAAAATTCAAAATTAATCTTCTTTATTTTTTAAACATTGCATTAAATTAAAATCAGACAATTAAATTAAAATAAAAAAATAGCTAACGTGTATGACTTTTGTGAAAATTATTTTTTTACTAATAAAACAGAATAGTGTACTAATTTAATACTGTTGTTGAAACAATTAACCAAATGACTAGTGGAACCTCTTATCACTTAAAAACAAATAGTTGCATGATATGGCATGTCATTCTTTTACTTTCACAACCTAAATCTTATACCCCCTATATTTTAGTTTTTGATATTTATATTGGTGTTTGATTAAATACGAATTAAAAGTTTTATTTTAGGATTAATAATACTAGTTTCCTAATAAATTTGACTTCTGACTCAATAAAATTCTAACTTAAGACTCTAGTTAAAGATGAAGAATTACTTAACACTCATTCACGACTCTTATTGCTTCACCCAATAAATATCATATGCTTTTCAAATAATCCAATAGAGTACTAACAAGTAACTTTTCAATTCTTTAATTAATTTTCTACCATAAATTGCAGACTATTCAACTTCTAATCCCTATTTAAACCAATCCAAACTATTCCTTAATTCTCACCAAAACACAAAAATGGGATACTCCAATATTGCCTTGTTAATTGTTTGTTTCATTACCTTTGCTATATTTCCCTCTATATCCCTAGCTCAAAATTCTCCCCAAGATTATCTTAACGCTCACAATGCAGCTCGTAGACAAATTGGTGTAGGCCCTATGACATGGGACAACAGGCTAGCTGCCTATGCCCAAAATTATGCAAATCAAAGAATAGGGGACTGCAGGATGCAGCATTCAAGTGGGCCCTATGGCGAAAACCTAGCTGCGGCTTTCCCTGCGCTCAACGCGGGTGGTGCCGTGAAGATGTGGGTCGATGAGAAGCAATGGTACCATTATAATTCAAATACTTGTCAAGCTGGTAAAGTATGTGGACACTATACTCAAGTGGTTTGGCGTAACTCGGTACATCTTGGTTGTGCTAGGGTTAGATGCAACAATGGGTGGTATTTTATAACTTGCAATTATGATCCACCGGGTAATTGGAACGGTCAACGTCCTTACGGTGATCATGAATAACAACCAGACTTTGGTTCCAAATAAATTAAGCTTCGTGTATTAATTAAGGAAAATAAATCCAGTAGTACTATGCTATGCATGCAGTTGCTGGAGTTTAAATGAAAATATGGATCTAAATTGATATCCATATGGATCGTTTAAATATTTGCTTCTTACTATTAATTTTATTGTTAATCTTTTTTACAGAATGTTGTTATATGGAGTGTACCGTGTACGTGTGTTTGATTGAATAAATAGAATGTGTATAGTTGATGAGTAAACTGTGTTATAAACTATAGAATTTTTTACCAAAGTCATTATTAAAATTAATTTATCAAAATAATATGTTTTTTTGAAATTTTAAAAAACTAGTATAAACGTAATTCACAGTAACGTTGTAGGTTATATTTTATTAAAAAAAATTCAATAACAAAAAGGTAAAAATCTGACAGATTAAACAAACATAAAATGTTGTCAGTAACGTTTTATAATTCGTTACTCTGAGGCACATTTTACAGCTAAAACGTGACTCACAGTAACGTTTTTCTGGAATGATTGATGTTATGCCGTAATTTTCCTATCTTTAGAAAAAATTACTTTTTTGAAATATTCTAAGTATAAAACAATTTGAGAAAAATACTTAGAAAAGAATCGCCACTTAATTTTTTAAAAAAATTAAGAAAACTTAATTTAAAAAGGCTTTAATAGATGAGCCTTTAAAAATTTAGAGAAAATGGGTAAGAAGTTCTTATTTCTACTCTAAGAAGGTATTATCACTTAAAGTAGGCACTAACATGCGGTTATCATACGACTTGATTAAAATATATTTTTTGACTAATTTTTAGGAAAATGATTTAACATAAAATATATAATAATTTACAATATTCGATTAACTTTGATAAAATAGTTAAATAAAGAACAGTTTTTAATTTTTAAGAAAATGGGACCTTAATTGAAACAACTTGGTCAATTAGGATTTTAACAAAATTAGATTATTTATTTACATCATTTTTAGAAATAATAATTCCAACCAACTTGGTAGATAAACCAAGAAATCATTTTAATCTAATTAAAGATAAGTGAAAGTTTTGACTAAAAATGTTTGAATAAGTATAAGAGTTGATAAAAATGAATTATATTAAAATAAACTAACATAAAGAATATGGTTCATCTTTTGGGAAATTTAATTAAATTAAATCGAAACAAATAAAAGGTTAGAGAGTTAATGCAAATAAATAAATGATAAAGGAAGATAATCCAATTTGGGCTTTTTTGGCCCAACCTGTCCTAAATCTATTATTTGCCAAAAATGGGCTTTGGCCCATTGAGTTATCTCTGTTGTTGGCCACCTGCTGTGCAAAAGGATGGGCTTTAGCCCATTTTCGCGTCCAAAAATTCAGTGTATACACTGATCGTATATCAGTGCATATGGGCTGTGTTTTGGCCCTTTTTCCAGCATACTGAACTGTATACTAAATGTATACAACCCAATTTGACGCCTCCAACCTGCATCTTCATTTTTGGCCACATATTTGCTGCACTGAACCTGTATATCAGTGTATAATGTTGTATCCAGTATGCGTACAACTCATTTCTTGGGCTTTTGAACTAATTTCCAGTAGTATGTTGGAGCCCTGGAACCTGTAACAGCTTCCGAATATATAGGGGGGCTGACTCGATGGAGAAATTGTGAAAGGAGGAGTCCAAGAGACTCGAGGGAGAGTATTCATGCATAAGAAAACAAAGGAGATAAAGAAAAGTAAATGAGCAAATTCTTTAATAAACTAGGTGATAAGGTTTAAGGATAATCATTTCAACAATTTGTCCTTCACCACAATTTAACCAACAAACACAGTACTATCAAAGAGCTACTGTCTTGACATTTTGGAATTAATCATAAGGCAAGTAAAATTATAACTTAAAGCCAATGAGAATTAAGAATATTTCATGACTAATATATACTTCTCATAGTGAATAAAGAAAGTCAATCAAATGGTATCATCATAACAACCGATCATGACATAAGGACCATTTAAACAAAAATCAACACTTCAGAAATATATAGTAATTAACAGAGGAATAAAACAGATTAGTAGCTTTGGAAACCGTCACACATTGACTTTAATATTTAAACACAGTGAGCACCAAACTGACAACTAAAGAATTAGATTTAAAGCAGCATCCCGAAAGGTTACATTCACATGCCTACATATTCGCATATATACAAAGTCAAAGCTAAATTTTATTTAACTAAACGGTTAACTTCAAAATAAAATATCGGAAGAAGAAATAATTTAAGACTTAAGCCATATGTCTTCTCACCTACACTGAGTTGTGAAAGGATGAGAAACTTGTAATGGCTACTACAAGATCAACATGACCCCAACCATCAAACCTCAAATTTATAGGTGCATTTACAAATTAAGGAATTAATACTAAAATAAGACATAACTTAAAATCTGGGAACTTAACTTAGGCTAGGAAAAAGACTAAACTCCTAGTTTGATCAAATAGAAGTCTAGACAGAAAAAAAAAACTTGTTATGTTAGTGGAGCAAAGGTTCTAATCACCTTGGAACAATAGAAAAATTAAACCATGCTAAGCAACCAATATTGAACTAGCACTTGATAAATATCAACTCAACACTATTAGCTAAAGATGTGATGAATTAAAACTCAGCTGTTAATCACAAAAAAAACAAGTCTATAACTTAGACGATATTGAGGCTGATTCAAGCAAGTAATAATAAATTTAAATTTTAGGTGAGTATACTGGAAGTCGAACACAAATACAAAAGACGGATGACTACATGACTATTCTATATTCACACCAAGTCAGAGATAACGAACAAGTTGCTAGCAGATTAGAACTTTGAACAATCATCAACCATGAAGAAAACATGGGCAAGAATAAATCATCATGCCAAAGAAGAAAATACTAAGAGATAAATAAATAACTTAGAAAACAGTAGCTCTAAACAGAGAAACACATTTGATATTTTTCAGTAAAATATTAACAGTAAAAAAAATGAAAGAAACATTATTAGCTAACAAACATCAACCAAATTCCAACATATAGGGACTAAAACAAAGCTAAGAACACATAAACGAAACACACAGAAGAACTATGCATTAAACAAAGCTAAGAAAGAATTTACCTCTTTTCGGGTAGCGACGAGCTTGAGCAGAGGAACGCGACTTCTACCACGAAACTTGACCACGAACAGCGAAATGAAGAACCTGGACAGAATACGAGTAACTCTATTCAGGAGTGTATTTCGAGTGTATTACTTCTTTTGCTTAATCCTTTTCTCGGTATTTCCCCTCAAATTTTTTCCAACCCTAACAGTGAATAAAAGGGGGGGTTATATAGATGGAAAAATTGGGGTCCCTTTTTTGGGGGAAAAAAGGGTGAGAAATCAAATGAGCACAAGGGTGAAATAGAAAATTTCCTTCCATTCCTCAATTCAAAATTTTTCTAAGGATGAGAAAAGGCTGCTCTTGGTGCAAGATTTTCTCCAAAATCCCAGGAAATTCGGACGAGGGGGGTAGCGCGGACGGCTTGGATCGATTCCCTCTTCCTTGTAGCCACAAGAACTATTGGACGCGGCTGGCAGGGCTGGGACGAGTTGGTGAGGACAGACGCGGTTGCTTCTTTACGTGGATTTCGCCGTTTGATTGCTGTGTATTGTTGCTGACTTTGACGTGTATCGCTGTCGATGTTTCTGAGTTTTGCAGCGCGTTCACGCGTTAGTGAAGAAGAAGGAGAACGCAGGTGCGGTGGGTCGGGTTGCTGTTGTTGTAATCGTTGTATGTTATTGCTGGATATGGTATAAGCTTGGGTATGTATGGAACGAGCTGCTGAGAAATCAGAATTGGGCCGAGAAATGTTAAAAATTGAGTTGTTGAAGGGTTGTCTTTGCTGCTGGAAATTACTGAATGAATGACCCAACTTGGTTTCTTACATTGAGTTTATAGTGAGGTAAGTTAGATTGGATTTAGGAAATAGCTTTATAGATTGCGAATTCAGTCAAGCTAATTAAGAATTTAGCCAAAATTGAATGAATATTCGTGAATTCAGCTAAAAACTAAATAGGACGAATTAATATTAATTAATTAACTATCTTTTTAATCTTAAAGAAATAAAATAATTAACTTAATTGTAAATTAATGATTCAAAATTATAACCATAATTTAAACTAAACTAATTTAATAAAATACTTACTAAAATTAAAATCTTTTTGAGATGATTTTAAAATATTTATAAAATATACTAATTATACACATAATTATATAAAAGTCATATTTATTATTTAAAATTATAAAATTACTTGAAAATAACTCGCAAAAAATATTTGAATTTTATAAAGTCAATTATTTCAACTTGTTTGGAATTTAAGAAGCTCGATGATTAATTTATATTGTGGAGGTCCAAAATTTGGTGTCAACAACTGAAAATTAAAAAAACAATCTTGTTCATGCCTCATTCAACTTTATTAAACTTTCCACTGTTAAAATGAATATATATATTTTACACATATATAAATTTCTCTTTTCTTTTCTTTTCATACATAGATAATACCTTTGCAAGGAAAATAAGTTGTGAGGAGGCTTTACTACAATATCAATTAATTCCTTTGTCTCTTCTATTATGATGTAGCCATTATATTTTTTTTAATAATTGGTTTGCTTACTTATTACATCAATTTTAATTCAATAACTTCTTTATTGATAGTCTAATATTTAATAATGATAAGAAACCGATTGGTCTAATATTTGGAAGGGATGCTATCTTAGGCTTGAATTAAGAAGATCTCTCCTATGATTTATTTACAAATTTTGAAATTGAAATGATACAAGACAAGCTTCAATTTGTGTAAAGTCATCCTCACTTTTTTTTTTCTTTTGTTTAAAAAATGTATTGTCTATGTGAAAAGAGGAAGAAAAGAGAAAATCATATATATTTCAAATGAAGGTATGTACAAAATATATGTATCCATTTTAATAGTGGAAATTTGAATAATGAATGAGAGATGTACAAGATTGGATTTCAATTTTCACCATTGAGAAACATTATTGTGAGTCACGTTTTAGCTGTAAAGCGTGCTTCAGAGTAACGAATTATAAAACGTTACTGACAATAACGTTTTATGTCTGTTTACTCTGTTAGATTTTTGTCTTTTTGTTATTCAATTTGTTTGAATAAAATATAACCTAAAACGTTACTGTTAACTACGTTTATACTAGTTTTGTAAAATTCAAAAAAATATATTATTTTGATAAATTGATTTTTATAATAGCTTACTTTGGTCAAAAACTATAATTATAGACTGACATAACTAATTGCCACATAATTCCCTTTTGAACGTTTCTCAAGAAAATCAATTTTTTTTAATCTTTTCTTTTATACTAGTAGTAATTAATTACCTCTATCTCTCTTCAGTGAGTATACTGTATACACCCTATTTTTTTTTTAAAAAAAAAATAAGAATGAGCTAATTTGATTGATATTTGAACAATAATCACTTGTTTGATATATCTTCAAATTTATAATTTCTATGATACATCAATATTGGTTACTTTCAAGAATACGTAATATAATGGGTAAAATGGGATAAAATAAAGTAAATTCACCTTAATTTTATGAAATGACAAGTACTCTCCATGATCCATTTTACTTGTTATGTGTATCTTTTGCACGCTCTTAAGAAACTTTAACTAAAAAGCTAAATTGATTATATAAATTAACCTTATTTACTTCTTGATCCGATCAATTTGATACCACACTTTTTTTACCATATTAATCTTTCACCATATTTATTAAGGGTTAAAGTGAAAACTAACAATTAATTATATCTTAAATTATTAAAATAACAACTATTTTTTACCAAATTATTTTACTAACCACTACAAACTAAACTGGATAGAACTAAGAAACTATTTTAAGACATTTTTTTAAAAATGTAACATGTAAAATACTCACCACTATACAACAACTTGTGCCATGTGTAGACAGAGGTGGAGCTAGGATTAAGAGTTTGAAATTTCAAAATTTTCTTCCTTTTTATATATATATATATAAAAAAACACCTTTGTTGATAGTGAGATTCAAATATACGAGCTTGGCATGGAAAACATTTCCACGGCACATCTCTTACTACTACGTCATCAATCGATTTTGTTAGAGGTTCACAAGTTAATATACATATAAATATTGATTTAATTTTCTAATATAAATTAAATACATATTCTACAAAAAAGCTATTGAATTCATCCAAACCCCTACTTAACTGCGCGCCCTTGTGTGTAGAGTTTTATTGGTCTAACTAGTTGATAAAGCAGCGATGGAGTTAAAAATTCAAACAAAGGGATTTGTTAAAAGTTCTACTATTATAAAGGAGGTCCGTTCAACAATAAGTTGTATAACATAGACATAATATATATTATTTTACGTGTATATACAATATAATTTCTCAGCAAAAAGTCCTTCTTTCATCTCTATCATTTGTACTTTTATAATGATATAGTAAGGAATTATTGTGTTATAATTCAATTTTTCCGTGACAAGATTATTATTGACATCATGGATGTATATGTCTATTTGTTTGACATTGTAATTAATGTTATGGGATAATATGAAAAAAGAAACAAAGTAAAACTATTAACTAATAATTTGCTAGTGGATAACACATTACACAATTAATTATAACTATATAAAAACAGATAAGATGTGTGTGTATATATATATATATATATATATTTTATAATACATGGATGGTTTGTACTTGTAGTTAATCGAGTATAGGCCAATTCAGATTTATTTATCTAAAGAGCTAAACTAAAGCAATACGTGATTACTGGGGTTATGATACCCAAATAATTAATTATCTCAGTATTAATTAAATATTAGTCAACTATAAGTAACTTTGTTTGTAACAAGTATGAATGATAATTATCTGCAAAATGGTAAATGACATGTAAGATTACATTAATATAGTAATCCTTGAGTTTCATTTTGTTGACTTGACACAATTTTTAAAAAGTTTTTATTACCGTGTATTTCAACTTGTTATATGCAACTATGATACTCGAGGCAATTACATTAATCAACGCCTTTACTAATTATTTTTACTATGATCAAGTTTTTAATTCTCTCATTTGAGATTTATTGACACGATATAACATTTCTGAAGCTTTTAAGGAGTTTATTTTCTTTAAAATAAAATGTAGCTGAAATTTGTACGTCATATACTTTTGGGGTATGCAATTATATATGTAAATTGTATACTCAGAACTCAGAAGGTATATAATTGTAAGAAGAGTTTAATTGCATTGTTATACTTCATACTATTAAGCTAATACAACATATATTCCTGTCAGATATTTTGTAAATTTTTTTCCAGAATAAGTATGAACTATAATACTTTTTTTTCCAAATAAATATTTGGAACTATTATTTTTGACCACATGAACATTTCTATTAATTAATTTCAGTAGAAATTAATTAGTTTGATCAATAGGAGAACGATTATGGATTGATAGGATCTATAATAGAAATTAGGAAAAAAGTTTAAGAAATATTATAAATTATATCACAATAAATATTTTTATGTATATAATATTTTTAAAAATTATATTTTTAATATACACTTTAGAGCTTTAAGCTGTTTATACTTTATTAATTAAAATATATTTTCTATCTTTTTTTCTTTTCTTCTTCTGCCTTTTATGTTATGTATAAAAAAATATTTAGCACTATTATTTTTCATGAGATTATTTTTAAATTGAAAATTTATCCAGAAAAGTTAAAATATTTTTTTGTTATTACTTTTTGTTAGAGTACTTTTTTTGTTTATATATATATAGGTCAATGGCTTATTTATCCATTTTATACGTATGTGGAGTAACTTCCAATATACGAGTAAAATTAAGATCGATGGGTAGGTGAAATAATAAGTTCCAACTACTTTCCACGAAAAAGTACATACGAAAGAAAACCGATGACATCTATCCATAGAAGATATTGATAAATAGTAATCCGTCCGTCTCATTTTATATGACAACATTTGATTGGGAACGAAATTTAAGAAATAAATAAAGACTTTCAAATGTTTACCAAATTGCCCTTAAAAAAAATAGACTCATTTTTCTCTCTCCTCATAAATGTATTAGAGTATTATCTTTAAGATTAAGTGGGACCAACAAGGGTAAAAGAAGAATTGTACCTTTAAATACTTACCATATAAGGAAATATGACATTCTTTTTGGGACTGACCAAAAAGGAAATGGTGCCACATAAAATGGGACGGAGGGAGTTGTAAATTTTTTTATCTCAATTATGTGACATATTTTTTTTTTATAATACTTAAAAGAATATCAAGAACTTATTTTAAAAATATTTCTTTAATCCTAAATAATTATTTTTTACAGTTACACATAATTATAAAGTGTTTTAATTTTTTCTTTCTATTTAAAATTTTGTGACAGATCAAATAGTGCGAAAAAATTGGGATAGAGAGCGAGCGTAACAATTTAATACGGAGTAATAGTTAAAACAAATGTATGTTCAAACAATAACGTCAATAGTGACTTGGGGCGGCTCTTATCATTTAAACGAATAGTTGCATAATGTGACATAGAGTAATCCACTTAACTCTTTAATTTCTTGACATAAAATTGCAGACTATTCAAATTTTCTCCCCTATTTAAACCCATCCAAACTATCCCATAATTCTCACCAAAACACAAAATGGAATATTCCAATATTGCCTTAGTTGTTTGTTTTATTACCTTTGCTATATTTCCCTTTACATCCGAAGCTCAAAATACCCCCCAAGATTTTCTCAACGCTCACAATGAAGCTCGTAGACAAGTTGGTGTTGGCCCTATGTCATGGGACAATAGGCTAGCGACCTTTGCCCAAAATTATGCTAATCAAAGGGCTGGAGACTGCAGGATGCAGCATTCAGGTGGTCCTTACGGGGAAAACCTAGCCTCCGCATTTCCCCAGCTTAATGCCGCTGGTGCCGTGCAGCAGTGGGTCAATGAGAGGCAATGGTATAATTATAATTCAAATACTTGTCAAGCTGGTAGAGTATGTGGACACTATACTCAAGTCGTCTGGCGTAACTCGGTACGTCTTGGTTGTGCTAGGGTCAGGTGCAATAACGGGTGGTATTTTATAACTTGCAATTATGATCCACGTGGTAATATGAGCGGTCAACGTCCATTCCTTGTTGAAGAGCAACCAAACTTCGATTCCAACTTGGAACTTCCAACTGATGTCTCAATAAATTAAGCTTCATGTTTTAAATAAGGAAAATTAAATAAATCCAGTAGTATTATGCTATGCAAGCAGGGACTGGAGTTATATGAAAATAAATATATGTGGATCGTTTAAATAAATGCTTCTTGGTTTAATTGAGTTTATTTATTCGCAATCTCATAGTACTGTCATATAATTCCTTTTCTGAAACATCTCTAAAAAAATTCAAGCGATAACAAGTATTTTTAACTAATTTACTTCTATCTCTCTTTAATGAGCATACGCCCTATTTATGAATAAGAGTAAGCTAATTTTATTGATATTAGTAGAATAATCACTTGTTTGATTATCTTCAAATTTTTTAATTCTATGATATGTATCAGTATTTGGTTAACTCTTAATATAAGGGGGGGAAATGGGATAAAATTAAGCAATTCAATCTTAATTTTATAAAAATGACAAGTACTCCGTAGTTCCTGCAATTCATTTTACTTATCATGTTTTTCTTTTACACACGTCTTTTAAAATATATTGACTAAATTGCCAAATTGACTATATCAATTATCCTTATTTATTCTTGATCTCGACTCAATGTAATACTACTCTTTTTTACACCACATTAATCTCTCTTCTTATTTATTAAATAAAGGTAAAAGAAGCTAATAATTAATTATATCTTGAATTTCTAAAATGACGAAAATTATTTTGGACCAATTATGTTTAGTAATTACAAAAATATATTTAAAAAATCATTTGCATACTCATACAATATAATTTTTCGATAAAGTTCATCTCCTTCATTTTTACAATGTGTACTTTTACCATGATAATTGATATGGTAAGAAATTATCGTGTAATAATCCAATTTTTCCATGACAGGATTACTGACATCGTGCATGTATATGTCTATTTGTTTGACATTGTAACTAATGTAATGGGATAATATTAAAAAAAAAGTAAAACTATTAATCAATTTGCTAGTGGTTCGGATATCGGATAATACATGAATGGTTGTAGTAAATATCGAGTAGAGGCAAATTCAAATTTATTTGTTTAATAAATCTAAAGAGCTAAACTTAAGCAATACGTGATTACTTCTTTTGGTTAAGGGGCTCAAATAATTAATTATCGCAATACATGCATTGTGCCCAGCTGCTACTTGCAACATATTCCCTTTACTATAAAATAGAATATTATATATACTATAAAAAGATATTTCCGTTACATAGATGGAAGAATAAAAATGGGAAGGATAAAATAGACTTTGCCTAGGACACGTTGGGGGGGGGGGTAATGATAATTTTTCAAAGTTGAGGCAAAAGTTAGATTTTTAAATCAAATTTGGGGGCTGTAAATAATTTTCATCATGTAGTTATTCCTCTGTTTCATATTATTTGTCTCATGTTGACGTGGCATACACTTGAGAAAATTTAATTAGTGGTATATTTTACTAAATTAACCTTATTAATTAGTTATTTGGAAACTCAAAATTTAGCTACTAGTACTATTTTATATAGTTATTTAATACTAATGTTAGTATGGAGAAAAGGTAATAAAACTTTCTTAATTTGCTAATGGACAAGTAAAATGAAACATTCATTTTTAATATAGTGGTTAAGTAAAATGCAATGAAAGGAGTAATAAAACTCTCTTGATTTGCTAAAATAGACAAATTTAGAGCCAAATAAAATGAAATGAAGGGACTATAAATTGTTTACATTATTTAAATCCTTAATTAAAATAGTATCTTAAGGTTAAAGCATTTTCAGGGGAGAAGTATATTGACTAACATCAAGTTTTATAATCAAAGAAGAAAACTAGTAGATGAATAATAAGCTACCTACTTTATAGAGGTTTTCATGATCTATATATATATTTACGTTGCATTTTAGCTTCGTTGCAACAATAAATTACAAGAATACAATAACATTTTTTATTTATTGTTTTTTCTTTGAGTACAATAATGAGTATTTTCAAACCACTTGATAGGTTTGAATTGGAGCAAGATCGTGAATGTTTTGAGCACTGCTGCTTTAGAATTGATCTTTATCTTTACTATAAACAATACACTATTAAAAAAAAAACTCCAATAGTTTGTATTTTTTTAATAAAATACACAATTTTTAGTGTAGGTATACTTTTAATATTAAAAAAAAGAGTAACTTAAAAGTTGAAATTGAAATAAAAATCAATAATAAACGATAAGAAAAGTGAAACTAAAAATTCTAAACCCCAAAGTCTTTCCCCCCAAAATTTGAAGCCCAAACTCCATCTCCGAACATCTCTCCATATCGGCCGATTATGCCTCTTCTCTCCCTAGCAAGGTATGTTTACCTAGTTTTTCAATTGTTTCTCTTACTCATGTATGATTATTTCCATTTCTTTCTTTGGATTGTTAACTGGGAATAGTTCTTTCCAGTTTGATAAAAAAAAATTAACAATTCATTGTGTGTAGTGATTGGCGATCTCTTTCACTTTATTTTTTTGTAAAGTTGAAAATTTTTTAGACTTCTTGTATTATTTTAAATATATGCACATTCTCTCATAATTTTAAACAATTAAGTTAATATTTCTATTTATCTATTTATGGTTTTACTTGAAATCAAACTTAATAAATATTATAAAGATAATTTTATTTGCGGATTTGATTCACAAGTAGTAACACTAACACCATGTAGTATTGCCTTGTCGATATTTATGAGAATATTTTTAAATTATAATTTGATATAAAAAATTATAAAAAAAATATACTTTTATAAAAAGTGAATGGCTCGGCACAGCCCGTAGCACGTATTTGAAGGTTTGGCTGACCGTTTTCTGTTCCAATAAAAAATTGGGCCAATCCAATCTGACCCCTCAAATTTCAAAGCATGTATGGATTAGCCCGGATGGGGTGAATCAACCCATATTGACAACTCCACTCACTATGTACACCCATTACCATATGAAGAGGGTGGACCATCTCCTCCTCCCCAATTACCGGCTGACACCTGTTGATTTAGTATAGACCAACTTAAATCATGGACAAATAATTTAGCAGCCTTATTGGAAAGGGAGGCCAATGAGTTGTATATTTAGGACGAATGGAGAATTTGCCAAATACTGTCTGGATTGAGCTAGAAGTTGCTGTTAAAATGTGTCTTATAGAGAAGATAATGATCCAAACGAGGAAGCACCCACATTGGCGTAATTCCATCAGGACAACATCATTAACTTGATCGGTAAATGCAACACCTCGACGCATTACTATATTGTCTTGCCCTTCATGGCAAATAGAAGTTTGTCATCCAAATACCAAAGTAAAATAATACGATAAAATTTTCTATTTATTGTTTTTTCTTCCAATACAATAACGAGTATTTTCAAACCATTTGAATTGGAGTCAGATCGTGAATGTTTTGAGCGCTGTTGCTTTAAAATTAATCTTTATTTTTACTATAAACAATACTCTATAAGAACAAAAAAACCAATAGTTTGTATCTTTTTAATAAAATACACGATGTTTAGTGTCGTTATAATTTTCATATTAAAATAAGAGTAACTTAAAAGTCGATATTGAAATAAAAATAAATAATAAACGGTGAGAAAAGTGAAACCCAAAATTCAAAACCCCAAACTCTTTCCCCTCAAAAGTTCAAAACCTCAACGTCATCTCTGAACATCTCTCTCTATCGGCCGGTTGTGCCTCTTCTCTTACCTAGTTTTTCGATTGTTTCTTTTAATCATGTATGATTATTTCCATTTCTTTCTGTGTATTGTTGACTGGGAATAGTTCTTTTCAGTTTGGTAACCCTAGTTTTTGATAAAATTTTAACAGTTCATTGCGTGTAGTGGTTGGTGGTCTCTTCCCTTGTAATTTTTTTTGTAAAGTTGGAACTTTTTAGACTTCTTGTATTATTTTAAATATATGCACATTCTCCAATAATCTATTTCTACATGAAAAAATTGCATACTATGTGCAGGAAAAAATGGATGAGAGATAGAGCAGGTACCTCACTATGTACACACATTACCATATGAATAGGTTGACCACCAACTTACCTCAAGGGTAAAAAAATTAGCATCCCTATTGGAAAGGGAGTCCAAGGAGTTGTATATTTAGGACGAATGGAGAACTTGCCAAATACTGTCTATATTGAGCTAGAAATTACTGTTAAAATGTGTGTTATAGAGAAAGATAAGGATCCAAACGAGGAAGCAGCCACATTGGCGCAAATTCCATCATGACAACATCATTAATTTGATCGGTGTATGCAACACTTTGACGCATTAATATATCGAAATACCAAAGTAAAAAAATCATATTTTTTTTAGTAATACAATAACATTTTCTATTTACTATTTTTTCTTCGAGTACAATAAAGAGTATTTTCAAACCACTTGATAGGTTTGAATTGGAGTCAGATCGTGAATGTTTTGAACACTGTTGCTTTAGGATTAAAGCAATTACACGATAGGGATCCTGTCATGATTTACCGAGACTTCAAAACTGATAACATTCTCTTGGATGAGGTGTTACATTACATGGATGAGTTCTTGTTAATATTGTAGCACGCTTCAAGAAAGTGAGTTAATTGGAATTGAACTTAGAATTATATTATTTTGTATATTATTATGCATGTTATTTCATGATTAATCTTTTCTCATATATTTGGTAGCTAGTAATGTTTATAAAAGTACATAGTTTCGTCGCTTCTATGGTGCACCCATGCAGTTATCTATTTGTATAGAGGATTATGTGTCATTTGAGGAGAATCATATTTTTTAGGTTTCTTCTTTTTCGATATATCTCTTCTATACGGCTAAGTTGCCCTTGTTATTATTAATGAAACCTTACTTGAATAAATAAAAAAGTGACTAGTTAGCTCTGAGACGTCTGTCAAAATTTTCAAGAGTATCCATGTTTTTCAAAACATGCCCTATTTGAAAGCAAAATCACTTGAAGGGATCTAAAAGGGCTGCCAATGATCCGGTGTTTCTTTCATCAAGGCTTTTCTCTCTTTCTTGTTCCAATTTCCTTAAAATGACCTTTACCCTCTTTAGATTTTCTCACAGCTGGGTTGGCTGAAGGGTTTATTGTATTTTGGAGAGGTAAGCTAGGTGAAATGAGATAGTGTTACCTCTTGTGATCTTGATGCTACTTTAAATTAGTAATGTTTTTTTGCTATGTGATTTTGGAACTCTTGGGTTGATTAAGTTTTAATTCTTCCAGTTTTCTGTCGTGGCCACTAAGTTGACATAAGTTTTGTTTGCCAGTGTTATGGATATACTTGCTTTCATTAGTATTATTTTTGTTTCTACTTACGTTGTCAAATCATTTTCAATGGAGATGTATAGAAGTTGCTTTAAAACGCTAAATTTATTTTCACCCTTCACATGCTATTCCTAATTTCACGAAGCAAAATACTCACCTATAAATATCCAATTCCTTCTCATTACCTCTTTAAAAAAATGGCATTATTCAAATCTTCTAATGTTGTAATTTGTTTCATCATTTTGGCCTTTGTTTTACCTTATTGTCATGCCCAAAATTCCCAAACAGACTATCTCAACACTCAAAATTCAGCTCGATCTCAAGTTGGTGTTAGTGCAATAATATGGAGCACAACTCTTGAAATTTATGCACAAAATTATGTGAATCAAAGATGGCCTTATGGCGAAAATATTACTGAGGGAAGTGGTTCTTTCATGACCGGCATTGCTTCTTTTAACTTGTAGGTAAATGAGAAACAAATCTACGACTACAATAGTAATGGTTGCATTGGTGGCCAAGAATGTCGACATTATACTTAGGTAGTTTGTTATTATATTATACATATCAATACATATTTGCGTATATACAAACATTCATTTCTGGTGTTTGGTTCTATATATTTTTTTATTTTTGGTTGAGTATTTTTTTTCTTGGTATACCCACAATATTTTATACAAATCAATTGTATAATTTCAATGCTTATATACAATTACTTATTTATCAGTATTAATAGTTTGTATACAATACAAATAATTGAATATAATATGTTACTTGTATAAACCCAATTTGTATATTTTTTTAAAATAAAATAGGAAAATATACAAACGAAAATCAGCATAACTAATAAAACTATAGCTATGGAGCATAATTAGGCAAACCATAACTAATGAGTGTTATTTAGTTTCATCACTTAGCTATTTATGAATTTTTTTTTCTATTACCCATTATCGCGAGAAACACTAAATTTATCCCATAAAAATATAATCTACTTTCAATCAATTTAACGTAGCTCATCCATTTAATTAAAACCTCTAATCATTAGTGATTAATACTTTGGAAGAGAGCACTCTATGGGAATTAAGATCGATGAAGACACAATCTCTGTACCTCATCTAGAATGGAAATATTATGGATTGATAGGATCTTGAATGGAAATTATGACAAAGTTTTAAAACTATTATAAAGTATATCACAATAAATACTTGGTCAATGAATTATTTATCCATTTTATACGTATGTTTAAGTAATACGTAGAGTAATTTTTAATATAGGAGTAAAATTAAGATCGATGAGTAGGTGAAATATTATTTTCCAACAACTTCCGACGGAATATTAAGTACGAGAGGAAAAACTTCCGACGGAAAATTAAATACGAGAGAAAATCAATGACATCAATCCATAGAAGATAATGAGAAATAGTAATTTTTTTTATCTCAATTATGTGACCTTTTTTTAATTATCCTAAAAAGGAATATCAACAACTTATTTTAAAAATATTTTTTATCTTAAATAAATTTTTTAGTTATACAAATAATTAAAAAGTATTCTGCTTTTTCTTTTTTTTTAAAAAATAAATTGTGACAGATTAAATAGTGCAACAAAAATTGGGAAGGAGAGTGTTACAATTTAATAATAGTTAAAACAAATGAATGTTCAAAGAATCACGTCAATAGTGACTTGAGGCGGCTCTTAGCATTTAAACGAATAGTTGCATAATGTGACATGTTAATCTTTGTCTTTAATTCACAAACCTACGTAGTCTCATACTATTTTTTTTTTTTAAAAAAAATAGAGTAACCCATTTAACTCTTTAATTTCTTGACATAAAATTGCAGACTATTCAAATTTTGTCCCCTATTTAAACCCATCCAAACTATTCCATAATTCTCACCAAAAAGCAAAATGGAATATTCCAATATTGCCTTAGTTGTTTGTTTTATTACCTTTGCTATATTTCCTTTCATATCCGAAGCTCAAAATACTCCCCAAGAATATCTTAACGCTCACAATGAAGCTCGTAGACAAGTTGGTGTTGGTCCTATGACATGGGACAACAGGCTAGCGGCCTTTGCCCAAAATTATGCTAATCAAAGAGCTGGGGACTGCAGGATGCAGCATTCAGGTGGTCCTTACGGCGAAAACCTAGCCTCCGCATTTCCCCAGCTCAATGCGGCTGGTGCCGTGCAGCATGTTAGGATTTTACCCTGATTTTCTTACCTTATTTGAAGTTTATTGTTTCCTTAAAAGAAAAGTTAAAGTATTACCATAAATCCTTAAACTTTTTTTGAAAGCAAAATATAATTTTCTTTCATATTTGATTTATTCTTTCCTTGGAGAAAACGTATGGAATCCTATAAATAGAAGACCCCTCTTCTCACACTAAAAACACAATAATATCGACAATGTAGACATTTAAGAGTTTTGTTTATGGAGAGATTTTCTCTCTACAGTTTTAATATCTTTTTATTAGTTTTTAATTATGTAGCCAATTGGTCATATTATATAATAATATGATGTCTTTTAGTATAGTTTTATGTGTCGTCGAATTTATCCTCAGATGATTTGCAATTGTAAGCTTTCGCATGACGCTAAGATCACCTTCATAACCCAACACACCAGTGGGTCAATGAGAGGCAATGGTACAATTATAATTCTAATACTTGTCAAGCTGGTAGAGTATGTGGACATTATACTCAAGTGGTATTGCGTAACTCGGTGCATCTTGATTGTGCTAGGATCAGGTGCAACAATGGGTGGTATTTTATAACTTGCAATTATGATCCACGTGGCAATATGAGCGGGCAACGTCCATTCCTTGTTGAAGAGCAACCAGACTTTGATTCCAACTTGGAACTTCCAACTGATGTAACAATAAATTAAGCTTCATGTTCTAAATAACGAAAATTAAATAAATCCAGTAGTATTATGTTATGCAGGAACTGGAGTTATATGAAAATAAATATATTAATCTCTCTTCTCATTTATTAAATAAATAGATAAGTGACACACCTAAGCTATTCCATTTTTTTGAGCTTCGTACCTAAATTATTGAGAGTGTGAATTTCATACTTAAATTATCACTTATTAATTTGAGAAACATACCTCAATGGTGTGTGTAATGCACTCTCTCTTTTATTTGAAAAAATCTTGACATGATATTTCACATGGATAAAATATTCCACCTTGATAAAAACTAAATAATAAACTATTAATATTAACTAAAAACTAAATATTAAACTATTACTATCCCCAAAATAAATGATTCTTTAAAAACTAAAATTTAAATTATTTTTCTTACCCCACTACATCACCTCCTCCCCATACCTCCGACAATCCCCCCTCCTATTTTTTTTTTTTAATTTCCGTTATAAAATATTTTTAAAAAAATTCATACCCACCCCCGCCGGACAATCCCCGTCCTTTTTTTAATTTCTGTTATAAAATATTTTAAAGAAAATTCATACTCCCCCCCCCCCGCCCCCCCCCCCAAAAAAACCACCCATTCATTCCTTAAATAAATTTGAAATTAATTTATTTTAAAAAAATAAAAATTCTACCCCATCCTATTTAAACCTCCACTCCTAATGTTTTTTATTTTTTTTACTTTTTTCTCGTTTTGTGTTAGATATGTACAACTATTTTTAGGATTTTTTTTCTACTTGTGTACCAAATATAACATAAATAAGAAATTTATTTTAAAAAAAGTCTTGCGGCGGCAAGTAAAAAAATATTTTGGATGTGTATATATCTAACACAAAACGAGAAAAAAAATTGAAAGCGAATGATTAGGTGGAGTGAGTAGAATTATATTTAAAAAAAATAAAAAATATCTAAATTAATATTAGAAGGTGGGGTGGGGGGGGGGAGATGAAGTAAATTAAAAAAACTAAAAAAATTGGGGGGGGGGGGGGATACAGTGAGAGGAAGTGATGGAGTGGGTAAGAAAAATATTTTACATTTTATTTTATAAAAAAAAATTATTTTTTGGGATAATAATTTTTTAATCTTTAATTTTAATTAATACTAATAATTTTTTTAATTTTTGTCAAGGTGAAATGTTTTGTCCATGTAGAGTGTGATGTGACAATTTTTTAAAATAAAAAAGAGAGTGTATTACACACACCGTGATGAGAGTGTTATAAAAAATAGAGGTGTGTTTATCAAACTAATAAATGATAATTTAGGTATGAAACTGATCAGACTCTCAATAGTTTATATATGAAACTAAGAAAAAAGGAATAGTTTAGGTGTGTTTTTAACACTTACCTCTTAAATAAAGGTAAAAAAACTAATAATTAATTATATCTTGAATTTAAAATGACGAGAACTATTTTGGACCAATTATGTTTAGTAATCACTACAATACATAAAAAAAAAAGTCATTTACATATATATACAATATTATTTTTCGACAAAAGTCCATCTTTTTTATTTTTACTATTTGTACTTTTACCATGACATAGTAAGAAATTATTGTGTTACAATCCAATTTTTTCGTGGCAGGATTACTGACATCATGCATGTATATGTCTATTTGTTTGACATTGTAACTAATGTAATGGGATAGTATTAAAAAAAAAGTAAAAAAAAAAGTCATTTACATATATATACAATATTATTTTTCGACAAAAGTCCATCTTTTTTATTTTTACTATTTGTACTTTTACCATGACATAGTAAGAAATTATTGTGTTACAATCCAATTTTTTCGTGGCAGGATTACTGACATCATGCATGTATATGTCTATTTGTTTGACATTGTAACTAATGTAATGGGATAGTATTAAAAAAAAAGTAAAAAAAAAAGTCATTTACATATATATACAATATTATTTTTCGACAAAAGTCCATCTTTTTTATTTTTACTATTTGTACTTTTACCATGACATAGTAAGAAATTATTGTGTTACAATCCAATTTTTTCGTGGCAGGATTACTGACATCATGCATGTATATGTCTATTTGTTTGACATTGTAACTAATGTAATGGGATAGTATTAAAAAAAAAGTAAAACTATTAATCAATTTGCTAGTGGTTCGGATATCGGATAATACATGAATGGTTGTAGTAAATCGAGTAGAGGCAAATTCAAATTTATTTGTCTAATAAATCTAAAGAGCTAAACTTAAGCAATACGTGATTACTTCTTTAGGTAAAGGGGTTATGATACCCAGATAATTAATTATCGCAATACATGCATGGTGCCCTAGCTGCTACTTGCAATATATTCCTTTAGCTATAAAATAAGATATTACTATACTATTAAAAGATGTTAAGATAGATGAAATAATAAAAATGGTAATGGTAAAATAGACTTTGCATAGGATCAGGGTGGGGGAGAATGATTATTTTTTAAAGTTGAGGGTAGAGTTTGATTTTTAAATCAAAATTGAGGGTTGTAAATGATTTTCGTCTTGTAGTTATTTACTTCTTTCGTTTCATATTACTTGCCTCATGTTGACCTAACACACCCTTGAAAAAGCTTTAATTAGTTGTATATTTTACTAAACTAATTTTACTAATGAACTGATTTGAAATTCTAAATTCTAAATTTGACTACTACTTATATCTTTTACATTGTCTATGTATATATTGTTTAAATACTTAATTAAAATAGTATCTTAAGGTTAATGCATTTACAAGGGAGATGTATAAAAGTTGCTTTAAAATGCTCAAACTTCTTTTCACTTTGCACATGCAAAATTCCTAATTTCACGAAGCAAAATACTCACATTTTGCACCTATGTATAAAAGTTGCTTTAAAATGCTCGACTTCTTTTCACTTTGCACATGCAAAATTCCTAATTTCACGAAGCAAAATACTCACATTTTGCACCTATAAATATCCAACATATCCAATTCCTTCTCATCACCTCTTCAAATTAAAAATGGCATTATTCAAAGCTTCTAATGTTGTAATTTGTTTCATTATTTTGGCCTTTGTTTTACCTTATTGTGATGCTCAAAATTCCCAAACAGACTATCTCAACACTCATAATTCAGCTCGATCTCAAGTAACTGGTGTTAGTGCAATAACATGGAACACAACTATTGAAGCTTATGCACAAAATTATGCGAATCAAAGAATTAGTGATTGCAATCTTGTCCACTCTAATGGTCCTTACGGCGAAAATATTGCTAAGGGGAGTGGTTCTTTCACTGGCACTGCTGCTGTTAACTTGTGGGTGGCTGAGAAACCGTACTACGACTACACTAGTAATAGTTGCACCGGTGGGCAAGAATGTCGACATTATACTCAAGTGATCTGGAAAAACTCAATTCAACTTGGTTGTGCTCGAGTTCAGTGTACCAATGGCTGGTGGTTTGTTATATGCAACTATAATCCTCCAGGCAATTACATTGGTCAACGCCCATACTAATTATTTTGACTAACATCAAGTTTTATAATCAAATAAGAAAATTAGTATATGAACAATAAGCTACCTACTTTATAGAGATTTGCATGATCTCTATATTTACGTTGCATTTTAGCTTCGTTGCACCAATAAATTACACGAATTATTTCTTGTACTTGTTGTTTGAGATTGTTTAATGTATGACATATTTGGTCATTCCGTTAGAGGATGACCTATTGCATCAAAATATAACTTTTTGGGTTTAAGTTATACATATCGAAAATTTTATATCATCAAGTTATTCTATTTTGTTATAGTAGGTTATATAATTCTGCGATTGCAAAATCCACATATTAAAAAAACTTATGTGTGAATTTATAACCGATAATGTAAACTAATAAATCTAGTTGCACACCACCCCAAAAAAAAAAAAAAATTTAAAAAAAAATTCCTTCATTAGAAGCCAGCAAAAACATTCTTGAAATCACTTATAAAGATGAAAAGAGGAAAGTGCGCATTACACGAAATTAGGAAAAGGTGTACTTATAAAAGTAAAAATCATCACTTTGCTTCATAGTATAAATATACTTTGATCCAAGAACCTTCATAAACTTTTTGATTTAATACAAAGAACATAAGAGTACATAAAGAAAAAAAGAAAAGAATATTTTCTTATTATGCATTGTGATACGTTAAATTTAGCCCATAAAAATATAATCGATGAATTTTAACGTAGCTCGTCCAATTTGATTAATACATTGGAAGAGAGCACTCTATGGGCATATTATTTTGGAACCGTTGATTATCCATACAGTAATCATATGTCAAATGATACTTTCTAACCCATTTAAACAATCTTCTTTGTGTCCATGTCAAAGTACTAGATTGCCCTTTATTCCACCAATGATTTTCACTTTCTACTCTGCAAAATCTTGCATTCCCTTTCCAAACACAAGCATCAATTTTGTAATTTCCCAATGTGGCCACAAAGGGTGCTTTTGACCAATCAATTTTTGTTTTCCCACCATCTGTTGCCCAATCTTCTCCATTCCATATGCTCAGTTTGAGTTCCATTGGCTGCCAATGAGGATATTTAGCTCCTTTATCTGCATGGTTTCTGTATGTTCTAATAGGTACCCAATCTACCATGAACCTGCCCAAAAATTGAAAATGAGTTGCACGTGTGATGCACAAAATGCACCTATGAAGCATATGATATGTTGTACTTTTCTTGGATATATTTAAGAACTCTTATTAAAATTTGACGTTAAACCACTAATTTCATTGATGATTTCAGTGATAAGAATTTAAAAGATCAAATGGCTTACACAATTTGGTGAAGGTTCCATAGAATAGAATAAGTGTGGTAGTCTTGTGTCGGATCAAACCACAAATTGATTCGTTGTTCTCTATCGTCAAATCCATCAACATAAACATTTGTTTGAAGAGTATAAGGTTTCCCAGCTACATTCCCCAGAAATTCAAAATCTACCTCATCGCGATTCGGTTGACCCGAAGCTAACTGCATATATACGTAATTCCAAATTCATCAAAAAAAATTAAGAAATATTTGATAATTAATCATTTTTATGCTTACATAAAATGCTGCAACAGTGCCTGCTGAATTTCCTGGTATCAACTTAATTTTCATGTCGAATTGACCAAATAAGTACATATCCTTTGAAGCAATCTCTGTACCTGATTAACAAGTTAATCAAACGAAAAGTATTCATCAAATTAACATTGTGTTCATCGCCAAAATAAATAAATATATAATTTGCGTTTGAATTTATTAATTAATTAATAATTACCAGATTCCTTGTCAAATATCAAGCTTCTTGTACGGCCATCAGCAGAAGTGTTTATATGGTTAGGTGAATATGTTACGTAGAAATCCTTATTATAATCTCCTGTAGAAACAATAGAAGCTAATGCAATATGAGATAAGTAAATAAAATAAGTGGCCAAGAAAATAAATCTAGAGAAATGATTCATTTTTTTCTTGGAGATTGTATCAAGATTTGAGGATGAAGAAATAGATAGGGATAATTGAAAATATATATGTAGGTGGTATTGCATGGGAATTAAGCTAGTGAGACAAGAAAGAGGAGAACCCATAGGAGTTTTGTTTAAGCAAGAATATCTTTAATACGAAGCAAAGGATATGCTAGCTATTATCAAAAGCAGCTTAATAAAATGTGTGGCCTAAAACTGAATCTGACTTAAATCTGGCTAGATGTATATTTTAAGAATAAAGTCATGAAGCTGCTTTGATCAATATTTGTTTAAATTCCAATATTGAGTGTAACTACTAATTAGTCTTAATATTTGTTACTAATCTTTTCCAATGGAGTTCACTCTCCCGTCGTCACATATTCTGCGTTGAGCCCAACATGATTTTCAAGCGCGGCCCAGTCCAGTTGAAGCAAGATGAGAAAATTCTTGGGTCCAAGTCCTTATAAAAGATAGAAAAATAGGCGAAATGACAAACATTTATAGTATATTATTAATTTAGCTATAGTTTTGGATATTTATGATTCGCGGCTACGATTAATTCTTAAATTTTGCTATTTATGATTCAGTTCCTAATTGTATAAATCCAAAATTTGTATTTGATTGTATAAAATCAGAATTTGTATATGCTTACCCTAGCTATTTGTATATGATTTGTTGATACATTTGATTTGTATATGTTATGAAAAAATCATAATAAATTATCCTGTTTGTATATTAGCAAGCGAAATATACAAACAGAGTTCTAGAAGATTCCTAAATGTATAGATACAAAATGTGTATATACTTATCATGTTTGTATATTCGCAAGTGATATATATAAACGAAAGTACTCATAACAAACGAAACTATAGGTACAAAGCGTAATTAAGCAAACTGTAGCTAAGGATACTTATTAAGTTTAATCTCTTTGCTATTTATGAGATTTTCTCTATTGTTTAATGTGACTCATAATTAACATTTGAAAACATGCGCAAAAATTCTTCTAAATATTTGAGGTTAAAGTTTTTGATAAAAACACGTTGTCACGTGCATGCGCTCAATTGAAAGATCCTAGTTCAATAATCTAAATAAATTTAGTAATAAATTAATAGGTAGGGCTAAATTTAGTTTATCCCAGACATTTGGTTGATTTATGAATAGGTAGGCCTAACTTTTGGTGGGTCAAAATGGTCTTAACTAGGAGTGGAAAAATTAACTAGATTGCATACTACTTTGAAATCAAACCATATTGAAGAAAGAGAGTTCAAAATACCTTTTAGCGATAATCATATGATGTTTTATTAATAAAACTAGAAAAAAAGATTAAAAAATCTAATAGCAAACCTTACTATAAATTTAGTAAACTCAAGCAAAATAAGTCCAACTATCTAACTGCTCTCCTGATTAAAGTTGTTTCTATAGAAGGAATTAACTTCTTTGTAATGCTCCTGCACGTAAGGTCTACAGACACTCAATAACTTCTATACGCTATATTGCAAGTTGTGTGATTATAGTTCCATCGAGAGGATCAAAACTTGGATCACCCACAAGACTTTAGTGGACAACTGAACCCCCAGACTTGAACTCTCTCGAAACCCACATATTAATTGCATCGTCTCGATTCTTGTATTCACAACAACTCTTCTGCTTATCAAATTTACGAGCAAAATACCAAAGGCAAAGACATTAAACCTGACAGTAAACGTATCTGCAAAATATTTGATAATTTACAAAACAGGCTAGAAAGAAAAATTAGCAACAAAGTGGCGAGGTAGACACAACCAATGAAGCATTCATCTTAAACACAATACTATACATATCAATTGCCTCATTTCCTTCTCTTTTCTTCCACGTCCCTTCATTTCAAACATAACCATGAACTTCTATTAAAACAAACATAAGGAAATATAGGAGAACAACAACTCCAAGAAACCTACGGCACCTTCTATTATACTTCATGTTCAATTGGAAGAGAGATGGGATTCCTTCGAGACAGATTCCATTCCGAATACCAATAAGACCACTTCCTCAATTCTGAGCATCACTTAACTCAAGAGCTTTACGGCAATTCCACTGAATCTCAATCTATACACTTAGTGGAGCGCGAACTTTATAACTATTTTTTGTGAGATGTGTGCCTTCACACCTCTGTAAGAACTTTTATATCAAAAGAGATTAAGACAAGTTTCTGACCATTAATTCAATTATAGAACAATTGAAAAGCAGCTTCAGCAAACAAAGTATGATTTTATTTTATTTTTGAAAATACAAATAAAGTAGTACATCAAAAACTATGATTTTATTTTATTTTTTAAAAAATACAAATATAGTAATACATTAAGAGGAGTATTAAAAGCTACAAGAATAAAATGAAACCACTAAACGAAAAGAAACATAAAAAAAAATATTGCATATTGGAATCAACAAAAAGAAAAATATATATATAATATAAATTATACTTCAATAACTTTAAGCTCTCCCCGATTACATATCTGCAAGTTATCTCACATCAGATCAAACCTGAATATTACTGGTTTGTTGGTCTTACATTTTAAAATAAAACAACAATCTCAAGCTAATGTAACAGCCATTAACATAACCTTAGATATAGTTGTAAAAAAAATAATTTATTTATAAGAATAATTAAGTAATTTAATTCAAAGTTCTAAAATACTTTTTATAAAAATAGATAAAATTTTCATCCATTTTTCAATGTGGGACTTTTTAACACTCTCCGCACACCTAGACTTCATTACCGGTATAAAAAAAGCTTCATCTATTCCACAAATTTTGATATATGAATATTTTAATATCAACAATAAATATTTTTTTCATTGTATTCCATATATGTATATTTAATAGTTGTATTCATTGGTATAATAATTGTATTTAATATATGTTTAATCAAATTGTTTGTATTCTATGTATTTTTTTAGTTTCCATTTGCTAAATGTATACATAATATAGCAGTTCTCAATTTCCTGTCAAAGTATCTATATAGTATACGATAATTAAATTCATACATTTTGATAAATATGTATTAGAAAAACAGATAGTATGTGTTAAATCGTTCTATTTAATCAACACACGCAAATACATACAAATTACAATACATCTCATGATTTGAAGGAAAAGCTTGCAATTTGATAATTTTAAGGATACATGTTTTGGTGTATACATCCGTACTTTATTATAATGGAGAGTTTGTATGGTAGTTTAATAACGGAAGTTTGTGAGTTCAACGAATGCAATTTAAGTGCTTGCCATTTTAAAAACAAAAAACACCTTAATTAGTGCATTATAATTGTAATTGTATACAAGTATATACTAAAAACTTACCTTTTATATAACGAATATAACTAATACAATCGGATAGCCACCATAATTATAGCTACATAGTGTAATTAACATAATTATAGCTATTCAATTACATAAACCCTTAAACTATAGTCATTTCTGTAAGTTTCTCATTAATTTTTTCATATATGTTTGTTCTCAATCATACATACATGTATTAAAATTTACTAAAATTTCAGAAGCATACACTTTTGCGTGAAAGTTACTTAATGATATTCGTACAAAATTAAGCATAAAGCGGGTACTAGCTAGTTAAATAAGACGCCCAAGGGAAAATTCAGAGTATTAGATGGGAGCTTTCGAAAACCCAATAACTTTTGCGCGAATCTCATATTTAATCTTAATATAGAATAAATAAGAACCATCAAACAGACAAATCGAAGGGTCACAACATTTCTTAATAATAGAATAATTTTTAAATTTGTATCTCTAAACCAACAGCAAATACAAAATGATCGTTTTTTTTTAATGAATAAGATGGAACTTGTTTGACCACTCAATAACAATTTAATCCTAGAAAAATGATGCACCACATTGTCACTTTAAATTGCGTTATTTAAGACTTAGCCATAAGCTATAATGTCTTAAATTCTAGTCACATTCTAAGTGCTGAACATTGCATATCTTTCACCAGTAGTACTTTTTGGTTTTGAGACATAAATGTTCCAATAGAATTTATGTGTGTCCATATCTTGTTTGTATCAATATTGTTACTTACAAGCTCCTTGAGTCAACTTAAAATTTAATTATTGTTCAAATTGATTGGGTAAATATGTTTTTAAGCTTTCAACATATAGATTTGTAAAATATCAAAGCATGTTCCAATTGATTCTGATGTATATAATAAAAGGAGGTGACATTGTTAATGTGACTCATAATGAACATTTGAAAACAGGCACAAAAATTCTTCTAAACATTTTGAGGTGAAGTTTTCTAATACCTTTTAGCGACAATCATATGATGTTTAATTAATAAAGCTAGAAAATGAGATTAAAAAAAAACCCCGACAGCAAACCTTACTACAAATTCAATAAACTCAAATGAAATAAAACTATCCATCTATCAAACTACTCTCCTGATTAGAGTTGTTTCTATAGAAGGAATTAACTTTTTTTGTCATGCTCCTGCACAACACGTAAGGTCTCCAGACACTCAATAACTTCTTTCATATTTGGCCGTTTCTTGGTTTATCTTCTATACACTGTATTGCAAGTTGTGTGATTATAGTTCCATAGAGAGGATCAAAACCTTGATCACCCACAAGATTTTGGTGGACAACTGAACGCCCGGACTTGAACTCTCTCAAAACCCACATATTAATTGCATCGTCTCGATTTCTTGTATCCACAACAACTCTTCTACTTATCAAATTTACGAGCAAAATACCACAGGCAAAGACATCAAACCTGACAATAAACGAATTTGTAAAGTATGTGACGAGTCACAAAACAGGCTAGAAAGAAAAAATAATAATGGCAACAAAGTGGCGAGTAAGACACAACCAATGACACATTCATTTTAAACACAATACTATACATATCAATTGCCTCTTTTCCTTCTATTTTCTTCCACATCCCTTCATTTCAAACATAACATCAACTTCTATTAAAACAAACATAAGGAAACAGTTCCAAGAAACCTATTGAGAAATGTCTCCAAAAACTTCATTGTGGGCCCCTTTAAGAGAAAATATTACTTTCAGTATCATGTGACAATGACGACGACAACAACAACAATAATGAAAATAACACTAAGTTTATGACGAGTTTGTTTGTACCAGCGTTCCTCCACTATTTCACTGGGGCACTTGTCTGCTACCAAGTACCAGATAGGACTCTGTCCACCACACCATTTGATGCAACAATGAAAGTAACACTAATTCGCTAGTGTTGTATTTAATGGAAATAAAAGAAAAGAACTAGCTAGAATCATATATACCAGGACCATGTGTAACGAGGGATCCATCAATGTAGCCAATCTAAAATCCGATGCACTGATTGTATTAAGTAGAACCCCTCCAACTAACAGACCAAACTCATACATAATTGGTGTGAAATCCTGGAGATATGAAACACAAAAGATCTTCAGTCACACAACATAATAGAATTAATCTTGACAACCAAAAATATTGAACAACAAAATGTACCTGATCAACCACAATGTGATATGGAGCAAAGTTGCGAATGAGGTATTTCCTATCATGCAGATAATTAAGCAAGCGAGCTAATGTAAGGGCTATCTTAACCCTCTGCATCCAATTGAAGTCACCTGAACAAGCAAAAGCAGAACAGTAATTGGAATGTCAACATCTCTCCTACTGATTCATTGCATATCATGTCTCCATTGCACCCCACATTTGTATTCCGGTAATAGCTACTTTGCCTTATTAATGACTAAAGTTCCTTAAGATACATATAAGAGTAGAAGTGCACCTCGAGTAATTAAGTTCTCCAATGTATCATGTGGATTTAGATCATAAACGATCCCCAGGGTTTTTTCCCTGCGACAATATCCAATCACTTTCGCTATGTTGGGATTGCCCCTAATCCTTGAAGCTTGCAAAATTTTCAGTTCATTCTAAACAAAGAAAACAGTTGGTTAATGTAAGGAAACAAGAGAATGAGCTTGCACAAACACAGACCTCAAATCTTTCCAGTGTGTCGTCGTCTGTACAGTGATACACATTTTTGTTATCATATATAATCTTGACATCAGAACCAATGTGCATCTTCCCACGATAGAGCTTTCCTAAGTCTGTGACTGCAACAAGATTTTCGAAAGAAAATTGACTGGTAAACTGCTTCAGACTCTGGTGTGAGAACATGATGATTGTGCTCCATTATGAAATCCTCATCCTCATCCTCATCATCACTCTCAGCGGGGAATTTCTTTTGTCTGAAAGGCAGACAGAAGCATTCTGTCAATTAAGTAGTGAATCCTGTACATAAACAAGCGAGAAAGGGGAACTCTGTTAGAAACAACAATACTATATCTATCTTAACTACATACTATGTATGGTATATTCTTAGATCAAATCAGATTGTATATAATTGCAATCCTTGCCAAAGTAGCTATTCAGTATCCAAAAAGCTTCATCCATGTTTGAATCAAAGATTGAAAATAAAAATAAAATTGCAAACAATCAAAAGATAGAAATGTAATTCTATATACAGACGATCAAAGATACCACCAAACTAACAATTATTCTTTGAAAAAAGAACCTAGAAAAGCAAATACACTAAGATAACTAGATAGAGATCGAAGACACCGACCAGCAGCCCACCTGCGAGGCATGATTCTTTTCCAGTCCACTTACAACAATGGCAATTTAGGGAATGGGAATCAGATTTTTTTAAAAAATATTTTGAGTTACTTCTGAAATTGTTGGAAGAATTTGAGATTTTATCTCATGATTTCAAATAAGCAGATTAAATCGTATTGATCACGTTGGGTCTTAACCCGTCTTTAGCCTATTTTAGTGTAAGTCACTTTTGAGTAAGTCAATAAATCACCATTTATTAACTCACCTCATTTTAATTCGCTAATTTGAGATCCACTACTAAAAAAAATTAGTGTTTACCCACGAATTAATAATGATGAATGAAGTATGAAATTAATTTTGTTGCGAATATAACGAGTAAATGAATTAGTAACAATGAATTAAGTACGAAATTAATTTTGTTGCGAATATAACAAGTAAATTTTTGGTTTATCAATATAGCTCCGTCGATGAACTATTTATTAGCGCGAATAATTGGCACCTTAGTATTTCCTACCGATTTAAAAACAGAAGGGTTACGGCAAAATGAATTAATTTTGAAAGGCAGATATAGCAACGAAAAATCTGTCGTTACCTCTTTTAAGAGATTAGTGATATTGGGAAAGATATCAAAATCTCTATAATTTTTTTCTACATAGTTGTTGAGCTTTTTATAGCATTGCTTTTAAGTGCACATAATATTGTTTACAACTTCAAAGTTATCTTTCAACTGCTGTGACTTCTTGCAACCTCTCTTCGACTGCTGCGACTAGTAAAAGTAAGTTTGCTACTGCTTCTTCTTCTATTCGACTGCTGTGACTAGTGAAAGTAAATATGGTTGATTTACTCTAGAAGTGGCATATGAACGGATCGGATCAAAATTAACAAGATTGTGCGTGCTACATTGAAATCTGACCATGTTGAAGAAAGAGAGTTCAAAATACCTTTTATTGACAATCATATGATGTTTAGTTAATAAAGCTAGCATAAGAGATCAAAAACGTGATAGCAAACCTTACTACAAATCCAGTAAACTCAAGTGAAATAAAACTACCAAACTATCAAGGATGCACATTAATTTCTTCACCATGCTCCTGCACAACACGTAAACCCTCCAGACGAACAACAACTTCTTTCATGTTTGGCCGTTTCTTTGGTTGCTCTTCTACACACTGTTTTGCAAGTTCTGTGATTGCAGCTCCATCAAGAGGATCAAAACCTGGATCACCCACAAGACTTTGGTGGACAAGTGAACACCCAGGCTTGAACTCTTTCAAGGCCCATAAATCAAGTGCCCTATCTAAGGGATTTCCATACTCAACAACTCTTTTGCTTATAAAGTTTAAGAGCAAAACACCAAAGGCAAAAATTTCAGACTTGACACTGAACGTATCTGAAAAGTATTTGACAAATTACAAACATGGTTATAGGGCAATGAAAAGAAGCTTTAGTACGACAGATAAAAGTAATAACAAACTTGACTCTTGAGTCTTGGCTTCTCAAGTAAGCAGCACATGATTTTTTAATTTATTTTTGGAAATGCAAATAAAGAAGCACATCAAAAACTACAAGAATAAAATGAAAAGGGAACATTAGAAAAAATATTGCATAGTGGAAATCAACAAAAAAATATAATATATAAACAATACTTTAATAACTATAAGCTCTCCCAAACTACACATCTGCAAGTTATCTCACACCGGATCAACCATAAATATTACTGGTTTGTGATTGTGAAACTCAAGGGTATATTCATTTAAACCGGAGAGGAAAGGAACGGAAGAAAAGAAAGGAGTGGGAAGGATGATTCATTTGAAACACAACAACAATATATCCAGTGTAATCTCACAAGTGGGGTCATCTAGAGAAGGTAGGATGTAAGCTGACCATAACCCCTTCCTCCCCATACCTTTGTGGGGCAAAGGGGTTGTTTCCAAAAGACACTCGACACAGGAACACATTACCGAAAAGGCTAGAACCAAAAAAATAATTAACGGCAACAAAAGTGGCAAGGTAGACACAACCAATGAAGCATTCATTTTAAACACAAAACACACAAATCAGTTGCCTCTTTTCCTTCTCTTTTCTTCTACGTCCCTTCATTTCAAACATAACATCAACTTCTATTAAAAAAAAACATAAGGAAACTGAGAAGAACAACAGCTCCAAGAAAACTACTGAGAAATGTCTCAAAAAGATTCTTAAAGAAATAAAATTGTGACAATAAAATAACACTGTTTTTTATTTGTTTCATGAAAGTGTTGTCCGCACCAGCTTACACGTTCCTCGACTATTCCATTGGATACTTCTCTACCCGCATAGGTACCGAGTAGCGGATAGCACTCTGTCCACCATACCATTTGATGCAACAATGAAAGTAACACTAATTCGCTAGTGTAATATTTGATGGAAACAAAAGAAGAGAACTCGAGTCATACCAGTACCATATTCAAATATGGATGCATCCATGTAGCCATTTGGGGCACATCTCAAATCTGATTCATTGATTGTATTACCCAGAACCCCTCAACTAGTATTACCTCGCGTTTAAGCCCCTAAAACAGGATCGTTATTGGTATGGTTGTTTTACCCCTTTTCTATATGAATATGAATACGGATTTGTTAGGCTCAAAATAGATATCAAACACCGTGATGAAGCTACAGTATATCGAGTATAGTTAAGGACATATCTTTCACTGAAAAATTCTTCTGTATATCTTGATCAAATATTTTATATATATATATATATATATATATATATATATATATATATATATATATACCAAATTTTAAACATCATCAACGTGATCGAGAAATATAGCCCAACTAAGGGTATTCAATTACAAGGGAGTTTTAACTAATTGGGGTTGCACATGTAGAAACAGACACATGGGCCAGTTTCACCACTTGAAAATTGTTAAGAAGATGATGTATAAGAGTATATATAGTTGGAAAAAAACATGTTAATTATTTTTTTGAATTCTTAAGATAACGTTTATTTTGAGATAAAAAATGAAACGAAACAAGTATTTCTTGTCATAATTTATGTGAAGGGATGTAACTCTTCTTGTTATCAACTCCTCATGAACGAATGACGATAAATTATATTAGGATTTAGGCCGTAACGCATAATATCTATGTAGTCTAATAGTATGTGTTTAAGGAGAAAGAAGAATGGAGTTTTGCTTCGGAAAAAGGTCTAATATACTCCTCAATTTTGTCTTTTATAGTTGATATACACTTCATTATAAAAGTGGCTCATATATATATCTATTGTTATACAAATAGCTCACATATACCCTTTTCTTTTAATGAAAGTGAAAAAATTAATTTTAATTTAATCTTTTAATTATTATTTTTTTAAAAAAATATAATCCATATGGGTATATTTGATATTTTTCACACGTTTTTTTTTTTTTTACTTTTTTGTTTCAACGACTAATATAAATTTATTATTTTGATGGCCAAATTTATTTATGTTTCGCAAATTTTCTTGTAAATTTATTATATATGCCCTATTTTTAATTTATTTTTACAAATAAAAAAACTAAAATACAATATAGCCGCAAAAAAAATAGTTTAAAATTTTTTCTTACACTAAAGAATGAAATAAAAAAAGAATAAGAAACTTGAATAATGATAATCAAATAAGTCAAAAAATAATTTTTGTATAAAAAAGATTAAAATATACCTTGAACTTTGTTAGAAGGGTCATATATATACCCCTACATGAATTTTTCTAAAATTTAAAGTAAAAAAAAAACAAACTTAAAACTAATCTTTTCACTTCCATTAGATGAAGGGTATATGTGAGCTCTTTTTGTAATGGTAAGGGTATGTGTGAATCATTTGTATAACAATAAGAGTATATATGAGTCACTTTCATAACGAGGGTATATCAACTCTAAATGACAATGTTGAGGGGTATATCAGACCCTCTTCCTACTAATAATTAATGATGGAGTTTTTGCTTCTTTTTTTTTTTCCTTCCTTAAAAAAATGCAATTCATGATAGAATTTTAAGTTTTGAAAAATAATCAGTGGCATGTTGATGCATATGACAAAGCTGGCAATTTCTGAATACATAATTATTTTTTTTGTTTTAAATAAGTAACAGTAATATTAGCCTTTTTAATTTTGTCATCGTAAAGAATAATATTTTATCATGACTTTTTAATACTATCATTAACCTATAAAAGATATTAGGTGAACTCTTCACAAAGCATAAAGAACTATATTTTGTTGCATTATGATGTGTTATTGCATTTTTAGTGTTTGACATTAATCAATCAAAAGATTATTATAATTCACATCAAATGGATCAGAAAAGTAGTTTGATTCTAGCGCACTTAAGTTAATACGACTGATGGAACCAATGTTTGTATAAACTTTTATTGCTTTTTTGTATTAACTTAATACTTTTTAATGATTCACTCATCAAATTCAAATATACATGTGTATACACATTTGGTATACTGTCTATAAACAATTATATAACGCTTAAGGTACTTGTTGATTGATTCATTGGTCCACATTTTTTTAATAATAAATTGGTTTATATTTATTTGCATTAGTATCTTTATATAGGACTTTTATGTATATATTGTATAACTTTGTCCAGATAGAAGTGTTTTAATATTTTATATCTCATTTTGTTAACAGAAAATCATCAAACACTCTACTAAGTTTTGATTAAATATTATAGAATTACGTGTGTAAATATTCATCCTTGTTGTCCAGTTCCTACGTTAATATATGGTTCATATTCTATCCATGGTAAGTAGGCTCTGAGTCTTTGCGAAAATAAGTTTTTTAAAAATGAAAAAAAATATTTTTTTAATAAAAAAACATAAAAAAAAATTCACAAGTAGTATTCTATATTGATTATATACTCTCCACCCTATAACACATATCATCTTCATCTCTAGCCCACACCCTTACCTCTATGGCCTCCACCTTTCATAGTATTTATCTAGATTATATATAAATGCTCCAATGATGAAATTTTTTGTTTACATGTCAAATACTCTTAACATGAGTAAAACGCACACTTATTTTTCCCTTTTCTGAAATATACTGCCATTCGTACTGAAAACACTTAAGTGGATATCATTGAAAAACTTGAAAATTTTGACAAATCACCATTTCCTGCAAAAAAAAAAAAAAAAAGAAGTGTTTGTTAGCTTTGTTGTTCTTTTGACAATTAATGGTTGAGAATTTTATTTTTTTTTAATATTTGAAACTAGTAATTTAAATTTGAGTTCATTTAAAATTAGATTTTGATGTTAAATAATTGTGTGTTGGATTGTTTAAAGTTCGAAAAACAAGTTAACAGTTATAGACAAAAATATCTGAAATTTTATGATTTTATTATATATTTGTCTAAACTTCATGTAAAAATGCTGAAAGTTAACCTTGATAAATAAAACAAAATTTTAGAAAAAAAATATTTGAAATTTGACCTTTCACATGACCATATGTTAGGCAAAAAATATTCGAAATTCCCAAACTTCACCGCTCCTATTTTTATATGAGAAAAGAAAAGTATCCCATGTAGACTATAACCAAGATTTATTTTTATTTGTCAACCAATTATAAAAATGAGTTTGTTTGTAAACATTTGGACTAGTAAAAAGGAGCGTAGTTGAGCCAAAGTGTTGCGGTTTATCAATTTGTCAAACTTTTGATATATTTTTAGTCCTTCTAGAACAATATAGAAATAAGATTTTTAGCTCTAACTTGCAAGTTTAACCAAGACCATTTCAAGTTAATTTTTTTCACTTATACTCACTCAATAAACATCGATATCTCAAATTTTTTATGTATAATAACAATAATAATATATTTAATATAATTTTATAAATAAGATCGAAAAAGAATGATATATAAATAACCAGGTAGAGAGACTCTTTTAATCTTTCTGATAATCCTACACTAAAAGAGTTTATATATTATGATACTTCCTCTTATGTAAAAATCAATATATATACTAAGTGCCAAAAAAATATATATATATAAATCTATAACAATTATTCACATCAAAATTAGGGTGGGTCCAAATTCACAAGCCTAATATCAAGACCCATAATACATGCTGGCTTTGCATGTGACCATCAATTAACACTCTTCTATATTTGGTCTGTCCACATGAATCGATTATCCAAAGAATTATTTTTTTTTTCTTATAAAAAATGAATACATAATATTATCTCGACAACAAAAAACATTCAAAAGTCAAGGGCATGAATTATCAAAAACCAATTCAAAATTTAAATTTTATTTTTTTAAAAAAAAATATACAAATAAATTGATAATTCATATTAAAAGTCCTAATTTCAAAAGAACTCTTATTGGTAACATTAGCCTCGTGGCCAGGGGTACATAACATTTATGGAAACGAGTACATATCAGAAGAGATCAAGATTCAAATTTTAGTACATAAAATGCCAAGTTATTTCTTGTATCTAAAATCCAAATTTTACGCTTTGTTTGGATGGTTGTTACTTTAAGACTTTGTTTGGTTTGTTACGCGTTGTTTCATATTATATCGTATTATATTGTGTTGTATTGTATCATACTGTATTGTTTTAATGAAATACATGTTTGGATATGTTGTCTCGTTCTATGTTACACAATGTCACACATTCATGATTTGAATGATAAACCTACCAAAAAAGTAAGGTACGGGGTAAAAATCCTTTAAAAGGATAGAGTAAAAGATAAAATACAATTATTAAATTATAAATAAAGATAAAATGATAAGATAATATTAAGGTAACGACGTGATCACACCTAATCGGTCCGTTACAATAGAATTTAAATAACAATCAAAACAAAGATTGTATTTAAACTAACAATACAATACAATACAACTAGTAACAACCATCCAGATAAGGTGTTATTATTTTATAATGTATCGTATTATATTGTGTTGTGTTGTGTTGTGTTGTATTGTATCGTACTGTATTCTTTTAATATATACAACATTTGGAATGATTGGATCGTTCTTTGTCATTACATAATGTCACACATCGATAATTTGAATGATAAACCATAAGAATAGTAGGATACAAGGTAGAGTTACTATTGGAAAATAGTGTGAATGATAAAATTGAATAAATAAAGACAAAATGAAAAAAAATATTAAGATAACAATTCAATCACACCAAATCGATCGTTACACAAAATGAGACTTTTTTATTATTAACTTTAAGTAACATTCAAAACAAACATTAAAGTTAAACTAATAATACAATAGTATAATGACAACCATCCAAACAAGATGTTAGTAAATATATTGATGCGTGCAAACTGAATCGAACGTCGGAAAATCATGTACCATACGAGAAAAGAGAAGCAGGCATATGACCCGGTCCATTTATAGTAGGCAAAGTATCCGAGCCCGTCCAAAAATCTTTCCAACTATCTACAGAGTAGAGAGTAGAGAGTGTGTAGAGGCTTTGTTTGTAGATCCGAATAAGAAAGAGAAGTAGAAGGACTCCTTCAATTCAATTTCATCAATCAATATATCAAAGAAAACTCTTTGACTAAGCTATTACTTTCCCTTTTTCCATTTCTTGGAACTATAAGCTTCTCTACTTTCAGGTATTCTTTTCTTCCCCTTCAAATTGAAGGTTATTTCTTCAATACTGTGTTTTTTTTGTTGATGAAGTGTTTGAGTTTGTACAATTAGTGTTAGCTTACTCATGTTTTTTTTTTTGTTTTTTTTTTCTGTATGAATAATAGTCGATTGATCTTTTTTCTGGTAAATTGACTGCTTCGGCAAATGGGTTTGTGTAATTTAATGAATAAGTTAATTTGGGTGTGAGTTTTCTTGGGTTGAATTTGTCTTGGTGTAAAATTAATTGGGGATTTGGTAAGTCTTAAGTAAGTTAAAATTAGTTGTCTTACTCTTGTCATTGCATTTATGGAGTTTGGTGTTTTGTTGTTAGGGTTCCCTTATATTAATCAACATTCCATATTCTTTGTTGATTCATCAGTTTCCATAAGTTGGATTATTTATTTTAGGGTAGAGAAGAAATGCACTTCTATAATCTATGACTATGGAGTAGTTGTACCATATTTGCATTTGGGTTGAGCCGGTTGTACAAGGATTAGCGAAGAATTTAAGTTATATGCACAGATAGTGTTAAGTTTTTTTTTCTTACAGTATTAGGGAATTTTAATTTGCGATTACAGGTTAGTTACCAATTTATGCTTATGTAGGATTTAGCTGTGATTACCTAATAAGTGACCTGATTGTGTAAATAGGACTTACACTGTGAAAGTAATCTCTCAGCACTCTTATGAATGGAATTGATCTTTAACTCAAGTTGTTTTAGCATTGTACATGGATATTGAAAATTATGAACTTTTGTGCTAATTACATTTAGATAGAAGCAATTAGGGAAAAAAGATTGCGCCCTTTTTCCATGAAATTGAAGCACTTCTCATTTATGAACAGAATTCGATCAAGGGGTTCAATGTTTGCTCTCGGTTTTTCTTTTTCTTCTTTATTTTTATTTAGGAGAACTTCACAATTCTGTTACTGGCATTGTTAAAACTATGAGTGACTACATCATTCCTATTTATCTGATTTAACTGTCTTTTCTTATTAAACCGGGACTAGTAGCTCAGTTGGATTTTGAGATTAGTAGTGGTGAATTTCGCAATGCAGCTGATGCACAAATATATATATATATATATATATATATTGGGATAACAGTGGTTACCGAGTCAATTTGTGTGCAAGCTGACGTGGACCGAGTATTATGTCCTTCCAAATTGATTGACTGAACTATTAGTACTGCCAAGACAAACCATCTCGGTAATAATAATAAGGCCTCGCGTGGAGAAATTTCTAACTCAAAATTGCAATCCCACCCTTCTCTCTTCCGCTGATATTTTTCACTTCCCTGCTTGTTAAAGAGGGTGAGGTAGGATATCGAGATTACATCCCCAAGTACTGCTAGTCTTCTTGCTTAGAAAATTTTAGCTTGCTTATAACTCACCATGTATTATAATACCTAGCTGACAGTTGACTTAAGAAAAAATTAGATCACTGACTGTCAGCCTATATGGTGCCATAGGTGAGGCACATGGCAATGGTAATGCAAAGGTATTTTGACTTCTTAAAAATTGCAATCTGGTGCCTATTTTCTATATACTACTTGTAAACTAAATGATACTTAATTCCTTAACAAGGTTATGGCTTGGTTGTGGTGGGAAGATTATAATGGTAATCGTGTTATGATGTTGTGAGGAGTCCTATTCTTCTCCTTGGGTTATTAAACATTTCAATAGCTCTAGGCTCCTTACAATTTTCCAAGCAAGCCCTATTAGATGATGTTGTTCCTGATATTTCTACTTTGAACAACTCGGGTATGAACATTGTATCTTGCTAAACCGAATGGGCTCTTTGCACATATGATAAGGAAGCCTAGTAGAATGAACAAGTAAGGTAAGGGCTCTTTTGCTATGGGGGTAGGGGCTTTTCAGTTGGGCGACCTGTCCAACTATGGGAACTTTATGGCCTCAAACCTTGACCATATCATGTCCAAAATATACAGAGATTCATATTGTTGCCGTTTTTGTAAACTTTTGCCAAAGTCAAGTTCGAGAGGAATCGGGGTCAACTGATTAGTTGTCAGTTACAAATAGGTCTTGCTAGGGCCTGTAGTTTTTCCTTTCATCGAATTTAAACAACGGACCCATCCTAAGGAAAAATCTATGCATTACGTCCAAATAACTCCTCTCCTGTTAGATATTCTCCTAATTGTTTGAGATACCTCTGTAGTCAAGAGATATATGCAGTATCATAAATTCCAGATGATGCTTTTCAGAGTCTCAAATGTGAAAATGGTCCCATGCTTATGACAGCAACAGTTTAATTTCTAAGCAAATCTAAGACATTTATTTTATTAATAACGGTGTTCGAACTAGCTATCGTGCACCTCAATTATTTCACGGGCTATATGCTATCAAGCTGGCTCCTCAACTATTTCACGGGGTATATGCTATCTCTCACTAGCACAAGTTCGGGGTAACACGAAGTCACCAAGGCTTAGGCATATGAGAAGAAATAATTTGGTTTTTTGTCTTTATTGGGATTTGAACCCTAGTTCCAACGTTTGTAGCCACGTCATTGACCACTAGGCCACACCTTTAGGTGCTCAATTAGCAAATCTAAAACTTAAACAGTACTAGTTTCTCCAACTCACGCACCAGTTTAAACCTGCCAAAGGCATTTTATAAGATTGATGTGCCATATTATGCTCTGAATATATTTGACAGGTAAGACTATTAGACTAGATATTTATTGAATTTGATTAATAATTAAGTTGCTTCAAAGTTGTTGAGTGGTGCTTGGACTGATATGTTAGCTGGTTGTTGACAGATTCAATAAATCTTTGCAGAACAGGTAGTAAAACTCAGCATGTACAAGCAGTCACCTAGTAGGAACCATAGATCCAAAGGTGTCAAGGTTAAGAATGTTTTACAAATCTGTCTGTTACTTGCTGTTTGCTTTTGGCTGATTTACCAGGTCAAGCACTCACATGATAAAAAGAAAGAATTTGATGAAGATGATGCCAAGTCTTCAATTAAGACTGGAAGTAGCAATGAACTTATGAAACTTGGAAGGAAAGATCTACCCCGGATTGAGGGATTAGATACAGTTGATGAGAAGCATAGAGAGGAACCAGAAGATGAAATAGTGGAAGAAGAAGAAGAAGGGAATAAGCCAGAGGAAGAAGATCTAGAAGAGAACAATACTAAAGAGAAGAATGATGAACACAGAGAAGATGGAGAAGATGAGGTTGATGATCATGATCAAGAGAAGAATGATGAACGCAGAGAAGATGGAGAAGATGAGGTCGATGATCATGAACAAGAGAAGAATGATGAACACAGAGAAGATGGAGAAGATGAGGTAGATGATCATGATCAAGAGAAGAATGATGAACACAGAGAAGATGAGATCGATGATCATGATCATGAGAAGTCTGATGTTGAGCGTGATCAAGAAGTGGATGCTGTTGATGAAGACAAGGAACAAGGAGAAGATAACGAGAAGGAAACTGAAGTGAATGATAGTCAGGTGGAGGAAGAAAATTCATTGGAGGACCATGATCACGACGAGGACTCAAGCAGTTCACATGAGGCACGTGAAGAACATTATAAAGCAGATGATGCTTCAAGTGCAGTGACTCATGATACAGTTGTAACTACAACTGAAAATGATAGTGGTAAGTTAGATCAAGAAGTAGAACATTCTGCTGAAGCCAAGAGTGAAGTTGGTTTTAATAACATTATGCAGATCAATGCCAGCCAAAATACAAGTGTGGCTTTGAAGGAGGAAAATGGTAAAGCAGATGAAGAAGACAGTCCTCCAAACACAACAAACAGTGAAGAGAAGCATGATGACCCAATCTTATCCACTGCTGCTGACACTTCAGTTTCAAATTCCACAAGAACAGAAGGATTGACTGATAATTCTGAATCGAGAACCTACTCGACAGAACTGAGCACACAGACTTATGACTTACTTCTACAGAATGGAACCCAGGCAGTTAACCTAGAGTATAATGCCACAGTAGGGGATAGAACATCTTCCAACACGTCATCTAGTACTTCACAGCAAAGCAGCAACTCTGCAGATACGGTGGATGATAATCAAATTGATTCTAATTTAACATTTTCCTCTAAAAACAACGAGTTAGACTCAATCCCGGTCAATTCCTCCAATGTGTCTGGTGATACGGAGCCTTCCCTGGCAGAAAAAGTCGTCCAAGGGAATGCAACTACTGATGCAGTAGATAACGAGGGATTGCCTTTGAATGATAACAATGCAACTGAGGATGAGAAGGCAGATACTAGCAGTGAAGAAACCGGAACTACTGATGAAGACGTGGATGCGTCAATTGTTGAGAATTTGGGAGAAGTTCAAGATGATCTGATTGATACTTCTGATTCGTCCACCCACTTGGAAGAGAAACATGTCCGCACAGATGTGGAAACTCTTCCTGAAATACAAACTGAAGGAAGCATGGAAGATGCTGCAGCAGAATGATAACTGTACAATTAAACAAGTAGTGTGTTTAGTTTCCGTGATGAGTTTTCACACTTCCGTTTACTATTATTCAGTTTCACAAATGTGCAAAATTCATAAGCTGTAGACCATTTTAATGTTGCAGGCATAATATAGGCAAGAGTGAAGGGCTCCAACTTGTATAATCGTTTCTACTTTCTAGCCTCTTTAGAACAAAGAGTGTCTTCCATTTTTCTGTTTAATCAATTTTCTATATAGATTGTGCTTCTGTTACAAAACTTGTGTAGTATATTGGAACAGATATGCTATGTTTTGACTTAGTGGCTTGAATATTGTGAGATGTTTTGATTAATAAGGTATGAACTAATGTAGAGTTCAAGTAAATCATGGTTCCCACAGAAGACGAAAGTATTAGCGTTTCAACATCAACATGATCTCAAGTAATATCAATGGCTTCATGGCTTAGTTCAAGCGTCCAAATGAAAAATCAAGCAAACTTTAGGTGTCTCTACGACTTTGTGCATAAAACCTGGTTGAACGATGTTGTTTATCTGGAGAACTTTACTTGCTATAGCAAAATGCTATTATAAAGATTGTATAATATAACATAATATGGAAGATCAATTTCATATAAAACATAGTTATTACAGTGAAATAGTTATTATAGAGAGGTCTTTGATGGTATTTCTTTACCCCATCACAACTCACTATATTGGTGTTGGAGATAAGTCTCAAATTTAATAATTTAAGATATGATCCTTTTGCCACGCTGTAAAGAGGTCTGACCAAAAATAAAAAATAAAAATGGACCCACTGCTTACATGTGAAGCAAAATCATTTAGTGTAGATGAATTATATGTGAAGTCAGCATTAAAGGTGAGATCTTATCTCACTGTTTATGATTAATGGGTTAACTATACATTTAGGGCTTCCCTGAATAAGTCAAGGGTGTCAAATGAGGAGATTTAATTGAAATTGAAGATATTAAAATAAATTGAAATAGAAATCGAAGAAACTGATATTTTGTAGGATCATGTTATGTTGCATCATAAGCCTTGTCTTTTTCTCAGTTCTTTGTGATGGACCTTGTGGCTCTCTAACTTTGGGCCCTAACTCAGTCTGCCCATAGTTACATGCACCTGTTTTCTAATACTATTTTCCAGCTCTTCTCTCTCCAAATCCACTCAAGAAAAGAAAAGAGGAAAAAATAGTACTTGACATTTTTAGTGTCTCAGTTATTGATAAATTGTACGTTTTAGTAATGTTGGTTTAAATATAACACATTAATCACATAAATTGACAAAAAACCACATATTCTAAATTACTAAAAAGTTATTAACATTGAGTTATATATCATAAGGATTTAAAGCAATTTTTATGGATAAATGAACAACCAGAAGTTCTATTATCAAAAAAATAAAATAAAGGATGAACGGCTAGTTGCCCTTTTTATTCCCATCTCTTTCTATTGGAACGGGGGAGGGGGGGAGCAAAAATGACAAATTGTGAGTTGTGACCATTTTTGTTTATTATTTTGAATAATAGACGTAAAAATCATATACATTTGGTATTGAAACAACACATATGATGACATGACAAAGCAAGTGGAAGCAGGGTTGGTACATTAAGCCAAAGGGAGTAGAAGATATTTTGTGTTTTTGGGGACTACACGTTTTCTCTTTTATTTGCTATTAAAATTGCTAGTGCATACTAATCCACTACTTATATTTTATTTTTTTGCTTGAAAAGCTTCAACTTTTCTTTCTTTTCCTGTGATTCATCTTTTAATATAAGATTATTCATGGATATTTTAACCATCTCACTCGTAGTTAAGTGTATGATGAGTTTTTATTTTTTTTCAATTCTTTTAATATAAGATTATTCATGGATATTTTAACCATCTCACTCATGTAGTTAAGTGTATGATGAGTTTTGCATTTTTTTCCAATTCTATTATTAAAATTTCTGGCTTCACCGATAAAGATTATAATGAAGTGAGAAATGCTATTTCATCCTTATTCAAAAATCTCAAGTTCAAGCCAACAAGATATAAAGTTGCTTTTGTTAAAAAATGATATATCATCCTCCCTGTAGAATTTTCTAACGGAAATATAAATTAAATATCAATTACCGAATGAAAAATCAAAACTTCTAGATCTCTTTACCCCTTTGAACATCAATCGTATTATGTTCCTGTACCCATGTGATGATTCAAGAAAGAAAAAGAAGAAAGAAACAAATTAGATAATCACTCAAAATGGGCTGTACTAGACCAATAAACACATGAGAAACCAGATAATTGCCACATATTACAGCCAACCCAATTTTTTTTTTATTTTTTAAAAATTTCTCATTTGGTGTCCGGAGCTCGTATTGGAAATCCAGTTAAATTTGGATGCACAATACAAGATCCATTTGGAGGTGGTGCTGCCAAAATGATTTTCTCAATACATAGGGCTCAAACTCAAAAACTTTTAATTATGAATGGAGCAGTTTCACCGTACTACTACAATGGGTAAGCCAAGTCTTATTATACTACCAAAGTTGATACACACGTGTACTGCTAAACAATGCAAATAAAAATTGACTAGTTTAATTGACATGTACTACTACTATTTATTTAATTTTTTTTATTACTATTCTAATAAGACATGTATTGCCAGATCTAAAATCACCTGATGCCAGCCTGGTAACCATATAGTAAGTAGTACATTGGATTCTTACCAAAAAAAGGACAAAAATCAACCAACTTTAGGTTCCCATTTCCAGAACAAAACTCAATTGCTTTGTTAATTATCTACATTATGCGTACATTTATGTGTTAATTAAGGTTAACTTCTAGAAATACGGGTCATTTCTTTTTATTTGTTAAAAGTCACCGCTCAACACAAAACGTGGTAGGTATCGTATGACGGTTAAAATGGAGATATAAAATTGACTAGAGTATCGCCTTTATTTTAAAGAGCTCCTTACAAGTTACATTATTTCAAAAGTTAATTTTTCTAACTTTTAACTTGTCATGTTTGATATGTCAAGCTTTTTTTTTTTTTTCATGTTTTACTCATTAAGCATCAATTAATATTGAACATCAGAATTAATATGAATATTATGGTAAAATATTCATATCAAATATTGTTTCTAAAGAAATGTATAAAATTCAAAATAGACAAAGTAAAAATAAAAATAAAAAGATAAGAGATTCATGTAACGAAAAGTTCTTGATCATAATATTATTCCAAATTAATCAATCAATAAATACATTTCAAAAGGAAGGAGGAAAAAAAAAGAAATTCAAAATAAACAGCTGTCTTATCACTGTACACTCAGAAAAAAAGGCAATAAATAAAAAAAAAAAAGAAAAAAGAAAATCCAGCTAAAAACTGCTGTCAGTTAGTTAATTAGTAAAACTTAAACTGAAACCCGAAGCAACCCACAAACTGTAACCCGACCCGTATCATTCTTGGTCTTGCTGCCTCAACTCTTTTCGAAGTTTCTGAGAAAATGACCGACAAGCATCTATACTGAGATCCATGGCAGCTGCCAACGCCACAAACGCCGCAGCATCCTCCGCACAACTCACATGCTGCACCCCAACTTCCACCTCCGGTTTGCTGCATTTCCCTTCTCCTCCTACCGTCGCCGACATCACAAAGCCCCGATACAGCAGCTGTGCCCACGACCCAGATCCGGGTTGCGACCCGAAGTCCGACCCGGATACGGATCCCGAACTAAGATCGAAGCTGCTGTTGGGGCTAGTCAACGGAGTAGCTCCGTTGATTATGTCTATACCGATTTTTCCACCTTTTTTGGTGCTGATTGTTGAATTGACTAATGTGATGGCGTCGGTGGCTCCGTCCGGGATGATCTCGAAGCGGTACCCGAGTTCGCCGTTGCGTTCTCGCCACGCTTCGAGACGACCCCATGGCTTCCAGGTGTTGTCACCGGGTCGGAGTATGAGCCAGGATCCCGGGTTGGATTTGCTGACCCGATCTGAACCTTGTGATGGGACAAATGGGGTCACCATTGACGCTGCTGCAACAGGTGAACCGGAAAGATCATGAACTGTAATTGACCATCCTTTTCGTTCTTTTACAGATGTCTCTTTATCAGATGTGCAAGAACCAAAACAGCTTGTTGATGTGCTCGTTTCAGATAATGACGATCTGTAAAAAATTTGCAAATTCAAAGTTAAAACCCCTATTCAAGAAAAACAACAAATCGATTGATTGAAAAAAAAGAAAAGAGGATAAAACGAACCTGGATCTCAAATTCCGGTCACCGGAGTTTCTGAAACTGAACTTGCAAGTAAAAACTGGTTGCTTCACGTTGCCATTAACTTGAAAAACTTGTGGACTACATTCAGCTTCTCCATCAAACTGAAAAACAAATCTCGGGTCAGGTTCAGCTCTCACGTTTAAATTCAATTCAGCAGTAGACCCACCACCAACAGAAACCCATCCATTCTGAATCACAAATCCTCTATGTCCAATATTCTCCAAACTCTTCAAATCCAATGGCACCACAACACTCCCCAAAAGCCTCTTACTACCATACCCAAAACCCACTTTACCCCCATAAATCTCAATCTTTAAACAACTGGATTTTCCTCTAACATTCGATTTCTCAACGAATTTCACAAGCTCTGACTTACTAAAATTAAAACAACCATGAATTCTATTATCCACGATGGCTCCTCTATCTTGAATAAACGCCGGGATGGTCGTTGATTGCGCCGAACAACCTCTAAGCTTGATTTTACAATCAAAAGTCGAATTATTAGGAAGAATTTTCGATTCAGAAGGGAACTTCAAGGCTAAACCTCCGATTACAATACGGACGAACGGACATGGATCCATTAGTCCTTTCGGCTCTTGCTTTTTTTTACTCAGAAGAAGAATGAGGAATTTTAGGGAAGAAAGTGGGAATGAGGGTAAGAATATATATACTCCCCATGTTTCACAAGACATCCTTTTCTTTTTAGTCAGTTTTAAAAAAATTAAATTTTTTTTTATAATATTTTATTTTTAACTTTTCACATAATATGTTTAAGATCATAAAATTAAGAATAATTTTTATACATATGACATAATTTTAATTTAAGATCACAAAATTTAAAAGTCTTTTTTAATTTCTTAAATTTCATATTAAATTAAATTAGACCACTCTTTTTAAAAACAGAGAGTATTAAGACAGATGCATAGGCGTGCGTGCGGAATGAGCTGTGGGCACGTATGCATATAGAGGTGCGCCAGCAAAGAGCATCTCTGTTCTCTCTCTGGCAATTAATCAAACATTTAGTGTACCCTCTTAAAACTTGTCTTTTTCACTAACTCTTTTACTACATTTCTATTGGATTATAGTCTTGTGGGCTCTGGGGATGTTTTAACATGACTTTTTTTTTTTTTGCATTTTAAACCCCTATATTATTTTCTTTTGTAATATATGACACCCTAATTTTAAATTGCTTGCGATTAGATGAGACATGATATATAGGATAGAAGGTTAGTAAGTGGTTAAGTTCATCTAATTAGCTTATTAGTATTTTTATTATTACTATCTTATTCTTTGTTTACATTATTACATATTGTTTCCTTTGATTCGGTTACTATATTAGCTGACATTTCTTTTATTTCCTTTTCTCTAGTTTTTAGCATGACCAATTTCTTATGTTCACAAAATAGGGAAGTTGCGTACATAACCCTCCTCAGACACTCACTTGTGGATAAGGGTAAAACATATTTTGGTATATTATAATTATCTTTACTTTTAACATTATAAAATTTAAAAATTTCTTCTAATTTTTTAAACTTTGTATTGAGCTAAGTTTCAAGAGGAATAAATTGAAACGGTGGGAGCAATATTTCATCTTTCTGTACATAAGTTGATATTTGATCAAGACGAAACAAAGATATATATTGTCATATAAAACAAATTTCTTTTCAATTATCATAGTTATACCTTTTATGTACCTTTTACCTTTACGGCTTTACCTCTTTACATGTCTTTTTATCTCATAAAAGAATCATTGACATTTAAATTTACTTATGTTACAAGTAGATGTGGATATGCTATGATAGATATCGAATATTATATTGAAATTGAATTTTTAATATTGTGATTTAGCTATTATGGTATTTGATATGCTTTTCTAAAAAGATTGATATTCGATATGATATTTGATATCTATATAAAAAAAAAATCAAAATATCAAGTACCATACCGAAATATATAATTACATATTAAATTCATATATATGTACCTATGTAATACTAGCAAATATATAAAATACTAACTAATCATAGATGTTAAAATTTTGGTTAATCTATCATGATATAAATGTTCTTTTTGGGTGATTGATTAATTGAGAGATTGTTTGTACTTTATTTTAAATATTTTTACATGTGTAAGGTATTAATACAATATGATTAAGACATTTCTTAAAAAGTGAAAGTCTAATTCTTTACTATATGAATATATCTAAGTTGAAGTTGATCAAACTATAATAACCAATTAATCGTACCCCAAAATATTGAAATTAAACTTTAAAATATCAAATTAATTTAATATGATATTGATATAATTTTTTAAAAATCAAAAACTTCAATACCATACTACATCATGCCTACCCAAAATAATAAGAGAATAGAAAGATATAGGATGAAATCATTAAAGAATAAAACATAGGATGCTACATAAGTAAATGTTGCATAATATTAGGGATGGATAATGCAAAAAGGGTTGTGATGAATAGATTTTGGATTTATTAGGACTAAAGATGACTAGTTGGGATTGGGTAATTGGATTACAACTGGAGAACAGCTGTTGAGGAGATTTTTCAGTAGGAAAAATAATGATATGGGTTGGTCCAGTCTTCACCAACTTGGATAACCTAGGTTCAATATGGTCCCATCACCCATTTCTTCTAGTACCTTCTTTCTCTACTTTTTTTCAATTTTCTTGAGTGAGTGGGTTAAGAAATATGAATTATTTAGTCAAACTTCAATATAGATATTAGCTAATAAGTGAAAAATAAAAAATAAATATGAACACATGCAATTGGATTTTTATATTTGTTTATTGTTTCAATATAGATATCAGATAATAAGTGGAAAATAAAAAATAAGTATGAACACATGCAATTGGATTTTTATATTTGTTTATTGAGTATGTACTATTTTTTGAAGCTCAATCTCTTTTTCTTGATGAAATGCATCAATTGTTATTTATGATTGATGTGAGTTTGCGTTTATTTGTCATCAAAAAATACTAAAAGCTAAGGATAAAAAATACATCTAAACTCTCTTTGTTTCTTATTGTCATATAGATAAACTATTTTAAGTGGAATTTTCTATCAGAGTTATCATCCAATGTGCTTAAAGAAACACATCTCGATTATTTCTGATGATGATGTGTGTGTGTGTGTGTGTATATATATATATATACTACACTCTCTTTTGTTTAAAAACTCTGCCACGTGAAAATAATATTCCACCACGGCAAAACTAAAAAAGTAACAATATTAAATTAAAAGTTAAGATTAAAAGTTAAATAATAATAATTATCACCATATAAATTAATTTATTCTCCATTTTGACATGCGACTTCTTCTTAACCTTTTTAGTCATGGTTTCGTCTCAGCCGTGGCGTTGATATCTAAGACTTAGAAGAGGCCGAGAGTTAGAATTTTAAAGAAATCAATTGATAAATAATTAATGTGATAAAATGAAAAAATAGATTAAATGAGTGGGAATGAGTAATAAAAACCCTTCATTTATATATTTAGTCTAGTTCCACATATGAAGTTTGAGGAAGATAAGGTGTATGTAAACTTTACTCTTTTTCTCGAGAAGATAAATAATTTGTTTTCGATTATGCCTTATCTAAAATTAAAATCTTGATAAATAGAATTACCGAAAACACTTCTTTCAATTTTGTTTTAAGAGATATTTTCCTACTATTGTCATATATTAGCTAGTTTGGCACACTATTAATCAAGTGCTTAATGATTTGATTTATATGAATGATGAAATATATAATGATGATAGGTTGGCAGCATTGACAACATATACTTCAAATCAAATTGAAATAAGAGATAAGCAATCATTTTAAACATGAATTTGATTAACAAGAAATTAATATATTTGTATGGTATGAAATAATACAGAAAAAGATTCTGGAAACTTAGTTGGCTAAAATCAATGGCTCAGCTGTGCAGAAATTTTTTGCAGTAGGGTAATCTCAATTAGGACCATTATTGCTGTTTGGCAAGTGGCAACTTAAAATTGGGACCCTTGCCAACCAGCAACAGCCAAACCTGGATTTATTTTGCTTGTTTTGATTTTGAATTTGCCAAACAAGGATCTTCTTGTACTTCTGTAAGCTACTAAAATAGAAGTCCTTTGGTTTAGTGACAGGTTATGTACATTTAACTATAACTATATAGAAATTAATAATGAAGAAATTTCTATTACGTCTGTTGGTATTATTTGACTTTACATGATATTTTTTTTTAAAAATGATCTTTAAAACTTGTGGTCTAAAACAATTCTTAAATATTTATGTGATTGTAAATCATTTCGTTAAGGGTATAGGAGGATTTTAAAGTTAAAATTTTTCTAATTATAATAAGATGATATTTGTTTAGACGGACTAAAAAGAAAATAATTTCGAATGAAATGAGAAAGAAGGAATAATATATAGATGGTAAAATAAGCAATGCATGTTAGTTGATTGTATTACATGTATTGACTAAAGTGGTGCTTATTATCTTCGTACCAAAGAATGCATGTTAGATGAAAAAAAGTTATTTTATGTTCATATGAATTGCATATTGTACCTCATAGCCCATTGGAGATAGTTTTCTAGTCTGATAAAATAGGACTGATATTATTTTACGTTACATAAGTTGTGACTAATTATTTAGTTTTAAATTAATTCACTCATTTTGACCTAAAAATATTGCATGAATTGTAATTCAATTTGTTGAATAATTGGTCATAACGTATGTAAATGGAATTGCGAACCATTATATATTTTATTTATTTGCATGAATTATAATTCAATTTGGATTTATAGATAGATGAATCGAGAGATAACGCATGACAAGTCGGATGTGACTCAATTGAAATGACACGGAATATCATTTGTAAAACGTGCTCAGTGAAAGTAATTTTGTTTATAAAAAATTCCTATGAAAGCATAAAATCGATACCACATTGCGATCAATCAAAATAAAATTATGAGACTAACAATTTTTTGAAAGATTCATAATCTTCCTCGATCGTTACTTAACTGAAACAGCATGCATAAACGGGATATCAAGGGATCGAAATCAACTTGTGATGCTCCCTATGATTTATTTATAAAAGTATTTTTTGAAGCATCTAATTTATTTTTTATCGTTTACTAAAAAAATACAGTACTCTAGCTTTGCAATTGAATAACTAGCTCTCAAGCTCTGAAATATAATTTTTTGTTTTTCCAACAATATTTCTTAACGTCACATCGGAGAACAAGCTCTCGTTACTTTTTTTTACTGACGCATGTCTATGATTTAATTTATTATTTCTTAATTCTTTAGCAATTAATATTACGTTAATCAAGCGATTTATAATACAACAATTGCATTATTGAGCTTTTCAATACGTATGTTCTTAAATCACATCTCTATTTATACCATTTTAAAGTTAAGCATACCATATATTTTACTACTTTTTTCTGTAATAAAATTTTAAAAAAGTAATTCTGATGGCGATGCTTGCCACTCAAATCTATATATTTTTCTTCTTTTTTCCAATTAAAGATTCTAATTTTCCAATTACTCCAAAATCATAGGAAGTTCCCATAAACATTTTTCCTCCTTCCTATTTAAGAACAACATTATACTATTATAATTTCCAAATTTACAATCCAATTTTCCTTCTTACACCTCCACCTAAAATTAGTAAACAAATATATTTTTTTGATTCTTGAATGTAAAAAATACAAATCATATAAAACCCCTATAAATTATACATTAACAATCCCCAATTTTACTAACCAATAAAAATTAAATTCATCTTCTCTTCTCTCCCAACGTCACCATGACCACCATTAACGCCGTCAAGAAAACTCAAGGACGGAGGAAAATTGCAATCAAACCAATAGACAATCAAAACAGTCGGCACGTTACTTTCTCTAAACGCCGTTTAGGACTTTTCAAAAAAGCTAGTGAACTTTGCATCTTAAGCGGTGCAGAAATTGTTATACTTGTTCAGTCTTTAAAACGACAGCGTCTTTTCACATTCGGTCACCCCAGCCCCGACGCCGTCATTGACCGTTACCTCACCGGAAAATCATCAACATCCGGCGATGGTGATCAATTCAACTTGCAACAGAATAATCAGTATTATTCTCAAATTTGTAGAGATCTGGAATTAGAGAAGAAGAAGAAGGAGAATATTGAAGAATCGAAGATGGTGAATACTGGGGGATTTTGGTGGAATGAACCAATTGATGATATGGGGATTGAAGGACTTGAAGAATTTATGAGTGCATTGGAAGAATTGAAGAAGAAATTAACAATGAGAGCTGATGAATTGAGTATGATAAATGGGTCTTCTTCGAATTCGACTATGAAAATAGCAAGATTTGGGGCTGAAGATCAATATTTGAATGAGGCAATCGACTATTGTTCTTCCATTGTTCCTTTTGATTTCAATCAAACAGGAGATGGACAATTCTGAAGCAATTAGCACCAATACTAAACCATGATTTAGCTAAGTATTAACTAAAAAAGTACTAGCATTTTTTTGCTGTTGCCTTCATTTTTCGATGATGCCCTTGAACTATTTTTATTTTGGTTTACTTAGGTTTGTTAGTCCCTCTCTTTTATTAGCAGTGGTGCAGTAGATGGAAAAATCCCTAGAAAGAAAGAGTGTTCTATTACGGTATTATTTTTTACTACAAAGGAAAAATGTCAGTTTAATTTACAACCTCCGCTCCTATGCAATAACTTGCAAACCACATAGGAGAGGTAATCCACACTAGGCTCTCAACTCAGAAGGCAAACCCCTTGCTTTCGCTGGCAAGGGGTTTCAAACTTGAAACCTCCAATATAAAAGTCCCAAGTCCAAACCATTAGATTACCCCAAAGGATTTTACACTTAATTTATTCTTGATGTATATTCGGATTTAATACCATTATAATATATAGTAGATGAAAGAAATGCAAAAATTATTGACAATTAATAATAATAAAAAATCTTATATTGATTCATAAGGGCATTCATTTGTTGTTGCTTTTGTAGGCAACAAATACACAAATTGAGAACTTGAAAAACTCATAGCAAACGCCAGCTAGTGAGATAATTGTTGGCTTTTAATTAATCAAAAGAAATAGGATCATCATATCACAGGTTGCGATAGGACAGTAAGTATACTTCCCCACCCATTTTTAATCGAGACGTGGAGTAGCATAAATAGTCCTTTACCTGAGGTTGAGCTTTCCGATGGGAATCTGAATTAATCAGACCAAACATTGAAATTAAAAAAATGCGGCTGAATCAAAACCAAGGTTATGGTTATGAAGATTATTTGAAGAAACCATGTTTCTAGGTGGCTTGATATCATAATTGTCAAACATCCCATTACCATTAACACCAAAAAAAGAAAGATTAGCAGTCTCATTAACCATAAACTTGTTTGCTTGATTAGTAACATTTTTTTTCAAAACCTCCATTGAATCCTTTAATTGTTCAAGTTCTTGCAAATCAAGTTGACTTATAGGAGCTTCCCACCAATATTGGCTTTGACTAGTTTTCCTCATTTGATCAAGTGATTCTCCTCTTTTCTTCTCAATTTCAACCTCACCAAGAATTTGAGTAAGTTGCAAATTGAGCCCACGAACACTAGCATTTCTATGAGCCTCAACAAGTTGAACTGAATTATTCGCGATTGGATTATTATTAGAATTATTTCTCGTGAGGAATCTATCAATAATGGACTCAACATTAGGGTGACCAAAAGAAAAAACTTTTCTCGCTGGAGAAAAAACTATGATGGCTATTTCAACACCACATAGTGTGCATAGTTCACTAGCTTTTTTGAAAAGACCAGAACGACGTTTTGAGAAGGTAACTTGGAGGTGATTCTTGACCTCTATCTTGGCAATTTTGATCTTTTGACGACCCATACTAGGTTTTTTTGCCATGGCTGAAACTTTATATAAATTAGAAATAATATTTTCTTGTGGTTTTTAGTTCACATTGAGAGTGAAAAGTTGGATTATTTAAAGGTACTTATATACTACACACTCAAACGATGTATGTTTTTACAATTATTTCTATGTAATGTGTTGATTTGGGAGTTAGAAAATCTTATCCTATTAATGAATAAAAAATACGATTACTCAATGCACCTTAGTTGGCATTATAAAAACAATAAGACATATTATTGTTATTATTACTTGTGAAAGTCAACATTTTCTTTTTTCTTTCTTATAAATTCCTTAATAAATGGAGTAATGAGTTTATTGTTAATTTGTTACAATTGTCAACCCTTCTATCAATTGATTTTTTTTTTTAATTTAGAGAGAATAATTATTTTTTAAAATAAATGATGGTGAGTCATGAGAAAGGAGAAATATATTCCAATATTTGATACTAATTTTTATTTTTGAGTTGTAACATATAATTAAAGACAATCATGTTTTGCATTTTACTTTTGAGTTGTAACCTCATTAAGGAGAAACCAATTATGATAATAGTTGGATAATAATTAATAGTCTCTTAGCTTGAGAAATCAGGTGGTAATAAGTTAAAATATTGTTGAGTTATGAATCATAAAAGTTAAATAACATATATAGATTATAAGATAAGAAAATATTAAAAAATTGTGTCGGAATATGGGAATTTTCTTGAAATAAATCGGTGTAGTTGAATCATACATTTACAAATAATAAAGTAACATAAAAATAAAATAAAATTTAGGAAAATATAACATATTTCTTAAGATGGATGGTTCTATCATACAGTGTATATTCACTATCATTAAGAGGAACAAATTAATATGCAAAGTAATATATTGTTAGCAAAAATGAGATGATAATAACGATATTATAAAATGTAAAGGTCTGAAGAATGAATGAGGTTTTTTAAAACGTATTTTCTTAATGATTTTATGCTAATTTTAATTAAAAATTATAGATGTCAACTCTTGCTTGAATACATCCTAATCAAAACTTTAACTTAGATTCCAAGACAGACAATCATATCGTGCGTTTTTTTTGGTATATTGTCTCTTCTCTAGCTATTGCAAAGTTTAATTTACACACCTTGATTTTTATAGGTTAATTTCTTGATAAAAATTAATAGATAATATGATAAAATTGGTAACTAACTTATCGTCAAAATGCATTGATAGTGTAAGAAAATCTTCACATAATCGGTGTATATAACTTAAATTCCTCAAATATGGATGTCTCGTCCTTCCCCAAACAGTTCATATTTTAGTATTTACACTTTACTTTTAGATTTTAATTTAAAAGCATCGCTATAGTTTTACATTGCTGAGTCAATCATCTTTTTCCGTTGAACATGTAATCTGCCTCATTTTCAATATTACAAATCCAATTTTTATGGAGGAAATGAATCTATTGAGTGACCAATAATATAAAAATATATTTACAACGTTAAAGTATAGACTAAGCTTTTAAATTTCACATATATATAGTTAAAATGATCGGTATGTAGTTCAGTTATGCATAAAAATAATACGATCTTTAATTTACACATAGTTTAGGTTGATCAACAGCTAACAAACAAATAAAAAGTGAATGTTCGTTGTTCATCAAACTAAAGTTTAGGGGGGAATTGCTAGTAATAAACTATGAGGTTCAATTTAATCTCTTTTGTCAAAAATTAAACTGTGCAAAATGAGGTAAAAAGATATTTTTCTTTATCATATATAAACTATTCGAATGATTTTGTCATAAGAGAACATTATAGTTTTAAAAGGGTTTAAAATAAAGGTCATAAATTTGTCTTAATTATGACATTCTAATAGTTTAATCTTGACTTTGTCACTGAATTCACTGTAGATGTTTTCACCCAAATAAATTTTTTCAAACACAACTACTTTGAAGTTTTGACAAAGGTTAACATTAATTTTCAAGGGACAAACTAAGCTTAATGCAGAACAAATTTCTCATTGAAATCATTGTAAACTTCTTTGATCATTATTCACTTTGGATTGATAAAAACCGCCAAACGACGACAATACCCTAAATTAATAAGCATATTGTCTATACGTTTGGTCGTACAAATTGCATAGTATCATAAACAGAAATTTAAGATATTACTCGAATATATTATAAGACAAATAAACTATTAATTTAAAATCTCGATCGATATGATCAACCTCTTGACCTAAAATTGATTAATAACGTAACTCATGGAAAACTTGTATGCCCATTGGTAGCCATAGAAAGTCCAAGCCCCTTGATATTTTTGACATCTCCATTAGAAGAAGAAGATCCTCCAAGAAAAAATGTAGGTGTATTTGAAGCCTCAAAAATTATTTTCTGCATTTGTTTGGTAACATTTTTCTTGAGTTCTTCCATTCCCAATTTCAATTGTTCCAATTCACCATGTTCAAGTTCATTCAATGGACCTTCCCACCAATTCTTTCCAATTTTAGCCTTGTGAATTTTCTCAATTTCAACTTCGCGTTTTTTCTCAAACTCCAATTGATTGAGAATCTCCGTGAGTTGTGTGTTCAATTCGCGTACATTCGCGTTTCTATGAGCTTCAACAAGTTGACAAGTGGTAGAAGAAGAACTAGTAGGGTTACGAGTAAGGAAGCGATTGACGATAGAGTCAACATTAGGATGACCAAAAGAGAAGACTTTATGACCTGGTGAAAAAACAACAATCGCTATTTCAACACCACAAAGGGTACAAAGTTCACTAGCTTTTTTGAAAAGACCAGAACGACGTTTCGAGAAGGTAACAAGAAGGTTGCTTTCTTTTGACATTTTGGTCATTTGTATCTTTTGCCTACCTTTACTCATTTTTTTTGCCATGGCTCTAGCTAAAAGAACAAAACGTAATTTCTTACTCATTTGTGTGGAAGATAAACTTATATATAATGTTTATTTGTTTTGTCCAATTTAGGATAAATTGTTGAAGAATAAATTCATGGATTTTTTTACATATGTGGTTTTTGTTTCCATTTGAGTTCACAATTTGGGAAACAAAAAATTCATGCCTCTTTTTCAATGTGCTTAGCTATTCATGTACATGTCAAAATTCACTGAATATCTACCATTTTGAACATGAAAAAACTGGAGGGTTCCAAACTTTATTTTATTTTTGATAAAAATATAATTAGCTTACTATGTTTGTTGAGAGTGGCTTAGTACAAGCTAAGGCTATCAAGTGATTATTCTCTGAATTTCAACTAGCAAATATTGTGGTGAAAAAAGGGATTTATGAATATAACTTCTACCGTTCATTTTCAGTGTCACACCGCACCCTGTGTCCACACGATGTGGGTGTGTGATCTGTACCGGATATGATCAATTGATTTTGGTTACTTTGATCGAAATTGATAGAGAAATTTCGGACAGATACAGTGATTTGCGTAATCAAAACAAAAATTAAGGTGACATTGAAGAAAATGAAATACATTGTTTATATAAATTTCTATGTCAGTCTTTTTCCGTATATCTCCTTTGCAGAATCTCGTTTTGATCAATATTCTCTTAGAATACCTAGTAATTTTTCACCTGTCTCCACATTTCAATATATAACTCTATTTTTAAATAGTTAAATTATTATTTACTGAATCTCTACATTCATATCCATACCTTGATCCATACAACCAAATTATAAAATTATCGTGAAAGGAATTCGACATCTGAATCTGCACTAACACTCGAATCCGAGTCAGACCAACTTAGGTTTCAAATACTAACCAGTAACTATTAAAGGATAAATGTTGCTCCCCTCAAACTATAGCTAGCACTACACCAAAAAAATTATGTTACAAAAGATAACTATGTGCTTTTGGTACAATTAAAAAAGTTGACCAAATTTCTTTTTAAATATTTTTAGTCCATTTTACAAGAACTTTGTTTATTTATTCTTATTTTGTATGGCAGAATCGTTTAATATTATATTGTTGAAATGCGCACATTTTAATAAAAATGGTTTTTTTTTTATCATTTTCTTTTTATTATTTCCAAGATTACCCTCGATCATATCAATGTTTTAATTACTTCATCTTATTATAATTAGATTAGAATGTCATCTGAAATACAAAATTCAAGTTTGGATTTGAATTATTATAACTCATGATGCATGAAAACTATATGGTAAAATTAATCTTGCAAAAGCCTACATACAGAAAAAAATATATGGACAGAGTATGTGTCATTTTAATAAGATAGTATCAATGATTTAGATACACCTTATACCAAATTGAGAAGCAATAACAAAACGATGAATTAGTCGTTGTTGAAGTGCGATCATCTTATCGTCTAAAAATTCAATTAGTTATTAACTTTTATTTACTTAATTAATACTCTCAATGATAATTTATTGTGTGCTAGCTCCTTGTATAGAATTACAACTCTTTTCTTTCGTGAAGTGCTTGTGGAGGAAAGATTAGACCTCAAGTGACCTTGCTTAAGTCCGGAGCCAAAAGGGTCACTTTTTTTTTTTCAAAATGCATAAAGGGCTGCTGACTTTTTTAAAATACCAAAACGGACAAATTGCTGATGGGGCAGCGATATCCTTGCTTAATTTTAACCCCTAAAAAAATTATTTTCTTGAAATCGCTGCAAGGGCAGCGATTTCATTAATTGTTTTTTTAATTAAAATCACTGCTCAGGCCGCAATTTCTGCAAAATTTTCTTTTTTGAAAAAAAAATCACTGTTGAGGCAGCGATTTCATCAAATATATAATATTATCATATATACTTTTAATAATCGCTGCTCAAAAAAAAAAGTTCTCCATTAAGGCATTAAGCCAAAACTCCTCTTTCTTCTCTCTGGATAAGTGTTGCAGAATCCCAAGCTTTCATCTTTACTAGTTTTCTCTTGCTGGATAAGAGTTTTTTTTTTTCCTTCATCTGTGATTGTTACTCTTTAGGGGTGCAGCTATTTTCCGGACCTTGCTTGTAGTGGATGTTAAGTGGAAATTGTTGTATGTTATTTAAAATTGTTGAGCAAGGATATCGCTGCCCCATCAATGATTTGTCCCTTTTGGTATTTATAAAAATTCAATTGCCTTTTATGCATTTTGGAAGAAAAAAGTGACCCTTTTGACTCCGGACTCACCTTGTTTCTATGGAAAAAAATAAAACTAATTAGGGCTTCGAGGATTGAAAGAAAAGTACAATGCTAAATGAACCATTATATATTATAATCTATCGTTAATTTTGAAAAGTGATCATTTCGCCTACAAAATCAATCATATCTTTAATTTATTGCCACTGCGTACATAAGTTCTAGTACGATATATGATAATATAGACATACCACATTTTTTCTAGCAGAAGATTTGAAATATCTTGATATATGTTGATAAAGAAGATATTACAATTTAAAGGACAAAATCAACATGATAATGGACTAATAACACAACATATATAATTAAAATTACTGACTTCGACTAAATCATAACACGACACTTAAAATAACTCAAACGAACATTCGATTAAATCATAATTGACGAACATTATAGGACAAACACAACACTTAGGATAACTCAAACGACAAATGAACCTAGACACTTAATATAATATTGAAGTTTTAAATTTTATTTTCGACAATTTCATAACGCGCGCACCGGAAATGATAGTTGAACTAATAATTGGGAACCATGGAAGAAGTAGATCCAATAGCCCTATTAGCAAAGGGTGCACCAACATTGAGTCCATATGAAGAACTTCCCCTAGCACAATTAGGAGGAGTCCAAGCACTTCCAAGTGTGTGAAATGGGAATGCATGATTATTCACCATTTTTTGTTGTTGTGCCACTTTTTCAACCTTTTGCTCTAGCCTTTCCAATGCCTCCTTCAAGTGTTGAAGTTGGAATAAGTTAAGTTCTTCGATAGGAGATTCCCACCATTGACCATTAGCTCTCCTCCTAATTTCTTGTAGGGATTCTTCGCGATGTTTCTCCATTTGGAGAACCTCCTCGAGGTTCATGAGCTTCGTATTGAGCTCACGAATACCAGCTTCTCTATGAGCCACAATTAGTTGATTGTGGACATCGTTATTTGGTGGAGGGAGGTCCCTCCCAAGGAACCTCTCCACCAACGTGTCCACACTAGGGTGACCAAAGGAGAAAACTTTATCACCCGGGGAAAATACCACTATGGCAATTTCAGCACCACATAACGTACAAAGTTCACTAGCTTTTTTAAACAGACCAGCACGACGCTTAGAAAACGTAACTTGTAAGTTACTCTCATTCTTCATTTTCACCATTTCAACCCTTTGACGACCCTTGCTGATCCTTCTTGTCATATCTAAACTAAAATCACTCAATATTTGCGAAACTAAGAAATTGTGATTTTTGGTCTTAACACCAAGAGCTTTATATAAGAAATTATGTTTTAAAATAACTTGGGGAGACTAGCTAGAAATTTATGTTATTTCCTTTTTTTTGTGAAGGATTTGAACCAAGCCCATTTTGCCTTCATTTTATGTCTCGTCCTAAATGATCATATTATATTATTAGACAAAACATGTTTTTCTTAATTTGAATTATATTGTTGGATTGCAATTGACCACCACTTTATTGAGTACACATTGAAGAATGAAAATATTAAATTCACTTGGCCTTCATTCTTTGTCTCGATAGAGAAACACCTTAATGATCATAATTAGACAATACATATTTTTCCTAATTAGAATTATATTATTGGATTGCACTAATTGACCGCTATTTTATTTGAGAACAATTTTTTAAAAATATATTAAATGATTAATAAAACTTTTTTATTTTAATAATAACAAGAATTTTGCATTATCATTGAATTTTCCTAGACGATCATCATTTTAGAGACATACAATGTATCACATCAAGTATACAGGGCGTTTGGATTCATAAATGTTACTATTATTTATACCGCGTTAAGGTTTAGTGCTCGGATTGTAATGGTTTTGGATTATTTACTTTTTGATTTTAATATACCGCGTTGTTCCCATAGAAATCTCATATTGTATATAGCGTCCCGATGGAAAATCCGCAGATTTTTCACATTTATTTAAGGCTTATGATAGAAGGTCATTTTGTAAGCAAGACTAAACAAGTAAATATTCATAGAACTAGAATGTACCTCATAAAAATTATACTCTAATTTTATCACTTTCATATGTAGAATGATGGTAATATATGATGTTAAAAAAAAAAAAAAAATCAATAATGCTTTATTCTATATTCTAAATTTGCTCTAGTTATATAGATATTTTATCACTTTCTTGTATAGTTCCATCACAAGTTAATTATTAAATAATGTGAGAATGTCTACTAGAAATCTGTAGATTTAAGTCAGAAACTAGCACCTCTTAGCAGTGACTATGAAGAGGCTGGATCATACATGACACACATAACAAGCAGAGCAGTATAAAATGGTGTAAAATATGTCTAACTGTTAAGTGATTGCCTTGTTATTATGTGTGAATGACAATAAAAGGCATGTTAATAGCAAAGGAAAAGAATTAGGGGTAATTTTAAATATATATCCAATAAGGTAATTAGTTTACAACAAATATAACAATGTTTTATTTACATAAAAAATAGTCAAAAATCATAAAAAGTATACACTGACTATACAATATAAGTCATAGAAAACATACACTAACTATACATTATACACATGAGCTATACATCAACTATACACTATATACACTCAAAAAGCTGAATACAACTTAACTATACATGAAATATACATGATGTATACACCAACTATTCAATCTCGATCAACTCAAAATCACCTCTAAACAACTCCAAAATTTTGATATGAAATCCTTTCGATGTTTCAAGTCTTGCAGTACGTCGATTTCAAGAAGAAGAAAAAAAAGGACGCAGCAGTAACATCACACAAAAGAAGAAGCAAGAAACTGGCTATTTTTTTGGTAATTAAATTGACCGAAGGGTCACTTGGTGTAATTATACCAAAGAATTATTTGAAGAAGAAAAAATGACGGCATTCAGTAAGGATGAAAGTCGAATCCTTTCCCTCATCCGTATGTCCATAAACTTCAAGCATTCATAATTTCACTAGTTAAAAATATCCCTCTTCACTCTCAGAAAGGCAAAACTGGAACCTAATTATATTGGTGCTACAATATTAATATTTCAAAATAACGATGTCCTTGGAAAACAATCCCACGATGATAATCTACCGTTACCCTTTGTGCTTTTCTCAACTTCTCTAGTGTACATAATACTTCCCAAAATCAATCAAGAAACTATATCTTCTGCAACGAAAGATCTTTAAACTGTTGTGGATCAACCTCTGATGGTGAATGAGTAAGGGCACATTGAGCAGTTGTTGTCTTCGGAAAAGCTATAACATCCCTGATGGACTGAGATCCTGCCAAGAGCATCACCAATCTATCCAACCCATAAGCAATTCCTCCTGCAACATATTTAGTAATCACAATTTTAAGTACCAATCACACGAACAATGCAAGATTTCTCAGGGACAAATATTAAAATAGAAACTATAAGCCTGAAGAAGCAACTGCTCTAAAAAGGTTCTAGGAATTAGTAAGAACACTGACTGAACGATGTATAACAAGGAGATTTTTGAGGGAGAAAAGCTCCACCGTGTTCCTAGTTCAGGTTTGAAGTTCCACTTTAGGATTATTAGCAGTAGATATAAAGGCAAGATTATAGGTTCTTTTTAGAATTGTACTTTAGAGGCCCATGGCATCCTAGCATTGTATTTGGCTTCAAAGGAACAGATCTATTCCTCAAGTCCAGGACACTATAGAAGTTCAAATCTAGCTTAATTGTTTCATAGCAGATAGGGAAAGGAGGTCTTCATGAAATATAGTACTAATATACAAACTCTTGTAACATTTGATTAGCAGAAGAGTTTGCCTCGTGCCAGCAAATTTAGTGTCAAAACAGAAAGCATTCTGCAATACCGTGTGGAGGAGCACCCATATCCAGAGCCTCCAAAAGATAGCCAAATTTTGCTTCAGCCTGCAACAAACGAGAGTCGAGACAACATATCCATAGGTTAGTTTCAATTGACTCACTGGCAAAATTGGTTCAAGTCCTGTCAGAATTTAGCAAAGATCAAGAACAACATCAAATGCAGGATTTCACTCAAAAATAAGAACTTTTACCATCAGTGACCCTAAAAAACCTTGGCCAGCTGTACGTACACAACCACAATCCACAAATCACCCTTCCTTTTTATACTAACTAACTTGCCTATATTTGTTTCCAGTAAGATTTTAGACTCATAAAGTGCAAATATAGTACCATGTGTAAGTAGACTAAAACACAAGATTCAAGGAAAAATCAAACTACAAAAATGAATTAAGGGAAGTGCATAATCTGGACTATTCCATAAACACAAAGGTTCTTTCCGCGAAAAAGGAAATACATCATAAAACTGGACAATCACTGGATGCAATGCAAGCCAAAGGAACCAACTTACCTGCTCTCGGGAAATGCCAACAATATCGAGAACCTTCTCTTGGACTTCCCGCTTGTAAATTCTCAAGCTTCCTCCACCAATCTAATTTAAGATGTAAGGTAACAACAGAAAATAATTTATCTTCATCACATTATTATCTTCTATCACTGAAGCAACTAGTGAGGTGAACATGAATTATGTACCTCAACACCATTGTAAACCATGTCATAAGCTAAGGCACGGGCAGAAGAAAGGTCATTTATATCTTCTGGATTAGGTGCGGTGAAAGGATGATGCAAAGCCTGTAGCAAAATTATGGTCACTTCACATAACGAAATATCATAACAGAGAAACAGATTAGTCTTAGAAAAAACGCTATTATTTGATTGCCACACTTTTTGAGAATTAGTACTGTTTATATGATTGCCACACTTAAAGGCAAAATCAAGGATATCCTCGCTAGATCAGTCCTAATAATTAATGTAAGGCACATACCAGCTCATGTTCTTCAAAAGCAGAGACTCAAATTTCTTTCTGATCTTCAAAGAGAAATGTGACAAACAACCCAAGTTACTGTTACACATCTAAAAGTTCTATTTGAGTTTCTCAAGCTTTTAACAAATAAGCAATAGTTTTCTAGCTACTGGTGAGAGCTCTAAAGGTAGAATTCTTGATTGGTATGAATTTATTGACATGTGCCTTCTAGGTCTTGAAATGTAGAGCTTTGAGGTACTGAAAACGGAATGCATATTAGAGAAATCAAGGTCATGATTATAGAAAATGGCCAGGCCATTAAAGATCAGGGTGGTACCTCTCTAGCTAGTAAGGTCGTAACAGGTAAGAACAATACCACATAAAATAATTGTGAAGCTCATATTCACCAACAACGAGCCAAGAATGCGGTTGCATTAAACGTAAACATTGAGTTCTTTTGGTGTTCTAATTCCTTTTCTTTGATAATCAAACATCGAGTTCTTCCTTATTTTCTTTCATAAACCTCATGCCTCATTAAGGACACCATACCTCACATTAATAAAGGACACCTTGGGGGCTTGCTTATTTTACTTCTCCTCAATATTCAAAAGTAGACCACCTAAGACCAAGAAGCAAAATGACTGATGGACTGAAAGTGCACCTACATCATGGAAGATAACTCAAGCCACCATACCTCAAGTCTTTGTTCTGAGTCGTTCCACTCAAACATTGGAAAGTCAGTCACCCAAAGTATTGAATGCCTGGACTAGATACATGAACAAAGGAAAGATGGACATTAGAACATACAAGCTGCTAGTCATGAACCTAAGTCTTCTGCAGATAAGCACATATGTAGACCCAAATTTGGACATCAGAAACTCACATTGTCAATTAAACCCAGTTCATGTGCTACATATATTCTCAGATGATCCAATGTTTTATTGACTTCTGCATGGTGCCCAACAGCAAACAAGATAAGATCATCTGGTACTGCAGAGAACTGATTCAGCAATTCCTCTTTCTTTGACGTATCCAAACTAGAAACCAGCGCTGGAATCCCTTCAATGCTCCCTGAGAAATTACAGTAACCAATTTATGGCAAGAGAAACTTGAAGGTACATCCGCATAACTTGAAGCCTCGATATGACCCATATCTCCTGCACCTATTTTTTCTTCAAACATACTTTTTTGAAGTTTATGGACTTTTGTGGCGGATGGAAGTAATTGTCTTGTTGTATGGCAATTATTGAGCAAATCTGTTCATTGCGGTTAGTCTACCCAAGAAAACCACTAAACTTCAAAAAGAATGTCATATACAGGGATAAACGAACCAGAAGTAAAACTACACAAAATATATAACTTAGTGCCTGTTTGGATTGGCTTATTTTAAGTGCTTTTAAGCCAAAATAGCTTTTAAGCACTTTAATAGTATTTGGGTAAAATAAAAAAAAAAATCTTTTAAGCACTTGTTTTTAAACCAAAAAAATAAAATAAGCCAAAACTCATAAGTTAGAATTCGTAACTTATGGCTTTTGGCTTATAAGCAAACAGGCTCGTGCACTCATTGCCAATAAGAGTACTTCCATTACCATCATTCAACACCTTTAAAAAAGGTAAACCCTTTGCTCCAGATTTGATTGCTTCTTTGTAAATGTCGCCTTTCTTCAAAGCAGTATTTGAGTAAGTTTTTGTCCCACAAGGCACACATAAGGCCTTAATAATTCCTCCACTTGCTAAGGCATCTGAGAAAACCTTGAATGTGGTATTAGAGAAAATGTCGGACACCTGCATTTCAAACAAAACAAGTATCATCAGCTACAGGGTGGTATCATGAATTTTGATGTATTTCGTTGAATTTCTTCATGTGGAGCATCTTTGGAAATAATACAACTACATAGACAAGGAAAGGAAGTTTTAACACAGAAGCAGTGCTGTAGAATAAGATACACTTGAACTCTATCAGTTGTACAGATAAAACAGCACAATCTTTGTGCAAAATATAAATCAAAATATACTAAAATCCTATGAAAGTGAACTGGGTCATAGTCTAACTTAATTGGCATGATATCTCTGTTTCTGCCTCCCCCCCTCCACCCCAAAGCCCCAAGCCAAAAGTGTAAGACAAAGCATAAAAAGCATGTCAACTAGACAACAACTACACGTTCATCAGAGCAATAAAGAAAAAGTACATTTCCAAGAAAAAAAGAATAAAGATCTATATTGGAGTCAGCAGAAGAATTACATCTCGCAATTCAACATCAAAACGAGTATCTGGTCTGTCTGAGCCATATCGACTCATTGCTTCAGCATATGTAAGCCTTGGAAAAGGGTTTGGCAGTTGGACGCCTTGAATTTCCTGAAAAACCTGCAATAAAAGATGTGATCATGCATCACTTGAATTGAATTTTTTTTTTTACAAATATAGAAAGGTAAAAGTTCACTTGTTTAGGATTTTTAACTGTGCAAAGAAAAACTAAATAACAATGGCCCATTGAGGACTTCAGAAAATCATCCTGTAAATTTCTGACAACACTCTTTTGGAACATGAAATGCAGGCTTAGCAATTTTTAAGCAAAATTGTATGACGTCATTCCACTTCATGTAAAAACTTGAATTTCAAGATAGAGATAAGAGGCAAAAGCAAGGCACCCTCCAAAGATAATGTCTTAGACACTCGGTGCCATGCAGGACTAGAATCACACAACTTAAAATCTTTGAAGGGTGCTAAAACTTAGAAGAAAGAACAAAAGGATAGATTATATTGCTAACACAAGAAATACCCATATGCCAATATTGACTCATGTCATAGTGTAAATACTATAGTAATTAGGATAAATACTATAGTAATTAGGACAGGTCATATGCTGTAAACCAAAAGAAAGAAAAATTTTAGTTGTCAGTTTCCACTGCGTATCAGGTTACATTTTAAGAAATGTAGCTATATATCCCAGTTCAGCAATTACACTCGTGTCTCCGTTAAAGAAGAAGCTCAATGCACGACTTTTTTTCTGGCAACCGTTGTGTCAGAGCCAGCTTGCCCACACCTCGACTAATTCCACAGGGTGTCTGCTATCTACCACTAACACACTATCTACCACTAACACAGACACCGCGTAACTTTATCCACCAAGGCTTGGACAGATGGGAAGATATCACCTATGTTTTAGCCTCAATGCACACTAATAAAGGAGGAATGCCAAAAAGGAATCCTAGAGCAGATTATTATTTTCTGGCAGGAGAAACTTCCTTTAAGATATACACAACGCTCTAGTAGCTTTATGTATAATGTGACTAAGGTACCATGGCTCAACTCTAGCATCATTTTCCTATCTTACCAAAACAATAACCAACACCAGTACTGGCACTCATACTCCCTAGGATTGACACCATATATATATTTGGTGATTTAATAAATAACTAATAAAAATGTGGCAATCATTTCACACCTTTGTTATTTCCAGAACCTCTGGTGAAATAGATCTCTGCATATGCATGTCTATGTTACATTAATTCTTCGATAGTGCAAATACTCCTGCACTGCATAAACTGGAGGAAAGAATACTCTGTCCAGTATTTTAAAGTTGATGCTGTTTTTTTATAATTAACACTTTAACAGAGCTTACTCCTTTCATTGACATCTAACCTTTCTAATCAAATCCTCATTGAGCTTCAGCATGTCCTCCATAGAAGTGAAAGCCATTTCCATATCTAGCTGTGTAAACTCAGGTTGTCTGTCGGCTCTCAAATCTTCATCCCTAAAGCACCTGAAAATTACACAATACAGACCAACATGAGTCGTAGCTTATGGGGTATGTGCTCATGAGTACATTTCTTTTCTTTATTTTAAGAATAAGATAACTACTCTTAGGTGTCAATAAAACTATATTGCTTCACCTAGTTTTTAGCGTTGGAAGTGCCTGAGCTTTAAATCTGGATCACCATGAACTTTGTATGCAAGATTTGAAGTAGAAATATCTTAAATTGCTACTATACAAATGAATTACCTTGCTATTTGATAGTATTTATCAAAACCGGAGACCATCAGCATTTGCTTGAACAGCTGTGGACTCTGGGGTAGTGCATAAAATGTTCCTGGCTTTATAACACAACCACAAAATAAATTTAATGTTATGGAGAAATAACTAGAGAGAGACTTTATTCAATTAGTATGCCTATCAAAAAACTATAAGAGCAAGTTCAATGATTTTCTAGACATCCCATGGATAATAATTTTGGACAAACTCTCATTTTGTCAATTTGTTAAGCACACTTCTCCTTGTTCTCCATAAGTGTATTTAAATTCGAAGGTAAAAGAGAATGAAGAATAAATCAAAGAACTGGAGGAACAAGCACTGTTATTTTCAAGAAGACTCGCTACTTTTGTACCAACAGTCTTCCTTAAGAAAAACAGGAAATAGAGGGACTGAATTAGCAATAAAAGTAGCAAAACAGAAGATAAGTAAAGAATACCTGGACTCTTGAAGGAACCAAATAATCACGAGCACCTTCAGGAGTAGATCTAGATAGTATTGGTGTCTCAATCTACCTTGTAACCATGAGAATGTTGGGGTCAACACTAACAACAGAAGCCACACAACAAATAAAAGAAGAATAAAAAGGCAACAATTTCATCAAGACCAGATAACCAAATTACTTATTCACAACAGAAAAAAAAGAAGAATATTATAAAAAATACAATTAGAGGGCAAACATATTACCTCAACAAAATCATGCACATCTTCTAGGTATCTTCGAAGAAGTTTCACTACTCTATGTCGCAAGATTATATTTGAGCTCATCTGCGGACGGCGTAAATCAAGGCATCGATATCTAAAAATATGTACAAAGATTAGTTTCTAGCAAGAAGCACTGTGTCAATATAAGAAATGGGTACAAAGTTAAAGGGAATTGTTTCTACAATGAAAAAAAAGGATTGTATTCACAGAATATATACATATAACAAGAAAAACAACAAGATCCAAAACAAATCAAAGCTGATATTTGATATGTGCAAGAGAGCTGGACTATGCCCTTGCTATTTAATTAATAGTTTCTTTTTTATGAGAAAGGTAAATAAGTTGGACTATGCCCTTATCACATCAATAGAAAAGCACTGGTAGAAAAAGAAGCAAAAAAATGACGTATCAAAACGCTTATCTAGAAAAAGTTAAACCATTTTGAGTGCTTAAGTTCATTCATTTTTTTCTACTCTCGAGATTCCAAATAAAGTTTCAAAAGATCAAATGGATCAATTTCCTGCAAGAAAATTTCATTACTAAGAACAAAATTGGGGAGGCCTAAGCACTTTCAAAACAAGAACAGAGGCAGTTTTTAGAGACGAGAGAGATTCCTCAGAAGACGGGACTTTTAGCACCTACATAGAAACCAATAATTTCTAAATGCAACTTCTATCCTGGATCTTTTTTCCTGAATTGGAATTAAACATGCATGGATTCCACCAGAAAAATAAATGTTCACAAGGTAGGGGTAAGTCTACGTACACACCACCCTCCCCAGACCCACTAGTGGGATTAGTATTGGTATGTTGTGGTGGTTTGATTCCACCGGAAAAATATAGAGCAAATAAAAAAAGTCTGTGTATTGACGAAGAGGGAAGCAAGGTACCAGTAAAGAGATACAAGAAGAAATCTAGAGCACAAAGCCTTATAAAGTTCAATTACTTCCAACGTGATCCCCTCCCCCCCTCACCCAAATCTCTATTGTGTCGTTATAGAGAAAAGGCACTAATGTTTATTTCTTTTTCAGTAAGTACAGATAAATGCCACTGTTTGCTGACTTTCAAGTCCACAATTAGGTCCCGGAACCAATACTACTAGTCAAATTCAAGACACTTTTCTAAGAAAGAGAAAAGAAATGCAAGAATGCAAGAAGTTCTTGGTTTTGACCCCTCACCAATAAGGGTGGAGAATAACGATTAAGATCACCCTTCCAGATCATATTAAGAATTGGTGTAAAGCACCAGCAACATATTCATCAAAAAATAAAAGAGTTTAGCAGCTAGTAATTACGTCATTGACTTTGATATCGTCAAAATATAAATTACTTTAAGTCGCAAAACTATCTAATTAGACAATATTGCTATCATATTTACAACAGGTCTGACAGGGGGGTCTAACACGAAACAGAAAAGAAAGAGAGAAAAAGATTCAGCAAACAGCTATAGAACTTTCATTAGTTACCGCAATCTGATTTCTTCTTTAGATGAATCCTTTGCATCATCTGCAGTTGTTACCAAGAAGGGCAACTTCAATCTTACTGCATTCAACACCTGGACATCCTCTGCAGCAACCTGCATGCATAACCAATTAGTGGAAATATTAAAGACTTTGTTAAGAAACTAGAATATGGAATAAACTTAGTATGATGAGATATAGACATTGCCACTAAAAAAGATCCAATCAATTAAGAAAAAATTAGATGATCATGAAGCAGAAAGACACAAGTCCTTGGATGATAAGAACGGAGTCTCAGGTTTAAAAGATTTGACTAAGGCCCTTATAAAGTTTCTGACTTAATTGACTAGTAATACTTAAGTTATTATTGAAAAACTTAACAGCACTTCGGATTAGAGGTCAATTTATCCAAAATTAAAATGTAGTCACATGCTCTTTCTCACATCTTTTCAGCAACATTTAACTATTTTAATTGCAATACACTAGGCTATGGCATAAGAACCACTACTGGTTAATCACGCCAATTGGATCAGTACCAAGTCATCCCATATGCTGTTTAGCGTTCATTATGAAAGATGTATGCCATGCACCCAAGGGTGTGGCCTACTGGTCAATAAAGTGGACAGGGAATCATGAGGAGCCAAAAATTACTAAGTGATTTTCTCCGCGTATGCTCAAGCCTTGGTGGGCAGAAGTACCCGATACCTCCCATACATGTCCTGGTGGAAGGCAGCAGGTACCCGGTGGAATAGTTGAGGTGCGTGCACATATTTTTTGAGAGTCTGGATAAAAAGATGCCTCGTGACAGAAGCAGTAGCCAGAGAAAGCTGGGAAGCTAATGGAAAAGCTCTACATGACTCAAGTAAGACTATGCAAGATCAGAGCCTTACAAATTGGAAGTTCATGTGAACTACCATAATATCTGCAACATTTTCAACATGCCCATGCCTTGAAGATCTTTTATAAGTTTTTAAGGTAAATATATCTTTCGAACTGCCACACGATTCTCAATTGTTACGAGCAACCAATAAATGTGATTATACCAAGTACAAAACTAAGCTAACATAAATGAGGAGAGACAGAAGTTTGACACTCACCAATAAGGATGGAAGGAAGAGGAGAAATAATTGTGGTGATTCAAAGGTCATCAATAAGTTACCTCTATCGTGCCAGTTTTCATCTTTTTGTTGACAGACTCAGCTGGCCTAGGCCTAACAACACCTTCAATGGCAACCACATATTCGAGTCTCAGATCTCTCACAGTAGAATGAGCATCAGGAAAATCATCAGGAAGTGTAGTAATCTGAAATAAACAGTTCCATCACCAACTAGGTCCAATACATTGACATCAATATAACACAACCAAACTTTGAGAAACTTAAATTTCTACAGATAATGCATAAAGAGAAAACTTCAAGAGGAGTGATGTTTCAATGTGCAAATTAGGACACTAATCAGCAACTTCTCATCAATTCAACACTACTTGCCAGCATATAAATTTCTATAACTATTCCGCTCTATTCAGGTCCCATTTCATTCATACTAAAAGGATTCCCCTTAAAAGATAACATGGGATAACAAACAGACAATCAATCAACTAGGCCTCAATTGAAAACTACTTGTCTCTAAATAAAGATAAAATCTTCTAAGGATGTACCCTTCCCAATGGGGATGACAATTAATCAATCAACAATGTCACAACGAAAACTAGCTGTGCAGTACATGAATCTTCTATATCCATCCCACTCTATTGGGTCCAATTTCATTCAAATACTACAGGATGGCCACTTAAAGAAATCATAGGCAAACTTTCAGAAGTGTAGAACTTTTATCATATGAGACTTGCATACAACAATGGGGGTGTTATTAATCAATCAATCAACTAGGCCCCTTTTGATAAAATCTTGCATTCAAATACTGGGGGTGTAAAATTAAAAGCCAATCCAAGAATAATAATTGCATAAAGATGTAAAATCACCTGAACAATTCCAGTTTGGTCTCTAAGGTTGACGAAAGTGAGACCCCCATGAATCCGATGAAGGGCGACCCACCCACAAAGCCGAACCCGTTTACCCACATCTTCTTCAGACAATTCACCGCAGTATTGGTTCCTAGTTACCCATTGAAGGGCATTCGGAGATGGAGAAATTTTGGTGTTAGGGACGACAACTGTTTCAGGAGTAGTGGGAGAAGCGGAGACAGAAGTAGAAGAAAGAGTGCGGTTGATAAGTGAAGTGGGGTTGTGGGTAGTGGGGGTATGGAAATTAATGAAGAAAAAAGGTAGAGAAGTGAGAGGAGAAGGTTTAGAGCGAATGGCTATGGTGGGTAAGGAACGAAAGAAGAGGGACATGGCGGATTGAAAGAGCAATGGTGTTGTGTGGACAAGACAGGGTTTCTTGAAGAAGATGATTTGGTAAGCCAAGTCTGCTTTGCTTCTACGCTTTTTTTCTTCTTTTTCTTTTAAGAAATAATAACTCTTATATATAGACACCCGCCGCCGTATGTAAACGGAGTGAAAATAATGTTGTCTAATCTTTTACGTTAAAATTAAATAAAAAGTTTATAAATGTGTCATTATTTGATTTTAACAACATATATTTATGAAGTTATTTTATATTTTAATCAAATAAATTTTTTACAATAATTTTTATTAAAATTCTTGATAAAAATAAGCAAGAACAAAAACTAGGGAAATATTTGAGAATGAGAGAGGCTTGGATTATTTTTTTTTTTTAAAAATATGGAATATAATTATTTTCTTCAAAAATAAAAGAGTTTAAATTGTGAATTCAAACCTTTTCAGACTCATTGAGAAATTTTTAAGTAGAAAGATCAAACACACTTAATGGCCTAATATTTGAATCATTCAAATTCAGACATCCATTAAGTACAAACAAATAAGGTCTTACTCACTTAAAAAAAAAATCTCAAATAATTTCTTTCTTAAAAATAAAAATATCCACTCCCCCCCCCCCCCGGCTCCCACTAGAAAAAACTTGCATCATTTTGTAATCAAACATATTTTTTTATGATTAACGTCTAGTTTATTTAGTCAAATTTTTTAAAAGTTAAAAGTGCTTAGTTAAGAAAAATAAAAATCTTGATTAAATTTTTGGGAGAAAATAAGTATTTTTAGTACAGTGAAGGTGTTTTATATACTAAACAAGTAGTTTTTCCGCAAAAGCACTTTGAAAAAGTTTTATTCACTTTAAATTAGAATAAGGAGTATTCAAATGCCTACAAAGTTAAAGGGTTAGAGTAAATTTTGTTATAAAATTAAAGGGTGATTTTATGTATTTTATCTTCTAGTTACTACATATTTCACACTACATCCTACATGTATAGTGTTGCTTAATCTATTGACACGAGTTTTAAATTTTCATTATTTTGAAATATTGAATTTGAATTTTATTTATTTGATCACTGAGATCTTGCTCGTTGAGGATTTGTGTTCATTTATAAATATTTGTCGAGTTGTTAATATGAAATAACCAAATTTATCCGAGTAGTCCTCACAAGCTTTAGGGTTGATCCATTATTTTAGTGGGCCATAAAATATCAAGCACAAAATCATTATTAGTGGGTTGTGGGTCGAAACGGGACAAGCCAACCCACTTTATAATTTTTTAATTAAAATTTTAAATTTTAAAATACTAATATAAAAATTTACTAGACAATATTACATGATATTACTAATGCAAATATTTTGGGTACAATTCGTATAAGAAAATGATCTTTTTAGACCTAAAGTTTATGTGAAATTATATCAAATTTGATATGATAATGTTTGAATCAAATAGAGATATTAATAAACAAACTTAACCGTTAATGTGTATATAACTAGCTAAATAGAAAATTAACTTGTAATGTTTATATATGAATGATTAATTAGGTTGAATTTGAGTTCTTCTTGTTATTTACTTTAGTATATTCTACACTAGCTTTATTTTTTTAATCATTTTATTATGACTCGTGGCCCGCCCCATCCACACTACTCAAGCCTCATTATGACCCAACATGTTCACTTGGGCCGAGTTAGAAAGGCTTATTTCTAAGGGCTCTAAAGAAATTTTGTCCAATCTAATTAAATTGTTAATTGGGTCGGGTTGATTTAACGGACCCCACCCGTATAAACGGTATAAAAAGAGATAAAATTGGATGGACTGCATGTACAATAGAGAAAATAAAATATTTATTATTAATGTATTCCTAATAATATGGTTTTTATATTTACACGTTTTAAACAATATTTACATCTATACAAATATCATGAAATAAGAATATTAATACCGGTTGAACTCGATGCAAAGATCCATTTGAATTGCAGCCATCCCAACCCGAACTCCCTAATGTTATGACTATATTAGGTAAGTTTTTTGTAACACATAAAGGTTCGGGTATTAATATAATTTAAGAGGTTATACATACTAGTACTTATCATTTTTTTAACTTTAGATATCCAATCATCAATGCTATTAATAATAATAGAGTTAATTACAATTACATTTTAATTGATATGATTGTAAAAATAATTTTTTCGAGGCTTTATTAAATCAAAGTTATTATCTTTAATTCAAAATTCACTTTTATCAGTCAATAAAGAAAAAAAGATAGCAGTCATCACAATTACATTTTAATTGATATGATTGCGAAAAATAATTTTTCGAGGTTCTATTGAATCAAAGTTTGTTATCTTTAATTCAAAATTCACTTTTATCGCCCAATAAAGAAAAATAAGATAGCAGTTAATTATAATTACATTTTAATTGACATGATTGCGAAAATATTTTTTTGAGACTCTATTCTTTAATTCAAAATTCACTTTTCTCTGTCAATAAAGAAAAAAAAAGACAACAGTTATTACAATTACATTTTAATTGATATGATTGCGAAAACAATTTTTTCGAGGTTCTATTGAATTAAAGTTTGTATCTTTAATTCAAAATTCATTTTTATCGGCCAATAAAGAAAAAAAAAAAGATAGCAGTTAATTACAATTACATAATTGATATGATTGCGAATTTTTTTTTTCGAGGCTCTATTGAATCACAATTTGTTATCTTTAGTTCAAAATTTACTTTTATCCGTCCAAAAAAAAAAGACAGTTAATTACTATTATATTTTAATTGATATGAGTGCGAAAATAATTTTTCTAAGGCTCTATTAAATCAAAAAAAAAATTGTTATCTTTAATTCAAAACCCACTTTTATGGGCGAATAAAGGAAAAAAAAAAAGACCGATCATCTAAAGGTAACTGCTTTGATCGTTTTTCACCCAACGGTCATAAAAATTGCAGAATTCAAATACCTATAGCCCCTTCTTCAAACTTCAAAACTAGCCGTTACAAAGATTTACAGCATCTTCATCAAGCCAAAATCCTCCAAGATCTTCTCAATTACTTGAGTTTCCTTTCTCTCAATTCCTTTATCTATTCTCTGCACACGATTTTCTTACCTTTCTTGGTTACCTTATTATCATCAATGGCGGTTTCATCTAATAAATCTCCTTCTCCACTTTCTGCAAGAAACGTTCCGCCTCCTCATTCAAGAACCTCTGAAAACACCAGAAGAAGTTTCAGCGGCAACCCCTTCTCACGACCTTCAGTTCTTTCAACCCAAAGAGGATTCAACCCTGTTACTCCTGCAAATAGCCCTGCAGGTACTTTTACTCAAATTTATTGATTTGTAATGTCAAAAATTGTTTCAAGATTTCTTAATTTACTTTGTTGTGGTTTTTGCAGATTCGGCGAGAAGGGTGTCTAATCCAGGGAAAGAAGGTTTATCATGGGGTTATGAAGAGAAGGAGAATGAATCTAAAGCAGCGAAACTGAAATTACCGGCAAAGGGTTCAAAGAATTTCATGTCTCCGACTATTTCAGCTTCTTCCAAGATTGCTCAATCCCCTAAAAAGAAAATCTTGGTGGAAAGAAACGATCCTGTTAGGACTTCAATCACCTTCTCTGACGGTAAAGCTACATTCTTTTCTTCAAATTCTGAAGAGCATAATCAAAACTCTGAAAAATCTTTTGAAGGAACTGAGACTGTTATGGAGCCTAAAGAGATTGTTCATGTTGAAGGTCTTCCTCCAGTTACCAAAGCTCCGAAAAAGGTAACATTTTCGGAGGTACCTTCAAATTGCAACAATGCATCTGAATCCCTTTCTGATACTGTAACCATGGATTCTGACATTTGCAATGATGAACCACTGGTTTCTCCTGCAATAGCCCCACTTGATGCTGATCCCTCTTTACCTCCATATGACCCTAAAACCAATTACCTATCTCCAAGGCCTCAGTTTCTTCACTACAAACCCAACCCGATGATTGAAGTTTTACTCAATAAGGGAAAAGGAATGGATGCAGGAGAAGCAAAGAAGCTAGATGACATCTTCTTGTCGGAGTTACTGTCTGAAAACTTGTCAGACATAGATGGCAGTGAAAGTTCTCTAACTGAAGATTCACTGAAAGAATCTGATGGTTCTTCTTCAGAAGAGATGCTAATTGAAGCAACAGTTGATCAAGAAGAGGAAGAGGGGCCTAAAGTTTCTGTTGCTGCAATACCTGTTGCTGAGGAAATTGCTGAACCTGCACTACCTGTTGCTGAGGACATTTCTGAAGCAAAAATGAGAGCAAAACCAAGATCTTTAACAATATCAAAGTTCTTTTCTCTGCTGTTGGTACTAGTAATTGCTTTCTTATCAATATCAGTTACTGATTCTCCTATACTTGCTGCTCCTGGGACTGTAAACTTAAGTTTCTCTAATCTCAGAATACCATCAGATATTCCAGTCTTGGCTAAGGCTAATGGTTACTTTAAGCAATATTCAGGTGAAGCCATTTCTTATTTCTCAAAGTTGATTAATGACCTCGGTAGGGTAGATTACCCACAGCCTTTAAAATTTGCGAACTTGACTGATCTAGAAGAGAGTAGCAGCATATATCATGATGGATATTTGAAAGGTAGTACTAGTAGTGAGGAATTGGATATAGAGATTGAACCAATTGAATTGGAAGAGGATGATGAAGAGTCTGAAACTGAGCCTGACGAGGAAGAGTTTCAAATGAAAGCTGATTCAGATGATGGTGATGAATTGGAGATTGAAGAAGCTTCCACAATTCAATTAGCTGAAGTAAATGAGTCTGATAGCTTAGAAAAGGATTTAGAACAAGGTCAGCATGACTTGGTGGAGACTGAAGAAGTCTCTGTTGTCATAGCTGAGGAGAATGAAGCCAATATTTCAGAAAGGGATTTAGATCAAGGGCTTACAACTTCTAATGTTCAGTTTGAGTTGGCTGAATCCGAATATATTGTTGATAATGCTATCAGTACTGATGCTGCATTTGAGTCGGTGAACGACAATCCTGAAACCTTGGTGAAAGATGATTCTGCTGTCGAAGATGTCCAAACTTTGGAAATGATGCAGTCTCCAATTGATAGAAATGATGGAGATAATGCTAGAGCATATCAGATACTGGGAATTTCCTCACTTGCACTGAGTTTGCTTGCTGCTACAGTTTTCTATGTGAAGAGAAGTGATAAGACTGTGCATCCAGTAGTAGTTCGTGCTGATCAAGTCTCAAGTAAGAAATTTGCAACACACCATGTTGTCAAGGAGAAGCATTCCTCTCAAAATTGGCCCACAGAAGTCGATGTCGCGGGAGAGTCTTGTCCCTCAGAAATGAGCAGCTTTCAGATAAGTTCATCTTATAGCAAGAAAGACCCCAAATCAGAGAATGATGAGGCTCAAAGCATTGAGAAGAAACCGAGGAAGAGTAACAAAAGAGAGTCCTTGACCGCATCTGAGTTCTCAATGGGTTCACCTTCTTATGGCAGTTTCACTACATATGAGAGGATTCCTATCAAGCATGTGAGTGTTATGACTTAGTATATATTTTCTGGATTTAAATACCCAAATTTGTTCTCTTACTGATATATTTTCTGCATTTTCCTTGTGAAATTTTAGGCAAATGGAGGAGAAGAAGTCATCACCCCTGTAAGGCGCTCGAGCAGAATTAGAAGCCATGTCATTTCTCCATGAAGATTCTGAAGTCATGTCACTGCTGCATTGACAACTGAAGAAAAAATGCTCTTTTGCTTCTCGGCAAATCAGTCTTAGGCTATACTTCTGACTTAATTGAAGTGGTTCAAGTGATATTTTAGGATTTTAATGTTTTAATTAGTTAGCTGATTTCTTTATGTTAGTGAAACTTTCTGCATGCTGCCTCAGTTTGTTGAATCTTTTATTAGTTGAGGATTTCCTGTGGCTTGTGTATAGCAATTTGTTTGACCCTTGCTTCTATGAATTTTAGCATGATTTGATCATTTACACTCCTCCATTCTTTAATGAACTTTTTGTAGTACGTTGACTTAATGAACGTAGTTGAGGAAATTTGATCTTGTAATTTATGGCTATAACAAGTTAAAAAAATGTAACCCTTAACACTCTTTAGATTAATCATACTATCTAATGCAGAACTTCTAACCATCTCCTTCCAACTAGATTATATTAATGTATTGTGATACGAGAACTTATCTCGAGTTCTTCTTGTATGGTGCAGGAATCCAATAGCATATCTAAGCCAATGACTCCATTTCTGAGTTTATGTGAACCAATTTTTTATGACCCTTTCATGAGTACTTCTAGTTATCTTCGACCTGAGTCTCAGGCTTAGTTGAGCGGAAATTTTCTGCATCATAAAAACTGTTAAAGATTCACTAGCTTTTGAGAGATAACAATGACCTGAAACTAACTGAATAAACGCATGTTGTTTAACGGATATGAGCTGTGACTTTTGAACTCTATAGACTGAGTGAGTCCCCTAAATTGTATATGCAAAAAAGATCAGATTTGGCAATATGGTTTGGCTTGGCAGTGTACATTCCAGTTAGTTTCTTAGAGACCAAATTTGAAGTATACACTTGGCCAAACGTAATATTTTTTTTTTTCTGAAATGTATCTGCTGTTATGAATTCATCTGCTTGAGAAAATCAGTTCTTTTGATATGTAAAGAACTGATTCTTAATCTCTTGACGATTAGTGCAATGGTTGATCATTTTTTTTTTATATAAAATCCATCTGCTCGGGCTTTCACCTCCCGTGGTAGTGGAGGGTATGGCGTAGACCCCTACCGTGTTTATTTACAGCAAAAAGATACATTGGAGGGGTCCATTTGTTGAGATACTCAGTAGTCTCTGTTATCAATTCTTATCAAGTTGTTAGAGTAGATATCATTTGACTCGATCTTTTCCACAAGATTAGATTAAGTTGTTAAAGTAGTTCCTTAGATTTAGTTAAGTTAGTTACATATTAAGTTGTTAGAGTAGTCCCTTAGAATTAGTCAAGTTAGTTATATCTTATTGTATTTAAGTTGATGTTACGATTGAATAAGATCATTTTGAAGTTTGCTTTGATTCTCAATCTCTTTATGGTTTTAGAGCCCCTCTAAAATTCTCACGAGTCTTATCCAATTTTTATTTTTTTTTAATCTCCCTCTTTGCGTCCAAACATGGTTGTTCCTGCTACCACCAGTGACATTGCTACTGCAGTTCCGACTACCACTCAAGTGGTATAGTTCAATCCAGCTGCCCAATTACCTATCAAACTTCAGGGTAACCTCAACTTTGCCACCTGGAAGGCACAACTAGTGATGTTACTCAATGGACACAAGCTCCTTGGGCATTTCACTGGTGCCAAATCTGCTCTGCCAACCACTATCACACAAACTGATAGTACCATCTCAAATCCTGAATATGAGATGTGGTTTTGCCAAGACCAACTAATTCAACAAGCAATGATGGCATCCGTTGACCCCACCATTGCTCCTACTGTTGCAACTGCCTCTTCGGCAAAAAAAACATGTGATCTCCTTCATACAACGTATGCCAATAGGAGTCACACTCGCATCTTCAGCTTGCGAAATCAGTTGCAAAACTTGAAAAAGGCCTCCAAGACAGTTGCTACTTACCTATAGGAGATCAGATCAATTGTTGATGCTTTCAAAGTAGCAGGCTCTCCGGTGGCTGATGATGAACTAGCGGTCAAGATCTTGAGTTGCCTAGGTCATGAGTACCGTAAAATCACTGCCGCTATAAAAGCGTGCGACACAACCCTAAGCTTTGAGGAATTATTTCAGAAACTCACGGACCATGAACTTTTTCTCAAACACCAAGATATTGGCATGTCATCTTCCATCATCACGGCTGCAATTGCACAAAGGACCAACTTTTAGCCTCAACATCAGAAGAATAATCGTCGCTTCCCCAATCAATCTTCGAAACCACAAGCTCCACGACATGTGGTCCCTGAAATCAACAAAATGGGAGACAACCCAGACAAGCGGTGAAATGCCAACTCTGCCAAAAAATCGATCACACAACTGATATGTGTCGCTCAAAATCGCACAACCACTTTAAAGCTAAGGTTAACTTTGTGTCGAATCATCCAACAGATGCAAATCCTTGGATCCTTAATTCTGGAGCAACCCATCATGTCACAACAGATTCAGATGATCTTGAAAAATACACTGGCAATGAGAAAGTGTCTATGGGTGACGGTAAAACTATTCCCATTACTCACACTGGTTTAACTTAATTTAAGGCTTCTAACTCCAATTTCATGCTCTCTAACACTCTTTGTGCTCCAGCTATCAAAAAGAACCTTATTTCTGTTGCTAAGTTTTGCATTGACAATCTAACCTCAATCGAATTTTTTCCATACTCTTTTCTTGTGAAGGATCTCAAAACTCGGAGACTACTGGTACAAGGCTGGAATAAACATGGACTCTATGAGTGGCCCCAGAGGGATCATATGTCACCTTCCGCTAACTTCGCCTCTACCAAAGTTTCATGTCAACTGTGGCACCGTCGCTTGGGTCACCCTCATCTGAAAATCCTAGACTTAGTACTGAATAAATTTTCACTTCCCTTTCCCACCAAAGAAAAGTTTCAGTTTTGTAATTCTTGCTCATTAAATAAAGCTCATTGTTTGCCATTTCAACGACTCACTTTAAATAGTAATGCACCACTTCAAACTTTGTTTAGTGATTTATGGGGTCCATCACCCATTTTATCCATTGATAAAAAGTTGTATTACTGCATTTTTGTTGATCATTACACCAAATATACTTGGTTGTATACAATCAAAAACAAAAGTGAAGTCGCTTCAATTTTTGCGCAATTTCATCCTTTAGTGGAAAACTTTTTTTAAACATAAAATTGTCTCACTTTATACTGATGGAGGGGGTGAATACACATGTCTTAAACACTACCTATAATGCAATGGCATTGAACATTTAATCTCCCCACCCCACACACCCCAACGAGTTGTCATAGCTGAACGACGACATCGTCACATTATCGAAACAACTCGAACTCTTCTCAATGAAGCCGTACTACCATCTGAACTATGGTCCTTTGCCTGTCACCATGTTGTCTATCTCATAAATAGACTCCCTACACCTGGCCTGAATAATGATTCTCCCTATAAAAAATTATTTGGCGAACCTCCAAAATACACTTCGCTAAAATTTTTTGGTTGTCTTTGTTATCCATGGCTTAAACCATATATACAAAATAAATTTCAGCCTAGATCTACACCGTGTGTCTACTTAGGAGTTTATATTGTTCATCATGCACACCTCTGTTTTGATCCAGTGCACTCAAAAATATTCGTTAGTCGTGATGTTCAATTTTGTGAAGATATTTTTCCTTTTACTCAAATGTTCTCACACTTGAAAAATAAGTTTTCCACGTTAAAATGGGAAATCATAGAGTTCCAAGTCTGTAAGGATACTCATCCAGAAGTCCAATACAACTTGGACTCCAATCTCGTCCCAACTCTTCTGCCGCCTATTCCTATCCCCCTAACAGTTCCCTCTTATTCAAACACTCTAGAGTCCATAATTGAAAGGCAACTATCGGCAATCTCCACTTCATCAGGTATGATTCCTATCGCTTCTCAACCTCCTTCACTATTTAATGATACCGCCCACAACACCTCTCCCCCATTACCCGATTCCAGTCCTCCCCTACCAATATTAAACCAGCAACCACCGAATCCTCCATAAATTATGCCAACTGTCGCTGCCCCTCCACCCTCTGATGTGCTCACAAAGTCCAAAAATAATATCTTCACACCAAAGAAACAATTCAACTTTTTGGCTCACATTTCTCCCACTCCAAATACCTTTAAGCAAGCCGTTAAGCACATTGAATGGAAAAATGCCATGGGATCTGGAATACGAAGCCTTAATGAGAAACCACACTTGGGAATTTGATTGTAAGTGGTTATTTCGCATTAAAAGGAAAGCTGATGGTTCTATTGACAGGTACAAGGCGCGATTAGTAGCAAAAGGTTTCACACAATGTCCAGGATTGGACTTTCATGAAACTTTCAGTCCGGTTGTCAAACCAACCACCATCAAAATTGTTCTTTCCATTGCAATTCAAAATAACTGGAAAGTTCAACAGCTTAACGTGAACAATGCATTTTTGCAAGGTAACTTACAGAAGCAAGTATTCATGGCTTAGCCAAAAGGCTATGTCAACTTTGATTTTCCCAATCATGTATGCCGTTATGGCCTAAAACAAGCTCCACGTGTCTGGTATGAAGCTCTCAAATCTCACTTGACTAAAATTAGGTTTGTTAAGTCTGAATTAGATGCTTCTCTGTTTATTTTCACATCTAAAGCTGTCACGGTGTATATTTTGGTGTATGTTGATAATATCCTTATTACTGGGAATTACCCAACCTTGGTCGCACATGTAATCAACTCTCTGGCATACAACTTCTCCCTAAAAAACCTTGGTGAACTCAACTATTTTTAGGGGATCGAAGTCAAACACGTTCCAAATGGGATTGTCTTATCACAGTCTAGATACATACTTGAGATTCTCTCAGATGTGGATATGACTGACTGCAAAGGAGTTACGACACCCATGTGCTCAAGTTCACCATCCAAAGCAGGCAATGGTTCACCTCCTGCCGATGCAACCTTATATCGACGCACTCTTGGTAAGTTGCAATACTTATCATTCACGTGTCCTGATATTGCATTTGCAATTAACAAACTATCACAGTTTATGCAATCCCCGAGTTTAGAGCACTGGAAAGCAGTAAAAAGGGTTCTTTGATATCTCAAGGCATCATCAACATCGTGTCTGCAAATCTCTCGCCACTCTGATAACAGTCTATATATGTATGCCGATGCTGATTGAGCGAGTGATCCCTGTGACAGAATCTCCACATCTGGTTACATACTCTTCTTGGGACCAAATCCTATCTGTTGGTCCTCTAAGAAGCAACAATCAGTTGCTCGGTCTTCTACTGAAGCAGAATACAAATCAGTAGCCAATGCACTCTCTGAAATTACTTGGGTCTACAACCTGTTGAATGAGTTACGATATCAAGTCTCGCAAATGCCAAGCATTTTTTGTGATAACATTGGTGTTTCATATCTCAACAAAAACCCAGTCTTCTACACTAAGATGAAGCACATTGCAGTAGACTTTCATTACCTCCGCAACAGTGTGAACTTCCTGCCGTGGATCAAATTGCAGACACTCTCACAAAGCCGCTTGCCCAAGCCTGCCTTCCTTCGGAGTTTATCCAAGTTAGGCGTTGTTGCACCACACCGAACTTGAGGGGGTGTGTTGAGATACTCAGTAGTCTGTTATCAATTATTATCAAGTTGTTAGAGTAGATATTATTTGACTCAATCTTTCCCACAAGATTAGATTAAGTTGTTAAAGTAGTTCCTTAGATTTAGTCAAGTTAGTTACATATTAAGTTGTTAGAGTAGTTCCATAGAATTAGTCAAGTTAGTTACATCTTATTGTATTTATGTTGATGTTACGATTGAATAAGATCATTTTGAAGTTTGCTTTGATTCTCAATTTCTTTACCATGGACCTCCAAGGCAACAAGGGGTGCATATACATTCGAGTTTGGTGCCTTCAAGGACACAGAAATAGCTCTGAAACAGTTCACATTATGCACAATTATAGCACAAGGTTAATTCAAGATTGATTCTTCAAATTCTATGAGTGTCATGTAAATTAGGACGTAGAGAGTATTATATATTATTTGAAGATTACTATAGGAAGCATGAGGTTAATTCAAGATTACCTTTGAACATTTTTGGAACACTGCATTTTTTTTACATAATTTCTGGACTATTTTTGTAATTTTCTGCATAATTTTTGCACTACTTATGCATAGTTTCTGCACAAATTTGTATTTGTTGGCACAAATTTTGCACATCTTATTATATTTTTGCACAATTTTTTATGTATTATTTTTTACATTTTTATTACATAATTTTTGCGTGTGTTTTTATTTATAGTTTATTTTTGCACAATTTTTTATTTATTTATTTTACATGATTCATGATAGATTATCTAGCGATTAATCTTTATCGTGGAGATCATTTTCTCCCACGAAAATATGACCCTACCTCATTAAAAAACGTATTCATTCTCACGTGACTTATGACGTTTGATCCTTTTTATGTGAGTATTTTTTTCCTCTTGTCAAATATTAATTCATCTTATTAAAGGACATATCATTATCACATTATTCGCAATTGCCTAGATGTCAACATGTTTTTCTCGTGTGAATCCTCCTGACAATTTTTTTTCATTTTCATTAACCAATACGTTCATTTTCATGTGACTTATGCTAAATTATTTGATGATTGATCTTTTTCGTATGATTACTTTTTTTCCACTTGTCAAATATTATCCCACATTACTAAATGACATATCATCATCACGTTATTCATGGTCACCTAAATGTCAACATATGTTTTTCTCGTGTGAACCCTAGTCAATTTTTTTCATTTTCATTAAACACTACGCTAGTTTCAATGTGACAATTTACGAGAATCTTTTCTTATATTTCTCAAGTACCACTACTATAATAAAACGACAATTCACAATCACATTGACCCTTTTTCTATAATAAAATCATAGTAGACAAAATTATTTATGTGATTCATAATAACTTATCTAGTGATAAATCTTTTTACGTGATTCTAGCTCTTACAAAAAAAATTGTGAAGAAAAATATTTTTAAAAATTTTAATGTCACGTAATCTAACTTCAAATTAAAATTCAAAATCAACGTATCAAACCAGTTCTTTCACTTTCATTTTTAAATGTCAAATTTTTTCACGAATTATGAAAAATCAAATAATTCTATCATCCATTAATAGTTGGTCTTCTAGATTTAAAAGACATTTTATAATATCATGATCATATTTTTATTAACATCATAAGATTTAAAAGTAATTTTAAAAATAATAATAATATGTATCCAGCGGAATGAAGACAACTAAAATAAAGGAAAGAACTACTCCTTAAATTGTGTACATGTTTTATTCCGGCTCTTTTAGAAAAGAGATGACTTCTGACTAAAAAAAAAAGGAAGATGACTTTTTCTATGATAAAGTAGGTTAAAAAATATCACATACGAATTAAATTTTAGGATGATTAAGCTTTTAATTAGTCACTTTAATCTAATTAAATGACACATATCCTAATTAACTCAACTCGACCCTCATTAAATGACACATTTATTATTACTGGACTAATGCTAACTTATTTGGTGACGGTTTCTTTTGCGTGAATATTTTTTTTCCATCTATCAGGTATCACCCCACACTCATTAAACTACATATATTCGTTATTGTGTGAATCGCAATAACTTATAGTAATAAATCTTTTTTGTGTGAAAATTTTTTACCACCTAACAAACATCACCCTAATATCATTAAATGGCACACTCATTACCATACGATTCGTGATAGATTACCTAGTGACAAATATTTCTCGTGTAAATATTGTTTTTCCACGAAAATATAATCATGCCTCATTAGATGACACATTCATTCTCACGTGACTTATGATAGGCTATCTAATGATTGATCTTTTTTGTGTGAGAATTTTTTTTCACTTGTCAAGTATTATCCCACCTTATTAAACGACATATCATTATCACGTTATTAGTGATTGCCTAGCTATCAACATGTTTTTTCTCATGTGATCTCCTGGTCAAAATTTTTTCATTTTCATTAATCAATATGTTCATTTTCACATTGTAGACATTGAAATTTTGTGGAACTCTATAAGATGTGTTCAATTCGATTGGGACTCTACAAGATGTGTTCAATTTCAATTAACATCCTTGGAGGTTACTCAACCCTGAACCCTAGTTCATGCCTATATAAAGAGTACTATATTCCCTTTAAGAGGCATCTTGAATATTTCGTAAATTCATGAAATATTCACAAAGAGATCAAATTCAAATCATCCTAGTTCGAGAAATATGTCACTAACAACCCTCGAATCATAGAGAAATCTTAAGAGACAAAAGAATCAGAAGAGTCAAGGGAGGAACAGATTTATGCCCATAATGTTTATCAATAAACCTATGTTTTTTTATATTTTTTTATAATTGTAATTTATTTTCTGTCACTTTAAAATTTATTGCAGACAAATTGTCACGCCCAATTGGGCTAAATATGTCCTTCATCTTTTCTCTCATAGATCAATTATGCAAATTTGAAGTCACAAAACTGCAAAGATGAAAGAATGAGTACTTCAAGCCTTGTTCTCGTCTTTGAGTTTCATCAAGTCTACACTCCGACAAGCCTTGAAGCAGGGGACATTTGTAGACATTGAATTTTTGTGGAAATCTGCAAGATGTGTTCAATTCGAATTAAGATTGTACAATATATGTTCAATTCCAATTAGGATTTTTGGAGGCTACTGAACCACACTATCTAGTTCGTGCCTATATAAAATATTCCCTTTGAGAGACATCTCGAATGTTCCGCAAATTCATGAAATATTCATAAAGAGATCAAATCCAATCCTCCTAATTTGAGAAATATGTCACGACCCTCGAATCATTGAGAAATCTTAAGAGACTGAACTATCAGAAGAATCAAGGGAGGAACAGATTTGTACCCGTGATGTTTATCAATAAAACTATGTTTCTTTATGTTTTTTGTGTGATTGTAATTTATTTTCTGTCACTTTAAAATTTGTTGCAAACACACGTGCCTTATGATAAATTATCTTACGATTGATCTTTTTCATGTGAATACTTTCTTTCCACTTGTCTAATATTATCCATCTTACTAAACGACATATCATCATCACGTTATTTATGATCGCCTAACCATCAACATGTTTTTTTTTTCGTATGAATCCACCTGTTAGAATTTGTTCATTTGCATTAACAATACATTTATTTTCACGCGACAACTTATACCTTCAAAATATCACTATTGTAACCAAGCAACGAATTCACAATCACATTGACCTTTTTTCATTATAATAAAATCATAGTGAACAAAATTATTTATGTGATTCATAATGACTTATCTAATGATGAGTCTTTTTATGTGAATATTTCTTTTTCATTTGTCAAATATGTTAATAATAGCATAATACATTATTCAATAAATTCTAATTAACATAATTTATTCTCTCTTGAAACAAATTAAGAACTTAAAATTTTCAAATAGCAAACAACTTACTATCTTGATTATAGTTCTTACCATTTTTTAAAAAATAAAAAATTGTTAAATTTTTTTAATGTCGCGTGGTAAATTTCAACCTAATTTTAAATTATAATTCAAAATCAATATACTAAAACAATTCTCACTTTCATTTTCAAAGGCTATTTTTTTTTTAATGAATCATGTAAAATATTTTTTTTTTTATCTTCCATTAATATTTTAGTTTACTTTTAGATTTAAAAGACATTTTATTATATCATGAACATATTTAAATTAACATCATAAGATTTAAAAGTATTTTTTAAAATAAATGATAATAATATTTATCCCGTGAAAGAAGACAACTAAAATAAAAGAAAACAACACAAGTTATGTACACGATGGATTTTATACCATGTGAACGCAAAATGAATAGATTTTTTCGTGCTTTTAGAAAAAAGACATGACTTTTCATATGATAAAATTAATTTTAAAATATCACATATATATTAAATTTTAGGATAATTAAAAGCTTAATCTAATTAGATGACACGTATTTTAATTAACTCAACCATACCCTTATTAAATGACACATTTTTTTATTACTTGACTAATAATAACTTATGAGGGTGACCATATTTTTTTTGAATTATGTAAAAATAAAATAATTTTATCTTCTATTAATTATTAAGTTTACTTCTAGATTTAAAAGACATTTTATTATATTATGAACATATTTAAATTAACATGATAAAATTTAAAAGCACTTAAAATAATAATAATAATATTTATCTGGTGAAATGAAGACAGCTAAAATAAAAGAAAATAACATAATCTAAGTTATGTAAAGATATTTTTTGTACTTTTTTTTTTTTTTTTAAAAAGACGACTTTGATTTAAAAATATTACATACAAATTAAATTTTAGGATAATTAAGCTTTTAATTAGCCATTTTAATCTAATTAAATAACACATCTTCTAATTCACTCAATACTATCCTCATTAATTAAATGACACATTTATTATTACTTGACTAATAATAACTTATCGTGTGACCAATTTTTTGAGTGAATATTTTTCTCCCATTTACTCCATCTGTTCACTTTTACTTTTACTTGTCACAATTTAACTTATCATACCCATTAAGAAAATAATTATAGATATAGGTATTTTATCAAGTTATTCTCTATTAAATAATGTCTTGGAAAACGATTTGAAAAATAAATATTTAATATTAAAGATAAAACATGAAAAAAACATTGTTGTCTTTTCTTGATATGTCAAAAGTGACAAGTAAAAATGAAAAAATCTATTTTAGGAACAAGAGACAAGTAAAAATGAATGGATGGTGTATCGAATATTACCATACTCAATTAACGACACACATTCATTATCGCGTGACTCATAATAACTTATCTTGCGATTTATTTTTTTTGTGTGACAAATATAACCCTGATATCATTAAACGACACATTTATTATCAGATGATTTGTGATAAATTATGTGGCGACAAATCTTTCTCTTGTGGATATTTTTCTCCAACAAAAATATTACCCTACATTATTAAACAATACATTCATTTTCACGTAACTTATGATAGATTGTCTGATGATTAATCTTTTTCATGTGAGAAACTACATTTTTTGCACTTGTCAAAATTACTCACCTCATTAAACGTCATATCATTATCACGTGATTCATAATTGCTTAAATATCAACATGTTTTTTCTCGTGAGAATCCCCTGATCAAAAACTATTTATTTTCATTAACCAATACATTCATTTCCACGTGACTTACGATTAAATTATCTGGTAATTGATCCTTTTCAGGTGAATATTTTCTTCCACTTATCTAATATTACCCCATTGTCTTCACGTTATTCCCGATCGCATAACTGCCAGTTTTATCTCGTGTGACTCCCCCGACAGAATTTGTTCATCTACATTAACCAATACAATCATTTTCACGTGACAACTTATCAGACATAATCTTTTCTTATATCTATCAAATATCAGTATAGTAATAAAACGACAAATGCACACTCACATTATTTGTAATTTTCTGCATAATTTTTGCACTACTTATGTATAATTTCTGCACAAATTTGTATTTGTTGGCACAAAATTTTGCACTTCTTATTTATTTTTGCACAATTTTTTATGTATTATTTTTTACATTTTATCAGAATTTTTGCGTGTGTATTTATTTATAGTTTATTTTTGCACAATTTTTTATTTATTTATTTTACGTGATTCATGATAGATTATCTGGCGATTAATCTTTCTCGTGTGGAATGTGGATCATTTTCTCCCACGAAAATATGATCCTACCTCATTAAAATACGTATTCATTCTCATGTGACTTATGACGTTTGATCTTTTTTATATGAGTATTTTTTTCCTCTTGTCAAATATTAATTCATCTTATTAAAGGACATATCATTATCACGTTATTCGTAATTCCTAGATGTCAACATGTTTTTCTTGTGTGAATCCTCCTGACAATTTTTTTTCATTTTCATTAACCAATACGTTCATTTTCACGTGACTTATGATAAATTATTTAGTGATTGATTTTTTTCGTATGATTACTGTTTTCCCACTTGTCAAATAATATCCACCTTACTAAATGACAAATCATCATCACGTTATTCACGATCACCTAAATGTCAACATATTTTTTCTCGTGTGAATCCCTTGATCAATTTTTTTTTTCATTTTCATTAATCAATACGCTCATTTCAACGTGACAACTTACATGACAGAGAATCTTTTCTTATATCTCCCAACTACCACTAGTGTAATAAAACGACAATTCACGTTCACGGATCTTTTTTTGTTATAATAAAATTATAGTGAACAAAATTATTTATGTGATTCATAATAACTTATCTAGTGATGAATCTTTTTATGTGATTCTAGCTCTTATAAAAACAAAAAAAATTGTGATGAAAAATATTGTTAAAAAATTCAATGTCACGTAATATGTTTTAACCCAACTTCAAATTGAAATTCAAAATCTAACATATCAAACCTCACTTTCATTTTGAAATGTCAAAGATTTCCACGAATTATGGAAAATCAAATAATTTTATCATCCATTAATAGTTGGTCTTCTAGATTTACAATTTTTTTTATAATATCATGATCATATTCACATTAACATCATAAGGTTTAAAAGCAATTTTTAAAATAATAATAATATGTATCCAGCGGAATGAAGACAACTAAAATAAAAGGATAGAACTACTCCATAAATTATGCACACGTTTTTTTGGGCTCTTTTAGAAAAGAGATTACTTCTGGCAAAAAAAAAAAATGGAAATAAAAGAACATGACTTTTCACATGATAAAGTAGGTTCAAAAATATCATATACGAACTAAATTTTAGGATAATTAAGCTTTTAATTTGTTATTTTGATCTAATTAAATGACACATACTCAACTTAACTCCACCCTTATTAAATGACACATTTATTATTAGTTGACTTTATTTGGTGGCGATTTTTTTTGCGTGAATATTTTTCTCTCATCTATCAAATATCACTCAACACTCATTAAACGACATATATCTGTTATTTAGTGAATCGCAATAACTTATCTAGCGATAAATTTTTTGTTTGTGAAATTCTTTTACCACGTCCTTACAAATATCACCCTAATATCATTAAATGACACACTCATTATCATACAATTCGTGATAGATTACCTGACGATAAATATTTCTCGTGTAAATATTTTTTTCCCACAAAAATATAACCCTACCTCATTAAACAACACATTTATTCTCACGTGACTTATGACAGATTATGTGACGATTGATCTTTTTTGTGTGAGTGTTTTTTTTTCACTTGTCAAGTATTATCCCACCTCATTAAATGGTGTATCATTATTACGTTATTAGTGATTGCCTAGCCATCAATATTTTTTTTTCTTGTGTGAATCTCATGGTCAATTTTTTTTTTCGTTTTCATATTAATTTTTACGTTGTAGACATTGAAATTTTGTGGATTTCTACAAGATGTGTTCGATTTCAATTAGATTTTCTGGAGGCTACTCGATCCTAAACCCTAGTTCATGTCCCCTTCAAAGATGCATCACGAATATTCTGTAAATTCATGAAATATTCCTAAAGAGATATAAATCTAAATCATCATAATTCGAAAAATACGCCACTAACAACCCTCAAATCATAAAGAAATCTTTAGAGACAGAAGAATCAAGGGAGGAAAAGATTTGTACCCATAATGTTTATCAATAAAACTATGTTTCTCCATTTTTTTTGTGATTGTAATTTATTTTATGTCACTCTAAACTTGTTGCAAATAAATTGGCACGCCAGTGAGACCAAAGCTGCCCTTCATCTCTTCTCTCATATATCATTTCTACAAATCTGAAGTCACAAAAGTGCAAAGGTGGAAAATGAGTACTTCAAGCCTCGTTTTTGAGTTTCATCAAGTCTACACTCCGACAAGCCTTGAAGCAGGGGGCATTTGTAGACATTGAAATTTTGTGAAACTCTACAAGATGTGTTCAATTCGAGTTGAGACTCTATAAGGTGTGTTCAATTCCCATTAGGATTCCTGGAAGCTACTCAACCATGTACCCTAGTTCATACCTATATAAAGGGTACTATATTCCCTTTAAGAGACATCTCAAATATTCGCAAATTCATGAAATATTCATAAAGAGATCAAATCCAAAGCATCCTAGTTTTAGAAATACGTTACTAGCAATGCTCGAATCATGGAGAAATCTTAAGAGACAGAACAATCATAAGAATCAAGGGAGGAACAAATTTATACCGCATTGTTTATCAATAAAACTATGTTTTCTCATGTTTTTTTTTTTTTTTGTGATTGTAATTTATTTTCTATCACTTTAAAATTTGTTGCAAACATACGTGACTTATGATAAATTGTCTGACAATTGATCTTTTTTTGTGTGAATACTTTCTTTCCACTTGTCTAATATTATCCACCTTAGTAAACGACATATCATCATCACGTTATTCGTGATTGCCTAACTGTTAACATTTTTTTTTTCATGTGAATCCCCCTTTTAGAATTTGTTCATCTGCGTTAATCAATACAATCATTTTCACGCGACAACTTGCCCGACACAGTATATTTTCTTATACCTCTCAGGTATCATTATTGTAATCAAGTGACGAATTCACAATCACATTGACCTTTTTTCATTATAATAAAATAGTAGTGGACAAAATTATTTATGTGATTCCTAAATCACAATGACTTATCTAATAATGAGTCTTTTTATGTGATTATTTCTTTTTCATTTGTCAAATATGTTAATAATTACATAATACATTATTCGGTAAAATCATAATTGACATAATTTATTCTCATTTGAAACAAATTAAGAACTTAAAATTTTCAAATAACAAACAACTTACTATATTGATTATAGTTCTTATGATTTTTCTTAGAATAAAAATATTGTTAAATTTTTTAATGTCGATAAATTTCAACCTAATTTTAAATTATAATTCAAAATCAATATACTAAAACAGTTCTTTCACTTTCATTTTAAAGGCTATTTTTTTATGAATTATGTAAAATAATTTTTTTTTATCTTCCATTAATATTCGGGTTTCTTTAATAGACATTTTATTATACCATGGACATATTTAAACTAACATCATAAGATTTAAAAGTATTTTTTAAATAAATAACAATAATAATATTTATCCTGTAAAATGTAGACAACTAAAATAAAAGAAAAGAACAAAAGTTATGTACACGTTTGATTTTATAATAGTGTTTATAAAAAATGAAGAGATTTTTTTTGTGCTTTTAAGAAAAAGACATGGCTTTTCATATGATAAAATTGATTTTAAAATATCACATATAAATTAAATTTTAGCATAATTAAGCTTTAATTAGTCATTTTAGTCAATTAAATAACACATATTTTAATTAACTCAACCCTACCCTTATTAAATGACACATTTATTATTACTTGACTAATAATAACTTATGAGGTGACCATTTTTTTGAATTATGTAAAATAAAATAACTTTTATCTTCTATTAATAATTGAGTTTAGTTCTAAATTTAAAAGACATTTTATTATATTATGAATATATTTAAATATACATCATAAAATTTAAAAGCATTTAAAAATAATAACAATATTCATCTCATGAAATGAGACAACTAAAATAAAAGAAAATAACATAAGTTATGTATACGATTAATTTTATAGTAGTGTAAATGAAAAATGTAAAGATTTTTTTTGTGTTTTAAAAAAAAAGACATGATTTTTCGTACGATAAAATTGATTTAAAAATATTACATACAAATTGAATTTTAGGATAATCAAGCTTTTATTTTGCCATTTTTGTCTAATCAAATAACAAATATTCTAATTAACTCAACCCTACCCTCCTTAAATGACACGTTTATTATTATTTGACTAATAATAACTAATCATGTGACCATTTTTTTTGGTGAATATTTTTCTCCCATTTATTCCCTTCGTTCACTTTTACTTGTCACAATTTGACTTGGCATTCTCATTAAGAAAATAATTATTGATATAGGTATTTTACCAAGTTATTCTCTATTAAATGATGTCTTGAAAAAAGATTTGGAAAATAAGTATTTAATGCTGACAGTAAAACATGAAAAATAAAATATTGTCTTTTCTTGATATGTCAAAAGTGATAAGTAAAAAAAGAAAATCTATTTTAGAAATAAGTGACAAGTAAAAGTGAACGGATGGAGTATCAAATATCACCCACAGTCAGTTAACGACACATATTCATTATCGCGTGACTCATAATAGCTTATCTAGCGAAATATTTTCTTTGTGTAAAACTTTTTTTCTACCTGACAAATATAACCCTAATATCTTTAAACGACACATTCATTATCAGACGATTTGTGATAAATTATCTAGCGACAAATCTTTCTCGTGTGAATATTTTTCTCCAGTGAAAATATTACCCCACCTTATTAAACAATACATTCATTTTCACATAACTTATGATATATTGTCTGACGATTGATCTTTTTCGTGTGAGTACGTACATTTTTTGCACTTGTCTAATATCACCGAGCTTATTAAATGACATATCATTATCACGTGATTCATAATTGCTTAGCTATCAACGTGTTTTTTCTCGTGCGAATCCCCCGATAAAAAATATTTATTTTCACTAACCAATACATTTATTTCCACGTAATGTATGATAAATTATATGGTAATTGATCCTTTTCAGGTGAATATTTTATTTCCACTTATCTATTATTACCCCACCTTACTAAACGACACATTGTCATTACGTTGTTCTTGATCACATAACTATCAGTGTTATCTCGTGTGACTTCCTCGACAAAATTTGTTCATCTGCATTACCCAATACAACCATTTTCACATGACAACTTATCTGACAAAATTTTTCTTATATCTGTCAAATACCAGTACTGTAAATAAACGACAAATACACACTCACATGATATGTAATATCCTGTCTGTCAATATATATTTTTTTTCATGTAAATATTTTCTTTTCATCTATCAAAATATCATTAATAAATATTACTGAACGACACATTGTCAGCACGTTATTCTTGATCACGTAATTGCCAGTTTTATCTCGTGTGACTTCCTCGACAAAATTTGTTCATCTGTATTAACCAATACAACCATTTTCACATGACAACTTATCTGATATAATCTTTTCTTATATTTGTCAAATATCAGTACAGTAAATAAATGATAAATACACACTCACATGATATGTAATATTTTGTCAGTCAATATAATTTTTTTTTTTCATGTATATATTTTCTTTTCATCTATCAAAATATCATTAATAAATATTACTAAACAACACATTGTCAGCACGTTATTCTTGATCACATAACTGCCAGTTTTATCTCGTGTGACTTCCTCAACAAAATTTGTTCATCAGCATTAACCAATACAACCATTTTCACGTGACAACTTATCTGACATAATCTTTTCTTATATCTGTCAAATACTAGTACATTAAATAAACGACAAATACACACTCACATGATATGTAATATCCTTTCTGTCAATATATATATATTTTTTTCATTTATCAAAATATCATTAATAAATATTACTAACGACACATTGTCAGCACGTTATTCTTGATTACGTAACTGCCAATTTTATCTCGTGTGACTTCCTTGACAAAATTTGTTCATCTGCATTAACCAATACAACCATTTTCACGTGACAACTTATCTGACAGGATCTTTTCTTATATTTGTCAAATATCAGTACAGTAAATAAACGATAAATACACACTCACATGATATGTAATATCCTGTCTGTCAATATATATTTTTTTTCATCTAAATATTTTCTTTTCATCTATCAAAATATCAGTAATAAATATTACTAAACGACACATTGTCAGCACATTATTCTTGATCACGTAACTGCTAGTCTTATCTCGTGTGACTTCCTCGACAAAATTTGTTCATCTGCATTAACCAATACAACCATTTTCACGTGATAACTTATCTAACAAAATCTTTTCTTATATTTGTCAAATATCAGTACAGTAAACGACAAATACATACTCACATGATCCGTAACATCCCGTCTATCAATATATATTTTTTTCATGTAAATATTTTTTTTTCATCTATCAAAATATCATTAATAAATATATAATACATAATATCATTGAAAAAATTTAGGCAAAGTTACAATTTTTTTTCTGCATTTTAGTCCTTTGATATTTTCTTTTTATAAAAATAGATATTATTATTAAATATTTTAATAGGAAAAAACAAGAAAAGAGTAACGAAGGAGTATATTAGTGTTGCGCCCCAAGCCCAATACCCAGTTGTAATAAAATCACGGTGGGCAAAGCATAGGCGAAAGGGTTTTTTCCTTTTTAACGTTAAAGAGGGCTTCTTCTTTCTCCTGAAGCTCACTGTCTCTCTCTCTTTACAAATACAAATGCGTATCTACAATTTCTCTTGTACATAGTGAATCACAAAAAAAATGTTCTTTTGATCGTGTTAGGTTTTGGTTCTGCGTGTATGTTGTAGAGTGTTGAAAACATGGCTACCACCGTTCAGGCGATCCGTTATCCAGTTGCAACCACTGGTGCCGGAAATATCGATGCTCTCAATAGAGTTCTTGCTGACTTATGTACCAGAGGCAATCCTAAGGTTCTTTGATCTCTTCTCTTTCTTTCAATTTTTTTTGTTGAAAATTGTGGAGTTGGAACAGTAAGGGAATCTTGATGTTGTTCTTTAGTTATTTGTTGAATTGGTGAGGAAGTGGAACAAGACATGATTTTGATTGTCTTTGGAATTGAGGACTGTTCAAGATTTTAGTTCTTGGTACATCTTGAGTTGTTTTCTTGATTTTTTTTTGATAAAAAGTTCTTTTCTTGATTTTTTTCTTTCTCAATTTTAACAGGAAGTCTTGGATAAAGAGTTCTTTTCTTTCTTTTGGTGCTGTGCTGTTACATTTGTTGAATTGGTGAGGAAGTGGAACCAGACATGATTTTGATTTTCTTAGGACCGAGGGAAATTAATGAAGTACATAAGACTGTTTAAGATTTTAGTTTTTGGTATATCTTGAGTTCTTTTCTTGATTTTTTTTTTTGATAAAGAGTTCTTTTCTTGATTAAAAAGAGATTGAAACAGAAAGAAAGAAGAATGATACACTTTTCTTTTGGGCACATTTATTTTTATTGAATTGTGTGGAAGAAGACCAGCAGATATACTCCTAAAGTCTTTCTTCTGTTTCAGCCGTAGAAGGAAAGCCAGGTGGATCAGAGGATGGCTATTTTTATCTAACACATCTTTTATTATTATTGTGGGTTTATATATGTTTTTTAAAATCCAGTTTGGTATCACGACACGACATAGAAATGACTGATCACTGTTTTGTATACAAGATTCCTCTTATATGCTTCTTGTTAATTATGCTTATTTACTTTCCCCTCCATCAATCAAGAGAGATGGTTAGGTCCTGGTTTTAAATTTATATCAATCATGTTAGTGAACTTTTTGGTTTGAATAATTATGTGAATACCAAGTTTTGTTTTTGTGTGTTTTCATTCACTTTTCCTGATTTATTTTTCTATTGAAGGGTTAGCAGAGCAGCCTTTTGACGTGGGTTTCTGTCTTAATCAAATAGCATTCTGTTTTTGCCAAATGTTGCTGTTTTTGCTGTTTGTGTGAATGCTATTGGATGCTCTCTCTCTGCCTCTTTCCATTCTTCCCAGTTCCCTCTTCCAAAGTTCTCTTTTAAATACTTGAGTTGCTTTTTAACCATGCCAGAAATCTTATTTTATTCTCTCTGGTAGGATGGGGCTGCATTGACTTTGAGGCGGCTTGTAGAGGAAGAAGCTCGTGATCTTAGTGGAGAAGCTTTTGCTCGTTTTATGGATCATCTATATGAACGCATTACCACATTTCTTGATAGTAATGAGGTTTCTGAAAACCTGGGAGCATTGAGGGCTATTGACGAGCTAATAGATGTCACCATCAGCGAAAATGCATCAAAAGTGGCAAAATTCTCCAATTACATGCGCGTTGCTTTTGAAACAAAGCGTGATCCTGAAATCTTGGTCCTTGCTAGTAAAGTTCTTGGTCACCTAGCTAGATCTGGTGGTGCAATGACTGCAGATGAAGTGGAACGTCAGGTGTGTAACATTGTGATACTTCAGAGACTTGATTGTCTGACATCAGGATCTCAATTCTGTTGTATTTTCAGGTAAAAGTTGCACTAGAATGGCTCCGTGGTGAAAGAATTGAGTATCGTCGCTTTGCTGCTGTCTTAATATTGAAGGTATAATTAACATGTTTCTTCATGATTTGTTGTATAAGCGGAAACTTTAAAGCTGGGTTTTATTTCTTTCATCCTTACGTGATGAGAAAACTTTGAGTTAAATCATAGATGCTATAAGACTTGACTGCTAGAATTTCTCAAAACTGAATACAAAATATTTGCTATTATTAGAATTGTATCCTAAAGGTTAACTAGTGTTTTTTTTTTCTTCTATTATTACCGAATGAAGAGTGAAATAGTTCATACAATAGAAATGTGATTGTCATTCTTATATTATTTTAAATAAACATCTTTATGTTGTAGCTTGTCAACAACATTTCCTTATATAAATGCTAAACACATAGTGTAGCATCCATGTAAGTAAACAATAGACAAATAATGTTGATCAATTGGGAAGGTAATCACGTCAATATTCAAATATATATGTACTTTGCTGAAGAGTAGATTATTTAAATGAAATTCTGTTTTAATCAATAACTGAAAGTATTTCTAACCAAATATTTTTCTTCTACTTTCAATTTAAAAAAATAAATATTTTTCTACTACTTTAGATATTTTTAATCTGTCTAGTAATATAGTTGTTGAAGAAGTCGTTATTTCTACATAATTCAATCATATCCAACTGTTAAATAGAAACAGAAGACCACCCATTAATTCTCAAGTGTCTAATCGGTAGTTAGGAGTTTCTTAATAGTCCAGGCCTCCCCAAATTCTGTGTCTTTATTTGTTGGTCGGTAAGGTAATTTATTAACAATATGAACTAAGTACGTCAAGCATGTGTCATTCACATGATTTGCATTTTTCATGTTTCCCTAAAAGATTAAGCAAAAACATACATCTATATTTCAGCCTAAGTGATTCCCCCCCCTTAACAATTCTCAGTTCTCCCCCCCCGTATCATCCACTACATAGCATATTGAATTCCAATTCCATATATGAGCTATGTACTTGCTGATGCTGTCCCTGTTTCAATCTCTATCTTTAAAATTTAGGAAATGGCAGAAAATGCTTCAACCGTCTTCAATGTTCACGTGCCAGAGTTTGTGGATGCTATTTGGGTTGCTCTGAGGGATCCAACATTGGCTGTCCGGGAGAAGGCTGTTGAGGCATTGCGTGCCTGCCTTCGTGTTATTGAAAAGCGTGAGACACGATGGCGTGTTCAGTGGTATATGCCTACTTCTCTCTCCTCCCTTGTAGTTTTTCAGAAAATTTCAGTAACATTTTATCAATATCTAAAAGAATGTATCAGTCACAAATTTCTTGATCCAAGGCATCTACTCTTAAATTGGAGGTTCCAACAGGTATTATCGAATGTTTGAGGCTACCCAAGATGGATTGGGGAGAAATGCGCCTGTTCATAGTATACATGGATCTCTTCTCGCAGTCGGGGAGCTGCTAAGGTTTGCTATCAAATTGCATCACGTTATTTATTTCATTGTAGGAAAATATTTTACGGTCTCTTGTGCTGTGTTAAATTGCTGTGATCTGCTGAATGTCTGAGAAACTGGATACTATCTCCCGTTTTGGCTAGAGATTTTGAAGTTGAAACTTTAATTTCTGAAGTTGTGATTTATGGACATGCATTTTGCTTGAAAAAAATTGAAGTTTTGTAAATGGAAGTCCCTAAAACGCAGAACTTTAAATTTTTCTGAAAATAATTTTTCCAAATTTAGACCAAATCTATGGGTGAATGCTTGCTTAAAATCTCTGGTTATATCGTGAGGACTTAAGTACCTTAAGGCTGACGACATTACATGTGTGTTTTGGGTGAAAATGTCTACTACCTATAATGAGGGAAAGAACTCCCGGATACAAACCATATACCAAAAGGTGTCTACTACCTACTTGTTCTTATTAGCAATTGAATCTAGAATGCATTTGTGATCAATAGATTGATTATATCTGTGGGGCTACCTGGGGGTTTCAGTCATTTATAGAAGATATTTCTTTTTGGCATTGATTGGTATCTCTTTTATCAGTTTTCGTTCGTTGATGGTGTATATTGACAGCATCCTCTGTTGAGCTTGGATTATGTGGTCAAATTTTTAAAGATATTGTCTTGATACGTTGTTGCAAATGCTATTCGTACTTCTAGCAATTTCAGTATGGTGGGCCGTGGGTATAATGCCCTTCAGAACAGGCGTGAGTTAGTGTTCTTCCTTTCAGTACTATGAAAGGCCGTAAACTTGTCCACCATGACTAGTTTCAAAAGTCTACTTATCAGAAATAAAAAGAAGGAATAAGTTTAAAGAATTTATAGAACTTCAAAGTAACTGGAGTGTCTTTTCTCTTTAGAGTTTGTGTTACTTCTTAGCTATTGTTACTCTTAATCTTGAAAGATCCTGGGTACAGTAGTTAGCATGAGATATTAGATGTAGGTCCCGAGTGATTAAGTAGGCGATTGGATATACATTTGATTGGAACTTTAAAAATAAGTCTTTGAAGTTGAAGTTGTATTTGGACATGTATCTCACTTGCAAAAAGTTGAAGTTCAATGAGATGAAAAAAACATTCACTGATTTCAAACTTGAAAAACTCATCTTTAAAAACTAACCAAAAAATCATTCCAATGCATAACCAAACAATGTTTTGAAAATACTTTTGGGAAAAGGTAAAAACTTTCTAAGTCAAAAAGATTCTAGGATAGTTGTTGGTTTGTGACGGAGCAGTTTGCCTGTCTCTGAGGTGCTAGTGGGGTGAAGGGAAGGTTCATAGGTGATGGATGGATGCATGAAGAGGGCGGTGATCGAGGTACCTCTGCTAGCTATTGGAGGACAGTTTTTCTTTGCTGTATAGCCATGTATGTAGTTATGCTAATATGTTCCATGACTACTCTAGTTTCACACGTTTATGTGTTTTTTGTTTTTGTCTCCTTCACAAAGAATAATGTAATATGCTCACATCACATGCTATGGGAATTGGACCCACTATTATCTCTGCTTGTGATATGATAAGAGCTAATTTATCATCAAAATGTGCAGGAACACAGGGGAGTTCATGATGTCAAGATACAGGGAGGTTGCTGAAATTGTTCTAAGATACCTGGAGCACCGAGATCGCCTAGTTCGCCTCAGCATAACTTCTTTACTTCCTCGAATCGCCCATTTCCTGCGTGATCGATTTGTGACTAACTATTTAACGGTTTGTAACTTTTAACTTCATTTTAGTGATTTAATCTGCTTTTACTAACTGGAAAATCTAGATGAATGAGATTTGCATCTTCAATGTTGACCATTGTAACCTCAAGTTTGTTGATTTTACTTCTACAGATATGCATGAATCATATACTTCATGTCCTTAAAATACCTGCAGAACGTGCCAGTGGGTTCATTGCTCTGGGGGAGATGGCAGGTGCTCTGGATGGTGAACTCATCAACTATTTGCCGACAATAACCTCTCACTTGCGTGATGCGGTATGTTATATATGTCATTGCAGATGTACTGTTTTTTGTTGTTGATAAAGGTAATGTTGTATTCCTCAGCATTACGGCTATGCTAGCAACCTTTAAAAGATGTGCCCAAAAATTAAACAAGGAAGAGTAAAAACAGAAGAAGGAAAAGCTAAATACTCATAAAAACACCTATAAAATCTACTCACCGTTCATCTACTACTACACCTTTACACCAAAAGTATAATGTATTGAAACAGTTTTCTTTGACTGTCTGAACAGGATTGGTAATATCCTCAAAACGTCTATTGTTTCTTTTTCCAAATTAACCACCATATAAATGATGGTATTATCTTCCAACTTATCTAGTCTTTCTTCCACCCTAGAAGGAATGGGGAACACAGACATTACCTAGGTTGGTAAAGAATCCAGGACCAAGTTGATTAGAGTGATCATGCCGGGCTGCCACCAAGATATATATACTGAGCTTTCCAATTGGCTAGTTTCCTCTATGTTTTTTCCACAATCCCTTCCCAAATTTCCCACTCTCTATGACTATTACTCAGTGGCATGCCTAGATAAGTAGTTGGGAAATTCTCAATTCTTCACCCTAGAATGTTGGCCAAACTCTATATTTGTGGTTCTTTCTTTACTGGGAAAATACTACTCTTTTCACCCGTTGATAGCTAGACCAGAAACAACCTAAAAGACTACTAACACTACTCTGATGTAGCTAAGTTGTCCTGCCTTAGCCTCACAGAATATAACAGTATCATCTGCATACAACAAGTGACGTATCTGTAATTCCTCCCTTGAGTGATTGCCTATTCTGAAACCTCTGACCCAATTGTTCTGATTAGCCAGCCGGTCAATTTTTAGAGTCCCTATAGATTTTATACTTTTGCTAACCAAGCCTAGATGTAGCTTGTAATTTTAACCTTCATGTTTTTTCCTTTGGAATCAATACAAATGTTGCCTTATAAAGAAAAGGTTATAGATACCTTTCCAAGTATTTTGAGTCCCAACTTCTAACATCGTTGCAAGTGGGGATCTCGTTGCATCCCGGAAAGCTGCCTACCAGGCTTCTTCTCAGAGGATCTTTGTCACGATAATTTCTTTTGCTGCTCAATCTGATTTGTTAGGATGTTCAAGTGCTTCCCATTTGTTCTTGTGTATCATATCTTTGTAACTCCCCTCACCTCTTTCTCCCCAGTTACACTTATCCTTTGTTGTAATTGAATTTTGTTTCTCCAGTAGCTTATTAAGAAAATTTTCAATTTTCTTTTAGTCTCTCCCAAGCTTCATTAAATGCGTTTTCTGGAAGAATGATGACCAATTTGTATTCTTCAGTAATGGCAAAGATTGAAATAAATATGCAATATTTATTTTGATGACTATAAATATTGCATATTTATTTCGATCATTGCAGTTGCTGAAGAATCCAAATCGGTCATCATTCTTCTAGAAAACGCAATATTTATTGAACTTTAAAGAGCAATAAATGTATGTGGATGGATCTGATGCCTCCTTTAATCTTCCGCACAACCACACCAGAGCTCCTCTGCTTAAGGTCATCCTTCTCATATAAGACTGACACTCTCCACCCATTAATACCAGATTCCAGATGTTGATTTGGTTTCTGTTAGGTCATAGGATTTTCCCCGTAATCTGAAATAGATTCTATTCTCCTTCTGGCAAGATATATAAGAGGAAGATTTATAGGATAAGAAGAAAAGGTGATTCCGATGAAGTGAGTTTACCGGAATTGGAGTAGGGTACAAGAAGGTAAGAAAGCAAAATTTTTCCGATGTATACAGTCTCCAGAGTTCTTTGATATTTGAATTTTGGATGTTATTTTTGTATCCTCAAATTCTACTGTACGATCAAAAGTAAGGTCTCATTTATTTGCACTTAATGAAGGTCTTAATCTTAATCTCATGAAGTCTTTTGTTTTCAAGGCCCGAATCTTAATCATTAGTTTTTCTTATTTTACAACCACTTAATGGATGGGTCTGTATGATTAATGTCATTAAGAACAAAGATGACATACTCCATCTACTTGCACCCACCACCCACAACCACCATTTCAACCTAGCTGCCATCATCATTCATCGCTGTTAGCTATCGATATCACTCCACTTCTAATTATCAGTTGCCACCTCCATCCATGGTTAATTACTACTACCAACCACTATACCATATGATACTACCCACAACCACCATTATCAGTCAACACTATCCCAAATTGACACACACAATCACCATCGTTAATCATTACCACCATCACACCATATACAAATTTTAAAATATTTTACTGATATAATATTAGATCAATTTAGTATCTTATTTGAATTTTGTATTTATTATTTTTTTTATATTCAAATGTTGAAAAAAAAACTGTCTTATCTATTTAACATTCTGATCTTAATGTAACATCTTAATATTCAGGTGTGTATTTAGATCTCTAAATCTTAATATACATCTTAATATTCAGATGTGCATTTAGACATCTTAATCTTAATGAAACAAATGTGGTCGGCTAGAATCATAGGTTTAAATAAATGAAGTGGATGGCTTAAGCGGTCCGCTTATAAGGCAAAGCTTCCATTCCTCCAGACTTCTTGATCTTGCAGATGTACTTGCGGTACTGTTTCCAGTTCTTTTATTGGGAAGTTATCTTTTCTGTGTTCATTATATAAAAAGAAGTTATAAATAACTGAAAGGTTCTCTCTGAGTTGGAGCTGAATTTTCATGAACTGGTGCTTGTGTGGTGTTGCTCAAGGGTAACATATGTATTTTCTGTGTCGCAGCATTCCACATTTGTTTTGTAGGTTCTTTCTGTAATATGTATATGCTTGAAGCAATAACCCTGACAGGTGAAATGTGTTTCTCTCAGATTGCTCCCCGTAGAGGCAGACCCTCACTTGAGGCTCTAGCATGTGTTGGAAATATTGCTAAAGCAATGGGACCAACCATGGAGCCTCATGTTCGTGGTCTCTTGGATCCTATGTTTTCTGCTGGGCTTTCCGTAACACTGGTGGATTCGTTGGAGTTACTAACTGAAAGGTTCTCCCTGAGTTTGACTAGAACTTTCATGAACAGGTTCTTTTGTGTGGTGTTGCTCAAGTGTAACATGTGTATTTTCTGTTTCAGCATTCCACCTTTGTTGCCGACCATTCAGAATCGGCTGCTTGAATGTATATCAGCAATCCTTTCAAGATCTCATCATGCAATGCCAAGACAATCAGCTGCTTTGAGTCGAGGGCATCTTGCTACAGTTACCCCCCAAGTACCAGAACTGAGTGGTTCTGCGTTAGTACAACTTGCTTTGCAAACTCTTGCTCGTTTTAATTTCAAGGTTTGTCGTCTATATTTTTGTGCACTTTATTTCCTTTCTTGACAGTTTAGTTTGATAGTGGATTTGGGGTTACAGGGCCATGATCTTCTTGAGTTTGCAAGGGAGTCTGTTGTTGTATATTTAGAAGATGAGGATGGAGCTACACGGAAGGATGCTGCACTGTGTTGCTGCAAACTAATAGCAAATTCTTTTTTGGCGATGTCTTCTACCCAGTTTAGTCCTAGTAGAATCAATCGCGCTAGTGGAAAGCGACGTCGACTTGTTGAAGAGGTTTGCTTCTGAAAAGTTTCTCTTGGTATTATATATTTCACTGGTTTATCAATTAGTAATTATCTGATTACTCAAATATGTGCCTGTAAAAAGCACCCTTGTCCTAATATCTGTATAAGGATGTATAATTCAGTTTTTGCCTTTTAGGAGTGGGTCAGTAATACAGTTTCTATATTAATCTCTCAGATGGTTTATCCTCTTGAAGAGGTTGCAGGTATCCCTGTTTTGTTTTTCACCGACACACCAAGAAAATATTTTGTGGGTGCATTGATTTTTGGATGCATGCTATAGAGATTAAGCTTTTAGTTGTTGGACTGGGTCCCAAGTTTAGCATATGTTGCTTACTCTTGTCATCCCACAAGTTGCCCTACTTTCTTTTCATTGGTCGACCAAGACTCAAGTTTGCGAAGTTCAAAAAAAGTCCCAAGTTTGCACATGTTAAATACTTCCTCCTTTCCGAAAAATCTCCTGAATTGTTTTAATTGGTCAGTAGTATTTGTATAGTATGTTGTAAACCATTTTATTACTCTTTTGTCTCTTTCTTGAGCCCATTACTGGATCAAGCATTTTCCAGTGTCATATGTTTATATTCTTTTTCATAATTTGTAACATATTTCTGTTACCTTCTCAAAAACCAAAGCAATTTTTTTTTTTTTGGTTACATGTGATTTCAATTTACATTACACTCTTTACTTTGTCACAATAGAATTACAATGTGGTTTAGGCAAGGGGAATTGACAGTAATCTGTTGGTACTCCTTTCTTTTTTTGCACTTTCTTACTGAACTGGTCGAGTGATTTAAAAAGGATCTTCAAGGGTTGGCTTTTCAGGAAACAAGAAGAAGAAACTAGATAGCTTTGTGCATCAAATGCCAAGGGTTTTTTTTTTTTTATTAGCCTAGAATCTTGGTTTAGTACTAAACCTTTGAGAGAAATTAGTTCAATAGATTAAATTGAGTCCTTTTGAGACTAATATAATCTCCAAAAGTCCTCTATATCATAATTCGATTCAAAGTAGTTGACTGTGAAGTCTGAGATATGTGGGCATGTGCTTTGTGATGGAGTCTCTCAAGTTCCTGGATTGTACCATTTTATTTCTCTCTTTATGATGTATTTTTGTAGCGTAACTTATTAGTTCGCTGTACGTGTTTGTGGTCTCATATTTAATGTGGCCAAGAGTGTGGTGATGAAAGTTGAAACTAAATATTTCCAGCAATATTGGTATGGCCAAAACTTCTATTATCAACTGGCCATTGAAGTCATTTCACTAGGTAATCTTATATCCTTAGTGATTAAAAATCTTGTCGCAGAAATAAATCTCCAGAAAACTGTCATCAAAACTTAGCAGCTTCTCATGCTAAGGTGTCTTTTCCACTTGGTTGATAAGTACTTCTCGACATTATGAATATGAAGGTTTTTGTTTCTGGGTTTTACATGGTGATTTATGATTCCTTTTTAACTGAATTACTTTTCTACAGATTGTTCAAAAACTTCTCATCGCCGCTGTTGCTGATGCTGATGTTACTGTTCGGCATTCTATATTTTCCTCTCTTTATGCGGATGGAGGATTCGACGAGTTTCTGGCTCAGGCTGATAGTTTGACAGCTATATTTGCCACTTTAAATGACGAGGTACTTAATTCACGTGCTTTTGTAGTTATTCATGACAATCTCTTCAATGTGTTGTAAATGTCTACTTTGATGACGCTAGTGCTATATGTCTCAGTACATGGATAAAACAATCTAGATCCTTGTTCAGTTCCCAAAATAGAAAAAAGATTAAAATGCCAAAGTGGAGAGAAAATTCACTTTCTCATGGTCATTTAATTTATTTATTTGGAGAAAGCAAGGGGAGTAACATCCATGGTCTTAAGAACTTATGGGTAAACTAGTATGCGGTCTTATAAACTCGGCCATTCATTTTGCAACCATTGTTAATATTGCAAGCTTTCTCAGTCAAAATCTTCCATGTTTTCTTTCCAGAAGAATCCTATATGTTTGCTCTCTTCTTTCTTTTGTACTTTATGTAGTTGAATAGGAAGTATTCTAGTGGTGTACTTTCCTTTAGACATTTTTTGTTAGAAGATGGATTTTATATAGGAAACATATAAAATACATATTTTTGCTACTTGAGGAAAGTGAATATTTTTTTGTTCCTTGGGTTTTAGCAATGAGAAGAATCAACAAAGTTGACTGAATGAGCTAACTGAAGGCCTTGTTTGGAAGTCATTGTAGAAGTGCGGACTATAGAGCAACTAAAGTCCTTGTTTGAATTAGATCTTCATTTAGATATCTGAATTGCTTGCATCCTCTTCTAGTCTCATTTTACATTCTTTTGTAAGAAAGAACTAAACTTGTTGTGCATATATAATCTCTAGAGTGCTTCTTGACTCCCTTGTTAGTTTTGTCTATTAAATCGTTATGTTTGTAGGCATGGTAAAGATTTGGTATTATTACCTTTAGTCAAATATTGTGTGACAAACATCTTAGGGAGGGGAGTATAAAGTGAGAGAGAGCAACAATGACTCTCCTTATCTGTACAGAAGATCTGGCACAATTTGTATAGAACCATATTATTGTGTAGGTTCTCTATTTTATGTTGTTATACTTAGTGTATACGGGAGATTTTCTATATTTAATGAAATTACTTTACTTAATAGAAAAAGAAAAAAGAAAAAGGAAAAAGGAGAGTGAGATGAGAGCAAACAACCCTAAATCTTAAGCCCTATATTGTTCCTTTTTGAAAAAAGAAAAAAGGAGATAGTAAAGTAACATAATTTTAACTGGTGGAGATGAAAGGTTTCCATTTAACGAGAAGGGGTCACGTCGATTAATTAAATTTTTTGGAGTATAAATGGGCATTGTGTATGTGCAAATTTCAAGGAGTAATTTTGCACTCAAAGGTGTGGCTAAGCGGTCAATGAAGTAGGTGAAAACCTTGGACATCATGGACTTGCAAGACAAAAAATGCTACAAGGTGATTTTCTCCCATCTGCCCTAGGGTTTGGTGGTCAGAGTTATCCAGAACTTGTGTTGATGGGAGGTATTAGGTACCCTGTAACCTGGTGGAATGTTCGAGGTGCGAGCAAGCTGGCCAAAACACCTCTGTTATCAAAATATTCTCAAGGAGTAGTTTTTGGCTAAGAAGCATAAACATAGAGATTGTACACAAGAGGAAAATATTCTAATAGCCTAACTTCTAAAACTGAGAAAAAGTCCAGCCTGTTTATTTTTTGAATGTCTGATTCTTTTTTTAAGTGTTGATGCAGCAAAATGCGTACTTTTATGTGTTTTTATTAGGAGTTAGGACATGTACTGCCTTGTCTCCTTCTCCTTAAACCATGCGTTCTTACTATGCTTATGTTTTTTATTTATATTTCCAGGATTTTGAAGTTCGTGAGTATGCAATTTCACTAGCTGGCAGATTATCTGAAAAGAATCCAGCATATGTTCTACCAGCACTTCGTCGCCATCTTATTCAGCTGTTAACTTACCTAGAACAAAGGTTTTCATATGGTCTTTGATAGTGGAAAGAGTCTACTTCCTTTTTGATCTGCTTGATGCTTGTTATGTTTACATATTTTACACTGTTAGCAGTGCAGACAATAAGTGTAAAGAAGAGAGTGCAAAGTTATTGGGTTGCTTGATTCGCAATTGTGAACGCTTAGTTCTTCCATACGTTACTCCTATACACAAGGTCCAGAATTTATACTTATATGTGCTGTGCCATTTTTCTTCCCTTTTGCTTTTGTTAATACCATTTATTTCAGGCTCTTGTTGCGAAACTCTGTGAGGGCACAGGGGTCAATGCAAATAGTGGCATTATTAGTGGAGTCCTAGTGACTGTTGGAGATCTCGCAAGAGTGGTATGTAGCCTCTTCATAATGATGATCACCCTAATCTCTCATGCAGCACTGTCTAGAGATGCTTAGTGTGTTTCTATTGTGTACTGTTTCTTCCCCTGGCTCCTTACAAATTTAATACTGTAAAGTGCTCTTTTAAATGATACTGTACATGAAGTTATCGTAGAAAAAGAGGATTAGTTCTCCTCTGACAGGGATGCGAACAGGTTAGGGGCAATACCAGAATTGATTTTGTAAATAAATTGACTTCAACTCTTTGATAGGCATGTTTCCTATTGGGGCAGATGTCCAGATTATTTTTCTCCCTGCATTTCTATCATCACATGGTAGTGATATAATTCAGATATTTCTTTAGATATATCCTATTCTCAATGTGGGCTTATTTATCTCTTTTCTTATATAATCCCAATCACTGTGAGCTAAGATTTACATCTAATTGCATTTAACTTTGTTGGTATTTGACCTTTTTTTAATTGAGTCTGTTAATTTTATTGTAGTTGTTTTAGCTATCTAGTTGTTCTAGTTGGTGTGCAGAGATTACTATTTTAGTTATTATAATAGTTTCATTTGTTATTGGTATCTCTCTCGATTATTAAGTGAAAGCCTCCTATTTTAAGGTGCTTAACAGTTCTTTCATAAGAAAGATGGCCTTACAGTTTTCAATTGGAAAAAACTGCTTCACAGTTCTTTTCCAGTTATTGTATGTGTTACCTTAAACTTTGTCTCAAGATTAACTTTTTTTGAAGACACGATATGATCCTCTGTTGTTAAATTCACCTTTATTTCTCCTTTTATTTTCTCAGCCTCTCTCACTTAGTAAAGAGTTCTAGGAACTGACTACTGCTGGATTAAGCTTCTTGTGTGGATAGGCTGTTTCCAATTTTCCTTGCTGCGACCTCCTTGTCACATTAGAGCTACTTGTACTCCAAATTGTCTCCATTTTCAATTGAAAAATCAGTAAGGGGCTTAAGTCAACTTGCACCTGAGTCTATCGGTAACCCTGGTGGAATTAATGCTTGTAAATGATAATACGCTCCGTCCCTATTTGTTTGGCACTTTCTTTTTGACCTCCTTGAAAGATCGGTACTTCTATATATTTAGAAACTAGCTAATTTCTTCATCTCCATTTTGTCTATGACCTGACATGTATGTCCCACTACATTAAAAAAAATGTGTTGTGATGGGACTATCTGTACTCAATAAAAAAGGAAATTATTTGGTCAACGGAAAACTTTGGCATTAAAGCACAACTATCTTATGTGTCAAAAACTATACCCGCTTCTTTTTTGAACCGTGCGTGTCGGCGTTCATTCAAACCGTGCCAAACAAATTGAGACAAATATAGTGTTTCTTGATCTTTATAGTTTGGTCTTTCCCTGTGATCTTTCATCTGCATCTTGGTGTCTTTTGTATGCCCTCTGTTTTTGTTATAATCAAAAATTGTGTTGCAGCTTAAATAATATCAATGGAAGCTCATGTCACTCTAAATCCTTGCAGCTCTGTATCAGATATTTTGATTTTGCATTATAAGATCCAAGATGATCAGCTGTTGTCTTTATGCATCTAGATAGTTCTTGTGGATAGTTGAGAACCCTGATTCTCGATTTTTGTCTCTCTTATACTTTCTTCAGGGCGGCTTTGCCATGCGACAGTATATTTCAGAACTTATGCCATTAATTGTTGAAGCTCTACTGGATGGGGCTGCTGTTACCAAACGTGAAGTGGCTGTTTCAACACTTGGTCAGGTTGTACAGAGTACAGGGTGAGTGGTTTGTTCAACCTTTGATTTCATCATTCCTTTGCAATCAGTCATTTACTTACTATTTGTTTGGTTCCTAATATTATTTCTAATATTGTTTTGTTTGTGCGACATACTTACTTATTCTTTCCTTTGGACTGTGGTGTGCTATCTGTATTTTCAAATTTATTATTTTTGCTGGTATTCTTCACCATACTATTCATGGCTCCGGTGCACTAATTTAGCTTTAAATTATTCAAAATCTTGTTTGACAAATTTGTTGTTTGTAATGTTCGTAGATATGTAATTACTCCATACAATGAGTATCCTCAGTTGCTTGGTTTGCTCTTGAAACTGCTCAATGGTGAACTGGCTTGGTCAACAAGAAGAGAGGTTTTGAAGGTAACTGTAATCTTGTTGGTCCAATATATATGTTTTCTTTGGATTAGTCAGTACTTAGTTCATTGAGGATGAATTTTGCAGGTTCTCGGCATCATGGGTGCTTTAGATCCCCATGTGCACAAGCGCAATCAGCAAAGCTTACCTGGATCCCATGGTGAAGTTACACGGGTGTCTGGTGATCCTGGCCAACATATAAGATCAATGGATGAATTGCCTACGGATCTCTGGCCATCCTTTGCAACATCTGAGGATTATTATTCCACTGTGAGACTTAAACCTTGAACTTATTGTTTCCTTTTATGGATTTCCTAACTGGCATCTACTGCTGCAGGTTGCTATCAACTCACTCATGCGGATTCTCAGGGATCCATCTCTGTCAAGTTACCACCAGAAAGTGGTTGGATCTCTTATGTTTATTTTCAAGGTCTGGAGACTCAGTTGGGCACATCATTTCTCATTGTTTTATAACTGTTTCTTAAGCAGGATTCCGTTATTATTATCCTGCTTTGCTTATTCTTCTTTTGACACTGGTAGTCCTGGACACTTATTTGTTTTTGTCTTCTGACTTTTGCATGTATAGTCAATGGGCCTCGGGTGTGTCCCTTATTTGCCTAAGGTTAGTCCACTATCTCACATAACGAGGATATATATACGTGAGTTGTTGCTCGCATTCCATTGTATAGCTTACTTTATCAATTTGGCTGGATTTTTATGTTTAAAAGTGTGAGTTCATCCTTCCCTTGGTATTTCATCAAATGTGGTTCTTTAGCATGTCACAAACAGTTCACCTGGCTGTCCATGCCCGGCAAACCCTCCCATTTGCACCCTTTTTACAGAGCAAATGTAACAGAGAAAAAGAACCTGAGCTTAATAAAGATGTCAGATCTTTACTTTTTAACTTATAAAAGTAGTGGACAACTAACTAATGACACGGGGAAGTTGAAAACTTAAATAGAACATAGTGAATTTTATTGCTTGTAATTGGTATACCCTTCTTTTCCCAAACATTAGTTGTGGATGATTATATCAGAGATGCTTATTTATGATTGTATCTTTTATTTTTCTGTAGGTTTTGCCTGATCTCTTTCACATTGTACGCATATGTGAGGATGGTCTAAAGGAATTTATAACATGGAAACTTGGAACCTTGGTATCTATTGCACGACAGGTAATATTTCATTTTAATTATATTGTCCGTCTTGTTGTTCTTTTGGATTTGTTATTTTCTTAAGGTCTGTTAAATGATTTTTTTGTTTGTAGCACATCCGTAAATATCTGCCAGAGTTGCTCTCTCTGATATCAGAATTATGGTCATCGTTCAGCTTGCCTGTTGCTAACAGACCTGTCCACATTGCTCCTGTAAGAGCAGTAGTAGTTTCAGTTGGTATTAATATACTGCACATATTTTTGGTGTAGGGCATTATAATCAGATGCTTTGGTTAATGATCTTACCGGTCGTTTTCTTTTTTTGTTTTAGGTTCTGCATCTCGTTGAGCAACTTTGCTTGGCACTCAATGATGAATTCAGAAAGTATCTTCCTGATATACTTCCCTGTTGTATTCAAGTTCTTACTGATGCGGAGAGGTTTAATGACTACACATATGTTATTCCTATTCTCCACACCCTTGAAGTTTTTGGTGGTTAGTCTTCCTTGGTTGTTTCTGGTCCATGCCTTGGTTAGTATCACTTTGATGTTGATGTAGTTGTCTCACCTTAATGTGCAGGGACATTAGATGAGCATATGCATCTTCTTTTTCCTGCACTTATTCGGTTGTTTAAAGTGGACGCTTCAGTAGAAGTAAGACGTGGTGCAATCAAAACTCTTACAAGATTGATACCTTGTGTGCAGGTTGGTGTAAAGGGACTAAGGGAGTACTTCTAAGTTTCATTGTTTCCATTTGATTGCTTGTTTTCCTAATTCCTTTTCCTTTTCTCTTCATTTCCATTTTGCAGGTTACTGGACACATATCTTCGCTTGTGCATCACTTGAAGCTTGTCTTGGACGGGTTTGATTTTTCTCCCTCACATTAATATCACTGATAATATATGAAACTCATTTTCTTCGAATCAATAGATAACAAATGAAATGACAAAGATCTACTGTTTGTGGATTTTAATGTTGACTCTAGTGAGTACACTCTCAGATATCAAATTCCGACCCATATATATCTACACTCGCACACACTTATATAGAAGTGAACCTTGAACTTTGATTTATTACTTTGGAGTGTATACTAATTGCAGCTTCTGATTCCTTTTACTGAAGGTCATCCAGTAATTTGACACAAATGGCTGGAAAATTGTGAAGCAAACATTAAAATTTAAATCATTTTATTAGTGTTCCAATTTCAGTCAATATTGCAAGAATTTTTCTCATGTCTGTCTAGACTTCATTTTGAATGCAATTCCTTTCCTTATGTCATGAACAATTGCCAGACGATTCTACTACTGCTGTTTTCCAAAACTCAGTTTTATCTTATCGTTTTTGACCTTATCCTTTCTGTTTTAATTCTAAAGGAGACTGAATTGTGAGTTTGTACTTGATAAAATCTTTGTACTATGTGATTTCTGCAATACTTTCTTCAAGTTTGTGTTGATAAATTGTGGGTGCTCCCTTCCATTTACAGAAACAAAGAAGAGCTCAGGAAAGATGCGATTGATGCACTTTGTTGCCTAGCTCATGCTCTTGGAGAGGACTTCACCATTTTTATTCCTTCTATTCATAAGCTTATGGTTAAACATAGGCTGCAGGTCTGCATTGATTTTTGGGGTTCTCCCTGTCACTACTATAACATTATAAAGGCATATAGTTATACTACTGGGGAATTTGTTCTTGATACGATAATTTTTTAAATACAGCACAAGGAATTTGAAGAGATCCAGGGACGACTGGAAAAACGCGAGCCACTGATTTTTGGGAGCACCACAGCTCAGAGATTAAATCGGCGGCTGCCGGTTGAGGTCATCAGTGATCCTTTAAGTGATGGAGAGAGTGACCTCTATGAGGTTGGGACCGACATGCAGAAGCAGCTCAGAAACCATCAGGTAATTTTTTAATCTTCTTTTGTTTGTCACTGGGACTTAAAATTGTTGTACTTAATGGTAGGATGAAATCCTTTCTGACTACGTTCAGACTTTGAGCACTCTCATAAGTCATAACTATAATAGCACCTTCACCCAAAACAAAAGAAATACCCCCCCCCCCCCCCAAAAAAAAAAAAAAAAAAACAAAGAATCTAAAAGGTAACTAATGAATGATCTACCTTAGTGGAAGTGATCAAAATCTCCTCTTTCCTTCACCTCCCTTCATGAAATCAAACAACAGTGCAAATATGTTTACATCTCCAGACCAACTCCATGTTGTCAAGAGTCTGCTACTTATGGCAAAGAGCTATGAATAACTAGCAAATAAGTAGGACTTTCCCTATTTGCTAGTTATTCATAGCTATTTGCCATAAGTAGCAGACTCTTGACAACATGGAGTTGGTCTGGAGATGTAAACATATTTGCACTGTTGTTTGATTTCATGAAGGGAGGTGAAGGAAAGAGGAGATTTTGATCACTTTCACTAAGGTAGATCATTCATTAGTTACCTTTTTGATTCTTTGATATGTTGTTAGGGAAGAAGATTTATATTCCCTCTTGTCTATCCAATTTTGAAGGGGCTGAAAATGCTGACATGGAGGGTTATGAAACTCATTTACTTGTTGGAATAAAGTTACTTCCCCTTGTCTTTTCCGTACTAACATGGGAGATAATTGCTAACTCATTTAGCAGAAGAAAATAAAAGGGTTTGGGGATATCTCCATGATCCCCAAAAAAGAAAAAAACAGAGAAATAACTTTCATCTTTGGGCTGAAATTGTCTATGCCATATAATGTCAGAGATGTCTATGAATCATGGGGTTCTTGGAAAGTTCATAAAGCCATCAAGAACATCTTCTTTGGGCTGAAATGGTCTATGCCATATAATGTCAGAGATGTCTATGAATCACGGGGTTCTTGGAAAGTTCCTAAAGCTATCAAGAACATCTGGATATGATGCCTTCTTGTATTTTTTGTGTATTTCGGCTGTAAGGAGTCACATATGTTTTGATGGTATCTCAAATTCTAGTAGTTCCTTAAAAGCTAGATGTTTGGTTTACATCGTCTTGATTCATTTTAATGATATTTCACTTAATTTCATAAAACAAGAAAAACAAAGGGGATTCCTTAGGTATCCCATCAAGTGGGGGCTTCAATGGGGTCAAATTTCTTGCCCTTCATTGCACCTTTCTTTTTAAACCAAGAAAACAGAATTTTAAATATGAAGGTCGGCCTGTACTTTGAGTTGTAGCAGGAATTATTGAAATTCTGTTTCCTTCTTTTATTTGAATAATTTTTCCTTTACTTTTCTTCAAATTTTGATGATGTTTAATTGGGAATATGGACTCTAAAATACATTTATGTAGGTCAATGATGGCAGATTGCGTACCGCCGGTGAGGCTTCTCAACGGAGTACTAAAGAGGATTGGGCAGAGTGGATGAGGCATTTCAGCATTGAACTTTTGAAAGAATCACCTAGTCCAGCATTAAGAACATGTGCAAGACTGGCTCAACTACAGGTATTATCCTCTTCAACATCCTCTTCCTCATCAGATACCTTTATCTCAAAAAATAAATAAATAGAAAACCTCTTTTTCACTATTCATAAGAAAAAATAAAGAAGCTAAAAGACTTTTTAAAAAAGAGGAAGTTCCAGAAATATAGAAGTGCTTCTTGTTGTCTTTCTTTTTCCTAATGTTGAACTTTTGCAGCCTTTTGTTGGGCGGGAGCTGTTTGCTGCAGGTTTTGTTAGTTGCTGGTCACAACTTAATGAGGCTAGTCAAAGGCAGCTAGTACGGAGTTTAGAAATGGCGTTTTCTTCTCCAAATATCCCACCTGAAATTCTTGCTACACTTCTGAACTTGGTTAGTTTTTCCACATTCTTCAGTTTTGAAGATATTGATCCATTGATGTTCTCACGAAATGACGGTGTTAATGTGAAATTTGAGTTTAAAATAGAGGCATTTACATGTTCTTCATATATTCTAGGAGAATCAACTTATGTATACAAGAAGATTGACTGTCCCCTTACATGTTCAGACTGCTTGTGAATATAGGATTTCCATAATAATTACCTTAACAAGATAGTCCCTCCGTTTTCCTGTAATTGAGATGTTCCTAGAAAGAGTAGAAGTGGTCAGAGCTTTACAGCGCACACATTAAATCATAATGGTAGTAGTAGGATCTCGTAGTCTTTGAGTTATGATGTTGTTTGTTTCAGGCTGGGTGCTGGGGGCAATGTACTGTTTAACCATGTTTTTTTTTTTTTTTTTGGGTGGTGGGGGTGGGCGATAGAGAATTATATGGTATCATCATCTGGATGGTACTGTGGTTTTACTTGATGCATGTGATAAATTCTAGTTGTTTCCTTTTGCGGTGCTTAATGTTGATAGAGGGGTAGCCTAAGCTCTAAAAGTTGAGTTTGTTCCTAGAACTTGATATCTCGTGGGCCTCTTTTAGGGTTTTATAGGTTGAAAGTATGTTGATTGGTATCCGAGAGGAAATCTACTTGCAATTAAAGTTCATACTTTTTTTTAAAAAATGTTGTAAAGGTCCATGGAGGTTGTTTGGGCTAAGAGAGCGCTTGGTACAAAATACAGCTGCTATTGACATATTTTTTGGTTTATGACATTAGTTCCTCTAGGACAAGTATGAAGCTGTGTTTTGGGCATTTCAACGTGTGAAAGGGATAGTGGGAATAACTGATGTTCTAGTGAAGTGACTCAAGAATGAAGACTAAGGGCTAAGGAGAGCTGCTACCATTCTAAAAAAGAGTTGAGACTAAGGAGAACAGATAGACCAAGGATGGAATTAACTAGCAATAAAGTGATCATCCAAAAAGGGATGATATCAAGTGGATGATTAGGTATGGGTGTAGTCAAATTAGAGGGAACTAACTGTTTCTGATTTTCGTTTTTATCAAAACTCTCATATTCTTTACTTGGGTGATTGCCAATGTTTTTTTTGGAAATGATTGGCTCAATAGATGAATGAGTTGCATAGTAACAGTAATCTGTCCTCTGTAAAGCTGCAGTACTAAATTTTTTATCAGTAAAGCTGCAGTACTATAATTTCTATTTTAGTTTTGGCTGATTGTACTTTCCAGGCGGAGTTTATGGAGCATGATGAGAGACCCCTTCCTATAGACATCCGTCTGCTGGGTGCTCTAGCGGAGAAGGTGAGTTTATTCACACATTGTGTAGTTGATTGATATATGCCTTCTGCTGTTATTAGTTAAGTAGTATCCATAATGAGCTCTTCCTCTCAGTGTCGAGCATTTGCAAAGGCCCTACACTACAAGGAAATGGAATTTGAAGGCGCACTTTCAAATAGGAGGGATGCAAATCCTGTTGCTGTAGTTGAAGCTCTAATCCATATAAATAATCAATTACATCAATATGAGGTCTTGATTTCTTAGTTGTTTGTTGCAGCTTACATATGTTTCATACTGACTTCCTGGTGATTAAACTTAATCATGCTTGACATCTTCAGGCAGCTGTTGGAATATTAACATATGCTCAGCAGCATTTGGGGGTTCAGTTGAAGGAGTCATGGTACTGTTGATTGTTGCATTCTGTTGTACTGTTTTAATTGCAGCTCATTCTTTAGTTAGTTACTATAGGCTGCACAAGCTTTAACGTGAAATGGTGGTCTCAAATGTATCTTCTCCTTCACTGATGTTATTGCTATTTGTTGATTTTAAGGTATGAGAAGTTGCAACGCTGGGACGATGCTCTTAAAGCATACACTGCTAAGGCGTCACAAGCTTCGAGTCCACATCTTTGTTTGGATGCTACTCTAGGTTTGTATTATTGGAACAGTTACTGCATAATCTGGTCTATGAATTCTACTTGCAGAACTACTGAAGATATTTGATCCTAGTGATAGATCATATTCTAGATCCGAGTTTTCCTTCAAAGAGTAGTGACCTTCACTTTTGAGTTTCATTATCTGAAAAAAGGAGTAAAGAAATTGATTGACCCCCTCTAACTACCTGATGTAATACTTTTAACGGTTCCAAGTGGTAATTGAATTCATTCTTTCAGTGAAATTTGTTTCGTCACTTGTTCTTAAATTGCTTGGTGGCTTAAATAAATGCTAGTTGACCCGTGGAATTGGGTTGTGTTATGCATCTGGTTCATGTTGAAAAAGTGAATTTTATTCATCTTGTATGCTCTTTATTCTGATGATGACGATCTGTATCCTTCTCTGTGTTTCCTTAAGGACGTATGCGATGCCTTGCTGCTCTAGCTCGGTGGGAGGAGCTTAACAATCTTTGTAAGGAATACTGGACGCCAGCTGAGCCAGCAGCTCGACTGGAAATGGCACCAATGGTTTGTCAACTTATATGGAATATCTGATAGCTTTTGTTAGTTGGATAATCATAGTGAATGCATGTTTTGGACTAGTTTAGGCTGCTAATGCTGCCTGGAACATGGGTGAGTGGGATCAGATGGCAGAATATGTTTCTCGGCTTGATGATGGTGATGAAACCAAACTCCGAGTCTTGGGAAATTCTGCTTCCAGCGGTGATGGAAGTAGTAATGGCACCTTTTATAGGGCCGTTCTTCTAGTTCGTCGAGGGAAGGTAGTCCGTCCATTTTTCACTCATTCATTTGTTTTGATGTTGTGACATGCTCTGCTCTAGTGTAATCTTTGTACTTGCACCCCTTCTTCCATCAGTACGACGAAGCACGTGAATATGTTGAAAGAGCAAGGAAATGTTTGGCAACCGAGCTTGCTGCACTGGTTTGTTTCTTCATCTCATTATCTCGTCATTTCCTCCCTTTTTATACTCATTTGATGACTTGTACAGGATTTTATAGCAAAATTCTTGACAATTCTCTGTTAATTCATATAGGTTCTTGAGAGCTATGAACGTGCTTACAGCAACATGGTTCGCGTTCAACAGCTTTCTGAATTAGAAGAGGTGACATATATTTTTATCCTTTTCTATTAAGTGATTCCTAATTGCTGTGATTTTTAATGATCTGAGAATTCATTTTCATCTCGTTCTAATTAGGTCATTGAGTACTGTACTCTTCCTCCTATGGGAAACCCTGTTGCTGAAGGAAGAAGAGCCCTTGTTCGCAATATGTGGAATGAGCGCATAAAGGGTGCAAAAAGAAATGTCGAGGTAAATTTCAGAACTTCCCTCAGTGAGTGAGTTTCATATTGGTTGTCCAATCATTATTTTTTGATATTTTCAATCCGGAAATGCTTACATGAGAGCTTGGGTGACTAGTTATGGCCTCTGTATTTATTCTCAAACTCATGGTGTCTTACAAAAACTCCGTCTGTCTGGTCTTTTTCCTGTCTTTATGTGATTCCATGCTCTCTCTCTCTCTCTCTCTCTGAGTTATAAGTTCTTATTCTTTTGGCAGATCATTTTTCTGAGCATTCTGCCTCTGTTATCTGCAACATATTCTTATTTTTTGCAGGTCTGGCAAGCACTTTTAGCTGTGAGGGCACTTGTATTGCCTCCTACAGAAGATATAGAAACATGGATCAAGTTTGCATCACTCTGCCGGAAAAATGGCAGAATTAGCCAAGCTAGATCTACGTTGATTAAACTCTTACAGGTCAGTAATTTACCCTGGGTTGTGGATAAAAAGCTTGTGTTGCCTTGTGTTAAATCTTTTTTGTTATAGATCTACTTGTGAGACTGCATGTTTATGACTCCTTTTTATCCTACAGTTCGATCCTGAAATGACTCCTGCAACTGTGCGGTATCATGGCCCCCCTCAGGTGATGCTAGCATACTTAAAGTACCAATGGTCACTTGGCGAGGATCATAAGCGAAAGGAAGCCTTTGCTAGGTTGCAGGTATTGCACTTGTAAAATTACAATCACATTATGTATCACAAGAAGTAAATATCATGTTCATGCTTCTTCATGCGCTGTCATTTAATTTTGATATTGAAGGACCTTGCTATGGACCTCTCGAGAACAGCTACTCTTCAACCAGTAATGCAGAATGCATTAGTTGCTTCTTCTGGTGCGCCACTTGTTGCTCGTATATATCTCAGACTCGGCACTTGGAAGTGGGCACTTTCTCCTGGTTTGGATGATGATTCTATACAAGGTAAAATGTGAAGACACTCCACTTCCCCTCTCTAAAGAAAAGATTATGAGGCTTTATACTTGATAGTGTGACAGCTTGATGATATCACTTCTAACGACTGTTTCTTGGATCATATTGACCTTGTCAGAAATTCTTAGTGCATTTAGAAATGCTACTCACTGTGCAACGAAGTGGGGAAAAGCATGGCATACTTGGGCACTCTTCAATACAGCAGTGATGTCTCATTACACTCTAAGAGGTTTTGCAAATATTGCTGCACAGTTTGTTGTTGCTGCCGTAACTGGTTATTTTCACTCTATAGCTTGTGGAGCACATGCTAAGGGTGTTGATGATAGTTTACAGGTTATATCTGAATCTACAGCTAATTTAATTCAGTTTATAAAAGACTACCTTGTGTGATGTTGAGGTGTCACTGGTTTGTCCTTGTTGCTTAATGCCTTTCTTATTGAGCTTACTGGTTGCTTAGCACTTCGTATCCTTGCAGTGACATGGTGTCCCTTTTCTTGCTGGCTTCTTGCTATATTTTAAGCTCATGTGTCTTTCAAACATGTTCCGCATACTCTACAAAAATATATTTTTCTATCCAATTCATTTTGCATCTGTGCACGTGTTTGTCAAGATGAAAACATTTGTTTATCTGATGAAACTCTGTACTCCTAACTGAATTTATGTATGTGTTGAATTTAATTTTCAGCGTCGTCATATTTGCCTGGTTATCCAGCAGCCCTGTTAGATTCACTAGTGATCACCATTGACTTTCATTATATTATTGATTTACTTTTATTATGGTTATGTTTCCGGGTTTCAGGATATTCTTCGTCTTCTTACTTTGTGGTTCAACCATGGAGCTACTTCTGAGGTCCAAATGGCATTACAGAAAGGATTCACACATGTTAACATCAATACATGGTTGGTTGTTTTACCTCAGATTATCGCACGGATACATTCAAATAACCATGCTGTCAGAGAACTGATACAGTCCTTGTTAGTGCGAATTGGACAGAGTCATCCACAGGTTTTTACTAGTCCTTTTCTTTTAATAAAAAATAAGAACCATGATTTTGCTATCTAGTCGTCACTGTTTTCCCTCGACATTCACTTCCCACCCTTGTACTTTGTCCCTCTAAATTTCTCTTGTAACACCTAATTGCGAATGACTTGTGTTTCTATTTACTGTTATTGGGTTAATTTGTTTGATATCTGACCTCCTTATAAGCCAACATGTTGACCATTCTTAAACTGTTAAATAGGAAGACCTGCTATGAAAGATTCATGGCTGAGCTGTCAGTCATTTTCTACAAATCTACAGTTAGTCAAGTAGCTAACATTATCAGCTGTATGAAACATGTGAAGAGTGCCTGGACATTCCACTGTAATTTTATTTTTTTTGAAAATTATGAGCCTGTTCAGTTCATACCGCCAACCCTAATTAGTTTGGGATTGAGGAGGTGGTGTTGTCATCCTAGGCTAATGCAGTTCTATTCTCTTCAAGATAGTCACATGTGTCGTTTCTTAGTCCCCTAGGGTAAGTTCATGTAATATGTAGCCAACTGCATTTTGACACTATTCAAGAAGCTTTATAAGCGTAATCAAGATATATTATAAGTGGAAATGAATCTAAACAGAGGGGATGACATTCTCTTCCCATAAGGTTTCTATGTGTAATAACCTAGTTGATATAAAATGTCTATGCGGACGTACTAGGACAAACATAACAATGTGCAGTCTTACTATATTGGTAGGTGTTTTGTATATCTGTTGTATCTGGGGAAGTGTTAAGATGGACATGCACATGCAAATAAATGAATGCTGGGAGTACATAGTTAACAGAACTTAACCGAAAATAAGTGAAAGCAGAAAGCCTTAGAGGGTAATCATACCATTTGTTCAAGTTAGGAGCAAAGTATCGTGGCATGTGCTTGTAAGTTATTTTAACGGTCAGATACTAAAGGACTTTATTTCTTGTTCTGAGCAAGTGTTTCTATCTGCTTGTGGCTGCCTTTATATACTACTTACTTTTTCAAAATTTATCTGCAGGCTCTTATGTATCCACTTCTTGTGGCATGTAAGTCAATTAGCAATTTGCGCAGAGCTGCAGCTCAAGAGGTGGTTGATAAAGTTAGGCAGCATAGTGGCGTACTCGTTGATCAGGTGAAGTGGAACTTGTTTACTCTGATAGTTAATTTCTTTAAGTATCATTCTGACATTGGCTTTATTTTGAAGGCCCAACTTGTCTCAAAGGAGCTTATCAGGGTTGCAATACTTTGGCATGAAACGTGGCATGAGGCTTTGGAAGAGGCCAGTCGTCTGTATTTTGGTGAACACAACATTGAGGGCATGCTGAAGGTGTTAGAGCCTCTGCATGAAATGCTTGAGGAAGGAGCAATGAGGAATAATACCACTATAAAGGAGAAAACATTCATCCAGGTTAATGCTCCTAATCAAATATGTGCTTATGCTCTTTCTTGACAAAGATACTTTGACAATGTCTAGTAGATTCTTCATGCCCTTCCATTTATTTTTCCCTGGGCTTGGGTGGTTATGTTTATGTTAGGATATGGGTTTGACTAAGCTTGAACTACTTGGGGCTAGATTTTGTGTATGGTGTTTCCTTACTATTACCTGAGTATCAATTATTCTTGGACTTCATTAACTAACTGGGAATACTTATTATTTAACGATGGATTGACTACAACAACAATGAACCCAATATAATCTTATACATGCTTCCCACCAGACTAATAGGTCTAAAATCCCTTATACGCATTGCTCCACTTTCTTTGGCACAATGGTTATATAATTAGCATTGAGACTTTTCTCAAATTCCCCAGATTTTTGGAATTGCGCAATAGTCTCCATCAACTCATCTTTAATTGTCAACACTGGACTGAAACCATTTAGTCCCAAAGCCTTGTCCCCCGCTTCCCGTAACTCGTCTTCATCTAATGCCCTTTCCAGCCACTCACCCCCCCTCCCCCCAAAAGCCCAAGGGGTGTGGCTTAGTGGTCAATGATGTGGGTTGAGTACCATGAGGTCTCAAGTTCAATTCCCAATAGAGACAAAAACACTAGGTGATTTCTTCCAGTCTGTTCTAGCCTTAGTGGACAGAGTTACCTGTTCCACCCGTAGAATTAGTCGAGGTGCGTGAAATTGATGAAAGCCAAGTTGCTCGGACTCTTCACTTTTGGACCCGTGTCGACACTACGTGGGTGTGGGATCCATGTTCGATTTGGTCAACCAATTATGGGTACTTTGACCAAATCAATGGGGAAAGTTTGGAGAGTTTTAATGATTTCTATAATCTATACCAAAGCTAAGATGAAATTGAAGAAAATGGAATACCTTTTATATAGAAATTTCTGTCACCCTTTTTCCTTAATCTCCTTCTAGGATTCTCATCAAGTCTCCACAAAATATCTTATAATTTAGGTTTTATAATCTATTTTTAAAATTATTTTTAGGCGAATCTCCACACCCGTATCCATACATGGATCCATATCCCCGAATCTTAAAAATTAGATCATGAAGGATCCAACCTCTAGATCCACACCAATATTGGACATTTGCACCCGAGTCCGAGCAACTTAGGATGAAAGGCTTCTTTAGTAGATCGCCCTGACATGAATTCCGAACGGGTTCTCAGAAATAGACACAACCCTCCTCACTCTCAACTCCACCACTCTCTCCCACGTATGCCCACACTTTCGTAGTGTGGCTTAACAACTTGATCCGCCTATAGTTGCAATTTTGATTGAACTGATGGATAGAAAACATTACTTTTTCAGGCATACCGTATTGAGTTGTTGGAGGCCTATGAATGCTGTATGAAGTATCGGAGAACTGGAAAAGATGCTGAATTAACACAGGTACCCTTTTGACACTTGAATTCCACTTGACTATCTCTCTCTTTGTTTCCCTCTTCTACTTATTTAACTGTGATTTTGGTATTTTGCATTTTCTATGTGATGAATGGCGGTGCCAAGTATCCAAAACTTTTTTCAAGATTCCTGTCGTCTTAGTAATTTGGATGATGTGCTGCACTTCATAATTTTATTATAGGAAACTAATTGTGATCTTTATTGCTATGAGAGGTCCTTTCTGCTAGCTATAAATTGGCTCAGAGAGAGATGTTCTTACTTGTCTCTAGAATTTCTGATGCTTAAATTACAAACATACAAAGACGTTTTGAAATGGCAATTTGTGGAACTGGAAGAAAGATGTAGAAGAGTAGACATCAGAAAGGAGCCACCTTCCGCGTCTCCACCACACACTCTGCAGGAGAAAAACCTTCTTCAGAACATGCCTGAGTGGATTTTTTTTTGGTCTCATTTGGTGAATAATAGGATGTTGTCCTCAAATGGGCAGCAGAGGCATGGACAATATCAGGACTGAATGTCTTGCAGTTAGGAGACTTCAAATTTTCCCTCTTATTTTCTAATGAAGAAAAAAACCCTTTATTAAGAGGAGATGGATAGTGGAGAGGAGTTTTTGATGCTGGAATGTTGGTATGAGTCAATTTGGTGTATCAGTGGAAGGAAATGGAAGGACTACTGCCCATCAATATCACCGGAGTCTGGCACACCTGTGGTGTTTTAAATTTCTTCAAGAAGTTGGAAGACACGCGGACATTCATGGATGTTCAATGTAACATGACTGATATGGATAGGGTCACAATTTGTGTGAAGAAAGGGCGAAGAATGGGAACTGGGGTATAGACTTTGGTTATCCTGAGTTCTAGGGGAGGGAGAGAGTTGAAAAGGGGGATGGAGGGAGGTGGAGTTTTGGAGGGGCTTTTAAGTCATTGGCTTTTCTCAAAACAGAAAGGGCTTCACACCAAGAAAGGGCTTTTGTATCTACCACTCTTTCCCATTGCTTACATGACTCACAAACTTAATGCCATGATAATCACACAACTTCAAATATGTCCTTTATTATAAATTGGAATCAGGATAATCTTTCTTTTTCTCCACTCATCAAGCATCCTACCATTTTTAGTATAGCATTAAATAGCTTGATAACCCATCCTAGACCAATCTTTCCAAGAAACTTTCATTCAGACCTCTATAGGAATACTCCATCTGGACAACAGACTTTTCTTATCTTCATATTTTTTGTGACATCCCTTACCTCTGCCAGTTGAATTCTACTTATGACTTTCAGTTTTCTATTTTTTATTTTTTGATAAAGTCTACTGGAAACTACTTTTTTTTTTTTTCTTTTTGACAGAAGTACTGTTAAGTCTACTGGAAACTACTATAGTTAACAGCCCAGTATTTGACAAGTCAAATCTTCATTTTGGTAGGCTTGGGATCTCTATTACCATGTATTCAGGCGGATAGATAAGCAGCTTCAAACACTCACAACCCTGGATTTACAGGTAAGTGGCATGTTATGTTTTGTTATTGGTATCAGTGACTCTGCATCATATTCATTCTTAGAAGAGGAATAGGTATATACAATCCTGCTTAGAATAGGAATAGTATTTAGTGCCCGTTTGGATTGGTTTAAAAAAATAGTTTTTAATTCAAAAATAAAAAGTCAAACTAAAATGACTTTTAAGTCAAAAAATAAAAAGTAGGGGGAGACCTACTTTTGATTTTTAACTTATTTAAAGTTATTTTTAACCTTGCCAAACACTTTTTGACTTATTTTAAGTCATTTTTTGATTTATGTGAAGTTATTTTTATATTTGCCAAACACTTCCAGTAGTGAAAAATTGATTTAAGAGTAGGTTTGACCAACTTTTAAGCCAAACTAAACACTCTCTTAGTTACCTCTTTGGTAAAGGATTGTATTGTAGTATCTATACATGGAGTCTCTATGTAATAATGTAGATACACAATTTAATAATATTCTTTTTCCATATTTCTCACATGGTATCAGAGCCTCTACGATTTTGATAGAGAATCAAAGAGCTTCCACCCATCTGACCAATGATTATGTTAGGAAAAGTTGGGTCACCATGTATCTTTTAGGTGACTATTTTTTTATATCTAATTTGTGTAGCACCGTGCCATCATTCCACTGACTATTTTCTTATATTTAATTTGTGTAGCACCGCGCCATCTTTTTGGTGACTATTTTTTCATATTTAATTTGTGTAGTACCGTGCAATCTTTCCGGTGACTACTTTTACATATTTAATTTGTTTAGCACCGTGCCATCATTCCAGTGACTACTTTCTTATATTTAATTTTTGTAGCATCGTGCTATCTTTCAGGTGACTACTTTTTCATATCTGATTTGCGTAGCACCGTGCCATCTTTTCGGTGACTACTTTTCATATTTAATTTGTGTAGTACTGTGTCATTTTTTCGGTGGTTATTTTTTTCATATCTGATTTACGTAGCACCGTGTATCTCTTCGGACTACTTTTCATATTTATTTTGCGTAGTATTGTGGAGCTTTCCAAACTACTTTCTCATATCTGAGTGCATGACATCGTATTCTTTTCGGTGGCTCTTCAGATTTGATTTGCGTAATTCCATTCATTTTTCCGGTGACTTCTCAAATCTGATTTGTGTAGGGTTGTGCCATCATTTCGATCCATCCTGTATAATTTCTATTTTCTAGTTGGGTCATGCTATCATTCTGACCCTACCCATATAATTATCTTTCTCAATAAGGTTGTACCATCATTTCGACTCTACCCATATAATTTTTTTTCTCAATAAGGTTGTGCCATCATTTGTGACCATCTCATCTAAAAGCTTCAACTGTTAGAGAGAACACACTTTTATTATTAATTATATTCTCAACACGCATCCTCACGCGTGGGCCTGTTTCTTTTTCATGAGCCAAGCACGTGAAAAATCTTTTTTAGTTTTGAGTGGCGGTGAGATTCGATCCCAGGACCTCTGCAGTGTGTGACCATCTCATCTAAAAGCTTAAGCTGTTAGAGAGAGCACACTTTTATTATTTAATTATATTCTCAACACTCATATTATGACCACTTTCCGCCATCAATTCTAACACTCCGATGCATGAGCAAGTTCTGACTAGTTTTTCTGTGACTTTCTTGTTCCATATCTTAATATCGACTCATCTATTGATTCCAATACGATCCATATTTTATACCACAAATTTTGAGCACTTTTCGGCAACCGCTTTACTGTGAATAAATCTATATGAAGCAACCACCTGGTTTGTTGCTTGAAGGAGTCTAGTAGCCTTTGTATGTCAATTGCACAGTTCACTCTATGGTCTGAAATAGTCTTTTCGGGCTTGATTTGGGAAGTTCAACATAGTAATTCAAGAGTTTGGCATGACTCATAGTGGGGCTGATCACTCTATGTTTTATCAACATTCTGCATCAAATTCAGTATTTCTTGAGAAGACCAAATACATTGAGATTGATTGACACGATGACATCATGCATCAAATTCAGTATTTCATGACAAGACTATGCACATTGAGAGTGACTGGCAATTTTGTGAACTAGAGTGATCAACTTGCAAATATCTCACCAAATCTCTCATCGGTCCTCATATTAATTACATTTGTAACAAGCTAGGTACATATGATTTGTATGCACCAGCTTGAGGGGGAGTGTTGGAATAGGAATAGGTATAAACAATTCTACTTAGAATAGAAATAAGAATAGGATTAGTAATAGGAATAGGGAATAGTATTTAGTTTCCTACTTGGTAAAGGATCGTATTGTAGTGTGTATAAATAGGGCTCTATCTAATAATGTAGATACAGAATTCAATACTATTCTTTTCCTATATTTCTCGCATTCATAAATAACGTTATTTTGCCTTTTTATGCCAGTCTGTTTCCCCCGAGTTGCTAGAGTGTCGAGATTTAGAGCTAGCTGTTCCTGGAACTTATCGAGCAGGTATACTTATGTTGTTTGAACTTATCACTTGTACATGGTTAAGCGAGTACTTAATCCAGTTTTGTGCCTTGGTATTGATATGTTTTGTTCTATCAAATTTCAAACTTGTCATCTCAGATTCACCAGTGGTGACAATTGCATCATTTGCACCCCAACTTGTTGTAATTACATCCAAACAACGACCTCGTAAATTGACAATCCATGGGAGTGATGGAAAAGACTATGCTTTCTTGCTCAAAGGGCATGAAGATTTACGCCAAGATGAACGTGTCATGCAGGTTAGCAATTGCTGGTATATAATTATGCTTTGTAAATGCAAGTGGGTTCCAGGGATTCTGCTACCTCTGTTTATTAAAAATTTGGTGAGGCTTTATTTCATCTGTTCCTTCAACCTCGAACTAAAAGATACGCTGTGTTGTTGCTATGCACCAGTTGTTTGGTCTGGTTAATACTTTGCTGGAGAACTCGAGAAAGACTGCAGAGAAAGATTTATCAATTCAACGATATGATGTCATTCCATTGTCCCCTAATAGTGGACTGATTGAATGGGTTCCAAATTGTGACACCTTGCACCAACTTATTCGAGAATATAGGGATGCTCGGAAGGTTTGTTCAACATAATACCTTTTTATGATTGAAAGATACTAGTATTTCTATCTAATTGTTGTATATTCTTCCAATTTTACAGATCACCCTAAATCAAGAGCATAAATTGATGCTGAGTTTTGCACCGGATTATGATAATTTGCCACTTATTGCTAAGGTGGAGGTGTTTGAATATGCTTTGCAAAATACAGAAGGAAATGACTTATCAAGGGTGTGTATTATATGAGACTTTCTGCCTATTGGAATAACATCCCTGGTAGATAAATATTAGCAAAATCTTTCTGCTCATTGCTTGTCTAAAGGTATTTATTTTGGGTCATATAGGTTCTTTGGTTAAAGAGTCGCACTTCTGAGGTCTGGCTGGACAGAAGAACAAATTATACAAGAAGTTTGGCTGTCATGAGCATGGTATGTGTTCCTTGCATTCTTTCAGAACCTCTGTTGAAGCTTATTCTCTGTTCAGGTTGGACGAGAACTATTCACGACAAGGAGTACCCAGAGTAATCACACAAGTTTTGCTTTCATATAAGCTGCATTTATATGGTGCAACTCTCTTTGATGATATGATCTTCCTGTGCATAATCAGAATTTTTACAGCCTTTTGAATTAGGCATGTCAGAAGCTTAGTAGCCTGAAATTTTTTGAAGCTAGGGCGTGACTAATATGTGTTGTATCTCTGTATCTTAAAATGCTTAATTCAGAGGAGCAATAGTTGGTTTTCTGACCAACGTTGGCACAAAAAGTTGCTTCTGTACTCAGGGTCATTAATTTCTTGACCTAGTTTGACCCGAAGAGATACTGTTTTTAGCATAAAGAGCTTTCGGCCTATTTGATGTGATGTCATTCAGTAGGACAAAAACTTAAAATGTCATCTGACTTTATTATGTTAGTAATGGTGACAGAGAAATTTAAATAGGTGGCGTTAAGTTAGTTCAATATAGGAACACATTGCATCAGAGTTCATATTATTGGCATGTGAAGCCTTAAGAATAGTATTAATGGTGGAATGGCTCTGAAACATTTTTCCAGCGTCTTAAAATGGAACTAATGTCTTACAAATCGAGAAGAGAGAATAGTAAAACTCCGAAAAAGGAGATACTTTCTTTTTAGCTGCTTCTCTTGCGTACATCTGTTGATTTTGGGTTGACTTTCTCCAGGTTGGATACCTACTTGGTTTGGGTGATCGACATCCTAGTAACCTCATGCTACACCGATATAGGTACCATTGTACTCTGTGATTGCATTTTCTTGCTGATGACAAAAGTTTTGATATATTTATATTTGTCATGCAGTGGGAAGATTCTGCATATTGATTTTGGCGATTGTTTTGAAGCTTCAATGAATCGGGAGAAGTTTCCAGAGAAGGTAAATTATTACGTTAAAAAAATGGTTTACCAGAAATTGTATGTTCTTCCTTCAAGGAAACTAATAGCTATTGTAACAAACTTTTATGTGTAGGTTCCGTTTCGCCTCACTAGAATGCTTGTAAAAGCAATGGAGGTTAGTGGTATAGAGGGAAATTTCCGGTCAACATGTGAGAATGTGATGCAAGTTCTCCGACTGCATAAAGATAGTGTTATGGCTATGATGGAGGTAAATTTTGGCATCACCGTCTTACCATTTAAAATACATTTCTCTAGCTACAGTATGGGGTCATAATGGTGTGAATATTGATCGGTCTGTATTGAACTCTTCTGTTGTGTACACTAATGGACTGTTTTCAAATCCAAAATGATCTTGAATCTCGACTATGCTATCTTCTGAAGAGCAGAAATGGGTGATAGAAGGGTATTCTATCTAATATGAGTAGATTTGGATCCAACTGGAGTTGGAATGACTTATATGATATTGGTCCTTAAATTGCCATGTTGAACATTGAAAACCTTAATTAAGGCTAGTAAATAACTGTCACAGCAAGTTGAACTCTCAGTGAAAAGAGAAACGCCTTTCATCAGTTTGAGATGCTTGGTTTCATTACTTGAATATATGTTTAGGTTGCTCTGAATGAGGAGTTTGTCATTTGTCTTGTAATGATGTAAATGTTTTAGTTACAGAATCAATTTATCAGCTTATTTCATTCTTCTTTGTCTTCTTTTTTTTTCTTTTCAGGCCTTTGTTCATGACCCACTTATAAATTGGCGTCTTTTCAATTTCAATGAAGTTCCACAAATGTCCACACTTGCCAGTGCACATGTGCCTCCTGTTGTGAATAGTGAGGAGTCCTCTTCAGATAGAGAGCTTCTTCAGCCACAAAGGGGTGCAAGGGAGAGAGAACTGCTTCAGGTTTCAATCAATTATGCTTGCAAAGTATTCTGGGGATGCATGCTTCATGCTTACAGTTTTATTTCTTTTTCTAGGCGGTCAATCAATTAGGTGATGCCAATGAAGTTCTAAATGAACGTGCTGTGGCTGTCATGGCTCGAATGAGTAATAAACTCACTGGACGTGATTTTGCTGCTACGTCTGCATCTTCAAGCTCTCTACAGCATCCACTGGATCACAGTACGTTGATTTCTGGAGAGACGCGTGAAGCTGATCATGGTTTATCAGTGAAACTACAAGTCCAAAAACTTATTCAGCAAGCAATGTCTCATGAAAATCTTTGCCAAAATTATGTTGGGTAAGTTCAAGATTCCCATTGCTCCTTGGTTTCGCTTTTGTTTGTTCATTTGGTTAAGCTATTAAAGTCTGCTGACTTGCACATTTGGTGTTTGAATGTTTAAAATTTTGGAAAAGGGTCAAAACTACCCTTAAACTATTCAAAATAGCTTAAATATACCCTTAAACTATATTTCGGCTAAAAAATGCCCTTCATGTAAAAAATGTGTTGGTCCTGAATCTGGTAAAGGGGTGCTTTTGATGAATTAGAATTTTAGTAATTGCAGTGTAAAAATAGTGTATTTTGTTCTTTGGACTAATTCATGGTTTCGTTGTTGTTTATTTCAGGTGGTGTCCATTTTGGTAGGTTAAGGGTGATAATTATCTGTATATTTGTACAGTGTTTGATCCTTTGTAGAAGTTCTTGGAAGAAGTCCAGCATGTACAGAACTTAGGATTATGTAAAGCCCTAAGTTTGTGGTAGCCAGTTGTTGTATTAAGCAAAAAGGTAGCCTATCGGCAGTATGTAATCTAGCTCCAAGTGGAAGTTCAATAAGACTGGTTAGAGTCTGAGAATGGTGAATATTTATTCTGTACAGCTATTTACATAGTGAAATGAACCCTTGTGAAGAGGATAAAGTTGGTTGTCTGGATCTAAATCTTTATGTATTCTTGATCCTAGTTGCTGATGAATGAAGTAGTTTCTTTCCAGTCCCCTAGTCTGCTGGATCGACGAATATCATGTCTATTCATTTGACTGGATCAATCCACAAAGATGTAATTGGGTTGTCTCATTTTCTTCAGTCTACTATGAGAGGAGCTAGATTTTGTTCTACAGTAAGGCTGATAGGATGAGCCCAATTTCCTTTACCCATCTCCACTTAAACACCGTGTTTTTGTCTGTCTATGGCAGGGTTTAAACTTATGATGCGCATCTAATTCACTTGTGATCTTTATCACTAGGCCAGAGTCTGGATCCTTGTTATATTAGGTACATTTAAAAATGAGTTAAGGTGGCGGACTTAAGTTAAACCTTGTTTTAGGGTCACATCATTGATTGGATTTTATGTTAATAACATATTCGCGCATGCACACATATCACATATGTATTCTATAGGAGTTGGTAAAGTAATACGTCAAGAATTTTAATAATGTATATATGTCGGGTGCTGGCAAATAAAATATGAATTTGTGTTTAGAATATTTCACAATTATTGACTACTATTAATTTATCATTATTGTAGTTATGATAATTTTGTTTAATACGTTTTGTTAATCATCCAGTCTCTAATGGTATTTATTTTAAAATGCTCCGGAAAGGCCATCTATAGTACCCTAACATCAATAAAACAGAAAATAGTGGAAAAAGTTAACACCCCATCTCAGGTTGTGTCAAAATCTAACTTAACTTAAATGGTTAAGCTTCAGTCATATTAAACTTCACACGTAAAATAACTGAATTCATTTGTTCTAAACTTTAGTCATGTTAAACTTTATACGTCACATGTCTAACGTTACTACCAAAGTGAGTAGACTTATAAATTTAAATGGTAACCCCAAAATCGAGTATATGTACGCCCCTAAATAACACAATTCCATTTAACCCAAAAAAACAAAACAGGATCTTTTTTTTTTTGTTTTCTCCGTCTTGAAAAATAACACGTTCATTAAATGGCCCTAAAGTTTGTCTGGCTGAGATTGGCCAATAGAAATAGACCGTTAAGTTAGGCCATGTAGCGGCCCTTTCATCTGTTTCAAACAACTTTATAGACATCTGAACTGTCCCTACTTCTACTTCAACTTTATACAGGACAGACAGACAGACATTGGACCCCTCTACTGCTAGGGTTTTACTGTTTTTTCCTAACTAAACCCCTTCTTTCACAGAAGCATATACTCATCTTTTTTATTATTCTCCTCCTTGTACATTGAAAACTCCACACATAAAAAAAATATAATATATATATATATATTGCAAATTCTTGGCGGAGTTTTCTATAGTTAATAGCTTATGAATTTATCAACAAGTTTTAATCTTTTTTTAAAAAAAACTTTCTTTTTGTGGGATTAACTGTGATAAAATTTTCTGGGGGTTTTGGTTTTCTTTGTAAAGATGGCAGTAGTGGGAGATTTAGCTTTGATGGGGACTAAGATTAAGTTAATTGGTAAATTGGAGAAAAGGGTATTTGGTGTTCCACTTTCTTCAAGTCCAAGATTTAGTTTTGCTCAGACTAGAAATTTGGATGTTAGCAAATCAAGAACTGCAGTCAGAGCAGTGCTGCAGGTTGAGAAAATTCAAAGTTCAGGTGAATTGAAAGAAGGGTCTTTAGGCTTTGATGTTGTGTCAGAAAGGGAGCTTGAAGAAAATGGATTTTTGGGGTTAAGGAAAACAAAGCTTGTGTGTACAATTGGACCAGCTTGTTCTTCTTTAGATGAGTTGGAGAAATTGGCTATTGCAGGTATGAATGTGGCTAGGCTAAATATGTGTCATAACTCAAGGGAGTGGCATCAAGATGTTATTTGGAAGATTAAGAAGTTAAATCAAGAAAAAGGTTATTGTGTATCAGTTATGATTGATACAGAGGGGAATCAAATACAAGTTGATCATGGCTCTTCATCTTCTGTCAAAGCAGAGGTAATCAACCAAATTCTTTATGGCCCTTCTGTGATTTTTCTTGTATTATGTTAAATTTCACATATGGTCTTTGAATTTTATCCTATGTAACTATAAAGTTAAAAAACAAAAACTCTTTTTTGTCACATTAATGTGACCTTACTTTATCTATAGTAAGGTCTTGCTCTAAAGAATAAAAAGGCAGTCTGGTGCACTAAGCTTGTACTATGTGCGGGTTCTGGGAAGGGACGGACCACAAAGGTCTGCTGTATGCAGCCTTATGCTGCATTTCTATAAGAGGCTTGAACCCGTGACCTCTCCTGGTCACATGGCAGCAAGACTGGAAGGTCAAATTTCCAGCTGTGTAATAGTTGTTTCCTTTCCTTTTTTGCTTCATTTAAATGCTTTTAGTTGTATTTTGTTTAATAAAATATGGAGTTGTTACAGATTTTTAAATGGTCAATATTTTGTTCTTGAGTCGAAATTTGATTTTGAGGAATTCTGTTACTATATTTTAACTAAAAATATTTTTCTGTGACTTTATTGTTATAGTAGGTAAAACAAAAGTAGTTTTGTGACTTTATTGTTATATTGTGTACGTGAAATTAACCCAATGTTGTTGGAAAATTGAAGTTTATAGTCTAACTTGAATTCTGTTCATGTGGTTCATTAGGAGGATTCAATCTGGTACTTTACTACTGAGAAGTTTGAAGGTTCTCGTCCATTTACAATTCAAGCAAATTATAAAGGTTTTTCTGAAGGTAATCTCATTGATTAACAAAAAAAATTTGTTTCCTGTTTTGGTTGTAAAAGGTTAGATTGAGGTTGAATTCTCTTTCTCCTATTTAGGTGTCAATTCTGGTGATGAAATTGTCATTGACGGAGGAATGGCAACTTTTGAAGTTATAGAGAAAGTTGGTAATGGCTTGCGCTGCAAGTGCACAGACCCCGGTCTACTTCTGCCGAGAGCTAAGTTGAGTTTTTGGAGAGATGGAAAGCTTTTAGGAAGAGATTATGATCTCCCGGCTTTATCAACAAAGGTCAGTAAATTTGTTGCTCGAGTTTTACCCATCAAAAAGAAAAAAATATGCTCGAGTTTAAGCTTAAACGGGGTAGTTTATCTTCAACATGCTCTGACCAAGTGTTTGAAATGACATAAATGATCCAATAACTGATAGGTCTAATGGCCAGTTTTCACATTTTTTACATTTGTTGAACTATTGAGGTTTATATCTATGGTATGAAGGTTGTAAAGAAACTGAATCTCGAAGGTTTTATCCTTTTCTTTTTGTTGATAAAATGAATAGCTTATCTCTCTGATGCACTTATTATGATCTACCACAGTGAGAACATCTAGTTGTAACTTTCCTATTGAGTTATATATCCAATATGAATTTCTAATCTTGCTGATGCACACTTCATGATCCACAGGATTGGTCAGACATTGTGTTTGGAATATGTGAAGATATCGATTTCATTGCCGTTTCATTTGTAAAAGACGCGGAGGCAATCACGCATCTGAGGGACTACCTCACAACTACATCCTCCAAGTAAGTAAAGTTTGTGAGCAAAGATTATTTTTTTAACTTCAACAATTATATCCATTTCAGTCCTTCCCTAAAATGCATAATTTTGGTCCACTAATAGCTGCATTCCTTATCATTGATTAGCATTGCTTCGTCACTTTACTCTAATTTTTCACATAGGTTCAAAGTGTATTTTGCATAAATCCTTCTGAATTTGATCGCAGGGCAATAAAAGTGTTGGCAAAGATAGAGAGCCTAGAGTCTCTCCGAAGGTTGGAAGAGATTGTTGAGGCTTCTGATGGGATTATGATAGCAAGGGGAGATCTAGGAGTTGAGATTCCACTTGAACAGATTCCATCGGTTCAGAAAGATATTACTTATGTTTGCAGGCAGCTCAACAAGCCCGTTATCGTGGCCTCTCAACTTCTAGAGTCAATGGTGGAATATCCCATTCCAACACGAGCAGAGGTACTAATCTTTCTTTGCTCGTGAATTATTTTGGCATTTTCTGTCTTTTGACAAAATTTTACTAGACCATATCTTTTGGGTGGATTCTAGTTTGACAAGCACTAGCTAATCTAGCATTCAATAATCACAAGCCATTTTACGTGATAGGTTGCAGATGTTTCTGAAGCGGTACGACAGTATGCTGATGCATTGATGTTATCTGGTGAGTCAGCCATTGGATCATATGGAATGAAGGCTCTTTCTGTCTTGCGTACAACTAGCACCCGAATGGAACAATCATGTCGCGAAGAGAACAGGCAAACTTTGTTGCATCAGCGCAAACTTGGAGCATCTTTGCCAGATCAAATTGCTGAGCAAATCTGTAATTGTGCAGTGGAAATGGGTACTTCCCTTGACTGTATACATGCGTGTTCCTAAACTGTTAGATAGAGCATACCTTTTTTATCTACTTTGATATATATCATGTCTTTGTCTTCGATCTTAACCAATTTCCTTTTACGTACTCCAGCTGACAACCTAGGGGTGGATGCTATATTTGTGTACACAAGGCATGGGAAGATGGCATCTCTTCTCTCACGCAATCGTCCAAATCCTCCAATATTGGCCTTTACGAACGACAACAGCACACAAATGGCTCTCAATTTACAGTGGGGAGTTACTCCGCTTCTCGTTGACCTTTCAGACGACATGGAAGGAAACGTTAAGAAAACAGTGGAACTTATAAAAGCAAAGGGGATGATAAAGAAGGATGAGGTTATTTTGGTAGTATCAGATATCATTCCAATTTCTACTGCCCAAACAATTTTCCAGTCCATTCAGGTTATGACCATAACATAGGATATCTTTTCTAGTAGATATTGCATTATGATTTCTTGTATGTTTGGAAAAGAGACTTCCTTACTATTTTGAGGACACCTACTTTTGTTGTATGCCATATTCTGTTCAGTTTTTGGTTTTTAGTTCAAAGATTTTTCTTTAAAACATTCCATATGAAAATGAGCCAATTTTTTTTTAAAAAAATAAAAATGTGTTTGGTCAAGTTGGTTAAGAGACTTGAGAAATTGAATTTGAATAGGCAATTGTGGAAGAGTCCAAAATCCAAGAGAAGGCAATTTGTGAGGTCACATGTACTCTGGCCATTTGTTTGCTTTATATATATATACTTCACATGTCAATTTGTACAAAAAGAATATGGATTCTTCCTTCCTTCTCCATTAATTGATTTGTTTTTTTTATCACAATCATAGAATAACAAGCGTAAGGGAAAAATCCTTGTTCCTTTTTAATCATTTGGTACTTGAAATTTATCGATTAATTTTGATTCAGGCCAGTTAAACATCATAATATGGATAAAATATTTCATGTTTCTACGTTTCTAAGCCTCCACAAATTAAGAGTAAATGAATCACAACTATATCACCACACTCTTATATGGAATGTGTGTGTGTATATATATATATATATATACACACACATGTACTATCAGCGGTTATTTACTTTTTGGTGAGGATTTTTTCATTTTTGACAAGTATGTACAAAAACAAACCATTGTAATTCCACAAATAAGGTACTAAAAAAAGTATATATAAATTTTATCTTTATCGAATAGAGAAACTGTTTTCAATAGACCTCGACTTTTTTATTAGACCTCCGCTCGAAACGAAAAACTTTTGAACACGGATAATAAGTCCAACTATGCAATTATATTTTAATCGTGCAAGAATCAACCAAATTGCTATCGTTGATTATTAGTCTTCTGGACGAACTCAAAAGCCACATTAGAATATTCTTCTCTAACAATGAATTTGTAAATTCATCTTTTAGGAAAATAAATAAATATATATATATATATATATATATTATGATAGTGATTACAGTAGTCAATTTTAATTAGTACGTTTTTCTCAGTTTGCAGCTAATAAGCAATTTGAAGGGAGGCGTTGGATTTTGATTTTGAATTTTCCTACATTATACTTCCTCTATTCACTTTTACTCGTCAACTAGATTAGCATACATTTTTACTTGTCCATTTTAATATATCAAGAATAAAATTTATAATCCCAATTAAGAAAAAAAACATTCTTTCTAAATCGACTAAAAAGGAAAAAATGAATATGAGAAAATTGTCCAAATATTATTTTTGTAGGGAAAAAAGGTGGTTGGTTGGTTAGGTGCTAGCGTAAGTAAGTATGTTGGATGGCGACACACATGATCGATGCTCGGCTGAATATTTATGGCTACAAATTTGCCAAATCATTGCCAAAAAATTGTAAGGCAAATCGGAGGAGTGAGAAACAGGAGATTTCAAGAAACAGTAATACTGCCGCCGTTTAACTAAATGAAGCTTCTTGAATTTTAGCAAATTTGATCATCCAAAAATGGCATCTTTCCAGTTATTGAAGTCTCCATTCTCATTTTCTCAATCTAATTCTAGTAGTTTTTCCACTATAGTCCAAAGAAGGATTTTGGGTGTGAGATATCAAAGGAAAAATCCAATCTTGAAGACATTTGTTGATACAAAGTTTAGGGTTAGTTGTAGAATTCAAGACAACGAAAATCAGAGTAATGGTAATCTTTTATTTGCTTGGATTTTGTTTCAAAAAGTTGGTTTCTTTTAGTGGTGTTTGATTTCATCTCTAGTATGTTTTTGCTGTTCAAGTTCCAATTTTTTTGGTTCATTCTTGGAGATGGTGTGTTTGATAGAAAAGATATGTTATGTTACCTGTTTCATCACTCCGGAGTCAAGATTTTCACATGTGAGTGAGAGTATAAAAAAGTAAACATACAAAGAAGTGAAGGGGTTCAATATCTACCATATATACATAAAAATAATTTTAACCATGTATAAACAGTGTAATTTTACATCGAACTAGCTCTGCCAGGTAGCATGCTAGAGGGAAAACTTATTAAGTTCTCTAAGTGATAGTTAAGCACCAGGCTTTGAGAATGAGAAAGGTTGAATTATTGGTAGCAAGTTCTGATTAGTTAAAATGAATATCAGTTACTTGATTGGGGAAGGAGAGGTGACCCTCGACAAGGTTCAATTGATTGAACGTACAGACTGTGACAATCAAGAAGAAGGATAAGTATTTGAAGTATTTCAGGTAAAGAAGGGAAGTGTTAAACCGAGAATTATATAGTGGACTGGCTATCTGGTGGGCTATACTTCATTAGTAAATTCTATAGTGATTCACAAATTTAGATTCTGCTGCCAAGTACATAAATAGCTGAAGCTCGAATATTCTTAAAGAATGTTATCTTTGACGTTCCAGTAACTCTGGATTCTCATTATAGAATACTTCTGAATGTAACTGGTGACGGTTGAATGACTGGATTGACTTGCGTCAAGGCCATAGGCCAATGCTCGAGCTATCTGGAAGCTTCCAATTTCACGCCGTCTTAGAATTCTTGTAGCTTTTACTTGAATATACTCTTTCTCTTTTTGAAAAGACCTCAAATCCAGTGTTGGTACTCACAGGTGACGAACCACCAGAGTCATTGTTTATGAAAGAGTTGAGAAGACGTGGCATGAATCCAACTTCATTGCTTGAAGAGACAAACACAAACATCAAAGACGACGAGGAGACAAAATCTAGGGAAGAAGATGGAGGCTTCTATCGTAGAAATGCACTGTCAACAGATTCTGGAAGAAATTTGACTAATCAAAGGGAACAGTCTATGGCACTGAATAGTGAAGGCCTTGAGGTGGGCAGGTTTCCTCCTATACATTATTTGGATTTTTGTTCTAAATGCTCATGAACAAGAATAAAATCGTGCAATTTGTTCTTGACCTGATACGTTATGAGTCTCTCCATCCACCTTAAATTTAACTTCCCATTTTGACTTGGCATGGTTTTTAAAAGAAATAACTAATAATATTAGCTGTTACCATTTCTTGACTTTGTGTTTTGAAGAATAAAATAGAGAAACTATTGAGAAATATCATTGTTCTTTAATGGAGTAAGAGTGGACTGAGAAGTATGACTTACCGAAGGTAAAGTAGGACTTTTCTATTTTAGAACAGGAGTTCAGTTGTGTAATAACTGTTCAAACAGAAATCTTATGGAAGATGTGCAAAGAGTCATTGGCTATATTATGTTACATATTTTTTGGCTTCACATAATTTATATCGACACTATATGGGTTTGTAACTAATAAGCATACGTCTTTGTGTGCTATATTTGCAGGGTTTGATTCCACGGGCAAAACTTTTGCTTACTCTTGGTGGAACATTCTTTTTGGCTTTTTGGCCGTTGATCCTTGTAACTATTGCAGCTTTCTTGGCTTTATACCTGGTAAGTGATTCCTGTGATCCTTGGTTTGCTTCCTTATGATGTCTTTGTTATAAATGGGCAATTGCAATTAGTTTATTTATTTATTTTACCTTCTTGCGAAAGTAAGTCTGTTGAGTTTCTTGTCATTGTTCTGGAATGACTTTTCCATAAACCCAACAAAAGAAAAAGAACCTTTCTTTTAGCACAGCCATGTATAGTTCACACGATATTGAGCTTCCAAGATTTTTGGAGGAAAGGGGTGTATCCCTCTTTTACGAACTTGCAGCTTAAATCTTATGTTGAATTAAATGTTGAAATTAGGAAATTACTGGTGTTATCTGCTTATTGATGTAGCCATCATGTTACGAGGGATAGCCTAGTGGTAAAGACCCTTTGACCTTGGTTTTTGTGGACAGAAAAGAATAGGAGATATTTTGGTGTATTAACTCTCAATCACTCTATAAAGGTTAGGTGCTTAATGTATCTGTTTAGCTGGCACAATATGTCCCCTTAGATTCTCATGACAATTTTTGAACTTTGTTAGCTCCCGGGTCCTAGAAAACCCTCTCATGTATTAGAGTTAACTCAATTTTCTTTTTGTTGTACTTCCTTGTGTAACTTTTCCATCTACTTGGTACCATATATTTACTTCATAAAACAAATATCCGTCGATCTGCAACCTTATGTTTGGAGGGTTGAGTCACTACAGAGGTAAGAGGGAAATATCTATCGTTGGGCTCTTGAGTAAGGGGTGTCCGGTGGATAGGGTTACCACATCAGATAAGAAAATAAAAAGATTGCAGCTATCATGACTTCTCTAATGGTGTGGTGAAAGAGACCACAACTGCATTTGAGTTATTTTGATTGTTCTTAGTATAAACAATTAAAGATGATCAGTTACAGAAAAATATCCAGCAAAATGTGGCAAACCAATTGTAACAAATTGTTATCATTGAATGCAATGTCAAACTGAATAAGAGTCTGTTTATTGAATTTGGATGACAAATGTTCATAATATGGACCTCCAGGAAAGTAGAGAAAAAGCTAAGATGAGTAAAAATTTTCCAATAAAACATGTGACGAGTTAAATATACCTCAGGTGTTATTTGTTTTGGTGGAAGTTATTAGCCCGGTAATTCACGTGTTTCATATGTTTTTTTGGATGTATTACTCTCTCGGCAGTATTTTGGACCTTCATTTGTCCATTACGCAACCAACAGATCGACAGATCCACCACCATATGTTGACCCTTATGTACTACTTGAAGAAGAGAGGATATCACAGACAGCTCCACGTCTAAATTGAGTTGCTGCTTATTTCATGAAGTTATACTGTTCAAATGTCTTAAAGGATTCCATTGCTTATCCTGAATATATTTTCCTTATTATTTTCTGGTTTGACATTGCCATGATAGCTAGAAGATACTTATGTTGACTGAGAAATCTTATTTCTATGACTGTAAAATTTGTAAAAATGTGCAAGAGATAAGATTTCCCATTCTGTAACCTATACTGTATATTCTTTATATTGATCCTAATCCCTTTGATGGGAAGTCCCCAGAAATTCTTTAGAAGTCAAGCATGTTATGATGTGAGAGTCTCAATTGGTATCCCCCCCCCCCCCCCCCCAGAATTAGATCTTGAAATAGATCTCATCAGAGTGTGACATTAAATATTGTTAGTTTCAAGCTGATGCCATTTTAGAAAAAGGAGTGGCTTTACAACTTGTGAATTGTGATACATCCCTAGCAACTTTGAGCTCTGGGTTGTTTGCACAACCAGTGGTCCAGCTGCTTATGCTGTATTTTTCATCCAATATGCTTCAATGATTTTAGCGATTCTATGTACTAGATGGAAGTTGAACTCGTAATGTCACAATTGTAGTATTAATGTCGACTTTACTGCTTAATAGATTTCAAATCCTTCTAGCAAGTGACAGAGAAGTACTTCAAATGAGCATCCAAATGATATTTAAGTTTAGAAAATCTAAAATCAACTCAAGGTGTTCATATGAATCCTTTAATGATATTTCTCTCATCCTAATTGCACGAATAGGACCAAGAGTGAAGTAGTTCAATATATCATTACCATACCTATACATACATAATTGTACCTGTGTGCAATAAAGCATGAACTTCATATCATTGGATTTAAATGAAACCTATAGCAACTTTTCTTGATAAGCAGTAATTGTATGAAAACTACAGAAATTCTGCAACACGAAATCTAGGAAATGAGTCTTAAAGATTGTAAAAGTTTATGCCTATAGCAATTTTGGAACACCAAATCTAGGAAATCAGTCTTACAATACACGATAATGAAATGTGTATGCCTTCGATTAGTGAAGGCAAACCATTCTATATGACTAAAAGAAAAGGAAAGTTGGAGGAGGGGGAGGGGGAGGGGGCTTTAGGGGAGGTGCTTGTCTTCCTTTCTTATTCTCTACACATTAGCCACAGGAACCTCAAGACCGAGATTGGAAGGGCTTGAATTCCTGGAGAGATTTGATAAGGCCTTGAACAGATCCAGCAGCAGCAAGAAGTGAGATAATCAGGCACACAAAACTCAATATATTCAACCAAATCCAGGTAAATGAATTTTTAGGAATCTTGGCTTGTGCAATGTACATCTGAATAGGGAAATAGACAGTGAGTGGCCAAAATGAGGCTGCTCCTAGAAGACCGACGAAATCATTGAAGAATGGGAATAACATGGCTAATATGGTTGTGAATACCACATATAAAGTTCTCCACACCAGCCTGTAAAAATTGAAATTGAACAACCCCAAGGGTGAAAGGTTGATCATGTATTCTTTTGTTATGAATTTACTTTGTGGCCATTTCTGTTTGCTCCAACCCTCTACAAATCCAAATAGAGGTTGACAGAACACCTGCAAACATATTATCAAACTGAGCTTTGCCATTGGGATTTATAAAATTGATCTGTTATGTGAAACACTAGATGTGTGCACCCAAGGTTATGACCAGCAGCCAATGAAGTTGGATGAAGACTGAGAGAAATTAGCCTAAGCCTTAGTAGATAGAGTTGCTCAGTGGCTGTGCTTTGAGGTGAAAGGTGCCCGTGGAATGGTTGATGTGTGCATAAGCTACACTCCAGACACCCGCCATTATTGGACAAGAAACAAAAAGAAATTACTAGGACCCGGCATCCAAAGGGTGTGGCCTAACAGTTAATGAACCGGTTGAGAGTCATGAGGTCTCAAGTTCAAATTCCAGTGGAGACAAAAACACTAGGTGATTTACCAGCCTTGATGGACAGAGTTACCAAGTACCTGTTGCTAGTAGAAGGTGATAGGTATCTTGTAAAATTAGTCGACACCACGGTCATCAAAAAATAAAAACCTACTAGGGAACGTGTTCGACGTTACCTGGTAAGCTCCAACGAGATGAACCACAATGCATGCATTAGCGAAATCAACAAGCCAGAAAGGTTCATAGAATCCAAATCCTGTTAGAAAGTTTCCAGGCGCTTTGTTTCCAAATGCAGCATACCCTAGAAGTCCACATAGAGTGTAAAATATTGTTGACACAGAGATACCAGCCAATGCAGCTTTCTTCATGGACTTATTTTCTGGTGGATGGGATTTCAAAGTGTCCTGTTAAAGTTGAGTTGCCAAAAACATGTTAAGATTTAAGTGGACTGGAAAAGTTTAACAAACTGAAAAAAGTAGTTAATAAAAGAAAGGTTGTTTTGCCTGAATTTCAATAAGAACAGTAGAGAAAGCATAGGCAAAGGCAATATCTCCAAGAGCAGAGAAGGTGTTCCACATCTTGTCTGTGCCTGATGCATCTTTTCCAACTGATGTCCCTGTTAAGCTTGTGTTTGCATTTACTCCATCCTCTTCCCATATCAAATCACAAAACCATTAGGTAAAAGAAATAAAAATGTGTGTTTGGTATGATGGAAAACGTTTTCTCGAAAAATAAGTGATTTTTTAATTTATTTTCTCATGTTTTTGCTACTACGACTTGTATTTATTTATAATCTAGACAAGCACCATGAGGGTGGGGATGAGACAACAAGTGTGTGGTGTCACTTGTGAAACTTATTTTCTTAGAGCCAAATTATTTTAACAAAGAAAACATGAAGATTGAAAAATATTTTCCGCTGTAACAAACACACTAAAAAGGTAAAAAGAATATTGAAAATGGTAAAACTAACTTGCAATCTTGGCAATGGAGAGACCAAGTCCAATGAAAGAATAAGCAAAGGACATAACAGCAGCAATGATGGAAAGAAATGAAAGCTTGTGAAAATTTGGGATTTGGCATAGAAGGATTTGCATAATCCCAAATATAATTATGAAGGGATTGTTTGACTCATGACAATCAGCATCATGACCTTTCCTATGAAAGCAGTTGGATCTTTTAATTGCCCTGATAAATAAATAAACAAATAAATAAATAAAAATACAGAATATTAATCATTAGGAATTAGGATTAAACACAAAACAGAAAAAAAAAATGTAATACACAAATTAATTTCTTACACCATGCTTATGGATGTGGTGATTGCATATCCAATGGTAACACCAAAAAGGTTACTATATTGAGCTAATCCACAAAGCTGGACTTTCCTTCCTCCTGCATTCATACAAAATATTTTAATAGGTTAATCGCGCATTTAAAATTTTCACTAAAGAGGTTTCATTACAAAATGAAAATACAGTGCCTAAAATTTGAAATTGAAACCTCAAGATTGATTTTGAACCCTCTAAACCATCGATTCAACCTCTAAGTCTTGTATTCCAATTAAGTGCATCTTTGGCTACGTTAATCGAAAAGAGAAAATGACAATAACTCATCTTCAGAGCCACTATGGTGGTTAAAATATTACTCACTCAATTTCGTAACATTATTTCTTTATTAATTCATTTAAAAAAGAATTAAATATTTTTATATTTGGAAACAATTGATTTTAATTTTTAACACTTCATATTTTACCCTTGATGAAAAGTATTTTTTAACTGCGTAAATATTATGACACGTTTAAAAATATAAATTTCAAAAAATTTATTCCCCATCCACCCTTATTTTTCATGTTAATTCAAATTTTGTCACATAAATTAAAACCGGCAAAACTCAGAAGTAGAAGAGAATTGAGGTGGCAAAATGTAGAGAGAAACATAAGGAAAGAAGATAAGTAAATCATTAACGAAATGTTCCAACAAAAACAAAAAAAAAAATTGGCTTTTATGTAAAGAATATTGAATAGTCATTAATGATTCACAAGTCACAACCAACAACCCCCTTCTGTTCTTTTCTTCTCCTGGGAAATTGACAATGGAACACAGCTATATGTTATATGTTCCATTCTTGAATTACCCTCCAAGGTGTGAACTGAATTACATCTATTCACACAAATCAGCGTAACCACAACAATATCCGGTGTGGTCCAACAAGCGGGGTATAAAAAGGATAAGATATATACGTGACACTTCTTTTAGTTTTTTTAAGTGTTTGCTATATTTACATTTATAAAAATGATTTAATTTTATTATACCCACTTAACTCTTAATGACATGACTTTATAAATCCACTTCATATAAAGAACACGCCACTTATTTTATTGTTGGTAACAAGGGTAATTTGGTAATTTAATTATATCTTGCTTAGAAAAGTCTTTGTTTTATTTTTTAAAAACTCATATTCAATAATTGATTAAATATCATCACACAAAATAAAATGAAAGCAATATAATTTATTTATTTATCTCTTTAACACTTCAAATTATTAGATTTTGTGCAAATATGACCACGTGACATTCTACCATTGACTACAATCAATTCAACTTGACCTACAAATATATTGTCAAACCGTTACAAATGTAACTTAAATAAGATCAAACCATTGATGTTTTAACTCAAAAAAATAATAATCAATGAATATTTTAGGGGACACAACTAGTTCAACTCGAAAATGTATCTCAAGTTGGACGACAAAATATCCACATATAAGTTAAAAAGTTTTTACCTGGATAAATGTGCATCTCAAACTTAAATGTACACACACAAAAATCAAATACGTTCAAACATAAGATTTATGATGTGTTGGAAACGAAAACAACAGAAACCATCGTAATTTAATTGTGAGTATATATGCGTACCTAGATGGGCTCGAACAGCATCCATATAGGTGTAGCTACGAGAGCCATCGGGGGCGCGATAACAATCGGCAAGGAGGACAGAAGTGAACCATGTTATGGCTGAGAAAGCAATGAGAGCAACTGGTCCTGCTATCCATCCCAATTGGGCTGTAGCCCATGCCAAAGATAACACTCCTGAACCTATCACTGCTGTTATGATATGGGCACTTGTAGTCAACACCGTTCCTACAAAAATTATAACAATGGTGTCGGGATCAACTTGTATACATGCACGGTACATGCTATAACCACTAACCATAAGTACCGTATAATCGTAATACTGTTCAGTCAAATCAGAAGAATTCACATAGTCAATTCCCATTTAATCTCATTTTCATTTTCTATTTTTGGAGAAAATGTCTGAGTCAACTTATATATATACACACATCCATAGTAAGTATCGATTTAACGCTATTAACCAACAAGGTTTAGACAGATGAGAAAGAATTCACATACCCTATCCACATTTCTTTGTGTTTTTTTCTCTAATTTTTTCAAACAATCTTCACCTACACCCTTTTAGTTACTTTTTTTTCCAAAAAAAAAAAAATTCCTAATCCTTTTTTCCTCTTTTATGTGATTGAAGATTCCCCTTATAAGGGAATTTTTCATGAATGCATGTGGAAAAAATAGATTTAATTGCATGATATATATAAAGAAAAATGACTTTAGAAATTCCAAGAATAGAGATCTAGTGATAGAAAAATATTTATTTAGTAAAAATATAAAAATAAAATTGTGTATATATACAAACCAGTTCGTTTGGGGAGTCCATCATCATCAAACTTGGAAGAATCATCAATGGCTCCACCCATAGAGACATTAAAACTCCCCTCCATTTTCTGCTCTCTTTTAATGCTAAGTAGTAGAAAAATTGGACACATAAAGATAAGTGGACAAAGCCAATAGCTATATATTTATAAAGAGTACTGGACTGACAACTCACACACTAAAAAGATTCTACTCCCTCGATCCGTCTTAATTTATACGACATAGTTTGGATTATTTTCAAAAGTCAAACATTTTATCTTTGACTATAAATTTTGGGCATAAAATCTTCAAAAATTTTAAAATAACATTTAAAATTATTTTAAGTCATAAAATTAGTAATTGAAAAGATGTATAAAATTTATAGTCAAACATAAATTTATTTGAATCTTGAAATTTGAAAGTTGCCATGAATGGAGTAATAAATTATTACATTTTTTTAGTGATGTAATAAATGGAATTATGACGTGAGTTTTTTTTTTTCTTTCAAGTTTTTCTATAAATCATGTTGTAAATGGGACAGCTAACTCGATTAAATTCAATATGTACTTCTTTTACTATTTTTGGACTGGTATTTTATTTTTAAAAATTACTCTTTTCGTATGTCAAATAGTCTAATGATGATTGATCAGGAGCTGATTTACGGTGACGTGTATAGTTAAATTAGGAGATGTCTGTTGTGAATACGCATAACAAAAATCATAAATAAGTTCGGAAATGTTTAGTAAAATATTTTATCATGTGTTCGATTATACAATTGAAAGAGTACGAGTATATGACTTCTTTTGGAGGCTAAAAGTGTTTTATTTTTTTTACAAAAGGTTTATTTTCAAAAAGTAAGGTGTTTGATCAGATTTTTGGAAAGTAGATTTTTATAAGCTAAAAAAATAATTTTTTAAAACTTGATCAAACCGCTTATCATTGTTCAAAAGTATTTTTTTAATTGGTTACCCAAATAAATATATTTTTGAAAAACACTTTTCAAAATAAATTGATTTTAAAATTTTGATCAAATAAACTATAAATAAAATACTAAGAAATTATTGATAGATTCAGTGATTTTTAAAAATGGTGTAAATATAGCCCTTAGAATATTGCTCTTTCAAAAATCAAAATAATATATACTCTTTATATATTATTTGACCTTATAAACAAAATATTTGACTCTGGTTTTGACCATTTATTCTGAAACAAGGACAACCGGTCAAAATTTAAAGATGATTAAGAACCATCCAAAATGCGGGTTAAGCACTAACCAAAGTTCTTGGTCTAAATTAAGATGCTTTGCCACTGTTTTAATTAACAAATCCAATAATACATCATTTACTGATGGATGCTACTCTATAATTTATTGTTACAAAACTTAGTAGTACTTAGAATCTATAATTACTTGTGGCCTGTGGGGATTATATATATTATATAATCAGATTGTGTTAATTTATTTAAAGCAAGTAATTACACTATATGTGCAATGGCAAAAATAAAGTAATCTTTCCGTTCACTTTTACTTGTTCAACTTTTCATATATCAAAAAAAGTTAATTATCTTTTTTCATGTTTTACCCTTGTTATTAATAACTTATTCTCCATATCATTGTTCAAGACCTAATAGTCCCTCCGTTCACTTTTTACTTATATACTATTCTAAAAATAGATTTTTTACTTTAGTTGTCATTTTTAATATATCAAGAAAAACAATTACTATGTTTTTCATGTTTTACTCTTGACATTAATTTTTTATTCCCCAAATCATTTTTTCAGTGATACTAAACACCAATTAATATAAGTATTATAATAAAATACTAATATCAATTATTATTTCTTAATGAGCATATAAAATTCAATATGAACAAGTAAAAATGAACGAAGAGAATACTAAACATTAATTTATATTATTTTATTATGACAATACTAGTATGATACAAATAATATCTATCGAATTTAAAAACGAGTTAGAAAAAATATTCGAGCCTCTTACTTTGATTTCTCGAAGGGAGAGAATGTTTTTTAACATTTCATACCTCATTAATCGTTCGTAGTGGACTGCTTTTTCTTTTTATCCAATATTTCCTTCATGTTAGGGGTGTCTCCTTAAATGGTGCAAATAAGAGAATTGAAATCAAAGCATATATACCTTAAAACACAAGCAATATGTCTTAATTAGAATCATATCCACCGACAAATATGCATCTCTGAATTCAAACTTTATTTCAGTATAAATTACAGCACAAGGGGAAACAACAAAGAAGCTCACTTTAAATTTTTTTTTTTTTCTATATATGTTCTTTATTTTTTAAAATATAAAAGTGAACTGTTCATGTAGTTTTAATTTAGAGCATTTCCAATTAGAAAAGAGCTGATTAATACATTCGTATGTAGTTATAACTTATAAATTCATTTAAAAAGGTAATAATCTGATGTGAAAGAAAAATTAAAGGATAAGAAACAGCATAAAATCCTGCCATGCACTTTAAAGATCGTGTATTCCACCCTCCCTCTTCTTCTTTTTTTCCCTTTATAACGATATTATTTATTCAGACATTTTTTGGTATTATAGGGAAATATTATAGAGAAAATATAATTAACATTATAGTGAAATATTATTATAAAAAGGTCGGACCTGATTATCTTGTTTCCATCTTATTTCGTTTGAGTTGATCAAGGACATGTCCCTTAGATAGCGTTGTGTGTTTGTTATAACTGCTTTCGGCATAAACAAAGTACTTATTTTAATTGTTTTGTGTAATATTGAAAAGTACTTTTAACTTAACTTGTACAACACTCTCAAATGAAGCTTAAATTTAGAGTAATATTGGAAATTGCTTTTGGTTTTAAAACTTAAATCTAATTTCGGAAGGCAATTTGCTTATTATCAAATTTAATATAATGTTTTTTTGTTATGTTAATGGCATATAAATGAGTTCTCCTAAAAATCAAGAGAAATATTTATACATAATATATTTCCATTAAAGAATATTATATATATTAATCATGTTCTCCTCGTCTACCGCACATCCAAACAAACCCTTCATTAAAATCTTATTATTATATTAATTAGTGTTGTTGTGGTGGACTGGTGATGATGGTTTGATTTTTATTATAGTTAAATATTAGTAGTAGTATAGTTTTGTCTTTATTTTACAAAAAAAAAAAAAAAAAAACCTCTATTTTTTCTGATTTAACAAGATCCATTCTCTTTTGGTCCTAATAACTTCTATTTAAGCCCATTGGCCCATCAAAAAAGGATGCAACCTTCGGCCTTATAGCTCGAGTTAAGCCAGGTCGAAATGGGCTGTGGGCCTTGGACCCAATACTGATCCAATTCTTACAACTTACAAATTGGGAAAGTTCTTGTTATTTTAGTGGAAAAATTACTTAAATGGACAATTTATTTTACCATATTCAATTCCCTAAACACCTAAAAATTATATGGTACATATACGCAAATGATTTTTTTTTTTTTTTTATGAATTGTCGTCATTACTTATAAACACAATAATTAGCATTTGGCTGACAAATACTAGAACAAGGGCACAGGTAACATTGAGAATTGTTGATATATGCATCAATGGAGGACTAGACTTGGATGTCAATGTTTTCCGTAGAATCGACACTGATGGAGTCGGAACCAGCAAGGCGATCTCATTGTCAATTACCAGTTGGTGAATTGTGGTAACAGCCTCGATGTTCCTCCTGCTTTCTATAGTTGACAAAAAATATATCTAAAACTGAACATGGCAAGCAGTGCCAGTGCTAGTATTTCCTGGACGCGATCAAAGTCTTTTGGGGCACCTCCTGTGCATCATAAGCAAAATAAATATGTAATACCAAGTAAATACACGCGCACTGCTATGCTACATTTCTCTGGATTGGTGCTCCATATTAATAGTGTTTAAATTTTGTCAAGTAAAGTTGACGTCCTAGTTACAATCACAGTCCACATAGACCTAAGACGGGACAAATGATCCAGCTTCGACCTTGTGGGATTTCATTCAAAGGGCCTTAACCCAATTATTGTGTTAGGAAATTTTCTCTACTATTTGTTTCCGAATAAAATCAGAGTAGCCATCATTGGACATTGCAGATCCTCAACTTGTTGTTATCTCCTTAAGCTACTTTCCAGTCTAGCAGGAATAATACTATGGGATCTCATTGTCCAGCCAGTTAACTTGCAGGTTGCATTCCACTCCATGCACGACGATCATCATCATCTGTTCTAAGGTTGCGATTATTTTGCAAGTATGATATGCCTGTCCATACTCCTCGAATAAGTAAGATACTAGCAAAAATTACACTCCCAAGGGTGCAAAATACCTGCAAACCATAAAGACCATAGTAAGGGAATATTAATTGCAAAGACGAGTCATCCAGGCTAAGGGTTCTAACAATGGAAAAAAGATGAGATGGTGCACTCTCATTTCATACTAATTGCTAAACAGACTTAAATAACAGAGGCAACTGTATAATTGATCAATCAACAAAGACAGGAGGGACCTACACTGCAGAAAATGTTGAAGTGAAAACTGAGTAGTAACCACAAATAGGTCTAAGCAGGATTACAATTGAAAATTTCTCATGCTGCCAAGGATAAGATGAAGTAACACAAATTTTGTTAGCAGGAATCCTTCTTATTTGGGTTTAAAGCATTCCTCGGATGATAGACACAATAATGAGCCCAAGATTTTATGTTATAATAAGCAATCAACAATTTGAGTCTTCTAAACCGTATTATGATGCTATTGGCAGTACAAACAAGTTAATCTTTTTTCCATAATCTGTCTGCTTGTACAAAACCGTATACTCCCTCCATCCCAATTTATGTGAAGGTATAGCATGAAATTTAAGAAAAAGGGACTTTTGAAACTTGTGGTCTAAAACAATCGTGAGAAATTTCTTTGGTCGTAAATCATTTTATTAAGGATAAAACGTGAAGTTTAAAATCATATTGTTGCTAAAAGTATATAGAAAGATGTCATTATTTTTGGGACTTACGAAAAGGAAAGAGTATCACATAAATTGGGACGCAGGATGTATAATGCAGCGAGCACAAGATTCATTCAACTTGAAAGAGTAAAAAAGCTGAATCTTTCAAAATTTAGAAGAGTTAAATGCATTAATTGAAGAATGACATGTCCAACGAACGTGTCTCGAAAGCGGACGGATTAGAATAGAAAGTACATTACGCAGTAAAGTACCACATATCACCTTATCACAGAAAATAAGTGAAAGACTTACCTCAAGAACTGCCTTTGATAGCCACAAAAATGTCAAAGTTATTACTCCATTTACAGAAAATGACACCTACAGCCAGTAAAACTCATGTTACTAACTTAAAAACCAGCCAATGTGGAAAGCACATGTGCAACTCTAGATAGTCGTACAAAGGGGAAATACTCATTGGGAAATCAGAATAGAGAATGAAGCTTGGGGTTAACTCTCTCAAACATTGCAAAATGGGAATATAAAAACAAAAATCCATGAATAAGAAGCTAATAAATTCTTCAGTTCAAATTGAGAGACTAATAAATTCTTGAGCTGGGAATGAAAAATTGCATGGTGAGCTTGCATAACGAATTATTGAATAAGGAATGTATAACTCCTCTCATAGTGACTGTCTGACTGGGGGAGTCAATGTTGCATGATATGTTAGCTAAGATGTGGGAGTGCTCATTCCGCTTCATCCATTTTCATCGAGAGAAGTTTAAAGTTCTCTATTATAGTCTTCTTTTTCATCATGAAGAAATATTCCCTCATTTTCTTGCTCGTCAATTCTAATCTACTGAAAGCTAATCAGCTTGTCTTCAATGGAGAGGTATATGGCTAACTATGTGATACACGGTACAAAAACAGGTGGTCTACTTGCTATTGAGTTAATACTTAGATAACATATAGAAACAAGGATCTAAATAAATGAGAACCAAAACTACAACAGAGAAAACATTAAAAAACCAAAAGAATAATGGTATTGGCCTCCAACAATAATCAAGACAACTTCCTTATATTATCAAAACTTCCTTAGAGAGCGGGCATTCACACTTTGAGCATTGATCAGGCTAAAAAGAAGAGTTAACATTGTAATTCTGAAATAGTAAAAGGAGGCTTTTTCATTTTAGTTACAGTTGATCATAAGAATCTTGGGATTTATTCACAATGGCACTCTGTGTGATGTGATTTCCAAGCAGAATCCCAGAGATTTTAGATGTTTTGAGTCATTAAGATCCGCCAAACATATTCACTGTCATTTTTGATGATGTGCCTTTAAAAAGCATGAATTGTAGATAAAAACACTTGCTTTAGCTAAATTGAACCGTGATAATGAGATTTAAGCAGAAGAATACCAATTGACTAGAAATTGAATCAGGCAAAACGGAGCGAACAGCTTTCCTAGCTTTTCGAGAAAGCTTCTTGAAAACGTTCTGTACAAATTTAACCAGTAGATCCAAACTTCGATCTTCCTCTTCTTCGTCTTCATCATCTTCATCTTCATCATGATCTCCGGTCACTATGTTGCCCCGATGACGGCTCCAATTTCGAGAATCGCCGATCAAATCATCACCTCCCTAAGAAAATCAAATTCCAAGTCCGAAATAAGCATTAATAACATTAATTTAAATTTAAAAAACTTACTGGATAGCAAGGAAGGAATACCTGAGAAAAATTGGAAATGCGTCTCGAAGCTTGAAGGTGAAAAGTAGAGATGGGACGGAATTTGAAATGAAGATGATTGAATTGGGGAAGAGGGTTTATGGAGTTGGAGTGGTAAATTTTGTAGAGGGTAAAGTGAAGAGATTTAGTGGTGGACTCCATCAAAATGAATAGCAGTTCAATGGTTGAGCATCTAAAAAAAACACAATATTAAGTGTATTTATTATATTTTTATTTTGTCTATATGTATTTGAAACTTGAAACACTTAAATTTTAAAAAGTTAAAATATTATTAAAGAATCTTCGCAAAGATGAGATTTTATCATTACTAGTGTTTTAAAAGGCGGGAGCGTAAGGCGAGACGTTTTATGCAGTACGAGGCGAGTCGTAAGCTCCGAGACACAGGGCGTAAGTCTTATGGATCTACGGGGCATAGTCTCATGTATATTCAATTTTATAATTTTATCACTAAAAAGAAAGTAAAAGTAAAAACTTTCAATTATTTTACAAATAAATTTTATTAAATAACGTATAATATATATAAAAAAAAATATTATGATTTTTATTTGAGAAAGGTATTAATCACCAATAATGAAGAAAAAAAGTATTACAATTACTGTTTGAGAAACATCATTACACCAATAATAAAAATATGATTTAAAACAAAAGAGGTTAAAAAAAAAGGCCCAAAGCATACGTGTTTACGCCTAGGACTTGTGTTTTTACGCTTGGAGCTTACGCCCCAAATTCTAGGACTTACGTCCAATGAATCTACGCCTTACATTTACGCCCCGATGCATTTTTGGTACACCCTGCCTTAAGACTCGCCCCAAAAAATGTTTTTGAAAACACTGATCATTACTCTATCTATTTTCATTTTTAATGATCGCATTAGCAAATTCAGTAAAAGATGCTATACATTTCAAAAAATAAGAAATATGTGTTTACTACATATAGGAGTGGCAATTGGGTGGGTTGGGTCAAATTTGAACGAATCAAAATAGGTCAAGATAATAAACGAATCAAGACCCAACTCAATCCAAATTTGTTTGGGCTAAAATGGGTTGGGTCAAAACGGGTTAGTAACGGATCATAATCCAACCCGTCCTATTTTTACCAAGTTTTAATAGCTTTATTTGTTATTTTATAAGTTTTTAGTACCTAAGAAAATAATTTTTTTCTTTTATTATAACTATATATAACATATAAAATAATAATAATAATAATAGTAAAGGTTTGTAATAATATTTTGACCAAATTTCTCAAAAATAAATTTGGCTACATATTAACCTAATTTTTAATGAATTGAAATGGGTTGGATTAAGATGAATTGAGCTAATAAATGGGCAAGTCAATAACCAACCAAAACGTAAATAAGTTGGGTCGAGTTAGGTGGTTTGGACCTAATTTTGCCACCCCTAACTACATATAATGTTACTAAATGGGGAGAAGAATAAAGGAGGAGGATATCACTACCTCTCCCACGAAAAAAGGTGTGACAATATTAGGATCCCTATTTATGTAAAACTGAATAAAAATATCTTATAATTTGGTTATGAAATGTATGAACAAAAATATCTTTGGCTAATAGTTTGGTTTTAAAATATCTTTGTCATTAATAGTTTGGTCTAAAAATACTCTAATGTTAATTAATTATTCAAAAAATGTCCTTTTCTATATACCTACAATCGTTAATAATTATTTATGTGAAAATTAATGATGAGATTGTTGTGATCTTATATATATGACTCAAAAAGTACATGAAATTATTATATTTTCACTGTTAAAATAAAATTAAGAAAATAAGATTATTTACAAATAAAAACTGAGTTCTTTAATAGTAATATTTTTATTACCGATGGAATATATATTTTTAAAAAAGGAAAAATATACTAATATATTTACTCGGAGAAGTATATTTTTTACCCAATAAATATTTTTTTGATCATACTATTAACAGAGCTGTTTCTGAGCAAATAATGTATTTTTGCTTAATTCACATAGTTAGACCTTTTTTTATTCTTTTTCGTTATTATTAAGGTTGGAAAAGGAAATAATTTGATTAGGCAGTTATAATTTTTGTCAGAATCCGAATAGGATTAGGTCATGAATTACCGCACAAATATTGGTTTCCGAATGTTAATTGAAGTGCATTATCATAAATACAGGCCAAAACTCAATTACTAGTCATTATATTGTATTTCAGTTTCAGCAGCAATGGAGCACACAACTCTTGATGTTAACAGAGAAGGTTTAATGTGCGTAGCTTTTCAGGACAAGTGTAGCTTTTTTCTTGATAATTTTTCGCATCAATGTTTTATTTGGAGCCAGAAATACCACATCAAAATTCATCTTCCTCCAATTCCTGACTTCAAATACTTCGTTAAGACGAAATTATTGAAGTGTATCCTCATTCCCTCTATTACTCAAAGCTTACACACCGATCACAAAAAAAGAAGAAACAAAAATCCGCGATTCAACGGTTACTTATGCAGCGTTTTCGTATTTTTGAAAAGAGAGTTATGTTTTCTAGTTTGTCGCCCTCCATTGTACGCCCAATGGGAAACTATAGAATTCGGCAGGAGTTGGACGTCTGGATTGTGTGATGCTGTTGAATTCCTCAACGGCAAGTGTATATACACTATATGTATGAATGGTAAACTAGGCATCATAGAAGATGGACCGAAGATAACCATGACTGCTTCGTTTTTGTTGTCCACTGTACCTACCGATAAAATTGCTATGTATAAGAGGAGACAATTGGTTTCTTACCAGAACCAATTGCTTCTGGTTCAACAAAAATTGGGCTCACCTTCTGTTATTGAGGTGTGGAATGTGGACTTGACCACCAAACAATTCAGCAGAATGTTCGATTTGAATGGGCTGTATATCTTTTTAAGCAGAGGATATTCCTCTGCAATAAACGCGCCTGATCAAGGAAACTGTGTCTATTTTACTGAGGATGATTATCATTACTGCATCAGTAAAAGGGAAGAATTACATGTCTTCGATTTTAAGGATCAAAGTATATTCGTGTCGCCCCAGGAGAACATTTGTATCCACAACGCTTATAATTCAGTTCCTTCATTGATGTAAGAATCAATTCCTGTTTTTTTTTCTTTCAATTGTTGCTGGTTTGGTTTAATTGATTTCTGATAATTTGTCATTTTCAATTCAGGCCGGGGATATTCAAAACACAACAGAATGCTGGAGATGACGATTTGAAAGATAAGTTAGATGAATTAACTCAGGATAATTGGCTCTATACTAAGGAGCAAATAGTTCAGCCCAGTAATAACATCTGTGACCTACTTCCTTTCGACCTTCAAGAGAAAATTTCCCGAATCTTGCTTATTCAAGACGCGCACTCTTACATGAATTTCCGTACTGTGTCTAAATCATGGAAATCACTTGCTCCACGCATGTGCTGGAAGGTTGATGTGAATAGTACTCACTCTTCTGGATCGTCCCTTCAAGATTGTGTTTGGCTTCTGAGTATAAACCAAGAAGATGGTTTGTGCACCTTGTATAATCCATTTACTAACTTAACTTGTTATATGAATAACTATGAGTTAGCAGGATGTGAAATCCGTTATTCAAAAGATGGAGTACTTCTTGTTTCTAGAGGTCCAAGATCACTCTTCTTCATCGAGCCTTTCAGCAAACGAATAATACAACTTCCAGATCGAACTGAAGATTACTGTTGTGACACTGTGTCATTCTCAGCTTCACCTTTTGATTGGCCAAACTGGATAATCTTTGGAATAGTCAGTTTGGACAAATATCTCGTTAGGATTTCATATTTGAGAGCTGGGGATGAAATTTGGACTAGTATGATAATGAACAATGAGGGAATACCTTTCCTACTTTCATGTTCTAGTCCTGTCTACTCGGGTCATGAATTCTTCGTCATAGGCCAGAATGGCAATGTAGGTGTATTTGGTTTCCTCCTTGGCGTGCACGCCAACTGGCAGATCAAACTTATTGCTCATCTATACAAACCCTGCCTTCCTTCTGTTGTTTGCCGTAACTTCTTGGTCAAGTGTGATGAGCAAAATTTACTCTACTCAGTGATCGTTGGTGGTCAGACACGAGAGCATGTTCGTGTTTATCAACTCAATGTTGTGCAAAATACGGTTAAGTTAGTAAAAGAGTTCAAAACATGGCTCATTTTCATCAGTGAAGCCTCATCCTTTTTCATGCATAGCACAAAATTAGCAGGATTCGACGATGCACTTCTTTTTCCCAAATTCAACAGCACTGGTGATTACATTCACTACTCTTTGAAGAATGGAAGATTTAAAGCAGGGAAAGAAAAGTGCGACAATATTTGTAGCAGGAAAGAACTTTTAGGACGTGTATGGATTCATAATAAATATTTAGTTCCTCATGCTTTGTACGAAAATTGATCTCTACATAGAAAGGGGTAACTTTTTCATAGGGATGTATATACTTCTTTTTGTTGGCTTCAACAGAATTTGCTTTATTATGTTGAATAAAAGTATGGTTTCTATTTTTCAATGCATCTTCTCTCCGGATATACACTTAATAAAAATATAAATAATAAAAATCAAAGCTATAAAACAATAACAATAACATGTTTAGTTAGAATCTTGAAATCTATGTTTTGGGGAAAAATAGAAAAGTTATTTTTGATTAGACCTGGAGAAAGAAGTGTAAAATTCATAACCTGCCACTTGTCCTCTTTTCTTTTGCCTTCAGTATATCCGAATGTTGATGTGACCGAGCTCAAATTTGTTTTGGACTTGTAGGAATTATATCAAGCACAATATATTATCCAATCTCACTACACCACAAAATTTTCTGCGTCTTATTATTATCCAAAAATATCACTATGGGGTTCCAATTTTTCAATTTCATTGTCACCTTCTGTAGAACACAGTGCACCTGTACTTGTTCTCCAACTTTCTAGATGTCTCTCTTTCACATTCCACTCGAAATCTGCTCTTCCTTAAATGGATTCCACAATGTTCTTCAATTTCCAAGAACTCAATTTCAGTTCAGAGCATTTTTCATCACACCCACATGGCAACTCTTTCTGCTACTTCATCTTCTTCTTCTTCTTGGTCCCTCAAAAACAGGAGGCCCCATTACCTACCTCCTATTTCTTCAATTTCCAAGAACCCAATTTGCCGAAATACCTTCTTCTCGTTTCCTTCGTACAACCCAAAAAGATTGAGTCTTTATGTTCCTTACAAAAAAAGATTGAATTTTTATATTAAAGCTGCCGAAGAAGATGAACCCTCATCTTCTTCTTCTGTGGCTGTAACTTCAGAAGAAAATGATTCTCCAAAGAATGATGCCCATATTCAAGTGGGTGAGAGTAGTGCTCAGCATGAGACTGAGTCTGAGAGGATAGAGAGGGAGAAACAGCAAGAAATGGATTGGAAGACAGATGAGGAATTCAAGAAGTTTATGGGGAATCCCTCAATTGAGGCTGCTATAAAACTTGAGAAAAAGAGAGCTGATAGGAAGCTGAAAGAGCTTGATAGTGAAACCACTAGCAACCCACTAGTGGGCTTCTTTAAAAACTTGGTTCGTGATAGTTTGTCCAGAGAGAAAGAGAGGTTGGAAAAAGCAGAGGAGGCCTTTGTAGCTCTTGATCTTAATAAGGTAATTTTCTACTTAAATGGTGTGATGCTTTCTTTTCTTGGGACCTTTTACATACAGGTGAATTCAAAATTTAAAGTCAGTTAGTTCAGTGTGGATGCGGCCTAATTTATATACACATTCATTTTTTAAAAAATGCTTTTGGCATATGTATACATAATAATTAGCAGTTGTTGTTGTTGTTGTATAATATTAGTCTAACAACAAAATACCTTGTGTAATTCCATAAGTCATAAGTGGGGTCCCAAGTGAGGCCCACAGAGAGTAGGATGTAGGCGGACCTCCCTAGACGTAGATAAGTTGTTTTCAATAGCCTCGGTTCAAATATAATATGAGTCTAAGATGAACTTAAACGGAGCTGCTTATCCAGTGAGGACTATATAATTGACCCAAACTTGCTTAGTATTGAGGTTTAGTTGTTCTTGTATACATGGTTACCAGTGTCTGCTCTGCTGTTATGTTGTATGCATAATAGCTACTTGATTGTCTTAGAGATTTATTCTGTGTATCTTGATGTTTGTATATATTTACTTTGGCAGCTAAGGAATTGCTTTGGCTTTGATACGTTCTTCACGACTGATGTGAGGAGATTTGGAGATGGGGGAATTTTCATTGGGAACTTGAGGAGGCCTATTGATGAAGTAATCCCCAAATTGGAGAAGAAGTTATCAGAGGCTGCTGGACGGGAGGTCGTCTTGTGGTTTATGGAGGAAAAGACAAATGATATTGTAAAGCAGGTATGCTTTAAATGTTTAAAAGATAATTATGACTGTTTCATTATGCACTATTAGCTTAAGGTTTCTGTGAATGGACTACATCATGATTAGTTGAGGATGTTTGTTACTTGGTTTAAGGAAGTTGTGAAGTTATCAGCAGGAATTTGCAACTATTGCGCCATACGTAACGCCAAATTTCACTTTAGTGCTTTTGATTTTTTACATGTTGTATTGATTTCGGAGAATTCATCAACTTTAGGAAGGAGGATACTGATGTAGGTGAAGAGCTCAACCTAATGGAGTCCAGAAAAATGAAAAAGAAATGGTGTAGTTGATATGTTAGAAGAATAATTCTCTGTAATGAACCTCCTAATTAATTCCATTCATTACAGTATATGTTCTTTGATAGTTGCATGAGATTCATTTATTTGTGTGGGCAAAAGACTAACATGTGTCATTTCAGATGATTTTAGTGAATATTCCATTTTGTTGCCTGTGTAAATGACAAATATTGTCAATGTTCTTATTTCGTCCTCAGGCTTGTGTGGTACAACCCAAGTCAGAGATGGATCTTGAATTTGAATCAACCAAATTAAGTACTCCTTGGGGATACATCAGTGCTGTATCTTTGGCCGTAACAACTTTTGGCACTATAGCTTTGACCAGTGGTTTCTTCCTTAAGCCTGATGCTACGATTGATGATTACTTGGCCAACGTTGTACCCCTTTTTGGTGGCTTCTTGACCATTTTGGGAGTTTCAGAGGTATGCATTGTATTTCTCCATTAAATCGTGTGAGTTGATGGCTAAATCTCATGAAAACTTTAAATCAAATCTCAAGTTTGCTTTTTGTTAATGTAAGAGGTTTGTAATATTTGGTTTCTTAGAAATTCTTTTTGCCATGTAAATGATTTTTTCTACTAAAGTCTCATTTCAGCTATTGGTACAACATAAGGATCAACATACTTTTGACCTTTAGATAACACTCAAGCATGAAGTAAGTGTAAGTTATGCGGTGTGTTTCGTACTATTGGATTGACATGATGTGTTGCGAGTAAATTTAGAATTTTTATATTATAGATATTTATATGCTGAATATGAGAAACTGATTTATTACAAAAATGGCTGATAAGTGATTACACAGATCTAATATCTATGCAACTTACCACTTGATTTATTTGTAGCTATTTGTGGTCGCATCTTTATATTTCCGAGTTTGTAGCCTTTACAACTTCATACTATGATGTAATTGATTTATATCATGATGAACAACAAACTTCTGATGTCTGTGTTTTGCTTAATAATTACTATGTTTCTTGATGCATGACAGGTAACCACAAGAGTAACTGCTGCGCACTATGGTGTCAAACTTAGTCCATCTTTTCTTGTTCCGTCCAATTGGACTGGGTGCCTGGGTGTTATGAATAACTACGAGTCCCTGCTACCAAATAAAAAGGCTCTATTTGATATTCCAGTTGCTCGTACAGCAAGTGCATACTTGGCATCGCTAATACTTGCAGTTGCTGCTTTTGTGGCTGATGGAAGCTTTAATGGAGGCGACAATGCATTGTAAGTGATTAATATTGCCTTGCCTTAAAATGGTGCATTGCACTAGAGTAATTTTGTATCCCATATACACTTACATATGGAATGCAAATAACAAGCAAATTCAATATGCCATTATGAGAAATTTTCAAGTATATCGTACTTGTCTCCTTCCCGCGTAACCTCTTCAACGTGGATTTTATTAATTTGATTGTCCCGTTTCTTCTGCAGTCTTTTCTGTATTACTTCTGCTTATTGTCCTCTCTTCTTTTTGCAGGTACATAAGACCTCAGTTCTTTTATAACAATCCGTTGTTCTCCTTCATCCAATACGTTGTTGGGCCATATACTGATGATCTTGGGAATGTGCTGCCTTATGCTGTTGAAGGTGTGGGAGTTCCTGTTGATCCCCTTGCTTTTGCTGGACTTTTAGGTGAGTTTCTCGAAAAAACATTATTTTTATTTTTTGTGCCGACTTCTTTCAGTAATTTATTGTGTAACCTCAAAGCATTTGATTACATTTATCCATAGACTGTTGAGAATGAATTGCACCACAACATCTGCTCACTTCATTTATGGTCATCGCTTCTTTTGCAGGTATGGTTGTTACATCTTTAAACCTGTTACCATGTGGAAGACTAGAAGGTGGGCGCATTGCACAAGCTATGTTTGGCAGGAGCACAGCTACATTGCTATCTTTCGCGACTTCCCTATTGCTAGGAATAGGTGGTCTAAGTGGAAGCGTGCTATGTCTGGCATGGGGACTGTTTGCAACCTTCTTCCGCGGAGGAGAGGAAGTCCCAGCACAAGACGAGATCACCCCACTTGGAAATGAGAGGTTTGCTTGGGGTTGTGTACTCTTCTTGATGTGTTTCCTAACACTTTTCCCAAACCTTGGTGGCACATTCTCCAGCTCATTTTTTGGTGATCCATACTTCCGCGGAAATCTGTAATTTATGAATTAGTGTTTACTTATACCAAATGTATTATAAAGTTCTATTTTTTTTGTTTGTTAAGATCAGGTGTTCTCTCTTTACTGTATATTGAATGTATAGATGCATTTTCTCTTTTTCTTAATATAAACCATAAAAAAAGTTCTGTAGACAAGAAACAATAAAGATGGATATTCTTGCTTCTTTCAAAATTTCCAACTACTACTAATTAATTAAGTATTATTAATCCGATTCGAGAAGGATTAATATAACCTATTATCCTATTGGTACTCCTAAATTAATCGCTACAGATTTTCATTCACGCAATACTCTGATAGCTACAAAAGTATAACTTGGCTAGGTGTGGCGAACATGTTTGTACCAAATTTGGACGGATCAAAATGGACTAAATTAAATTAAGTAAAAATTCAATATATCTCGAATCAAAATGAATTGAATAGAGTTAATGAATCAAATAACAAGCCGTAACTTAATCTGTTGGAAAATATTAACCGGATTTTATGATCCATTTAGACAAATTTTGCCACCCTAATTGAACTGGTGTAATGATCAAAACCATTTGTGGTGGTAGGCCTTGAAAGTTGTCAGTCTCTTGACAAAGAAAAGGGAAATGGAACAAGGATCAGCAATCTTGGATTCGAGTTTCATTGGTATGCTGTCATCTTTGTTAAAAAACAATTTATCTAATGTAAGACTTTTCAGCGCAAATTCAAATTTAATCCAACTTCAATTATTATTATTTTGATCTTAGTCAAAATTATTGGCAAAGGAAAGATGGTTCATTGATTGATCATGTTGGAAAAGGCTAGAGCATTATGAATTATCATGATTTTGGTGAATGCTAATCCAGCTAGCATACATGTAGAATGATTGGGACAACGTTCTTTGCATCCATGCTATAACATACATGATATATTGGAATATTAATCTAAGTAACGACATTTAATTTTTGCCAAAGCAAAAAATTATCCTATTAACCAAAACAACGACAATTAATAAAAAAACAAAATAATTTGTTTTTACTATTTTCTTGTTCTGTTGTTTGTTTTTGTTCTTACTTTTCTGTTTAAAGTTTAAATCCAAAAATGAAAAAGAAAAACACAAAGATGCTTCATTGATATAATGTTGGAAAGGCTGTAGCCTAGTGGCCGGCTTATAATGATGCTGGAGATAAAACTAAAAATAGTAGTAATAGGAGTATGCAACATAAATGGAGCAATAATGAACGGTACGATTTTCTTAGTGCAATACAGGCAAATATATATATATAGATATAGATATATACACTAAATTATTATTAAAACATAATACAATAGTTAAAGCAGCACAAATTAGTCCAATCATCATTTAATAAAAATTTAATCATACCTCATATTTACACCAACACAAAAATATATACAATCTACATGTCTAGATCTTTGTATACATCCATTCATATCACTAAATTATAATTAAATAATATATAATTTTAAATTTAAATATAGATTAATTTTATCCGTTATCTATCTATATAAGAAAAAAAAATTGTAGATATTTTTGATTGATGTACGTAAGCTACGGCGTGTGGTCCTTGGTCAACTGGTAGAATTAATCGTGAGTGATGATATAATTATGTGTGCATTGTGGAGCGTGCCTAATTTTAAACTTTAATTATTACTACTCATGCAGTCCTGCCATATATAGTCGATTTAAAAAAATATTTTTGATTTTAATTTTCACCCGATTGCTGGGTGTCCGCATTGAAGCTTGACCATTTCAAATTTATGTTACCTAAGGTTCCATTCAGCGGCTGGAGAAGTGCTTCAAAGTTTTATCCACTTTACAATATTTTTCGTGCTGAATTAAAATTTATATGTATGTATACTTTCCTTTTCACCACCCATATTGTTCATTCTTGACCATTCATCTTCTTTGCTCCATCACTCTGTCTTCAATTCACCATTTCCTATCTACTCGTCTTTCCGTGAAGGTAGGTAGTGAATTGTGATGGCATCCATATATAGTATTGTTCCGTCTTGAATTAAAAATTTTGTATTCAAACTTTATATATATATATATATAACTAGTAAAATTATTCGTGCTTCGCGCGAGAATTTAGTATCATAGAATTTATGAAATATTCCCTCCGTCCCAATTTATGTGGCACAGTTTAAGTTTGATCGAGAATTTGCGCATCGAATCTTCAATTTTTTTGAAATGAAATTTATATATTTATAAACTACCTAAAAAGTATTATAAGTCACAATAATTGATAATTCAAAATGCTTAAAAATCTATGAACAATTTACGGTCAAAGATAGACTTATTTGAATCTCGAAATTCGAAAAGTGTCATATAAAATGGGACGGAGGGAGTAATACTTAAAACCTATCCGTCATTAAAACTAAAACACTATATTATCTTACATACAAGATTACGTGGTAACAAACATTAATAATGTAAAGAAAAATGAAAATTAGTACATCTTATCATTTATCCTTAATAACATAAGCATAAATTAATGACTGTAAAAATACATATCGGGATCTGTAACATAAGCAATGGTGTGAGTGAGTCACTCAACAGGAGCAAAGTACACAAATATTTAATTGTGAATAAGAAGAGGTTCAGAATTTTCATTGTTTTAAAATGAGAGGAAATCCCTCTATTTATAGACAACAAAGGGTAGTGTGAACAAATGTTTATTGTGCCTTATCGGAAATGTTACAACTATTTGGAAAAGTTGCAACCTTTTATAGAAGTCACAACTTTTCATAAAAGTCGCAACTCTTCATTAAAATCTCAACTTTTCATGAAAGGGAAATGCTAGTTTTGGAAATAAATAAATTAAAAGGAAATTCTGAATTGTGATGGCGCCACGTAGGCGAACTTAAGGTTCTCTTATATATATATATATATATATATACATACATACATATAAATACCATTAAAGTGCTTTTTTTAAGTGGATACTATAAATATGAATTTGTATTAATGAAACGCCATGGGAATGAGTAATAACGTATATGAAAAACAAAACAAAAATAAAAAAAATCTTGTAAGATATATCCTAATTATATAGCTTAAATGATCATGTGTATATTTGGTTCAACATATATATGAAATTTATTTTAATAGTAATTAATGTAGGTTCCTTGGCTTTAGTCAGGATCTACTTTAATCAATTTATTGAGAAATTTTTTATTAAACTAAAATTATTTAGTATTTTAAAAATAAAACGTTTCATAAATTGAGACGAAATGCGTAATATTACTCCCTCGTTACCATAATTTGTCGAAGGAGACGAAAATATTGGAATTGACGTACACCAAATGTCGGGTTGCGGAAAAGGTCAACTCCGTGCTTCATTCTTCGTTGACCACACGAATTTCCTTTCTATACAAGTTCTCGTCACACATCCAGAAGGTGTTTTACTCCCATCGTTCCATTTTATGTGACATTTTTTAAATTTTGAGATTTAAATAAATTTATATTTAATTGTAAGTTTTTTTTTTAAAATATTTTGAATTATCAATTATTATGACTTATAATACTTTTTACGTAGTTTACAAACATATAAATTTAAAGATTTCATGCGCAAATTAACGATCAAACTTAAACTGTTTGACTCTCGAAAAATGAAAAATGCTACATAAATTGGGACAAAAAAAATATTTTATTTCTTATTTGATGTCTAATATTTGTATTAAAACTTAATTAAATTTATATATGTATTAAGACGAATTAAAATATTTTCTGACAAATACGATTTTGTACTTTGAAACATCGGCCATCCTTTTTCTTAGCTTTTCGTCATCCCTCCGTAATTTTCTCTTTTTTTTTTTCAAACAAAATAATTATAGAATTATTATATTTAGAAAATTCTAAATACAGAACATTTGTCCCTTGCTTTCTTGGTTCCCCCACTCTATAAATCCATCATCGTCTCCAAAAATCTCTTCCAAACGAAGAACTAAGCAATATGGCTAAACTTAACACGTTTTGCATGATAGCATTCCTCCTCTTTCTCACGCTAACTTGCGCTTCTTCCCGTCCAGTGCGTGCGCCTTATCACGATGTTACTCCCATGGAGCATAGTAAGGTATATATATATATATATATATTTATTTTTGAATTTTCTTGTTAATTAAAATTTCTGGCTTCGCCGCTGAATTTAGATATTAATTGTATGATTACAGGATAAGGCCGCAATGAAAGAAGATGTGGAGGATAGATGTGAAGGTCCTGGTGGAGAAGAAGAATGTTTGATGAGAAGAACATTAGAGGCTCATCTTGATTATATCTATACCCAGAGACACAAGCAACCTTAATTACAATTTTTTTTTTTTTAATTTCATCTCTTAATTATATAATTTTATTCTTCCTTTTTTAAAAAAATTTGATCAATCTAGATATATCAGTTCATTAAAATTACTAGTTCCGCCACTAAATTTAGTTATATATATGTTGTTAATTCTTATAGTATATATGCTTGTTTAATTTGTGTCTTCAAGAAGCTGTTTTCGTTTTTCTTTTCAAGTTCTACGTTTTTTTTTAATCTGGGATTGAGGATTTGTTAATGTGTATATGGGGTGGGTTCAAATAAAGTTTTTTTTTTTTTTCAGTCGGATGTTTGTAATCATATTAGAGTCCAATTAAATTTGGATTTGCGTCAGAAAGTCCTCGTATTAGAGTAATTCATTGATTTCTAACAAAAGAGGCTTCCGTACTAAGGGGCTCGAATCTTAAACCTATAGTTAAAAATGAAAGTAGTGTTAATTATTATGTTGTCTCGTGATGTCTACTACTTCATCATGTCTCAAACAGTATAAAGGCCTATTTGGTATTCTATATAACTGGTTGTTTAATTCATTACTTCAGCATAGTCTAGATGTTATATAATTAATACTCCATTTAGGTATGATTCAATAACTTGTTGATTACACATGCATATAGATTTAAAACGTTTGGTGGATAATCTAGAAAGAGCAACGTATGTTAATCTTAATATATTTATTTAGCTTAAATAGAATCTGAAAACGTAAAGGACACTTGTAACATGTTGGTTGGATTAAAGGGACCTAACAAACTACAAAGGATTTTTCTTCTTAATTAGCACAGCAAGGAAATCAAACGGGTTTACACTATTCATTACCAACTGTTTGCATTTGCCATATGCTTCTTCTTAATTAATAATCTGAACTATGAAGTTAACTGATATACTGGCTATAAAAACTAACAAATATGAAATTCAAAGTTGCAATTTCAATTCAGATTTGCATGGTAAAAGTTATGGCTCCGTCATAGCTATCAGAGTCCAAGTCCAAACAAGTTTGAATTATGAAATTCAAAGTTGCAATTTCAACTCGGATCTGCATGATAAAATTTTTTGCTCCACCACTGTTTGTTAGAGTCCAAGTTCAAACAAGTTTGAATTATAAAAATTTAAAGTTGCAATTTCAACTCAGATCTGTATGATTGAAGTTGAATCTAGATCAGTTCAACTTAAAAAAAAAGTTACAAATTTTGATTATTCTTTTAATAATGATCTAAAAGTGGTTATATAAGATCAGTTATACACATACAATTGTCTGATCAAATCTAATTTATTTTGTTCATTGTTCAAATATAATTTGTACTATAGTAAGAGCCAAGAGTAGGATGATCAGTGGCGAAATAGTTATGTGGAAAAATAAGTATGGAAGGCTATGTGTCAAATCTAGTTTTTTTTAATATTAAAGTCGTTAATAAAAAATGACATGATATAATGATATAAATAGGCTCAAACAGTCAAACTATCAACGGATAAAAGGACAAACCATTTGTGATAATTCAATAACATACTTGAATTTTTTCCTGAGTTTTAAATGCAGTAATACTTGGAGAGAAACTTGAAGGATTTGATTCCATTAAGAGAGAAACTTTTAATTAACCTTTTTTATGATAAAAGAATTAATTATTATTCCACACTAATCATTAGGGAAAAACGAATATAAAGGTACCCGCACAGAGATTTTATTCTTTGAGACCACACAAACGAATATTAAGTTACCTGCTAGTCATTCTGTTCTCTCGTTCACGCCAAACAACGAACAGTTTGCGGACATTCTCATCATCTTCTTCTTCTTCTAAACTTCCCCGCTTCTACTCCAATAAGCTTCCTCCTTCCGAGGCATGTCCATTTTCTTCTCTTCCTCTTACTTTTCTTGATATTTTTTTCTTCTCTCAAGAATGGGGTTTTGATTTTATTGAGAAAATAACAGGTTTGAGTTGTTATACAACCAATTGATTCTCCAAGAAACATTCGAACATTCTTGCGTGTAATTTGACTGTTTTCAATAGATAAAATGAAATTCTTGTAGTGTCGTTTCCTTTTGGAGAACAATTTTGAGGATTCTTGATGTTATAACTGTCTTTATCATACTGAAAACTGGTTATTGAGAAAATAATGGGGTTCTTGATTTATCCTGTAAGGCATGTCTTTATCCTTCCAAGGCATGTCCAGTTTTCAAGAATGGGTCTTGATTTTATTGAGAAAAGAACAGGGTTGGGTCTGTTATACAACTAATTGATTCTGCAAAAAACATTCAAACTTTCTTGCATGCCATTTGGCTGTTGTCAATAGATAAACTGAAATTCTTGTAGTGTCGTTTTCTTTTGGGGAACAATTCTTGTAGTGTCTGTTATACAACTAATTGATTCTGCAAGGAACATTCAAACTTTCTTGGGTGCCATTGGCTGTTGTCAATAGATAAACTGAAATTCTTGTAGTGTCGTTTTCTTTTGGGGAACAATTTAGAGGATTCTTGATGTTATAACTGTCTTTATCGTACTGAAAACCGGTTATTGAGAAAAGAATGGAGTTCTTGATTTATCCTATAAGGCATGTCTTTATCCTTCCTAGGCATGCCGTTTTCAAGAATGCCATGGGGTCTTGATTTTTATTTAGAAAAGAACAGGGTTGGGTTTGTTACACTACCAATTGCTTCTGCAAGAAACATTCAAACTTTCTTGCATGTCCTTTGGATGTTGTCAATTGATAAGCTGAAATTCTTGCAGTGTTGTTTACTTTGGGGCAGCAATTTAGAGGATTCTTGATGTTATAACTGTCTTTATCATATTGAAAACTGGTTATCCGAAGTTAACATGAGTAATTTCAAATAAAATGAGTCTAAGATAGAGCGTAGTGGATACTGAGGATACGTATGCTCGACCCCAACTAGTTTGGAGTTGAGGGCAGTTGTTGTATTATTGTTTTGGCTCTATTTTATACTCTTAATGCGTTATTGTTATTGTATTCAGACTGATGATTTAAGCGGCTCAGCTATGATGTATTTATGGTTTTTGGGGAATGCAGGATGGCATTGTTCGTGTTAAAGATGATGAATTCTGGCACATGACTAGAGTCTTAAGGTTGACAATTCATGATAGGTATTGCCTCATAGCATATCTTGGTTACTAGTGATGCGCAATTATGTGTCCAAGAAGTCTTATGTGTAAGGCTATTTTTTATTTTCCACGAGTAGGATCTTTCTGTCTTAATGTGCATAGTTTAAATATGCAATAGTTGCGAACTATGAGAATGGCTTGTTTAAAAGTATTATCTGAATTGCTCCTTTATTTTGAATAAGGAATGTGAATGGTGCCTTCAATTTGCCAAGGTCCTATTATCTTTTAGAAGCCTTTTGTATTCTCTTTTCCAATTCTCAATCTAGTTGTCCACTGTTGGTGTTCGTAATGTAAATTTTAGAACTGTCAATTCTATGAAGGATATGATTTTCAACAAGAAGTAGTTGTTGATTTCCGTCTTAACATTAGCCAGATGGGTTGTCCTAGAATAAGAAATATAGTTGGTGCCTGGGGTTCTATATAATTCTTTTAACAATGGTACTGAGTTAATTTCACATATTCATCATGCCCAATTTGCTAGCGTCTATTTGATGGAAAAGGAGGATTAGTGAAGGTTGTATAAAGAACATTGATCAGAATGGCATGTCTACACTGCATTGGTGAGTGATTATGAGCATGGTTAGTGATGCATGTGTAGAACATTTTTCTGCCTTGCATAATGTGCACTAAGTTCCTGTAATGTGGGGACTTTGAAGGGAGGCTGGGCCGATTGGCTTGTGGAGAAATGTACAGTATGTCTGAATTGCCCATGTGAATATTGTGTCTCTCCAGAAGCTTTCTGCAACTTTTTTGTTCACTCTCTTTGTCCGATGGGGTTCTTGGAAAGTTGATAAAGCCATCAAGAACATCTGGATATGGTGCCTGCTTGTATTTTTTGTGTATTTTTCTGAAAGGAATCACATATGTTTTGATGGTATCTCAGATTCTAGTAGTTCCTTAAAAGCTAGATGTTTGGCTAACATCTTCTTGATTCCTTTTAATGATATTTCACTTATTTTAATAAAAAAAGAAAAGTAAAAGGGATTACTTAGGTATCCCATCAGGTGGGGGCATCAGTCCAGTTTGGGGTCTAATCTCTCGTTCCTCATTGCACCTTCCTTTTTTAAAACCAAGAAAACATGATTTTAAATATGAAGGTCGGCCTGTAATTTGAGTTGTAGCAGGAATTATTGAATTTCTGTTTCTATTTCTCCCTTCTTCTATTTGAATAATTTTTCCGTTACTTTTCTTGAAATTTTGATGATGTCTAGTTGGATATATAGACTCTAAACTACATTTATGTAGGCCAATGATGACAGCTTGCGTACCGCCGTTGAGGCTTCTCAACGGAGTACTAAAGAGGATTGGGCAAAGTGGTTGAGGCATTTCAGCATTGAACTTTTGAAAGAATCACCTAGTCCAGCATTAAGAACTTGCTCAAGACTGGCTCAACTACAGGTATTATCCTCTTCAACATCCTCTTCCTCATCAGTTACCTTTATCTCAAAAAAAAAATAATAGAAACCTCTTTTTCATTGTTCAAAAGAAAAGGAAATAAATGCTAAAAGACTTTCTAAAAAAGAGGAAGTGCCAGAAATATAGAAGTGCTTCTAGTTTTCTTTCTTTTTTCTAATGTTGAACTTTTGCAGCCTTTTGTTAGGCGGGAGCTGTTTGCTGCAGGTTTTGTTAGTTGCTGGTCACAACTTAATGAGGCTAGTCAAAGGCAGCTAGTACGGAGTTTACAAATGCCATTCTCTTCTCCAAATATCCCACCTGAAATTCTTGCCACACTTCTGAACTTGGTTAGTTTTTCCACATTCTTCAAATTTGAAGATATTGATCCATTGATGTTCTCACAAATGACGGTGTTAATGTGAAATTGAGTTCAAAATAGAGGCATTTACATGTTTCTTCATATACAGGATTGTACGAAAATCAGCTTATGTATACAAGAAGTTTGACTGTCCCTATACATGTTCAGACTGCTTGTGAATATAGGATCTTCAGAATAATTACCTTAACAGGATAGTCCCTCCATTTTTCCTGTAATAGAGATGCCCCTAGAAAGAGTAGAAGTGCTCAGAGCTTTACAGCGCACACATAAAATCATAATGGTAGTAGTAGGATCTCGTAGTCTTTGAGTTATTTGATGTTGTTTGTTTTAGGTTGGGTGCTGGGGAAATATCACTGTTTAACCATGTTTTTGTAAGGGGGGAGGGGGATATCACCTTCATTTTTCCTGTAGTGGAATTATCATCTGGATTATACTGTGGTTTTACCTGTTGCATGTGAAAAATTCTAGTTGTTTCCTTTTGCGGTGCTTAATGTTGATAAAGGGTTAGCCTAAGCTCTAAAAGTTGTGTTTGTTCCTAGAACTTGATATCCGATGTTTTTTTTAAATGATTGGTTCAATGAATGAAGGAATTGCATAGTAAGACAGTAATCTGTCCTCTGCAAAGCTGCAGCACTGTATTTTTTATCAAAAAAGCTGCAGTATTATAATTTTTATTTCAGTTTGGCTAATTGTACTTCCAGGCGGAGTTTATGGAACATAATGAGAGACCCCCCTTCCTATAGATATCCATCTGCTGGATGCTCTAGCGGAGAAGGTGGTTTTCTGACATTGTGCAGTTGATTGATATATACCTTCTGTTGTTATTAGTTAAATAGCATCCATAATGAGCTCTTCCTCTCAGTGTTGAGCATTTGCAAAGGCCCTACACTACAAGGAAATGGAATCTGAAGGCGCACTTTCAAATAGGAGGGATGCAAATCCTATTGCTGTAGTTGAAGCTCTAATCCATATAAATAATCAATTACATCAACATGAGGTCTTGATTTCTTAGTTGTTCGTTGCAGCTTACTTATGTTTCATACTGACTTTCTGGTGATTAAACATTTAAACTTGATCATGCTTGACATCTTCAGGCAGCTGTTGGAATATTAACATATGCTCAGCAGCATTTGATGGGTTCAGTTGAAGGAGTCATGGCACTGTTGATTGTTGCATTCTGTTGTACTATTTTAATTGCAGCTCGTTTTATCCTGTTAATCTTAATTAGTACTATAGGCTGCACAATAGTGGTCTCAAATGTATCTTCTCCTTCACTGATGTCATTGCTATTTGTCGATTTTTAAGGTATGAGAAGTTGCAACGCTGGGACGATGCTCTTAAAGCATACACAGTGCTTAGGCGTCACATGCTTCGAGTCCACATCTTGGTTTGGATGCTACTCTAGGTTTGTATTATTGGAACAGTTACTGCATAATCTGGTCCATGACTTCTACTTGCAGAACTACTGAAGATATTTGACCCTAGTGATAGATCATATGCTAGATCCGAGTTTTCCTTCAAAGATTAGTGACCTTCACTTTAGAGATTCATTATCTGAAAAGGAGTAAGGGAAATTGATTGGGCCCCCACTAACTACCTGATGTAATACTTAAACGGTTCTATGTGGTAATCAAATTCATGCTTTTAGTGAAATTTGTTTCGTCACTTGTTCGTAATTGCTTGGTGGCTTAAATAAATGCTAGTTGACCCGTGGAATTGGGTTGTGTTATCCATCTGGTTCATGTTGAAAAAGTGAGTTTTATTCGTATTGTATGCTCTTTATTCTGACGATGACCATCTGTATCCTTCTCTGTGTTTCCTTAAGGACGTATGCGATGCCTTGCTGCTCTAGCTCGGTGGGAGGAACTTAACAATCTTTGTAAGGAATACTGGACGCCAGCTGAGCCAGCAGCTCGACTGGAAATGGCACCAATGGTTTGTCAACTTACATGTAATTTCTGATAGCTTTTGTTCTTTCGATAATCATAGTGAATGCATGTTTTCGACTAGTTTAGGCTGCTAATGCTGCCTGGAACATGGGTGAGTGGGATCAGATGGCAGAATATGTTTCTCGGCTTGATGATGACGATGAAACCAAACTCCAAGTCTTGGGAAATACTGCTTCCAGCGGTGATGTAAGTAGTAATGGCACCTTTTTTAGGACCGTTCTTCTAGTTCGTCGAGGGAAGGTAGTCCGTCCATTTTTCACTTGTTCATTTGTTTTGATGTTGTGACATGCTCTGCTCTAGTGTAATCTTTGTACCTGCACCCCATCTTCCATCAGTATGACGAAGCACATGAATATGTTGAAAGAGCAAGGAAATGTTTGGCAACCGAGCTTGCTGCACTGGTTTGTTTCTTCATCTCATTATCTTGTCATCTCCTCACATTTTACACTCATTTGATGACTTATAGAGGATTTTATAGCAAAATTCTTGACAATTCTCCTTTAATTCATCTAGGTTCTTGAGAGCTATGAACGTGCTTACAGCAACATGGCTCGCGTTCGGCAGCTTTCTGAATTAGAAGAGGTGACATATATTCTTTAGCCCTTTCAATTAAGTGATTCCTAATTGCTGTGAATTTTAATGATCTGAGAATTCATTTTCATCTCATTCTATTTAGGTCATTGAGTACTGTATTCTTCCTCCTATCGGAAACCCTGTTGCTGAAGGAAGAAGAGCCCTTGTTCGCAATATGTGGAATGAGCACATAAAGGGTGCAAACAGAAATGTCAAGGTAAATTTCAGAACTTCCCTCAGTGAGTGAGTTGCGTTTTGATTGTCCAATCATGATTTTTTGATATTTTCAATCCGGAAACGCTTACATGAGAGCTTGGGTGACTAGTTGTGGCCTTTATATTTATTCTCAAAGTCATAGTGTCTTACAGAAACTCCGTCTGTCCAGTCTTTTTCCTGTCTTGATGTGATTCCATGCTCTCTCTCTGAGTAATAAGTTTTTATTCCTTTTTCATTTCTCTGAGCATTCTGTCTCTGTTATCTGCAACATATTCTTATTTTTTGCAGGTCTGGCAAGCACTTTTAGCTGCGAGGCACTTGTATTGCCTCCTACAGAAGATATAGAAACATGGATCAAGTTTGCATCACTCTTCCGGAAAAATGGCAGAATTAGCCAAGCTAGATCTACGTTGATTAAAGTTAACTCTTACAGGTTAGTAATTTACCCTGGGTTGTGGATAGAAAGTGTGTGTTGCCTTGTGTTATATCTTTTTTTGTTATAGATGTACTTGTGAGACTGCATGTTTATGACTCCTTTTTATCCTACAGTTCGATCCTGAAATGACTCCTGCAACTGTGTGGTATCACGGCCTCCCTCAGGTGATGCTAGCATACTTAAAGTACCAATGGTCACTTGGCGAGGATAATAAGCGAAAGGAAGCTTTTGCTAGGTTGAAGGTATTGCACTTCGGAAATAAAATTACGATCACATTACCTATCACAAGAAGTAAATATCATGTTCATGCTTCTTCATGCTCTGTCATTTAATTTTGATATTGAAGGACCTTGCTCTGGACCTCTCAAGAACAGCTACTCTTCAACCAGTAATGCAGAATGCATTAGTTGCTTCTTTTGGTGAGCCACTTGTTGCTCGTCTATACCTCAGACTCAGCTCTTGAAAGTGGGCACCTTTTCCTGGTTTGGATGATGATTCTATTCAAGGTAAAATATGAAGACACTCTAGTGCATTTAGAAATGCTACTCACTGTGCAATGAAGTGGGGAAACACATGGCATACTAGGACACTTTTCAATACAGCAGTGATGTCTCATTACACTCTAAGAGGTTTTGCAAATATTGCTGCACAATTTGTTGTTGCTGCCGTAACTGGTTATTTTCACTCTATAGCTTGCGGAACACATGCTAAGGGCGTTGATGCTAGTTTACAGGTTATGTGTGAATCTACAGCTAATTTAATGCAGTTGTTAAAAGACTACCTTGTGTGATGTTGAGATGTCACTGGTTTGTCCTTGTCGCTAAATGTCTTTCTTATTGAGCTTGCTGGCTGCTTAGCACTTCGTATCCTTGCAGTGACATGGTGTCCCTTTTCTTGCTGGTTTCTTGCTATATTTTAAGCTCATGCATCTTTCAAATGCGTTCCGCATACTCTACAAAAATATTTTTCTATCCAATTCATTTTGCATCTGTGCACGTGTTTGTCAAGATGAAAACCTTTGTTTTTCTGATGAAACTCATACTCCTAACTGAATTCATGTATTGTGTTGAATTTAATTTTCAGCATTGTCATAATTGCCTGGTCATCCAGCAACCCTGTTAGATTCACTAGTGATCACCATTGACTTCCATTATATTATTGATTTACTTTTATTATGATCATGTTTCCGGGTTTCAGGATATTCTTCGTCTTCTTACTTTGTGGTCCAACCATGGTGCTATTTCTGAGGTCCAATAGCATTACAGAGAGGATTCACACATGGTTGGTTGTTTTACCTCAGATTATCGCATGGATACATTCAAATAACCATGCTGTCAGAGAACAGATACAGTCCTTGTTAGTGCGAATTGGACAGAGTCGTCCAGAGGTTTTTGCTAGTCTTTTTCTTTTAATAAAAAACAAGAACTATGATTTTGCTATCTAGTCATCAGTGTTTTCCCTCGACATTCATCATTCCCCACCCTGTACTTTGTCCCTCTAAATTTCTCTTCTAACACCTAATAGCGAATGGCTTGTGTTACTATTTACTCTTATTGGGTTAATTTGTTTGATATCTGACCTCCTTATAAGAGAACATAGGCTGACCATTATTAAACTGTTAAACAGGAAGACCTGCTATGAAAGATTCATGGCTGAGCTGTCATAGTCAATTTCTACAAATCTACAGTTAGTCAAGTAGTTACGTTATCAGTTGTATGAAACATGTGAAGAGTGCCTGGACGTTCTGCTGTATTTTTATTTTTTTTGAAAATTATGAGCTTGTTCAGTTCATACCGCCAACCCTAATTAGTTTGGTATTGAGGGGGTGGTGTTGTCATCTTAGGCTAATGTAGTTCTATTCTCTTCAAGATAGTTTCTCTGTGTGTGTGTCTCGTTTCTTAGTCCCCTAGGGAAGTTCATGTAACATGTAGCCAACTGTATTTTGACATTAGTCATTAAGCTTTATAAGTGTAATCAAGATATATTGTAAGTGGAAATGAATCTAAACAGGGGGGACGACATTCCCTTCCCATAAGGTTTCTATGTGTAATAACCTAGTTGATATAAAATCTGTCTATGCGGACGTACTAGGACAAACATAACAATGTGCAGTCTTACTATAATGGTAGGTGTTTTGTATATTTGTTGTATTTTCGAAACATGTTAATATGGACATGCACATACAAATAAATGAATGCTGGGAGCACATAGTTAACAAAACTTAACCGAAAATAAGTGAAAGCAGAAAGCCTTAGAGGGTAATCATACCATTGTGTTCAAGTTAGGAGCAAAGTATCGTGGCATGTGTTTGTAAGTTATTTTAGTGGTCAGATACTAAAGGACTTTATTTCTTGTTCTGAGCAAGTGATATTATTGTATGTTTCTATCTGCTTGTGGCTGCCTTTATATACTACTTAACTTTTTCAAAATTCTAATATTTGTGGACCTTATCTGCAGGCTCTTATGTATCCACTTCTTGTGGCATGTAAGTCACTTAGCAATTTGCGCAGAGCTGCAGCTCAAGAGGTGGTCGATAAAGTTTGGCAGCATAGTGGCGTACTCGTTAATCAGGTGAAGTGGAACTGTTGTACTCTAATAGTTTATTAATTTCCTTAAGTATTATTCTGACTTAACGGTCTCCTTCAATATCAGAAATCGTGTTGACAGATTACAACATGTCAATTTTGCTGCAGCTAAACAATGTAAGCATTTTCATTCTGATTCAAAATGTATTTTGTGCACTAATTCTCTTTGTGGGTGCTTGTGCAACGTTTTTGACATTAACAATATTTTTGTTTTAGGCCAACGGCTGCATGAAATGGTTCTAAATCTTTCTATAAAAGTTGGTGGACTTTTACCTCTTGTAATATGCATTTTCTAATTTCTCCCACAAAATAAAATCTTTTCAAGCTTTGCAAACAGCATATAGGAGGCTCTAACACTTCCTTTCTGCAGGACTTACTCATTTTTCTCATCTTTGTTTTGTGGTGCCACTTCTGCTCTAGGTAAAAAATTCAAAGCTCACATTTATTGTCACTGCAGAAGCTAAACCCGAATTCAGTGCTTTAAGTTCCATCAAAAAAGAGTTAGCTGGACTGATTATAATTGGACCAGAAGGAGGCTAGTATCTTTTTGCAGCTTTCCCTTCTCTTCCTGTCGACGCCCAAGGTTTTGTGCCTTTATACTGATGATATTTTTGTTGTTCATAAGTCAACTTTTAGATCATCTGAAGAAGTCAATTGTCCAGGACACTGATGACTAGTGTAAGGAATTCGTATATGCCAGAACATTTTTACAGAGTAGTAGTAGTCATCTTTGGGTAAATCATATGTCAAACTAGGCTCTGATTTAATGTGAATCTCCAGTTGTGGATAATTTTTGTGTTGAAGCTCACTTGGCCTTTAACTTCTAAAAGTGGCTCTTTCACTCCAAATAAAGGAGAATCCTTTGAATTGGCATAATACTCATCTTTATCAAAAGAGCTAGCAGAATACCCATAATGTTGATTCTATATAATAAATTCTTAAAAGAAGGAAAGGAAAAAAGTAGTATAACGGAAAGCAGAATAGAGACAATAATTGAAACGAAAAAAGAGATTGCAAATGCTAAGCCTTTTGCTTCAGCGGGCCATGCAACCCTCCTACCACAACCTCCAGCTCCATTCTCCAATTTCCACTTTGCTAGACTAGAACAACGCTCTCCATCCATACACCACCCTAACTCTAACCACAAACTCTATTTATCTTTCTTGCACTGCAGGAATTACTTTGTACAATACAGAGTTTGTTTTGTGATGATTTGGCTTCACGTGTTGTGTGCTTTTACCATCACTTATGGGTGCACCAGTCCAATTTTGCAAGCTGAAGTGAGTTTAGACGCTCTTGTTTTGTCCTCATTATCCAGATGTAAGTGTCCTTCTAGAGTTGTGAATAACAGTCATGATAAAAGAATTTGGAACCTAAACTAAAGAAAAGCTTGCAGATACTAGACAATCTTACATACAACATTCAGATATAGATAATTTATAATTTTCTTTTCTGCTGTGTGTAATTATTGTGAACACGCTCCATTGTAGACTTCACAGAGAGAGTTAAACGTGATTCTGGAGACTGGGGCAACTGCTGTTGGTCTTCTACAAGTTGAAACTGCTACAGTGGCTCTTTTGTCAGCATTAATGTTGTGGTGTGACGACCAGAGTTATTCAAGGTCTAGCAAGCTTGCAGGCAAGTAGTGTTTGTGCTGCTTTAAAATCCCTGTAGTGATTCGGTCAAATTCAGTTTGTGATGGTCATGTTTGAAAGGGTTCAATAAAGTATTTCAGGTAGAATTTCTTTCATTTTTTTGTGGATCCATCATCTTTAACTTACACTGAAAAAGGTTTAATTGATCTCTCAAGATTTCTATCAGTGTGCAGTTATGGTTCTTTTTTTCCCACATGATTATACCTATGGCACCAAAATTTTAGAGAGACATGAAGAGGGAAGAGCTGTATGCTAACTATGGTGAATCTTTCTCATCTTTGCTACATCATAAAAGACAAATTTACAGTTACTAGATTTCTGATTTAGTGCTTTGCTTACTGAGAATTAAGTTTCTTCCTGACCCCCCACTCCTGATTACCCGTTGATCATTTGTTAAAGAGGTATAACAGATTTACATGCTCTCACCAATTTAGATACTTACGTAGATGAATAGTTTTGTTTTAGGTTGTGTTCATATGCTGAGGGGTCCCAAGAAAGCTGCAAGTTACCACTATTACAGGAATTGAGAAGTGAAGGATCAAAAAGAAAGGATAATGATCTCAATCATTTGATTTGTTGTGTCTGGCCTCACCCTCACTCCATTTGGGAAAGCCCAGTGTATCATCCTTGACACAATACTTCTGAACTTGCCCAGCTGACTTTTCTTTGTAATCTCAAGTGAAAATCTTTGAAAAGTCAAATTGCTACCTGAGTGGTGAGTGGTATAAGATCAGTTATACATATAGATTGTCTGATCAATCTAATTTGTTGTGTTTATTTGTTCATATATAATTTTTACTCCTATTTTTAAGTAGGACAATTAGTGGCGAAACAGTTATATGGACAATAACTGTGGGACGACCAGTGGCAAAACAGTTATATGGCGAAATAAGTGTGGAATGGCACATGTCGAAACCTAGTTTTTTTTTAAACCATTTATGACAATTCAGTAACATACTTGAGTTTTTTCTTAGTTTTAAATGCAATAATACTTTAGAAGCAACCTCATTGTTTTAGCTTATAAAACTTCTTAGTAAGCTTGTTAAAATCACTTAAATGGTTTTAGCATTTAATATTTAAAAACTCAATGATTCCATTAAGAGAAAAATTTTACTCCCTCCGTTTCAAAAAGTGTTTGACTTGGCATGTAATTTAAGAAAATGAAAAAAGATTTTTTAATATTGTGGTCTTAAATTAAAGTTATGTTAAATGTATTTTAATGCATTATAATCTAGTGGTTTTAGATTAAAGTTATGTTAAAATGTACCAAAATACTTTTGTGGTTTTAAACATGTCATATGAAAAGTTAAAATTAAATTATTATCAAAAAAGGAAAATGGTCCTTCTTTTTTTAAACTAGTGGAGTAACAAGTTCATTCTTTGAGATAAAAGAATTAATTATTTTTCCACACGAATCATCAGGGAAAAACGAATATAAAGGTACCCGCGCAGACATTATATTGTTTGAGACCAAAATGCAAGCCCCAGTTTGGCGTCCTCGGCTAGTCAATCTGTTGTCTCGTTCACGCCAAACAACAAACAGTTTGCGGGCATTCTCATCATCTTCTTCTAACCAGTCTCGCGGTGGCCTTCCCCGATTCTACTCCGATAAGCTTCCTCCTTCCAAGGCAGTGTCTATTTTCCTATCTCCCTACTACTTTTCTTGAATTTTTTTTTCTTTTCTCAAGAATGGGGCCTTGATTTTATTGAGAAAAGAACAGGGTTGGGTTTGTTATACAACTAATTAATTCTGCAAGAAACATTCGAACTTTCTTGCGTGTAATTTGACTGTTGTCAACCGATAAACTGAAATTCTTGCCGTGCCGTTTACTTTGGGGGAACAATTTAGAGGGTTCTTGATGCTATAATTGTCTTTATCATACTGAAAACCGGTTATTGAGAAAAGAATGGGCTTCTTGATTTATCCTTTAAGGCATGTCTGTTTTTCAAGAATGGGGTCTTGATTTTATTGAGAAAAGAACAGGATTGGGTTTGTTATACAACCAATTGCTTCTGCAAGAAACATTCGAACTTTCTTGCGTGTCATTTGGCTGTTGTCAAACGATAAACTGAAATTCTTGTAGTGTCGTTTCCTTTTGGGGAACAATTTAGAGGATTCTTGATGTTATAACTGTCTTTATCATACTGAATACCCGTTATCCGAAGTTGACATAGGTAATTTGAAATCAAATTAGTCTAAGATAGAGCGGAGTGGATAATGAGGATCTTATACCGACCCCAACTAGTTTAGACTTGGATAGTTGTTGTATTCTTTTTTTGCTCTAGCATTATTGTTATTGTTTTCAGACCAGATGATTTAAGAGGCTCAGTTATGGTGTATTTATGGTTTTTGAGAATGCAGGATGGCGTTGTCCGTGTTAAAGGTGATGAATTCTGGCACATGACTAGGGTCTTAAGGTTGACAATTCATGATAGGTATTGCCTCACAACATATCTTGGATGGTTACCAGTGATATACAATTATGTGTCCTAGAAATTGTTCACGAGTAGTATCTTTCTGTCTTAAATGTGCGTAGTTTAAATATGCAATAATTGTGAACTATGAGAATGGCTTGTTTAAAAGTATTATCTGAATTGATGCTTTATTTTGAATAAGGAATGTGAATGGTGCCTTCAATTCGCCAACGTCCTATTATCTTTTAGAAGCCTTTTGTATTCCCTTTCCGGCTTTCCCGATTCTCAATCTGGTTGTCCACTTTGGGTTTTCGTAATGTAGATTTTAGATCTGTCAATTCTATGAAGGATATGATTTTCAACAAGTAGTTGTTGATTTCCGTTTTAACATAAGCCAGAAGGGTTGTCCTAGAATAAGAAATATAGTTGGTGCCTGGGGTTCTATAAAATCCTTTAACAATGGTACTGAGTTAATTTCACCTATTCATGATGCCCAATTTACAAGGGTAGAACTATTTGATGGAAAAGGAGGATTAGTTGAAGGCTGTATACAAAACATTGATCAGAATGGATTGGATATTGTGGCTCTCGAGAATCCAAAGTCAGTATCTCCACACAACACACAGTGGCATGTCTATGCTGCATTTGGTGAGTGATTACGAGCATGGTTAGTGGTGTTATGTGTAGATCATTTTTCTGCCTTGCATAATGTACACTAAGCTCCTGTAATGCAGGTACTCTGAAGGGAGGCCGGGCCGATTGGCTTGTGGAGAAATGTACAGTATGTCTGAATTGCCCATGTGAATATTGCGTCTCTCCAGAAGCTTTCAGCAACTTTTTTGTTCACTCTCTTTGTCCGATGGTCACAGGAGCTAGGAGCCTGTAGTGTGACTCCCTTATTGACGGACCGGTCTCCTTCAATATCAGAAAATCGTGTGGATAGATTACAACGTGTCAGTTTTGCTGCAGCTAAACAATGTAAGCTTTTTCACTCTGATACAAAATTTATTTTGTGCACTAATTTTCTTTGTGGGTGCTTGTGGTATGTTTTTGACATTAACATTTTGTTTTAGGCCAACGGTTGCATGAAATGGTTCTAAATCCTCCTATAAAAATTGGTGGACTTTTACCTCTTGTAAGTTGGTTTTTCTAATTTTCTCCCACAAAGTAAAATCTTTTTAAAGCGAACAGCATATAGGAGACTCTTAAAGACTATTTGCGTGTCTTTCTCTCTACAGAACTTACTCATTTTTCTTTTCTTTGTTTTGTGGTGCCACTTATGCTCTAGGTTAAAAATTCAAAGCTTTCGTTTATTGCCACGGCAGAAGCTAAACCAGTATTTAGTGCTTTAAGTTCCATCAATAAAGAATCAGCTGGACTGATGATAATTGGACCAGAAGGAGGTTAGTATCTTTCTGCAGCTTTTCCTTCTCTTCCAGTCTATTCCCAAGATTTTGTGCCTTTATGCTGATGATATTTTTGTTGGTCATAAGTCAACTATTTGATTATCTGAAGAAGTCCATTGTCCAGAATCCTAATGATAAGTGTAAGGAATCATATATGCCCGATCATTTTTACAGAGTAAAAGTAATCATCTTTGGGTAGATGGCTTATTAAACTAGGCTGTGTTTTAATGTGAAGCTCCAGTTTTGGATAATTTATGTGTTGAAGCTCATTTGGCCTTTAACTTCTAAAGAGGCTTTTCTAATTCAAGAAATAGGAGAATCCTTTGAAGCTAGTATAATACTCATCTTTATCCAAAAAACTGGCAGAGTACCCATAATGTTGATTCTATATAAATTCTTAAGTGTGGGAAAGGAAAAAAGTAGTTTAAAGGAAAGAAGAAGAGAGACAATAATTGAAAAGAAAAAAATAGATTGCCAATGCTAACCCTTTTGCTTCAGCAGGCCATGCAACTCTCCTACCCGTGCAACCTCCTGCTCCATTCTCCAATATCCACTTTGCTAGGCTAGAACAACACTCTCCATCCATACACCACCCTAACTCTAACCACAAACTCTATTTATCTTTCTCGCACTGCAGGAATTACTTTGTACAATACAGAGTTTGTTTTGTGATGATTTGGCTTCACATTTTGTGGTGCTTTTACTAGCGCTTATGGGTGCACCAGTCCAATCTTGCAAGCTGAAGTGGGTTTAGACCCTCTTGTTTTGTCCTCATTATCCATAAGTAAGAGTCCTTCAAGAGTGGTGAACAACAATTATGATAAAAGGATTTGGACCAAAACTAAAGAAAAGCTTGCGGATACTAGACAATCTTTACATACAACATTCAGATATAGATAATTTATAATTTTCTTTGCTGTTGTATGTAATTATTGTGAACACGCTCTATTGTAGACTTCACGGAGAGAGAGTTAAACGTGATTCTTGAGGCTGGGGCAACTTCTGTTGGTCTTGGATCACATCGTCTACGAGTTGAAACTGCTACAGTGGCTCTTTTGTCAGCATTAATGTTGTGGTGTGACAACCAAGAGTTATTGAAAGTCTAGCAAGCTTCAGGCAAGTAATGTTTATTAATTCAGTCAAATTCTGTTTGATGGTCTTGTTTGAAAGGGTTCAATAAAGTTTTTAGTTAGGATTTCTTTCATTTTTTGGTGGATCCATCATCTTCAACTTACACTGATAAAGGTTTAATTGATCTCTCAAGATTTCTCAGTATATGGTTATTGTTCTTTTTTTTTTTTTAATCCACATGATTGTCTACCTATGGCACCAAAATTTTAGAGAGAAACATAAAAAAGGGAAGAGCAGTATGCTAACTATGGTGAATCTTTCTCATCTTTGCTACATCAAAAAAGACAATTGCAGTTACAGGATTTCTGATTTAGTGCTTTGGTTACTGAGAATTAAGTTTCTTCCCGTCCCTTACTCTGGATTAAACCGTTGATCATTAGCTGAAGACGCTGAGTTGTATTAACAGATTTACATGCTCTCACCAATTTAGATACTTATGTAGATGAATCCTTTTGTTTTAGGTAGTGTTCATATGCTGAGGGGTCCCAAGAAAGTGGCAAGTTAGCACTATTAAAGGAATTAAGAAGTGAAGGATCAAAAATAAAGGATAATAATCAATCATTCGCTTTGTTGTGTCTGGCCTCACCCTCACTCCATTTGGGAAAGTCCAGTGTATCATCCTTGACACAATACTTCTGAACTTGCCCAGCTGACTCTTCTTTGTAATCTCAAAAATAAAAGATAATGATCAATCATTCGCTTTTTGTCCAACTCTTGGACGGTTTTGAAAATTCAAATTGCTACATGAGTGGTGAATGATGACATTCAAGTCCTCATTTTTTAAGTTTGTCTTCGTTGCTTACTTTTCTGCAGTTGGCTGTCTAAACTTTTCTTCAGTATGATATAATATAATTAATTGACCTGATCTCTTAGCCTTGAAATGCAGTTATTAATTATTTTTGTTTTATACATATTTTTCGTATCTCATGTCAATGTAGTAATTTTACAGGAAGCTTCAGCTAGTTTTTTAGGCCATTATGTGATTGTAATATAATTAAGGCCTAATACACTGATTGCTCTATATACTTTTCATTTAGACACTCAAACTTGTTCCAATTGAGCACTTGAACACATGATAAAGTGTTCTTATTTGATACTTTCAATTCATATTTAGGGACTGTCTGTCTATAATTTTGTTCTTGTGTACATTAGGTTCTATTTAAATTTTCTGGCTGCTATAATATAGACTTTTCTGCAGTTTTGTTGCAAGAATGACTATAACTAGGGGAGGTTTATTCTGAATGTTTAATTTAAATGGTGAAGTGTAGATAGAGTCATTAGTCAATTAGTCTTGGAAAGATCTCTATTTTAATATTACTATCTCTGGTTGCTGGTTGTTCAACTTTAAAGTTTTAAAAAACTATGCCATGGATGGAATGTGTTTTGCATGCCCGACCTGTGCGTTGACTTGCAATTCTAATTATTTAGTAAATGACCATGTGATCATTCGTGTCATTTCATTATTTTGTGTTTTAGAGACATTCACTTTTAAGAGTTGTCAGCAATTATGTCTGAATGAAGGTTCCTAACTGTGAACCTTTTTTGATGTTTTTGCTATGAGGAATTGTTAAATATCTAGACAACATAAGCATGTGGAACTTTATTTGTTTGATTGTACTTTGTCTAATGCGTGACAGGAATCGGATTGCATTTGTTAGCCACTAAGTAATATACCATTAATGAAATTTGTATTAAGCATCTCTAGTAGATAATTCATCCTACTTGATTTTTCGCTAATTATTATTACTCCATCTTAGTCCATATTAAGTGGATTGTTAGAGATTTTTTTTCATCGTTTGAACTTTTTTCAAAGTTCAAGAAAATTGATGAGACTTTGTTTTGTATTTATTTCTTAATTACTTTACATTTTCCAGTACAGTAGTTTGGAAATAATCAAATAGTGAAAAGTAGAATTTAAAAGTTGTGTTCTGCAATAATTTTTAAGGGATCTATGTCATATTTTAACAATTTACTTAATATGGACTAGCGACTAGATGGACATGTCAATTGTCATACCTTAGTACATGCTGACATATACTGGTAAATTTAGAGTTGGAATTTTCTCTGTGTAACCCAAAATTGACCATATTGCAGTCCCATTTCCCTGAGACAATAGAAGCATTCACATCAATTGGATTAATATGTATTAAACAATTATCAAGAACAACACCTAAAACCTTCATCAACTTGTCGGGTGGCACATTTACTTACTATTTGAAGTTGTTGTAATTAAACAATTAGCACTTCAAAGGCTTTTTACATATTCATGATTGTGTCGTATGCAGTATATTTGCTCCTTCTGGTTCAAATAAATGTCCACGTAGCCTTAGCACATCCCTTAAGAAAATGTTAATAATTCTTACTAGGAAAAAAGCAAGTATTTTGACCAAATTACTCTTTGTTAAATAGGGATAGATTTGGAAGAAAACAATCAATTCCTTCTTGATTATGTAAGTGGATATTTATTTTGAACCAAAGTAAAAAACTAAAGTTGAAACTTATTATTTCCTCCGTTTATTTTAATTTTATCCATGATTTCTAGAATAATTTTCACTTTTATTTATTATTTTTAACATATAGAAAAACAAATTTTTTTTATTCTCAATATATATATATATCACTATTTTAATATAAATAATAAAATAATTTAAATTAATTAATAAAGATATAAAATGACATTAATTTCAAATTTATTCCGAAATTTTATCCTTATCCGAGGACCAAACCAGCCTAAATAAATCAAAACTTGTTTAGTTAGAACTGACGAAACGTAGTGGCAGAAAAGAGTAATAATTGGAGGAAAAAGGGGCATTTATTTTTTATTTAAGAAGGGTGTGTGTAGTCTAGTCAAAAGAGCGCAAAGCATAAATAGCAGAGACTGATTTGGTGAATCATTCAATATTTTCTGTCTCCCCCTTTCTCCTCCATTTCTTCTCCAACAATGGCGATTCAATTGGAGAGTTTGGTAGAATCGATAAAATCGAAGGTGAGGAAGTTGAAGAAATCGAAGAAACCCTACGTCAAAATGGACAAAAGCTCCAGCGTTAGAGTGGAGATCCGAAGCAAAAAGGCTCGTAAGCTCATCAACAAAACTCTTCAAGCTGCTGATCGTCCCGGCAAGAGTAGTCTTACTTAGTGTTTCTCGATCGGAAAAAAATAATTAAGAGTTGATTTGAAAAATGAAAATTACTCTTTGTTTGAAGTTGTGTATATATATAAAATAGATTTTAAAAAATGGCCGTTTCTGTGTTCCTCGACGGCGATGATATCCATTTTCCGATGGGAACCGTTTCGGTCTTTCTTCCTTTTATTGATTCCATAGTTACTTTATTTTCATGAGAAAAAAGAGGAGTAAATGTTGGGTTATTTTTCCTTTTTGAATGAATTCGTAACGTTTATCCGATCAATAAGTAATTGGATTGCTAATTAAAGTGTATTAGTAGAGATTAATAATTAAACACTTATCTCTTAAAATATTTTACTGCTTCATTATCTCTTTGTTTAGTGTTATGATATTATTTTTTTATCTCTACTTTTTTATTACTTCTAATTCGAATATTTTGCTAGTGCGATTTATATTAATCAACTCGTGTAAATTAATATATAGAGTGCGACAAATAATTGGATTCACATCATGTGAATTCACGCAAACTTAAAAATTAGTTTTATTAACAGATTTTAATTAATTTATCTATTTCATTGGATAAATACCAAAGTGTTTATGAATTAAAATCACTAAAAAGTCTAAAGCTGCTATATCAATCCTTATTTTATGAGTTTTCAGCTAATATTTGTATTTTTTTTTTATTTGACCAAATGTTTTATATTTTCTTTTTTTTTTTTTTAATTCTATAACACCTAACTTTCTCGACTCTAGATTGTTGTTGCTCCTTTTCTTGTTATTTTTAATCGAATACATTTTAAAAGTAAGGAAAATTTAGTCATTTAAATAAAAGAACAATTTATTAATCAGTGTTTTTCTATCAAACAAATCAATTAATGTAGTTTTAATACTTCTATCCGAACACAACTACATAATTGTTTATTTGCAACTTATAATTAATTTCAAATTCATACAATTTATCAACTAATTCAAACGGGCTCATATGATCATCCATTGATCCAATGTATTAGGCGTGGACTTACAAAAATTCAATAAGTTTTGATCATTCACTCTATATAGTAAAATATCTGTGAAATACTTTTAAATATTTAATTGTAATCTTAGTTATTATTGCATAGTAATTTGAGAATGTTATATAAGTGTAAATACTTAAAACCTATTAAGTAGCTAGCATAATATATTCGTATGCTATGCGTGACATAGATCATTCGGAAAACGTTTATAGAAAAGTTGTACGGAATTCACTCCTGCATGACTAATAATAGTGTTGTTTTTCACCTTAAAAAATGTCCTGCAATGAACAAGGCTGTTTTTTTCTTAATTAAACAATTTTAAATTTTAAATACTGAAAAATCCTTGAAAAAAAAGTGTTTCTTCCAAATATATTATGTTTATCGTAAATTCAAATTAATTGAACTTTTATATGTTTCAACAAGTGATGAAGGTCATTGCATAACGTAAGCTACGTGTCAGGGTATCTTATTGCCAACACTTTGAATAAATATACAATTTGTTTAAGTTACTTAGTTTGACAAAATTTCAGAATTTAGGGATAAGGATCTGAAAAATATCCTAATTTTGGTCAAATTTGTTATTGCGATATTAAACTTTCATGAGAACCTATTACCTCCCTAGATTATTTAATACCGTATTTTAAACATATATATTTGCCCAACATGGACATAAAAAAAATGTAAAATTATAAATAGTAATGTGTCCACGTAGGCACATATATATCTTTAAAATACACTATTAAATAGTTCAGGGATAAAAAATACGGTATTAAATAGTCTAGGAAGGTAATAGGTCTTCATGAAAGTTTAGTATCGTAACAACAAATTCAACCAAAGTTAGGATATTTTTCAGACCCTTATCCCTTGAATTTATGATAACATTAATTTCTTTGTGCAAATTTTCTATGAAAGTAAAAAGTTACGACTTTTGAAGACGGCGCTATTGAGGTAAGAGGTCAAACTTGCTACCATTTTCCAATGTTTTGATTTTGACGAAATTATTAAATTAGCCATTTAAAGTCCATTTTTATGTCCTTATACAACATGTGCTGTGAATTACTTCAAATGGTTAAAGGAGGAAAACTTGGGCTCTTTTTATAGCATCTCTTAATTCAGTTTAGTACATTATTAAGTTGTCACCTCAATATACAAAACATCTCATATTAATAATTTTTTTCTTAAAAAAGTGGACAAGTAAAAATGAACGGAGAATTAGTGATATGCTAACTGAAACTTATTGATGTGGCCTGGTATGGATTATCTTGACGTTACAATCTCAAGATGAATAGACAGTGTCATAAATAGGTATGTATGTATATTACTACAAAATTCAGTGTAGCATTAATTTCTAATTCTGACCTCCATGTTCAATTTCCAATATCTCATCAAATAATTGTGGCACCACTTTGTTCATTTAGTCAACAATCCAAATTACTCAATAGTATATATATTGGTTGATTTTATACGGCATTGATTAGGTCAATAAATGAAATATAACGTTAGCACAAAACTAATATTCATAAATAGTTTTGTTAAAATAAAATAAAAGACAAACAAGTTCTTTAAAAGTTGGAAATTACTACTATCAAAGTGATGTGTAGTAATAAATCAAAATTCTAGCAATTCAATTATACAACGCTACCTTAAGATTACAAACCAAAATAAATAACTTTTGAGTTGAACTAGTTTTGACACAATTTATTTCTCAGTCTATTTTGATTTATATAAACTTTCGAGTGATTTATAAGTTATGATCTATTTATGAAGTCAATCCATTTTAATCTATTCAAATTTGATTCGGACTTCTTAATTAACATAATCATTAATCACTATTACAGAATTTCAAATTTTATAGATGAAATTAAGGACATTATCATGGGCATAGGCCATTAAGTTTTACATGTGAAATTTAAAATTTCATGAAAATTTCTAGTATTTGGATTAAAAAGCTGTCAACAGGCACTATTTCTACGGGCCTTGTGTAATCTAATGGGCCCGTTCTGAGCCCAATGGGTGATAATGTGTAATGGGCTTAGCTAAGTCATATGCTTAAAAAAGGGAACACGACATATTATCCGAAATAGAATATTTTTTAAAACCATGATATATAGCAAGAGTTTCGGTTTAATAGCAAATACGTCAAATATGTGTGTCTACTTATTTCAAATCTGAAATATAAAAATATACCAGTAATTTTTGGTGTATTCCTACGACTTCAACTAATACTGAAATAGAATATTTTGTCCGGCTATGTCTTCGTATCACAAGCTGGATATAGTAAACTACATCCTTGATAGATTATTAAAAAAAAAATAAAAAATACTTTGTTTTTTCAGAACAGTTCGATAAATTAAGAAGAATAATGAAAACAGAAAAGGAAAATGGGGAGGCTATATTCTCTTGGTAAATGATTCATCCTAAGAATCAACAAAATTAACATAAAAACATAGTGTATCACTTAACCATAGTTAAGTGTTTAGAAGTATTCATGTCTTATATTTATTTAATTCGATATAAATATCAAGTGAGTATAAACTTATGTCGTTTGTTTCCAAATGATTTATGCCAACTCGTTTCCAAACTGTTTGATAAAGTACAATTATCATTATGCTTACAACAACTACACTTTTGAGAATTAAGTTATATTACTATAAGACAATTATGGTAGAAAGTATCTTGTTGACAATTAGAAAAAGATATAACTAAACCTACTAGCTATAATCAACTATATATTTATTGCACTATTTAAAGTATTGAGCTTTATTGATAGACATTATAAAAAATATTTACCAATCCACTCATTTTAAAAGTTGTAGAGTCATATCTCTTTATAAAAAAATAAGCAAGTACGTCATTTGTCATAGCTAATCAAATTATGCTAGTAGTGTAAAAGCTATTTTATTTATATTAATAAATTTTTATGGAGTCAACGTAATTAATTACTCTTTTCCATTCCTTTTTAATGGTCATATTGTCTTTTTTTTTTAAAGTTAATTTGACTAATTTTTAAAATTAAATTAGATTATATTAATTTGATATTTTGAACTAAAAATGTAGATATTCAAAAATTATACGAAAAGTAGAATAAATTGCAATATCTTACATATCAATATGATGCAAAAATACATTATAAAATGTAAGTCAAAGTTCTTATAATTTGACTATAAAAAAGGAAATCATGACAAATAAAAATTAATTACATTGACTAAATACTAACATTAAACTCACCGATCCTCACACACTTATAAATGCATCCATCTTCAACTCTACCAACACACAAAGCTTCTAATCATTTCAATACTATATTAACTCCTCCGCCTAAAAATATTAAAAAAAATGAGAACCAAATCCAAGAACAAGTTGATCGTATTTATTGTTGCACCCTTTAGGTGTTTGGGCAAAGCTGTTAGAGAATTCTATACTAACAACAAGATTAATAGTGCTGTTCAAAGCACTATGATAATTCCTCTTCAAATCCCTCACTTCCCCAGCAAATTAAACAGCATCAGTGATGAAGATTATTCGAGGCATCGCATTCGACCAATTAATTTCATTTAACCCTTATGATTTCAATCTGTCCAAAATTTAGAATTTTATTCAAGACTTTATGTTCATTTTTGGTTATGACCAACATGATGATTTGCAAAGTATATGTATGACATACATAAGTGAAAATATTGACTTAGCGATATGTTGATAACAGATTTTAATGTCGCTATTGCAAAACTACACAAACTAGTTAAAGCTGTCACTGGATGAATTTGTTTTCTGTTTAGTTAATTTTCTATATTTAAATTTTAAAAATGTAATTTTTATTTATAATAAATGATGTTTTGTTTGTTTTTGAAGGACATATTAGAAAAAAATATTAATTATATCAAAAGATTGTGATTGGCTGAAATAACGGTTAAAGACTCGACAAAAGTTGTAGTGGGATATACCGAGATCCAACATTCTTAACTTTTGAGTTTGAGTCCTAGATATGAAAAAAGAATCTTGTTAAGGAGCATTTTCTCCTTAGATGATGAGTCTTATGTGATTCAAATTTAGATTAGTCGAGGCTCATTTATGAATATCGAATATTAAATGAATATCGAATATTAAATGAGAAATAAAAATATATTAAAAATCATAAAAATTTGTGATTCTCTTAATTAGATGGCAACACTTGGCGACCATGCTATAGTAATAATACGCGTATGTCACTTAACTTGCAATCTTCAACACATATTCTTTTTCACATTACTTTTTCAAAATTCTTTATTATAAATCTAAATTACTATTTAATTATAAATTAAAAGGAGTTAATCCCAATCATAAGTCGATCGTACCTATCCTCTTTTAGAATTTGATGGTCTTGTTATTGAAATTTTGTTGCTTCTGCATTCTCTCTAGTGGAGTAGGTTTGTTTAATTTATTTATTTATAGGAAAATATTTCACATTAGTTGAATAATTTTTTAAAGACAATGTCTAGCAGAAAGAGATGTGGATTTACTTACACACTTATATTTTATTTAGAATATTTTTCTTTATATTTTGTTCAAAAAGTATTTATTTTATTTTTAAAGCATTTAAAAAGAATAAAAAAACTTATTATATAATTAAATTACGATTATCGTTTACATTACTTGACAAATATGTTAATTTATTTAATGGAATGAGAATTACCTAATATTAAATTTATGAGATAAATAATACAGTAATAATAATAAAAAAAAATGAATGCAGTTTTTTTTCAAGTATTTAATTAAAATTATTATCAAACTAAAAATGTGCCTAACCCATAAAATTTTGGGCGGGTTGGGAGCATAATTAGCCATTTGTTCACCGATTTAGCTTATCCCGGAAATTATGAGGGGCGTTACTCCACCGCAGAAGTTTTCCGTTCCGTCGCCGGACGATGACGCCGATATACTCCGATCCAACACCGCCATCCCCGGCGGCGTTACCGTTGGAGCTGCTATGCGGAAGAAGGCCACCGGGGTACGTTCATGGCTTCTGTTGGATTCAACTGGACAGACCCAAGTCGTGGAAGCCGGAAAACATGCAATTATGCGGCGAACTGGACTTCCAGCTCGTGATCTTCGCATATTGGACCCACTTCTCTCGTATCCATCTACTGTATTGGGTCGTGAACGGGCTATCGTCATCAATTTGGAGCATATCAAGGCTATTATTACCGCCCAGGAAGTCCTCTTGCTCAACGCTAGGGATCCCTCTGTTGCTCCTTTTGTTGAAGAGGTTCAACGGAGAATTTTGCGTCATCACCAAGCTACCAAGTCCCAGGTTATTTTCTTGATTTTATATTCTGAGAAATGATCAATTTCTGATGCTTTAGTACCTGAGTAAAGAGGAATAGAATCATGTAACCAACCCCAATAAAATTTATAGATAATAGTTATCTGAATTTTATCCTAATGATTTCGTACCCACAGAGGGAGTGGGTATAGAAGATTCATACAACCAATCCGACTTAAAATGATTTCTTTTCTCATTTTGATGCTTTGGGGATGTTTTATCGATAATGTGTGTTACTCTTCTTAGTATTTAGTTGATATTGTAAAATGTCCAATCTTAGCTTTTATACTAGTAGAATGTACATTGCTAGGTGTTACTTCTGTAGGTTCTTGGATATTATCATGTTTGAATTTCTCTATTCAGAATTACTGGTTTTCTATTTTCATGATTATTGCTACTGCTGTTAAAAAGTTGCATTATACTCCACTCTATGGGATGTATGTATGTATGTATGTATACCTTTTTCTTAATGATGGTGGTGTTTCGGCCCACTTAAACACACTTTATCTAATCCACCGGAGTCTGCTACTGCTTACAAACATATGTGCCGGGTTAGACCAGAGTGGGATTCTTGGGATCTCTAGGTTGTTACACCTATGGTTCAACTGCTCTATCATCCCTGGGGATCCATGTTGAAAGCCATAGTGTTGATACCTAAAGCGGTAAACCAGATACCTACTACAGGCCAAGCATCAAAATCCCTTTTTTGTTTTATCTTAGATTCATGAAAAAAAATAAGAAATTTGTATTTAGACCATCTAGCAGAAGCTTCAAGTTTAACCATTTTTGCCGTATCATTTTGGTTTATAATAGACTTCTTTTTTGCATCTTCAGGCGTAATGCCTAAAATTTTAGATTTTATGACCTATCTCAATTTGTAGTCACTTGTGGCCTCCAGCTCAAACTTAACTTTGTACTTATATCTGCTTTAATATGGGAGGAGGGGGGAGGACTAGGTGTTGTGATAATTGATCTGATAAAATTGTTGTCATTCTGAATAAGGAAGCTGGAGGGGGTGGCAATAATGCAGACTGGACAAATCTGTATGATCTGGAAGAGCCTCAGTCTGAAGAAGTTTCACCTCCAAACCTCTCTGCAAGCTTCCGATCAATAGATGAGAACAAGGCTGATGGGAAGCAGCTAGCGGGTGAGAATCGAGATGGGCCGAAGCTTCTCCCTTTTGAGTTTGTTGCTTTGGAGGCATGTCTGGAGGCTGCTTGCAGTTGCTTGGATAATGAGGTGAAGCATAATTCTATTGCTTTACTCAAATGTGCCAAACACTGTTACAGGGCTTAATTGCGCTGTTTGAGTTGGTTACTTTTCACTGTCATTGTTGCTCATTTTTTCCGTCTTTCTGGTCTTTGTTTTTGTGGTTCTTTCCCAAGCAGGCAAGGACACTGGAGCAAGAAGCTCATCCTGCTTTAGATAAGCTGACATCAAAAATTAGTACTCTCAACTTGGAACGTGTTCGTCAAATCAAAAGTCGCTTGGTTGCTATTACAGGACGTGTTCAGAAGGTATACATTAGATAAAGTTTCTGTATTTCTCAGTACTCTAGCTGTCTTGGTTAACTGTTACTAAATAATTCACGAGAAACTTAGCAGCGGATCAAATACTTGAGATGATAACTTTGTAGGTATATTTTATGCTTTTGACACTGAAACGGTCTATTCAGTCTTAATTCTTTTTCTACAATTCCACACGAATCTCAAGGCATGAAAATTTGGATGGTAAATGACGACATTAATGACATTCATTTATGGAATGCGATTCCATTGAAGTTTATCTATGTGTATATATCTTTAGAAAGGCTGATACTCAGAAAAATAACTTTTCCCTGTTAGAAGGTCAACATGTACTAATATAGTTTTCTACCAAGTGTTTCACACGTACCATCTGTTAGAATGGTTTAGTTTTGAGGCACTGCTGTTATAGTCTGCAAATTGCTTGTAGATCTAAGCCTCAAAATTGATCTCTAGCATTACTCTTAAGAGAATTTTGATAGATAAAGGGTTACAAAAATGAACTACCATGTTCCCTTTCTTTTTGAGTGATTGCTCTGAAATGTGCTATCTACAAATTTTTTGGTACTCAAATCGGCATTTCTTCATTGTTAGGTCAGAGATGAACTGGAGCATCTACTCGATGATGATGAAGATATGGCGGAGATGTATTTGACTGACAAGCTGATGGAACAACTTGAAAATTCTTCTGTTTCCTCTATAAGCGGGCAAGATGGTATCGATGAGGAAGTTATTCAGTCGAACATGGATGATAGGTATGTCATATGTTTCTGATACTCTGATGTCTTATCCTTCCCTTTGTGTTTCAGTACCTCTATACATGTACACTAGAAGGATCTCCCTTAGTCTGTCATCAACATGTCAAGCCTAAGCAGTTTAATTTCAAAACTTATCTTGGAAAATGGTTGCATTTGTAGATAACTTAATGCATTTGGGAGAAGCCAGGATGGCCAGTCATGACAATATATTATCCATTAGTGCTACTTTATCCACATCTTCTCTGCCCTTTAAAAAGTAAACAAGTTTAAATAACCTTGACAGATGATAAAAATTCTTTGGAGCAGCTGAATCTCAAATATTCACCACTATCTGGTTCTCCAGTCTGCAGTCTTTTTCCCTGCTTCATTTTACTTCTAGAGTTTTTGCGCAATTGTATGAATAACTAAACAAGAAAATCTTTTGAGCACCAATAGAGTCAATACCTTGATTCTCATTACTATTTATAGTTGATCTGATGTTCCAGCAGAGTATAGTATGCACACATTTGTTAATGCTACTTCCATCTGCTGAGATGCTAGTGGTCCTTTATTTTCTAAAGAATAAAAAGAGATACACTATCGGTTCTATACTGTGTTTGTCTTTCTCTTTGTTATGTTGTTTCATCATCTACATCTGACCACATTGCGCTTGTGAAGCAATGTGTCATGCCTCGCCCTGAATGAGTGTCCCTGCAGATATTACTGCCTTGTAACTCTTCTATGGACTTCTATCAAGCCGAATGGATCCCAGAGTCTGGGAAAATGGGACTAGTGTGGAGGATTTTCTTGACTGTCAAAACAATGCTATTATGATGAACTTTTCTTCAAATCTGGTCTTGTATACTGAGACAACTACTGATCAATGCTATTTAAAAATGCTTTTGCGCAATCCTGAGAGGTGTCGGTGATGTCGATCAGTGTTTCTGTCATTCCTAAACTTCAAGCTATTTGATATGTCAGGGTTCCTGTGGAAATCTCAATGGACGCAAATGCAGGTTCCACCAGTTACGATGCAGACACTCCACATATTGACCACCAGCAGGAACGTTTGTATGGTGGCCCTAATGCTCTTAGCCGAGGTAGTCGTGGGACACATACTAGCACGACTCGGAGTGCCATAAGCAAGCATCTGGACGTAGAGGAGCTTGAAATGCTCCTAGAAGCATACTTTGTTCAAATTGACGGTACATTGAATAAACTGAACACTGTGAGTGATCTTTCTAGATAATTGAATTACTCTCACTAGTATATAGATTGTTAGTTTAGCTTCAAGACATTTATATGACTCATTTGTGCATTCTATGAAAAGAATGCTTTACACAAAATAATTTGGACTGGACTTGTAAAAGTTATCTAATACTATTTCATATTTTGGGATGGGTAACTTGCTGTTTCTAGCTAACAATGATTAGTGGGTGCACAATTGATGCATTAAATACTCATCTAGATGCTTGACCCATTTTAAAAAGTTGCATGAATTGCCTTGCCAATATCATTGCATCAATCAAGGGGCTGATTTACTAAGGTAAAACTCCCGTAGACTATTTAATTTATCACACTAAGAGTTCGTAAAACTTCAACTATCATGTTATTGGACGTGTATTTGTACTATTATGTGCATATATGTAAATGCGACTACTTTCATTTTTTGAGGTTGAACGGATATAGGATAAAATTCGACTACTTCCATCAAAAGCCTACAAGTTTTATTTGAACTGTTGATTTGTAGAAATTTTATTTAGCCGAGTTTCCACTTATTAATATTCCATTTTCTCTATAACCACACTAGGGAAAATCCACCTATCAAAAAGTAGAGAATTTTGATAAATATATGGCTCTCTACCAATCTCAGCAATCACCTATGCCGATCGGAATCTCACAGTTGGATTGAAAATTCGCAAAATAAAAAAACAAAAAATAAAGCATGAATCTTCCAAAATTTGTACAAATGAGTTTTCCTTCCATTCGGAGACTCTTGGGTTACATTTCCCTTCAAATTTTCTAAATGAGTGTTGAAGGGACTACTCCCCAAGCCCCATTTCTATTTTGCTTAATGATTAGGACTAATGGATATAGAGAGAAATCGAAGGTACAATTGCTGTTCCAATTTTATTTGCGTAACTTACGATTGCTCAACAGAAAATAGGTCTGATCATCTAAAACGACTAGCTTTGTCAAACAAAACTTAGGAGTAGGGCGGCTAACGTTATTTTGGATCGACTGTGGAAATTTGATGGGCAATTTGAGGGAATACGGTTAAATTTTGCAGAGAGATAGATCCATGCCCTGTTACATCCGACTTAAGTTACCAGCTTTTGTATTTTTGTGTGTAGTATTCGTAAGGGTTGTGATCTAAGTACACTTTTGTGCATGTTCACTCTCACTGATATATAACCACATGCCTGTGGGCCTTAACCAAAAGTGGAAAATGGCAGAAAGATAAGGCGCCTAAAATGCCATTTATGGTTTCTCTTGGGATGAGGAGTGTTTTACTGTACGTGTGGTGTGCCTTTTAGAGGAATTGAATTTTAAGGCTTTATATTGATGGTAGTTGGTAGGACAACAATGATTTTCTCCATACTTTCTTGATTCCTATCAAACCATAAATTGACTTAAAGAACCAAAAAACCTAATCATCTCCTTTTCTTTTGCTTTTAATAACTGTGGTGTATGGGGCCAGCTTGCGCGCACTTCGACTAATTCTGTGGGATACCTTCCTCTTCTCCTTTTTGTATCCATGCTTGTTGTCTTTACTGCTATTCATTATCTTTTGCTTTTTTATTTTCCTTCCCTTCTTTATTTGTGTAATTGTAATGACCATTTAGTGTACAATTGGTGAAATCGAACATTAATCTTATTTATACCAAATAATAGTGATTTCATCCATGGGGCAGAATGTGGATTCACTGTTTTCTTACTTTTTAAATCCACTATTACCGGATAATGGGAGTATGAAAAGTTGGAAAAGAAATTGAAAAACAGTTGTTAGACTGAGAATATTCTTATGTCCCAACTTCTTTAAAGAGGATAAGATACTCTGTTATCACAGAGTTATGTATGAACTTGAATTTTAGAACAAATGGTTCGAGACTCTTATTTTGATTTCTTGAGCTGGGAGAACTATGAATTGGGTTCTGATACAAGGCATCCCCGTGTATGAAGCATACCACATTTTCCTTAGTGTTAGGTAGTGGAGGAGTAGAAATTTGTACAATTCCGAGGTCCTTTTTGTCTCTGTTCTCCACCAACTTTATAGGTCCGATCATCTAAATTGACTAGCTTTATCACACAAAACTTAGGAGTAGGGAGGTTAATGTAATTTTGGGTCCTGTCCATTGAGGACATTTGTAATTAGAGGGAGCCTCATGTCAAACTAGGATGCTCATGGCAATAGTTGATTTGCATGCCACCAGAGTGGCCATTTTTCAGATAGAGAAAAAGTGAAAGAGGTTGGAGGATAGAATGAGAGGAGAAAAACGAAAGCTTTGAAGTTGAAGAAATCTCCTACAAACCATCTAGACATCTATGCAAATATATAGATACAAAGCTTTATCTGCATTATCCAAAAATAATTTTCTGATCATATAAATAAATTAATGATGTCCACCAGACATCTCATATTCAACTTGGGTTATTTGTAATTAGCTCCAAAATTAAGTAGTTGAGGGTATGGTATTAGAGCAAATGAAGGTAGTGGTTCCCAAACTCAATGATGTAGTGAGGAATGGAGAGGGAAGGATAATAGAAACAGAACAATGGGGTCACCCTAGCTTTAGAAGGATGAGACTCCACTGCAAATCTACTATTCATTTATAGAGAAGGATGTTCAAGGAGATGTGCTATAATTCTTCAAAGAGGATTAAAGAAAAAGGAACATATACAGGCAGTGATTGTGTAGCCCTGATAAAAACAGGGAACAGATCTTTAGATAGATTGAATTTTTGAAGTCTATCCAATCCAACTTTTTGATTAAGTGAAGTTCTGCTCTTAATAATATTTTTGTCCTCCGCTGACCAACAGTTAATTTTGAAATTATGTCCCCATAGTTGTGCACCTCTTGAAATTTGCTTCTGGAAGAGTTTGGACAGTATGTGTATCATTTTTTGTTCGTACATTAAAATATATGTATCAGTTGTATGGCTAACTCTCTTATTGCAAGAGAGTATATAATGGTTAAATATAGAGCCAGAAGTATGTTCTTGGATGGAATCTTTAATGAAGAGTAGCTTGTAGAGAAACTAAGAACCTGACAACCAACCAAACTTCAGAATTTAGACAAGTACCTTAGCATTCAAATGGCATTTGATTCTGATACATTTACCAGAAGAAGAAATCACATCAGTAAGATTAGGCATTCTAATTTCTTTGTGTGAGCAACAATGCTAAGTTTTCACATGGAACACAAAGTAAAAGGTGAATCTCCATCAATTAACATTTAACAAGACTATAAACTAAAAGCTGCATCATGGCCTAGTTATAATTAAGTTTATCAAGAAAGAACTTTGTTGTATTTAGATGAAGAAGACGACCTCAGATATGCTGATCCTTAAAGATTTAGGTTTATGACTGTAGCATCCAGTACACCATTTCAGAATAATTTTGCATCACCATTTCACATGTGCATTATTAATGATACAAGTACAACCTATGCACTGCATTCTTCTATTTGTCATCTCTATTTCGTATCCTAGTTTGACTTCTCTAGCTAATCCCTTTCTCAGTTAATTTTATCTCACTTTGCAAAGCTCGGATTCTAGATGAAAACTACCGTTGGATAAAAATACTGCATGTGGGTTGTAATTGCAAATAATGACATTGATTTTGAAATAGCATTATCAGAGATGAAGTTTGATCACACAAGTCAAATTTGGACATGTACTGTTGTTCAATTACTTACTAACTATATAAATGTCTTTGTTTTTACCTAAACCAGATTCACTGTTAACTACTTTGTATACATGGATGCTGGTCTTTAGTTTGTTCCACTGTTGTGATCTCTCTCTTTTGAATCTGTCTTAATTTTCTTCAGCTACGTGAGTATGTGGATGACACAGAAGACTACATCAACATCATGCTGGATGACAAGCAGAACCATCTGTTGCAAATGGGAGTCATGTTAACAACGGCAACTCTTGTGGTTAGCGCCTTTGTTGTTGTGGCTGGAATTTTCGGTATGAACATTAACATTGACCTGTTTGACGAAACAAAATCTGGGATGCCGGAATTCCTGTGGACAATCGGTGGTGGTGCCACTGGCAGTCTTTTCTTATATGTAGTTGCAATTGCCTGGGGTAAGCACAAACAATTGCTCGAGTGAACAGAGAGAATTGTGAACATACTGACCTGTAATTCAATTTGACAGATGAAAAAACAAGATAAAGTTAATTTTACCATACCCTATAGTGTGCTATATAACAAGTATATCTGATTCTCCGAAATAATTATTGAACTTGAAAATGTATATTTTAGCTCAACCATGTTTGATGAATGGTTTCAAGTGATGAAATTTACTTTAGCTGTTATACTGATACAGTTTGACAAGATTTTGTAAGTTTGTGGCAGCCTGAAAAGGTAAAAAGATGAGCACCATATCTGAGGCCAAGCCCCTTTCTATTGAATGGTGGCCACCTTTTCTGTTCACAAGGCAACTGAAACTTGAGTTGATAAAGTTCACAATGATCATCATCATATTGAATGTTGATGAAAAACTGGTAAGAAGTTTTAGATACATTGTGTGCTGAACCCAATGATGCATGTTCACATGAGTGTTGGCAGTGAGAGTTTGAAGGCCAAGTCCACTATAGTTTAGAAACCTGAAACGATCTGATAGTAATAATCAGATCTGGTCTTTCTTTTCTGGTGGTCCTCTTTTAACTTATGTCATGACCTCGTAACTGCCTTCCAATTTATGATCCTTATGCCAGCTGTTTCTAAGAAAAATGAAATATATTCTACATCAACATATTTCTTTGTACTACACTCTTCGAGTTCCTCCTCTATCATGTCTGTATACATTTTCTGTCTCAATAATACATGCAAAATGAAAAATAAAAAGTATCTTGAACCATTTATTTCTTCTCTGTAAATTTTCAAAATGAAAAATAAAAAGTATCTTGAACCATTTATTTCTTCTCTGTAAATTTTCTATCCTCCCCAGATCTCACTTGTGGGATTTCACTGGATATATTGTTGTTGTATGTAAGTGCATGAACTCATAGACGTTCACAAGATATGTTATGACGTCCACTAATTTTTCGAGCGTGAGCTCACTGCTCCTGTCTGACCAGCAACTTGTTGCTTTGCTTGCCCACAGATTTCAGCTAGAGGGTGGTTTTGCCTTTTTCAAAGTTTTTAATGCATATATTTTTGGTGTTGAATCCTCTAGACTTGTTTGTATTGGATCCTCTAGACTTTTTTGGTGAAGATCTTACTTTCTCCACGGATCACTGGTCCCAAATCTGAATAAAGGAGGAGGACAGCGGTAGGCATGTTAACGTATAGTGAATTATTTGTGAATTTTACAGAAAGAAAAAGGGAAATGAAAGTTCTATTCTGGATGAAACTGTATGGGCAACTTGAGAAATAAACAGTAAAGTTTTTGCAGAGAGATAGATCCATACCCTGTTACATCCAAGTTAAGTTACCAGCTTTTGTATTTTTGTGGTACGGGTTGTGAAGTAAGTACAATTTTGTGCATGTTCATTCTCACTGATATATATAATAACCACATACATGCCTGTGGGCCTTGTAACTAAAAGTGAAAAATGGCAGAAAAATAATGGGACCTAAATTGCCAATTTTACATGGAAGGTGAAGAGTATTGTGTTGTCATGAGAATAGGGAACAGTACAAGGTGAAAAAATTAAATTCAGGACCATATATCAAAGTTAAATGTTAGGAACTTGTGTGTGCCTTTTTAGAGGAATTGAATTCTAAGGCTTTATTTTGATGGTAGTTGGTAGGACAACAATGTTTTGCCCCATACTTTCTTGATTCCTATCTACCACAAATCATCTCAAAGAACCAAAAAAAAAAAAAAAAAAAAAACTAATTATCTTCCTTTTGTATCCATGTTTGTTTTGTCTTTTTAACTCATTATTCATCCTCTTTCTTCCCTTGTTTCCTTTGAGGAGTTGTAATGATCATTTAGTAAACAATTGGTGAAATAGAAATACGAAATGGAGCATAATGTGGATTCACTATTTTCTTACTGTTTAAATCTATTATTTGTTGATAATGGGAGTACAAAAAAACAACTGTTGGACTAAGAATATTCTTATGTCCCAACTTCTTAAAAGAGGATAAGATACTCCGTATCAAATAATTATTTATGAACTTGAATATTAGAACAAATGGTTCATAACTCTTATTTTGATTTCTTGAGTCGAGAGAACTACGAATTTGGGTTCTTAATACAAGGCAGCTCGATGTATGAAGTCAAGGAAGGATCTCACCTCTACGGATGCGATGTAGACAACTTACATGATGTAGATTTTACTGTTCGGATTCGTGACCTATAGATTATGCGCTCATTTGAAGTGGTGAAGGTTTATGCTACTGTATAAAAGCAAAAAGTATGTAGAAGTTATGAAGATGTATTAGAATCTAAATAATAAATAACTAAGACTATGGTGGATTGGTGGCTGATGATATTAACGGCTAGCGATGGTGGTCATAGGTGTTGTTGTGAGTAGTAACTAGTGATTATGGTGGATGACAATAGTTGGTGGTGGCGATTAATAGTTATGGTGATCATAATGATGGTGATTTATGATATATAATGGTGACTGATAGTGATGATTGTATGTAGTAATTGGTGGTTATTGCAGTAATAGAGGTTGGTGATTGATGATATATAATGGTGACTGATAGTGATGATTGTATGTAGTAATTTGTGGTTATTGTAGTAATAGAGGTTGGTGATAATGATTATAAATGGTAACTAGTGATGATGACGACTGCTTGATAATAGTGGTGATTATGACTAAGGATGACGATCGATTATAGGCAATGGCGATAGTGATAGTGGTGAGCTCTACGTTTCAATTAGTGTTTAATCGATTACTTATTGTTGTTTATTTTGGGATCTCAATTATATTTTATTCAATGTTCCATTGATTGGATATTATGAAGTCATCCCTTTTTTTAATTTCATGTACTTGAAAGATGACTTTAGTTTGAGAAATAGAATTTAAGTGGGAAAAGTCCAAAAAATAAAGAAATGACATCAAGTCCAGCAACAACTTTCAAGCAGACAAAATTCAGGGAGTAAACATACTGTAAGTCCATAAATAATTTTTATATAAATTATTTGAATATTGAAGATGCTTCCAAATTAGATAAAGAGTACACTATATATTAAAACATGGCATGTAGCACTGGGTCAGGCAAATCTCAGGCAGGATCTCTGCACTTGTAAAAAGGATCATGAACTTGCATATAAGAAATATTCCAAATATTAATTTTGGCTTCTCTCTATACATTTTTCTCTTACTACCCATCACCCTATGTTCAATTGTTATCTTGTCTATTACAAAACTCATTCTTTACGTTAAGACATAAGATATCGATAATATAAAGTATATGAGATCTTTACAAGGTTTTTTTTTTTGACGATAGGTGATTTTATGCTAACTTTTTATTCATCTCTGCCTAATGTTGACATAATAAATCTTTGATCGACTATGATCAGAATGTACTCTTGTCTGGACACCAAGAGACAAATAAGGTGTTGTCTACATTATATAGCCAAGCATTTTAGAAGATTTGGTCAGCTTCTACTGGACACAAAGCTTTTCAATATGAATTTCAACAAATATTACCTAATCACAATTCACATGTTATTATTTTTAATTAAAAAAAAGTTATTATGGTTATAACTTCTAGCTACTTAATAGTCTAGTTTTATTCCATTGTAAGTTTAGTAAATCAATAGAAAACTAAATTGAGGATATTGTTAGAATAATATTTTCTTGGCTTGATTGACTATGATTGTTTGTTTCTTCGACTAGAAGTAGTAGACTGCTGACCGAATTTTTCATTTCCTCTCCAGTAATCTTGATTTAATTGAGAATTGATGACATGTCTAATTAATAGTAATATCTCATAAATGGCCGGTCAAAAGAGCAATAAGATTTCACAATGAATATTTTTTTGAGTAATGCTAAATGACCAGAAAATTTGGCTAGAAAATTAAAAAAATCTATAGTATTCTTTTTATTTAAAGTTAAATTGATTTGTTTTCCATTTTTTAATTAAAATATATTAAAGTTAAAAGGATAAAAATATTTAAAAAGGTAAAATAACATATTTTTTTTTAATTTTCTGGCCAAAAGGATTTTTCCTATTTTTTTGGTAGGAAGTTCTTTACTCTCTAAACGATTCATTCATTTCGAATTTGGATTAATTATGTCTGAAAATCGTATATTGAAAAGTAAAAAAAAAAAAAAAAAAAAAACAAGCTGTTGAAACAAGATCTTAAGAAAAGCTATACTGTAGCTACTATTCATTGACAACAAGATAATTAGAGAGGAAATTAATTCCCATTTTTCTCTTAAAGCTGTTTCCCAATGCATTGACAGCTAAAAGAAAAAAAAGAAGAAAAAAAAAAACAGAAAAAGAAAAGGAACAAGAATCCCTTTAGAGATTCAATTCCTTTTGCTTTGACAAATTTAACTCCTTCCCACTTTCTAAACATTCACTTGGCTGCAATTTAACATCAGCATTTTTTTTTAACTGATAGCAATTATCCCCACCTCTTCTCTTCAAACCATCTATTCAAGAAAAAAAGAAAAAAACATATTAGTTAAATCATCAAAATAATTTATTCATGGTAAAATAAAAAAGCAGCTCAGTGCACAAAACATCCTATTTTATAGCAAGACTGTGATGACTTAACTGTTGCTCCAAAGGCTACCCTTTATTCGAAAAATAAGAGACAGAACTTACTGATTTTCTTGCAATTTGTTTCCAGGTAGTAAAGATGACTGGAAATAACCATAGTGTTCTTGGCCCTGCATCAAAATAATTATTAGTATTATTTTTTTTTCAATAAGTAAATGTTAATACATGCACAAATTGTTTTAAGTACCTGAAAGTGTGTTGCAGAATAACCTTGTGAAAAATCCAATACATTATTTTCCACTGACTTTGTGGTGTTGTTGATATTACTGAAATTGTTCTGTAACAAGCAATAGGTAAAAAATGTCACATTCTTTACTTAATGTAAGACATAAATGTATATGTTTAGCAAAAAAAAAAAAAAAAGACTTACATTGGAGAAATCAAAGATAGGTGAGCTAGCTGTATCATCCAGTACAGAAAGTTGTTTTTGTTTTTGTTTTTGTTTTTTATCCTTAGCTTTCTGCCTCTTTGGATTACTAATTGGTGCATAATAATGGCCACCATTAATAATAGTATTATGTCCATATGCTTCTTCTTGATGAAAATTTGGAGGTCCTGAAGATGCATCAGATACCATTGACAAATCTTCTTCTTCTGCTTCCTCTGTTTCTTGTTTTTGCTTTAAACTCTTTTCACCTTTACAAGAAGTTAAATACGAATTTTCTAAGTATAAAGTCCAACCAGACTCACAACCACTACTACATTCTGAATTACCTGCCATCATACCATAATCCATTTTTATTTTTTTGTATGTCTTAAAAAAAAAAAATTCAAGAAAACCAAATGGGAAGTTTTTTTTTTTTTTTTTTTTTTGGTGTTTGGGAATGATGAGGAAAAGCACTAGACAAGTATTGTTAGTAGTGAGTAGTGACACCCTTTGTTGTTGCTAAATAGTCCAAGAAATATGTGACACGTCCCTCTTAACTCTATCTATTTAGTCCTTTTTAACAAAAGTGTGGGGTTTTTAAGAGGAAAAGGCCAAAAATGAGAGGAGATTGGAAAAGACCAAAAGAGAATCAAGGCTGAAATCCTAGACCTGTTTTGTACCCAAGCACTCTATTCTCCCATATATATGAATCAATCACAAAATGACAGTTAGGCATTGACAAAGAGGTGTACACTGATAGTATGCGGATTCAGAATTCAAACTTTTAAGATTCTTATCACTAAACTTAATGCATTTTTTTAAAATTATACTGTATAATTTTTTGCTTTGTATCATGACTCAAGTTGATAACATGTATGTCTGTTTTGGACGTGTACTTCATTTTTAAAAGTGCGTCAACCTATAAGTCTGTCAATCTTGCTTTGATTGTCTGTATCATCCCGTTTTAAGTCATCGTCAATAATATTATATTTCGTGTAAAAAATGATGGGTTCAACTTATCCACCCGTTTTAATTTGGGGGGGGGGGGGGGGGGGAGGATTTAAGTAATATGGGTGTATTTGTAAGAGAAGAAATTGATGGAATGGATGGGAACGGAGCCACAACGTTATCACATGGTGGACAGCGAGGCACTGAGTACGTTTTAAAACAGAAGAGAAGGTACACGTTTCAATCTTCCTCAGTATTTGGACAACTCTAGCCTCTATCCTTTTATTAATTTCTTCTTCCAACTACACATTTTAATTTTGGCTGCTATTATTGAAAACTAATAATTAAGATATATATATATTGTTATTCTTGAAAAACACTTATTCTTAGTAAATTTGTACAATTATGGAGTCATTATAGGTTGTGACGGAATCAATTACGAAGTCATTATAGATTGTGACGGAATCAATAACTTTTAATAAGGAGGTTCAAAAATTTCAAATTTACAAATAATGACATGCATCGTGTAATCTCTTAAAAGGAAGGGAAGTTAATTGTACCCTCTTCATTGGTTGCATGTGGCTTCTCCATTGATCTTGTGAGTTACACCTAAAACAGCGGATGTGAGTGTATTAAATATTTTAGATTTACGATAAAGATTTGTGTGTATATATATATATATATTGACTTAAAATTCCAAATATACACTCACATAAAGCGAAGATTCAATAGAAGATGCATACCTTGTTTTGTTAAATAGAAATGTCAATTGTTAGAAAATTCTGTCATCAACCAGTTTGACAGAATTAGCAATTATAAGCTCAATTGAGAAAGGGTACATACTATTATTTTTTGTGTGGATTATATTAAGAAGAGCAAAAAAAAAGTGGTATTTCAAACATAGAGATATTTTTTGAGGCATTAGGCCATATTAGGTCAGATATATAAGGAATTTGGATCCCATTGAGAACTGTGGGGTTTTGATTAACTGGTGTTAGATTAGAGAGGGAAAAAAATACTAGTAATTAATTAGCAGTCAGTTTAGTCAGCGAGTCGAGTCAAAATTCAGGTACAACATTTGACTAGTTTTTTCTAAAAATGTATCGTGCTCTAACTCTTTTTGCCAGAAAAAGTAATAAAATTTGTAGTAGTACTTAAGTTTTAAAAAGCAAGTGGGACTTGAATCAAGTGTGTATATATTTAGTATTAAAATAATATTATGTTAAAAAGTTCAAATGGCCATATGCTCAGACAAGAATCTGAGGTGGAATGCTTCAGACATCAGATTATGTCTGTTAACTTGGTTTTTATCTCCAAGAAAACTCTATGTTTGCACTTTAGTACTATATAATATAGTACTCATATATATTAAACTAATTTAATCTAAACTCATACACCCAAGACTAGACGAGGATTCAATAAAAATTTATACATATTCACTATTTATACCAAGACGTATTAATATATTGAGATAATGTGTATTAATTATTATGAATTAGTATGGTATAAATATTGAATGTGAATAAGGATCATTTAGACATTTATTACGAAAGGGAAGTCACATGAGCTCATTTTGATTTTTAACACGGACTCACACACACATGTATGCACGTGTGCATATGACCTATTTGGGAGCTTCCAACAGATATACACACATGTATGCACGTGCGCACACACTTCAATCTTTAATCTTGCCTTGTTTAAATACTCATATTGGAGTATAGTATCATCTTAATTAATTAGTTGAGTTTGCTCTATATCTTACTCATTCCAATGTTCACTTGTTCAATATAGTTTCTCTACCAACCTTTTTTTAAAATTAAATTAAATTTATCTATTAAAGAGGTTTAACATAAATTCTTATCCGTTTACTAAAACTCAAATGAGTAAGGTGAGATTTTACCTTAATCTTAACAAAAGTAGGACAAATTAGTGTTACCTAGTGCAAACGGAAAGTAATAAATAATTGATAAAATATAATTATTTAACTGTACATAAATTGGTCTGAAGATTATCTTTATAGAAAAGAATCAAGGTAAAAGAGAGAGATGAAAGAGGTTATAGGGAATGATGCAAAGTATGAGGCACATGACAAGAACAATAAGAATTCGCACATGAAATACTGATCTTTATGTGCAGCAAGGTAGCTGTGTACTTAGCCAAATGCTTATGAGGTGGCCTCTGCTATTAGCTTTAGGATTTAGTCAAAGATTGATTAAACTCTCACTGCCCCAAAATCATGTGCTCTTCCTCATTGGATCACTCGTCAACCTTTCAACACACTAATTCAAATTTTATGCACCATAATTTTTTTACCATTAAATGACGGTGACATGGTATGACAATACACCCTCAGTCTCTTGTAAGCTCAGATTAAATATATGAATTCACTATGTAAGCTCAGATTAAATATATGAATTCACTAGCTATGATTCTCCATTTAAACTCATCTCACGTCAAGAGTATCTAGGTAAGTACGTCCTAGACGATGAGGATGCATCATAAAATTAGTTATTCTTACGTTAGCTATCAGCCTATCACAAATCATTTTTTTTTAAATCTAAACTTAAGATCGATAATATGAGCAAGTTCGTACAGACGTAATTAATGCGATCAGAAAAAATACCTAATTGAGATGATGCAACCACATATTAAACTACATTGATAGTTCTATTTTTACAATGCATTGAACATAACTTAAATACAAATAAAAAAATACTAAAAAATTAAGATATGATTTGAAGTTTTAAACTATGTAGGGTGTGATTTGCGCAAGTAGTAGAAGTAGCAGGTGCAAGTAGCAAAATGGACATTGATGATGAAATAATTGTGAAGGGGGCAGAGGGGCATTCATTAGAAAGGTGCCAATACCCTGTGTCCCATCCAGCTCATATATGGGCCTTCAATATTTATTTATAATTTGACAAATGTTTGTTTTTATTATACTTGGGTCCCATTATTTCCTCCATTCTTTCAATTAACCCCTTTCTCTCAATCTACCATGTTAATTAAATGTATTTTCTTTTTATTATAGTACTAACATCAATCTTTTCATATGTAGGGTTTTGGGTGGAGGTCAAATCAAAAAATCATTGACCTTACTCTTTAATCTAGCAATTATATAATAAAGAGAAAATACTTTATTCTAGTTTTGTATTCTAGTTCTTTTTTGTTTAATCATTTTTAGAGTCTTCAATCATATATATTACTAGCAATTACAAAGAGCGAAAAATGAATCTTGTTTTGTTTTTACTTTTTATCCTTTTTTAAATTCTTCTAGAGGTTGTTTGGCAGAAGGAATTAACAAGGGGTTTCTCATATAAAAATTAGGAATTGAATCTATTATGTGGTTGATCAAAGGGATTAGCTAAAATTAGGATAAATTTTATACCACGTACAATCGTGAGATTATCTATTATATATAAAAAATAGATAAATAACTCTAGTTATAATTTTAGAACAACCTGATATTGAACCAAATGACTCTTTAGAAAGCTTTGTGTTATTTTATATTCAACCGAACTAAAAATTTCTCTCTTTCCATTTAAAAAAAAAGGTATCTTGCTTTAGAAATTTCAATATGCTAATTTTATTGTGCAATCAATTTTTTCCCTCTGGTTAACCTAACCGCAAACAATAAAATGAACAATCCATACTTGAATTTTCAAATGCTACATGCCATTGACAATACAACATTATTTTTGGAAAAAAGAAAACTGTCTTCAAACAATTATTTATTGAAAAAATTGCTTAATGAAGGATTTACTTTTGCTTAAGGAAAAAATAAACGCTATCAAAATAAAAAGAATGATTTAAACCGCCTAATTGAAAAACTTTAATGATCTTTTGCCATGAAACACTTCGCCATGCTTGACAAAAAAGAGACGAATTCATTTTTTTCTTATTCACATATAAAATAAAATAATAGAAGAAGATCTTGAATTTATATTGGATAATAATAAATAGAAATTATTGGAAAAAATATGGGCTATCCCCTATCCAATAATTGGTTCATGATCTTTTATTATTACCATTAAATTAATTTTTATAGTGATTGAAGAAATTCCATCATCATTATGTATAATTGAGTATAACTAATATTATTAAAATATAAAATTTTCATATTGATAAAAATTTATCTATACTTAATATTTACACTAAATTAATATAATTTATTACTTAGTAATTAATTTCTTCTAATATATACGACTACTAATATTAGTATCACTAGTTTACTAACAATATAATGAAAAGAAATTGAAGGATGAGTTGGTGCCGCCACGTGGATTGGAAATGGGGCCGAAAAACATAATACCCAAATGTGATCTTAGAAGATCCACAAGTTGTCGTTTAGCGGAGTACTCCGTACGGACACACACCTCTGGGCTTTTATTTGATTTGTTTGCAATCACTCAAAGCCCACCATTCTTTTTTTTCTTTTTCTTAATAATGCTTTGAATTTTTGTCTTCTTATATCCACACCTATTAAAATCACTATAAAACTTAATAAATTCTTATTTACCCATGATGTTATTGAAAAATTAAGTAATACTTTTTTTTCTAAAATTTACATGGTAGGAAATTGGATAAAAAATAATAATTTACAAGTTTTAATTAAATATTGAAAATATTATAGTCAAAGAAAAGAAAGAAATGTTTTGAGTCCTAAACATTAACATTTGGGAAATCATTATGAGTTTTATAAATTGGAAATTAACTCAGCCATCTAATAAACGTGCTATTTCTCATATTCTTTAATTTATTTGTTGTGGACGGTTGAAACGGAGGTTAAATCATGTTATGAACAAATTGAAAAAGACAAAAGAGACATGAAGCCTACTTTCAGATGGGCCCAGCTCCAACTCCAAATAAATAGTCCACCAAGCCCATTTTTCGCTATTGTCAAAGCAGCAGAAGAGATTTGTGCTCAGGAGGACTATTATATTTAGACAAACGTCTATTGAAAATAATCTCTCGTTGAAAACTATGTATTCTACTTGTACCAGTACATAAGCTAATCAACTATAATTAGAATAGTTCTCAATAACATTAGGGGATTATACAAATGAAATGTCATTACTTTTTTTTTTTTTTTTTTTTTCTGAGTATTTCGACAGATTTCTCATTCTTAATTAACATCAATGTGTCATACTGAAGGAAAGTACTTGGAGAGTCCATAAGGAAGAGAATAAAACTCTTCACTCCGAGGATCTCGCCCATAGTCCTTGAACTTAGCCCACCAATGCCTTCCACTGTCTTTCCTGGTTAAAGGATGCCTACGCGCCAGAGTGAGGTCTAAGAAGTAAGCTATAACTCCTGCCACTGTGGCGGGGGACGTGAAGATCACTTGCATAATCTCATCAAACTGCACATACTATAAATGGTAAATGCCAGAAATGCTACAAGGGGGGTAAATTGTGACTTTGATGTATATACTAACCGTGGCTGAGCCAGATTGAACAGGCCCGAGACCAGTGGTTATAACATAACCTTTGAAGTATTGTGGCACAGAAAGGCCCATGTAGATTGAGAAGCCTAATATAAACTTAGTCCTATAGCTGTTCAGGTTGCAGAATTGTAGTAAATCAAAACCAGCAGCAGCTGCCTCATCCAATAAACACAACATATCAAAGACTTTATATTAGGGAATATGAGAAATTTAGGATAGAAATTAATTGCATATTTAGAGACATCACTTACACATGAGGGCAAACAAGACACAATATAAAGCTCCAATGATCGGCAAAGGTATTGAAGCAAGAATAGCTCCAAATTTTCCTGTTTGTGATCAAAGAGAGGTGCAGCCATTACTCCCAACATTCATAAACATGAACAGTAATCACTCGGTAGAAGAAACTGAATTATCCGTTTCAAAACAAATAAACACACAAGAAATCAGCAAGATAAGCTATATAATACTATGAGTCTCACCTAACACAGAAAAGAAAAGCATAAATACTGCAGAGATTTGAATTACTCTTCTGCTTCCGACTCGTGTCAATGCTAAAAGACCTACATTTTCACTTCATAATCCATAAGACAAAAGCATTAGCAACACATGGTCAGGTAATAAGAAGGTATCTGTAGATGCATTTTCTTTAAAGATGGTTGGCGCGGAGATATCCAGAGACAACTTAGCCTAGCTTTTTGCTAACTTGCTTGTGCCCTTGATTTTGAATTTGGTACGAGGAATAGAACAAACTAAAATATTCTACTTTTAAGCATTTCCTAAGGTAGATAGATGTATTACACTGATACAGTAGATCCACTGGGGGTTCCCCATAAACCATTGATCAACGTACTTAATCCCTGGACATCAACGAAAGAAAAATCGAGTTCCACAGAGAATTTTAGATCAATGAAAGAACACGTAGTTAGAGAGGATGTCAATATGGTAAATTTAGTTACCAGCCATCCAGCACCACGGCTTAGCACGGAAGCTGGGCAAAATGTTGCACTTCCATATCTTGCAGCTGCAATAAATCCTCCAGTAGACTGACAAAAGAGTAGGAAAAAGGTTCTTCAGAAGGGCAATATCAACAACACCAGGCTAAAAAATTCACAATGTTGGTCATCCAATGCTTCAGTAATTTTCGATAAGTCAAGAGAGGAACCCGAATATAAGACTAAGCATTGGCAACAAGATATAAACCTCAACGAGAGAAGTGAAAACTGCAGCCATCATCACAAAGACTTGTCCAGCATCAACATTGGGAATACCCCATTGCAATGGATAAGGAAATCTTATCCTGCATTTCGATAAATGAGTTCTTGAGAGTTGAAGCAGAAAGAAAAAGAATCTAACATTAAAATTATAAAATCACTTATTCTATAACTTCCAGAATTTATCACTTTATTTAAGTGTGTACACACCATGAAGCTCCACTAACAAGCCCAGAGTGATCAACTCGGCAACTGAACTGAGTCTGTAGGGGTCTGTTCTTGTATGCACCTGCTACTGTGAGAAAGGCTGCAAATGCCCACACTATTCCAACTGATAGCAGGACAGCGAATCGCTCAAATATGGGTAGCTTTAATTTCCACACATGAGGAATGAACTGCATAAACATTCATTAAGCACATATCGGAAGACCAAAAACAGAAAAAAAAACAACTAACGTCACCACAAATGATCTCCATATCCATTCATGTACTGCTTAATCTTTAACACATGTATCTCAATACTGAACACGATAACTATTAAGAATAACACTTACTTGTGACAATAATATGAGTAGGACTAACTCTGGAAGTCCAATTTCAACACATTCTCCCAGCTGCCATCAAGCAAGAAAAATTAACATTGAGCACATATCAAAAGTACCCTTGTGACTTGTGGTCTTAAAACTTGTCTTGACATTTCTCTAACTATAAGAGAATGTTACTAAGAGAAAAATGAGAAGTTTAAAGATAAATAATTTTATAAGTATAGAAAGGTGTCATTTTTCGTCTGAAACATGGAACTAAGTAGTAAGCATCAGCCAAACTTCTTACAAGTGGAAAACCTTGCTCATATAGCCCAATGCCAACAAGCAACACCAGTGGAGCCTTAGAAAGCGGACTCAATAACCTACATTGTCAAACAACTGGAATCAAACACTCTCTTCTACACGAATGCAATAACTACTAATATAATGCTCCAAATAATGTAATCCTTCAAAATGGGCCACGACCTTGTAACAATTCTCCAAACTCCAAGAAAACCAGCTAATACTGGAATAACTGATGCAATCATCAGAGCCCCCTGCATACTTCTCATCGATTGCTCAAACCTCTGAAGGAAATGATCAAAAGTATAAAAAAAAAAAATCACTAATCCTGTTATAATCAGAAAAGATTTTATTTTTGGAGGCTAGAGTAATGTACAAAAGCAGAAAAATGAAGCAAGAAATTCGATTACTCCAACCTCACGAGGATCAAGGTATGCATTGTATCTATTGGATAATGCAATAAAAACGGCTGGAATTATGAATCTGAATGATCCACCTATCACCACTGGAAGCCGAGTTCCAAACCAAGATTGCAATAGAGTATTCACTCCCGCAACAAAGAGCAAAGTTTGTATCACTTGAGCTTTCTCAACCTGGAAGATAAAAACGATTTTTTAAGAGTCAAATAGAATAGGCTGTACTATACTTCATACAATTGATAGCAAAGATACAACAACAACTGCTACTACTACTTCATAAAAAATAGAAAAGTACTTACGTTTCCGCCGCCCATTTGAGGGACAATGATGGTAGGAATGATGACAGAAGTGCCAAGCATTACTAAATAGTGTTGAAAACCCAATATAACGGCCTCAGCTGCATAATTTAAAGTAGAAAAACAGAATTTATATAGCTTCCCATTTTCAGGTCCCTCCAAGCATACAAGAGCATTTTGTTAATTTTGTACTCCGTTAAACTTTGGGATCAAACAGAGTAGGAACTCAAATGCTTGATGAAGTAGCATTGAGAATAAGAAAGATCTCAACTGAAAATCTCATTTCTCTTGGTGATGAGTGAATCAATTAAAAATTATCAGTCATAAACTCGGAATTGAGTTGATTTCTCATATGGCTGGTCTCTCAATTATACGAGAAAGTCACCTTTCTTCTTGATTCCCATCAACAAAGAAAGTGATTGATCAAAATTTTTGAAAACTATTTTCTCTATAAAAAATAAGTTCTTTAAAAAATGAGGAAATTGACTTCCCTAGTAGAATTGTAGGTAAACAAGTTCTAAAAGCGACATTCCATACATTGATGGTATCCTCCATGACTCCAACACACCCCATCCCCACCACCCAACACTACTTTCACATTGCTTCCCATAAAAATTTGTCTAGATTATATTATATATAAATTCTTTGTAGGATAATATTTTTTACTCGCGTAATGAACACAAGATAATTAGTAAAAAACTCACTCATTTTCTTATTAAGAGCGACTTTTCCAAAAAGATATTGTATTTTCCATGAAAAACATTTTTCCTCGTACTGAACACACTCTGAACTAACTTTTGAGTCTTGAAAATCTCAACTTATGTGTATATTTATACTCAGAAATAAATTTAATTTGTTTTGAAAACGTACCCCAAGAAGGATTGCTGTTGATACAATAATCAACTCCGGGAAGTTGATCTTTCACTGGATGAGGCACCAATTCATCTTTCGCCTGTACTGTCATCTCTCTACCACTCTTATAATTAATATGTCTCTCACTAACCTCTTAATTATTTATTTTTCACATACATATATATATATATATATATGCAATATGCAAAAGAGTAAAGAAATGTATTTTGGTAATACTAACTACAAACTTATTGACTTTAGGAGAAATCGTAGAAATTGAAGCAAAAGAACAGAAGAGTTTTTTTATATAATTTGCATGGGAAGTAGAAAAAAGATAGATATGGTTAGTTAGAGATCGTTGCGACTAAAAGCCAACTACTATGTTTTAATTAGAAATTGTTGTAGACCTTCTATCTGTTTATTCTATATATGAAAAAGTGAGTTAGCTACTCCAAGAAATTGTGTTAAGGGTTAGAAGATAAGCCTAACTAACACTCCACCCTCCATAAATGGATTTTACTTGAGATATAATTTTACCATATGATATGGTATAGCATGTAATTTTTTTGTTTTATTTCAAAATATAAATATATCATTTTTGATGATATCAATGGTGTGTAAGAAAATTATTTATACAAAATGTAGTAGTTTTGTATGTATAGTTGCTAAAAAAATTACACGTGTTTAAATCTTTAAAATGATTTTCTAAAGAATAAAAAGGATAATTTAGTAATCTAACCACTACTAGGAGTAATTTGTTTTCACACACACACAAAAAAAAAAAAAACACATCGATAATTTTCTCCATCTATTCAACAACGTAACCATGGAGAAAAACATGAAAAGATGATCCACTTTTCAGAGTAAAATCAAGCCAATAGTTCTGCATTCTATTTATCTCAAGTCTCAAATGAAAGAAATCATATCTATCTTATAATTTCAAGAACATATATATATATAATTAATCATGAGTTATTATAATCAACCTCCTCCCGTTGGTGTACCTCCCCCTCAAGGTAACAAAATATTTCTTCATTTGTTTTTCTATAAGTTCTTTATAATATTAATCTTGGAAATTAGATCTTATGCGATATGAATTTGATTTATTTTGACGATTGTTGAAATAATTAATTAGGATATCCACCAAAGGATGCATATGGGTACCCTCCTCAAGGTTATCCTCCGCAAGGTTATCCTCCACAAGGCTATCCTTCTCCGCAAGGTTACCCTCCACACGGCTACCCTCCTCCACCATACGGTGCCCCTCAATACGCCGCTCCACCACCACCTCAAAAAAATTCAGCCACCACCGGTGTCATGACGGGCTGGTATGACCTCATCTCTGAAAATTAATTTTTATATGTTATATATACATGTGCATGCATGGGCGAGATTTGTAAATTCAAGTCTAGTTTTTGGACGTATATATACCTAATATAATTTTCTGGTGAAGACTGGTATCATGATTTGAGTAATTTATTTTACTTGGACATGGATAATGTGAAATTAGATTTGATTTGAGTTGTTGAATATCAACATTTACCGTATTAGAATTCTCTAGCACATTTCTGTCATAGAGAAAATAATTAAACTAATAATTATTAATCTTATGCTTTGTTAATTAATGTTTTTGCAGTTTGGCTGCGGTTTGCTGTTGCTGCCTTTTAGATGCTTGCTTTTAATGACAAAGTAAGATCGTTGTGAAGGAAAATGACATCCAGTAATGATCTTCTTACAAATCAAAGGATCTACCTTTTTCCTTTTTGTTATGTACTCTTGACCTTTATAAACATTATATTATGAAACTCCATTTGAGAATACATAATTTTCATTTGGCTTAATATATAATTCAATGTGTTCAAGTGTATCTATTCACATTTTAAGGGATCCTATTTATCTTTGTGGATAATACATATGAGTTTAGTGCTTTTTATATACTGATAGTGAAAATTAACGATGATAATTGAGTAACACCTTTCTATCAAAACATATTGATAAAAGGACTTCTCTAAAATTCATATCACCATTAAGGACTCCAATAATAACATTTTATTCATAGTGAAATAATGTCTTCAATAGTAAAGCTTTAATATCAGTTGCAAATTAAAACTTCCTTGAAGCTAATATTTTTAAAACGCATGATTCTCATTTATTTTTAACTAAAAGAGAGAAAGTAAGAATGGAAGTACGTAGGTAGTGAAGAATTTGCACAAGGAAACTAACAAAGTAGAATTAGTATTTTTATTTAGCTAAGCAATTGAAGTTTAATTTAGGACCCTTTCGAGAGGTTAAAGTTGTATGAAGAAGGTACCTTCTTATGTAAATGATCATTATTTTGCACGAGATAAAGTCAAGATTTGAAGTTTGTGGATTTTGAATTTAATAACTATCATCGAACCTATAGCTTCTTTTAGTTATTGAGTTCAACTATTTAATTACCCCTATATATATTACGTAAAATTTTGTACTATTACTTTATGTATAACGGTGATCTAATTCCAAAATAGTCTAAATATAATATTATGATTTTTACATAAAAAAGGACTAAAAGTACATATTTTAATTAATTTATTGGCAAATGCGCTTCATTTAATATCACGGGGATCAAATCAAAATTTGTAAATAATTGAGGGATCAAAATGTTACTACCTTTATTTTTTTAAAATTATTTTTAAGAAAAAGAAAAGGCATTCTGTCTAGAAATTCTGACGGAAAATATATAAAATGGGATATTCAAATTCTTAGGCTTTGATCATTCTTTCCGCTGATCATATTTGGTAATTCTTGATCTCCTTCTCTTCTCCCATTCCCTCTCTTTCGATCAGTTTTTCTAATTGAATTGTAATTTTCTTCTCACAATTCTTCATCTATTTGACAAAACTAGGGTTTTTGATTTGTGTTATGAAAATCTATTATGTAAATTTATCATCTCGTTGATTTATTGGTTAAAATTAAGGTTCCGATCTGTGATTTTCCATAATTCAGCTAAAACTTGATGTATTTTTGAAAATTTGTCCTCTTCTATGTGACTATGTTTGCGATTTTCCATTATTTGGTGCAAAGGTGATGTTTTCATGAATACTAGTGTTATTTGTGTTTTTGCATCGTTTGATTTCGCTATAGTACCTGGTTTGTTTGACGTAATTCATGAACTAGATTTTTGTTGAGATTTGTTTGAATTTATTTTTGTGATCAAGATTTTAGCTCAAATTTCTCTATTGAAATGGTTCTAGTATTTTATAGGCCATGTTTATTTGTTAGCCTATATATTTTAAAGTTATCCTAGGAATTGTTAAGCCTATACAAAAAGAATTAGGTTGCGGTATACAGAGCAATGCACAAACAGAAGATGGAATATTTTCGTTGACAAAGTACTTGGAGGACTTTCAGAAGACATGATTATTGTTCCTTGAATTATATTTCTGAATCTCTGGAATTTTTATTATATATTAACCCCTTGAACTATAGCCGATGCCTGTTGGGAGTGGTGATGCCTCTTGAACTATAGCTCTGTGCATGAGCGAGTATGGTGTATATGAGCACCAATTACATATTTCTTTGAAGGCACTTTCAATATTTTGTATTATTCGCTGTTGTTTGAATGAATAGCCAAGTGTTCATTATGTTGGGTTATGTTGCTTGTCCAGATACAAAATTCTAATTCTACATCTCAGTTTATGATCTTCTACTGAGTTTTTGACACATATTTATGGTTTTCTGATTAGGTTGTTCGAAGGATAACTTTTTAATACTTGGATGGGTGCACCTAAACAGAAGTGGACTCCAGACGAAGAAGCTGCTCTTAAAGCTGGGGTCCATAAGCATGGACCAGGCAAATGGCGGACGATCCTCAAGGACCCAGAGTTTAGCGGAGTGTTGTACTCGCGTTCAAATGTAGATTTAAAGGTAGAATTTCCCTTTTTTCCATTTCTCTTAGGATAAATTTCTCTTTTGTTGAGAGGAAGCTTTGGTGTCATTCGAATTGATGAAGGTCACAATAACTTTTTTTTTCCTCTTAGCTATGTATTTATGCATGATATGTTAATTTGTCTTTGTTGTTCAGGACAAGTGGAGGAACATGAGTGTGATGGCCAACGGTTGTGGTTCTAGAGAGAAAGCAAGGTTGGCTCTCAAAAGAATGAATCAAGCCTGTAAACAGGATGAGAGGTCTTTATCTGTCTCCACTGAGGCTAAAAGTGACGAGGAAATGACTGAAGCAAGGCTAGCTACTACTTCTAGTGATTCTCCACAGATTCGTGGGTCAAAAAGATCTATCATAAGGTTAAAATCTTACTCATTACTTGTTCCAGCATGACTCAAGTTGTAGCCTTGTACATTTGCTTGTGCTCATGGATTTAGTTAAATGTTGGCTTCTGCATGATCTCATAGTTCTATAGTTCTAATTATTTTCACAGTCTACACATGTTATTTCCAAGTGATCATTCTTGTTTAATTTTTAGCATTCTGACGATGGTAAATGGATAAAAGTTGTCCTACCCTTATCACAAGTTTGTTATGTTCCAGTTTTTGGTCTTACTTTTTGCTGGAAGGAAGCCTATCTCTAAGTGTTGCTGCTTTACTACTATTATAGATTGGATAATCTTATAATGGAGGCTATAAGCAACTTGAAGGAGCCGGGTGGTTCCAACAAGACTACTATAGCAACGTACATAGAGGTACTCATCTTCTTGTTGAGCTTAATGTCCGAAAAAATAAGACAATTTAGAGCAGTACTGGTTAGTTAAATTGCCAATATTCTTTCTTAGGGCCTCTAACACATTTTGGAATTTTGAAGTCTTGCTTGTTGTGCCATCAATAACATTCTGAATGGTGTTTGCTCTTGGTGCTTCTTGCTAATTCAAGTATGAGCTCTTCTGGAACTCATTTGTTATAGTTTTTAGTTCTTTCCTTGTACAGTTGTTTATGCTTTAATGTGTGGGGGGACACAAGTTTTTAAGCATTTGGCGTTCACAACAGTAGATCAACTGCATAAGATTGTAGGAATCTAATTTTGTCAACTACTTTATAAGTATAGATGGGTCCTGGTTTAGCTTCCTTTCCGGATGAACTGAATGCTACCTTCTATGATTGTAATATTAATATAATGGTGCTTTATTGACTATTTTTTCCTCTGTGCTTGATCTTAGTTCTCTACATTAATATATGGTTTCGAAAGTAAGGTGCCATGTGATAAACTTTAGATAATGCATGAGGTCAAGATTCATCTAATTTCCATTCCTGGCCAAGTGATAAATTATGGCTACTTATATCAGTCTATTATACTCAATACTTTTATATCTTGTAGGATCAATATTGGGCACCTACAAACTTTAAAAGGCTACTTTCAGCGAAACTGAAGTATTTAACTGCAACTGGGAGACTTATCAAGGTGATATTCAGTTTAGGGATTCATACTTCATGTGTTGCTTATCTTGCCCTTAGCTTTGAGTGTGAAGCCAATATGAACTGGCAGATCCAAATTCATGAATGATGGCCAGTAGTTAGATTCATGCTGATTATGATATCAAGGAGTCTTTTTCTTTTGCAGATGAAAAAGAATATAATGAATAATGGTCAGTAGTTAGATTTTATGCTGATTATCATATTAAGGATGCCGTTTTCTTTTGCAGATGAAGCGAAAGTATAGAATAGCACCAACGCCGGTATTATCTGACAGAAGAAGAATTCCTTCCGTTCCTCTCTTGGAAAGCAGGCAGAGGATCTCCTCTAGGGTTGATCAGGATGATATAAACACACTCACTAAGGCTCAAGTAGATTTTGAGTTAACTAAGATGAGGAGTATGACGCCTCAAGAGGCAGCAGTAGCTGCTGCACGAGCTGTTGCAGAAGCAGAAGTGGCCATAGCAGAAGCTGAGGATGCTGCTAAAGATGCTGATGCTGCTGAAGCTGATGCTGAAGCTGCACAAGCCTTTGCAGAAGCTGCAATGAAAGCACTAGAAGGGAGAAGCACCCCAAGGATGGTAAGATATTTGTACAATGTCAGATCAAGTACTTGGTTTTTCTTGATTGCATCTTCCATTCTTCCAGTTCCCTTCTCTTTCTTTCTTTTCCTCGGAAGTGAGATAATTTTTCCTGTATCCTCATTCCTCAGGTGTTTTTAGTCAATGTTTAGGACTCAAGATCCCTCAATGAACTTGTACCTTTTTGTGTTTGTGGTTTCCCTTCAGCTTTGCTCAGATAATATTTATCGAAGTTTTGATAGATGTTGCTACTGAATTCTCTCTATTAAAACATTGAGTTTGATCCATTTATGGCATGAGTTTATTGATTAAAGAGTTGGAATGACTTAATCACATATCAGTTAATGGTTTAAAGTTCTCTCATTTTAACAATAAACAGACTCACAAGCATCTTTTTTGTGTATGTTTATGCCATTCCTCTTCAATGCATGTTCTTGTGAATGTAAATTTGATATCATGAGGTTTAAATATTACCTATCTAGCAGTAAGTCTTTTCCATTGTTAGTGAGGTAGTTTGCAGTTTGTCGATGTGCAGTAAATGTTATATTCTTTGTAATATGTTCAGCAAACGCTTGTCATTAATCATTCCCTGTTCCTTTTCTTACTGCTTCTTTCTCTGTAAATGCGCAGATGATCCATGCTTGATGGGATCTTCCAGAGTTGAGGCTCGATACTAAAGCTTTTCTGGATTTTTTCCAGTTTGTTATTTTTCAAATCTTTAGCCAACTACTTGTTGGCTTGTAAATTTGGTAAATAGTTGTGGAAATGTACAATACACTATTTGTGATAGTAGATAGCATATTCATGGCCCCTCTTCACCAGCAGAACATGGGCACCTTCAACGGGAAAACTATAGAGTTTCAGACTGGTGAGTTGTGAACTGTACTCGTAGATGGAAATAGGGCTGAATTTCACCTACTTGTATTTCTAGTCTAAATTCCTTCACAAGATTTGAACTAATGGGACATAATTTATAATATGTAGGAAAATGTTTTCTACGAAAATAAGTGGTTTCTTTCTTCTTTTTTTGTGTGTTTGGTACGTAAGTAAAAAAAAATGTTATTATATAATCTAAATAAACATTATGTGTTAGAGGGTGGAGATGACTCAATCAATGTTACTTGTGGGACTTGGGTTGCCTCCTTCCAAGAAGTCATTTTCCTCATTTTAATGCTAATTTATTCTCCTAGAGAAAATAGTTTTCAAAAGTTTTAATTAATTGAACGTCATGAACAAATTTTAAAATATTTTTCTAATCTTTAATTAGTTAGTATTTCAATGAAGAAAATGTCATTTCTATAAGGTGGGTTCAGTCTAGCTTATACAATATTTAATTATTTTATTGGATAATTATTACGGAATGAGCTTTTAGAAAAGAATTATAAAGGGAAATAGATTTATTAGTTGTCTAGGTTAGAAAGGGAAAACAAAATCTAGTCAAAAGTATTTTTTTTAAAGTATAACTTACATAAATCCCATATAAAACCTAAATTACCTTCTATCCCTATTCTTTTTCTAATTACACAAATTTCATGTTTTTTAGGCATTTCGGATACATAATTAAGGATCCAGATACATTATTGATGATACATTATGTATTAATCTGTTGCACTTATTAAGGGAAAAAAAAAGCTGAAAATCAAATTAAGATCTCATAATATCCATTTGTTGCACTAATTAAGGGGGAAAAAACGGAAAATTAAATTAAGATCCCATAAATTGCTCTATTCCATTCCAAATTATTGTCAAGAATTTAATCATATAGTGTAACAAACCAAAAAATTTAAAAATTAAATTTCTTCTTCTTGTTCTTCGTTCTCTCTGTTTCATCCATTAGCTGAAATTTTCACACGATACATAATGAATATTACGATCTTCTTACGTTTCTTCTTACTTTCAATCATACAGAGATAAATCCTAACCGAACGAAGAAATTCAAATTTTCAAATTGCTTCGGCCCCCTTATTCAGCGAAGAAACCTTTTAGATTTGATTCAAAAACTTTTGTCGAAATTTTGGGTAAGCGAGGTGAGTTATGAAGGATACAAAAGTGATGGAATTGTTGTTGGACAAACGATTTCTTTTGTGAATCTTCAAGTTCATCGAAAATCCTTTCAATTTTGATTTAAGATTGTTGAAAATTTTGAGATTCAAAATTCTTCTCCCAATTCATTGAAGATCTTTTCAATTTTGATTCAAAATTATTGAAAATTTTGAATTTCAAAATTATTTTCTTAATTTATTGAAGATCCTTTTAAATTTGATTCAAAATTATCAAAAATTTTAAAAAGATACATCACGAAGAAAAATGAATGAAAATGAGTTAGTCAATTGGTAGAAAAGGTATAGAACCTCCTTGGCTATTCACTAAACAAAATTCATAAAAGATACCTGATTGAAGACCTTTTTTGGGGTAGACCCAGAAGTAGGATAAGAAGAGGGAAAGTGACAGAAAATTGAGTCACTCCGTCGATTCAACACAAGACGTGTTGCTGCTACAAAACCCAATTGCCATTTTCATTCAAGATTCTTTCAATTTTAATTTAAAATTATCCAAAATTTTGAAAAGATACATTAGGAAGGTTCTTTTAATTTAAGTTGATAAGTGTTGTATTTTTACTAAATACATTAAATAAAAAAGTATTGCCCATAAGATTTTAGATTTTAGATCGATACATTATTGTTTGGTAATTGTTATGTATCAGATACATTTAGTATGATTTTGAATTTACTTATCATGCCTAAAAAATTAGTGCATGATACATTATTATTTATGTATCTTATTTTGTTTGAAAAATACTATATATTTTTTTTATATAAAAAAAAAACACTATACATGTAATTGTTTCAAATAATATATTTTTTTGGTGTGTGATACATAACACAAAGTTTATGTATCAAGTACATTTATATTGAATATGATAAACACTAATTGAAGATTCAACAACATTAGAGTTATGTATCAATACCTTAAATATGAACATGATACATTGAATAAAACAAACACTAAGAGTGATATATCAGATCAGTAATAACACTAAAAAAAAGACTAATTTAAGAATCAAAATAAGGGAGATACATTGAAAGTTAACCCAAAAAACTGAAAGATAGAACCAACGGAACGAAGTGTATCAAAACCACCGCTAGAAATTCCTGAAACCATTCCAAATGCACTCCAAGATGAACTGTTCACCAAAAAAAAGGTTTTTCCACCTTTCTTCCATAAAGAGATCGGGAGTAAAAGATTCAGTAATTTTTTAAGATGATTTTTTTTTTTAAAAATAATAAAAGAAATAAAAAATTGAAGTGATAGAAAGAAATCTGCCTCTTGAATAACTTGAAATCATTAATTGGAAAGAGAAAATATTTAAAATTCAAAAATAGATTAATGAAAGTAACTGTGGAGTGAAAAAGGAAGGAAAATCATGGGTAGGAGATTTTAAATTAATGTATCCGATAAAGGAATGATGAGAGCAAAAAAAAGGATTTTTGATATTTTTTAAAATGGTAAGGAAAATATGATAATAAATGATGTGTAGTTAGGTAATTTTTTCTTTTTTTAATCGGTAAGGCTTAAGCATACATAATCCTTCGACTAGAATTTTGTTTGTTGGTGTGTTTGATATAATGAAAAATATAAATAACTTTTTAATTTATTTTTTTGGTAATAATAATAAATAAAAAATATTATATATAATTTTAACAAAAACACTGTTAGGGGGGTGGTATGGGGGCTAGGCCGCTGGGGGTAAATGGGAATGGAGCGGTGTGGTTGATGCGGAGAAAATACTAAATATGAATAGAGAAAATTAAAGTGGAAGGATAAATTAGATAATCTCCGGACGGATCGTAAGCGGCTCACATGAGAGAAATTTATATTATTTTATTTTCATAATTTAAATATACAATATACTAAAAAGAAAAAGTAAGATAAATAAATGCTAAAAAAAAGCTATTAAATGTGAATAATGGAAATTGAAGCCAAAAAGTAAATCGGACAATTTTCTGACCAGAGATGCTCACGTTCCTTCTCATTTTATATTATACAAGAGAATTAAGAGAAAAATAATCACATTTTCCTAAATGACAAATTGTTTCCAAATAACGCCAGCACGAATTTTGTTGTCTCCAAATTATCAATTTCTTATAATTTTTATAAATGCGCTAATAATACCTAAATTTCAAATAATAAAATAAATTACTCCTATAAAAGAACCATCGGAAAGACAATAAAAATAGAATTATTTTAAAGAAGCAATCAAAAGTTTAAATATACCGTCTCCAGCAAGAAAAGAGGAAAAAAATTAACAATCAGTTGTTGTGTTTCTAGGGTTCTCGTTCGAATTGGAGCCTTCAAGGTTACTTTCTTGACCCCTTAATTTAATCTTTCCTCTAATTCATCAAAATCTTGGTTTCTTTATCCTTTCTCCATTTCCATAGAGGATTAAAATTTTGTTTATCACAACTTTCCGACGTAATTATAGTAGGAGAATGAATTATGATTCATACGTTCTTGTGGATGTCAAGATTTTCCTTTTTTTTTTCAGCCATGGTTGGAAATATGAACGATAATAATGCATCTTTGCGTGCTCGGATCAAAGAATTGGAGCGCGGTATGCTTACATGTTATAGTTTTTGTAATTCTTGAATTTGTATGTGTGTTATGGCCAGATTGGACTAACACAGTGTGGAATGTTCTTTCTTGATATACATATAAAATTTCTTTACTAAATACCAACTCTCCAAGTCGAGAAAAGAGTAGAAGTTGTGTTCTTGATTCATCTATCATTCTTGTCCAACTATCTATACAGCGAAGTAGTTTCTCCTGACAACGAAGATCGAATTTAAATACTCCTAAAATTATTCAATGTTTATGCATTGCTTGTAAAATATAGGTTTAAAGGTGAATCATGCATGGGGATACAAGTACTCTATGCGATTAGTAAGGCCATTTTGCCCAATGATTTTCTAAATGACGTGAGAGATTATCAAATCTTGAATGTAATCAGTTAAAATAAGGGGAATAGGTCCACATAGGCATGAAGCAACTGGTTGTCGTGGATGTACTATATTATTAGTATGAGTCAGACACTTCAGATAACGCCTTGCGTCTGTCACATAGGGTGCTAAGCCTGAACAATTCAAGATTCAATAGGTGACCGACTCTGTTGAGTAATTGAGTGACCAAAAGAAGGGCTAAATTCATCCCCTCCTCGAAAATAGAGAGGATTTACAATTCCGCTAGCAAGTTCTCAACAGACATTAATGTGATTGCTACTTTTGATTACAGTTACCAGTTTAACATTTTTATTGTTGAGCTGGTTTGGTGGACTCCAGAATGGTTCTGTAGTGAAGAATGAATTAAATATGATGTTATCTACTCACACTTCTTCATTCGTGCTAATTTGTTTCGCGTTGTTTTCCAAGTGTGTTTTAATTGTGTTCTGAACCTTCCTCTTTTCTTTGCAGTGGTGTAGCCTGTAACTGATTAGTAAGTGAGAAAATTGTGTGCAATCTAATGTATTGTGGTTTCTTGTTTAGAGCGTGATGAATTGCATAAAGATATTGAACAACTATGCATGCAACAAAGTGGACCTAGCTATATTGGGCTGCCTACTCATGTGCCTCTTCATAGGTTTAACTTTCTTATTCTTTTTTTCTTTTGAGAGTCGGGGAAAGCTAGTCATTTGTATGTTTAGGCTGTTTTCCTTGTTTATGTTCTCTCTCCTTTTCTTGTGTTGTTATGAAGAAGGGAATTATTTTTGTTGTGACATTTTAAAATGGATTTTTTCTAACCAATTAGGATAGCTGGGTTGGAGCAGGAGACTGAAAACTTGAAAAAGAAACTAGCTGCTTGCACACGAGAAAATCAGAATCTTCAAGAAGAGCTTTCAGAAGCTTATCACATCAAAGTAAGGTTTACAACTACTCTTTTATGTCATTGCGGAACCTCTCTGCTATTAATCTTACTGATGCACTTTTTTCCCTTCTTCACTTTGCTAGGGTCAACTGGCTAGTCTACACAGTGCAGAAGTTTCCAAGGTCTTCTCTTTGCTTTTCTCCCTTCCCTATACCCCGGAAAGGAGAGAGAAAGCATAAACATTAGGGTCTGGAGGTGCATCATGTGCTTGTTAATATATTTAGTGTGTTACTTTTGAAGCTATCTTTTCTCTCTTATTTTGACTGTTAAAACGTTTCTGTTTGGATGATGTGACCCAAATTTCATTATAATTCTGGTTCTTGGAATGCTAAGAGTTTGCAACTCAGATGTTTTAGACGTTCATTTTTGGTGGATCTAGATCAATTAAATATCAGGAAGTGCATCATAGTCCAATATATTATAACTTACTCCGTTTTCTATTTTACTCCAGAATATTGAAGCAGAAAAGCAGCTTAAGTTTTTTCAGGGCTGTGTTGCTGCTGCATTTTCTGAGCGGGACCATGCTGTAATGGAGGTTGTCAAGATTTCTTTTAATTCCCTCCTGAACACCCCCCACCCCCTGCTGCTCTCAAAAAATAAAAATAAAAAAGGGGGAATTGGAAAGGGAGAGAGTAGATGGTGTGATTAACACCCTTTACATATCTATTACTGCCTATCACTGTTGAAGAATCTTGATTTAAATGTTCTGGGAGAACCAGATTTTCGCAATTGATGCCAGAGAGTTGTGTTTGAATTCAACAACTGTTTTAAATTCACTATTAAAGAACTTGTGAGCATGAGATTACATGTTTAGTTCATGCCTCACATAACTAATTCTTGGAGGTTTTTGTAAACATGCTCTATAAATGGTGCAGGCTGAAAAGGCTAAGGAAAAGGAGGAGCTTATGTCAAGAGGATTTCATGAACTTCAGCAGAGGTTTGATTGAATTTTTACATGTTAATAGGCATTTGATTTTGTCTTGCTCATAGTTCTAATGACATATTTCTCCTGTAGATAAACTAAGTATTACAATAATAAGCACCAAAGTCGCACCAGGAACAGTTTGAAAATATCTATTCTAAGCCCTAGTGTCCCATGAAATATGTACTTCTAATGTTTGTCTTCTAAATAACTTCCATGCTGTCAAATGGTTTACCTCCCATTTCACTCCAGGGAACCGCTGATTGCATTAGGGGTCTTATCTTCAGAAAACCTTTTTGCTTATAATTGATAGGCCAGCTTTATCACCTTACCTTTTATAACAGCCAAAGAAAAGCACAAGAAGGTTCATAATAGTTGTGATAGCACACAAACTAACATTCTTAGGTTTTACCACATTAGTCCATATTGGCTGCAGATTAGATTCGACAATGTAGAATAAAAAAAAAATGGATGCTGGTGTTTTTCACCTCCTACTGTAGTAAGAAGCAATGGATTTTAGAACAGTGGAATTAGCTTTTAATTCAGTGATCTAATTTAGTGGTAACTCATTCCTCAGTGGTGGAACCAACCAAGATGTATGTCGTCCAACCCGACGTCAGACTCTTTCTTCCCCACCTACACAAGTGGTTTTTTAACCCAAATTAGGAAAAGTTCTGTTAGGTTCTTAGTAGCAATCGGCGACCTTTTCTTCTTTGTAGGCTTTGGATGTTAAAGTGGTGTATTCCCTAATTTCATGATTTTGGAACTCTTGCTCTTCTTTGATTCTTGCATTTTGCCACTCCTTCCATGAGCAATTGAGTGTAAAAGAAGTAACTTCTACAAGGATCTGAATAGTTAATATTTCTAAGAAGCAACTTCTTTTGAGTTGGACATTTTCATGATATGTTGATTTCTTTATCCATAAAAATTGTGATTTGGTGTTTAAGCTATTTAGAATTTTAAACTCTGCAGAACCTGACTAAAAGAGATGAATAGTCTTCATATTCATGAAGATGAATATGTTCGACCCATAGTATCCACATAAATTCCACTGCAGTATACAAAACTATCTAAAAACAATTCTGGGAATATATGCAGTGTAACATAATATTCCCTTATGTTCCATCTCCGATGCAGGATTGAAGAGCTACACTGTGAATTACTTGAAGAGAAAATATTGACGGCTACTTTGCAGAGGGAGATGGACGGGGAAGAGAGGTTGGATGAGGCTTTCAAGGAGGTACTTAGTTCTGATGTCCTCCCTGTGAATCCATATGCATAATTGTTACAGAATTAAAATATGTAAACAAAATTGTTTCATCTCTACATGTGTAACATTCCATTTATGCAATTTTTAGATCAAGGAAGCTCTCAAGAAATATGAAAGAAACTATGTATTATATTCCTTCATTTCTGATAAATATCCACCATTTCCAAGTTTGAAGATGTTGTTATGTACAACAGGTTGTTCACAAGTTCTATGAGATCAGACAGCAGTCATTGGAGGATATTGAAGAAGATGTGTCTTGGGAAGACAAATGTGGGTGCCTCCTGCATGATTTGTCTGAAATGTGGACTTTCAGCAATCCTGAGGAAACATCCACCTTGAAGTACATTGTGAGTTCCAGAAAGTTAGCAATCTTAAAAACTTGGATGTTACTGGTTATAACTGATGCTTTGTCTCAAATCACTTGAGCCGCTTTTTACTTTAGTCTATTCCAAATTATTTCATCCATCTCCAAAATTACAAGTTTCCACTGCTAAAAATCAAACTACAAAGTGATGCTTGTTATTATTTTTAGCACATATTTCCATTCAGACTTACTTGGTTCACAAAATCCTACTGTTGTGCTAATCAAATTTCTAGCTAACACCAATTTTCATGTTCCACTCCACTTTCTTCTCTTAATTACTTGCTGCTTAAGGAGATTAAGTAAAATGAGTATTTGTTTGATTCTGAATAATTAATTTGATGTTACCTTCTAGCTGAGCATTCATCTAGTTTAATGGCTACATTATCAGTTTTCCTTTTGTTTCCCTACTTAAGCTAGGGAACTCACCATTAAATGTTTATCATTAAAGTGAGCTCTTGTCCAACAAGGGGTGGCACTCATTGTGGTGGTGAGATGCTCTGTCATTTAATCAGGAGATGAAGAAGTGTGAGGATTGAAGAAAATATTTGCAAAATACTTGCATTACTTCGAAGGCTGGCTGTGGAAATAGCTTGTATTTGAGTGTGGGAAGTGTCATCCTAAATGCAAGGAATTTGGAATTCCAAGTCACTATCAATTGTTTTTGTGGACTGTTTATTTCTTTAATTGTTCAAACTAATAAAAAAGAATCGTTCAAACTTATTATATCATCTTGACTAACTTTCCTCAGACAGAGTGCTCTGGAAGAACAAGTGGAGACGCTACGAAAATCTTTGGATAATCTTCAGAACAAGCTACAAGTAGTATGTAGTTTCTCATCTGCTCTTTGTTCAATATTGCAGAAACTTATTGTTCTACTCTATTCTTAATCATTTGATTGTCTCTTTTCTCTCTCTTCTTTTTTTTTTTTAAAAAAAAAACTTGTGTTGGTTTTCAGGGTCTTGAAATAGAAAATCACTTGAAGAAAAAAGTGTGCGCACTGGAACAACAGAAAGTATGAATATTGTTTTTCTGAAATGGAATATAAGCACCAGTGTTTGTATTAATTACTGAAAGGACAAACATGCAGATTCTTTCAGAAGAGAAGCTCAGGGCTCAAATATTGGCATTTCGCCACTATCATTCTCAGCATAGACTTAATATTACGAGCTTACTTGATGAGGGATTTTCTCATATTAAATCAGCTATGAACATGGTGGAAGAAAAGCTCAAGGACTGCAGCATGAGTGAGAGAGACATAAATTCCTCTCAAGTAGATAATTTGAAGTTAAATGAACTTGAACGTCAAGATGTTCGGATAAACACTGATGATGGTTCAGATTTGATCTTTAAGGTAATTAGTTCTTATTCTTACTCTAGACCTTTCTTTATCGTTGTCTACATCTCCAGCCTTCAATTTTATTTTGGTAGTGTTCTCTTCTAGGAGTTTTCTTGTCATAAGAAGGTTTCTGTTGCACTCAAATTTCTCAGTTATGCACTAATAATGATGAAGATTCAAGGGGCAAAAGCTATTCCCTTTTTTGAATGTCATGGTGATAATAACAAATGTATAACCCTTAAAAAAAGGTATAACATGTTGATGGTGCAGATTTTATGCTCTCAGACCTATATTTGCCCTAGTATTGCTATGTGCTTGTACAAGCTTCCGCACATTTTTTGTGGTTAGAAGAAAAAGTTTAGCTTGTGGTCTTCTGTGTGTTTTGATGTCAAAGAGATGGGATAAATATTATATTTTCAAGTTCGTCTCTGAGATTTTGTAAGTTGTTTCTTGGATAAGGTTCTCTACTTCCTAAAATAGTTCTCGAAGAACAAGACTTGTTCCCTTAGTGGATTCTCCCTTTTAACTCTGTAACTATGATTCTTAAAATCAACTAATGCTTCTGTTGATATCAGCAGTCATGTCGGAGGATGGGATACTTTGTTATTTCTATTTCAATCAGTTCTATATGCTTTGCAATCTAATCTTAGCAAAAATGAACCATAGCTTCTGAACAAAATATGCTGTCAACATGTTTCTGAAGTTTCTCCATCTCTACCTGTTGCAGAGGAATCAGCCTAGCTTGACAACTACCATTGCTGTTGGAAATAGTGATGTTTCGAAGGCCCTCACTGTGGCACTAAATGAGAAGGTTTTGTAACTGTTGCAATAAAACGAAGCGTTTTCAAATTGTAAATATGTGCTATAATTTAATCATTTTCTCTTTCCAATTCAGGTTGAAACTTTACTACTTCTCTCACAACAAGAAGAAAGACACTTGTTGGAGAGGAATGTCAATGCAGCTCTGCAGAAAAAAATTGAGGATCTCCAGAGGAACTTACTTCAAGTATTCCTCTGAGTGTTTGCTTCCTTTAGCGATCACTATCCCCATCTATCACTTAAACCTATCGCTCATTACTTTTATTTAAGAGAAAATACATAAAATCCCCCTGAACTTGGCAGCAAAACTTACTTTTGGCACTTTAACTTTACGGGTAATTATTTACCCCCTAATCTCTTTTCAAGTGAATTAAAATACACCCAAATCGCTGACATGGCAAGTCAAAAAAGTAAAAGCTTGTTTATACCAAAAAATTAAAGAGAAAAAGAATAAGTGGGCCCCAATTATTTTCTTTTTAGCCAATAATCTTTTTTTTTTCTTCATCTTCTTCATACCCTACCACCCCCAGCCCTTAGTACCACCAACCCCAGCTCATTGTCCTCACACCCAATCCACCCCTCCCACCCTCGGCCACCACTTGCACCACCCCTTTCTTCTTCTTCGAAACCCCCCACCCCTCCTCAACCTCAATCTCCTTCTCTGACACCCCCATCCCGATCCTATTTATCATCTTCGAACCCCCACTCCCACCCTCTTTCATTCTCTTTGAACCTTGGTGCCTCACACTTTACTTCTTATTTGTTGAACTCTCCATTTTTTTTCTCCTTCTTCAAGATGCCCCCATCCCACCCTCATTTCCTTTCTATCAGTAAAACCCAAAAAATGTGATGAATAGGGAAAAAATAGAAAAGCCATCGATTTTTTCTTGCTTCAAATTAAAATTAGTATTTATGGCAAGGTTTGAATGTGATGAACTAAGCTCTTCTTAATGTAAATCTACAAATTTTTCATCTCAAATTAAAGTTTCAGTTATTATTTATTTGTTTTGATTATGTGTCTTAAAAATTGAATGTGTTTTTGTGAGAATGGTTTTGAGATTTTGAATCTCTTTCAATTGAAAATTTGTTCTTTTTTGAAACTATTTTTCTTATAATCATGGATTAATTCTTATTTTTTGAGATTTTTTTTTACTTTCTAAAATTGTGAATAAATAAAAAGAAACAAAAAGTAATTAAAAATAAAATTTAAATAATGTTTAATGTGATGCTGATGTGGCAATGGTGTATCAATGACATGGCGTGTGTGGAATGCACTTGCCATTGTGAGACTGGTATTATAATCTTAGGGTGTATTTTAATTCACTTAAAAAGAGATTAGGGGGTAAATAATTACCCATAAAGTTAAAGTGTTAAAGTAAGTTTTGCGGGGCATTTTATCTATTTTCTCTTTATTTAATAACACTGCTAATAATACTATAGCGTGATCATAATGTGGGGGCTTGGAGTGACAAACTACAAATTGGGCTAATATATGTGTGTAATTTTTTAAGGTTACAAATGAGAAGGTCAAAGCCCTCATGGAGTTGGCAGAGTTGAAGCGGGACCATCAGTTATTGCAAGAGTATGTTTCTATAACCAGTTAACTGTGTATAAACTAGGAACAGCTTTATTTTTTTCTCCATTGTTTTTCATGGTACGCTTCTCTGTCAAAGGAAGATCTTAAGACCTGCCTTCTCAAAAAGGAATTATTGTGGAATTTTCCTTGAAAGATTAACTATGGGCTTTATCAATCTTTTAAGATTCTGAAAGGAAATTACTTAAGACTGGCATGAAGACGGGGATGAATAATGACATCTATTTTATTATAGCAATAAACATGAGTTCGAACGCGAAAAACATAAGAAAGCTGGAAGGTTAGAATGTCGTCCATTATAAGCAATAGTGATGGGTTTGAACAGGAAAAACATGGGATAGTATATGGAGATGATACTATTGGTATTTGGTAGCAATAAAACCTGGTTTAAAGCAGTGATGAGAGTTTTGACCAGCATGTAAATTGGACTGCTATGCACATCCTCAAAAAAGAACAATAAATAAATTGGACTGCTTTGCCCTTTCTTCCTTGCTCTACTTCTTAACCTATTAAAAGTTACTAGTTCAAAATGGTTACTGCTAGATGGCTAAATGTTGTAGGAAAGTTAATCAGGCCTCTAGACAAGGAAAATCTCTTGGTGAGATTGCACTGAAAAGGACTCTTCAGGAAAAAGATGGAAGATTGAAAAATCTGCTGAAAACTTCTTATCTGAGACGCTGGACTGGTATACAAGATTCAGATGGAAATGATGCTGACACTCATCGAGATTCTGAAGCCAATAACATGGATTTTGCGAGGTATTGTTTGAAATTTTGTTGATGCTTCTGTTACACTTAAGAACTGCTTCCTACTACTGGTACACTCATAAAAGGAAGTAATGTTACAGAGAATATATTTCCTTGGTATCACATATTTTCTCCTATCTTTTCTCTGTTACCCCTTTTCAGGATGAAGATAGAGAATGCAACTCTAAAAGAGAGCTTAGAAAGTATGGAGCATCTAATTCGTGCAGTTAGGAGGCTTCGCCTTTCACTTTTAAAGGTAGTATTTGTTTCCTAGTTTTTGCAGAGGACTTCATTAGAAGCCAATAATTCATCGTAAAGATAGACCGCCTCTCAGGAGAGATGAATGCATAACAAAAATTGCACTTGAGGTAGCAATCAGAAAAGATATCGCATGTTCTGGATTAATCATATAACATTGCATAGCTTAATGTTTTATTTAGTCTACTTGAGGTGATGAAAAATATCTAGCTCAATCTTTGTCCTGTAAGGAAATTCCCTAAGGTTTGACCATTGCAAGTTGCTTGATAAAATGTGTTGTATTATGTAGTTTAAAGAGCCAGCTGCATCCAAAGGTATGGAGAATTGCTCCTCGGAGTCATTGGACAATATTATTAATGAGGCAAGTCAGTTAAAAACTGCACTTGGAATCTCCCTCCCTCTTAGTTGGTCAGTAGAGGCAGATTCGGGATCATTCAGCAGACGTGTTGAAGAGGAGATAGATAACGGACACTCTACACGTGAAAACATGGACTTTGTCTCTGCTGCTGGATTTGAGATGGTTGAGCTTCTGGTGTTTGTTGCACAGCTATTGAAAGAGTACAAATGTAGTTGATGCAAAGGAGGTGTTGATTGAATTGGGGTATGGTTTGGAAGTTGTTTTTTGTATAGTAATTTTGGATTTTGGAAGGTACAAAATCCATTGTTGTAACATAACTAAACTATTAGAAGCTTTCTCGAGTCACTGCTCAGTTATCTTTTTTAACATACACACACATGATTTTTTGCTGGATAAATCACCATTTTTTGATGTGGGATAGACGATGAAATTTAAAAAAGATGAGATCATTCAAAATGATAATCAAATTTACCCCACCTTTATTTATTTTTTTCTTTTTGAAATATCATGCATGAATTTGTTGGTACTTTCTCAATTGGATACATAGTGTTAGAACTTCCCAACCATTTGTTCCCCCGTGCCATACAAATAGACTTCAGACTTTGCTTCCAAATGCCACTCAGTTCAATATATTTTAAGTTAGCCACAAAGGGAAATAACAATGTAAGATATAGCTTGTCTTAGTAGAACATGAATAAAGGTAAATGGTTCACACTCATTTTAGAGGATAAAACAAATACTTTGTGCGACTTTAAGTTCTCCTTCAAACTCAACTTTTAAGTGATCGACATTCTAAAATCTAAAATCCTGTCCGTAGTTACTAAAATATATATAATACAAAACCTAAGCACTTCACAAAAGTAGTCTTGAAATACAAGAAAATAGGCATTTTGTAGCGACTACAAAAGACCACAAATGACCTTTACTGGCGACTGTAAGCTGCTGCAACTACTGAGTCGCGATATATATATAGCAACGACTAAAAACAATCAACAGGGCATTTGGTCTAGTGGTATGATTCTCGCTTTGGGTGCGAGAGGTCCCGAGTTCGATTCTCGGAATGCCCCCCTTTTCTTAATTTTATGTAATTTGTTTAGCTTCTTGTTAACCAGTGATTTTAATCCCTGTATTATCTTTATTATTTGATTATGCAAATTTAACCTTCAATTATTTGAAGTATGCAGTTTTGATCTTTGAACTTAACAAAAGTTGACTATTTAACAAAACAACCATTTTAAAATATATAAATAAAATAAATCGAAGGGTTAGTGATTCTAAATGCTTGAAAAAGTTATGTGTATGACAAAATTTGAAGCATTTAGTATCACCAATCCTTTATTTTATTTTAATTTTCAAAAATTTATTTTGTTAAATAGTTAAGTTTTATTAACCTCAAGGACTAAAAACCGATATTTCGTATTTTGGCTGCTGGTGAGACCTAACAATTCAATCACCCAAATACTACAAGCTAAACTGATGTTTTTACAGAAAGATAAGTTTTATTTCAAGGATTTTGACATTCACAAAAAACGAAAGATAACCCTTTCAAAGAAAAATAACAATGTTGGATAATATAAAGACCATCCGACTACATTCCATACATGGGCATTTGGTCTAGTGGTATGATTCTCGCTTCGGGTGCGAGAGGTCCCGAGTTCGATTCCCGGAATGCCCCTCTTTTTTCTTTCTTTTAAGAAAAATGTTTACTGCTAATTTCAATCAGGAATATAAATAAACATAATTCAATGCCCCTCTTTTTTCTTTCTTTTAAGAAAAGTTTACTGCTAAAAATAATTCAATCAGGATTATAAACATACAAACTTTATAATTCAATCTCGTTGTAGTCAACAATCAGCACTGAAATTAAAGCCATTTATATATGTTTACTGAGGTTCAAACTATAAATTAAAATATGAGGTAAGGACTAAGGAGTATCAGAATTCTATATTTGCAAATGAGAAATGGCAATTATGATAACTCACAACAGGAAAAACATTTTGAGTAAAACTCAAAGATAACATTATCAAAAACTGGGCATTTGGTCTAGTGGTATGATTCTCGCTTTGGGTGCGAGAGGTCCCGAGTTCGATTCTCGGAATGCCCCAAAAACTTCTATAAAAGTTTTTATTTTACTCTAAGATGATTTAACTTTTCAAATGCTCACACAATGGAGAATGTTGATCTCACCTAGAAAATTATTGCACAAAATGGTATATAAGCTCCAGACAACCAACATGAAATTCCAACTGTTATTACCAACAAGAGCTGGGCATTTGGTCTAGTGGTATGATTCTCGCTTTGGGTGCGAGAGGTCCCGAGTTCGATTCTCGGAATGCCCCCATCTAATACAACTTTTTCACATGCAAAATTAAGCAGGCCATAAATGGCTAACCTCAACTTTTTCACATGCAAAATTAAGCAGGCCATAAATGGCTAACCTAGCTCAATTGACTATAGATACAAGAAAACACACTTCATAATTTCTTTTCTGCAGTCTCGGAGTTATCATACAAATGCTATAATTTACCCTCCAACTTGTTAACAATGGAAGCAGATAATTTCAACTAGCACACAACCTTACTTTGTCATCTTGGATGACTTAGTGTTAACCTTATTGCAAGATTGTCTACGGGGAACATAAACAGTGGGTACTTAGTCTAGTCGTATGATTCATCGGTGCAAGATTCTTAGTATTTTGTAAAAAGAATCAGCATTGAGATTGATGTTCTGAAAATTGCAGCAAGTTCATCAGTCATTTATAGAACTAAGATACAAAATTCACACTTGGTCACATGCTGACAATTTAATGCCACAGGGAAATCAATATTCTGTAAATTAAAAAAAAGACCATTTGTACAGTCCAGACCTAACTTTGTTTTGTCAATGCCTGTACCAAATCTTAACTAATGTTTGACTTCAAGAGCTCTTCGTTGTTTCCATTTTTGTAAGCTTATCTCCAGTCAACTACAAAACTCAATCGACTGTCTTCATAAAACAAAAATTGCAGATAAAGATTCTATTTATTTATGTTAATGGACAACCAAATGGCATGAGCACTTGAAGCTGAATAAGGTAAATCTAGATCTATAAGCTAAAATTTAATACATCATGAATACTTGCAATAGTGCAGAGTTGGGGGCTTGCCTGTTCAGTTTACAGATCTGAAACTCCAACGTTCAATGTCTAACTCCCAAAAGATCCCTAAATAAATGTTGGAAAGATCAGTTCGAGTATCTCAAATATCACAAGCCATCATTTCAGAAATGCTTTTTTGCCATCCATTTTCAATTTGATAAAGCAGGAAAAACTTAAATATGAAGTTGGTACATGGATTTGTCGTAACATCGAAGAATCATTATGTTTGATCATTTACAAGTCAAGGAAGGTAACAATAAAAACTGAGGATCATTAATCAACAACACAGATCTTCCACAAAATCAAGGAAGTTCCCTGAATTCAAGTCAAAATACGGAATGAAACGGATATCCATAGTTCATGAGCCATTTTAATTACACTTCAGTGAAACAAAGAAGCATGAACTTCATTGTACCATGTTGCTTTGCACCCAAAATCGCATAACATGAGCTGCACCATTCCATGAAACAAGTGATACTGATATAGCTTAATAAAGAAGGTATTCAAAAGAGAACTGGAGGTAAGAGAACCCAGAAAAAAACCCATGGTTAACTATCAATGAGATACTCCTTAGTGGATATTTTATTTGCTTCAGCTGTAACTAGAACGATGAAGCTCAAACATGAAATGTTAATTCAGCTAACGCTGGAGACCTGGCCTCATGTCCAATGACAGTTCTTAATCACTACACAGATCTCAAGGGTTTTGGAGTCCAGATGATCAAAGGGTTGAGTATGATTGCTTAGGATTGTAAATATACAAGTGATAGAAGCAACCAAAGCTGATAGCATCTTTAGGCATCGAGAGAAGTAATCAGAGGAACTGCAGATGCATATTATTTTAAGCAACCTTCTATATACACCTCACATCCTAATAAGCAAAGTACTCAAGAACATCTAAGCAAGCAAATGAAGATCATATAGTGTAAAATAAGGATTATTTGAATTCTATATTACAGTAAGCAATGACAATTGTGATCAAATAGCTGACAGAGCTAAAATACATTTGACTAAAATTCAAATAAGACAATGTCAACAATGGGCATTTGGTCTAGTGGTATGATTCTCGCTTTGGGTGCGAGAGGTCCCGAGTTCGATTCTCGGAATGCCCCTTGATTTTACTAAAGTTTTAATTTACTCTAAGTTAATTTAACTCACCAACTCCTTCATCACTAGCTGATTCTACAGTTGAGTATGTTAAGATATTAAAACCAGATATGGGAAGCCTCCCCCTTTCTACTACTAAAACACCTTTAATTGCAATGTTATGTCTCTCTGTATACATTATTTTAACATTGGAGGAGCCTCTAGGCACAGGAGAATTTCATCCTCCTAGAAAATCATTTCATAAGATGGTATAAGTTCCAGACAGCTGGAGATGAAACTTCCAGCTATCATTTAGACTGGGGGACCAACAAAACAGGGCATTTGGTCTAGTGGTATGATTCTCGCTTCGGGTGCGAGAGGTCCCGAGTTCGATTCCCGGAATGCCCCTTTATTTTGCTTAAGTTTTATTTACTCTTAAGTTGATTTAACTCTCCAAATGCTCCTTCATCTGTAACTGACTCTACATTCGCCGTAGGAGAATACTTCCTCCTCTACAGTTGAGTTTGTTCAGATACAACCAGATATGACCAACTTTAATAATGTCTACAATTACAGCACCTTTAATAGCATAGTATGCCTCTCTCAATATATATTATTTTAACAAATGGAGGAAGGGAGGGAGAGGGAGGAAATGGTCTACTATGAACACTTATAATTTGGATGAAAGAAAATGACCTTTTCAGATCTCTTATGTAAGAATAAAGATCTTTATAGTACTAAAAACAAATTTGTAAAAGACCATAACACCGATTGACCCGAGGAAGGATCCCTCACACTGGAGAATGCTCATCCCTCCAAGAAAATCATTTCAATAAATGGCACAAGCTTACAAGTGACATGAAACATCCAGCTATTATTTAAAATTGAGGGACTAACAAACAGCAGGGCATTTGGTCTAGTGGTATGATTCTCGCTTTGGGTGCAAGAGGTCCCGAGTTCGATTCTCGGAATGCCCCCAGCTAAAGTAACTCTTTTACTTCATTTTACTTGTATATCTGCTCCATCACTTTATTTTCTAATTGATATATTAGAATTAAGCAGGACACTGATGGATAACCTAGAGTGATTGGCCAGAGATCTTACAAGAAAATACACTTTAAAGTCTGCAGTCTCAAAATCATCATACCAACGCTATAATTTACCCTCCACCTTGTTAACAATGGAAGCAGAAAATTTCAACTAGCACACAAGTTCTCATCTTGGATGACTTAGTGTTAATCTTATTACAACATTGTCTATAAGGAACATAAATAACTGGGTATTTAATCTAGTTGTATGATTCATGGGTTGCAAGATTCTTAGTATTTTGTAAAAAAAAAAACATTGAGATTGATGTTCTGAAAATTGCAGCGAGTTCATCAGCCATTTATGTAACTAAGATTCAAAAAATAGAATTCACACTGGGTCACATGCTGGCTGACAGTTTAATGTGACAGGGGAATCAATAATTTTTTTAGTTTACTCATTATCAAGATGTAGGACCATTTGTACAGTCAAGACCTAACTTTGCTTTGTCAATGCCTGTACCAAACCTTACCTAATGCTTGACTTCAAGAGCTCTTTATTGTTCCCATTTTGGCAAACTGATCTCAAGTCTTCATACAAAAATATTTGCAGTTAGATTCTTTTAATTCATGTTAATGGATAACCAAATGGCATGAGTCACTTGAAGCTGCATTAGGTAAATCTAGATCTATAACATACAGATTAATACATCATGAATACTTGCAATAGTGCAGAGTTGGTCTTGCCTGTTCAGTTTACAACAAAGCAGATCTGAAACTCCAAGGTTCTACATCTAACTCCCAAAAGATCCCTAAATATAAAATGTCGAACAGACAAGTTCAAGTATCTCTTCTATCATAAGCCATCATTTCAGATTTGCTTTTTTGCCATCCATTTTAAATTTGACAAAGCAGGCAAAACTTAAAAGTAAAGTTAGTACATGGATTTGTTGTAACATCAAAGAATCATTATGTTTGATCCATAACACGGTCTTTTAGGGGTCAAGGAAGTAATCAATGACATAGAGGTGTTGTGCAAAACCAAGGCAAAAGCTCTCAAAATTTCACGTCAATATAAGGAATAAAACCGATATCCATAGGTCATGAGCAATTTATATTGCACTTTAGTAAGAAAAAAAAAAGCATTATTGTACCAAGTTGCTTTGCACCCAAAAATTATATAGCATGAAAATTACTTAACATGAGCTGCACTATTTCATGAAACAAGTAATGATGATATTATAGATAATAAAGAAGGTACCCAAAAGAGAACTGGAAGAGAACCCAGCAAAAAGCCCATGTTGAACTATAAATGTGATACTCCTTACTGGACCTTTTATTTGCTTCAGTTGCGACTTAACTCGATCTATGAAGCTCAAGCATGTAATATTAATCCAGTTAATGCCAGACAGCTGGCCTCATGTTCAATGGAAGTTCTTAATTACTAGACATATCTCATGGATTTTGGATTCCAGATGACCAGAGGGTTGAATATGATAGCATAGGATAGTAAATATACAAGTGACAGTAACAACCAAAGCTGAGAGCGTCTTAGGCATCAAGTGCAGTGTGAATCAGAGGAACTGCAGAGGCATATTATTCTAAGCAACCCTTCTATATACACCTCACATCCAAATAAGCAAAGTACTCAAGAACATTTAAGCAAGAAATGAAGATCATCTGGTGTAAAATAAGGAGTATTTGAATTCAGCATTACAGATAAGCAATGACATTTGGGATCAAATAACTCAAAGGTGGGAAATACATTTGCCTAGAACTCAAATAAGACAATGCCAACAATGGGCATTTGGTCTAGTGGTATGATTCTCGCTTTGGGTGCGAGAGGTCCCGAGTTCGATTCTCGGAATGCCCCTTCATTTAGCTAAATTTTTTAATTTACTCGAACTTAATTAACTCTCCAAGGGCTCATTCATCTCTGGCTGATTCGACAGTTGAGTATGTTTAGATATTACAACCAGATATGGGAAACTTCCCCCTTTCTACAACTACTTCCAATGTTATGTCTCTCTGTATACATTATTTTTACATTGGAGGATCCCCCAGACACAGGAGAATTCTCATCCCTCCTAAAAATCATTTCATAAGATGATACTCCAGACAACTGAATATGAAACTTCCAACTATCATTTAGATTGGGGGACCAACAAAAGCAGGGCATTTGGTCTAGTGGTATGATTCTCGCTTTGGGTGCGAGAGGTCCCGAGTTCGATTCTCGGAATGCCCCTTGATTTTGCTAAAGTTTTATTTACTCTTAAATTGATTTAACTCTCCAAATGCTCCTTCATCTGTAACTGACTCTGCAGTGCCATAGGAGATAATTTCCTCCTCTATGGTTGAGTTTGTTCAGATACAACTAGATATAACCTACTTCAATAATGTCTACAATTAAAGCACCTTTAATAGCATAGTATGCCTCCTTATATACATTATTTTAACAAAGGGAGGGAGGGAGAGGGAAGAAATGATCTCCTATGACTACTTACAAATTGAATAGAAGAAAATGACATTTTCAGATCTCTTATATGTAAAAATGAAGATATCTATAAAACTAAAATCAAATTCATAAAGGACCATAACACCGATTGACCCAAGAAAGGATCCCCCCCAGTCCCGAGAGACTAGAAAATGCTCATCCCTCCAAGAAAATCATTTTGAAATTGGTACAAGCTCCAGACAACAGACACGAAACTTCTAACTATTTCTTAGACTGAGAGACCAACAAACAGCTGGGCATTTGGTCTAGTGGTATGATTCTCGCTTTGGGTGCGAGAGGTCCCGAGTTCAATTCTCGAAATGCCCCTTGATTTTGCTAAAGTTTTAATTTATTCTAAGTTGATTTAACTCACCAAGGGCTCCTTCATCTCTTGCTGACTCTACAGCTGAGTATATTCAGATATTACAACCAGATATTGAAAACTTCCCACTGTCTACAACTAAACATCTTTAATAGCATTGTTATGTCTCTCTGTATACATTATCTTTAGCATTGGAGGAGCACCTAGACACGGGAGAATTCTCACCCCACCAAGAAAAACATTTCATAGGATGGTATAAACTCCAGATAATTGAACATGAAACTTCCAGCTATCATTTAGACTGGGGGACCAATAAAAGCAGGGCATTTGGTCTAGTGGTATGATTCTCGCTTTGGGGTGCGAGAGGTCCCCGAGTTTGATTCTCGGAATGCCCCAAATTTTTAAGTGCCTTTTTACAAGCCTGTACTCCTGATAGTTAAGGATTTTAAGGCAAATGTAGGATATCCATGTAACACTTTGCTGATTATTCAATAGTGAGATTTGTGTTCTGGAAACTGCAGTAAGCACATCATGCATTTATGAATTTGGTAGGATTCCAATGATTAATGGTTATTCATTTTAGACAGTCAAAATTAATTAGTTTAGTAATCCAAACAGTTCTAGAACTGATTCTTTTTTCAAGTGTATTTTAGTAAACCACATATATTGCTTGACTTGCAGAGTTCTTTCCAGTCTCCTGTTCAGTACATATTCTGATGTAAAGTCAGCCAAGTCAATCAGCCAAAAGTCATGTTTTTTCAAATAACAACATTTAGGCCAAGATGCATCCTTATCAAATAAAGAAAATGGAATGGCAAGACTTGATGCTCTGAAAGCTAATTTTTTCAGAACTACAAGATAAAAATAACAAAGCACGAGTGCTGGTAGTATATGGATTTGTGCTAACCTCTCTAGTTTACAAGTAAGCAGATCGGAACTCCAAAATTCAACATAGAACTACCAAGAAATCCCTATATACAAAAGATTAAATAGATTAGCACAAGAATTATCTCACCTATGATAGAAAATTTAAAGGTTTGCAGTTTTCCCTTCAGAAATAAATCAAATGTTTGCTTTCCATCAAAGTTTGTTGCTATTAGACATGCAGATCAACAATCATAACTGAAATATTTAGCAGAACGGTGTTATTTTTTAAATTCATTTGATGAGGAGCAGAAAGGTGTTACTAAAAATCAAACAGTTATCATTTGACATTCTTTTTGGAAATGGATAACGCCAGTGATGAGTCATTTTATTTTAGTTTACTTGAGCAACGACGCGCCATTTCTACAGTCCAGACATAATTATGCTTTGTCAATGCTTGCACTAAACTTCACCTAGTGTATTGACTTCAAGAGCAGTTTGTTGTTTCCCTTAAGTTAGTGTTTTGATCACAAGTCAACTAAGACACTCAGCCAAATGTCTTCATACAACAATATTTAGAGGCAAAACGCTTTCTATCCACTCTCATGGACAACCAAATGAAACGAGTCACCTAAAGCTGAATAAGGTAAATCTAGATGTATAAGCTAAAAATTAATACATCATGAATACCTGCAATAGTACAGAGTTGGGCTTGCATGTTCAGTTTACTGATAAGATCTGAAACTCCAAAGTTCAGAGTCAAACTTTTCAGGGATCCCTGAATATAAAATGCTAAATGGGTAAGTACAAGTGTCTCAACTGTCATCAGCCATCATTTCAGATATGCTTTCATTTTTGCCATCTGATTCCGATTTGACTAAGCAGGCAAAACTTAAAAGTTAAGTTAGTACCCAGTTTGCCTTTATATCAAAGACTCATAAAGTTTGGATTAAAACATCAATTAGGGATCAAGCGTGTTTTGCCTTGATCACTGATGATCAACGGCTCAGAGGTCTTTCACAAAATTGAGGCAAGAGTTCTCTAGACTTTCACGTCAAATTGAGGAATTAAATGGGTATCCATAGTTCAAATACCTATTTTCTTTTCAATTTAGTGAGCTAAAGATGCATGAACATCATTGTACCGTATTTTTTTGTACCAATTTACATGCCATGAGCTACGCCGTTTCATGAAGACAAGTGAAAAGAATCAAAGATAAGGAAGGTAGCTAAAAGAAAATTGGTAATAAGAAAACCCAACGAGAGAGCCCGTGTTTAACTAGAAATGTGATATTCATAAATTTAGTGGAAGCTTTCTTTACTTCAGCTGTGACTTAACTCAAACTATGATGTTCAAATATGCAATACTGATACAGCTAATGACAGAATCCTGGCCTCATGTCCATTGATAGTTCTCAATCACTAGACAGTTTCAATGGCTTTTTTATTCCAGATGCCGAAAAGGTTGAAAATGATAGAAAAGGACTGTAAAGAGACGAGCACCAGTAATAATGAAAGCAGATACAATCTGTATGCACAAGAGCAGCACAAATCAGAGGAAGATGCAAAGGCGTCATATTTTAAGCAACCCCTCTGAGTATCTAACCATCTCCCATATCCAAAAGGGAGCCAGCAAAAGTACCAAATGATGTTGTTATCTTTAAAAAAAAAGAAGCTACCAAAGAATATTAAAGTAATCAACTGGTATGAAATACGGAGCATCTGAAGCCTAAGTTGAAGATGAGCAATAAGATTTACAATCAAATAACTCACAAGGCGAAATTGCCTCAACAAAACAAATTTTTATTTCCGGAAAGATCCCTTAAGGCTCAAAGGGGACAACTAGGGATACTTCATGCAAATTGTAGGCTTGGAAAACCTATTATCCAATCCTAAAACAAGCATTTCTACAAACAATTAAAACAAATCCTAGACAAAGTGTGCAAAGGAATTTTCATTAAGTCTCATCGTACATGGCACATGTTAGATTAGATGGGTCCCTTCCAACTCACAATCAAGAATAAATGAAACAAAATCGCATAAATCAAACCAATACCAAGTAGTGAGCAAACAGTAAACAAATGACCAAGTGTCACTAATAAGACCATTTCTCTCAATGTTATCCACTTTTCCAGCAAAAATTTAGGAGGGATATTCCACAAATTTGACAAAGACACACATGAAAGAGTCTAAATAGTGGTACCAGAAAAACAAGTTATCCAAAGAGAGCAATCCAACAAAAACACATTTTTATTCCCTATTAGCTACCAACTACCCCTAAACACACCCGGTTCAAAAAAATTACTTTTTTTGGAAAAGAACTGTGGCTTAAAAAAAATGAGGAGCTTATTGAAACCAAATGACAAGGTAAACCTAGGGAAGTACAAAACAAGTAACAGCAAATACTAATAAACACAACTAGTGATATTATACATGCAGCAAGCACTCATAGTCTCATACAAAGGAAAAAAATGTCAAAACCTTATAGACTACAGATATAACACAGTATTCCAAAATATTATCTCAATTATCACTTGGAGAACTAGTGATAATTTAACATATCAGACTACGAATCACAGGAAAAATAAGAGACAATCCATTTTAAGGGTTCACGATTCAGCCATGGGATGAAGATCAAAGTTACAGTGAGGGAACAGGCTTCATATGTAGATTTAGTTACCACATGAAAGAATCTAAACATCTAATTGAAATGGTAAAATCCAGGAAAAAACCAAGTACTTTTAATACATTAATTCTAGCAAGGTTGCATTTTTAATTCCTAAAAGGTTCACATATATGAGCTCTCACATGCCAATTGTAACAGCCTGGTAAACCGTTGCCATAAGGCAGGTGCAAACTCGTCCCATTGGCCTCCTCACAAACAATTCTCCACCCTGCCCACCACCAACAGTGAAGATGAACATGTGACCTTGCTTTGAAGCTAATTAAGAGAATCCAAGCACACAATTCAAAATGCTAAAGGCAATAAGTGAAGTAGTTTAAGATTTTAATAACCTTTTCGGATGCTCTTATGCCCCTGATGTGGAATGTCATATATCTCCGGCACAAACCATGCTTTCTTCCATCTAACAAGTGGTTAGGAAAATATCAGATATTGATGTTAATCAAAACTTAGAAGTCCCCATCAGAAAATGAATTCTACATTAGCTAGTGGAACTCTTAGTAATTGCAACACTACAAAACCCCTGACTAGGATATATATATTTCAATGTGTCTACTTGAATACAAAACCTAACTAGTAAATATGTGATGTAAGCAAGAGCAGATAACTACTTTTTCAATCTAAAAGTTGACATAATAAGTAAGATACCTTGCAGAACCCCGACCTCTGATGAAAAAAAAAGCATTTAATTGTAAACTTTGCAAAGAGTATGACCACAAAGAAATGAACAGAAATATTTGGAAAAATCTCAATATATGCTACTCACTCCATCCCAATTTTTTAATTTTTCTAGTTACTGTGGTGTCCGGGCTAGCTTTTGCGCACCTCGACTAATTCCACGCGAACTTCCACCAGCAACAGGAACCATGTTACTCTGTCCACCCCATCCCAATTTTACTCTTCATGTTTTGGGAACATTTAATACAATTCCACCAATAATATCATTCTATACAACTTTCACAACTTTAAGAAGTTTGAATTCACGAATCTATCAAATTCGATCTTTTGAATGGTTTTCAATCAAATTGATTTTTTCAAGTAGTACTTAGATATACTTTTTCCACTAGGAGGCAAGTCAAATTGACACATTTTTTTTTTTTATGACAAGGAAACCTGCAATCGCTACCCTTTGGCTACACATGATAAAAACCCTCTGTTACTATGCAATATCTCGCAAAGGAGACGTAACCCATGCTAGGCAAGTCTGGTGCAACGAGCTCAACCCAGAAGGTAAACCCTTTCTTTTGCTGGCAAGGGATTTCGGACTTGAGGCCTACAACATGGAAGTCTCAAGCCCATACTCACTAGGTCACTCTGAAGGGTCAAATTAACACCTTAAACTCCATATCCTACAAAATGAACAGGAGGAATTACTAGAATTCTACTTTTACCCCGAAGAATAAGAGTAGTAAGCAAAATACATATACAGCGAAGTAACACTCAAACACGAACAATTAGGTCACACTTCGAAACAAATTAACAAACAATTTGGCTGTAATGGAGTATGAATTCGAAAAACTTATTGAAATATTTAGGAAGATGAACAAACCTGAAGTGAATAATCACAGCCCTATTGGGACCTCGGAGTCGGAGAATGTCTTAGCAATAAGCAGAGATTTTCTTAAGTAAAAAACTAGAACTCTTTAAATTATTATATTTTTATTCTTAATTGTAACCAGCGTGCCGTTTTGCCGCGCATTTCTGATTTTCTTCTTTTTCTTTTCCCTCTTTGTGGGGGAAATTATCTTTTTGGTTCATGCAACATGATTGAAAGCTTAAAGCCAATTGTAATTCGAAAATGCTAAGCAAATTATATACATATATATATATATATATATATATATATATATATATATATATATATATATATATATATATATATATATATATATTTTATTTTTTGAATTTTTTAATTTTTTTTTAAATGTAAATTATTATTTAATATCTTTTTTTTTTATTATTTTTCAATTATTAGTTTTTGGTAATTAGTGATTGGTGATATTTTATTAATTAAATGTCGTTGGAAAACATTGTTTTACCAATACAAACATTATATGAATTGTTAACATAATTCTATAAGTAATAAGTTGATAAATTTTAGATAAAGATAAAAGTTAAAATTATATAATTTAATTCAAGAAGAAAAAATTACTTGACATACCCCATTTTAATATGCATATTGTGATGCTTACAAATTTAAGGACTTGCAATTTAGGAGGAGGATATTTTTGACCATTGATTCATATTTTTGATACAGTTTTACTCTAAGTCTCCAACTTATCAAAATTTTGATGAAAAAAAGAGTAGAGTTAAAACGAATAATTTAATGTGAATGCTAGCGAATAAAATGCAAGATAGTAAAATAATATTTTCTTGGTTTCTTCTATTTGTATACACTTAACGAGGATAAAATAATATTTTTTTTACTAAAAAATTATACTTTTCATCATAAATAATACATAATTTCTCTTGATAAAAATTTGAGTTCTCCCCTCCTCATCCCCACCCCTCCAAATTAGAGGCCTAAGACATATGTTTTATTTTTTAAAAAACATAGCGCTGTTTATCCATTTTTTAAGAATTAGTATGTCGTTAGGCTTTAAGCAACTTAATTGTCCTTAACATTTTATTTTCTCGTATGTCGCTAGGTGTAGGAGAAAGAGAAAAGAATAAATAAAGGAGCATATTACCAGATAGGAAATTAAACCCTTATCAACAAGATAAAAGTTCAATAAACTAAGTAACTGACTAAAGATTTTTAGTAATATTAGAATTTGCACCTATTTGTATCTATTTAGTGATCAGCCAGCTAGTTTCTTTTTATTAAATTACGAACTCGATTATTATTGTCCAACTAATCATGATCCGCGTGTGACATACCCCATGGGCTTAATTTTGACGTAGAGTAGGAAGCATCCGGGAAACAACACATATTTGTTGTACATGCCATGCAATATCTTCCTCAGCCTACATAAGCATATAAGGACAACAACAAGACTCAACAACCTATCTAGTTTATCCAATCCCTCTTTTTGTTTCAACTCTATAAAGATAAAAATGTAGTAGAAGCCTAATTAAGCCTGTGTTTTCTAGCTATAGTAGTAATACTAGTATACTAGTTATAAAAGATTGATGAAGATGTGGTACTATTTGATGGTGGTTATTGATGGAGTGAAGCAATTCATAACAACACTATGGGAATTGCAAGAGATGAGATTCTCAGCCATATTTGATGACTTGAGCAACATTACTATGACCATCATTACGGCTGCTGTTTCTTGTATTATTCACCAACATCATCAGCATCTCTCTAGCTGAGAATTTTAATTTATTAGATGTTCTTGTTTTTACAACAAATTTTCTAAGAAAGTGATTGTTTTGATGAACATTTGCGAGGGTTGTTAGTAGCGTATTGCTCGTAGGATGATTTGAATATTATATGTTGTGGTGTATTTGATCACTAATTAAGAAGTAAGGAACAACGTACGAAATGGCTTTGAGAATGATAGTATTTGATTATTTTATCTCTTTGTAAATATAATATATATATATATATATATATATATATATATATATATATATATATATATATATATCATATGAGGTTTTGAGATGTATCGGTCAAGAGAATATTTACCCTGTATAGGTGTCAGGTTGTTCATGGTTTTGGTTAAAAAATTAAACTGGACCGCAATTCAAACCAAACCGATTAAGAAAATTGATATTTGATTTGGTTTGGTTATGTTTGGTTTTAAATTTTAAAAACTAACACTATTTGGTTTGGTTTGGTTGCACTAAAAAAATCGCAAAAATAAACAAATCAAACAGAGAAATTATATATATAAATTTTATAATTATTTATTTTCTATTCACAAATAAAATATAAATATTTTATTACGTTTTAATAACTTCAACAAAAAAGAAAAAAAACTACTACAATACATAAGAAATACATAAGACAAAGTTGAAAGATCAATTTCCTATCCGTTCACAGTGGATCCAAACACGATTTAAAAGCTCTTTCTGTTGCGTTTTATATGAACAGTTATCTTTCAATACTTTGAAAGCGACATCTTCCAAAGAGTAGTAAGTATAGTCATTACAAGTGTTGAAAGTGGGAAAAAAAACTGCATTATTCACATTTACATTCATGCCACAAACAGCAACAGATGAGGCTTCGCTAGTGAAAAAAAGCCAATTTTTGACTTCTTTTACTAATTTGACTATTACGTTGCTTCCAAAGTCTAGTTCATAAACATGAACATCATGTTGTGGTGTCACAACCACAGAATGTAGCAAAATTTGATCCTGTTGAACTAAAAACAAACGGCAAGCACCAGAAATAGGAGATGAATATAGTTGAAAAAGTTGATGGATAACCCAGTAAGGGGTTCCGTCTTTAAAGAAGCCAAATACACCAACATCACCGAATTGGCTTAGGACACAAAATTCTTCACCAAAGTAGACCGGACTACAAGATGAAGGTGGGAATGTCACCTCACTGTCCCTTGTGATACTAGTCCATTTATCATCCCCTTTTCTCAAATATGAAATCCTAACTTGAAGCGAGTTTAATAAAGCTATACCAAAGATTACCCAGGCAGAAGAATTAGTTGGAGAAGCTGAATGACATAATGTCACAGAAATATTCATCTGTTTTTTGTGGGAGATGAATTATTTGCTTCCAAGAAGGCGAAGGCTCAAGTAAGAACAGAGATTTTCCCCTAGACACAAGAAGCCATCCATCTTTTGCATACCGAATTTCACAGCCTACTAAATTGTTGTTGCTCATATAACAGTTGAAATTTCTAAAGGGAATATAGAAGGTGCACAAACCATCCTTTTGGTTTAGAGATAGAAGCCACATGGAGTCTTGATCATAAGAAGGAGCTGCATCACCATCAACAACCACTTTCCAACGTAATGGAGGAGCAACAGATCTCCATAATTTACACACCAAGCGAAAACTCATGTATGCTTCTTGAGAAATTAGATAACGAGAAATTTCCCTTTGAAGGTCTTGAGAAAGATGGATGCAAATGTTGCTGTCTGCAGGCGCAGGCTTACTATAAATACCGGATGAACGCTTTTTCAACTTAGTAGTAGTGTTATGTTGAATTTTGGCCCTTCCTGACCTAAATAAGTTATCAAAATCAAATGTTATGAACAATATTCACGAACATTCAATCGTAGACAATGAAATTAAACAAGTATCTAAATTAATTAATTACCTGGCGAATAGAGGAACCGAATTGTTGGGACTATAGGCACGAAATTGCTTAGTGGTTGACAAGCTTTGATCGCCAATGTGGAAGGCATATAAAGTGCGGTGATCATTGCACTGTGTGAAATAGACCTGGTTTTTTTCTTGAGGTAGAGATGAAGAAGTTGCAGCAGAGAATCGGTCACTTATAAAAATAATAAATCCGTCCAAATTGAATACTCTGTTGAATTGATCTGTTTCAAAGTCGGCCTCCCAAATCTCAAAGATAGAAGGTGATCCGATTTTTTGTTGAACTAGAAACAATTGGTCTTGCCACGAAACCATTTCGATACATAGCAGTGGCATCTGTTAGTGCCCTGAATGTGAGAGGAGACAGACCAGTAGAAGTAGTTATTTTGGGGATCATTTGTATTATGCCTAGTTTCCCTTCCTGGAACAGAGTGCATATTTTCTCACCGTTACAAAACGTGGCTGCATCGACCAACCTGCTATGATCATAAAGTTTTACCTTTACCCACTTTTTATAATAAGGAGGACTACAAATTAGACAATACGGCTCTTCGTGAAAGAATAGGGAGATGCTGCATAAGTATTGATCGTCGTCCAGAAAATAATATTCATGTGTTGAAGGGGAAACAACACACTTGCGCAGCGTTGTTTTCCAGTCATCGCAGTGATGGAAATAAGGGAGCTTGATTTTTGTATGGCATTTAAAGTGTCAATGAAAAAACCCCAATTGTCCCAACGATCCAAGCAATATATGCCCTTCTTGTTAACATCAATTTGTTCCTTGGAAGTGATTGATGAATAATATGATTTTTTGACTTGTTTTATTCAGTCGTAACAACCCAATTCATACATCCCTCTCTTTTCTTTATATAATAACTCAACATATACTTAGTTGTTTCCTAGTACAACTAGCTTTAGGGAAACGTATGTTTTTTTTTTTAATGAATTTTTTATTTTTCAAAAAAAGGCTGTTTTTTTTTCCTTTGCCAAAATAATACTCCTTCGACACGGCAGTACTTGTTTTGCTAAAAATAAGCTACTTCCTAATTTTGTTAGGATTCTTATTACATTTAATTGGTCTATAATTTTCAAATTGATAAATAATACTAATTTGAGAAAAATAGTAATTTAAAAAAAATAAATTAAAACAAAAAAATATACAATTTAATTTCTTATAACAAATTCATATGAATATAGCACATGTAATAAATCGCAGACTAATTTGTGTCGAGAAGGATAAAGTATTACAATAATGAATATAACACATGTAATAAATTGCAGACTAAGTTGTGTCGAGAAGGGATATATATCACATTAAAAAAAGTAAAGAGGCTAATTTGTGTTACCTACAACCAAAGTAATATTAAAAATTATATTCTATTTATTAGTCCTAAATACGGAAAGAAAGTATCAATAGATAAAAAAAATTAATGCAAAATGATTGCATCTGCCGGGAGTCAAACCCGGGTCTACTTGCTTGGAAGACAATTATCCTAACCGTTGGACTACAAACGGTTGATTGTTAATTATTTGTACTTAGATATTTAATTTGTTTAATTTGTCCGTACTATCTTACCCACACTACTCCTCCGACCTATTCTTATTCCAATTTATGTGAAGTTTGATTACGCAATTTATATATTTATATATAGAGAGAAGGTGATGTGACGCATCTCTATGGCGCATTCCTTTTATCTTTTTTTCTCCTTTTTTTTCATTTTTTAATCCATATATACTAATTAATTAAATAGCTTAATAAAATACAAACAAAATAACTTGTGATTTAACAAGTCACAGAAATGCAATGACTAACATTTATGTTAATAGAAAGCTCACGTAACAATAAAGCCTAGGAAGCCCACGTAACAGTAATTTGCATTAAAGCCCAATTAACCGCTTCATCCCACTTAGTAGCACTAACACATAATGCTAATTAATAGCCAAACCTTTGGCTTTTCAATTTCTTCAGTTTTAAAGGTCTTGTGTATAAGAAAATGTATTAATTTCTCCAATTTCATGTTCAGGGAATCCCAGAAGTATTTGGATGGAACTTCAAGTGAAGATAATTTGTTACTAAAGAGAATGGTATGTCAAAATTTTATTTAAGAATGATATTTTACTTTTTACAAATATTTGTGATAGAATTTCATGAAATACAATTGATTTTGTAATCAATTATGTATATATAATGAGAAGAGTTTCTTGTGATGGCAATGAGGGTATTTGGTGTTGAAGAAGCATTGCTTAGTTATTATCTTCATTTGAAACATAATGACATATTCAAAAGACCTTATAAAAAGTTATTGTATTGTTATTCGAACAATGTGAGAGTCACTCACCTCTTCATTTGTTACTTTTATGAGATCATTATGTAGAATTGATTGACGATCATGCTACTGGGAACAATGGCAAGAACAAAACATTATGAAAAGAAGCAAGAAAAAAAAATTAATACCGTAACAAGTTGATAACATTTAAGTATCAATATTCTAAATATCCTAAAAGACCTCAGTGGTTCTATTGGATATCACTCATTCAGTGCAAATATATCTTCATTTTACAAACGTCGTTTCATGTTAGTTCTTCTGTTTGTTTAATCTTTTCTCCCTTTCAACTGTGACTATATTTTTCTCTGCTTATTTTGTGCAAATGTTTTATGTTGCAATTACTTCATTATCAAACTTCACCCTTTGAGTATAAGGGATGAGATGTGGATTTTAAATTTAAATTGTAAGCATTGGGACATCTCTTATTCTCTTGAAAAATTTGTCTGTTACATGAGTGATTTGAATATGAGTTATTATCAATAGTTTAACAAATAAAAAAAACTTGAATTGAATTAGCACCACAATTTTTTTGTTCATCCAAATATATGTTAGCTCGAAATTTAAAATTAATATCTATATATATTTATATATAGTTGGACATAGACAAAGTGATATTACAACTCTATAATCAATAACCATATTTTTCTTTTTTTCTCATTTTTTACCATTTAAGTATTCAATTAATTAGGGGAAGATAATTGCTATAAAAGATGAGCGAAGATGAAAACCATTAGATTTCAAATAGGTAATGAGAATATTAAAGTAGAAAAAAGTATTAAAAAATTTGATTATTCAAAAATAAAGCACAATCTTTGATTAACAACAAGAATTAGGAAACAGGAAAATAATGAAATTAATTAACTAAATAAATAAATATAGAAAGGATCGAAAGAAGTAATGCTCCAGAAAAATTAAAAAAAGAAGTAGGATAAGAGAGGGAAAGAAAACGGAGATAATCACGAAGAAAATAATGAAAACTCAGAGAGAAAGTAACCTATTTTCTAAACTAGAGGTTATTATTTAGGGTATGAACAAATGAGGGGGAGATTAGATACTGGAATAGAAAAAAAATATTTTGAAAAAAATTATAATTAAAAAACGATAATAAAATACAATTCATTTCTACTTATATCTACCTTTACTTTTCATTTCATGCTTTACTTTATTTTATTAGAAGAAAAATTTTAATGTATATCATTGATTTTGTAAAGATATATATGGATGTAAGTTATTAGTTCGATTACATTTTAATAAGTTTATTTCTAAATTTATAAATAATTTTTATGACCGCGCGAAGCTCGAAAATGTTCACTAGTAAGTATATATATATACAAAAAAAAGTCGTTTTTGAAGGTTTAAACTAAAATAAGAATGATATTCGTATAAACATAAGTCATCTCATAATTAAAAATACAATAAAATATTAAAATTAAACTATTTATAATTATAAATATAAAAATGAATCATAGTTTTTTTAAACAAACTAAATGGAAAAAAATGTCACATTAAATAGAGAACAAATTGAGTAGTGATATGAATGGATTCATGCCTCCATTCAACAAGCTAATAAAAGGTTGCAATTGATACTTCTTCATTGTCACAAGCATTTTTAGTCCATCAAAAATTGATATATTCTACAAAAAATTTATAGTCGTGATTTTTGTGTATCCATATTTAACTTTTGATTAATTTGTAAGTGCACTTTTAATCTTTCAAGGTATAGGTGTCAGGAGTAGGCTTGTTCATGGTTATGGTTAAAAAAATCAAACCAAATGCAATTCAAATCAAATCGATTAAGAAAATTGATATTTGATTTTAAATTTTAAAAAGGGACACTATTTGGTTTGGTTGTACTAAAAGAAAAGTCACAAATATAGCTAAAATGAACAAAGAAATTATATATCTATATATATATTAAATTATTTATACATTATTCATAAATAAAATATAAATATTTTATTAAATTTGAATTAACTAAATTTTAACCTAACTATTATAATCCCAAGTTAAGTCCATCAAAATTGATAAACACGCATAACAATTTGGAAAAATGATCTGCCAAGAGTCGAACCCGTCTATTGCTTAAAAGACAGAACCGTTGGACTACAAACAGTTCTGTGTAGCATTTTTAGTACATCAAAAATTTCTAAACTCTAATTTTTTTAACATTGTGATTTTTGTTATGCATATTTAACTTTTGATTAATTTATAAGTGCACTTTTAATTTCTCAAACTATGAATCTTCACATATTTGGGTCAAGTTTTAAATTTAAAAAAAAAGATTGAAATCCCAAATTATTATTTTTTTTTTTTGAGATTTTAAAATTTCAAATTATGATCTCAAATCACAAAGCAAGCTAAATATAAAGTGACAACTTTAACTAACTTTCTTTTTACTCTATATTCTATCTGACAAACATTAGAAAGAAATTTTAATCAACAAACCCATACCAGTAATGAAAGAAACTTAAAAAGCTAAGCAAATTATCCTTCTAAGTAAGACTAATTCATCCACTTCAACAAAAAATAAAGAAATATATAAGAGAGGGTAGAAAGATCAAGAAAGAAAACTATTACAATACATAAGAGAGAGTAGAAAAATCAATTCTCTGTCAATTCACAGCGGATCCAAACACGATTTAAAAGCTCTTTATGTTGCGTTTTATCCGTACAATTGTCTTTCAATACTTGGAAAGTGACATCTTTCAAATAGTAGTAGGTATAGTCGTTACAAGTGATGAAAGTGGGGAGGAAAACTACATTATCCACATTTACGTTCATGCCACAAACAGCCATAGATGAGGCTTCGCTAGTGAAAAAAAGCTAATTTTTTACTTCTTTTACTAATTTGGTCAATGGTCAGAAAGATTTAAAATATTGTATTTCATTGAGTTTAAGTGTCTAGTTGATAAAGTTATGAGTAAGAGGATCCAGTTTACAATCCAACCAAAGTATAAGGGCCTATCAGACCCTTTTGCCTTCCAATATATGAGGTGAAGTTTGATTAAATAAAGTATATTATTTATAACTATAAATATATAAAATGAGTCATAGCTTTTTTAAACAAACTAAAACACAAAAAAAAGGTCACATTAAATAGAGAACAAATCGAGCAGTGATATGAATGGATTCATGCCTCTATTCAACAAGTTAATAAAAGGTTGCAATTGATACTTTTCATTGTCATAAGCATTTTTAGTCCATCAAAAATTGATATATATTTTTTTTTTTGTAGTTGTGATTTTTGGGTATCCTTATTTAACCTTTTGATTAATTTGTAAGTGCACTTTTAATCCTTTAAACAATGAATCTTCACAAATTTATCGAATTTGATATAATCCTAAAATACCCAAAATTTAAATAGGGATATATTGTATTGCACTACATTTTTTCATACGTTTAAATTAAGTTTAAGGAGTTAGTAACTTTTTCGTTAATTAATATCCCTTCATTCCTTTTTACTTGTTATAATTTTCAATTTTGAGAGTCAACAATATAAATTTTGACCAACATTTTAAGATGTATTTCATTATATTTGATATGGAGAAGGTTGCAAGTTGTAATACTTTACGTATAGTTTTTGAATATCTAGCGCAACATGACAACTAAAAAGTAATGTGGTAAGTATGTTGATAGTAGTAATAGAAAACAAGTAATTCGTTTGTCCAACCTGACTTTCAGTTATGATAAAATAAAACACTGAAATGCAACACAAAAAAAGGAGAAGATTACTACACGTAATCCCTATGGCATGTTTGACTCAAGCAGCCATGAATTTGTAACTGAACACTCCTTCACTGCTACTTTCAGATGTAGTAGGCATCACTGTCAAATTATGGTGAAAGGACGAAACTACCATCGTAGGATGAGTAACAATAGCTTTGTAATCTCCATGGAAAAGTGAAGTCTCGAAATAACCCTCGCCATTTGTAGTCCCAACCAAATCCTCATGTGTTAATGACACACGAACTTTGTCAACAACATCTCCAGTAGGTAGATTTTTGAAGTTGTTATCAGTCAAACACATTTTATAACATCCATTTGGTGTCCATGCTGACCAAATTAGTAACCCTTGAACAGCTGGGTGTCCAACTACCTCCTTTATAATTTGATCCAAGAATTGCGCCTTCAGTGTCAAAAAAATAAGTTGTTAGAATAATTATGATTAAGATCTTTGATTTGATTTAACTTTGTATGATATATAGAGTATGAGTACCTGATTTGGAGTGCTTTGGACATCCAACTCAGTGATCCAAATGGGCAATTTTGCAGAAGCAAGTGTATCGATTGCGGACCTAATATAAGCCTGGTTAGGAGTAACAAAATGTCCTTCCAATCCAATTCCAAGAGAACCTCTATACCCTCCTGCTCTTATTTGTCTAATCTTATTAAGATAATTGGCTGGTGATGAAGCTGCATCGCGTTGATCTTCTATCGTATTAAACTCATTCAAGAACAGAGGTGTTTTATTATCAAATTGTGCAGCCAAACGATAAAAGGTAGCAGATGCAGTTGCACCCAGCTTACTCTCAAAGAAATTGAAGTGAAGATTTTCATTCACAACATCCCAATGAATAACTTGGCCTCTATATTTCGCAACGACTGAACCAACTCTTCTTCCAGCAGCAACAGAGAGTTGTTGTGGGGATAGTGAAGGGACCCAATTTGGCTGAAACTTTGGGTCATCCCAAAGTATATTATGGCCTCGGATGCTGACACCTTTGCTCTTGCATAAATTGACCATTGCATCAGAAGTTGAGTAGTCTACTTTGCCTTGAGAATTTTCAGTACTATACCATTTCATTTCATCCTCAAATACTGTGTACTTGAATCTCGAGAAGAACCAATTTTGGTAAGCATTGTTATTAAGAATGTTTTTGTTCATTGCACAACCAAATGGGAAATTGGCTCTTCCTTGTATCAAAGAGATTGTCGCATTAGGTAAAGGCTTGCCTTGCGAGTCCACCACTTGAATTGCCACTTTGCTTTTGCGCACCTTCATAATATTACAAGAAATGAAATCAAACATATATAGAGAGAAAAGACCATAGAGTAACAATTTTTCAAATTAATTGGTACGTTCTATTTTGTACCTTTTCAATGGTTTGAGTTTGATGGGACGTCCACTCTTCTTGGCTAAATGGTTGTACTGAAATATTGTCTATCCATATGTCAACTGCTGTATTATTAGTCTGAGAAAAGGAAAAAGATTGAAAAGATCGTTATTGATTATGTTATTCATATGATAAACACCAAGCAATAACAAAAATGGTAACTAGTCAAATAGATTTGATCAATGAGGGAAATAAATTTCATCACCTCAAAATAGAGTTGAGCAGGACCAGAACCATTGACAACTAAGCCACCCTTGAACATAGACCAACAACCAGATTTAGCATTAGCCCATGCAGCATGTTGAAAACCACCTTGTGTCTTAAATATGACTGCTACAGTAGCATCATCACCATGGTTCACTTGTACCCATCCTTAAAATTAAGGATAATATATTAGAAAAAATTAATCTAAATTGTCGTTCACTTATATTATATATTATAAGTGAACGACGATTGATATATTATATGTAAGTCGAAAATTGATATATTTGTACCAGAAACTACGTAGAACTTGTCTTTGTCCAATTGAAACTCTTGTGAAAAACCATGATACGGTCCTTTCCTCTCTGAGGCAACGATGAATTTATTTCCATCGCTTGAAACATTGTTCTCAACTTTAGCGACTCCTAGAACGGCCCATCCATTTAATCCATCATTAAATTCTGGATTTGTCACGATCCCTCCATTATATTGAGGTTTAAGAGGATTTTTCAAACACTGAAACACAAATTAAGAACCATGAAAAATGATTAGTAATCAATTAGCTAAGCAGCAAGAGAAAAAAAAAAAGTTAAAAGTAAGAAATTATGCCTCGGCTGAAAAACTATAGTCATAATCTAGCGCATGGACTTCAAAACCTGTCAAATATATAAAAATAAAGTCATAAGATAGCATAAACTTGTTTTTCTAGAGAAAAAAAAAATTCAAAATATTTAATCAATCATATATGAAAAAAAGATATTTTTTTCTTCTAAAAGTTATTATACAAACCTATCGAGATGAGCAGCAAACAACATAACACAAGAACTACGCACTCTCTTTTCATGATGTCCATGGAAAAATAATCTGCATTTTCAAATACACAATGATGCGAAATTTAGTATATGTTTAGATCAAAAGAAAGAAAGAATGACTTTTCAAACTTTTAGTTTGAAGTTACAAAGTATTACAAACATTCCGTTTCATATCTATATGCTAAATCTAACAATTTAATCAAATATAATGATTTAAAAAATCATTAGAAAAGTTTTGATTATAAACATCAGTTGAATAAAAAAATTTCCCTCTACCACTCCCCTCCAAACAAAGAAAATAATCTAGAGAACTAAGAATTATTTTAACTTACAGTGTTAAAAATGCAAGTAATGATATTTTTGAAATGTTCAACATCAACACTATTTATAGTGTAGAACTAGGCTTAAAATTGATTTATAATGACAAAATGGGAATATAGTTTAGGCAAATCAAACAAGGATTAGGGAATTGATTAGATGTAAGAGAATGGGTAATTAACTCGATAGGAGGAAGAATAGGAATTTAATTAGATAAGAGACTGAGTTTGAATATTTTGTTTATTTTCCAGGTAATTAAATTAAAAATAATATATTCAAATGTTTGATATGCTAAACCGAATTTTTTAGCAATTACGAAATATATTATATTTGTTAAGAATGATTTTCTTCTTAAGTAGGTAATATTATTTATGAAATTCAAAATCAGTGTTAAAATATATTTTTGCTACATAATGAATTATTCCAAATACCTTATTCTATAAAATATCTAAACATATTTGCTACTTTAATTCATAAAATTTGTTATGATTAAATATTTAAATTTATTTATATCGGCCGCCCGTGTACTAGTACTAATTCTATAAAAATATATTTTAAATTAGTTATTTGTATGGAAATCACTAAAGATTAGGGAATTGATTAGATAATAGATAAAGGAATCAATTAGATATGAGGAGGATTAGGGAATTAATTGGATAAGATGTTACGTTTTTATTTCTGGTAACTAAATTTTAAAACTATTCAAATGTTTCATAAGGTGAATTTAAATTTCTTAGCAAATGCGAAATATTATATATTTTTTATTTTTTATCAGGCGAGATCACCTCTTAAATTTTGAATATCATTGCCAAAATATATTTTTGCTACATAATAAATTGTTCCAAACACCTTATTCTATAAAATATCTATACATATTTGCTACTTTAATTCATATATTCTTTTATTTATATTGGCCACATATCACGCTAGTACTAAAAGTCTATTTGAAATTTTGAATGACGTTATAGCTTATGACTCAGAGGTTCAGAGCCCGTTTGGATAGACTTACAACTTTTGACTATTGAATTATTTTTGTCTTTTTAATTTAAAATAAATATTTAAAAGTTTTTTATTTATTTATTTTTAAAAGTTATTTTGGGCTTAATGCTCGTCGATCATACGATTTCATTTCGTTCTTGAATCGTGATGTAATTGTAAACCAATTATTTTATCTAGGAATAGATCAGGATCTTGTATCAAAGAGATATATATTTCTATTTATTTACCTTTTCAGTGCTTTGATATTTGATGAAATTTTCACTTTTAGCCTGTTGAGAAAATGGTTTTACTGATATGTTGTATGCTCATAACTCAATGGCTATTGGCTAGATGTATTGCTGGCCTATACTATATAAATAAAAATAAGTGAAAATGATTAAACAAGTTGAATTAGGACAACTAGATAGCCATCACAAATTTGTTAGAAAAATTCTTTACACTTTTAATGAAAGAGTAATATATATATATATAACTAACATCAATTACCTGAAGTATTTAGTATTGAGAGTTTAAAACCTGTTAGCACAAATCAAATGAGCGAGTTGAATTAAATTTAGATAAGTTAAAATAATTCGAGTTAATAAGTAAATGAATTATAATATATATATATATATATATATATATATATATATCTACTTATGATCTACTTTGGCTTATATGGACTTGAGTCGAGATAGGCTAAACAATGATTAAAATACCCAACACACCAAACTCTTACATAATTTTGTTTAGGTGATTAATTTTATCATACCTATCTTCTTCTTCTTCTTCTTTTTTTAAGTTAATTTTTGCTTTTTATTGATACCACAAGAATGGGAAGGGAACTCCTTATACATACTTATCTAATTACCTAAACAATTTTTTTTTTCATTAGAGCTATACATAACTTATAAATGAAGTATTTTAGAAAATATTTTGAAAGGCATCTCAAAATATGTTTGCATTAACATGTTGATAATAATAGAAAAAGAGTCGTTCTTTCATTCAACTTTTGTATTCATAACATTATTTATAGATTTACTATACATATAATCTCTATGGCCTATATTAGTCTTATGCAACAGTAAATTTGTAACTCAATGATAATTTCTCATCACTTTCAGCTATGGGCGTAACTGTCAAATTGTGGTGAAAGGACGAATCCGCCATGGAAGGATGAGTAACAATGGCTTTATAATCTCCATGGAACAGTGAAGTCTCGAAATAACCTTCGGCATTTGTAGTCCCAATCAAACCCTCATGTGATAATGTCGCACGAGCTTTGTCCACAACATCTCCAGTGGGTAGATTTTTGAAATTGTTATCAGTTAAACACATTCTGAAACATCCAGTTGGTTTCCATGCTGACCAAATTATTAACCCTTGAACAGCTGGGTGTCCAACTATCTCGTTTATAACTTGATCTAACACTTGTGCCTTTTTTGATGCCAAAAGAAAAACAAATTGTTACAACTATTATGGGAAATATATTGTATTCATCGACGTAAATGAATTAATTTACCTGATTTTGCTCTGGTCTAACATCCAACTCAGTGATCCACATGGGCAATTTTGCAGAAGAAAGTGTATCGAGTCCAGCCCTAATATAAGCTATGGTCGGAGCACCAAAATGTCCTTCTAATCCAATTCCAAGAGGACCTGTGTACCCTCCTGTTCTCAGTTGTTTAATCATATTAAGATAATTAGCTGGTGATGATTGTCCGTCACTTGGCACTTCTATCGTATTATATTCGTTCAAAAACAGAGGTGTTTTATTGTCAAATTGTGAAGCCAGACGATAGAAGGTAGCAGATGCATTTGCACCAAGTTTACTCTCGAAGAATTTGAAGTGAAGATTTTCATTCATAACATCCCAATGAAGAAGTTGGCCTTTATATTTCGTAACAACTGATGCAACCCTTTTTCCAGCAGCAGCAGAGAGTTGTTGTGGAGACAATGCAGGGACCCAATTTGGCTGAAATTTTTGGTCGTCCCAAAGAACATTTTGGCCTCGGATACTAACACCTTTACTCTTGCATAAATTGACCATTGCATCAGAAGTTGAGTAGTCTACTTTGCCTTGAGAATTTTCAGTACTATACCATTTCATTTCATCCTCAAATACTGTGTACTTGAATCTCGAGAAGAACCAATTTTGGTAAGCATTGTTATTAAGAATGTTTTTGTTCATTGCAACACCAAATGGGAAATTGGCTCTTCCTTGAAACAAAGAGATTGTCGCATTAGGTAAAGCCTTGCCTTGTGAGTCAACCACTTGGATTGCCACTTTGCTTTTGCGTACCTACATAATATTACAAGAAATGAAATCAAACATATATATATTTGTATTTATAGAGAGAGGAAACCATAAGAGTAACAAATTTTTCAAAGTTCTATTTTGTACCTTTTCAATGGTTTGAGTTTGATGAGATGTCCACTCTTCTTGGCTAAATGATTGTACTGAAATACTGTCTATCCATATGTCAATTTCCGCATTATTGGTCTGGGAAAAAGAAAAAAAGAAAAGATGGAGGATAAATAATTAACGATATTCATGTAATCAAGTTTATTATTATATATGATTAATGATAATTGGTAACTAATTATTTTTTACCTCAAAATAGAGTTGAGCAGGACCGGAAGCATTGACAACTAAGCCACCCTTAAACATAGACCAACAACCAGATTTAGCAATCCCCCAAGCAGCATGTTGAAAACCACTTTGTGTCTTGAATATGACTGCTACATTGGCATCATCGCCATGGTTCACTTGTACCCATCCTAGAGATTAAATATATCTCAATGGTCATTCATCAATGCTTAAGCAAAAAATAATCAGACGAATATATAATATATGTATATATAATTCACGTTATAATTGTTGAAGTTGGTACCAGAAATCACATAGAACTTGTCCTTTTCCAATTGAAACTCTTGTGAGAAACCTTGATATGGTCCTTTTCTCTTTGAGGCCACAATGAATTTATTCCCATCATTTGCAACGTTGTGTTCAATTTTAGCATCCCCGAAAAGGGTCCATCCAGTTAATCCATCATTAAATTCTGGATTTACCACTATCCCTCCATTATACTGAGGTTTAAGAGGGCTTTCCAAACACTACAAGCATAACCATGACAAATGATCAGTAATTAATTATCTAATCAACAAGACAAAATATTAAATAAATTTTCTATTATTGTAAATGACTTAAAGCAAAAAAAAAAAAGAAAGATATACCTCGGCTATATAACTGTAGTCATAATCTCTCGCATAAACTTCAAACCCTGTCAAACATATAACAATAGAGTCATAAATTAACATATCTCAATTTTTTTATTTTGAAGGAATTTGTTTTGACGAAACAAATGTATAAAAATTAGAAAACATTTTTCATAAACTATTTTTCTTCGTACCAAACACACTTTAATGAAAAAAAGAGATACAAACCTATTGAAGCAAGCAGTAAATAATATGACAATAGAACTAGAACTTCTCTTTTTATGATATCCATGGCAAATAATCTGCATTTACAAATAGATAATTACTATGAGGAGAAAAATAGTGTAATTTGAGATGGTGTTAAAATGCAAGTAATGATATGCATGAAGTGTTCAACATCAGTACTATTTATAGTGTAAAAGTTTACAAGGTTTAAATTCATTAAGAATGAAAATCAATTATATTTCCTTTTTTGGAAATTCTAAGTCAAATATTTTCAAATTAGTTTATTAGGCTCAAATATAATTGATTGGGAATGAAAATCAATTATATTTCTTTTTTTGGAGATCAAAGTCAAAGATTTTCGATTCCTATTAAGGTATATTTTGAAATTAGTTTTTGCACACATGTATGTTTTTGACTTTTGATCAATTACTGATTATTATCGTGACTTCAACTCTTGAGGAAATGGAGAACCTTAAATATTTTTCTAAATCGAAACAATAAATGGAATGGATTGTTTAAGGCATATCTATATTTAGTTCCACAAGACCACAACCTTGGCCATAAATTTTTTTCATTTTTTTAAAAAATTTAAATTCCAAATCAGAGCTCTTTTTGGCTCACGAAACAAGTGTTGGTCTATTTTAAAATTTATCCCAATTTTTTGTTTATAATAAAAAAACTTTTTTAGTTACTACAATTGTTGTTATTTATTTGTTTTCATTGATGGATCTTTGTAAATTATTGTACTTTATTGAATTGTTGTTATTAAAATTATATGAATAATAACTTTGTGTCAAGCTTATTTGTACATGATTATAATTTGTGATAATGGTAATGAGCGTTATCCATGAAGGTTTTGCATAATTTGGGATTATCAAGTATATTTATTTGGTACGATTAAGTATTCTTGATAGTTTTTAGAACTTATTGGTATAAAATATAAATCATATTTTTTAAAATGTTAAATATGTACTCAAAAACTATGTCCAAAACACATCTTTAACTTCAATTCAAACTTCATCCAATCATTTTTTCCAAAAATAAAAATAAAAATAAAAATAAAAATCTAGGGTCGCTAGCTTCTTTTCAATTTTTTCTAAATCATTCTTCTTTACCTATCAAGTGTTTCTAGATTTCAATATATGTTTCTTTTCTAATTTGTCCTTGATTGACAATTTGGTTCAATCATACTTCTGTTATTTTATTTAATTGGGCCAAAAAATCCTTATTTCAAATAAAATTAACAAAAATAAACTGGAGACTAATAACAATATATTTGGAGCTACACACATATGTAAAGAACATATTTGATCAAATTTAATTCCTAATTATAATTATGTAATAAATTGTGAATTTCGATTTATAAAACAATTTGGCTAAGTTATAGTGAATTTTCTCACCAGTGTAACGTTCATATTTGCATATTAGATATCATTTTAAAGCAACTTAATGTTTCATTTGGTAAAATGAGAAGTTACACAATAATCATAATATCATTATAAAAATTAAAAAAGAATCTAATTTGGTTTAACTTTCAATTTCTTTTGGACCCCTTTATACGAGAAATATCAAATAAGGTATAACAGTACAAATTTGATACAACACATTGATAATTAAGTAATTTTAGCACATAATAATTCATTACGTTTATGAAAATTCAAGTCGAGGGGTTCAAGAAAGCACATATAAATCAATTAAAGATAAAAATATGCTTAACTAGAAATTTAATACACACTATACCACTATCAAATTAAATTTATCTATTAGAACCAAAATCAATACTTAATTAGGAGTAAATAGTGTCAAACAAAAATTGTGTAATGTGAAATCTCCCCTGTTTCATCCTCTTGTGCTTCCACCTTAACTTTCTGAGCCATGGAGGCATATGTTTGTTTTTCATGATGATTGATTTCAACATGATATTCTCCATGAAAAAGTGAAGTTTCAAAAATGCCATTTTCATTAGTAGTACCAGAAAAACCTTGATGACTCCATTCTTTAATAATCTTGTCAACAATATCTCCAGTAGCCAAATTCTTGAAATTATTATCAGTCAAACACATTCTGTAACATCCTTTAGGACCCCATGGTGCCCATATCATTATTCCTTTCACTCCTGGATGTGCATGAACCTCCCTTATGATCTCTTCCAAATATACCTCCTGTCCAATTTGAAAGTTCGTCAGGTTAATTTCACGTATAGTTACTGAATTATTATTATTATGTTGAACAAACTTAAATTAGATATATGTATAATCAGTATATAATATATGTATATTGGCTTGGAAAAGTAAATAGTGAATTTAATCTGCTATTTATGTAAAAGACTTGAAGATTACCTGATTGGTGGTGTTTGCAACATCTAACTCAGTGATCCAAATTGGCAATCCAGCTGAAGCAAGCATATCAAGAGAAGATCTTATATAAGGTAAATTTGGTTTGACAAAATGCCCCTGCACCCCAATTCCCAACGGTCCATTATAACCGTGGGATCGAAGATCTCGAATTTTTTTCAAGTACTTTGCTGGATTTGAAGTTCCATCAAATTCATGTTCAATTGTATTGAAATCATTCAAGAATGGAATTGCCTTGCTATCGATTTCATTAGCCTTCTTGTAATAAATTGCAGACGCATTTTTTCCGAGTATATTCTCTAAAAATGAAAAGTGGACGTTTTCGTTCACAACATCCCAGTGAATAAGTTGACCTAAGTATTGATTCATCACCGAATTTATCCTTCTCGATGCAGCTGTAACGAGCTGTGCTGGTGAAAGAGAACGCGTCCATGAGGGCATGTTCAGGGGGTTGTTCCAGAAAATGTTGTGGCCGCGGACTTGAATGTTATGTTTCTGGACAAGATTGAGCATGGCATCCGCCATGTTGTAGTCCTGTTTGCCCTGGATTTTCTCGTTGGCATACCATTTCATTTCATTCTCGAAAACCGTGTACTTGAATCGTGATGTAAACCAATCTTGATAGGCTTTGTTGTTGAGGATATGTTGGCTTATTGCATTGCCAAATGGGAAAGTGTTGCTTTGTTGTGCCAGGGAGACCGTTGCGTTTGGTAATGGTTGGCCTTGAGAATCCACTGCTTGGATTTTCACTTTAGCTTTACGTACCTGCAACATGTTATTAGAGATTCTTTTAATACATATACAACAAAAGTTATTGAGTTCACGTGAATTCATAACTTCTAATAAGCTAGGTCCAACCCAAAGTAAACATGTTGATCAAGCATTTAATTTCAATTTGGCACGATCTCGTACATGTAAAATTTTACTCAAATCATTTACCTTCTCTGTACTTTGATGTTGATGAAATTTCCATTCCTCTTGGGAAAAAGGTTTTACTGATATGCTATCTGCCCATAACTCAATAGCGGTATTGTTGACCTAGAAATAGATACAATTGAAAATAATTAAACAAAGTTGAATTAGTATAACTAGGAAATAGGAATCATATATATAGCTTGTTCAAACAATTTATACAAGTTTAACTGTACATACTCAAAGTTGGAGGGCATTAGATGTCAATTGAGGTCAAGTTAAAGAACACGTTTATGTATTATGCCTATATTTTAATATAAAAGGTAAAATAACTCATCACCTCAAGATATAAGTCCACATGAGCAGAAGTAGTTAGTATCAAGCCACCTTTTAGCATAGACCAGCAGCCAGAACGAGCAATAGCCCATCCAGTACGTTGAATTCCAAATGGTCCTCTGAATGCTAGAGCCACATGACCATCTATAATTCCATCTCCATGGCTCACTTGCACCCAAGCTACAAATTATGAGTGTCAATTGGGTGGGTTAAAATTAATTAAGTAAAAAATTAAATTGTAGTACCTGAAGTGACGTAGTAAGTATCTTTTTTCAAGAAATATTTTTGGGTAAGACCATGAAGGGGTCCTTTTCTGTTGGTAGCCACAATGAAAGTGTTATTTGTATTATTGGACATCCTAGTGGCCATATTTGCAAATCCAGATTTTCTCCAGCCATTGAGTCCCTCATTGAAGTTTGGATTCACAACTATTCCTCCATTGTATTGAGCACTAAGGGGATCTGCCAAACACTGGAAGCATATGCATGGTAATTTTGTATCAATATATATTTGTAAAACACCATCGAGCGAGCTACCTATTACAACAATTTTTATTTTTTTTGGTGTCAATATTATTACAACACGTTAAATTACACTAACACAGTGTATGAAATTTGTAATCGTATATAGAAAATCTGGCATTCAAATCTTCCAGGTTCATAATTAAAATATTAGTAGTATATAAAGATTGCATAGGGTGGGAAAGCGTTTTACCTCAGATGTGAAACTATAATCGTAGTCTTCACCATAAACTTCAACCCCTACAAAAAAGGGAGAGCTGATATTCATATAAAAGGTTTTTAATAATGTCTCACTATATAAAATAGGCTAGGATTAATAACAAACCTGAATAACAAACAAGAAAATAAACCACTAGCCAAGGTAGAAAAAATTCCATCTTCACAGTTTCCATGGCGACGAATTCACTGTTTCGATCACAACAATGCTAATGTATACATGCGATTTTTTTTTTAAATGTACGGATTATTATTTCGAGTTGTTGGACTAAGCTATGATCAATGCATGCATATTTATAGGGAAAACCTGCAAAGTTTGGTACGTATTAAATTAATAATTGGTAAAAATTATTTAGTACAGCTAGCTAATTGTATCATTAGTACGTAAAGATTCCAAGTCAATATTATGTTTGACACGAATTAAAGAATTTCAAGACGACGTTCAATTCTTCTGCCAAATTCAAATATTAGAGTAATTGACCGACAATTTTTTTTCAATTCAAATCGATTAGTGTATTGTGCCGGTTCTTTTGAGTGATATATTTGTGTTAATGATTCTTAATTACCTGTGGAAATTAAGGAAATAAACAAAACTTGTCCATTGTTTGTGCCACATGCATGCGAATGCGGTCCATCTTGGACATATAATTAAATTAATTATATGTGAAAACACGGTTAACCTTCAACTTGAATTTGATAGTAAATGTCATTGTCTAGCTTTTACTATTTTGGCCAGAAAATTAAAAAAATTATAATATTTTTTTTATTTTAAAATAAACTGATCTTTTTTCTATTTTTTAGTTAAAAGGTATTAAAGTTAAAGGGGTAAAAATGTTTTAAAATGTAAAATAACATAGATAAAATATCATTCTGGCCAAATTTTCTGGCCAAAAAGATTTTTCCTTTAAAGCCTACACTAATAACATAATAATGGAGTAATTTAAAAGTTATTCGATGGTAGGAGGTAGCATGTGTCGGGTAAAACGAGGTGCGTGCAAATTGATCTAATCATTATAAAAATAACAATAACATCAGGTTTTAATGCATATTTTAGGTGTTGTTTTAATTTTCTACATAGTTTAATACATTTTCCCTCGTTAAATTATTTATAAATAATCTTTGAATTAAAGTTATATACACTATTTATATATAAATACACTATCATATCATCTTTACCTATTATAAAACATAAACATATCTTATTTTCAAGATTACAAATTAAATCTCGTATTTTACCATTCTAATGGAATATTTGAGTGACAACACTTTGGAAGTTCCTTTGAGTCCGCTTATAGTAAGTTGCCAGGAAATTTTGCCTTAACTTGCATTCATGTGGATTTTGACAAATGAACATAAAAAGTAAGACTTTGGGTTTTGCCCCTCTTTTTTCTTTTGAACAATTCTTTTTCCCTTATAAAGTGTAGCTTTAACTCATAACACAAATTAAATGGATGGCCTGGAGAATGGCTTGTTTTTCAATTCAACTTTGTCTAATACATCTTTACCATCAAACATTGAGGATTTATTGATCACTTATTTTATTAAATTATTCAATTTTTCATGAGTGTGTGGCTGTGTACGGTCTATTTTATACTGATTTTAATACGTCAATAATTAATAATCACTAAATTATTTAGTTGTATTTGGAAAATGTTTATTCATCGCATTCAAAGTGGAATAGATAATGTCTTTATAAATTATTTTGAGGGATAAAATTTTTTGTTTAAAGCAATGGTGAGAAATGAATCATTAAGCATAGTTTTGGCCTTTGGACCTTTGTTACCGGGAAATAAGTACGGGGGAGAATTCCGTGAAACTCAAAAACTTAAGTGTGCAAAGTATGATTTCAAAAACTAATGACGTGGCGCGTAAAATATTTATCAAATTGGGACAAAATCAAAAGCCGCGGCCTTTCCCCTTTTAGGTGAAAACTTCATCTTCTTGTGGAAGCAACTCAATCAATGGCGAAGAGCGAAACTTCAGTAGGGAGCGAAGATCCTTCTTCTTCTCGTCCATGGGAATCTTATCACACAGTCTTTACCAATGCCAAAGCAGGTAATTTTTACTTTTTAGTGTTTTTTTTTTTTTTTTTAAAATTTAGGTATTTCCAATTGTTTTTATTACAATTAATTGCTTCAATCATCTGTTTTAGCTGTAAATCATCAGTTTATTATGAAATTGTTCCCAATATATTGAATGTATAATGAGTTGATTAATTGACCTAACTTGTTTAAATTGGTTTTCGATCAATTTTTCTCAAAGTTTAAATTGTTGTTCTTTATGAGGTTTTAGTGATTGATGATCGAAATTTTAGGAATGGAGGGGGTGGACAAGGAAAAAGTACAGAGGACAGTGTATGAAATGAGTAAAGGGTCCAAGTATTTTGAGAATGAGGAAAAGAAGGAAGCTTATACGAAGCAGAAAATTGAGAACATGCGTATTCAGTACTCCAAACTCACTGCACAAGATATATCTCATCATCAGAAGGTACTTTTTTTTAATGACAATTAGGAAAATGGTTATGTTTCAAATGTGTCATGTCAGTAACCTAATTGCCTATTTTCTCTCTATCCGAGTTCTCTGCATACATGACTTGATGTGTTTGTGGATGACCGAGTGTTTTTGGTTGAGTATTTATGATAATAAAATGTTGTGCTCATTTGTGATGCGTGTAAGGATTTTTTTTGAAGTCTAGGATCAGTTGGCTGCTGCTATATGAGGATATACTAAGTGTGCAATTATGAATTCCAACTGTCAGAAGAACAGATTCAATTAGTTTTTTGGTCAGTTGGGATCTGAGATGGGCTGGGGTGGGAATAGAGGTGGATCCAGGATTTAAATTGTTATGGCTTCAACTTTTAAAATTTTTACTGTTGAATTCTTTGTATTGTTAAAGTTATGGGTTCAAATCTAATATAAACCCGTAGCCGTAAGCTATATCTGCCTATGGTTCTCTGTTGGGATGCAGGGTGGCTTTAACTGCATAACCAAACTTTTCATTAACTTTTATTTATCAAGTTAGCTTCTTTCCTTTTCTTTTCCAGATTGCTGACAAAACGATTTTAGACCTAGAAGCCACACGTGATTTGTCAAGGATCTGGCTACATGTGGATATGGATGCTTTTTATGCAGCTGTTGAAACCTTGTGTAATCCTTCATTGAAAGGCAGGCCAATGGCTGTTGGCAGCATGTCCATGCTTTCCACAGCGAACTATGAGGTTTGACATTCCTATTAATCAGAGATGCTTTCTGCACAAATGTTGCTGGTGGATATTCATGTTTAGCTCATTTATAATTTAGCTTTCAGATTCCTATTTCTGTAAAGTTTGTTGTATCTTTGTATTCCTTTTCCCTTTTTCTGAATAACATGTACTTATGCTTTATAGGCCCGGAAATTTGGTGTTCGAGCTGCGATGCCTGGATTCATTGCACGTAAACTATGTCCAGAGTTGTTATTTGTCCCTGTAGACTTTCAGAAATATAATCATTACAGCAACTTAACAAGAAAAGGTTGCAAACTGTACTTCTATGGACTTGGTAGTTTTTGATTGATATGTGCCTAATTATTTGGATTGTTAATCCATCTTCTCATAGTTTTTCAGAAATATGATCCGAACTTTTTGGCTGCCAGCTTGGATGAGGCATACCTAGATATTACTAGTGTTTGCAAAGAGAGGGGCATTACGAGTAGAGAAGTAAGTCTACATTAAATTCTATTCCATCAGAATTTACTCCCAATCTTATCTATCCTTGTTTTTTCTTTCCTTTGACTTTGTTTGTGTCTTGTGATCCTCCATTTTTTGGTTGTTCCACTCCTTTAAGGTAGCTGAAGAGCTTAGAGAAAGTGTACACTTTGAGACAGGTCTAACGTGTAGTGCTGGAGTTGCACCAAACCGCTTACTTGCTAAGGTATTGAAAATGAAAATAATTTATTTTAGTTCTTTGTCCTCTTATGAAATGAATATGCGCTTTCTACATAGAATTTTTTTGAGGCGTCTACAGGATGCATTAGTTTCTGCATTGAAGCTAGGAGGATTATCTAAACTCATTTCTAGGTATGCCTCACCAAACTAGGGAAAGATTGCATCATAATTTTAGAAAACCATGATAGAAGATGGATTGGAAACCCAACTAAATAGGCACATTCAGCTATTCACACTTTTTTGTATCAAAATGAAAATGTGGATTTTCGAATAATAGCTTCTTTATTCTGTCTCACAGGTTTGTTCAGATATAAACAAACCCAATGGCCAGTTTGTTTTGCCAAATGATCGAAGTGCTGTCGTGACATTTATTTCTTCACTTCCAATAAGGAAGGTATGGAGAGTAGCTGTTATGTTTAGGCTCTCTGGTTTGTGAAGTATCTTCATTCAAATTGGGCAGTTCACTTTTGCTTTTACATTTTAGGATGTAGGTCTATAATCTGACATTCAGGAAACTATGTACAGATTGGGGGCATTGGTAAGGTCACTGAACGTATCTTAAAGGATGTCTTTGGAATAGCAACCTGTGAGGAAATGCTGCAAAAGAGTAGTTTCCTTTGTGGCCTGTTTTCTCGTTCTTCAGCAGGTTTGTTAATGATATAATTGATCTATTTTATTTCCCCTTAATCTGACAAGAACACAACCTAGAAAGTTCAATCTCGATTTGAGCTGTATAATATGATGTTCTGTTGTGTTTGAGAGGTTTTCTTCAAATTTTGATCAACTGAAGTGGTCACTGCTTGTGTCCTGAATTTTCCCATTGATGGATTCTTCTGTATATTGACAACATATCAGTTGCCTTTTTGTTGCAGACTTTTTCCTTTCCGTAGGTCTAGGGCTTGGTGGAACCGATACTCCTCAATATAGGATGAGAAAGAGTATAAGTAATGAAAGAACATTTTCAGCCACTAAAGATGAAGTTTTGCTTTTTCAAAAATTAGGTATGGTTTTAGTTACTGCCAGCGTTTCTGATTGCATGACCAATGCATATGTCCCCCCTTCCCCCCTTTTAGATTTTGAGTATGGAGAAATTTTCCTTCTGCTGGAAGCCCAGAAATAATTTACTCTGGAACCAAGTTAATTTTGTCAACTTTGGTTTGCAGTTGATCTATCAGAGATGCTTTCTGCTGATATGATAAAGGAAGGTCTTTTTGGGCGAACATTGACACTAAAACTGAAAACCGCATCCTTTGAGGTACTTCCAACATTTTGCTGTAGTGACCTTTACTACATAGATTTAGGTTATTTCTATATAACATTAGCTGATATAGTCAAGGTCTGCAGGTTCGATCTCGAGCGGTGACTTTGCCAAGTTACATAAGTTCAAGTGGAGATATCTTGAAACATGCTTCAAAGCTGCTGAAGGCCGAATTTCCTGTTTCTTTGAGGCTCATGGGTGGGTACTTTAACATTGTTCAGTTCCTTTTGGAAAATATGGATGTCTTGTGTGCCTTTTCAGAAAAATATGGTTGTCTTGTGTGGTTTCCCTTCTCTATATTGCTCAGTGCTATAAATAAGCTGTTTTTTTTTTTTTTTTTTTTTGTGTGGGAATATTACAATGATTGTGTTCGTGGAGAAAAGCATAAAAATTGTGCCTCAAAATATTTAAATTCACATATGGCTGAAATCATCCAAAAATTTGGCGAAGTATCTGTAATGATTTGTATACCACAATACACTTCAATTTTTAAATTTTTTTTTTTAAAAAAAGATTATAAGGTGTTGATCAAATATTGGTCTGCTCTTGCATCTTAGGGGAGTCATCGTCTTTCCTTCTGCTTAATTACTGCAGATGGCGAGTGAAAGGGGGACATGGAATTTGATGTGTTAATATTTTTATTTGGTTTGAAAAATTCATGCTATCCATTGAAATTTGGTAGCATTGTGTAGCTTGAAGTTTGCTAAATTTATTTTCTCCTAATCTTTCTGAGGCTGCTATCGGATTGAAGGAGAGGTTACGGCTACTAATGAATAAAACATTCGAAAGCCTATAATTTCTCTGAAGAAGGTTAACATTATCAGGCAGCGCAAAAGAAGAAGCAAATATAGAGAAGAATTCATAGATTTTATTAGTTCCTTAGGCTATTTGGATTTGCTGTTTCATAGGTCTTATTTTGATATATATGAGGGGACTGATTTTGCCCTCTTTTACAACAGTGGAGGGGTTTTCAATTTTTATCATTTTGCTTCTATCAGTTTTCGATGCTGTCCCACTCACTTGCCACCATGTTTCTGTTACTTTTAATTTCATTCATTGGTTAATTATGGATTTATGAATGTGCTTTGGGGGCATCAAAAGGCCCAAAACAGAATCCAACACCATTAATATTATTGTCTTCCCTGAGCTGGAAATGACATGTTCTGCTGTTGTCATTACCTATTTTGATGTTCGTGTTATTTGACTGCAAATTTCCAGCATGAAGCATTTTGACTAAGCAGTTGAACTTTTCTATCAGGTCTTCGAATGTCTCATTTCAGTGAAGACAAGAATGGGATTCCACCTGATCCTACACAAAAAACTCTTTCTAGTTTCATTCTTTCTGGAGATGCTTCTGGAGGAAAGACAAGTGATTACAGGCCCTTGGTCTCTGATGTTTGTGATAATACTTTCTCAGTTGATGAGAATTGTTGTCCTACCTACTGCGCTGAGACATCTTGTGATCTGCGTGACTCTTCAATGGAGAACCAGGCATCAGATTCTACTTCCAGTTGCCATGTAATAGGGAACATTAATGAGGAATTGAATGAAACTGTTGTACCTCAAAGTAGTGAACCTCAACCTAAGGTATATGTTTTTCTCACTAAAAAGCTAAATGCAACTATATGACCAAAGAAAGTTTAATGATTCAGAAACTTAGCTTTCTAATTGTCAGCATGTCATTGTATTCAGGTTCATGAACCAACCGATACTGATCATACAATAAAGTCTGATAAGGTCGATTCTTGTATGGGACAATTGGAGGCAAGCAGCTGTGCTAGATGGGAAGCTGGTGTTAACTGCGCGGATGATGAAGCAGGGTCTGTATCAGATCAGAAGCAATTATTTCGTTGGGTGGACGACTACAAATGCCCTATTTGTGGTATTGAACTGCCTCCAAGTTTCATTGAAGAAAGGCAAGAACATTCTGATTTTCATCTTGCTGAAAAGTTGCAAGGTGAAGAATCAGGTAACCACCACAGAAGTTTTATGCCACAACAGAGGTACCTTCTACTTCATGGTGTTGATCTAGTTAAATGCCATTGTTTCAAGTAGTTCGTTTTTCCCCTTTCGCTTCTCAGTATTGGTGGTGTCATCTTATTTTTTCTGATTTTTTGTTAGGGCTGCCCAGAGAGGCCATACTGGAAGCAGCAGTCGGCAGAAAAAGAAACAGAAACCATCTCCAACTGCTAGCAAATATGTACCAATTGACGCATTCTTTGTTAAAACAAACCAGAATTTTTGAAAGGCATAACATAGTGAAGATCTATTTATTCAGAAGATAATAATAAAAATTTCTTTTTCCATGTACAACACAACATATCCAGTGTGGGGAGGGTGCGGTCTATTTCTTTATCCATGTATTCTTTGTATACAGCTGTGTAATTGTATATAGTAAAACGCTGCAACAAGTGTTACGGTTAACTTCCACCTTGTTTGGATGGTTGTTATCTATTGTATTGTTACTTTAAATACAATGTTTTGATTGTTAATTTTTATGGTATCATATTGTTTAATTTGTTATTAAGTGAAATTATTCTGGGAAAAAAGTAAATAATTATTATGCCCAAATGACTCCTTTATCCTTTCTAACTACCTTTTTGTATAATAACTCTATGTTGCTGTAAAATTGTATATTTTTTCTTTAGAAGCTAGTTGTCACGGACTTAGAGTGTTGGCTAAAGCTCCATGCGGCACTTGACAACTTACTCACGAATCTTTCACGATCTTGTAAGCTCAAGTAAGCCTTTAAGACTAAGATCGCTAAGAGAATGAAAAGAAAGACTTAGAAAGATTTGGAAGAAGGCTTTTTGTATTGCTTGGAGAATGCTTTACACTTGCTTGCTTTGTTGGTGCCTTGCAAATGAATGGCACCTCTATTTATACTAACTCTTAAGGGTCTATGTGTAAATAATATTTACGTACAAGTCCCTAAGTAATTTATACTTTTGTTTCCTCTCTAGATATCTCTACACTTTTTAGGAAATTCCAAGTCTTTCCAAGGAAATATCTAAGGGCTTCTAGAGTTCTCTATAAACCCCTCCATAACTCTAGACTCTTTCGCCCCTATCCGGATGCAAAATTTGACTGTGAACTGGTGGGACGTGACATAGTGCTCATTATTATGAAATGATGGAAAATTATTATGTTTGACAATCTATAGAAATATTGTAGGTATTAGAACAAGATGTTCTGCTTTGGAAGGTGCTCGTTGTTTTTTATTAAATGAACGATCATATGAATGATTAATTGGGATATATTTTTTTTATGATGCATATGTGATTGGTAAAAGTTCATTTATAGTTAATCGTATTATGATTATTTGGAATACATGAGTCCACATGCTAGATATTATATATGAATGAATTATTATGCCATTAATAAACTGCAGAGATAGCAGTGTTGTGTCTACTTTGTGAGACATTCCACAATTTCATATCCTCAAATTTTAACTACAATGAGTTCATATCCTTGCACAAAATGCCCAATTTCTATCAAAAACTCCACAACTCAATTCCCTCGTCCAAGAACACCAACATCTACAAAACACAAAATTTCTTATCCTAAATCCCTCATCTCTCAAATTTCACTCTCCAGTAGTAGTTCATCTCAGAGTCACCAAAAAACAAGAACAAACAGTGTAAATTCTGAAGATAACTTCCCGACCATGTCAGAAATCATGGAGGCATCGAGATCCCAAAATCTTGATCTTCAGCTGAAAACATTAGGACCCTTTTTCAGAATCACAGCGAAGAGCTTAAAAACCCAAAGAGACCTTGGAAAAGCTGAGGGTTTGATAAGGGTTTGGTTTCAAGGTAAAATTCTACATTTAGACTCAATCAGACTTCAGAGAGAGACCTTGGGCATGGAAAAATCAATATTTGGGATTGGATTGTTTATTGGAGCAGTCGCAATTAGGCATGGTCATGACTCTGGTTGTAAAAAAGCTGAATTACTCGCCATTTATGATACTGAGCTTTACCACACAAAGGTTATTCACCAATTTCTCCTTCTGGGTTAATTATCATGCAATTGTTTACCCTGTTTTTAGATTGCAAAATTACCAATTTTCTTTTTCTCTTATTGTTAATTGGAACCCCGGCTCTGATAACCTCCTTAACCTTATCCATTACGTCAACCTTCAACTAGAGGAAAATGGGAGTTAATTCCCCTTTTTCACTTGAGCTACCAAAGCCTTTTGTCTGAGACACAGTTCAAATATGTCACATGCCTCTAAACTCACACGTCTTGTATTGTGCTCTTATCACCAGACAATAGGCTTTTCTACTGCATTATTTGAAGCATTCACACCCACTGATTTTTACTTTCTAATTCAAGTAGAAGAGTGGATTCTGATTACAAATTGGACGTTTCTCTTTGATTGTAACAGCTTGTGAAATTCTACACAAGGATTGGCTTCAAGACAGTTGACCAAGTTAGTGGTGAATCACTTGGAGATGTTGGTCACATGTTAGTCTGGGGAGGCGTAGGAACTCGAATGGATGCAGACATTGAAGATCTTCTTGTAAAATGGTGCACCAGATTTAAACGAAAGAGTTGATTTTACTTCAAATCGTTCAACGACCTCAACTTTATCTATAGTAACTCGGTTGGCTTTGTACACTAATATACTTGACATGTTATGCTACAAGATAAACTTTTATATGATTAATATCATTTATACGGTGATTATCATTTTTCTTCTCCTTAGATAATGAACCAAAGTGGTGTTTGAATTTAATTTTGGAAATAGTTTTGAAATAATTGATTTCGAGTTTGGTTTTCAAAGAAATCTTGGTAAACAAGTACATACTTAAGTTCATCTACCATCATTTTATTTCAGAATTTATTTAAATAATAAGTATCTACTAACAATATAAAGAATTATTTCACTTCAATATGTTCTAAGTATGTTGTATCAAGTTGCTTGTCTGATTTTGTATCTTACTAATCTCATTTAGTATAGGACAATTAATTATAATTATCTTGACCTGATAGTATTAAAAAAAAAAAAAATTAAGCCATCTAGCATACCTTAAAATAGTGAAATTTATTTTTCAGTAACCTATTGTAAGACGGTATTTCTCCCCCTTCCCTTATCCTTCTTTTAATAAATTAAAATTATGGGCACACAATAACAATTAAAAAGCAATGAAATATGAACGTAGAAAATTAAAGATTCATTGGTTATCACCATTATTGGGTTTGTTTAGATTTCAAAAATCTTATTGAAAAAGACAATGAGTGTTGATGTTTGAAGGTTTATGTTAAATCTAACCATTGTAAATTGTTGGGATAATATTAGAAGATAACGTATTAAATTTGGGTTATTTGTTGGACTAATCTTGAAGCAAAAACGTGTTGGTAAAATTTGTACACATGATGATTGGTTAGGATTTTGTGGTGATTTATCGAAATTTATGATCGAAATTATAACAATCTATCAAAATTTGGCCATAAATTAATCCTTCAAGATTTATTAACAGACAAGTTTTATCCATCAATTTGAATTCCTTCTAGATTTATGCCAAAAAATCTGGCGATTAGTCAAGATTTATCTGGAAATTTTGGCGATTCTTGATACCAAAAAAGTTTTGTCCATTACTTTTAAATTCTGACGTTAAAATTTTACCTAACTCATGTTGACCATAAATTTATTTTTGCAAATATTTTCTTAAAGAGGTTAAAACTTAAAGGGAAAATTGTATGAAATAGCAAACTATTAATTCAAATTAAATGTTATAGTCATACTTTATTTTATTTGTAATTCACAGCAAACATCTCATTTTTTGCCATCTGATTTGATATACAATTAATCATTTTCGGTATACAATTACCCATTCGGTATACAAATGTATGAAATGTATAAAATGCGTTTGTGCTTGTATAAAGCAAGAGAAAAGTGTATATACAAATACAAATACATATATTTTCGTCATATACACTTATAATTATACAAATACATATCTTATTATACAAATTACAATGTATAAATGAATTTATACAAAACTGAACAATTTGTATAAAATTGGATGTATCTAGCGAATTATACAAATCAAAAGCTCCATAGCAAATATAAAATTTCTTTATGCAAGTATGATATCTGAAATTATAAATACTTGTCTGAATATGATTTTTATGTTTGTTATATATGAAAGTTGCTTAAACTTAAATGGTGGCATTGAAAGAGCCTGTTTTGCGCAAGTCTTAAGGCCCATAAATATTGGGCCCTCACTGTATCCTCGACCCGAATATCTGGTTTACATAAGCTTCCATTGTAGGCTGTCATCACCACTTATGAGTCCCAGCTTTTTAGCCAAGTTATCGTCTCTGTTCAAGATTTACCCTAATGTCGTCTCGTCGAGAGGGTCGCGATTCCGACTCGAAACGTCACCGTTCCCGGTTCGATCAAGAACCCAGGTAATCGATTTCCCTCTACATTGTATGTATTTTCTTGGAAAAGTTGGGAACTTTCTCTACTTGAAAATAGAGATGAATTTTTTAATAGCTTTCGAATAATTTAGGGTTCGATTAAAATTCATTATTTGAAGAACTGAGGAAAAAGAAACAGTTGGCGGGACTTTGTAATCTTGAAGTTTTAGGATTTCATGGGTCTATGAAGTTTTCTCTTTTTCTTTTCTAAAGTTGTACGAGTACTGCTGAGAGGAGGAAAAATAGCGGGGTGAGAAAAAAGAACCATTTGGTCTTCAAGATTTTAAGCTTTTTCGACATAAATGAATGGGTTGTTACACGAAAAATACTGGAGTAAGAGAAGAAACCATTTTTGGTTTGAGAGTTAAAGATTTGTGTCTTCAAGTGCTTCACAACTGGAAACAGTAAATTGTGTCTTGAGAAATTGGGATTCTGTTTATTGCACACCTTGCGCTACATTTGGAATAACTCAATTTGTAAATTATGTGGATTTTGGGCATACAAATCGTGTGCTAATATTCTGTATCATGTTTGTTCTTTCTAGTCCAAAGAGATCAAGAAAACACAGTAGACAAGAAACTGAGAGGCCACCTACCACACACAATTTAGATAGTGGAAACAATTCAGAACGGGATTTAAAACACCATCGCCGTCTGCAAGATGCTGTGCCTCTTGATGCTCCGTCAGTGCAAGATTCAAAGTCAGAAAGAACTCCAAAGAAGCCATCTGAGAACCTAGCAGTTAAAGATGATGGACTCAAAGAGTCTTCTGATCCAAATGAAGGATCTCGCCATCGATCATCCAAACACTCTACAAATCCATCAGTAGTACCTCGTTCTACCTCATTTTTTCAGGTTTCTGTGTTGTGTATACTAACTTCATTTGCTTCTTGTGTCAGTTTGTGTTAGATTATGCTTTTGACTACTGGTGTGGTAGAATTTTGATGACCTGGCTCTTTGGAGGAGTTTGTTTCTACTTTATTGAAAGCATGCGACTATACTTGATGATAGTTCCTTTATTCATTCATGTGTATAATTAGGATAACATGACTGTTAATTAGTGGAGAGGGATGGGAATGGAATTCAACTCAGCAAGAGAACAAATGAAACAAAAATTTTCTTTTGAACTTCATTTCTATTAAATTTGTAGTTTAAGCAGCTATTTTCAATTTGAATTGACTGTGTAGATATTTTGGTTTGCTACACTTGAACATCTAAAGAATAATGTTGCTTCATTCCTTTCCTCCCTGTACTTTCTAATTACTGGGCTTCGTTGTACTTATTTTTAAAAAAGAATAATGTTGCTTGATATTTGAATAAAATTTAGGTTCTAATTGTCAGAAAATGAGTAAATAAATTTCAGATTTTGAATTTCAGTAGACGAGAATAGATTTTCCACGGACAAGTGCATTGATTTAAGTTAATCTGCTTTTCTTATATTGTGGCTGATGTTGTGGGATTCTTGTTCAGCCCGTTGACTTCCAAGTAGATCCATGTATATAACCATGTTAGACTTGCCTGTGCATATCTTATAACAGCACGATGAGCGTGGTAGTGCTGGGCAAGTTGATCGAAGCTTCAGGCATAAGGCAGCAACTGGTGAGTTTCCACATATTATTCTTGCATTTTGATGAGTAACCTTCCATTTTTCTTTCCTGAGGGGGCAAAAGCAAGGATCAGACCATTGTATGACCTCTAACTTGACTTGACCTGTGATCGGAATCTTTCTGTTTGTAATGAGAGAACCCTCCTTTTCTTTGCTTGGTGCCCAGGCCAACTTGTTATTAGTACATTATCTAGTTTTTTTCCTTGCTAATATTGGTGTATGGGCCAACTTGTGTGCACCTCAACTATGACTCCGGGCACCTGCTACCTCCCAATAGCATAGGTACCATGTTATTCCTTAAGCAAGAGGACTCAAACCTCAATCTCCAAGGTTCGCATCAACTTCATTGATTGTTAGGCTACACTTTTGGGTGCAAGTATGTTAGATACTTATTCTACTATAAGCATATGATGCTAAGTTTTGAAAAGTAGAAAATGCTTGAGAGCATAATCAGCTAAACATTTCTAGAGAAGAAAATTGTATTTCCTACCTGCATATTATGACCTGTGTATTTAGTGTTGAAGATTTAGTTACTATCTTTTGTTTCCCCCTGAAGAGCGAGGATGGTGGAAAGATGCGAAAAAGACGTCGAACAGAGCCACAACAAATGATAAGCAGATGAATGATGAGAAGAGCAAAGTTTCAGGTAGGCAAAATGATGTTTGGCGCCATGACAGGTACTTTGAAGTAAAGGAAGATCCTAAACCACCTGTGAAGAAAAGGTCATTTAGGGAGGAAAAGATTCCAGTGGATACTGAGAAAGTTGAGAAAGCTGCAACGGAGCTTGTTAAGCCTAATCCTTCTCACCCTGAAGTAGATGGCGGAAGAAAGAATGAAAGAACTGACCACATGTCACGCCATCCTGGTAGATATGAGAGACCATTTACTGGTGAGAGGTATGCAAACAGGGGTGAAACATGGAGGGGCAAATTTCCATCAAGAGACAGGTACCATGGCAATAGTGATCACAGGGGGAGCGACAGATTCAGTTCAAGGCAAGGACCTAATCCAAGTAAGGTGGTTGAAAAGTGGAAACACGATCTTTATGATGAGGCAAACAAGAATCCAACTCCGAAGAATGAAGAAGATCAAATAGCAAAAATTGAAGCACTATTGTCTTCATAGGTCTTGCAGTAAAGTGAAGTGGTAGTTCCTGTTTCTTTTGTTTGTCGAAAAAGGTAGGGGGGGGGGGGTCATTACTGATGATCAAAGTTATTGCTGTACAATCCTCTCAATTTTGATTTTAGGCAATGCTAATTTGTATCTGTTGCTTGGATTTGTGTTTGGGGGTACCCCTGGCGATGTGGTTTTAGCTGTGGACTTGCAGAAAGCTGCTCAAAAATGCTGTTGTTAGTTGTGCGCTCTGTGAACTTTTATAGTGTATTAGTGATGGGCACAAAGGTTTGACTACAGCATGGACACATGTTCATTTTTGGATTCTTCTGGAATTATTGAATTCATCTTTCGTAACAATGTCTGCCTCAAAATTGCATGCAACATCATCATCTTTATACTGAACTTTCGGTTCATGCCTAAATGACATGGGGAAATGTTCCATCTCTTTGGGGTCTCATGAAAAAGAAAATTATATTCTCCCATTATTTGTCCATCATTTCCCCAGCATGATTTCTGTGTGAACTACTGAATTCACTGGTCATTATTTGACATTATGAACCAAGATTCCTCCAAAACTTAAACTGAAAATTCATGCTTGTTATGATTTAAAATTGCAGACATCTCAAATTATATGTGCAGACCAACATCAGGAGCCTAGCTAATGATGTCTTCTAATTCATGCTTGTACACTATTTTCTGGATGCATCTCTTTGAGCATATTCTTGTACACATCGATGCCTCTGAAGTGCGATTTCTAATTTAAAAAAATATTACATTTCCTATTTTGAAAAAAAGGAAAACAAAAACATTAGCTCATAATACATCTCCCTAGAGCCTGTGATACATCCTTCACTCCTCCCTTGAGACCTTCCCACAAAAGCCTTCTGTAAAGTGAGATTCAACTTGGTTCAACCACAACCTTAGATTGACAGAGACTAACAGCAACTTGCTGCCAAGTAAGACTGAAAGCAATATAGATCCTGTAGATAGAGCTGCTAATCGTCTCTCCTTTTAACATAGAATTCTGTGAGGAAAAATAGTTAACAAACCTTCAGAAATAAGTCAGACGGATAGTACTGTATTCACGGTTACATTCTGTATGCATCAATATTGTACATGGGTTGCCCTATCAGGCCTTCTTTAAATAATACTGATCAAGATAACAAGAGAAATAGACTTCTTTTACAGCTGAATTTGGTTCACATTTCTGCAAACTAGTATCACTTGCAAATGTACTAAAGCCTGATCAAGTGGGGGCCTTGATTGAAAATTAGATCTAATTTAAGAACCTAGAACATAAAACATACCTATAACTCTACTGCCTACGAATATCCTCGATGTCTGTTAGAGGAGCTGCATTGCTGATAGAGCGTTTATCTGGTAGATTAACCACCAATTGACCACAGGCACCACTTATATCTTGGCCCATTTCCTTGCGAACAGTAGTGCGAATATCATAGATATCCCTCAATATTTTCTGAAACCTGGTGACTTTCTGATTTGTACTGGTAATGAATTGACTTAATGATCCAATTGGATTAAAAGGTATGAGATTCACAACCTGCGAAAAAAAAAACCATATTTTGATGTAAATGCAAAACACACTCGCAAAATTCTCTGGGAGTAAAAGATGAAATGAACTGTTTAGATATAGGTCTTAGGACACCCACTATCTGATGGCTGATCGACATAGAGACTCTCTCTCTTTCTCCTGTTTTTTATCTTTTCCCTCCAAGTAAATGTTTTTTAGTTTGGAAACATCCAGGGATGCAACCTAAATGTGTTAAGAAGAAATTAACTCACATATGTACTTACAGCCCACATTTTTAGGGTGGGATTTACATGAACTGCTTAAAACTCACCACTTGAAATGCTTCTAGCAATTTCCCAAGCTGATGGGCGTGCTGCTCCTCATCATTTACTCCATCAAGCATAATATATTCAATAAAGATCTTTTGCTGGCTGCAAAGAAGGGAAAAATAATATCTTTCAGCAACTTGTACCAAATTGGTCATCATGGACATTAAAGATAAATCTATGTGCCTCAACTTATTCCACTCTTTCCATCTTAGAACTGTTCAAAAATGTATGATAGCATTCTATTGATTATTTAATTTATTAAACTTCCAAAATTTTCAATAACTCAATATAATTAGGGCCCCATTTGGAGACATTTGGCTTTACAATGAGCTGCCAAAATTTTAAATTTCCAATGAACTTTTCATTACTGCAATCCGAATAAAGTTTGAAGTCCAAATTTACTCGAATATAAATAAAGAGACAAAAATTAAGCTTATGAAATTTGAAATACATAGGGTTAAAACCCCTATCTGATGGGCCTTAAATAAACTTAAACCTTGATTATCAACTTAAAACACTGATGCCATCTACCTGAGTTTAAACTATGATATTTGCTACCACCACTACTTATATAATACACAAGTTAATATCTTAATCTCCATGCAAGTCAAATGGCATAATATAAGATGGGAAAGAGAGAGTGAATGCTATTGAAGTATAACAGGGCAATAACAACACCTTTTCTTTTGATATTCTTGCAGTGCATTCATGAGTTTTTCCAAAGGAAAAGCTCTTGCTGCAGGCATTATCTGACAACGGATATCTTGCACCGGTGCATGCAAAGAGACTGCCAAGTTCAAATTTGGGACGTCATTGTGGAGCTTGTTAATGGCATGAATTATTCCAACCTACAAACTTTTAACTGGTTATTTACTGTTCATGTGATCTATATAATAAAAGCATGCAAGTAAAGAGCTAATTATGTGAAAGTAGACTCCTGACATGAGAAAATTTATTACATAAAAATGAGTGTGCATTAAGAAGTCAAGGTGAGCAACCATATAGCACATTGTAATATGAAAGGAATAGACATCAATAGGTCGCTCATACCGTTGAGACTGTAATTTTTCTAGGAGAGATCTGAAATGGAGATGCTGTCATCACTCGTATGGCATCCACCAGGGAAGAGTAGTTGTTCAACGGTTCCCCCATTCCCTGTGCATCAGTTGGATGATAATGCAGCAAAAATGAAGACTCAAGAATGAGTGGATGAAAACAAACCAAAAGAATAGAAGAAAATACTTAAAATGAAATTATAAAGTAGACAACAAGAATGCATCCAAAATTCTTAATTACTTTGATAGATGAATTCAAATTAGAAAATCCTCCTACAAGGACTAGAAGAACTTTAGCTATATCCTCAGTTTCCTGCTTGAAAGTTTGATACATCACACCTCTTTTCTCTCCAACAGTTTCTCCCAAACTTCATTAGGGAATTTGCAACTCTGATGTATTATATTCTAGCTTACACCATTCTACCAAGAAACTTTACCTATTCCTTTTTTGTCCATCCAATAAATCCTAACCTACTTTCAGGAGAAAGCTTTCCACCTCTGTCAATCCACATATTGATTTAGATCTTTTCAACTGCACTAGTCACATTTCAACAATTAGTTTATTCACTTTCTTAGTCCATAAAATAATCTACACAAGCATGTTACTCTTAAACTTGCTGTAGCAAAAAGTTGATCAATTTTTATCAAGATGGAGGAAGAAACTTGTACTTCAGCAATTTGGGAAATTACACAGACAAGTTTAAGAACCTGGACAAATTGTAACAAGTTTGAGAGTTTTTTTGGAGCTCAAAAGTCAACTGGTTAAAAAGCGAAACAATGAAAGGCCTAAAGAACATAGAACCAGCTGCCTTCAAAATCCAGATCCACCACTGACTAGACAACAAATATCATGGAGAAAAGTAAAATTGTACAAAGCAAAAAATGATACCATGAAAACAATATTACGGATGGTTGATAAACGAGAGGCATGCACCAACTGTTCAACTATCTCTCCAGAAGACAGGTTATTTTTGAACCCCATGGTTCCTGTAGCACAGAATGTGCAGCCCATTTTGCATCCAACCTTTAAGAAAAGAGTGTCTGGTCAACATAAAACCTCTTTCAGATCAAAACATCAAATACTTAAGGCATGCCATAGGGATAATTGGAAGGATTACACTGGGTAAGTTGTTGTTGTTGCTGTTGCCGAAAGGATAAAAACAGTTGCAGCTAATATACAAGCAACTCAGCCTTTACTACATATAGGTTAACAAAATGACATACCTGAGAGGATACACACAAGGTTGATCTTGGTCCTCCAGGACGGGGCTTTCCATTTAATTTCCCCAAGCTGGAGTCATATCTCATAATTACAGACTCCACAAATGCTCCGTTCTAGTATTTATAATTGTCAATGAGATATGATTGTAAAACAAGAAAGTTCAGGTACAGATACTATAAACACAACCTTTTTTCTAAATATATATATATATATATATATATATATATATATATATATATATATATATATATATATATATATGCAATCAGAAACATTTAAAACACAAAAAAAGGGCACACCGACACCTCAAACCTCCTATTAGAACAATAACACAAATTCGAAAAATTGGGAAACAATCAAAATCTAACACACCACCACTCCTCTCCTATTAAATAGCAATTTGTGAAGGATTTTGAGTATGAATTTAACCTGAAGCTTGATGAGGAGTTTGGTGGTAACCCCATCGTTTGACTTCAAAACAGAGTGGACAACAGACGTTGAAGCTTTGAACTTGGCACGAAGCAAAGAGTAAGCCGACGAGGGCAAAGATGGAATATCTTCCCAATTGCAATCTGGATTCTGTATTACATACCTATTCATGCGTATACACACAACAATCATGATTCATGAGAAAAAAAAGAAGCTTGTTCATCATATGAAGAAAATAAAACAAGAGTGGAAACTAACTTCCAAATAAGAGGGATGAAGCGATTGTTGATTCCGGCTTTGTCGAATTCTGCCCTAATCACTGACGAATCGAATACTGATTTCAACGCCATTGAACCTTCACTTCACTTCACTTTTTCTTGCCCTAACTAGGGCAACGACGACCGATATTCTAACGGCGACGTTTGCAATCGGCAGAAACACTATGTAATGGTTTTGCGATATTGAATTTAGGAAAAGGTCCAAAATTATCTTTTGTAATAGCAACTGGTTTATTTTCTCAAGCTTATTTAAAGTTAGGGTCAATTATACCCTTGCAGTTAAGGGAAAGAGAAAATTTAAAAGTTAAAACATAAATGGTTAGATCAGTGAAATTATATTTTAAGAACGAGAAAATAGTAAATTTTGTTGGAGAAAGTAAAAAAAATAATCTAAAGATTTTATGAAGTTTTTCTTTGGAACTAACAAAGAAGACAACAATGGATAATCTTGTTAGCCACGTAGAATCCAAGATAAATTTAATATTTTTTAAAATAAATTTGTTAGTTTAGGATAAATAATTAAATGAACACCTTTTATTACTGTGAATTGTGATAGATAATGGAAGAGAAAAAAAATCAATTAAAATATTGTATGATTTTACCATATAATTTTTTATAGTTTGAGTGATTTTTTGAGATATTTATTCGTTGATTTTGATGTAACTCTTGCTTGTTGGGATGTAGGCATAGTCAATTTGGGAACTAGTTGATCTCTTAGAAGGATGCAAAACTATTAGAACCAAATGGGTTCTTAAAGTTAAGCACAAGGCTAACGGCATGGTTGAGATATATAAAGCTCTATTAGTTGCTAAGGAGTATATACAACAAAAATGAATTGACTACGATGAGACTTGGTTAAATAAAAAGTTAAAACACTCAATTTAATGTAGAAAGAAAGCACATTAAAAAACCCAAAACAACTAAACCAAGCACCATCCAAACAATTGTTGTACTATTGTTTGTTTAGGGTACAACAATTATCACTGTACATGGACCGTGATATGCTTGGTCATTAATTTATTCTTGCTTATGATAAATTATATTTTTATGAGATATAAATTCAAATTTTCGCATCACATTTATCCAAAAATTATGCTCCGACTTGACTTTAATTTAATAAAGAAGTCTTGTTCCACTAGGCATAAATTTGATTTTTGAAAGACAAAAATTAAAGACCAGAGTAAAACCTGCAATTTATTCTAAAATAGTCGATTTCCGATGCGTGAAAAATTCGACTGCAATGATACTCTGTCCTGATATAGAAGAAGCCTGCAACATATTTTAACATCATATTTTTCTCATTATAGATGCATACAATCTAACAGTAATAAATACCACAAGAAGCATTTAAATACGAGCTCGAATTGTAGGTTCCAAACCAACAGCTGGTGTGGTCACAAACTCCCCAAATATTACATCTTCCTCCAATGCTTGTATCGTCTCTGAAGAAAGGCAAATCTCAAGAATCATACTCCCTTCTTCCTGTCCAGGTGACACTGTTATTTTCCCCTCTAGCATGTTTCCAATGCCACTTCTATGCGTAATCGGCTTTCCCCATCCAAAATCATACTTGTAAAAATCGAATCTGGGAGAGTTGTTCAGCATGAAGTAATTGCTAGGCAAATCGCCCAATTTTACTACCTCAGGGTCATTCATCCAACTCTCGTATATGCACTTCAACTTTTCTTGATCATGCAAAGCAATCGTCTCATTAATTTGTAAAGCAGCCCATCCGAATTCATGCTCGAGTAGCTCTCCTGTCTTGATGGTCACGGTAGCAGGGCAAATTGCATTTCCAAAGAACCCTTCGGGTAAAGGAGGATTCAATCTTTCCCTCATGTCAATAGATACCTCAAAGGTAGTTTCTTGACTAAGATCAAGACAACGACAACATATTACAGATCTCCATACGTGAGCCAATACAGCTTGAAGAGACGAAATTTTGGTCGTGTTCATTTCAAGATTGGCCTTCGCTTTTAACTTGGCTACACTTTCTTTGGTAAAGTGAAATACCCTTTCTCGTAGCATTGGTGGTGGAATGAATCTATGACCTGCATTCACTCTTTCATGAAATGCGATCAGAGAAATGATTAATATTGAAAGGGAATTGACGTTTCAAAAAAGGAATTTTTGAGATGACATTAAAACCGCGAGATATCTCAGTCCAAGAATTGTAAAAATGCCAAAAAGAAGTTCCGTCAACTACCACATGATTGTTTGAGCAGCCAATGAATATGCCATCCTCTAGCTCTGTTACTTGCACTGCAAAACAAGGTTGGAAGGTAGCCTCTAGATTTTGGACTCCATTTAATGGGAAGAAACATGTACCACGTAAGGATTGTAATCTGACTCCACGATGTCACTGACTCTAATACCATGTGCGGTTGCATGGTTGAGTTGAGCACCATCATTGTTACAGTTTATGAAGAAAGAAGTGGTGCCATTCTGCTTGTTTTTGGTTGTGCCAAGGCGGCCACAGAATGGAGGGAAGAAATCTAAAGCTCGAGATAGTGAAACTCTAAGATGATCAATTAAGGAACTGGTGTTGGTTGCTTTTAATATATCTCTTACTTGTTCAAATGTAGGCATATGAGGAAGAGGAGTCCAGTTTGAAAGTAGTCAATTTGAAGCTCAAGAATGTCCCATGGTGTCAACTCAATAATCTTACAATTATATGTATGGTGCTGACTTCTTCCCGCAGCTTTAACTGTCCATGTTGAAATGATGGATACCTTGGAAGCCATAGCTTTGAATCACCTGTCACACACCTTATTATATTTTGAAGATTAAAAGGTTTCAAAATGAAAGTGACAATATTTTTAAAAAAAAGGATTAAGAACAAGCTTGATGATAGAAATTATGATTAAAAATTTGTTGATCCTGGAAAAGGTATTAGGCAAGTGACGTAATGTTTGGCTATCCGTGTTATTTTCACCATTAAATCACACTATTTAAGCACATGTACACGACCTAATGTTTGTCTATCCATGTTATCGGGCTGTCAGGCTCAAATTCAATTCTTCAATTTATCTTACGAAATTTGACAAAAAGGTGTACACCCAAAAAAAAAAACCTCTGTATTTATTAGGATAAATAATTTTGGCAAACTGTTGTATGAGTAACCTGTGAAAAATTAAAATTGATTTTTTGGAAGTACAAAAATATCATAGATGTTTAGTAGAACTTTCTAGAGTTTTATAGAGTCATCTTTAGTATTTGTTGTATCTAAGAAAAGTCTAGATATTCTAGAGAATTAGATATTTGTAGTTAATTTAGATAGTCTAGAGTTTTAGATATTTGAGGAAGATATTTGTAGAAGAGGTTAGAATAGTCTAGATTATTAGTATCTAGAATCATCCCTTCACAACTATAAATAGGGGTGGCATTAGGCATTTGTAAAAAAACCAAAACCCAAGCATTCTAAGAACAATCCAATTCAAGAGTCTTCTTCCATAATCAAGTTCTCTCTTCTAGCTTCCTCTTCTTTAGTTGAATCTTCCGACCTTAGTTAACGATCTTGGGCTAGCAGAATGGTTTTTCGGTTATACCTTTCTTCTGCTATTCTCTACATGGTATCAGAGCCATAGTCGTAGATTGACTTGCGGGTGTTATTTCAAGATCAGGTTAGAGGTAAATTCAACTTGTTTGTCTATATGGATTTTAGCGGCCGTGTTAATGGACTGGGGATGGAATTGTTGAATCAGTCAAATTACAAGGTATGAAAAACATGTATGAAATCATACCTTGTGGGAGAGGATTTGTGGGATGTTGTTAATGGAAATGACACAAGTCCTCCTGCTGACGGACCGAAAAATAGCAGTGCGTACAAGAAGTGGAAGCAGGTTAATGCGAAGGCGGAGTTCATTTTGAAGAGGACAATCTCTTCCGGCTTATTTGATCACATTATAAAGTGTAAATCAGCTCATGAAATATGGAGGACCCTTGATCGCTTGTGCACTAAGAAGAATGAAGCTCGGCTGCAGATGTTGGAGAATGAATTGGCTAACACCACTCAAGGTAATCTTTCTATCTCCGAGTGTTTTTTAAAGATTAAGAACTTATGTTCTGAGATATGTTTATTGAATTCGGAGGAGGCTATTTCTGAAGCACGAATGAGAAGAATAGTCATTCGTGCGTTAAAACCTGAATATATTCCATTTGTGACGTCGATTCAAGGATGGGCTCAACAACCATCCTTGGAGGAGTTTGAAAATTTGTTGTCGTCACAGGAATTACTAGCCAAGCAGTTGGCTAGTGTATTTGTCAAAGAAGGAGAAGAAAATGCTCTTGTAGCCAACAAGAGGAACTTTAAATGAAAAACAAGAGATGTGTCACACTCTCAATCCTCAGGTGGTTCGCGCTCACCTGGAGAGAAGGAAGAGTCTTCTGATTATTATGGTAAGAAGCCACTCAGATGCTATCGTTGTGGTGAAGTAGGGCACATAAAAAGATATTGCCGAGCCAAGGAGAGCAATATGGCTCAAAAAATTGTTGTTGAAGAAGAAGAAGAGCGGGGAAATTATTTAGTAGCTGAGGCTCGAGCAATAAATGCTATGGTTTCTCTCAACCTTGAAAGAGATTGGATCGAGGATTCAAATATAATACAATCGACCACGTAGAGAAGCAAGACACTGATGTTATCGATATGAAGCAAGAAACTCTTGAAGATGTTCATACTGGTGATATGGTAGCTTCTATTGAAGAAATCAAGAAAATAAATTCTGAACAAGTAGTGCCTGGAGCTATAAATGCCGATGGTGACCTATATAGAGAAAGTTTTGAGGAAAATGTATGGGAAGTTGAAGTCTCTGATCAATCGTCAGTCATATCGAGGTCATTCATTGGCTTAGATCAAATATTGGAAGCAAATGGAGATGATGGATATCAAATAGATGAGGAAGCTGACCTTGAAGGTCAAATTTCAGGTGGAGAGACAATCGACATAATTATTGGAAGCTCTAAAGATGACAAACAATTTAAAGAGCTAAAAAGAGAATGCGGTGGTGGATCTTGTGCTAGTGATGATGCTTCACATGAAATTGATGATCAGTTTATCACCAAATCAAATGAAGCGGCTGATCCTAATAAAATTTCCTTGGTTTATTGAGATGCGTTAGAAGAAACCGGTTCCAGAATCTTAAACCGTAAAATTCCAAATTTGTCCATCACAGATGTTTATTCGAATAGTACAACTGTTGGGAAGCTAAGAAAAAGGGGGAGTCTGAGAACTCAACAAGGAGATAATTCCCATGGATCAATTACTGATGAAAAATCTTCATCATTTGAAGAACCAAGAGGACTTCAAAAGAAATTGTTGAGATCTTTACCAAGACATGGCGCAAAGCTTCGGTTGAGTTCTTCAGCGACAAGTGTGAGATAGTTTCCAAAAAATCACTTTAAGGCGGAATGTGAAAAATTAAAGTTGATTTTTTGGAAGTACAAAAATATCATAGATATTTAGTAGAACTTTCTAGAGTTTTATAGAGTCATCTTTAGTATTTATTATATCTAAGAAAAGTCTAGATATTCTAGAGAATTAGATATTTGTAGTTAATCTAGATAGTCTAGAATTTTAGATATTTGAGGAAGATATTTGTAGAAGAGGTTAGAATAGTCTAGATTATTAGTATCTAGAATCATCCCTTCACAACTATAAATAGGGGTGGCATTAGGTATTTGTAAAAAAAACCAAAACCCAAGCATTCTAAGAACAACCCAATTCAAGAGTCTTCTTCCATAATCAAGTTCTCTCTTCTAGCTTCCTCTTCTTTAGTTGAATCTTCCGATCTTAGTTAACGATCTTAGGTTAGCAGAAGGGTTTTCTGTTATACCTTTCTTCTGCTATTCTCTACATAACCTAAATCAGACTAATTACAACTTCACAATTATTTGAAACTGTGGTCAAGTGATGTAATCTCATTCAGAAATCTGAATGATCAAAGTTAAAGAAATAAATTCTTCAAAGAAATTTCAAAGCATAATAGAAAGAAATGCAAAATTAGTATTGATGAGGCAATAAATAGAAGAAAGATATGATTAAACCTCTGTATTGGGTAAATCTGAAGTTAAATCAGTGTGCTCAGCGACTGAACAGCTTATTAACCGGAGAAGTTGCCGGTAACTGGACCTGAACTGGTAACCTCGCCGACAATTAAGAATCAGTAACTGTTTGTGATGGAGCAATGGAAATACTATTGAGTTTTATTGAGAGCTCTCTTAAGAAAGTAGTTCTCTTAAGTTGGCAGTAATATAACCCCGGGCCTCCCCGGGCCGTTTTATGTGTGTTCGGTACAAATGTAGATGTTTCCCGAGGAAAATAAAATGATTTTTAAAATTTCTTTTATTCGATAAAAAAAGAAATTAGTATCATATTCATAGTTATATCGTTTTCAAATATTAGTTTTGATATATAACTTTAATTTATTGAAATACAAATTAGTATTTATCATGTAATGGATACACAATTGTTATAAATTTCGTGATCTCTTATTATAGATACATACATTCAACATTATTCAACTAAAAGACTATGTATCCGTAGACACTATCAAAATTACTGTTGACACATAAACACTAATATTTTATAACAAAATCAGTTTGTATCATATTCATAGTTATGTATGAGATGTTGTGATATATCTCATGTTGTTAAGTATCTGTAACATTATTTTATAACTAAACCAGTGTATATCATATTCATAATTATTATTTTTTGTATATGATACATAACTATATAATGTAGTCGATTTTTTTTTTGAATTTGCGACGATTTGGGAGAAAAAAAATTGAAATTTGAATTGTATGGAGCTGTTATTGGGGAGTGGTTGGACACCAATTTGATTTGCATGATTTGAGAAACTGACATTTAATTTTATATTTAATTTCTTTTTTAATCTCAACAAACTAGTTGTATCCGGAAGAATGGAATGTATCCATATGACAACAATTTTAAGGGATTTTTGTAAATTGAAAAAGAGTAAGGATATAATGTAATTTGCTCCTTACACTATCGGATTCCTAAATATTATTTTTTTTTAAAAAAAAAAAAATACTCTTTTGCAAGTAGAATTATTCAACTGTGTAGAGATTTGGCAACTCATAAAAGGTAAAATTAAATATGATTTATATAGAAATTAATAAAACATGTGATGCAATTAGCAAATATAGTACTTACTAACTTTGAAAACAATGTAGCTTCTAAAATACAAGTAGCCCTGAGACACCAACTTAAGATCTCTATGGTATATTATTGCTATGATCATACTCCTTCCTGACACCAATATTCATATATAAAGAAGCTTGGCTTATTTAGACACGATATTTTCTCCTTATTCATGCATTTATCTAACAAGAAAAAAAGCAGTTAAATACGAGCTCGAATTGTTCGATCCACACCAACAATTGGTGTACTGTTCACAAACTCCCCAAATATTATGTCTTCCTCCAATGCTTTTATTATCTCTGAAGAAAGGCAAATTTCAACAATTATGCTCCCTTCTTCTAGTCCTGGTGACACTGTTATTTTCCCATCTAACATGTTTCCCACACCACTTCTATGTGCAATTGGCTTTCCCCAACCAAAATCATACTTATAAAAATCGAATCGCGGAGAGTTGTGCAGCATAAAGTAATTGCTTGGTAAATCACCCAATTTTTGTACCTCAGGGTCCTTCATCCAACTCTCGTATATGCACTTCAACTTTTCATGGTCATGGGAAGCGATCGACTCATTAATTTGCAAAGCAGCCCATCCGAATCCGTGCTCCAGCAGTTCTCCCGTTTTGATCGTTATGGTAACAGGGTAAATTGCATTCCCAAAGTACCCTTCTGGTAATGGAGGATTCAGTTTTTCCCTCATGTTAATGGATACCTCAAAAGTAGTTTCTTGGTTGTGATCGAGACGACGACAACGTATCACTGATCGCCAAACGTGAGCCAACACAGCTTGAAGAGAAGAAATCTTTGTGGTGTTCATTTCATGATTGGCCGTTGCTTTTAACTTGGAGACATTTTCTTTGGTAAAGTGAAATACCTTTTCTCGCAGCATTTGTACTGCTGGTGGTATGAGTTTGTCACTTGAATTCACCATTTCATTTGGTATAGAAATCCGATTAGAGAAACGGTCAATTTTGAAAGGGAATTCACGTTTCAAAAAGGGGATTTTTGAGATGACATTAGAACCGCGAGATAACTCAGCCCAAGAATTGTAAAAATTCCAAAAAGAAGTTCCATCGACTACCACGTGATTGCATGTGCTGCCAATGAAAATGCCATCCACAAGCTCTGTTACTTGCACAGCCAAACAAGGTAGTTGGGAGATAGCCTCTTGGTTTTGGACTCCATTTAGTGAGAAGAAATCGCGTACCACATGAGGAACGCAATTTGATTCCATGATGTCGCGAATTGTAACACCATCAGCTATCGCATGGTTGAATTGAACGCCAGCATTGTTACAGTTAATAACGAAAGAAGTGGTTCCAGTCTGTTCTCTGATTGCCTCAAGGCGGCCACAGAATGGAGGGTAGAAATCTAAAGTTCGGGATAGTGAAACTCTAAGATGATCAATTAAGGAAGTAGTATTGGTTGATTTTGATACATCTCTTACTTGTTCCAATGTAGGCATGGGATAGAGGAGTCCACTTTGAGCATAGTCAATTTGAAGGGCAAGAATGTCCCATGGTGTCAACTCAATAATCTTACAATTATCTGTATGGTGCTGACTCCCTCCAGCAGCAGCTTTAACTGTCCATGTTGAAATGATGGATACCTTGGAGGCCATAGCTTCGAGTTCTACAAATTAGTGAGGAAGAAGATCATCCAAGTATAAGGTACATATATAGTGTTGACTAAGCAAGATTTTCTTACTAAAAATGAAGACTGATTTCCTAAAATCTGTTCCTTACCTATGGTAAGAAAACTTGTTAGATTGTGCTAATCTAGACCATTTAAACTTTAATATGGCAAGTGACTTAAAATCAGAGTTAATATCTCAGAGGTATTCAAATATGCACTCTTCCCTCGAAAAGCCACTCAACTTTCAATTTTAATTCAAAAGTCACTCAATTATGTACTTTTCTCTCATAAAGTCCCTCAACTTTGAATTTTAACTCAAAAGTCACTCAACTATCCATTCTTCTCTCAGAAAGTCACTTAATCTATTTAATTGTTTTTTAATTAAAATTTGCTGATATTAATTGTTTATATAACAAACCAAAATTTTAAAAAATAAAAAATACCATTTAATGACCTGCTCAAAATGCAAGCACTACTAATATTAAATGGTTTAAATGGTATTTTGTTTAAAAAAAAATTTGGTTTGTTATATAAACAATTAATATCAACAAATTTTAATTTTAAAAACAATTAAATACATTGAGTGACTTTCTGAGAGAAGAGTGGATAGTTGAGTGACTTTTGAGTTAAAATTTAAAGTTGAGTAACTTTCTGAGAGAAAAGTGCGTAATTGAGTGACTTTTGAGTTAAAATTGAAAGTTGAGTGACTTCTGAGAGAACAGTGCATAGTTGAATGACCATCTGAGATATTAACTCCTTAAAATCATGTTGATTAGAAGTTACAATTTATACCTAAAGAGCAAATCATAGTTAATAAACAAGATATCATGATATTGTAAGGCACCTCACTAATAAATTGCATATATTCATACTTCTTTTATAAGTAAATGTTTGTGATTACATGTTATTACAAACTTTTAAATACATTTAATTTTATAAAGATTCACTAATCAACTAGTTATTATTTAATATAATTATTCCTTCCACACGATATGGACAATCTTTTCAAGTAGAGTACGATTTTTTGTTTGCACTATTAAAATGATGAGTGCTTGTTTTCATAAACTTATGGGTCGAGCTTTATATTTAAAAAAAAAAAATAACAATTTGAAATTCGGAATTCTAGTTTTTGGTGAAATTAAGATTTGGAATTTTGTACAAATTTCATGAACAAATGTTGATTTTAAATCAAAAGTTGATATAGAGGTCCCAAATTCAACGGTCAAACACCTACTTAGGCTCCGTTTGGACATGATTTGAAATCAAATTGTTTTGAAGTTAAAGTATTGTTTAGACATGCAATTTGGATTTCTTAAGTTGTATTTTTCTCATAAATACGAAATTCCCACTATTGTGAAAACTATTAAAATCTCCTCAATTGAACCAATCATAATTCATAAAACAAGATCTCAAAATATCCTAAAGCACCACATTCACTACAACAAAAAGATATATTATTTAATGGCAATAATAAATATGTATATACATAACAATACTCTATATAAATGCCGCTAAAGACTTAACACTCTAAATGTAATGGCATTAACTCAATTGTCACTAAATGTTTTTACGACTATAAATATTACCGTTAAAAAGAAAAACTATTGGCACTAAGTCTCTCTTTTGATGTAGCATATACCGTCTTTGTGATTTGTCCCCGTTTATATCATATAAATTTAGATTTCTAGAATCAAACCAAAAAAAATTAAGGTAATTTTACCTGAGAAGTGGGATATATTAACCTTCCATGATGAGTTGCTTGTTGGTGATTAACGTAGCTCCTTCTTGTTGAGTTTTTGGATGATTAGATATTTAAGTTTTGATGTTAGAAATGGGTATGGCAAACAATTAAGTATAGATATGGATGAAGTTTTTTCATGGATATGGATGAGAATAGTCACCAAGGTTAATTAAAGGGAAATTGTCAAACGAGTGTAATTGTATATTCAAAAAAGAACAATGTTATTAATATTATTTAGTTTGAAAGATAAATTAGTACACCATATCTTTTTAATCATTTTGAAATTTCTTGTAGTTAGTCATCATGAGAATACTGTTTTATCAAGAATAAAATATGATCATAGAAATAATTTAATTATTTTTTTGGAATAGTTTCTTATTTTATTTAAAAATTAATGTTAAATGATGATCATTTTAAATTTAGTTCGAATATTATATTTTAAATTTGACGAATAACATATACTAATTTGATTTTAATTGACTTTTCACTTTTTGAAGTTTTATATATGTATATATTCAAACACAACTCTACCTTTTAAATTGGGCGGGTCAAAATTGGTCACAATAAATGGTTAAGACGTAATCCAATTTAAATTTATTTGGATCAAAATGAGTTGAGTCAAAACGGGTTAGTAACGGATCATAACTCAATCCATCCAATTTTTACTAAGTTTTAATAACTTAATTGTTATTTTATAAGTTTTTAGTACCTAATAAACATTTTGTTTTCTCTATTATAACTATATATAACATATAAAATCAAAAAGAAAAATTAAAAATATTTTTACAAAATTTCTCAAAAATCAATTTGGATTATGTACCAATTCATTTTTTAATGAGTTGGATACTTGAATTGAAATTAATTGAGCTAACAAATGAAATAATCAACCCAAACCTAAATGAATTGGGTCGGGTTGTCGTACGTGTATCTAATATTTTATCCTTGAGTATGTATTGTTGCTCTAGTATGGAGTATCATTTGAAATAGCAAAAGAAATTATTCGAGCTTCAATAAATAAATAAATAAATAATCTTTAAAATATCATTTTGATAACCTAAAAGATCACCATTTTATAACAGTAACAACAATATCAGTACAAAAGAATCAAACAACTATAATACATTTACAAATTTTTCATCAGTAGCAGTTTTTTAAGGCAATATGTTGCATCAGAATTTCCTATGACGGAGATTATCAACAGAAATCGTTCCTTGTAAATTGTTTGTAGCAGCCATGTTTGAACCGAATTGCAATCTGGAAGCATTCTGGTTGGAAACAGGGGAAAGCAGAGAAGATGCTCTGTTATTGAAGCTTTTAGGCTGAGGCAGATCCAAGCAATCAACGGTGGTGACCGGAGGCTGAAACTCCGATCGAGTTCTCCGGTGAGACGAGCCCTCGATGGAATCAACCCCGACGAGCAAGTGGTAGCTCCGGTTAGAGGTGTCGGAAAGGGACCGGAAACTATTGTGGTGAGGCCTCTGTTTCTTCATAGCGTGAAGGAGAAATGGGATTAAACCTTCCATGAGTTTTCTTTTTTCTTCTTAGTGGGTTATGTATGGATGTTGTTTTTGGGTGTTTAAGTTTTGATGATAGAACCATTATTTATAGTGGAAAATGTTTTCAAGATGAAGTTTGATGGATATGGATGAGAATAGTCAACAAGTTGATTAATGCTAAGTTGTCAAACCAGTGCAACAAATTGATTCACGTATATCCAAAATGAATGATTAATTTTTTTCAAAGATAAATTAGTGCACTAAGTATCTTTTAATCATTTTGAAATTTATTGTAGTTATATTTGAGCAAGGCTGAGTTTATGTAAACTTGATAGGGGTTTATCTAAAATTCGTTTGATCAAAAAATTATATATTATTTACATATAATATAAATTATTTCTTAGGCATGTATAGTAGATGTTAAATCTTGTTGAGGTCGTATGTTTATTTTTTTATATTTTGAAATTTCTTAGTAAAAATCTTTTTTTTTTTTGGAAATACAATGAATATGCTATTGTAGTTAGTTATAATAATATTTTTTTTACTTTTTTTAGTTAATGCCTTAATGGTGACTACCTAGCCACTTTTGGGCGTACAATTATCTAATATTTTTTTTTTTTACTGAAATTTGATTTAGTCTTTCATAGTTTACCACTCATTTTATTAATAATAAGGTGAGACTTATGGGTAATTTTTGTCTTTCTTTTACTAATAATGTGTTTTCAAAACGTGTAAGAATTATTTTAATTAGTTTAAATTCTGATGTTTGAATTGACGCAAGTAGTTTGATGATTAGTTGTTTGCACTACAAGATTATGTCATTCTTTTCAATACAGAGGCTTATTAAATTAATCGTTAACAGAAAAGTTAGCAGACAATATTATTAGTTAAATAGGAATAAGTCTTGACCGTTGAAAAAAAAAAGTACACATTGTATAAGACTGGAAATAAAGAAAAATCATTAAGAATCTGTGGGCAATTGAAATAGTAGATAGTTATCAATAATAACGCGTTAGAGACAGTTGGAATCCACTAATTTTCAAGTTTTGACCTTGCTTTTCAATCAATGTGCTCAATTAACTATTTCAAATCAAATTGAAATACTACAATACAAGTTGAACATAGAACACACCTTCACTGGTTGATTATGTTTACCAATTTTGGTAACATGTGTCTTTTTCCTTATCCCTTAAACAACACCTCGTTTAGTTCCAAAATTAGAGGGGTGGGTGGATTTGATTGAATTTGAGAGGGTCAAAATGAACCGAGTTGATACATAACACATTATTAACCTGCTCAAATATTGCTTACGTTGAAATGCACCAAGTTAAAAGAGACGAAAATTAAATAATGGATCATAATTCAATATGCTTAATTTTTACTAAGTTTTTCTATAATTTTATTATGACTTTATATATATATTAATAAAAAAAATATTCTAACAAGTTCTCATTAGTCAATTTAAACTATGTATAGATTAACTATAGTATATATTAACTCAACTTTTGCATGAGCTTAATTGACGGATTAAAATCAACTGAGTTAATAAAGGACATGTTCATGAACAGACTCAAACTTAAACAAGTTGGGAGGATTATGTTTTTATGGACTTCACTCTTAATTTTGATCAAGTTAATATTCATTAACTAGGCATGTATTAAATGTTTAACTGATGTTTATGTAATGAACACGTGTCTAATTTAACAGGTTAGGTGAGAATAGTTGAGGGCAAAATCATCTCAATGCAAATTGACAATTAAAAAAGTAAATCTTACATCACATGGTATGTAAGTTTGTTATATTTCACCTACCAACCCACTGCAAATCATATGGAGGCAAGTCCATTGTATTTTCTCAAAAAACCATTATGATACATTGTATATACCTTATGGTATTTAAAATTAGTAATTGATCATAAAAAATTTAAATTTAATTTGTAGTTGTATCTTAAATTTGAAAAACAACTTACTTTTTTTAAAAAATAAAATTATATTATATCCAAGCATGAACACTATTCAAAATATTTTTTACAACAAATATAATTATACACAACTCTATCTTCATAATTTGACATGATATCAGAGTCATATTTATTCGATGTCATGATTGGACTCCACAAAAACCGATTGATGAATGGAAAGAATTTTGCATAGATAAAGGGAAGCGACTCCCCTCCAGTACACATAAGGTCTAGTCTGTCCAGTACACTCTTAATCTAATTACACCTGTTAACTTATATATCTAAGGGTCATTATCTATTTGATCAAAATGACTTCTAAACCATCGTTAAACTAATTAAGAATATACGGTCAATAACATTTTTTGGTTTTTATTTTATTTTCCTTATTTGCAGCATATATGTAGGCAAGAAACTCGCTGGATCAGTTTGTTTTTCCATTTTTTTTAATTTATATATAACCAATTCTCTTTTTAAATTGTTATTATTATTTTCTCATTCAAGTTAAATACTTTTTTAGTCTCAAAAATACTTGTCAACATTGGTTATGTTTTATTTTTTCAGTGTCAAACAATATGAACTTTAACTAATACATTTTGTATAGTGGAGAATATATAAATTTTAATTTTAAAATATTTAACTCCAAAAAATAATCAAATTGACGGAGATCGTACAACATAATTTTAATAAATTGTCGTAGCAACTCGTCCCAACAATTATTTTTTTCAATGTCGTTTCCCAACAATTCATTGTCCATTTTTCTGCCTAAAGGAAATTCCCAGCAATATTTTGCAACCGAAAATAAACCCCCAAAATATCTTGCCATATTGATTAGATTCAGCACTCTCAATTAGTTTAACCATGGTTTAGGAGTCATTTTGATCAAACAGATAATGACCCTTAGATATAAAAGTTAACAGGTATAATTAGATTAAGAGTGCACTCGACAAACTGGATCAAATGTGTACCGGAAGGGAGCTGCTTCCTAGATAAGGTAGGGTTAGGACATCATGTTTAATATAAAATAATTTTTAACTTTTCTCATGTTTAAGAATTAAGTAGGTACACTTGTTTGACAATTTAGCGCTGACTGTTAGCCCCATATCCTCCTATCTGTAATTTCGTCCTACATACTTTCTTTCTCCACTATAAATAATGATCAGCCATCTCCATTTTCTACCATCAAAACTCAAAAACATCATTCATAACCCCACTAATGGAAGGTTTAATCCCATTTCTCCTTCGCGCTATGAAGAAACATAAGCCTCATCAAAACACTTTTCGCTGCCTCTCCGACACCTCTAACCGGAGCTACCACATGCTCCTCCGAGCTGAATCCATCGAAGGCTCGTCTCACCGTAGAGCTCGATCCGAATTTCAGCCTCCGGTCACCGTTGATTTCCTGGATCTGGCTCAGAATAGAAGTTTCAATAACAGAGCATCTTCTCTGTTTTCCAACCAGAATTCCGCCAAATTGACTGCTACCAGCAATTTACAAGGAACTACTACTGCTGTTGATAATCACCGCCATAGGAAATTCTGATGCAACAGATTGCTTTGAAAAAATTACTACTACTGATGATATTTACTTGGGTGTTCAACTTTTAGGTGATCTTCAAGTGTAAATGTGCAATATTTGTTTGGTTATTTTCTATTGTTGTTCAACAATTGTGACATGGTTGTTATAAAATAAAGACTATATAAATATATCGAGTTGATATATTAATCAACTTCGACTTAATATACAAATAGATTGATTTCCTATTTATAGTGTCAAGTTAACTACTTGAGTTACTTGCAAAATGTTTGCCAAATTGTAAGTCTGAACAAGGTAAAGCATGACTTTTTTATTAAGTTGTTTGTCAATTGTTTGCTTGATTTTAAGCTAATTCAGAAGTAATTTTTTTTTGCCCGTTGTCTTTTGTAGCTCGTGCACACTCTTAGCCAATATGTTGTGTGGAAATATTGTTGCTTTGAGGTTTAAGGGGTCGTTTGGTGTGAAGGATAACTTAAAATAGTCTTGGAATTAAATTATAGTGGCACTTAATTTGTTGTTTGGTTGGCAAGCCTGGGATAACTTATCCCGAGATTAATAATTAGTACCGGGATAAGTTATCCCTTCCCATGGGTGGTATAATAATCCCGGGATAACTTATCCCGGGATAAAATGACTAAATGACAAAATTGTCCCTTAAAACACTTCTTATACATTACTTTTTACATTCATGAAGAGTATTTTTGTAAATTTATATGTTGTTTTTAAGATTTATTATTTTGAATACAACAAATCAAACACTCAATAAAAAATAATCTTAGCATAACTTGTCCCATCATAACTAATTTCATCATAACTTATCCCATTATAACTAATCCCATCATAACTTGAATTCAAACCAAATGACTCCTAAGGGTTGAACAAGTGCTTGGAGAAATTTTAAAGTTACTATGTTATACAATTTACAAATTTCAATTTTCAATTCTTAATGTGTTGTTATTCTTCACATTAACTTTTTAGTCATTGCTTTAATTAATCTTTTTATACAACTCAATAGTATAATATATGAAAACCAACTCGAATTTTAAACTTTGCATTCAGACAAAGACAATAATATAAAATAGGGACATGTGAAACATTTTTACTCTTTCACTAAATACAATGAATTGATATCATGGGACCCCAATGTTTTTCGTCAAAAGGAGACAAAATATTAGACAAGTTATAACATTCGACCCATTATTTCTTGACGTCAGACGCTTTTTTAACACAATCTTCAACAAGTGACAAAAATAATAATAATAATAATAATCATACAATGTCTGTAAGTAGACAATATGTTTAATTATTGCATTGACGGATCACTTTGTCAACAAAATACAACCTAGCTAGTGATCGTAGATATGTATATATATTAATTATCCAAAAATATTGCACTTTTTTCAACGTATGTAGGGACATCAAGATATTGAATTATGCTAGTAATTAGTATTACTTTATGGACTTAAATTATGGTCAAGGTGAAAAGACTTTGTCTCCACAACTACACCTCCAAACTTGGGGATAATACTGCTCATTATTTTGTTCATCATTATCTTCTTCAATTAATACTTGAATGGGTATACATGGCATGCATTGGTAGCATTTTGAGTGACATGCCATTGGAATTGATCCATCAACTCTAATCACCACTTCATCTCTTGTCCACTTGTGCAAAACCTAATTAAGTACTCCAAGATTCGTCATTTTGTCAACAAACGAATCTATGATTTAGAATCAGTGGGTTCAGAATAAATAATATTTAATTATTTTTATCTATGTATATATAGCTCAAGTAAAAAACGACGAGTTCAGTTAAAATCACATAACATGTTATAAATTCACCTCTGAGTTCTGACACATTCACAAGAAAAAAATATAGAAAAAGAAGTAGAAGAGGAAGATGTTGAGAAAACTTCAACTTACTGCCGTACTGGTGGCAATGCAGGAGGAATTGGAGATAGTTTACGAGAATGAAGCATTAATTGAAATGTGGGAATTATGGTGAGAAAAAGGAAAAGGACCAAAAATAACTTCCTTGGTAAAGTTTTAAATTCCATCATTAATTCAGAAAATTGTTTCATTGGCATTGGCCAAGTACATAGATATATTTAATAGGATTTAGCAAGTGTGTGCAACTAATTGGCTGGGAGTTGTTAGCATAGTATTACTTTTCGAGGAGAAATAGTCAGACCGATATGTGTGTATTTTCATGAATATTTTGTGTGGATTCTAAAGAATGAAAAAGCACAAAAACGAACATAAAGTACTACCAAATTTCGAGATTTAAAAACTTCTATAATTTGACAGTGCATTTGAACTTAGAAGTTTTAAATTTTTTGAAATAAAATTTATATATTTAAAAAATATGTAAAAAAAAAATCTATAAATTATAATAATTAACAATTTAAAAACATATAAAGAAATTTCGATCTAACTTTTTTGGCCGGTTGAATCATGAAACTTGGCCAAATAAATTGGTTAATTTAGATGATTGGCTATGTGTTGAGTACTCTTATTTGGCAAAGAAGCTTTAAGATAGTGATTTAGCATAAGATTTTCTTTTTACATGGTCATCCACAAGATTTTCATTTATCATCTATTATATTACCTCATTTTTTAAAATAAAATGTTTTCTCTTTTGAGTAATTGTGATATTTTGTATCTCTGCAAGGTTCTAATTAATTTAAGTGTCATAGTAACAACAAGCTGGAATAGCTCAGTTGGTTAGAGCGTGTGGCTGTTAACCACAAGGTCGGAGGTTCAAGCCCTCCTTCTAGCGTTTTCTCGTTTTTTTTTATTTCTTTAAAAAAACTCCTTTTTCCAATTTCATTTTTTAATATATATAGTAAAATAAAAAAGAAAAAAAACATATAAATTATTAAATGCTAAAATTTAGCAATAAAAGAAGAAAAACATTTTTTTTAAAAATTTTTTTCTAATGCGACCCCATCCCCTACCAGTACCCCAACCCCCACCTCCCACCCCACAAAATTTTCAAAAAATATTCTTATTCCACACCATTGCTTACTCCGATTTCCCCCACTCAACGCTAAAAAAATTAAAATATTTTTTTCTTACCTGAGAAATTTTATTGGGGGTGGGTAGGTAGTGAGGTGTGGTTGAGATAATGAGTAGGGTAGGATGGGATAGTAAAAACTATTTTTTCTTAAAAGGAAAAAAGTTCTTCTTTTCTTCATTTAATTATTAAATATTTTTTAAATATTTATTTCATTATATATATTTATGTGTATGTTATATTAGCAGAAAAATGTACATATATGTTTGAGTGGATGACATGTGACATAAAAAAAGTGTTTTTAAATTACTTAATTAAGTCTTGTTTTTAAGGTTATCAGGGAATAAAATAATAACTTGTAAGGATGTTTACTTATCTTTTTTTCTAAACACCTTTTTCCAATTTCATTTCCATTAAGGAAAAAATTCCTCTATAACCGTTTTAACCACCTCTCAAATCACCCGGTCCTTGAGTTATTTCTGCAAAGAATCCCAGAATTTCGGGATAATATCTTTGACAAACAACAAACTTGAATTTGACTTGAAAATTTCACTTTCTTGAGGTATTTGTTTTCCTCTATTTCATCCACATGATCTTAGGAAAAACACCCTCTTAATTATCATAATCTGCATCTTATAATTTTAACCAATTCTTTTGTAATTCCACCTGAAAAGTTTGTTATCCTATCGTCCAGGAAAATCATGGCTAGTTTGAAATCTGGGGTTCTTGTAAAGTTACTTGAAGAAATGAAAATGGTTGAAAATGTGATAGTTGAAGATCGAAAGCCAACATTGTTACAAATCAGAAGCATAATTCCTGTTCTTGAAGAAGATAATCTCTTGCCTAACAGAGGATTTAACCTCAAGATTTCAGATGTATCACACGCAATATATGTCACATTGCCCCAAGACCAAAACGAGTTGATTTTAGGTAACAAATTAAAACTAGGACAATTCATTTATGTACATAAATTAGAGGATGCAGAACCATTTCCATTGCTCAAAGATTTTACGCCTCTCCCTGGTAGACGTCCGTGTGATGGAACCCCTGAAGAAATTGGTAAGGTTCCAAAATTGGAAAAGGTTCTTGATGGATCGAATTCTGATTTTATTGTCGAAAAGGGTGTCATTTCTGAAGAAAATATTATGGATATATCGTCTTGTTTAAGAAGGCTGTCATTAGAGTCATCTGATGTAGATGAAGTGAGGAAAAAAAGTAGTAACACTAATGTTCTTGAGGGAAGTAGTAATGGTAAAGGGAAGTTTAGGTCCTTGAGTGCTTCGAAAACTCGTCCTGGAGTTAAAAGATCATGTGATGTTGAGAGCAGAAATTATGATAGTATGACGCTAGTTGGTAGGAGTAGGAGAATGTCTATTGATAATGATAGCGATACAGATAGCACGATATCTTCAGTTTCATCATCTACATGGACTTCTAAGAGGAAAAGTTGGAATGAGTTAAAGAGTTTGGGAGCTGAGGAGATTTTTGATTCTTCAGTTGTCAAACACAATATCAGACCACCACGTTGTCGTAGTGCAACTGTGAGTTCCCTCTAATTTTCTCAATGTTTCATATTTTTTGTTTGATATACTTGTGATAGAAGTTTGATAAATGGTCTCAGATATACACTTAAACTTTACCAAATGTTCAATCTTTATCTGTTATGTCGACAGGTTTCACCTGTTCGTTCTGCCAAAGACGACAGCTCAGATGACAATTCAAGTTCAATATCAAGAAGAAAGGTTGTTGATGTTGCGAAGAAAATAGTCAAGAGTTCAGCTAAGAGCAAGAATTCTGTGTCAAAGATCAACTGTGAACAAACCATCCGTCCAATTAAAGGATTAGTATTTGACAGACAAGGGGCAGAAACTGGGATTTCATGGGATTCACTCCCTTCGAGTTTGGTGGAGCTTGGCAAGGTACTGAGCTCAAGTGTGGTTAATTGGTATTACTCAAATGACATTATTGAGAAACTCATAATAATAACTATGTCCGCGATTTTCTCTTATACTTCAGGAGGTTGTAAAGAAAAGAGACATTGCTTTGTTTGCAGCTGCTGAGGCATTGCAAGAAGGTTGTGCAGCTGAGAGGTTGCTCAATTCCTTAAGGTGATTGCTTTTTGTACTCAATCCTCCTTTCTGCTAAATGAATCTTACAATTATCGACAGCTTTCCTCTTTACGTTGAATCTCCTTATTAGTCGTAATGACCAGACAACAAAGTCTGTCTAGCATGTAACTCGTAATGTGCCAACATAAATGAACTCAAACTGAAGTTAAAAACTTTCATGTATACTATTGCCTTGTTTAAATATCTGTTCACAATATTATAAGGACCATCTTGGCAGTTGTTATCCGACTTATGTGCATTTCTTTTGTTACTCTCTTCTCTTTTCTTCTCTGTAATACGGTTCGATTGACTTGTGAATCCTAAAATATAGAAGCTGACTGACACATCTTGTTTTCTCTAGCAAATTCTCAGAGTTTCATTTACCAGAAGAAGATGATCTACAACCTCGTATTGATACGTTTTTGGATCTTCAAGATGATATGGCTCAAACAAGACTAATAATGAAGTGCCTAACAAATATGAGTCCAACTAGAACAGAAGAAATTGATTCAAGCAGCACCAGTGCAGACAATGAAGCATCAACAATCACAGTGCAAAGAAAGAAAAATGCAACTACATGGATCAAATCAGCAGTGGCATTAGATCTTTCACCATCTTCCACTGCTCTCAATCCAATTCCTAAGACTAGGAGCATCACCAATACATTGAAGAAGTCAAGTACATCGAGTGAAAGTACCAAACAAAAAGGTGCAAGTATCGTTAAAACTGATCATAATATGAACACTGATGACACTTCTCCTGTATTGGCATCTAACAATGACACGCAACCTGAATGGACCAGGGGTAGCACTATCGATGCAGCTACTCACCTAGCTTCTTCGTTGCAGGACGAGTATAGGAAAATATTTTTGGGATACATAGAGAAATATATCAATGAACTCGAAAGGAAAATGTCTTTGATGGTATCAGATAATCAAGTAGCATCAATGATGTATAAAATCAAGAGAGTAAATGACTGGTTAGATTTGATCATCAACAAAGAAGGTTCAAATTTGGATGACTCAGAAATTGAAGCATGTCATAGAGTGAGGAACAAAATATATGGGATCCTACTAAAGCATGTAGAGAGGACTGCAATGGCTTTTGAAAGTAGCAAAGTGCTCCGTTACATCGTCGATAACTAAGATTTTAAGTATCAGCTCATATTCATATTCAAACGGGATCCCTCTCTAAACAGGGAAATTGTATTGTTTTTTGTATATATAAATGTTGAATCCTGTTTATATGAGGGAAGATTCTAGTGTAGCCAAAAAACCTTACTACATTATTCTCTGCCTTTTGAAAAAGTGGAAATGTGAGAGATTGTAACTCATCAACAATAGAAGTGGCAAATTAGCAGAAGCATAGTTAGTAGTCGGTTGTTAATTTAGTTTGTTTTGATTGTCACACTATTTTCTCATTCTTGTTAATTTTTGACAAGATTTTGCACTGCTTCCCTTGTTAGTTGCTATGTTATCTGAATTTTGACATAGTTGAGTAAATAATTTTTCAAAAATAGTCTTTCTACTTATATAAGGTAATGATAAGGTTTATGTACCCTCCATTCTTCAAAACTCCACTGAAATTTCACGAGTATATCGTCGTTGTTATATAAGTTCACAATTGTTTCGTATTAAAAGAAAATTAGACAACCTACCATATATAATATGTCCATTCGTTCACTATCTATCCATTATTATATTATTACTATTATTTAAATTAGAAAACTGACAGTTTGTTTACGTGGAATAAGTTGGTTGGTTGAGCTTCGTCATAACGTGGGCTCTATAAAGAAGTAAGTACCATTTATCACGTGAGTATTGGGGATGCCTAAAGATGGTTTAACAACCATTTTCCAATTTGCATTAAATTTCTAATTCTGAGATAATCAAATTCTATTAGTTTTGCTAAACAAATAAGTAATGAATGAAATCTAATATTTTAAACTAGAATTAGATAAAAACCTTATCTTAAGACAAAAATATTCCTAAAAAGACTAAAATTAAGCGTAAATTGGCATTCACTCAGATGTAAATCACACTCAACACAGAAGACACAAAAACAAAACAAGAAAGAAACCCAGAAGTTTCCTCCATTAACGAGTACGGTTCAAGATTTTCCCTTTTACCCTCCTTCCATTTCTTGGATTTTCAAGAAAATGGGGGTTTCTAAAACTTCAAAAGCTACAATCTTTCTAGGGTTTCTTTGGCTGAACCTATTCCAATCAGTAGTGGGTCGTTTTGTGGTGGAGAAGAACAGCTTGAGGGTCGTTTCACCTGATGATATTAAAGGCACTTACGATAGTGCAATTGGAAACTTTGGGATTCCACAATATGGAGGTAGTCTTCCTGGGACTGTGGTTTATCCAAAGGAAAATCGGAAGGGTTGTCGAAATTTTGAGGATTCTGGGACTTCTTTTAAGTCTAAGTCTGGTGCTATGCCCACTTTTGTTCTCGTCGATCGCGGAGGTATGTAGTAGATGATCGCTTTTGGCTCAGCTTACCTAGCTCTTTGTAGAATTTTTTTATCAATTTTACATAATTTATTGTGTGTTCAGTTGAAAAGGTAGTGAATGGAGTAGAATGGATATTAAGGATTCATATAGTCGACCCGGCTTGTTTGATTATGAGGCATAGTTGTAGTTATTGACTTGGTCCTTGTCTTTATTGCGGTTGGTTTGGGGAATTTTTTTATTGTCATTTTTTTGGATTGTATCAGTAGTTTTTGCTAATAAAGGTAATGATACTTCAAGTTGATAGCTTAATTCTTGTAGTCCTATTGATTTTCTTACTGTTTCTAGGTGGCATATCATTTGTAGTGCTTCTTTAGTATTTCCTAACAGTGGCTGATAAATTTGGATGCAGTTTTTAGTTGGACTGGATTACATAGGCTTACCCTTATAGTTGATTTTGAATCCCTCAACACTTTTCAAGTCAAAATCTTTTTCTCTTTTTTAATTTAATTTTACAATTTGGAGGTGTAATTTGGATCCCAAAAGGAGTTAATAGTTCACTGATACTTTGAGAAGTAATCGGGGATTGAAAAAGAAAGTGGATGTAATCATTTGTAGTTAGAAAGAGGTCGTTTGTAAAATTATCAAAAGTTATGGGGAGTTACCATTTTTTTTTGTTGGCAGATTGCTTTTTTGCTCTGAAGGTCTGGAATGCACAAAATGCGGGTGCTGCTGCAGTTCTAGTTGCTGATGATGTTGACGAAAGATTGATAACCATGGACTCGCCTGAAGCAGATGGTTCTTCTGCAAAATACATTGAGAACATAACAATACCATCTGCCCTCATTGAGAAAAGCTTTGCAGAGAAGTTGAAGAAAGCTGTCAGTGCAGGGGAAATGGTTAATGTGAATCTTGATTGGAGAGAAGCTGTGCCCCACCCAGATGATCGTGTGGAGTATGAGCTCTGGACAAGTAGCAATGATGAATGTGGGTTCAAATGTGACATGTTGATGAAATATGTCAAAGATTTCAAGGGTGCAGCACAAATTCTCGAGAAAGGTGGATATACTCAATTCACACCGCATTATATTACTTGGTATTGCCCTCAGGCATTCACTGTAAGCAAGCAGTGCAAGTCTCAATGTATCAACCATGGAAGATATTGTGCTCCTGATCCTGAACAAGATTTCAGCTCTGGATATGAAGGGAAGGACGTTGTTGTTGAGAACTTGAGGCAGTTGTGTGTTTTTAAAGTGGCCAATGAGACAAATAAGCCATGGGTGTGGTGGGATTATGTGACTGATTTTCAGATTCGGTGTCCCATGAAGGAGAAAAAATATAACAAGGAATGTGCTGATGCTGTTATCAAGTCTTTAGGTATTAAATGCTTCCCCTCAACGCCCTCCAATTATCATAAGTGAACAGATAACAGATTTATGTCAATATTTCCTATCTGCAGGTCTTGATTCAAGAAAGATTGAAAAGTGTATGGGAGACCCTAATGCTGATGAGGACAACCCCGTTCTGAAAGAAGAGCAGGATGCCCAAGCAAGTTTCTTTATCTTTCCTTTAAAAGTTTAAAACAATTTAACTGTGTGCAAACACTTAGAAAAGTAGAATTCCTATGCAGATTGGTAAAGGAACAAGAGGGGATGTCACCATATTACCTACTCTTGTTGTCAACAATCGACAATATCGAGGTTAGTGCACACACTTACTCCTGTCTTCAACTGAGAACCTTTATTCTTTCTTTCTTAATGCTTGTTCTTTCAGGGAAATTGGAGAAGGGTGCTGTTTTAAAGGCTATTTGTGCTGGTTTTGAGGAGACTACTGAGCCTGCAGTTTGTTTGAGCGACGGTGAGTGCACATGATTCTTAAAGCTAAATATCAACTAGATGTTTAATCACAACATATAATGGTTCTTTCTTTTATAACAGATGTGGAGACAAATGAATGCCTGGATAATAATGGTGGCTGCTGGATAGACAAGGCTGCTAATATCACTGCCTGCAAGGTTCTTGCATTGAATTGTGGATTTTTTACTACAGTTTCTGTATCAAATTTTTTCCCTGTTTTCTATGTCTTTTCTTATGAACTCTTAATTTGTATGAGCAGGACACATTTCGTGGTAGAGTGTGTGAATGTCCTGTGGTTGATGGTGTTCAGTTCAAAGGAGATGGTTATAGCTCTTGTACCGGTAAACTAACATCTTTGCTCCATCTATTCAGTTTGATATGATGGTTATGCTAATTATGGATCGTCCAAGTGCTGTAAATTCAAGAGTAGCAAATACTAAAATTGTATGTCTGTATGTTATTAGATCAGAAAACAAATAGGTAAATATTCTAAGAATATTCTTTTTTGTGCATGCAAGAGTATATTGGTCTGTCTTTTTACTTTTTTTTTTTTTTTTTTTGATGATAAGGGAAACCCGCAGCCGCTACCCTTTGGGTGGGCACAGGGTAAAACCCCTGCTCCTATGCAATAGCTCGCAAACCACATAGGAGAGGTAATCCGCAATAGGCAAGCCCGGTGCGACGAGCTCGACCAAGAAGGCAAACCCCTTTCTTTCGCTGGCATGGGGTTTCGAACTTGAGACCTCCGATATGGAAGTCCCAAGCCCAAACCACTGGGCCACCCGAAGGGTCTGCCTTTTTACTTATTTATAAAATCAAATCCAAGTAATGTCTTAGCAAACCTTCCATCAATAATGATATAGTATTCATCAGTTAGCAGAAGTCTGGGTTGATTACCAAGCTAGTATCGAGGTGTACTTGATGTTTCCTGAGTAAATGCTTCTATTATTTGGTTCTCTTTAATAGATTGTCTAGGGCCAGCAGAGTTTGTTGAGGACTGCTCCCTCTCTAACTATTGTAGACCTGTTGGTGTGAAATACATCATTTTTTCTCAAGAGGCTGGGTCAGGTTGTCTTTGCTAAGGCAAAGGTGGATGGAGTATGATGGTGGTGTGACCCGGCCACAAGCTAAAATGAAGTACAACTTAGATGCACATAAATTCGTTAGAAGCAAACTTCACATATTTGTTATGAAAAATGACTTAACAAGATGGTTGAAACTAACCCAGTTTTGGGGGTGACTTTAAACTAGGAAAGCATGTAAAAATAATACCAAGAATAAGGAACAGTTTCCAAATATAGAACCAAAACACACCCACTTTTGGACATGACTTTTCAGCCCAAATTGGGCGTGATAAGCAGCTCCTAAACAGCCCCTTTGGGCTTTAATTTTCTGCCACATTGGCGCATGGCAGCTCATTTTTGGGCAGAAATTCAGTCCCTTTGTGAGCTTGATTTTCAGCTCTTTATATACTACTCCCTCCGTTCACTTTTACTTGTCACTTATTCCTAAAATAGATTTTCATTTTTACTCGTCACTTTTGACATATCAAGAAAAAACAATAATTTTTTTTCATGTTTTACCCTCAACATTAAATATTTATTTTCCAAATCATTTTCCAAGACATCATTTAATAGGGGATAGTTTGGTAAAATACCTATATCATTAAAAAAAAAATTTTATTGGGTGTGCCAAGTCAAAATGTGATAAGTAAAAGTGAACGGAGGGAGTATTAAAGAAATGAAGATGCCCAGATGAGTTGAGTTGTATTGTTTGTCATCAAAGGGTATCATGTAGAAGGTAGTAGAACACATCATGCTGGATTTATTTTCTGAAAAGTATGATCTAAAAAGTCTAGTTCTCAGAGGTTGAATACAGCTCATATCTGATTCTTATCCGTCTGATATCCTTCATGATACTCTATTTGTCTTGATGTTGCTTCTTTCCTCAGTCTTTTTTACTCCCTCTGTCCTAGTTTATATGACTTACTTTCTTGTTTAATTAGTCCCAAAAAGAATGACACATTTTTATATTTAGTAATAATTTAACTTTAAAATGTCTATTTTACCCTTAATGAAATGATTTATAGCCACACAAATTTCTATCATTCATTTTAGACCACAAGTTTTAAAAGTCTTCCTTTCTTAAACTCCGTGCCGAGTCAAAGTACCTCACATAAAATGGGACAGGGGGAGCGGGGGTTTTACCCTGTGCGCACCCAAAGGGTAGCGGCTGCGGTTTTCCCTTGTTATAAAAAAAAAAAAAAAAAGGGAGAGGGGAAGTATTTCTTTTTATTTTTTCATACACAATTTTGCTGTCTCTTGTTATTATGTTGAGACTTCAATAATCTGATTCCACTATCTTCAGCAAGTGGACGTGGGCGATGCAAACTCAACAATGGAGGCTGTTGGCATGACAGTCGAGATGGTCACACTTTCTCTGCTTGTGTGGTTAGTTAATCATCTCTTGTAACTTCACTTTCTCATATTTATCTCCACATCCCATTTTCAAATTGGTTCAGATTTGAATGCTGAGCATGTTCTAACAGGATAACGAGGAGGGCAAGTGCTCCTGTCCTCCAGGGTTTAAAGGTGATGGTGTTAAAAGCTGTGAAGGTAAGCGGTTTTCCTTGATCATGATGAAGTTATTGTATTAGGGAATAAGTTGGTTGCTCCCCCCCCCCCCCTTGCGCCTGCAAGGAATGTGCTGAATTACTACTGGAAATTAGATTTCCGGAGGCATGTTGCAACTTGCAAACATTATATGAGATGGGCTTCTTGCGTATGCGAACTGAGATATTATAACATGTAGAGCTTCTTTTCTATTATTGGTACTGCAACTTTAACCTCTATCGTTGTGTATTGTGTTTCCACTTCATAGATATTGATGAATGTAGAGAAAAGAAAGCATGTCAATGCCCCGAATGCAGCTGCAAAAATACGTGGGGCAGTTATGAGTGCAGTTGCAGTGGGGAACTACTGTACATTAGAGACCATGATACCTGCATAAGTAAGTTCATATAGTCCAGACTTCATTCAGAAATGTGCATAATTTTTAATCCACAGTAAGAATTGGTCATGACAACTTTCATTTTTAGGCAAGAGAGCTAGGGAAGTCAAATCGGCATGGGCTGCAGTTTGGGCTATTTTGATTGGATTGGCTATGGCTGGTGGTGGCGCATATCTTGTGTACAAATACAGATTAAGGGTAAGTTTAGAAATCATTTGGACTTGTATTGTTGATTGTTAATAGTAATTCTTTAGAGTATTTGACTTTTCTCCATGAAAATCTTGGTAAAGCTGGTAAACAATCTTCTACATTCCTTTCTGAAGTTTTTATTTGTTAGTGAATAGGTAATTGACTGATCAGACCATTCTCAGTAATTACTATAGGTAGGTAGTTTGCTCATATTAAATGGGTTACCCCATATCCGAGAATTATCCGTCCTTTATGTTCTTCAACCTGCTTTGGGAAAGAGCAATTCTTAGTTAGGAAAGAAATATTTAACCTCTTTTTTTAGTAAACTGTGAAAGAAGAAATATTCATCTTATTGGTATACACTGCTTGATCTTCTATTCTCTGACACTAACCCCCCCCCCCCCAACTTCTCTACTTAGTATTATAATAAGAAATTTAAAAAGATATCTTTGTTGGTGGGAGGTAGCAGTTATTCCATGGAATTAGTTGGTGTGTGCAACTTGGCCCCGACACCATGGTTATCCTTGAAAAGAAATCCAAAAAAGGAATAAAAGAAAATTACTATGTATCTGTACTTATCTTCTCTTGTTGTTCCATTATTTGTTGGATAAAAGAAGGGATAAGCTGAAGATAATTGTTTATCTATGTCGACATATACATTTATGATGATACTTGGTTAATTAATCATTTCCTTAGCTTATTACTAATGCTGGAAGACAGAAATACAAAACTTGACAATACGTTTGTTTCTGGACATTGCTTGTCTGTTTGGATACACACTTATATCTTTGCTATTACCTCCTCAGTCATACATGGATTCAGAAATCAGGGCTATTATGGCACAATATATGCCGCTGGACAGCCAAAACGAAGTCCAAAATCACGTCAACGAGGATCATGCTTGAAATAGTTATCTTCATGCCACCAGATATCCAAAATGAAGTCCAAATGTTGCCAAGCTCACATTGCAGATGGAAAATATTGTCAGTAATTATTCTTCTGAGAAATTGGATGAAGTGGCAGATTCAATTGCCTTCTGTTTCTGATAAAGAAACTGAAGGTAAATTCTTACATCTGTTATATACAGTGGATAATAAAGACATCGTAGGATTGTTGTTTTCTTTCTTTTAATTTATCTGCTATTCCCCTCTCATTTTATGTATCGTTGAGGGTCTTGTAATGTTTTAGGCATCAGTTTAGGGTCAGGATAAAGAGTTTTTGGTAGGATTTGCAGCTGTAATATGGGTGAGTTTGTATCACCATAAATTTAAGTTGGTGCATGCAATCATGTAAAATCGCTTCTCCTTTTCATCACGACTCACGAGTGCTTCTGTTGTATTAAAGAGGCTCACGCTATTAGTAGCTGTGCGATATGTGAAGCAGGGTTACACTAGAACATGAAAATCTTGGCGAATGATATCCGCTCTTTCACTATGTTTTTGTTGCATGAATATTACTGTTGTTTGACCCGATTTCAGTTTCTTTTATAGTATCCTTGATCTAACGAAGTTGTGTTCACAATCTGATATCTGATTGATTAACAGTTGTTTATCTCGACTTGTTTAGGGATTCTGCACTTACCTTTCTCAATTTGTTTCCTTTAACTGTGTAAAGCTAATAGCATCTGTCTAGTTGGAGCTGCAATATGAACTCCATTTAAAGGAGAACTATTTTAGGCTGCTTACTAGCAAGTTTTTTTTTGTTTTTTTTTATTTTTTTATTTTTTGGGATAGTTGGATTTTATACAGCTTTTAAGCAGGATCATCTTTCTACCAGAAGAAAAAGAAAGTTTCTTAACCATATGATACATCATAATATTCATATGGTTTCATTCTCAATGTATGTTAACTTAACTTCATTATGATCAACATCATGGGAAAATGCTAAACAAATAGGAAAATAAAAACATTAAAAAACCTCTCATCATGTTTCCGTAGAGAGGAACTTATTACACTTAAAAATGTTTGGTGATCGGTAGAATGATTAGTTGATAATGGATAACACGACAGACAAAGTGTTTTAGTTTTTAAGTGTTAATTATTAACTAGACAATTATACAAATGGCAATAAATAATATGTCATCTTGTACGTGTATGATAATGCTCTCAATTAATCCACTGCAATTAACCTGCATGCCTTGAGCTGAATTCATCAATCTTCCAAATTTATGATTTTGGATTTGGAATTCCAATCTTCAGATCAAGTCCAATGTCCATTCCATTGTATGCTATGGGAGAATACATCCATAGATCATCAGAGCTCAATAGCTACAAAAACACCAAAACAGTTAGCACACCATAATTAGCGGTGAATTTAGGATTCAGAGTCCGTAGGTTCATAATGAATTTGATCTTGTTATCCGAAAATATGAGTAACCTTGATTTGAAGTTGCAAAAATTTGACATACTGGACAGCCTCTTCAAGCATGGTGCTAATATCAACCTATCATGAAAACTCTTGCTAATCAGATTCCAATTTAAACACAACACATCATTACTTTCATTGAGTACAACAACTCAACATACCTTTGTTCCGTTAGGGACGAGGCTCTGCAAGATTCTCAATCTCTCGTTAATTCTCTCTCTTCTTTTCTGTAATAAGAAAAAGGCTTATTAGAGACCAACATTTAGACGAATTTGGATAACATGAATTACAATGCATATGATAATTACCCTTGCATACAAACTCTGGGGATCTGTTGCTGAGCCTCTGTTGGCTCTGGATTTTCCATTTGGCAAAGAAACTCCTTTTGAGTTATCGCTCGAAGCTAATCCATATAAATCATAACTAGAAACATTAGATTCATCTTCTGAATAGCAACTAAATGAGCTCTGCCTGTGAAGCACAGTATTATTATTATTGTTTCCAGTCTCCTCATCATCAGCAACACTACTCTTCATGTTCTTCTTTGGTTTTACGCTTCTCTTGTTCTTCTGGACATGTATAAGATGATCAATTATAAGTAAAAACTAATTAATCAAATGAAACATCACGATATTTGAGTTCAGATGATACTCACATGATCAACAGGCGATCGTAATCTTTTCTTAGAGCTTTCTGATTGCTCTGGAGCTTGCATTTGATCATATTCTCTTCCTAGCTGCAAGCTTTTTCCATGAAGAACAGATTCAGACATAATGTTTTCACCTGATTCAATGCTGTCATTGCTCACTTGTTTGTTTAAAAATTCAACTGCATCCGCTTCGATTAAATTGTTAGTTGGAGGCAAATGACTACTCTGTTCCATTGTCATTGAAGTATTGTTATTTCTCAATAACATTGGTTGAAAATTATTAGTACTAGTTGGGAAATGGTAGATGCTACTATTAGTATCTTGAGAAGAAAAAATTGAAACTTCACTAGTTCCTCCAATGTTTGATTCATGATTTGTCCAAAAAATTGGAAGTCCACTACTAGGTAGTTGTTCATTTGGACAAGTACCAAATAATTGTGCCATGAAATTCGCCTCCTCGGTAGAACATGTTCCACTTAAGGAGCTCCATTCACCTTCAGACATGGCTACCACAGGTTCCATTTTAATTTTTCTGATTATACAGAGAGATGCTCGATGTTATAGATATATATATATCCTTCTAAATTATTAAGGATAGAGGCTTATACTTGAATGTTTAGGTGTATATATATATATATATATGCAAGAATAAAGAATATTCCTTCATATAACAAAAAACAAATGTAGGAATGTGACAGTGGATATATTGACTTTGCTTGGTACTCACTGTAATTCAATATTTTAGGACTTGGTAAGCCCAACTCTTTTGAACTAGCAATCATTTGTTAAGAATGGGCCAACTATAACTAATTAGACAGGAGAAATTGGTAAAAATAGCCATTTCAAACAGCTAATTCAGTGTTTCAAAATTATATTAGTGTCTAGCCGCATCATAATTTGATAAAAATGCCCCCTTTTCTTTAGCCCTCCCAAGAGGCTTTCATCCTTTTTGCTTTCTTGGTGACTCGAATCCATAATTTTAGGGTTGGAGGTGAACATTTAAGGGAGAAATTCCAAAAAAACTAGTTACTGGAGTTTGAACATTTATCCGTTTAAACTCCATGTTTCATTCATGGATTTTGAAACTCAACCAAATAAACTTAGATGATGGAAGTTTGAACTTGGTGAATCGTTCATAGAGTTTGAAACTCCAATTCCAACACATTGCATTTGAGAGTTCCACTTGTTAAAACATGGAACTCCGGTACCATGTGGGAATTGTTCCGTATTTCAGCTAGGGGTGTTTCTGTCTAGATGTTATTTCCGTCTTAAAAAATAATTATGTGAGCTAACAATAAAATGATTAATGAACCCTTGAGAGGCCTTAAACAACATGAATTTGAACTCCAATAATAAATAAGTGTAAGAGAATATGATTGAAACTTAAATCATATAGAATTTGATAAAAGGATAAAATGTTATTATCAAGAGCAATTAAGTTAGGTAAAGATAGAATTAAGTGAGATATCATTTGGTGAAGTAGATACTGCAGAGAATCATATCTGGCAATCTATAGAACGTGCGGGGTGACGACATTTAAACTATTTGCTGCTTCACATAATATAAAGTCTTCAACCTTAATTACCACACGTCCCCGAGTTATAATTTAAAGTTTATAAGTTCTGAATTTTAATCTTTTGAAATTACAAAGTTCAGCCGAATTCATCACTAACACTCTAGTTCTGATCTTGTCTCTTCTGTATTTTGTATTTTGTATTTTTATCTAACATTCGTAGTTTTCTAAAGCAAGAACTATTTTGGATATTTTCTAAAATTTGGACTTTCACTTTTTTTAAATAGAAAGGAAGAGGTCAAGCCCACCTTTCACATACGCGTAACTGGATCTGCTTTTTACATAGCTAAATCGGCTTGGGATAGTACTGAGAGAATCTTAGCATTCATTTGATTGATAGAATGCAAACAATTCACCTAACTAAAACTCCATGAGTGAACGCAAAGAAGAAAAGATAAATAAAGCAGTAACAATATATTTGTAACTTGTAAGAAACAAGTATTTGTTTTAACTGAAGGGAAAACAAGAAATGAAGACTCATTAAAAAAGAAAGCATTTACTAGAAAGATTGATTTTTTCATCTTCAAAACTTAACTTAATTAAATTAAGGTGAATTTTGTATATATATCGCTCTAGAAGGTAAAAGTCATCTCTCACACAAAGTGAAAGGTAACTTTTGACTTCATGGAGTAATCAAGATTTTCTAATATAAAATTATCTAGTAGATCTTATTGATACTCTTATTTAAAAAAATATTGGCCTATTGAGACTTTAGATTTTCTGAATATAGACAAATAAAAACATATCTCAACCCAGTTAATATGAGATAATGCAAATCACATAAAAAATATCTGGTATTGGACAAACGCATACTTTTTTGCTAACCTCAGTTGTAGGGAAAAAAAGCAAAACCTTAGTTGCATAGAGTGTTTACACAAATTTGATAAATATATGACACATATCTTCTACACATACATTTTAATTATTAAATTAAATAGTTAATTTATACACATAATTACCTTAATTTACAATTTTAATCACAATAGATTAAAAGTTCCAAGGTAACTATTTCTCTTCATCATTCTATATTGTGCTTGATATATTTCACATATTTGAGTCCGGAGCTAAAAGGCAAAAAAAAATTGTCAAAAATTTCAAAAGGGCACATCAATTTTTTTTTAAACCAAAAGGGCAAAATCGCTCCTGACGAAGCGATTTTCCTCTGACACAATTTTGACACCATTTGTCTGTTATTTTTTTTCCCAACTAAAATCGCTGCTATCGTTTTAATTAAAAAAAAAAATTTTAAAAAAATCTTGGAAAATAGCTGCCTTGGCAGCGTTTTCATTCCCCTCCAATTTTATTATTTTTTTTAATTGTAACTCAATATTCACATTTCATATAAAAACAAATTGAGTTACAATTAAAAAAAATAAAAATTGGAGGGGAATGAAAACGCTGCCAAGGCAGCGTTTTTCACAATTTTTTATTTTTTTTTAATAAGGCAGCGATTTCTCAAGAAAGTTTTTTTTTTTTGTTTTTAATTAAAACGCTGCCACAACAGCGATTTTAGTTGGGGAAAAAAAATTAGACTTTAATGAAAAAAAGAAAAAAAAGTTTTGGACAAAATCACTGCCCTGACAGCGATTTTTATTTTTAACGGACTAACAGCGTTAAAATTGTGTCAGAGGAAAATCACTTCGTCGGGAGCGATTTTACCCTTTTAATTTAAAATAAAATTTAATGTGCCCTTTTGGAATTTTTGGCAAATTTTTTGCCCTTTTAGCTCCAAACTCTCACATATTGTTTGCTTGGGTGAAATGCAGCAAAGGGTCTTGGCATAACATTAGGAGTATAATTCACATATAAAATTATTCAAATAAGACTAATCTTGTTGGAACAGATTGCTTGAAATTATTAAATATATACTATATAGTTTAATGGATTTAATAAGAAGCAGAGAGGAACATTGTTGGTTATGGACTGACCTAATTCCTTGTCTGCTTACGTAGTTATGTTTGTGAATTATTTATATGAAAAATAGCTGTCTAGCTGGTGGATCTAGCCACTTAAACTAGAAATACTAATCGTGTAAATAATTTTTAGCAAAAGCACAAATAATTGGATTATGACATTTTAGCAACAATGCGAAAATAGTTCAATAACATTATCGATTTTCAGTTTATCAAATTTTAATAAAAATAAAAATTAATTAATTACTCAATACATATGTTTGTGACTAATAACAAATATTATCTGGAATGTAACAACTTATAACAACAAACAACGGTCAATGGTTCATTACTTTATTATCTTTCGATTTAATCCAAAGTTTCCAGCGATGTTAACGCTTCAACACGCGTCGAACTACCAGTAAAATACGAACCTCTTCCACCATTTTTAAACAATATTTATGAATCAAATTTAATTTATGTGCACTAATTGTCCAAAAAAATCTTATATCAACCGATAGTTTGGTTGTTAGGATAAAAATTAAAATAATTCTTAAATGAAATAATATTCATTATCAAACGTAAAATAAAACAATCATATAGGATGGCTCAAGAATATTTAAATAAGAAAAATGATTATCATAATGAAAGTAATTAAAGAAAATAAGTTCCACAAATGGTATCTGTATTAATTGTCTCTACCCATTATCTCCTCATGATTTTCACCTTATTCATGTTGCCCCTATCTTCCACGATCCCGGATGAGGCTCCTCTCCAATGATGATCTCTCCAATTTTTCCAGTGCTATCTTGTATAGTTGACATGTGTTCATTTAATTTTTAATGGATCAGATTAATTTTCTTGATCAAATATCATTAACCATGGTTATTACTATTTCTCTTTCTCTCTCCTCTCTCATCTCTTTCTCACTTAATTCTGCAACAAACCTTTTCTCAATCAGCAAAGAATTTGCTTTGTTAACAACAAATCGCATTTCTTTCCATTATTTTCACACCGTAATAAAAGAAGACAAAATTCAAAGGATGAACTTGGGTTATCAAATTTTAAAAATCCAACCCATAGACTACTTCTTTGAAGCTTGGTTCGGTCACAATGAGGATCCACAGAACTCTGTTGTCTTCTTCGTAACATCAATTTTTTCAATTGGGAGTTTCTGCAAAAGCCAACTAAAGGATCTGGAAAGGGCACGAAAAATGGGTAGAAAAATATTTTTTCATATTACTAATAACCATGATTAATGATATTTGGAGGGGGAAGAAGTGTTTCTTTGCTGATTGAGAAAGGAATGAGAGGAGAGAGAATTACTAATAACCATGATTAATGATATTTGGTGAAGAAAATTAATCTGATCAATTAAAAATTAAATGAACACGTGTCAATTATATGAAATAGCATTGAGAAAAACTGGAGAGATCATCACCGGAGAGAAGCCTCTTCCCAAAAAACCCACTTATTTTTTAGGAAAAAAAATCTCCGTACCAATTCCATCTTTAGGGTAATTTAATTGGATATAATTGGTAATAGTTAGTTATTTAGAAGACTGACGCGTGCCGGCCATTGCACGACGTACTTAAATATTCCTTCACATCCAATGATCATATTAATTAAAAAACCATGCACAATACATTTAAAAACGAGTTGCAATTTCCCATTTTCTATTTATATATTTCAATCAATAATCGACAGTCCGCCCACAACACGAGTTTAGCAGATTAATTAATATTTTTTATGGATTTTTTTTAGATTAAGAGAGTGGATATTAAGAAAAAAATAAGAGTTGTATCTGACAGTTACATCTTTATTAATCTTTTATTAAGATGATACTTCTTCCTTCCGAACCAACTAGTTTAGACTTATAGTTGATTTAAGTAAATATAGAACGATGAATAATTTTCTACCTTCTAAGGAACGTATATTGACCTATTTTAACTCTTGAAAAATTAATTTCACCTAAGTTATAAACACTAGAAACAAACGCGCTATTTTAATAATATTAGCAAAAGCTGATTTCCAATTATCATAAAGTATGATAAATAAATAAATAAATAAAACTATCATTATAATTATTTCATCTTGTGAGGACATAATCTCGAAAAAAACAGAACTATATATTTTTCTCTATATGAAACATAAAAAAAATTCAGTTTGAGTGGCGGCCTGCACGTCTGCAAATTTGTCCATGGTTTTGTTTTGTTTCTATAAGCCTAAAGCATTATTTTTCTTTTGAAAAAAAAAAAAAAAGTTCCCTAAAATAAAGCATAATATATTATTTTATTTTATTTTGAAGGGGGTGCCCAATCATTGTAAACTATAATAAATTGCTAGTACAGTTGTACAATTATACAGTACTAATATTTCTTTTGGAAAATAATATCTATAAAATACGATATTGATTAAAAATAATGTAAAGTGAACATCATTTAATTTGAAAAAATATACATCAGTACTGCTGTTGGAAAAATAATAGTAAAACACAATTTTGATAATTTCAAAGTGGCCTTCAGATTTGGAGTACTCTCTTTTCGTATTTTGCTCATTGAATCGAATCAAAGGTTCCAAATCGTCAGTATTATACTCCAAATCAAAGCAAACATTTAGCCTAATATCTTTCGGTTAAGAAAATTATAATTTGCGGCTATAGTTTCTTCAATTTTTGCTATTCGCCTGATTTGTATAAATTTAGAATTTGTATTATTCGGTTCCTGATCATATAAATCCAGATTTTTGTATATGCTTGCTTACCTTAGCTATTTATATACTATTTATGAAAAATTCATAATAAACTATCTTGTTTGTATATTGAAAAGCGAAATATACAAACGGAGTTCTGAAAAATTATTAAATGTATAAATACAAAACTTGTATATACTTATCCTATTTGTATATTAGCAAGCGAATTATACAAACGAATAGAAATATATAAACCGCAGCCTCCGTAGCAAACAAAACTATAGCTATGGAGCGCAGAGTTTTATATATCTATTATGTTTACTATTTCTAAAATTTTTCTCATATATATATATCTATATATAGAGAGAGAGAAATTAATCAACTTGCATGAACAAACTTAAAATAATTGTATTTATTAAACTAGGAGTATGACTTATTTTTTTATAATTGAGAATACGAAAGCCTTAGTCGCTGGAAGAATTCTGTTGGAAGATAAGATGCCAATAGAATTTTAAAATTAAATTCAAATCAAACCATTACCAGTTTACCACACTCCACAATCATTTTTATTTGATTTTTAAGAAAAAGAGTATTTTTTGTATATAATTTTTCACGACAAATATCTATTAAGTACGTACGCTCTCCTTGAAAAAGGGTAACTCCGCGATAGGAACACCACGGCGGAGCATAACACTATTTTGATTTTCATATGATCAATCTTTTATGTTTTGACTCTGTTTGATGTAAATTTGAGCTCCGACACTGTAATGAAAATAATTAAAAGTAGACGAACAATAAAAACAAATAACCTATCATCTCAAAACTTATTGAAAAATCGAGTACTAGACTTTTCAAAGAGGTTAGATCAAGGTTGGTGAGAGGAGGATGTATATATATATATATATATATATATATATAATAAGATATATATTTCCATCCTTATAATGATTTGAGTTCTTTGAGACACATAATTTCATTGGTCTTAACGAATATAGAACTCAAAGACAACATAAGATTTTGCTACATATAAGGGTCGTTCATGTCTCATGAGACGAGGCTACCCTAATTTTTTCTAATTGCCTTATGGCCCCATTACCTTTTGAGAGGGTGGGTACCTACTTATATATAATCCATTGAATTTTTTTTTTTTTTCATTTTGAATTCTGGATAGATAGCCTCGAATAATTTAAATTTACATCATGTAAGACTTATTAAACAAAACAATATTTCTTTTCAAGATTGTTTTTATTCATAAAGCTCAAACTCAAAATCTTTAATTAATACCAATTACTCTACCACTTGATTGCGTTTGAAAGCTAGACTACTTAAATATAGATACATCTTATTTTAATTAAACATTGAGATTGGTGTGGTTTGAGAGATGGAGAATTGTCAAATTGCGGCGACACGTTGAAACAATATATGTATTTAATCTAATTGTAACGACGCGTTTTCTCATGCATTATATTAATAAATATAGTATGTCTTATTGCTCTAACTGTGAAATTGTAATTACCCCATGATTTGATATAAATATATGTCAATTAACCATATTAGTAATGTTTTCTTATAATAAATGTCGTGAAAATCATTTTCCTCTCCAACTTTGCTATAAAAACATTGAAATAAATAATTACATGTTAGAATAGAAGTGTTGAAGCTACAAACAAATTGTTGATAAGTTTTGTACAAAAATACTTATTTAAAATGAATGGAATATTCATAATCGGTTAACAATATAAGAGAGCTTATTTTTGCAAGATTTTTAATCTGTTGAAAAGTAAATGAATTAATGTCGCAATCCATTTTCATCTTTTGCCAAATCCTATCGAAAAGAATCTGGCAATTCATCAGGTCTTACGGCGTAAATCCTTAGATCATCATAACTTGCTGTTAAAGCATGTTTAATCGACTAGCGCGGTTACAGACAGGCATTAATGGAATGGTTAGAAGTTAAACAAGAAACAGGAATAATACAGATATAACCCCAGAAGTAAAATTCATCATCGATGCAAGTACTATGAATTTCTTTTCTCAACCTTCAAAATAACATGCATGAAGACTTGCATAAAGAAGTGATTTTCTGGGATGGGAATGTTTCTTTTAACGTGAGAGTCGAGGACATCTCTACATACTGTTCCCAAATATCAGAACTTTTCCTGACATATTAAAACCAGTAACATGATAGAAATGAGATTCGTGAGGAGGCAAACGGATCTCAGGCTTGCATATCCTTGTTAAATCAAATTCTTCATATTGATCACATGATTTCACCAATTTCAAAGTCATTAACAGAATCTAATCGATTACAAAAACAATGTGACAAGGTGATATTATTTCATTTCAGCATGTTAGTCTATTTAAATTCCAAAAAGAAGTAACTAAAAAAACCAAACAACAAAAAGAAATGGGAGGAGAGAGAGAGAAGGTTAACAATGAGGTACATGGGAGCTGGGGAGGTATCTCTATAAATCACAGGTTACCAAGAACTTTGTGTTCCACCCAAAACAGTGACATAATGACAACAAAGACTGAGCACGTACAAACAGCAGAAGAATAAGCAACTCTGTAGGTCCTGTTGATAAATGATGTATAGCCGTAACTCAGGCCACCAAAGACTCTATGGCCATAAACTTACCACTATTCATTATCAGGCAACTCCTCATCCAGACCACTCTGAGCAATTCTATAGTACAGGATACCCATGGTTGCCATGCAAGCCCTGCACATAAGAAAGGAGAGAATTTTCATGTCCACCAAAAACTGAACCTAACAATAATACTAATGTCAACAATAAATATAACACATAAACAGCCTTTACATAAGTCATCTGAGAACTAGTTTTGTCCTGAATGTACAAGTAATCTTAGGCTGTCAGCTAGCAAACTTCCTTCTTCCAGGAGGGTTTTCCTTTTTTCTTTTTTTTTTTCTTCTTTTTTTTATCTGTACTTTTCTATTGAAGCTGGGTATATGAACCAGATATTTTGGGTCTGGGGTCAAGTATCTATGTTTATAACTTGCAGTCTTCCCATAAGTAGTCAAAGAGGCAGGCGGAAATTTTCAATACTGAAATGTTTGTCTTAACAGAACAAAAGGACATGTGACATATCAATCTGAACAAGTTCAAAACAATGGCTAAGACAAAATTAAGCATGGTTTCAAGATCTCTTAGTCTTCGAAGTATCATTTATCAAGCCTTCTTCCTTAAACTATTTTATATTTAAATTATGCACAATAAAGACACAGAATTCAACATGATCAATTTGATCAAGACAGAAGCAATAAAATGGGGAACCCAAGAATCAGAATTAGCATTACATGATTGCTATAATGAGGAGGAGTTTTCTTGGATCCATTCTTGAAGATTTATGATGGCGCTGACGACCTTCGGTGACTTCATCAGCATTTGATGCATCTTTTCGTGGTGGTGCAGTTACTGGTAGAGTTGGTAAGGAATTCGACCAAAAAGGGAGCAATGATCTCATAAACTTATGGCGAAATGAACCTGCTGATAAAAGGCATTAGTTTGACAACAACGACTACACCAGTTGGGTCTAAACGAATCTTATATATCTAATCCATCGTCTCATTCCCTATTCAGTAATTCATCTTTCAAGATAGGTGATGTTTTCGCTAAAGCTAATAATTTTCTACATCTCATGCTTACTCTGACATTAATATACAAATCTATATCTAAATTAAAGACTCCTGACAAGCACCAGACTTAATGTAATGCACCACAATGACTAAACATAATTCCTAAGTAGTCAATATCACTTATATGGATAATGTTCTTTGTTAAAAGCGTATGGACTAGGTCTTTTCAAACAACTTTACTCCATGTGATTTGGGTTCAACTGATCCCCTTTTAACATAATTCAATCAAATTGTGGCACAGACCGATCAACAAAAGGAACTCTTACTGTGTTCCCTCCTTTGACAAGAAAACTCCAAGAAATACAGAGAACAAATGCTACTTAATCATACTTCCTACTTTTCAGAAAGTCCCAATGGTTTCAAAATGAGACCGATAAATACAGTTTCAGTATACCAAGTGGCAAAATCATCCAAGAAAAATAAAACCAACAATAAGGTCATTGAAAAGTATTAGTGGCAAATTGCAATGAACTTTTTCTTTCATTTGACGCATGGGAGCTCAGCTAGGAAAGATATACACATTATGAAAAGGAAGAGAGCTCACCCCTCTTCGTGTACTTTTTCCGCTTTCCATCCTCATCATCAGCAAAGTATGATACTTCAGAGTTTTGCCTTTCTACTTGCACTGTGTTCTTTCGTGTGGTGGCTCCAGGCTGCTAGGAGTGTCATCATGAATAAGGTTCAAATAAACCCAAACAACACACCAAATCAAAATCTGCAGTACATACTACGCCTCTTGCAGCAAAGAAGAAACAAGTTGCTTACACCAGAAGGACTTGTGCTTTTCATGAAATTGGTCTCGTGATTAGACATAGATGAAGGTGCTGAGGTAGAGCCATCTATCTCCACAATGTCCAGGCTTGCGGGCTTGGAAGAACCTGTCGCAATTGCTGCTAATCCTTCAGAATCTTTTCCACCAGCTGAAATATGCTTCAATGGATCAGAAGCAAAAGCAGGTGGAGGACCTCGAGGTTCTGCTCCGGGCAGAGTCACTGGATGGTTTCCAAACAATTTTTTCTCCAGGCCAGTCTGCAAAGCAGTAAAAGGTCAGCATGGCCTTGATTGCCACCGAATTCACAACTGGTTTGTTTGCTACAATGAAATTCACTCTCCCCCCTGCCCCCAACGAAATTGAAAGCAAAAATACTGGCTATTTCAGAAGAAAATTGTATTAGGAACTGTGACACCTAACTTGGAACTGAAGTAGTTCAAGATTATCCCGTAGCCAAGATACCACACAATACAAGAAATTTCATCTCATAAGTTACAGCCAGCTAATGGACATGAGCTTATGTACAATACTTACTACAATCATCTTCAGCATCAGACAGAAGGCTCACATGGTAGCCAATGTATATGATGGCACATAGATATAACAGGATATACATTGAATATTCAGAATAAAGCAGTTAGTACTATCTATGGTGAAATGTGGAGGGTGTATTCCAGGAAACCATGATAAACTAGAAAGTTCATTTTCCATTATGGTTGAGGTAAATTGATCAGGATGTTTAAATCTAACACTCCCGTGAGAAAATGACATGACATTTATGGGCTAATCAAATATAGGTCTAAATCTATGTCACTTACTTCAACCAATACACTAAACATTATTGTTGGAACCGTCAATTTCACCACTCACCATCCCCCATTATACCAAATGTACCTTACCTCCATGCCAACCAAACATCCACAAAATAATCTGAAGTAGTTCTCCAGAGTAAGATATTTTACATGGTAAACATTTCAAGTCACACAAATGACAAAACACACCGTAAAGCTACGAAATTGTTGAAACATGAGATGTATTATTTCAAAAGAAGAATAAAAGAGGATCGATAATTTCGTTATGACGAGAAGGTATGGATGGACAAAGTCAAACAGAAAAGCACAATGAATGCTCAAATTTAATTGTGGCTTCTTTCTCTTTTTTTTTTTTTTTGAGAAGGGGGAAAAAGACTTTATTGTGACTTTTTCATAAGACAATTTTTCTGAACCACTTAAAGAAAAATACAGTACATTTCACCAGCAGTACGGTGCCTGTCTAACCAAAAGTCTACCATGCATTTATTTGTCAACCCTTATTAAGAAATTAACATGCTTCAGAAGATTAAACCTACTTGCAACTGAATACTACTCTACGCAAAATGTCATCAAGCCAACTAACCATAGTCATTATATGGAACTGCTAAAACAAACCTCCACGACCAAAAGGAAAAGCAAACAAAGTAACAAGAAAATTCCAGAGATTGTGCAGAATATCTTGCCAAAGAAATTCAATAATACAACATATTAAGAGGACACAAGGTGGAGAGTCTTTTTTGGGACTTTTGATTTAGAAGGGAATTTCATGATTGGGAAGTGCCTGAGCTTTAGTGATTGATTGTCTTACTCCATGGGCAGGTCAATCCGGTTGATAAACCACACGTTTGGTGGTGGGTCTTCTGTATCAATGAAGTGTTCTCTGCAAACTCCTATATGAAACTGTTGGTTAGAGAAGAGCATGTTTTTCCATGTAATATGATATGGAACCAAAAGGTGCCGAGGAAGGAGTGTTTTTCACTTGGCTAGCCGCTAGAGGGGTGATTTTGACTGCGGGAAATCTTAGAAAGTGAAAGGTTGTTTGCGTCAATTGGTGTTACATGTTCAAGAAGACGAGTGAGGACGTGGATCATCTTCTTCTCCATTGTGGGCTAACCATGAGGTATGGTGGGATATGTTTAGGTGGTTTGACACTATATAAGCAATGCCAAAAACCGTGAAAGAGCTGATGTTCAGCTAGAAGAGCAGAAGGAGGAGAAGACGAAGGGCTTGCAACGTGATTCCACTTGCATTACTGTGGGTTGTTTGGAGAGAGTGAAATAGGAGAGTTTTTGAAGGATTTAGAGTCTATTTTCTCCCAGTTAAGGAGTAGTCTCCGTTCACTTATTCTCTTTGGTGCTCACACAAAGTTCCTTGTTGTATAGATGATTGGGTGGAGTTTGTAGAGAATCATATCATTTTGTAGATTCTTAACCTTTTGGTTTACTCTTATACGGCATTGTAGCCATGTTTATAAATGAAAATATATTTACCTGATTAAAAAAAAAAAAAAAAAAAAGGAAACGCCCACCGAATTTCGCTTGGTAAAGGAAATATAAAATTACAATTTAATTGTTCAATGCCCATCATGTCAGTAAACAATCACCTTAGCTGTCACAACCTTGCAAAAGTGCACTTCAACAAGGAGACGACTAGAAATTCAGAACTTAAGAAGTAACACCAATGGAAAGTGTTTAAGCAGCATAATGAAGGTCTGGATCAAAACCACAGTATTCTACTTTATATTGTTTTCTTCGGCTCAAAGAAGCACAAAAACACAAAAAGTGATAGACATGCATAACTAGAAGTATGGCATAGTTAGAACATGAGTTTGAAGTATGAATTGTGTCTAGGCCTATTCTTCATAATCATGACAAAGGGAGGGAGGGGGCAAGACACCTGCTCGCAACTGACAACACAATTACCTGCATAATAGCTTCTTTCAACTTTGTATGGAAGCGTGATCCTGAATCTTTAACACTTTTAGGAGGCCATATCTGCATCAACAAAGTATCTCCTGGACATCAATGGTGATTGAGAAATGAATATAGCCAAAAACACACTTAAGCTAGTGTATCAAAGCAAATCAAAGTGCCAGAAAGCTTTTATGCCAATATGTCCAAAGTGGAACATTTCTAATGATCTCAAAATGGTTATTTCTGAATTCATTTTTTCAATAAAATAATCATCTTGTTTTAATAACCGAGAAATTGCTGATGGTCAATGTTGCAAAATTCAGAACTCCACCAGTAATAGGTCTGCCCCTCTACCTTTCTCCACTTAAATACCAGCCACTAGTCAGGATATGGATCAGTGACGTGTGGCTAACCTAAACATCACAAGTTGCACTCTCACCACTAGACTAGTGCCCACCACTAGACTAGTGCCCAGTGAGCTAAGAGAAATCATCTTTTAGCTTCTAACTAGAACAAAATCCTACTAGTTAGCCGGTTAACTGCAAAAACATAAACTAGTAACTACATGCAAGTGAACAAAAAACACTCACAAATTCATTCAGAAATAAACTTGCGATGGAACATATATTTTCTTTTTTTCTGCTACTTTTGTTAAATTCTTTAATGAACAGGAACAAAAAGCACATGCTAAGGTACAAAATAGTCTCTCTCTTCTAATTCAGGTAATACTACTTAAGCTCTTTCCATAACTGCAGATACTCAATATACAGACAATGTGTTATGCCTTTTAAGTCATCCTACCAAAAGATTGCACAGCTGAATTTCACACCTTAATCCAGATATTTTTTTTCCTTTTTATAACAGAGAAATCCCTGAGGACTAATTGCACACAGTTCAAAACTTAGTGGGTACTGGCCCGCCCCTCTACCCTTTTCCACTTAAATATTAGACATTTGTGTGCGGCGGGATTCAGACCCATAACGTGCACCTAATCCACATATGTGTCGCGGTGGCCTTACCACTAGACCAAATCCTAAGAGCCCTCAATCCAGCCATTTCATCCAGAGAAGTATCTTGACTATCAATTTCTTATGCACAAGAGCAACAAATAATAATTGTGGAAGGCAGACTGTACCGAAGTTGAACATTCAAGAATAGGACACACATAGCCAGCTGGAGCAGTGTGTGGCGGAAAAGATTTTAGATGTGAAACCAAGCAGTTTGTATGTATTGTATCTGCGAAAAGCAACCACTGGTGTAAAAAATACTATAAGAGAAGTTATCAACTTATTAAGGGAAGGCATTTTATATGTCACAATGGATTAGCAAGATTACATACGCAAGCAACCCAACCGAGTTGTCCCAGCATCAGTTCCCTCTTCAAGCACAGACTTACAATAGCAGCATTTTGGAGGCCAATCATACTCTCCATCTATGACCCACTCTGAATAGGCGCGGATCTGAAATTGGGATTTCTTTAACGAAACACAAAATGATGGAAGATAGAAGAAAGCAAGTGGACCTCATGTGAAACAAGATCAACAACAAAACAGCTTGACAAGAATGTAATGATACAAATTGAATACAGCAAGGTAGATAGCATATCCCATATTCCCAAAAATAATACTAAATTAATCTGGTCTTAGCAAAATTAGTGTACAATACCTGATGGAAAATAAAATAAAGTGAACAACAATGCATATATTTCGATCACCGTGAACTTTAATAGTGATTCAAGTGAAAACATAAACATCAACAATAACATTAGAAATTCAGAATGACTACTCAAATCAGCATGGTAGTATTGGCTTTGATCAAAATCGTTAATGAGAAGATTGATTGCATTAGCACCTTCTAACACCCTCGAGCTAAGCTCTCAAACAGCTTTTTCATAATATAATTGGTCATTAATGATAAACAAAAATATATCCTATCAAATAAAAAAGATCTTGTGTGTTCCACGGTTCCAGAGTTCCAGTCTACTTTGTTATTAGGACCGAAAATTGAAAAATATGGCTGTTTTATGCATACAAATATCAGTGCAATCATCTGAATAAGGTTCCATCACTCGTCTTACTATCGTTCACTGATAAGTAAAATTCACATGTTGATACAAATGGAAAATACAGATGTAAGCTCAGCACAATTAACAAGCAAACGACTTTCAATAAAAGCCGAAAGAAAAATAGCAAAAATACAATACCACGCATATTTGATGCTCCGGAAAGCATATGCATTCTCCACAAACAGCGATTTTGTGCACGAAACAGTATAATTTAGTTGCCTGCAATCCAACACAATTTAGGCTTCAATTAATCATAGGAAACATCAGGAGTCAAAGTCCTCAATGGCCATTAAGGATGAAATTTTCAGTAAACAACCCAGCCATACTTGAGAATTTAAAGGTAAAAAATCACGAGATAGAAGTTTAGTTAACTTTCATAGCACAACAAGCTTTTACCGCCTTTCATTAATGAATCTGGATAATCCACATACAAATTATAAAAATACTACCAGCTGAAATTCAGTAAAATCAGCAATGTACGATTGAAATGGCAATTAAACATCCGATCCGATCAAATTTGCAATAGAAACGCACGTTTATTTTTCATACAATCGACTTCTAACATTTTCCAAATTACAAATTATTTGATCATCTGAACTAATAACTCATATATCGCACGAGAGAGGGAAAGAGAATAATACCTTCTTACATTTGCAGACCACCATTGCATGGGCTAAAGTAGCAGTGAAATAGACGAGTTTGAGATCGGGGATTCGATAAACAGCGAATTCCTAGGGTTTAGGCTGCGGAGAATTCGAATCATACATCAATAGCATAATTCAGAGAGAGAAACTCCAGTGTCTGTAGCGGCAAATGGCAATAACTTCAGATTTATGTTTATTAAGTTAAGGGGAGTTTACAGATCCGTTTCGATGTTTGGGAGTTGATTGGTTTGATGACGATGGAGCTCGTTACTGGATCTGTGGAGCGTGGGCTCGGTGTTGGGCTTTCTTATGGGTACCAAAAGTCAAAACCACTTGTTACGCAAATTATTTGAGTCAATAATTTAGACGTGTTGCAAATATTGTGCTTGAAAATTATTTTTCAGATAATATTAGAATTACGAGTTTAATATTTATTCATATATTGTTTGATCTCACAAATAAAACTTACAAAATTTTTAAAAAATATTCTTAAGATCATAATTTAATATAATCTTCTAATTTGGACCCTTATTATTTTTTGAATTCCTTATTTATGAACATGATTTGCTTATTTAGTAAGATGGCAAACGAATTGATAGATTTTTGATATTTTTTTACAAGTAATGGGGTTTGCCCTTTTTTTCAATAAAAATACATTTAGAGAAGTTCAAACCGGCTGGAGAGTAAAAGCCAATATAACTAAGGACTCATTTGAGTATGAATTTTATTGTATTTTACTTTATTTAAAAATTATTGTTTGATAGTATAAATGTTAAATATAACTTGTTGTATATAAAATTTAGAAAACACCAAAAACATGTTTTTACTTTAACTTTTATCATTTTTATTTTTTAAATTTATATTTAACTTTTTATTTTTATAAAATAACCTCATTTAAATTATATTTCATATCTCCATCCCATTTTAAAAAAAGTTAAAGGAAGTAAGAAATTTTATTTTGTTTTCACGTCAAATGCCCACAACTCACAAGGCACAAACTGAGTAAGAAAGTTAGTGAGTAGTAAACAATTTAAAATTTAATACTGTATCCTTTGTGTTTGATTTTGGATTCGATGTTTCCGAAGTAGTAGTAACGCAGCAAAACGGAAAAGACGTTTGGCCTACCCCGCTTTTAGCTCTATAAAATTCTTTTGCCAAAATTTAAAACCCAAACCAATTACTAGTACTCATACTCCCTATCTGGGCCCCATTTGAATTCAAATTCTGGAAGCATTCATCTGACCTTTTTTTCATTTTTCAAAATCTCTCTCTCTCCTTCTCCCTCCACTCTCTGTGAAACCCTAGTCACTCTATACGCTCCCATATCCTCTACTTAACGCTGAAATCAACCATTTTAAGCGAACGACGGCGATATCATGACGGCGGTGTCGCAATCTGCCGGAAGAGAGCTCGAAAACCCGCCCAAGGACGGCATATCCAACCTCCGCTTCTCCAACCACAGTGATCACCTACTTGTTTCTTCTTGGGATAAGGTTACTCATTTTTCTGATTATCAAATCTCTGAGTTCATTTGAGTTAATTTTGAGCAATTCATTAGGTTTCATCTCTTTCGTGATTATTAGATCTTACTAATGTGAATTCTAGTTTGCTTTCCTTACTTGATTTTTGATATGCTTTACTTGAGCCAAGGGTCTATAAGACTGTGCACACACCAACCCTGTGGAATTACTCTAGATATGTTATTGTTATATAGTTAGTTTGATTTTTAGTGTGATTTTTAAGTTTAATTGCTTTGCATTTTATTAGACGGTTCGTTTGTACGATGCAAGTGCTAATGCCTTGAGAGGAGAGTTCATGCACGGAGGTGCAGTGCTTGATTGTTGCTTCCACGATGATTCATCTGGATTCAGTGCCAGTGCTGATAATACCGTTAGAAGGTAATATGATGTTGTGTTTACTATTTTATCTAGTGTCTGGATATGGTGCGTAGCTGAATTATCCTGGTTAGTGAATTGGTGAATATTATTCTATTGTTTTTCCTTAGGATTTAATATTGTATACTAATTTGCTGGCTCTCTGGTTACTGATAACAGTTTTGGAGAGAAAAAAACAACTGTTATAATGCTGGAAATTAGATAGTGAACACAGACTTTTTCAGTTTCAAGTGATTTCCTGATGATAAATATCATCATTTTGTGTTAAGATCGTGAATGGATATTAAAGTTTGAGAAATAGTCATCATAGCCATCCATGTCATATTGTTATTTCTTATTACGGCATAGTATGTAATTGCTTGAACATTTACCTCGGTTAGAATAACTCTCACTGGAAAATGTTTTCCCCTGCTCTAGGCTTGTGTTCAACTCTGGAAGAGAGGATATATTGGGAAGGCATGATGCACCTGTTCGCTGCATTGATTACTCATATGCAACTGGTCAGTGTAGATAATTCATGGCATTTACAATTTTTGATTGACAATTTAAGTTACTTCTTGCTGCTCTAAGATATGACTTTTGTGGAATATTCATTTGAAATATAAGGAGACTGGAAAAAGCATTACCAGTCAGATAAAAAATTATCTTGTGCATTCTGCTCTGCACATTCCAGCTTTTAATCAGGCTTTGGTGAAAACTGAAAGAATATTACACATTTTCACAATTCAATTCTTATACTTTCTGATTCTGTTCACTATTATGTTCCCCATTGTAAAGCTACCAAAAATGATAGTAATACGTTATTATAAGAGAATCATATGTCCAATATATTGGTGGTTCTATAGAACTTTCTGCAACTGAAATTCAATCAGTTCAATCACGACTCAAGTTCTGTTTGGTTGGATAGAAGCTGCTTGTGCACCTATCTTTTTTTCTTTCTCCTTTTTATAAACTTTTTGCCTATCTCTTCAAAAGTGCCCAGTATATACTTCTTACTATTGTGGTCAAATATTAACCTAATTTCATGCATCTGTTAGTATGATATGGTCCAATATGACTTTAGTCCATGATGATTATGCGGACCCTATAAATGTTGATTGGAAATCTCAATGGTGGCATTCTATTATTTCAGCTTAGAGTCAGTATGTTTTGAAAGTTGGATCAATAGAATTATGTGATTTTCTTGTGTGGCATAGGACAAGTGATATCTGGTAGCTGGGACAAAACCTTGAAATGCTGGGATCCTAGAGGTGCAAGTGGACAGGAACATACTCTTGTTGGAACTTATACACAACCAGAGCGTGTTTACTCTCTCTCCCTTGTTGGGAACCGGTTAGTTGTAGCAACTGCTGGAAGACATGTGAATGTCTATGACTTGCGGAACATGAATCAACCTGAACAACGGAGGGAATCATCCTTGAAGTATCAAACTAGATGTGTGCGGTGTTATCCCAATGGAACAGGTTTATTCCTTAATCTCTATTTTCTGCTCCATTGTAGAGCTTTAATGGCTCAATATTGGACTTCTGGTTGCAAGGTTTCTGCTTCTCACTATCTTAAGAGCTAATTGCAGATAATTCTAATGATTGACATCATTTGGGGTCCATTTTCACTGTATTGGACTCAATTATCGATCACCACAACTGCCTACTTTCATAGGACTTCCACTCTATGTTATTTAAAATTTTCAGAGTCAAAAACATTAACAAGCACTAGATGTATCAATTGTGAGTATAGTTCTTCCAGGGTTGAACTGTAAATAACCAATGTATACTTTCAGTTCTGTAATATCTGGTGGTTTCTGTAAATGAGCTAATCTGATCCATTAAATTAAAGAGTCTGGACAATCCTAAATTTGAAATTCACCATAAAACCACATTTACATCATTATCTGTATGCAAAACCTAGTGACACACAAATATTCTCTTATGTCTTTCATGATGAATTTGTTGAATTTTGGAGCACAATTTTGATGGCCCATTTGTTGCAAATTCTTGGCATAAAGGAGTGTCAACTTATTGGATCATGAATGTGTTAGAGCTTCAACCGAACATTTGGTTCCGATTAAGACTTGTGCTTTCATCAATTTTCTGGTTTCTTTGATGCATTGTCTAGTTGTTCTCATTGTAAGTGTAATTTGCAGGCTATGCTCTAAGTTCAGTTGAAGGTCGGGTTGCAATGGAATTTTTTGATCTTTCTGAGTCCGGTCAATCGAAAAAGTATGTAAATTTGCTAACGATCTTTATCCATACTGTAGTTCCTTTCAAGAGACTTCTATTTTTGTTTTCTCTGGTTTGTCCTGACACTTTCCAACATTAACCATTTGCATATTCTGGTTGACACGACCTTATAGAAATTAAAATTAAAGAAAATAAATAATATGTGTTAATTTTAGAAATTGATGATTTCTTGTTTTCGGTATTGAACAGAATGAAACTATTGAAGAGGAGTTTAAGTTCTATGCTCTTAACGGTGAAAAAAATATTTATACAATTAAGTCATTTATAAGGTAATTACAGTCAATCTTTATGATAAGTAATAATAGTGACATATTAAAAATGGTAATTAATTTGCTACCACAAGTTAAACCACATTGCCTATGTATATAACTTAAATCTGTTGAAGATAAAATTCTTTTAGCACGTGATACTGTACAGACAGACAAAATAGTCTGTACAAACAGAGAATCATTCTACAATCAAGGAAATTGAATGGGAAATTAAGCCTTGATGTGAAATATTATTTTGAATAGACCTTTTATGTCCAGTTAACTTTTTGCTGGATTGTTTTCTTTCATCTAAGATAAGAAATTTTAATGTGGCCAATTGTATATTGTAAAATGAAGTTTGTCAATGGTTGCATAACGAGATAGAGACAGCTGGTCCTCCTGAAATTGGAAATAAGAATGGGGAACCATGTTATAGATTAGTTTTTATGATTAGCTTTCTCCAAAACCCGGAGGATGTGAGGTGATTTTGCAATGTGCTAGGTAGATCATTTGTCTATTTGGCATCTATTCATATGTAATGAAATGACTTACTGTGCAGATATGCATTTAAATGTCATCGGAAATCTGAAGCTGGAAGGGATATCGTGTACCCTGTAAATGCGATTGCATTTCACCCTATGTGAGTTCCAACTTCACTTCAACTTTCTTTATTCCTATGTAAATAAACGGAATAATTTCATTTTCAGCAAAATGTTTTATCACTGATAATATGAGATATATTTCCTCAAACTAGCAGAGCAGTACATGTATAGTTGTATCCTTTGTCCTATGGATCAAATTTCATAAAGATGTAGTAGAGATGAGGTGGTTCTCTTGGGATGTCCAAGACTGAACAAGGGTGATGTTGTGATAACATCTCATCTGAACCATAACTGCCTTCAATCCTGACATTTCAGAATTAACGGTCTTAAAATATCTGAAGTTTCAATTAATCTGTGTCTTGGATTATGTTAACAATGTATTTTTGCAATTGTTTTTTGTTGCTAACATAATTTCATGTTCTAGCTGTTGGTTCCAAAATTGATGACTTCCTGTTTCTTGACATAAATTCCTTGATTTTGCTTGTTTGGTTCATTGATACGTTTCAATGGGTGACATGTGTTTTGATTTCATACTGCTGACTTGATCTTAAATGTTCTTGGGTAACAACCATTTCCATGTTAACTGCAGCTATGGTACTTTCGCCACTGGCGGTTGTGATGGTTATGTTAATGTCTGGGATGGTAACAACAAAAAGAGGTTGTATCAGGTAAATATTTGTTGACATGCCTTTGGTTTCTATCACGCTGTATATACTGACTGGTATGCTGATTGTTTTTACTGGACCAACCTGTAGTACCCTAAGTATCCTTCAAGCGTTGCTGCATTGTCATTTAGCAGAGACGGTAAACTCTTGGCTGTAGCATCAAGTTATACATTTGAAGAGGGAGAAAAGCCGTAAGAACGCTCTTTTTATTTTGTTAACTTTTTTTTTACTCCATAACTGTTCACTTTACCATAAGACTTAACTGTGGTTTAACCTTGCAGTCATGAGCCGGATGCCATATATGTCCGCAGTGTAAATGAAGTTGAAGTGAAGCCAAAGCCAAAAGTTTTGCCAAATCCTACCTCATAAAAACTAGAAATCCTCCTCCATCCTTTGTGTGTTGAACTTGTTATCATATATTGAAAACGAAAAAAAGACTTTATCTACTTCATATGCCAGTTTGATTCCAGGACTCCATTCTCTTGACTGGAAATTTTAAAAAACAGTTGAAAATTTGTAATTATCCACTTAGCAATTGTACCTTTGCTATGACGTTCCGCAGTCTCATTCTCTAAAGATAGAGCAATAGCATGGTTGCCTTTGTTTCCATTGGTTGTTAACTGTTTTCTAAAATCCCTCTGGGTTCAAATCTTTCAGGAATGACAACAGTTTTTGGCCACCAACCTGTGTATATTTGTTACTCAACAGGCTGCACAAGGCAGTTTTGGTACTTCTTTTGTTGGCAGATTTTTCAGAAATATACAGCATAAAACACTATTTATTTTTCATTGTTGAACTTCAACCTTCCCATTCACTTTCACTTTCACTTTAATTGCTTAATATAATTCCAGATAATTGTAATGTCGTGCCACTTCGTGAACGTCTTCACTGTTCTTTCATTGGAAGGATCATGTTGGTATATATTTATTCATCTTCGGTATGTACATCAAATCAATTTAAGTTATCATGGTTAAGTGAGATAATGAAGCAATCAATATATACATTAATTGATCATGAATACGTAATATTTTTGTAATTAAGGTCTGCGTAAACAAATCAGTTAAGTGAGATAATGAAGCAATATATACATTAATTGATCATTTAAGTTATCATGGTTAAGTGAGATAATGAAGCAATATATACATTAATTGATCATGAATAAGTAATATATTTGTAATAAAGGTCTGCGTAAACTCAACTCTCTACAGATCCACTTTGTGGTATTTCAATGGATTTTGTTGTTGTTGTTGATGATGTATTATTAATTCAATGTATAAACACCAAATATAGATAAGTTTTCACTGTATTCATGTTTTTCATATACAACCAATTATTCTCTAAAGTGTCAACAATGACATTTTCTTCCTCATTTAAGCTAGAACTGATTTTTATTTTTATTTTTCACCAGCTAGTACTGATTGGATGAATGAATTGTTGGTACTAATAAACACGTGATATATATATATATATATATATATATATTAGTGGGAGGAAGTGTGTATTGATAATCGATAGAATAATCAAGGTGTTCAAGTTCATAAATTGACACGACACCAACGGTTATTTGGGAGCAAATTAAGCAATTAAAGTGAAAGTGGATTAGGGTGATGAATGGGAAGAAGGAAAATCAATAGTGCAGAAAAGATTAATGAATTGAGAAGGGAATTACTTGTACATTTTTGATACTGTATTCCATACTTAATAGTGAAGTATAATTATCGTGTATAAGACAACACACGCGATAAGTTCCATTTGCTAATTTGCTTTTTGTTGTACTATTTTTCGAAGTAACACCTTGAAAATTCTTACCTCGGACTTGACTGTCTACATTAAATTAAATAAATTTTAATATAGTTAATCATCACATTTATTAACTTGATATAAATATACAAGTATTTTACTGAAATATCTTTCGGGAGTTGGAGTTGAACTATCTAGAAACTCAATTAGTATAATATACATTTTAATTTTAATATATGAATAATAAGAAGAAGAATACTTGAAATGGATAAACACTATTGAGTCATACACTAATTGGTCACGAATCTTTCGTGCCTTCTGACATTTTATCGAAAATGTTCTGTAAAATAATTTTCTTCAGTAGAGAGTTTATTAAAAATAATCTCATTATCTTATAAATATAGGGATAAAAACTGCAATATTTATCCTTTTCATATATATTATACATTTTAAGCCCTTTTTAATTTTACCTTCCAATATATAGTTTGGTACACCACGTAGACATAGTCAAAGTTAACTAATGGACTAATTCACTAGGTTGACTTACGTGATAAAACATTTTTACTTTTTGTTTTGGAGTCTGGTAAGTGAGAAACCACCAGGAGTATAATATACAACAATAACATATAAGTGGAATTCGAAAAGGATGAACGAACACAAATTTTATTCTTATATTCATAAGATAATAAAATTATTTTCTATAGACTCTCGACTCACGAAAATCATTTTATAAAACAGAACAGAAAGAGTATATGCCAGAGTATAGAATACTCTTCCTAAAGGGATTGAGGTGAAAAGAACACAAAGTCACTTTCATTTGATATTTGGTTAGGCCGTCGTTTAATTTACACAACTAACAAATCATCATCTATTATCGTCAATACAACATACATTGAACTTTAATAATAAACAGAAGTGTCAACCAGTTGATGTCGTGTAGAAGTGTGACTAATTTTAAATCACTATAGCTTATTTATTTAATTATGTATTAACACATTTCTTTATATGTTGGCTAGTCATTCTTTTTTTATGTGTCAAATACGCAGGAAACTCTTCTGATGATTGTGGCAATAAAACTCAGATTTCAATACCTTTATGTTTAATTATATGTCCATTTCATCTAAAAATTAAATTGAAAATTAGAAGAATTATGTACTTAGTACAATTTGGGGAGGATACAATAGTTGGGCATTGATGATAATTGCCACAGAACAAATGATACATAAAACTGGTGTAAAGTGGAAAAGAATGAAGTGGTGACAGTTTGCAATACATATCTTTTGCCAAATAATTTGCGTTTGCTCCAAACTATATACAGATCGATATAACCAAATCATATTTTAGAGTGCAAGTTATATATTTGGTCAGTTCGCTAAAATGATTGTACTCGTTATCTAAATATATTAAAAAAAAAAAAGAAATCTAATATTTTGTATGGAAAATATTAATTTTGTTAGCTTTTATTTTAATATACATTTATTTATATAAATTTATTCAATATTTGATATTTACATCAAGGTTCGATTAAATTTAAATTTAAGCTAAAAAAAATCCTATACAAAGAGGTAAAGTATTGTGTAATAACAATGACTCAATGCAGCTCGAACTCAAAACCTTAAAAAGATGTTACTCTAATTAAAACAAAGTAAAAAAGGAGTTATTTGGGATTTGGAAATGCATCTATAAGACTTAAAATTAAGTTACATGATTTATGTATAGTCAAACATGATTTCTGATATGTTTGGAGACATAAATTATTTTTTTATGATGTTCAGAGCCCGTATTAAAACTCTGACTGAATTCAAATCACGCATTGCAGGGTTCATTCATAGATAGATTTTCCAACAAAAATTTTCCTATATTAAAAATTTGAACTCAAGCAGTTCCACTCTCACCATTCTATCACAATCCATGTTGGTGACATAAATTAATTACTTATGTTGGTGTGAGGGAGAAGAATAAATAGTCCTGCGATAAAAAAATAATAGAAAAAAATTTAGTGTCTTGTTTGGTTGTCATATTTCAGATAACTTATCGCACCATTTATACCATAGTGCTAGAATAAGTTAAACACATATACATGGTGGGATAAGTTATTTCAGGATAATTAATTCTGAAATAACTTGTTCCCAACCAAACGACTTATTAGAGTTGGCCACTTGTTGTGATCCATATTTTCTTGTTTTTAAGAATCGGCAAAAAGTTTGTTCGGAAGAGACTTTTGTCCAAACGTAACCAAGATTGGAATTTGATAATTATCAATTATAATCCACTTTTTATTTGTAAAAATAGTAGTAGCATTTTTGTACTAAATTCCAAATACATTTATAGGAACGCATTAAACGTAGATATCGCCCACCAATTATGTTAGTGCTCAGTTGCCAGAACTCAAAAATATATTAATTAGATTATTAAAATAATTTTTTAAATAATACAACTTATTATATAACCTTTTTCTTTATTGATTGCGTTAGAGTTTGATTCAACACTTTATAATTCCCTCTCGTTTCTCCTTTTTCCAACCATATATTTATATGTTTATTGTTTTTTTAAAAAAAAAACTACAAATGTAATTAATTAATACGAGTCTACATTTTTTTACTTGATTATAGTTGAGGAATAATATTATGTTCATTTAAACATATGATTCGTATTATTGTATATATAATTTAGTTGCTTCATTTAATTTTAAAATCGAGTATGCATAAACAATCCCTATAAATTCGGAGCAAAAACCTATTTAATTGACAAAATTAACTATGCAAATACATATCCTATAATAAATTTTAAGGATATATATTTCGTTTTCTTTTTTCTTTCATCTAGGGTAATATTAATACCGGATACCCCTTAAAGTCAGATTGATTTGGATTTATGCGCACAACTCATTTAGAGGAAATACTTTCTATCAAAAACTTTTCATATTCAGAACCCAAAATTGAGATCGTTCAAAAAAAAAAAAAGAAACATATATACTGTATCATATCTATTATACTTTAGAAGGAATTAACAAAAATTGATCACTTACAAATAAATAGAAAACTAATTCAGTAAATTTGGTGTGTTGTTTAATTTTGTCAGAGTTTGTATGGTGCTTGGAGGGCAGGTATGCTTTAACCTGTTCCAAATATTGAGGAAGCTGCCCAAATATTTCGCCACGTGTCGTTGCTTCATTCATCTCCCGTTGAAGCAATGTTTGTGTAGACGTGTTGCAAAATCCATCGCACACAACATATTACACGTTGCGTTCCGTGTTTCTTGTCCTCTTCCAGTTCACACTCGTCACTTCACTTCTTTTTTATTTTTTTATTTTTCTAAATTTGTCTATTGTTTGCAAACTGCAAAGGGTGAAGAAACTATTTTAAAACATCTTTGGCGTCAGCATGACGTAATAACTTTGATATATATATGTCGTTAAAACAATGATTAAAAACTTATGATTTCACGGTTAGTTGATGTAAAATGTGATTGCACAATTACAAAATGGATCATTTATCCGAAAATAAGCAATCCGCAAAAAATTAAGTTATATGTTTAAGGATCAAAGTAAGATTACGAACAAGATATAATGTTACATGAACTATTTTGAGTTTGAGAGAAGAATTGATATATTTTATGATGAGTAAACTATTTTATTTTTATTGTCAATTATTCAAACGTGGATTATACAAGTTTTATAAATAAAAATTATAAGCTTGAAAAAAATTTGAAAAGATAAGAGTTAAAGACTATAAATTATACAATAATCAAATAATTAATTTTTAAATATTATGGTCACAATAAAAGGGTTGTTGTCCATTGCGATGATTCAGTTGGTTTGGAGGGTGGTTATTCATGCACACAGATGAACCGTGATCGACCTCCCTCCCTCATTGTCTTCTTAATCGAGTTGGTGGCATAAGACTTACCTATTACAATTCACATCTCGTGTGCAAGTTATAACACAAGTGGAATTCACCCGACACACATAAAATATTCACCCAATAAATAAAAATTGTGATAGAGATTATAATAGCTGCGGGTTATGTTAAAAACAAAAATTTGCTACGCTATGCTTTTATTAGCTACGTGTTTGAATGTTAAATATGACCATTAATGTGTGTTTGGAAGTAAAAATTTCCTTCTCACTTATCCACTAGATAAAATAAAATATCTGAAAGAAGAAAGAAAACAGCTATAGCAATTGACAAGTATATATAGTAAGAAAAATAAATGTAGAGATAAATGTTTGGTCACTCTGTCCCTAATTATTTGTCTATTTTTTGTTTTTTGATTGTCCATAATTACTTGTTCATTTTAACAAATTAAGAAAGGACAAATATTTTTTCTCTATTATACCCTCAATTTATTACTTTGAAAAATATAAACTTTTTGAAAATCTTAAATTTTTAATTCATCCACTTCATAATTAATAGAGATAAAATGATAAACTCACTATATTAATTATTATTTTTTTAATATATTTGTCACTTTAAAAATAGACAAATAATTAAGAACAAGTTTTTTCTACATCACAATTGTTCCTATCTAGTCTAGACTAGAGTTGATAAAGCAGATACTCCATGTCAAAAAGTACATTTTCTAACCAATCAAAGGAGATCTATTACATTCTAGAAAATTGTGTAATAATATTAATTTAATCAACAGAAAAACACGTATCAAATTTTGGTAGAAACTTTACAACTTAGGTGTCTTTCTAGATGGATGCCCAACCATAAAGCTAACCAAGTATCTCGCCACTTCATAAAGTCTCATGCCCTCTACCTACACTTAATTAATTTATTTTTTATTTTAACTGTAGAAAAATAATCTAGTGAATCTAATCACAGTCATGGTGAGGAATCAGAGTTTTTTTTTTCCTTTATAAAACGAAAGGGTTTATAATTGCGTAAAAAGTATATAAAATTAACGAACAAAGTAAGAGTAGGAGTACTTTTTTTTTTTCGTAATATTCCACTTTTTGATTTTCTAAAAAGTCATATTTTGCTTTAGCTTTTAAAAATTAGGACTTGTCTTGTTTTCAAGGTAGTAACTAGCTGACAAATGGTCAATTTCCATAAGTTAATCATGCTTATCTAAAAAAAAAAGAGTTAACTAAAAGCCCATCATAATAATAAACAAATATTAAATATATATATATAAAAAAAATTAAAATAAAACTTACAAAGAGTTGGATTTGTTTTTGGATTCTTAATTTTATCTTATTTCAAATAACTTTTGGACAAATTAATAACTATTTATTTTTAATTTATATGTATAAATTAAAAATAAAAATGAATTAGGTGATTACGCACTTGCGAACGTAATAAGTCCATATTGCCAAGTAATTTGAGTAGTGATAATAATCCACTACTCTTTCTTAATTTGACCTTAGAATAAGTCAAATTTAAAAAAGCTGAGTCATAGGCCTAAATCCTTTACCATATTAAACAGGGTTTTCTTACAGTTAACTTGACCGACTCCGATACAACTCATGTCTAAACGTGTCAATTCCTCTTAATATTTTCTTCCTTAACCCAATTGAATTAGAAATTAAAAACGCTTATATTAACCTGTACAACTCGTTCACCGCCATTCCATACGCAACTTCCAACTCTCCAAACCCTAACCCTTATATATATCACACACTTCTCTTTCAGTCTTTCACTCTTTCACTCAACTTTCATCTATCAACTTGTTTCTCTTTACAAACTTTTATTTCTAATAATAATAAAGTAATAATTCTCTCCATGTCGATCGAAGCTTTGAAGTCACCCACGGCGGTGCTTGAAGAGATTGATGATTCGCATAATTTGGATTCGTGGGCTAAAGGAAAACGATCGAAACGACCACGTATTGAAAATCCACCTACTCGAGATCAGTATTTAGCACTCTGTTTACTCATGCTCGCTAACGACGACGGTACCGGATTTGGAAAACGAAACGGAACCGGTTCGATTGGTGTTGTCATTGAACAACAACAGGAGAAAAAACCGGCCGAGTTGAAGCCGGTTTTTATTAAAGAGAAAACAGAGCAATTATTTAAGTGTAGCGAGTGTCCTAAGGTTTTTACTTCTTATCAAGCACTTGGTGGGCATAAAGCAAGTCACCGTAAAATTAACGTTCCCGCCACCGGAGACGATGATAACAATCCGTCGACGTCTACTTCCACAAGCGGCGGCGGCGTTAATATCTCTGCTCTGAATCCGAGTGGCCGTTCTCACGTGTGCTCTATTTGTCAAAAGGCTTTTCCAACTGGACAGGCTTTGGGTGGACACAAGCGCCGCCACTACGAAGGTAAACTCGGTGGTAACAATCGTAATATAAGCGGCGGCGGTTGCGGAGAAGGCGTTCATAGTGGAAGCGTTGTGACTACATCAGACAGCGGAAGCGGAAACGGCGGCGGCGCGTCGACTCCGATTGCGCGTGACTTTGACCTAAACATGCCTGCCTCGCCGGGATGGCAATTGGATCTGACCATTGACTGTGGAGGTAGAAGTCATCTTCCGATTGAACAAGAAGTGGAAAGTCCTATGCCTGCTAAGAAGCCGCGTTTATTTTTCGATTGAAAATTCTTAATTTGATGATTGAATTCTGTTAGTCAAATTAGTTAATTGGTTTTACATGTGATGTTATTTTACTATATACTTTTTAGGAAAAAAAGTAAAACATTGATAAGTAACTTTTTATTATTATTATCATATTATTATGTATAAAGACAAACAGTAGGTCATTCATTGGTTTTACATTTTCTACTAGTTTCTGTTGTTCAATATAATATTCTTTTTTATTTACTCATGAGTTTATTTTTTATTTAGTTAAATCTATTTTATTCATTCTCAGTCAGTCAATCATTGAATTGGTTAATAGCAGTAGTATATATATGTAAGGTGGAAATTTAAAGGACGGTGGATAGGGGTGTAATGGTGCATGCCATAGCACGATCTGCAGAATGTTGTTATTTGGGCGGTGAACAAAAATTTGTCAATAAAAAAGAAATTCTTCATGTTGCTATTATTTAATTCCATGTTCATTTCATAACTCTATCGTTATACTTATCACACTATCATATATGATGCAAATCTGGATTAATCACGAATATCATTAGTAAACAAATGTATTAGATTGTTCTAGCTAGATCTACGTTTTCAATAAAAAGTTGACCAAGGTAGGTAAACTTGAACATAGGATCAGTAAAAATAAAAGATCCATATTTAAAATATGAATTCGGTGCGTATTATTTGTTTTATCCAGAGGATGATGGATGGTTTGTCTAGTGTGAAATGAAATCTGTGTGCGTGATTAACAAGGCAACGTGTAGACTACGTGCATTGTCAATGAGGTTTTATTCTTGAGCAAGCACCACATTACGCGGCTTGGAATCCTCTTAATTATTATTTTATTTAAAAGAGTACAAACTATACAAGTCACCCCTATGATAGAATATTAAAGTAAAGAATGATGATGGGATAATATATTGTGAAGGAACTGTTTAGTTGTTTTGAGTTGTCAATATATTCTAAATCTTACTGTCACTCACAAGAATTGTATAGCAAATTAGTAGAGTAGGGTGTTTTTTTTTTTTTTGCCCTAGTTTGTTTTGCCAGATACGTAAGACTCGTGATGCTTGCTTTGGCTGTACATCTTGTAGATTAAGTCATCTCAGAAGGTGTCTTTTGGTTACAGCCTCGACAGATATGCATATACTTGTTTGCGGTGGATTCATGCTAACGCGTGCACTCATATCAGGCACAATTGTACCGTCACACAATTTATTTATTTAAATCTCGATAGATGCTTACATTAATCTAATAAATAATACTTTTGAATATATATATAGTTGATATGATTTAATATGATGAATGTCATGAACACACAAGTGTTTTCCTGATGAGATCCAGCGTTAATGTCTTGCCCTTTACTTTCATGTGTTTCTTTTGAAATTTCACAACGTAATCACAATGACGGAGTCAGAAATTTCATGATGTTCAGAAATTGCACGAGTATTTTTTTTTTTTGGACAAATGAGTATACTGAAAATTTTAAAATTAAACTAGTCTTAGCTCTTTTTGAAGGCGCTTAAAATCACTGGGCTACATCACATTGTTGTGTCAAGGGTGTAGTGTATGAATATGTTATTTTCTGGTAACCAGAAAATTGAATGATTGCTTCTTTCTTTCTACTAATTATTATGATGTCTTTTAAGTGTTTCTTTTGCACCCATATTCAAGATTATGAGGTGGTTTACTAAGTTTATACGCCAGTTAAATTACTTTATGAGGATCTAATTTGTTGCTTTTTTACATATTTGATCAACATTAAAGTTGTTTATAGAACAAGTTTGTATAAGTCGAAAAATCAGTCCATGAGTGGATTTGATTGGATTTACCGAGTTAAAATATGTTAAATTAATAAGTTAGAAGGTCATTAACTTATTAACATTACTTGAATTGGATCTAAATGTGTTAATTATTGATGAGTCATACTCAGCCTGCTCAATTTTTACAAAGTTTTAATATCTTTTGTCATCTCCTAAATACTCTTCCGATAATGTATTTCCTCTATTTCATATTAGTTGACTCATGTTAATCTGACATAACTCTTAAAATATACTCTATTACTTAGAAATATATTTTACCAAATTAATTAATTAGAAGTGTATTTTACTAATCTTAACTCCATAATTACAATTTTTTGTGGATCTTATCAGACACCAAACATTTGCAGAATGAAGGATATATATTTGTAATAGCTTCTTCTAGTAGCTTTTACAGCTCATAGCAAGGTGATATACAATCACTTTAGTACATAGTATATAGTCTTATTGCACATATATATATTGTTCTAGCAACTTTGCATTTATCACTTAACCCAAGTGTCATACTTAGCAAGTAAGAAGAAGTGTTCAAATTGGATTGTAAGTTAAATAATAAATTTACACTTGTTTTAAAAGCATCACCTCTTGATATATCAACTTCAATCGTGCCTAATCATATTAATTTTTTGAAAAAGTTTAAACTTTATACACTTACCTTTATGTAACAAAAATGGTAATTAATTATAATGCTAGATAAGACATAGCATGGTCTTTATACTGTATTATGTTTAGCTTAAATTCATTTCTATTTAATTAGAGTTGTTTGTTAAGCATTAACAGCTCTGATAAGACTATACATAGGGTTCATTGAGGAACGTATGGACTAATTTATTAATTAGCATATGGTTAGGCTTCCTTTAGTTGACCTGAAATTTGTGTAGTTTCAATCCAAATTAATCTATTGTGGAGACAGAGGAAAAATAATGTCATATATCTGAAATTGGTTGTTTTTTTAATTATTATTAATATTATTTTTAAAAGAAAACATTAATTTGAACAACAATTTTGGAAAAAAGTTTATATGGCTGTATTAATTCCTGAAACATGTTGTTGGAACTTATAGACTACTTCTTGCTAGATAAATTAGAAGAAGAAAAAAGGCAGTCTGATGCGTTAAAGCTCTGTCATGCATATCATCCGAAGAAGGGCTCAACACAAAAAACTATTTATTATACACGGTCTTATTTTGCATTAGAAAAAAAATTTAGTTACTTCTTAAAATGTCTCTAAAAACTAGCTCTATAATAATTAAATATAAACCAAATTAATGCTCTACTTTCTCGCAGGATAAGTTAGAATTTTGTCTTAAATCCAAATACGATTTGTTTTCGCTGTAAAAAATATTTTCCAAAAATGATTTGGTGAATCAGCTAAATTTAGAAAGCCTAATGAGTTAGGTTACTTGCCAAAAGTTGCATTATAAGACCCATCCATTGTACAAATAAATCCAATTATTTTCCTTAATCAATGAAACTAAAAATTAATATGAAAAATTACTATACTAAAAATTAATATGAAAAATTACTATACTAAAATTACTATAAATTTAGGTTGCTTTTACTTCTCCACTATACTAAAAATTACTATATTAAAAAAATGTTCATGTTTTACTTATTCAATTTAAAAATATTAAAAAATTATTAATCAGTTTCTAATTTAATTTTATTAGTAACTATTTTTTCACAAAATATTAAATTTTGTTATTTTGAAATTATCACTTTTTTTATTATTTTTTAAAACTGTGTCAAGTAAATAGTGAACAAATTAAAATTGACTGATGAAGTAGTATAATGCATGCCACTTGTTAATTGGTGTTAGGCTGGTAGTTGGAGTTTTTTTCAACTCTATTTTCTGTCCATTTATAAAGTTTCTAGTTTTTTTCTCAGTGATCAGTGATCACCAAGAATTTAAAATATTTAGGGAAACACTGAAACCACAATGCTGACTTCTTAAAATAGTAACAATTTGGTCTAAATATTATCATTTTCGGTACTGAAAATTCAATTCAAATGAGGCGTGGTAAAATCAGCCCATAAAATAACAATATGTCCAATTCGTTTAGATTTGTAATGCTTAATAATCCAGTTATTTTATTAAAATTTAGTTCATTTTGATCCGTTTAATTTAGCCGATTTTAAAAATGTGCTGAAACGTAATCTAAATTGACCCATAAGAAATTTTATCTAAATATTTTTGAAAAATCATTTTTCTTATTTCATATGTTACATATATGATCATAATATAATGACGAAAAATATTATTAGGTACCCATCCATTTATTAACTTAAGTCATTTAGTCCAATCCGTTCATTTAACACATCTACCGCAATTGTTTGAGGATCATGATAGATGCTTTTATTTCATTGGATATTCGTGAATAATTGATTATTCCTCCTCCTGGAATATTTGATATTTTTCCTTCATCGACGAATAATTGCACGATGATTAATTATCAAAGTTTAATAGCATTCTATTAATTTGTTAGTTTAAATGAAAATTAAGTGACTAACACATAAATATTCCTACAAAAAGTATAATTTTTCTCGTATCAAGGGAATTAATATCTCAAAATATTAACTTTGATAGTCTATTTTGACAGAAGAAAAATGAAATATGACATGTATTATTTAAGATGGAAGGAGTCATTTTTTTTTTTTTTTTTGTCAACTAATTTGTGGAGAAGTAAATATAATATGCCAGTGAGGCTAATGTATAGCAAACGAGCTCATGGGGAGACTTCAAAAGTAGAAAGCAAGTGAATAACTACTACGAATACTATATACATTATACAATAATATTAATAAATTGTTGAACGTTGGAAAAATGTGCAAAAATACAGAAAATGGAGAGGCTTCTAAGGCACCATTAAGTTGAAGATCAATATGAAAAATTCAACTTACTCTAACATCCATTTGGTTTCAAATTGGAAGTGTGTTTGACTTGACCAACTTTGTTAATATTCGACAAAGTCTGCCAATTAATTCCTACAATTACGTGACACAGTCTGATTTCGTTATTATTTGCTATGTATGTGTGGTGTTTTGTTATGAATTAATTAAATTGAGAATATTTTGTGTAGTCTTTCTAATTCTACGAGATAGAATTAAGATCTATGTATACTCTTTTATCCCTGAAGTTTATTTAATGGAATTATATTGAAATATTATTATTATTTATTTATCACATATATATGATGGCTAATGACTAATGTAGAAGCATGGTAAATTCAATGACTTGACTGAAGTTTTGCTTCTATCCTTCATTATCTACTCGTAAAGGAGGTGGAAAGAGAGGCATTTTCAATTCCAAATTTGATTGCGATTGAATGAGAAAATGATCCTTGGGAGATGAAGTGTTTTGGTCCTTTATCTATCCCACTTAATAGATATAGTCCTTAATGTATGTAAAATATGATCATTTTGGTCCTAAACCTAAAACTTAATATTTATTCGTTAACTTTAACGGAAAAAACTAAAAAAGCATCGTCCTCCTCTACGCACTCTCTCCTCCTTTCTTCCTCGGCGTTGTTGCTTCTATAATTGAATTTCTGTGTTCTTTTTTTTTCAAATTGTTTCATAATTGGTTCCAAACAAAAAATAATTTTCTTTTATTTATAACAGCATACATTTTAAATTGATTATGAAAATTCTTAAAAGTAGTATTGTCTGTGTTTGTGTCGCGTTTCTTCCATCAGGTATGCCCAATTTCTCCTAAAATTTTATCAGATTTCACCCCTTTGAATCGACGGTGCTTATCATTTGCCTCCATGGATCGATTTTTGATTCTTAAACTTGATTCTTGTTGTAAGTTGGCCAAATTCTTTTTTTTTCTCTCTTTAATCCCCTTCATCATCAATGTCTATTTTTCTCTGGAAGTGTGTGGGAGTTTCTTAAATTTTAAATTGTTTTGTTGACATCCATGTCGTGGTAGAAGCAGTAGCAGGGAGGAAGAAAGAAGGAGAGAGAGGGTAGAGGATTTGAGTTTATCTGATAAACTTTAACGGATATTGTTAAGTTAAGGGTTGGGACCAAAATATCACATTTTATATACATTAAGGACTATATCTATTAAGTGATATATATCAAGGATCAAAACACTTCAATCTCCATACATTTTCTCGTGATTCAATTAATGAAATTAAGGAGCGTAAATTTAAATCAATTTAAATATGTTCGCAGTATTCTTAACCTTCTTCCAATTAAAATTCTAAAATATCACAGATTTGAATCCTAATAATTTTTATGATTCGCTTTTTATTATAACATTTTATATATTAATAGAAAATATATATAACGACGATGTGAAAAAAATGCTAAATGCTTTAACAACCAAGTGAGGAAAAAGTGACAATTGGTTACCAAAAAAGTACAACTTGATTGTTCTTTTTGCTTCTTTTTTTTAACCAAAAAAATCTGTGTTTAGACATAATAAAATAAAATAAAAAAGAATGATACAGGAAAAGAAATTGGTTTAAAAAACAATCAATCAATATATATGTAAAACAAGGCAATAACAATATATTGGACAGCAAACATTTATTCCGATGGGTCCTGAACTCCAAATGTATATATTGTTTTTTTTTAATCATTATAATTTTTTTAAGAAAACATTGGTGAAATGCTCTAACATTAAAAATAATCCGTTCTTTTCGTCCCTACTTTTCCCTCCATCTCAATTTATGTATCAGTTTTTGAATTTCGAGATTTAAACAACTTTTTCTTTGACCAAATATTTTCATATATATTCAAAATATTTCAATTGATGTGATTTATAGTACTTTTTGTGTAGCTTCCAAACATGTAAATTTTATTTTAAAAAATTGAAGATTCTGCAGGTAACTTACACAGTCAATAAAAAATTATTTGACACTCAAAATACGAACTTAATCACATAAATTGAGACAGCGGGCGTAGCATTGTTTCCCATTATTGGACATTTGAAAGCAAAGCTTCGCGCGTGTTGTAGATAATTAGCCCAGTAGCATTGGCCCACTCTACGATCATAAGTAAAGGTTGGCCCAATAAATTAGAAATGGGCCGATAACCCAATCCAGTAAATCTGTATAAATTCTGGGCTATTAGTATGAAGCTTAGCCACATTTAGACCCGCTCTTTGAAAAGTAACCACTTCATAAAAAATTAACTTTTACGAGTAAAAAAACTCTATGACAATTCGAAACTTCAAATTTTACTTATGAAACTTAAAACTCAATGAAAATTATTACTTTCAGTTATAGGAGTTGAGAAGTGCTATTTTTGTGAATTCTAGCTGTGGGTTGTTTGTTATGAAAAGATGATCCATGATTGTTGGAGGATTAAGCATAAAAAACTCATATAGGACTTGGCTAAAAATGTTAAGATTTCAAAAACTAAAAATTGAGTTTGGTTTCAAAACACGATTATAGAAAATTGTTTTAAGCATAAAAATCATATATCGAACTGGCTAAAAATGTTAAGATTCCAAGACACTAATTTGATCTTCGTTTTCAAAACACATGTTTTAATTTTTGTAGAAACTATTTTAAAATAATAATTTCTAATGACATTTGGTTGCATAAATGTCACGTTATCATAAATATTGAATTTTAAATTAATAATCTAAAAAATCTATTAGATTTAACCAAACCCGTAACTAATACTCTTCCTCCGTCCATGCTTATCGGTTCCATTGGTAGCAACATTTAATCGCAGAGCTACCCTAATTTTACCGTACAAGTCAATAAATTGGCTCTCTTTCGTAAATTGAAAATGACATAATTTGTACTTTATTATCTCAAAAAATAGCTACTTTACTTTTTTCGGTTAATCATTTTTGTGGTACCAAGTTCAATAATTGCACAACTGTGCACTCTATGATTTTTGCTTTTTAAAGAAAATAATAGGATGTACGTTTGATTGAAAACAAACCAAGGAGAGAAGAGTATACATAAAAAAAAATTGTTCTTTCTACTGGCTATAATATATTAAATTTTGGATCATAACTCAATCTGCTTAATTTCAATTGGGTTTTTAATTCTTTGTACTAGCTATATAATATATGTCAATTAAAAATAACTTTTAAAAATATTTCAACAAAGTTAATATCTAGTGGGTCTAGTTGGCCTGCATATCAGCTTAGTGTTAAAATGGACTGGTTTAAGCGAATCAAAACAAAAAGTTGAATTATTAACCCGCTCAAATCTAAATAGATCGGGTGAATCATAATTTTATGAATTGATTTCGTCTCCTCTAATTGCAACTATTTGTTCAAGTGATTAGAGGTTGGGTTTGACACTAAAGTTGTGTGAACTGCCTTATTTGAAAGTCCAATTTATTAGTCAAAATATTCAAACTTCTATTTGTTTCATACTAAGAAATGTAGAAATATTTTTTTTTAATTGATTATAATGTACTCAAAATCAGGCCCCTACCTACCATGATAAATTATTTTATAGTTGTAAAATTATGCAAACTTTTGTACAACAATTCTTGTTAATGGTCCATGGTGGAGTTCAAAATTAATTAAGAGGAGTTATTAGTTGTAGGTTCCAATTTAGAACTGACAAGAAGAAAGAGGCCTGCTGGGCTATTATTTTTCTAGACATTAGAATTAATGGATCTGATTTTTTTTTCTGAAATAATATTTCTGAAGTTACACTCAATATTTAATGCTAAAGCTGGACCTATATTAACTCTAAAATCAACCTCCTTGTCAACGCCAGCCTGTTTCTTCTCTTGCATTTATTTCCTATCCCCATCTTATACTCCATTCTCATTTTATTTGTTTCGCGTTGAAAATTCGATACTTGATATAAAATTTGATATATTTGAATCCGTATTGTAAAATTATATTATAGAGATTAAAGTGCCTTATGATTCCTACCAAAAGTGTTCTTATGATTTAAATTCAAAACTATTGGTTAAGGATAGAGAAATAATCAATACATCATATGTCCGTCATATATAATGTAATCTTGGAAGTTCAATAAATTCATATTTGAATAAAAAAATCTCACTTTAAGGGTTAAATCATTTAGTTCCAATAAGCCAACTTCATTTCTAGGGTTTAAACTCCAAATTTTTATTAAGAATAAAAAAATACATATTAGTCACTCTATGATAACCTTTGAAGATATTCCCATTTACCACGTAGTCAACAAAACAAATTTTATGACTGTCGATCATCTCTTCTTTATAATATGTGCCTATGAAGTTTCTTCTTATTGAATGATCTAAAATATCATCAACTAATTATTTGAAGGATGATCTAGACAATATTGAAAATGATACAATCGCTCTATTTACTTTTTTTAGATACGTATACGGAAGACTCAAATTTGAGAGATAATAAAGGAAATATTATGTAAAATAACAAATATTTAGCTTATATTAGGTACTATAGTTACAATTTAAGAAAATTATAATTCACCACTACAGTTTTCCACTTCTTGTTATACGCCTGATTTGTATAATTCACTTGATATGTATAAATTCAAATTTTATATAATTCGGTTCCTGATTGTATAGATCCAGTATTTTGTATATGGTTACCCTAGCTATTTGTATACGATTTATGAAAAAATCATAATAAATAACCATGTTTGTATATCAAGCAAGCGAAATATTCAAATAGAGTTCTGAAAAATTTCTAAATGTGTAAATACAAAATTTGTATAGATTCACCCTATTTGTATATTCGCAAGCAAAATATACAAACCGACAGAAATATACAAACCATAACATCCATAGCAAACATAACTATAACTATAAAACACATTTATCAAAACTATAACTATAAAACCTTATTATGTTGTTATTTCCAAAATTTTCTCTATAATAAATGGTGCAGGTACGATTAGTAAGTGAAGACGACACTATTAATTTAATTTGTGTTTACTACTTTTCTTTCTATAGGTAATAAATAATAAAGAAAACTTAAAATATCTTTATTGAAATCATCCTACTTGATTCTATAGCACAAGAATATGGACAATTAGAACCAGAATGTTCCCAATTGGAATCTACTACCTTTTTGTGGATACAGCTTTTTGCATATATAATTTCTTTCAACCAATAAAAGTAAAAGAATCAATAGAAAAACATTAAGAAAAAAAAATTGTAGATTAGTGGTCCATGATCTATATATAAAATTGACCATCCTGTGAGTTTGACAAATGGCCATATATGAATATACTCTTAATCATGTGATTAAGAGATTAATTAGCAACGTGCCATGAGTATAACCAGATGGTGCTAATCATAATTAGAGAAGAATCAAATCCATCTTAGTTAAAATTGTGGCTAATTAAGCAAACACGACAGTGTTTTAGTACAAAAGAAGTCATATATCTATGTAGAATCTGCCATTTTGGTGGTGGGGATGTGGCCATGTGCTAATTGTCATTACGATGAAATTTTAAAAAGCAGTGGCTGTAAACAAGTTAAATAATCAATTAAATATATAGTTAATTTGCAATATTGCGCTCAACCATGACGAGTTAATTAATTTCAATGATTATTGATCTTGAATCTTAGGAAGATAATTAGTAAATCCTCCTTATGAAGATATTATAAAAAGTTTAGGCAGAGAGAATCCCTCTTGTCTCGATGTCGCACCATTGTCCCCCACACCACCCCACTGTGAGGAAAATACGTAAATCCGAAAACAAAAAACACCAAATTTAATGTGAAAAAACCATTCAAAATTGAAAGTAATAATCATAGAATCACCAAAATATAAATTGTTTCGCTATAAACAAAACAAGAGGGTTATAAATATTCTTCCAAATGGCTATACAATAATTTACCAAATAAATAATCAATATATAGCTAAATCAACAGAAGTAAATAGAAAGAAAACACTCAATCTCAATTATTGTTCCGGACCTCAAATTTGATCCTACTGACCATCAAATCTGAATCCCAAACCCTCCTATGATATAAATATATTTACACAATCATATTATTTAAATACAGTTATATGTAATTATCTCTATATTTAATAGTAGTGTTGATTTATATTTTAACAAGAATAATTGGTAAATAATTAACCTGTTATAATAAAATAAATCATATTATTACTCCTATTAGTATAGTAAGTATATATTTTACGTGGACTCGTGGATTCCATGCAAGTTGGGAAGATGATAATCAAGCATGTGATGGGTCAAAGTAAATCAAACACAAGGGGACCCTCCAATTAAGTGATATAAATATTATTCCCCTATAAAGAATATTTTAAGATTAATCAAACATATTTTTTGAATTCGTAAAAGTATTGACGAAAAAATCGTTGACTATCTTGGGGTCAAATACCATTCAAAATACATGGTGGTATCTGTTTGTAAATTTAACTTTTACTACTCTATTAAATTTTATTTCCAGAATGATCTTAGACAATTCTTTCTTTTAGAAAAACTTGCGATACTTTCTTTACATTCTGTAAAAAAAATTGTGGAGAAATAAATAATAATCCCGTCAAATAACAATTTTGATTGAAGTTTTTAATAAGTAATTTTTTAAAATGTGTGTGACAAAATCTCTATGATTTTTTTAAAGAGCAACTTTCATATATAACAAACATAAAAATCGTATTTGTATGTTATAGCTATAGTTGGCATAATTGTGCTCCATAACAAATTTTATATTTACTATGAAACTTTTGATTTGTATAATTAGTTAGATACATCCAATTTTATACAAATTGTTCAATTTTGTATAAATTCATTTATGTATGTATTTGTACTTGTATATACACTTTCTCTCGCTGTATACAAACACAAATGCATTTTATACATCTGTATACCGAATGGGTAATCGTATATCGAAAATGACTAATTGTATACCGAATCAAATGGCAAAAAAATAGGATGTTTGCTGCGAATTACAAATAAAATAAACTATGACTATAATATTTAATTTAAATTAATAATTTGTTATTTCATACAATTTTTCCTTTTTTAAATGTGCATGACAAAATATGCTTAACCCCGAGTGCAGAGCTACCTTGTACGAGTCGAAGGTTTAGACTTTAGATCAACAATTATGAGAGTTCAACATTAATTATATGTCCATTTTGACAAATTGAGAAAGAATAATTTTTTTTATCTATTATACCCTCAATTAATTACTACTTTGAAAAGGTTGAACCTCTTGAAAATCTTAAATTTTTAATTTATCTACTTCATAATTAATAGGGTTAAGATGGTAAACTTACTATATCAATCATTATTTTCTTAATAGATGTATCAATTCAAAAATGAAGAAGTAATTAAAGACAGAAAGAGTATTACTAATTTTTGAATTATTTAGATAAATAAAAAATTTTGACTTCGTCACTAATACACATAGACATAGAATATTTTTAGAGGTGGAGGGCACCCTTCAAGTTCCCACAACTGTGCCGTTGTAGACAAGTGTTTACTTGAAATGTGGGTCACTTTTCTTTCTTCATAGACTTTCAATAGTTGAAGAGTGTGTGTCATTAGATACAAAGACCTAGTCAAGTGCTATTGATTAGGGTAATGAAGAAAAACCAGAGATTTTGGTGCCTTGTAACCTGGAGGAACAGAAATAATAATACTCCTTCTGTTTATTTTTATTTGTCATATTACGTTTTTCGAAAGTCAATTTAATTAATTTTTAAAGTTAAATTAGAATATATTAATTCAATATTTTTTTAAAAAAAATTAGAAATTATACGAAAAGTACTATAAATTGTAATTTTTTGCATATCAATATGATGGAAAAATACATCATAAAATGTTAGTCAAAATTTTATAATTTGATTCCAATAAAAGAAATTATGACAACTAAAAATGGACGGAGGTAGTATTTACATAACAAATAATAATTCTATTGCTCAAAATTGCATGTATATCCTTGATGGCTCCTTTGGTTGGAGCATATTGTATGCTTGCCACTTGCCTAGTTCGATTTATATTAGAAATTGCACAGACGTACATTAAAGTCAGAGAGTGGTATTTTTCTGATTTTTTTCTCACACTAAATTAAAACACTTTTAATTAATTTTTTTTTTCAATGAATGTATGATGTATCAATCAGATTAATAGAGCTCTAAGTAATATGAAATAGAAGATATTTTCATTAGCCACCTGAAATGAAGGGTGTTCATTTAGTCAAATGTCGTTTTTAGCATTGATTGGAAAAATTGATAATAGTCAATATGCAAGTGTTTTGTATTTATGATAGTGGAATTAGCCTCTTATCATTCTAGAAAAGCATGCAGAGCAAGATTTTCTATTAGTTGATTTGACCACATTATAGGATTCACACCAGTACAGTATATACATAATAAAATGATTTCACTTTTTCAGTATATTTATATAGAGGAATTTTAATACTATGAGTTTTAAATTTTATAATTCCAATTTCAAGCGCGGATAATAAGATTCTAAACTTAATATTTGTATATATTTTTAATAAACTTCTTAAATCTTAATATAAATACATTATTTGAGCCAAAATTATTGAGTTTTGTCAAATTTGTACCACATTTATATATGGTAAGAATTTGCTGATAAGTACAGTATTAATCAGGGAGTATAAACATTTTGCGAATATTGAATCTAAAAAGTCCAACTGTATATATTGATTATATTACTAAAATCTAAGTTTAACTAATTGGTATCACCTAATTAGTAGGCAAGTATTATCACATATATATATATATACTATCAAAAAATAAAGTAATATGATTTCAAAGACAGGTGTTGATAGATGTTTCATTTCACCCAGTATGTACAGTGGAGGGATGGGAGATGTGATCCTGGAAGATTTTATACAAGTACAAACACAATGATTATAAACAAGAAAAAGTTAAAAGATTTTTTTTAAAGAATTATTGATTGGATTGACAAGTCATTTTTGAGGTACGAAGGAGTGGTTCCTAGTTAATTACTAGTAATAATAATGGGGTCAATTTTGATATAGACTTTGAGATAAACACCATATAAGAAATTTATGGAATATTCGTGTATTAATAATGCTAATATTATTAATTCTTGTGTTAATTATATGTGTATATATATATATATATATATATATATATATATATATATATATATATATATATATATTGAGTTTATATTTATGTAATATTTGGTTTAATGTATTAAAAATAATATATATTTTATAATTTTCAAAAAATATTTATTTACAAAAATATCATCTACAAATATGATGGAAAGAATATGAATTTTTTTAGAGATAATTGTGTCTTTAATCATGCTAATGCATGAATTAAAATCATTTGCATTACTAATACTACTACTTATTTGTTTTCAAAAATACCCTCCATAATATGTCTTTAATCAAGCTATTGTATGCATTACAACCACTTGCATTGTTTCTGTTTTATATATAAATATTTTCCACCCGCCGTCCGAAGCAAGTATTTTAGCTTCGACAAAATTCATATCGTGCACTGCATGACCCATTTGGGGGTGACGCTTCCAATAGGATTCTCTCCATACAAAGGATTTGAACTCGAGACCTCTGATTAAGGGTGAAATAATTTCATTACTGCACCACAACTCATGTTGGTCACTTAGGGATCGTTTGGCAGAGTAATAATAAAAATAATGTTTGCATAGCTTTGTAAATTATTAGTACCTTGTTTGGTACATTTTTTTATGCTATGTATAACTAATGCAAGCATTAGTTACATACTCTATTGTGTACTGAGAAGTGTATTACTAATATCATGAATTTATAAGTATTAGTAATACAAAGGGTTTAATACATGCATTAGCATGATTAAAGACCCAATTACCCATCAAAAACACTTTTATATCTTTTTCACCATAATTGTAGAGGATACTTTTGTAAATTCAACAAATATTTTTTTTAATACATCAAATCAAACCATGCATAAAAAAATATTCTATGTATTAACTAATGCAAATATAACTAATACAAGTATTATCAGTGCTTCATTACCAATACACTCTATTTAACATTATTTTTATATACTCTACCAAACGGCCCCTTACATTATTACCATCATTAAAAAGGCGTATTAAGCAAAGTATTATTAATATACAAAGTTAATGCATGTGCCTTTTTTTTTTAATGCATCCTACATTCAACATACTCGTTTGACTTGTTTGATACGCGAATTAAGATGGAATAATCTAGAATTAAATTTATATTGTGTTTGATTATTATTCCACCGTCAATTAAATATTATATAAATTTTATCTTAAAACTTAATTATCAATCTATCATCTTGCTATTATTTTACCTTAATTATTTCAAATAATATAAATTAGCTTAGAAACTATAATCTCAAAATTATGATTCTAGAATAATTTAGTCCTAAAACCAATCACTTTAAAGAGGAGAAAAAACAGAGAAGGGAGGGAGCAATAAAGCAGAGTGTCAGTATGGCGTGCATATCATAGCAAATTGGGTGTCTTCATCACTACAACCTTCCCAATCTTTTAGTACTGAAATAAATAATAGTTTCCCACTTTGCCCTGAAAATTACAGAGTGAAAAAACAGGAAAAAAAGAAACAAGATAGGGAAAAGGTTAAAAAAACATAAAAAGGAAAAAATAGAAGCAAATACTCTTAAATTTGAGTGAACTTGTGCTTTTTTATGGTTTGTCCTTTGATAAGAAACGGTAAAATAGAAAATTTCTGATACCATAAAGTTGTTGTGCTGATTCTAGCAAAACTGGTAAGCATATACTAGCAAATTTTGGCCTTTTGGGCTATATTTTTCTACTTCTTTTTTCTCCCACAGTTGCTGGAAACATGATACACAACTCATTTTCTTGATTCTCACATTACTATGGTGGCTTTAGTTCTGCTTTGTTGGTGTGTGTGCTCTTTTAAATTTTTTATATTTTTTGCATGTGGGGTTTTATGTTTATCTCTTTAAAACTATTTTCTTGAAAAAAAAAATGGTTCTTTAAAAAGATTTGAGATGTATTTTTGTGGGTATTTTTGATTCTTCTTCTTCTTCTTCTCACATAGGGGTTTCATGTAACAAAGGGAGTGGCTTTTGGGTTGTGTCTTTCAAATACAAAGTAAATTTTCTTGATTTCTTGAATTTTTTACTGGCTAGATTTCTGCTCTCTCTCTGAGATGATTCTTTTTTCTACAGATTTTGTTCGTTGGTGATGTTTGATTTTGTCCTTTGAAATAATGCATTATAAACTATGCTTCTATTTATTCTTGTGATCTTTCTCATTAATTTTTTTGTTCTTTTTGGCTTTGCAAAAACTATAAAGATTAGATGCTTGCTGTCTCCCGTTTTGGTGGTGCCTTCAACTGATACCAAGATGCTGTTTTCTGTTGCAGGTTCTTCAAATCTCTCAACTTTCAATTAAAAAATGCTGTTATATCTTACATTTGTTTAGATTTACATGTGATTTCTGTTTGGAAGTTTGGATCTTTTAAAAGACCCCATTTTTAGTTTTTTTCTTTTATGTGTGGTCTGAAACTCAAGCCTTGAACTTTTTCTATATAAAAAAATGAACCAATTTGTGGAAGAAACAAGCAAAAAGTAAAGTCTATGTGTGTGTGTGAGAGAGAGAAAGAAAGAGTAAATAAGTAAAGTAGTATTAAAGAAAGATGGTGGGGTGGAGTCAGATGGATGCTAGTGGGGGTGTGTAGTTACTGGTTTTTGTGAATAATTTAGTGAAGAGAGTCTGTTGTTTATGTCTCCTGGGCTGAGAAGGAGCCCCCGTGGTCCGTGGGCTTTGCCGCCGACCAAGGAAACAATCTCTTCTCTTAATGGCTCTCTTCACATTTAAGTGATCCTCGTTTTCTTTAAATTAAACTAACCATTTCTTTTTCTCATACTCTAAGATAGCTCATCCTGCTCTGCCTTTGTTTACTTTCAAGATTCGGTCATACAAAGCCTTATATCTTATATCTTACTTATAATACCCCTCTTTGAGATCCCATTAGTCTTCCCCTTCTCTCCCTTGAAGTTGAGGAAAATTGGTTATATTCAGAAACTTGGTCCCCACACCTGGCTTCTTACATTTTTTCCATTTCTGGAGCTATTTGTCCTTGGTTTCAGGTTATGTTTGAGCATTGGGAATATCAGGTTATGAACAAAGGGTATTGTTTGATTTTGCAGTGATTTGTTGAGTAGTTAAAGGAAGTATATTTTCTCAAGTGTCAACAAAAATCAGATCTTTCTAAGTTGTCAAGATGAAGTTCATGAAACTTGGATCCAAGCCTGATACCTTTCAGACAGATGGGAACAATGTCAGGTCAGATCTTCTAGCTTTTTTTTAAAAGTTTTTATTTTTTCTAAAAGAAGAAAAAGATTTCTTCTTCGTCGATTATATGGGTCATCCATAGCTGTTTTCTTTTGTAGAATTGTAACTGATCTTCATATTCTCAAGATAATTAATTAATGTTTGTCTTTTTATGTATCTGGTGTTGAATAAATTGGCATTTCATCTAATGTCAACATCCAGCCTTGTCTATTTACTTGTGATCTGTCCTATTAGTGCATTGACTTTTGAGTGGGTGGGGTGGGTCTAGGATGTTCTTTTAGAAAATGGTTTAAGGATTATATCAAGCTTACTCTTTATCCTAATTAATCTTTCCCCAAATCTATCCTTGTAATTTGATTTTATTACCATTCAGAGTATTGTTAGGGGAGAGCTGAGAAGGAATGCCAAACATAAGGGTGTTTTCTAGAGATAGACTCCATCTTTTATTGTTGTGATTTCTTCACCTAACGGATAAACAGATAGTCAAAATAAGTGCATCCAGCCATTTGAAGTTTCCAGTTCCACATTGCTTGCCATATTTTGATGGTCCATTTATCTTTGGCTCATGTGTAGCTTATTCAGTTAAACGACTGAGGCTTGATTAATAGTATTGTCTAGTCTTAGCTATTGATTTCAAAAGCGTCATTTATGAAATACTCATCAAACCTATAAAAGACTCATCAGTACTGTCAAGTGCTTGCATAGTTTGTACGATTGATTTTTTAGGTTTCAACTTTTAACCCCTTAGATTTGTTATAGTCAGATGCGGAAGATTTCGTTGCGCAAGTTCTAATTGTGGGTATAAACGGCCTATAACATCAGCGTGGTAATATAAGCGCAGACATAAGGGCCTACTTATGTTGCTCTTTTTCAATTTTTTTCACTCTGGTTTCGGGTAGCTAACAATAATTATGATTTATGAGGCAGGATTATGCCTCACCAGTTTCGATCTGATGACTCATACATGATTGATGAAACCTTGTTACTTCATTTTATGACTTGAGCTGATGAATTTGAGCCATCAGATTTTTCAGCAGAGAGGAAATGTGTCTTACTAATTAAATGATATCACATCCTTCTAGTCTTGTTTTGAAAGAGAAGATTAGTGGCTTTTCATTTGGTTGAGTTAGAATAATGGTGAAGAAAAGAAATATACAGAACTATTTTTTAAAATTATTATTTATATATGTTTACCTTTTTTTTTTTTTTTTTAAACTTCTATCTAGTATGATTATTGCACTACTGAGTTAAAATGGAAAAAATATCGTGGATTTGTATAGCTAACCCCAACATGTTTCAGATTGAGGTGTAGCAGTTGGTTTTATAATTTATACCATGACTTTTAATAACCTTATCAATGTTATTGTTAATGGATCTGTCTAGACACTTCTGAATTGTACTAACAGATTCTTAATACAGATATGTTGCTTCAGAGTTGGCCTCAGACATCGCTATTAATGTAGGAGATGTGAAGTTTTATCTGCATAAGGTACAGTGGTCTAACAAGTACACAGAGTAAAAATTTAATCATGCATTTTTTTTTGTTGTGCGTGTGTGTTACTATGTGAAATGGCGGTACAGTCCCTTTTCTCCTGAAGGAGGGGAGGAAAACAGTAGGTCCAAATTATGCTTCTGTTTACTATTTCCACTTATTTATTAAGATAAATATATTTTCTATATTAGCATGGGTTGCTTGCATTCATTGGTGTGTAAAATAGACTGCAGCCAGCAGCATAGTAGCTGGATAGTTCTTTTTGATCTGTCTTATGCTGTCTGTGCTAATACACAAAGTGTATTATGAACAACTGCTACTGTGCATGAGTTCACTCAATGCTGTGGTACTTATGATTGCCTTGGACTGATAGGTATCATAGTAGCAGTAGCAGTAGCTGTTGTTCATAATTCCAATAAGTGGTGCTTTGCTGTATGAGTACTTTTATGATGCTAAACTTTTTGATACAATTCTGTGAAGTACTTTTCATATTTGAAGTATCTTAATCAACGAAAATGTCTTATTTATTTATTTGACTTGTTGAATTGACCATATTTTTACTCCGATTACTCATTCTTCGCTGAAAATGCTATGCAGTTTCCTCTCCTGTCCAAGAGTGCCACTTTGCAAAAGCTGGTTTCTAATGCAAGTGAAGGGAATTGTGACGAAGTTGACATTCATGACATTCCTGGAGGACCTAGTGCTTTTGAAATATGTGCCAAGTTTTGTTACGGCATGACTGTTACACTGAATGCTTATAATGTCATTTCTGCAAGGTGTGCTGCTGAGTATCTCAGTATGAATGAATGTCTTGAGAAAGGAAACCTGATCTACAAGATTGATGTTTTCCTGAACTCTAGCATTTTCCGGAGTTGGAAAGATTCAATAATAGTTCTTCAGACTACTAAGTCTCAATCACGCATGTGTGAGGAACTGAAGTTGACCAGCCACTGCATTGATGCTGTAGCATCCAGGGCTTCCGTTGATGTTTCCAGGGTGGATTGGTCCTATACCTATAATCGTAAAAAGCTTCCAGAGGAGAATGGAAATGATCCTAACTTGAATGGAATTAGAAGCCGCATGGTGCCGAAAGATTGGTGGGTTGAGGATTTATGTGAGCTTGAAGTAGACCTATATAAGCGGGTGGTTATCACCATAAAAAACAAAGGGATTGTTTCTTCTGAAGTTATTGGAGAAGCTGCCAAAGCTTATGCATATAGAAGGTTTCCAGGCTTTAATAAAGGTGCCTTCCAATTCAATGATGTCTCCAAATGTCGCCCAATATTGGATACGGTGGTATGGCTATTGCCCTCTGAGAAAGGTAGTGTCTCTTGTAGTTTCTTGTTAAAATTGCTAAAAGCATCAATTTCACTAGACTCTGGAGAAACAGTGAAGGCAGAACTAGTCAAAAGAATAGGACAGCAATTGGAGGAAGCTTCTGTGAATGACCTTTTGATTCGAGTGGCAGATGGGGAAGGAACCATGTATGATGCCCATGTCGTCCAGAAAATACTAGAAGCATTTATGATGAGAGACGTGGATTCTGAACCTCAGCTGGAAGATGGAGATGAAATTCAGGAGGTCCGAAAGCCAGGGATTTTATCAGAAGCTTCAAAACTGATGGTGGCAAAGCTTGTAGATGGATATATTACCGAAATAGCAAAAGATCCTAATCTCCCTTTGTCAACATTTGTTGGTCTGGCAGAGATGGTATCCAATTTCCCTCGACCCGGTCATGATGGAATTTATCGCGCAATTGATATGTACCTTAAGGTGAGTTTCCCTCGACTTCTGCATACAGTTGCATAATAGAAATAACTAGCAGATATATTCCCCTCCACCATTGATTAGAAATTCAACACGGATATGTTTACTGAACCACATTGGGAAATGAATGTCGCATCTATGCTATCTCAAAATATGTTTCTTTTCTGAAGTCAATTATATTCATTTATCATGTAAGATTTGTCAAGTTTGTGGAGAAACTTTTAGTGTCCAAATGAAACATGTCAAAAGATCTCGCAGACCAAAAAAAAGAAGTAAACAAACCGATCCCGCAAAATCCCCTTGATAAACTTATTTGTTTGGTTTCTTTAGTCATGAAAGCTCACTCCATGAGGGCAGTTCACATTTTGTTTGTGTTACAAAAATATCCTAGTAATTTTCTGCTCTGGAAAAATGATTGGGAAATGTTATCTAGCATTTGTCAATTCCGGAAATTAGTTTATGCTACCAGTGAATGCAACTTTTCTTTGTATAATCTGAATTCTACATATGGAAGGTACATGTTAGGTATGCTTGAATTCAATGCATATAGTTCGTGTTAATGAATGCCCTGTATGTACTTATTGAACTTTGCGTTTGTGTAGGAGCATCCTGGAATCAGCAAGAGTGAGAGGAAGAGAATTTGTAAGCTGATGGACTGCAAGAAGCTCTCCGTGGATGCTTGTATGCATGCTGTCCAAAATGAGAGGCTTCCCCTTCGTGTTGTTGTACAAGTGCTCTTTTTTGAGCAAGTCAGGGCTAACGCCTCATCTGGGAGCAGTACTCCGGATCTTCCAAAAGCAATTAGGGACCTTAACAGTGCTTCATATGGAAGCTCAAGATCTGCAACAACTAATACAGAAGAAGATTGGGATGCTGCAGCCTCTGCAGAAGAACTCAGGGCTTTGAGGGGAGAGTTGGCAGCCTTAAGAATGGGAAATGGAGGAACGAACGACAAAGTTAATGTTATTGATGCCAAGAGCCATGCAGACAGGGCTGCCATGAGTAAAATGAAAGGTTTGCTCATGTCAAAGAGGCTGTTTTCGAAAATCTGGTCAAACAAAGGTGGACAAGGGGAGAATAGTGGCTCAGATTCGTCCGAGAGTCTAGGATCTGCTAATAACTTGGAAGAAGCTAAATCTACACCTTCAAGAAAAGGAAGGCATTCAGTTTCTTAGTTCTAACAGCTTTTAGGAATGCATTGTTGGTAGCCGTTTTTTTCTTAAAAATGATATTAGCATATGTCAAAAGACTTGGTCATCTTTCTCTCAAGTCTCTAGAAGAAAAATGAAGGATATAGTATTGACAAAAAGTTTGTAGGATGAAATGAAGCCTCTTATGGGCCAACAAAATAGAGCTTTTATTGTATAGATGTTCTAACATTAGGTGGCTCTTAAATTTTTATGACTTTATGGTGTGCTAGTATTATATAAGAAATTTTACTGTGTATTTAGACTTATACAGTCTAAGTACACTGTCCCTAATGAATGGCAAAGGTAAGTTCATTTTACTTATACATTTCATTTCCCAGTACGAGGCAAGTTGCCCCTTTTTTCGCTTAATCATTTCGTATCTAGAATTTATTCGTTCGATTAATTCAGAAGTTCTCCATTGCTGCAACTCAAATTGACTTGCCCAAAAAAAGATTATTTTTTTACAAGTTTTTAGCCCATTTCAACTTTTAATAATCGTCTTAACACCAATATGTAACTTATTTCTAACGGGGGAAGCTACTAAAGCTTCCTTTAGTCTTAATTTTATTTTAATGGTGAATAATATGGTTTTAGTTTCACAAAAAATAATATTCAACACTCAAATATATATCAAAATTTATATAAAAAATAAATAAAGGAAAAAAACTAGTTATTTTGTACCAAAACTATTCTAAAACTCCAACTAATTAATTCAAAATCTTCATACTGATAAATAAAGTTTTTATAACAAAATTCAAAGTAATGTATTATAAATACACGGCTAATATCTTATTAACTAGAATCAATTCTTAGTTTTGTCATACTATATGAAGAATACTACATTAAAAACAAGTATCTTAAAATTAAAAAAACGATTCAAAATTTATTTTTTGTGTGTATTTGTTAATATACTTGAAGCATTTTATTAAAATTTTGCTTTAGTACACTAATTTCATTGAGACGTCTTTACTTTCAAGCATATAATTTGTATTGTTTGTCTTGAGAAAATCCCCGAGGCAGACAAGTAGTATTACCAATGTATTTCTCATTTTTCAATTTTTAAATTAGGATCAACCCTCATTTTCTGAATATAATAACCAACCATGCATATAAAGAGAAATCGAATGTTATTCTTATGAGCAATAGTCATGTTATTTAACTTAAGTGCTCATCAAGAATAACGTGGTCTAGGTTTATTAATTATAAGATCAAGAAATTTATAGCCATTTTTATGAATAGAAACCAGCTTGAAAAGAAGAGAGTCACGGTCATGATAATTTTTGGAATTGTAAGTTTGTAATGATGAAACCAAAACTAAAATCAAGAGTAGTGAAATTCCAATACTTAGCTCATACACATTTACACATGCACATTTCAATCTTAGCACTCACTTTACCGGCGAGTTGATTTCGAAAGGAAGGACTAGTAATTATGCCAGTATAATATTAATGATAAATTTTATGATTTTAATTTCATCAAACACAATATCTAAAAGACTATATTAGTTGTTGCTATACTTTAATAATTGTTTAACTAAATTCAAACATTTTTTATTTAGGATTTTACTATCCTATATGATACATGCACATTTATGAACCAAAAATATTTTCACCCTGCAATTGTCTTGAAGACTCCATCCAATCGAATTTGACTATAATACCATGTTAGGAATACTTTTCATATCAACACGCAAATAAACATTTTCTTTATGGTTTGAAAGGGGAAAAGGTTTTGTCTTCTTGACATTAGTACTTTATCAATTTGCATATAATGGATCTATTTGGACAGAAAGAAATAAAAATTAATTTCAATATTTTTTTTATTATTATTATTAATTTGAATACTCTACTAACTATATCATGAAAATAATATTTATAAGGGGAAACTACATAAATGGGCCATAAAATTTAAAATAATTACAAGTTCATACCCTAACTCAACGTAATTTCTGAAATACCCATTCTCTCATAAATAATTATAGCTCATACCACCCATTCATTAAGGCTGATGCTTTTCGCTTAACTGACACTAAATCAGTATCATATATTGTATTCGTATCATTAAGGCTAATAATTTTTGTTTAACTGATACTAAATCAGTATCATATACTGCATTGGTATTAATTTCGCTTAACTTGATACTAAATCAGTATATATATACTAATTTAGTATCAAGTTACTAAATCATTAAGATTTCTTGTTCAAAAATTACTCATTAGTCATGATTCGATAAGAGTATATATATATTGTTATGGTATCATTAAGGTTTTTTGTTCAAAAATTACTCATTAGCCAATAGTCAATGATACTATAAGAGTGTATATATATATATATATTATGGTGTCATTAAGCTTTCTTGTTTAGAAATTACTCATTAGTCAATGATACTATAAGAGTATATAATGAGTAATTTCTAAACAAGAAATCTTAATGATACCAATACAGTATATATATATATATATATATATATATATATATTGATTAAGTATTAATTTAGTGAAATGATGAGTCTTAATGATACTAATACCGTATATGATACTGATTTAGTATCAGCTAAGCGAAATCATCAGCCTTAATGATATCAATACAATATATGATACTGATTTAGTATCAGTTAAGCGAAATTAATTGAGGATATATAGTGTAATTATTTAGTGGGGTATGAATATAAAGGGATATATATTTGTAATTATTTTACTTTTATGGGGTATTTGCTTAGTTTCTCTATTTATAACATAACAAATGTTATAAATGTTAGAAGCCCAATTCTCATCTGTTATTCAGCTCATTGAAGTGATTGATCCCTTTATATGTGGATTATGGACTGCAATAGGATAATTATTGGCCCAATAACTTTGGGTCTCTTGGCCCAATAATCAAATCGTTAATTTTTCATATATGATATAACATTGGATGGCGCTAAATTTATGGAAATATGTGAAAGATACGTCTCCATTTCATATTAGTTGTTCACTTTTCTCTTTACATGCTCATTAACAAATCATAAATAAGAAGTGCAGTTGTCCTAATTTGCCCCTTAAGAAACTTGTTTAGAGCTTTACAAGCTTGTTTACACTTTTTAAAATAGAACTAATTATGAGAATAGAATTGAGAAAATTTAATTAATTCTATCTTGATTTTATAAATTGACAAGTACTCCCTCCGTCCATCTTTAATTGTCCATTATACTATTTTGGGATGTCAAACAATACTTGCCCACTTTATAAAATTAATGAATAATTTATCATTTTGTGTCTATTTTATCTTTGCTTTTAAATACTATTATTTATTTTCAATGTTTAAATGACTTGTATTTAGTAAGAGTGTTTTCGTAAGAGTACCCCTATAATTTATTGCTTCTTAATTCCTGTGTCAAATCAATAGTGGAAAAGTATTATTCAATAGAGAGAGTACTTATAATAAGGTGGAGAACTAATATTGAACCGTAAGAATTACACAATTACACAATTTATTTATTTTTTAAAAAAATCAGATTCAAAATAGATTGTAAACAACATGTTTGTTCAGACCCAGTAATTAATCTTTCTTTTTCAGGGAGCCAGTAAATTTCACATTGCTGTAATAAATGTAGACACGTAATTTCTGACCGAACATAAGATTTAACAAAAAAAATTTTACTCCTTAAATAATTCTTTTATGTTTAAGTTAGATATTTTAATTTTGTCTTATTTTAGTAAGTTTATTTTAAAAGATGTGAAAACAATATTTTCTTTTAATTTTAGTTTAATAATAAGCTAGTATTTTTTAGAATAGCTATTCATTTATTCTTGTATTTTTATTAGCTAATATTTTTATAATATTTATTATATTTAATTTTTTTTTAAAAAAAAAAACTTACCACTACCCTCACCCCATTACCATTTCCACCTACATTTACCCCACTTCACCATGCACATTACCCCCATTACCCCAATTCCTCAACCCACTCACCTCACACCTCTCACTAACCTACCAATCACAACACCCCTATACATATACTACAACCACACATCAGCAAGACACGAACAAAAAACGTGCAAGAGGAAAAAAAACAAAACAAAACACACACCTACACCATACCAAAAAGAAAAACACATGCTATAACACAGAGCAAAAAAGTATTTTCTTTCTCCAAAACACACATGGTAAAAAACCCAAGAAACAACACAGCAAAAATACAACACACATCCACACAAAAACAAAGATTTATGGGTATTCTAATCGAGCTTCAGTCAAGATTTTATTGTATTCAATTTTATTTTTGCAGCATTTAACCTTAACTTATCTCTTTACTTTATCTATGGAATGTGATGTAATTTTATGATACTTTTTTTTTTATGTATAGTCTTGTTTCATTCATAATTTGATTGAAATAAAATTGGAATCAAATATATTTGTTGTTATTTATTGTTATACAATTTTGATGCTTTGAATAATTTTCTAGTTAATTTCATATAAAATTTTTCATTGAATATGAAAAATTAATTAAGGATTTAGAGTTAGTACATTGAGTTTTGTTTTATTTAAAATAACAATTTTTGGCTTAAGATAGGTTGAATCATTATTAAATTACTATTGCTATACCACTTCTATTGGTGTTAACATTTCCAAATTTTAATCTAAAGGAGCTTATATCATAAGTCATATCATTTTTTGTTTACTATTTAAATTTAACTCGTTGGACCTTATACAAATTTAGTCGGAGTTAATAATAATGATTTGCTTTGAATAAGTTGTTTTGGATTTACAAAGGAAAATAATTATTTTTAACGTTAAACAAACTTTTATACACCGTTTAAAAATATTTTTTCAATTAAGAATGTTGTTACACATCTTTTTTGGAGACATTAAAAGAAACTTAAGGATGCGGTTATGCACCTTGGTCAAATTATTTTAATAATTAACTTTCATTAATTTAAATCAAGTGGTTTAAATAGAAATTATTAGGTGTGAGGTACTCGAGAGAAAAGGACAGTTATGCCTCTAAATGTCAAGACCAAGAATGCGGTTACGCACCTAGGTTCAGACTAATAAAAATTCAACAATAAAAAAGAAAGCAAACCATGGCCTGTAGACACAATATATCCAAAAAATAGTAAAAATAAGTATAAGTCAATAAAAGCGACCGCGCTAGAACCACAAAACTCAAGGGATGCCTAAATACCTTCCCCTTGGTCAATAGAATTCCTTACCCGAATATCTAGTTCGTAGACCATAATAAAGAGTCATTTCCTTTTGGTTGGGATTAAACATAAAAGGTGACTTAAAACACTATAACTCAATTTCAAGTGACGACTCCAATAAAAATAAAATAATCCTACACAAATATTATCACTTAAATTGGAAAAACCCTTTTGCCGCCGCGTGAGAAAAAAGGGGTGTGACAATATCTTGTTTATTTCCCTGCGCAACGTACATCTCAAAGCTCATAAGATGTTAAAGAGTTGTTAATCTCTCTTCGTTAATTAGCACAGAAATGACATTTACAAAGTAACTAAAAACAACCAGCTAATTATCTTATCTTTGAAATTGGATGATTAGTCAAACTTAAAATTCTTAAACTTACATTTGAAATGAAAAAGACAAAGCAACGTGTATTAGAGAAATTTTAAGTTATCTTGGCGGATTAATCCAAGTAGGCAAAGCCAATTAAATAAAAGTATTAGAAGCATATGACCTCTAACAATTGGCTGGCCATATTTTAGTAAATTATCTATGCCCTTGTTTTTAGGTTGATGAATTGTTAGATAAGGTGAAGTCACAAAATAGATAAACGACTAACCACTATTATTGTTATTAATTAAACATACAAGACACAGTCTATAGCTGATTTTTTTTCCTCAGGACTACTTGACAGAATTTGAAAAATAAAATAAAAATAGTTCACATGTATATTTTTGTATCACTAGTGCATAGCAAGCTCCTTTTTTTTTTTTTTTTTTTTTTAATTATCATTATTTCTATTAGATTATGGATTGGGCAGGGTAAGGGAGAACGAAGGCGTGTGGTCAATGAGAATTGAATCCACAATTATTACGTGAAAAAAATTATTTGTACGACTAGACTGTAAGCCTTGATAGGTAGTACATACATATTAAATACTCATATGTATGTACAAGTGAATTTTTTTCAATAGATACTAGTTAATCAGAAGTTTTTAACGTAAATAATCTTGAGTGTGATTGTATATTAGATTGTCACTTCAATCCAAAAAATTGTACCACCTTACATACGCAATGTAGGGTTAAACTAATTAGTTTGAAGTCAATATATTTACAAGCAAACATAATACTAAAAGATACTATAAACTGCTCAATTAAATCAGTCATCGCATAATTAATCAAGCAACATAGAGAATAATAATAATTGAATTGAATTGATGGGGGCAATGTGCATGTGGCTCTCCCCTTGGAGAGTGTAAAACACCAATTGCCTCTCTATACCAATGGAAGGACACATTTGCTTTATTATGATAATAAGTCCAAAATGTCCTACTATTTGGAATTTTCTCAACTTACTTGAGGTGGTCCAATTATTATCTACATATATATTTGGAAATTGGAACCCAAACTAGTGCCAAACATCCTCCTCCCTCATGGGTTGGAATCCCATTCTTAACATACATCATTTCTACATTGGAATTTGCACCTAAATTCCAAAAAAAAAATAAAGATACAACTTCTATGTGGAGCCAATGCTAGTTATGGATTTTATTATTGTGGTCCACATCAGATTAAGACCCTCATGTTTTGGATTAAGATGCCACGTACTATAAGTCAACAACTGTAACTTACCATGAATCTTCTTCCTCGACTTAATATAAATTAAGTAATTTAATAAGGTGAGAATGTATGTTAATTAATTAAATATTAAAAAAATTGATGTGTAAACATATATTATATGTTTATGGCTTGATGTCAATATCGAATGTAGGTTAGTTTTATCCTTGAACATTGCCATATCTATTATGAGTTATGACCATCCAATCTTATAGCAGTTGTTTTCCGAAACATAAATATAATTAATCTACACTGATAATATCAAACAATTTAATAAACAATATGTAATTCTTCCCCCAAAATATTGTTTGGTATTCTTTTAATATATCCAAAGGTTAATACTACACTAGAAAAAGAAACAAATGGGAATTTCACAGCTTTTGGCTTGTGATGCATTGTCATGACTCATCACTTATAATTAACAGCTGTTTATAACTAATCCAAACAATTAATTAAGTGATCCATATTGGTATTACTGATGAAGCATTTAACAATACTTTTTGGTAGAGTCAGTTCAGACAGGGGTCTTCTATGCATAGCTAACAACTCAAAAACGCCACTTTAAGAATTTATAATGGATGGACTTGTACTTCAATTATTGATCATTTAAGCTTACGTTGCATCAGCATTTCTCACAATAGAAAAACATAAAAGAAACCAAAGGGATCAGTAGCAGTACTGAAAATAAAACCATTAGTTATATGACCTAAATTTGAGTTATATACGCTGACAATATAAAGAGTTATCAGATCATATTTGTTTTACCTACCATTACAAATCACTTAATTACTGGGCGTAAGCCCCGTAGATCTTTATAGACATAGTAAATGATGATGATAAAAAATTTTGTCTCTGTCACTGACTCGTACATGAAATTTAAAAACTTTTTTGCAATTTAAAAAGAGGAATGAGGAAGTGGGGAAGGGCTTTTATGAATGCTGTAGTGAAGGATGAGTCATAAGTTGCCATCAATAGATGAGTAGATATATATATATATATATATATATATATATATATATATAAGAAGAAGGGAATCTCACGTTAAAAAAGTAGGGAAATAAATGAGAAAGATCTTTACATGTTCTTGAAAGGACAATTGCAACTTTAGCTGACAACTACTTTTCAAATTGGTTTGCCCCTTCCTCTCAAATCTCAATCATCTTCATGGACCTCATACAATGTAGCTTATCTATTTCCCTTATCATGGGCCAGACTCAACCTATCCCCACAACTATACATTTCTGTATTTTTAGATATTGATGTACTAATATATTTCATTTTTCTGCCCATTATATATTATCTGATAAGTGCAAAACAACTTATAACGTTTGAATCTCATAACCCTTATATAATACTAATAATATACAAATAAATTGAAAGGAGGCAATGACAAAATAGAACATATTTGGTCTCGATCTCCTAATTATTGTTGGATCTGAAATGTTGATATCAAATGGCAAATATTATGTCCAATTTAATAATTTACCTACTTTTCATTAATTCTAGATAAGAGATTAAAATAAGCAAACTAAGCATATGGTTAAGTGGTTAACTAATTAAGCAATAATTACAACCAAAAGTTACGATAGAGTGATAGACGTGTTTTTTTGTTTTTAATATGATGTTTCAAATTTCAGTTCCGGCCTATATAAAGGGTATTAAATTTCCTTTAAAGACATTTCGAATATTCGACAAATTCATGAAATATTTATATAGATGTCAAATCTAAATCATTATAATTCGAAAAATATGCCACTAATGGCCCTCGAATCATAGATAAATCTTAGGAGGGTAGAATCAAGACCCTCGAATCATGGATAAATCTTAGAAGAGTAGAATCAAGGCCCTCGAATCAGGATAAATCTTAGTAGAGTAGAATCAAGAGAGGAACAAAATTGTACCCGCGTATTTATCAATAAAGTTATGTTTCTTCAGATCTTATTTGTATGGTTGATTTACTTTTCATATATTTAAAATTTGTTGCAAACAAAGCTGAATTAAACTGATCAAATTAAAATTGATTGAGTTTATAAATTAAAAGCGATAATTAACCGCTCAAACCTAAACGGGTTGGGGAGGACATGATTTTATACGCTGATTTTGCTACCCCTAACATAGTTTAATCACACCACTTCCATGGCTTTCCAACTTGTTATTGGATGCAAATTTATATACTTACTCTTTCTATCTCAAATTATTTGTGTCCTTTCTCGTTATAGTTTATACTCTCTTGAGAAAACATTAATTAGAAGAAATTTTGATTATTTTATTAATATTTATGTATAAAAATATCATCTTATTTCGTTAAATATTTGCTTTATTTATGTAAAATTTTAGACACCTATTTTTTTAAAATACCAAATAATCGGAGGAAATAATATATAAGTTTGGGGCAATATTATACCAATCTCAACCAGTCAATGATGTAAGAAAAGGAAAATGGCACTATAAGAATCATAGGAAATAACTGGAGAAAATGTGCTTCTGCATTTGGCTTTTATCCACGGTAGCAAGTTATAGAGATTGAAAGCGTTCCCTTAAATAATCAAAATAAATAATTGAAACTAATGAGTAATTTGAACACGTTGGTTGAGGAGTAGGTAAAAAAGAAAAGAATATTAATGGAGCATAACATATTATTATATATAAATCCAAAATTCCAATAGTTGTGCACAAGAAGCTGGTCCTGGCATACCCTCGGGAACATCCATGGTATGCGAAGAAATGTAAAATCTTAACTTAATGGTCCTCTTGTCAATATTGACAGCTGCTCTAAAAGAAGCCAAAATGTCTTGTATATATTACTATTTCATCAATTTTTAATTGTCATAATTTTGTTTTTTAGAATAAAATTATAAGAACTTTGACTAACATTTTACGATATATTTTTTAATCATATTGATATAATATATTAATATCGCTTTGATTTCCAGAAAATAGTTGTAACTGTTCGTATTTATTTTTGGAGTAATTGGATTTAAGAAACTATTGTGTTATAAATTTTTGAAGAAACAATTGTAATATTTTCAAATACGATATGTATTGAAATTACAAAGAAAGTTTGATGGACCGTCTTTATCTACTACTGCTATGTTTATCTTTGGATAGTAAAAGATATACAGTAATTCTGTTGTTATGTAGTCAGCATAGAGGGGAAAGAACCAAAGAAATAGTGGAAGAGGTAGCAAGATAAAACCTTATCCGTCTCAGGTATCAACTCCAAATCAATCTCATGAATTTATGATATATATTTGCACATACAAATTTTTTTAACTTAATTATGGTACATAAAAACACCCATATTAATAAATTTTGAGAAAATAATTATTGATATTAGCTTTGGTAATATTTAGTCCCTCATTTGATAGTGTTTCAACTTATGTATAAGTTAAATATGCTCTATTTAGTGCTTTCTTATACATAAGAAAACCATAACATAATTAGTAATATCCGAGTTACTAATATATGGATAAATATGATTAAAAATAGAACCGTCCTTGAAACCTCTTAAAGTATATATTAAGATAAAGAATGTGAGATATTTTTGAATTTTTTAGAAACCATGTCATGCATATATATACAGTAAAACCTCATTAAATTAATATAGGCGGAATTATAAAATATAGTATTATTTTGTAGAGGTATTATTTAATCAAAAGAGTGTTTCAATACTACAAAATTTGTTCGGAGATGAAATCTCCATGAATTTGAATGAACCCACTTGTGAATACATCATTCATCATGAACTTGAGCTCGATCTCGGTTATCACAATAAAATGGATGTTAATAACCTATTGAATGAGTGAAAATGATGCATGATAAGAGGTCCAGAGTTAAGAACAAATTGTGGATATCATTGAAAAAAATAATGTTGATGATAAAGTTAAAGATGATATAATATCTTTAGAACCAGTTACTAAGGCTGGGCACCGGACCAGATCGGAACGAACCGATATCGGACTGAAACTGGACGGGTTGACCGGTACCGAGATGAACTGGATCAGAATTACCGGGATGGATAGTAGGTTCCATCGCGTCCCACTATATACTGGGATGGAACCAGAACGAACCGGAATGAAACGGGATGGGATAAACGGGACAACACATATAGCTATTTCAAAAAATAATAATTTTTTTTTAATTATTTTGATTTTTTGAATTACGAAAATATGAATTTTTATTTATTTTTCTAAGTTTAAATTAATTGTTTTGAAATTTATAATGTAATTTTACTTAAGTATATTTTAAAGATATTTTTTTTAAATTTTACTTTTTAAATTTGCAAGTTTAAGTTTAATAAAGTTTTTTTGTTATAATGTTTTTGAGCTTAAGTTTTCAAGATTTAAAATTTTGAAGTTTATAAGTTATATACTTATTATAACTTGTAATTTAAATAACTTAAGTTTGTAATTTTAAAAAATAAAATAAAAATAAGGATAAAACAAGACACAAATTAAAAAAATATCAATTCAATCCAATTTTTTTTTAAAAATATGCCTCTATATAAATTATAAAATATAAATAAATTAATAAAAAATAATTAAATGAATTACTGGATTGAAACGGAACCAGAATATATCGGGATCAACCGGACCGGATTTATCGAGATGAATTGTGATTCCGTCCCGAGTACCGGTTCACGGTGTCCCATTCTGTTCCGTAGACTACCGGATCGGAACGGACTGGAATGGTACCGGACCGCTACCGGTACAACCCAATCCGGTGCCCAGCCTTACTAGTTACTATAAGGAAACACTTATAGCATCTAGAACTCTTCATAATTTTATGGTGCAGTTCAAAAAGCCAACATCAAAACTTTTGGATGCAATAAGAAAAGTTAGAGATGAGATTCAGCTAGATTTAAATTTTAACAAAAAACATAACATAATAGAATCATATTTCATTAAATTATCTTAGATATATTTGTATTTTTAAAAAATTATTAATTTATAATATTAATGGGACCATATATTTATATAGGTGTCTTCTGAAAATATATTATCTTATTATCTTATCGAAATAAGTGATTTTTTACATTGACTCAAATCGAGACCGAAGAAAATTATTGCTATCTTAGAAAAATTATTAATTAATCAAATATTAATTTAATGAGATTTTACTGTATTTATTTATCCAATTTTATATAAATATAAATATCTATTTGTATACTCCAAATTTAAAGAAGATAAATAATTAGTACTCTAACACCGAGTTAAAGATTATCCTCAAAGTGAAGGGTTGAAAAGTGAGTCAAATGTGAAAGGAAAAAAAAATAGTTAGTGGAGAAAAAGATATGCGAGCACTCGTCGACGTAGTTGCGTTGGTAAGTGGAGCAAGTTGAGTAAATCGAGGGCAGAGTCTCCCATACAGTGGGCGGAGAAAAGATTCTCAAGTGCTGGCACTGCGTTTGCACTATAATTCAACTTTCTCTCCCACCCATTCGCGGAGACACGGAGCCGTTCTAATTACCCAATACTTTTGGAACCCCTCAAGTTCAACCCCCACTGCACATTGCACAATACTTTATTCCCCTTCCCACTCAACCTCATCTCATGTCCACTCATTTTACTCAAAAGCCACTCATTATTCTTCACCTAACCATAGTTTACTTTCTTAATCATGGTTTACCTCACTTCATCCAATAATTCTCCACTTTTCTCCACATCCCCACCTCCCTTTTCATCTCTATATATCTCTCTCCCTTTTATTTTCTCCGAAACTCCCTTTTACTTTCAACATTGCTCCATTTCTTCCGCTCCAACCTATTAATTAAGTGTGATATTCAAGTTTTGTTTGTTTATAATTTAGAAAACAGTTTTACGTTTACGTTTTCTCATCATGAGTTGCAACGGCTGTCGAATTCTCCGGAAAGGTTGCAATGAGAATTGCATACTCCGACAAAGTTTACAAGGCATTGAAAGCCCTCATGCTCAAGCCAATGCCACTGTCTTCGTCGCCAAATTCTTCGGCAGAGCTGGCCTTATGTCTTTCCTCACTTCCGTTTCCGAATCTCAACGACCAGGTACTAGTTACTTTTAATTCAAGTGCATGAAGCCATTTTTAACTAGTATATACGCAAATAAAATTCTTATTTTACTTGAATTTGAAAAAAAGAAAAAGAAATTATGCTGAGGAGTTTTGGTTTGCGTACCTGCAGCTTTATTTCAGTCGCTGTTGTTCGAAGCGTGCGGAAGGACGGTAAACCCGGTGCACGGAGCAGTAGGATTACTGTGGACGGGTAACTGGCACGTGTGTCAGTCGGCGGTAGAAACAGTGCTTAAAGGAGGCGTGTTACTGCCGTTGCCGGAGTTTTCAGGTGTTACTGCTTCGCCGGAGTTTGATTCCGAAACAAACGATGTTGATCTGTTTAGATCGCAAAGCTCCAACTTCCGATCTAAGAGGAAAATTGTAGATGAGGTGTCGGAGGATCTAGATCTCGGACTTACATCAGGATCATCAACGATGGTTGCCGGAGGTAAACTTAGCCGGCGAACGGAGAAACGAAGAGCGGCTACGCCTTCATTGAATTCGGATGAATCTGATACCACTACTTTGGAAAGTGGTTTTGTATACCATCAAAATCCACAACAAGGAAATGAAACGAAGCTTCTTAGATTGTTCTTTTGAAGATTGATCCAACTTTTAGTTTGGCCTACTTACAAGTTACCGATTACTGATTAACTTAAGCTTCTGAAGCGAATTTTGCTTTTTTCTTGTCAAAAATGTTACGCATCTCAAACTTACTGGTTGTAAGTTTTTTGGTAACTTAAGGAGGTAATTAATTAAAATGCTTCCATGGCACTGGATTTCTCCATTTATGAAGTTTTGAGGGAAAAATGAGAGTTGCCTCTTTTTTTTTTTCTTTTTTTTATGGTTCTTTTTTTTTTTTTTTTAGTGTTTGCTCTAATAAATGTACTCCTTCGGTCCCATTTTATGGACACTTTTTGGATTTTCAGATTCAAACAAATCTATTTTTTACCGTAAGTTTTTATAGATCTTTTAAATATTTTGAATTATTAATTATTGTGATTTATAGTATTTTTAAATAGTTATAAATATATAAATTTCATTTCAAAAAATATGAAAATTCTATGCCCAAATTTTCGATCAAACTTAGGACCCGTTTGGCCATGCGATATGGTATCATGATATGGAATCAAGAGATGAAATTGAAGTTTTGTTTGAACATGCGATATGAAATTTTTGTGTTGTATATTTTTTCATAAACATAAAAATCTCATAAGTTGTAAAACTATTAAAATAGTCCTACTTGTTTATTCAATCTTATCAAATAAATAAAAATTTATAAAATCGCATAATACATTATTACAAAGCTATTTGTTCTCAACTTAAGTAATTGTTTCATCTAACTTTAATTTAATAAAAAAAATTGAACATAAATTGTAGTGTACCAGTCTTTAATATAATTCTCCCACATAGTATGAACAATTTCCTCACATTGAACTTGCATTTCTCGATCATGTGACCGAGAAGACGAACCAACATTGTTATTTTGAGTCATTTGTTAGTCAATATCATCCGCAACTATGTTTTTATGCTAATAGACCATAAATATTTCATTAGTACTTTGGCGTTCTCGCAAATAATTATGTAACACTGCACAAGCTATGACAATTTTCACTTGTGTATTAATATCATAATGGTTCATGCCTTGTTTCAGTATTCTAAATCTATTTTTCCAAGCTCCAAAAGTCCGTTCAATCACATTGCGCAGAGATGAATGCCTATAATTAAACAGTTCTTTGAAATTTTGAGGTTCTCTTTTACTTCCTCGGTAATCTTGCAAATGATAGCATATTCCTTTGTAAGGAGCTAAAAATCCTTTTGTGTTTCTGAAATCAGCATCAACAACATAATATTTATCTACCAATAAATATTTTATAAAGAATTACTAAAAGCATATGTAACGTAAATGAGATAGCTTTGTGTAAATAAATAATATTTATTCTAAGGATGTAATTTAAAGTTACCATATGGCGGAAATGGATATTGTGACGTTGGTTCAACAAGTGCATTCTCAAGTACTTTACTATTATGTGCGGCACCTTCCCAACCAGCAGCAACAAAGGTAAATTGCATATCAAAATCACAAGCACATAAGACATTTTATGATGTTCTTCCTTTACGATTACGATATGCTTGTTGCACCGCTTTAGGAACCTCCCCTTCTATATATGTTCCATCAATCGCACCAACACAATCCTATCAAATAAAAAATACATCAATATTAGTTTAGTGAACATAAAATAAATTGGAAGCATTATATAATGCACTTCATAAAAATAATATTTGTAAGAGTAATAAAATAGTGCTTTCAAGACAATGCAAAGTCATAAAATAAATATTATATTTTTAAACAAAGTTCATAGGAAATATGTAACTAAATACTAATAACTTACACATAAAATATAAATGTGCACTTATTTAGGCCATAAAAAATATATTACTCAACAATCGGTTGGTGTGAGTTAAAGTGATTATATGTTGGTGAGAACAATAAATTTTATGTCGGTGAGAATAATAAATTTTAAAAAGTAATGATGTGATTATAAATTTTATTTACATATGAAATAAATGGTTAGTAGATATAAATGTGGGGTTGTTTTAACAAAATATAAACTCGTGGATCAATTTTTGTATTAAAATATCTCAAATCATGATATGAAATTCCCATATAATTTCATATCATGGTTTATGGAGAATATGAAATCACATCTCATGATATGGAATCATGAGATGGAATCAACGTAAAATCGCATGTCCAAACGCTGATTCCATCTCACGATACCATATCGTGGCCAAACACCTACTTAAACTGTTTGACTTTAAAAAAAAAACAAAAAATATCATGTAAATTAGGACATAGGAAGTAATAAAAGTCAATTGAGTATCCAAGTTACCTATATTAGCAGTTTAAATGAGAATACATGAGTAATGTAACCAAAAAAATTGCTAGGGTAATTAACCTTTTGAGTAATTTGTGTTAAAACTTCTAATACTACACTAATGAAATTTAGCATATACCATCTTTTAGTTCTAAATTCTTTCTATTATCGAGTACGAGTATTTATATACATTGTAAAAAAATACTTTATCACATCTGAATTTTCCTCTTGACTAGATATATATGCAGTTATGCACAACAATATGACTTACAATTTGTTTCTTATTAATAAGTCCTGTCATTTATTACGATTTGCCAAATTAAGCTCGACCAAACCTTTTTATTCATGTCAACTGTCTAAAGCAAATGAAGTAACGAATATTATCATATAAGAATTAGTTTAATTAAGTGATACTCCAAACAAATACTTAGAAAAATCTACATGAATGATAAATACTTTATTAATATGCTTCTTCGCTCCATATAGATATTGCGTTGAGAATCAACAAAGCAAATGTACGTATGGACTATGAAGTATTTGAATAAAACACGTCCAAATATAAAATGGCTTTTAGATATTTTACCAAACGAAAATAGAAATTGAGAGGTTCAATAAGCTACCCTGGACTAGAACTAGACCTAGTTTAGGATTAGTCTACTCTATGCTGATAGAGTGTTCAGATAAGCTACTCAATGGGCAAGTCGGGATCAAAAACTTAAGAGCGTGTTCGGATTTGAATTGACTTATTTTAAAATTAAAATAACTTTACTCATTTCAAAAGTATTTGAGTAAGATTGAAAAGTATTATCAAACATATATAATGTCGACTACAAATATGTGTGTCCCTCAGGAGCTTATACATTTATTTTTTCTTCCATTACTTGAGTCAATATAAACTAAAGTTTCATCAATATCGTAATAATAACAATAAGATTTATATGTTATTAGCAGCGGATCATATATCCAACTATCAAGTGTTAGTAGTGGAACATTTTGTTAATGTAGAAAGTTTTTGGTGAAAAGACTTAAACATACCAAAAAAGTTAGAATGTTGACATAAATAGTGAAAGATCTTGTGTAAAACACACTTGCCATTTGAAAATTTTCAACATCCAGTCAATCTTTATACAAAGAATTGGTCCCCAAAGAAACCACTGAAAGAGCTGTCGTTTGAAGATTACGCAAAAATGACGAAGTTGCTTTCACTAGAGAGGTCTGAGGCACAATTAGATTTAAAGTATATGTGGATTTGAAAATTTAGTAATTTCGAGTTATTATGTTCTTTATTATAATTAATATTTGAATTGTAAATTATAATGATTTATAGTATTTTTGACGTAGTTTTTAAATACATAAATTTTATTTCAAAAAAACTTAAAGATTTCATGCTGAAATTCACAATTTTAAACTGTTTGACACTCGAAATTCAAATTGTGCTACATAAATTGAGACAGATAGAGTATAATAATATGGAAAACTATATATGTTGCGATAAATAATGAAGGCACAACTCGTGCATACCATGTGGCTAATATTTGTGAGGTCATTCACCTGATGAATGAACCTCACATGACAACTATTTTAACTTCAATCAATATCATAAAAAAGATTCTGAATATTATTTGTAGTTATAATGTCCCTCAAAGCTTTTGTTTTGTTTTTGCAAACTGAAATATTTTAGAGGTACTATATGACAGAATTGATGATCTCAATGAGTCAGACAATATAAAAGAAGGTCCTAAGTTAAATCAAATAAAGTAGTAGTTGTTGAACAAGTCAGTATACAGATTTAATCCACAAAACATTAATTCTGGCTTTTCAGTTCTGAAAGAGCCATATTTAACATGCATTTATATACTCCCAAGTTTGGGGGTAACCAATAAAAAATTTAAACAAATTATACTAGCTTAGCTAGGGATGACGGGGAGTAGCAAATTGGCCGGTGGTGAAGAGGGTCCTACACACAATTTGCATGATATGTTCATCACTTTATCCAATTGCTCGACTACGTAAGAGTGTCAAATGAACAGATTGAACAAGTTTATATTTAAGCAAGTTAGATTTACTCAACATTTTTGATGTTTTTAAAAGTTTCTTAAAGGATTATTTTGACAACAAGTGTGATTGAAAATTTTAGATATAATGCTTAAACTGATCTACGATAAATCTTGTCCGTCCAAATTTAAACAGCTTTTATTTTTATAAGATTGATTTGACAACCCTAATCCCATATACAATGAAGATAAATGATTTTTAAAATTGAAGATGGATATAATTGAAGGCAAAACTTGCATGTCTACTTTCAAAGTTGCAATTTAGGTTTAGCCCCCCTTACCTAAATAGCTTTACAAAAAAGGATGTTTGAAGGAATATGTTAAAAGTAGGGTCCACAATCCACAACCTAAATATATAGAAAAAGAAGGGATCCATAATCCACAATTTAATTTTAATATAAATATAAAAAATGTAAACACAAAAAGGATGAAAATGCAGCAACACACAGCAGTTGGATGATGGCATCATCATCATCATCATATGAAGAAGAGCTAGCAGCACCAACCAAATTTAAGAAGCATATTTTTAGTCAATATCTAATGTCACATTGGCTAATAATCAATTAACTTTACACAAAAGACTTGGAAGATAAACCCCACCACTACTTGTAACATATTCTTTCCTATTTTATACATCTAGTTTTCCTTCTATTCTAATTATACCTCACATATTTTTCTTTTTAGTTCGTCCTAAAAAAAGAATCAATCCAATTGAGAGTCTTAATCCCTCCTTCGATTGATCCAATCTTCTCTATCAACTTGTAAATATTATGTTTTATATTTACAAATAAATATAAAAATTTTATTTTAATTTTTTTTTATCTGTTAAAGTATCATATAAATTGAAACGAGAATGGACTATATTTATTGGTGTGGAGGATATTTCTTGGGCTATCACCAACACACAACCTACCAATAAATTTGTGAACATTGTAGAGACCTTATAATTATAAGTGATTCATGAACTATATAACATGAGAGGGTTTTCTCTCATCCCCTATATATAATTTGGACCATTCGAATGTAGTAAGGTCCACAAAATCGATGGCTAGATTTTGAGGACCACCACCATGTAGTTTGGGGCCATAGGCCCAAATTATCTCAGACACAATCTTGAGCTGTAAATAATACTATTTGATAGAAATTTGGATTCGATTAAATCTTTGGATGAAGAGTTTTTTTAGGCAAATTAAGAGGAGTTACGAGGCGCACAAAATTGTTGACTTTCTAGGCTTTATGTTTTAGTTATTCCATAATAATGTTGTTCATTTGTTGTATCCAAGGCAAGTCACAACAGAACAGTTCGCACATGCTTTGTATATGGTCTGTTTTTGTTTAATCATTCAACGATTACCTGAACTTTTATTTTATTGGTAAGGGTTCGATTGTCAGAGTGCAAATGGTTGTAATTCCGATATTTGATGTTTTCCCGCACGCCTCGGGACTCAAATCTTTATAGTCAACCTTGAAACTGTCGGTAACTCTTGCTTTAGTCAAATACTCAGTTGTTTAAAAGAGAGATAAATACTCATATAAACTAAGGCTAGTTCTTAAACGGTGTGTAAAATACCTTAAGAAGACTGACAATGTGAACTAATTAAAGTGAGAATTACTTAAATGGTCACTGACTTTAGGTGCACGCATTGAGATTAAAACTTATTTCAGTTCAAATCTTACAAAGTATAAATTTATGTGAAATTAAATGTGATGTTAACTATTGAGGTTTTAAATGTTTCTTTTGCTTGAAGAATGCTTTTAATAGTAGTGTTTTTGGAAATGAATCAAACATAGTCGTCCTCCAAATTCTTTACTTAGTAACATGTATCAAAGTAAAGTAACTATATAACCATACCTAGTTATTTTGGTTAAATGTGGATTTGATATTTTAAAGAATGTTAAAATATCAAATAAGAAGAAACTATAAAACTGGAGTGACATAACCAACATAACAAAATAATCTAACATTGCGTATTAACACAAAAGAAAGAAACCGTCTTTTTCCTTTTTTTAAGTTTGAGAAAAGTTTAATTGCAAGTCGGAAATACTCGTAAAAGGGCGAAAATGCGATGTAACAAGGCATCATTATGAAAAAAAAAACACCGGAAAGTTGCACGAACTACTGAATCATTGTCTAGTTAGAATTTTACATATATATACACGAGTTCTTTTTTCTCTTCTTCCTTGACAAACAGTGGAAAAAGTAAAGAACGAAAGATTAGAACATGTATACAACTAATTAGTGAGAAACAAATCACTTCCGAAATCATCTTCTGATAGAGAAAAATACATTGAGATTTGTTGCAAAAAAATGCCTAACAAGAACCAGGGCTATTCATCGTTCTCTTGCTCTGGCCACCGTTACTATAGGGTGTTAGCATTAAAAATTGGTCAAAATAAGATCAGTTCTACACCTGTCATGTCAGGTTGTTGATCTGCGGTTATGTTGTATTACGTGTGTTCTCAAACTACAGTCTTTAACCTGTTCCACAAATTATAAATGTTAAAAATCATAATCTGAGTAACGCAGAGAAGTACTACAAAGCAGAACAAACGAAAGGGCTGCGTTACCTGCATTGTTGCTATCATCGTCAAGAAATCTTTGCACTGTTCAAGAGACGCCTGTTCTTTGGTAGTTACTTTGGCAAGTTCACTTATCAAAGAATTTAATTCCTCCACCTGAACAAAATGAAAACCCCTTTTCAGGCATCCAATGTATGTATTTGTCCACTGCAGCATATTACTACTGAGATGAAGCAACAAGTTCAGTTTTTTTTTTTTTTTTTTTTTTGAAAATGGTAATTGTTTCTATTTCTTCAGAACAGTACATAGGTTGTACTGAAACCCGTATTTACATAAGGAAAGACTCTAAAAATACCGACCTATCCCTATAATGAGTCTAAGACATCAATGATAGAGACGGTATCATTAGAGTAAATTTGATTACACCAAAAACACAGAGTCGAAATGCAATTCAGTTTAACTTGTTCCATACTACTCTCCCTATTCTCAAAAACTCTAAGGTTCCTCTCTTTCCATATTGTCCACCAAATAGTGGCAGGCACAATTCTCCAGTGTCTTCTGTTTTTTGCTTGTGTCCCTGCTTCTTCCCAGCTAAATAGAGCCTCTGAAATTTTCCCAGGCATGGACCAGGAGATGCTTTTACGTCTCAGGAACAGATTCCACAGCTGGCCAGTGACTTCGCATTGGATAAACAAATGATTGACTGTTTCTGCAGTTTTCCCACAGAAAAAACATCTAGAGCAAAGTGTAATTCCCCTCTTCATTAAATTCTCCTGTGTCAATACTGCTTCTTTAGCCAATAACCACACAAAGCAAGACACCTTGTAGGGGATCTTGGCTTTCCATATATGTTTCCAGGGCCACTTGAGTAGCTGCAGATTTTGATGATTCAACTTCTTGTACACTGCACCTACTTTAAAAATCCCTTTACTGTTTCCCAACCATTGCAATCTGTCTCGCCCCATTTCCAGACCACTAAATTGATCAATGCTTCTAAAGAATTCTGTTACTCTTGGAATTTCCCAGTCATTGAGGTGTCTTCTAAATACAAAATTCCACCCTTGAGGCGTCCATAAGTCAGCTATAGTACTTTGTTGCTGAAGAACTAAATTGTGGATGTCAGGGAAGAGAGTTTCCATATTTCCTTCTGCATGCCAATCATCCTTCCAAAACGTAGTTTTTATGCCATCTACCACTTTGATCTTGGTGTTAGGTTTGAATTCATTCCAAAGTTCTCTAATGGATTTCCATAAGCTAACACCATAAGGGTGGTAACCTCCTTTGTCATCCAACTATCACTCTCTTCATATTTTGCCTTTATGACTGAGCCCCACAGATACTGATTATCATTTGAGTACTTCCAAAGCCACTTCATCCTCAAAGCTTTACTCTGGTTCTTCATGTTCTTGATCCCCAGACCCCCAACTCTCTTTTCACTGATCACAGTTTTCCATTTGACTAAGTGATATCCTCTTCTTTCCTAGTTCCCTTGCCATAAAAATTTTCTCCTGATGTTATCCAACCTATTGATGATTCCCGATGAGATAGGAAATAATGACATCATATATGTTGGAAGTGCATCAAGCACAGAATTAATCAAAGTTAGTCTTCCCCCTAGTGAAAGGTACTGAGACTTCCACCTTGCTAGTCTCTTCTCACACTTCTCAATCACCCCATCCCAGATTTCCATAGAGTTGGATTTTGCCCCCAAAGGCATACCCAAGTATGTGGTTGGGAGGACACCCACTTCACCTCCCAGTATTGACTTCAAAATTTCCATGTTTGGTACTTCATTTACTGGATACAATAAGCTTTTCCTCTAGTTGACATGTAGCCCAGACATAGCTTCAAAAATAACTAGAATCAGTCTCAATATTTTAAGGTGGTCTTCCTCAGCATCACAAAAAATTAGGGTGTCATCTGCATATAGTAAATGAGTGATCTCTAGACTTTCCCTTCCAAATTTAGCAACTTCAAAACCTCTCAACCATCCTTCATTGCATGCATTCTTGATCATATTGTTGAGTCCTCCATGACTAGTATGAAAAGGAAAGGTGATAGGATCACCCCGCCTAAGACCTCTCTGTGACCTAAAAATCCATTGGAGAGCCATTTACCAATATTGAGAAATTCATGAAGATATGCAAAATTTAACCCATCTCCATTTGTCACCAAATCCCATCTTCTCTAGCATACCCATAAGAAAGTCCCAATTGACATGGTCATATGCTTTCTCGATGTCTAATTTGCATAGAATTCTGGTTTTTAGACCAACGGAATCTACAACTTCATTAGCTATGAGGACAAAGATCCATTATCATCTCCCTTTAATAAAAGCTAATTGTTGTGAATCGACAAGCTTGGACATCACTTTTTCAACCTTTCATAAGCACTTTTGAGAAGATCTTATACATACTACCTATCAAGCTAATAGGTCTAAAATCCCTCAATTCTTTTGCACCTTTCTTCTTTGGGATTAGAGTATGAATGTAGAATTTAGACTTCTTTCAAACCTCCTTGTTCATGGAAGTGTTGAAAAGTCTCCATCATGTCACATTTCACCACCTCCCAAAGATTTGATATAAAACCCCATAGTAAAGCCATCCGGTCACGGTGCTTTATCGATTGCACTCGCTTTAAACACCTTAGAACTTCTTCCTTGTCAAAGCTTATTTCAAGATCCTCCTTTTCCTCCTCACAACCTTGGGCAATTTAAAAATTGTTGGCGTGTCTCCACCGCAACTCCTCCGTATAAAGCTTCGATAGAACTCCACTATTTCCCTTGGATTCTTTTTGTTTCTGGACAATGTTCCCTGGACTAGCAATTGGTCTATGTTATTGTAACTCTTGTGTGCATTTGCTATCTTATGGAAGAACTTGGTGTTCTTATCCCCTTCCTATAACCAAATTGATCTTGATCTTTGCCTCAGTAGATCTCTTCATTTTTATCGATCCTCCAAGTTCGAAGTAACCTTGCCTTTTCATTTGCCTCATCCTCGCTTAGACCTCTATCGGAGCAATGTTTTCCATAGCAACCACTTTTCAAGTAAAGATTTCCTCTGTTGCCTAGATTCCCTTGCTCACTGCTCCACTCCTTCAGGTTTGTGTTTCAGCTTTTAATTTGGATATAAGGATGTAATCAGGTCTCGAGATAATCGAAAGAGTTCCACCATGTCCTTACTCACAATGAAACCTTGATCCCTAACCACCGATTCTCAAACTTAAAATAGCTCTTGCTCTTCCAGAACCACGCGAAGTGTGATTGGAGAGTGGTCCGATAATATTCTCTGCATAGTGTCTTTGTTTCAAGTTGCTAAAAGCATCATCCCATTCTTGAGATACCAAGACCTGTCGATTCTTGAAGCTATCGGTGGTTATCCCATTTGAACGGTGAACTTTGCATTTTCTAGTTGAAGATCAACTAGGTTTAGATCCTCGATCAAATCGAGAGAACTCGCGTCCCTATTGTTCTCCACGATCTGATTCCTCTTTCCGAGACATATCTAGCCTCATTAAAATCACCACAACCGCCCATGGATCTTCTATTAAACCTCGATAGAGCCAATTTCTTCCCATACTAGTCTTCTTTCCACATAGCAATTTGGAGCATATACTCCTGTTATATGGCATGAGAAGTCCTGCACCTGTGATTCAAATTTACAGGTAAGGGTATATGTCCCGATCTCTAGAACTTCCCCTTTCCATCTTCTACTATCCCAAAGCATCATTATCCCTCCTCTTGTCCCACTAGCTTCCAAACATGCCATTTTGATCAATCTACCACCCCAAATCTGCATTACTAGCCCAGTAAGGTCCCCCTGTAGTTTGGTTTCTTGAAGACAAATAATGTCAGCTTTCCAATCCCCCATAATGTTCTTGACAACCCTCCGTTTGTCCCTACTGTTCAAACCCCTTACATTCCATGGCTATTGGTATAACCACAAGATACATGTCAGGAACAGTTGCTACCCACTTTCACAAATCAAACTAGAGATTTTAACCCACGAATCTCTAATCAGATGCTTCTACAACCCACATTTTTCATCCCTGTTTACAGTCTTGGATAGCTATTGGTCCTTAGGTCATCTACTTCCACCATGCAATAACAAGAGCTATATTGAAACTACATTCTGTCATTTGGTCATGAAAACAAGCATGACATAGTCAATTTGACAGTGATACAGACATACACAATGTTCATATATATTCACCAGTATAAACTAACACTTAAAGAGTGGGAACCCAACTGAAGAATTGTACTCGACATTGTAGTTGATAAAGATAGCAAAGAGATAAACTTCACCAACAGATAGGTCTAATTGAGATACAGAAGCATCTGCTGGTGTAATACTAGTTAATGGGACACATAGAATTTCCTGAAAATGCTTCCTTTAGAAGACTAATTCATTATCAGGAATGATCGGAAGACCATCTTTTCTGTTTCTTTTTTTTAAACTAAGGTAAACTGCAAAGACCATTTTCATCAAGCAATACATAACCTAGTAACTACAGAGGGGCCTGAGTTAGATAGTTCCTCGGTGAAATCCTTTGTCAAGATGATAGGAGAGGAGAGGAAACCAGGCAAAGACTTTGTAATTCTCTCCTGGTGCTGATATTTTTTAAAAATTACCTACCTTCATAAATAATAATAAAAATTAGAAGAGGAATCCGTGTGGAGAAATACTTGGAAGACGTATCTGCAAGAGAAGTGGTGAGACCCCTCACTTCTTCATTGCGAGTACGCAGATGAGTTTTGGAATTTGGTGCACTCTCCTTAAAAACTGGATTTGGTGTTCTGCATGTCTAACTTTTCATGGCTGCTTTAGAACAGTTACCGAAGGCATTGTGACTAGGAGATAGCGTCAAATTAGAGAGAAAGGTCAATGAATAGAACCTTCAACCTTCATGAACCTTAGAGGACTGGAGAGAAACAAAAAATAAGTTTCAAGGGTTGAGAAGCCTGTGTGAAAATCAAGACTGCCTACTTTTCGACTTGTATTTCTTTTTCTTTTTTTTTTTTTTTGATAACTGAGAAATCCGTCTTTGACCCACCCTTTGGACCAATCACAGCCTTCTAAACTTGGTGGATAATGGGCCCGCCCCTCTACCCTTCTCCACTTAAATACTGGACTTCGCTTTGCGTGGTGTGGGGCTTGAACCTACGACCTAAGCCACAAATCCTCCACCTTTTGGCACCTCCTTGTGTCTATGAATGAGATGATTCTTTTGACTAATCAAAACAATTAAAAAAGAGAGAGAGAACGTAAATGCATCCAGGTAGCAGGACTGGTCAGCCCTAACTAGCTGAGCATTGAGGCATACTTGTTGCCATTTGTTGCTTATCAGGGTAACAGGATTGGACAACATTAGATTAAAGCAATTACCCCATTTCTGCAAAAAATAAGCCGTAGTCCCAGATTCCTAACCGCTCAAACTAATAGCTTTCAGCAGACAAAAAAGTACATATAATAATCCTAAAAAATTCCCTCATATGGCACCAATGAGATCCAAAGGTTTCAAATGCTTAGAGACATAGGCAAAACAATCCTACAGCTAACTGCTTAATTTTTAGATGAGGTGGTTCAAACTATCCAATATGTTTTACTGGTATTGCTTGGATACAATCAAGAATACTTGATGCAAGTGAAAACTAGAAAATTGGAATAGACTTATTCTGGAAGACATATTCAGGCCTATTCTGGAATTTGGCGACAATGTTTCATGGCTAATCAGCTCTTATTATATGCTAACAAATGGTTGTATGGCGTCGTTTCGTAAGACATTGGGTTAACTCATCTTTTATATATTTCAAAGGGAGACATTGGGCAAACTCATGCTACCTAACTTTTGTTATTAATTGAGTAAATCTTTTGGTCTAGGCTTCAGTGAAGAACTGGAAATCCAAGCCTAATGATAGTGTAATCAAGTGCAAGTCCCCAGGTTGTAATTTAATCAGCCAAACAAAAAACAAGCAACTTGGCAAATGATATCTAAACAGATTAAGGTGAGGTTCTCAGATCAGGGATGGCCCATTATCCACAGAATTTAGAACCCATCTGCCACGGGCCCTCAGGGAATTCTATGTTATCAAAAGAAAAAAAGAAATGAGGTTCTCAGATGTTTTTCAATAACCCTCCAAATCCTCTGTTCATGTATTTGTCATTTCCATCATATATTCTGCTTTATATTCCAGTTCACACTTTCCCCCATACATAAACTCCATTTTATGTCTCAAAATTTTGTTGTAGTTTACTAATGGAAATCCATCCCTACATGTCAGCTTCTATAGCCCAGAAAAAACTAATTAGGAGGTGACCAAAGTAAAAGCTTAAGGCTCTAGGATGAATAATGACAGCTAATTCATTTTCCTGAAAAGAAAATCCGTGTAGCAGCCAGGATAGTATAGTCTGAGACTTCAGCTAGGCATCGAAGTGTGAATCCAATGATGCTCCCATCTATGTAAATCAAATTATGCTCCCTCTATATGGTGATGTTAGTTACAGCTAAGGTTTTCAATTTATTCATCTTCAGGTAGACAGAAAGGTGAGCATAACAAGGAAAGAAAGTTTCAGGGATCAATATAACCTTTTAAAATGAATCTGGTACAACCAGATAGGGCTCATAGGCTTCATCGGCTAAATTTTACATTATGGAAAAGCTTATCTCATGAGCTTTTCCATTCAAGGTTTTAATCCAGATTTGAAATTCTGGCACAACTATCTGCAGTCCAAGGAAGCCTCAGTGTCATAGCATTACATAATCTATGGCAATACATTCACTTATAGGTCTTTCTCAAAAAAAAAAAAAAACATTCATTTATAGGTCACTTTGAATATAAAGGAAAAACATTAGCTACAGGATTAGAATCTGTGCTGCAGCAGAACTGCGGAAGATACACGTATCCAGAACTTCACTGTTTCACTAATTTATGCTGGTTTCAGAATATCACTCAACTTTTTTCTTTTCTAGTTCAACCAGTGAAATTGCAAATTGCATCCATTGTCATACATTGATATGGATGACAGGGTATTTGAAATAACCTAACATTTCTACTAATTGACAGAAAGGTGATATCTCTTCCAAATTGTTTTTTCACTTCTAACTTTATACATTGATATGGATGACAGGGTATTTGAAATAACCTAACATTTCTACTAATTGACAGAAAGGTGATATCTCTTCCAAATTGTTTTTTCACTTCTAACTTTATAACGACAAATATATGCATATATCTGGAACAGAGCTTCCTCAGACTACTGGGCAAAAATCATTTCAATCGAAACGATGAAATTGGATCAGAGAATGAGAAGGCTTTCAATCTCTTGCTTTTTCCCCTTAACACAATAGCAGACTATGAACATTGCTTTAATTCATCAGTAAGCACTAAGTCTAACAGATAAAATCCAACAAATCTGCCTAATATTTCTACCACAGTAAATTGCATTCCGTAGTTCTGGAAACAAAGTGTTTTAGCACAACAGACTTCTTTTGGTTTAATTTTTCCTTGTCTTTTCTAATTGATTTTTCTTATCACTGTACTCCTTTCAAGGTTCTGAAAATTGGTCTTCAAATATGGAAGTCGATCTTTTTTCCTTCTTTTCCCTAATACTTTCCTCTATGAGATAGTACTCTGAAGATAAAAAGGGTTCCAGATTTCGTGTAATAACCTACTTTAACCGAGTTCCTTGTTTTTCTTTCTTAAATAATTCTGGGCTTGTTATTATTTTTCTTAAACAGTTGTGGGTTGTGGGCTTGTTATTATTTTTCTTAAATATTTGTGGGCTCTAGGCCAGCTTACACGCACCTCAACCAATTCCACGGGGTACCTCCTACCTCCCACCAGCACAAATATTGTGTAACTATGTCCACCACGGCTTGACCAGACGAAAAAAAGATCACTTAGTATTTTTGCCTCCGCCGAGATTTGAACCTGAGAGCCCATGGTTTAAAGTTTAAACCCACTTCATGACCAGGTCACGCCCTTGGGTTCCCTTGTTATTATTTAGAAGTTCTTATGGAATTCTCCGCTTTACAATGGCTTTGATTCAGCAGTTTCAAGAGTATGCCTGTTCCTATAATACTAAGTCAATAGAAATGTCGCCGCACCAGCGGAACCTGACAAAATATCTTTTTAAGAGAGCTTTTTATTAAATTAGATAGTAGTATTTCATTAAAGCAAAGTACCAAGGGAGTACTGCAAAAGAACAACAAAAAGATTACATCCCCGCAATTTGTTCCTTCACAAAAAATATAAATTCTGTAAGCACCTATATTTTACAAAGATATATGATATTTTTATCCATTAAGGCATCTCTCTTATTTTGAAATACACTGAGATGAGAAAGATGAATGCTGCTTCTTTCACTTGGTATTTTTTATCGCTAGAGATTAGAAAAAGATAACAGATTTAAAGAGGATCCATGCTGCACAATTAGTTGATACATAGGACCAATCTTTTTTTTTTTGGGTAACCAAGAAATTTCGAAGGGCCAGTGACACAGAAGAACAATTTTATAGCTATTTAATACGAACTCCAACATCAGTTGTGATCTACTTGATAGACAATATTTTATTATGTTTTCATATCCCTGACAGACTTATCAACACAAATGAAAAACAAAGAGAAACCAGTAAAATGACTATGCATTAACCGAATTCACGGAAACAATCAGCATTAACAGAAAGATGACTAGATTAGTGAGGTTACCTTGCTCAAAATGCAACCAACTGAGGTTGCCATTGCCTGCATCACACCATGTGCTGAACTAATAGCATCCTTCAGGTTTTGTATGTTAATCTGTCGATATTAACACAGAAGAATTACAAGTGGCCTCTTTGTGATTCAGTGAAGAACAGAAATAAACCTAAAACCAGAATATGTGTGTCACACAACTACATACATTAGCTCCTCCAACAACCGGCAGACGGAGAGTGCTAGCTTTCAAGGCTTCAATTGCTCCAAGAAGTGAGATACAGTGTTCTTTATCAAATGAAGCCCAAACTTCTAAGGACATCATCTACATACGAAAAGAATCAACTTAGCTCAGCAATGATCATATCATGCCTACAGTTATTCTCTTTCTGATAATTATAACAAGGCCAAATCAATTGTATCAACTTGAAGACACTTTCTAAGAGTCTCAGAGGCTTGTTCAGAGTAACGAATTGCAGTTAATATAAAAAAAAAACTATCAGATTTCAGATCTGGACTTGGTTTGCAGATAAATAGGCTCTACTTTTGCTGAAATAACTGACGAGGATGGATGATATATGAAAAATAAAAGATAGCATTGTGCACAGAAAATGTAAACTAAGTGAGGAAACTAGTTGCAATTTTATTTGCAAATCATAATCATAAAGTAAGTGGTTTAGGGTTTTTTCGTATATTTTGAAGGTGAAAACTGACATTTAATTCTATATGGTAATCTTACTACTGCAAGTCATAGACTACTTTTAGTGAAATGGTATCCTGTGGAAAATTAGAAGCGTGCGCAAGCTGTCTCGGATACCACTGTCATTTTAAAAAGGGGAAAAAATAAATAAAACAAAACTCTTCTATAATGAACTTATAAAGCACAGGAACTTGCATAGTTACATGTAGAAGCAACGATCTTACAGTGAGCTTTCCAACATTATGAATATGACACAAACTTATTTTAACTGAGAAATACAGGGTTAGGATAATGCCATAAACTTAAGAACATATAGCAAGTAACTTTCATGATGACTATCAAAGTAAGAAATCAAAACAATTGATAAATGGGTTGGGAAAGGGTAAGTTGTAACTTCTGCCAATTTCTCATTCATTAGCCTATTTTTCCTCAACTGCTCATTCAAAAAGCAAGGCAACTTAGGACAGTTTCCAATTAGGCAAGTATCAATATGAAACAAAAACAACTCCCTTAATTGGAAATTGTCCTAAGGTAAATGCATTTCTGAAAAGAAACTTGCCGTCTCACTCTTCAATACTTGATTAATATTCTACTATGAAAAGTTCATCTGACACCCAGTAAAACGGGTTCAAATTCTACTGGAATTTTAGTTTTATCTCAGGAGTCGAAGTTGCTTCTATTTCAGTACAATAAATTTCATCTGTTTTCAACTATTTTCTTAACCATTGTGCCCACATAAATTTCAAGTTGTATTGGCATGGTGGAAGTATCTATTCATCCCATTCTTCAAATTTTTACTTTGACTTTATGCTACCAAAAAAAAAAACCGAGTGAACTTGCGGAGATCCAAATTTCAGTAGAAAAATCTGACAAAAAATTTCAAGTATAAAAGATTATTACTTGCTGGGATTTTACAATATTTAGTGAATCTTGTTTCTTTATACTCAATGAAGGACCTGAATTGATTCCCCACTTGTACATTCAATTTTAGTCATGATTCATGGATGACACAGTTGAGAGCTCTATTTCATATGCCAAAGAGGTAGATCAAGCAACACCATAATTCAACTATAACCAGCAGAGGAAAGAGGCAATTATGAAGCTTAAGAAGCAAACAAATACCCAAAAAGTTGGCTGCAGCATGTTTGTTGATTTGACCATGTAGGGAATATGTTTTTAACAAGAATATATCAAAATAAGGATGAAACTAGCAGATCATTTCACCGAAAATCCAGCAAAACTTATAATATTGAAAATGTGCTAGGGGAAAAAAGGGCAGAGACCATACCTGTCCCTTCAAAATGGAAGCTAGTTTCAGTTTTTGCCTCAGCAACTGTAGCCTGTGTCTCTTCTTAGTGACTGTATCACGTAGGTCTGAGATTGTTATCCATGCATTCCACAGAGTTTTCTGCAAAAGAGCTCAATACGTTTTTAAAATGGATCACAATCTTGCTTATGGCAGAATCTTAATAAAGGAACTAAGATAATGCCTTCAAAAGGAAGATAGTAAAGTAGCCTCGATAAATAGAACACTCTGTTCATTCTTTTTGTAGCAGCCTACATGCAGCCATTCAGTACCTAATGCCCTGATAGACAGTGTGAACACCCAAAAGAAATTAGCTAGAACAACATTCTGTATGGTCGAATTGCAAAATTCAATACCTTTTTTCTTTTAGAAAAGTTGCCTACTGTGACAAACAATTATTAGGTTGACAAATACAATAACCTAAGGAGTCGTTTGGTTTGAATTCAAGTTATGATGGAATAAGTTATGATGGGATTAGTTATGCTAATATTAATTTTATTGAGTGTTTGGTTTGTTGTACTCAAAATAATAAATTTTAAAAACAATTTATTTGTTTACAAAAATACCCTTCATGAATGTGAAAAAGTGATGTATAAAAAGGGTTTAAAGGGATAAGTTATCCCGGGATTACTATACCACCCAAGGAGAGGGATAACTTATCCCGGTACTAATTATTAATCCCGGGGTAAGTTATCCCGGACTTGCCAACTAAACAACAAATTAAGTGACACTATAATTTAATCCCAAGACTATTTAGTGCTATCCTTCACACCAAACGACCCCTAAGTGATTAGCACAAACTCCAATATGTGGAACACTAGCATAAACCTTTTTAAACCACAGAAAAAGATAATTTCTTAATTGTACCACTTGATATGCATGAATCTCAAACTTGAGCTGGTAAAACTGATCTCTCATAATGAACCATTTTAATAGCCAAATACAATGGTTAAGTAAAATTAGCCAAAGTGTCATGTAAGGACCAGTTGCAGTTGTTCCAATCTTATAGCCACCTAGTTAATTGAAGCTATTTTCATGACAACTTGAACAAAGTGAATGGGATCTGATCAAAGCTTTCTAAGAAAAAAAGTGCAGAACCATCAAATTGACCAATGTTAACAGATAGAATTTCACTGGAAAAAAAAAAAAGAGTCCCCTAAATTTTACCTATCTCAATAGCAAGTGATAAGAACAACGGCCAAATAGATGAACTTATAGCTTTAGTTAAAAACTTCCCATGCAATATCTCTTATCCACAAACTAAAATTGAAGGTTAATTCTTATAAGACCAGGAAGCAAGAGAATTCCTTACTAGGCTATTGGCACAGCCATGCTCCTAGCAATATGAACTTATTAGTTTGGACAGCAGCTTCAGACACAATCTTAACATGAGATAATTATATAAGGAACAAAAGAATAAATATCAGCTGGTAGTTTTTGTGCAAAGAAGCTAATGAATATAGTAATCTTTTTGCTCATTCTCTGTTAGATAGCCAGCCAACCTCTCTCGTTGCAACGTTCCGGTGAACCAGACAATGCCTAGGACTGTTATTCAGACTCTTCGATGCTGGAGGGGACAGAAAAGAAGAACCAGAGGAGTAGAGCTTGGAATGTCATCCCACAAGCTGTTATGCAGATTATATGGAGAGAACAAAGCCGAAAGAAATTCAAGGAATAGGTAAAATGTTTGATCAGATTTTAAAATTGCACCTTTTTCATTATTTTAGAAGTAATAAGAACCCCACATGTATAGAAAACAAGTTGGATTCCTAGATAGGACTGCTAATCTCTAAAGGTCTATGCAATTCAACCTCTGCCTTCTTTGTCCCTAGATGTCATCCATTACCTACCAAAGAAAATCTCCTGTAAGAGGAACAATTTGAAGTGACTAGTTCTCACAGTTCTTCTGCAAATATAAAGAATCTGAGCTCCCCTTTCTCTTAATTCTCACAACGCACATACAGAGAAAAACAGCTAGATACTGAGGTGAATGTCAAATCAATCAATCAACTACAACTTAATTCCAAACTAGTTGGAGTCCACCTATGAATCCTCTATATATTCTGCTCTATTCGGGCCTATTTGATTCCATAATGGTAAGTAATTTGTCTTTTAAGGCAAATTAGGGTACAAATTTCAGGATAGCAAACAGACAACATAGATGAGAAATCCAATTCAAGTTAAGAGATTCAAACTTTTAAGTAAAAATGCAGCTTTACCTCTGCACTGTGTTTCTGCACCAGCAAAGTTGCTTCACTCGTAGCGTTTACAAAGCGCCATTGTAAGTGTCGATTGTAAAGAAGCCGCAGCAAGTGTGCATCAACAATTCGGTTTTCCCCTACCTTCCCCCTCCGAACATCAACAGCAAAACTAAGAACTGATGGGGTCTCAATGAAGTTACTATTAATGGTGCTAACCACATTTCTGACACGAGATGGACTAGGCATTCCTCTGGAAGGAGATGATCCTATAAGCTTACTAGGAGATGCAGAGCGAATGCTACCACGAATAGGTGATGACATTGCTCGAGGGGACGATACTGGGACATCACTATGGTACTTTCTCAACTTTGGTGGCGCAACCAGTTTGGACCCTGGACTTGTCGATAGAGGTGAGCCTGGATCCTGCAATCTCCTCAACCTACTGTTTGTTTCTTGCCAAAACCTAGCAGAAACTACAATCCCACGAGGCACACCGCGTATACGGGAACTTCCACCACACTCCTGCACTCCTGTACTACCAGAAGAAACACTATCCGTGTCAGATGCAGTAAGATCAGATGGCAGAGTAGAATCATTATTGGCTGAATTTACATCCTGAGCTTGTTCAACAGCCTTTAAAGGTTCTGCATTTCCTAAATCAAGACTCAACCTGCCATCAAATGAAGCCCTCCTTTCATCAATCATAGATTGCTGAAGTGTCCTAATTACATTCCCAGATCCAATAACCTTGTGTCTGTCCCCATTACTACAATCTAAGCTCCTCGCCAGCAGATTCCCCTGCCTAGACCTCCCCGGCCAACGGTGCTGATCAACAGGCTTAGAATTCTCCAACTGATCCGCCCCATCAGCTTTCCCTGTAAGGGGAGTAGTAGTCCTCCTCCTCTCAGGGGTACCCTTCCTTAAACTACTCAAATTTGGAGAAGGTGGAGCCGCTTTAGTCTTACTTACTGGAAGTGAATAGGTTTCCCCTTGAAACGATACAGATAAACTCCTAGTAGATGTCACCAGCAGCTTTGTTGCTGCAGAAACTTCAGCTACATTGCTTACTTTTGAATCAAGATCAGCTGTAAGTGGCCTGGAAACTGAGGTCCGCCTCCTGTCCACTGAAACAGATCTTTTGGGAGCTGTAACCGGAGTATTTGACAAAAAGGTAGAGCCCGAGTTTCTTGAAATCAAAGGAGACGGAAATCTTCTACTAGAAGAAGAAGTTGAAGATGCTGAAGAAGAATTTGAAGAAGAAGTTGAAGGAGAAGGAGACATATACCGAGATTGAACAGTTCTTGATTTGGGTCTTTTTGGGTTAACAACTCCATTGTTGTCTTTCTCAGAGGGCAGTAATGGGGGTCTTCTTGAAGTCTCATCTTGTGATGGGGTTTTGGGGTTTTGTCGGCCAGTTGAAACTGCTCCAGAAACAGCAGCAACCATCATCACACACACACTTTCTCACTCTCTCTCTCTCCAAAATGGGAATTCACCTCTCACATTGTATTTTCAAAACAAAATACACCTACCCATTAACTCTTTCCATGTCCCCATGGCTAAAATCCTGTAAAAAAAGATTCAAGATTCAAGAAATCCCACCATAACTCAAAACCACGTCATGTATTTCCGTTAAAGTAGACATTTTTTATCAAGATTATACAGCTAAAAAGGCACAAAGATGACGAAACAGAAAAAAGTTTCCGGCGAGAGTGAAGAGGAAGAGGTGAGGGGAAAAGGGTCAGATTTGGGGTACAGAAAATTGGTGCATCTTTTAGCTATGGGTGATTTTGGGGTTTTGTGAATCTTTGGAAAGACGTTACGCTAAGCAAATCACAATTTTTATGTTACAATTATATTTCTTAATGATATTTAATTTGCTTCCTTTCCACTACTTTATAATAATGTAATTTAGTAGTAGTAATTATAAAATGATTATTTCACTTATTTGCATCAATAAAAACAATTACTTATCTTTATTTTTGTTGATTGCAAGTGGAGTTCGTAGGTATTGATGGAGGAGTCCCAACTCCATATAAATAATATTTAATTTAAAAAAAAAAAAAAAAAAACTCCATATAAAAGCTCCCATACTTGAAATGCAAGTAATTACTTTGATAAATTTTTTTGCTTTTTTAAAATTTTATCCTTTCCCTTCCTAATGAATATGACAAATCAAGAGTAATATAATGTTTTAATAACTCTCAACTCCATAGTATTGAAGGGACAACTTTATGTATCTTCATTTGTTTTTTTAATTTATTAGTATATTAAAATCATAATTAATTTTTCAATAATGCCTCTATATAAAAAAAAGTTAATAATAATAAATTCGATTTCAAATAATGCACATAGAACATCACGTATATATATAGAAGAAAGAAAAAATGTCAATATAAGTATAACCGCATCAACAACTTGTTTAAAAGTATATTCGTTCGATACAAGCGAATATTATCATTCATATAATTCACATAGTACATTCTGGCATTCTCTTTTTATCTTGTTTAAGCAGTGTAGTATGCATATTATATAAAGTGAAATGTTGAAATAGCGATCTACTTTTTCTTTTTAGTTATTTTGTTTTCAAATATAAACATAATTGAGTTATATTTCAATATAAAAAATACTATAACTCTATTAAGATAAATTGAAAATTTTGATCAACATTGGACAAGTAGTCTACTAGACCATAACCATTCAACTCTTTCTAATTCAAGTTGTTGATCTTTCTTTATGGATCTAAAATCTAAATAACCTTGTATACAAAATTTGCACCATTGGTTTTTTTTTTTTTTTGGACAAACATGGAAATTATATTTTTTGCTATATGACAAATTAAACTATTTATACTTATTTCAAATAAGAAAGACATATTATACTTTTGTTAAGGCTTGGGTGTCAAATCAATTCTAAAAAAAGAAAAAACAAAATTAAGAATCTTTATATACCCTACTTCCTAGTTCCCTCAGTTATACTATACTATGAAGTTAAATAACATATATCTCCATAATATTAGAAATTTGGACAACTCAAAATAGTTGAAAAGTTAAAGCCCTAGCTAGTAGATTCCATTTGTTCCTAGGGGTCATGCTAATCTTGGTCATCTTCTTTTAGTTACTTTTTTAATTAATTAACTACCTATAATTTTGTTGGGCAGCAAAGCTATTTATATACGTTAACTAACATAACACAAATTTCATAGTTTGACTATTAAGTAGGCCCTTAAACAAGAAATGCTTAAAAAATTAGTAGCTAGTAGTAATTAGAGGCAACAAGCCAAGGAATCTATAATTTGAGCAAAGATAACTAGAATGGGGTTTTAAAGAGTTCAATTATTATACAAAGTCGACATATATAAAGATTATTTGCATAATCTGATTAAATTGATCTACAACAATAAATATTTGTTTATTATAAGTTTGATATGCACACTAAAAATGTATATAACTTAAATCCGAACGTAAGACAAAGAATAATGACATGGATGGATACAATTCATATAGGCATTAAATTTGTGTGTTTTATTTGCATGTGAGCATTGCTAAATTTAGTGAAGTTCCAACACTGTAGAGAGTAATAAAGTACGTAGTATATAGTTTGTGTATATCAGAAATAAGTGTATGCCAACTTTTTAAGTTGAGTGTCAATTGTGTCTGTCTAAAGTCGTTCATATGGATCATATGTCTTTTTCACTAAAATATCCCATTCTTTTTCTATATAATATATGATGATCCATCTAAGTTTCCTCCCTAGCTTTATGAATGGAACATCTACCACAATACTAAAAAATCATGTATTCCTGTGTGTATCTTCAAAAAAAAAAAAAAAAAAAAACATACATCTTGTTTAACATACATAATTGATTCACGTATTACAAACTTTCTAATGTAGTTTCATGTTTGACATAGTAATCAATTAAAACATCAAAACTATCATAGTAATATACACTCAAACTCACCTACAAACCAAATTGTAACACTACTTAGGGATGTAACTAGAATTCTAAGTTGTCTTTTTTTAAAATTCAGAATATATAATTAAACTCAAAATTCTGAATTCGTCTCTATCATTACTAATAACAGCACTATTTCCCCACGGAAAAATGTTTGGTTATTCACATAATATTTTGATTGAATCAGTGACAAAAGATAAAATAGCTAGCATGAATGTTTTTCCTTCGGAAAAATTGTCACTATTTCAACAAGAACATATTTTCCCCATGCATCTTTTAATTGAACTGGTTTAGAAATGAGTGGAAAAATCATGTCTTATGACACACTTTTTTTTTACTGATTTGGGGTGCGGAAACCTATGTTTCTAGTAGTGCATGACTTACATAAAATTTAATTTTACCGATGGTATTAATCACAATATATTCCAAACTTGAGATAGTAGGAGTATACAAGATTACCTTGAGGATGGGAAAGGAAGAAGTAGTAAGTAATGGGAACTCTTGCCTTGTAATCTTTGCAAACAAAAAGGTTCTAATAATATATATGTGCTTCAAACTTTTTTTTTTTTTTGGTTAAATATTAATAATCGAAAAAGTTCTTGCTAGTTCCAGCGCCCTAGTAATAAGATGCTCCGTCCCACTCATTATTTCTTCTATTTTATGTCTTAAAAATATATAATATTTCCCTTGCTTTTGCCACATTTTGCTTCTCTCCTTGTTCCTTCACTTTGTTTCCTTCGCCTTAAATTATTCAATACCCTATCTAATATTTAAACGAGTTGAGTTATGACTCGTTTGAGTTGATCATTAATTTAACTAGTTCAACTCAAAATAATCTATTAAATTATTGTGTCAAAACAAAATTTATGAGAATACAAGTGAAATTAGAGTAATTCAATGAGTTATAGGTCAGTCCAAATTTAAATATATCAAATCGAAGTTATGTAAAAAAAAAAAAAAAACATGGGTGGTTTATACCCCATTAATTATATGGTTCATTTTGACCCAACTATTTAAACTTGATCCAAGAAAACTTTTGGCTAACAAGGCTATACCCGTTTCCTTTTTTTATGGCTAATTAAGTTATTATTATTATTTCAAGAAGTAAATGATTGCAAATCTTAAAGTACATAAATACCTATAAATTAATTAGTATGCACCCGGAACCCCACTCTCGATCCCGACCTTAATCAGACTATCGATCTCAATAGTATTTTTCAAGTCCGGTACTATTATTGTATTTTCTCATATTATACGGAAATGCTCTTGGGATATATAATATTTTCTTATTATTAACTAATCACTAAAAAATAAATAAGAAAAATCATTTATTTTTTCAAAAAAATACTTTCTAAAAAAACATTTTCTCTTCGTGTGAAACACACCCATGGTATTTGACGTTGTACCAGTAGTACTATAAACCATATAAATATTTTGGGGATTAATCTCTAGGCCAGGTATAACATTATTTGGGAGAGTTGATTTAATTTTATAGTCATTTATAAAATGTTTTTTTTCTTTACAATTGATCTGAAAATAATATTTTCTTTTATTTAATTTATAAATAATAATCATCAGAAATCATTTCCACGCCTTTTATTATTATAAATAACTATAAAAAGAAAAAAAAGTCAAGAATCACATGTTTTGAGTTAATTATGTAAAACCAACCTGCGTAGGTACGTAGCTAGGCTCATGAATAATGTGTGTCTCATATTTACATCAAAATACGTAATAGTTTAAAACAGAACCATTTGTTGCCAAACCTTCACATATATTGTCAGAATTTTCATGTCCAAAGAAGTATACAGTTTTATTTCTTTTGAAGTTATGTTCACCCGTGACTTTATTTATTTCCTATATATAATATGCTTCTGTCTCTTTTAATAAGAAAGAGATGATCAAGGTGAAAGTTGGAGCAAGTAGGGCAACACAATAAATGATGGGTTAATTTCATATAACATCATTCAAATTCAAACCTATTTTTTTTAAGTTTATCCTCGCGGTCTGATATTCACGTTAAAGTTTGAGTTCATGCCAACAATTATATTCTCACGCTTGAATTAAGTGGATATTCAAGTAAACTTTTAATTTGTAACTGTAGAGTATAATTTTTAATTACAATGCGTCTGCGGAAATAAATTGAATTAAAAATTATTATAGACATAAAAATATGGGAATGCACGTGTGTATCTCTGAATGTATTCAGATATCTTGGTTTTTCATGCATGCATCTTAAAAAATTGTCTATTTACTTCTTCTCCAAACTCACTGCCACTTAACAACAAAATTAGATTGTTTTGTTTTCCTTATTTTTTTTATTACTGTTACTAATTACTATTCTATCCGTTGCAATTTATTTGGTCCATTTCTTTTTTTAATTCATTTAAAAAAAATAATTTTTTTAGTAATTTTTTAAATTTCAACTGTTCACATGACAATTTTAAGACTACAAAATTAAAGAGTATTTTTAGTATATTTGATCTATCTTAATTTTAGATCACAATCTTTACAAAAATCTGATTTTTTCTTTAAATTCTGTATTAAATTAAAATAGATCAAATAAATTGAAATGCAAGTAATTAATGCATTTCCTGTCAGATAAATTAATACGAATACGTATTGCTTTGGATACTCGTGGCTCTGAATTTGATAATGGTAATAAGGCGCCAGAAATTCGACTTATAAAAAATACTATACTATTATTAGTAAGTGCATCAACAGATATGCTGAGTCACAAGGGAACAGCAAATAGACATTACTGTGGACAAACTCATATCTAATTTGATTATTTCGCCCTTTTAACTTTTTGCTTTTTTTTTTTTTTTTTTTAAACAAGAAACTAATATCCTCCCTTCTAGCTGACTCACATATGCTATCATAAACAATATTTTGGGATTCCATTAATAATCATAATCAAGCATCTTACATATGAGTGTTGATTGGTCTGGATAATTATGATCAAGAAACAAAGTGAAGCGGCTCTCTATATTTCAATATTTAAGAAATTGATCGATCATCATGGCTTAAAAAATATGTGACGTTTATGAAAGCATGATCAAATATTTATAAACAAGATTATAATGATCCAGTACATAGGCTATATTTATAAACAAGATTATAATGATCCAGTACATAGGCATAGCACTGGTCAGGGGCATGTGCCCGCTTCTCTCTTGTTTTCTCCTCTAATGTTAAGTACCTGTATTTGTCCCCGACTAATCCAGATTCATGTTAGGAAGTTCAACTTCCCTTAAAATGACACAAAAGAATTTTGGTATGGTAATATATTGTTATATGAAAATTTGGGTTCTTTTTAAAATTAGACTATCAAACCCTTCTCTTTGACCTTTTGACAATTTTGAACAAAATTATTTGATACATGTATGCTGGTGGAAACTGGGTTAGCGGATAACTCGTAGAAATTAATCAAGGTGTACACAAATTATTTCAAACACCAATTATAAAAAGAATCTCTTCCTTAACCTTAGCCCACAAATAAATAAAAAAAGACAACTATACGAGTGGAGGTTTGTGTAAATTAAAGTACTAGTATTAGATAGGCCAATTTGAAAGTCATGAGGAGAAATCATTATGCTAGCTAGTCCTTTGCTCCTTCTTTCTCCTGCAATTTTCAAAACGTGACAATTTAGCAATTCTAAATTACTAAAAACTAGAAATTTGTTATATTAACAAACAAACCTGTAGCTCGAAGTTTAAGTCAAGATCTAATTCTTTAATACTAGTAGAATAAAGAAAGTGGGCCAAAGAGTGAATGAGAAAGGGAAACTAAATGGCTTAATATATATAAATATATATAATTGACATCTTAACGGTGCCAGTAAGTATAACTTAGATTTAAAGAAAGTTTAATGTGGTAAGCTTGACGAGACAGTGTTTGGTAAAGCTAGACTATAACCAAGTACTTTGAATACGTTTATTAATACTTTAGCTCTACTAATATAGTTTGGTTAATTAGACAAGCTACTTGTAGCTTGACGCTGACTAGAGACTAGAGACTAGTGACTAGTGATAATATAATACTCGTCCCTAAGTTGTAGGTATTATTAAGTTCAACCATCACTTTATTGTTGATGACTAAACACATTTGGTGACCTATCTAAGAGGCTGCTTAATTTGAACTTGTAACACTACACTTTGAATTTATTATGAGTTGTGACACTACTTTTCGAAATTATAGTCTCTTGACTATTTGTAAGAGATGCATTTGCTCATACTCAATTAAGAAAATTACTACATTCAACATGGCATTATGCATCGAAAGAAAGAGAAACAAAGAAAAAGGAAGTGTTGTTTTGCTTAGAAGATGGAAGAAATTAAGATTTAACAGTGATAGTAATTTTTTTTTTGGGCTTAATCAAGACTTATAGCGTAGTGATACTATTGAAGAAATTCTCGTATAACATTAACTAAAGTGCAGATAATTCTCGTATAAGTCAAATTGTGGAAAAATTACCCCAGTTGTGAAAAAATTACTTAAATATACCATCTATTTTATCATATATCTAAAATTTCCTTCCGTTTGAAAAACTTAGAAAAATCCCTAGTCTCTCTGGTTCTCGGATACATCACTTTACGTGATGTATCGATCGAATACATCATTTTACGCGATGTATTGGATTCTTGGATACATCACTTTACACAATGTATCGGTCGGATACATTACTTTACGGGATGTATCAGTCGGATACATCATTTTACACGATGTATCAGGACGTTGAGTGATGTATTCGAAATCGAGACTCGATATATTGGGACATTGAGGGATGTATCCGAAATCGGTACATGATGTATCAAGACGTTTTGGAATGTATTAGGATTCCACCAAATTTAAGGGATTTTTGTAATTTAGAAAAAACTAGGAATGTGATGTAATTCCTAACACTATCAGATTTACGTAAAATTCCCAAAAAAATGTTTTGAACGGGCCCTTTCGAATGCCATATTTCGGCCCACGTGATTTGAAATCTGGAGGCCCAATTAGATTTACGAAGGGAATTCTCCACCAAATTTTAGTGTAACGTTAAATTTTCATGGATTCGATACTTTTTACTAAAAGTGCACTGATATTTCATAGTATGAGGACTATTTAGTACTTTATTTAAGTCAAAGAGTGGAAATGATTTTGATTCCAAGCTCAAAAATAAGAATGAATTGAAAATTTCATCAAGTGCCACATAAAAGAAATTTTTACGAACAATATATATAACATGAAGTTTTCTTTATTTATTTTGGATGCATTGTTATCGATTAAGTTAGTTGAAAAATCATATCTAATCAATTATTCTATTTATATCATCCAAAATATGTATTGAAGAGATGGAAAGACACTAACAAAAGATGATCAATATAATTTGAATGAAAAAAAAAAAGTAATAAATGTGTTTTTAAAGATCATTATCATTTTTCTTTTCCAAGCATTAAAACTCATGCACCCTTCATCCAGTTGTTCTTTGAAAAGTGTTTAAATGAACCATCAAAAAATAAAATAAAAAATTTAGCAATAAAAAGACATCACAATATATTCTCTGTCTATATCTGATAATTGCAATTGTTCTTTGCGATCAAATCATACTTATCTTAAAATAGATGCATACGTCATCACTAGAGTCTAAAAATAAAAGTCTAATAGCAAAGAACTTAAACTATGTTATAAAATAAAAGTAATTAACTAAAGAGAATAATAATAAGAAAGGAAAGCAGAAAAGTTATGTATCATTTCAAACAAAGGACAAGCAATAAGAAACAACATTCACAAGGTATTCACTGGCTTGCACAAGTTGTACACTAATTTTCACATTTTTAATATACCCATTACACATACACACGCCTCTTTATGACATCCATAATTCCACTACAAACTAGTATTTATATGAAAAATTTGGTAAATAGAGTGTCTGAAGAAAAAGGTGCAATTGCATCCCAACTAGAGACAATAATATTAGCACGAGCATCTCAACAAAATTAGTGGCCTAAAATAAAATTTTAATAAGATGTCTCAAATCTATACAAATAAACACACAAAAATATATATTTTAGACTTGTTTTTGCCTTTAGTTAACCTCACATATTAATATAAAATCAAGGAATAATTATAGTAAGATGGTAGTCATGTGTTCACAATACCTTACCTTAGATGTTTGTTGTAAAAACTTAATTTATTAATATAAAATTTGAGTTATTTGATTCAAAGTTCTATCACTATTTTATTTTTTTGTAAAAAGTAGATAATTTTTTCTTTATTTTTTATATAAAAGTTTGAACCTTTTTATTTTGAAGTAAGAATAAAATCTTAAATTCAAATTTAATTATTTTTTTAAGGTCTAAATCAAAGGGTTCTCTCCCTTTTAAAATTTTAAAAAATGCCTAGAGTGAGGATTGAACTCCGGACATAAAAACACAATTATAATTAAGAACATTGAACACCCACATATGATCAGTTGATCACTGCACCAATTCAATACTTATTACTTGAATGCTTTCTATTTAATTTTACATCATTCTCTGAAATTTCTGTATAAATGAATGTACATAATTTTACATGAGATTAATTGATGCTCGAGCACCCGAAAGGTTCAACATGGGCCCGCCCCTATCTACTAACTCCACCCTTATGTCATTTTTTATGAAGGCTAATGACTTCAAACTAGTGATTATATATATATATATATCTTACCTCTTGCTTAAAGCCAACGAATTGAAATATATTGGTAATCTTGTTTTCAACTGGCCCATTTGAATCCCATTTTTCGGCCCACGTTTTCTGTAATATTAGGCCCAAATAATTTCCCATAGCGGATTTTACCATGGCTAATAATAATTGAAATTAAGTCACAGCTTCATAATTAATTGATATTTAGCTATTTTTTCATGAGAAAATAATACCTTAGACAAATATACACCTAACTTGAGGAAAATAGAAGCGACCCACGAAAATGTTACATTTTCCTGTGAAAAACGGCTAAATGTTGTTTAACCACGGAACTATGACTAATTGACTATTATCTAGTGGCCAAGGTATAACTAGTTATTCGTGATTTCCTTTTTTAATTGCTTTGTCCAATTAGCTCAGATTCAACGAGATATAGACATGTGGTAATAAATTTTTGCTAAATGTGGGTAGATCCATTCATAATTCCTCTGAGGTGGATTCAGGCAAAATGGAGCTTCCTTATCGACTTCAATTCCCCATTATGAAATATCTTTAATATGTGAGGAAGGAATGATAAATTTGCAAGTTGTACTTAGAATAGCATGTCAAACCATTGTTAAATGTATCTTTTTCTTATTTTGTGAAGAGCATTAGCTTTCATCAAAAGAAATATCTAAACTCGTCACCTAATGATCTGGACCAGGAAGGTGTTTATGATGAAGTATTTCGTAGCTGACTTGTTAAGTCTAGAGATAATACAAGATTCATAAACATGGATAACAAAACTATTTCAAAAACTAGATTAGAAGATGTCTTAATAATTTTTTTATCATTATATCATAAGAAATACATACAAATTTCAAACTGATTAAGACAGTAATATCTAGTAACTCAGTGCATTGCCTACGAACAATTATTGAATAAAAATATTACATCAGTACATATTTGTTTTATCTGGTTAATAATTTGAACATAGTATCAAAATTGATTTGTTTTTATATTATATTTACTAAAAACCAAAGGAATTTTAGTAAAAGTAAATCATAAATGTTGTTGAAGCTTTGAAACTAGTTTTTTTTTTTGGTAAAGAAACAGTAGAAATTTGGAATATACTTGAAGCAAGTAAACAACATATTGCACTATTTTGGAATCCAAATAAATCTCTTTATCTTAGTGATATTATTAAATATAAAAACTTGTCCAAATATACATAAAAACCATTTTTATTTTATACGGCGCCTAAACTTTCCGGTTGCCGCCATTTGTGACGGAATCCTTATACAGCATCAGCCAAACACAGCCTAATAAAACCTCTCCATTATTAAAATCACACGTGTGACATATAGGGCTTATAACTGAGAAAAAAATTATTCCTGTTTGGCTTGTATTCATTACTCATAAAACACACAAAAAAAAAAAAGTTTACAAAGGACAGACAGATCGCAAAAGCCATTCCTCAAATAAAATAAAACAAATACTAAAAAAGACAGCTTTGAGTGAACACCTACAACGTCGTCTTCGTCCCACACAGGTCAATTCCTATTTCTAATGTTTCTGTTTACTTTAATTTCGTTAATTAGGGGTTTAATCATCAAAAGGGTTTCTTAATTATGTTTTATTTTTACTTTAGATTTTCATCTGTTTGTCCTTCGATCGCTTAATCTCAATTTGGGGGTTTATTTTTACTTATTTTTAATCTTCACGAGGTTAATTCTACTTTGAAATTGCTAAATTGGGGTTTTTGATATATTTAATTTGGAGCTAGTAAAGGAGGAATTGCTGACTTTAATGCTAAATTGGGGTTCTTGTTAATTCTTGGATTCTGTTAATTAAGGTTTAATTACTTTTATTTGATCTAATTGTTGAATAGTTGAATTGAAACAATGCGATCTAGGAGAATGTATATGGAATTAGGGCTTATGTGGGTGTTGGGAGCAAATGATGTTATTTGTTTATGTTCTTTGCTGGAATTCACCAAAGTGTGGTTATTTTGATTGTTTAGGAAGTTCAATTGAAAATGGTGACCAACCACCATTATACTCGAGTCGATACGTTGGAGCTGAGGGATCTAATCTATAGGAAGATTGGGCAACAGAGAGCTGAAAAGTACTTTGATGAGCTTAGTAGATTTTTCAGTTCAAAGTTGAGCAAGGTTGACTTCGATAAGTCGTGCATTCGAACAATTGGGAGAGAGAATATTCAACTACATAATCGTCTCCTTCTATCCATAGTGAAAAATGCCTCTTTGGGTAAGGTTCCACCACCAAGGCCTAAAAAAGCTGAAGAATCTCTCAGCATTAAAGTTGGGAACGGTTACCAAAGAAGTTGTCTACAATCGCTCTATGGTGATGCATTTCCCTCATCACCTCGCAAAACCAGGTCTCCAGTTAGTAGGGACAGAAGGTTGCGGGACCGTCCAAGTCCTCTTGGACCACTTGGGAAAAGTCCTGTTACGTGTGAAGAAGCAGGACCTAGGGTACAGGAACAGCAAAGTGCCACAGAATTGCATTCCCTTGGTAGCAGACCTCCAGTTGAAGTTGCATCTGTAGAAGATGGGGAAGAAGTTGAACAATTTGTTGGAAGTCCAGGAATTCAAAGCAGAAGCCTTGTCACTGCCCCTCTTGGAATTTCTGTGAATGTAGGTGGTGCTCGAAAAACTCTCCATAGTGGATCTCTGTACAACTTTCGTCTGGAGACTTGTCAAAGCTGTAGAGAATTGCCTGACAGTGGATCGTTAAGAAGCCGTTTGGAGCAGAAGTTAGAGTCGGAGGGGCTTGGCATATCATTGGACTGTGCTAACCTGCTAAATAATAGCTTAGATGCATTTTTGAAAAGGCTGATTGAACCTTGCATAGGACTGGCTGGATCTCGACATACAAATGAACGTGTCAGATATCGTAATGGTCAAATACTCCCTGGATGGTATGGACAATTTCCTGGAAATTATACAAAAAGACAAACAAGATCCTCATATGGTAGGATGTTGGATTTCCGAGTGGCAGTGGAGACTAATCCTCATATACTTGGGGGAGACTGGTCCACGCTACTTGAGAAGGTCTGTGCTTCTGCTTCTGAATAAACAGCTCTTTGTCATCAATCTTGTTACCAGATGGATAAGTGGAAATTTCAGGCTTTTGTGTCTGATTTGAATGATGAGGTTCTTGACATGATTTCTGACGGAATGAAGTATCTATGAGAATTGCCAAAGGAACAAGCATGTGAATATTGTGGGAAGCTGTCGGATGTGTGTTGTGAGATTTGTATTCTAGGAGAATTGGTCCCTTGGAAGGGTCAGGGTTACATAGATTATGGATAGATATTGTTTACAAGCACTTTCTCTCATGTCATTTTTCATTTTACAGATGAGGTTTCTATGAAATATTTTCATGAAATAAATCATTTAGTTCCATGCAGCTGTGTACTAGTGTAAAACTGAGAAGTTAGCAAGTGAATCAATTTCTAACCATTACTGAGTGTTTTCAGCTCCCAAAAATTTCCAATTTCCTGTCACTTCAATGATCCACTTTTGCAACATAGAGGCAACAATTATATTTCCTATGTCAAGTGAAATGGACATTTTATTTTTTCTTCCTGGGTTGAAGTGTCAAGTGCATTCCTCCTCTAGGGACGAATATAGTGAGATATGCACTTCCTGGTAGCTTCAAGCTTCAGGTGACATATGCTTTCATTATTGGCTGCAAAATGTGACATCCTGGTTCAAAGATTGGTTGCTTTTGTCAGTGTTCTGTCTCTAGCATATGTTACATTGTTTTTTTTTTTTTTGGTTGTTTTCTTGTTAGTGTACTTCTATGTGTTGGTGGGGATTTTTCTCTTTGCTTTTTATCCTTCCGTTCCAGTCTATCCAAATGATGATGTACTTCAAATGTTTGAGGTTGAGGTTGGTCTGATGTAATGTGATGCCTAATGGGTGGTTTCAGTCCTTCAAGTTATGTATATGCTTCCAACATTGGCTGCAAAAGGTTACATCATGGACCAAAGGTTGGTTGCTTTTAGCGTCTTCGGTCTCTAGCATATTAAACATTGTTACTCTTCCTTTGTTTCTTCCTTGTTAGTGCAATTCTGCGTGTTGGCGGGTTTTGTCTGATCACTTCGTCATCCTTTCTTTCTAGTCTATCCAAATGACAACGCTCTTTAAAAGTTTGAGGTTGAGGTATGCACTTCTTGCCCTTAAATTGCTGAGTTTGAACGGACTTTATCAAATGAGATGCCTGATTGGTAGCTTCAAGCCGTCAAATGATATACAATTCCAGTACTTGCACCAAAAGGTAACATCACAGTTCAGCAGTTGGTTGCTTCTGGCACTCTTCTGTCTCTAGTATAGCATACATTGTTATTCTTCATGCTTTTCTTCTAGTTCATCCAAATGAGAAAACCCTTAAAATGTTTGAGGTTGAGGCATGCTCTTCTTGTCATTAAATTATTGAGGCTGATCTGAAGTTTGTCCAATCCCAACCCTGATTGGCACCTCAAGCCCTCAGTTGATATATGCTTCCAGCTTTGGCTGCAAAAGGTAACATCTCTGTTCATAAGTTGGTTGCCATTGGCAGTCTTCACTCTCTAGCATACTGTGCATTGTTACACTTGGTTATTTGCTTGTTAGTGCAGGTAAAGGCTTTTCTGTATGTTAATGATGCTCTTTTCTCTGACTTGCGCTTGCCATCCCTTCTCTATCCAATATGCAGTTTGCATTCTAATTTTTTCTCAATCTTTAAAATATATATTCTTGAAATATGGAAATTTCATTGTCTCAGCTATTTCTCCTTACCCAGTAACACATGAGATAGGGCAAAGAATATTTGAATCATTTGGATTGATTTTTGTTACTGATTCATTTGAATTTTAATTAACCAATATCTTTCATGCACAATATTTGTATATAGTACATTTTGTTATACAATGTTTGAAAGGGACCAAAAAAGAAGCAGAACACAGCAACAAGGTTGGATAGAATGAAGATATACACAGAGGTCTGTTTGTGTTTAATAGTTACTTGATTTTCAGTATTTCATATATAGTAACCTTTATAACCAGAATCAGTGTGTGGTTAATAATTTTTTAGACAGATCATTTTTAGCAAATGTTATCATTTTGGTGGTACTTAATAATTTTCAATGATCTAATATTTACTTTTCTAAATAAGCAGAATCAAGAACGGTGTGGCCCTTGACATCATCCTACAGTATAGTGTCCTTAATTGTTCTTCTTCAGTGTTGTTAATTTTGCACCATTTCTCTTTTTAGTTGTCATGACTGATGCCTGCTTTCTTTCGGTATTTTATCTTTTAAAGCTACTTTGCTATGCATTACTTGAACCGAGGGTCTTTAGGAAATAGCCTCTCTACCTCCACGAGGTAGGGGTAGCGTTTGCGTACATTCTACCCTCCCCAAACCTGACCTTGTGGGATTACACTGGTATGTTGTTGTTAAGTTTGCACCATTCTTATTTATTATTATTTTTTTGTTTCAAAAATATTTACATATAGTATTTGCCTATGTTTTCGACCATAGTATGTAGCACTTCTCTATGCTAACGTGCTCTCAATGTTAACTGTACACAAATTCTAACAGCCTTGCTGTAGCTTCAGAATTCTACACGCGAACTTTACAATGTAAGCAAATTCAATAGCAGACATGCTTTTCCAATTCTGTCTCTTAATAGTTCCACATCTGAAGATGAATTTCATTGTCTATGTTTTGAGCACCATCTAATAGCTCATTTTATGTGTGTGTAGGACTAGAGAGGTAAAAACTAACAAGGAGGGTCACTATGCATAAGCAGTGAGCGTGGAGGCTCGGCTGAAAATGTAGTGATATGGCTCAGTTGAATCAGCAGAGAAGAGGTTTTACTTCATGCAATGCAACAGATATTAACCTTTGTCCCAGCAACTCGGGGAACATCAACCATCTCTGTTTGCATAGCCCAATGCACATACCAACTGAACTGACTGATATGATAATATTCCCGAAGGCCAAACTATACAACTATGTGGCACATGCGCTGATGTAACTGTATGCATGAACTGTACTGATTGGGGTCACAGAATGATTTTAGGTGCTTGTAACCCCATTTGTATATAATTGATTTAAATTGAACGTCGTAACAGCATTGCTTAGGTTGTATCATTGTTCCTTGAGCTACAGGCTTTAGCAACTCAATATTGCAATAGATGTCTTTGTTTCTTTGATTTCAAATGAATACTGGGAGAACTTTGATCACCGTGAGGGATGATATTACATAACTTGGTTTGTTATTATCAATGGCTCATTAATGCTTCCTACGAGTTGCATAAGTCAAGTAGTTCAGCTGATAAGCAGAAACAATAGTAGAGAAAGAAGAAGATTACCAGTAAAGCATTAATAAAATTCTCAGATGAATATACCAAAAAGAATCTTTTGATTCGCAAGACGAATTGATTGAGATCTCGAATAATACATGTTACAAATTATTATAACAAAAGAACAAACAGCAAGCAAAATCCATCATTTTGGAAAGCATACAAGCAAATTTTGGCAGAGGAAATAGAAATGCTCCAAATAGGAGGATGAATATGAGTTAAAAAGTCAGAGAAATGGTGGAAAAATATTGAAGTGAAGGATTTGAATATTAGTTGTAGGTTGGTGTGGGAGATGGTGATGGAGGTGGAGGTGAAGCATAGGTAGTTGATGGCTCGTACTTCGTAGGTGGTGGAGGTGAGGCATAGGTGGGTGTTTGTTCTTCGTAGTCCATTGGTGGTGGAGGTGAAGCATAGGTGGTTGATGGCTCGTACTTCGTAGGTGGTGGAGGTGAGTAGTATGATGGTGGTTGTTCATAGGTCTTTGGTGGAGGTGGTGGAGATTCATAGTAGGGTGGACGTGGAGACTTATAATTAGTTGGTGATTCCTTGTAATATTTTGGTGGAGGAGGTGGAGGTGATTTGTAGTATGAAGGTGATTTTTCATAATAAGCTGGTGGTGGTGGAGATTTATAGTAAACTGGTGACTTGTAATATTTCGTTGTTGATGGTGAGTTGTAGTATTTAGGAGTTTGGGACTTGTAGTAGTGCTTCGAAGGAGTTGGGGACTTGTAGTAGTACTTTACCGGTGCTGGTGACTTGTAGTAATGGTTTGAAGGAGTTGGTGACTTGTAGTACTTTACTGGCAATGGTGACTTATAGTAGTACTTTGAAGGAGTTGGGGACTTGTAGTAGTGCTTAACCGGCGACGGTGACTTGTAGTAGTACTTTGCTGGCGATGGCGACTTGTAGTAATGCTTTGATGGAGCTGGGTACTTGTAGTGATGCTTCGAAGGAGTATGTGACTTATAATACTTCTTTGCAATTGGCGACTTGTAGTAATGCTTTGAAGGAGTAGGCGATTTGTAATATTTTACTGACGATGGAGACTTGTAGTAGTTGTGCTTGGAAGGTACAGGTGCTTTGTAGTATTTGTGTGATGGTGAATATTCAACAGGTTTCTTGTAGTAAGGACTACTAGGCACATGATACTTAGATGGAGATGGCGACTTGTAGTACTTGTTAGAGCTGTAAGAAGGTGAGGGAGAAGTATATCCATAGGAGTAATCAGCAAAAACAGTGCTGGCTGCTAAGCAAATTGCCAAAGCAGCTGCAATTGCCCCAGCTTCCCTAAGCTTCTCATTTTGATATGCAAACCAAAGCTATACTTAGAGGAGATAGAGAGAACTAGAAACTTGTCTTGCATATTTGAGAAGGAGCTCTGGTTTTTATACGGCAATGTGACATCTTTCTTGTTGACATTTGATGTAATGGCTTCATGGTTACCCACTAATATGAGAGCAAAGTCCAAATAAAGACTTTGTCAGCACAGAGTGGGAGGCATCCTCTTGGTGACATAAAATGCATAGTACAATTTTTTTAAAAAAATATTAACACAAGAACAAAGAGGAATATCACAAAGTAGTTAAAGATTTGACAATTTTTAAACAATAAACAGAAGAGAGAATGAAAAGTTTACTCACTTTAAGTTAAGAATAAACCGAGTCTAATGAGTTCAACAATGAGGATACAAATGCAAAATCTTCAAAATTAGAACTACGCCTGCTCTGTATTGTCGGATATTGCTCTTTTATGAAAGCTGATAGTGTAATACGCGATTTCTGTAACTAGAACTAGGATATACAAAAAGAACCATGATGGTCCAAGCAACTCTTAAGTAACACATTCAATGGTCTCTGTGCTTCTGCTGAAGTTCTGCTCCACCACACTAACATGTTACCGCGATGAAAATGACTCCAAAGTCATGCCTCCAGCCAGATTATTAGCAAGAAGAATATATGAATTGTTAGCAGAGAAGACATCATACATGCTTGGTATAGAATCACACCATTGAGACTTTTTGTTGGCTTGCCACATAAGTCAGGTATACATTCCATAAGTATGAAAATGTATTGCTCACAAGCGGCTGTCAATGAAGTAATAAACATCTAGTTAGTCACTTTCTCAAATACATGTATATATTGGGAGTTGAGGGATCTGAACCTTAGTTTTGCCTTTGGCAAAGACCGAGGCAACAGGACCCAGAGGCAGATGGAATGGAATGTATAATCAATTGGTTCAACTGAACAAACATTTTTTTACTCTGAGCATATATGTATATTTGAAAAATTACTAAAATAGAAGGAACACATATTAAAATCTGAATGCACAATTGCAGAAGAGCACTGGGTTCAGTGACGATAACACAAAGTTTGAACCCATCAAATTTTAAATCCTGGATTAGTCTTTGAGGAGCAGAAAAAGACATCCTAAATTGTGTAAAGTAAACCTTAGAAGTCAATGAGACCTTGAGCATACCTGTAAATGAACAGGAACAAACTTGAATGTAATGAAATCACATATTGGCCAGTACATCAGACCACTGACAATGGTGGGAACCAAGTCGCGCTTGAGTCGGGCAACAATCTCTGAACTACTTTCACCTAAGGTAGCAACCAATACAAGGATTAGTGATACAAGCATCCAAAGTTAATGCCTATTGTAATTTGGAAAATAAAATTCTCAAGAGTTTGAATAGATCTTAAAAACTGTTGCAAGTTCATTCCATATAATAAAGAAGTTCGCAACACAATCAAATTCAAACTCAGCAAGCATGGTAGAAAGCTACTAAGGACTAATAAAAAACAAAAGAATAAAAAGGGGAAAGGAGCTATGCACTTCCTAATGCAGCTTGCAAGTGAACTGACTGAGATTCTTATTTTGTGTCCAATTTTATCAACTAGATGTTCCTTTTCTAATCTTAAATTTCTTTTTCTAGTTTTTGTTGCAAATGGGGAAAAAAGTGATGCAGGGTTTAAGCACTATCCCTCAAACCCGAGGTTTTGAGTCAGTTTCCACCTTCACTCCCTTTCTCCCCTCTCATGTCACACCCTATGCCCTCCTCTCAGGGACACATGCACAAAAAGAACAGGTTCTATCTCGAAGATGATAATTACCCGAGGTCTAGATTCCTCCACAAATATTTTACTTTGTTAATGACAGTAAGAGTACAGCCTATTAGTAAATTTAACAAGAGCAACACAGAATTTCTAAAACAGGACTCAGCTTTACCTTGTGCTACAGCATTCATGGAAAAGAAAACAGAGTTAATTGCAGGACCATAAACTGTTTGTCCCAAAGCTATTTTTTTAAATGTTGTTATGACATCACGCTTTGGAAAGCACGTTGACAGGAAATTGAACCAGAAATGTAGTGAAGGTCCAACAATAAGCACTCCATAACCAGCCATCCGCAATGTTCGTGTGAGATCATACTGCTCCAACAATGACCCAGCAATTGTCTGCAGAGCAGAGAGTGCAAAAACAAGGGGGGAAATATTAGAAACAGGCCATAATTTATTCCACAGGTGAACCAGAATAAAAAGCTACACTAAAAGAGGGAATGATAAATAAGATAGGAGAAACACAAATTACATAATTATATGTTGAGCAAAATGTAAGAGAACTAACAGACTTTGACTTTCTAAAGTGTTATTGAACAAGATTTACAGGTATTATTTCTACACCATACGGTAGAAAGGAGCTTAACAGAACTAGAAATTTCAAGTCAGTCAATGCTATGAGTAATAGAACATTAAAGCATCTTGAACAACTACTAACTACGAACCAATCAGAAAGGGACGTTTAAGATCAGAATAGAAACAAAGATAGTTAATCACTTGATCCTACTTGAAGAGGACGATTTTAACTTGAGCTTTGTTATTGTCAAACCATCATTAATTAAAATAAGATTACATTAACCCCCGATCTTCATGTTATATTGATCGTTTTCCTTAAGTTTGTTCTTCTATATTTAAGTTCTCTCCACAGCATCTTACTGTTCTTTTAGTATTAGAACTATTCAAACAAATCTCAACTTGCAATTTTTCAAATAACAAAGAAGCAATATCACTCTTTGTCAATTTGCACTAGTTTCTAAGAATTAACAATCCTTTTCACTTCATTATTATTTGGTGGAATCCAGTCTAGTGTAGTCTAAGGCTACATCAACCATCCAAGTCTTTAGATGCAAACAATTTGAATTACCAATAATGGTCATGGTGTGAAAGAAATTGGTGCAAATCCCAACTGTCATTCAGTTTTCAGCCCAGAAAGTACTCATGGAAAGAAGGACCACAGTCAGATATGGCAACTATGTGAAGATAATTGTGGAACTTGTGGGTTAAATGACTGAATGTGGTTGAATTGGTCCATGATTATCTGTTAAAAGACAGGGGATTATAGGCAGATCCCATACCCTACTACTGCAAAAGAACTTGGATGAAGTTCTAGCTTGCTTGAAAGTATGTGAAGATAAAAATAAGGAATGACGTGTTATGAAGTACTTCTCTAGATATAAAGCTAAGAAGGTTGCGTTACGTGGAGAATGATTGGTCAGTGGAAATAACTAGGTTAAGTGTTATGCAAGAAGGGGAACTCACACTCAACTCAATCCAATAAATGTGTTCTAAGGCACCTCTTTCTAACTTCGTACTTGGCCAGGCAACTCATAAAGAGTCTTGGCCGTGGCCCACAGGTCAAGATGGGGTGTGATTTCATTCTCGTAACTAGAAGAGCACACTGCAAGACCAGACAAGTTGCTCCCTCACCACACAACATATGTAATTTAAGTCAAGTCATTTCCTAAGACAGCTCCTGCTACTCTTCAACAATCCATGTTGCAGTGGCACCTCACGAACTTATTCAACAAGTCATATTCTTATAGATGCCTTCATCACTTGGATCCACTGACAAACAGGAGGAATAGTGTTCAGTGTGTAGTTTGAACCTCTGGATGAAGATGATTCAGAAGCCAACCTAATTTTGAATTTCACATATGCTAAGTTGAGTGGATTTAGGTGAGACTCTAACAGATGTTGGGAAGGTACAGAACCTAAAAGGATACTTACTAAGAAATAAATGTCAAGTTTGTTCTGAACTTCATCGCTGGAAGATTTGATAAAGGAATGGATAGGCTGCTATATCAAACTACTCTCCTGAATCAAAGAAGTGCATTAACATTTGAAAAGCAGAAGAGACATTTAAGAGTTGCAGGGAAAAGTTATTACTCATAGGTTGCGTTTAAGGTCACTTATTCCAATCCTAATAATAACAGTAAACTACTCTGTCTTTTTTCAGGTCTGCGTACACACCACCCTTCCCAGACCCCCACTTGTGTGCGATTACACCGTGTATGTTGTTGTTGTTAACAATGGTATGTGCCTTATTTCAGCTCTATGTTTATAATTAGGGCGAAAAGTATCCTGAGGAGGAAAGAACATTTGTCTTGTTTGATTAAGAAGTTTAAAAATAAAGAATACAAAAACTACTTCGTAATCTCTGCAAGTGAAACCCTTAAACTCTGCTTTTTTCAGCCCAAATTGAACACGGTGCATTACTCTATACTCTTCAAACCACAGAAGGCAATATACAGCACGCATGATTATTTAACCTAATTATAAATTTTTCAACTAAGTAGCTTTCCAGAATCTTGTTTTCCCTTTACAGCTTTACTAAAGAAAAGTACCTGTGAGGAAAAATCAGCGGCAGTAAGAATAAGGCCGCAAGTGATGCTCTTGGTGATAATGGGTCGAGAGTTGAGTTTCTCTAAGTACCAACCCACTAACCCAAATTTTGAAGCAGAAGACGAAACCCCTGAAAAGAAAGCAAGAAAACTGGGATTTGACAACTCTAATTCCTTAGTTTTCCTGTAAAAAGAATGAGGTAATCGTGAATAAACTTGGGAATGTTGAAGTTGGTGATGAACAATATGGTTCTTGATATTCCAAGATTCAATGGAGGGTCTTCTTCTACATAGATGGTGCAATGAATGGTGGGCTTTAGAACCATTTCTGAGGAAAAAAGCACACATCTTTTGTATCTGTAGAGAAACCCCAGGTGTATATTGATGGCAGAAGAGGAGTTAAAATGGAAAAGGGTCTCTTCGTGTTGTTGTCAGTAGGGGAAGACAAGTTTCTGAGTCTCGGCTTGAGGCCTTCAAAGATGGCCGCCAATAAAAAGGAGCAAACTATAGAAGACAAAAATAAAAGTAATGCCTTATGGTTTACCAAGCACTTCCCTAATTTTTCATCCGCGTGTATAGCTCTTTTTCTCCCCCCTCCCCCCGGCCATATATTTGTATGATCTCGTCATTTAAGAAATAATAATTAATGTGAATCATATTAATTTAATAAATAAGAAATTGAATGATGAATTATTTTTTAATTTTTTAAATTGAACAAGTAAAAATAAATATTTATTTGTAATATAATGAATAAGTAAAAATGGACAAAAAAATAAATTAGAAGGAACTTATTGCAAGTAGTATCTTATATAGGAAATTATTAAAATGGGGATTAATATTAATAAAACATTTGAGATAAGGGAGTAGTTTTAACTTGAACGATGATGATTTACCTTAAACTTAAAATATGTACATTTTGAAGGCATATATGAAAAAGTCTTTTGTCCAACTGTTTTGCAAAATAAAGTGATATGTAGTATTACTTTTCACACCTTTATTCTCCAATTAAATTATTAACATAAAAAAAGTTTTTTGTCACATCTCTTTTTCGCTGAATAAAAGTTGGGTTGGATGATATTCATTATACAATCGGTTCATTATTTCCCTAGTTTGGTATATGGCGATGCTATTACTTACATTAAATTTGAAGTCTTTATTTTTAGTTCGGTTTAAGAAGAATTTTATTTAAGGAAAAAGAAAAATGCAATAATTAGCATCGCCAGTACAGATGTCAGTTCACATGACGAATGCATTGAAGGGTTTCCAGCATTTTAGTAAACAGCCACGTCAGCAGTAACTTATGACACGATTCCGTACTTCCATTCTCCTTTTAACACCTCCTTCCAGCTTACTTTGTGAGTCCTCCAAGTTGTGAATATTTTTAGGATTCTTCAAATTTAGCTTCACGTGCCAAATTGTTCAAAAATTATTTTACTAGTACTACTTTTTATACCTCACATGAATCTTACTTTGTAATAACAAGTCAACTCTATGTTTACCAGTTCTGATAGCTAACAAGTAACGCCTATCAACAACCACATATATAGTGTTATCACCTCATGGAGTAGGTAATTAAGTACCCTCCATTCATGACCAAAATTTTCAACTACCTATAAAATCGTCTTTGGTAGGAAGCATATCAGTTTGATACTAAATAAAGATAGATTGTTCTGGAAGAATAATTTTCACTTCAAAAACATCAAGCACTTAATTTCAAATTCAGCAAGACAACACATTTTCTGCTGCCAAGTTATCAGTGAAGGTGAGCTTTAGTGATGAATTAAAAGAACCTTATGAATCATGAAGAGCATTCGACTTTGAGATTTTTAATTTCAGCAACACTGTCAAACTACATATACAATACATAAAGATATAATAGCAACCTTGTGAAGGCTGTTTGTCAAACTATACTTCAACTTCTTTGCATCCAAAGTCATAGGGCACTAGTCCTTTCAGTTCAGGTCCATTGAGTCTGTTGTGTGCAAAACTGAAACAAAAGGAATGTCATCAAGAGTTGCATTGATTGCTCATTTTAGTCCAAGTAGAACTAATAACAATACACAACATTGAGGAAGATAAAATCTGAATCTACCATTGAATTGCACTATAGTAAAGGTCCCAACATATGCGTAACTCACGAGTCAGGACAGCTCCTATGGAGTTTGGAGTTTGATGTTGTGATACTGGTTCTAGCTCAAATATCACAGCTTTACCTATAAATATGTCATATCCTAGTCCAAGAATGAGAGATTTGATGAAATCTAACATTTGGGGTTGTAACTTGTATGTGTCATCCGAATTCAACAACACAAGGCCAATGAATCGTTTCTAAGACTCATACTAGAGTCGTATGAACATCAGCATCCGATAACAATTTGAGAGCATATACTAGATGTGGGACTTACAAGGTAGGCAGCCATATTAAGTGTAATTGTACTTGCACAAAACAAGCATTAATCACTAGCTATCAACCAAAGCCACCAACTACTAACTAATGACTTGCCATAAGTTAAATTTTTTGCAATAGGTTGGTGGATTAAGCTCAGAAACTGTCTATGAACCTTAAAGCACATTTTTAGCATGATACAACCAGTCATTCAATAGATTTCTTTCTCCCCCAGTAAGACAGCTAACAGAATGAAGCTCAAAACAACCTTCAGCAATAAAATTGGCAGTAATGAACCAGTGCCATATCAAGGGATAGTTAGAGGATCAGCGAAAAATGTAAGCAAATTTTCAAGAAAGAAGAAAAAATGATTACCCTTCCACAGGAAAGCTTCCAAAGGGTCCATCAGCAGGGATTGTTCCACAAAGATTGTTGTTAGAAACATCACTGCAGCAATGCAATAAACAAATACACTCAAGCAGAAATCAACGCCATATTGTTTGATAGTCTTTTTCTGTTTCATGGTGTAAATACGAAGGTAATCACAACAGATGTGAATTTTAGAACTTACAATACTTTAAGGTTGGGGAGTGTTGTAAGTTCCCTTGGAATCGAACCAGTTAGTTTGTTGTCATTTAACCGTCTGTAGTCATAGCATGAAAAAGATTCAATCTTTATAACATCACATCAAATATCTACTAAAAATGTCACACTCATGAATTATTCAATGAGAATACTTACAAAAATCTAAGAGACTTCAATTTAGCAAAAGATTTGGGAATGTTGCCTTCAAATCTATTGCCATATAGGTCCATGCTAATAAGATTTTCCAAATCACCAAATTCCTTTGGGATTTCCCCTTCTATGTTATTACTATAAAGTTCCCTGCAATTCAGGATAAAGTTTGTCCATCATCTTAAAGACAGATAGATAGACTTGCAAGCAAAGAAAACACACAAAAGATTGAACTGTTAATGACAGAAACAACATTAATCACGTGATACTAATCTATACATAGTTATTTCTTTGCCTAAAAAACGCGCCTTTTTCTATTACGTTTCCGTTACTTTATCCACGGTTTCAGTACAGCCAACAAGAGATACTAAACTGAGACAAGAAACAAAAATACAAGAAAAGAGATATAAACAAAGAAATATACAAGTACTGTAGATTCTTGAGTTCACCAAGCTCTGGTCCTAAAGTTCCAGAAATATTAGAATTGCCCAAATCCCTGCAAATTCCAAAAATTTTTTAAAAATCATAAGAATTGTCAATTACTATCAACAACAAGGAGGCTAGAATGTACCAGACTTAAGGCTACATTCAAATCAAGAATAAAAAAAGAAGCAGAAAAAATAAGACTCTCTTACAGGCGAATAACATTATTATCTGAGTCACAGGTAACATGAAACCATGTACATGGATTTACAAGTGTAGGGTCCCAACTTTGTAGAACATTTTTTGGGTCAGAAAGTTTGGTTCTCAAAGAATGCAAAGCAGTCCCTGCAAAACAAAAAAAAAAATTGAGTAAGAGGGCCCATTTCAAGATTGAACCTTTTTCTTACTTTATACAAATATTTTCCATTTCCAAGATTTTAACTCAAACCCCATGAACTAAAAAGAAGAAAAAAACAAAGACGGGTTCACAAAGCTGAAATCTTTAAACCCTAAGAAAACATGGGAAACTTAGATTAGCAGAAATTACCTTCAGAATTTGTGGAGAAGGCCGGAGAAATACAAAGAATGATTTGGAAGAAGAAGAAGAGAAAGTAGGAAGGAAAAACCATTGAGAAAATGGAGAAACAATGGAAATGATGGGTCAAGAAGTTTTAGGCAAAAGAAGAAAGTACATGTAGTTGTGGTAGAACCAATAGGGGTGTTATATAAGAGAGAGAGAGAGGGAGAGAGGTCAAGTCAAATTTGGAAGCTGTAAAATACTGTCGAGTGTTGAGTGTTTGTACAACTGTTGAGTACTTTGTACAAGTTATTACTATTAAAGTGAGTAAATGAGACCAGTGCTCAGTTCTGTTGTTCATACTATCACTGTGAGATTTTCCATAAGGACTTTTTTGTCCTGTCTCAACTCTCAACTGAAATAATTGTCTACCAAATGCCAAACCACAAAATTAAAGGGGTTAAAAGTATTTATTTTCCTAATTTTTAAGTATTTATGTGAACTCAAATCCAAGATTGTTGGTTGAATGTCATCTCAACCATTTCACTTTACTCTCAATAATTACATTCAAATTTATGTAAGCATTTAATATTAAGAACAAAACTGGGGTGTTGGGAGGGGGTGTGGATTGTTATTTTTTTTTTAGGATTTAACGGCTTTATCATGTAATTGAATATATTTTCTTGGTTAAAGCCAGTTTGATTTCAAGAGATTGCTATAAGTCACTTGAGATAATTTCATCTACATGATTTTAGATTTACTTCATTTTTAGTAAATAACAACAATGTATTAATTGAATGATATATTTTGGATGTCTTGGGTAAAATATGGCCAAAATTATCTTCGCTATTTTCTCTCATCTTATCCTTACATTACTTACACTGTCCGGTAATTGCAATTATTTCAAGTACTTTGTTTAATTTATATATTTAATTTGTACGATATAGTTTCTTTCTCATATACCCCAGAAGGAATATAGACAAGCAATATGTACAAATTTGCAGCACTCTTCTTTACATTGCAACCTTCAGTTACACATTCGAAAATGAAAGAAAATAGCATTCTAATTCTATTTACCTCAAAAAAGAACCAAAAAAGATCCATCTCACGCGAGATCACTATACGAGTAGTGAAGAAGTATTCAAAAGTTTAGTTGGTTGTTGTGATTTTATGATATTTTTAATCTAATAGTTCACGCCTCCTCCACGGTTCCCTTCCTCTCCTCTTCTTCAGCTTTAAGCCAGGCAGCCTACAAGGAAAACAAGAGAAAAGTCGTGAGAAGTAGAAAAACGAACAACAATATAAAATGGCTTAAGAATGAAATGTACTTGCCTTGTCTCTCTGAAGTCTAGACATACGAGGACGCATAGAGTTCCCAAGACTTAAGCCTCCCCAAGCTTCTTGCAACTCCCTCTCCCTTATAGCTTTCCGAGTAATTGAATGTCTTACCTGATCATCATCATCCTCTGGCTGAATAGCAGCCATCTTTTCTCTCTCAAGTCTCGACTTGTGTTTCACTAAAATCTGATCCAAACTGCCTTCATTGTTCTGCAACTGTTTACCAATGGTGTCCCTTTTCTTTACATTCAACAAATTGTCTTCCTTTGCATGAAAAGACATTTTCTCTTTTTCAAGCTTTGAAACATGCTTCACTAAAATCTTGTCCAAACCTTCGCTATCTGTGGCATTATTAGCTTCAATCTTTCTTTGAGTCCTCTGTGCACGATAGTCTCTTCTTGTTGATGATTCTTGCATTTTAAGTCTTTGCAGACGATGAACTGGCTTTACTAGAATCTTGTCCAGACTATCCACTGCTTCTTTGTTTTCAACCTCAAATGATAATGTGTCTACTGGCTTTGATGGTTGTTCTCCATTACAAGAATTTACATTGTGGTCAACATTTTCTTTTCCTACCAATGAGGTAGTCTCGGACACATTGGCATTAGGGTCAGCAGTGTTTTCCCTATTTTTTGCTTCTTGAATTTCCTTTTCAAGTTTGGTCATATGTTTCACCAGATAATCTTCTAAACTAGGAACATCCATTTCATGTTTCTTTCTTTGACCAATTGCCACAGTACCCAATCTATTCGAATTCTTGCCCTCTATTTCACTAAGTTTTTCATTCTTCCTCTTAGCCCCTTCAATATCTTTCTCAAGCTTTGAAGAGTGCTTAACCAACACACTGCCTAAGTCAGGAACCTCAAATGAATGCACATCGCTATTTGAAGCTTTACACATGTTTTTAATTAACAACGTTTCGGAGTTGTTCGTGGCCTCTTCAATTTCCTTCTCAAATTTTGAAGAAGGCTTCTTGAGAATACTTGCCAGACCATTGCCTGTATCTGTATGGTAGTCTGCGTGAACCACTTTATCACTAGATTTACCTCGTGTTTTTTCACATTTTTCCCCAGCTTCACTCCTGGCATTTTTGGCTTCTAAAACCTCCCTTTCAAATCTCGTTAATCGCTTCACCAAAAACTTGTCCAGGCTTGGAACCTCAGATGAATTATCTGAAGCTTTACACTTAGTTCTTACCAACGTTTCGGAGTTGTTCTTGGCCTCTTCAATTTCCTTCTCAAATTTTGAAAAAGATGGTTTCTTAAGAATACTTGCCAGATCATGGCTTGAATTTGTATGGTATACCGAATTAATCACTTTATGACAAGATTCATTTTGACTTTGTTCACTTCTTTCCCCAGCTTCACTTCTAGCATTTTTGGCTTCTAATACCTCCCTTTCAAGTCTCGTTAACCGCTTAACTAGAAACTTATCCAGGCTTGGAAGTTCCTCAGCGCCCTTAACTGTTCCGTCTCCTACAGATAATTGTGATCTGTCATCAGCAGCAGACCCTGAAACATGCACTTTGCTGTTTTCCGCTTCAGCTAGAGCAGCGTTCAACCCACACGTTGCAACTATGGTAGCAAGAGATGCAAGTTCATCTTCTTGCAAACATCTAAGCCTTTCCAGCATCATTTCCACAAGATTTGGCATATTAAACTTTTCATATGCCTGCTTCTTTTTATATTTCCTTTCTTTTTCTTTTTCCAACTCTGTGGCTTCAGAAGCCGTATCTGATTCACATTCTGAAGAGAACTCAGACACTTCTTGATGATTATCATCTGTTTCGGGGTTCTGGCTTATTCTGTGCAGCAGTTCCTTGACTTCATCTTTGTTCATAGAAGGGCAATTAGCAAGCTTAAGAAGGGCAGCCTTAACTGCACTTGCTACTTGTTTATCCACCTCAAATGCAGTTTCAAAAGATGTTCTAACAGTATGAGTGGTGGGTCCTCCTCCTTTTGCTGGTGACTTTTCTATTTTGTAATGCTTCTGTGAGCAATCAGGAATGTCATACAAGATTACTCCAATAGCTGTTGCTGCTTCAAAAGCATCTGCAGAATATTTTTCTGCCTTTATCAGCAATTGTTCTGCTTCTTTACAATCAATCCTGTATCGCAGATACAGAAAAGGTAAGTTCTAGACTAACATATCACCAAATCTCTTTTCAATCAATCAACAATGTCTCTGTCATAGACAAGCTTTTTTCCATTTCTTGCATGTCGGCCGAAATTAATTACAGGCACTAGTACAAAACATATAACACTGATTACGTATATATTATATGTATACAACAACATACCCAGTATAATCCCACAAGTGGGGTTTGGGATAGTAGAATGTACATAGACCTTTACCTCTCTACCTTCAGGTTGTTTCCGATAGACTCTCGACTCAAAACAAATGTAATTGACGCAAGAAAGTAAGAAAAAGAGACAACAAGATAACAATGTACAAAACAAGTGTAGCAACAGTTATTAATACACATTAGAGAAACTAACGATACCTAAATCATACTACAACACAACAACACTCGACTACCTACTAACCTTCTGCCCTAATCCTATACCTCCATAACTTCCTATATATAAGATCATGTTCTTAGCTGTGAGTATATTATAGGTATATTTATTCTAAAATATACCAAACCTTTACATTTTCTAGCTATTTTGTAAATTAGATCACCAAAAGGCATTGAACTAACTATCTCTAAAATTTAATGTATCCAATATCACATGATTAGCAAATAATTCCTGTATGAATTTCTAAGCAGAAAAAAAACAAATCCAGACAAACACTGGACCTAATGCATGTAACAACAAATACAGATAAATGAATGTTAAATTGCTCACCTTGAGGCTTGAAGTATTCCGCACCATGATGCTTCAACAAGTGCAGCCTTCCGAGCTTCCACAGCTCTTTGAGCAGCTTCTCTTACTGCAATTTTTTCTCTCAAAACTCTACAATAGTGGGGATTAGCATCCCCCAATGTCTCATCAAGAGTTGAGTTCATACCATCCACTTCCTGAGATTTCACAACAGGTCAAAAACACTATCAGTACTTCTTCTACTATATATATTGACAGTAAAAAAGAGAATGCTCAAGCATATAAATATACCTGGAGCATTTTTATTTTCCTCTTCAAATAGGAATCCACTTTCTTGCGAGGGAACCAATTCAGAGGCGAAGTTTTGCGATGAGGGGGCTTTCTAATTTGTGATCCAGATTTGTTTAAAGAAACTAAACTCGACTGGCCACTTTCTTTCATTGCCTTAGTCTGCACTATTCCAAAACAACAAAATGAAAACCCAAAATTGGAAAACACCAATTAAAGAATACTTCAAAGCAACTAGATTCGACTGGCCACCTTCTTGGATTGCCTTGTTCAGCACTATTTGAAAACAAGACAACCACCAAACTTTGACAACACACCAATCAAAGTGAGCATTTATGTGAATTTGCTTAAAAGTAACAAAATCTGACTGTCAACCTTCTTCATTTCCTTCTTGTGCAATCCTAGAAAGCAAGAACATGAAAGAACAATAGAAATATACACCTTTTTAAGCCAAGATCTAGAGTGTGTTTGGTATGGAGGAAATGTTTGGTTGATCAAAATGTTTTGTATAAGTGACATTCCAAGTTTATCACATCTCCTCCCCCACCCAACCCTCACCCCCCTTGATCATCCCAATCCCGCCACCCCTAAACCCCCACTCCCCATCCCTACCCGCCTCCATACGTTTTGCTAGATAACATATAAATGCTCTTGGGATAATATTCTCTTACTGACATACCAAACCACACCCCTAATGCAAATAACATTACGGAGAAACTTACATTTTTCAAAAAGCCTAATTTGCCACCGACTTCTTTAAACACTCATACTCAATGATAATGAAGTTTTAGTTTTGTCATTACCGTTACACCCACTCACAAAATCTTTAAGCTAACAATAGATAACAATCAAGATTAACATTGGGGGATCAAATTAAATCTTTTCTCCTAATTACGAACAAGGGTTTTTGGAAAACCCCAAAATCAGAAGAACCCCAACCAAGAAACATAAGCAAAATCAAGAAAATAAATTCAAAAATTAAACAGAGTTTCTTCCTCAGAGATAAAAAAAGAATGGGTAATGGGTACCTTTCCGACTCTGGAAGCGGCGGTGGGACTGTTCTCTGAATTAGAAAAATTGTCGTTCGCCGGCTTCTTTTCAATACAACCCATATCAAAACAACCCAAATCCATTCTCCACAAAATCAAAATTGAATCTTTTTGTAGAACTAAAAAAACAATTAGTGAAATGACCTCAACAATGTGTTGCTTTATACGAAGTGCTTACTGAAATCAATGGAGAAATTAGCGTTTCTTGAATCTAAATTGTTTACTGAAAGAAGAATTGAAGAAATTTGTGTTGTGATTTTCTTTGATTTTACAAGGAAGAGAGTATAGCTTTTGAGTAAAGAAAAACTATCCGTTACAACCGATCATTTCGTTCCCAACGGTTCTTTTTATATATTTTTGTTTATCGTTCTTGTACCCTTAATAATAAATAAATAAATAGATACATGATAATGAATAATTTTAGAAAATAGTGGAATTTAAAATTTATATATTTTTTCCTTTTTCATTATCTTATTGATCAATTCTGGAATAATTTCATAAGTGGTCCTTTTGATTAATCTTTTTTTTTTTTTTGATAATTTGTATTAAATATCTTTTTTTTTTTTTGTTTTGGGAATTTGATTAAATATCTTATCAGGATACAATGATATATACATTAAATGAAATTATCTTTATCTAATTAAAGACACTTCTACCTGGACTAGGCAAGTAAGATTTTGTATTTTGATACATTTACTTTAAGATTATCTTTTTTTTAAAAAAAAGAAAAGTTAATAAGGAGACACAGTGATGAAATGTGGTAAAAAGAGTCGCCAAATCAGAGTCTAGTATGATTAAAAAAAATACCACCTGAATTAAAAGGAAAAATTTTTAAAGCAATGGTTAACCGACTTTGTTGTTAGAGATAGAACACCAAAAACTAAAGTGATCGAGTATGGCCTTTCAGAAACGCCGAATTTTTTTTTATCCACATCCAATATTTAAATCGAATAAATACAAATGAACCATCACACATTCATTCACTTGCAATAATGGAACAGAGAAGAATGCTACAGAAAAAAACAATATTACACTCCCCAATTCTCCAAGTTTATCACATGTACATACAACAAAAAAAATTGTGCAACTTGAACAAAATTGAAAAGATTCTGCATAAAATGTCCAGAGAAACATAATAAGGGCAAACATTTTGTGTGTTTAGTTTAAAGGAACTGGTCCTTGTTGATCACTTCTTGCCAGCATCTCCAGCCTTCATCCAACTAGAACATCAGAACAAGAATAAATGAAACCTCTCAATGTTGCAGCAGCTGAGGAAAAAATAAAAATCATTACCTTCTTGACACCGCATACTTTCTGGGCTCTATTCTTCTGCTCCTTCATCTGCTTCCTAGACTTCTCTACCTTTGTGTCTAATCAATTTTGCACAAGTTGATCAATTATCCAAGAAGTTAGCCTAAATCAAGTACAACCTCAATCCAATCATGAAGCCCGATGATTCAACGCTGAAGGTGCACTCAACATAATGGAGTATGCAAACTAAAGCATTTACTTTACTCAAAGATAAGAGCACAAAAACATGAACTTATTTGCCAATAGCGACAGGAAGATGAAAAAATAATTACCTCATGAGCACCATTCTCGGGCATTTTGGAACATCCGCAACCAGGGTTTTGGACCCTTCTTTTCCACATCCCAATTCTTGGGATACCATGGAAACTGCCACATCAAGAAACAGCGTTCAGGATGAGGCATCAATGCAAGATGTCACCATCCGGAGAACAAATTGCTGCCACACCCAAGGGAGAGCCATTAAGATTGAAAGGATATACATCTGTTGGTCTACCATCATCATCGCAATATTTCACTGGTGCCAAGTTTGAGCCAAGAATATGATTGAAGACACTCTCATCAGGGAAATAAGCTCTTCATTCACCATGAGCACCCCAAACACCCAGCGTACTACCTTCCATACCTTTGAACATTATGGATGGTGATTCTTCTATTGTCACACTCGTGAAACGACACTCAAACCTTTTTGTTTCATTATGTACAAACCTTGGTTGTGATGGGTCCCTGCCAACACCCAAAACACCTCCCACTTGGGGTCCCGGAACCCAACACAACAAAGCCATAAGTTGGCAACCATTGCAAACTCCAAGGCTGAAAGTGTCTGGACGGTTATAAAATGCCTGAAATTGGTTTAAAAGAGGTTGATTAAAGCAAATGGACGCTGCCCAGCCTTTCGCAGAATCAAGTACATCAGCATAACTAAAATCTCCAACAAACACAATTCCTCTAAATTCATCAAGCTTGATGTCTCCATTGAGAAGGTCTGACATTGCAACATCCCATGGTTCAAATCCAGCAGCATAAAAAGCTGCAGCCATTTCTCTATCACCATTACTGCCTTCTTCACGGATAACTGCAACCTTTGGCTTTGAACTGGCAGTCATATACTTGTCATCAGTAAATTTCGGTGTGAAGGATAGTTTTCATGATGGTTCATGCTGATTTTTCAATCCTTCTTTTTCTAATTCTACACATGAAGCCAGTCTTTAAAACTTTTCCAGTTGAAAGCTGGTATCTTCCCACATATCCCTAAGGACAGAAGTTTTCTCTTTCAAATGTGTTTCCCCGTCAACCCTCAATTCAACTATTGGAGATGAATTAACTTGACCAATGATATCAGCTAAAACAACACCAGGGCGGAGCTTTTCCAGAACTAAATCAAAGTTCTTCCAGCTAACTTCAATGAGAAGGCCCAGCTCCTCTGCAAAAAGTGTTTGGGGTACACTACTCCCTGAAGAAACTAAATCTAAGTTAATGCCATAGTTCCTTGCAAATATCATTTCAAGGGCAGCCACTATAAGCCCTCTATCACTGATATCATGACCGGCAGATATCAGCTCATCAGAGATTAGATTCTGAACCTCATTAAAAACAGTTTTAAGATAAGAGACGTCATCCACATCAGGACTTTCATCCCCAATTTGATCAAAAACCTGGGCAAGAGCAGATCCATCAAGACGTTGTTTCCCTTTGGCCAAGTCAATGTGAAGTAGTACACCATCATCACCAAGCTTCAAGTCTGGCGTAACCATCTTAGTTATATCAGGACATGTCACATAAGTACTGATGACTAGATTCCCTAGAGCTTTAACAACTTCTCTAGATGCTTGGGCTGCCATGGAAAGACTATCTTTCCCCCCATCATTTGTAATTCCAAGTTCAATCATAGCTTCAGAAAGAGCAACAGCAGCATCGTACATTGCAGCGCCTTCGCCATCTAGCTTTGCAGCATACATCCAATTCCCACTTGCTTTAACATCAGAAAGAGATGTAACTTTCGCCCAAACTAGATTTGTGAGTGCTTCTCCGACAGCCAATCGTGCCATTGCTTTTGGATCTAAAAGACCTTTTATTGGCTGCTCCCCAATTGAGCATGCACCTCCAGTTAAGCCTGTATAAGTTTGAGCTATTACAACAACATCAGCAAGAGGAATCTGCAAGGGACCCACAGTTTGCTGCTGTGCCACAAGGCCTGTGACGCACCTGTCAACTTTAGTAGTTAAGAACCTTTTCGAACAAACAGAAAGAAGCCTCAAGACTCTCTTCAGTGAATCTAAAACTGTTGTTGCAGGAGCAATATCAAGTGGCTCACGCAGAGTATTCATACGATTTAATTCAAATGTCTTTTTAGGCATATCGCCAAGAACCTTCTCAAGCTCAAGATCAACTGCAGGCGAAGGATATGACCACGACTTTCAGGCTTCACTAGTATTGCATCACTATTAATTGTTCCAATAATAGCCATGGGAACTCTTTCCTTTGCACAAATAGCTTGTAAAAGACCACAACTTTCAGGCTTCACCAGTATTGCATCTTGCTCCTGCTACTCTGCACCCAAAATTTCTAGAACAGACATGGTGTGATCACCAATTACAATTGCCCTTATATCAATTTTGGCACCTTCTGGATATATTATCTCATTTACGACATTACAGTTTCCACCAGCACCCTGATCATGAATACTAATGATGGGGTTGTTTTCACCAATTTCAACGCAAGCACGAATAACCCGATATAACTTATGTGCCATCTCAGCATCTCCACGCTGCATGGCATTGAAGTCAAGCTCGGCATCATTCTGTCCACTGACCATGCTGGATGCAGCACCGCTTCCCATTCCAATGCGATATGCTGGTCTTCCAATCTTAACTACCAACATACCAATCTCGGGTTCTCCCCTTGATAGGTGAAGGTGATCTATTTGCCCAATGCCAGCACTAAACATGATTGGCTTCAACCATTCCATTCTCTCACCACTTGGCAGTCTCATTCCAAAATTTCGAGTATAACCCTAGATCAAGGGCTCCCCAAATTTATTTCCATAATCTGATGCTCCATTACTAGCATCAATAAGGATTTGCAGTGGTGATGCTAAATTTGCTGGGTATGTGAAAGAACGATCTTCCCAAGGAGCATATAACTCTTCAAGATTAAGATTCCCAACACAATATCCAGCTATAGATGCAACAACAATAGAACCCCTTTCAGTAGCATAGGTATCTCGGATACGGCTGCCTGCATATGTCTCAGCTCCAGGATAAGGTGCCACAACACAAGGGAAATTGTGGGTTTCTGCAGTAAACAAGATATCAAGGAATCTAGCAGTCACGTCCAAGGGGCATGTCGAGCCAGGCTGAGTAGGTCGCAATTGTTTCACTGGAAATCCCTTGATAACGCTGGAATTATCTTTGAAACCAATAACAGAATTATTTAGATTTGCAAGCAAAATGCTTTTGATGCTCTGTATAAGAGTCTTATCCACAAGTTGACCATCTAGTACAAGCTTTCCAGTAAAGAACCAGTGCCTGCTGTGTTCACTATTAGATTGAGCAACATCAAATAGTTCTACATTAGTTGGGCTTCGCTTAATGTCATCCCTGAAAAGTTTGGTGTAGTACTTTAAGTCTTGCTCATCAAAGGCCAAGCCTATTTTCTCATTAATTTCCTCTAATGCCTTACGACCCTTTTTCATGATAGGTATATATCGAACTTCCTCTGGAACTATACTTGTCTTAAAAGAGGAAAGCGTCTCAGCATAGACAAACTCCGTCATCCGGTCATGAACCATCGAAGCAAATGCACTAATTTGACTATTCGGAAATGACCCATTGACATATAATAAATACTTCCTCGAACACTCCATTCTATTTATCTCTGTTAACCCGCATGCTTGACAAATCGACACTGCATTAGCAGACCACGCTGTAGTGAAAGACAACCATGGACCAATCTTAATGATATATACATCCACACTTTTTCTCTTCTCCCCATTAAGGAAACTCTCACTTCCCAAGCTCTCAGGTTCATAAGTTTCTCCTAAAACCCATTTAAGCATAGAAAGTTTATCACCTGAAAGATCTGAACTGAGTCCAATGTTAAAGCATTGTTCAGTTCTCAAGCCAATTATTTGATTTGATATCTTTGTCTGAACCAATTTGAGAAGCTCAGCAGTGGCACTGTCTTGTAGGAAAGGAACGCGATATAAATGTATCACCTTTTCAACAACCTCCTGAAATTTGCTTGAATCTTCATTTACCAAGCTACTGACATCTTTAGAAACAACAACTCTAATCTTCGCCTGAATATGGGACCTTAATCTCAAATTTTTATGTGAATATGGAATAGGGCTCGATTTTGGAAGTGTACCCCAAAGCAAATGATTTGTCTGCCTACTAGAATGTCTGGGCAATGCTAACTTTTGTCTATGAAAACCCTGTAATGTAAATAAAGCATATTTAACAACTATTCCATTGGTTACCAACAAAAACAACTTTCCAAACATCATTAAACAGAACATGTTCGAAACAATAAAATAGTGATCATACTTGTAAGAACTCTGTTGCAGCAATGTCCCAAGCAGATGTTGCCATTGCCAAACTCTGCTTCTGCAATGAATAAGATATGATAAAATATATGCCCAAAAATAAACAGACTCTACAATAACAATCACAAATAACATACCCACAAAAAATTTGAGCACAAAAATGAGCTATAATGGCCTATACACCAGTTTTACGTGTCAAAAAAACAAAACTTTGAAATAAAAAATTAATCTTTCTCCACAATTTTCATCATACCAGAAAAAAGATTTGATTTTTATAGAAAGTAAATACCTTGTTATACTAGTGATAATGTTCTGTTTTGGGTTCAAAGCCAAAGTTAGAGGGGCGAAAAGGGTAGAGAGGGTTTAATGGTGGAAGGAGCAAAAACAATTATAGTGTTCTGTTTGGGGTTTAAGACCAAAACCCTAGTTTTTAGAAAATTCCCTAATTCTATATGTTGTATTTTATTTATTTGATTTCCAATGTTAGTTAATTGTATTAGAATTTGATTATTTCGAATTTACATTGCGTTTATTATGCTTATCCACCTTAGAATTAAACTATTCCAAATTCCCATCGCTAGACCGTCAAAATGGGCTTAGCCCATGGGGTCGGCCCGACCTAATCCGTTATTGAGGTAGGGTTGGAATATATTTTTTCAAGCCCATTTAACACTAGGTCTTACAAGCCCTACCCATATAAGTCATTGGCCCTTGAGGCTGATCGAGGTCGGGCCGAGGTTGGCCCACGGGCCAAAACCTTTTATTTAAGGGTAGCTTACAATAATCTTACTAGAATATAATCTAATTACTTAAATACACACTATGTTGTAATATTATGAATTTTACCATATTTTGGTATGCCCAGATACATGTATCTTGGAATATATGCACTCAAAATTAGGTTAATTTGTTCTAGTTACACACTATCTAAGTAGATTCACATGTATCTATGATACATAGACAAATCTCGCGCCCTCGCTTCCCTCCCATCTTGCTTGTCACTCTCTAATCTCGCTCACATATTTGGAATGCGATATACATGTTAATTACACTAGATTTTTTGCTAGTGTTATTGAAACAACACCATTGTTTGTCATATTTGATTTGAAAATCTTCTCATTTTCTTGATATTATAAAATTATAAGTTTGAAAAGAAAAAAAGAAGAGCTAGCCCGCCCCAGCCCTCGGCCCTTCTAGGGTCGGGTTGGGTTGAACATTTTCAGGCCCTTCCAAATGAGGGGTCGGTCCGCCCTAGCACTTCAAATTCCTTAGCCCGTGAGGCTTGGGCCGGTGGGGCTGGACCGGCCCTTTTAACAACTATACTTACCGCATATAATATAAGTAGAGTCGTCAAAACGTGCTTAGCCCGTGGGGCCGACTCAACTCAATCCGTTATTGGGGTAAAGTTAGGATTTGATTTTTCAAGCCCTTTTAAAACTAGGGCTTATAAGCGCGGCCCTTGAGGCTTGATCGGGGTTGGGCCGAGGTCGGTCCATGGGCCAAAACTTTTTTATTTAAAGATAACTTACAATAATCTCATTAGTATATAATCTAATTACTTAAATACACGCTATGTTGTAATATTATGAATCTTATCAGATTTTGGTACGTCCAGATACATATATCTTGAAATGTATAGACTCAAAATTAGGTTAATATGTTTTAGATACACTCTATCAAAATAGATTCGCATGTATCTAGGATGCATAGACAAATCTCGCACCCTAGCTCACCTCCCTCCAATCTTGCTTGTTACTCTCTTATCTCGCTCACATATCTGGTATGCGAAATTCATACTAATTACACTAGACTTTTTGCTAGTGTTATTAAAACAACACCATTGTTTGCCCTATTTAATTTGAAAATCTTCTCATTTTCTTGATGTTATAGAAATATAAGTTTGAAAAGAAAAAAAATGAAAAAAAAAACAAAAAAGAAAGGTTGGCCCGCCCCAGCCCTCGACCCTTATGGGGTTGGGTTGGGTTGAGCATTTTCAGGGCCTTCCGAATGAAGGGTCAGTCCACCCTAGCCCTTCAAATTCCTTGCCCCCGAGGCTTAAGCCGGGTGAGGCTGGGCCGGCCCTTTTTGACAACTCTAAAAATAAAAATTAGACTATTCAAATTCGCACCATATATTATTATGTTCGTTGTCATATAAATTATGGTATTTATGTAAATTTAAGAATTTTATGTTTAAAATTAACACCAAACATTAATTAACTTAATTATTCTACTCTACACCATATCACATAAAATGGAAAGAAAGAAAATATATTTAACTTTAAAAAATAGTTCTCTATAATATACATAGGGGAGTCGTGGTTTTGTAGCATTTTATAAATTTATTTTTTTTATAAAAGATTTTATTTTTAAAAATATTTTTTTTTCTATTCAAATTTGTAAGTAATTATAAGATAATATTTTCATAATTAAGTTGTCTCAACTACAAAGTAATATTTCAAACAAAAGTATTGGATTCTTTTTTATGCCTTGTCTGTATATATCAAGTTTTATTCATAATACGAACGATATTTATCGTAAGAATGTACTAATTAAATATATTTTATGGTAATTATGGATGGATTTAGTTTATTGATATGTAAATACACTATAACATCAAAAACAAATATTACTGCTTTTTAGTTAACAAGAAATGACAAAAAATGGCCTCTTGTACTTAAAAGGTAAGTTTAAAATAATCTCTTAATCAAATACTCTCTCCGTCCACTTTTATTTATCATGTTACACTTTTCGAAAGTTAATTTGACTAATTTTCAAAGCTAAATTAGATTACATTAATTCGATATTTTAAACAAAAAATTTATATATTCAAAAACTATATAAAAAATACTATAAATTGTCAAAAGTTAATATTTTTAGTCTCTAACAAATATTTGTCGAATTTTGATTGTTAGATTTGATAGAGACTACGGAGGAAAAAATATTACTAGTAAGAATTTACATTTAAAGGTACAATTTTTATAATTTTGATTATTTTAAATTTATAGGAAGGTTAACTAAAAATCTTAATTTTCAACAAACTTGAAAAATTAAAACTATTAAGTACATCTTTTTGAACCTACCCTCGAACATAAGACGTCATTCTTGTCCATTTTCTCTTTTTCCAACATGCATGATGAATATAGTGGATTAATATTTATGAAACCATATGTATTTGCAACATATCTTATTATTACAACTATATATATATATATTATAAGATCACTAGTAATTATTTTTGGATGATCCAAAATCTCTTATTTATTATCTAATAAGTACTAATTAAGAACTAGTAGTAATGTTTATAGACAACAGGAGAATCCGGGTCGGGTTTTTCAACACCATCTTCACTCCTTAACCAATAGTTCTGAGGAAGAGAGGCTGCACCATTTGGTATATCATTCATTACACTTTCTTGCCCTATTGGAAAATATATTCCTGTTCGAGGATGTGGCACCCACCACTCCTCTTTCTTTATCTCCTCCTTCGACGAGTTTCTTCGTGTTTCACCTCTCTCATCAATATTTTCCTTCCACCTACTCATCATGCGTTTAATTTGGTGCACTTTATGTGGCCTACATCAACCATTTTAACTTTTTAGTCACTAGTAGCTAGTATGTATAACAGAATCTAATATTCTTAAAACATAGGTAATATCATGGATGTTAATTAGCAAATAATATTTAATTTTTACGAAAAAAAAAAAAACCACAATTTCATTCACGTAAATTTGCCACGGTGTAAATGGACATGATTTCCACCATATATTCTAACTTTTTATTTTTTGTTGACGGATTGAATAAAAAAACGATTCGAGTATACTTTAGGGGTAAGTTAGTAATATTTGGCTCTATTTGTGAAATTAAGTATGATATATATCTTGCTAGCATTTGTGAATGATTTAAAATTATAAATTACTATAAATTTAAAAGTACAAGTAACTAATAACGCAAGGCAATTGAGAGAAGAAGAAATTAAACAACACATTAATTACCTAATTAGTTGTAATCTCTGTGAAAACTTAGTGATTCCAGCTGCAGTCATATGCAGATAAATATTTCTAGTTGATAAACCAAACTATAAATTAGTGAGTGTAGCAATGCAAATCTTTATAGGGATTTAGGGCTTTATATATATAATATACATAGGAGTAGAATATGATTCTATTCTAAGAAAGTTTGAAAATCTTAAAAGCCTCAAAAAAAGTTTTTTATTTTATTTTAATTTTCTAAAAAGATAAATAACAAAAGCAAAACAACTGTTGTATGTAGTCTCTCTCACTTTGTTTGTCATTAAGAAGTTAAACGTAATTCTTTTCCTTTTGTCCACTTTATTAATCTTTTATTATCGGAGTACCGGACATAAGTCATTTTACTTAAAAAGATATTGACATGAATAAATATGTTTTCCTAGACATGAATAGAATTAGAGGTGTTTAAACAAAATTGAAAAATCAAATCAAACACGATAAAAGAAAAACGATAAGATTTGGTTTGATATTGACATAAGAAAAAAAAAAACGGATAGGTGAAGCTATAATTCTTATATATTTTAGTTCTTGTAGTATTATTAATTTTAAATTAATTGATAGTTGTACTTTTGATTTGTTTACTTGTGAATATTCAGATATTTACTATGATTATTAATTCTTCATTCACTTAATATTAAGGTTAGACTAGTGTTATTCCACATTGAACGATAATATAGTTTGAAAAATCAGTTGTATACAAAAGAGAATCAAAGCATATATTTTAATTAATTAAATGTAAATAATTAAAATTAAAATTTATCAATAATCTAGGGACAAAAATTAATTTTAATACTTATTTAAAAAAAAGGTAGATTAATTAAGACCTCACTTTTGGTACGCGGGATACCCAAAGGCACCAAGAGAGGATAAAAAGGATTTGTTGTCCTTTAAAAGTACATAAAGAACATGTACTATTCTTTAACGATATGACTGCCTCGTATTAGGCTACAATCCATAAACTTTAATTTCCTTCATTATTATTCTCAAGTACAACCAAAAATTTGTGATGAAAAAATTAAGATTCTTTTTTACTTTTAATTAAAATTTTCTAGTTTAAACTTTGAAAATTAAAGACTTAGGCGTAGTAATTAGTAAATTTATGAATTGTGAATCGTAATTGATAGAGCGATAGAATTCGAATATGAATAATCTAATTGCAATAAAAGTACCAAAGTTGTTTACTTTTTGCACTAAGGAACCAAAAAAAAAAACTTATTGTCCTTCTATTTGAGTGTAAAAATCGATACATATTCATATTCTTGTGCAAGAAAAAGTAGCCAGCCTAGTAGATGCAACTATGGCCTATGGAAACAGTTAAAATCACTGCAAAAACTCTAGATGAGCTGAGGAAAAAAAACAACACATTAGATTAATTGTGTAATTAATTTACTTATCGCGATCAGATTTTTTAAAATATGTATTTGAATTGAATCGTCTAAATATACGGTACTTTTGAAAAATTTGATGACCTACTTCCGACGAAACTAATACAAAATCAAACATATCCCACTCTATATTTGATTTCACCGGATATTTACCATAGCTTTGTATAAATATTAGTAATACAAGCATTTATTAAAAGTAATGGTTAAAAAGTTAGGTCGGTAGAAAAAACATCACATCAAAGGTTAACCGTTGAATAGTTAAATGTTTTTGAGTTTTGAATTTTGTCACAATTTATATCAATATATTTTTATTAAACTAATATAAAATATTTTGAATTGTTGTGAAATAGTTGTCATATAACGTGCAGTTGATATTCTCTCTATTCAATTTACCTGTTTATTATATTAAAAAATGCTTCACATTTACTTGTCATTTTTAGCATATTAAAAAATAACGTAATTTTTTTTCTTCATATTTTACTTGTAACTTTAATTATCTATTCTTCAAATTATTTTTAAAATCGTTCTTATACACCAATTCATCATTATTTCTAAATCCGCAAAAGTCCCAATGAACAAGTAAAAATGATTAATGGAATAAAATATAATCCATGAATTAGAAAGTCCATGGAGTGCCAAAAATTTGAGAAGATAATCATGAAAAGGGTGAAAACTAAAAATAAATAATGGATCCTATGATGATAAATATTTAGCCACTGGCATAATGATGTCTCTTCAGTGGCGTATAAAATAATGCCTATTGATGTTGATCATTGTCATTGCCAACATCAGCAAATTGTTTGTCCTTAGATAAATTTTGGCCTAAATAATTTGTCACTAAGTATGATTTCCAATTAACCATTTTGAACAAAGACATCTAACTAAACGAAAAAGACTGCTCTAATATTTACCCTTCAAAATAATCATACAAACACCTCCATTTGGTGACTTAAACTATAGGTTTCAACTTTCAAAATACTCAAAACTCTACAAGTCTAGAAGGAAGATTTCATTATTATTTCAAAAACATTTATACGTATTAGGTATTGTATATATAAATTTAATTATACAATAAATATATACATGATTTTTAGGTGATAAAAAAATGGCCTTTTAGTATTCAAGATTAAAGAGCAAACAACACAAATTTCACTGGTTCAGGATCTAATTACGTTCCTTCTCTCGCTCATCTTTCTCGTCTCTTGCTCGTCCCCCTCATATATATATATTTGTATTTCAGATGTATATGGTTCAATGATACATATATCTTTTGGTACATGTATATCTAACCTGAACCTGAAATCTGAAGGACTGGTGTATCCGTCTTGAAATCTAATATGAAATTAATTAATTAGATGGTATGTAAGTATTTCAAATTATAGAGTGGGCAAGTATTTATAGTAGGAATGTTTTTATAATTAGATAGTTTTTCTAAGATTAAAGTATACTAATAATATTCAAACAAACACATTGGGCTTATGAGTCAATGGTGTAGTAAGTAAGGCCCAGCCCATTTATTTTTTGGCATCATCCATGTGACCCATTTACTAACCGAATTAGTCCACCTTGCTTAATCTGCTTCTTCCTCCTCATTTCGCCGGTTCTTCCTAAGGTATGAGATTTTTCTTGTCTGTTTCAATGGAATCTCCTATAACTGGTGAATTTTTTTTGTTCATGTATATATATATATTCATCCTTCTCAGAGCATTGCAAGGTGGTAGACTAGAAGAAACCGTATTGTAATTGTATGACGAGTGCTTCAGAGCTATTTTTCACTAGGAGGTCTCGTTACGGTCGAAGCGATCTCGAATTAGGGTCCGATTTATCGACAGGTCGAATTTCTCACAACCACAGCGTTCATAATCGCCGCCATCATCATCACAACCACCAGCCAACCGGCAATAATAATACCCGCCGTGATCGCCTCGATGTGAACGATTGTGAGCCCTTGCGCCGATCTCCTCACCGCCTTAGACGTTTGCCTCCTGTAAGATTTTGGTTTTTTTTTTTTTTTTTTTTGGTGTATAGAATGATAATATTAAAAAATTAAAGTGCTGCTTTATCTGTTGTGTTGTGCTGGCATATTATATTCAAGCTTTTGAGTCACATTGGTCAACATGCTTATATTTAATACTAAAATTGTTAATTTGGTGAATCCAATTGTCATTTCACCGGATTCTTTCCTTTTTTATTTTCCGCTTGTCGTTTTATAGCTATGATTTCTTGCCTGGGTTGGTTAAAGCAAGGAGAAGGATGAAAACATGAAATATGACTCAGGGGTACTGAATGTAGATAGTAAGATAAATTGGCTCACTGCATTCTTGTATAATAGTATGATATTTTTCATACAGGAGACTGACGAATCGTTGAGATTGTGCCACAATCAAATATGGATGTTTAATTGACATAGTACCTGCCTTATCACACTCCACACCTATGATGATTATATGGATGATGGACTTGTGGGTTGCTGGACAACGTTATTTGGATTTTTTAGTCTTGCTTAACAGTCTTGCCTTACTATTATCTGACATTTTCTAGCTGTAAATGTTAGAGTGGATGCTTATTTGGCTGGCATATATATATATCTGCACCCTTCTCTTGTTATTATGGACTATGTGCAATGCCATTAAAAATACTAACTTTCCTCTACTGATCATGATAAAAAGTGTGTTCTGTTTTCTGATTAATTATTGCCTGTTCTTTTGCTATTTATCAGTAAACCAATCAACTACATCTCAAGTTAAATACGAACTAGTCAGAGTTGGGCAATTCTATGCATCTACTTCGAGTCTGTTGCATAGTAATACTCAATAGTCTGGCTTGTAAGAAAGTTAAGAGTTCTATAAATTTCATTCTTATCGTTGCACTACATACAAATCTCTAGTCATGCTAAAACAAATCCTGGCAAACATGGGATGTGCTGTAAATGTAACGATAACGATAAAGCTATTGTGCAATTTCATAGTTATTTCTTTTAATTTTTTAAACCTACCAAAAATAATACATCAACAATTAGGCTAAAATCTCAAATATGTCTTATATGGATCTGTTTTTTTCCATCTTTAGTTATCACAAAAAAGATTTGCTCCTTTTCCAATTAATTCCTGCCATTGGTGGCAATATTTTGAAGTCACTATTTCCATGCGGTGTGCCATTTTGAGATTAACTCCCCTGTTGCATGAGTCGAGCAAATGTGTTGTGACAGCTTACTTTAATTGCAAGCCCTGGTGTTGTTTAGCTATATGAATTTCTGAGATAATGGTTTTTTCCTAGTCCAAGTGTTTGCTATTTTATTCTAGATTACCCTGATTATAAGGTGCTTAATGTATGACTCCTGTATATTTAATATAGTGCTGGCATGTACTTCTCTATGTATGCGATACATCTTTAAGCTCATTCATTTTGTTGTTACATTTCATTGCTTCGTGTTTAGTGTGATATATTGCTGATTTGATGGTAAAAAATGTGGTAGGATGTGAGCTATAAATTCTTACCACCTAGTTTTTCTGGTCGATTTCAATTCTTGGGTGGTGACCTGAAACATTGATGCTAATTATTTTGGACTTTTTTCACAAGTTAGGATCTTGATTCTGTTTCGCTCGACTCTGGGAATAGCCAGGCTGCATCAGGAGACACCAATCGTGCAACAAACAACGATAACAGGATACGAGATAGGGTGGGAAACTCAGGTAGTGAGCGGCTCCCTGGTGCTGTACTACTTGCTAGGGAAAGACTTCTACAGAGATTGAGAGGTGTATCTATATCTGGAAACAGGTTTGTATTTTGAATCCATTAAACCCAAAAGTATGAGCTTTTCTTGGCAGGCCATTGTAGTTCATGGTATTGCATGTCCTCAATTCCTTTGATTAAATAAATAGGGAGATGGGTAGAGTACATTTCTAAGTGGGTAAATTTCTGATAAAGCATACATGAAGTTGCTTGGGTCTTGATGAACTTTGAGTTCTCTGATTCCTTGAATCAATTTGTTTGGGTCATTTGGAATGTTAAAATGAGCATATGTTGAGATGAAAAAGACTGGATATATTAGTTTCCTGTAGTGAATGGACTTTCATCATAGGATTATTAAGATATGTTGCACCTATACGTTGTTGAGTGCTTAGTAAGAAGTTAAGTTGATTTTGCTGACCCTTCCTCCTCTATGGTTCTCCTCGTTGTAGAAGTTAAAGAACATGTTTTAGGATGTCAATTCCCCAGCAGTCTTACAAGTCTATGTTTTCTGTTATGGTTGTCTTGTTAGCATGATTTCTCACTAGTGTTTGTAAGTTGCTCTGGTGGTTATTACAATATGATTTAAATTCTGGGAACACTATTCCTCTTTTTCATTTTACATGAGCAGTTTGGCGCTTGATATCATTCAAAGTTGGTCTAGCTATCTGTTTTAGGATGTTCTATGTTGGCTAAATTTGGTCCTTCCATTCTGGGTAGGGATGGCAATGGGGCAGGTCAATCTCTAAGCGAGTGTGGGGCGGGTCAAAATCTTTATTTTTTAAAATTATATGTGGGTGCGAGGCGGGTGCGTGTCTCCTCCAATATTTGTTAATGCAGTTTTACAATTTGCATTTGAGCAACTCTAGGAGATAACCAACTTTGCAATGATGAACATTTAAATATGTATTTACACGAGATGCCTCAGGCAAGAGTAATATATTCAATCATAAAATAATGAAAGAATTTATTTCCTAAAAACTATAAACTATCATGTTCTATTAAATAAAGAAAATGATAAAACGTATTTTTTAAAAGAAAGTCCCAACCTTGTATAATAAAAAAACATGGACACCCATCTATGCTGCATTGACAAATGCGGGAGCAGTAAACATTTTAATGGAGCGGGTTCATAAAATAGTTATGATGAAAATTTTGTTAGTTAGTAGCCTAATAAAATAGTTTTAAATCAATTGTTAAATTATTTTAAATATAACAGTGGTGATTTATGAACTTTGAAATATTTGTACATGTAAATAATAAGATAAGAAAAAAAAAAATTTAAGTGGGGTGTAGCGGAGCGGGTCGAGAATAAAAAAATGCTATGCAGGGTGGATTGAAAATTTTGTGGGTTTGACCAAACCCATCCCGCACCTCTCCATTGGCATCCCTAATTCTGTGGGTCACTTGGACCTTCTATGCTTAACTAAAGAGACTTTTAGTTAATCTTCTGTTGAAAATCGTTATGTGCACTGTCAAGTTAATTGGAACTTCAAAGGTGTTGATCTGGTTGATTGAAAGCTGATATTGACTTCTGCTAGGCAAAGTTACGGGGTCCCAACAAGCTCCCATCGCAACAACTTTACATTTGAGGATGATTTCAGACTTGCTGATGCCAGTGATTGGGAAACGGATTCTAGTTTGTGGCTCGCTGGCACAACCCCCAGCCCTGATCTTATCTGGGTAAGAGCAAACAAGAGGCCCCCAGGTCTGAGTCAAGAAGCCGTGGAGTTATTGCATATTGGGATTTACAGCAACTCAGACAAGGAAGAGGCCCGGGCGGTTCTTGACTGTAGCATATGTCTGGATGCTTTCTTGGAGGGAGACAAGCTAGTATGCTTACCTTGTGGGCATAGGTATCACCCTTATTGCTTGGAACCATGGGTACGAACTTGTGGGGATTGCCCATATTGTCGAGCAGCTATACATGTAACTTCTTGTAGGGCCAAAGAAAGGTGTGAAGCCAACCATTGACTAGAATGGTGTTCTCTTCTGTGAAGTTCTTTTTTTGATGACTTTCACCTTTTTGTTGGTTGAATGAGTTTTCTAATAAAATGAGTAGAACAGGAAACTACTTGCCTTCTCCTTGGGACTCCAGATTACAAATTTGATGCTTTGGTGAGACTTGGTCAAAATGAAATATTATGTCTCTTCTTAAGCAATGCTAATTAGAGAAATTATTAACAAATATGGGTCACAATTAGGTGACGCCAAACGTCTGTAAGTTTCGTGTAGCTAACAATATGTCATTGTTGAATTAGTCAGATTCCTATTTCAATGTTTTGACACCCCTTGAGTCTTGAATTGACAAGGTAACCATATTTGGTGGAATTAATTGTGTTTTTTCTACTTGTATCACTAAGTTTTTGTTTAGAAAAAGACTGATAATTAATAGTAAGTCTTGTCATCAATCCATGCCGTGGTGCAAGTGCTAGACAAATTTTACCTGTGGAATTTATAGTGACTATTTTTCAAAGACAAGGTAGAAAGATAGATAATCGATATCAAGCCCCCCACATGTTCATTTCCTTTTTATAGTTATTTTTTATACGATATTCTTTTACCTACTTTGTTTCAATTAATTTGAGTTACACATCGATTAAGGTCCATCAAAAGGACAAGTTATGGACCAAGATTTTTTTCGATTTCAAGAACTCAAACCTCAGCAGTTTATTAATCAATAAAATATATACAATGGATCTAATTAAATATTGAGGCAGACACCAAACACTGCACGTTCAATTATTATTCTGAGACAAACAATTAGTCGTTAATTTGTTTGTCTCTCTATGTGCAAATTTACCTAACGACCAATGAATTAAAAAAATATTATATTTGAAGATTCTAACGAATAGAAGAATGTTGGTCTTGGATTATGGTAGGTCTGAATTAAACTAATCTATATGGTACTCATTTCGTCTTATTTTAACTATTATTTTTGCATAAAAAACTATCTCAAAACAATTGTCATTTTAAGAATTAAAGATTAATGTTGACACTTGTAATTATACCTTGTATTTTTAATGAACAAAAAAACTAAAGCGATAATTTATATGAGACGGAGGTAATACTGTTTTATTTAAAATAATTAAATTTTGCCATTCCAAATTTAGATGAAGATCTACCAAATTGGAGATAACTAATGAAGACACACATGTACAAAAGCATTTATTCCTTTATTGCAATTTGTTTGACTAGTTTGATTTGATACAAATTGAAACTTGAAAAAGAGGGTGATCTTAATCTTAATCATATTTGTGATTATATAAGAGTTTTAAAATTACAATTTTAAATAAATCATAAAATTTATTCAATTAGTTATAAAAAAAATATACTTTTTAAAATAGACTAATAACAAAATATTGCAAAATAAAATGAAACGGGGGGGAATAAGTCAAAACGTGGCATATTTTTTTATAAAAGAAGAATAAAGAGCTTTGTTACCAAATGGTTTGGATATTTTACATATTAGACGTAACTATGATCAAGACATTATTAATATTAAACATAAATTTTATTATACAAATTATTTGGTAATACATACAAAGTGCTTTGTTACCAAAAATCCAAACTGTTTTAGCTTGACTTCTGACTTTACTCATAAATATCAAATTGCATCAAACAATATGACCCAAAAAATGTGACAAAGAAGTATATTGTGTGAACAGACAAAATGAATAAAAGTTTCTTCTATTTAATCATATTTCACTCGTCAAGAGTCAATTCAACATAATTTTTTATAGTTATAATTGAATTAGACCAATAAAAAAGTTTTAAAACAAAATTTATAAGTTCAAATATAATAAGAAAAACATTATAAGGTGCAACTTTTTACATGTCAATGTTATAAACAAATACATTTAAAAATATTAGTAAAAAAATTAATGTAGTTTATTTTTCAAAAAATGAAATATGATATTTAATTTATTTAAGAATAATATTTAATCAACTATAAATATTTTGAGTCATTTGCAGATTATTAGTAACGTAAATCACGGAGATAGAGAAAACTTACCTGAAATTTCATCTCCTAAGTAAACGGATACACAACTAGTTATTTGACAGTTTGCTTTGTTTCTAAATAAATAAATTATGTACACTGAGGTTTAATAGTGTATAAATTTGTTTTATATGATAAACTTAAACTTAAAATGACTTATACTAATAATTAAAATAATAACTTTTTTAATTACAAATTTCTGTAACTTAAAGCTAGTAAAATAATATTCTTTCTGTTTTAAAAAGAATGACCTAGTTTGAACTAACATAAAGTTTTAAAAAATAAAGAAAATCTTTTAATTTTGTGATCCTAAATTGAAATTATATCAAATGTACCAAAATATCTATTAATATATTGGTTTCAACCTGCTATATGAAAAACTGAAATTAAAGTACTGCCAAAACAAAAACAAAAAAAATATTCTTTTTAAAATTGATTAAAATGGAAAATAATTCAAAAAGGTAAGTAACCAATAAAGATTGTGAATTGTGATGAAGGATAAGTATCCCTCTCACGTTTGAGTCAGCCACATTATTCTTTTTTTTTTATCAAAAGCCACATTATTCTTTGTTTCAATTTCTATGTCAAACTTTTTATGTTAATCCATTTCAAAAGAATGTCATTTATTTGTAATCAGAAGAAACTAAGTTATAAAAGAAAATTAATTTTAATAAAATAATTTATAATAACGAATAATCTCAAATTACAAGGAACTTGGACATAGATGGGAAAAAAACAAACAATTTCTAAACCAATTGTTTTAGAAAGTGGCAAAGAAGTAGAGTATATTTTTTACTAGTAGTAGTTGAGTATATAAATACAGAGAGAAACGCGTAAAGGCCCTCTTTACTTCTTCCTTTTCGAATTACAACAGCCTACTTTTTCCGATACTTTCTCTCAACTAATCCCTTTATACAGTTTGCAAAATTGTGGTTTATATAAGTTTTGATTATCGTAGAGAAGACTATGATGATGCGATCGTGTTGTAGGCCATTGGAGAGGTGTTTTGGGAGAATAAACGGAGATGGCCTTTTATGGCATATGGACTTAAAGCCTCATGCTTCCGGCGACTTCTCTATCGCCGTCGTTCAAGCTAATTCTTCTCTTGAAGACCAAAGTCAAGTATTTACTTCTCCTTCTGCTACCTATGTTGGTGTTTATGATGGACATGGTGGACCTGAAGCCTCCCGTTTTGTCAACAGACACCTCTTTTCGTATTTGCATAGTACGTCATTTTCTTCTATTTTTATCTGATTTTTCAGTTTTTAGTGCCCTATTCACTCTCTGTTTCTGAAATTTCTGCTTTTAAGTTCGTTCGTTTATACAGATACCTCTTCTCTTACATGCGTAGTGCGTAGTTTTCTTCTGTTTTGGCGTGGTTTTTCAGTTTTTCCTGTTATATACTTTTGTGGGTCGCGATTTGTTTCTGCAATTTTTGTTCAAGGATCGTTTACTGTTAATAAATTTTTTGAGGGATTTTGGTTTTGAATTTGTAGAGTTTTCGAAAGAGCAAGGGGGTTTGTCATCTGATGTTATAAAGAGGGCATTTCATGCTACAGAAGAGGATTTTATTCAATTGGTGAAGAGATCATTGCCTGTAATGCCAAAAATTGCTTCCGTTGGATCATGTTGTTTGGTTGGTGCAATTTCTGAGGGTGAATTGTATGTGGCTAATTTAGGAGATTCTAGGGCAGTTCTAGGACGCAGAGGTTTTGATGCGGAAAAAAATTCTGTGGTTGCAGAAAGGTTATCAACTGATCACAATGTTTCATGTGAGGAAGTGCGGAAAGAAGTTGAATCACTTCATCCTGATGATCAGGATGTAGTGGTATATATCCGAGGTGTTTGGAGAATTAAAGGCATAATTCAGGTGATCTTTCTTGTTTTTTCAGTTAATAAATACTGAAGTTGTTATATCTGTGTTCTAAATGTCAGAATATATATTATTTAGAGTAATGTAAAATTTGAACTTTCCAGGTGGGAATGATGTTCTATCTGAATAGTCCAGGTTATACAATTTGCGCTTTTACTTTGCTCGGTGCTGACTTCATGTTGTTCCAACTAATCTAGTAGTACTTATATCTTTTGTAGGCCTCCTTATACAACATTAGTTTCATCTTTATTTTGCACAAATCTTATCTCTAACCTTAGATGGTTGTCCTATTGGTTTGATGGTGGTTATATTTTACTCTCTTTCAGTCAGGTTCATAATTGCTGATCCCTGAATTTATGAGATGAGTTGCGTATATTGTATGACTTGGGAAAGTTTAGGCTTCAGAACATAAACGGTGGTAATTATGCTCCATATTATTTTGTGTGCATACCGATAGGAAATTTCTGTTTATCTTTGTCCTACGTGTTCTTAAGGCTTTATATCTTCCTACTCTTCCAGGAATCACACACTATGCCACTTGATCCACTGTTTCACGTAGTTCAAGTTAGAGGAAGTCTGTGTTCCCTACATGAGACGCCCATGGATTCCTGTGATGGTTATCTAACTATTAGACATAGATTATGTATGTTTTCTGCTGATAAAAGCAGGGACATTATTCTAGGAGCGTAACAAGGAATATTTGACGTCATTTGTCCGTTTTCTCTCCAGTCTTGTGTGGTCTACTGGAGATCTTCGGACGATACTAACTTATACTAACTTATATATCTTAATTTGCAGGTCTCAAGATCTATTGGGGATGCCTATTTGAAGAAACCTGAATTTAACAGGGATCCTATCTTCCAACGATATGGGAATCTTGTACCTCTGAAGTGGCCTGTACTGACAGCAGAGCCTTCAATTGTTACAAGAAGTATTAGGCCTCATGACTTATTCCTTATATTTGCTTCTGATGGCCTCTGGGAACAATTAAGTGATCAATCAGCTGTGGAGATAGTATTTAAAAACCCAAGAGCTGTAAGTTCCAATTGTTTCACCCTTGTCTCGTGGTGAACTAATGGAAATGTTTGCATTTATGCATAGTGGTAAAGTCAGGTGGTTGGAGCTTATAATCTATGGGTTAAATTGAACTTAGTATTTTTTATCACGGAACATAATTATATATGTTTAAAACCATTCAACTTTCAATAAATATTAAATTTTGAATCTATAAGTTCAATTTAGTGCTAAGAAACTTAAAGGTTGAACACGTTGAGTTTATATCATAGATCCGCCTCTGGATCAAAGTGTACATGGCATTAAAAAGTAGTCAGAGAAATTTCATTCAGCATTTCGGCCAACTTAATGCAAGCTAGAGTATGTGTAACCTGTCATGGATTGAAATTTTGCTACTTTTACTTTTATATAGCTCATCCTGTTTTGGTGAACCAGTTCTTTGATTTGTAGAAGCTGTAGTTAAGATATGAGATATTCCTGGTATGACTTATCTGTTTATTTGGTTGATGTACTTGCAGGGAATAGCTAAGAGACTGGTGCGAGCAGCCCTTCAGGAGGCTGCCAAGAAGAGGGAGATGAGGTACAGAGACATACAGAAGATAGAAAAGGGGATTAGGCGCTATTTCCATGATGATATAACAGTTATTGTGATCTATCTTGATCACCAGAAAGAATCCTTCCATTCCAAAGGCACTCTTGGCTCTATCACTGCACCTGTAGACATTTTCTCATTTAATTCAAATGATGCTGAGGAGAACCAAGTGATTGAAGCTTTTTGAACTGCCCAAAACCGCAACAAGAGGGTCGTATATTCAGTATATAATGTTACTGTATATGGAAATAGCGACAGAAACAGAGTATTCATTGGAGAAAATACAGGTTTGATGTAGACAAACCGGGGTAATGGGTTGCTGATTGGATGAATCGAGAGCAGAAGTTCAGTTTAGGATCTTGACCAAACCCATTGTTTTGTTCTTTTCAGACGGATTGTGCTTTGAGAAATATAGTGCAAAAAAGGACTCCTGTTATTTTGACCTGACATTTTTTAGGTAGGGAAGTTTTCTGAAAATCCCCAGGTTTTGTTGTATTTTGCATTCTTGCTGTGCAAAGAGTTGAATAAGGTGAGAATCAGATTACCTCTCTATCTTGTAGTTACAGTTATGTGGTCTCTCTATTCATAAATTTACACTAATCTAAAACTCATTGGGGATTCTTCAAAAAAGTTATATATGTAAAAAAATAGGCATAATACATAAACATGATCTTTAACTTGACTTCAACGAACAACTATGCCTTCCAATTTTGAGTGTGCACAAGTACACTTAAACTTGTTTAAAATTGAACAAGTAAACACGTGTCCTACATGGTATAATACATGTAAGACGTCACGTAGGACACATAATGGTATAATACACGTAAGACGTCACGTAGGACACAATGGTATAATACACTTAAGACGCCACGTAGGACACAAAATTGCCATGTAGGACGAATGTGTCCAGTTGCTCAATTTTATACAAATTTAACTGCTATCTATTTGTGCGCACACAAAGTTAGAGGTCATAGTTGTCAACTTAAGCCAAGTTAAAAGGGTCATATTTATGTATTAATGGCAATGCACTTGCACAATGAATTGAAAGATTCACAAAATCTCAATTAAACAGAAGATAGATCATTAACAAGTTTGCATTTTGGTACAACAAATGTCATACCCTTTAGTATCAAACCTTGCCTATGCCAAGCAAACTCCAAAGCATCACAAAGCAACAAGGATCTCCTAGATTGTAAAAGAACTTATATATACAACAATTAGCACACTACTCGTATTTTCACAGTGTACATGTTATATAACGTGGAAAAAAGGAAGAGAATACAACAAAACGGTATTGCTACTAAACTATAATCCATTAAAAAAAAACACTCATTTCTTCATCAATCTCGCTGATAGTCTAGTCTCTTCCTCCTTAGAAACGTGAGGATTAAGCTTACGGAGGTTGTTAATAAAAGCCAGAGCTTCATCTCTCCGGTTGAGTTTACAATATGAGTCTATAATGGAGTTATATGTGCTATCATTTGGCTTACAACCTTGTTTGATCATGTAACGGACCACTTCAATGGCATCAATAAACATTGCATCAGCTGCATACCTTGAAACAAATGTATTATATGTGATCACATCAGGAACAATTCCAGATTCCTTCATTTCTGTAAAGATTCGTGAGGCGTCTCTCATCCGCCCATTTCTACAATAAGCATATATTACTGTGTTATACGAAATAACATCAGGCCGGACTCCTTTTGCTATAATTTCCATTAGCAGTTGCTCTGATTTCTCGTAATTGCTAGACCGGCTGTACATATACATCAAACTATTATATGTAGTCAAGCTAGGAGTGTAACCAGTATCATTCATATAGTTCATGATCTCAGCTGCCTTTGTAACCATTTGCTTCCGACCATATATAGAAAGCATGGCATTTAAGGTGGTTATGTCTGGCGAGAAACCTCTACTTTGTAACTCAAAAAAAGCTCTTTCAGTCTCAACTAAAAGATCGCTTTTGCTATAAACTAATACAAGGGTCTTCAGAAGCACAACATGAGGTTGGATTACAGAAGAGTATATCTCTTCTGCAAGAGAATGAATCCTGTCAATCTCTTTCCCATTAGCATATGCATGAAGTAAGGAACTGTACGTTAGCTCATTGGGTTTACAACGACCATCTTTCATCTCTGCAAGTACTTTTTCAGACTGTTCCCATAGCCCTCCCCGAGCCAATGCTGCTAGAACAGCATTATAGGTGGAGAGATCGGGAGTGACCCCTGCATCTAACATTCTCCTGTAAATGACCATAGCTTGATCAAAAGCTCCACAACGACTGTAAGCACCAATTAAGGTGTTGAAGGTGTCCCGCTCAGCAACAAACCCTGCTCGCTTCATTTCTTTGAACACTCCAGTGACTTCTGAATCCATTCCATTCTGTCCAAATACGGCTAGGAGCGTATTCCAAGTGACAATATCTGGGGAACACCCAAACGTCCTGATATCATCAAAAACCTTCATCATTTCAGTGAATTTTCCCCTGTTTCCATACATCTTAATAAGAGCATTGAAAGTGCAGATGTTTGGTTTACACCCTGCACTTGTCATCTCCTCAAATATTCTCATTGCAGATTCATCCTTCCCAGCCTTCTCAAATCCGGAGAATAAGGTGGTATACGTAAAGACATCAGGCTTAATCCCTTTATCTATCATCTTGGCTTTCAGCTCCATTGCTTCCTCCATCAGACCATCCCTAGCATAAGCAGATACCAAAGAATTGTAAGTCACAATGCTGGGTGAAAACCCATGCACCTCCATCTCTCGTAAAACCTCCATAGCTTCTTTTGGCCTCCTAGACCTCCCATACACATCTAACAACGCATTGTATGTAACCTTATCGGGCAGAAAACCTCCTAGTTTCATCTCCTCGAAAATCTGCCTAGCTTCCTCATACAATGATCCCCGACGACAACAAGTAATAAGAGTATTATAGGTATAAGCATCAGGAACAACTCCAGAGTTCTTCATACCTTCAAACACAGCTGAAATTCTACTCCAAGGCATACCCATTTTCCCATAAACATTCAAAATCACATTGCAAGTGATTAAAGTAGGTTGGCACCCTTCCTCCTCCATTTTCTTGTAAACCATAACCGCGTCCCTATACCTCCCATTACGCGCAAATGCAGTAATTAAAGAAGTATATGCATAAACATCAATACCAAAACCATCTTTATGCAAATTGTGTAGCAAAGATGAAGCCACCGAAACCCTACCCTCTTTGCCAAGCATACTTATAACCACAGCAATTACAGAACCATTTAACAAATCCCCAGAATTAGGTCGATTCCTCACCCATTCAAACACATTGAACGCTAAGTCAATTTTTTTATAATACCCTAAACCCTTGATAATACCCAAAATATCAAAACTCAAAGACTCTGTATCCAATTCAGAACCTTCTAAACGATGCACAGTATACAAACTAAGCAAAATCTGGTGAATATTATCGACATGAAATTCCGGGCCGATAAGGGTTTGGAGAATTTTCTCACCTTGAGGGGAAAGTCGATGAGGATTCCATGGTTTGCCTCTGTTGGAATCATTGTCCTTGCCAATAATACGCCGTCGTGTTCTGGGGATTGGAGAAGGGAAATTAATGGATTGAGGAATTTGAGGTGATTGTGTGGAAGTAGAAGGGAAGTTAGGAGAAGTGTTGGGATTTTGATGGTGAAAGAGGTCGTTTAAGAATGGAGCGAAGGGTTGATTGGACGAAACAGTGAAGTCTTGAAAGATGGACTTTGAAGGTGGAGGGTTTGGTAGTAGAAGAGGAAGACCTAATTTGTCCGCCATTAACAGAGTCTCACAGCTTTCTGCAATAACGAAAAAACTCTATCTTGTTTGTATTTGGTAATACTACTACATTACACTTTCCATGGTGGCCAGTTATTTTGAGTTCCAAAGATATTTTCTTATTTATTTATTAATTAATCTACTTTTTTTATTTTGGTAATTTTCAACTCAGCTCCTTGACTTTTGATTTATTACCAGATTTTCAATTGTCGATTCTCAATTCTAATTATTCATTTCATCGTTGGCTAGTTTCACTTTAGCATTTTGAGAGCAAGTAACTCTGCTTTAAAATAGTTAAGTGAGTAACTGAAAATCTAATAATGATTGAAAGGTCATTTGGCTATTTTCTCATGTCCCACCAAAACTTTTATATGATAAAATCATCTAAATCTTTTTCATTTCTGCTGTAATTTAAATTAATATATTTTCCCAAAATAATTTGGTGGAGGGGAAACAAATTTGTTTAATCCCAATTTCTTTTCATCCTTCCTATACTATGAAAAACTGGCTATGAAATATACAAGAATCCTACCTAAAATTAACAGTACAAGTTAGTGGTAAGATGGTCGTTGTAGCATTGTTATTTTGATGAGAAAATTTGCAACCACTACCCTTAAAATACGCACTCGGTAAAACTCCGTTCCTATGCAATGAGGTCGACCTAGAAGATAATTAGTACTGCAAGTAAAGTGAATGGACTGACAATTTCACAAACTTCAAACATAGAAATAATATACTGGATATTGTCATACATATGGAAGGAAAATAAACCCTAATATTCAGTACATCTGACCATATCAGAGTTCAGTGCTGAAATTTGTTCTAAATATGCCCCGAACATAGCATACATGTAAAGCTGCAATATGTTTATGATTGACAATCCACTGGCTACTAATCTTGCATGGAAAACCATAACATGTAGATCTGAATACCAAAATCAAAACTATCACAAAAGAGTGATCTTCATAGCTTAAGGCTCCTTCAAATATGTTTCGATAAGCTAAACTAATAAAGAAGCACTGTTCCTAGTAGATACCATCACCCAACCTAGAGCCTAATTTACAAAAAAGAGTTCTCCTTTTAAGCTTTCCTTTATAGATCATTTAAGAAAGTGAGGACTAATCAACCCAGCAATCTCAAGGAACCCAACATGTTCCTTTCCTCCAAAAATTGTCTTCAACTTCTCATCACAAATTATGACCTTCTTGTTTTGAGGATCCTACAAAAGCAACATATCGTTAAGTATCAAACAAACTATAGATAGATAGATGTTAACCATATTAATAAAATGATGAGTAGGATAGCGCAAACTACAAATAACAGTTAATGCACTTCGAAAGAGTTGGCAGTACAAACAGTAGAGATCACTAGCAGAAAGCATTGCCTGCTTTCCATCGACCTTCTCAGGTAAATGATAGAGATTACCAGTCAGCTTATACATCAACAAATAGAAAGCTATAATCAGAAAATATATCACCAAACTAAATTAACACAAGTTCTCAATCTTCACCACATTATACATCCTGAATCAGGTTTGACAAAACAAAAAGGAAACCAAATGCCATAAAGCTTGCAGATAGAGTGAAAATCTTCAGTCAAAAGTAAGGTTTATGCCGCACGAAAAGGATATTGCATCTAGGTTTCACCAGGGTTGGTTTCAAAGAGGAGTGATAATCAATAAACGGCTCAAAACTTAGATCATTAGCTTGCTACTTTTTGAGCAGTATGCAAGACCATGAAAGAGTTCAATGGCATCATGCACAGTTCTTAGTTTGGCTGTCATCAAATGCATAATAAAATGCAGAAACCATAACAATGATATAGATGCATCAGATGTCAAAACCATACTTATATCAAAAAAACAATCCATAGACTAAGTAAGACTTCTCAATGGAACACTCTAGCTGTCTTAATCTCCACCTTTTCATTTCACAAGCATTTCTTGCAAGACACCAAACAAATAGAAACTCAAGGTATTGCACTTTTTACAGATTTACACTTCTGCATCAGCAAACTAGCTTAGATGCCAACAAGAATCTGGTGACCAATTCTTAACAAAAAGCAAGAAAGTGTAAAAAGCTATAACTTGAATCCTCAACAACAACAAAAGAGGACATAGATTTATGTTGAATGTTAAGAGACTATAACATTGCTAACATGATAACAAGTGAGTGAAATGGAAGTACTCCAATTCAACATAGAAGTGCAAATAAAAATTAGGATTCTAGCATATAAGATATAGCCAACCAATATAACCTTCAAAAACCATCCTTACAAGCTTCAGCATAACCATAAAAACACTGTAAACTCCATGTATGCATATCACCGAAGGTTTATAAAGATATACTAGTATATTACAACACATCTAATTACTAAGAAAGTACAAGTGGTAACTCCATATTTTAGCCAACCAAACCAATCATAAAACAAATATTACTACAACACAACACAGAAAAATACCAATGAATAAACAACTTAAACCCATAATCAGACAACACTTCAGCTATTGACAAGTTAGCATAATCAAACTAGCTAGAGCTAACGCACATAAACACACAAATACATAAACAAGCCACCTTAGCCAAAATCAAGTAACACTATTAAATAGGAAATATCCCCAATAACGCTATTAATCACAATAACATATTGGTTAGTTCATAGGGATAGTCGGTGGAGCGTAAACGGGGTATACCTGAAGGTCGTTCGCTTTGATGTGTGCCCAAATCAACTTAAGGGCTTGAGTTCGAGGAACCTCAGACATGCCACCAAGGAAAGCCTGCATTTCCGGCGACACTCTACGCGGCTTCATAATCCCCCTAGGTTCACGCTTCTTCGGCTCAGCAGCCGGCTTAGAAGCCGTCGCGAAAGTAACCGTCCGCACAGTGCGCAAGTTAGTACGATGAGCCACAAGCGGAGACACGAGCCTAAAGGAGGCGAAGGAAGCTGACTTCGCAAACGACGCCGTCTCGCCGGTTGAGAATACCGAGAATAACCCCACGGACACCGCCATTATCTTCTTTCTGTAGATTTTGGTATTTTTGAATTTGCAGAGATAAGTGTGGCACAGGGTTTTTTGTGTCCGTAAAATTCAGGGTAACCGCGCCTTTTGGACTTTCTGTTTTATTAACCATATTGCCTTTTATCTACACGATTTGGGCCGCTAATGGGCTGGTTATCCATTGCTAGAGTGTCAAGTTACCAAGCCCATATAATAGCCGACGATAATACCCGTTTCTTAGTGAAAAAAATGATTTGCACCGAGATAGCATTCTTGCATGTGCTATTTGAGTATTCTTTTCGTTTTAATTTATGTAACATAGTTTAATTAGACATGAAATATAAAAAATATAAAAAAACTTGCAATGTGAATAAATGAATATATGAAGAAATTGAAGGAACTTCAACATCTATAGTATATACATATATGATTCATACAGAGTTTATACAACATTCATGTATAAAATCATGACCAAGATTCAAAGCACAATTATATATAAGTTTTGGGGAAAAAAAAGTATGTTATATTTGGTTAGCGGAAAACTTCTGCTATATTTGAATTATAGGTCTTATTTTTATGTATTTTTTTAGGATTTGCTAGAAAGTAAATAGGGAAAATGACAAGGCAGCGGTAAGGAAGAAACATTTTTTAATTTCATGTCAAATCATTGCTAGTGTACATGTGTAAGGAATTAAGGGGTCGTTTGGTGTGATGGACAAGAAGATTTAATCCAAGGATAATTTTTAAGTGGTCATTAATCTATTGTTTGGTTGCCAATGGTGGAATAACTTATTACAGGATTAATAATAAGTCCTGGGATAAGTTATCTCTTCCTAGGGTGGGATAGTAATCCCAAAATAACTTATCATGGGATTAGGTAGGTAAAATATCAAAAATACCCTCCTTAAACTCCACTTTATACGCCACTTTACATTCATGTATATTAACATAATATTTAACAACATTTATAATAACATTCACAAATTTAATTATTCCTTGTTCTTATGATAATATATTTTTCTATAAAAATTATATTTTATAAATATAATTTTTATTTATGAATATAATATAAGTTGAATTTATTTGCCTAATTCTTAATGCTATTTATATTTTGTTCTCTCAAAATGTTCACTCCACTACTGAATTGCATATTTTTAATTAAATAGTTTATTACTCACTTAAAAATTATATTTTATATATCAATTAAAATGTTGATAACTTTAATAATAAACTTCTTTTTCTTTTAATAAACTTAAAATGAAAGTTTTATTTTTAAGCTAAATAAGATGAATGTTTTATTTTTAAATTAAATAAGATGAAAGTTTTATTTTTAAGCTAAATAAGATTGAAATTTTATTTTTAAGCTAAACAAGATGGAAGTTTTATTTTAAAGTTAAATAAGATGAAAGTTTAATTTTAAAAACGCACGGCACAATCATGTAAATGCACAGTAAAAAATATTTAAGCTAAATAAGATGGAAAATTTTATTTTTAAGAATGAATAACTAAAACTTACAAAGAAAATGTAAAAAACAAAAAAAAACTAAATAAGATGAAGGGTATTTTTGTATACAAACAACTTATTCTTGGAAATTATGTCATGAATATAAGTTTGAATATCACAAACCAAACAAGCAACAAAAATTAATCTCAGCATAACTTATCTCAGTATAACTTATTCTAGCATAACTAATTTCAGCATAACTTGTATTCAAACCAAAACCCCTAACAGCAATAGGCACAATTCCTTTTACTCTACGCGATTAGGGCATAATCAAAGGGACCACCCAATTTCCCCGTGCTAGCTGTTCCATTATGGCAGACACTAAAATTATTTCTTGGGAACTTATAAATTATTATCACATACTAACCATAAAGTTTAACTTAATTATGGTCGGATCAGCTCATTTGTGTGTGTTTTCCCCCTACTGTTCTCTTTAGCGGAAAGAGTGGAAACTGGATTGCAATGCAAGCAAAAAGGTTTACATTGCACAGGGAAGATAAGCAAATACCCATAAAAGCAAAATAATTACGAACATATACTTATTTATATTCATATCCTACTAAATAATTACACTATATATCTCCTTACTAATTTTGTTTTACTGATACTAAACAATATCATATATTGTATTGATATTATTAAGGTTGATAATTTCACTGAATTGATACTAAATCAGTATATATATACTCTTATAATATCATTGACTAATGAGTAATTTTTTAACAAAAACATTAATGATACCACAACAATATATATATATAGAAAGAATACAAGTTAGAAAACTCTCTCCATACTTCCTCCATCCTACTTTCATATTCTTTTATGTACCAAAAATCATCTTTTGTATATTAAAGTTTGTGAAATAAAAATAAGTGTGCTTGTGTGTTAAAGTTTTTGAAAGCGTTTCCAAGGTCCTTCGGGGGTTCCCGAAAGGAAAACCTCTCTCAGTTTATCATGTAAGTTTTACGATGTTTACTTCCCAAAATTCCCCTCAAAAATATGTTATTTAATTTTCTAAGTTGTTAGTTTTTAATGTAATTATTGTATATATGTTTTAAAATTTACCCTTAGTATATGGTTAACTTCTTAACTTCTTAATAACGACTATGGATTAACCTGTAAATTCCTAGGATTCTTGGCTTTATAGTCCGCTTGATGAAAGGACGAAAGTGTTGCCAGTTTTATATCCGGGGTGTGGTTAAAGACGAAGTTGTTAAGAACAAAGGTTAAGAAGAAGATATGAAATGGGTATGACAAAATCCAAAAACAAATATAAAAGATAAAAACAAAAATAAAAAATTGAAAAACAAAAATAAAACATGGGAAAAATAGGGATTTAAGTCATAAACTAGCTTGATTAAACTAAAGGAAAGAGGGAGTACTGAGTAGGACGTACAAAATATCTGAAACAAAACCTTGACACGGAACAAAGACTGGACACAGTTGACATGGAACAAAGACTGGACACAGAACAACTTACCCGCACAACTAAATTATATTAATAATCTACTACTATATTATATATATACTACTACTATATATTATATTTATATATTATATATACTATATACGTACTACTACTATATATATATCTACTACTATATATAATATTATTATACTACTATCTATATATCTACTACTATATATAATATCATTATATATTATACTACTATATATATATATCATTAAGAAATTGATACTTAGTTTTAACTCAACTATAAATCATAAATTTTATATTATAATGGTCAATCATCTGTAGTTATGCCTTGAGGTAATTTGATAGAGTTAAAAAAACCTTTTATAATGCCAACTATATTATATAATTGAGAAATCTTAATAGCTCAATTAATTGATTACTCAAGTTTTATTTTCCACATTATAATCCCCTACCCCATTTTCCTTTCCCCTACCCCATTTTAAAGTTAAAAAAAATATTGATTTTAATTAAACTAAAAAAAAAAAAAGTAAAAACCCTAGAGGTTTTCACTAACGCAAGACAACAACAGAACATCATTAGATTGGTACTTTTTTATTTATGATAGTAGTAATGGAGATCACATGAGAATAACCCAAGTAAACGCCAAACAGGATCTGTTTGGTAGTCACAACTCAGCAGCCACCTTTCTACTTTCCTTTTCCTCTTTTCTACTCTTCTCCCAAACAAGCCCCTCTATATATATTTTCCTCTTCCTTCCTCTCTTTCATTCATATAGCCACATTACTACTCTTCTCTTCTAAGAAATTATACAGTTATTTTAGTGTGCAAAACACATTGTGATAAAAATGGATCGGAAAAATGCTCTTTGGATCGGGTTTCTCTGCATTATTGTCGCCGGTGTAGGGGGTCAAGCTCCTGCCACGTCACCCACTACTAGTCCCGCACCAACAACATCCACTACCCCTGCACCTACCGGTTCTCCACCTCCTGCAGTAAGTTCACCTCCTCCATCTGTATCTTCTCCACCGGCAACTTCACCACTACCTGCCGCTTCTCCTCCTCCACCAGTGAGCGCTCCACCAGCTACTCTTCCACCAGTGAGTGCTCCACCACCAGCTACTCCTCCACCTGTGACTACTCCTCCTCCACCGGCAGCGGCACCTGCACCGGTCGCAACTCCACCTGCTTCAGCTCCGGCTCCTACTCCGATGACAAAGATAGCCACATCTCCGGCACCTTCGCCGGTGGGATTGTTGAGTCCTCCAGCACCACCTATGGGTGCTCCGTCACCGAGTGGTTTCTCAGGTTTATCTCCTGCTCCATCAGCCCCTGATCAGGTACTAATTAATTTGCTCAAATCTCAGTTTCATTATCTGATTCCGTAACCATACCATTATGGTTTTAATGATACATTTTCATTTGCTACTATGGGAAAGGTCCCCTAGTAATTTTTGTTACGATATGCTTCAATTTTTTAGAAATCTGATCACGAAGCTAGAATGTACGCCGACTCATGGATCATAGAGTTAGGAAGTGATCTATGACTGCAGGGATGGCAATAGGGGGAGGGCACACCCTTAATAGGGCGGGGCAGGGAAAGCTTTAAACGGGGAGGGGCAGGGCAGGGCAGGGCAGGGCAAATAATTATTTGAGAAAAAATTTAATGGGTTAGGGCAGGGCAAGGTCCGAAAATGGAGGATGAGATAGCTAGAGGAGAAGAGTCGGTGAAGAAAGCTGAAAAAACCCATTTGGGGACTTTTCGGCTCCTAATACCGTGATTCTGCAGCTTAAAGTACTCGTTGGAATTTTTTTTCCATTTCGTTTCATTATATAGTCACAGTCACTTCAAATTAATGGAGTAATATTTTGGAATTTTGTTATTTTGTAAGTTAGTGATTAATTAGTAGTAGTAATTTAAGCTGTGATTTGATATATTTCTACATTCCAATTGTGACAGAATAATACGTCTGCTACATGCACAAAAAAATACCAAAAAATCAAGTTTACCCCAATTCCTACCAGCACTTACCAATATTCAAATTTCTCAGATTTTGTGAAGGTTGATACAACTAAAAAAGCACTTAACTTGATGGGTTTGGGGTCTTGCACTATTATTGTAATGGGGCAGGGCGGGGCAGGGCTTAGTGGGGCAGGGCGGGGCAAGTTAATTTTTAAAAAAATGCTAAACGGGTTAGTATAGGGCAGGCCAAAATGTTAATAGGTCAAGGCTTAACCCGCCTTGCCCTAACCTGCCCTATTGACATCCCTATCTATGAGTTGATGTGTATTCTAGCTTCTTCCGACGAACTCATTTTTGAGATTTCAATTTGTTGATGTGAAGACATAATTTTTACATTAGGATTAATTCAACATTGAAAAACTTCATTAAATTTTAATTTTGATTTAGTCTCTAGTTACTACCTTACGTAGATTTTATGTGACAAATTTGAATATGAGTATCAAAATTAGGAATATTCAGAACATACATTTTGTAAGAAGTGGGTATATTTACGTTGTTTTTTCTTTTTGTATTGATATGGAGCGCATGATAGACTGATAGTCAAAGCTAGCATAGGAATCCTAACATGGTTAATTGTGTCTATGGTGAAGACCTAATGTGGGGTGTTGAGCCTAGCTAGTGCCTAGTGGGGATGTGATCTAGTGCATGCAAGCTTTAGTCAGTGATTACTGATTAGTCATTTTAATTTATGATTATTCACTGGGACACATCACGTGCATTCTGTTTGCCCATAATGACTCTGCCTCTACCTAAAAATTGTATTCCATTAACAGTTACTTTTATCTATTTTATTGATAGTTATAATGATAAAGTTGTCCAATAAAAAAGGTAAACTTTGATAATTCCGATTGTTTTATGTTGTTGCTGTAATATAAATCAAAATGGAGAATAATAATTTCCCACAATTTAATGAGATTATTGAACTTAAAGTTACTGAAATTATTTTCATGTGGATGTACATCTTTTTTGATGTATAGTATTTTTGTAGAACAAATAATTGAAGAGACAGAAAGAATAATGGTGGGTAACAAAGTCTATAGAGATAGAATATAGAGCCACATTATTGAACCCCAAATATCCCCTATTTTGTATTTGTTTGGATTCTTATGCATGTGCTAACATTTCATGTCTCACTTAAAAACTCAGACTAACACAGCATATTAATTATCAGATTAGATCTTATGGTGCTTGAAAGGGTTTAATTTACATTTATTTGGATTATTATGCATGTGCCAACTTTTTTTATATATGTCTCACAATAATTAAACTCAAAACTCTATATAGATTAATTAAATTGTTTATACTAGCTACATATGTTGATATTTTTATGCATGTTTATTGTGCAGAGTGGAGTGAAGGGCAATATGAGATTTTCAAATATGATTATGGGAATTTTGGTGTTCGGATGGGGTCTCCTCTACTGCTGATTTAGAAATCTCTATGTGATTTTGTGCTCATTTGCTTTTGCCACTATATTTTATATTAATATGAAATGCCATCACTTTAGCTTACTAGTAGGATGATGATGATGGCTTTATTTTTCCCACATGTACTTGGATTATATATTCACTTGGATTCTTTTTGGAGGTTTATTGGTGAGGGGAATTTATTTTTGTTTTGGGACTTAAAGTACTACACTATTAGCTAGCTCATCCATTTATATTATCATCTTCTATACATTTATATTTTCTAAAAGTGATATAAAATTATTTTTTGTTATCAATTTTATAAAAAAGTTTAATAATGTAGCTGATTGAATATTTAGTTAGTCCAACTTTAAACCGGCAATTTATAAAACCTAACACAAAGTTAATGCAAAAAAGAAGTGTGTTGCAATAAGAATGGTTGAATAAAGATTACCGCTATGAATTATGGTGTAGTGGTGAAACTATTTTACTATTAACTAAAGGTCAGTCTCATGTTCAAACTTTGGTATGATTATAATGTTAACTCTTGTATTCAGATTATCAAACCAGAAATAAAAAAAAATGAAAAGAAAAACACGAAGAACTATTCGAGTCCACAGAACCCATTGTGTGTCCTTAAGAAATTTAATTCTCTCAAGTATCCGAGGTTACAGATTAATTCCTCTCAAGATAAAACGGATTGACCATTAAAGAAGTTGTGGTACCTCAAATTTTGATAATTTCAACGAACTCAAAATGACAGCAACGAATCACACACACAGACAAGATCGATCGATTTTGTTTTGTAAGAAATGTATGCAAAAGAAGGAAAGAATTCGATGCAGAAAAATGAGAGAAAACATCTCTATTTATAGCTAACAAAGGGTAAAGGTCACAACTCTTTTAGAAAGAAGACAACCTTTCAGAAAGAAGACAATCTTTCAGAAAGGTCACAAACACTTTGGAAAAGGCACAACCTTTATCAGGAGAGTCACAACCCTTCATTTTCTGTTCACACCTTTAAAACCCAACAATCCCCCACATGAATAGAGAATGACTATTGTTAAAGCATATGCATGAAAAACTGTGTGATTCGTAATTAAGGATTGATTGTCTCTGGATAAGTGGGTTTCCCTATGAACTTTCCATAATGAACATAGATCGGATATACTCGATCAATCGGTAGATTTGATATCTTTGAACCGTCGAGCTTTGGTGTATACCTAGACAACATAAGTCACACAATCAATCCTTGAATTATTTTTTATTCTCATTGTTTTGTTCGTTTCAACCATGAACACATATTGGTTTATAAGTGCGTAGAGAACTGGCCTTACCGAATTATCCTTGAAGCGGCTTACACTTCACACTTACATAAGTGATGTCTAAATGTGTTATTCCGTAGATACACCATTTGATATACCCTGCATCAAACTTAGAAATCATTAAAAAGTCCTGATGTCTTTATCCTTGTTACTGAACATTGTCTTATCATGAGAATGGACCATAAAAATATTTTGACAATGTTGAACAGTCATCAATGACTTTGTTTGATCTCCTTGAACCTAGATCTTGGGATCTCCAGTCTTCTAGGTAGAGTTACCGCCACAATGACTTGTTCTCGGCCATAGTCTCATTCCCTTTGATAATCTATCAACTCCCTCTGTAGTTCGCCCTTTTATATGTGGATCCGACACATTATCCTTTGACTTTACATAGTCAATTATGATAATTTCACTAGAGAGTAGTTCTCTAACGATATTATGTCTACGTCATATATGACGAGACTTTCTGTTATACATCATGCTCCATGCCCTACTAATTGCAAATTAACTCTCAAAGTGTATGCATACTGGAGCTAAAAGGTTTGGGCCAAAAATCTTTCAAGAAATTTTGGAGTCATTCAACTTTTTTACCGGCCTTATCTAAAGTGATAAACTCATATTTCATAGTAGAGCGAGCAATATATCTCTATTTGGAAGATTTTCAGAGACTGCTCCTTCACCAAGAGTAAATACATATCCACTCGTGGATTTTACTTCATTTGACCTGGTGATTCAATTTGCATTACTATATTCTTCCAATACTATTGAATATTAGTTATAATGCAAAGCAATAGTTTTTTTAAATATGTTTTAAATACTCCAAAACTCTTTTCATTGTCATCCAATGAGTTTGATTGAAATTACTCGTCAACCGACTTAGTTTATTGATCGCATACACTTCATGATATATATCATACTTCTCAATACTCTAGTACAATCCAATTGTGAGTCACTTTTGCCTTCATTCTTTTGAGGTACAAATATCATATTTATTGGAGTCTTGACAATGTTGAAATCAAATGCTTGAACTTGTCATGTACATTTTCAATCACATCACTAACTTCAATGTCTTTCATATCGAAATTACTTTCTAGCATATACTAATAGCATTTATGTCAGAAATATCACTTTTGATAATCAACATGTCATCAACATAAAAACTAACAATGACCTTGTGATTTGGAGTGTCTTTATTGTAAAAACATTTATCACATTCTTTAATCTTGAATTCATTTGCCAACATAGTTTGGTCAAACTTCTCATGTCATTATTTGGGCGCTTGTTTTTAGTCCACAAAGTGACTTATCTTTTCTTTACCAGAACCACAAAGCCCTTGGGTTGTTCCATGTAAATTTCTTCCTCCAATTTTCCTAAAAAAAAATGTTTTCACATTTATTTTGATGAATTTGAAGGCCATATTTCGCATCTAGTGCAATTAATATTTGAATTAATGTAATCCTAGTTAGTGCTATTATCTGTCAAACAGGACTTTCTTATTGTCTAAAGCTTATGACAACAAGTCTGTCTTTGTATTTGTCAATAGTTTCATCAACTTTCTTTTCCTTTTGTAGATCCACTTTGAACCCAAAAGTTTATTTCCTTAAGGACGATCAACCAACTCTCAAGTATGGTTGCTCAAGATTGAATCTATCTTACTATTAACAACCTTTTATCAAAGAGAATGAGTCCACAAATGACATAACTTTTAGAATATATGAGACTCATTTTCAAGAAGAAATGTTACAAAATCAAATTCGTAGAAAGTAATTTGTCCATTGACATTTACTAACACTTCTGAATCTCTTTATTAAGTACATTCTCCTTTGGTTCTTTCCAAGGTCGTTTGGACCCTTCACTTGACTATCCGATAGTTTGGACTTATGAACCATGAATCGACATGTTTTACTATTTGTAGCATATCCAATGAACATATAATCCACAGTCTTAGGTCCTATTTTGACCCTTTTGGGAATAGTTCCTTCATTTCCATTTCTCATATGAAATAAACTGTATTGGAAATTGTTAGATCACTATCTTTCAAGAGTTATTGTTTGTATATACTTTAAGGGAGGACAATCAATTCTCTATCAGGATACGACAAAGCCTGAACAAACATAACTTTTTGTTTCTCCCTTTCTTAACAAACAAAAGTTTCTTTTTTTTAATTTGTTACTCCCTTTACCAACAAACAAAAATTTTTATTTGTCTCTTTCTGAACAGACAAATTTTTTGTTGTTCTCTTTTGCTATAATGATAGCACCCCCACAAATTTTGTAATAAACCTGAACTTATAAATTGGACATTCAACAATTCCTTCAAAGTTTGATTTTTTTTCTGTCAACAAATTCATTAGATTGAGGTGAGAATGTGCAATAATTGGATGGATGATTCTATTTTCCAAATATATTTCTTCAAAAGAAGATTCATATTCTCCATATCTACCACTTCTAATCATGACAAATTTTTTTTATCCAACTGATTTTCAACTTCAGTCTTATATTACCTATATGTTTCTATTGCTTCATCTTTACCATTCAGCAAATAAACATAACAATATGTAGTGCAATAGTCAATAAAATTTATGAAACACTTTTTCCCACCACGAGATGGCGTTGACTTCATATCACAAATGTCAGTATAAATCAATTCTAAGGTATTAAACTTCCTTTCAACAACACATACTTGACATTTTGATTTATTGCACTAGAAGTTAGGCAAAACTTCTAAGTTGATCAGTTTTTGCAAGATTTTGTAATGGACATGTCCCAAACATTTATGTCACAAACAATTCGATTCAAACAAGTAAGAACAAACAGAAATACTAAGTTTGAAAAGACCTTCTGTGAGGTAACCTTTTCACACAAATATTTTTTTGTTTACTTTTTATAACTTTCTCAAATACAGACATTGTTTCAGACTCAACACCTTGTCATATGTCCTTTTCAGAAGGACCTTTTCATAACATTCAATTTGTTATAGAATTACCAATGATCATAGTCTCATCGGTCCAATAAGGGTAATATGACCCAAATGTTTGTTTTACAACACAAACATAATAGATCACTTTTCATCAATGTTCATGTCTATACAATTTTTTTTTTATTTTAATAGACATATCTTTTCATGAAAAATCACAATATTTTAAGTGAAACTTTTTCATCAAAGAATACAATTCTTTTGAACGAGTAATATAATTTTATGGTTTTATACTAGTCATATCATATACTAGTAAAGAGAGAGTCAACGTCCACAATATCAAATATACTCTAAGAATTTTGTGGGTCCAATATAAAACAAGAATGTCATTAAATTTCATATATTGTACTTTCAAATTTAAATTAGATAGTAAGTCTAATTTTATCTTTATCACAAATAAAGAACCCCCCCACATTTTACATATATTCTCAAAAATATTTTTCAAATATTTTTTTTTTCATGCTTACACATCGGCAACACGAAGCCTTCTTTTGTAGATTTAATCCATATAAACACCCATTGCAGGCACAAAAATCACTAATTTTATATCACTAGTGTTTTTTTTTGCCTTTTTATCACAACTAGACAAACCACTTAGTATTTAGAATACTAACAATAAAGATTCAATCTTTATACAACTTGTTTCTAGTTTAACGATGAAGTTTTTATATTCTTCTAATCGTTAACCTAATGAACCTTGAATTCTGATAAAGTTTTAATATTCTTCGATTCAGAGTCACATTCAAACAGAGTCGTAAATTACAAATGTTTTAATCTCCAGAAACCTCAAATACAACACTGTTTCGAGCTAACGATGAAGATTTTATCTTTTTCAATCATTTAACCTTAATATTCCTGACGAAGATTTTGTACTCTTCAAGTCAGAATATTCATTCAAACAAAGTATATAATAAATCGATGAAGTTTCTATATTCTTCAAACCAATGCACAATCTGATTTATTCGTGAAATTCTTATATTCTTCAAACCAAAGGAGTAAAAACAATCTCCAAAAGTCAAACACAATCAAATTTTACATGGAGTAGAAAACTATAAAAAAAAAAAAAAATTCTCCTCTAAACAGAATACATATTAATAATAATAAAGACATATTTTGAGATCATCACATAATGACTCTATCCTAACATTTATGAAATAAATTTCATAACTTATAAAGGATAGAAAAAGAAAATTATAATCAAGGAAAATAAAGATAGAACTTGATTTTACTCTCATTGAATCATATTCTATCTGTTAACAATAATTCTATGCAAGTCGCTTTTCTTGCTAAATTTTTTTTTCCTTTTCCCAGTTTCCATCATATTCTTATTTTCCTCAAGAAGACATTTAATTTCAACAAGAAACTAAACTCATGTTCAAATATTGTTAGGAGACAACATTTGTTCATTAACTTCTTCTCATAGTTACATAAAACCAAGAATATAAGGAAAAAATTAAAGTGTTCATCTTAGCCTTTATGCACAAAATAACTTTTCTCATTGAAAAGAAAATTAAAGGGGTGCAATGCTTGAATGCACTTGGGAAGAAAATAAAAATAATCTTACCCATCCAAGGAAAACTTACTACAAAAATAATACTCAAACATATTAAAGTAGTACTAATTCATCCAAATCTCTTTTATTATATGATAAAATAATTCTCTTTTTCTTTCCTCAATAAAAAGAACACAGAAAATAAAAGTAATTTACTTACCACAGAAAATACCTAACATTAAGTTTATTAAGCTTGTTAATTCCTGTATTCAGATTAGCAAATCAAAAATAATAAGAGATAAAAAGAAAAACACAAAGAACTATCCGAGTCCACAGAACTCACTGTGTGTCCTTAAGAAATTTAATCCCCTCAAGTACCCAAGATTGCAGATCAATTCCTCCCAAGATAAAACGGATTAACCATTAAAGAAGTAGCGGTATCTTAAACTTCGATAATTTCAACGAACTCAAAATGACAGTAACGAATCACACATATAGACACGATCGATCGATTTTGTTTTGTAAGAAATGTATGCAAAAGAATGAAAGAATTTGATGCATAAAAATGAGAGAAAACCTCTTTATTTATAGCCAACAAAGGGTAAATGTCACAACCCTTTTGGAAAGAAGACAACCTTTCAGAAAGAAGACAATCTTTCAGAAAGGTCACATCACTTTGGAAAAGGCACAACCTTTCAAACGGTCACAACCCTTTAGAAAGAACCCAACCTTTCAAAAAGATCACAACGCTTCAGCATAGTCACAACTCTTTATGAGAGTCACAACTCTTCATTTCATGTTCACACCTTTAAAACCCAACATATAATTCTGTTGGGACCTTTGAACAGGCTTATAATAGATTTAGCTCATCTCCATTACACTTGATACTCATTAATTTCAATTTATTAACTTCATCAGTAAACTTCCCTACCCCCTCTCTTTCCCTAAATCAGTATAAATAAGAAAAACGTTTTGTGATCATAAATTTTAGGGAAAATATTTTAAAAGAGGAACTTTCACATATAGCCACTCAAAAATAGTCTAATTACTCTCCATAACTATAGTTTGATAATTACAATCCATAGCTACATGTTATAGGGAGAGAGAGGCGAGCAAGACTGGGAGAGAAAGGAGAGAGGCGGACAAGAGAAGGCAAAAGTGGGAGAAAGGTGAATTGTATATGTATATGTTTATCGGTTAGATAATTGTATATTATACATATGTTTTTATATATATGGCGAGCGAGATTGAGAGAGGGAGGAGAGAGGCGAGCGAGAGAAGGCAGAGAGTGGGAGAGAGGTGAATTGTATAATTGCACTTCATAGCAAATTTTATGTTAGTTATGGAGCATCAAATTTATATAAATCGCAACAGCCATCTCGTTTGTATAAAAGCGCAGCACTTGTATATGTATATCGATTAGATAATTGTATATATGTAACTACTATATATATGTATCAATGATTGTGTTTGTATACCTACATAAAATTTGAATCGAAATAAGACATTTGTATATCAAATCTCTCTCTCTCTCGCTTTATACAACACAAATTATACATTGTAATTTGTATAATTTGTATTTGTATAAAGCGAGAAAGAGAGAAAGGCAAAAGGAAATTGGTAAGGAAAGATCTGCATTTGCATAATTATAAGTGTCTAAGACAAAAAAAAAATATATTTGTATTTATATATACAATTTTCTCTCGCTTTATACAAACACAAATGCAATTTATACACTTGTGTTTGTATAAAAGTGAGAGAGGCGAGGGAGAGTGCGAGCGAGATCATGGAGAGTGGCGAGCGAAATTTTTGGGGAGAGACGAATGACAAGTGTTTGCTACGGATTAGAATTAAATGAAACTGTGGTTATAACATTTAATTTGAATTAATAATTTGTTATTTTATATAAGTTTCCTTTTAATTTAGCTAAGATGGAGAATATATGACAGAAAAAAAAATGGGGAAAAGTACCGTGATAGTAATATAAATTTGATGCTATTAAATATTTAAATTTTTGAACGTATTAACAAAACTTTGAATTTGTTTTATCAATGTAAAATTTATAAACTGAAATTAATGAGTAGTATCAAAATATATGCGGAGATAATTAAAAAGTGATATCCGTATTTAATATTTTAATCATAGTTAAAAACTTATTAAGTTAATTTAATCTGGACCTATAAAAATTATGTTAGACAAGTGTCACTCATCTAAACGTATATTTGAAGAAATAAAGAAAAAGTGCAATGGAGAAGAACCGAATCCGCTTATAATAAATGATTTAAATTTAATAATCTAATACGCACTCTGGACAACTGGTGGAAAATAAAAAGATTGAGTAAAGATTACTCCAGTGGACAAGTTTTTATGAGATCAGTTTGTACAGAAAGCTTTGATTCCTTTTTTGCAACTTTCGAAGACTTCACCTTTTAGTTCAGTGAGTTAAGACACGCAGAGTTATGTTCGGTCTGCCTATTTGATATTCTTGTTCAACCAGTTAACTTGGTTGCTCAAATATTTTAGAGATAGATTTTGGACTAAATTAGGATAAATTTGGATATGATTTGAATTAGTTAAATTTGATAATGAAGTCTTAAATTCACAAATAAAATATTGTTATTAAATACTCTCTCCGTCCTAATTTATGTGACACATTTCGAATTTCGAATAAATTTTTCATATATCTTTTAAATATTTTAAATTTTCAATTATTATGACTTATAGTAATAATTATGTAGTTGATGATTAAATTTAAAATATTTGACTGATTGACTCTCGAGAACTTTCAAAATTTATACAAAACTGTTGATTTCTAATAATGCCCGTAGGCAATTTTCGTGTCGGTTAATTTGGCGGTTTCACTTCAATTTAAGTTGCAAATGCTATCTTCTCTATTATTGGTTTGATGACCTTATTACAAGTTTAGTGGTTTTAATTTTAGTGTTTGGTTTCAAATAAATACTAATTGTATGACTTTAATCTGAAATCTCTACCATCATCTATGGAAATATTCTTTATGCACTGACCTAAAAAAAAAAAAAAAAAAATTGTTAGACATAAAACTTCTGCTAAAATGAACACATTTTTATATTGTTAACATATTAATAATTAATATCATTCTTATTAAATAAAAATATTAGAAAACTAAACAACTAATGAGTAACAATACAACTAGAAAAATATTAACCTAGTTTTGTTTCAACCTCACAATAAAATACAAATAGTTTTTTAAAAATTATTCTATCTGTTATTCATAAACTTTGGGGTCGTTTGGTTTGAATACTAGTTATGCTAGAATTAGTTATGTAAGGATAAATTATGCTGGAATTAGTTTTTATTGTTTGTTTGGTACGTCATATTCAAACTAATATTCATAGTATAATTTTTGAGAATAAGTTGTTTGTTTACAAAAATACCCTCATCTTATTTAGTTTTTTTTTTTTTACCTTTTCTTTGCAAGTTTTAGTTGTATCCAGTTTTAGATTGAGATTTTAGTTTGAAAAAAAAAAAACTGCATATACAAAGTAATAAGAATTAAATATCTTAAAATTCTATTTAGATACCAATTGTATACATTGTTACAATTAGGTTTTCGAAATGGATACTAATTGAATACAATGTTAACTAGTTTAGATTGACTTACTCAGTCGAAATCTTAATTATATGTTGTATTTTCAGCTGAATACTAATTAGATACCAATTTGATACAAATAGACTTAGTTTTCCTAGTTGGATATCAATTTGATACCCAATTGGACACTAGTTTGATACTAGTTAAATACTAATTGGATACAAATAGACTTAAAATTTCCAGTTGGATACCAATTTAATATCAATTGGAAATATCAATTACATTTTGTTTTTTCCATTTTCAAGTGGGATATTTTGGATAGCAATTGGATACAACATTAACTTGTTTTAGGTTATCTAATTTGGTTGAATCTCAATTACATGTTGATTTTTCAATTTTTCCACTGGATATTAGTTAGATACCAAATGTATACCAATTGGATACAACATTAACTTGTTATAGGCTGTCTAATTCAGTTGAAATCTCAATTACATGTTGGTTTTTCAAAATTTCCAATGGGATATCATTCGATACTAAATGTATGCCAATTGGGTACAAAATTAACTAGTTTTAGGCTGACTAATTTAGTTGATATCTCAATAATGTATTTTTTCAATTTTTCCAATTGGATATCAATTAGATACCAAATGTATGCTAATTGAGTACAACATTAACTAGTTTTAGGTTGGCTAATTCGTTTGAAATCTTAATTCCATGTTGTTTTTTTCAATATTTCCAATGGAATATCAGTTTGATACCAAATGTATACAAATTGAATACAACATTAACTAGTTTTAGGTTGGCTAGTACATATAATAAATATTAGAAATTATAATTCATTAACTTAAAAGACAAAATAAATTAAAAAAACATGAGTTTGTCACAATAAAACAACCAATTCAAAATAAAAATGAATTATGTCTTTTCTTTTCAATAGGGTAATTTGAACATGTCTTCCTGTTGTGTTGTGTCCCTCTCGACGACATGTACTACACGTAACCTTAGACCTATTGACCTTCACATCAGCAAGCCCTTTCTAACGTTCAAGTTGTGGTCTTCCTACAGTTCTTTTGAACCAGGCGGCAATAATTTATGCTCTGACACTTTTTGAATTGAATATTTTCATGTTCCATCATAAATTATTTTGTCGGTATTACAGGATACAAAAGTAAAAATAACTTTTATACATATGTTATATCAGTATAAGAATTTCATGCCATTTCTATGCATACTTTTTATACCTATTTTGTGCCAAAAGTAAACACTGATTCATACCATATTCATTCAAAAAAGAATACAAAATCATACATTTTATAACTAGTAATTATCTTTTATTAAATAAACAATATACCAATTTCATCGCACTATTATGCACAATTCCAACCAATATAATGCCAAAAATAGAAATTGAATCATATCAGATTTGCGCCATAAAAACTATAAATTTTCATACAAAATTGATCTTACTATTATACCAATTTCATATAAAATTTACGCCAATTTTTATACCAAAAAATTAATAATACTTCTAACAATTAATTTTCATTTATTAGATAAACAGTATACGAAATTCATTCCAATATAATGTCAAAATAGTACTAACTTGGTATAACCAGTATACCCATTTCAAAAACAAATTATGTAATTTTTTTTAACCAGAAACATACAAAAAAAAATGAATGTTCATACCAAAATCTATACCAATTTCAAACAAATTTTATGTGATGTTCATACACCATTATTAAAACTATTATACACAAACAAAATTTGAATAATTTTGTAGGTAACCAGTATACACAATTCATTCAAATATAAGTCCAAAATTGTACAAAAAGGTTGTATGACCAGTATACCAATTAGAAATAAATTTTATGTAATTTATTTTTTACCTGAAACCATAAATTAAAAAAAAAATCATACCAAAATCTTTTGCATTTTCAAACAAATATTATGAAATCTCAAAAAAGAGTGTTCATACCAAAAACGACACAATTAAATTCAATTATACACAATCAAAATCTGAAAACTTCCTTTTCAGTATCATTATTCTTAATTTTTTTCTTTTTTACGTTTGAGTTGTATAACAATACAAATAAAAAATCTCAAATAACACCAACCTGAAGGATCTCGTCTACCACCATGTTTAATAATATTGATAAGAACTCGTCTATTACAACACAAATGAAGATTATTGAATAAAAATCAACTGAAACTAATTGTGACTGACGACAAATTACAGAAAAAATTGAGAGGAGAGACAACGTTTGAAGAAAAAATAAGAAAATTTATTTTTGAATGGAATTTAACTGATTTGAGTAAAAAAAAAGGAAAACAAATATTCCTTTTTTTTTTTTTATGAATCTCCTAATTTTATGCACATATTAATTATCATTAATGAAATCAAAATTAATTACTACTAACATATCCATTTTTTGTCGTATAATTTTTCCAAACAAATTATTTTTTACTAGTTTTTAAAATTGATTTGAGTTAAAAAAGGAAAACAAATATTCCTCTTTTGTTTTGAATCTCCTAATTTTATGGCAAGTATTAATTATCATTAATGAATTCAAATTTATTACTACAATTATATCAGTTTTTTACCTTTTATTTTTTAAAAAAAATCTATTTCGACTATTATTTTAAGGCATTTCTTTTATTTTAATAAAATGTTAGAACCTGCAATTTTTTATTATTACAACTTGAAATAATTATTATACTGTCATAACATGAAATTATTAATCCTATATATGTCATTTATAAAATTTTCACTTTTATATTTATTTATATTTTCTAATATTCGTTTATTGGGCCTCCGGAGCGGCCCATCTCTGTATCGTTCACGTGGCATAAACCATTGGACTTGCTCGTATTGTACCCATAAAATAGTATTTAGCCCAACCCTATCAAATCATATTTTGAGATGGCAGGCCCAAAATCTGTACCTTTTTTTTTCTAGCCCAAAACAATTCATCCATCCTGCCATAACCGGTTGTAGCAATCGTTGATATACACTCGTTACATAATAAGTAACATAGACAAATCGATTATACACAATTTATATCATATGATTATACGACACTAAATTTTATTTTCAAAAAATATAGATTTTGAGTTATTTTATCGTAGGCCTTGTTGGGCTGCTATGTACTGTAAAAATTACAAAATATAAAGTACTTACATCATGTTTCACAATATATATCTCAACTTCTTTTCTTTAATTTGGGATATCCGTTGTACCAAAAATATTATCTTTTACAATTCTTACAAATTAAAATTTGGAAAAACTACAGGATATGGCAAACATTAATATACATTTAAGAAAAATAGCTATATTTTGTTTTTTTTTCCATGTTATATGGTTATACTTCCACAATAAATAGCAAAGTTGCTTATAGACAAATAAACAGTTTTACTTTATTGCATTTAATATAAATATATATTAAATAGGAAAGTTATTATTACATGTCTAATTAATTATGTCATGCATGTTTTACGTGATCTTTTCCCATGTTTATCATCAATATTTTCTTTTTCACCAATTATCTCTGTATCACATATTTTCTGATTTTCTTCCCCAAATTCATTTCAATTCAAGATCTTTTTGCATCATTCTAGGAAAGATTTTTGTGATTTGTATCCATCAAGTATCTTTTAATTACATTTTTATCTCATTCTTACGAATATTATATTTCTGTGCATCTATATTTTCATCTATTTTCATAGGGTTTTGATTGAAAATTTTGTTTTTTCATTACTATGGCTGAAATTTGTATTCCAAAGAGGGTTACGAGAGGTATACATTGTTTTGATAAATTGTTGGATGAACTACCTTCTTTTAATTTGTGTATTACTCAGCAACAAGCCAAAATTTCAGGCTCTATTGCTGCAATAATAGAGAACGAAAGAAGAACAAAGAAGGTTAATGACCCGATACTTTTGAATTTACTTGAAGAATTCGAACAAAATCAGTAAAGATGAAATAAGGTTCAAAACCTTTAAAAGTGAAAACTAATCTTGAAAAAAGAAGAGAAGTCAACAATCTTGATTCAAGTGGGAATGAAAAAAGAGTAATCCAGCAGGAACATAAGGCAAATGAGATTAAGATTTGTTTGCTTTATTTTTTATTTTAATATCATATATTTACTTATATACTTTTATTGTGTGACATTGTCATTATGGATTTTCCTCTTGTATTAAATAGTTAAACAAATTGAACGTATGTATATAGTTGTAAAAAATGAGTACATTAAGTAAATGAGCAAAAAGAGATTGAGGGTTGTGTAATTATCAATTGGATATATAGTAGAATATTTATATACATAGATACTTGTAATGTAATATTGACAAAAGTTGAAGTGATAGTATATATATATATATATAAGTAGTACACAAGTACTATGAGGGAAAAGAGATTGAGGTTTGCGTGATTATCAATTCTGTACATAGTAGAATATTTATATACATGAATATTTGTATTGTTATATAAACGCAAGTTGAAATGTTGATTTGTGAATACAATTATATCTGGATACATAAGTACTCTATCCAATTTAAAAGATTGATTAGGGAATACAAGTAAAGTTGGATATATTAATACTGTATTTTATAATAAAATACTTGAGTTAACACCAAATCTCAAGTCTTACAGGAAAAATTTGACCAAAAAGAATTGACATTTGTTTGTTTTTTCAATTTTTTATATAGTTGATTACTTATAGAGTTTGATATCCACACATTGTATTGATTTTCATTTTTCTTGCTTTAGAGTTGTCCAATGTATCCATCTTTTGTTTAACAACAATGTATTCATAAGTATACTATATTGGTGTATTCATTTTTATTTAACAAGAGTGTATCCATTTTTCTAAAATTGTTGTGATCTTTTGTTAAATTTTTATACTTTACATTGTTTGATATATCAATACATTAAGTTTAAATAAATACTTGTACCTTGGATATATTAAAACTTTAAGTTTTATATGCTAATTGTACAAAATACATTCCTCATTTGCAGGAAATCAAATTTTATGTGTTAGATCGTCCGATTAAAGCCCTGCATATGCAGTTATATGAAAATCATAACATAGTTCATGGTTTGAAGGAGAAGCTTTTAGCTTTCACATGTGTAGTTTAATAAATTTAAGAATACATGTTTTGGTGTGTATAATCGTATGCATGAGTGTTGTGTTCAAAATCAAATCTTTAGGTGCTTAATGATTTGCAAGTTGGAGGATACTTCATCAGATACTTTGTTCATTCGTATAAATTAGACCATATTTCGATTCGGTATTCAAGAGTTTGCCATCATATCTTACAAAAATGATATGAATACAACATTGATAGAGTTCACCTATTTCAAAATCAAAATACTTAACATTCATTCACAAATACAATAATTTGCTCACATACAATAACTCGAGTTAAGAAAACAAAAATTTACGAATACATGTATGACGCTTCAATAAGAAACATGAAGACAACAAGAAAATGGAGTATGATGTACCACAATTTCTGTTAAACTAATTAGAATATGACCGGATATATCTTCATATAAGTAATTATTAGTTGTTAATTTAATAATGGGAAGTTGCTCATTTTATGGACATAATATAAAGACAATGTGTTGTGTTTACAAACAATTCCTTATTTAGTTCATTGTAATTAAAGTTGTATCAATGTATAAATAGAAAAATAAAAAACGTATACAAAAATATAGCTACAAAAAGATATAAATGGTAGTCATTTTTTGTAAATAGCATACTTATAGTTATTAAACTTCAATAACCCTATAAATATAGTCATTTTTGTAAGTTGCTCTTAAAAGTTTTGAAGCTTCATTCGAGTTAGCAAATTGAAAATTCATACAAAATCAACTTTACTTTATCTTGCCTATTTTGGAGTCCACCAAGCTAAGAACCGATCAAAATGCATTTTAAGTCTTTTAAAAGCGTCCTCTTATTCTCCATTTCGTGGAAAAGCCCAATAATTAGATTTTAATTGTCCTCTAGCTACTTCAAAACATCTTAGCATATGGGACGTCTGAAATTTTATATAACTGAAGTTTAATGATTTTTTCGTGAAATTTAACATTTTTATTTATAGTTCAAACAAAAATGACTTACACTTTGTTAGCATGAGACTTAAGACATACTAGTGTTAAATTAAAATTTTGAAAACGTAGTAATTACTTAATTATTACTTTCTCTGTCCAATTTATGTGACTTACTTTCCTTTTTAGTTAGGTTCAAAAAGAATGACACATTTATATATTAACAATTTTACTATAAAACATCTATTTTACCCTTAGTGAAATGATTTACAATCACACAAGTTTCTATCATTCATTTTGGACCTCAAGTTTTAAAAGTCTTCATTTCTTTCTTAACTTAATGTTGAGTCAAACTACCTCACATAAAATGAGACGGAGGGAGTAATATGTTTGAAAATACGTAGTTGACGAGTAAAAATAAAAAGATGGAGCAACAACACACAAAACAAAGGAATTGTACAACTAAAATTTCGACGGGAGTAATAAATGATTTCGAGGAGTAGTAATATACTAATATCTTAGTCTAGAGAAGCATTGATACAAATGGACATCAATTTTTCATAAAGTGAACACGTAAAAATAGATGGAGGTAGTACTCTCTCAAATTCATTTAACTTGTCCCCTGTACAAAAAAAAAATAGATATTTTATTTTATTTGTCCATTTTAACAAATTACGAGTTATCTCACACTACTTTTTATATTGAATAACTATATATATGATAGTAGTAGCTACCTTTAGAGTTTAAAAATATATAAATTTAACTTCGTTAAATACATCCTAATTAAAATGTCTTTAAAAGGTGTTTCAGATCAATATAAACTAAGTAATTTTAATTAAGGTATTTCGAATTAGCATAGACGAAGTAAAAATTCATTAAAAGGTGTTTCAGATTAATATGAATTAAGTATTATAAAACGGAGGGAATAGGACAGAGACCAATGTAAGAAATGCACGTGTAGAGGAGACACATGGGGAAACTTAAAAGTTTGGTTATAAGAATGAGTGAAAATGAATGCTTCTTCCCTTCTTCATTGGGAGTCTCTATGAAGAGTATGGCCTCTCTTGCAACTACTCAGCCCCCCCGCCCCCCTCCCGGGCGGACCAATTAATGTGCTTTCCATCACAACTCTAATCCATCGAGGAATATGTCGGCAATGCCAAATTAACAATTCACTGCTAATTTCTCCGTTCAAAAATAGTTGTCCATCATATTATTTTAGGATATTCAATAATATTTGTCTATTTTATGAAATCAATGAATAATTTTACACACTTAGATTCTAATTTATTTTTATCATTAATTATAGTCATTTTCCTATTATATTTTTTAAGATATTATATTTATTATATTGAAAGGGTGATATAGTAAAATTATCCTTCTATTTATAGTTACTTAAGAAGTGTGCAAAGTCAATAGCGTATAACAATTATTGGATAGATAAAGTACTCTCTCTGTCCCTAATTACTTGTCCACTTTTTCTTTTATAGTTGTCCCTAATTACTTGTCCATTTTGACAAATCACGAAATGACAATTTTTTTTACCTATTATACCTTCAATTAAATGACTAATTACTCTGAAAAATGCAGAAGTTTTCATCCACTTCATAATTAATAGGGGTAAAATGGTAAACTTACTATCTCATTAATTAATTTCTTAATAGGTGTGCCAATTCAAAAGTGGACAAGTAATTAGGGACAGAGGGAGTATTTTTTTGTGATCATAATAATAGCACGTCATGCAGAAATAATGATGGGGATAAATTAGATTATTAAAAAAAAATTAATATTTATTATGATTGATTCAAGTGATCTATTTCATAATGATTTCACTCATATTAACATTTGCATTTGAAGATCAACACAAGACCTGGCCGGGGAATAATACTAGCTCAGTTTGTTGGCTACCTGAACTCCCACCTTATTTATGAGAGTTCGATTCTCCACATTGTAATCTCCTTCCGTTTCCCCTACCCCTACCCCCTATTTTTATTTTTATTTTAAAAACATAAGACATGGCCAAACATCTCAAAAACCTTCATCCATTTCATCCTTGGTGTATGCCTACTTGAACATAATTTCTTACGTGTTTTATATGGCTGATACAATATATGACAGCATAAAACATGCGTTTTGTGTAACACTAGCTAGCTATCTCATTATGCGTTTTGTGTAACACTAGCTAGATATCTCATATTTTAACTTGAGATTATTATTTTTTATCCTTCTGGTAACACATTGTAATAAATATACAGTAGATTCGTCATCGTATACGTAGGGTATATCTTGTATTTGCTTTCTTTTTATTATTTATAGAGTGGCTTTAATTTTTGTGTGTGTGGATAGTTCACCGACAGTTTTAGTACAAACTACTTTAGTAGTAGTACAGCACACAAAAAGAAATGTTACACGTTTCTATATTTTTTAATTATAAGACTAATAATAATCTTGGAAGGCTGAATTTGTGTCATGCAAATGGAAGCTTATTTGGTGGAATAATAAACTATAGAGATGAAATATCAAAAAGTCATGGTCAATGTGTATGTGTGTGATCTCGAAATTTGCTCAAATGGGAAGTTCTGCTATTCATCTATTAAGCATTTACTTCTAGCTTTGACTCTTATTTGTTTTAATCTTATGTCATTGTCATTCAAAAATAAAATAAAAAACGCCAAGTTTACTGATTCGTTTTGTTAAAAAAAAAATAATAGGGTAAGAGAAGGTGAAACGGGGAAAGAGATTAGAAGGTGGAAAATTAAATTCAACAAAGTAAAAAAATCAGATAGTCAATCAACTAATTTATTAAGATTTTCCTAATCGTTTCTATATTAATATTACAATAAATTCAAGGACTACAACATTTTTTGCAAAAGTGCAACTCTCTTTACAACAAAATCACCGACAATAGTCATAGCTCATCTTGCACAACGTCTGTGAGAGTACTTGTTGAGATGTATCCTCCTATTATTTTACCATGACAAGCAAATTTATTAAGCACGTCCATAGAATTAGTGCTTCTATTTTGCGCTCTTCCTCTTGAATTATTAAAATTTAATAAAATATATTCAGTATAATTCTGACATGACAATAATAGTAATATAATTTGAAATATCTTGTACTTGTGTTGAATGTTTTAACTTAATATATATAAATAATTTATGAAGAACTAATTAACAAAAAAAATTATAATGCCAAACTCGTAATCGTAAAATCCAAACTCTGAGGAAAAACAATACTTAAAAGAGTAAGAGAAGTACTGGGGTTAAGTTTTAATAAGGACTTGTTGATAATATTGTTTGTTTGTATATATTTTCTTTGTCTCAAAATACTATTGACATTTTTTTATTTACACATTTCTTAAAAAATTATTAATTTAAAGAAGTATTTGATGATTTTATCCTTATTTTTATCTTAATATAATTAAACCTATTTTTATTGAATACTTATTCTATTTATATATTGAACTTAAAAAATAACAAACATTTTGACACATACATTTTTAGTAAGAACGATAAATATATTGAGAGAAGTTTTTATTGGGAGTTTGTAGTTTGAACAGTGTATTTACCGTTACCTAAACCTAGGTTGGCACATGAGTCTACCAATTTAGCAAGTTTTTAAAATAATATATGTAGAGTAGAGTACCAATTATGGTTGTAAAATTAAAATTAAAATTGAAATCTAACACTGTCATCCTAGGAAAGGACGAGAAGATATGGGACTTACTGTTCAAATCTTTTAAAAAAGAATAAATACTACAGTAATTTTGCCCTCCCCATACAGCATCAACATTTAATTCGGTTTCACAATTTAAAAAAGAATCTGCAAATAATTCTTAATTTTATCAAGTTTTAAGCACAAGAGGACAAGTGAAGAAGAAGAAGTCATCAGATACAGTGTGAAAACAAATACCATAATGTATTGACTTTTAGGGGTCCAGTGAATTCAATAGGATTGACTGCTCCCAATTTAGTGCAACGAAAATGACACTCTTTTTACACTACTTTAGTATACATTTATTAGAGTTTCATATTTGAGCTTTCAAATTGAAGAAACCCCCTTTCAGCAACTCTTATTCTATGCACATTTAAATTAATCCATTAGTAAGCTTTGAATGATAAATGATTGCAAATGCTAAATCAAATTGTATTTGTGGTTTTTTCCATAGCCCCATATAAATGCAAGTAAATTCATGGTTTAGACAAGAAAAGAGGGCTCGTATAGAAAACATTTTTCACCTCCAATTCTAAGATGTGGGTTCGAGTCATCAAGATAATAAAAAAGGATGAAAGCTTTTAGAAAGCGAAAAGACTAAAATAAAAGAGATTCAAGATTCAGTGGGTTAGATCCTCCAACCCAATCATGCAACGGTTGTTACTGAGCCAACTTAATGTTAATTGGACCACACCATGATAGAACCAAGTCACAATTAATTAGGTGATTGAGCCCACTATCAAATTTATGGAGTCGTATGAGTAGTAGTAATTGTAGCACGCTGATGAGTTATAAACAAGATTCTATTTAATTTACTGTATCGTGTCATATGATTCATGGAGCTGCTGCACTGATCCAACAACAAAATATTCTTAAGGAAACAAGTACTATATCAATCAATATTCTTGAGTGTCTAAATTAGTTGAATACTGAAATTTTGTGCAGCAATCTAAGTACACATATAAGTTAATTTTGAGAGTGACAATACTTGAGAGGATCACTAGAAAATAAGTTGAAAAAAGTAGAGAACATCATCATGATAAAGAAACTTCCTTCCATAGACAGCTAGCTAGCAAAGTACTAATAGCAAGCATTGGTTTTTTTTATCTTTAAAAAAAGCTACTTATATCGAAGTTGATGAAAGTGAAAAAAAAATGGCAGGTGAGGTGGGCATGGCTTATGTTACTATGGGGGAACAAAGGACCTGTACAAAGGAGAAGATAATACTTCAGTTATACAAGAAAAGGAAAATATATGTGGGAAATGATGAGGATATCACATGGGTTGGTAAAGTTTGTGTTTTTTACCCTTTCTCTTTCATGCTTATCTCCCACCATAGCCCTAGTCCCTACCAACAACTTTTACTTTTCTCTCCTTTTTAAAATAAGTCACAGTCTCTTGCAAAAATTGGAGGCAAATCGACGCACACAAGTAGAAGCTTAGTGCATCAAATGACCACTTGATTCAAGCAGTAGATGCTCTTCATTCAGAAGAATCCAACATGTCAAAAGAAACAAGTAGCATACAAGAGCAAGGCATCAGCATTATGTCATGAAGGAAGTAGATGATTTCAGATAAACACAAAAGGGATTAACTGAGAGATGCTTTAATCTGTGCACCCGCAGGTATTCCATACCAGATGGGCAAAGATTCTGTTTTTATTTTCTTGGCTGTATTTACCAAACCAACAAGAAACTGAGAGTACTATCTGAAACCAACAAACAAGATCCAATCTGGTCAACAGCAGATCAAACAAATTTACAACTTTCTTCATCTGCTTACCCATTCTTACTACTATTTTTTTGACTTTAATCTGAACTCTGGAGAAATCCCATTTCTCCTAACACAAACAAACTCCAACTAAAAAAAGAAAAGGAACATCTCATAAGAAAGTGATAAAATGGAAAAACTAAGACACACTGCTGTCAACCACATCTAGCAGTGCTCTAACGCAATAGGCTGAGAAAAATGAATATTATCAATGATTCACCTCATGGCGAAATTTCTCGACCTAGACTTATGGAAGGTAAACTAAAAATTAACCTCCAGTTGCTCCATTTGCCACAAGGAAAAATGAGCTCCAACGCTTCTGTTGGATTCTGTTTTTAAGAGTATAAGAATTCATACAGGCTCAGGAAGAACCTGAGAATCATTATGCTCTATTTACAGATAAAGATGTAGACAACCAACTATTTATGACTCAATTAATTAGCTCCTAAATAACTTCTAGTGTGTTAGTTCATCAGCAACCCCCTCTTTCCGTATAAACAATTGACCAGCGGCTGTTCCTAGTAGGTTAGATTTCCACCTTCCAGCTATCATGAGTTTTCTCTAGCGCTGCTACCTTAGCTCGGTGAGTGGCAAGTGAAATTGCACTCTTTCCCCTTTCATCTTGAGGGAGCTCACATGCTTCACTTATAGACCCTGATTTCAGATCAGCTGGTGGAATAAAGCAGTCTACTGATAATCCTGGAACGTTGAACGCAACCTCTTCGATTGTCCAAGCTTCTTCCATCCTAGTTTTGGTATGACTCATAGCCATCTCCCCAAACCGAAAAAGTGTGACTACAGAACGCCCAGAATGAGCAATCATGATACCTTCCACAGGGCGGTAATCATCTAAGAACGAGTTGATCGTCGTTTCCCAGTAAACTGCATCCGCTCCGTTAGACTGGATCCTGGTGAGATGTGAATCCTCCATGTGAACAAGAAGACCAGTCTTCTGACTGAAGTAGCCAAACAAGACATGCCTTATGATCTCCGCTGGTCCTTCACTTCTGGCCTTCAATGTGTGGGGATCAGCACAGAGCTTCAGAATGAAGCAGTCCTCCCCATTGATCTTCTTCTCACCAATGCATCTTGCGTTGGCAAACATACTGGCAGTAGATCTTGGATCAAGACCCTGAAAATAATAAGAACAAATTCTGAGACTAGTAAAAGATGAAATAGAACACTGAAAAGTAAAATACCAACACAGAGATCAGTTAAAGTTGTTGTATTTGAATGACAGCGAAGTGCAATCATGGATCACCTGAAGGGCTCGTCGTAGTGGCCTAACAGTTCCTTTTGCAGTATGTGCACCAAGCCAAGGTGTATGTCTCCATACAAGCTTGCCATTGCAACCCGCATGAACCTTGCTTCCACCAACCGCAAGCTCCACATACCACATATCAGGATTCATTTGCCAGAGTACAAATCCACCAGACTCAGCAGCTCTAGCAGAATTCCTACTCTTAACCACCTTTGTTGGGGTTTCAAATTCAGAAGCTAACATCTTCAGTTTTCCCATAGCGTAGGCATTCTTAATTGAACTCTGTAGCTTTTGCCCACCTGATGCAGCAGTATATTGCTGCAATATGTATTGAGCAGATGATGTTTCCTGCAAAATTACAATAATGAGGATCACAGTCAAGCTTTCAACATTTCACGGTATGAAAAAAAAAACAGAAAATCCACAATTCTCTCGGTAAAAATGATAGAAAGCATTTAAAAGGAACTCCATTTCATATAAAATTCGTGGGCAGCCCACGAGGGACCCGTTAACACAGAACTTCATTACTTGGTCCCAGCAAATGCAGAGCAATGTGGAACCAAATTGTCATATGAACAGTAAACTTAAAATACTCAAGTAAATAAACAACATCAAAGTAGTTGTATCTGCCAAAATTAAGTAAACATAACACTCATAATCATATATGCAAAGAGGGACCCTGTTAATACATCACTGCTGACTTCTTAAAATAAAAATTTATTATTAAAATAAAGGTGAACAAGTACACCTAAAAAAAATTCAGCTCAAGCTAACAAAAATGGCGTTTTACAGATAATCACAAAGAGACTTACGATGGGTGTGTCTTTTATGCTGAGATGAGGCAATGGATCACTGGTACTGACGTGTACGGGGGCGAGAGGAGCACCCATTACACCCAGCAAGAGTCTCAGATCAGACCTCTTAGAGAATGCAGTCGATGCTACCGAGGGTGTCCTGGAGAGCTGCCCTTTCATCCAATGGCCTAAACCCGACCCGACCCGCTTCGAATCCCCGACTTCTCCGCCGTCCGGATCCGGACCTTCCATCAATGGCGTCAGCGTCTCCCCTAACGGTCTCAAACTCCCTGATCTTGATATCAACTGTTCATGATTTGGAGCGAAGTTGCTACTGCTGTTACTCTTCTTCCTCCGTAGCAAACTCGTAATGGGTGACCCACTTCTCGCCGGACTCCTCGCTCGGGACCTCCCCGGCGATAACCCACGCACTACCTCTTCCTTTAACGCTGAGAAGAAACCTTGTTTTCTCTCCATTTCCCAAGAAAAGAAAACCCCAGCACTTCCTTCCTCTATCTCCTTCCACCAAACAATCTATATCCAATTATTTCAGAGGTAGAAACAACAACAAGATGAAGAATTTACGGTTATCATGGATGAATTTTTCAGCTGATAAAACACAGAAGAAGGATATTTCTGGGGTTTAGATAGAAAAGATATAGGGGATAGCAAAAGTAGCAGAAAATATAGAGCGAGGAAAAAACTGAAAGGTTGTGAGTGGAGAAGGAAGTTGAGAAGAAAAAGGAGGTTAAAGAGGAAAGAGAGAGAAGAAGGAGGAAGACTGAGTAGAGCACAGTGAGAGTGACAGTGTGAATACGACTTGAGCTAAAATGGGAAAAAAAGGATAACTCATAAAAGCAATATTTTGCAGCTTCACACTATCGAATATGTGGTGCGATAAATAAAGTTATTTTTCTCTTAATCAAATTAGAGATCTCCGATATCTTAGTTATGAAAAAGTCTTTCGTAAAGAGTATTTTTCCTCAGGTGCAAAATTGATTAGTTAAATTTTAATATAAATATCGAATATCAAATAAAAAATTAGAGAAGAAAAAAAATGTGGGAACTCATGCTCAGCTACCATTCCCTTCACGCGCTATTACTTAGTTAGTGGAGTCCCTGCTGCACATCCTACTTCAAAACATTTGATTAATTAGCACTATAAGTAGGGATGGCAATGGAGCGGTACGGGGCGGGAGCAGGGCAGCTTATAGTGTGTGGAGCGGGGCAGGTTAGAGATTTTGCAGGTGCAGATAGGGGCATGGCGGGCTTAAATATATCTTTTCAAAATTTATATGGAGCAGGGCAGTTGCGGGTTAGGGCTAAAAAATCTTTTAATTCGCTGTCACACATTTTGTATCAGTTTTGCAACTGAGTATTTATAAAAAAAAAATTGAATGACCAGAAAGCTAGAAGGAAGAAAAAATTACGTTACTATTTGCATTTTATTTTTTTATTTATTACATCAGATGTACTAATTCAAAGCTACCAAAAAAAGGTTATTGACATGTTTAAAAGAAGAGTACTATAAAGGCAGACTTGCATTTTAATGCTAGGCTAACATAGTAACATGTAATTTAGCGTTAACACTTGACAAAATTCATTTTTTTTACAAATTAGGTAGAATGGGAAGGATTTATGCGGAGCGGGGCGAAGCGGGTTGAAAACAACAAATCATGCTAGGTAGGGCGGGGCGGGTCAAGTAGAAATCTTAGTGGATTTAAGTGGGTTTGCCCCGCCCCGCCCCCCGCCCCGCTCCGCTCCATTGCTATCCCTAAGTCTACAAGAGTAGAAATTAATGGTTTCTTATTAGTACAATTAATTAAATATTAGAACATGATTTAAAAGTGGTAAACAGTAATTTTGCGAAGTTAGCAACTGATCCAGATTATTTTGTCTTTACAACGTTAATCTAGCACGTGGCTATACTCTCTTAACGGGATTTTTGGAATATTGTTTAATTAATTCTGGTATAAGGTAAGAAATGTCCTTTAACTTCTTTATTCATTTTGTTAAAAACGTGATACTCTTGAATTTTTTTTTTTTTGCCAAACTCCCAAAAATAACTAGTATTGTAAATTTTAAAAATTAAAACCAAAATAAACCCTCCGGGGCAAGTATATAGCTAATTAAATTTATATGGATATTAATAATATAGTGATCAGTTATAAAAAAATTGATGAAATCAAATCGAATCGAATCTATTTAAGCAAAAATTTTAATATAAATTTATAATGATATCAAATAATTAGGATTTATTTTTATTTTTTTGTAAACAGTACCAAAAGAATTTTAATTGAACCGAACATATGTGTATGTATGTGTTAAATTTAAATGTAACAATGGAAGTATTAAATATTGTCTTGTACCTTAGTATTTGGGCTAAACTTTGTTTAAACTGAGTACAATATCAAATGTAAAATTTATTGCGGCTACAACAACAACTCAAATACTCCACACAAATTAATTTTTCTTGATTATCTAAACTTTAAGTTTAAACATAACAACAAAAAATTAACTCAATCCAATAATATGAGTGACAGGTTACTAGACTTTGAGGTACAATCTCCAAATACATAAACTAAGCTAGCGTTTGGCCATAAATTCCTAAATATTTTTGGCAAATTATATTTGGGTACAATTTTTGGTGGAGTTTCATCATGTGTTTAATCCAAATTTTCCCAAAAATATGATTTATACCTATAAGTTCTAAAAAATATTTAAAATACTCATAAACCTATATTATCATTTTATAATAAATATGTTCCATTAAAAAATAACTTTATAATATAATTGATAACAATCAACAATAACAAAGTAATATTATAGGCAACACAATACATTAATCGGATATTCAAATTTGTCACTGATTCAATTAAAATTATAACTCATTAAACACAAATTGTTCTTTTGTTTCAATTTTATCACTCATATTAGAATTCAAACTTTTTTGGAGGAGGTACTAACAAATATTAGTTGGAATTAATAATTAATGACTATTTTTTTATAAAATATAAAATTTTGGTGTATTTTTTGAATTTTTTAAAATTCCAAAATAGTAGAACTTGGCCCAAATACTTGTAGTTTTTTGTAGTACTTGGGATACTTTGCAAATATATTTGCCAAATTGTATGACCAAACACTACTTTCCAAGTTTTTTCCACTTCCCAAGTTTTCCCCAAATTTTTCCCAAGTATTTTTTAATGGCAAAAATTAAAGAATAACCATTATATTAAAATGGCAAATTATAATAATATATCAAGAAACACTTTTAAAAATACTAGGAAATAAATGTAAAAAATATATCTGCCTATTCTTTAACCAAAAGTTTTATATTATTCTTTCCATTCACTTTTATTTATTTGCTTTGGACATTATACGTCCTTAAAAACAATTGCTAATATCAAGATTTTACTGTAGTATTTATATTAATTGATGTTTAGTATCAATTTAATCAGATCTTAAAAAATAATTTAAAGAATAAATAATTAATGTTATAAATAAAAGTGGAAATAATATTAAATTTTTTTAATATATTAAAAATAACAAATAAAAATGAACGAAGAATGATTGGTTTTGTAGTAACGGTGAAGCTTTTGATTACTTGTTCTGTTTTGTCTTCTCGTATTGTTCTTTAGATTGCCAAGGAAAAAAAAAAAAAAGTAGAAATTGCATGTGACCTATGTTTCACTTAACAAATTACAATATCTATTTATAGGCCAACACCTTTCTCCTATCCAAATTACCATGTATCCAATGGATATGCACACTTTTAGAAAATATATTGAATTAACGTACTCCCTTCTTTTAAATTCTGTGGCATTTTTCGGATTTCGAGATTCAAACAAGTTTATTTTTTATTGTAAGTTTTTCATACATCTTTTAATTATTGTGAACTATCAATTATTGTGACTTATATTACTTTTTACGTAGTTTACAAATATATAAATTTTATTTTTAAAAAATTGAAAATATCATGCGCAAATTTTCAGTCAAACCTTTTAGGTTTGACTCTCAAAAAATGAGAAGTGTCACATAAGTTGAGACAGAGAGAATATATATATTTTTTAACATTTTAATATAATATTTTGTAAGTAATTTAATTTTTTTTGCACTTGGTACCATTTTTAGTATGATAAAAAATATAAATATCAAAACTCTTAATTACTTATACAATACATATAAATATATCGAATTGTTCAAAATTGTTCCATATTGTACCATAAACATCCCTAAATTTTATCACGATCTTGGTTATATCTAAATAAGAATAAAATCTCAGACATAATAGGCATAAGTCAGCTGTCAAGATATTCTATAACCTAACTTTGTACAACTGGCCAAATATGTGGTTTAAATGCTTATTTCTTTTACATAATTGATTTATAATTATTGACATATTTTGCTTGAGATGATTATTTATTAAGAATAACTTTTCAATAACAAGTACTAATAAAATTACGTACACATATTTATGATTTATAAATTTGTATTGAGCATATTATTGTTATCATTGTTGAAACTAAAAGAATGAACTTGACACATAGGTTCAATCAATTGACATGTTTGAACTACCGTTAATTAAACATTTGGTCAAAGCATTTTTGAACTAAGTAACAGACTGGGTCCTACTACAGCTAAGTGCTTAATTTTTAAATACTGTTTATTAAACTAACTAACTAGGTTTACAACTGACAATGATAAGTTAAATATAGTTGCCCATGTGAAAAATGGTCTAGGGCCCAGTTAAAAGAAATCTGAATTTGCAATCAGACGGCTTTTGACCATTTCATGATGCTTTTTTCTCTTATAAAAATAAGTAATAATTATTTTACCATTACTTGACAATTTAATTAACTTTTTTTTGGTTTGAACTCAAAACTAAGATATGGTCACAGAACTCGATATCCAGCTCAAATGCTTATGTCTCACTAATCCAATGCATTAATTATTAATTAAAGGAATTCGTGATGAAGTAATTTCACGTCACACCCAAAAACTCCCAAATTTTAGGGGCCCAAATAGCGCGTTTTATTAACTTTAGTCACTAATTTTATTTTATTTTTGCATACAGCTAATGAAGCATTTCTATTTTGTGACATCCACTATACTTTCCCACAAAACATTGAACTTTACTTTATATGTTTTTAGCTTACTTTTTTGCTACGAAAATGACAACATGTTCTTTTTTTAACAATTAATTTAATTAATATATTCAAGATATCCATTCAAGTTTTAACAGGTTGGATATTGACATGTTATTGTGCTAATATGGAACAAAATAGTGCGTCTCAGTGACTCCAAATATAGCAATCTATCCAATATAATTGAATAAGTGTAGGCGGAGAAGGGGATACATATAATTTTATTCCTACGTATGTCTATATATTCATCTCAAATATTTTCATCAAAATTGATGATTGAGAAATATGCAAATTTAGTGTTCATATAAGAGAATTGGGTTATTTTCCCAGAAAGTAAAAGAACTAATTTTTATGATTAAATTCACAAGCAGACACTTTTCAATCGTTAAAACTGAAAACTATCTATTGTCTTGTAATTTTAAATTTTTAAATATTTGCAAAATTTAAAATTTCATGACATTGTGTAGGAGCTTCGCCTAAGAATTTTGGAGACATAATATTGACTATTTTTTTAGAAGACACAATTGAAAAGTGATTACTGAGCACTGTTGGGTTATGAAGGATGATTAGAGCGTCATGCGGAAGCTTACAATTTGCAAATTATATAGTTGATAAATCAGATAACAAAAACTTATATTTAAAAATCAAAATATTATTATATCAAAACTAATTTAAAGAAAAACATTGAAACTTTAGAGAGAATAAATCTCCCCATAAACAAGACTCTTAAACGACTACATTGTGGATGTTATTGTTATTGTGTTAGAAGAAACAAACCTATATTTATAGAGTCCTAAAACCTTTTCTTACTAGAAAATGACTAGCTACTCTAAAACCTTTTCCTAAAAGGAAAAAATAAACCAAATATGAAAGAATATTATATTTTCCTTTCAGGAAAAGTAAAAACATTTATGGTAATGTTTTATTTTTTCTTTAAGGAAAAATAATTCTTAAATTATGGTAAGAAAATCAGGGTAAAACCCTAACAAATCTCCCCTTTTGGCTTGAATTTTCTTGCATCATAATCTTGATCCTCTTTCTTCACACAATCTTCATGTATCACTGCTGCTTACCATGATTTAAAAATTGATATGGGTTAAAATTGGAGCCCTGTGTTAAAAGTGATGAACAGGGTTGAAAGTGGAGCTCATGCGTTAAAAGTAATATGCATGAGTTGAAAGTGGAGCTCATGCGTTAAAAGTAAGATGCATGAGTTAAAAGTGGAGCCTGAGCATTAAAGTTTGCGGGGGTTGAAAGTTGGAGCCCATGCTCTAAAATAAGCATGAGTTGAAAATTGATTTTGTTTTAAAGAATGGAGCAGCAGGATATTGTTGAAAATATATTTGAAAATTTTCTCCACACGTAGTAACACAAAAATCTTCATTATCATCAAATTGATTACAAATTGATTTGAAACCATCTTAAGCCTGTCTTCAACCTCGTTGAACCATAGGACCATGGAATCGTTGGACTATGTGCTCTGATACCACTTGTTAGGTTCTGGAGGGTGATTAAGGCATCATGCGGAAGCTTACAATTTGTAAATTATATAGTTGATAAATCAGATAACAAAAACTTATATTTAAAAATCAAAATATTATTATATCAAAACTAATTTAAAGAAAAACATTGAAACTTTAGAGAGAATAAATCTCCCCATAAACAAGACTCTTAAACGACTACATTGTGGATGTTATTGTTATTGTGTTAGAAGAAACAAACCTATATTTATAGAGTCCTAAAACCTTTTCTTATTAGAAAAGGACTAGTTACTCTAAAACCTTTTTCTAAAAGGAAAAAATAAACCAAATATGAAAGAATATTATATTTTCCTTTCAGGAAAAGTAAAAACATTTATGGTAATGTTTTATTTTTTCTTTAAGGAAAAATAATTCTTAAATTATGGTAAGAAAATCAGGGCAAAACCCTAACAAGCACTATTAATTGGATTAGTTATTAATCTGCATGCATCGCAAATCCCTTAAATTAATACACTCTTTCCGTTTATCTTTACTTATCCGTTATTTTAAAAATAAATTTTCATTTTTATTTGTCAGTTATGATATATCAAAGAAAAGATTAAAAATATATATTATTTTTATTTTACCTTCAACATTAATTATTTATTTCCCAAATTATTTCTCAAAACCTAAGACAATATATCAATTAATATAAGTAATATGATAAAATATTTATATCACTACTAGAGTTTTTTAAATAATTAATTATTATTATTATTATTATTATTTAAAGACTGAAATGAAAGTGAATCTTGGCCAGGCAGGGTGAATCTTGAAGGGATTGTTAGATTGGGCAGATTTACTAAAGAGGATAAAATTTTATTAAATAATATTTTATTGCATAAAAGGTTTTACAAAATTTAGCATATTGGCACATGACATAGTGTGGCCTTCTACAAAGTTTGATAGAGAAATTACGAAATATATAATGAGAACCTAGCATGGGGACCAAAACATCAAAATACCACATCATGAGATAATCAAATGAAGATGCCTAAGTACTAATCACCATTTAATTTTCTTAATTAACATTTAATCAAACTTTCTGTGTCCTCTTAGCCCCAAATCTAACTAAATTTCACTTTCTTTTTAAGTTCTTTTGATTATGTGTTAATTAAAAAGTTTACATACATTTATGACAAATAATGTTTTATATTAGTATAAAATATGTGTTTCTTGCTCAATTGCCATCATATGCGAGTATTGTTCAAATTTATATCAAGGAATTGAACATGTAATGAATTTATTTATTTTAATTTTTGTGGTGGACTGCATAGCTATCCAAAAAAAGATGTGAAAAAAAAAAAAAAAAGAGGACCAATTTTATTTTATGTATTGGCAATAATTGAAGAATTCGAGTTGATAATGCTTTTTAGGGGTACGGGTGACCATTTATTTGTGCAGAGGCATAGATTTGCATGTTCCGCTGTTTTTTTTTTTGTTGTTCACGAAGACTAGATTTGAATTCAGAATTGTTGCGTCAAGTGATAAGTAATTCTTCAGTATTTGTTAAACAATTTAATTGGGGGGCTTAGAGCTTAATATAAATATTGTACACGGAATAAGAATCGAAAAAAATAATAATATAAAATTGCGACTTGGATATACATTACTTCTATTCTTATTTTGACGCTATAAATCTCACAAATATAACTTTAGATTGAAACATGAATGTGCTCAATGTGACAAGGGTATGGCAAGTTCATGATATACAATATGCATGTTTGTAGAGTTATAAAATGTGCAATTATAGTATTAAAAGAAGCAACTTTTGGAATGTGATTGAAAATATTGAAGCATACCATACCTTTGTCACATTGAGCAGGTACGATGATAATTAAATAATTTAAAAAAAATAAAGAATACCAGAAAATTCTTTTAAATTTTGTTACTTCTCCATTCTCATAGCCCCCATATATATGATGAGACGGAAAATATTGTAGCATAAAATTAGAAAAAGGATGTAATAATATATATTGATTTTTGGTGTAGAAGCATATTATAAGTATTTATGTGAGTTTCACATGGAAAAAGATTTGCTTCAGATTTGCAAACATATTCCAAGATCATCAGCATCTTTGTAACGAATCTTATGAGTTAAAAAAAGCTGTGTCCAAGCTGCGCTATGCCTTGGCGAATGTTACTCTGCTACTGCTAGTCAACTCTACTCATCATGACATTTACAATGTCCGAGTCAGAAATTTTAAATTCAAGTCTTTAATAAAAAATATATTTTATCTCTAAGATGGGGTTTTCCGGCACGAATTTGCATTAGTTGGACTCTAAATCAAATACTGAACATTACACGGAAAATGATCATATATATATATGTGTGTATTCATGTCACAAACATGATTTGCTTTATATTAAGGAAAATACTTATTTGCACTCAATATTTACAAATTAAATAAGGTAAGCGTGCTCAAATTAAGTGAGAATATATATCTCATTTAATCAATGATTAAATGGCATAAGCAAATCCAACAGATCTCAAATTCAAATTCTCTGATCAAGAATAAAAGAGTACTTACCTCTATTGTCTGCCAGGTCAATTAAATCTGGGCAAAGTTTTTGTTTTTTCCCTATAATTATTAGGTATCCTTCCCAGTATGATTGATTGATTTATATTATTGTTGGAAATATCAGCTGAGTTGGGTCCATCTATACGGAATGTTAATTAGCTGGTTAGTTCAATAGCTTATTATCCTTTTAAAATCTAATCCCATTGTATAAATACACTATTATGAAGATAGGAAAACATACTTTTCCTCATTAGATATTTGCTAAAGTTAGTGAAATGTTCTATATCCCTAAAGAATTTATTTTTTTTTCGATCAAAGGGTTACTTATATTATAATATTAGAGATTAACAGCAGTAATGGGTTTCCCTCCTGCAGTTACGGATGGGACGTTGTTAATAGTTTTGGTCACATCTCGACCCTGTATAATGCAAAAAGGTTCATTTCTAATCCTAGTAAAGTTAGTTCCTAGTACATCCACATTTAGATAGTGGATAAAGAGAATTCATCCGCTTTGTAAGAATTCTCGATGATTGATAATATGAATAAAGTTATTGCTAGAGAAATTCATAAGTCTCCTAAACTAGTAATATTTATGATTCAAACTCTACCATTACTAACTAAAAGTTCTCTAATTCACACTTGATGAGCCTTGCTTGCACGAACATGATCGCTTGATTTGACTCTTCATTTGATATGAATAGATATTTCTAAAATATGGTACATTTATACATGTAACATGTTGCTCTTGTACCAAACTATAATTGACATGGCTTACGTTTTCACGTGCATATCCATTATTGTAATATTTCTGATTGAACTTGTGATCTTTTTATTCTCGTATTTCTTTGTTCTAATTATAGAATGTTTGGCTCTTAGTTTCCATCATGCAAGCAAAACATCAATAAATTGATAAATTTTTTATATATATTCATGGTGGCCCTTTTGTAAATCACTTGAGTCCAAACAGTTCCTCCTTTTTAGTAATCAATGAATGAGAAAACACATAAAGAAGTGGGACGCTAATAGATCTCTTAATTTATCACTTGTCCTCATAATTATATTAGTGGGGTATCCCTTTTTTCTTACTTTTAGAGAAGAGGGATACTTTGGACAAATTATTTTTCTGTTCCTTCATAACCAAGTCTTCTTATTATTTCTTTTTGTTTCTTAATTCATGACTCCTTTTCTTGTAATTCTAAATAAAATTTGAAACCTAAAGTATATTATTTTCTCTCATCTTGAAGTACTAATATTGATCTTAAAGGTTGGAGTACTTATGGAGCATGTGTTAGAAATCATATCCAAGCCTTGAAAGCACTTATTTATGATAATTTTAATTAGACGATGTGAATTTTGAATTGAGTGTGTGGTTATATATGAACCTGCAACTATGGTTGGATCCACATTGTTAACATCTTGAATCTTGATCACTCGTCTAAACAAACTTAGTATTATTATTTACATTATTTTTCTTTGTTTCAATTTATATTTTATAAGATTCTTATCAATGTTCAAGATAGTTAAATTTTTTTCAAAAAATAATAAGTATCATTTCGCAAAGAGAAATGGTATTTGAGGTAAAAACTTGACCATATTGATGCCAGAAACAAGTATAAAAATATGAGTGAAAGAAACATATTTTCTAGTTTAGTCAGTGAAATAAAAAAGGGGAGTACATATTATCTTGAATTTAATGTTCGATAAAAACTAAAACCATAGATTTTTAAATCAATGCAATCATGATTGCGTTGTATGTATCATGTGCAAGTAGCTAGCATATCACAACAATTTTAAGTTTGGTCGTTCTCGTAATAATTTAATTTGACGCAACGATACTTAAAAGGAAATACATACACTATTAAGATTTATTTACTAACTTGTGTTATTTACCATCTTTATTTCATGAACTAATATTTGGGGTTGAAATTAAATTTTCATGACAGCAAGGGTAACACTCATAAATCTTTTTTCATAGAATATGAGAAAAAGGTCTGTGAAGTTTATAAGTAAATTTTAATTTCCACCTCATAAATTAGATTTTGATATCAAAGTCAGGCTTGTGATACTAATTTGAATACAGAGACGACCCCTTATATGGACGAATTGTGACGTGCATCAATTCATGATTTTTAATTAAACTGGAAGTATATATTTTCTAAAATTGATCTAATATTATTTGTTACCCCTCATACAGTCTATTCCAAAAGAGTTGAATGATACATTTAGTCGAATCTTGTATTATTTATCCACATAAATTGGTTCAATTCTCACCAAATACATATTTTCTCCTTCCTTTAATAGTGTATCCATTTCTTAAAAATCCTAACCTATAACTCTTTAAATTTAACTATAATTTCATTTTGACACCTTACTTAAAATTAGTATCTATTGAACAACACTTCAATATCTTACGAGAGATCACTATATGTTGACTCATCGAGTAGATGAGGAGCCCTCCATTCGATTCTAGTATCCTAACTGGTCCCAAATGAAAATTACAACGTACACTATTATTTAGTACTTCCTCCGATCATTTTTATTTATTCAGTACTTTAAAAAATAAATTTTTAATATATCAAGAGAACAAAATTATTTATACTATCCATCATTTTCTAAAACCTAAGACTATACCTAATATAGTAAAATCTCACTAAATTAATACTTGGGTAATTAATAATCTCTCTAAGATAATAATTTCCTTCGGTCCTGACTTGGGCTAATGGAAAAAATTACTCATTTCGATAAGATAATAAGATAATACATTTTCAGAAGACCCATGTATAAATATATGTTCTCATTAATATTATAAATTAATAATTCCTTAAAAGTACAAATATGTCTAAGAAAATTTAGTAAAATATAATTCTATTATGTTCTATTTTTTTGTTAAAATTTTAAATCTAGTTGAAGCTCATCTCTAACTTTTCTTATTGCATTCAAAAGTTTCGGTGTTGTCTTTTCTAATTGCACCATAAAATTGTGAAGAGTTCTAGATGTAACTTGCAAGTGTTTCCTTGTAACTGGTTCCAAATGTATTGTATCATCTTCACCTTTATCATCAATATTTTTCATATGATATCCACAATTTGTTCTAAGTTTGGACCTCTAAACATGTATCATTTTACCTATCCAATTGGTTATTAACATCCATTTTATCGCTGTAACCAAGATCATTAATCATGACCTCAAGTTCATGAATGACGTTTTTACCAGTGAGTTCTTTTAAATTCTTTGAGATTTCATCTCCGAACAATTTTTTCGGTGTCGAAACACTTTTTAAATTAATAAATACTAATATCGATTAAATAATACCTCAACAAAATAATAATATTTCATGATCCCGCCTATATTAATTTAGAGAAATTTTACGGTATATCAATCAATTAATGTGGATAGTACGGTAAAATACTAAAAAATGACCCACTATAACAACCTTGCGTTAAATGCGGGACTAGCACGTGCGAGGCAGCTCGACGGCACTAGTTGAACTATTCATTTGGTTCTTTTATCTTTTTTCTTTGCAAGGTTGGAAGCATCACAATGGAATTTTCCTCTTTCTTTTTTGCTAACAAGTTGAGTTTTTTTTGGTCCCAGTTCAAAATTCACACTATGGAAAAGGTATATACGTCATAAAGTTGTTATCTACATGAACCTTATCTGGAACAATTGCGTTGTTTGTATGTATACTTGTTCTTTCTCATGGTTTGCTTACGCCTATTAAACTAATGCCTTTTGTCATTCTTGCACCAACTACCAATAGGAGCAAAAAGAAAAGGTCAAATAACGAAATTTCCAATCCTAAAACACCACAGGCGGAGGGCTGCCGCCGTGTTTAGTTTAACTGAGTTTTTTTCTTGAAAATTCTGACTATTTTATTGTAAAAGACGTCATCTCTAGTAGTCATTCCTTTTATCTTTCTTTTTTTTATTAGTATTATGTTGATGATCGAGTACCTTTTTCACATCTAAAAAATCTATATTCACATCACATCATTATTGTGCTCAATCTATAATCCAAGCATTGTGCTTGACACACAAAACAATTGATGTACATTTTTTAGTAGCATGAGCAAATATGGTAAAAAAAAAAGAGCACAAAAGTGAGAACTAATTAGCGTTTCAACTTCTATTCAGTCTTTCAATGCACTCTCCTTTATGACTTATGAGTTATGACCCTCAGCCCTTAAGCCCACCTTGGCTATAAGTAGAACATTGCCCAATTCAGCATTTAGTCTAGGCCCACTACTACACCTTTCCAGTTAAGTACTCTAATTGGGCTGCACAAAGTAGGAATGAGACTTTCTCTCATTTTAATCTGAGCCTGTAAATGATGTGTCCAAGCAAGTGGGAAATTACACCAATGGTCTTACAAATGACATTGAATATTTGATTCCCGCTTGCCCCGTGGACAAAACTTTCATGGTTAAAAGTCAAAACTCGCTAACCATCAGCAAGGAGGTTAAAAGTTCAAAGCAACCTATCTACAAAGTCATTCTTATAAGAGAATATCACTCCCGTAGTCAATAGTTGATATTTACAGCCGATTAGCAGGGGCGGAGCCACCTTGTACGAAGGGGTTCATCCGAATCCCTTTCGGCGGAAAATTATATTATTTATGAATGGTTAAAATAATTTTATATGTATATATAGTAGATGTTGAACCCCCTTCGGCTACTTCATGTGTCTATTTCTACAGATTTTGAATCCCTTATTAAAAATCATGGTTCCGCCTCTGCCGATTAGCCTATCATTGCTAAAGCTTAAATGGTGGCGGAATCTTTACACAAATAATCGGTCAAATTTATTGTTTTATCTTTTTAAACTAGTATACATATATTATCAGTAGTTTTTTTATTACATAAATTATATATTATACATTTGACGATTGTTTTAATTTATATAATTGGCTGAGCAGCTAGTCAATTTAATTCCTTTATGGCCGAGTGTTGAAGGTTTGAATATTGATATGCAAATGCATAGAGACTAGAGAGGTGGAGGCACACGCAGTGCATTTTTTTTCTCTTCATTGGAGTAGAAATAAGAAGAGGTTGCAGATATAAAACTTTTGGCCATCGAATTTATTAATGTAATCGAAATATATACAAGTTATATAGTGGTGATATATATTATATACAATTATTCATTCATATATATATATAAACTAACTGACGAAAGTGTTAATTATCCCTAGAAATAATTATCAAGCTATCAACCTAATTAGATAGGCAAGAAAACTAGGCAATTACCAGTAAATTTCTTATTTTTATTAACAAAAATAAAAAAATATCTTTAGATATACGCTTATGCATGTGCAATAGCCAATAGGTATATAGGTCATCATATATATATATATATATATATATATAAAGGCCAAAGTCCTCTCTGGCCCTCTAAAGTTGTCCGCATAATTCATTTAAACACCTCAACTAAGGTTTGTACCTATTAAACACTTAAATGGTTCAAAACATGTGTCTATTAAGCACAAAATGTTGATGTGGCAAAATAAGTGTATCTCACTGCCTAGTAGCGCGTGAATATGTCTTTTTAATTATTTTTTTTTGAATAAACTTTACTTTTTTTGTCCTAATGACCGGCATGCATTAATTAAAATAACTAATTTTTTTTATTTAAAATAATGTTTTTAACCCAAAAAGAAAGCAATCCCACCCCTCCCCTGTAGGCTATACCAATGGTCTTCTTCTTCACCCCATTTTAAGCTTTTTAAACTTTCTTTGTTTTTTTCTCATAGTTTTTATTTTTCACTCTTTATAAAATGAAATTGAATTTGTTAATCGAATTTGCAATAAGAAAAAAAAACTGGACATCGAAATTATAAAAGCAACCTCTATCCATCTTTATTGCCAGTCACTTCGATCAACAAACATTATCAACCATTTATTTAAAATGATATCAGAAAATTTGATATAATTCATTTGAATCCTCTTAATTTCTCTTCATTATCGATTTTGAAATAATTTATCAATGTCGATTTATTTTTCACAAAAAATCTCAACAATCACTCCATTAATCTATCATGCTTCATAATTTATTTCACTAGTTTTATTAGACTTGATTTCAATAGCCCATAATTTATTGCAAGAAAAAAAAATTAATCTTTTCAAAGGAATAGAAAATGACAAGTAACAGAGGATGAAGAAAAAGAAGATAAGACAAATGATTAGGTGGGTGGATTTGGGGGAGCGGGTGGGGGAGATTTTCTTTTTTCTTCTTTTTGTTGTCGCCGGAGAAATCGGGATTTGTTGTTGGAATCAGGATGGCCGGTGAAGGGAAGAAGAAGAAAGGTGGGTGGGTGGGTTTGTGTGGGAATGGGGGTTTTCTTTTTTCTCCTTTTTGCTAATTAATATTTTGGATTATTAATGGTTGGAGTTTTTATTTTTTTTTAAAAATTGAATATTCATTAGATTGGGGCCATGTGCCACATGCTGCAGTTTTATTGATTACTTTTTAAAGATAGTGTGCGTGAATTACACACACAACATTTTAAAAGCTTATTATCATTTTGTGTTCAATAAGTACACATTTTGTTAATATTAGAGTGTCTAATAGGTACTAGCCTTAGTTGAGGTGTTTAAATGAATTATGCGGACAAATTTAGGAGGGCCGGAGATGACTTTGCCCCCCCTCCACACACACACACATATATATATATATGAGAACTCTAGGCCCGTCTACATAGCGCTACCACGAATCAGGATTCCCTTTTAATTTACTTATTTCCAAAACTAGCATTCCTCTTTCACGAAAAGTTGTGACTTTCATTAAAAGTTAAAGAGTTGTGACTTTTTTGAAAGGTTGTGACCTTTCTGAAGGGTTGTAACTTTTCCAAAGAGTTTTTTTCTTTCTGATAAGACACAATAAACATTTGTTCACACTACCGTTTGTTGTCTATAATAGTGGGATTTCCTCTCATTTTAAAACAACGAAAATTCTGAACTTCTTTTTCTTCTTCTGCACAATTAAATAAATATTCGCGTACTTTGCTCTTGTTGAGTGACTCACTTACACCATTGTTTTTGTATCAATATACTGGTGAATAGAATCGTTCTGTCCTGAGAGGATCTATTCCTTTAAACATCGGGTACTACAGGGGAATAATTTCCTTAAAGGGTACATTCAATGGACTTGATTTTTTCCTTTCTGTTTCCTTTTACTGTTACATATCCTGGTATGTTTTTTTTTTTACAGTTATTAATTTATGCTTATGTTATTAATTGTTGTTTTTGAGTATATGTTTTAAATTTTGTTGTTTATCAAAGTTATTGTTATAAGTATTTGTTAGTACAGATTAAATAACACATGTTAATTGAGTATTCACGCAAGTTTTCTCTACTGAAATTGTTGAAGTTACAATAAAAAAAATCTTAAAGATTTATATTATTATCTCTTGAAGACAAAATACAAATTTGGTATGCCATTGTAAGGACATAAAGACCTTAAAAACCTTATCGCACCTTGATGTGCCAAGTGATCCAGGAAAAGAAGACAAGAATTAATAAACTTTTGACATGGGTTCAAGGATGTGTCGGATGACCTATAGAGGAATATGACTAGACTGGAGCCTCTTTTAATCCCAAAGACATATATAATTACGCAATAAATTAAATTCTCATATTCAATATGAAGTATGGGCAGATTCTCAAGTTTACTGCAAGTTGTAAATACTTTTCTTGAAATAATAGATGTGTTTCTCGACACATCAATTGGAATAGAAGTGTAGTTTCAAATAGAACTTCATCACTCCGGTATGTTGATTTTAAAAAAACAACCAAACAAACTGAATATTTTTGTGTAATATTTTTTCCTTTCAAGTATATATAATAAGTTGAATTGTTGTCCAATATGATACATTCTCCTTTTGATTTTTCATTTTAATAATTACTTATGATACATTTGAATGGGGAACTTTAAAATGATATATGTAAAGCAAAATGTAGGGCAGAACTTTCTACACGTTAAAATTAGAATATTTGTATATCTTAGGTTGATGTTCATTCGATTTCCCAAAAAAACTAATAGTAACACTTCCCAGAAGTAAAGGATAAATTACAAAATCAAATTAAAGAGATTGATTGAAGGATAAATGATAAAATGTTATAACTATCATTTTACTTTACATTATTAATGTTTGTTACTACGTAATTTTGTATGTAAGATAATATAGTGTTTTAGTTTTAATGACTGATAGATTTCAAAATATTATTTTACAAATTTTGTGATATTAAATTCTCGCGCGAGGCTAGGATAATTTTACTAGTTAGCATATAATTTTAAAATTCTGAACGTATTATATTTTTAATTTTTTTTTATAAAAAAATGAAGCAAAAGTAATCCATTTTATTATGCTAAACTAAAAGAAGAAAATATTACTGGTAATTTAGTACTTAATTTTTTGTTCACCTTCCCATCTCCAACACAACACCAAATTTTACACCAAATCCTAAATTTGGTGTTTTGAGCTTCAACCCACACCAATTTTTACACCAAATTTGGTGTGTGAATAGTGTTACACCAAATTTGGTGTAACACTATTCATCACACCAATTCATTTTTTGAATATTTTAATAATATTTATTATACAAATTTTTAATTAAATATTATATAAATTGTATGTTTTAATTAAATCTCTTGTATATTTAATTATTTTATAATATTTTTATAATATTAATTTTTGATATAAAATTTTGCTTTTTTATAAATTAATTTTTCTATATATGACTTTTTATTTAATTGTATAAACTTTTATGAACTTTTATATGGCTTTTTATTTAATTGTATAAACTTTTATGAATATTTATGTAGAATTTAAAATAATTTTTTCAATTATGTAATGTTTATATAATTGTATTTCATTAATGATTTCACTTTTATTTGTATCATCCACCATTATGTATAATGTATAATATTTGCTAGCAATTTCTATTATTTAAAAAATTATGGCACAAAATTATTTTGTATTAAACGATTATAAAAGGAAATAATATGAATTATATATGGTGAATGTTTTAGAAAGAATTTGTTTTATAAAATAAGAATATATAAATGAAATAAGAAATAATAATATAATAATAAATAGAGAGAAAAATATTTTTTTTTGGTGTAAAATTTGATACAGTGAATTAAAGTTGATTACACAAAAAATTAGTGCCCACATCAAATTTAATGTAAAATTTGATGTTTAGGTTAGAAGAGATGCCCTAGAATGGAAACTGATGCAAACAGCAAAAGAGAAAAAAACGCAAAAAAAAAAGAAAAAAGAAAAAAATTGGAAAGTTCGGGATAAAAATAAAAAATAAAAATGAGAAGGGCTCAAAATCGTAGTATAAAATGCTGAGACAAATTAGGGAGACTTTTTGATTCCAAAAATTGCTTCTTCGCATGTAACGGCCAACTGTTTCGGAGTAATCTAGTCGGTCTTCGGAACTTTGTAATAATCGCACTCACCGTCTTCCCCGCTGTTATCATCGGAGCTATCGCCATGACCACCGTCACCGATATCTCGTCCCTAGAAACAAGGTGAACAATTTCATTCTCTAATTTTATCTCATCACGTGTATATGTTTGCATTTCAATTTCATCAAATGTAAATCCCGCCGTGTCTGCTTTTGTAATCGCGGTTTTGCTCTACTGGAAATTAAAATTTATGACATTTTTTATATACTATTTTTGTCGATTATGGAGATTTTTAGAGTTGAGATTGCGGCTCGTTGTATCCATTGATTTCTGCTGCTTGATATTCTCGGTCCTTGATACTGAACTCACTTGTTTTAGGTAAAATTATCTAATTTGGATTATCCACGCTAAACTTGACGCTAAATTAATTAGACCGGCATGAGATAGTCCGATAGAGAGTGATTTGTTGTCCATCTTCGTTGTAGCTGGTAGATTTTTGATAACATTGTTTAACGCCGATGGATTTGCAGCTAACTCCACGAGGTAGTGCTAAGGTCTGCGTACCTCCCCAGACCTCACTTGCAGGATTTCATTGGGTATGTAGTTGTTGGTCATGAATTTGCAGGTTGATATATAATCATGCCTGAATATTAGTATCATTTTCAGCAGGAGGGATATACTGAAGCATCTGGTCCAGAAATTAAGATACTAGTGGAATTTCTGATTTTACTCTATGCTCCATCTTATTCACGTGTCAAATAAAAGGGAAAAAGTAATACATTTGCAATCTACTTTCATCTCTGAAGACATGATATAAGAAGGAGAAATGACAAGTTTAAACAAAATGGAAAAGGAAATTTAATGGCCTCGAAACTCTTCATCAACTTTGATCTCTGAAAACATGAATCTAAGAAAAAGAAATGACAAGTCTAAGTAAAATGAAAATATTAACCTTAATCATGTTCCCTAAACTTTGACACGAAGCATGTTATGCCTCAGGCTGACTTCCAATGTACCAATGCTGGGTTGACTTGCTCTTCTATTTGATAAGATGGCTGATGCTTTATTTTTCTGTAACTTTTATTGTTATTGCTTTGTAATGTTCCTGACAAAGGGTATGGTATTTGCTATTTTTCTCAAATTGGGTGCAGGTACATGTATTCTTGTCAGGCAAGAGGAGTTCCACCTAATAAACAAGTTGTGTCAGCTCTTTTCAAGGTTTGTGATACTGTAGTTGTCCAGTGTTTACAACCATCTGAAATGCCGATTTTACTATCATTTCATGCTTATTTTTCACTTGCTCAACCTTTGATGTGGGCATCTAACTGCTGAATATCTTCGGGAAAAAGATGATTCTCTCATAGAATCTATATTGGGGAAACATATGATTTGATATTTGTTTCAAGAAACTATTTTCTTCTAGATGCTAGATAAATGTATTTCCTGGTTTGGGTCCATAAGTGTGGCTAATGCATGATAAAAGGATATGCTTACTGTTACTTATTAGATGAGTTCCTTTATCCTTCTCAGTACTAGCCATATTTTTTGTGATTTTTGCTCCAGAATGTGCCGCTTGTTTCGTCATCTATGTAATCTGAAATCTTACATTCTTACTTCCCATATTGCAACCCAGGCCAAACTGAAAAAAGCCCGGCATGAGGTGTCTAGCTTAGTGATTTTGCTGGATGACATCAAGGATACTGATTTCCACCCACTGCTCGATTTGTTGACGGAAGCTGATCTTTCTGAGATTGATGCAGTAGATATTATAAATAGATCTGTCTGCATCCTGAGTTGGGAGTATCTTCTTGCTTTGGTGCGTGTTAGCAGTAGGAAGCTTCGAGTTGTTGATATCCAGGATATATTGTTTGGAAAGGACTTCTTGCTGTACGTATTGCCACAGTTGTATATTGTATTCCCAACTCTTTGCCACAATTGATAATATGTTTTGCTTTGCCGCAGATGCAACCATATTTTGAATAAGTATATTTGAAAAAGTAAATAAAGAAACAAATGCATTAAACGGTAGGGATTGAACACGCCTTTCAATTATGAAATACGAATTGCATCTGTCGGTTTCTTGCTAACATATAGACCATCTCATCTATTACCTGTAAAACTTTTTTCCGCTTATATTTCTATATTTACGTATTTCATGAGAGATGTTTTAGTTTTTACTAATATATACAGGAGGAATCAGCACATGGTACTAATTTTGTTTTACCTTTCTGGATGGGTTGGTTAAACTCATAAGAAAAGAATATGAAACTTTGATTCTGTCCACCAATCAGAATTTACCTTCTAAGATTTGTAATTGTCTCAGAATATTAGGTACATGCACGCTACCGGATTGTTTGAATAACTGCCATGAAGATGTTATGAAAAATGAAACTTTTATAAGGAAGATGTAAACTAAAATAAAATACCTTTAACTATTAGAAGAACCTTATTACCAAAGATCAAGTTTGAAATTTATGGGCTTAGCAGGGGAGGATCCAAGTGGGTGGAAGGGGTTAAAATTGTATATATATATATAGATCTTGAATCTCCTTGGCTTCTTTGTGTGTTTATTCTTTTTATATTTTGAACCCCTTTATTGTAAATCCTAGCTCCGCCGTTGGCGTACCTGATGTAGATTGAAAATGTTTAGATCATATACTCGAAATATATTCGGAATTAGATTGAACAGAAGTATAAAGGAGAAAGTTGTTTTGTTTCAATTATTCATTAGATAAGCATGTCACTATTTCAAAATCGAATGATTCTATAATTGATAATTTTCTTTTATAGTGTGCTGTTTGTTTTTCCCCATATTTTGACTGATGCATATATTGCTTTTTCTTTTGTTTTGTTTAGGCACAATGTGAAATGGATAGGTTCTCCTTTATGCAGTTATTAAGTTGATGTGCATTCATTTCCTTTAGATGTGTTTTTCAGGGATCTTGCTCAACGCGGCTTACCATGCCAAATCCTAAATCTGAGGTCCTCCCATTTCCGAAAGCTCAACATGATTGGAAATTTTACGCGAATGCACACTCTTAACTTGGATTTCAGTGCATCACTTACGAATTTCCGTGAGGACTGTTTTACCTGCATGCCAAATTTGAAGTTCCTTTCATTGTGTGAGACAAGAATCACGAATTTATGGACTACCACTGCTGCACTTGCGAAACTCCCTTCCTTAGCTGAATTACGCTTTCAGCATTTCTTACAAGATGATGAAGCACGGAAGCATGCTGCATCAGATAGAAGGAATGATTACTGGGATTCAGATCATATGGAGACTAGTATTCATGATGAAGCACCATCAGTTAGTGGTGAAAATAGCACGTACAGGAATTTTAATGAAGAAGACCAATATTTGAATAACACTGAAATGAATCTTGATGTGAGTAGCGAAACAGAAGATTCATCTGATGACAGTGAAGTGGACTTTTCAAGTCAGGATCGTGAAACAAGTTTCATGGAACTCTTGCCTGATGTACCTCCTGGTTGGGAGGATCTGCTTAATCTGCAAAATGAGGTATACTACATTTATTTTTGTATTATTGCTACATATATAACTTTGCATGGACACTTGACCATATTCCCCTTCTTATTTAAATTGGACTTGGAAGACCAGTGATATAGATAACATAAGTACATATTACTCCTTCTTGTATAGCTCGTTTCTCTATTTTCTTTTTCTTTTCCTCTGATCTTGATATCCAAAAAACTAGGGAGTTGTAGTTACAAATTATCCCATCTTTTAACATCATCATCTGTCTGCTTCTACGAGCTGCTAAAGCTTTGCATGCTAAAATTTGATTTCACTTGCCGAACCCATCCCTCAGTGCCCCGTATTTGCGTGGGGGAAAATGACAATTGTCTTTTTATTGCACCACGACAGGTTTCTTTTGGAACGTTGGAGATGCAGGATGACGAAGAACCATTCTTCCGTTTGTCTGACACACGGCTTCCTTACATTACTCCAAAGAAGTGTATATCTCATAATCCTTCACCGATATGTTTTGAAAAATTCTACCGAGAGTACATGATAGCTTCACTGCCAAACCTGAAAATTCTAGATAACTTGCATATTAGGAAGGTTGACAGAGAAAATGCCATATTGATCTTCTCAGAAAAATTTGAGCACCTACCATATAAGAGGAAGTATAAGGAGAGTGTTGTCAGCATTCTGCAAAAACGTGAGATTCGAGCAAACCATACTCATGGGCCCTCTTCTAGGCAAAAGTCGCAATATTTTTATTCTAGGTCATTGTCTGCTGCAAAAGTTGGTTCTATTGCTTGGCCTGCCCTTCGTCCCCTCTCGATCGTGGGCACCACAGCAAGAGATGATCAAAGAAGCTACCGACCACGCCAATTTGAGTATCATCCATCTGATGCAAGCCTTATGGTTTTTGGAACATTGGATGGTGAAGTAATTGTTATCAACCATGAGAGTGAAAAAATTGTCAGTTATATTCCCTCACTTGGAGCAATGAACAGCGTTCTGGGTTTATGCTGGCTCAAAAATTATCCCTCCAAGGTATATCATGTAAATGGTGTAAGTTATGACTGTATCTTGTGAAGTAATCACCCTGGGAATTGTGTTCCTTGAAATCCTAATCTGTGCGTACATGCTCCTTGCTGTTTCTGGTTTACGCCTGATACTATTTATAATTTAGACGCCCATTGTGGTTCATTTCTTGAATAATGTCATCCAAACACTGAATAATACTCCATCTTTTGGGCGCAAGCAGAGGTTGTAATTCTCAAATAATATCGAAGGGATTTGCCTATATTATGGAAAGTTGATTTCTTTATGATAAATTGCCATTGGTCCCCCTGTTTCTTTCCATGAACTTTTCTGCAGAGCAATTGTCAGCTGCAGTGTAAAGATGCATTCGCCATGCATATTGTTTTTTGGTGTTGTAGGTTTAACCATGCCAAGTCATTGAACTTGAGCAGCTGCCTGTTTTGATAAAAATCCTTATGTTTTTCTCAGGTCATTGCTGGTTCTGATAATGGCTCACTTAGATTATATGACATCCGGTTGATGCCTACAACAGCCACAGGCAGTCATCAGAGTGCAGGTTCAATTATGTTTGATGACTTTGACCAGTTAACTTCTGTTCATGTCAACTCTACCGATGAATTATTTCTTGCAAGTGGATACTCAAAACATGTTGCTCTGTACGACATTAGCAGTGGCAGACGGTTGCAGGTGTTTGATGATATGCATCGAGAACATATAAATGTCGTTAAATTTGCACACCACTCTCCATCTATTTTTGCCACTTCATCATTTGATCGGGATGTTAAGTTGTGGGATTTAAGACAGAAACCAAACCGGCCTTGCTACACTGCTTTAAGTTCTCGAGGGAATGTGATGGTTTGCTTTTCCCCTGATGACCAATATCTTCTTGTCTCAGCTGTTGACAATGAGGTAATTTATTATAAGTCAGAGGTTTTGTCCCATTTACCATGATTGATGCTTCAGATCCCTGCTGTTATTGTGCTTGTCTGGAGCTTTTTTGTGATCTGTCCCTGTTACAAAAATTTCAATGCATAGCACAGAGAAATCATATCATATAACAAATACTTATTAAAAATAACCATATTGAATTGCATATTCTAGTTCCTGGATTTCACCAAAAAACTTGTCATTTTAAATGGACTTCCACCATCAACCTCGTATTCTTTAATCAAGGTTAGATAGTAGCGAGAGAACTGAGTCCAATCTGATAAAATCATCAAATTGTTGTTGGGAAATGATTAATTTATAATGTGGATACATATTTGTCCAAACCTCACATTGGAAGAGAAACATGGAGAAACGTCACCTATATGCACTAGCCGCTACACGAAGAATTGGCCAATGCAACAGGAGAAAAGAGACTTAAGTAGGCTAAGTTCTACAGAATTAAGATTGATGTTTAATACCTACACCAAAGCTTCTATTAAGGGTTACAGGAAGAGGACAATCGTTCAGGATCAGCTTCCTGGAATATTCCAGGCGGCATGTTCCTGTGAAACCAAAGATTGATATGCAAAAAGAGAGCAAGAACTTCTAAAAGCATTTTAGAAATTCTTATTTTATGACTCTTCTCTTACCATGTTGTTAAAGGATCTATAAAGCTCTTAGCCAGTCGTTATTTACTGAGGAATAACTTCTTCTTCCCCTAATTTTCTTTGAGAAGTTGAAAGAACTTTGAACTTTGTTTCATAAAAATTATGGCCCACCATTCATGTGGAGGAGTTCTAGGACTATTCTAAGAGGAATATGTATAAAGCTCTTAGCCAGTTGTTATTTACTGAGGAATAACTTCTTCTTCCCCTAATTTTCTTTGAGAAGTTGAAAGAACTTTGAACTTTGTTTCATAAAAAATATGGCCCCACCATTCATGTGGAGGAGTTCTAGGACTATTCTAAAAGGAATATGTACCAAACTGACATAATACAAAGTAAAATGAAAAGATTTATGGAAGTATTTTTTTAATGGATATATTATATGCCGCAAAACGTCATCCTTGTCCAAGATTTATTGAGAAGATGGAAAAATTATTGGCAGGTGAAACAACTGTTAGCTGTTGATGGGAGGCTCCATCTAGATTTTAGTATTACTTCAACAGGGAGCTCTCAGAATTACACGCGTTCTTATTACATGAATGGAAGGGATTATGTCATCAGCGGAAGCTGTGATGAACATGTAGTCCGCATCTGTTGTGCTCAAACGGGTAGGCGGCTTAAAGATGTATCATTGGAGGTAATCTGGTTTATTGATTGTCACACTTCAATAACCTTCCTTGCTTTTCCACCATGTCTTACAAATTTAACTGATTCGACAACATGATGACTATCTTTACCATCATAATTGCCACTGGATGCTGTTTGGCTTAGATTGTATCTCCATGTTTCTCAGGGAAAAGGTTCAGGAGCTTCAATGTTTGTCCAATCATTGAGGGGTGATCCTTTTAGAGTAAGTCCTCTTTTCACGTGACAAGTTTTTTCTACTTCTCTTTTCCTTTTATTTTTAATGTAAAAATGACTCTACTAGTTTTTAAGCGAATTATATTCCTGTTTCCATGTGTCAATTAACGAAATTAGATAGCAGCTTATATTAACATTTGGAATTGTAATTATATATCTAATAGCAGTCAGTAACCTATAATACTGACCTAGCTGCATCACTGATAGTCCATGAGTGTTTAAATAGAGACTCGTTAGAACGAAAATGAGTAGCTCATAGTTGATGTATATAATTATCCAAGGATTGTACCAGACAAAATTTAGAAATTTCAAGTTGAAGAAGTGAGCTGATCTTTCCACTGGTCTGCTTGTGAGTGACTAGCTAATGGGTCTTACATCATCAGTGAAGAGGGTCTGATTAGATTGTTTCAATCTGCCCAGAAATTGTTCTCGTGTGTGAGCGCATGGGAGAGAGATTTTAATGTTGAAAACATATTTTTATAGATCTAGAGGCTTTTGCTTCCAATCTATAAACACGAGGGGAAAAAAAAGAAGAGGTAAACTAGTATATACAGCACTTAAGTTTTTCAACTTCTTTATCCCCAGGAAACTGTCAAAAGGCTTAGTATCTTAAAACATCTATTTAAAGTTTGGTATACCAAACTCAAATATGTAACTTTTTGCACATAAATGATCACTAGAGACGATGTGTTTGAGTAAAAAAAAAAAAAAAAAAAAAAAACATCTATTTGGAAGGAAACATTTGGGTTAACGAGGAAATATCAAATGACATGATTTAAGTGTCATTTGAAATAAACACCAATTAGAAACGATCTGTGTGACTAAGGACCTTTTTCCCCCTCAATTTGATGATCTAAGCCTATTAGAATGCAATACATACTATCAACTTGTCCATCTAAACAGGTCTAGTGTGCCAGATATTTAGTTGGACCAAGCTAGAAGGTGAAATATCTTTCATGAAGCTTCTCATGCAGCCTTAACTTGACACTTGCATTGGTTGAGATCAGTACAATCAAGTGTTGAAGGCTGATACAGCAACAAGTCAATCCCTCCAATTGCGGAAGTGTACTGATATTATGTTGTTTTCAGGATTTTAGCATGAGTGTTTTGGCAGCCTATATACGTCCAAGCTCAAACTCAGAAATTGTTAAGGTCAATTCACTGCCTTGATAAGTCGATTTTTGACATTGAGCTGTTATTTCACCCGGGTGCCTTATATTCTTTCATGGATATGATGCAGGTAAATCTGTTGGCATCAACTGACCAAGACAAAGGGCACTCGTACACTCGGCATTCTCATCCACTATGTAGTAGCGGAGGATGATCTTTGTGCAGTCACATCGCATCAACTCAAAAAGGTACTTAATGGTTTCTGCATGCCCAGTAGTCTTTGTAGATACAAGCTCTAGGTATTGTAGAAATTGAAGTAGGACAGCAACCGTGGAATCTAGTTTTGCTTCAACTATCTGCTTTTCTGTTTGATCAACCTGGTGTATGTTGTAACATTTGTATGAAGTACAGTGCTGATTTATGAGACATCTAAACTGGTTTGTGCACGACTAGGAACACTACTGAAGTGTCTCTTTCTCTTATGTTCTCTAATCTTGTACCAATATCAGATATTGTAAAGACTAGCATCCTAAGCTGTTGACTGCGGTTTCAGTCCTAAAATTTGCTATGCGTTTAAATTATCAATCTAGTTGCACTTGTAACAGACCAAAGTCTCAATTTAGGTGCATTTTGAGTAGTTAAGGAAGAAAGAAATGTAACTTTACATAGATAACTGTTTTTTGTATCCAGAAGCTTCTCTTAATTTGGCTTTTGAAAACACAAACATTAATTGGTGTATGTACTTAGTTGTTGATCCAAATTAACAAAATCAGTGCTACTTTAGAGTGGGAGTGATTCGAGAGACCAGTTCAGCACCCAAATTATCATTTAAATACACAGAACAATGAATCTACCCTTGCTGTTTTTTGCATGTAAAGACAAAATCTGCAAGCCCATATTACATACAAAATGAATAAGGTGTACATTGTGGATTTACGTCATACAATAATGTGCCATCACCATCAGAAGATGGCACCGCACGCCCAGTTCAGAAAGATATAAAGATAAGTGATGAGGCAATTGGACGTACGCTTTCTCTTTGCAGAAAAAATTGTGTACTGACCTTGCAACACAGCTGTCTCTGCACACTCTCCTGACTTCTCTGCTGCCTCTGCCCAATTTGTTTTGAATTTCGAAAAAACAATAAAAATATACAAACAGACCTAGATCCACCGAAAACAACATTTCCACCTATAAAGATAAGGGTAAAATATGTGTGTATTCTACCCTTTCACAGCTCTACTAGAAGAATTACACCGAGTATGTTATTATTGTTGTTATAGTTGTAATTTATTTTTTAAAAAAATGTGCAAGGCATAGCATTTGATTTCTCAGGAGCAAACCTTAGACCAGGGGCGGACCCACCCCTTCGTCGGAAAATTACGCTATATATAGAGGTCAATTTTTGGTTTAATTAATATATATATAAGTATTGACACTTCTTAACACAAATTAAAAGCTTAGTGTAGTGGTTAAGGTATTGTGGAAAGGCCTTGAGGTTGTGTGTTCTTGTCTTAGTGGCCACATAATTATAATTTTTTTACTACAACCATCGACATCTCATAATTATTATTTATACTACAGCAATCAACACCCCTTAATGATGATTCTACAACAATCGACACCCCTTAATGACGATTCTACAACAATCAACACCCCTTAATGACGATCCTGGATCCGCTACTGCTTTAGATTATCTATAATTAAGAAGATGCAAATTCAAGATTTAAAATCAAAATAAGTAGAGATATGTGAAAAATGGACATAATTTTTTCTATGATGGTTTGAGTTGAAGTAACTAGTTGTGGAATTATTCGCTATTGGTAAAAAAAATTATAGTGCAATGACTTGAGTAACGGAGACCCCTTTCTACGAGGAGCGATGTCACCTAATTGCTTCGGTAGTGGAGCCAAGAATTCACATTACAGGAATTATAAAAATGTCGAAAGAAAATTTGAAACGATGATTTGAAGTAATTGTCAACCTCCTTTGCCATTGCACTATACTTTTTCTTCTATTAAAGAGATTCAATTATTTATATATTATCTTTAAAAAATCATCTTTACCTTATTGACATAGTATAGGTTTTTGATAAAGAAAATTTAGTTCCATCCCTAACTCCGCCCCGCATTGTTTCACCAAGAAATTTGACTAAACCTTTGTAAAAATAATTTTTAAACCAATGTACGTATAGGCTTAAAATATGTAAATTAGACGGAGAAGAAAAGTCTCCTTTTTTTCTTATTTGAGAACCCGTTATTGAGGAATATAAAATAAAAAAAATTAAATAATCCTTCCGCTATACTGCGACGGGTCTATAAATGCACTGTAGTTCCTTTTCTACTTTGCCTTAAAATTCTTAGTTTCCAAAGAAACATTTCTCGAGTTGAGAGCCAAAATGAAAAGGTTTTTGGTAGCTTTTATGTTGCTCTTTGCTCTTCTTTTGACATCCTCTTTTCTTCAACCTGCAACCGCCAAATCAGGTAAATACCACTGCCATTCACTCTAACACAACTTCAAGGTGGTCGGACACTAAGCTTTCGCTATGTAGGGTTTTTTTTCTTAAAAAAGAAACTAAACCATATTAAGTCTGTTAAACACGTGTTCTTTTGGTCACATGATGACAACTCGTGTCGATACGTCTAGGTTTTGCATGAAATTTACTTCTCACTCGGACTTACTTTTCGAGTTATTAATGTGTAGTTAATTTTTAGGTAATTTGATACTGATAGTGTAAAAATTGTTTGGTATGGTACAGTGTACTGCGCACAGAAATGCGGGGCTCGGTGCTCCAAGGCAGGACTGATGGATCGGTGCGTGAAATACTGTGAGTTGTGTTGTGCAAAGTGCAAATGCGTTCCAAATGGGACTTATGGAAACAAGCATCAATGCCCTTGTTATAGGGATATGAAGAACTCTAAGGGAAAGCCCAAATGTCCTTAGAAATAATAATACTCCTAGTTACCACATTTCTTCTCCTGCTTTGCTTTCTGCATCTAAAACTTTTAAAATTTTCAGAGAATAAGAGCTCCTTTAGGACTTATTAATGTTTGTATGCAATGCAAGTTTTCTTATTACCTATGACAATTGAGATGAATTCTGGACATTAATTCCTCCCATTTCTTTTTACTGATCAATCTTCTTTTCTGCCTCTGTCATTTAAAACAATCTCAATACTCAATTATTCTTGATTCAAGATGTTGTTCTTAAAGTGGGGTTAACTTCACATATGTACTGAACTTTACCCAATATAACAATATTAAGTCACAAAACTGTTTCTAGAGCCCAACATACTCCTCCTTCAGAGAGGGAAAAAGGGAAAAAAATTATTAAAAGTAATGAATAAAGTTTTGTTCTTCTCTGAATATAAAATGAGTTCTGACTTCTGAACAGTACATCCTGAACATTTTATCACTAGTTCAAAGCCATAAAATACTCACACCTAGTCATACATCAAATAACATATTTTAATATGATATCAAGAGTCTACAGACAAGCATTTGTAGATCTAAATAACAGGAGTAGACGTACTTGACAGACTAGCATGATGACCATTCTATCGAATATTTCATCAAATAGTTACAGAATCGCCTACCATTTGCAGAACCATATTTCCGCCAGCACACTGTAGTCAAACAAACTCGCCTATTTACAAAGTCAACCAAGTTAAACAAGACAAGCGCTCCATCAACTTTCTCAAGTGTAATCAACTTGCTAATTGCCCAAACCTTCGCTCTCTAACCCACATGGCAAGAACAACAGTTCAGTAAGCTCCACCCGATATTCTAGACCTCTAAGGTAGTGCCCTAGCAGCATGCACCTGATGAATTATCAAGGGACAAAGTCAAAGTTCCTATCTTTAAATACCAAGTAGGAGTAGTAAAATTCAGCATCCAGCTCAAAGCCAGAAAACCCAGGGTTCAAAATATTGAGAAAAACTAGTACTAACAGTTCGATATCATGAACCAACACAGCAGCACATATAGACTGTCAACAAACAGGGCAGCATGAGTAACAGATGCCTAACATTACATGATCACAGGAGCTCATTCAGACAGTTAAAAATCTGGTAGATGAGTAACAGATGCGTAAGATTGACAGGAGGACATCTGATCAAACCAGCAAGAGAAAGACTAGAAATGGGGAAAACAGAGTAAAGATTGCAGCTAACCTAATACAGTTGGAGCAAGTAAAGCATTTGATTCATACTTGCAAACCGGCTATATTTGTGTCCAGGAACTACTCATTTTTAAGAATCAAAAACATACATAGCTTAAAACAACAGACGAGCCGTACTTGTTCGTGTAGAAGCCTAATCAATTAAGGACAAATTTCTCAACATCCCAGTTCGTACAACTAGAAGACTAATAAATTTGCAAACCTAAGCATATAGATAATTGAGAAAAGTATTCTCACCAAAACAACAGACGAGCCAAATAATCTCGAGTCAATGATATCTGAGGTTGGAAGTGAATGGATGTGTTCTCAACAAGATCGATGGAATCTTCAGCTCCAATATTTACAGTTCCTGCAGAGCTATTTTCTGATAGATCGGGAGCCTTAGAATGCATTCTGGGGGATAGAGTTGCGAGTAGTCCATGGACTACTGAACGGATGGTCTCCTTTACTTCCAGGGATGTTGGTTCTGATAGCTCAGCAACCTGCATTGATGTTGATAGTGATCAAAGCAAAGACAAAGGAAGACAATTAGATAGAAACAAGGGAGATATAAGTTTCCTAACTTCCAATTCTGAAAGGAAGTGTGTGAACAACCAAGAGATCACACAACTACAATTACAGGGAAGCTAGAGAAGGCATATCAACAGACAGCAAAAATATAGAATAAGTCGAGATTAATAAAAACTATTAACGGAAAAAACAAGCTGCAATGTTTGTAAAATCAATTAACACCATAATAAAAATTCTCCCTACCCTCAATAACAAAACTATGCAATAGAAAGAATGGAGAGAACAAGTGCGCTGCGTGATGTGTGGGCAGGCGCATATCACAAATTTGAACCTGCCATAAACAAAAGCCTAATATTTAAGTGGAGAAAGGTAAGGGAGCAGGCCATTATCCACCAGTGTTTAACAGAGTGCCACCGGCCACTTGGGGATTTCTTGGACATCAATAAGAAAAAAGGGAGGGCGAGAAGCATTTTTTTTCTTTTCTTGCTATGAATATAGGTGAAGCTGTAAAAGTCTTAGTTCTTTCTCTGCGTAGAAAAGAACTTGAATAGGTGATATTTCACTTTGAACCCCACATATATTTTTTACTTTGTCCATAATTCTGTGGTCTCTTTTAGAGACAGAGAGAGTCCAACCTAACAAGGTCCTCTTCCGTTATGAAACTTAAGGCATTTTTCATAACCTTATCCCACCCTTTCTCTCCCTAAAATTCATCCAAAAATAAACTTATATTTGAAAATCTATCTTAAATTGCTTCCGTAACTTTCAGTTTCATTCACATCCGTGCCATCAGTAAGTTCAGCAAGAACCATATTATTTTCCTCTTTTTTTTATGGTTATAAGCAACAAGAACTCTAATGTATCCAAGCAGATTAATGGAAAACAAAGTTGGAGCCATGGAATACATCTTTCCTATATCGTTTTGAATCTGTCATCTTCCTCAAATATTTTTCACATACATAAAATGTTTATGCAAAAGATCCATATAAGCAACTAGTTAGGGTTAGCTTAGTCGAATATTTTTCACATACAAAAAATGTTTATGCAAAAGATCCATATAATCAACTAGTTAGGGTTAGCTTAGCCGTGTTGATACGCCTACATTATGTTTAGAATTTGCTTAGTCTTTTTAATCATTCAAAGATTTATATGTCAGCAAAAAATATAAAGAGCGTATTGAAAATTGAAATGAAAAGGGTCCAAATGGAACGAAATGGGTAGTGAAATTCATACAGCAAACATCAGCTAGCTTGGCTTGACTCTTGAGACGTAGTAGTTGTCATTGTTGTAGGATAAACTTCTTATGGAGTTGTAAGAAAAGGACAGTTGACATGTTATACAGGAAAAGAACCATTTACCTTCTCCGGAAGCAATGATCTTAAGTAGTCCAACAACTCATTCTTCTCCTCACCAACAAATTGTTGCATCTGAAGAGCTGCACTTTTCCTCTTAACTTCACGAAGTTCCTTCCACACACAAAAACAACAGACATGATAATTTATTGTTCGGACAAGATGAAAATATTTAAACAACAAGATATAAAATATTTAAACAACAAGATATTCTGGAAGTAAACCCTACACTTCCAAGAATATATGGGGTACACTCTGTTCGGCTGGAGTAAACCACATACTGTAAATAACTTTTATCAGTTTTTGACTTTGTCAGCTCCCTAGTAAGCATGTGGAAGATCTCTGTACTGGAACACCCCTTTGACTTTTGCTTGTAGTTTTCAGCATCAATGGGTGCCGTCTCAATGAAGTTTTACTTTCCTTGATTAAAAAAAGAATATAATGTGCATACACTGGAGTGCTGATTCTACCTTTTTGTAAGACGCTAAGCGAATCTGTAGGTCTAATATGTATTGCTGAGCTTCAGGGGTCATTTTACCAATGTCTGGAATATCAGGTGAAAGTACACTCTTTCCTTCTGATGTTGGTTGTTTATGTTCTGATTTTTTGCTCGACATATTTTCATTCAGCAATGTCTCATCTCCAACTTTGGAATCTTCAGGCTTTTGTCTACCCATGTTTCTATCATATATTTCAAGGTTCTTTTCAAGACAAAGCCTGTACTCAGCATTTCGTAGCGTATACCTGCAATATTACAATGGATTGCATTTTATGCTACACGTCAACTACAAGCATCGAGTTGAATGAGCAACAGAAGCAATTCAAGCTCCTTTTTGCTAGAATTTTGTAAGAAAAGTTCATTTCTTCCATCTCTCGCTACTCCGTCTTTTTTCAGTGTTGTTATTTGCACAACAAAAAAAGAGAGGACGAATATAGTGTTTGAGGTAACAAAAAAATTGATGCAGTTTAAATCTAACACAACTGCATCCATTGAGTGTTTTAGGAATTACATCGTCTATCCTTTTCAACGTTATTAATATTTTACACAACAGGATGCTTCTTTTTATTACTTTTCAAATAAAAATGGTTGCCGTTCGGTAGGATTTCAATTGTCTTGCATAGGAGAAACGATACCCCATGCTAAAGAAAATAAAGAAAAAGGAAAGAGGAGCACAGGTGGCTGATCATGCTAATGATGCTCCCAAAAGACAATGGCTATTAAGTAAGATGGACATACTGGCTATAATCTTAACTAAATCTTCTTTCCTCTATCTTTGTGTTGATCCCTAAAACTAAATCCTACAAAGCATACTGGCAAAAGGTGATCATGCTAAAAGATAAAGCATACCCAGTCATCATTGAAGAAATCAAAAGCTTGGAGATTGGTTCCCACAAAGCTTCAATTAGAACTTGAAACTGGTCTGATGGAAGCAAGCCCAACATGCCTGATATAGTTCTTTTCATTGCATCAATGGTTGTGGGTGGTACATCTTTTTGAATAAGGCTCACATCCAATGGCTCTATCTCTTGAATCAAGTTTGAGAGGACTGATTTCTGGTAAGAAACGAAAACGAAAAAGAAAGAGAAATCTTTAATCAAGTTCAGCATTATGCTAACATTTCCTAAACGGAACATTTCCCAAGGTTGCTTATTTGTGAATGAATAACCATCAATTGTGCAACATATAGAAGGAAGTACAAACAACGAGCAAATCAAACTTTTAACCCAAGTCATTATTTTGAGAATACTAGTTTTTCTAATGCAGTAAATAAAACCTCAAACATTTTGCAGTACATCAACAAGTAATGAACTTAAAGAACATAAATGCAACTCAACTCCAGCTGTGATTTCTGTTACTTTTGCCTACACGATAGTACATAAAAATACTTTTTGAGAAAAATATCATTGCTTTGCTGAATAAGACAAATGTCAAACCTCTTCAATTAGTGATCTTCAACAATTTCAAGCATTTTCACTCCCTGTAATAAGTTACAGGATGAAAGATCATAAGCAGCCGCGAATCAACCCAAGGATCAGCTCTCATATGCATCAACACTACGTCTTTAAAAATTAAAATAAATAAAACTCTAAAGCCAAACTGCTTTCTCTTTAGTTAAAACTCATCTCCCAACTAACCAGAGAGCATCCAGGATTAAAAGGCAACAAATACGCCGGTGACATATTTACACAAATTTCTTCTAAAATAGGTCCTTAAAGTTTAATTATGTGTACACATATTGTCCAAAGTTCAACAATGTGCTAAATTCACCTCTAAACCAAACAGTTGTCAGTTAAGGTCAGGAGGTGACATTAGTTGATTGAATTGCTAGACAATGATCACAACCACAAATCAACTTCCGCTTGGCATAATTAGGCAATTGCTTTCCATGCATAGAGAGCGATAAGGCAACCTAGCTTAGGTGTAGCAGCAAAACAACAGTAACTCAACTACTACGAAAAACTGTTGATACAGACATACACATTAAACCAAATCAACAAAATCAAAAGAGAAACAAAAATAACGTATCAGGATATGCAAATTCAGTATCGAAACTAACCTTGGATCGAGAATTCTGATTGCTGGCAATGAAATCATCGTAAGAAGAAGCCGAAGAAGCAGAAATTGAAGCAGTTCTTAAGGTTAAAGATTTATTAGGTATTTTGGTTGAACGAAAGGGAAGAGAAGAGAGTGAGGGAGAAATAGATAGGCGTTTGAAATGGCGTATAGGAAGAGGAGCAGTGGAGAGGGAGAAGGAGAAGGCTGCCATAGACAACCACTACTGCTCCTCCTCTCTCTCTCTCTGTCCTCTTTCCGATCCAAAACCATGAAAACTGGTATATATCCGACCCGACCCGAAAAGGGATGACCTTAATTGCTTAATTGCACCGTAAACACATTCAACGGATCTAAACGTGTGGACAACGTCGATTGCTAAAAAATGGATGATTTGATAAATCCGATCATTTGGCGCTATTATTTTATTTTGGGAAAAAGGATAAATATATCCCCAAATTATCGTAAATAGTATCTAAATATCCTTCATTATATTTTTTGGACATTGATGTCCTTATCGTCCAAATTTTGGGACATATATAACCTTTCTACTAATAGTGGGACACGTGTCGCAATCTAAAACGTCTATCCAAAATTTATGAAATTTCAACCCATAAATAAAAGACCCATCCGGATTAATTAAAAAGCTCACCCAAATTATAATCCAAAACTTTTCTAAGCACTTATCATCTTCTCCATCAAATCCAAATTGAAAAGCGCCAATTTTCTTTCCCCCCAAAACCCTAGAACTCCCCATTGACACTCCCAAACTCCACCACTACCGAGCAACTTTCATTTGCCCTCATGCCACCATTAAAGCATCGGAGAAGATAGTCGAGCTTGGAGTTTCAGCCTCATCTTTGGTTCCGCCGTCGTCATCAATGCCCCTGGTTGAGCAGCACCAATTGTGGTTTAGGAGAAGAAATAATTTGACGTAGTATTCAATAAAATTCCTATTAATGCTAAAAATGTGACTATTGTATTTAGCTTTTAAAAAATAATTTAAAAGAATTTATAGCGGAGGTCAAAAAATTCTTTCTCCTCCTCAACCACAACCACAACTTCTATAAAATTATTTTATAGTGGATTAAAGAATTTGAGGTAGTATTCAACTGGAACATCTGTTGCAGCCAAAATTTTAGGAGGAAATCAGAAAATTATTTTTAAAAAGCTAAATATAACAAAAATTCATCTTGCATTTGGTAACAAAAATTCTTCTAGGTATGTTTATAATTAATTGATGATCAGAATGGGTTTATGAAATTGCATTTGCTAACAAAAAATCATGTGGGTGGGTCTATTTATAATGGAATTGAGAATCAAAATGGGATGGATAAAAGAGTAGATGGTTTTGGGTTATAATTTGTTTGTGGGTTTTAATAAATTTGGGTGGGTTTTTTAATAAATTCGGGTGGATTTTGGGTAGACGTTTTTAGATTGCGACACGTGTCCCGAGTTGGTAGAAAGGTTATATACGTCCTAAAATTTGGAGGGTAAGGACATCAGTGTCCCAAAAGTATAACGAAGGATATTTAGATACCATTTACGCTAGTTCGAGGGTATATTTGTCCTTTTTCCCTTTTATTTTTATCGTCGTAAAAGAAATTTGTACAACACATAACTTCAGAATTAGACATTTTACTAGAATAATTGAAAATTACGATTTTACGAGTTATACTAGGTAGTTTATGATATTACGTATTGTCGGGGGCGGAGCCAACCTACTGTCAGGGGGTTCATTCGAACCTTGTTCAGCAGAAAATATAATTGTTTATATATTTGTTAAAATGAAATTTTATGTATATATAGTAGATGTCATACCTCCTTCAATTAGTTCGTGTGTTCACATCTTCAAATTTCAAACCTCTTATTAAAAATTCTAGCTCCATCATTGCGTATCGTGTTGGTTTAACATTTTTTTCTGATTCACAATAGAATTTATATTCTAAATATTTTTGTATTATTGTTCACAAGTCATGATGGATTGATAAGCTTGCGTTATTTCAAGAATCATATTAATTAGGCGGCGATGCATGACTATAAGTACATTCTTCATTTTTTCATATTTTATAATTGTTCACAATTTATGTTGGATGTTATATGACTTTAAATATAATATCCATTATATCTATCTTCGAGTTGGTCACAACTCACAAGTTATGTTGGATTGACAAATTTGTCATGTTCACAAGTCATGTTAAACCAATACGATCTTCATTTTATATTTTTTAATTATTCATAAGCATGTTAATTTGAGAAGACTAATTTATGTTAATGTTCAATTGTTCATAAGTTATGTTAAATTAACAAAATATGATATTGTATTCATTCTACCCGTCTTATTAAATTGTTTACAAATTCTAACATATTTTTGCATGTATTTTGAAAATGTTATTAGATAAATTAAAGCAATTTAGATCCTTATTTAAAGCAAAATACAACAATTCAGAATACAAAAAGGTCTATTAACATGGTTCATCACTTCATTGTAGCTAGACTAGTAGATTTTCGTTTTGAAGATGCTTTTGGGAGCTGCTTCTACGAGAGTCGAGCACTTTGACAAAAGAAGGAGGTTGCTCAAAAATTCTATTATTACCACACGCATCAAGTGAGTGTTGAACCATAATTTCATATATTTTTTTTTCTCATTTGGTGTTCGGTATTCATATTGGAGCTCAACTAAATCTGAATTCACGCCGTGATTGTGTACCAAGGAGACTCAAACCCAAGACCTCTTAAATAAGATGAATGAGTACTTACCACCTCACCACAACTTTGTTAGTATAATTTTATATTTTCATTTGGCTAAAGAATGAAGCTAAATTCTTCAGCTCCTAAAGATGACACCTGGGGGAACATAAATTTGACAAGTACATTTCCAAAATGGGCCAGACCCAGCCTAGTATTTTGAGTTGGCAATACTTACTTGATTAGCCCACTTAAACAGGTACAGGTCCCTGACTCCTTATGGACTATATTCCTCCTGACATATACAGGGTTAACTAATTTATTAGTACAATAAAAATGTATACAATACACTTTCAATATGTATGCTATGTGTATATAAAGTATATATAAAATATACATATTTATTTAACATATTTTATAAACTGGTTCACTGAAGTTTCTAGGATCGTATTTATTCCTAATCCTTATGGGAGTACTTGTTAATTGTAATATGCATCTATCTATATCCAAGCTATATTCAAATTGACAAACATCATGGATTTAGAGATTAGGTATTTTGTTTCAATCTAATCCTTTATCTTATCGAAACAATTGGTGAAACAAAGTTTAGTTAAGAAGCATTATCATCACTCATGAATATGATTTATCTCATACTAAATGATCATGGATTAATGCAACAAAGGGACAAAGTAAGGTTATCCAAACTTTCGAAGTTGTATGGCTCAAAATCTATATTTCTAGTTTACATTCCTCTAGCTAGGCATAAAGGATTACAAAGCTCACTAGTTAATAGGACTTAAACGTAATTACACTACAAGAAAGTTCATACTTGTCTATGTTTTATTGGCTTTCTGAATGGTTAAAGAAATTAAATTTAAAGATTTCTGAAAATTAATGAGTTTTTTTTTTTTTATCAACAAGGCTATCACCTCGTGAAATTTTAGCAGCTCAACTGATTGACAATTTAAACTTTCAGCTTGTCGGTGACGTACTAAGGTTGATTCCCCGCCTTATCCCTATTTCCCCCTGAGTATTTTTTTAAAAAAACTTTACCTTCCCCTTATTTTATGTTTCAACATTAATTGCCGTGAGTTGGCAAACCATTTTAGACAGTGGACCTCCAAATTCTGAAAAGTTTCTTTATTATTTCATAATTAAAATTTCCATTGAATTCTGGTCTCAATTCAATAAGCAGGCTGCAACAGCAAATTTTAATTTGAAACTCCTTTTGTTTTTTCCATCGAGGTCTATTAATAATCAATCATTATAGACAATTAAGATCCGAAAAAAAGGCTAAAATAATTATATTATCTGAGAAAAGGACTGGTAAACTTTCTAATATGAAAAGCAAAACTGATAATAATAAAAATATTAAGAGTCCTAAAAGTAAGGCAAGAGTATCTAAGGATAATTTAAGTGTAATTAAATTATAGTATGTTGTGGTATAAAAAAAGAGTTCAATAATGCAATTGAAGTTATCGTGTCACTTCTTCATAGCTAGAGACAGATGCCTTCACTTTCCATGCATGGGATTATGTTCATCACGATTCACGAAGATATATATTATAGCCTGAAATACATATACTATACTATTCGTTTAAATTTATTTGTCTAATTTTGATTATACGAAATTTTGAAAAAATAAAAAGATTTTTGAATCTTCTATTATTAAAATAAAGATATGCAAATGTACCAAATTTCTTTTAATCTTATACCTTAAACATGTCATACATGCAGAAAGTTAAAATTAAAGATTTTCCAAAAAACAAAGAGACGTTATTTTTTAAATAGGCTAAAAAGAAAGTAAAACAAATAATTTAAGGCAATTATTTGTTTCACTAATTCTTCAAAAAAAGGAAAATGGTATTAAATACTCTTACCAATTTTTTGACACATTTCTTGTTGTTATAGACTTATAGTACTTCTTTGTAAAATTATTTCTTATTAATTATCGAGTAAACTTATTTCAACAAGTTGATAGATGTTAAAGTACTTATGATATGAGTTATTAAGTGAGAAAAGGAGTGAGAGCCAAAAAAAATATACGGTAATTTTTTCATTTTTTTAAAAAAGTAAACCTCTTTCTAATATTCCTTTTTTATGGTTCGTCATTTATTGCTATGAGTTGGCAAACCATATTATTATACTCCCTCCGTCCCATTTTATGTGTGACATTTTTACTTTGCACTTGCATTAAGAAATGATGTAACTTTACCCTTCTACCCTTATTTAATTTTTTTGGAACTCAAGTTTTCAATCAATGAATATGAATTAATTTATTTTGATTAATTAATTTAACCAATGAACATCTATCATTTACTTAGCTTTTCTAAGTTGGTCAAATATATATTTTCAAGATTAATAACTCACAAGGGTAAAAAAGGAACAATATGGTAATTTATGCATTAATTTTATGAAATGACAACTATTATGAATCAACTATTTATAAAAAGAGATGTCATATAAAATGAGACGGCGGGAGTATTATATAGCTGACAAAACTGACTAACGTTTTATCCATGAATTTCCCATTGAATTTCGGTCTCAAGTCAAGCAGGCCACTTTATACATCAGAAATTTAAGAAATGTCTCCATTTTCTCAATTAGTCCATGAAAATATTAACTAGAGACAATCAAAAGTGAAAATATATTAATTAAACTAAGAAGAAAAATAAGTATTTCTAAAAATGAGTTGATTGTGTAATTTTTTTGTCCACTGTCAGTGGATAGTAGTTAATATCTTATTATAAACCCAAAAACAAAGTCAGAAAAAAGAGACTAAACTTTCTGTTAGACGAAAAGCCACAAAAATTAAAAATTAGATTCCTAAGAGTCTGGCAAGAGTATCTAAGGCTAGACAGACTTAAATTATATGTTACACTTATAAAATAAAGCTCAATAATGCAACTAAAATATATATTAAGAACCGATGGGGACCTTCCACTTTCCGTGGACGGGTCATGTTCATCACGAACAGATAACATTTTAAAACATAGAGCAAAATAATTCCTCCCATTTTCATTTCATTAAGACAAACAAAAAAGTGGTAATTATTTAACGACAATAATATAATTATTGTTATTATAATCAGCGACAACAATAAATAAAAATATTTATAATAAACACTCGGTGTAAATGTCTCTTTTAATTTATTCTAGTGTTTGTATGTCATTATATTAATTTCCACATATTTTTATACCATCAAGTTAAGTTGCATGCAATAACATGTATAACATATTTTAGGAAGCACAATTTTTGATAACCTGAAAAATAATACTCCTATAAATAACTTGTTATAACGAGTTAATTAAACTAGTCTACGCAACTTAAAAATTACTTGGAATATACATTAAATATTTTTAAATAATTAAAGATTTATGATTTTTAATAATCTCGAAATTTATACATTTTTTTTCAAAAATTAAAAAGTTGACATTTGAATAGCATGTTCATCTATATCTAGTAAATCACCAAAGTTACGATGAATAGTAGATATGAATTTATAACTTTAAAAATATAACAGGTTGATGTTAACGACTTTAAAGATTGAACTCATAAAATCTAAATCCTGATAGGTGTTTTCTCTAAAAAAAAAAAAAAAAAGTAGATGAGATGAACTTGGAAGAAAGAAACAGTTCATTTAACAAGCATGGATACATCATTTTCACAGGTTAACTGAGCCATAACGTACAAACCTAATTCTGCCGAACGTCCTCGTCTAGTTACAATCAGGACCCCATCTAATCACAAAAGTAAGACAAGAAAATGAAAAATAAAACCAAAAGACAACAAAAAAAAAAAGTTTTAGGGAATCACATCCTTCATTGACTCTCCTCTACTGATGCATGTGTAATTAATAAACAGTTCTCCTCTTCAACGACGTCGTTCAGGTGTCCATTGAGGCAAGGATGGGCTAAAGTGTCTTGACATTACTCTTGAGTCAAGAAGTTCTAAAATAGGTGCAAAATTCACACATCTAGGCACCTTATATTGGTTAATTGAAGCACCTCTTGAAATTGCATAATCCATTAATTCTTCAAATGTCCCATTTTTCACCAATCGAATTTCCAATGGACCAATTGAGTTGCAAGCAACTCGCCCTTGTCGATACACTGTGTTGAGTGACTCTTCCATCGCCAAACAACATTGGTTCAATACTTCATCACTAGGAGAATTGTTCAAATCCTTCATTAATAACTCCCAATAAATCACGTAATGTCCTGGAATTGTCTTCGTATCTGCATAACTAGTGTACTCGACCACGCTGGTGTTGAATTCCCTTAGTAGCTTCGAAGCATTTTCTACAGCTCTCTGTAACTCAGCCTCATCAGTTTTGTCCGAGTCAATGCTCAATAGAACATTTTTTCTCCGGACGAAATGGAACTGCGGGGCTGAGTTGTGAAACCCGATGACTCGGAGAATGTCTCCGACTCTGTAACGGTATAACCCGGCGTACGTCGTGATTACGAGCTCGTACTCTTTTCCAACTTCAACGTCGACAAGGTCAACGAGATTGGTAGGTGAGGAAGTTGTTGTTGATGTAGGGTCATGGGGTAAAAATTCAAAATAACCCATGTTTGGCATGATGGTGTACGAAACTTCCGAGGGCTTACACATGGGATTTAAATTTAGCCCAAAGTAACACTCTGAAGCTGCGTACATAGTGCACGCTTTTGGTAATCCACCACTGTAATAATCAAGTGTAGGAATGTACTGAGCCATAGCACCCGTGACGATAACGTCAAGGTACTTCGTCTTAGGCCAAATCCTCGTGATAATTCCTTCCCAATTTTCCTTACAACATTCATTTGCAATAAAATCCGCTAGCTCTTCATTCGATTTCATGATTTTACCCATCCGTTCGCAAACGGATGGGTTGGTAATTTGTGGGTTCAGAGTTCCAGTTCGAATGTCATGAGCGAGTTGCTCCCAGTGGAGCTGCAAGAACCGAATGGCTCGGACAAGGCCCGAGGCAAATACAGCACCGAGACGAAGAACTTGCTCCCGCTCATAGAGACCGCAGAGCATTTGAGTGTACATGCTCTGGAAAGAGTCAGAACAAAGGATTGTTTCATTTGGGCTTGTGTAAACATTGTACGGGTCATGAGGTCTGCTTTTGAAATGTTCACTTTTGTAATAGCTTGTTAAAACGGGTCGGGCCAATAGCCCACCTGGAGTTTTCGTCTCAGATTTGATAAACAAGAAGTATAGTCCTTTGCCTTTGTCTAATCCAGGCACGTATCTGTCACGTAAATGAAGTTTCGTAAGAAATATGCTTTATGTTTCCCAAATAATTCGGATACCAAAAGAGGCAACGTAACTCAAGTTGCCTTTGCATTTATTATACTTACAGGTTCATAACTGGCATTAGAAGACTGTAAAGTAGCTGGCGACGATCCAATTCTTCTTTAATTGTTGGCATCAGTTTCCTTTCACCAGCTGACGTTCCAGAGCTGTTAATCAACAAATAAAAAAACACATATCAATAACTTGCAAAATAATTAATAATAATGTCATATAAATTAAATCGAGTCAAAAGATCACTCAACTTTGAGAATTTATCTAACAAAGTCAATGAACTTTGTTTTGTATCACTAAACTTAGACATTTCTATCAATAAAATCATTCAATTGAATTTATTATTAAAAAAAATATTGACATAGCAAAATAAAGCACTCGCATATTTTTATATCATGTAAATACGAACCCACAAATAAATGAAATTAAAGAAAACTCGGACAAACTTAATCACCGAAACAAATATTTTTTTATGATATTGTTGTATAATTTATGTCTTGATTTAATAAATAAATGAAAAAAAAATTCTTAGTGAAACATATTTTGGTATTACTGTAATACCATAATATTTAGTTTGCCTCCTTAATAAACAATGAATACAAACCAACAAATAAAATACAAAACAGGAAGAACAACAATAAACAAATGTCGAAAATAGAACAAGTATTTATTACTAATTAAGTTCTTCGGCGTGTAATTTATTTAGATGTTTTTTGCTATATATTATACATAAAGATCTTACTTTTCCTTCGTAATTCCACTGTTAGATTCGTTTAAGCCTGAAAAAATAATTTTCAAAATTATTGATAAATAATTTAAAATTTGAAATTGTGTTTGGACATACATTTTAGTTGATTTTTTTTAAAAAAAAATTGTGAGAGGTAGTGAAAAGTTCTTAATGAGATTTCTTTTTAATTTTATTTATTTATGGATTCATATTTACATGATATAAAAATAAATATTTATTTTGCTATGTCAATACTTTTTTGAATGATAAATTTGATTGAGTGATTTTATTGATAGAAAAGTCTAAGTTTAGTGATTTTAATAATACAAAATAAAATTTAATGACTTTATTAGATAAATTCTTAAAATTGGGTGAACTTTTAAGATATTAATTCAATTAAATCAAACTGATAAAATAATATATTCCACAAACATAGCGCGTTTGCTTACCTAGTGAGGAATTCAGAGATGGGATGAGCGGATAAGATAGGAGAACGATCGCCGTTAGCGATCCGTTGGATCTCCGGTTGAAGGTCTTCATAAGTTACTACCGGAATAATGGATTTAAAGGTTTCACGGTCAGTAACGCCGTCCAATTTAAAGCGTTTGAGGTATTCAGTTTGGGAGTTTCGAGTCAGTATTTCATCCAATACTCTTTGTTGAACAGCATCTGCATTTCTAGTCATCTCTTCGATGAATTGAAGTGCTTTTGCGTCTTTCTCACATGCAGGAGGACCCAACGGAGATGATAAAACCGAATCAACAGCCATATTTCAAAGTTGAAAAAAGAAAGGTAATCCACCAAAGATTAATTATAAGATAATTAACTGTTGAGACTTGAGAGAAAAGAAAAGAGATTTTTTTGTTTGTAAAATTAGAAGATGTATGGAGGATGGAGTAAGAGGGGTGTTTAAATAGGGCGAAGAGAGTGGGGAAGGTGACACGTCACGTGCCATGTAAACAGTGGGACCCATAAGGGCGGCAAAGACAAAAAGAAGGTTGGAAGGAAGTCGACGCGCGGGGGTGGTGGACAATTTTTTAATACTATCAAAATGTTGAGTGAAGAGGGGACAAGACGGGGGCCCAACCACGTCTACAAAGCCCTCATTTAGGGGTGCAATGTGGGGCCCAGTACTGGCCACCTCAGCTTAGGGTTTGGAATTTGGACTGGAGTGGTGCATCACCCAACCACGCGACTCGTTTCTGGTAAAATTGTTGGACCCCGATTGCGATAGCCCACTATAAATTTCGTCTATTTATATATATATATATATAATAGATGTTAAATTGTTTTGTCTATTTCGTGTATTTACTTCTTTAAATTTGCTAAGTAAATTGTAGCTTCGCTAATAGTTACCACTACCAGCACAGGAAATTACTGTGGTTCTTTTTGCAGTGTTTGATCTTAAATTAATATTTTTGCTTAATAATTTTTTTAAAAAAAAATAATCAAAAGTTAAAATTTTATAAATAAGGACCTTTGTTACTCATCAAGTATTATTTTTTGTTTGGCCCATAAGATAGAATTTGTGAATAATTGAATAGGTTCATTGTTCTGAAATATTGTAATATTAAATCTAGTAGGCAAAATTTATATATGTCGCAACAAAAGCTTTATCTGGCGAATTTTTATTTAACAAAAAGTTTATTATGTAATCCCCACACCTACAAGCATGCTGCATGACCTATTACGGGTTTTCGTTATAATTATATTATTTAATATAAAATATGAAATTAATATCCTATACAGGAAAACAGATACTTAAATGCTGTGTTTTCCTGCGTGTATTATGCAAATATAACACAAGGTAGGAGAAAGTGAGAAACAAATAGTGTTGCTCTTTCTTAATACATATGGCATGCATCATCCAAACAAAATGATGCACAGATAATAATATTTTAAGCTTCTCTAGAAAATATTACTAAAACAAAGATATTAAAAGAATATTGATATTGTTAGCTGCGAAGAGGATAATTATAATTAAGCTAATAATAAGTCATAGTACATTTTATTGAACAATATCACAACAACATGCATCTCAAATAATCAAAAGAGCAATTCTCTATTAATTTCTCTTGTCATCATATATAATTAATTTATCATAAACGATCACACATACTCAAAAAACATGTCCTAATTAATACTTTTATTTGATCAAATTAATAACTAACTAATATTATATATCAAAATTTTAATTAACAAAGGACAGCGCTATCACTAGCACTTAAGTTATGGCAAGTTATATCACCACTAGTAGTACTGAAGTACCATTAATTTCCCTAATCTCTGCATAAGTGTCATTAGAGGCACTTACATATTAATACTTAGATTAATAATTAAACATAAACATAGACTATAAATATATAATTTGTGGATTTAAACATTGTAAGATTTTATATATAAACTACCATCGAGGTATTTTAACTTGTTGTATCATATCCGCCTTATTTTTTAAATTACTTATTCCACTTCATATATGAATAATTTATTGTAATTATTTTTTAAGTGATTTAATCAAACTAAAGTTATTTTATGTTGTTATCAAAATACAAAAGTTAAACTCATAATTTATGTGCCTTTTTTATGTTGTATACATGGATGGCTAAAGTACACAATGAGTATCGTGGCACCAACATGGGTTGTGGTGCATGAAAGTGTTTCACCCTTAACCAGAGATTTTGGATTCTAGCCCTGGATGCGGAGAAAATCCAGTTGGGAGTGCCACCCTAGAATGAGCCCTGCAGTGCGTGATGCGCATTTTAATAGGTACCGTCACACTGTATTTATACATTCTTTAATTATTATTTTTCCTTTTGTATATAGAAATTGCATATATTTTGTGGATTTGGACTGTGGAAGCAAAGTGATGGAATAGTAGCAGTAATTAATTAATATAATTGGAAAAATCACGTGGTAGGTAATTTCGTTTGCAGTTCCTGGAAGTTGCTTTTATTTCGAATCTCAGGATTATATTGTTGCATATTTTATTTTAATTAATAAAAGAAACCACTAGGAGCATTCAGGCGGCGATATCAGTGTTACATTTATTAACTTAACAAATCATCAAAACTAGCTAGAGTGGAACTTATATTAAATTTTCATGTCGTTTTTAGTTATAATTAAAAGCTACTTGTATTAATTAGGTAGAATTCAACTAAGTAATTAATAATAAAGTTAGAGAATAGTAACTGTCAACTTCGTTTTAAAGGTGTTTCACTTTTCCAATCCTCTTTTTTGGCTTTGGTGGGACTGATACTTGTTAATGAAAAATTGTGCTATCTTTAATAATTTGAGATAAGATCAAGACAGGAACGGATGGTTCAGAAAAACGTTTTTTAATTTAATTCTTCTTTTTTGAAAATGTCATCTTCTTTTGCCAAGAAAATGATACTCCTATAATAAGAAAAGAAATACTACTTTATATACTAATTATTAAATGATACTCCTATAAAGTATACTTTATGGAGTATATTGTTTATGGTATATCACTGCAACATAAATAGGCTATTTAGTGGTAATAAATTTATATCAACAAAAAGTAATAAAGTTTTTTTCGTTATTAATTAATTATTATTAAATTAAATATTGTTATAAATTTTAAAGACATATACAAAAAATATTAATTGTCACATAAAATATTTATTTAACGATAACTAATTAATTATCGTTAAAAATTATTTTTGGAGCAGAGTAAGAGAGACAATAATGGATTTTTCTGACTTGAGCTTGAAACTTTTTTTTTTCGGGTACAATGAATATGGAGCTTAATTCAGAAGAATTTAAAGACACCCATTAATATTGCTAAAATTAAAGATAGAATAGATTCTGCCTTATCCTCCCAAGTACTAATGTTTAAGCATGTGTTATTAAAACAAATCTGTCTATAAAGTAGTTTTCTTTTTACAAATAATATACTTTATATGGACATCCACTATATGTATTTTTAACAATTGTATAACTTTGGGCATATTTTTCTGTATTTTCATATCATATTGTATACCAATGTCCGTTGTATTATTAATTATAAGAAAAATACAATAATTGTTCCTTTTTCTTGGTTTAAATACAAAGACGGAGCTAACTGAATTTTAACTTTATAAATTTGAAATTCAGCCGAACTTGTAGATTATACTCTAGCTACGCCCCTATATCTATATGTAAGAACCAGCCCACAGTTGCTAAATCCAGCACTAAGTTAAGAATAGGCTTTTGGTATAATTAGAAGTTATTGGGCACGTCGTTTGTTCCTTTTGACACCTTTTTTAGTTTCTTTGTCGATAACTTTAACACCAAATTAAAGATATATATTCTAATTAATTTTGTTCGAATTTCATGTAGTACCATTTCCACTTTTTGTTTTAGGGGGAATATGGAAGTTCGTAGACATATTTATTGTATGATACGTACATTAAGTATCATATATATTTTGTTGTAATTAACTTGTAATTCCTATTAATAGTATTACAAAATATATGAGTTTAAGTTACACATTACAAAAATTTCACGTCGTCTATGAAATATAACGAGCTACATTAGTAATGTTTTATTTTTCAGATTATTATATCAGATTTTCATGTTGAAATCACAAATTACGTGTTATCAATTTAACCATATACTATAGTTAAGTGTCAAAGTGCGCTCACTCCTACCAAGCCTCGCGGGCCAAGGAATTTGAAGGGCTAGGGCGGGCTGGTCCTTTATTTGGTAGGGCCTGAAAATGCTCAACCCAACCCAACCCTAGAAGGGCAGAGGGCTGGGGTGGGCTACCCCTTCTTTTTATTTTTTATTTTCTTTTCAAACTTGTAATTCTATAATATCAAGAAAATGAGAAGATTTTCAAATCAAATATGGCAAACAATGGTGTTGTTTCAATAACACTAGCAAAAATTTAGTGTAATTAGCATGTATCTCACATATCAGATATGCAAGTGAGATAAAAGAGCGACAAGCAAGATGGGAGGGAGGTGAGAGCACGAGATTTGTATATGTATCCTAGATACATGCGACTCTACTTTGATAGAGTGTATCTAGAACAGATTAACCTAATTTTGAGTCTATATATTCCAAGATACATGTATCTGGGTACAAAGATTCATAATATTACAACATAGCGTGTATTCAAATTATTAGATTATATACTAGTGAGATTTATTGTAAATTACTCTTGAATAAAAAAATTTGGTCCATGGGTTGACCCCTGCCCAGCCCCGATCAAGCCTCAAGGGCCAAGGGCTTATATGGGCCGGGCTTATAAGCCCTAGTTTTAAATGGGCTTGATAAATCATATCCCAACCCTACCCTAATAACGGGTAGAGTTGGGCCAGCCCCATGTGCTAAGCACATTTTGACGGCTCTAACTATAGTATAACAAATATTTACACAATAAAGGATGACAAATCCTTATATATCAATTAAGAAATCAAATAACAAAAAATATCATTTCCCTATAAACCTAGTTATTAACTATTTATATATGTCATTGTAGCCTATAAATTTTAAATTTTAAATTTGTCTGCGATCGTCAATCGATGCACAAACATAAAAGCACTCTAAATATACAGATAGATTAACAAGTTTATGTGTCATAAATATTCAGGCTGTCTAATTATTCTTACAATAATGCTGCTTCTTCTCTAAGTAGTAACATAGAAATCTTTAAATTAAGATCTAAAACGAACTCTGTTTAGTGTTTACGTAAGTTTTCAATAATGTTTTTCCAGTAAGGACATTTCGTACGTACAACTAACCACACGCTTAGCCAACTTATTAGATTCTGATTATCTTAATAGTAAACTAAATAATATTTTATGTTAAACTAATTTGTGGCCAGCCATTATTAGGACATTTTGTACTTCCCCTCAATCCCCGGAAAGGTAGACATAATTTGCTTAATTGGAGTATTTGGTCTTGTTGGTATTATAACAAATAGGTTTAAGCTAATTTTCTAGCTTTTCATTATTTTAATCCCGCGTGTAAACTGCCTCATTAATACTAGCTACTATTATTACAAACAATTTAATTTAATAGGCAACTGTACAGATTCCTTTTTTTTTCTTATGTTAAAAATCAAATAATGTTCCCAATGTGTTGACTGGTCCTAAGCCCCCCTATAATGTTAATTAACTAAAACGTTAAACAAGATTAATAAAATTTCCGCCCACAATAATGATGCTGGCCGGCTTACGAATTAAAATAGTGGCCGGTGGATTTATGAACCCTAAATTTAAATCTTGAATTTATTTGATACCTAATAAATGTCGAGTTGTGTTAATGCACAAAATATTTTTTGCATTTATACATATTGGGCTTAACCAAGGAGCATCTTTCATGCTTGATCTGGAACGACATTTGATGAGAGGTGCAACTTCAGTGATTATCTAAATATAATGGACATTGGTTAGGTTTTTGTTGATTAATTAATTAATAGCTTAACGATAAAAAGAAGAGCATGAGGCATGAGAATATACCTAACCCACACTTTTTGTATTAACACAATCTCTACTATAATGGAATTTTGTTAGAGCAAAGACAAATTAAAGAAAAGTCTTGATTAAACTATTTAACAATAATGTAATGATTAAAATTGCTGACATTTGGCATGGAGAGGATAATATAAACTGAATTAGTATTTGCACTACACGAAAAACACTTCTTAAATCAGTATGATAAAAGTGAAGATAACAAAAACTAAAATACATCACATATATAGTTTTTAACCAGTCTCACAAGGAAGTCTGAGACTACGACAACATACTCTGTACCGTCCCATAAGTAAAGTCTGAACAGAAGGATATACAAGATGTATGTTGATTTTATTCTTATTAGTTTCGCAAGAAATTCTTTCATTGCAACAATATACGCAATATAGTCTCACAAGTGAAGTTTGAGAAAGGTAAGATGTACACAGACTTATCTCAACCAATGAAGTGATCCAATTTGACTATTTTATCTTAATTCGTCACTTAAGTTCTTTATCGATAAGAGCCTATATTTTAAATTTTCCAACTTTCCCTGTCCCCTCTTGTCTCAGCAAAAAGTGAATAATTTAGGAAATGGGTTTGTTAAACTATAACTCCATCTTATTTCAAAGTAAACTATATACTAAGCTTTTTTATTCTATTGAAGATAAAAAAGTTGCTGTAGAGTTTGGTGGTCTTTCTTGTCTTTTAGACAATAAAGTAAATGGAAAATAATAACGTTCCCTCAACATACACGTAAAAGTATTTTTTTTGGTTTCCCATTCGGTATTTGGAGGTGCTTCCAACAGGATTTTCTCCATACTCAGGGCTCGAACCCGAGACCTCTGGTTAAGGGTGAAGCATTCTCATCAGTGCACCACAACCCATGTTGGTCACGTAAAAGTATTGTTTGTTCATTTGAAGCACTTCTTTAGATAATTTTTTAGAAAGACATTCGTACCAAATATACCTTATTCAAAAGCCTTAATTTATCAATGGATTTACTTATAGATATGACATTATAAATATTTTATATTATATATCAATATACTTTAAGCAGCTATAACAGATAATCCGCTTTATTTTTCAGATTATTGATTCAACCTTCCACATATGTAAATGCCATTATTTATAAGTATAGAAGTCAAACATGAGTTTAATTTTGATCAACAGTCAAAACTCAAAAAGGGTGAATTAGAAAAAGAGGAATCTATTTTCGAGACCTTTTAGGGCATGTTTTCTTGGTTAGGTATTTATGGAAAAATGACTGTGAAGACCAAGACTTGTGGTTCCAAAAGCAACAATGGAACATGCAAGTAGCATTAGGTTGTTCAAGTATAATTAGTATACGGAACTTTAATTTGGCTTTAGTTCCTAACCAAACTTTGAAGTTTATTAATTATATGCACTTTATTTCACCATGTCCCTATCCGCGTGTAAACTTTGCCCACATTTGAGTTTTATATATGTTTAACTTGAGTCGATGATCTATCAAAAATAACTTTTCTATCTCCACAAAATAGGAGTAAATTAAAGTTGTGTATACACCAGCCCTTCCCCAGACTCCATTTGTAAAATTACACTGGATTTGTTGGTTGAACTTTATAATTTTGCTTTAGTTCCTAGCCAAATTTGAAGTTGATTAATTACATGCACTTTATTTTGATCACGTCCCTATCGTTGTTGACTTGTTATAAATTTGTCTAGACCAAGTGATTATGATATTTTTATTTGTTTAGCAAATTGCGTCAATAGCTCGTTGTGTGTCGTCTAATTAACATATCCTTCCACTTGGTTAGGTATGAATGCTGTCTTCAATCGCGATCCAAGCTGAGCAAAGAATCAAAACCTTCCCCAATAAATATAGGATTCGTCGAATGTGAATTCTTTTTCAAGCTGGAAATAGGGAACTCCTTTTTGGAACTGCCTTTGATCTTAGGCTCGCAGCTACTATAAAAGTAATTGTCGGGGTTTTCTCAATCGGAGAAGCCTAAATCTGTGGCACTAATTCACATTTGTGATTTTAGTTAGCATGTTTTTAACTGAATTTTTGCCTACACTCTTTGAACTTTCTGAAATAATTACTTAAGAGTGTAGTATACGCCAAAGACCGTTGAATTTAGCAAATTTTATCATCATGTTTTATTATTTCTAATGCAGAACTTTTAGTCAAGTATATATAAGACGAACAAGAAAATATATTTTGATCATCGCAAAACACATTCTACTATATGATATCAGTGTCTAATGTCTTACTGATATTGTCATATTGATCAACAGTAAATTAAACACGCTAATTATGTTAAGCTCTCATTTTAATTTTTCTAAAACTTAACCATATACATACATATATGTTAAGAAAGTGGACATTATACACATAACAAAATTGTAATAGTGAGCCCAAAAAATGTCTTAATGTTATAAAAAGAGATTATAAAAGTGAGGATTATCTAAAATTATAGAAAGACCAAACTAGTAATCCTATAATCAACCAATGAGACTTGATCTATTATCATGTTAAACACTGGGTCGAATAATTGACATAACATGTTTATAACATAATATGGGACCTGACACTAATAAATAATTATAATACATATGAGTTTGATTGTAAATCAAATTATGAAAATGAATATTGAATATATAATAGCTCTAACTTCAAAACTACCTCAAAAGATAAGATCAGTTGAAAACTATCCATAACCATATAAAATATTATAATATAATTTATTCATACTCTCATGTCTCAAGCAATGTGAGAGTCTAACATCATCAATAATTCTGTTTTTTTTTTTTCAAATAAAATGAATGGCCATTACCTCATCATCAATTATTTTGAAGAAAAAAACTCAACAGATCATTATTTGCTAGACTGAAAACTCATGCACAATTATATTAGTAATAGTTGTAGCACCTAATTATTCATATATCTGCTCTGTCGACTTTATATATATATATATATATATATATATATATATATATATATCAATATTAGATTTTCAATCAATTAACAATATTAATTTTTTTAAAAAACAATTTTAATTCTCAACAAAAAAGAAATTAAAACAAATAACTATTAATTAAGTGAGATTATTTCTAGTTGATGAATAAGACTCGAAACGAAGTCGGTTGCAATAGTTAGGTCATGTGTTGACTAAACAACAAAAATCTCCACTTTCTTTTTGTTCATTTTTTCAACACAAAAAATCTCCACTTTACTGAATAACTTGACGTAACAAATTTTGAGACACAAACAGATCGATCTGGACTACGAAAACAGATTAATAATGGCCAATTCAACCTTTCGCTGACCGATGAGGCTATTCAAATAGGTACCAATTATTGCAGCCATCAGCGTATGCATGATTTTTTTAAACACGCAATGTCAAAATAATTAAGATTTTAACTTTGCTTGAATATCTCGTTCTAGATTACCAAGTTTAAACCATTTATTATTATTTTTATTACAAAAACTTCTCGATAAACAATGTCATTTAGAGTCGGTTTGAATTGACTCGTATTTTTAATTTAAAATAGCTTTTGATATTTTATATTTGTTTTACTATAATATGTCAAAGGATGAATTCATAACAAGTTGTACGTGAAAAAACGTGGGAATAATATAATGAGGAGGCAAATGGGAAGCTTCAAATAGCTAGGAATGGGTTGTTGTGGTTGAATATCCGTAAATTAATTAGTTTGGGGTGGATTTTGTTCTATCTTTTTTCCAAGTCAAAAGAGTGCACGTGAAGGATTGATTACTCATCCATTTGCACAGTCTCCAAAAACTGCCGTCAAGGAAACATCCTCCCCCTATCCTTCTTCACGTGTTTGTAATTCCACTACAAAGAATGGGAATTCAATTCATTCCGTCTCAAAATAAATATCGAACATTCATAAAAATTCATTCAAAAAAATTTAACACTACAAAAGTTTGAGTAACTAATTTTACGGCAGTTTATCATTAATGTAAATAAAAGAAAAAGGATTTTTTAAAAATCTATATATAATAAACTACAAAATAAATTGAATCGAAAAATTTTATGTTCATCGCCCTACTTTTTCTTCTTGTTGACGTATTAGTCTTTCGAAACTTTTATTTAATAGTTGCTCGTATATTTTTGACATGGGAGACATTACATGTTTCATACATCATTTTGCATGTGTAATTAAGTCTCAATGCGTGATATATAACTATATATATATTTTTTCAACATCCTCGTTTTGTACGTGTTACTGTTCAAGTTAGTATAATGTGGAAAATATTATTATTTGTAATATTTTTTTAATGGTGAAATAAAAAATTCTAGCCAGGAATTCAAACTAATGCTAGAATAAAACATTTACCTTATGTTAAGAGAATTCAAAAATTGAATGAAAAAGTGATCCGACAATATATGTATATATTACTATTTGAATAGGGGAGAATTAATTTTGGATTTATAATTCAAAAGTTTAACGGGTTTAATGATAAAAATCTAAAGATCAATTCAAATAAATTTATATCTTAAATCCACCTTTTTTATAACAGTACACACATCCTTTTGAAATTTTAAATATGTACTGCGTGTCTTGTTAGTCCAACTGAAAAGATATTCTCAAGAGTATACTATATGATTATTTGTTCTGGATCAAAGGAAGTGTTGGTATGAAGGAAACTATTTTGCATAATGATAAGTTAATTTCTTTCTTATTTTTTTAAGCTTGTAGAAAATTACTGTTTCAAATAATGTCAGACTCGATTATAATGTTTGTTCATATATTTTCAATCTTAGGGATAAAATATTATCTTAGGGATGAAATATTTGGCTGTCCTCTAATGTTACAATAGTTTACCATTTCTCAAATCTAGGTCTAACATCTTTTTCATAAAAATTTTAATTTGTTTCAAATAAATATATTGATGGTAGTCTAAAAGGTCTATAAATTATTAGGAAAATACAAAAATAAAAAAAATTAGTGAACAGTCTCCCAAAAAAATCTGTAGAAAAATGACACCGAGGGGAGTGTTTATTTCAGGCTTGGACCATCATATGAAACTTAACATAAGACTCATGTTGGGCCTAAAATGAGATTTGATTTGAAACGGTCCACGATCATTGAATTGACATAAAGTGGGCTTATCCAATGGACATTAAAATGACACTATTTTGAAGTGGTCCATCTTAATATAAAGTTGTTGGGCCTAAAAATGACACCGTGTTGAAGTGGGCCACCATCACAAGTCTTTAGTTTGATAAGTTGTATAACAATAATGCTAAATATAATGTATTAGTAATGCATGCATTAATTTCGCAGGGATCATTTATTGTGCAGTGTTTGGTTTAATTAGAAATAACATGAGTTGTGCGCATATTTTTTTTCTAAAAATAATATTTATTTACAAAGATACTCTCTACATATATGGTGAAAAAAAGGCAAAAAAGATCCCGCGAGGCGCGCAAATGAGTATATAACCATGCTAATGTATGCATTAAATCACTTTGCATTACTAATAGCATAAATTTTCATGTATTTGTATACACTCTTCAATACACCATAGAGTGTGTATCGAACAAGATATTAATAATAAACAAAATTACTAAATGCATTCTTTTTTTGTAATACACTCTACCAAATGATCCTTTAATTCTGTCATTATAGCATGTGATATGTTTAAAGAAAAAATTATGGGATAGAACAAACATATGTCCTTTATTTTCCATTTATAGCGAGTTAAATCTTTTTTACAATATATAGTGATAAATTGGGTTTAATACCAAATACACTATATAAACTGTATTATTAGATCTAATAACAAATAAATTGTAGACTCATTTTCTTATTTTGGTTATTTTTCCTTAATCCCACTTATTTTTAATCTTCGTTCACATGGAAGCTATTTCTTTTAATCCATATATGCTCTAGTTGTCGACAAAAATTGAAAAATTTGTGTAGATGCAAATGATGATTTTCTTTACTTTGTAACAGACGTTTAATTCACTTAGACTTTAGACAATCACAAAATTGCTGCTAATCATCATCGAAAAGGGAATTAGACATGGAGATTTTATAAGTTTTCATTTAAGTTTTGACTATATTTTTAACAGTTGAAAATAATATTTCATAGGTACATTTCAAAGAACCTTAGACTTGATTCTAATGTTTGTTCATATATATTTACAACCTTATAGGTAAAACGATTACAAATCTAAACTTTGTGATAAGTTAAATTTTTTTTATACAAATATGTTATATTAAGAAAATATTTATCATTTTTATTAATAATATTATTTTTCATTGAACACTTATAATACATTTATAACATAGTTTTAATATATATTATAGAGAATAACTTATCAAGCATATATAATACAAGTTTTATTGATGGACCATACATTTACACAACTTTAATACACTTGTAATACATTTTAAAACACATATAATACATTTATATTGTATCATAATTCACTTTTAATATACAGTACAGATTTATTAAAAATTAAATTTATTTAAAAAGTACTGTAATTTTTCCAAAAATAAAATAAAATTACGGGACGGAGCAAATACATGCCCTTTATTTTACTTTACAAAGAGAGCTTAAAAAATTACAACATATAGCGATAGATACGGTTTAATAGCAAATACACTGTATGGACTATATTATCATTTTTAATAGCAAAAAATGCCCTTTTTTTGGTTACTTTCTCCTGTAATCCCACTTCTCTCTAATCTTCCTTGGCGTTGCTGCTAATCGCCGCCGAGAGGGGATTGGATCTGGATCGTATTTTGTGTGTTGTATTTTCACCTGAAGATCTTCATAAGTTACTATCCGAATATTGGATTTAAAAGTTTGACGATATTCAATTTGAAAGTTTCGGGTCAATATCTCAGCCAAGACACTTTGTTGGACATCATCTGCAATTCTAGTGATCTCTTCAATTAATTTAATTAATTGAAGTATTTTTGCATCTTTCTCACCTGATGGAGGACCCAAAGAAGGTGAAAGTACGGAATCAGTAGCCATATTTCAAGGTAAAAAAAGTGGTAATTTACCAAAGCTTATATAATTTAAGTAACTGTTGAGACTTGAGGGAAAAAGAAAGTTTTTTTTTTATATAAAATTACTTGAGTTGTATGGAGTAATTAAATAGGGGAGAGAATGGGGAAGACCAAAGAGGACGCGTCAACAAAACTGGATAGCATATGCTTAGTTCTTGTACAACACGTAAAACACTTTATTAAATCAATATAAAAGTAAACATAACGAAAACAAAAATACATCACCATAATATTTAATCCATATCCACCGGTCCCGCAAGGAAGTATTTGACTACTACGACATAGTTATTTGAGGTCTGATCAGAAGAATAAAGTGTATTTAGATTCTAACCTTATTTTATAAGGAAGTCGTTGACTACAATATATTGTAGTATATTGTATATAATTAAATCTTTGATGGAAAAAATGTACGCAAATTTTATCCTTGCTAATCTCGCGAGGAAGTAATCTTTGACTATTTTATTATATTATCCTAATTCGCAACTTAACTTTAATCGATAAGAGCCTTTGTATTTTGAATTTTCCAACTTGGCCCTGTCCCCTCTTGTTTCAGCAAAAAGTGAATAATTATTGAAAATTTTGGTAGTCTTTCTTGTCTTATTAGAAAATAAAGTAAATGGAAAATAATAGCGTCCCTGGCCCAACATGCACGTAAAAATATTGTTTGTTCATTTGAAGAACTTCTTTAGATAATTTCTAGAATGACATTCGTACCAATACCTTATTCAAAAGCCTTAATTTATCGGTGAAAATTGACGGTAAAGACCATGACTTAATGTCTATTTGGATTAATTTATTTTTAAGCATTTTTTTTGGTTGTATTGTGTTAAGTATTTTTTATTTTTAAACACTTTTTTTAAGTTGTGAAAGTGCTTAAAAATGTTATAGAGTGCTTTTAAACACTCATTTTGTAGGCAGAAAAGTTCAAAAATAAGTCAAAAGTAAAATACTATCCACTTATGACTTTTAACTTTTGACATATAAATTATTGTTTATAAGTCCATCCAAACCGCCCTTATGGTTCCAAAAGCAATATTGGAACACCTCAAAAGGCAAAGTAGCATTGCGGATGTTCAAGTGTAATTGGTATAAGGAACTTTAATTTGGCTTTAGTTCCTGACCAAACTTGAAGTTTATTAGTTACATGCAATGCACCTTGCTTCACCTTATCCTATCGCGTGTTATAAATGTCCATATTAGATTTTACTATGTTTTATTGGAATAAATGTTCTATCAGAAATAATTTTTTTATTTCCACATAGTAAAAATAAAGTAATTGGGTATATACCACATCCTTCCCAAACTCGATCAACATGTAAAATTATAGTAATTTTGTTGTTGTTGTCATTGACATAAGACGTATTTCATATTGGGCCTAAAATGAGGTTTGATTTGCAGTGGTCCAAAGTCATTGAACCTGTACATAAATTGCATTTATCCAATGGACATTAAAATGACACTTCTCAGATTATATAAACATAACATATGTGATAAGTTTAAACTTAACATAATACATAAACATAACCCTTATGTTACGATCCGAGCCTACACCCTGGGCAGCATTGGCACTCGAGAACCATTGATGGTCCCAAGCGAACCCTTGGCCTGACTTACTTACTAAGCGGAAGACTTAAACATAAGAAGTGTAACTCATGCAATAACTTAAGAAATAATAACTAAAATGAATAAGACTAAAGAACTATAACTATATGTCTATGAAGCCTCTAAAACAAAGAGGGATGTCGGGACAGGACCCCCAATCATTCTAACAGCTGAAAATTAGAAAGCAATTTAAAAAGGAGCCCTCCGGAAAGTAGGGAGGCTCACCAATAGACTCTAAGTGCTCAACTTGATCAACGAGGCGCTGGATGTTGATCCTGGTTACCTGCATCTGCATCATAAGACGATGCAAGCTAACTGGCATTAGTACATTGAAATGTACGAGTATGAGAGTTGGAATGCTAAACATAACATATGCTTGAAAAGAATCTGAAAGAAACACTTACCTTGGCTTTACCCAACTCGTGAATAACTTAACTAAATATAAAGCAATAAAACACATGCAATACACAGAAAGCTTTTAAATAGTAGAAAGCAACTTAGTACGTTAAAGAAATGCAATAACAAACTCAATTGTACTTGTATAATAAAGTAATATAGTTTTTGTGGGAGATTCTCTAACCGACAACCATCACTATGAGCCTAAGTGGTGATACAACATCTTGCCCACGCTGCCAAAACTATCATATACTTTGCTGTCATATAGAACGCCTTAACTAAGTGGATCTACTAGTCTATGCAAAAAAAGCGCTTAAGAAGTCATCTAAAAAGTATGATCCTTTACTACCCGTGATGGCTACATGGTTTAAGGAGACTTGAGTTAATATGAACTCGCATCCTCATATCGGTGCTTAATACTACTCCCAAAAATATACTTTAGCTCATATGTTTTAAAAACAAAATTTCTTTCTTTGGTTTGAGATAATTACTCAAAACTTAGCTTAAAAGCTCTCTTGGAAATCGGTGTTTCCCTTTCTTGTTCAAATATGAAAATATTCTAAACTCTTGGGAATACTTAGTTCCCTTATAACTTTTGGAGAAATGAACTCAACTCTTTACTCTTTACTTAACTTGAAACTTAAATCATAAAACAAAGTTAAAGCGTTTGTGAAAGACTTTTGAAAACTTTATAAACTTCTCTTGACTTGCATCTTAACTTCTAAACTTGACTCTTAACTTTCCTTAAATTGAATTATGGATTCAAGGATTGTGATTTGTGATATGAAAGATCTCATGATGTTTAAGAGTGTTTTTAGATAGCTAAACATGAGAAAAGATCAAGAAATCACTGTTTGAAAGCAGGTCTGCAACGCGGAGATGTATTTAAATTTTTAAGGCAAAACGGTCTGTGACCGCTCCACGACGCGAGGACGAATTTTGTGAAACTGGGGGGCAGGTCCCCGACGCGGCCTGGGGCAATAGATTTTGCCCGACTTTTTCCTTCTTCGTTTTCCCAACCCCAAATCGCCTAAGCTCAGTTCTTTTCCCCAAATTCTCTTTAGATTCAGATACCCAGCAAATGTACCCAAGAACCTAACTCAAAACAACTCTAAAACTCGATGCAATAATCTCAATAACTCCTCAATTCAGCCCAATTCAAAAACTAAAACAAATTCAAGAACACATATCAAGAACATCAGTTTTCAACCCTTTTTAGAACGAATTTCGCTAAATTAAATATGATTGGCGCGTGGGTGAACGAACCCAATGCTATGAAAGTCTCACATACCTTGTAGGATTAAATCTTTGGCGAAACCCACAACCAAATCGCACGATCTTGGCAAATCTTGATTTTTTCTTCCCCTTTCTCCTCTTTTCTCTTTTCTCCAAGCCCTAGCGTAAATTCCAATTGACTAAACTGATCTAATTCTGATTTGACCCTAATTAAACTCCAAAAATCGAAATAAAATAATAGGGTATGTAAAAGACCATAATACCCTTCCAATATCCGGATTGGACTTTCATTATTTGGACAGCCCAACTTCCAATGGGCATAACTCACTCATATGAACTCGGAATTGTGCAAACTCGGCGGCGTTAGAAAGATTATTCCAAGATTTTTTCTATGATACCTGGAACTACACCTAACTCATCTTGAGCTAGGAGTTATGGTCGTTTGAAGTTGACCATAAACTCAACTCAACATACTTAACAAATTTCTAGATTTTTTTTTATATTCTTTCCAAAAATGGCTATTTCCAATTCTTAACTCTTCCTAGTTATTTCAATTAGTGAGATGTTACACCTTAACTTGGCTTCAGCGGACATCACAAGTAGGCACTTAAGCTTGTATAAAATTGAATAAATAGACACACGTGTCCTATGTGACATAATGCATGTAGGACGACATGTAGGACACAAAATTTTCATGTAGGGTGCCATGTAGGACGGATGTGTCTATTTGTTCAATTTTATACACGTTTAAGTGCCTACTTGTGCACATCCAAAGTTAAAGGTCATAGTTGTCAGCTGACGCCAAATTAAGGGTCATGTTTATGTATAATGCTTTTAGACTTTAAAGATAAATTACGGGGTAGGACATAAAACATATATGTCCTTTATTTTCCATTTATAGCGAGTGTTTAAAAACTTGTACTAATAAATAGAGATAGATTAGACTAATTAAGTGCAAAGTTATCGTATAGATTGTATTATCAGATTTAATAGCAAATAAATTGTAAACCCATCTTCTTCTTTTGGTTAAATTCTCTTGTATATCTTTAATTTGATGACAAATGACTGTATGTTATATTTATATATTTAGGTCTTCTTCTTTGTATGTATTCCATTGTATGGGAGAGATTGAGAGAGAAAAACATAGAACATGCGTCTTAATTCTTCTTCTTTCATTTGTATTTTTTTATTGGCAGATGCTGTATGTAAAATTATTCGGACAATGATAAGGGCTATTAAGCGTGCATAGTGTATCACTGTATGTGTCGATACATTGAAATTGAGTGAACGCATGCAAGTGATACATGCATACTAAATTAATACAATAATTATATTAATGGTAAATATACTCTAAATTATAATTATTTAAGAGATTTATATAACTTTAATAATGTTGATAAATTAATAAGAAATTAAAACCAAATAATCAAATAGAATCAACCAGTATATCGTTCACACCCTAAATCATGATATTTTCTTATGAAATATCGTAAATATAATAAGACCCCATTTTCGATCTTACTTTTCCTTTTTATGTAACTACTACAATCATTAATTTATTTTCATTTACTAATAAAATTGCATATCACATTCCTTTTTATACCGAGTCGCATGTTATGCCATGCTAGGTTATGGAACTTTATTTCACTCGGAAATTGCCCTAGAAAGGCGAATATTTACTATCTTGAAATTATTCTCTTTTTTTTAGTGGCATTATATGACATTTGTTTTTTAAAAGAATGATTTCGTATATAAACTTTGTTAGTATTTTTTATTTATTTATATTATTGTTGTTGTAATTTTCAAAATCCAACAAGAATTTTGTTGGCACTTCAAGAGTGGAACAAAAATAAACACAAGTATCAACTTTCTAGTTTAATATTTAATGAATGTTAATGTGGTATTGGGAAGTATGCAACAAGAACGCAAATATCTCTCTCTATATATATTCTCCATCGGTACATTTCATAGTAATAAAAAATTATTTTGAATATTAAACATCAATTGATATTGTATGACAGGTCTCATGTCAAACGTTTTGGGAAAACTCGTATTATAAAACCTTTCTTAAGACTTAATTATATAGATGACAATACTTAATCAATATTACAAATATAAAGTTTTTTTTTTTTTGTTACTTATATAGCAGTAATTTTTTTTTTTTATAATTCCTAATTTCACGCTATTCCATTTACTTTAAGATAACAAATTCTTTTCAATTTTTAAAATAAAATGCATATTTAAAATTTCAGATCTTTCTCTCTAGTATATTCAAATTTTGAAATAGATCAAATATTGTTATTAACAAAACGATTTATGCAATCTTCTCTCAAAATTTTAAAAATTACTACAAAGTATTTATATCAATACAATATTTTATATCATTTATTATTATTATCATTATTTATTACTAGTAATTTTATCAAGTATATTTATATGGTATACTGTATTTATTATGAGTATAAAGTATAAAGATTAAAAATATTATATTAAGATCAGAGTATGACGTATTTGAACTAAGTATAAAGTAATATTGTTTGGATCAAGATATGAAGTACTTCATTATAATTTCTAAGTATATCTATTCCAAGTATTTTAATAGCAAAAAAAATATATAAAAAAAAAAACATTTATACAAGGTATAAAGTATTTATTATAAGCATATTTAGACAAACACTTTCTTTTACTAGCTAGTAATAAACAGGTATAAAGTATTTTCTACTTATACCTTGCTTGTATTTTTAAGAGCAACAAGATATAAAACTATTTTAGTTTAAGAGTTTGTTTGGCATTGATGCTGAAAACGGCTTGTTTTTAGAAGCACTTTTTTAAATGAATTTTTAAAAAAGTGTTTTTGAAAAATAATAATTTGTGTTTGGCTGATTCATTTGAAAAGTGTTTTTGATAAGCAAATCATGTTTGACTAATCTTTTTTTAAAAGTGCTTTTGAGAGTCAAATTACGAAAAAAGGTAAGTATCAATGTATTTTTAGTACTAAAACTATTTTAGAGAGAGAAACTATTTTAAATATCTATTAGAATTTTTTTTAATGAAAATATGCATATTCAAATTTTCAATCAATATTATACATAAATAAATAAATTAATTAAATATTAATATAATATTAACATGATGACTTAAATATAATTCAAAATATCAAGAAAAATAAATTTAAAAACTATTCCACAAATTAAACCACTATATACAAAAAATTCACCATAAAAATAAATAAAATCCTTCATATTTTTAATCCTACAAAAATGTTGTTGCTATATTTATTTCTTATTCTGTAAAATAAGACGTAAAATAATATATATAATAATAATAGTATATAAACATAAAATAAAAAATAAAATTCTTGTATGAAACTTAACCAAATTTATGACAAATTGATAAATATGTATATATGGAAGGGATATTTTAGTCTTCAAGAAAATAATTTTCTGCTTCTTTTTCTACTTTTTTTAAGAAGAAGCATTTTTTAGCATCTTCCCAACAGCAGAAAAACTGTTTCTGCTTCCATTTAAAAGCAGTTTTGAGAATTCGCCAAACACTAATTTTTTCAAAAAAGTGCTTTTTTCGAAAAAGCACTTTTGGCCTCCCAACTAGGGTGTTCAAATTCGAACCGAAATCGATAACCCGAATCGAAAAAAAGTTATTGGTTTATCAGTAATGGTTACTGGTTTAGTGATTCAGATGACGATTTTGATTTTTTTTTGTTATCGGGTTATCAGTTCTTAACGATTTGAGGTTTTTTCTTAATGAGTTATCCGATAACCCGATAGTAAACTAAGTAATTATATTTATATCATTTTGTATATAAAGTCCTTGACTCAGAGTTTAGTTTCCTACTTTTATTTCTCGCTATCTCAAAATCTTGGTTAATCTACAATGTAAAAGTGTTTGCTTTTGAGCAAGATGCAACTTGTGAACTCATGTACATGATTTATTCGATTTGTCACCTTTTTTCTAAGTGTTTTTCATTAATTTGTTTTTGTGTCAAATTTTAACAGTTAAACCGATAACTCAATAACCGGTAAGCCAATATCTTAATGGTTCCATAACGGTAAGGCATCACTACAAACCGATAACCAGTAAATCAAACCGATATACTTCAAAACAGAACCGACCGATACGCAGCCCTTCTCCCAACAACAATGTCAAACAGGCTCTAAGTATATCTATTTCAAGTATTTTTAAGAAAAGGTATAAAATATTTTAGACTAAGAGCCCGTTTGGATAGACTTAAAAAAAGTAATTTTAAGTAAAAAAAAGTCAATTTTAAATGACTTTTAAGTTAAAAAATAAAAAGTAGGGGGAGACCTACTTTTGATTTTTGACTTATTTTAAGTCATTTTAAACTTATTTTTAGTTATTTTTTTACCTTGTCAAACACTTCCTAACTTATTTTAAATCATTTTAAACTTATTTTAAGTTTTTTTTTTTTTTTTTTTTATCAAACACTTCCAAAAGTCAAAAACAAATTTAAAAGTAGGTTTGACCAACTTTTAAGTCAATCCCAAACACCCTCTAAATATATTTATTTCAAGTATTTTTTAGGGTAAGGAATAAAGTATATTCTATTTATATCTTGGGTACAAATGATGTTATAAATATATCTAGATGAGGTATTTTAAAGATCAAAATGTAAAATCTCTATGACAAATGCTTAATATATTCATTTAGTAATTATATGTCTATAAAAAAGTTTGATAATAAAAGAATATATATATATATATATATATATACACACATACTATTATTTGGTATCAGAGCATACGTTACAATCCTGTATAAGATCAATACAATACTTTAATACATGCCACCAAGAATATATAAGAGAAGGCCTCGACCTTACGAAAGACAGATAATAATAGATCAAGAATACTATTGGTATTTATTACGCATAAAAGATAATTATTCAAATATATATGATTTTCTAATAGAATAAAAATCATTATATCTAGAACAACAATAGTTGTATTCAGACATATTATCTACCGAAGAACTATATTTAATAAACCAAAAAATTAGAAAAATAGATTTACAGGTACCAACAATAGGATCAAGTATTAACCATTATATCCAAAAACTTAGACTAGAATGATACAATAAGAAAAGAAAAACCATATACTTGGGATAAAAATAATAAAATAGAAAGTAAAAAGAAATTAGAGTATTTAGACTTAGAACTTATCTCAGAAAAGAAATATAGAAGATTAAAATTTGGATCAGTAATCAAGTGTAACTTTACAGAAGAAGACCATATCTTATATAGCGATCACCGTCATTTAAATACTATTACAGATTTAATAATAAATTTAGCAGAACACATTCAATTGAAAGACGAAAAAAATACTAAACTTAATAGAAACTATAGAAAATCTGCAATTTCAACATAATAAATCATTAGAAAAAATAGAAAAGAATTTCGATTTTCTAAAAACGCAACAAATAGATACAAATACAAAATTACAACTACTTTCAGGAAAAAATAATAGCAATAGAACAAATCCACGCAGAAATTAAAGAAATTAAGAAAGACTTAACTGTTTCATGAACGACCCTTTTTACCAAGAAGTTCTAAAAAGAGCTGCTCAATTTCAAGTTAACCCAGAAGGTTTATCCGAATATACACCACCAGATAAAACAGGCCTAATAGGAGTAAAACAAAATAATTTAATAATTCCAGCACTATTAGAATTAAATAAGAAACTAGAAGATAAAATCTCAAAAATAAATAAAAAATTAGATAGTTTATTAGAAACTAAAATACCTAAAGAAAAAACAGAACAAGATAACGACATACAAGATTTAATTAATCAACTAAAAAAGATAGAAATAACTCCCCAAACAGATAGACTAAAAATAACAAAAAAGGACAAAACATGGACATTTTTTCAAACAAGAATAGAGGTTCCCAAGAAAGACAAAGGGTCAGTTTCTCTCAAGATAAATTAGGGAACAACATGCTAGCTAGAATAATGAATTCATATAGACCCAGCAGCAGTCAGCAATTAGATGAAATAATAGACATAGATAAAGATATAGAAAATTTTCAACAAAATAGATTAAGACTATTAAATCCACAAGTATTGTATAACACAAGACTGTTTTCTTCAACAACACACTTATACAGACATTATAGAGAAGAACAGTTATGCGTATCAGAAAACAATAGCGAAAATATGAAAGAAATACAAAAAAGACGAATGAATCTCATGCATATGGGATTGGTAGTAATTGGACTTAAAGGACTAACTAGAAAAAATCTAGGTACTAAAGTAGTAATCACTCTATACGATAATAGATTGTCAGACTCAAAAAGATCTATAATAGGTTTAACAGAAGTTGATATGACCAATAATGGATGAATATTTTATTGTAGTACAGACTTCATGATAAATTCTAATGAATTTGGTAAATATATAAAAATAGGAATACAAACTAAGGCTACGAAGAAATGAATTGCGGAAATAATTTATTAATATGCGTTGGTTTTATAGGAAAATTAGCCACAAACAGCAGTTCTAAATTTAAAATTAAAATAGACAATGCGGTAGGATTAATGGAAAATAAAGGGATAAAATTAATGAACCTTTAAAAATAGACTCAGAAGAATATGCGGGTAGAGAATGAAATTTAGAAAAATTCTATAAAAAAGAAGTTTTAAGACCAAATGACCACCTCACATATACTAATAATAAAGGACAGACCTCGATCCGATTTATAGACTATAAATATACCGATCAGAAAGAAATAGATGAAGATTTAGAAAATAATGAAACAACCATCAATATGGAAGGAATGAATATTCAAATCACAAAAGAAGAAGACTATGAAGTAGATATATCAATAGAAAGTGCGAAAGAATTACACCAACTAGATAAATCAACACTTTTTAAATGTAAAGGCTGTAAATTAGGAAGAATATAATTTTCTATAGTAGAACAACACTTTAAGGAATGCAAATTTAGAACGGACAATTATGGATATAGACAAAAAGAAAGTGAAAGTAGACAAGAAAGAGACATAGACGAGAGTGAAAGTGATGACGAAACAACCCGAAGTTTAAAAGAATTTATGGAAACCGCCTCAACCAATTCAAGTCCCTTCCAAAAAACTACACATGTACCGCCAGTAGAATACACCATAGGTAATTTACCAAGACATAGGGTGTTTAGACAAGACCCAGGTATAGAACCAGAAAAGGTTAAACCAATCGGAATAAGAATGCCAATAGAAGCTCCTGTCAAACTACAAGACGGGGGAGACAGAGGAAAAATACTAAATATAGCAGCACATGACCCTCAATTATGGAATTTAGTAATAGACGTATGAAAATGAATAGTAGTAGCAGACTATATACACCATTATAGTGAAATATATGCAGAAACCATGTATAGATATATGGAGACTTTCCTAGGAGAATCAATTAAAGGAATGTGGAAAGCATACAAATAACTTACCCTTAAGAATTTCAAGAATTAGTAAACATGGGACCAAAACCGTATAACTTTACAAATAAAATACACAGCCTAATAACAGGAGAAGATCCAAACAACAGATTAGTGGTATTACAAAAGAATGCGTTAATAAAATTAGAACAACTTAGCATAAATAATTGGTGTCATATAAAGAACTTTCTAAAAGAGGATTTTTATTATTGTGCTATAAGCGGTAACGCGTTTGACCAAAGTTTAGGAAAGAAACTTTTTAATAAGCTCCTTGGAGCCCTAGGAAGAGAGATAGAAGAAAGATGGAATAAAAGAGAAGGAGTAATACAAAATCCAAACGCAAATTGGTCTATAGGACATAAAATACAGCACGTAATTGAGGTATTACAAGAAAAATGTACAAATATACAAATACAAAAATAGTTAAAACAAAACGAGACTGAATTCTGTAAAAATATATATACAACACATAGTTATGATCAAAATAAACCACAAAGAAAATATAGGAAAACACACCAAAATACTCAAGAATACAAACCTAAGAAGAAATATTATTTGAGAAAATCAACGGCAAAAAAGCCTTACTTAAATAAAGACAAACATATAAGAAAATATAATAATAACAGAATTTACAAAAATAGACTAGCTTGTTTCACATGCGGAAGTGAAGAACATTTAGCCAATACTTGTCCAGGAAGAAACAGTAGTAGGACAAGAAATGCCCAGCTTATAGAAGATTTTCAAGAGACCCTAATAAATGTAGATGAATATATGTAAGATAATGAAAGTATATATTCATAAATGCCCTAGAAGATGGAAGACAAAATTCATCTGATTCAGAAGAAGAAACATTAATAAACGAAATAGGATTAGAGAAGTTAGATTTAAACAACTTAACGAATTACACCTTTGTTAATATACAATGTGACCACCAGTTCTGCAAAGGGAAAGGATTAGACAGTCAGCGATGCTTCAACTGTACAGGATATCCGAGTAAAGACAAAAGCAAAATGCATGAACTGTTATATAGAAGGATGTATTCGGTGCATAGACAAAATATTTAATATTAAAATCAAAGACGAGCAAGTTATTACAAAAGAAAAAACGATAAAAAATTTAAAAGATAGAATGGATAGTCTAGAAGAAAAAATAAGTAAAATAGAAAAAAGAAAAGAAGTAGCATTAGAAAAGGGGAAAGGTGTAGAAGACACTAGCCAAATTGATCATGAAATAGAACTTTTAAATGAAAAAGAAAACTACAAGTCATTTGAAGGATTAATTTGTAATGAAGACAAAAAAATTAATATCATAAAAATCTTAACCAAAATAAGGATTCAGGAATACGAGATAGAAACTCTTGCCCTAATAGACTCAGGATGCACAAAGAGTATAATAAATAGATGCATTTTGCCTTTAGATGTAATAAAAGAATTCTCATAACCACAAAGCACCATGCAAATGGATGGATCTTCAAATATATATAAACATTATGTTAATAATGCACAAATAAGTTTCTTAAACACATGTGCAGACTTTTATACACCTACGTACAAATTGGAAAAAATATGTGTCAGAGATTTAAATATTAGAGTAGACTGTGTTTTAGGATTAGACTTCTTATTACATAACAATGAAAGTTGTCTCCTTACTCGAGACGGAGTAATCTTCTCTAAAAATACTACCCAGACAGCAATAACAATGGAAGTCATTCCAACAAGATCTAGATATCTTAAAAACAGGCCTAACACATGTACATCGAAATGCAATAAAGGAGAAGAATGTACTTGTACTAAAATGCATGTTGTAGATGAGAAAGAAAAAATTGAAGAAATCGAATTATTAGAACTAAGCATTCCAGAAGAACATATAGAGAAAGGTTATAATTTAATAGAGATAAATACAGAACTCTACAATTTCAAAAAAGGTTTGCAGCATATAGGAGTAATAAAAAATCAGAAAGATCTAGAGGAAGTAATTTCAATTTTAGATAGGCTAGAAATAATTGGAGAAAGACCCTTAAAACATTGGGAAGCCAATCATATAACTTGCAGACTTGAAATAATTAATCCAGAATATATTGTTAAAACTGCTTCAATAGAATCCACAAATGAAGACCTAGAAGAATTCGAAGATCAGATTAAAAAATTATTAAAATTAGGAGTAATAAGAAGATCAAGTTCAAGACATAGGTCAGCAGTATTTATGATAAGAAATCATAGTAAAATAGTAAGAGGAAAGGCTAGAATGGTAATAAATTATAAAAGACTTAATGACAATACCAGAATGGATGGCTATAAGTTACCAGATAAATCATAATTAATAAATCGAATACAAGGAAGAAAATTTTTTAGCAAGTTCGATTGCAAATCTGGATATTGGCAGGTTAAAATGCATGAAGACAGCATAGAATGGACTGTTTTTACTTGCTTAGAAGGGCACTTCGAATGGTTAGTGATGCCATTCGGATTAAAAATAGCTCCTCCAATTTTCTAGAGAAAAATGGATAATATTTTTAGGGAATATAAAAATTTTATCCTAGTATACGTAGATGATATTTTAGTATTTAGTCATACTATCAAAGAACACTTAGGACATTTACAAACAGTATTTAAACTATTTATAGACAACGGAATAATCATTAGTAAGAAAAAGATGGAGTTATGCAAAAGTCTTATAAAATTCTTAGGAGTAGAAATAGGAAATAGAAAAATAAAATTACAACCTCATATCGCCAAGAAGGTTTTAGATATGCCTGATAAATTAGATAACACTAAAGAATTACAAAAATTTCTAGGAATCTTGAATTATGTACGAAATTTTATAAAAGACCTAGGAAAGGTAGCAGGACCTCTTTACTAAAAAACAGAAGCATATGGACAAAAGACTTTCACCACTGAAGATATAAAATTAGTTCAAAAATTAAAACAAATGGTTAAAAACATACCAGACCTATCTCTCCCATTAGAAACAGACTATCTAATAGTAGAAATAGAGGGAAGTTTAGAAGGATGGGGAGCAGTGTTAAAAACAAAGAAAGACAAGTATGAAGACAAAAAAGATGAAAAAATCTGCGCATATCAAAGCGGAAAATACAAAGAAAAAGGAAATATGAGTAGTATAGATGCAGAGATACTAATCTACGGTCTAAACAGTTTTAAATTATACATTATAAATAAAAAAGAAATCCTAGTAAGAACTGATTGTGAAACCATTGTAAAGTTTCACCAAAAAATAAATGGGAAAAATAGTAGTAAAAGGCGATGGTTAAATTTTCTGTATGCTACTTCAATATATAATATTACTCTAGAACATATAAAAGGAAAAGATAATTCTTTAGTAGACCAACTTAGCAGGCTTATAAAAACTAAATATTTTGTTTCAGTATGAATACAGGAAAAGACAGTTCCAGCTCAAGCAGCGCGACGACACAAAAAGACAAAGACTTATATCTACAGACTATGTTAAGAAACACTTTGTTCAAACCTCAGACAAAATTGGAAGAAGTCAGACTAAACACACCAAGTATAGAAAGACTTTATTTTGGAAAACAAAATCTGATTTTCTATCCCCCTTCCAACCTGAGTTTCCGATTAAAACCAGAAACCAAGATGGATAGACCCCAAAGATGTTTGATAGACAACCTATGGATAGCTTACAATAAAATACCCCGAGACAATAGCTATTTTATTTTCGTATTAAATTCGTTAAGCCACTATTTTACCGAGAAAAATGAGAATAAAAAGTTCAAATTCTATGTGGTGGTTCAAGGAAGACTAGCGGGTATTTTCCAGACATAGACTGAGGTAATAGACTCGATAAAGAATTTCCCCACTCCACTTTTCAAAGGATTCGATGATTTGAACGAAGCCTTAGACTATGCAAGAGGAACTTTGGGACCAAATTATTTCATAAGCCCAGCATTAAGACAAACTACAAGACAGTTTATACAATACAACATCAAGAAAGACACAGACAAAATCATCTTTTGTGACCATTGTTTTTCAATGACTGAGGGTTTTAGACGACAAAATCAAAATATTGATAGACTTGAAAAAGAAAAAGAAAAATTGACCCAACATCTTCATTTCCTGGAAGAAAGAATAAAAATGATCTTACAATCTAATATCAATCAGACAATACTATTACAGAAAACAGACAATTCAAAGAGTTCTCTATCTCATTCTAAAATGGATAAGACGGGTGTACATTCCCTAAAGAATGTAAAAAGAGCTATTGTATCGGCTAAGGATACAACTACTCTCGTTCAAACGGTAACGAGTAAAGATTTATCAAATCCGTTAATGGCTGACACTTTGTCAAAAAGTGTGAGAATTTTACCAACAACTTTTAAAAATATAGCCACTATAGGAATAGAGACAAGCAAGAAAACTAAGGTTTTCCTTTTAAAAAGAAAAGAAGATAAAATAATTGAACGATTAATACAAAGTTCTTTTCACAAGTTACTCAGCGAGAAGACTAAAGAAGTTATACAAGAATATCCAAACCCAGAACCAGAACCAATAAATTCTGATCTTGAAGATTCTGGAAGTAGAAGTCACGAATACAATCCTTTAATGGATCAATTTGCTCAAGACCCAAACGAAGACGACGACTCAGGGATGATTTTCGACTCCGTAGCACTACACAACCTAGACACTAGAATATACGTAAGCCATGATGATAAAGAGAAAAGAACAAAAAAGAATAGGTAAGCAGTGATGTAATAAGCCATTATAGACTATAAAGAGGACGCCACTACTAAAAAATGGACGATTATTTTGAAAACGTCTTCAAAGGCCATCTGACGATGGGGCCCAAAGAGCACCCGGCAGGAAAAGCAAGATTATTCAATATTTGAAATTCGAAGTTTCAACTCCGTGGGAATCTTTCTTCATCTATAAATAAGAGACCATTTGTAAGAACAAAGAGTAGAGCGGAGAACAAGGAGAGCATAATAGAAATAGTTTGAAGAAGTTTACATATTTCCCTTCCCTTAAAAAAAAAAAAAAAGTGTGAGTGTTTATTTTCGCGAGTCTTTACAAGGTTACTCGGGGACTCCCGAAAGGGAAACCTCTCTCTGACCACTATCATGTAAGTAGTTACAAGTGTTTTCTAGATCTTAGTATTTTCTCCTAGAAATGTTTGTTAAGTAATGTTTATGTTATAATGTTTATAATGTTCATATACGTACTGTCTATATCAATGATAATTATTATTTACTCTTAGTAAATGGTTAGTTCCTTATCTTTTAGTAACAACGATGGATTAACTTGTAAATACCTAGGAAAGTTGAAAGTCTGCCATGGTTAAGGAACCGAAGGACTATGTATCCCGGGGTTTAGTTAAAGAAGAAGTTGCTAAAAACATAGGTTAAGGAAAAGAGACGAACAGAGTAAAAAAAAAAAAAAAAAAAAAAGTAAATTTGAGAGAAATTACACACATATATATGGTATAGTAATTAGTAGATGCTGAATGTATCTGTTAGGAATGATGAAAATTAGTCGAATATGTACTGTCACGATGAGGAGTTGTGTGTCGTGGTTAATGAATTCACATTAGACCTATTTCAAGTATATCAATATATATTCCTTTTATCTAATAATAGTTGTCCACTATCGACTTAATAAACATTTTCAGAAATACTCTAATACCTGTAAATAATAGATGTAAGTTTAATGTTTTGGGAAATGTATTAGATATGGAATAATATTTAATATTAAGAGTAAAATAGACACAAAAAATAAGTTGTGTCTTGAATTTTTAAATTGAACAAATATTATTGAATTACTATTTTTAATAGTGAATAAGTATAAAATATGCTATTAAGGTAAATATTTTATGTGCAATAATAATTGATGTTGTCACATATATGTAATATATACTGCCTTAAGTTTTTTTCCCGTTTTGGTCGAGAGGTGATTCGTGCACTTTGGGCCATGCAAAATTTCCCGTTTTGGGCCCAATAGAAAAACTTTATATAAGAGAGTTGGATCAAGTTTAAGTCCATAAATACGGCGTCACATCTAGAATGATCCAAGGGTGTGAGACGAAAGAGAGGGAAACAATGGCGGCGCGGCAAAAATGAACCATAGTGAGTATTAAATTCTATTGCTTGAAAAATACCACCCCGCCCGCACCCTGATTTCAAGGGAACCAAAAACTGCACCGACGAGCTTTCATCTTTCATCGGTTTAGAGAGAAAGCCTCGTTAACACCAATTATCTACCAGCCATTCTTCCTACTTTTCATACTCTCATCCACTCACTCACTCTTTCCCCCAAAATACACAATTCACTTTGAAGCCCTAGTTTCCCAGATTCTTGATTCAAACTCTCGCTATCTGTCGATTTCTTTATCTGCAAACAAAGGTAAATCTTGAAATCTGAAATCTTGAAAGTAGTTTAAGGTTCCGTTTTCCCTTTTTCAAACCCCCATTTGCCCAAATGTGGTAGAAACAAGAAAAAGGGGAAACTTGATACATTTTCCATTTTACACTAAATTCATGCATTTGCAACTAGATTTTGTTTGTTTGTTTATTTATTTATTCTACTGTTGGTTTTAGTGTTTCTTGTCTTTTTTTTTAATCTCAAAGGAGCTGAATTTTGGCTTGTCTACTTAGTTCTGAATGCTCAAGTTAAAGCTTTAGGGATGTATGGGCTTTCTTGAACATCCTTTAGTCAGATGAGCTTTCAATCTGAATTGGCTGTTGGATATGGTGTATTATTGCAACTCAAGCTTTGGTCCGTCTCTTTCTTACAGATTAGTTTCTAAAGACAGAGGTTTGGATAGATAAGCAAATAAGTTCAAGAAAAAGAAAGAAAAGAGACAAACCCTTTGGTTAGGAGATAAGTGAATAAATAATTTGTGTAACACTTAAATCTATAGGTTATGACTCTCCAGTGCTGCAAAGTATAATGTAAGTTCCAAAAACAAACCTTGCAATCTTGATTCAAACTCTTTTCTGTAGTTTTCTTTATCTGCAAACAAAGGTTAATCTTGAAATCTTGAAAGTATTTTAAGGTTCCGTTTTCCTTCTTTACCCTATTGCAAGCATTGCTTGCCTAAATGTGGGTAGAAACAAGAAAAGGGGAAACTTGATACATTTTCCATATTACACTAAATTCATGCATTTGCAACTAGATTGATTTATATATTCTACTGTTGGTTTTAGTGTTTCTTGTTTTTTTTTTAAAAAGTCTCAAAGTGGCTGAATTTTGGCTTGTCCATTTAGTTTTGAATGCTCAAGTAAAAGCTTTAGGGATGCTTAGGGTTTTCTTGAACACCCTTTCGTCAGATGATCTTTAAATCTGAATTGGCTGTTGGATATTGTGTATAATTGCAACTCAAGCTTTGGTCTGTCTCTTTTTTACAGATTTGATTCTAAAGACAAAGGTTTGGATAGATAAGCAAATAGGTTCAACAAAAAGAAAAATAGAGTGACTTTCTTACCCTTTGGGTAGGAGATAAGTGAATAAATAATATGTATAACACTCTCTAGTGCTGCAAAGTATGATGTAAGTTACAAAACAAATGTCTTACTAAAATAGATACATATGTCTTTCACAGTTATGCTATTATCAAACAAACATTTCAGAAAATAGAAAGAACCAATGATATTCTTTTATTGTTTATTTGTAGAACTATAAACCATGATCTAGGAATCCATTCAAATCTATGAAATGCAATTTAGTGGAAATATGTGTACATTCATTAAGTTAAAATTATGATCCTCTTTTTACTTCTTGAACATGTAATTAATTTCGAGTTCTACTCTTATTCTGTCTTGATGTCCTATTTTGACTTCACAGGATGATTGACATGAATGTTAGCAAGTTTATATATCATATAATTCAGAAGATGTATGGGTAGTAATTTCTATGAATAAAGAAATAAAATCTATTATGAAGAGTATAGGGGCCCACCTTTCTACCATTTAATTAATGGTATATCCTGTTTAGTTTTATTTAGGGAAGTGGACATTGTTTGGGACAAACTGTTGAGGAAAGTATGCTTTTGTGGTCCCTGCTAGGAAAACCATTTATATCAACTTGAAAACTACCATATCTCAATATTTCGCCTGTTATTGTCTTTATATTTCTTCCAGAAACTAATAGGTTTGTGTGCACCCAAGGGTGTACCCTAGTGGTCAATGAAGTGGTTGAGAACCATGAGGTCTCATGTTCAAATTCTAGACACTAGGTGATTTCTTCCAATATGTTCTAGCCGTCCTAGCCTTGGTAGACAGAGTTACTTAGTACCGATTGTTGTGAAAGGTGACAGGTATCCCATGGAATTAGTTGAGGTGCACTCAAGTTGGCCTGGACACCACGATTATCAAAAAACTAAACTACTAGTTTTGTATTCCAGATCAGTGTACTCATCCAGTCCGCCAAAAGGGCGTTTGAACTCAGTGCGGCTCTATGCTCAATTCGAGTAGATTATAGATGAAATAAACTTTTTTACAAAAAGTTGTCAAGCTTGCAAATTTTACTTGCCCTTGGTTCACCGATTCTTTTCAGGTCTCATGTGGCATGTGGGAGCCATTCCATGAAAATGCTCTTTTATTGTTTGAGCTTTCTGGAAAATATTATTTTCTTTCTTCCGTATCTAATGTTGCACCCTTGTGCTATCAAGAAGATGAAACACTGCTCATCGAGTCTTTTTGCGCACCTGGTCTGGTAAGGGACAAAACGCAGGTTCGATTCGTACTGGGCAGGCTGAGAGTGGTGTCTGCTCCCCTGTACCTGGGGGAGTTGGATGGCAGTTTGCTATTAGGGACTTTTGTTTTGCACAAAAGAAATAGTATATTAAGTAAAAAAATTAGGGATGCCAAGCAGGGCCTCAATGATCTCCAATTGTATTGTTGTTCCTGAGTAGTAGTCTTTTGGTAAGTAAATAATAAGTTGCACATTTTTTATTTTTAAATTTGACAATTTATGGACTAACTACCAATTCCAAGGACTTTATGCATAATAAATTATAGAAGGAGGACTAGTGTATTTGGATAATTTTTTTATCCCCCCACTAGTTGAAAGCATGAAGGTGCCAAGAGATGGGTTTATCTATTTGTGCTTCATATCCTCAGTACTCAAAAGGAGATCAGTTAGCCCCTGTTCTTCTTTGGCTCAGTTGCATTTATGAAGTTTAGCCAAAAGTAGATAAGTATTTAATAGTGCTTCTGTAGTATGTGACACAATGATGTACACATTAGAGAAAATGCCAGCAACGAAATGTTAACTAATATTGTATCAAACATTAATCCTCATTATTTTAAGTGCATAATTGGATGAACATTTCTATTTTTTTTATCTCTCACATTTAAGTATTTGGTGCAATTAAGTATACCTTTTTTTTTTTTTTTAGTAACTGCAACTTGATTTGATAAATATGTGCTCATGCCTCTCTTTTTGTTCTTGTGAGAGAAGCAATATTGGATTTTTCAGTTTGGAGTATAAGAAATTTAGCCCCTTGGTCTTTGTGAGAATTGGTAGTATGAATTTCTAGTGATCTTGTATCATTGAATATATTCATCTCTGCAGGAACTTAGAACTTGAGTACAGAGGTCATTAAGATGAAAATGAAGAGAAGAACTAGTGGAAAAGCAGGTATAGTAGGACTTACGTGTAGGATAACTGTCTTGTGAAGACATTTTTGGTAATGCCAATCAGGAAGAGACGAGACCTCAGCTAGAAGATCAATCTGAGATGTCAACTCTTGGAAACACGTCAGTGTCACCTGAAAAGGTGGCAAGAACAGCTGGTGGGGGCCATCGCACAGCATCAGTAGGTGATATGTCTGAAAATCTCGGTGTTGACCAATCAGGAGAAGCATGTGAAAACGCAGTTCAAAATCTTGATCAATCAGAATATCGAGAGAAAACACCAGGTCAGCCTAGAAAACGAAAATCTATTTCAGGATCCCCTATTAGCAGTACTAGACTTCTACGTTCGAAGTCGAAGGAGAAGTCTGGAGCTTCTGAGGCAAATAATACTGTGGTAACTCATGATGCTACCGAGGAAAAGAAAAGAAAAAGGAGAAAGAAAAAACACAGTAAACATATAGCTGTGAACGAATTCACAAGAATAAGGGGCCATCTGAGGTACTTATTACAAAGAATAACATATGAGCAAACCTTGATTGAAGCTTACTCTGGTGAAGGTTGGAAAGGACAAAGGTTTGTTACCTTCTATCAGAATTGTTATTTAGTAAAATATGTGGGAATTTAATTGATGAATGCTTAATGAAGGTTGGAAAAGGCAATCTTCTATAATTTGTTGCAGCTTTATTGTAGTACACAGTTTTTTTTTTTTTACTTGCAAATACTTGACCACTCATAGCAGCGTGAAGTGTGAACAGTATAAAAGGTTAATATTGATGGAACAAAGGCATAGTTACTTTAGTTCATTGAACCGAGAGATGTTGCTCTAAATTATTATAGGTTAATGCCTGTATACTGGCCTTCCCCTATATCAATAAAATCATTTACCTTGTCAAAAAAGAAAAAAAGCTCTTAAAGCTTGTTGCAGGATATCAATGTTTTTTTTTTTGTTGGTAATTTTGCATAATCGTTCTGTTGATGTATGATTTTGAAGTACACTGGGAGGTACTGACTATTCAAAAACTAAAAAAGTAGTTGGGGAGGGGTACTTTCAAGCTGTTCATGTATTGCATTATTAGTGTTGCTTTGATATTCTAATTACTTGCTCTTTACTGGGAGGAAGCAGGTGTAAGCATACTAACCCTGTAGACTTACTTGTATTGTGCTTTGCTGACATCTGTCATAGTCTAAGGGCAATGGGTTTAGCACCTACTAGATTTTATTGCCCAAATAAGCTGATTCTCTTTTACCCCGTCATGTCACATTCATAAGGTGGGGAGAATATGTATGTTCATATGCCTAGTGCATTGTTTTTATTTTTATAAAATTATCTGCTCTTTTACCTGAACCATTAACTGCAGTTGCCTGCTTAACCTAGCCTAAAATTATCTGTCCTGTTAGAAAATTATATAATAGAAAGTATTCAGGTCTGGTAGTTATTTTTCTTTGGTTAGCTCACTTTTGCTGTATTTTCTGTTTATTTTAAAATTTTGGGAACATACTTTTCAAAGTCATTGTTGGGTTTTATGGTGTCAACACTCTTGCAGCTTAGAAAAGATAAAGCTGGAGAAGGAGCTACAACGAGCCAAGACTCATATTTTTCGTTACAAATTGAAAATAAGAGATTTGTTTCAACACCTTGATACATTACTTGCTGAAGGGAGGCTTCCAGCATCTTTATTTGACAATGAAGGGGAGATTGACAGTGAAGATGTAGGATATTCTTGTTGGCTGCTATAATTTTAGGTTTGTTCACGGTGCTATGATGTGATAACTGGATTACTCAGGCATCTTTATTCTTCTGCAGATATTCTGTGCGAAGTGTGGCTCTATGGATCTGCCAGCTGATAATGATATTATTCTCTGTGATGGCGCTTGTGAGCGTGGATTTCACCAGTTATGTGTGGAGCCACCTCTGTTAAAAGAAGACAGTAATGTTCAGTTATCCTTTTGATAGTTTTCTGATAGCTTTTGTTTTATATAATGTCAAATGACTTCTTTACTCTCGTGGTTCTGTTGTTCCTTGCTATGCTCACAGTTCCACCTGATGATGAAGGCTGGCTTTGTCCTGGCTGTGATTGCAAAGTAGACTGCATTGACTTGCTTAATGATCTTCAAGGAACAGATCTTTCCGTCACTGACAGCTGGGAGGTTGTGTCTAGATCAGTCTTTCCTGATAATCAGCAGTTAGTTTTTCTGATTGTTATGATCGTAAGTGTTGTTCCTGAGTGTCTTCTTCTAACATGTGTAGAAAGTATATCCCAAGGAAGCTGCTGCTGCTGCCTCTGGGGAAAAGCTGGATGATATTTCTGGTCTTCCATCAGATGACTCGGAGGATGATGACTACAACCCTGAAACTCCAGATGTAGGAAAAAATGATTCGGAAGATGAGTCGAGTTCTGATGAATCTGATTTTTACTCTGCATCTGAAGACTTGGCAGAAGCCCCTCCTAAAGATGATGAGATCTTGGGGCTTTCTTCTGAAGACTCGGAAGATGATGACTTTAATCCTGATGATCCAGATAAGGATGAGCCGGTTAAAACAGAAAGTTCAAGTTCTGATTTTACGTCCGACTCTGAGGATTTTAGTCTGATAGTTGATACTAATAGGTTGCGAGGTGATGAACAAGGGGTTTCCAGTTCAGTAGATAACAGTATGCCAAACTCTGCTTCCCAAGAGGAAAAAGCTAAAGTTGGCAAAGCTAAAGGAAATTCGCTGAAGGATGAGTTGTCTTATCTTATGCAGTCTGATAGCCCTCTTGTCTCTGCCAAAAGGCACATAGAGAGGTTGGACTACAAAAAGCTGCACGATGTAAGCTTCTATTTTTTATTTATAATTATTTATGTTCGTATAATTATCCACATATATGCTTTCTAATTATCTAGAGTAGTATTTATGTATATAACTAATTTAGTACCTTTCATCCCTCTTGACATGCTCTTGCCTTGGTCAAAATCTCTTAACTGTTTAGATTCGGAGTATGAAATTTACTGGCGTACTCCATGTAGAATATCCATATTTGTTAGAAGAACACATGGAAACTCCAGTGCCATTGATCATGCCAGTTTTGCTTGACCAGTTTATTTCTGTCATCGTTTATGAGATTATCATATTCAATATTACTACGGTTCTTCTTTAGCACAAAGATTCAGTGCCTGTTTGGGTTAGTTCCTCAATTTTTTCTAGATGCAACTTCTCTAGCATTGACTGGTCATTCACATAATCACATTAACATAATTTTCTGGTTTTGTCCTGTTTTCATCATTATAAAATTTGTCATGAGAGCCTATTATCTATGGACTAGGATAGTGGGGGATAAGTGGGAACAAAAACACAACATCCTTTTGTTGGGAGTCATATTTTGTCTCTTGTGATTGGGTATTGTAAGCACTTTCTGTGGCTTGAAAGTTTAGAATATCAGATTGTACATGGCACATATACAAGAACTGGGTCACTAAATTTTAGTACAAAAAGGTTTCAAGGGAAAAACAACATAAGCTCTTATCTAAAACATTCAAATTGAATTCTTAACATCTGAGCAAGTTCTTATAATAGGTGCTTAAGTTGTACAAGCTGTCAAGCACTTAACATTATAGCAGAGAATGTTGTTTCTCTTAAAGAGCTGCATGACTAATGTTTAGGTTACTGAGGTATGTTCTTACTGTCTCAGTAGCCAACCTTTGTTGATTGATATCTTCCTGAGTTGGTCACGTGATATAAAGGTCATCTCCTGGAAAGAATGGGATTCTTTTCCCAAACCATGGCTTGTAACTTTCATATGATGTGTGGTTCAGCTGGTGGAGTTGATGGACAGTTACTCTGGCACAACCAAGTTGAAATACCAAGCTTGCACTTAACATGGATTTTTAAATTGTGAAGGCTTAACTGTTATTTTTATGTTAGGATTTGAGGAAAGCTCTTGTCTGCAATGGGACATACTATTTTTCTACATTGTATCAACATCTATTATATTGAAAAACGATTTGTTTCATTTAAATGGTACGTTTCTGCATGTCATATATTCATCAATCATGTATGCTTGTGTTCTTCAATGTGACTCCTTATCTTTTTCCTTCCACCTGATTGGATTAATGTGCTTGGATTCATTGGTGTATGAAGGAAACATATGGAAATGGATCTTCTGAGTCTAGTGATGAAGATTATGATGATGGTCCTTTACCCAAGGTGAGAAAGTTGAGAAATGCCAAAGGTGCTATGGCTTCTCCTAGTTCGACTCCTGTGGATATCAAGCATCAAAGTGGGAAACAAAAAGGGAGTGGACGTGCTTCTGATAGTGGAATCTCTGAGAAACTCAAAGTTGGAGGCGCGGGTACCTCCGAATCTCCTTCAAGTGGTAAAAGAAAAACACATGGAGAAGTCGCCACCAAGGTATTTGTGGGCTTTACCCTGGTTCCAACTGTTTACATAATTTGATCAGTGTTTATAGTTCCAGTGATATCTTACTTTCCAACAACAACAATAACACAACATACCCCGTGAAATCCTACAAGTGGGGTCGGCGTCTTACTTTCCAATGAAATTAAAAACAATACCTATTGAAGGTAGGAGGAGATCATACTTATGCCATCCTTGAAGAAATAGTGTACAATGGATATGATAAACTAACTTCATTAGCTTTCAAGCAAATCTTATTTACTCTTTAGCTGCCCCCAAAAAGAGAAGAGGACTTGTTAATAGCTGTGCTTGCCTAATATGGTGATGCCTTCTGAAAGTTTTTTTTTTTCAAACTGTTGTATGGTATTGTGGCTTCTCTAATCATGTATTTTTTTTTAAAAAAAGAAATTGCTTGAAGAGACAAATTGATTAGTTTTTGAATGAAATGTGACTGAAAAGAACATAATGGTTACATAGGATTCGTATGGCAGGTCCAACTAGTTTGGGATTGACATGTAATTTTCTAGTTTACTAGAAGAATATCCTTTGTTAGTTTTCACTTCAATTTAATGCTTTTTTGGGTTTCAGAGACTATACGAATCCTTCAAGGACAATCAGTATCCTGACCGTGACGCAAAGGAGAAGTTGGGTAAAGAATTAGGGCTAACAGCTCACCAGGTTTTAATAAGCTCTCCCTGGCATATGTTAAAAAAGCTGCATCCTCTTTTTTGTCACTTGTGTCTTCTTTATTGCTTTGTGGCTGCCCATTTTCCCTTCTTACTTAGTTTTTTCTTTTCATTAAATATACAGGTCAGTAAATGGTTTGAAAATGCTCGTCATTGCCATCGTCATTCTCCTCACTGGAACACAATTATGAGTCAGAAAGTGTCGAAAGAATCTCCATCCAAATCGCAGATAATTGGAGAACCACTTGGAACTGAATCTAATAGAATCATTGCTTCCTGCAATGGGGTTGGGAAATTGGAACAACCAAAGCAATGTCTTAATGGAGAAAAAGGTCATGCAATAGATAAGAGTGAAGAAGATTTGTTGATACAGGACGCCAGTGGAAAAAAATCTAGTGAACCAACTAAAAAAGTTTATACGACAAATCAAGGAACAGAGGACACTCCCGGCAATAAGACTTCCAAGAAGCAGAAGGCAAAAGTTGGTACTGCGAATTCTCAGAATGATAATACAGCAGAACAAGCATCGGATGACACTCCCTGCAATAAGACTTCCAAGAAGCAGAAGGCAAAAGTTGGTACCGCAAATTCTCAGAACGATAATACAACAGATCAAGGACCGGATGACACTCCCCAAAGTAGGACTCGTAAGAAGCCGACGGTGAAGGTTGATACCCCGAATTCTCAGAACGTCCGTAGAAGTAGCAGGTTGCAGAAACAAGACTGAATAGTGGAAGTGCCAAATTCTGGAAAGTACGAATACTTGGAATGGAAAATATAATCTAACCTGGAAGTTTTCTGATATCGGTGAATGGTTAAAGATTGAAACGTTAGCTAGTTGAAGGCGGAACTTTGCAGTACAGAGTCATGTGGAGTCCTCCCGTCAATCTTAACTTGAATGAATATGGATTATGGAGAGTCCGGGAGATGAGCTGAATTTTGTTCTTAGTAGTTACCAGTTATTAAAGCTGTGTATCTAGTAGGGACTAGATGGTATTTAAATTTCGATCGTGCTTTACATTTATGTCTCAATCGTACGGAAGACATGGTATGGTGTTGTACGTATTGCCGATTAAAATGTGTCTTCTTATTTACTTCGTTTTCATTGTCCTTCCATTGTGTAACTGTCAGTAAAGATGAACCAATTTCAGTTGAATTGCTGCTCCATTTTGGTGAAGCATCTAATCCGACAAGTATCATTTGTTAAGAGCTGAATTGCTAGTGAGTTTTACAGCTCGTATTTGCGACAGTACATCCCAGGGAGGGTTAGTAGTAATGTAACACATCATTACTTCGTTTGGTAGGGTGTATAAAAGTAGTGATGAATAAGGTGTATTAGTAAAGTCAGTATTTATTATGCCCAAAAGATTACCAACTTCCTTCAACAGAGAAATCCTACTTTAATAATATAACTCAGTATATAGGTATAGTTTTAAAAGCTAGAATAATAATGTAGCTAAGTTGAAAGGAGAAAATAAGAAATATATCGGTGATTACCTGGAATGACGAGAAGGTTGAGAAATGAGAAGAAAACAAAATGAAGGAGAAATATATTCAAAATTTTCAGAATAATTTTAAAAGTTGATTTTTTTTTTTAAAGAAAAAATAAATTACAAAACTAATAAAAATAAAGAAATTTAAAAGTGATCATGGAATTACTCACAATTCTAATTATACCTAATTCTCTCTACCAATTAAATAATTATTTTGTCTAACCCTGTAATTATATTCACCTGCATCCAAATCTAATTATCAAGTGACTTTTCAAGCTGGCCTTATTTATTTATTTATTTATTTTTTGGGCTAATTATGTGTTCAGGTTAGCTTTTAACCAGAGAACTATTTTCAGAAATATTTGCATTTTGACTTCTTTGTTATATTCGTGAACATCTATATTTGGATACACAATTTGTCCTTTTTTGGAGGAATTGTTACTTATAAAATTTTCTAAACCAAACGGTAAAGTACTCTGCCGGACGATCGGAATATGGAGTGGGAGAGTGATGAGAGAGAGCTAAAGGCTGCCGGAGCTGAGCCTCTACCGGACGGACGGAGTGGACTCCGTATTCACGGCTGGGAGATTGAGTCGCGGAAGCGTTCCATTCTCACTTCTCTTCAGCTTCAACAGTACTCGTTTACCCTTTTTATATATGTACAATTCAATAAAGCGTTTTTTTGTTTTCGTGGCTGCAACTTGTTTGTTTCATGTTTAAGCAATTTAAAATTGTTTGGATTGCTGCGCAGTTGATTGATTAACTACGCGGAAACAGAAAGTCATAAAGGCTACTGTAGGCATGTAGGGCTTGATGGTTAGGATGTGAAACATGAAATAAGACTTCTGCTCCTACAAAATTAGAGTTGCAGCATTTTCCTCTAATCTGAACTGTTCTAATCCACAACAGCTATTTGGATGTGAATTGAAATATTGCGTCAATCTTTTGCACCGCCTTGGAAAACTCCTCATGATGCTGAATTTCAATGATTCACCACTCAGGCCTGAGGTTTTAATGATTCTCATCTTAGTGTATGCTATCCCTGCAAATTTTAGATTGAGTGCTGCATATTGATGAGGGTTCTTGTGCAATTTGGTTCAGAGAATGCTTGTCGTTTTCCGTCCTGCATGTGACATATGATCTGTGAAGAAGTATCCCTAAATACTAAACTCTCCCTAACCCCATGAAGAAAGATTGCCATGCATTTGCTATATTGGACAATTTTTTTTTGTGGACTTTTATGTTTTTGCATATAATAATTCATATCCTCTTCTAGGAAAGCATACTTATCTCTTTGATATCTTGAAAGGGTCTAATTCCTCCCTAAATGGCTTGATATGCATACAGATGGGAAGAAGAACTTCAGACCTCTCACTTGCCAGAGATGGTATTTGGGGACAATTCTTTGGTGCTTAAACATGTGAATACTAGCACAAAAATTCACTTTAATGCATTAGATGCTCTAGTTGGTTGGAAGCACGAGGCATTACCACCTGTTGAAGTTCCAGCAGCTGCAAAATGGAAATTCAGAAGGTATTACTATCTTTCTGATTAATTTCAGTATTTACGTAGAAGCATTACTCCCTGAAAGAGGATGTTTTGTCAGCTGGTGCCAGCACCAGTGTATGGTGGTAGAGTTTATATTAGTTTTGTCAGCTGGTGCTAGCACCACAGTTTGGTGATAGATCTTTTTCATCAATTGGAAGGTTGATCCCTTCTATAACCCCGTGATAGAGTTCAGTATACTGCTGAATAGCAAATCTGTCTCCCAGGCAATGCTGCTAACTCAAAAGCTTCAAACATCCAACACAGCCATAAATTTGGGCCAGTCAAATATATTGAATCTGACTGGGATCAGCTTTCAGGCCTTTAGCTAAACCAGTAGACTCTGCGAAAAATACCATCTCAACAAACAACACTTCGTAAGTTAAAATGGAGCTTCTTTTAGAAGTTAAAACCTTTTAAACTGTCAAATAACAAGGAAACTTTTCAGCTATGTGACCAAATATCCCAAAGAACCACTAATAAAAGATATGTATAGAAAACAACCGTATGAAGGCTTTAGTTGGTACATTTTTGGTACTTGCAAGTTGCATGAATGGTTCTTGGTACATTTGAAAGGCTGAAGCTGTAAAAGAAAAAAAAACAGATACAAATAAATAAATAATTTTTTTAAAGAACAACCAGCAACTGTTTGAAAGCTGTTCTTCATTCTTTCCTCCTAGAATGTCGGTAACTTCTAATAACAAGATCTAGGAGCATGTCCAATTTCTTACAACATTGGATTACCAAAAAAAATGTCATGGATGATGGTGATCTTTTACTTTAGCTGCTGACCTGAATGAATGTTGATGACTATTGGATGATTCTGGTACAGGACTTAGACAAACTAGAGCTCATATGCTTTAAAGCAGATCATGCCTTTTACTTGGTATTCATTTCTTACTTTTCCCTTCAGAAATGGTTTTTGATATCCATAGTGAAAGTCGTCTGACAGAAGGCTTTCTTCATTGCCTTTCTTTTCTTTTCCTGACTCTCTCTCTCTCTCTATCTGTCCCTCTCATTTTATTTATGTGTGTTTGCAGTAAACCTTTGCAACAGGTGGTGCTTGACTATGACTATACATTCACCACACCTTACAATGGAAGTGAAACTGTCGAAAGGAATGCCGAGGTCTGAATCTTATATCATTGGAGTAATACTTATTAAAGTTTGTAGACATTTTATTATTCACTCACACTTTCTAGATTGTTAAAGTTAATATTCCAGCTGGTTTAATGCTTGCTACCTTGGTTAGGCTGTTTCGTCAGTTATTTTGTCCTTATCCTCTGGTCAGTGACTCAAATGTTGCATTTTGAGTTACACCTTAGCAATAATCGCTGATCACTTGGAAAAATAATTTATTTGAATGGGAACATTTTTATTTATATCCTTTCTTCTATCTTTTCCTTTAGTTATTGATCCTTTGCTGTCAAACTCAAGTGTTTTTTGAACTATTCTTTGTTACTTTTTTATAATAGTATGTAAGAGGGTTATCGAATGAAAGCAGCTGTAGTCTTCATTGGGAGGATTGCATTGACAAAATTGATTTGGTTGCACTGGCATCAAAAGAACCTATTCTCTTTTATGATGAGGTTGGTAAATCAGAATTTGATGATTTCAGGGTCATTTAACTGAGTAATGTTATCCATTTTCTACCTGTGTTACCTTTCTAGCACCCAAGTTGATTTCATTTTTTCATTCAACAGATCATCTTATATGAGGATGAACTTGCTGATAATGGAATCTCACTATTAACCGTGAAAGTGGTAATGTTATTCTGGTTCTTATTAAGTCATATCAATTTGTCCGGCTTCCAATTCACTGATGAACGGCTTCTGTGTATTTCTAGAGGGTCATGCCAAGTGGTTGGTTCTTATTGTTGCGTTTCTGGGTGAGTGGCTCTGTTGGAAAATTTTCTACATAAACAATTTGTTGCGCCCGAGTTATTGTTTCTTAATCTCTTTTACTTATGGTTGAATGCATTACACAGCTTAGAGTTGATGGAGTGCTTATGAGGCTAAGAGACACCCGTTTACATTGTTTATTTGAGGGGCATATGAAATCAGTTATTCTTCGAGAAAGCTGCTGGAGAGAAGCCACATTTCAAGCCTTATCTTCTGTAAGTTCAATATCATCTCCATACATGTACCAGGGAGACCTACTTATAAAAAAGATAAAGATTAGTACCAGGGAGACCTCCCCACCCCTCCCGCTTCTATATAGACCTATTGATCTGTCTATGATGATGACCCTAGATTTCCACAGTTGCTAACATTTGTTCTTGATTTCAAAGTTGTTGTTTTTGCTATCTGCGTTGTCTGTCACTTCTGGTGCCTCCCTAATATGTTCTATAACATAGACATTATAAGTTGTTTGGCATACTAGAGACCATTTTATTCACTGTTTGAGCAGGCAATCTCGATGTTACTTTATCTTTGTATTTTTAGGGAGAAGTCATTCATCTACTCCTTTTATAGACTGATTGGTATGTTTCACAATCCCTAAAGGGTTGTTGATGCAGCACTGATACAGGAAACTGTGGTGCAGAAATTAGTTACTTAAAGCAGAATAGTTGACAGGCTTCAGGGAGGATTTTCATAATGAACAGAATAGGATTTGGAATAAGATTTCTTCTGTAGTGAGATGAAGAAACCAGATCCTAATGCAGTGACAAGTAACGCAGGAAACAAAGAAAGAGAAAAGCAAGTGGGAGAAAAGGGGTGGGAAGGTGGGCAGTCCTCTTTACCCTCTTATGGGTTGAAATCTATCTATACACCCCACATTTTCAAATCATAATCTTCTTCATAACCAGACCAGTACAATTCATGTCTCAATTACTACTAATAACAAGAAGCACAAGTCTTGAAGATTAAAACCTCTTGTTGCCTTAGAATATCAGGGTACTAAGTTGTAACTAGACAACTGTAAGATCAATTTTACTAGGACTCAATTATACGTCTAGAGATGGCCAAACCGTATAATAGATGCCCTATGGTCAAGTGCACATAGGCAAAAAGAAAGAAATAAGATAGGAAAAGTCAAATAAAAGTTGTTGGGCTTCCTTTGACCAAAATCTCAAAATAACCTTGACAAATGAATGTCAAAATTCCTTGAAACTAATGTCTGCACTATTTACATGGCATTACACTCTCTCTCTATATGACTTCAATGGTAAGGATTTTGAGAGAGTTCACTTTAGTTGGTCCAATTAAGTGAAGGTGAAGCAGATCTTTCTTCTTGTATACCTGTTTTCAGAAAATTCTTTACTTTGGACGTTCACTGTGCATCTATTTTTTTTTAATAAATGGTAACTAAAGATATTATAAATATAAACAGCAATGCACTAAGATAGTCCTGCTACGATCACTGAGAACCCCTATCGAAAAACAAAAAGAAGGGTTCTTCCCTATACAAATTCCTATTCCTGCAGTGAGTCAATAAAATCTAACATGCTGTTCTGCCCTTCAAAAAAAAAAAATTCATCAAGTAAACAAGTTTTTCCATCCTTCACATCCTGTATATTGCACCAAAAACCGAACTTATTTGTATTTTAATTTTTAGCTGCTGTATGGAAACAGCTTTCCCTTCAAAGTTCAAAACATCTGAAATTTCTTCTGTACCACAAAACCCAACACACATGATAACTGTATTCCAGAAGATCCTTCCTTATTTCCTGGTCCTACAATTGCCTCAAGCAGTAAACAGATTCTTCACTTTGAAAGGCATAACAAAATGCTGGCTGAAAAGATTCCAAAATTTGTATGTAGTTAGCACTTCATATATTGGGAATGTAAGGATTACTCTGGTCTGGTGTTAGATCGTATTTACTTTAACTTACTTTTAGTTTGTTTTTTGGAATTCCTTCACAAATCTTCTTAATTTTTGCAGAAAGGATATCCTTCTGATTGTGCTGCGTATAGTGATCCAAGCATTATTAGTGAAAGGCTGCCCATCATAATGCAGAAGGCTCAAAAGCTCAGTATCGAAAAACCATGTAAGCACTAGGTGTGCACAACATTGTTGTATCTGATCCTTCTTTCTATGTTCCTCCCATTTGTGGAATTTAGTCAATAATAATTGATCTTTAAGGAAGTTATGGAATTATTTGATTTTCTGACTTCTGATTTTTTTCTTCTTCCGACTTTGATTTACTTCCTCATGTAAGTGTAAAGGATGGGAAAACACACCGCATCGAGACATGCAAAGAGTGCAACAACATGATTGGTGCCTTGGATAAATGGAAGTGAAATGACACAGTAGAGACTTTTTTAAAAGAATCAAAAAGCTCTATGAGCGATGAAAACACTAGGTGATTTTTTCCCATTTACCTAACCCTTGATAGGCAGAGTTATCCGGTACATGTGCTAGTGGGAGGTAGCAAATACTGCTGTGATAGTCAAGGTGTATGCTAGTTGTCCGGACACCACCATTATAAAAAAAGGCTCTATGGCAGATGAACTTTTGACACTGCACCTTCCCACCTAAACTTATTTTGCAAGCATTTAACTTTCAAACTCACAAAATGATGCATCTGTGGCCTTTTCACAAGTTTTTCCTCGCTTCACCAACAAAAATGTCTAGCAGAAGTGCAGAACCTCATCAGGAAGTGTTGGAATTTTAGTGGTTCTCTTGGGAAGAGGTTGCTGGTAGTGTTTTGATTGCACTAGCAGAGTTGTGCTGATCAAAAAGTTAAAAATGAAAGCACATAGTATATTTTTCGTGAAACTTCCTCCCTTGGTATCATATCTGGTCGAGCAAACAAATCCTTTGTTCATTAACTTTTTGATTGAGGAACAAATGTTATTGGTAACTTGCTGATTAGTTAGTTGGTAAATAGTAAATGAACGACACCGAACCCATTTATGATGATAATGGTCAAGTTATGATGATTGATGAACATTAATTTTTAGTAGTAAAATAAATAAATACAAAAAATTGTGCTTTTAGATAAGACAATTCATATTTAAGATGATTTCAGAGCAAATAAAGGCTCTAAGTTTGAATTTCACCGCCTTTATCAACAGGATCATTTCGTGTGCTTGTTACCCAAAAAAATCAAGGCTGCACTTGAAACTGAAAGAGCATGTTGCAAATATAAGACAAATATATAGAAGTGTTCCTTGCCAGGATGGTGGGGATGATTCAGGTTACTAGTTAAACTTCAGTCGCTAGCCAACCTTTTTCCCCATAATTACTTTCTTCAAGCTTTCTCTGTGTCAAGGCTTTATTAGAACATGTAAAAGAGATTGCGTTCAACTATAGGCTGTGGTTCTGATCTGTGTATTCCAGAAGATTGCAAAATCCATTAGGTTTGATGGTCTATACTAGTACTTCTATGTAAATGATGAGATCTTAAGGCCATTTTTGCAATAGTCTGCCAAGCAGGGACACTAGGTTCAACGGGTTATACTGGTATATTTTAGATAGTGGAGGGCAGACCAAAAAGGTTAATGAAGTGCATTCAAGCATATATGCAGCATGTACAAATAAATGAAGTACTCAGAAGTGGTGAGTGGTAATTTTTGTAAAATGTGAAAGGATTCTTGTAATCTCTGTAGAATTTGCACCGTTGTTAAAAAATATAATTAATAATGGACAATAATTTGTATTCCCTTGTATAGGTAACTGTTTCTTCTAATATCTAAACTGGTGATTATGTGGTGCTGTATGGATTTTGTCAAATCGATATGAAAGATAAAAGCTTCATAGCGATCAGTAGCAACATCAAAATCTCAAGGCGGGAGTGGGAGGGGAGGCGTTGTGGCCTGTGCTAGCCCTCCTTTTTACCTGCCTCATGTCATGTAGAAGAGCACCACTTCTTCCTCAAAGTTTTTGAGAAGCTGAAAACTTTAAAATTTCCAAATTGAGAAGTCAAGTTCTCTTTGCCACTGACTGAAATATTATAACTTGAACTGGTCATGTGGATTCCTAAGTATGTAAGTGAAGTTACGATGGATTGAACATTTGGTCTTACAATGAGATATTATCTTATGTTATCTCTTATGCATTAGACAATCTGAAAGTTGAGAGTTGACGACTTGTAGGTCAGCTATTCCTGTAGAATCTGATGGCAGTAGGGTACAGCTCTGAACAGTTAGACTGATTACCGACACACTTTCACACCAACCTTATGAAGCACTTTGTAGAGAATGGCTTGCTGACTTTGGTGCTGAATAAAGTAGGCCTAGACTTGATGATTTTGGAAGGGGAAGTATAAAATGTTATTTAGACTTGTGTTTCATGTGTGTGCAGCAGAAGTTCAACAAAATTCTAGAGTGGTGCTATTGGTGGGTTTCTGTTTTGCTGTTTCGTGTAGCACTTAAGTGTTTATTGCTGACCATAAGGAGTTTTGAGTTCTGTTCATTTGGCATGTGATAGTGGAAAGAGGTCTAACTTACATTTGACATGTTGCAAGCAATAGAGGTGAAGGCCCATTCATTTCTTTTTCCAGTGTACTGTGTGACAACTTTGTCCTGAACACTATCCACCACCATCTAAAATAACAAGAAAGTAGAGAAAGAAAGGGGAGAGACTAGATATCCATTTCCTTCTCTTAGATGTTGCTAACCAGGAAACGGAATTACATCTGATCAAATATTTTACTCAGTATGAGGACTTCCATTGCTTCTATCTGCACTATTACCCCAGTACTGCGTTCCACGCACTCACTCCCTCCTCTCTCTCTTTGTTTTGCAAGTGAATCACTTTAAATTCATCAATAAACCAAGATAGAAAATTGATGTTTCCTCTAAAATTCTAATCGGAATTTGTCTAATTTCTTAATCTTAAACATACTGCTCTAGATTGCCCGAACTTAATACCAAAAAGTTATAAATGCAAATTCAATAACCTTCTGCCACTATTTGGGAGAGAGTAAGACGCTAAAAAGTTGTTCTTAGTGCAGTAGGAATAAAAAGAAACTGAAAAGTACATATTACATCTTAGGTGTCATTCATCTGATAAAGTTGGAAATCTTGACATTTAGGAGCACTACTTCTCTAGGATCTTTTACTCTAAACAGGTCTCGCAGATCATACAGTCAGTTCATGTACTGATGATGAACCAAGCTGAAGCTGTTACATGAGAGGAGAGAAAATAGTTTCATTTGCAATAGATGAGTAGAATATTTACAGCTTGAGATTCAGATCAATCTTATTTATATTTGAAGCTTGGTCTTCTGATTGTTGTGGATTTAGTCGAAAACTTCCTGGCCATTTCAATTCAAATCCTTCATCTACCGGATTGGGATGAGATGTCATTTGAAAGCCTGTACTAGCCTCGCTGAACCTTGCCACAGTTGAACTTACATCTCTACCTGTTCTATGCACAAGTGAGTGAGGAACCATGCCAAGAGATCTGAACATGGGATTGTTGATAGGCAAAGCCATCATTGTCATCATCCTCTGCGACTGATACTGTCTCACTGCCCCTCTTTCTCTCTTGTGAGCATTCTGGTGGCCTCCCAGAGCCTGTGAACTGTAGAACTTCCTCATGCAGAAGTTACATGAAAAAACCTTGCCAGGAGTAGGTCTTGTCTGTGACTCAGATTCTTTAGATGTTGAAGGTGAGTTTCTTCCTAAGCTCAAACTCAACCACTCACCTTGATCAAATATTGAAGTTCCCCGGCTGCCATCCTCAGCACTTCTCATTCTGCTGGCTGTTGAAATTATGCAGAAGTCTTTTTTTCTTCCCTCCCCCACAATTTTGCTGAAGAGACGGGCTTTATGAAGATACTGACCAAATGGACTCTTAAAGGGCTAGAGATCACAGAGGCAAGGAATAAAATTGAGATCATACAGGAGGTGAAGGTGAGATTAGGTATTGAAATTTATCATATCTCTTTTCACTGTCCCCACCTAGTGAGGCTTGGTGTTCCAGGGGACAATGCTTACGTCATGTTTCACTGCCGTCCCTGTCAAGCCCGCGATTCCCCCACTTCTTCTTTGTTTTCTCTTTTATCTAATCAAATAATTCTGCCTTTAACAATTTCTTGTTGGAGTTAATTGAGGTTGAGAATCACTGTGATTCAATTTATAGTCTAATCATAATCCTACAGTTTCTTTTGCCTGCGGTGCAGCTGCCTTCAATGTAGAATTTGTCATATAGAGTGTATTAGATTATGCTTGTATTCAGTATGATAAGAATTTAGAGATCACATGACTGAAGTTCATGGGTTTGAGATTAGTTTAAAAGGCATAGATTTTGCATCTGGCAGCTTATTATTGAAGCTTGTCCCACTTCAAAGAATTCATTATTTTTTAGAGCTGGATATTTGTTCGATAGCTCCAACAATCAATCTCCTGCTCTGATTGTCTCTGTCATTTTTCCTGTTGTTATTGCTAGTGATGGGTAAAAAATTTTTGTAGCTTGCGAAAACTTTTCATATTAAGTAGGTGTGGAAGTATTGTAAAGATGGAACCCACCAGCAGTGACTTGTTTCCTTTGTGAAAGAATGAGTGAATGAGAAGCTTTAGGAAGCAGAATGTAGATGTTGGAGTGAGTGGTGGTAGTGTCATACTAAATTGAGTGTCCCTTGTTTCAATGTCTGATGGAGTGGTAGGGTCCAAAGATTTGTCAATAATAGTGATTAAAATAGGAAAGGGATGAGATAGCATCTTTTCCAACTTTGTTTAGTATTTTCTTCTAAACATGAGGATCTATGTGGGTGTCTTCATGTTGGGGTTTCTTTTCTGACAGATAGTGGGCATTGTATATGAACAGCAGAAAAGTCCAGTTCACCATGAGATATAGATACCCCCCCCCCCCCTCTCTATTTCTCTCAATAATTAGAAAAAATAATTGAGTAAAAAAATATTTGTTCTATTGAGAAACAAAAATCCTCTGCAACTGAATTTGTTGGGAGGTAATAAGTATCCAGTGGAATGGTCGACGTTAAAACAAGTTGACCTGGCTACTACTGTTATCTGAAGAAGAAGTTACTGCAGCTGAAGCTAGAACGATCATTTGGTTACTGTCAATTGATGAATTTTCTTTTATGGAGCACCGAATATTTGGTTGAGGTTCAATGTAATGAAGTGTTATACTGTCACATATGTTGAAGGCAATAATCAGTCAACATACATTACTGTCCGTTTCTAGACATTTTTAACAAGTGTTTTGGATTTTCCTGCTGATTAGTCTTTATTCCGTCATTAGAACACTTCCAGAAAATGAAATACTACTTTTACATCACAAATGCCCCATGAAATATAGTGAGTTGCACTACTACACTTGTTACATATCCCTCTTTCTTTATAGATATGTTATGTTTGGGGTTTGTCAACCTTTTTTTTTATTTTTAAAATAATGATGGTGTCCGAGTCATGCATCATATACCAGATAATTTTGCCCACCAAGACATACACAAATGAGAATAGATCACTTAGCATTTATTGTTAGTACTATGAAAAAACTTATTTGACCTAGTGTAATCTGTTACATGTACACCAAAGTGGTACATTCCAACTTTACAAGCTTACATGTGGTCCAAAGTACCAGTTAGGTTTTATTCCTTGATTTAGGTACAAAAGAAAGCAATAGGTCTGCTGACCTAATTTGAAGTATCAATGAGATAAGGCATATTGAAGAGGATAACGATGATGATGAGACTAGTCAATCTATATGTCCTTTCCTATATCTCAAAGAACCTTTTCTCTGAACTATGGTTTCTCAAAAAGAGATAGAAGAACCCTCCAACTAAAAAAAATATTCTTGGATTAAGACACTTCTTTCTAGTGGAGGGCCTATTTAAAATGAGGAGAATTTTTAGTATTGGAGCTTGGCCAATTAGGAGCCAAAATGGTGCCTTTTTAAGTGGCAAAAGGATGTAGGCGGTGTTGTTGATTATTGGACGGGCGGAGAGAATGAGATAATGAAAACGATAGATGCTCGTCTTGATTGGTTGAATGTACTTATGTAACTTGGAGATCTTTTATTATTCTTTTATTTTGATTTTTCACTTGATATTCGATATCCACATTGAACCTTGATTAATCAAATTCATGCATTACAAGATCTATTTCTGGAGGCAATGGCTCCCAATAGGATTTTTTCCGTATTCAAGGCTAAAATATGAGGGCTTTGTAACGATGGAGGGAGTCCAATCATTCCGCCACAATCCATGTTGGTGAGATTTTTTATTAATTCATTAAAGTTGAGCAAGTGCAAGGTCAACTATGGTAAAGATCAATGAAGTACTTAATGACTTGCATGAGACTAGCTAGCATACTTTAGAGAAAGAGGGTATCATATCTTGGGTAAGCTCATAGGGGCATCATGAGGACCACCTTTAGGGAAAATGGCAAAATACTTTTTTGTTCACTCAAATTTTTTCTTTTAGGAAGGAGGCATCTTTTTTGACCTTTCTTTGTCATGAGGGGTTACAAAAACACTAAATAGATCTGAGGAAAATAGTTTTTCTATTGAGCGCAAGTAATAATTAGCCCGTTGGGCACAAATTATATTTAAGTATTTGCAAATATGGGTAATTATTTCTATATGCTGGACTTTAGTAATGGTCTGGTGTGAATGTACTTTAGTATTTGCGACTAACATTTTTTGTTTGATTTAAATCATAATAAAAAATAAAAAAAAAAGAGTTAAATCAAGTGTCTTTGAATGTTGAATATTCTCTCTATCTCATATTAGTTGATTAATTTTCTTTTTATATTCATATTAAAAATCATATATAAGAAGAAAATATTAATAATTCACCTCATAAAAAATTTCTTGTGATTTTACAACAAATGTGAACACTTTCAAAAAAAATTAATTAAAGGGGTAATGTATAAAAAAATTGATTAATGTTTTCTTGATTTAGTAAGGTGGACAACTAATATGATATAAATATTTTTAATAAGATGATCAACTAATATGGAACGGATTGGTAATTCATTTCATTGATTTTAATCCAAAATTTTGTAATTTATGGAATTATGCATTTGGCGGAATTCTAGCGGTCACATCAGATTCCCTGAATAAAAGATCAACAGGAATTTGAAGATGTCGGAAAGCCTTTTATTCCGTCTTTTGGGAAAACGAAAAATAAAAACTGAAAGATTTGCCGTCCTTTTTTGGTTTATTTATGGTGCAACTTGCAAGTATTTATGTGTTATCCACTTTTACTTGTTCAGTATAGCAAACACATTTTTTCTTTTTTATTTGTTCGCCTTAGCAAAAAACACAGTATATTTTTTCATATTTTATTTTTAATGTTAATTTATTCATTCTTTAAATTACTTTTCAAGACTTAAAATTATATCTCAATTAATATGAGTGATATGATCAAGTATACACTTCATTATAACAGAAGTGCAAAGTCTATTGTGGATAAGTTAAAATGAATGAAAGGAATATTTATTTATGAAGATATAATAATTGATATATTATATTTTTTCAATTTGATCATATCTAAATCCTTCCAAACTAGGCAAGATGGGTAAGACGCACATTTTTTTGGGTCCACAATAAGAACTTAATACCTTTGATTAAAGATAGGGAGGGAGGAATTCCAATCATCTTACCACATTTTTATTGGTATTTATTCATTATTAAGTTTTACGTACTTTAAGTAGTTTCAGGAATAGGAATGTTGGGATTAAACTAGTAAGATATAGTACTATCAACATTGTTCAGTTAGTAACTTTCACCAAGTTAAAAACAGTTGATAATTAATCATAATAAAGTATCCAGAATTACAGACTATCGCTTTCATTTTACAGGTTACCACTTTTTACACATACTAGTTAATACTACTTACAGCTCAGAACATTTTGGCAAAATTAGACGCCTTCATTTGGCAAAACTGTAGTGTATCGTTACACTGACAATTAAAAATGGCCAGAGTCAGGCACGATTGCTCCTCGAGTATGTGCACAATAGACAGCATAACCCCGGTTCAATTTTATCAACCATACTGGTAAAATTCCATTCTAACATCATACTAGATTGCGAAAGAAAGTAAGTTTAAGAAGCATCTTAAATGGCTTACATTAACTGAAATAAATGTAATCTCTACGATACTGTCGGAAAAAGATTTTCTAGTTTATCTTTAGAATGTGAAAAAACAAAGATTACAGTAATTATTTTCTGCATCCAAAACAGATTGTCAGAGATGCATCAACCTGCCAAGACTACCAGCAACTTTGTGCTGCTCCATTAATTGTGTTCAAGTACCTGTTAGATACAAATCATGTGGTATCTGTGTTAGTCAATGCAAGTTATAGAACTATTAAAGCAATTTTAGTAGTGCCAGACTGCCAGGTTTCAAAGGCAACTCATGCAATTTAGGTCCACCATCAAAAACACATGGAAACGTGCTGGTACTCTTTGACAAAGAAATCTTGTTGAAGGAAGCACACCACATAGCACTCAAACCTATAAAGCGAGGTAACTATGCATCTGGATCAGAAGTATATTACATTATATTACAGCACCCTGAGTGGATTTGAGCGATTCTAGCACTAATTTAAACTAAATTTCTACCAGGCAAATGACCTGAAGGAGAAAGCTAATTAGAGAAAAGATGATTGATTTTGGTCTGCAGTCCACAAATGATGGGAAAATGTGGACTGCAGGCTCAATAGATGATGATGTTCAGAATTACATGGAGGTCTGCTAGTTTAGGTTTTGTACAATATAGACTTTCCACTTATCTAAAAACAAAAGAACGAAGAGACTTTCTTAGGTCCTAAATTTTAATTTAGGTCCACTAATTCTTTCCTTCTCCAGTTTCCCCCAACTAGTGTGTTTTGTTATTTCTGTTTTTCTCTCATTGAGTTGTTATTTCTATAAATATTAAAAAGTCTAATGAACTCCTGTGTTCTTTGGTTTTTGCTTCTGAACTATAACCTGTTCTATTCAGGTTCATTGAAGTAATGTGAGTGTGTCTTTGTATTAGGGGCAACAACCTCCAATTCCAAGTTTACAAGTTTTAGGGGCATCCCTAGGATCTGCACACTTAATTTCAAGAAGAGAACAAGGATGCTGACTGATTAAATATGTTTTGTCTGACCTTACAATCCCTCTTGAACCCAACAAAGATAATTCCACAGGATGGGATTAGGTAGGCCAACAAAGCTTCATCTTCACCTCTATGTACACACTTTTCACCACAACAGGATCAACTGGGAATGAGGGACTTTTCACCATTTTTTGTACATTGGTGCCTCCTATTGTATATAGGTGCTTGATAGCAATAAGCAAGAAACATCTTGAATTTCCAAATCTTACTATTTGGTGCTGTAAAACTCTTACAAAGTCTCTATTAGAGATTGCTAGTAAAATACAACAATCTTGACCATCTGCTTTTTTTCAAACCACCACTGCCTATTGTGAACCATCTCACAACCTGCCATCCCACACCCGGGGGTATCTCCCTCACCTAAATGTTTTAGTTACATTTTATTGGCTTAACATATGGCTTATTTTACTTGCTTGTCTGTAACAAATAAATGGCTAGACCATATAGTTGCATCCAATCCTCCTATGTTGCATCTTATCTGATTGAATTTGAATCCAACCATCCACGAGTGGGCACTAAAGGAACTTCTCAAAGATCGGAAATCCATTACGTGTAGATCATCTTCCAACTTGTCATAAGAGAACAGTCACCCCCAGCAGTGAATTCCTGTCCCTCACAACGTATTTGAGTGTTGTTTTGAATCTTAATTCCCTTTAGATTACTTCCGTGATGTCTCTCTGATTGTTATGCCAATTGATTACCAATTAGGTTAACTCTTGATAACTCCACTATGCTATGTCACTGGTCCATGTAAAACATTTGACTGAAGTCTCCCATTCACAGATCACCTCTTGAACAATACTACAGCATCATACACTTTGACTGAACTACTTACAGATCTACAGTTTGTAATAAGAAGAAACTGTCTTAAACTATGAGGTAATATTTGTTATTCCATACTACAAAATGAATAGGAATATTTGGGAAATAACTTTCAATTTACACCAATAAGAAGAAACTGTCTTAAACTATGAGGTAATTTTTGTTATTCCAATACTACAAAATGAATAGGAATATTTGGGAAATAACTTTCTATTTACACCGGTGTAGTAAAACTAGAAAAGAGCAGAAAGACAAAAATTGGCTCGAGCCTATTAGTTCCTTAAACACCAATGATTATGCTACGCTTAAATTGACGAAACAGTTTTGATCATACAGATCAAATTTTCCTATGCAGAAAACAGGTATGAGAAGGTTTAGCTCCCACGGATCAAATGTCTATCTATTTCATATAACGCCTCTCAAACTCTGAAGACCTATGATTTCTCCCGCTTGATGCACATTTATTTTCATCAACAATGCAGAATTGCTTACTTAAGATGTATTATATTATCAATCAAATACCATAAAAAAAGAAGGTGGAATATAAGAAACCTACAATGCTGCAAAATGTCCCACTGGAGGTTTGGAAGTGCTGCTGACATCACCCATCTTTTCCATTCCTCCCTATAAATCCCCAAGTCCTTTTTATCAACCAATATCAACAAACAAAAGCAATACTTAACTAGAACACCCCTCAAGTTCACCAATGAAAAAGCAAACAACATTCTCACTATGCACAAAGAGCATGCTGAAAAGAGCAATTCCAGATGCAGAAGACACAATCATGTAAACAAAGTCTAAAACTCCTTTCCGAACAAAATCATCTTATTCTTCTATCCTAAAACGGAACAAGACTCACAAAGAAACTACTAGCGATCCTGACAAGAACGTTGGAAGGTACCATGATACAGCTCGCAGCAAGCCCGCACGTTAACTGTTAAGTGAGAAGTCAATCGAGTTCCAGCCACCACATTATGCAGCGGCAAAAATGACTGAGTACACCCCAAAGCTCCCAAGGTCCTAACCAGATATAATAATAAAAACTTGTGAGGAAACAAATGTGAAATACAATATTGATGGAAATTCTTTTTTTGATTAGGAAAAGTAATACTCATATTGATGGGATTCTTAACAAAAAATAAAAAAAACACCTCAATCACAAACTAGCTGCAGTGGTCAGTGTGAATCTCCCACATCCATTCTGCTATATTTCACCTATCTAATTCTAGTTTAACTTCACATTTAATAACAATAAATGATATGCCTCAATCACAAACTAGCTGTAGTGGATCAGTACAAATCTTCCACGTTCATTCTACTATAATTCGCCCATCTAATTTTAGTTTTATCTCACCATTCAATAAAAACAATCAATACGCCTCAATCCCAAACTAGTTGGAGTCCGCTAGTTAAATTTTATACATTTAGTCCTCTCTATTGATATACACTCCGTTCCAATACGCAATAAGTTTGAAAAAATTTAAATAGAAGACCTGGGACTGGTAAATGAGAAGCGGCGCGTGTTGGAACGAGGGGCGGATATCGGAGGAGTGCGAACGCGGTTAACGGTCGGAGATGAACGGGAAGTGGAAGCTCTAGCGACGGAAGTGAGTGATCTGGTGACGGAACCACGCCAAGCCATAGCTGCTGAATTCTGTGGATTTCTTCCAAACACAGCAAATTGGTCTTTGTGGGTTTAGATTAGGGTTTAGGGTTATGCTATGGTGCTGCGATTGACCAGGAAAATGAACGTGTACTCGCCCAAATGAAACCAGGGAGTACGATTAATTGCATAACTAGTCCCCCATATGGTGAATATTTGTTTTCCAAACTAAAGTCTCATTTGGTATGTTTCTACGTTTGGATTTTAAATCTACATCTTTAATTTTTGTCTTCGAGTATTTTTGATACGCCTAATGTTCCACTTTGAAACTCATCTTGAAAGCACCTTTGAAAACACTGATGCTTTATTAGAGATTGAAAATGTACAAATATCACATCCTAATAACCAAAATCAACCAACTCTAGCTGAAGCTTTAGGCAAAATCACAAAATGTACAAATGTCACACTCTAATGACCAAAACCAATCAGCTCTGGCTTAAGCTTTTGTTCATGTATTTAAGGAAAAATGTTTGAAGCTGTAAACATAACTGAAAACACCTATAAAAGAAAATGAGAACATTGCATAGCCATATGCAGGAAAAATGTAACTTCTAACTTATTTGATAGCAATTTTTTAAGAAGAGAATTTAGGGATTAAAAACTAAAGAAATAGGCAATAGTCATCCATAAAAATAATAATCAGTAAATATATATATATTGCAAAATGATATATATTTTTTTATATATTTAACTAACGATTGTAATTATTTTTAATTGAATTGCCAAATATGTAACTTGTTCAATTTCTTACTGTTAGATTAACAATTCTTATCGAATTGATCTTCTTGATCTACATTCTTTGGCCCGGCCTTAAGTTGTCCACCCAAAATAAGTTTTATAATAATATTGAATTTATGTGGACATATTTTGATTGAATTGACGTCCATACTATGACTATTAATTCGTCAAGCGTTATTTTCCATAAACATATACCCAAAAATAAAAAAACTTGATCAAAATATGATAGCTTTATTTCCCATAAACATACATAATATACACAAAAGCTTACACAATGTATTAGTATTACATGAAATAGGTAGTTATAAGTCTCTAATATATATTACTATACCCATAAATATACATAATATACACAAGCTTACACAATATATTAGTATTACATGAAGTAGGTACTTTTATATTACTATTAATTCCTAAAATATTTTCCCAGGAATCAAAGGCAAATCTACCTCATCACACCATTCCACAAGCCTAGTCTCATAATATGAACTTTTGACATTATTTGGCCAATAACTTAACCATACTTGACCCCCTACTCTCCATTTCAAAACACTTCCTTCCATTTCTTTGCTCAATCTCCATCCTACTTCTTCACCACATTCCTCCCCAGCAAATACCAAACCACCTTTCTTACTAAATGCCCTATTCCCTCCAAAATATCTTCCTCTAAAATTGTTCATAAGTTGATTATTCTTATCATCCCCGTTAACCGGCTTCCACGTGGCGATTTCACAGCCTGACACGTGGTCGTATAATATCGCTTCGTATACAGCTGCATTCCCTTCCGCTTCTTGGTCCCACCTCCAATTTTTCATCTTCGATTTTGTTGCCATCTTTGCCCTTGTCTTCACTTCTGGTTGTTTTGAGTTCCCGAAATTGCCCTTTAAGACTCTTTGCATTTCGAATTCGCGTTCGACGTTGTTAGTGGACCGGCCCAAACTTAACCCGCCAACATAATTAGCACCAATTTCTGGCCCAACCCAAACTCGAATCCTAGATGGAAAATGCTTCTCTTGCAAATAAGAATCTTCTTCATCATCATTTTTGTTAAAGCCCAATCTTGCCACACCAAGACGTATGTTATCCAAACGGGCTCTAACTTGGATAAACCCATCATAGAATCCAATTGTATATTCAAACTGTATCACAGCCTCAAGCTGTTGATGGGCCAGTGTATATTTTAGTGCAATTTCTTTCGATTCAATAACAGGAAATTGAAATTTGTCAAAATTCATGCGCGTGGTTTTCATTGCCTTTACAGGCGCGTATCCTTTTAACATCCATAACCCGTGAGCCTCCGTGGCGTATGAAAATCCTAAGTAATGAGAAGCTAACGGCGTTAACGACTTTAATCCTACGCCGCCAACTTCCCTTAAAATCAACCATTTTGCTAACATGTACCCAAACGTGCGCATGAAACAAAGTTCCACATCAGTCCCTACTGTAATAAAGAAGGTTCGTAGAACCGGCGCATGCTTGCACGAGAAGGCTTCAAGGTTCGGAGCTAGCAGCGAGTGGAAGTAAAGAGACCCCACCGCCGCCGGCGCGTCGAAGGCAAACATCCAGAAAAGTCGCGTGAGGAAGATGAGATTGAAGAAGCTTGAGAATGATTCTGGTGAGTGGGAATCGAGGATCCATGAAACAGGGTCGGGTTGAAGCTTCTGGAGGTGGGAACGTGGGCATGCGCTATCATGCGCCGTAGGTGAACGTGAAATGATTTCTTGAAGAAGTTGTAGAACAAGTGGCAAGAATGGCTTGTCCGATGAAAGAGGACACGTGTCAGAAACCCAGATGGTCACCTCTTCTTGAGAGGTGTCATGAAACCCCAACAAACATATAGAGAAAACCAATGAAGAATTTGTCTCTGTGTTATTAGGGTCAAATTTTTTCTCAGCTTTGAATTGAATTGATTGATTGGAATTGGTTATGGAAGTAGCAAGATTATAAATGAGAAAGGAATCTTCATTCTCAACACTCCATTTTTCTGAGTCAAGAAGTTCACATATCCAAGACCAAACATCCATAATTTGTGTTTGATTTTGTTATCTTAATTTGCTTTTGGAAGTTTAAGGTTATAGTGTGGGAGCTAAGTGAAAGAATTTATAAAGTGAACGAGTGAAGAGAGAGTGGCCAACATGGAGGTAATTTTGTCCGAAAGAATTAGTGGTTATAATTTATTGCATTAAATGTTCCATATATGTTTAAAAGATTTTTTCTGGTAAATATTTTTCTATTTTGACATGTATTTGGAGAGAAGTGAATTATTGGGGAAACAAACAAATATTGTTTTTTCTTAGGGTACTATTAGTTAATTAGGATAGAGACTTATGTGGTGTAAATAGGAGGGACGTCGGAGTCATGCATGCAAATATGCCAAATTTCTATGAGAATTTAGAAAGAGTGTGTGGAGAGTTAGCAACCTTTCATGTTTCAATGACAAAACGGAGACATGGGTTTCGACGAGGGCAACATAAATTTAATAAGTAGATGTTTTTAATATTGTATGAGAAGATAATAGTTTACAAGTCATTATCATGAATTGGGGGGTTCATAAGGGTCGAAGAGTGTTGATCTAAATTTCTTTCACAAAAATTCATATTGTACGTATAAGATTATTTTTTTTTTAAAAAAAAAAAACATATGTACATATATAGATCAAAATTGATCTTTATTAGCGGCAATTAATTAACGACAATATAGTTTAAGTGCCGCTAAATATATATTTTTAGTGGTGATTAACACTCTTTGTAAAAGTTCCTAAAGCTTATAGCGACATTGAATCCAATGTCAATCAACAATACCGATAAAAGTTTTATCACTATTTATATTAATATGTTTATTTATTGCTGTTAAAAACTACTTTGTAGTAGTGATCTTGAACCCCTAAATACAGAAATATAGATTGATTTAGTTATTTAGGAGTTCAAATTTCATGCTAAGATTTCAATTAGCTCAAATCTCAATCACTATATTTTTATTTTTCAAATTTTTTTAATGGAAATTTTGAATCCGCCATCTATCACAAATATACATGCAACTGGCTTTTACGGTATACGATATTCCACGCTCGGTTCCTAAAAACGAAGTAAGGACTCTGCTGATGGACTCTCGTGAAATAGACGTGTTATTTAATTTCTAGTACTATCTATGTCAATTAATTGGCGGTAGATTTTCACGGCTTAATTTTTAGAACGATTTCTTTTTCTTTCCAGGGGAATAAAGTTGATTTCTCCATGCATATGTGTTATTGTAAACTTGTAGTCCACGAAAGTGCATGTGATTTCATTAAAAATGGAGTTATAAATATTGTATAGCATATATTGATTTTAATTTGTTTGTCTTAATTTAATTAAAAAAATAATTTAAGAATTTTTAAATTCTTTGATCTTAAATTTAAAGACATCAATAATGTATCAAATGTTCTTTAATATTTTATTAAATATATCGCGTGGAACATAAAAATTAAATATATATATTATCCTAAGTATGGTTAATGGCTAAGAGCAATTAAATCGAAAATTATATAAAATAACAAACTATTAATTTAAATTAAATGCTATAACCATAGTTTGATTTAATTGTAACCTGTAGCAATCTGTTGTCATTCGCCTCTCTCCTTGAAATTCTCGCTCGTCACTCTCATTTTCTTGCTGGCAGTCTCTCCCTCACCTCTCTCACTTTTATACAAACACAAATGTATAAAATGTGTTTGTGTTTGTATAAAGTGAGAGAAAACTGTATATATACATATCTTTTCGTTCGCCTCTCTCTCCAGAGAATCTCGCTAGTCACTCTCACTCGCCTCTCTCACTTTAAACAAACACAAATGTATAAATTGTGTTTGTGTTTGTCTAAAGCGAGAGAAAATTGTATATACAAAGATATATATTTTCGTCCTATACACTTATAATTATACAAATACAGATCTTCCTCTGCCCAGTTTTTTTTGTCTTTCTCTCTTTCTCGCTTTATACAAACACATATTATACAATAGATTCTTTTGTATATGTATACCGAAACAAATTATACAATTGATATTTTTGTATATGTATACCGAAATATACATATTAATAGTCATAGCAAACATAACGTTTGTTATGGAGCGCAATTATATAAACTATAGTTATAGCATATAAATATGATTTTTATATTTGCTAAACCTAAAATTTGTTCAAATAAGAACTCTAAAAAATTAAAATGAAAGGAAGGGAGCCAAATCCTAATAGTAGGAGACTAGGAGTAGCTAACCAAATTAGACTGAGCCAACTTCGTTGTGGAGAAATACATTAGGCCGAGTACCATGTTGGGTTTTGGTCCTCACTCATGAGACTTTGCACAAATAGTATAATTAGCACTGTTTAAATATCGTCAATATTAAAATATTAAAACTATAATAATCTAATGACTAATGTTACATATTCATAAGAACGAAAAAAAACAGTTTCACAATTTATGTCTGGGGGACAAAATTTTAATATAAATGTTATTCAACTTTTATTTATTTTGTTAAAATTTTACGAGTTCAATAAAATTGACAGATCTTATCTTATTTTCATAAATTATGTCAATGAGATATAATTTTAATACAATTTTTTATATATCTTGTTAATGGTTCACAAATTATATCAAGTATCAATTGAACATAGCTTTAAATACAATCTTTCATTCTATATATTCGGTTAAATATTCATAAATTTTACCAGATTGACAAAACTTATGTTTACCATTTTTTTCCGAATCTTGCCTTTGTTATTTGGAAAAAAAACTTGCTTTATATTTTTTATTTTTAATTTAATTTAATGTAGCATTACTCAATGGTTCAACAATAATCCGACACTAAATCTGGACCCGATCCATAAGGCTTCACAGGAGTATATCACCGCATTAGATAGCTTGGAGAAGAGGGGAACATTTTTTTGCAAATTAGGATCAGTGCTAAATGATTCTTCAAGAAATGCAGAAAGCTATAGGTGCTTACAGGGAAGTGCTGAGGCTGGTGAGGCGACTTCCTAAGGACTCACGGCCTTACTACGCAAAATACGCCCGAGAAAACTTCGTCAACTACAGGGAAATCGATTCAAATGATCCAAATGCTCTCCAAGAACTCCTTCAACGAACTTACAATCATTCCCTCTGGGTCCTCAAAAAGGTATCCTTTAGCACTAAAATATAGGGACTTGTAGTCTAGCAATTGTACAATTCAGTAGCACCGTTGCTTTTTTAACGTTTATTTTGAATTGGATCGAGTAATTGATAGACCCCCTTGCATTTTCTTATTGTTTATCAGTATTCGGTGGACCAATCTGCGGCGGATCGGTTGAAAAATATATGCTCTGACTGATGGTTCGTCTTGTCTACCAACTGTTTGTTACTATTTCGCAAAGAGCTTTTGTTCGTTTGTTGCTCTTTCTTTCTTGCTTCTACTTTAAATTGGGATATTCATAGACAATTGGTATACAGCTTCTGATACTTCATAATCTTGTGTTTCTGTTATTAGGATACAGAAGGCGGTAGCTTTTGAAATAGTTAAGTTCTGATAATAACTGTTCAAAATAGAATTCATGAGAAATAACTACGTAATTTTTAGTAAGGTATCTTTTTTGTTTTTGAAGGCTTAAAGTCCAAGAACCATCTATGATATAAATGAGGTCGAGTCAAACTTTCACATGTGATGGACAAGTACTTTGATAGGAAATGGGTGGACAGATGCTTGAAGACTCATTTCTTCTTTTGCACATATATGGGGCTTTAGAAACCCAACACATTTACTGATTTACCAAACTTTTTGAAGCCAATCGTCTTACTTAATAGCGAGGTGCATCACGATGATAGTCTCTGGTTGTTATGATAGTTAGACACCTTATTTATTGTCACTTTCTGGTTACAAACAATACGTCACTATCACAGTGTATGATCTCCAGTTTTTATGAGGTGTTAGTGTCACTTAGAGTCTTGCAGTATATTTGCTTATATGGTATTGAACTACACTGTCGTATTAATATGGTGATGTAGATGTACCCATGTTGGAGAGACTTCAGTTGTATAGTCAGTTTTAGTCCTGTAGAGTTACTGATCCTGAAAAGGTAGCTTAGTAAGACTTTAAGAGGTTAAACAACTAAAATCTGAAGCCGGCCAACTCTTGGCATAATTAATCACCTTACATTATTGCGTCTCTAAGTATTGTTAGGGCGCTGCTGTATGCTTTGTGTTTTGAGATAGTTCTCACATATGGTTTGCACATGAATCTTTCTAGGGGAGAATGTGTATAGGATCATAAGTTACCATCTGGTTCCAATTTAAGAATCATTGGTTTATGCATGAAGTGTGTATACACTAAAGAAAATAATTGCAGACATGTTCTTTGCTCTACCCAGGTTTCTCTTCGGTCTTTTGTGGGTCGTATTTTTGTATCTAACAACAAAGTTGAAGCTTCCTTCAGTATGGAGAGAAGTTATATGTTGGACAATGAGATGGCTAAATTATTTTGCTTTAATTAGGGCTTAATAAGTGTGTGAATTCTAGTTTTATTGGAAATCTTTGGTAATATAACTTCAAACTGCTGATTTTCAACATTTCTATCATTCCTAGATCTGGTTGTGTTTAGCACTACAGAGATGTAAAGTGCCAGATCAATATCACATTAAGCTCTACTTTGTTAAAGCTATTCAGCAGCTAGTAGAATTAACTTCAGAGATTGTAGTTTCTTCTATATGACATATCAAACAAAGCACCCTAATTTTCTTCAGGTTCATGAATTAGTGAAAGTTGAAATGCTTACTATATTAGGCACATTCCATTACAGGCCAATGTGCTTTTATAGGAAGTGTCCTCATTTCTTTATTTTCTCACTTCTTAATAGATAGATGCTTTTTTTGAAAACCAAACAATAGTGTAAGTTGTGCTGGTCCTGTTCCTACAGAAATTCAGCAGCGGTTTCCCTTGATGAGTTTAGTCGGGGATGATAGTAGAAAACTGAGGAAGGAACAAACTTTATTTGCTAGTTCTTCGTAAATCACTTGTCAATTGTGCTGATCAAAATAGTGCGTAGTGCTTACAATGAAAGTTCACTTGTCAAGATGCAAATATGCATTGGTTTATTAGGCTCAATCCGTGTTCTTGTCAATCCTAGCCACCTTGATTCTACTTCATAGGTGATGCCATCTGTCTTCTACTCAGTAGTTATGTCCTGTTTAGAATTTAGATCTATGAGACTTAGATTAATTTTCATCCCCCCTCCCCTCCCCTCCCCTCCCCTCATCTTGTACGTGAACAACATCCTCTTACACCCCCCCCCCCTCCTCTCTATCTCTGTCTCTCTTCAGGAAAACAGGTGGGCTTTATTTCTGTCACTTTGATGTATTTTATTTTATTAAAGATGGTATGTTCTAAAATGAAGAAATATAGAGGATGTGTGAATGCAATGGGAAATGGAGAAGCACTTGTAGCCTACTTCCCAGTTCCCTGATTAGAAAAGTGTGATTTTTCATCTCTATCATTATGTTTCTTCTTTCTTTTCAATGTATGCATATGTAATGTCTGTTGAGCAGTCATTTCTACAAGTCGGATGAAGAGGTTTCGGGTGATTTGTAGCAGTGAAGTTCGTGTCTGTATATGTATTAGTTAGTTCCTACTTTAACGCCTTGCTTCCATGGACAACTGAAGGCAACATGGAGGCGGTAAGTGGTGACAATGGGTGAAAAATTTGTAACTCTATCAAGGTTTGAGTTGAGTGTATTTAATCGCGCCTGCTTTTAATTGTGACTTCTTGATCGCATAATGTAGTAATCTGTTCCAAAGATCAAATAGCTGCAACAAGAATGACTAAAGTAAGGTTAAAAAAGAGTAATGATATCTTTTTGGATCCTTAATTAGCTGCCTTTAGTTGTATTCGAATCTATTGCAGCCTTTAGAGCATGAGTATCGAACAAATATATATATATATATATATATATATTAGTACTATAATCTTGCTCATTTACATGCACTTAACACTAGGTCAAGTGTTTGGGTTTTGGACCAGCAGAGAGTAGAAGTTTAATCGAACTTAGAGATTGACCAATTTTGCATCGTCCAAAGAAGCTAAAATGTCTGGCTCTGGTTTCCTCGTGTAGTTGGTACATAGCCCTATGCACTATGTGTTATGGCAGCAATCTGCGTAATTCTTACGTTTTCTAACTATATATTTTAGGGGCGGTAAAATGAGTAAAATTTATGGTTATCCCCGTGAGCGACCTGAACCAATCCATTTTAAATAGATGAGTTATTCCATCATTTAAAAGTGGGTCAAATATGGATTAATCATATTATCCTATCATAAAATATGAACAATTTATGCATACTCATTCACAAACTGCAACTCCCTTAAAATATACGGTATATTGATCCCTTTCTTGCACTTGTCAAACATTGTCTTAGATTTGCCTCGACTTCTATAATCTTGTCCACGTGCAAAAATCACCGTTCTGAACGTAATTCTATGCGATTTGAATACTCAATTGATAGTACTTTTAATATTGTTTATTTACTTAAAAATGTTAATTAGATTGTAGACTCAATTGAATAATGTCCTTTCCATTCTTGGGGTCTGAGTATCAAACAGTAAAGAGTTTATGCTATTTGAAGGTTTTCCATCCTATTACTTTTCCAAGAAATGGACTGATTTAACCTGTATTTAATTTATATGAGGTAGGGAGACTTCGGTAGACCTTCCATTAAGAAAAAATGTAATTAATGCAAGAAACTATTCCCTCCGTCTCATTTTATATGTCATTCTTTTTTATAAATGGTTGGTTCATAATATTCCCTCTTTCCCTAATTACTTGTCCACGTTTCCTTTTATAGTTGTCCCAATTACTTGTCCATTTTGACAAATCAAGAAAGGACAATTTTTTTTATCTATTATACCCTCGATTAAATGACTAATTACTTTGAAAAATGTAGAACTTTTTATCCACTTCATAATTAATAGGAGTAAAATGGTAAACTCAATATGTCATTAATTATTTTCTTAATAGGTGTGTCAATTTAAAAGTTGACAAGTAAATAGGGTCAGAGGAAGTACTTGTCATTTCATAAAATCAATGCATAAATTAGCATATTGTTCCTTTTTTGCCCTTGTGAGTTATTAGCATTGAAAACAAGTAATTTGACCAACTTAAAAAAGTTAAGTAAATGATTCCTGTTCATTGGTTAAATTAATCAATCAAAATAAATTAATTCATATTCATTGATTGAAACTTGAGTTCCAAAAAAATTAAATAAGGGTAGAAGTGTAAAGTTACAGCATTTCTTAATGCAAGTGCAAAGTAAAAATGTGACATATAAAATGGAACGGAGGGAGTGTAAGAAAGAAAAAGAGACATAAAATAGTACTCCCTCCATTTCATAATAATTGAATTGTTGAGACATTTTTATTTTTCAAATTAACTTAATTGTTCAATTTTCAAGACTATTTTTAAAATGTTTTTTCAATTTATCCTTCATTAGTTAGTCTTGGAATTAGTTATTAATTAATTTTTAGTTATTTTAATCATAATTTTGATAATAATTAATAAGGGTAAAAATGGAAAGTTAAACATAATTTATGTCTTAATCTTCTTTTCTGAAAGGGTATGAAACACCACAACAATTCAATTAATATGAAATGGAGGGAGTAATGTACAAAATAAGTGTAGCAAATGATATTAATATACATTTAGAAGAAGAAGAAAAAACGTGACACCTAAATCATATTACTAGCAGTATGACAATATATACTTGACTGTTTATTAATCATATACCTAATTTTCAAACTCCATATCTTTCTATCCTAGTATAGTCAAATATTTAAATTAGAAATATTGGAAAATAGCAATTTAATAGTTGACTAATCAATATAATTTTTTTTATTGATAAATAAAACAACATTTGTGCTTGACCAGTGTTTCATTTGTTATTGTTCAAAAGTATGTATTTTTTTAAAATAAAATGGCCAAACACCAAACCACTATAAGTTCTTCTTCTGTTCATTTTTAAACAAATAAAAAAATTAGATATTCAAAAAAACTATACAAAAAGTATTATAAATTGTAATATTTTTACTTAACAATATAATTAAAAAATATATCGTAAAATGTTAATTAAAATTTTTATCGTTTGATTTTTAAAAAAGAAAATCATAACAACTAAAAATAAATGGTGAAAGTAATAATAAAGACTATTGATGACTACCCCTTCATTCATAATGAGTGTTGATGATCAAATAAAAACCAGCAAAAGTTTTGTTTTGTTGCGTTCCCAAAACAAAAACTTTGGGAGTGTGGACGAGAGATAGCACGGTTTCTCGGTTGAATTGTTTGACTGAGACAATACAGTACAGTAGCGACGATACTACCGAAGCTAAAGTCCCCATTCATTTTTGCAACGGCCGTAACGTCTCCACTCAATTTTACACAACAGACACGTCCTTGCTTCAAAACTCATTATTCTTATTACGTGGAGCTCCCTCTTTATTTTCCTTTTTATTTATTTACACTTAAAAAAAAATTACATTTTAAATTTATATAATTCTATATTCTCTCCGTTTTAATTTATTTGAATGTATATTTTGATATTATAATTTAAAAAATATGTAAAATGTAACAAAAAAAAAAAGAAAAAAGAAACAACAGAGTGCATATATATATATCTATGTTTGTCCCCGTCCATGTTAGTAAAAAATAACTTTAAAAGAAGCTTCCGTCGTTTACTCCCATAAACAAATCCACCCCCACCCCCCCCCCCGCCTTTTTCTCCATTAGAAAATCCAGCAGAGCTAGTGTCAGATAGAGCAATGGCGGGTGAAGAAGAGAGTTCACTGGACGGAGGAACCTATTCAGAACTACTATTTGCCGACGACGATGATGGCCTAGCAGGATGTTTCAATTTCACTACTTCATCTTCCCCAAAAATGCTCTGTTTTGGTACTGATACTCCTATACTTGAAACTTGTTCTGTACAAACACCAGAACAAAAAACCCCAAAATCTGAACTCACATGCAGTGGAGATTCACCATCTGCTTGTTCAAGTAGTAACATCAGCAATCCTAACAACTCCAATGTATGTAAGCATTTTAATTTTGTACTATTATTTTTTTTTGTTGCATTTGGTGTGAGTTGGTTTTTTGGGTTTGTGGATTATTTGTCCTTTGTGCAGAAAAAGCGAAATGGGGCAGAGAAAGAATCGGTTGAAAAAACAGAAGGTGGAAATCAGAGAAATTGCAAGAGGACAAAGATGGTAGAAAATTCAAATGTGACAACTCATGCAAAGGTCAGAAAACAGATGAGTCACAAATTTTGCATCTCAATTTCTTCTTTGTAATTTTAAACAACAATAATAATAATAATAATAATAATAATAATAATAATAATAATGTAATGCAGGTTAAGAAAGAGAAGCTTGGTGAAAGAATCACAGCATTACAACAACTTGTATCTCCCTTTGGCAAGGTTCATTTGAATTCCTGTGTAATTAATTTTGGTAAGTAATATTAATATGGTGACATTAAAATGGATGTGAAAGTGCAGACAGATACAGCATCAGTGCTACATGAAGCGATGGGATATATCAGGTTTTTGCACGATCAGGTTCACGTCTTGTGTTCTCCTTACTTGCAGCGCCAGAGCCAGCCTCCCTCTTTACGTGTAAAGTACTTTCATTTTGACCAATTCACTTTTCACTAAAAAGTCATCTCTTTTACTACTGCACTAGTTACTAGTACAACAACCTCCCTTTCCTTTCGGGCCTCCCTTTTTATTGTCTTGCAGTTAAGAATGTGAAATTTTCATCATTTTTAAATAGAATGAAATTATTTCAGAAAAAAAGTGAATAGTAGGAGTAACTTTTTTTGGCCAAACTTGTACCAAGTGACGAGGGTGTTTTAGGTAAAATTAAGTGTGCTACTTGCTATGCTCCTTATGTCATTTTTATCTATTTGTTTGTTTTGCTTTCTTTTATATTGATAGTCCTTTTTTAACAAGTCTCTTATTTTAACTAACTTTCAATTGAGAGCATTTTAGTATATTCTAAAAAGAAAAAAATCTCTCAAAAACACAAATTTCAGAAGTCATTGTTTACTTTTTAAATAAATTACTCATATAATATGCATACAAGAATACTATCAATTAAACTTATAATAATATATATTTACGGTGTAAACCTAATAGTAAATGAAATGAATTGCGACCATGACCTCTTATGGTAGAGGTAGCCATGAGTTAATTTCTTTTTATTTTTCTTTATTACTCGATATATATCATGATGAGAAGAGGTAACAGGTACGTTGCAAAAATAGTTAAGGTGCACCCGAGCTCAGTCTAGACACCCTGATCATAACAATAGATAAATACATATGTAATTATTTTTTAACATGTTATAAATTAATGTGGCACAGGAGGGCGGAGAAACGGAAGCATCGAGAAATGAGGTGTTGCTGAGGAGCAAAGGACTTTGTCTAATCCCAGTAGAGCTCACTGTCCATGTAGCTGATACTACTCTCAACGGCGCTGATTTTTGGTCACCTGCCGCCATGATGAACAATAATATTACCCAATGAACAATCCCTTTGCTCTCCGTTTTCTTGTTTTGGTGGGTTGATATATTGTAGCCCCCATTTTTGGATGTAAAAACTAAAAAGACATAATCAAAACCAGTAGGTAGCAGCAGGTTTGAAACGTAACACTGCTGGGTGTTGGAAATTGTACAACTTCTGGGGAAATGGAAAAGTGTTACTTTTCAGTTCGAAAGGGATTCGTGGACTGCATTCCTCTTGTCTTTAATTAATTCTTGTTTCCCTAGTTATAATGTTAAAAGTGCTACTCCTAATTAATCCTATAACATCATGGAGGAATGATTTTGTAATGCTTAATAAATTCAGTTTTAATTTTAAATCATTTCTATAAGAAATGTTTTTATTTTTACACTTCAAAGTTTCTTAGGTCATAAGATATCATTTTTTCTATGAACACCAGGGGTAAGATAAATCATTCGTATCATATTACTCCTTAGTTTCATAAAATCACTAATTAAATGATGAATTAACGGGAAAAACGTAATTAGAAGGTGCCCGGGTAGAAATCTAGTGAAAATTGTTCAGAATCGAGTTTAGAATGATAAAATCACAATTAGGAAATACTGCACCCACCTCAATATAGATGAAAACCCAGTTTTTTATTAAACATTAAAGTAGTCGTAATAAATTTGGTTGATAAATAAATTTGATAAAAAATAATGAATTTGATGAATATAAATGATAAAGTAGGAATTGATTTAAAGTAATAAATAATAAAATTTAAAAAGTAATGACATGATAATAAATTTTATTTATATATGAAATAACATGGGGTTATTTTAACAAAATATAAACTTGTGAGCTAATTTTTATATTTAAAAATTCCAAATCATGATATAAATTTCTAAACCGTGATTTTTGGAGAATGGTTGAAGCGATTTGTTTTCAACGCACTATGTACATTAACCATAATGTAAATATCTTTTGAGTTAATTTTGAATAGAAGATATATTAATTAGAATGTATTATTTTTTGAGTTAATTTCGAGCACAAAATATATTAACTATAATGTTATATCTTTTGAGTTCATTTCGAACATAGGATAATCAAGAAGGTTTAAGATGGATCATTGGTGGATTGTGCATTGATCATCCAGAAATATAATTCTTGTTACCACGTTAATTCTTGGAATGAAATGAGTGCATATAGTATGGAATGAATATATAATATTTATATAAAGAGCTCAGCGAATAAGCCTTAAATATGTCCCTTTCCAAAAAGGAAAAAGGAAAATAGTGGTTTGAGTTAAGCGATTTGATTTTTGTGGGGTTTTTATATTAATTTTTAGCGTAATATTCTTAATAGACATGCATTTATCTTTATATAATAATGATATTATTCACAATCAGAAGAATTTAATAAAAATGTTAACCATATATTTGTGATATATTACCTTAAAATAATTTAATGATACAGAGATTTGCGCATTTTAACTCAAAGTTCTAAACTTCGGTTAAAAAGTATATTACATTCTAATATAATTTATTTATTTTTACTTCTTTCCCCTCATAATCTTCAATGTTATCTATGTGAAAAAAAATTGTTCTTAAATTCTTTCTTGGGCCTCGGATGTTTTAGGGTCAAAAATCAAGGTTGTACTTGTTTCATTTTTGAGAAGGTGTATATATGTAATTTCTACTATATAAAAGACCAATAAAAGGACGATCAATTACATTTTAGTAAGTTTAACTTCATTTGTAAATAAAATAATAATTGTATAATTAATCAAAATGAAAATCTAGAAACTCCATATTTTTTCTTACTTTTTTTGGTTAACTTCTAACAAACAATGAAGGTTAAAATACAAATCAAGTCCATAAGAATATTTTTGTTATTGTGTTAAAATGAAGTATGTCTATTGGTTAACTTCTGACAAACAATAATAAATGTTAAGCTTGTTGGACATGTTTTAGAAAGAAAATTTTGAACTAATTTAAAATAAAATGTACTTGAGTAGTTAATTTTTTGTTCCTACAAAAATACTTTTAAAGATTAAACATATTTTTAGTATTATGTTATATAATATGACCACTATTAAGTTTGTATCTTGATTAAAATAGTCTTAAAAATGATGTATCGATATTTTTTTATTTAATTTAAAGAAAATTTCAAATTTAATGACTAAAAGGGAAAGCGATGTTTGACTATCAAGAAATTATTAATTTGATAATATATTCATCGAACGATTAAAAAATATTAATTTTTCGTTTCCATGTACAATAGGACATTTTTTAAATATCAAATATGATAAACTATGTAACAGAGATAAATTGAAGAAAAAGAAAAGCATAATACTCAAATTCTGAAGAATATTAAAAACAAACTAAAGAAAAATGAGGAGTCAAACGAAAAGAGCTATGTTGAGAAATATGAAGGAAGAAAAAAACTAAAAAACATATAAAGGGAAAAAAATTGAAAAAAGAAAAACAAGTATATTGGTTATTTTGTGGGGGTAAGATTCAAAGTTTTCTCTTAGGTAGAATTGTATATTGGTCGATTCAGTTCGATTATAAAGTATATTGGTTCGACTTATTGGTTATCGATTATCGGTTCGTAGACATGCTAAACCGTTATAGAACAATTAATATATGAACTTATCGGGTATCAATTAATCAATTATTGATCGTTATCGGTTTAACATTGAGATTTGAGTTTGACACACAAAAAATCATTGATAATCACTTAAAAACAAGGTGACAAACCAAATGAACTATGCACATGTGTTGACAAATTGCATTTTGCTTAAAAGCAAACACCGACATATTGTAAAATAATCGAGAGTATGAGACAATGAAAAATAAAAGAATGAAACTAAACCGTAAGTCATGAATTCTATATATCGAATGATATTAATATAATTTATTGATTTACTATCGGGTTATCAGTTAACCAATCAAGAAAAAACCTCAAGCCGTTAAAAATGGATAAACCAATAAAAGAAAAATCAAAACCATTACCGAAATTAATAAACCAATAACTCATTACTGATAGATCAATATTTTTTTATCTGATTTGAATTATTGGTTTTGATTCGATTTTAAACAACTCTACTTTTGCGGCATGGTATTTTGAGCTCAGTATCAGTTTTTTTTTATTAATGAAATTTAAAATTTAACATTAAGATAATTGTTATTATACGTAGAAATAAAATTGCTTTCATGGTCCGTTGTTTTTATTGTTGTGGAATTAGAAATCAACTTTTTAATAAATACTTTCAATATTAAAATCAATAAATAAAAGTATTTCTACTACAGCAAAGCAAACCACAAACAAATTATATTTGAGCAGAAGTGACAGAATTTTGAAAGGCTTTGAAACAAGCTATATGAATTGGTTGATCAAGAATTTGTATATTAGCGGATGCAAATAAATATATATATATATATATATAAAGATAAATACGTCGTGGAAAATAGATACCCCTTGCGAAAATATATGAAGATCAATGATTTTTTTTAAAGATATCAACAATTTATATATTCATCGAACATGAAACGTGCTAACTCACCATATTCTAATGCAATCTTCTATTTTCTTGCTGCATAGAATTTCATGAAATTCAAATTTTCAAGTTAGACTGTAAATGACGCATTGATATTGGATAAACATTTGAAACAAATTATAAAGTAATATATTGACGAAAAAAGTGAGAGAAAATTTAATTTAGAAATGAATTGTTTTGAAAAGTAAAATATAACTTAACAAAGTTTTAATGTGCTTACGGTATCACATTAATTAGCTCTAATGACTACTTGTGCAATGTTTGTCAATTGAAAATAATTTTCCTATATATTATTGTAATTATAATATAAAATTTTTAAAAAATTCTATAATATTATATCAATTATCAATTGGAAATAATTTTTTATATATTAATATAATTGTAATTATAATATATAGATTTCAAAAAAGATATAAGTAAATTTTTCTACATATTATTATAACTATAATATAATTAAAAAAAACCATAGCGTAAAAAAAAAAAACAAAACTTGAGGGCGACGCGTCAATCTTTAACCTTTTAGCGTAAAAATAAATAATTCTAACAAGAAGACATTTTAAATTCGATTAGGGTAAAAATAAAGCTTGAGGGAGACGCGTTTTAATGCGCAATTTCTTTAGTATAAAACAGTATAGTTAACTCATAATAATTCTAAGTTTCTATTATCAGCGTTTCAATTTCAATTCTCAGAAATCGGAGATGAGCATGGAGGAACCCTCACGCTCTGCCAACTCCGGTTCCAATTCAAAACGAACTTCAAATTCCAACCGGAGTAACAATAGCAATCAAAGCAACAAGAAGAAGAAGACGAGTCAAAATACCCTAGGCATGGCCTGGGGTGCCAGTTCTCGCTCTGCTTCTCGTCCCGCCTTCAATAGTTCACCTTTCTCCAATTTTGGCAGGCAAAATATTACTTGTTTCTTTATTTGCACTAATTTTGCAAAGTTTTGTACATTATCTTGAATTTTTGTATACAATCTTGAATATTTATACACGATCTTGAAAATTAATTAGTTTTCAATTGATTTTGAATAGACTTTCATCAATAAAGAAAGTTCGTGTTGATCTTCTTATTGTGGCTTTTGAAAACTTTGATGTAGTTACATGGCCGTCAAGAATCAGAAGCTTCACGAGCAGTTTGAGGCGGAGGCATCAAGCACTTCTATCAGTGGTCCAAATTCTTCAAAACCTATATTTCAGGGCGTATCCATTTTTGTTGATGGATACACGGTTCCTTCCAGTCAGGTTTATTACATTATGGTTTCTTTCTGGTCTATTTCATGTGATTTTCTTGCCGGGGATTAATATGCTATGGTTGCTTCAAGATTTACGACTTAAAAGATCCTGAATCGAACTATGAATGATGTCGAATACTGTTTCATCAATAAAAAACTTCTCTAACTTCTGAATTGGGAGACTAACGATTACTTGTATTCTTGTAAGGAGTTCATTTCAGTCTGCATGTAAACCCGTATTCAAACATCCATCTTCATTGTAATCAATACCTTGACTATATAGCTATCGTACTCTTTTCTGTACGTCACTGGATTTTCTCAGATGGAAGATTAGGTTGCTTCTCTTGTAGTTTATTGATTTCAACAATATCTTTCCAGGAACTTCGAGGATATATGTTGAAGCATGGAGGCCGTTTTGAAAATTATTTTTCTAGGCGTCGTGTTACTCATATAATCTGTAGTAATCTTCCTGACAGTAAGGTCAAGAATTTAAGGTCAGCTGTAAAACCAAGCTCAATCAGTTTCTTATTTTGTATCTCTGCTTAAAATAGAAGTTGTGATTTTTTTCTAAGATTTGTTTGAATTTGATATAGGTCCTTTAGCAGGGGACTTCCAGTAGTCAAACCCACATGGGTGTTGGATTCTGTCGCTGCAAATAAGCTTCTCAATTGTAAGTTTATATTTCTATGACTTGATTTTTAATGCAAACCAGCAAGTTGTCCACTTGTTTACTCTTATTAGCTCTTCTATCGTTGTTTTGCTGTTTTCAGGGGTTCCTTATCAGCTTGATCAGCTTGCAAGTGAAGTTAATAACCAGCCTAAGCTATCTACTTTCTTCACAAAAAACACTGCTATTTATGATGATACGACAACATGTTCAACTGTCCAAGCCGCATCTAGAGTTGGGAGTCCATTGTCATATTCTGGACCAATTGAAGATCCTATACCATTTGAAGAGTGGCAATCTGCAGAAGATTTGGAGCCGTGTGCTCTACAATCTAAAGATTTAGTGCAAACAAACTACAATCTAGATAGAGTTGAAGAGTCAAGTTGTAGCATAGCAATGCAAGAACTGAGTGATGCTGTAAGTGGAGATGGAAACCAAGCTCCATCTTCAGCACCTTCCAGTCCTCTTAACAATGCATCAGTTTGTAGCGACTGGATGAGTGATCCTGTTAACGTGGGCCCATCAAATTTAAAGATTCCTAGGTCTCCTAATCAGCAACATTCAACTCTAGTTGATGCTAATTTTGTGGAAAATTACTTTAAGGTACACATGTTGCCATCTTGATATTGGCTTTGCTCTTGCTAGAATATCTTTTATTTATCTCCCCCAAAAAAGCAAAAAAAGAAAAAACCACAAAAAACGATTGTAATGAACAATATCTACTCTCAAGTTCATTTTTCTTTTTTCCTTATTGGTAGAGGCATTAGAAAGTTAGTTTATATTGTTATCATTGTTAAGTTAATTATCATCACATATTACAACACCTCTCTGTAAATGTAACCTGGATTTTGGAGCTCACATGTAAATTTCAATGTGGACTAATAAGTGTGAAAATGGGCTTACGAAGTCGATTTTGAAAGATGTGTTAGACTAAACATCCAACCTGGACTTTGAGGCAATGGGTCGAGTAGCTTAGGATGAACTCCCCGGGATGCCCTTTACACAAACGACGTGGGATGTAACACACACACACACGCACACACACATATATATATATATATGTATGGGATGTTATGTATCTCCAACACCTTGGATAGGTGAAATGCCAGCGTAGGTTATTTTTATCATAATACGGCACCAACTCATCATACCTAGATATTGTGTTGCTTATATTACTACTATTAAATTCTTGGCATCCAGATTTTCTGGAGCCTTCAGATGCGATGAGATTACTTGCTTTTTCTTGTGGATCTGTTATTTTGAATTTGTTTATTTGCAGCTATTGCATTGTATAACTAATATATACATAAATGTATGTGCACATTGATAAGTAATTGCATATCAAATACTAAAAGCACCTAGTGACAAAGTGGTTGACATATTCGTCATGTGCTTTTGCCTTCAGCATTCGAGGTTGCATTTCATTGGCACCTGGAGAAACCGGTATCGTAAACGATTTCCTAGCTCCCCTGGTGGGTTTAGCTGCACAAGTTCAGGCCCTAGTTCTTCAGCAACAGCAAATACGACAATGATTATTCATGTGGATATGGTAATTTCTGCTTTGATGGTCTAGAAACTTGACTTGTCCTCTTTATGTTGTTATGACTGCTTCTATGTTCTGGCTCCTCTCCCTTCTCACTCTCCTTGATCTAAAGGAATCTCATATATATGTTATACTACCCGTCTCTGTAGATTATTCTCTGTACTAAAACAATCAGTTCAACTTTACTTGTTCAGGATTGCTTTTTTGTGTCTGTGGTCATTAGGAATCGCCCCGAGTTGAAGGATAAACCTGTTGCCATTTGCCATTCAGATAATCCACGCGGAACAGCTGAAATATCTTCAGCGAATTATCCTGCTAGGGGTTATGGTCAGTCTTTCAGTCAGTAATTCAACCTTTTCTTAAATATTATCCCGTGTTCGAAATTTGATCGTCATTCAAGCTTTTTTCTCATAGGAGTTAAGGCTGGAATGTTTGTCAGAGATGCCAAGTCATGTTGCCCTCACCTAGTCATTCTTTCTTATGATTTCGAGGCTTATGAGGAGGTGGTCATGATATTTCAGTTTATTCATCATGTTCTTTTTCCCCTTTTAATTGTATTCTTTTGTATTTGGATATCTCTCGTCCTATAAAATCTGATTTCATTTGCAGGTTGCTGATCGCTTTTATAACATATTGCACAAGTACTGCAACAAAGTGCAGGTATGACCTCAAAACTGCTTGTTGAACAACTTCGTGATGTTCTTTTCTCTTGATTGATAATTGCTACTGAATGCAGGCCGTAAGTTGCGACGAAGCATTTTTAGATGCCACTGATTCTGGAGTAGAGGACATTCAAACTTTTGTCTCAGTGATCAGAGAGGAGATTCTTGATGCGACAGGCTGTACTGCTAGTGCTGGTATTGCTGGGAATATGCTTATGGCGCGTCTTGCTACTAGGATTGCAAAACCAGATGGGCAGTGTTACATCCCTGCTGAGAAGGTAGCTTATTTTTGAGCTGTCTTGTTGATGTATGAAGAGGGGGGAGAACTTATGTCTTGATCTTTGTCATCTATATATGTGTATCTTCTAGTGTATCACAAAATATATTTTGCTGCTACATCTTTATTGGTTACATGTCATTGCTTTCTCTTTTAACTATTTGTAGTTAATCTCTTCTTACCCGATAGTCCACTAGGCATTGTAAATTTGCACGTACTTCTAGAAAGGACATGTCTGCAAGTCAACAAATCAGATTTCATAGGCTCCACTGTCATAAAGCGAAGTTTCTGCCAGGGCTTCTCCATGCCCTTGCCACGTGAGCTATTTCTCCATTGCCACATGAGGCTCTTTTTGGTTCACTTTGTTTCTGTTCATACTGTTCTAGCATGATTACCTTGTCTGCTGCAAGAATCTGGAGTTAGATGGAAATCAACATGAATCCTTGAATTATTTTACTAATTTTTGAAAATAAATTACAACTCTCTTATTACCTTATAAAATGAAAAACAATCTGCGAATATTTTATCAAGGATAAGTCCCAGAATAGGGCTGTTTTGATCACTTAGTTTTGTCCCATCACAGATACTATTCTATATCAAACACATTTCTCTTGTTTAAATCTTTGTTGATTTACTACTCCCTTTTTGATCATCTTATGTTTTAGTGTCTACTGCATGTAGTGGCAGAAGAAGATAACAAAGACTTGAAGATCATTTTAGAGAAGTGAAATAATTATTGTGCTGATTTATCTTGTTGGCTATATTAGGTGGAGGAGCACCTGTGTGAACTTCCAGTAAAAGCACTTCCTGGAATCGGTCACGTGTTGGAAGAGAAGTTGAACAGGAGACAAATCACAACTTGTGGTCAGCTGCGTATGCTTTCCAAGGTTCTCATTGTTTAGTATTTGTTTCCTTCTGCAATATATCGGTAATTGCTCTCGTGGTTTTGATTTTCTATCTAGTTATAGTTTGTTTACAACAAGCACTGTTTTGCATCTCTTTTGATCTGGTTTTCCTCAGATATGTTTCACGCTTGAAGAACCCACTACAAGAGTATTTCATGAATCATTGAATCTCTTGCTAGAGATCTTCTTGTTCATTGTATGTTTGCTAGTATATTTGTTTTATAAAAATAATAAGATAAATGGTATTTATTAAAACTAGTACCAGGAAGGTACTGCAAATTGTATCAAGGGATATGTTTGTAAGAGTTTGTAAGCAGAATTTCTCCCAAGTTGGGTGGCCTAGCATTTAGGAGAAAGAGTGACAACCTTGGAAACCAAGGATTGCAGTCTAGCATGGACGACGCTAGTTGAATTATTCCGATCTTCTTATGCTATGGAAGGAGGAGGAGGGGGTTGTGGTGATGTAGTGTTGTTTGATACCTAGGCCAGTGGGGTTTGCAGGTATTCAGTGGATTAATCTTCTCGTTTAGATGCCTTCTCCATCCAAAGCTCTCTATGAAACTATACTTTCCATTTCTCGTGAAAAAAGGTTTCAAGTTTAACATGTAATCTCAACTGGATAGCTAAAAAATGAGGTTTGTTATTCATGCTGTCTGCTTGAGTCAGTGTCCTCTTTGCCACTTGTTCCCTAGTTTCATGGGCCCATGTTAAGTTTAGCATCCTTGGAACCTTTATTAACTAGAGCTGATGAAAAGGGGATACATTGTTTATTTAAGACAGCATTTACACCTATTTGGCTTACTCAGCTCCTGGAGTTTATTTCAGCTAGTGATGTTTTGTTAAACACATGGTTAAAATGTTTCCAAATGTATGATCATTCGATAAAATGAGAATATTTTGTGTAGTGTAAACTAAAAATTAATCAGTGCTTAAGAAATTCCTTATTGGCATGGGGGTTGTTTCTTTTGAGAACGAAGTGTGTCGAACACATTACAACACTTGTTTGTTTGTTGATTGGTTATCTTTTCTTAGAATTCTTCGAGACTTGTCTTATTGATTAAAGAAGTGATTTTTTTATTGGTGAATACTTTCATAACTTTTTTGCTGTTATTCAGCTGGTCGAGTGGGATGCTTCCCTCCTTCATATGATACTTATAGATACACCAATTGTGGTGGCACAAAGAATGCTTTATATATGTGGCATGCCATGTTTTGGGGATGACATGCATTATACTCAATATTGGACTATATATTTCTCCCACTCATTTGTTGTGTTTCCAGGAAACTCTCCAGAAGGACTTTGGTTCTAAAACTGGCAGTATGCTATGGAACTACAGTAGAGGGGTAGATGATCGGTTGGTTGGCATGATACAGGTTAGGACCAACACAGAATGTCTTACTTTATTGCTTTTATTTGTAGGCTTTCTTTTGGATTTTTGTCATTGTCACATAACTGACGCGCAAACTCCCATGGACTCCTTTATTTCACTGTTTCTTGTTGTTTTGAATATTGGAGACTTGCTTAATGATTGATGAGTATTCATTTTGCCTCCTGTGCTGCTTGTTGCTTCTAACCTGCGTCATTGATTCTGGTGCCGCTATAAGTAGTCTCTCAAGTGGTATTGTGTGTGTGTGTGTGTGTTTATATATTTATGATATTTTCAGAGCAAGTTTTTGGTCCGTTTCAAATGTAGTGAGTAGTACATAAACACTTGCATCGTATTTCTGTAGAGGTCTTAAAAAGTTGTTCTAGTACCTGTCAAAATGAAGCAGATACTAGTTACATGTTTCGTGAATCTGCATCATGGAGTTTGTCATTTTGTTTATAATCAGTCATGCGGGTTCAAGCCAAATATATAAACTTCTCGATAACGTTTGCAGGAAAGCAAATCCATAGGTGCAGATGTTAACTGGGGCGTGAGGTTCAAGGATCTGAAAGACGTTAGATCTCCACTAGATATCATTGTTGTTTTGGCCCTTTTTACTAATGCTTATTGACAGTAAACGCCTACTCAATTCAGGTACAACATTTTCTGTTAAACCTTTGCAAGGAGGTTTCATTACGTTTGCAGGGCTGTGGAGTGATAGGGAGGAAGTTTACCTTAAAGGTCTCTCTCTGTTTTTTTTGCCTTATGAGGCCACTATTTTTTATTGAGATTATAGTTCATTACTGAGCACTTTTAGCATAAACTAGTTGTATAGTTGGTTCTTATGCTGCTTCTGCACCTATATTTATTCAATACAGATAAAGAAAAGAAAGGGTGATGCAGGGGAGCCAGTAAAGTATTTGGGCTGTGGTGTTTGTGATAACTTGAGCCATTCTGTCACGGTATAATATTTTTTGTGATATCCTAGTGCTCTGTGTTTTCTAACTGAAGAAATTTCTATTTCTTTTAATTGCATTATGCCACTTGTAGGTGCCAATGGCTACAGATAGTGTTGAAGTGCTTGAGAGAATCGTTTCACAGCTTTTTACGACTTCACACATTGGTAATTGCTTTCCCTATATGAATGATACACTTTAAAATAAGGGTTTAAATCCGCACCCAAGAGTGTGGCCTAGTGGTTCAATGAACTGGGTGCAAACCTTGGAGATCAGGTTCAAATTCCAGCAAAGACAAAAAAACACTAGGTGATTTATTTCTAGGGTGAATGCCAAAACGGAAATGGATTATCTTAAGAAATTTTAGCTGATCTGAATGTCATTTCAATGCAAATAGCATGTTTAGCTTTGTTCTTTGGGACCACCAATTCACTTCACATTCAAAGTTATGGGCTTTTGTTGTGATTTTAGTCTGGATTATCCTTCTTGTTTCCTAGTTTTTTTTTAATCGTGATACATCTGTGCCAAAATGCTTATCTGATCTGCTTTGAGAGTCGAACAAATAATTCTTTGCTGTAATTTTTAAATATTGTCATATGAAATGGGAAAATATAGAACTGTATTGTTTTTCATATACTTCTAGTACTAGATTTAATTCTCAGCAGATGAATTAGTCAAATTAAACTTAAATAAACAATATAGGTTGTATCAATTAGGGATGGAATATCAGCTTTCTTGTGCGACATTCCGTATCCGAGTAACTTTCAGTAAACTAATCCATTTGATACATGATGTTATTAAGGAAAACACTGAGATAATCCTTTGCTCATCCTGTGCTTCTTGTTTCTTATCCTTCCACTTCTGTCCGCTAGTTGATTTTTGGAAGAGTCAGAATAATAATCGTAAGTCCGCAACCTTCTTTAGGGCTGTGATAATGTCACTGTATTTTCACTCTTTGATATAGTTTTTGTGTATTGACACAGACAAGCTTTTCTGTACTGATAATTCTGTGCTGATAAGCTCAATAAAGAGGGAGAAATGGTGAAGAGCTAAGATGCACGTTTCCTCACATGCAGAAGCTCGACCACCTGTTTTCATGATTTTAGCCAAATTATTGCAAGAAACAAGATTTGTCTTGAGAGTCATATTAACCAATATTTCTTGAGATTCGTGTTTTAACTATTTCATAGTAGAGTCCCAAGTGTTAGGATGGTGAATAGAGCTCAGAGACCATTTTTTTCTTTCCCTTCAATAGGGAGTTTCTGTTCTATTACCCAAGAATGTTACAGACTTACAGTATTGTTTTTTGGGCTTGAGATCTGGCAGAGAATGCTATTTGCATGAAACTTCAAAAACCATATGTATAGCCTGAAAGGGAACTAAAAATATACTGGTGCAGCTCTGATGCTGATGAAACTTTTGAGTGCAACTTCGGTGTTCTTTGGTTTCTGCATTAGTGGCATTTTTTTTTCACTTAATTTTTAGACCTATCAGAATCAATCGAGTCATTATTTATTTTGAACATTGCAGACCAAAATTTTTCTCTAAGGATGTTAGAATTCCCTTTGGACCAAGTGAATTTAGGGTAAGAAACTTAGATTTTTCTTCCACATCAACCATTTCTTTGTTCCAGCAACAACAAAAACATACACACTGTGCTCTCAGTATGACTTGTAGTCTACCCTGTTTTCTTCTTCTAATATAAATGTTGTTTTGACTATTGCTGTGCAGATGTGGAGGACATACGAGGCATGGGATTGCAGGTCTCAAAGCTTGAAACTACAGATAGTTCCAAGCAAGGTCTTTTCTTTGCGTTTCATATATCTCTCTATGCCAGCTATGATGACGACAGTATATCATTTATGAACTGGCTTTTCTACTAATTTCATTGAAATAAATTCAGGCAAAGAGAGATACTCCATCAGATCTTGGCTCACTGCTCCCTCTGCTAAGACCAATAACCAAAACAGAAGCAGTAGTCATGAGAAAGGTGCTGATGCAGGTTTGACTTCTTCACTTATTTTCATTGGCTTGTCCAAATATTTATTGTCTCTAGTCATGCCTATTGCTTGATAGAAGTATTTCTAACACACTTAAACTGGTACTGAAACTCTATTGTGGTTCCTTGCACTGGCTATGTTCTAGCTCATGAAAAGTGCCCTTTTATAGGAATCTCTTTAATTTGTATGTCCTTAAATACTTGAGGACATCATAATTGTTTATCGTAGATTGTCTCCTTCCTCTGTACAACATGAGAAATTCAATGGGATTTTTATTGCAGCAGCACTGATGGATATGAAATCTATTTTTTAATGCTTCTGTTAAAAAGTTAGTATGATGGTCTTATGTTGTTTCTTCATGTCAATTTATTCCAACATCGATTCTGTGTTTTCAACAAGTTTTTAACTAAAAAGTATCGTCTGAACTTGTATTGAGTTCATTTTCCACTGAAGACAAGCTGGATGAGTCTGAATTCAATATGCTTCTCTGATATTGCAGCTAACAGTAAAAACAGTGTTGATAAACGCCAGTCTCAGTTGCAGGGTGATTCAAGTACACATTTCATTGAAATGACTGCAGCGTCGCCCTCTGGTACTGCTGGAACTCTGCCTCCTATGAACGAGCTTGATATAGGAGTTATAGAGTCTCTTCCTCCTGAGGTCTTTTCAGAAATTAATGACATGTATAATGGAAAATTGGCTCATTTTATTAATGAAAAGAGAAGCAAAGGTCAGGATGCATTCCTTTAATTTACAGAAGGCAGTTGGTTAACCCAATTAGCTTATACATATATACCATTTTGTTACAAGATTTTTCCTCACTTGTCATATCTTTTAAATTAGGCGTATCAGGAAAAGAAAACATATCTTCTGTTTGCCCTGCTGCACCTGATGAAGCTTTTGCTGCTCATGAGGTATCTTTAGTTTTTCTCCTCTTCTTGGGCTGGCTTAGTATTTGTCCTGGTTTAATATTGGTGATGATGTTTATCTTGTTTCTACAACCTCATGGTGCTGATTCTGGTGGATATAATTGGAGCATCAGTATAATGAAGAGGAAATCCAAGTGGTCTCTTATCCTAATAAGGTTTTTGCTGATATGAAAAGTGAGACACTGTCTGATGCTACTGTACCAAATATGGACGTGGTTATTAATGCGCCTGTCTCAGGAGGCATCAGTGTAATGCCCTCTTCTCTAAGTCAAGTAGACACCTCGGTTTTTCAAGAATTGCCTGAGGAGTTGAGGACAGATATACTTGAACTCCTCCCTGCACACAGGAACACTGAAGCTTCACTAGATGCTTCCTTGGTCTATGCTAATAATCAGAACTGTAGTCCTTCTATTTCAAGCATTGATTTGTGGGTTGGAAATCCACCTGAATGGATTGACATATTCAAAGCCAGCAATTGTCAGATTTTGTGCATTTTGGCAGAGATGTATCAAAGAGCAGGGACAAAGAAACAGTTATCTTCTGTACTGCAGAGGACTATGTCTCAGATTTACATTCTCCCAGATGTCGGTACTGATGGATGGGATGAGGCGGTTAGTTGCTTATGCGAGCTTATCAAGCAGTATCTAAAATTAAAAATTTCAACTGATATTGAAGAGGTTTACATATGTTCTTGTCTTTTAAGAAGGTATGTACCAGAGACTAGACATATCTGCAGTATGTGTTCATTTTCTTCTGCACATCTATTTTCTTGGCACTTGCTTCTGTATTTCTAATCCTCTTTGCGATCTTAAATTTCTTTCTTGATGCTATTGTATTCCTTTCATCCTTGGAATCTTGAAGTAGAAACTCAATGTGGTGATATTTATACATGCAGAACCCAAGGTGATGAGGAAATTAGACTGCCACGAAGTGTAGTTTTCCAAGTAAATATTTTGTTAAGATTTCTCAAGTAAAATTTTGAAGGACACAGACTGGCAGACTTGCGGTCTTTGCTGTATTACACAACGACTACACCTCAATCTAAAACAACTTGGGGTCGGCTATATGAATCCTCACCTTTCTATTTAAGCTCAACTCATGTCATCATCATACCAAATAAAAATTCATTTCGTACAGTGATAACGCTTTCTCCTTCTTAGCGCTCCCCCCCCCCCCCCCCCTATAGTAAGGGCTACTTTGGTTGCGCGGCTTTCTCTTATAGGGTGACTTGACTCAGCTTGAGTAATGTAAAAATTAAATTACATATATATAATAATAACAATCAATGGTATTAGAAGTTCTCTAACAAGTCTAAAGCCTATTCTCATCTAGTAGATATCATCTATATGGATTTTTTCTTCAATTGTACCCTATCTTTAGCTAAATCTCCATTGATTCCAAGAAATTGTAGGTCTTTCACGACAACTTCCTTCCATGTGATTTAGGTCTACCCTGTCATCCGTTTTAACATCCTCACTCATCATAATTGCACACGTATGTACTAGTGCTTCATAATTGCACACCTACGTACTACCATGACATCATCTCGAGCAACCTTGCTTTTTATCTTCATTGCATGGTATTTGCACCTTTTGGCAAGTGACCATTTTTAATCTTATCGAATATTGACTGCACATTCATTTTAAGAATCTGCATCTGTGTGACATTCATCCTATGGATATGTTGGACTTAAGCAACATATAACATTGTCGGTCTTATAGTTGTTCAGTTGAACTTACCTTTCACTTTGGCAGCCATCCTTTTACAACATAACACCTCAGTAACACATTTCCATTTCAACCATCCAGTTTTATTTTTATGAGTAACATCTTCATTTATTATTCCGTTCTCTTGAAACAACAAGCCTTGGTGTCTAAATTGTTTGTATTTGGGCACTGCAATTTCGTCGAGTCTCACCTCAACTTTGCTCCTCTAACTAAACTTGGTGCATATATTCACTTTTACTTCTTTTTTACCGAAGATCCTTACTCTCTAAAAGGCTTCTCCATAGTTCATGCTTTTGGTTGACGCTCTCGCTGGTTTTGTTGATTCACACTATCATCAGCAAATAGCATCCACCATGGGACCTCATCTTTTATTGTGTGGGTTAGCTCAACCATAACTAGGATAAACAAATCGGGGCTCAATGTTGATCCCTAGTGTAGACCCACTGTTCCGAGGAACTCTTTTGTATTTGTATCTCCAACTATTATTCTCATGTAGGTGATGACTCCTTAATACATGTCCTTTATGACATTGATATATTTAATGTGAAATTCCTTTCTTTTCCCTCACCCACCGAAGGACCTTTTGTGGTACTCTTGTCATATGCTTGCTCCTTCCACAACAAATAATAAATAAAAAGAAGTATGTTGTTATTATGAGAAATGTAAGTATTAACACAGGAGACAGGGCTTATCGTGTCGTTTACCTTCAAACAGGGCGACATTCCCCACAATGGCTGGTGAGGAAGATTAACTGGAGGGACTCTTGAAAACTGTCTTTCCAACTTCTTCCTCTTTTTTGCCATTTTTTCTGGTGCTTTTGGTAAATACCTTGTCTAGCACAATGATGACATCTCATCAATATTTTTGTTGTTTGGATATTTTGGATTCCTTTTGCATTGTTTTTTAAAAAATATTTAAAATAATACTATTTACCTCTTTTACTGCAAGCAGTAGCACAAGTAAACATGGGAAGTGTAACAGGGAAAATGCATTTGTGATTTGTTATGAATGAAGACCGGGTCTGACATTATTGAGATTGTGATATCAGGTTAACTGCAAGGTCAAAAGTTTTCGTAGAAGTTTACAACAACTTGCTTCCACATTTTCAGGTAACAATAAGTTGTTTCATTTATTTTCTTGTTGAGATGTGTATCCATATATAGTGTTTCCAAAGAAAAATATGGTTTGGATGATCTTCTTCTCAAACTTGTCTTTCCAACTCTCAGTGGAAATCATGAAATTTAGCTATACTGGAAGCAAATATGTTTGCTGGCTGTCGGCCTTGCAAGATTAAGCACATGATACTGGTTTAGGTCCCTTTATGGTTTTTGCTTATAGTTACAGTCTGCAATGGTATCACATTGTAAACTGTTTTCCCTTGTTTATGGCATGTTACCAAAAGAATGATATGACTTGTATGCATTGTTGAAAGAATTTCTACTAGATATTGATTTAACCATATTTGCAAAAAACGGGGCAGGCTGTCCTGCTGTTCTCGTTAACCATTAATTGATATGGTTTCTTCTAGATTCTTCCTATTGTTCTAGGGCTAGTCTTACTTCTTAAGAGTTGTTTAACTTTTTAACAATACATGCGGGTGATGATATTGCATAAGAATGCTGTGTGCGGGATTACAATCTTGCAGACTGCAGTAGTTACAATACATTGTGATACTTCATTTACGAATATTGGAAAATGTTATTGAAGTCTACCCATCTAGATTGTTATATGGGTGGCCAATTCCCCACCATATCTGGTGTTGGATGTTGACTATCATCTTTTTTGCCGAACCCATCAAATACTACTTCAAGTCTGCAAATAGGGAGTACCCAATCTGTTGGTCTACTGACATATGTTGCATGGAAAATTGTTCCAATCTTTCAGTTAACAAGTGTGTTGAAGTCCACATTGGCTGTGGGGAGGGAAAGTTGGTCTCTTTATATGGGCTGGGGCAATCCTCACCTCATGAGCTAACTTTTTAAGTTAGAGTTTGGCCAAGGTATCGGCGCAGAAAGAAATAAGTAAATAAAAATGTGCTCTCTATAACAACTTAGCTTTAAGATGAGATGATAACATACTACATCATGGTAGTGGAGCGCCCATCCTAATTTTTGGTTTAGCCGATGCTAGGCCCCCAACTTGTATTGTCCACGCTCCAAATGCACAATCCTGGGCATGCGAGGGGGTGTGGAAGTCCCACATCGGTTGTGTGAGGAAAAAATCTCATTATATGGTCTTAGGCAATCCTCACCTCACGAGCTTGATTTTGTGGTAGAGCTAGGCCCAAAGTCCATTATCAAAGTGGTTGCACAAGTGTTTCTGTTCTTCTTAAGTATGTTATGGTCTCACTGTGTACGTCAATTAGTTTATTCCTTTTCCCTTTGTAATATAAGGATGTCAAGTTAAGTTGTTAAATACTGCATTGATAGGATTCAGGGTTGTTCTAGTTGGAGTTGTCTTTGCAGCTACATAGCTTCCTTTGGTTCTCCTTTTAATTAGTAACTGCAGGCTTTTAGTTGCAAAACCAGTTAAACTTTAGATGATACTTAAAATTTTAATTGTAGTTAAAATCTATTTTTTGATAGTGGTTAAGAAGACTTGCTTAAAAAGGTAAAAGTATAAAGTTAGGGCATCTTTTCTGATATATTGTTATTATATCTGGATGAGAGAAAATGTGAAGTAGCAATAAAATAAAATGAGTGTGACATCTTAGAATGTCTTTGAATTTGAAACTATTGGTTTAGATAAATAGCAATCTTTTCTTTACAATAACAAATTCAAGTTTAGAATCTACTTTAACAGTGAATTTGTGACCTAACCTGATCAACTTTTTATCTCAATTTGTAGGCATCGGTTAGTGAGAACTATGGTGGCAGCTTTTCCATTGCTTCTGTGACGGAATGATGTGTGGCATGCCTTCTTTGCCAAGAAAAAGTGTCAGCTGCTCTGTGCCTACAAGTCCACATTCTGCCTGCTCACTTGTTCTACTTGTAAATTGTGTATCGATTCAAAGGACCTCTTGTACAAGAACTCACACCTGGTTTTACAGAAGATCTTGTGAACTTTTGATAGTACCACATGATGTTAGACGAGCTCTGTTATCTTTGACGTCCAGTCTCCCAAGATAGTGCCTTTGGTTATGCATGTGAGTGCTTCTTCATTCTACACTAGCAATCTTTCTTTGAACTTCCTGGAACTAGTTTCTTAATGAGCATTTACTAAAAAATGTGAAAACTCTATCTCATCAATCTTGCTTTTGATTCCTTGAGAAATTTATTGAATATGTAAGTTCTCCTTCTTCTTGATTTCTCTTCTTCCCCTCTGCTCATGTGTCTCAGAAGTACTTAGATCTGTCCTTAACTTTAGGAGATATTTCCTGATTTCTGAAGCTGTTAATTACTGCTTTTGTTTTGATGAAGATTTTGTAACCAAGTGGTCATTGTAAACCAAGAGGGTGATAGAGGGTATTTTTAATCCACATTCCATTTGTGATTTTTTGTATCTTTTTATTTTCGTATGTTACTTGTAGTTTCTTGCATCTTTCACTTATTTCCTTTTTAAGTTGAAATCTCATATAGTGTGGGGGACCAGGTTAAAGTGATAGAGCTTGAGATCCTCATGGTAGGTACCTGTGTGTTCCGGGAGTGTTATTTCCAATTTGTGTTATGTATACATTTGTCTTCCCTCTTTCTTGAAGTCAAGTGGGGCTTCATTCTTTGGATGGATAACGTTAGGTGAAATGAAGTCATGAACTGCTTGAATCAGTTAAACAATCTATTCATTTTTGTCTTAGGAGATAATATCTCAGAATGGTCATTCAACTATGGATTCTTTTATCAGAAAGCCACTCGACTTTGATTTTTAACTCAAGACACTCAACTATGAGTTTTTACTTACTAAGTCAGTCTACCTATTTAATTGATTTTTTAAATTAAAATTTGCTTGCATGAAATTTTTATTTCTAACCAAAATTTTAAAAATAAAAAAATGTCCATCTAAACCATTTAATGACCCGCCCACTTAACCCGACCCACTAAAAACGTAATCGGGATCATTGAAATTATCATCCTCTACCTCACACACTATATTTTCTTGGACAACCTCTATTACATCATCCCTTAACTCAGTACACTATCACCCTGAACTTTTTCAGCTAGCACTGTGCTTTAAAAAAATTCAAACTGTGACGATATGTCCCCTATAAACATAGTGTAGAAAAAAATCATAAAAACAAACAGAATTCAAGGGTTTTTAAAATAATAAAACCTAACTATTATATTTTGGGGGGAAAGGGTAAAATAACAGGGTAACTATTGGTATCCTTTTATGTAAGACTTCTGAAACAACTTTATTAATAAAATTGCTCAAACTAGTAGGTCTTACATCTCCAAAACTGAGAAATTAGTGTGGGTGATGCATCTAGGGAGCTCCTGTACTACAAAAAATGCTTTCACCAGTTTGATTACATCTGTTTTCACAAAAGCTTGGTTGTTAAAACTTCTATTTTGGTATGCTGTCAAGAAAACTGGTTTGACGGAAAGCAGTGCCTGGTTGTTCTCGACTTGCTTGATTCTTCTGTTTAAGGGTATATTTATCTGCCTTTATGTATGCTATGCTCTTCCCACTTCTCTCCTTTTGTAGTCTAATTTTGCCAGTGATGATAATGCTCATCTTTTATTTTATTATTACAGAAAGGAATTGTAGTAGTCTGCATTTATCTGTACTTTGGCGTTATTGGTCAGGCCTCACTACACTGTAACTGCTGATTGGAGTGAGGAGCAGTTTCCATGGTTGTGGATTGCTAAGATGCAGTGTTGAGGCAGACTAATGGTTGGTGCTAAGTTCATGGTTAACCCAAATTAAGTGCTAGAAGGAACGCTTTAGAGTTCATTAGACTTCTTGGACGGTAATATCTTATGATCTGATATGACTATACCAAACTTTGGTATAATAAGTCATTTTTATTGTGTTTGCATGTCATAAGATATTAGAAAGTGACTTTTCTCTCTTTTCGACTGAAGTTATTCTTCTTCGTAGGTACGCAACTTTTTGACCTCATATCACTGCTACAGTCAACACCTAAACGTTATTATCCATCTTTACTGTTCGAGAAATTTTCAGAAGGTATGTTGTTTTTCGGAATATATCTTTTATACTGAACACTGTTTGTTTTGTGTCGAGTCAGGTAGACAATTTTCTGAATTTCGGGTAGATATTTTGTGCCGACTCCGGTGAAACTTTGTTTACATGAAAAAGGGTGGCCTGTCACGTTCATAATTGAAGCTTATATGCAAGGGTAATCCATCACCTGGTTTGACCATGAAAATTAATGAATACCTGCTCGTGCTCTCTTATTACTCTTCACGTTTTGCCATTGCATTTTTCGAACAGCGTGCAGCATATGTTGGGACTGTTGACCCATTGAAACCGTACTGTTGCTTTTCAAATTTTTTGTTCTCATTACATTTGTCGAGAAGTTGTTGGGTTCAAATGAATTCGTATCTGAGCTTCTGCCTCCTCCTTGGTGGCAGCCCAACATATAGTTCAAAGAGAATTTTAGAAATAGCAAACATACTAGACATAATAAGAGAGAATTTTAGAAATATCAAACATACTAAACATAATAAGACTTCTATAGCTATAGTTTCGATAATTGTGCATCATAGATATAGTTCCGTTTGCTATGGAGGTTGTGGTTTGTATATTTTGCTTGTGAATATATAAATAGGGGCAAGTATATATAAATTTTGTATCTATACATTGAAGGATTTTTTAGAGTTTCGTTTGTATATTTTGCTTGCTAAACATGGTAATTTACTGTGTATTTTTCATAAATTGTGTACAAATAGCGGGGGTTAACATATCCAAAATTTAGTATTTATACAATCAGAAATTAAATTATGCAAATTTCGTATTTATACAAATTAGGTGAATAGCAAGAATTGGGGAAATTGTAGCTGTGATTTACAATTTAAGAGTAAATGTTTGTTATTCTCCATAATTATCCCTTCTTATTAAATGCTTACATATCTTAGTCCCATGGATTTGGTAGTCGTCTTGATTGAATTTTGGATTGTGTCCTAACATGCCGTCGAAGGAATCCTGTTGTAATGGTTACATTTCATTAACTATTATGCGTTTCATGGTGGTTTAAAAATCCCTGGAGAGAAAGAATGTGTGAAGACTAACGAGTTAATATTCGTGCTGTCAAACTGAAAAAAATAACAGTAATTAATAACTTGGTAAATCTAATGGTAGTAAATGGATATATACACTTTTTGATAGTTTATATGTTGGTAAAAGGATAATAGACTTTATACTAACATTTGCAATGTAGTCTGTATATCTAATTTTTAGTCCAATTTATATTCGACACTTGGGTGAAAGGTAGATAACTGAGGCAACTAATCTTTGGTCAAAATTTTCGTATCAAACCAGCTCATACAACATGGACTTTGTACAAGAAGATAGAAACTTTTGTACATGCAGTCTCTTTAGTGAGAACACCAATTTGTGTGTGGCATTCGAGGAAGGGAGGCATGTTTTCGACCAATGTGTTTATAACTTGATGGTTGACTTTATTAAGTTTCGGAAATTTGCGTGTTATTCTTTACGCATCTATAAAAGATAAAAAAAAAAATATCCTTTAGACTAATTAGTTCTCACATAAAAAGTTACTGTATAAACTATATATCCGTGATCACAGAACAATCGTTTTTATTAATATATTATTCACCATTAAAACAGTAGCGTAAGTGCTTAACTTTTTGCTTATCATTGTTTTATAGTTACAATTTTGAAATTTTTTTTTTTTTTAAATGAGACATCGATGGGCGGTGTTGCACAAAAGAGTTTAATATTTGAGTTTTGACTATGGTACGTATACGGATCGAATTTCCGTCATTCCATTGGAGCTGATGGAGGAATATAATTATACTGAATGTTCCTTTGTTTGACTTTTGTAAAATTCTTTCATAACATGCGCCACATTTATATACCTGTATGATTTAACGTTTTCAAACCAAAAATTATTCCAATCTTTGAAAAAGAGACGGTTCAATTCTTGTTAAATATTAGTCAAAGTACAAGGACATCCAAAGTCCAAGAAACATACCTTTGTTACACCAACCCCCATGCTACTTTTTGTCACCTTTATATATTGACAAATCCTTCTTTCTGAAACACACAAATCAAACAACAAGAATTAGAATTTTAGCATTTTCGGGTCGATTGCTCTCTTGCAAGTGTTCGTCTACCAGAAAAATACAACGACCCTAAAATGAATAAGAGTACTTTCAAGTCTTTTCTAAATGCCTTTGCAATGATACTCCTTTTTGTGTGGCTTTCAAGTTGCATCAAAGTGGAGGGGTTAAGAAACCTTAAGGAGGAACACTCTTTGATTACTTCAGTGGTACAGAGTTTAGTTAAACAAAAAGCATATTCTGGGCCAAGTCGTAGGGGTAAAGGTCACTAGTTAGCTAGCAAGCTTCAAGTTTGTTTCATTCTTTTTATTCTTCTTTTATGTCATAATTTTGTGATTCTAGTGGAAAAAAGAGAGATTATCATATTGAGTTTCGATGAAATTACTTTATTTTTTAGGTTATCATATATCAGGTTTGATGTACGAGAGCTATATTTGTTATTGTTGCAACTTAACTTAGCATTAAAAGATTTTAATAAAGTCCGGTGCACAGATCATCTCGCGCTACAAGTAGATGTGTCTACCGATAAGTGCGGGCTGCAGCGTGTTGCTGGATGATTTTTCTTTTTAATATTTATTTCATTCTTTTTTGTAATTTATATAAAACATAGATACTCAAATATAATCTAAAAAAGTACTTTTCTTATCTCATTTCTTACTCGCTCTAGACCTGTCTTAATTAAAAACTCAAAAAAGAGAATATGATAAAGGTTATATATAATGACATTTAACTTTTTGATCTTACTAAAAATATGCTAAAGCATCTTATAAAAAAAATACTATATATATGTTAAAGTGTCCAGAAAAACTTAGTTGGGCATAAAAGAAGGCAATGTCACTTCAATTTGGATTTTGCATATTTCTTAAAGAACTAATGATTGACATGAATGTTTTACTACAATATTTGTATTAATAAATGGCTTGGGGAATAAACAATTAATGTTGAGAGGTAAATAGAGAAAATAAATATAATTTCTTTTTTACATGTTAAAAGTAACAAGTAAAAATGAAAATACATATCTTTAATATCATAGACAAACAAAAAAAAAATGATAACTAATTGTCAAAGATGGTCATATAGTATTTCTTTTAGAAGCCAGCTTGGGGTTTGAGCCTCAGATATATGTTACTTGGACTTGGGCCTAACGAAACATTTAAGCTTTTCACGGGTCGGAATCAGTTGGTCCATGCAAGAAAAGTGACTGATTGATTAATAGGAAAAAAGATTGGAAAAATTACTCAAATATACATTTTATATTTCCCTTATTTTCAATATCCCTTTCTATTTCTAAAAACCTCTAAAATCCCTTATTTTTCTTTAATGTATCCGAGCCATTATTTAATGTATCTGAGCTATATATTATGTATCCGATTTATTTTATAATGTATCCGAGCTAGTTTTTAATGTATCCGAACTAGTTTTTAATGTATCCGAGCTACATATTATGTATTCAATTTATGTTATAATGTTTCCGAGATACTCTTTAATGTATTCGAGCTACATATTATGTATCCGGTTTGTATTATTTTTTAAGGAATTAGTGTAATTACAAACAAAAGAGGGATAGATTGTAATTTCATATTAAAACTATGTGATTCCTAAAATTTTCCCAAAAAGCTTCTTGTGGCTAGAGTTTGGAGTTTAAACTATTTTCACTCGTCAAACTTCGAACAAATTTTTTCGTATTTAACTAACGATATTTTTATCTAAACTTATTTGAGCTTTAAAAGATGGCTATTTCTTAATTATATTTTTGTCTTATTTAATCCACTTGTAAAGTTTGCCCTACTACTTTGTGTTATTAAGGACCAAAACATGAAGTCAAGTAACTTTGAGGGACCAAACCAATCACCTAAGAATAGCCCACAATTAAATTGTGGAACAGATAACTGTAACGACACATCTCATTTTGACTATTCTCCTTATTTTTGTAAAAATTGCTTAAAATATTAATAGCCATTATTTTAATTATTAGATTTAGAGGATTTTCTCAAGTCATTATATTTTTGAGTTCGGAGTCTCTTTGTTGTTTCAATTATTTAAGAAAAAAATAGTAGAATCGATTTAAAGCTATCTTAATGCATTATAAAACTTTTTCTTAACCGGCCAAACACAACTAGTACATTGTTAGGCTCACAACAAAACGAAAGGTTAGATTTGTCACCTTCTAGCAGAGTGGTAAGTAGTCTTTCATCTTTAATAAGAGGTTTCACGTTCGAATCTCCTAGGTACAGAGTCACCTAGAGAGCGCTTTACCAAATGTTTTACAGAGTCACAAACGAAGTTGGCATAAATTACACCAAACAGACACTGGCCAATTCCAATAATTTCATTCGGGCAATTTTTCAACAAACAGTTGATGCTGACAAGAAACAATACACAGCTCTCAATGCTTTTGTTGAGAATACTACTAATGGATATATTGCTTATACAGTTGGCAATGAAATTCATTTAGGCACAAGTTATATACAGTCTTATACCGGAAAACATTAAAACTGAGCTCACTGGAATCATATTTCATGAGTCAACTCATGTTTGGCAATTCCACAACTCCAGGATAGTGGCGGATCTAGACTAGACACAGCGGGTTTTGTGAACTCGTTGTGTCTAGCTAGGACTATATGTATGTATATTGTATAGACATGTCAAATTTAGGATCAGCCCAACCTGTTAGGTGGGTTGAGCTTTGGTCGGGTTGGACTGGACATCGTTTTAGCTATGGGCCTATGGTTCAAGTTAGCCCATCATAGCAAAACTCAAAGTTTGTAGTAATAGGGCAAATAAGCCATTTTCAAGCCCTATGATTGAAAAATAGTCATTATTCATAGAGCTCGTTTCAATTTTCACTAGTGAAACTCCATGATAATGTCCTGGTGTGAAAATTGAAACTTCATATCAATGCCTATTTTTAAATTGCATGAATATTTGTAAATTTTACCCCTCAAATCGACCCATAAAAGCTTCTCAAAATATAGAATTTATTGGCTTAGACTGATTAATTAAATAAATTTTAAAAGAATAAATAAGGTTGAGTTAGGATAAACAAATACATGAGTAAGTCAGCAGTGTTATGGCTTAACTTGTTTATTATTTTCAACCCATATAAATAACAAAATTCACTGATTCGAAATCCAAATTTGTGAGTGCTTGCAGGGGATTAATAGAAGGTTATTCAGTCACAGCACGTTTTCTGGATTATTGTAATAGTTTGAGAAATGGATTTGTAGCAGAATTGAATAAGAAGATGAGGAGTGGTTATAGTAACAATTTTTTTGTTGAATTGCTTGGCAAGACACCTGACCAGTTTTTTGTTGATTACAAGGCTAAGTATAACACTGCTTACGCCTTTTATGCATTACATGATCGTATAAATTTTAATGAACAAAATAAGGTGATCAATTTGGATGACCTAGAGATTATGTTATTATTGTTGTCTTTCGTATACATATCAGAAAAATCAGATGACATGAGAATATAATTTAAAAAATAAAAGTATGATATTCCTTAATCATTTAAATTTTTTGATGAGATAGTTACACTTTAACTTTGTATCAGAGCAATAAAGATTCTGAGATTGAATCTCACAATAAATAACAAAAAAAAAAAATTCACATATCTGATGTATGAAAAAAAAATTCAAATCCCAACGTAATAATTCAGACCTTAAATTTGATTGTCTATGGTCTATATTTCCTATCAATAAATTACATTCTCAAATATAAATTGATTTATCTTGCTTCTCAAATTTGATTATCGTGTATTCTAGGAGTTCTAGTCGCAATTACTATTGTACACGCCAATCATAAATTGCTATAATTAGTGGATACTTTTTTATTGCCTGCTCAAACATGAGTATCTATTAAAAAATTCAAAATAGTTTTGGGTTAAAAAAAAGTTTCAATTTTATCTAGGATTTTGACCTAATGTCAATTGATCAGGACTCTGTACTATCTTAAACTTGTTCAAATATTTTTTTAGTAAGTACTCATTTTGTTTATTTTTACTTGTCCACAATACTAAAAATAGATATCTATTTTTACTTGTTCAGTTTGAAAAATCAAAAGATAGTTTAGCATTTTACTCTTATTATTAAATAATATTTATTTATCAATATTTAAATAACTTATTATAATTAATAAAATTAACATAGTAAAATTATTATTTTATTTTTTACTTCTTTATAGGTATATCAAATCAAACATTAACAACTAAAGACAAACGGAAGGAGTACTAATTTGTATTATGAATGCGTTAATGACTTGATTCCGCAACCCCAAGAGGCAAAATGAGATTAATTTGAGAAGTTATACATATAATAACCATTTGAATAACCGTAGTATTAAGCAAGCTGTATAATTTTTCATTTAAAAAGCAGTTTGAATTTTTCATTTCTCTTACTCGGCGGCTTTTAACGGCACTTTTTTATTTATTCTTTTTTTTTTTTTTTTTTTTTAAAAAGAGACAAATTCCATTGGTTTAATGGTTAAATTCTCTACGTATGTTCACCGGCACCTGAAGCAAGCCTTTTTATATATTTTCATATTTTACACCTTTAGCCAAGCAAAAATTGATCTAAAACAAGTGTCAATTTTGGAAAATAAAAAAGATATTAATTAGTTCATTTTAATTTTGTTCCAATAAATGATTAATACTACTATTCTTGAAGAAAGATATTACTCTCTCTATCCCATTTTACGTGAGGTAGTTTGAGGAAGAGTTTTAAAACTTGTGGTATAAAATGAATGATAGAACTTTATGTGGCTATAAATTATTTTATTAAGGTAAAATGAATATTTTAAAGTAAAATTGTTACTGAAATGTATCATTCTTTTTTGTACTGACTAAAAAGAAATGTAAGTCATATAAATTGGGACAGAAAGAGTAGATAATTCATAATTTCTTAATTGAGTAAACCAAAAACTCAAAAACATATTTGTAAAGGACCCGACGAAGAATAATTAATTAAAATTTAAAAAGTTATATTTTCCCCATTTTTCTTCTTTTTCATAGTATATCTATTAAGAACTTCCGTCTATCTTAATTCTTAAGTAAATAAATATCTCATCGATAAAAAAACCTCATATGACACTCAACTGACTTTGTCTTTTCCTTTTTAAAGAAAAAAAATTGTGAATACTCAACTGACTTAGTCCCAGTATAAATATTTTATGTTTATAGAAAAACTTATATAAGTGATTGTTTTTGTAAACATTGAGTAAAAATATGGCTAACATGATTTCCTTTCTTGCTTCTCTGATAATTATTCTTGCAATATTCACCCAAAAAATCAATGCAGTTGATTACACGGTCACCAACAGAGCCGCGAACACCCCTGGTGGTGCCCGTTTCAACAGAGATATTGGTGCACAATATAGCAAACAAACATTGGCAGCAGCTACTTCCTTCATATGGAACACTTTCCAGCAGACCGCAAAAACGTGCAAATAATTAATATGTACGTCGATGACATGGGTGGAGTAGCTTACGCTACCGGCAACGAGATTCATGTTAGCGCCAGGTATGCTTAAAAATTGATTCAATAAATAAGTACTGATGCACGTGATGAAATTTCAACTGTGTCACATAAATTCATATTTTGTAGGTACATTCAGAGTTACTCTGGTAACGTTAAGAGAGAGATTACTGGAGTATTATACCACGAGAATACTCACATTTGGCAGTGGAACGGGAACGGAAGGGCTCCAGGTGGATTAATTGAAGGGATTGCTGATTATGTGAGGCTCAAAGCTGGTTATGCACCTAGCCACTGGGTGAAACCAGGGCAGGGTGATCGATGGGACCAGGGATACGACGTGACAGCTCGATTTCTTGATTACTGTAACAGCTTGAAAAGTGGGTTCGTAGCACAGCTTAACAAGAAGATGAGAACTGGATATAGTAATCAGTACTTTGTTGACTTGATGGGAAAGACGGTTGAACAACTTTGGAGGGATTACAAAGCTAAATTCCCCACAATGAATGAACTTGTTATATTAGACCAAAAATGAAAAATATTATCTAAATGCCTTTGTACAAATTCAAGGCTATATGTGTCATGGTCTTGTTGAATAATAATAATAAGCACAAGGGATTAACTACAAGTTATCTCACTCATATGACTTAATTATGAAGCCACTATATAATTTATCCAACTATCGTTTCCTCTTTTATATTTTTAGTTAAATGTCCACAAAATAATATTGCCTGGAACTTTCCCATGCCTTCAAAAGATTATAGGATATTTCCATGCCTTCAGATATCCATAGCAAATAAGTAGAAGCATGTCACCATAAAAGCAAAGTCATGCTAGCTGGAGTGAGTTACCAAGATCGAATAAATAGAACAGAATGTGAAAATTTATGAAGTTGGTGCTGAACTAAACTGGAAATGATAATGCTCCTCCACCAATAGAATGACTATTGAGCAATGAAAACTCACCATTTTATGCATAATGTATACCTAAAAGGAGATTATTTATTATCAATATGCATTCTATATATCTTAATAGACTCCAGAATGCTTAGTCAAAAAGCAAACATATCAACGCCTAGTCAAAAGGCCAACATGTTACATGATCATCCATTTTAACTTAGACATTACTGCAACTGAACTTGCTCAATTGTGGAAACAACTTCCTCAATACTCTTGATGTTTCGTCTTTCTTTCAGAAGCTTCTTTGCACAGCTGAGCGCTTGTCGTTCACAATCAGCTCGTTTGGCAACATCCTTGATTGATTCAAAATCTTCTACATGAGCCACCCCAACTATTCTCCTGTGTATTATTAAGAAAATAAGACATTCAATCACATGCACCAAGACTTCAGAACCTTCTTGGGATTAAGAAAATTGGTCTTGAGTTGCGGAACAAGACTTATTGCTTGACAGGAATGTATGTTATTCCTAAAAGAACTTATTTGGCATTAGAAAGCATTGCATCTTGTCCACCTTCATAAATAAACACACACATACATCTGTATACATACGCACACACACATGACACGTATATAATTGTTCATTGAGCACCTTTGTGCCGTCTGAGTTACCAAAATTGTCGTGGGAATCAAGCTACTTGCTTTCTTCCCTGTGCAAGGGGTTGTTAAATTTAATTATTATTTTTATTCTAAAAAAGGCATAGAGAGAGAAAATGCATAGAAGCAAGATTAGAAAACAAAAATTCACCAATCACCTTATCATTTTAGCTGCACCAAATCCAAGGGTGTCCTCAAAGAGTTCTTTCATATATTTCTGCTTTACCAGTTGTTGAAGCTCAGTATTATTGTATATTTCGGGAAGATATGCCTCACCAGGACCATCCTTGTGCTCATCCCAGAGTACAAGAAACTTTTGGTGAAAGAGGTTCCAAGTCTCTGTTATTGTCTTCAAAATCCAAACTTTATATGACTGAAAACAAACAAGTTCACAAGTGCCAAAAACTTTATATGTCAGTTTAATCTTGACTTCTCAAATATTGAAGAAAGAAACAAATGTCAAATCTACCAATCCATAATCACATCAACATGTCCTCACCGGATAAAAAATCTAATACAAAAACCAATAAGATGAGGAACGCATCACTAAAATTTAAGCAAGAAGCAATGGACAACAGACGTGAAAGGAAAATAAAGGTGATCTGATCTCTCACTTTTGCCCATCCCTCTAATTTAAGACCTTATCTGTAGGGAGACTAGGGTGTGACCTGCTAACTTTTGTTCATAACGCAGATAGTTTCTTTTCATACTCAATCATTGCAGAATTCATCAGCATACGAAGGTTATATAAGGATCTTTCATCTCACAGGAAGTTAATTTGAACATGTTTAAAGAATTTAAAAGTCAAGAAACCATACTTGAAAAGATTACATATTCAGAACACTTATTAGCTTGTAAAGAAATTTATGAACTCGTTGAAATCTCTAGATGAATATTTAAATTTACAATCATATCCTTGGAAGAGTAGCCTAAAGACGAGCCTCAATTTCTCGTGATGACATTAGGACATGTACCTTTTTTTTTAAAAAAAAACTGGTTTCTGGCATACAAAGACCTTTTCTATGAATCAAGGAGATTGCAGTAGTAAAAAACAGAGAACAAAAAGGTAAATGTTGCAACAGAACCACCTTGCGGTCATTGGCCTGATCTGCATGTCCATCTTGGGAAAAGTACGCCAAAATTAGATTTCCAATAAATGCTCCAATATCAAAACCCATTGGTCCATAGAAAGAAAATTCTGGGTCAATTACTTGGGTTGAATCGTGAGTGACCATCAAAGAACCAGTATGGAGATCGCCATGTATAAGAGCTTGGGCTCTCTCACAAAACCTGTAAAGTATTAAATAAAGATTGTTGTGATTTTCCAGCTAAAGAAAACAAAAACAGAAAAAAGTCAAGCAAATCAGTTAGATGCACTAAAGCAACATCTTCAAAGAATCACAAACGTACTTGGATTTAAGCTCAGCAACTTCAATCTTCAAACCATTATCATTGCGAACTGCCTCTGCATCGGCATCGAGATAAGGAGATGTACAGCGATTATATTCTGACACTTTGTACGGGTCCGAGAAGACAACCTGCTCAGTGAGCCTACACAACTCGACGTTTCCACAAAACTCAGCAACTGCAAAAATGAATAGAAGTCAAAATCAAATAGAAATAACAGTCATGGTCATGATATAGCTAGCCAGTGGCCATCAAAAACCAAAAGTAAATAGTTCTAATCCATAATAATGAATTGGCTCTGGAATGCGTCAACAGAAGCCACTCATCATATACATACACCCTTATAAGGCTGAAGATATGTGTAAATGCTATGAGTGAGTGTAGGTGAGGCTTGAGGCGTTGTACTGTATTTGAAATGAAAAGGGCATGTGGCTGTTTTAAAATGAATGAGAGGGAAAAGTTTTAGGAACAACACTTTGACCTGGCACTTACTAACTGAATTCCATACATTAGTATGGATGTTAGTGACAATTGGGTGGTTAGCTGAACTTGTATAGATAATTGAAATTCTAATCCACAAGTCATTGAATCAGAATCTCAGATATTTTGGCCAAAACTTCGCATTTTCCCTTTTGTTCTCCTTTTTCTTGTCCGCCATTACAAATTTCTGAAGCTCAAGAACTGTAACAGTACAAAAGACCATACACTTGAACTTGTAGAACTGTAAACACTTGCAAGGACTTGAACCAATTCTGCAAGATAGCTAAACCAACTTAGCAGGTACCCAGTGCAATAGTTGAGGTGCATCCAAGCAGGCCGGACACCATCGTTGTCAAAAAAAAATTATAAGCAAATAGATAGCTCGACCAACTTTCAGATTTAATCATGAAGTGGTTTCTGATCTTTTGACTAACTATATTCATCCTCAATAAATGTACTGCCCCACTAAAAGACAGGGACAGCAACAATGACAAAGTATCAGTCGGAATGCACCACAAATGCAAGTTATTATTGATGACAAGTGCAGCAATGCCACACCGATGTTTCCCTTTCCTTAACATGGAGGATGAGATGAGCAAGTTAAGATGTATTAATGAGCTAAAAGATCCAGATTTTGGCAATGTCTATTATCATGGCTATAAATGACAGTGACAAAAAGCTGGCAGACACAGAGCTCATCACCGCAAGTTTAAATCAGAAATAGATAAACTGCTATTCACCAGATGAACTTTGTTGATTAAAGTGTAAAAGCTCTCCTGGTCAAACTCTGATTTCTAATAAGCTATGCTGCTCGGACTCTACAAAAATGGTCGGATTCTCCAAAAGTAGCTTATTTTTGAAGAATCCGACACGGGTGCGGCATTGAAAAGTGAAGAGCCCACGCAACTTAGCTGATAAGTGGCCCCAAGGATACAACTTTTACTAAACAAGGAGAAACCAGAGCACATGCTTCACAACCAATATCTACCATTTTTACCAGAAGTTTAGATAACTTTCAGTAATGTCGCTTACCTTCACTAATATAGCTCAACCATTGTAAGAAGTATGATTATAGAACAACCAATCATGTAAATTCACACAACTGACATCTATCCATCTAAACTGAAACTTTTGTGAACAACTTCATAAAGCCTAATGCATAAACACAGGTGCCATTGAGATTAATATGCAGTACCATTGAGATTAATATGGCTCACCTGCACGTTTGTGATCCGTTGTCGTAAGATAAAGCAGGGAGGTGAAAAAAAGAGTCTTTGCCATATAGTCTGAAATGTGTTGTGCAAGCAATGGATACTCAACCCCAGCAATCAATCCCTTCCTCAATATAATATGAGGAGGTTCAAGGTAGCGCATACCAATCAAACACATAGTCCTGTCAAAATGGTAAACTTCAGGTACATGCTCAGGAGACAGCCGACCATGCTCTTTTAGTGCAGTAGCTTCAAAGTAAGCACGTTCTTTTGTCATTGGCCATGACTCTCCTATGCATCGAATATAAGGAAGAGCCTGCATACACAATCCCCATTTAGAAACATAAACAACATAATAGGAAAAGTGTTTAGTTGCCATTCAATAGGGGAAACCCTAAGTTAATTTGGGGGGAAAAATATTGAATAACTTGAAAACTCCATAGCTTAGCATTGACTACGAGTCGACTAAAAGATGAAGAATAATTATCCTAGCAGAAAAGGATGAAGGGCACCTGTTTGATGACAATCGAACCAGATGGGGCAACAACAATATAGACAAAGTTGAGATTTCCATCACCAACTTCCTTAATTTCAAGTTTATCAAATTGTTTCCCCAAAATTGACACCAAAGAAGGAGTCGATTTGATGTACTCCACTAGTGACTTCTCGTCCAACGCCCTGAACCCATCAGATGCCATTGTTGATTTGGGGCAAAGGGGAAGCACGAGTAAAATGCTGCTTTTTTTTTTTATTTTTTGTTAGGTTGACCTGAATCTCATGTATCATGCCTAGCTATTGGCTGTATTGAGTTTTCATAGTTACATTGTACCTGGTCATCTTTCGTATAAACATAGGAGATTCCCAATATTTCCCAACTCTTAGCTTAATTTCTAAGCTTTCTCACAAATAAATTAAGTCTTATATATGTATATTTAAATTTAATTAATTTTAACTTGTAGTAGTATATATTAGTTATTTTCCAATTATATTATAAAAATAATGTATTGATTAGTGCTTTTCAAAAGAATTACTTGTAATTCAATTTCAAATAAAATAGAATTATCCAAATTCAAACGTTTTGTTAAAAATAAATAAAAAATTGAGTCATCCATTAGGAGGCGACTTTCAATTAAAAATAAGTTGGGTTAATCCATTCGTTTGATCTAAGACGTTAACTAATTTATTTGTTGTTACGTTTCTACCGATTAATTTTTCGATTGTATTTCAAACTAGTTAACAGGTCCGCGCTTCCCGCGGTAATAAAACCTCATTAAATATATTTTTATAATATTAGAGTAAAAGATCTTTTAAAATTTTGAATATTTGAAACACTTTAATCATTTTTCAAATTTAAATGGATTAGAGCAATCCTTAATTGGATGTGTTTCTTTATTTTTGAGTTTTATTATATTAATTAATAAAGTAAAGGTGAGAAAAATTAGTCTAGAAACTATTTTTTCTTTAAAAAGTATGTAAAGAGAGAAATAAACTTGAAGAAAAATTAATGCACTGTATATAATTTACAATATATATTTTTGTCATTGTTTATTTATATTTTTGTACTTTTATCATTTATTTCTTAAGTATGAATAAAGCACAAATTAAACAGGATCCATCTATCCTAATCTAATAAATCAAACAAAAAAATTTATTTTCTTTTCGTTTTCTCTATGTTTTGGAGTACAAAGTTAGGAGAGACACAAAATTAGTATGTCATTTTTTAATATTATAATAATATGCATCTCTACGTTGCCACTTCAATGATATTTTTCGTCCGTTCATGGGCATTGTATGGCATTCTTTACTCTCATTTAGAGTCTCATTATATTGGCATAATTAGTGTCATTATGTTGCATTAATTCATTTGGAGTTGGTGCTTATGTTACATTTTCATTATGCAATTTTCTTTGTAATTAGTTAATTAGTTCATATAAAAAAAAGAAAAAAAATATGATTAATACTTAAATTAAAACTTAAGAATATCAATCATCTTATTTGTTTCAGTTTGTAAGATACAAATTTCTAATTATTTTGTAGGGATAAAGAAGTTTTATATTTGAAAAAAAAACTAACTTAAATAGTTTTTTTTGTTTACTTTTTTATCCACCGTTAACTATCAAATGAAATGTAAATAATTTGTCCTCCTCTTTTTTAAAATAAGCGATGATTATTTTATATGAGGAACTACTAAACTTAAACTTTCTTTCATATTGTTTTTCGATATGATAACAAAAGATCATACATGTTAGACACATAATCTTCTTTTAAAAGTCTTCATTTTGTTTTTAAATTTTGTGCAAGTTAAAATATGAGGAAAGAATAACTAACTATTTTTCAAATCAAATAAAAATAAACCTACAAATTCCTAATAATAAAATTTAAAAGCATTGATATTAATATTTCAACAAACAACTCGATACAAAATTGTGTCATCATTTCTGAATTATTTTAAGTATAATGAATATCCGAAATATAGGACTTTAGTTTATTTTTGTGTGGATTTTAGAATGTTCCGGTGTGGTCACTTTATTTCATTATAAAAGAAGATAGTAAAAAAAAAAAAGATATATTTCATTATTCTAATACAAATTTTAGAAATCTTTAGTTTTAGTAATAAATAATATATATATATATATATATATATATTGAGTATCTTCTCTATTTTTGGATATATTTAATTCCACCATTTTTTTTAACTTGACTTATTTGTAGCTAGCTAGCTAGCTGATATTTTTTTTTATTTCTTATTTTAAAAAAAGAAATATTGGATATAAGCAATAATATACTTTCTAGAATATTATCTAAAAGACAATCAAATACAGAAGAAAATCAAGAATTAAATGAAATCATAGACATAGATAGAGATTTGAAGATTTTCCAACAAAATCAACTTAAATTATTAAATCCTAAAACTTTATATAATGTAAAACATTTCTCTAGAGATAATCAATTATACAGACACTATAGAGAAGAACAGATATCAGCAATAGGGGAAGACTTTGCAAACCTAAATTTAGTAAACCCAGCTTTCTTAAAGACTATTAAAAATTCCAAAAGTATGTTAATGCATATGGGATTAATAATTGTAGGAATAAAAGGATTAACTAGAAAGAATTTAGGATCCAAAGTTTTAATTGTATTATACGATGATAGATGGTCAGATTTAAAAAAATCCATAATTGACTTAACCGAAGTAGACATGACAAATAATGGAGGAATTGTTTATATTAGTCCAGATTTTTAATTAATTTAAAGGAATTTGGAAAACATATTAAAATAGGAATTCAGACTAAAGGGTATGAAGAAATAAATAATGGAAATAATTTATTAATGTGTGTAGGATTTATTGGAAAAATGACCTTAAGTAGTAACACAAAATTTAAACTCCAAGTAAATGATGTAGTAGAAATAATGGGTAACAAAGGAATAAAATTAATAAAACCAATAAAAATAAATTCAGAAGAATATGCAGGATTAGAATGGAATCTAGATAAACTAAGTAAACCCAAAGTATTTGCGCCAGAACAACACTTAATGTACACTAGCTCAAAAGGAGAAACATCGATTAGGTTTACAGACTATAACTACAAAAGTCAAAAAGAATTATATGATAATGAAACTGAAAGTACCATAGAACCAGAACAAGAGGAATTTAAGAATATAGAATTAATACAAGAAGGATACGAGGTAGAAAGAGCTATAGAAGAAGCAAAAAGACAATACCAAGATAATAATAATACAGTTTTTAAATGTAGAGGATGTAAAAAAGGTAAAATGGATATAATGAAAACTATAGAACATTTTAGAATATGTCAGGAAAGAGAGGATAATTTAGCATATAGAACGAACGAATTAGAAGACATAAACGAAGAACAAGAAACCTTATCCATAACTAGTTACAAAGAATTAATGGAAGAAGCGACTAGCTCTCATAGTGCAAGTCCGTTCCAAAGAACAACAACAGCCCCAAATATTAACTATAGCACAGGTAATTTACCTAGAAAACCATGGGTTAGACATGATCAAGAAATAAAAGATAATATTAGACCAGCAGGAAAACGAATGCCTATAGAAGAACCTATTAGATTACAAGAAGGAGGAAATAAAGGAAAAATATTAAACATAGCAGCACATGATCCACAAATGTGGAATACGGTAATAGACTTATGGAAAGGAATAGTGGTAGCAGATTTTATTAAAAATTATCAAGAGACTGATGCTGAGACTATGTATAGATATTTAGAAACATTCTTAGGAGAATCTTGTAAAGCAGTATGGGAATCATATAAACAAACTTTTCCACAAGAATTCCAAGCACTAATTGAAATAGGACCAAATCCTTATAATTTTACTAATAAAATACATGTGTTATTAATCGGTGAAGACCCAAATAGTAGATTAGTGGCATTACAAAGAAATGCTCTAATAAAATTAGAACAGTTAAGTATATCTAATTGGATACATATAAAGAATTTTCTTAAAGACTATTTTTACTATTGTACTATTAGTGAAAATACATTTAATGAAGAATTAGGAAAGAAGTTATTTAATAAGTTGCCAGGAGCATTAGGAAGAGAAATAGAAGAAAGATGGAATAGAAGAGAAGGAGTAGTGCAAGACCCTACAAAGTTATGGTCTATAGGACAAAAAATAAATCACATAATGAAAATACTAACAGAAAAATGTACAAATATACAAATACAAAAGCAACTAAAGCAAAATGAAATGAACTTTTGCAAGGCAATGATATATACTACTCAAAGTTATGATAAAGAACCTAGTAAACCAAGAAGATATAAGAGAAGAATCGACCATATCCAAAGGCCATATAAATACAAAAAGTACTTCTTAAGAAAATCATCAGCTAGAAAGCCATATTTAAATAGAGATAGACATGTTAGAAAATATAGAAATGATAGGAATTATAAAATAAATTAGAATGTTATACTTGTGGAAGTATAGAACATTTAGCAAATACATGCCCAAAAATGAATAACATGAAAACTAGAAATTCCCAATTAATAGAAGACTTTCAAGAAACCTTATTAAATGTAGATGAATATATGTCAAACACAGAAAATATATATTCTATAGTAAGTATAGAGACTGCAGAGGAAAAGGATATACAATTAGACACCTCTGATTCAGAGGATGATAATTTAATTAATGAAATAGGATTAGAAAAATTAGAACTAAAAGAAGAAGATTTAAACTATACAATGATGAACATATATCAAGATTGTAATCATGAATTTGAAAGACAAAAGGGAATAGATAGCAATCAATGTAGTATATGTAAATGGTATCCTAGTAAAATAAATAGAGCTAAATGCAAAAATTGTTATATGAAAGCATGTATAAATTGTATAGAAAATAAATTAAAACAACAAGTAGCCAAAAACCAAGAACAAGTTCAAACAAAAGACCATGCTACTAATCTAAGACTAATAACCTTAGAAACTAGAATGAATGATTTAGAACAAAAACTAATTACAATAGAGAAAGGAAAACAAAAAGTAGACCAGGATACTACACAAGGTACAATACATATAGACCAACTAGAAAGTGAATTAATGAATATAGAAGAAAACAATACTAGTTTCATATGTAATGAAGATAAAAATTTTGGAACTATAAGAATATTAGTGAGAATAAAAATCAAAGATATAGAAATAGAAACTTTAGCATTAATAGATACAGGTTGTACTGGTTGTCTTCTTAATAAGAAAATAATACCTCAATATATACTACCAATACTAAAAACATTAAAAGAACCAATAACAGCTATACAAATGGATGGAACATACAATACTTATGACAAATATATAAAAAAAGCACAAATATGCTTTATTAATACATGTAATGAATTCTACAAACCAACGTACAATATATATAAAATTTTAGTAAGAGATTTAAATATTAAAACTAATTTAGTGTTAGGCTTACAATTTCTTATACAAAATAATGGAAGTTGTCTAGTCTCTAGAGATGAAATAATGCTGTTTAGAAATACAACATATACTCCTGTACAAACTAAAAAAATTTCAACCAAGGAATTAAATAAAGACAATAAACTAAATACAATTCCTTGTTGCGACGACTGTGGCAATAATGGTATTTGTTCCTCAAAAAATCTATATGAAGAAGAAAAAGAAGAAAATTATATAGAAAATACATACATAGAAGACATAGAAAAAGATTATACATTAATAAATGTAGAAACAGAATTTTACAATTTCCAAAAAGGAATAAATACTATAGGAAAAATAAACAATCATAAAGACTTAGAAAATATAGTAGCAATATTAGATGAAATGGAAATAATAGGAGAAAAACCTTTAATACATTGGGGAAGTAATAAAGTTATGTGTAAGCTAGACATAATAAATTTTGAGTATACTATAAAAACAGCAACAATAGAAGCAAATAATGAAGACACTGAAGAATTTACTAAACAGATTAAAGAATTACTAAAACTAGAAGTAATAAGAAGATCCACATCTAGACATAGATCAACAGCCTTTATGGTTAGAAACCATAGCGAACAAGTAAGAGAAAAAGTTCGCATGGTAATAAATTATAAAAGACTAAATGATAATACTAGAACAGATGCATATAAATTATCTGATAAAAATGAGTTAATTAATAGAATACAAGGTAAAAAGATATTTAGTAAATTTGACTGTAAATCAGGATACTGGCAGGTAAAAATGCACCCGAAAAGCATAGAATGGACAACATTCACTTGTCCTGAAGGACATTTTGAGTGGCTAGCTATGCCTTTTGGTTTAAAGACAGCTCCTCCTATCTTCCAAAGAAAGATAGATGATATGTTTGGAGACTATAAAAATTTCGTGTTAGTATATGTAGACAATATTCTAGCGTTTAGTAAAAATATACAAGAACATCTAGGACACCTACAGACAGTATTTAGATTATTTGTAAAATATGGGATAATAATTAGTAAAATGAAAATGGAATCATGTAAAACACATATAAATTTCTTAGGAGTAACTTTAGGAGAAGGAAAAGTAAAATTACAACCACATATAGCTAAAAAAGTTTTAGATATGCCTGATAAGTGAGATAATACAAAAGAATTACAAAAATTTTTAGAATTAGTAAATTATGCTAGAAATTTTATTCAAGACTTAGAAAAAATAGCAGGTCCATTATATGCTAAGACAGGTAGTAAAGGACAAAAATATTTTAATATAGAAGACATTAAATTAGTCCAACAAATTAAAGAAAAAGTTAAAAATATATCTGACTTACAAATACCACTAAAATCAGACTATTTAATAGTTCAAACAGATGGTAGTAAATTAGGATGGGGAGCCATCTTAAAATCAAGACCAAATAAATACAGTCCAAAAAATAAAGAAAAAATATGTGCATACCAAAGTGGACAATACAAAGAAAAAGGTAATATGAGTAGTATAGACGCAGAAGTATTAGCAGTAATATACGGATTAAATAGTTTTAAATTATACATTTTAAACAAAAATGAAGTATTAGTAAGAACAGACTGCGAAGCCATAGTTAAATTTCATGAAAAAATAAATAGTAAAGCTAGTAGTAAAAGACGATGGTTAAATTTTATAGATATAATATCTATATATAATAATATTGTTTTTGAATATGTTAAAGGAAAAGATAATGACTTAGCTGATAGATTAAGTAGATTACAATTAAAGACTAATTAATATTTATTACAGCATGAGACCAACAAGTCAACAGACAGTAGACAAAGGCAAGGGCATCGCCCAGCCAGATACTTATGTTCAGACATTATTAGGCAGACAAAATTTCAGACCTTTAAATACAACAGACAATTTTATGGAGCGAATTCATTTCGGTAAGTATAATTTAATTTTCTACCCTAAGTGTAATTTATCATTTAGAGTAAATCTAGACTGTAATATAGACAAGACTCAACAATGTTTAGTAGATAACTTATGGATGACATACAATAAACAAGATACTAAGTATTTTATAGCAGTTTCTAATGCTTTATGTCAATATTTTTCAGACAAAAATAAAGAAAATAAATTTAAATATTATGTAGTTATACATGGTAAAACCAAAGGTATTTTCCAAACTTGGATAGAAATAACTGATTCTATAAATGGGATAAAAAACTCACTTTTTAAAGGTTTTAATGATTTCACTGAAGCTTTAGACTATGCAAGAGGAATACTTGGGCCTAATTATTATATTTCACCAGCTCTCAGACAAAGCCCAAACCAAATACCTCAATACAATATCCAAAAAGACTCAAACAAAATAATATTTTGTGATCATTGTTCTTCCATGACTGAGGGTTTCAAAAGACTCAATATAAAAAATAAAATCCTTACCCAAGAGAACATGAGACTTGTTAAACAGCTCGAGACTTTTCAAAATAAATATGTTCCAAGAACAGATAGTACAACTCAGCAAGAAGACATGAGTTCTCCATCTCACTTAAAAATGGATGAGACGGGTGTGCATTTCCCTCTGAATGCTAAGAACTCTACTGTATCGGAGCATGATACAGCTAGTTCGGTTCAAACGGTGACCGGTAAAGACTTATCAAATTCGTTAAAGGCTGTTACTTTGCCAAAAAGTGAAATAGAGGAGTCTTCTTCCTCACGAAGGAGATTACCTAAATACTTTCAAAAAGACACATTAAGAAAAAATGAATTATTAAAAAAGAAAAAAAATAAAAAATTAGAAAAAATAATTAAGCAAACATTAGAAAAATTTTTCCAAGACAAATGCCAAGACAAATATATTATCAAAAATATTCTCAGTCAAAGTAATGGCTCAGAAGACACTATTCACAGTCCTGTATTATCAGACGAAGAACAAATAAATAATATTCAAGACTCACAAGACCCTTATGAAGACAATGACTCAGGCATGAGTTTTGATACTATTGCACTACACAACTTAGACACTTAACCATTTTATAGTCCAAAGAATTCATTACTTACAACTAAACTAGATGTACCATGAACAAGTTACATACCAAATACAAGAATGGCAAGACAAGTCATAGTAAGATGGATACAAAGTCAAGAATATCAAGACAAGTCATACGAAAAGTTGGCAAAAGGTTGATGAAAGTTGACAAAAAGTCATAAGAGCAAGATGGGAACAAGAAGACTAAAGAAGAAAAATTAATATTAATAGGTGGGAATGTCCACTACGTGTCTTGTAATATTAATTAGTAAATAGAAGTATCAGGTTGGAATACCCACTACGTGTCCTGTAAAAATGGGTGTGTTGTCACTTTATCACTACCCTCCAAAAGAGGAAAAAACTGTTGATATAGCACGCTTCGATAGAATATTTGAGTCTATAATATAAGTCAAAAGATGAACTTAATAATGCATGTGACGATGGGGCCCAATGAGTATCCGACTGGCATTATTAAACGAATCTTATCAAGTTGTCGGCCAAAATGACACTACTAAGTTGTTTTTACTGTTTTTACTGTATTTTCTGTATTTTCTGTATTTACTACCTGTCTTAGCATATAATGGACCTGCTATTTTTCCTAAGTCTTGAATAAAATTTCTAGCATAATTTACTAATCCTAAAATTTTTTGTAATTCTTTTGTATTATCTAACTTATCAGGCATATCTAAAACTTTTTTAGTTATATGTGGTTGTAATTTTACTTTTCCTTCTCCTAAAGTTACTCCTAAGAAATTTATATGTGTCTTACATAATTTCATTTTTTTTTTACTAATTATTATCCCATATTTTACAAATAATCTAAATACCGTCTGTAGGTGTCCTAGATGTTCTTGTATATTTTTACTAAACACTAGAATATCGTCTACATATACTAACACGAAGTTTTTATAGTCTCCAAACATATCATCCATCTTTCTTTGGAAGATAGGAGGAGCTGTCTTTAAACCAAAAGGCATAGCTAGCCACTCAAAATGTCCTTCAGGACAAGTGAATGCTGTCCATTCAATGCTTTTCGGGTGCATTTTTACTTGCGATATCACGATTCTGATCAAATTTACTAAATATCTTTTTACCTTGTATTCTATTAATTAACTCATTTTTATCAGGTAATTTATATGCATCTGTTCTAGTATTATCATTTAGTCTTTTATAATTTATTACCATGCGAGCTTTTCCTCTTACTTGTTCACTATGGTTTCTAACCATAAAGGCTGTTGATATATGTCTAGATGTGGATCTTCTTATTACTTCTAGTTTTAGTAATTCTTTAATATGTTTAGTAAATTCTTCAGTGTCTTCATTATTTGCTTCTATTGTTGCTGTTTTTATAGTATACTCGTGATTTATTATGTCTAGCTTACACATAAGTTTATTACTTTCCCAATGTATTAAAAGTTTTTCTCCTATTATTTTCATTTCATCTAATATTGCTACTATATTTTCTAAGTCTTTATGATTGTTTATTTTTCCTATAGTATTTATTCCTTTTTGAAAATTATAAAATTATGTTTCTACATTTATTAATGTATAATCTTTTTCTATGTCTTCTATGTATGTATTTTCTGTATAATTTTCTTCTTTTTCTTCTTCATATAGATTTTTTGAGGAACAAGTACCATTATTGCCACAGTCGTCGCAACAAGGAATTGTATTTAGTTTATTGTCTTTATTTAATTTCTTGGTTGAAATTTTTCTAGTTTGTACAGGAGTATATGTTGTATTTCTAAACAGCATTATTTCATCTCTAGAGACTAGACAACTTCCATTATTTTGTATAAGAAATTGTAAGGCTAACACTAAATCAGTTTTAATATTTAAATCTCTTACTAAAATTTTATATATATTGTAAGTTGGTTTGTAAAATTCGTTACATGTATTAATAAAGCTTATTTGTGCTTTTTTTATATATTTGTCATAAGTATTGTATGTTCCATCCATTTGTATAGCTGTTATTGGTTCTTTTAATGTTTTTAGTATTGGTAGTATATGTTGAGGTATTATTTTCTTATTAAGGAGACAACCAGTACAACCTGTATCTATTAATGCTAGAGTTTCTATTTCTATATCTTTGATTTTTATTCTCACTAATATTCTTATAGTTCCAAAATTTTTATCTTCATTACATATGAAACTAGTATTGTTTTCTTCTATATTCATTAATTCACTTTCTAGTTGGTCTAAATGTATTGTACCTTGTGTAGTATCCTGGTTTATTTTTTGTTTTTCTTTCTCTATTGTAATTAGTCTTTGTTCTAAATCATTCATTCTAGTTTCTAAGGTTATTAGTCTTAGATTAGTAGCATGGTCTTTTGTTTGAACTTGTTCTTGGTTTTTGGCTACTTGTTGTTTTAATTTATTTTCTATACAACTTATACATGCTTCCATATAACAATTTTTGCATTTAGCTCTATTTATTTTACTAGGATGCCATTTATATATACTACATTGATTGCTATCTATTCCCTTTTGTCTTTCAAATTCATGATTACAATCTTGATATATGTTCATCATTGTATAGTTTAAATCTTCTTCTTTTAGTTCTAATTTTTCTAATCCTATTTCATTAATTAAATTATCATCCTCTAAATCAGAGGTGTCTAATTGTATATCTTTTTCCTCTGCAGTCTCTATACTTACTACAGAATATATATTTTCTGTGTCTGACGTATATTTATCTACATTTAATAAGGTTTCTTGAAAGTCTTCTATTAATTGGGAATTTCTAGTTTTCATGTTATTCATTTTTGGGCATGTATTTGCTAAATGTTCTATACTTCCACAAGTATAACATTCTAATTTATTTTTATAATTCCTATCATTTCTATATTTTCTAACATGTCTATCTCTATTTAAATATGGCTTTCTAGCTGATGATTTTCTTAAGAAGTACTTTTTGTATTTATATGGCCTTCGGATATGGTCGATTCTTCTCTTATATCTTCTTGGTTTACTAGGTTCTTTATCATAACTTTGAGTAGTATATATCATTGCCTTGCAAAAGTTTATTTCATTTTGCTTTAGTTGCTTTTGTATTGGTATATTTGTACATTTTTCTGTTAGTATTTTCATTATGTGATTTATTTTTTGTCCTATAGACCATAACTTTGTAGGGTCCTGCACTACTCCTTCTCTTCTATTCCATCTTTCTTCTATTTCTCTTCCTAATGCTCCTGGCAACTTATTAAATAACTTCTTTCCTAATTCTTCATTAAATGTATTTCCACTAATAGTACAATAGTAAAAATAGTCTTTAAGAAAATTCTTTATATGTATCCAATTAGATATACTTAACTGTTCTAATTTTATTAGAGCATTTCTTTGTAATGCCACTAATTCACTATTTGGGTCTTCACCGATTAATAACACATGTATTTTATTAGTAAAATTATAAGGGTTTGGTCCTATTTCAATTAGTGCTTGAAATTCTTGTGGAAAAGTTTGTTTATATGATTCCCATACTGCTTTACAAGATTCTCCTAAGAATGTTTCTAAATATCTATACATAGTCTCAGCATCAGTCTCTTGATAATTTTTAATAAAATCTGCTACCACTATTCCTTTCCATAAGTCTATTACCGTATTTCATATTTGTGGATCATGTGCTGCTATGTTTAATATTTTTTCTTTATTTCCTCCTTCTTGTAATCTAATAGGTTCTTCTATAGGCATTCGTTTTTCTGCTGGTCTAATATTATCTTTTATTTCTTGATCATGTCTAATCCATGGTTTTCTAGGTAAATTACCTGTGCTATAGTTAATATTTGGGGCTGTTGTTGTTCTTTGGAACGGACTTGCACTATGAGAGCTAGTTGCTTCTTCCATTAATTCTTTGTAACTAGTTATGGATAAGGTTTCTTGTTCTTCGTTTATGTCTTCTAATTCGCTCGTTCTATATGCTAAATTATCCTCTCTTTCCTGACATATTCTAAAATGTTCTATAGTTTCCATTATATCCATTTTACCTTTTTTACATTCTCTACATTTAAAAACTGTATTATTATTATCTTGGTATTGTCTTTTTGCTTCTTCTATAGCTCTTTCTACCTCGTATCCTTCTTGTATTAATTCTATATTCATAAATTCCTCTTGTTCTGGTTCTATGGTACTTTCAGTTTCATTATCATATAATTCTTTTTGACTTGTGTAGTTATAGTCTGTAAACCTAATCGATGTTTCTTCTTTTGAGCTAGTGTACATTAAGTGTTGTTCAGGCGCAAATACTTTGGGTTTACTTAGTTTATCTAGATTCCATTCTAATCCTGCATATTCTTCTGGATTTATTTTTATTGGTTTTATTAATTTTATTCTTTTGTTACCCATTATTTCTACTACATCATTTACTTGGAGTTTAAATTTTGTGTTACTACTTAAGGTCATTTTTCCAATAAATCCTACACACATTAATAAATTATTTCCATTATTCATTTCTTCATACCCTTTAGTCTGGATTCTATTTTAATATATTTTCCAAATTCCTTTAAATTAATTAAAAAATCTGGACTAATATAAACAATTCCTCCATTATTTGTCATGTCTACTTCGGTTAAGCTAATTATGAATTTTCTTAAATCTGACCATCTATCATCGTATAATACAATTAAAACTTTAGATCCTAAATTCTTTCTAGTTAATCCTTTTATTCCTACAATTATTAATCCCATATGCATTAACATACTTTTGAAATTTTTAATAGTCTTTAAGAAAGCTGAGTTTACTAAATTTAGGTTTGCAAAGTCTTTCCCTGTTGCTGATATTTGTTCTTCTCTATAGTGTCTATATAATTGATTATCTCTAGAGAAATGTTTCACATTATATAAAGTTTTAGGATTTAATAATTTAAGTTGATTTTGTTGGAAGATTTTCAAATCTTTATCTATGTCTATGATTTCATTTAATTCTTGATTTTCTTCTGTATTTGATTGTCTTTTAGATAATATTCTAGAAAGTATATTATTGCCTATTCTATTTTCTGAGAAGCTGGGTCTGCTGTCTTGGACTGTTCGCCTATTTGAATGAAAGTCCATTGTTGAGGTTTTCTAGTTAATTTATATTTTTCTGATTTAGGTGTTATTTCTACTTTCTTAAGCTGAGTAATTAATTCATCTATTTCTGTATTTTTATGAATTTGTTCAGGCTGTTTTTCTTTTAATATTTTATCTACTTTTGTATTTAATTCTATTAATAATGCTATTATTGTATTATTCTGTTTTAGATTTATTTTGTCTGTAAAACTAGAGGGAACGTGATCAGAAAATTCTACTACTTCTTTATGAAATTTTGTTGTATATTCTAATGCTTTTTTATAATTTATATCTTCTTCACTCATGAGAGTGAGATCTTTTCTATTCTTATAATTATTTCTTTTAAATTACTAATTTCAGTATTTACTTTTTCTAATTCTTTAGGCTTTTCAGTTATTGCCTTTACTAGTTTTTCTATTTCTATTTTATTAGGTATGTTATCTAAATTAAATTTATTACTTAAATACTGTATTTTTCTCTCTATCTCTAATTCTTGTACTTTTAAAAAGTCTAAATTCTTTTCTATTTTATCTAGTATTTTAATTTGTTTATTTTGTACTACTTCTATGGTTTCTAATATTTTTGTTATGGTTTTATCTTGTTGTTGAATTTTTTCACTAAGATTTGTTGTTAAGTCTATTAAAGTATTGTATTGCTTATCTTCCGAGTGTAGTATATGTTCTCCTTCAGAAAAATTACACTTTAAAATATTATTTTTGTATAGCGATCTATATTTCTTTTCTGGCTGTATTTTTAAGTCTAGGTAATTAAGATGTTTTAAAGAATCTATTTTTCTATCCTATAGAACTTCTAATTGGGCATGTTAGTTTATAGTAATTTATCCTATTCTTAGTATATTTAATATTTAATTTTATGTGATTAATTTCTTCTATTACTTTAGTTTTTTCTTTGTTCAAAAAATCTATTGTATAAGTTTTAGGTATTTCTTCGTTAGCTAATTCTTCTTTAGACCAGATTAAAAATTCGCTTATATGTTCTTTTTCTAACTCTTTTTCTATCCAGGTTAAAAATTCTATTGATCTTTTTAGATTATGTTCAAGCTCAACCTTATATTGTATTTTTTTGTGAAGCCAACTATATCTTAATCTTATTCTTCTAATATATTCTAGAGGCATGTATATTATCCAAATTGTATATTGTTAAGTGTTTTCTTATATACTTTTATTCTTCTTTCGGAGTTTATAACTTGTCTTACAGTATATTCTAATTTTCTATTTAGATATTTTATGTCGTAATATGGGTCTTCTAAGGTTATTTGTTTTCTTAGTTATAATTCTCTGTCTAAAAGATATGTTTTATGGTATTTTTCTTCTATAAGCCACTGAGTTACTTGTCTATAACTTCGAGTTATATTTTGCATTAATTATCCTAATAAATAAGCTTCTTTTTTAATACTATTATTTATCAAATTTATTCTTTTATCACACCAGTATATGTCAATATCGTAACCTGATATATCCCACTTAGTATTGCTAATAATTTTTGGGTCACTTACAATTTGCAAATCATATAGTTGATAAATCAGATAACAAAAAAATTTATACTAACAATCAAAATATTACTATATCAAAACTAATATAAAGAAAAACATTGAAACTTTAGAGAGAATAAATCTCCCCATAAACAAGACTCTTAAACGATTACATTGTGGATGTTATTGTTCTCGTGTTAGAAGAAACAAACCTATATTTATAGAGTCCTAAAACCTTTTCTTACTAGAAAAGAACTAACAACTCTAAAACATTTTCCTAAAAGGAAAGAATAAACCAAATATGAAAGAATATTATATTTTCCTTTCAGGAAAAGTAAAAACATTTATGGTAATGTTTTGTCTTTTCTTTAAAGAAAAATAATTCTTAAATTATGGTAAGAAAATCAGGGCAAAATCCTAACAAATCTCCCCTTTTGGCTGGATTTTTTTGACAAAGCTTGATCTGTCTTCTTCATTGCATGATAATCTTGTTCTCCACAAAATCTTCATCACTGTTGCTTGCCATAATTAAAAAATAAAGTTTAAAATATATGGGTTAAAAATGGGTTAAAAATATTTTGTATTTATTCTTAAAAAATTGCAGCAACAGGAATGCTGAAAATATGGTTGAAACTTCTTCTCCGCATGTAGCTTGACAAAAAATCTTCATTATCATCAAATTGATTACAAATTGATTTGAAACCATCTTAAGCCTGTCTTCAACCTCGTTGAACCATAGGACCACCGAATCTGTGAACCATGTGCTCTGATACCACTTGTTGGGTTATGGAGGGAGATTTGGGCGTCATGCGGAAGCTTACAATTTGCAAATCATATAGTTGATAAATCAGATAACAAAAAAACTTATACTAACAATCAAAATATTACTATATCAAAACTAATATAAAGAAAAACATTGAAACTTTAGAGAGAATAAATCTCCCCATAAACAAGACTTTTAAACGATTACATTGTGGATGTTATTGTTCTCATGTTAGAAGAAACAAACCTATATTTATAGAGTCCTAAAACCTTTTTTTACTAGAAAAGAACTAGCTACTCTAAAACATTTTCCTAAAAGGAAAGAATAAACCAAATATGAAAGAATATTATATTTTCCTTTCAGGAAAAGTAAAAACATTTATGGTAATGTTTTGTCTTTTCTTTAAAGAAAAATAATTTTTAAATTATGGTAAGAAAATCAGGGCAAAACCCTAACAAAATGTCCATGATCAAATTCTTACCTTTTCAAAAGATAATTATGAAATCAAACATGGTAATTAAACTCTAATGAATATGTACATTTGCTTACACCAAGAAAATAATATTAAAAAACTAAAAATCAAAAGTTGTTCCACATAATTTTACTTACCGATCAGTCAAGAGGATTACGATTTTTCCTCATCTTTCATTGATCTCTTCCATTTCCTTCAACCTTTCTTATATTTGTATATCATACCATCAAACCAAACATACATAGAGTAATAATTAAACTCCAATGAATATGTACATTTGCTTACACCAAAAAAAATAAATTAAAAACTAAAAATAAATATTTGCTCCACATAGTTTTACTTACCGATCAGTCAAGAGGATTACGATTCATCCTCATCTTCCATTGATCTATTTCTTTTCCTCCAACCTTTTTTATATTTGTACATCATACCATAAAAGCAAGCATAGAGTAATATTTTTTTTCCTATTTCTTATATATAAATTAGTACCCACAACAAATAAAAAACTGATAGACTTTTAGTTTTCCAAATTAAGGGAATTTAGTAGAGTAGTAAATTTTTAGACATTCAATTTTGAGACTTTTAGGTTTTCAAATTATGAAAATTGAGTGGAGTAGTAAATTTTTAGACATTCAACTTTGTACATTAAAGAATAAAATAACGGAGGAGTAGTAATTGTCATTTTTCTTTTTGATATAGTAAAAAAATATTTCTTATAAATTGGCATGTGAACAGTCTTTGTCATACATAAATGTTCATTCATTGATATAATATTTATTTATGATAAATTAAATAATACTTTCACAAGAAAATAATTATTTTAAATATGAAAAAGGGCCAAAAAAGGAGAAAAAAGAAAAATGGCAATGGACATCATAGAGAGGTGCCACATCACCTTCTCTCTCTATATATATATATAGAGAGAGAGAGAGAGAGATTTCATTTGCCCTTGATCTTTTAGCTTGAAAAAAGTGGTTCCTTAGGGCTTAGGCTCCAGGCTCTACAAATCTATCCAAGCTCAAGTATTTCTTTGGCTTTCATTTGTAAAATGTTATTTGATCGGAGAAATTGACATATCAATTATAATGTTTTGTGTATTAACTGTTTATTTACTTCTCAGCTATTAAATAGGAGTAGTATTATTATGATCAATGTAGTTTTATAAGTTTAGAGAATAATTATTTTAATTTTTTCCTGTTACTATTAACACATTATAAGGGTTGAATATATTAAATTAGTGCTCAACTCCTAAAGAATTTGTTGGTTATTTTACCGTCAAAGATCAGTTAGTTGTTTAGCATGATTCCAAGCATACAACCAATCAATTCAAATATATGATAGGTCTTTATAAACATGATTATCAGTACATCATAGTTAACTTATATATATTTTGACCTTAATTTATCACTTAATTATAGTATGCTAGTATGACTTGATATACATATTCGGTACTGATAAATTTTGACTTTTTTTCTCGAGCAAATTATTCACAGCGAGATTTTACTTTTAATAGCCCAATTCAGCCTAGCTCTATGAGGCCACGGGCTAACTGGAGTAAGGCCCAATAGCGTCATATTCCTTTTTAAATGGGTCAGAGGGAAAGAGAAAGTGGAATTTTTTAGAAATTTTATAAGAGAAAATTAGCAATTAAGTCATAATACTTAACATATTTAGTTAAAATAACAAAACTTTAAAATATTTATTTAAAATGTCAAAATGACAATATTTTAGAAAATAATATGTATTAAGATTTTAGTATATTTAAAATTAATTTTATTTATGAAAACAGTCCTATATTGGACCAAATTCTAAACCAATCAGTTATCAATACCCATTAACCTTCCTTCTTCACATTTCACGTTTCTACCCCACCTTTCACGTTTCTATCCCTTTTTCACGTTTTTAAATTCTTTCTTCAAGGTGCTCACAAATTGCTCATCAAAATATATATTTTAATTCAAGAAATTTTCTCTAAAAAGCTAAAATATTGATGTTTTGAAAATTTTCCCTTTGAAAAAAGCCCAAATTTACGCCACCATCCAGATCTATAAAAGCCTTACATCGTCCCTTACCTTCTTCCATCGCCCGCTTTACTGGTACCTAACTCTTTCATTTTTTCCGATTGTTCTAAGTTAATTTGTTGAGTTGTGTTTGCTTAGTTATGTATATTTTGTTCTTGGAGTCGAGTTTTTATTGAAAATAGTCCATTGGAGTAAGGTCTGCGGACTATTACCTGATGATTCACTTTAGAATTTGGGGCGGGTTTGATTTGATAGCCGCATAACCCAAAATGTGAAAAAATCATCAAAAATTAAGCCATTTTTGTTGATTTTTTAGCAGTTTGAGTCTTTCTTCGAAAAATCATATTGCTTTATTATCCGAAAATGGTATTCTCATATCCTATAGCCTTGTAGAGCAGAATCTCTGCTATTACTATTTGGGAATTGCCATGAGAAGTACATTTTTTAAAATTAACTTCATACTTTTTGTTATTGTTTTAAGTTTTTTATTTGTCAATTTTTTTATTCTTATGCAAGTTTGTTTACATATTCATCTAATATTTATGTATTTTAGATTTTTAGTCTATTAAACAATTTTTTTCGATTCTTTTCTGATTTCGTTTTAATATTTCAAATTTATTAGAATCTACAAATCTATTCATATGTTTATTTTGTTTGATTTTTAATATATTTATATTTGCTTTTAGGGTTTTAGATTCGGGGAAAGCATCTGTCTGTCTACAATGTCTGAATCAACAATTTATTTGTGTATTCATTTTATCTATATATCAAAAAGTTTTACATTTTTTGTTTTTAGATTGTATTTCAATCTCAATTAGTATACCAACATGTTTGTATTTTCTTCTTAATTTGTATTCATCCTAACTGTATGCTAACAATTTTGTATTTTATTGGGTATTCATTCTGTATTTCAATCTCAATTTATATGTGAACAAGTTTGTATTTCTCTTTTGTTTTGTATTCAACCTAATTGTATACCAACAAGTTTTGTATTTTATGTGCCTACTTTACCTTTCAAAGTCACTTTGTATTTCAAATGAAGAGAGTATTTCTTTTGTATTCACAACTTTATATTCAATATCACTTTGTATTATAACTTTGTATTTTCATCTCACTTTTGTATTCATATATTGTTGTATTCAACATATAGTTCATGATCGATTAGTTTGTATTTTACCTTTCAAAGTCACTTTGTATTTCAAATGAAGAAAGTATTTTTTTTGTATTCACAACTTTATATTCAATCTCGCTTTGTAGTTATAACTTTGTATTTTCATCTCACTTTTATATTCATATATTGTTGTATTCAACATATAGTTCATGATTGATTAGTTACATTAACTTAATGGGATACAAATTATTGTATGCATTCAAACAGAAAAAACAGCTACTAAACTAAAAAAAAAAAAAAAACAATTTCATTCGTTATACATCATAATTTGGATACAAAATAACCGGAAAAAGCTATAAATCTCAATACATACAAAGATTTCACTGATTCAATCAGGAAAAAAAACAACACTCTTGTACTCGACATATACGAATATCTCATCCAAACAAATAAAAAAATCGAAAAAAATACCTAATTGTTTTTCGATTGTTCACTAGATGCGACAAATTTATAGTCGTCAATTTTGAAAAATTTCGTTTAAAAAATATGCCATATTCAACTTGAAGAAGCTTTGAAAGTTATCAGATTAATGATTCAGAAGACAAACTAAATTATTTTGAATTTTTTTTTTATGTTCTTAAGAAGAAAGCAAAAAAACACTTGACAGAAAGATGGCTATTTATGCTCTTTTCAAAACGTAACTAATTTGTATTTAATTTTTTTTTACCTTTTTGAATTTTTTTGTTCCATGATTTTCTCTGTTCTTTTATTAATTATTTGTATTCTTTCAAATTAATCAAAATAAAATAAATACATAATTAATCCCTTAACAAACTAAAATAATGACATTTTTAATAAATAATGAGACTGTTGCTAAGGAGTCCCACTAAAAACTAAATTATTCTGTTTTGAAAATTTTTCCATTTTATAATTGACATCTATAGGACTAATATTTTTCCAAATATAACTTTTCTTATGTTAACAAGTGCATCACATATCACTCATGTCTCTATTTATACTAGATGCATGTTGCCCGTGCACGCACGGCCCAACAGTTTTACCTATGTGCTCGTACAAATTGTGTCGTAATGTAAATTTGGAAGATTAAGTAGAATATTTGCATTCCTCACCACATTGTTGTTTATGCATATATATACCCAATGTTACATATTTACATAATTATAAACATATGCAGACTGTTTACATATATTTAAAGAAGCTGGTATTGGCAAAGGACATTTCATCATCTTGTATTTACACAAACTGGTATTGACAAAGGACATTTCATCATGTTGTTTTATGCAAGTAACCTCTGTAGTTGAGCACTTGTTCTGGGCAGCTACCATTGTAGTTAAACAACGTCGTGTTCGTAAAATACCTGTGAAGCATTTGTTGCAAGAGGAGAAGTATATTATTTTTAGTAGCAGATGTAGAGTGTAGTAGCATTAGAGTCTGATTAGGGTCCTCACATACCTCTGTAGAGCGCATCAGGTGTTGTGTGTACATTTTATTTGTTGTTAATTAAGCCTTTCAAAAGATTGTGCAGTAGCAAAAACATACCACTCTGAGATTTACTTTGCTTCACAAACTTCCTAGTTCCTAGATAGATAAGCATGTGACAAACATGGCATACTAAATAGAACTAAATAAACACGGTTAGTATAGATAGAAGTCTATCTTCTGTAGGCATCGAAATAGATCTCCACTAAAAAAAGCTAGAGATATTATCGAAGTAGGGACTCAACATGTTCAGTTATGGGTGTAGGATAAATATGTGGTTTTAGGAAGGAAAATTAGAAGACTTGGAAGATATTACATCCAAGGGACAACTTTTAAGTCGTTTAGAGGTTATAGTTGGGCTCTGACAAATGAATTTCAGCATTGACTCATCAAGAAATTAAGATCCATAGATTATGTAAATAATGTCTAATTGACTATACCATCTGTATAACGATCATTACATCTTTTTATCTTCTATCTCCTATTAGCGGAAAAGCAAAGTTACTTCATAATTAGTCACTAAAGCATTTCCAGATGCAAATAGAGCTTCTTCAGCGACTTTGTTAAAAATACAAAAACGGATTTAAGCGACTCAACTAAATGATGACAATGACCACATGATTTCAATAAATAGCATAATGTAAGAGCTAAAAAGAACGTACGCAAGCCAAATCCATACCTGAGCCTAATGTTCATGCTGCCTTGATAGTTGCCTCTCTCATGACCTTGTTTTTTTCTTAGCACTCTTTGCCTCAAACTGATTAGATTGAGTCGTTTCTTGCCTTAAAACTTGTGGATACTTTTCATGACCACCCTCTTGTTCTTGAAGAGGTAGCAAATTTCAAAGTCACAATCATAAAGAAGCATTTTGAGTACATAAATACAATATATCAAACTCACTGCTATGAAAATACAATATGTACCACATCAAGTGCACGTCAAGCTAGATCAATGATGAGGGACAATGTTATCCAATGTTTGTTAAACTGACTTACCTAAGGATTAATCCCAGTAAAATAAGAGATGGAAATGTTTAACTATATGTGTATTGGCATAAAGGGAGAAGTTTATCGGAAAAATCTTTTGGCGAGGCAAAGGAATGGTAAGCATCATCAATTGAAACACAAAGTGGAATTTTTAGCAGTTTACTCGCAACCTTATGAAAAGCGCTCAAAATAATTTAATAACCTCCTGTCTCTCCTAAGCATTACCACCTACTACATCTTCTACTTGCAACCATGCATCATTGTAATATTAGTTGTTTTTATGAATATGAACATCAGTATAATTTTTCTTATCAACTGGAAGCATGAATGTAAGCAACCTCAAAGGTTGCTGATGTGTTATCTTTCAAAAGGAGAAATCATATTTTGAATTCTTCATTCAATTGACGATGACATCAAGCATTCTCAACTAAAGGTATAGTTCCACCAAAAATAATAAATGGCTTAAAAAAATAAAAGTTTAAACTTGAGTAAGAACAGAGCTCGGCAGTGGGAAAGTTCTAACACTAATGTTTATTGAACTTGTTACTCCCAAAACATGGTCTTACATAAGAGATGATTGGTTAATAAATGAGAGCTCAACATTCAAATAAAGAGTTCCTGCATGGTTATTGAAAAGGATAAGAGAAATATAAGAAAACCATTTCTACGAACCAGTAAAGAATCTGTTACCATTTTTGAATTCATATTCCAACAACAAAAATCAGTATATTCACTTAAATGGAAAGAAAAATAACTACTACAAAACAGCAAGATGAACGAGGCTGTAGCAGTAAAATTGATGAATAACATAGTATGCGAAAACTAACTAATACAACTAAAGGGAAGATGGGAAGAGAAGACTACCCCTGCCTACCCACATATGTTTACCATGAGCTAATAACGTAGAAGTGAGAAATCAACATCAATCCTGAAAGCTAAAGATCTCACACACAACAGCAACAACAAAAAACTCCGAAAAGGTCGAAGCTAATAAATTAGGATTTAGTAGATTAAAACCTACCTGAGATTTGAGGGGGAAATCTGGATTGATGCTCAGAGGTACACTTATAGATGGATCATAAAACTGATTATTTAGATATATATATATATATATATATATATATATATATATATAGCACCTCTCAATTTTGTCCAAATATATGATACATCTACCATTCTCTGCAAATATAATATCTCAACAAACTAATATAAAGTTTGCTGTGATAATGTGGATTCGTATATTCATGTTGCCTTCGTTCTTTCGAAACTCAAACTTAAAATAAACTTGACACGAATTATTACTTTAGTCAAGCCTAGGGGTGTTTTAAGTAAAGTAATAATAATTTGCGCCAAATTTGGAGTGTTTTCACCACTTCACTCTTCTTCGTTGCTTAAGTAGGCTAACCAGCTAGAGGATTCATCACACTCCAAAGGAACAATAAGACACCAGTAGATTCATCTTTTATAAGGAACATATATAAATGGATGATCAGCAACAAAGTCGATTTCCTTCTCAATAAACAAAGACATGGGCATTATTAGAGTAACCATAACAACTACAGCTTCGTTGCCTTCCTCATTTACCTCAATGAAGGACTTGTGGAAAACTTTTTAAATGGATAAACTATCAGGCAAAGTGGAATCAACCATCTGTAACGTGAGGCCAAGTCCATTCAAAATGTTGGAAGCTTCAAATTCGAAAATTATTTTGAATTTAGGAATAAGAAACTTGTCCACACTAACTTTTCTAAACCGAACGTGGTGATTTAAGAGTCCAGGTTGTGTACTGATTTTGTCAAATAAAGCTGATAATCCATCATGTGCATCTGGGAGAATGAAATACATTGAGAAGCAACACCTATCTGTGCCCTGTTTATAAGGAAACCTCAATACTTTAAAACCATTAAATTTAATATCTCAAAAGATCACTTAACTTTGAGAATTTATTTAGTAAAGTCATTGAACTTTATTTTATATTAGTAAAATCACTGAACTTGTGCTTTTGTATCAATAAAATCATTCAACTAAAATTATTATTCATTTATAAATATATAAAATTATTTTTGTTGATCCACATGTAATTAGATTCAAACTCATTCATAATTCTACCCATTAACCCAATAAAAAACCCACACTTCTTCCCGTTATTCCTCTTCCATATTATCTACACGATTTTTTTCCACTTCCACACAGATTTCCCCTCTACTGTTACACATAAATTCACATCCATATTTTATTCAGCTTCCGATTTTACTGAAGATTGTAAATTTTTCAGTAATAAAACCTAAAATCTTGAAATATATATTGATGGTTCTTGAATTTTTAGTATAGATAACTGTCAATTTTTCTATGATGATAACGAGTTATGCAACATGTTTTCGTTATTGTCCGTGTCACGTCGGAACGGGTCGTCTATATTGCCAGCTTAATCATGCAAAAATTTCTGCAATTGGGACTTCTTCAGCAATAACTAAAACCACACTCAAAATGCACATGCATGGAGATTGCAGGAAGATGAAGAAGTGTTGGGCTTTATTAATTGGGTCAATGGATAGAATTGTGAATGTTTGAGTCTAATTGCACATAAATCAATAAAATTAATTTTATATAATAAATTAATGATAATAGTGATTTTATTGATACATAAACATAAGTTTAGTTATTTTATTGATACAAAAACATAAGTTCAGTGATTTTAGTGAAACAAAACAAAGTTCAATGACTTTACCAGATAAATTATCTAAGTTGAGTGATCTTTTGATATATTAACTCATGTTTCTTCTATGCTTGTCAATAGGGTAGCTAAAGCAGCTAAGAGAAGACGGTCTTGCATTTTACGTAATCAAAATTCCACAAGTTCATATCCCATACTTGCGATTTGAAGAATCAATAACAATTTTTCATTCAAAATAGACGCCGAACAATGAAAAATGCAAAGGTGATAGTCATTAATCTATAACAAATCAATTACGCATGTCGTGTTAAACATCAGATTATAACTAATTACTTTAACGTTAGTTTTTTAGAATAATCCAATATTGAAACATAAGCCAGTCACATAACTTTTCTCTATTCTCATAGAATTCTTTTCACAATAGCTTTTAGTGAAAAGAAATTCAAACCAGATTGAAGGGAAATATAAAAAACTGAAGAGAATGACTGAAAGAGACAAAAGATTACCTTAAAATTGCAAACGTACTTCGAGAAATTGAAGATGAAAAGATTTAGTTGGAGAATGAAAGAGTGTGATGAAGATCAGTGGAAGCAAGCATGGTTGCCACGCACGATGACCACACTACCCACGTGGAATAAAATGGAGGTTGGGCAACATATTGTAATTACTAAAATACCCCCAATTAATACCAAAAAGAACCACAAAGCAGACATGTTGATACCTTATTCTTACCGACTCTTCTTAATATAGTAGAATTTAAAAATAGAGGATTATAAAAAAAAATGGTCTTAAACCTAATATTAGTTATCAAGATTATGGAGGATTTTTCAAAGTATTTGTTAAAAATAAGTTAGTAGATCTACATTTTATTTTTCAGAATTAAGTAGTTTCTTTTTTAAGAGGTGTGATCAAATACTCTCTTTTATCATTAAGTACTTGTCCACTTTTCTTTTTTAATTACTTGTCCCTAATTACTTTTCTATTTTGACAAATCAAAAAAGGATAAATTTTTTTTACTTATTACGCTCCAATTAATTACTCTAAAAAAGATAAAAAAATTTTTACTTATTACGCTCCAATCAATCATTATTTTCTTACTATGTGTGTCAATTCAAAAGTTGACAAGTAATTAGGGACAAAGAGAGTACTCCCTCAGTCCCTAATTACTTTTCATTTTTTAGTTGTCCCTAATTAGTTGTCCATTTTGACAAATCAAGAAAGAATAATTTTTTTACCTATTATACCCTCAATTAATTACTTTGAAAAAGATAGAACTACTTAAAAATCTTAAGTTTTTAATTCATCCACTTTATAATTAATATGGATAAAATGGTAAACTCACTCTGTCAATCATTATTTTCTTAATAAGTGTGTCAATTCAAATGTGGACAAGTAATTAAGGACAGAGAGAGAATACATAGCTTCTTTTGAAATGGAGGGACTATATATGAACTTTAATTACTTATTTACGGCTCAATAAAACTCTCTTCATTTCAAAGCAAATGGTATTTTTACCTTGATTTCTCTAATCCTAGACGTGAGATTTCTACATGGTATCAGAGCATAAAGCTCTTCCGCTCTCTGAGTATCGATAATAAAAAAAAACACGTTAAATTGCAATGACCACTTTTACTAATACTATGTTAACTTTCTCACTTCACCAATTCATTGTCGCTTGCTCCATTAAACTTAAGCCAACAAATTACCTCGTAGGGAGGATACAAAGATAGTGGCACCATTGATGATTGGAAGGAGAAAGATGTGTTACTTAGAAGTTGGATCTCAAGCACCTTGACTGAAGAAAGCATGTACCTAATTGTGGGTTGCTCAACTGCCAAGGAGATGTGAAAATGTTTGGAAAAAGCTTATAATCAAGCAACAAAAGTAATTAATTTTGCTAGGTATTTAGGTCTCAAATACAAGACCTTTAGGACTGTCATATTAGGTAAGACACCATATCTCACCCTTAATCAATTTGTTTATGCTCTCACGAGTTTTGATATAAGGGAAGATGAAAAAGAGGTTTCACAACAAAATCATAACATAGTATTCTCTGCCCAAAAAGGCAAGGAAAGAGGAAACAACAACATCAACTCCAGAGAAACAAGTTTCAAGCCTGCTGAACAGGGAATGGGTTCTCAGAATAGTCAATATGGACTAGGTTCCTTGAACAATAAAAGTTTCCAAAGTGAAAATAAGGAGAAGAATAGTATTGAGTCATGTCAAATATGTGGTAGGAATAATCATACTGCTCTTAAGTGTTTTTACTAGTGGGATTACTCTTATCAATCTACAGATGAACTATCACAAGCAACGACTAGACATCAATCACATTCATACCGAAGAATTGACAAAATAAGTTTTTGCTAGGTATTCAAAGTTTTTGCTGGATATTCTAAGCAAGCTAGGAGTAACCATTCCTCTACTCTCTAGCTTGAGGAGAAGTGTTGAAGATGAAGGAAGCTGATGATTGGAACATGTCAATGGAACAGGTCCAACGAAGCTGTCTGACGAGTTTACAACATTGTTGTATAATTAGAGTCGCATTAGGATTAGACTACTTATATTTATTAGGATTATATTACGACTAGGATTATATTACGATTAGGATTACAATACAACTAGGATTAGATTATTTATAATTGCATTGTTATTATTTTAGTAGTAATAGGTATTGTAGTAGGACTCTAAGTATAGTTAACTTAAGACTCTACAATTCTCTCCCTATATAAGGAGTATGTACTAAACAATTTTAATCATCAATACAATCATTGATTTCTCTAATCCTAAATTTAATCTAAAGTACTAAGAAGTCGTTTGATGTGAATTATAAGGTATACTAATTTAATGGATAAAATGCAGAACTATTTTATAATGTGTTTGGTTGTAAATATTTGACAGCCTTGAATTATTTATCCACCATTTATGTTTTAGTGATAGAATAAACTATTTCATATGCATGATGGAATAACTTGTTCCAAAATAACTTATTATGAAATAATGTATCTCTAAATAACTCGTTAAAAAAAATGTTTATTGATGAATGCATTGGTCCATTCCACTGAAATTAGTGCCTACAAATACGGTGGAAAATGCCCGCATGAGTCGCATCCAAAGCTAATCTTAGTCCAGAATTTAAATTTATGAAACTCTTCTAGGTTCTTAAATTAATATAAAATAATAATTAATTTTATAATTATCTTTTTACAAATATTTAGTAAACTTATAGAATAATTACAGAGCTTAAACAAAAAGTTTTATTGATTGTAAGGCTAGATCCACCTCATCATCCATGGACACATATGACTTGCTTGATCAAATTCATGGAAAGTTAAAAGTGTTACTTTAATTATTATTATTATTATTATTAAAGTAAAATATTTATTTTAGAGAGTTGGAGTGTTTGATCAAATGCTTATCAACAAAATAAATACTCCCTCTGTCTCTATTTACTTATCCTTTTTTTCTTTTATAGTTATCCTTAATTACTTGTCCATTTTGAGTAGCTTAGTAACATAAGCTGTTTTTTAGAAATTAAAACAATCACATAAATATTTTTGAAATTTTGACCAAGCATAAATTATTATTTCAATATCAAGACAATTATTTTAAAAATTGATTAATTAAACATAAATTATTATTCTTTATAAGTACTTTTTTATAAACATTTTTGACAAAAAAAATCTGTTCAAATAAACAAATTTTAAAAGCTTAGTCAGACAAATTAATAATATTTTGTAACGATAAAACGTAACTTGATTAAGTTGTCAACCTCCCAATTGAAAACGCTTTTTTTGTCAACCTCCCAATAGAAAAAAAGTGTTTTCAATTTATGGACAAATAAAAATGAATGATAACAATAGAATAATTCAATTATTTTAAGCGGTCAAAACTCAAAACATAGTATCCATCGAATCTGAAAGCCACAAGTTAGCCGTAGAAGCTATAATAAGAATCTTATAAAAGGTAAATAAAATAAATAAATAATAATAATAACGAAGTATTATTATACACCTGATTTAAAAAAACATGGAAGTTCATATGTATCTTAATTAGACCTCTTCGTCTTACATATTTCCATTCTTATTAGGTCAAGGATTATTTATTATTTATATATATATATCAGAAATAAAGGGCTCTTAGCTGTGTTTTATTGTCTTCGGAGAATTTACTGATAAAACATATTTGTAATAATAATATTCCAGTTTTTGTCAGTGTTGATATATTTAAATTTCCAAAGAATATTTATATGGATCTTCTCAATCTCTTTACGTATGTCTAACAATTCTGTACTTTCTGAAATTTAAAATTAATTTCGGTTAGGGACTTCTCTAAGTATTACTTCATTGAATGTAATTGTACTAAAGAATTTGTATTAATAATTTTTAGATAGAGACACTTATATCATCATAATAATAAGACGATAAGATATAAATGATCTTATTTTCTTTTTTATGTGTTAGAAAAGTTGTTACCAATAGAGCATCAATCAATTTTCATACGTAATAACTTATGAGTTTTGAATGAATATGTCGTAATTTAAATAAATTGAGTCTATTGTGACTTGTTAGGCCCATTTGACATTACTCGTCGTAACTCACATGTCACCGCTTGTCACATGGCTAAGAAGTTCCATATAAACTCAGTACGTATGTCTAATCACTATACCAAAAATATATTTTGCGTTAATTTATTAATGATAATAGCTTAATTATCATAAATTATATATTTTTAATGGTAATTAATATTATTTGTAAATATTATTCCTAAAATCTATAACAACATTGAATTTAATAATAATAAATAATGTTGATAAAGATTTTAAAATTCTTTATTAATGTGGAGAAGGGCCTAAAATACCCTTCAAGTATAGGAAATGGAACAAAAATACCCTCCTTCCACGTTTGGGCTCCAAAATACCCTTCCATCCACCTATATGGACCTATATTACCTTTTCACTTAACAGATTTTTTAAAAGGAATTATTAATAATTTCATTATTGACGTGACGACCTTTAATTGGCTGAAATTTTAATTAACCAAAAATACTATCCATCATTAAAGCTGCTTCCTCAACTTCATACTCTCAAAGTCTAGCTTCTTCTCAATGGAGAAAAACTCAAAAATCCCTGTCCTGCATACAATTTACCTTTCTATCAAATTACAAACCTAATTAAATAAAATAGGAAAATAGTCTACTAATTCAAGATTCAACTAAAATGAAAATGTCTAAGAGTGCTTCAGTAAAGTTCCATTCATTGGAAAAATATGTAGCACTGGGACAGACCTCACTTCTATCTTTCATAGCTTGCAAAGTAGCAACTATATCCAAGCATTTCTCTATGTCGTTACATTTTCACACAGTGAACTGCATTGCTCTTCTTTATAATAAAGTATAGTGTTTGTTTTTACTAGTTGAATTTTGGGATTAATGTTAGGGAACTCAATTTTTTTAGTATAGCTGCTAGCTGGGTCTGGGTATTGAAGATTCTTTGTAAGAGACTTAAAGATTGCCCATTTGTGTATCTCCTTTGGTAATTATTTTGATCCTTTGTTTTTCCTTAATTATGGAATTTACGAATGGGTTTCGCTAATTTGTTACTGCTCGTGGATGAATAGACGAAAAACTGATTTGAATTACTAAAGATGGTATATTAATTTAAATTTCGGCCAATTAAAGGTTGTCACGTCATTGATAAAAGGATTAATTATTACTCTTACGAATCTGTTAAGTGAAAGGGTAATATAAGTCCATATAGGTGGATGAAAGGGTATTTTGGAGCCCAAAGGTGGAAAAAAGGTATTTTTGTTCCATTTTCTATACTTGAAGGGTATTTTAGACCCTTTTCCGTTATTAATGTGAATATTTATTACAGTTAAAAATTGTTTTTGTTATTGTGAATATAAAAATCCACAGGGATTTACGTACTGAAATTTCAAGAATTTCAACTAAATTTGAACACAAGTTTCAAAGAAATAATAAATGACATTACTAATAATCTTGAAGATTAAATTTGTCGAGTTTTTAAAACGTATGTAATTTCTAAAGTGCATGGATATATATAAGGTTTCTAATTATGAGAAGAGCATGTGAGTTAGTAAAGTTAGTGGTCATATACATCGCGGTGGAATGGATGCGATCTCTTCATTTATTCATAATCAGATATTTCAGGTTAGAACCTTTAAAAATGGAACAAACCCATGTTAAGTATTGCCTTCAGAAATGACCCTATAATGTGTGAATCCAAATTTGATCAAATTTCGGATTAGAAAAATAATAGTAGGAAAAATATAATTGAAGAAGAAGATAGCCTTGAGGCGTGTACTCACTTTCTTTAAAGAGATATTGTCCATATATATATTGGGGTAAATACAAACAAATCTCTTTAAGAATATAACAAAGTTCTTTGTTTATACATGCAGATTTTTCTTAGGTTACTTTTAGAGAGTCTACCCCTAACCTATTGGAAATGGCTCAAAAATACTCTTCTTCCTCCTTTTGGTCTAAAAATATCAAAGATACCACTTGAACCTTTGTTTTTGTTGAAAGATACCCCTCCTTCCATTTTTTGACCTAAAAAAACCCTTAACCCTAATTTAATTAAATTGATTTCTTTACTAATTAGTTAATTTTTTATTTGTTCTAAAATGTATTTTTTTAGTTATTTAAATTCTTAATATTGGATCATCCATATATATAAAATATTCAAGTCTAAAAATAAAATAATAAATTTATTAAATTGGGGTAAAGAGTTCTTAGACCAAAAGATAGAAGGAGAGGTATTTTTTAACCAAAAACAAAGAAAAGGGGTATTTTAGACTAAAAGGTGGAAGGAAAGTATTTTTTAGTCATTTCCAATAGATTAGGGATATTCTTGGCCCTTTTCCCTTTATAAAACTTAAAAGATGACTCATAAGAGATAAATGTTGTGTTTTTTCATAAACAAATGACTTTTTATAACAATCGTATTCTTTTATGAACAAATATGTCTATTTAATTTATGATCTCTATATATTATAAAATATCTAACACATCGTAGATATCAAACGGTATCAGAGAAACAAACAAAGAAAAGGTTAGGGAGACTCCACATTTATGATGCATGTTCCTCTGCATATGAAATAGATATCCAATTTTCGTGGGATTCTAATGTGGATACCAAACGTTAGAATGGAAACAAACAAAGAAAAGGTAGTGAGGTCAAGATTTATGGTGAGTGGTCCTTTGCATATGGAATATATCCAAATTTCATTGGAGTATCAAACGGTAGACGAAAAACAAACAAACAAAAAAGTTAGTGAGGTCTACATTTGGATATATATAGCCAAATTGATTCTCTCACCGGCTACTTTATTTGTCATATTATATTTTTTAAAAGTCAATTTGATAAATTTTTAAAATTAAATTACATTATATTAATTCGATATTTTAAATAAAAAATTTAAATATTTAATAACTATACAAAAAATATTATAAATTATAATTTTTTTGAATATTAATATGCTGAAAAAATATATCATAAAATATTTATTAAAGTTCTTATCGTTTAACTCTAGAAAATCATAATAATAAAAAATGAAAGAGGAAATACCTGACAGATCTATTTTTAGATTCATTGTTCCCAACATTTCTAGATTGCATCAATTACTCCATAAAATAGGTACAGTGTGATTAATTTTTATGGTGCCACTAGCGTCAGAAACGTGTTTATCATTTTATCAACTACTCTAATATTTGGATGCTAGCCCCTTCCTTTCTTTAATGTGTTGTATAGGTTCCTACCTCCTAATATATATGACCACTATGCATATTTTATTTAATATAGTAATTAATTGAAAACAATTACAATTAACCTTAACTTCACTGAAAAAAAAAAAAAGAATATTTTTCCCCACTAAAAACGTGATGGGGGGTTGGGGGCAGTACTAACAAAATCAAATATATAACTGAGGTGCCAATAAGAAGCTTAGAATTTTTATAATTTCTTTTGTGTCAATAATGCAATTTGAACAGGCATTTAGGAACTAGTTCTATTCAGATGTAATTTTAATGTACATGAACACTACTCCCTCCGTTAATTTTTACTTCTCTATTATGCTAAAACTTTTATTTGTTCAATTTATAAAATTAAGAGATAATTTATTATTTTATATTTATTACTTATATTCTTATTGTTAAATATTACTATGAATTATCTAATACTTAAATGACTTGTAATACTTAGAAATCTAATCAACCAAAAAAATCAAAAAGATGTGTGCATCTTTCTGGGCTCATCGTACTTCCCAATAACAAGATAAATCTGAATTAAAAAAATGTTAACCCAATGATTGATAACCTATAATCTCCTTTAAATACAAATGAATTTTAAGTCAAAAAAATAGAAGGTGGAGTAGGTCTATTTTTGATTTTTAACTTATTTTAAGTTATTTTAAACATTGTCAAATACTTTCTAACTTATTTAAAGGATTTTTGACTTAATTTTAAGTTACTTTCATATATGTCAAACACTTTCAGAGGTCAAAAACTGACTTAAAAAAAAAGATTTGACGAATTTTAAAAGCTAATTCATTTACATATGTCAAACACTACCATAAGTAAAAAACTGACTTAAAAGTAGATTTGACGCACTTTAAAAGTTAATCCAAACACTTAAATTTAGATATTCTGTCAATTTTCTCAGTGAGGAGTAAAAATTATATCCATAGCCAATGTTTGCACAAATGAAAAATACATGACTTGACATAAATTTCAATTGCATGATTAACAATCATTATTGGAGTAATATAAGAGTATAATCTTATTAAATGACGTAATTTTAATAAATTAACACTTATTGCAAGCTAGCTTTCTTGAACTTTTCGGCAGTACACTTTGTGACAATATCATCGATGAATGCGTGGAGATTCTGCTGGGAAGAGCCACCATCAGCCACCGCATCCTCCGCCACTTTCTTCCACTTCAGCGCGTTTTCTTTCATCTCCATGGCCTTTGCTCCACTCGTCGCCTCCCTCACGCACTTCTCCACTTCCTCTCGAGCAATGATTCTATTTTCATCCTCACCTCTACACAATCGAATCCCAACTTTAAACACATCCACTAAGTACTTAGCATCAAGAACTTGATCACCCCATTGTGGAAACGAAATAATTGGCGTACCAATTGATATTGCTTCCATAGTCGAATTCCATCCACAGTGCGTTAAAAAACAGGATAATGAAGGGTGTGCTAAAACTTGTTCTTGTGGACACCATTGGACAATTTTAGCCCTGTCACCAGCTTTGTCCAAAAATCCATCTGGTAATTTTACTGGTAAATAGCCTGTCCCTACTGAAGGTTCTTTTAATACCCATAAAAAATTCACACCTGAATTTAACAATCCATAGGCCAATTCATCAATTTGTTCTTGTTTCAACATGACTATGCTCCCAAATGAAATGTATACAACAGAGGATGCTGATTTCGAATCGAGCCACTGAATTATGCCACTATCAGACGTGAAATAATCGCCACGAAAATCCTCTCCGTTGGGGGAAATTAATTTAGGGTACTTGAATAATGGACCAACAGTTTTAATTGGACAAATTTTGGAAAGCTGATCAACGAGCTCGAGTTCGAGTTCTTGGAATGTATCCATTAGTATACAAAATGGACTAGACAATTTTTCAAATTGACCTAAAATAGCCTTCTTCAACATAGTGTAACAAGAAGCAGGATGCAAAAAGCTAGGGATTTCATCATGTTTAAGCAAGGGCATACCTGGAAGTTGGAGTTCGAGCTTGGGGTTTGATTCAGTAGGAAAAGGAGCTAATTGATGGGTATAATGGTAATAACATGAAAAACTCGCAGCAGATTGAACCCAAAGGACAGCACTAGGAATTCCAAGGGTTTCAGCAATATCTGAAACCCAAGGGATAAAGGGATTGTTAATAAGACAAGAAACAGGGCGACCCTGTTTCTCTTCTTCCTCAATCATATGAGGAAGGAGTTGTTTACCTACCGACTCTAGATGCTGAATATAAAGCCCGAGGTCATTACCCTCGGGCTTTGAATAATCCCAAGCATCATCAATAAACTGAAATCTTATCATACCTGAACCATAAGGTGTTGGCTCATCGCTTAAGTTTTTATTAGCTTTTCTCATTTGAGCACCGTGACTTTCAGCTGTGGAAAATGTGACGAAAATACCCTTGGCTGCTAGGCGTTTACCCAGTCGAAGTAGCGGATTTACATGTCCTTGGCCTGGGAATGAAACCATAAAGACATGAATTGGTGGCATATTGCCTTGAGAACCCATGATACTTTTTTTTGTATATTGGTAGAATGTTTCTCGGAATTTAAGAACAAAGAAAATTTCTGAGTTCACAAAGTAAATAGACAAAGCTGTTTAAATAAAAAGAAAATGGAAATGATGTATGCATAGCCGCCTTCAAAAAGAAAAAAAGTACCATAATATACTATATGCTAATGCCTCTAGGATACTCTATCAGGTTTTCATGTCGTGCTTTCCAGAAAAATTAAGTTGACTAATTTTTAAAGTTAAGTTAGATTATATTAATTTAGTTATTATATTATATTTTTTAAAAGTTCATTTGATTAATTTTTTCAAAGTTAAATTAGATTATATTGATTTGATATTTTAAATTAAAAATTTAGATATTCAAAAAACATACTTGAGTCCTTTTTAGTTGGCATATTGCACTTTTTGAAAGTCAATTTGGTTAATTTTTAAAGCTAAAGTTCAAATTACATTAATTCGATATTTTAAAACAAAATTTTAGATATACAAAAACTATACGGAAAACATTATAAGTTGCAACTTTTTCATATCAATATGATGAAAAAATACATCTTAAAATATTAGTCAAAATTCATATCGTTTAACTCTTGAAAAAGAAACTATGACAACTGAAAAGCAAAAATAAGAGTATTATAAATTGCAATTTTTTGTATATCAATATGATTAAAAAATATGTCTTAAAAGTCTACCTTATTTTTAAAAAAATTGTGTCAAGTCAAAATAGATCATTCAAGTCAAACATCCATCTTGACTTCATTTCAATTATTTTGAATAATAAAAAAAGTTTTAAAATTTTCACTTAACATGGAATAGAGGGAGTGATTCTATTCTTTTTTTAGTTGTCATGTGGTGTTTTTCAAAAGTCAATTTAACTAATTTTCAAAATTAAATTAGATTGCATAAATTTGAGAAATTAAACTAGATTATTCTTTTTGAAATAGAGGAATATTATTTATTAGATGAGTCGTCCACATCTGAAAGTAACCATTGAGTATTTACTACTGAAGTAAACGTCATTGGAGGAACCCATCGCTCTAAATTTAACATATTTTATTCAACTTTTTGAGTTTTTTTTTGGTAATCATTACCATCTCAAATAATTAAGAATCAATTATTATTTGAAATGGTAACTATTTTTAAAAAAATCAAATACAAAAACTAATAAGATTAAATATAATTTAAGAAGATGAAATAATACATGTCAAATAGAAAGGGTGTTTGGTAGATGTTCAATTTAGACTCAATTAATTTGTGTGGCAGAAATATTACATTTAATTTGTGGGCCAAACCTATTGGTGGCCTCCTAAAGTCGGCATGAAGTTTCACTTAGACACCTCAACTGGGCGATGTTCACTTTAGACACCTCATGTAGGGTTCCGTTATGTTATTTTGACATTTTTTTTTTCAATAAGCAAAAATATATAATGTGAGTGTGTTACATTCGCGAGTGACCTGTAAAGTGTCCAATAAAATAAGGACATTTGTCATTTTCCCCCAAAATAATTCTTAAACAATTAATTTTGGTAAAACCAAAAAGATAACCAGTGAATTGATGACACGTGGCATTTTGCCCAAATAATTACAAAAGGAAAACTTAATCACTTTTAAAAAGAAGTGTGTTGCAGAATACCAAATCACCCCTGGCCCCTATCCCCCCCCCCCCCCGCCAGCCAACACCAATCGTCTTCTCCACAAAAATCAAATCCACCCCTACCCCATTCGTTTTCTCAGCCATATCCGATCTTTCTCTATTCTTTCAAGATTCAAAATATATTAAATCCTCTTCCCTATAAAATAAGCATTCGATGGAATTTGAATGATTTGAGTGAAAAATAATTCCTATTCTATATCTGTAGTGGAGTAAAAACAGAAAATTGAGGAAATTAGGACCAAACAAAATGAAGAAATTTATCTTCAATATCATCATTGGAAACTTAAGTGCAAGTGCCGTTTCCCATGGAGAGTTAGAGACTAATTAGAGCATAAAATACATAATGGAATCTAAGAAAGAGATAAAAAGGAATTTTTGAGAGAATTAGATCTAACAGGAATCTGAGGGTTAAACTATCAAGCAACAAAATTGTTTGTATTAATTTCAATCATGATTTTGAACCACATAATTTAAACGAGTCCTGATTTAAAAACAAATAATAAATTAATTTGACTATTAAATTTAAATCAGCTAAAATTTATGTCAACACTATTCACCATGGAAGGAGTTTAAATTTATGAAAATGGTAGTTGAAAATAGGACAAGACAAAAAAGAAATTAAAAAAAAGACTAAATAAAGCTCCGAAGCGCTGTTAGTGAGTGTTATACACTCACTATGCCAAGTCAACGAAAAGTGTCAAAATGACACAACAAACTCCTACTTAAAGTGTTCAAAATAAACAAAGCTTACTTGAGGTGTCTAAGTGAAAGATTGTGCCAAGTTTAGGGAGCCATCGATGGGTTAGCCCTAATTTGTGTGGTACATAGTAGATATATACATGCTCAATTTGGTGTGTTTTCCTTTTTAAAAAAATTCAAATACTAGTATCTAAAGGTAGTATTTTATTAGTATTCCGTCTGTTTCTTTTTAATTGTCATAGTTTCCTTTTAGAGGGACAAACGATATGAATTTTGACTAGTATTTGAAGATGTATTTTTTCATCATATTGATATGAAAAAATTACAAATTATAGTACTTTCTATATAGTTCTAAACATTTATTTTAAAATATCAAATTAATATAAACTAATTTAATTATAAAAATTAGTCTAATTAATACACATAAATCGCAACATAACAACTAAAAATGAATTTGGAGAGTACTATATTACGAATGGACCATAACTAACAAACAGAAAAATGTACCTGGACAAAAGTCACTGAGGGAAAACATGAAAAACACTTTTGGGAATTTTAATACTTGCAGTGTGTACTTTTTTTTTTTTTTTTTTATTTCTTATAATCAATTAATACTCTATTTACTTATTGACCTGATGTATTTAGATTCACGAACCACATGACTTATTAGAGGTACAAATATTTTTTTGAAGTTTTTCTATTTTTAAGATTTGAACTCTGAAATTTTTAATAAGAGTGTAAGGAATTTTACTATCTACTCACTCCAATCAGTAGGTGTGCTTTCATTTGATGGGACTCTAAAACTAGAAAATACAATTCCATTATTATATAGATTGAATAAAACTAGTAAAAAAAATCAATGAATCGGATAACATTTTATAGAGAAAAATATGCTTATACTCGAGGGATTAATTTCTATAACTAATTAATGAAATGCTATTGGGAGAAGAATTTTCTGCACTCCATTAATTTATATATCTATACATAATATAAATACAATACAATGAAATTAGTGTGCATTAGATATGGTACAAATCTTCCCAATTATATTCTCTACTATATTTCTACTAAATATAACAGCCCGTTACACGGGCTCAATATATTACTTTATTTATTTTAATCTATGTCGCACAAATGAAATTAAAAGAGTCAATTAAATTTTTATGTAATTTTTAAATATTTTAAATTCTTAATTATTGTGATTTATAGAATTTTTAACATAATTTTCAAATAATATATGTTACTCACTTTTTCCCAATTTATGTGACACATTAATTTTCAAAGTCAACCAAAATTTTATATATTTTTAAAAATATTTCAAATTGTTAATTATTGTGATTTATAGTACTCTTAATTAACTTAATTTTCAAATAATATATTTAAAATGTTTTAAGTTGTGATTTATAGTACTCATAACGTAATTTTCAAATAAAATATGTTACTCCCTCTATGTCAATTTATGTAGCACACGTGAAAATTGAAATAATCTAATTTTTAGTATGTTTTGCTAATATTTTAAGTTGTTAATTATTGTAATTTATAATATTTTTAATATAATTTTTAAATAACATATATTCTTTTTTCTATCTTAATTTATGTAACACATAGAAGCCACGTAAAATAAAATGAAGCAATTTAAAAACATCCTCGATCAAACTAGACAAACTTTCTGATTTTTTTTTAATTTGTTTTATAATTGAAGGCAAATCTATTAAGGAATTTTTTTCGAAAAGATCTCACGTGTTCATCATTGAAAAGGCCAAAAAAAAAAAAAGTGCCGTTTAGAAGTGATGACCAAGAGGAATTCAGTTGGCCCAAAAATTTATTAAATTATGAAAGTATCCTCTGGATCCCAAGCTCCTCTCCTATTCCCTTTAATATAGAGAAAATGGTCAAATGTCTTTCTATAGATATATTCGAATTTTTAACCACACACTTTAAATTTACAGGGTCTTATCACCTCCTTAAACTGTTTAAAATTGAAATTATTACCTCCCTAAATGCTTACCTGACAAAGCGAGTGTATATCACTCTATAGGATATATAGGATATAGGAGAGTGATTGTAAACACACAACTTCCACCCTCTTGGCTGTAGTTTGAGCTTGTATATGTGAGAAATTTACAAGAAAAAAACGAGATTTCAAAAAGAATTCAAATAAACAATTTTTTTGATAGAGCGGAGATCAAAAATAAATATTAGATTTTTATTTTTAATGTTTCTTTTCATAATTTTAATTTTTTCCTCTTTTTTCTTAATTAATCTTATCTCACTGTTAATTTGTTTTCTTCTTCCCAGCAACTGGCCGCCATTAAATTTCATCACCCCTCACCATCTTGAAGTAATCGTCTTCACTCTTAACTATGTCTATCGATACACCACAAATCGTATATAGGAATTTCATCCATCACTCTCCACAATCAAGAACTATGCCCCAAAAATCTTTCAAATCAAAGCAAAATTCAAGCTTGAATATGCTTAATATAGTGAAACTCAACTAATTTTCTTTAATAAATTGTAATACTAAGAAAATTTCTAATCCTATATTCAATACCCAACAGATCTACGGAATAAAATTTCAACTGATTTTAATAACTGGTCAAATTCCTGCAAATCTGAAAATGCAGCGCCATTTCTTCATCTTCTTCATCCCATTGCTCTGAATAATTGATGCAAAGTCGTCTTAAAACTTCTTTAAATCATGCTAAATTTTAGATATAAGCTTTTCTTGACATTTCAATTTTTTTGATATATTACCCATTCAAAACGGTACATGTTTGTGGCAAGTTGAATTTGAACCCAAGCCTTTTGAACCAACTATAACGGAGGTTTCAAGTTGGTGGTTCACATTTTAAACCCGTGAGCTTCAGTTTTTTGCCATATGGAACTCTTCAAAACATTAGCGGAAGTACTCCCAATTCAGAAAATAGATCTAAAAATTCTATATGAAAGCTCGTTGGTGTTCATGGAGTTCCAAAGTTCAAATCTAAAAATTGCAGCCATGAACTTAGTCAAACACTCAAACTTAGTGTCTTTAGCTTGAAAAATTAGCAACCAACAATGTCATCAACTAGTTTCAAATTTGAAGATCAAAATACATCCATAAACTTTGATGTTATGACCTTAAACTAGAATTTAAAACAATATATAAAAAAGGAGAAAGATTTTTTTTTCAAAAAAGTTTTTAATAATATTCCAAGTGTCAAACGCGTGAGTTTCACACCCATCAACATATATGTGGTTGTGGTATTTCAGGGGTGTAATAATTTCAGTTTTAAGCAGTTTAAGGGGGATAATAGGACCCCCGTAAAATTGAAGTGTGTAGTTGGAAATCCGCATATAGATTAGGGGGACATTTGACCATTTTCAAATACTCTCCAAACTTGAAAATTAATTAGCCATTCGGAAAGTGATTATTAGTGGATATCGAACTCAACCTAATTATAGTGCCGTTTGAATCAACTTATTTTTAGGTGCTTCTAATTTTTAAGTTTTTTTGTTTTTGTTTTGAGGATGTTTGCAAAGGTAATAAGTGCTTTTAAAGAGAAAATAATCATAATAGTCCTTAATATATAAGTAATGTTTTATTTTGATCCTTAATGTATTTCATTTGATTGAAACTGAATATATAACAAAAGTGTTCATTTTAGTCCTTAATATATTTCACTTGATTGAAATAATCCTTAATATATGACAAAAGGGGTTCATTTTGGTCTTTTCCCCTAAACCTAATAGATTTACTTTTTAAAAAGTGTTAAATTTTACTATAGATCCTATGTACCTAACAAAATTTAGCATTGTTGTCATTTTCGTTAGCTTCAAAGAAATAACTCCATAAAATCTTACACCATTTTCTCTAGTTTCTCCAACAAAATTTATTATTTTCTCCTTTTTAAAACATTATTCTACGTACTGACGTAATGCTCATTTCTGTTTTTAGTAAGAGAAAATACTAATAAATTTTGTTAGAGAAAGTACAGAAAATGGTGTTAGATTTCATGACAGTTTTCTTTGGAGCTAACAAAGAAAATATCAATAGTGAATTTGTTAGCTACGTAGGGTCCATGATTAAAATACGGTATTAAATAGTCTAGGGAGGTAATAGGTCCTTATGAAAGTTTAGTATCGCAACAGCAAATTCGACTAAAGTTGAGATATTTTTCAGACCCTTATTCCTATTTTTAATTTTGCTTCTATCCTTTATTATAGTATTTGTTTTATATTTTATTAATTTTCTCTTCTTTTTCTCTTTTCCTTCTTCTATCCTACTTAATAGTAACTTTTTATAGTAACAAAAACACATCTTCCTTAGAATCTTAATCATAAGAAATATAAATGGTTCTTTGTACTATAAAAAAAATATCATAAAAAAGTTGTATTTCAATAGTTGATATTATATTCAAATTTTCTAATCTGTCAATAATAGTGTTTGAACCTTGATAATAATTAGCATAAGACAAAGTTACAGTAATTAATTTTCGTCTAACGAAGTACAACAAAATGCTCTTACATTCCAAGCTTAAGAAATTACATAGAAAGAACACAACGCACATACCTTCATCAGGATCTTAGTCATACAAAAATAAATTTTAAAAAATATTAATGACTTAATGTACAACATCTAAGAGTCCTCTTTATTGAGTCTACCTATACTACAATAACAAAACATGGACAACACGACTTCCAATATGAAATAAAAAGGATAATTGTGAGTAGGAGTTTCATGAAATAAAAAAATTATGATTTTATATGGACAAAATAGAGGAATCTTTAAAAAAAAAAACATAAATAGTTTTTTGTACAATAATATTGTTGAACATTGGTTAGTAGTTAATATTATTACACACAAAGTTACAATAACTGAGCATCTTCCTTAGAATCTTATCATAAGAAAATAGATAAAAATAAGAATACAAAATAAGTGCCCACTTTTTTGAGCTCTTTTTTTTCCAGTCACTTTTTTGAGCTCTTGGCCGACACCTTTTTTGTCAAATTAATCAACATTTAAAAGTCTTCTTCATCGTGTACTACAAAGAACAATGAAATATAAAAAATAATCTTGAGTGGAAATTTCATGAAACAAAAAACTTGTGAATTTATAATGACAAAAATGGAGAAATATCATTAAGTATCTTAAATTTTATAATTTAATAGTTGGGGGTTATGAATATGAAAACTTAAAAGTCATGAAATTAATTATATTATTAAGAATAGAAGTTTAATAGATATAAGTTATGGAGGTGAAACTTTAAAAGTAAATAAAGAAGGAAAAAAAATAAAAAAGATAAAAGAAATATCTTTATACTAAATAGAGATATAAATTTTTTGAATTGAATAAATAAAAATGTGAAAAAAGAATAAGCAAAGGAAGAGAAGTGACTAAAGGAAATGTTATAAATGTCATAAATGATGAGATTTAGGGAACAAAATCGTAATTTTTTTAATAAAAGAAACTTTATATTATATAAAAATATAAGTTTCTTGAATTGGATAAATAAAAAAAAAAGTAAAAAGGAACTAAAAAGGGAAAAAAGGTGATTTAAAGAAATGATATAAATATCATCAGGGAAGAAATTAAAATACTAAAAAGAAGAAGATGAGAAATAATAAGGAAAAAATAAAAGCCTTTAATGATAAAATAAATTAAATATGACTATTGATAAAGAAAGAATTAATTGTGACTATCTTTAATATTTAGGTGAATTGTTTGTATTTTAAAATTTGAAAAATGGCAGAAAAAACCACAAACAAAAGAAGATAAATAGCTACATCAGCATGTCTAACATTCTCCTTTATATAGATATATAGATTAAAGGATAAAATATAAAATAATTATTTTAAATGTAATTTAACATACTCAATTGTATAATAACTACTTTTTTGGTTAGAGAAATGAAGTGAGGAGATTTTATTGAAATTCTAAATAAAAATTTGAGATAAAGGTTTAGTTATACCCAATCAATCTTAACATTCTCTATTATTACATGATTTTCTCCTTTTTAAAAAACTCATAATTATATCAGGAATTTAATAGTTGAGTATGTTAAGATAATTTGATTTAAAGCATAAAAAAAATAGAAGAAAAGAGAAAGAGAGGCATTTTAAGGAAATGAAATGAATGATTATAATGAAGAAAATATATTTATTTTAAATAATTTTTATAATTTGTTTGATAAAAAAATAAGAAAAAAAGTTTAAAATTATGAGAAATAAATAAATGATGATACTTTCCAACGAGACATGTCACTTCATTTTTTTTATTGTCCAACTTTAATATTATATATAAATATAGATCCTTAGAAGAAGAAATGAGGCAAAAATTCGAAAAAAATGACAAATCAAATTTTGTAAAAAATAAAATGCAATGCTGTTAAAGTTATAATAGTTAACTCCTTGAGTTGAATAAATAAAGGAAGATAAAAAGAACAAACAAAGGAAAATGAGTGATTTAAGGAAGTGATATAAATAATATTAATGATGAAATTAAGGAAATGTAGACAAAGAGTAATAACATTAATAATGAAAGGAATTACATATAATTATTTCAAATATAAAATTGTAAAGTAAAATTTTTAGTCTTCTAAAATTAGAAAAAAGGCCATTTTTTAAAAAAAAGAAAAGGACAAATAACAAATATCTTATTTATAGTTTGAAAATTGTTGCACCGTCAAGTAGTATCTATATTTTTATATATATATATGATTGGAAATACGTTACAATAGTTCTTTGCTTTCATTTTATTATAATACGAATAAATTTAAGATTTTAATTATTTTAATAGTCATAAATAATGAAATGATCCCATTAACTAAATATTTTTTGGACATTTGATAAAAATCAATTGTGTCATTGAATATTACTAAACAAATTTGTATTCGGCGATGTCTCATCCATATATTAAAATATAAATATAAAGAGATTTAATGTTAAAGATATAAACTTTAATTAAAGACACTTAAATAAAAAAATAAATGAGGAAAGTATTTGTGATAAAAAAAAAAAAAAAGAAATTAGTAGAATAAATAAGTTTAAATATATAATGTCAGCACTAATTTTGGCTCCTTTCAAATTATAAAATATTTTTTTTATTCTCCTTCTAATTTGATATGAATTTTTCTTTAAATAATGATTTATTATTCTTCTCCTAATTTAATTTGAATTTCATAAATAGATAATTCTTCTAAAAAATTCTTTGAACACTAATCACCCTTCCTATAAATTTCTCAATCAAGTAAATTTTTTTTCATGTAGAAGGAATTTTAGTGTAACATTCTTTCAAAAAGTCTTTTATTTTGAGAAGAATCATTTGTTGTATAGTCTTTCTTCTTACACCAATATATTCTCTCTTCCTCTTCCTCTTTCTTTTAGATGGAATAGAATTATGTATGCCAACAGATATGTAGTATCAAATGTTGACATTCACTTCTAACAAAAGTGTACTTTTTTAAATTTTTTGTTTTTGTATAAACTGATAAATATAAATGTGAAGAAGTAGAAGAAACGAAAGAAGAAGAAGTGAAATCATGGAGTCCATTGTTGGTTATGGATGCTCAAATCTTTTTTAATTTATAGGCAAAATCTATAAACACTTATAAGAAATGAAAAGTTTTTTTGTTTTTTCATCTTCCATTTACTTAAATGTATAATAATTTATGGGATGTTTTTAAGGAGAGGTGATTAATTGGGTAAGATACTTAAAAACTTTCAGTTTTTAAAAAATATCAATTTAAAAATAGAAAACAAATCCAAAAAAAAGGAGATAAAAGACAAATAAAAACGCTGATCATAGAGAGGTGCCACATCAAATTTTTTATATCCAACTTTATATATATATATAGATTGAATCACATGGTAACTTCTTAGCGATAATATTGAATTAGATATTAGTCTAAAGCGTTAATTGTTATACTTCCTCCGTCCAATAATAGTTACTCGCTATATTATTTTGGGATGTCCAACAATACTTGTCCATTTTATGTAATCAATGGATAATTTTACACTTAGTTTCTAATTTATCCTTATCATTAATTATAGTCATTTCCCTATTACTTTTTTTTTTGTCATTTCCCTATTATATTTTTCAAAACACTGTATTTATTATATTTAAATTGTTATATAGTAAAATTACCTTTCGATTTATTGTTTCTTAAAAAATGTGCAAAGTGAATAATAGACAAGTATTGTTGGACAGAGAATAGTAAATAATGGCGCATTTGAGCTTTTTAACTAATGGCAAAGTTCATTTAATCCAACCTATTACAGTATTACTGAAGGTCAAATTTTTACTATTTTACTTAGTTCAAGGAAAATTGAAATATTTTTTTTTGTCCTCCGAACCTTTTTATTAGTCTTTTATTGATTTGGTACGTTTTTTAACAAACATTTTTAACGGATGATTTTACTAAAAATTATCCTTGTTGATTGTTATTAAATTACAATTTCAATAAATTTATAACGTGTAAATACTTATAGTACTAAGATTAATATTGAGAAAAAAAATCTCTCTAAATTTATTATAGCAAATGAGTAAAAAGAGTTATAGTACATTTTTTAAAGGAGGCTTTTCACAAATAACCACTTTAATAAACTCAATTATATTTCATAGCTATAGTTTGCATATTAATGGGTTATATTCGCGGGTTCGTATAATTTGTGGGGAATTTGTATAATTCACGGGTACATTCATATAATTGAACTATTTTTATATAAATTTAGAATAACGAATTTATACAAAAACAAACATTGAACTTTAAATATTTATACAAATTATATTATACAAAAGTTATACAAATTGAGAATTATACAAACGTGTGAACTATACAAACTCAAAATCCCAACCCACTTAATTATCATTGAATGTTGGTCACGAGTAGTAATTATCTAAAACTATAACTGTAATAACTAATTAACTAGTATATTTCTTTGTTTAACCATGTATTTTTTCTTTTTTTAAAAAAAAAATACGCGTCGAATATTTAAAAGGAAAAAAAAGAAGTTGTGTTTCATGTGTCCAATGTAGTTTCTTATTTTCGTAACTTTCGTAGTATTTGGATTTAAAATAATACCCCCCCCCCCCATCGGCCGCCCTCTTCCCCTTTTCAATGAAATTGACTTATTGAGAACCCTTATTGACCTTAATTAATATGAAATGATACGTTTGGAATCTTTTTCATTTTTTTTATATATAAATATATAAATAAAATCCTTCTATGCAATTATGTAGATTTTATTTTTTATAAAGAAAACAATTTTTTTTTTAATCTTCTTCATTAAGTAAAATAATCCCAATAAGATTATTCAATATATAGATACACTGCAAAGATCTTATACAACAGATGCAATTTAAATGGATAAATATAGCATATTAGTTTATATTTTTAAAGCTATCTTATTAAATTTGTCATGAGAAATATCAAAATTGGCGTAAGCTAATTTCACTAAGAGGATGTTTGGATTGGATTAAAAGTTGGTCAAACTTGTCTTCTGTAGTGTTTGACAAATATAAAAAATGACTTAAAATAAGTAAAAAATAACTTAAAATAAGTTAGACATTGTTTGGCAAGGTAAAAAATGACTTAAAATAAGTCAAAAGCCAAAAGTAGGTCTCCCCCTACTTTTTATTTTTGATTTAAAGGTTATTTCAGCTTGATTTTTTTTATTTTTAACTTAAAAACTGTTTTTTTTAAGCCAATCCAAACGAGCTCTAATTCACATTAAACATTCATAAAGGGCATATAACTTAAATTCTTTTATCAAATATTTGCTATCAAAATCAATTCTCTTAGCCACACAATAAAATAAGTTAGGTCCTTTTCCTTATAAATTATGTAACTTATAAGATTATTAAATCGTGAGATCTCAGCAGCCAAAAAGGTAATTAAAGGGGTTGCAATTTTCATGTTAAAACAGTGATAATTAGTTGGTTTGCCATTTATTCTAAAGTCATTTCTCCTTCAAAGTTTTCACGACTTGCAAGTTTCAATTACATGGCCCGGTACATTGCTTCTTAAAATCAGGAGTACCAATCATTCACTACTCTTTAGGGAGTAATAATAAATTAGAATTTTTTTTTTAAGAAAAAAAGACTAGCCGCTTTACCCCTAAAACGTCACAGTTGAATTTATGTTGAGTTTTAAAATGTGTAAATGAAAAATGAAGAGTTGCAATTTTTATGAAAAATGAAGAGTTGCAATTTTTATGAAAAATTGCGACTTTTATGAAATGTTCTAACTTTTGCAAAGGGTTGTAACCTTTCCATTAAGGCACAATCAACATTTGTTCACGCTATTCTTGGTTATCTAATCCTGGGAGGATATATTCCATTAATATCGGGTACTTGAGGGGAATAATTCTTAAGGGGACACTGTGCATTCAGTGGGCTTGATTTTCTTCTTTGAGAAAAATATTTTGTATATTGTTTTTAATCTGTTTTTGATTGAATTTTCTCCACTGGTTTTAATTTTCTAGTTTTGAAAATACTCTTTAAACTTTGTTATTTCTACCAAGTTCTTCAAAATTTTTGTTTTAAGTATCTTAGGAATACAGGATGAACAACCATTTATATAGGTGGTTTAAGAACACATGATTGAATTGATCAAATTACTAGTATTAAATTATAATGATACAAGAAATAAGTAAAAAATAGGTAATTGAACAATATGAATCAAGAAAAGATAAAAAAATTACATAGGCTTTGGTTTGTTCGACTGGCCATGCCACCGGCAAATTTGCTACGATTGCTATTTTCTTTTTCCTGCTACATCCAAAAAATAAAATAAAATATATATTTACAATCCTTTAAAAACAATGTTACTAATTAGGTCTGTCAAGAGAAAAAAATTTCATATCCTTGAATGCATTTTCCTAGACTATCAAATCTTCATCATGTTTGTGTCATTTTTTTTACAAAATCGACATATATGTGTTTAATAGTCGTCTTGTTGTTTTTTTGTTTAAACAATAATGGAATGAACTCCCCCGATATAATTGTAATCTCTAGCTACCAAAATTTATCAATATTCTCTCAGAAAATGACATATTTCATGCTTAACATAGCAACTAATTAGGTTCCACGTAACCTTGAAATATTTAACAAAACGTTGACAAATAATGCAGTTTAAAAGTAACTAGTATTATATTCCACAGACAAATTTTAATACCTTTTGATCTTAGTTTATTGATGTAGTCATCTTCCAAACATAATCTTTTACTTCAGATTCTTAAATACACTCTTTGGGTAATGTACCATTTTTCTTTACTCAAGATTTGGCTACTTGTCAATATTCTAAGTCAAAACTTATGTCGCTATTGATTACATGCAATTTCCTCATTCATTTTTGTATAAATACCCATGTAAGAATTTTTTTATAGCATCACCAGTCTTACAATCTCAAAGAGAAAATAAAACTACCTAATAAAAGATCGAATATAAACCCTTTTCATGGCTCGAGTTATAATTCAATACGTCACAATATTCTTCTTTCTTCATCTTCTTTTGATGAGCTTAGTTTTGTTTCGCGCCACGGAAGCTAGGCCATTTGTAATGGTGCAAAGTTCAGAAAAACATTTTCATGTTGTGGTGAAAAACTCCGGTCCTAGTCCTGGAATTGGCCATCATGACTATGGAGATTTGGAGAAACCTATTCATGTTGATGTTGGACATAATTCTGGTCCAAGTCCTAATGAGGGACACAAGTAATTATAAAATTACTCAAACTTAGCCTATGTTTCAAGAAGCTTATTGTCGGTGGTTCATTTCATGCAAAAGTCAAGGAATATATGATATGCTATACCAGAGGCGAATCCAGGATTTCAAGAAAACGGGTGCACTATTGCTTTAAAGATAAGCTATCTTGAGAACGGGTTCAACAAGTTTTAATTTAATATATTCTTTAATAATTATAAAAGTAATATATCGAGTTTAGTCGGATGAGTACGGGTTCGGATGACCCAAAATTAGTTAATAAATTCGCCACTGTGCTATACTATTATAGTGCAATAAGTACGTAAGCTGTCAATAAAACTTAACAACTCTTAAGAAGACAAAAACGTATACGCGTTACTTGTACCGTTATTGTCAAACGTTTGATGAATTTATTAATATGTGGTTTGTGTAATTAGTCTATCATATAGTATTACTATTCAGTAAGGGTACATATATAGCATGCAAAGACTATATATCATAATTAGTTGCCATATTTGCTATTAATCGTTGAAAATGTATACTCATTTTATGTGGTATACAGTTGCTATGCCACTTTTTAGTTTTCCACGGCAAGATGCCTAGATTACCCTACGTACTACTCCGTCAACTACCATTTATATATTTATCTGATTTTGACTTGATAAGAAGTTTTAAAAAGTAAAGAAGACTTTTTAATCTTAGCTCTTAAATTGATTAAACATATCTAGAATGTATCAAAATAATGTTATTTAATTTTATAATCTTAAACATGTAAGACAACTAGTTGCCAGAAAAGGAAAATACATCCTTTTTAAAGTAGCAACAAAGTGGACTAATAAGGAAAGTAGGATAAATAAATTAAATATGTTTGGGAAATTTTCACATATAGTCACTCAAAAATAGTTTAATTATGCTCCATAGCTATAGCTTGTTAATTACGATACGTAGCTACATGTTATAGAGATGAGAGTGGCAAGCGAGATTGAGAGAGGGAGGAGATAGGCGAGCGACAGAGGGCAGAGAGTGGAGAGAGACGAATTGTATATGTAAATATGTAACTGGTATACATATGTATTTGTATATCTTGTGAGCGAGATTAGGAGAGGAGGAGAGAGGCGAGTGAGAGAGGACAATAATTTGTATAATTTGCATCTCGTTTGTATAATTCACGGGTACGTTTGTATAATTCACGTGTTTTTGTATAATTGAGTAATACAAAGTCTGGATTTATACAAATATGATAAAACTTGAAATAACGAATTGATACAAACATAAACATATGAACTTTATACAATTATACAAATTATATCATACAAATTACGTTATATAAATTATATTATATAAAATCCGAAAACTACACATTTATACAAACTTAAAAAAATTATGCAAAAAAAGATTGAATGTATATGGTGATAAAAAGGAAAAACCAAAGAAAATCATCGTCATATTCAAATACAAACCATCGTATACAAATACAAATCAAACGAAGAATTGTTAATTGCGAATTATACAAATGTGGCGAATTCTACAAACGTGATTAGTTATACAAACTCAAAGTCAGCCCACATAATTAATGGTTAATATGTGTCGCGAGTGATAATTATAGTTATAATGACTAATTAACTAGTATAAATTTGTTTAACCGCATAATTTTCCCTAAAAGAAAAACCAGCAGCACTTTTTGGGGAAACAATTGAAGTAAAGATTATTTCGAGGACGAAATCATAACATTGTTCAGAAGTGCAGGATCATTTTTGCAATTTCCCTAACCGTAGGTCAAATTGTTGAAATCCGTTTAAACCCCTCTAGGTGTTTATGAAAGCCCAAAACCCACGAGAACCACCGTTATGGCAGGGCCTTTGCTACTCCGGCGAGTGGTCCACCGCTCTCGGCAGCTCTTCGCCGCCTCCGACGACGTCCAGACACTGTTCTCAGCTTTTTACCGGTTCCAGTGTCATTACGCCACCACCGTAACTGATGCACAAGTCTGTAATAGGAATGAAAATGAGAAAGCCAAGTGGTTAACTCTACCACCCTTCACTGCCACCGTCAACGGTGCTGCTTTAGGAAGGGAGCTCGCCGGAGTAAAAATGGACGTCACGGAGAATTCAACAAACACCATGACAGCACTCAAATGGGTTCATCGTTGCTGCCCTGAGTTACCGAAGTCCCTAGTGCAGAAGCTTTTTCGCTTAAGACAGGTTCTAATTATGTTACGATCTTTAACTATTTTGTTATGTTCTTTACATATTATTGATTCTAGAATCGTGTCAATTAATGGCGTATTCTATTTTTATTTTCACTCTAAAGGAAAAATACGGCAACGATACAAAAATTTGATCAATTTCCTGTATACCAATGCCATTTCTTTAAGTTGCAAATCGCGAATAACATTTGATAAACTTTAGGAATTTTGTTATAGTAGACGGCAAAGCTCATAGCTGATACTAATAATTCTCAAGGCTGAAAACTACAAAATTTATATATGGAATTTGTTGTTAAACACTTAGTATAAATCTAGAGATCTCATTTTCTTTTGAAATGTTAAAAATCAATGTCAGGGATGATCACATTATTCTCAATTACAAGCCTTCATCAAGAATATTGACAAGAATTGCTTTGTACATGTCATACTTACTGGAACTGTAAAGGAATTACTTATAACATTTCTTCTTCTTAGTCACACATGGTTGATTTAACATTATTGTTTCTGCAGGTTCGAAGAGACTCTTCTAATGTCGAAGAACAGCGGCCCAAGAGCGTATGATTTGTTTCTCTTTTGGTATTTAGTTGTTGATTCTTACATAAGAGATCCTGCAAGTCTTTCTACTGACATCTCCATGAGATGTATTTTGAATGCTATCAGACCAATTTTTGCATTTTCAATGTTGTAATCTGATATATCATGTTTTTGGCAGGTTTCTGCAAAGGAATCAATGAATGTTGGAGATAGAATATTTCTTCCGATAACTGTTCAGAAGTTTCCCTCCGAGAAAGTAGTTGATTACCCTTCTAGTGAAGAAGAAAGGAAGTTTGTGCATAGCCTAGAATTGTATAAGGTCTAAAATCTATAGCTGATTGTTGGACTTCCCAACTCTTTTAACTTCCTGCAACATCCTCCAATCTAAACCATTGCATATGAAGGGGAACATACCCAACCTATGTGCTTTTTGAGTCTGATGCACTTCTGTTTTCCTGTAAAATTTCAGGATCCAGAAATTATTGTGGTCAATAAACCTCCAGGAATGCCAGTTCAGGTTAGTTGTCAACACCCAAGTTCTTTTTATTGGATTGTGAGAGTTAATATTCTTATTACAGCAAATCGATCTTCGGACAGGGCGGAATTGGCATAAAACGGAGTTTAGATGAACTTGCTGCTAAGTATATGAGACATGAGCACTCAGAAGCCCCTCGCCTGGTATGTTTCATGGTTTTTGCATTCAATTTTTTTTCAAATCAATTCCCTGTTGTTCTTCTTTAGTAATTGTTCAAAAGCACAATGCTAATACCTAGGATGTACTATGAAAAATCTATTTATTTATTTTCTGTTTTTTTATTTTTATTTAGCAAGTAGTTGAAGCTGTTTTTATTTCAATTCGTCCGCAGCATATTCTATTATTGTTGTGAAAAGAATTATGTGCATAGAATTGAAGCAGAATAAGGAAGTTCTTTTGCCAGGTTATAGGCTTTGCATGTGTACATGTCATGCAATGGAAAAAAACTTTGTAGTCCAGTCTTTATAGTTGGATGTTGAGGAAGAACGTCTCAATCTGTAGCTAGAGTCTAGAAAATGTGCACATGAAACCATGGAATGTTGGAAGATTTCAACATTGTTTGACTCGAGTTTCATGGATGTTATACAATTAGAAAATCTCTCTTCCCTGTGTCAAGTTACTCTAATTGCTCATCCCTTTCTTCCGCTACTTATGTTAGAAGGCATTCTAAATGTCCTCTTGTTTGTCTTTCTGGGTTGAGTACCCTTTTGGTGAATCTTGTGTCTGTTTGTCCTGTTGCGGAGCTTATTGTTTATTAGGTACACAGACTGGATAGAGACTGCAGTGGACTATTGGTGATGGGAAGAACACAATTAAGTGCTTCAGCTTTGCATTCGATCTTCCGTGAGAAAACATTTGACTCGCAAAATGAGGTATACTGTTACTCCCTGCAATATATATGGTGAACTTACTAATGATTGCACTTCCCAATTTGATTTTCTTTTCCAAACTGATATATTGCCTTTCTCTTCTGAAAGGATCTTGAAAGCAAGAAAAGAATTTTGCAGAAGAAGTACTGGGCACTTGTCATAGGATGTCCGAGACGCTCTGGAGGGATAATATCTGCACCACTAGGAAAGGTTAGGCACACTGATGTATCAATCAATCTTACAGGAACTATCTATCAATCAACTATGTTTCAATCCCAAATTTAGTTGGAATCGACTACATGAATTTTCCATTTTCATTCTAGTCTATTTGAGCATGTTTATCCCAACACTAAACAATTTTATCGTTTAAGACAATTTTAGGGGAGTCCTGTAATAAATATGAAAATGGGGAAGGGGGATCCCCTTAACCTTTTCTTTTTCTGGAAGTGTTATTGAAGCCTGCGTTTATTCTAGACATATACGAGAGTTTAAACAACCTTGTAACTGATGGCTTACATATCTTTATCAAGAAAGATGGATTAGATACTAACAAATGAAAAAGTTAAAGATTTATGCCTGAGATAACTTTAAGGACTTTGTTAAGACTTCATTATAGTCATGTAAATCCTAATCCGAGATGGACTTCAATTCGTGTTAATTGACCCCCAAATATACTCTAATTTATCCGTGCTGGAGCTCTATGTGTGGGACCGGGTAGGGGGGATTTCATAACAGAAATTCAAACTACTCTCTTGTTTCTCCTACATCAATTGCTTGATGCATTGATAAACATTTTTTTGCTAAAGAACAAGTTTTATGTAAGATAGATTTCTTAGCTCTCCTTCTCTCAGCTGGTGTTAGACAATGGGAAATCTGAGCGCATCACAATTATGTCTGATGTCAGAGCACCATCGGCACAGTATGCTGTAACAGAGTATCGCATCATTGGATCCTCCGAGAAAGGTAAGTTCTGAATGCTATCCTGAATATCTACATAAACAAAGGCATGGAACTAGATAGATGAAATGTGGTTGATTATTCTTTGGAACCTCTCAATACATCTTTTAGTTATGTAGCTCTTATAAATTACACAGATCAATGCCAAAACTTGCTGAGACCTATATATACACACACACACACACACACACACACACACACACACACACATATATATAAAACATTTACACTCTTTCACACACACACAGAGCAGTTTCCACCGAAGCTCTCGTGAAGAGTGTAATTCTTCTTTTTCTCTAAGGTGGTTTGGTTAGGGGGGGGCTTAAAGCTATGTTGCTCAGACTCTTCCAAAATATTGTCAGGTGTGTCAGATCCTCCAAAAGCTATGCATTTTGGAGGATCCGAGACGGGTACGTCAACATTTTTGGAGATTCCAATCAACATAGGCTTCAAGTGTGGTGCGGGGAGTCTGGTACAAATAGGAAAATAGCGTACTTCCTCTTATTCCAGTTAAGCATTTAAGTTTGACTTGACATAATCAGTTAAGGAACAAGCATTTAAGTTTATTAACTTCTTAACATTTTTCTCTTTAAAAGTTGAATTCTGAAATGTTTGTGTGAAGTGTGCAAGTTTCATCACCCAGACCTAAAGAATAATCTACAGGAGAAGAACTTTTTTAAAATCATTTCAAAGAATGAGCCGTGATATTCAGTTTTGAGTAGTTAAAGACAAAGGCAACACATACAGGTCTCGGATAGTTAAAATTTTTAGGGCTCATGCTGTTGTAGTGTTGTTGAGCTTCTTGTTGCCATAGCATGGAATTTATGTATTGGGAAATGGGAAAACGTCTCCATTAATATACTTATTCGAGGATAGATTTAATTGCAGATTGCACTTAGACACATATTATCCAAATCATTCTTAGTTTTTCTGTTACTTATACAACATACATGTGCCAATGGCCAAAGATAGTTACTAGCTTAGCTTGCATTATTTGGATTTGTACACAAACAGTTATAGAAAATTGGTTGCTTGTTTTGGTTGAGAGAAAGTTCTTCGTTTTAAGAAATCAACTCTCATATCTTTTCAAACATCTTTGTTTATGGATATATATTTCTCTTTTGGTGAATTTCAGGCTACACATGGCTAGAGTTGTCTCCACTCACCGGCAGAAAGCATCAGGTACAGGAAACTGCTTCTCTGTAATGCTAGCTTCAATTTTTTCTGTTAAGCTAGTGATTTTTTTTATTTTTCTTGATGAAGTTAAGCTAGTGTATATTAAACTGATTATTTCACCCTCTGTTTTTGAAGTTGCGTGTTCATTGTGCCGAGGCATTAGGGACTCCAATAGTTGGAGACTACAAGTATGGTTGGCACGCTCATAGAAAGCTGAAGCATCTGCCTTCGCCCACTTCAGTGTTGAACCTAGGTGTGGAAATTCCCAGGCAAAAACCAGATCCTTTCAACCTTCGTTTAGGGAATGGAAGTATCTCAGACAAGCAGCCTCATCTTCATCTTCACTGTAAAGAGATGGTTTTGCCCAATATTTCTCTAGCTTTGCAACGAGCTCAAGTAGTTTCAGATGCTGATCTTGTAGATGTTGAAAGTATCGAGCTGGTTGCTCCTTTGCCCTTCCACATGCAAAAAAGCTGGGATTGCTTGAGTTCTTGATTTATCTTAGAAATGATGGCTTTTACTGAGCACAAGTGTACTACTACAGAACTGTAGTGAGGCTACACATATGGCTATATTATTACCTCTTCCCGAGAGAACTCAGGAAGGGGAGATGTTTCCTTGTGGAACTTAGATTCTCCTCAAGGGTTTTACTTCTAACAAAGGATAAAAGTCATGGAGCCATTATTCACAATATGATGCAGTTGTAGTTAACAAGCTCATCTTGCCGATTGGCTTCCTTCAGTGGAGTGAGATCGTACTTCATTACTCTGAAAGTTGGCAGAATCTTGATTGTAGTTGGTGCTGTAGCCTGTAAATGTACCCTGGCAATTTCTAGGCCATTTCTTGGAGCTTGCAGTTCTAAAATTTTTGAATGCCAGTTGGTCTTGGACAACTTGAACTCGACCCATGACGTGAAATCAGTTAAGGTCCAAGTCCAAATCCATTGGACCGTGTGGGCTAGGCATCATTTCATAGGCCAGAACAGGGACGCGATCCATTAGTCTGGGCGTTGACACCCTATCAAGCCCAAAGAGTAGGTTAATGTTCCCACAACTTTGAGTAGAAAGTGGGAATATCAAAGGAACAGGCTGTCGATTTCATTATTGGAGATTCTTGCAGAACTCAATATTTCTTTTTTTTTTTTTTTTTCTTCCCCAATAGTGATGGAATGATTATCTTATAGTATTAATTTGCATTATTTTGCTTGTACGTTTTGAAGTCAATTATGTGCATCGGTAGGTTTCCGGTCATAGAACAACGTTGTCATTTGATGAAAGACGTTCCTCCTAATCTCTTTTTTTTTAATCTGTTGACAAACTTAATTTCCCCCATGATTAAGTGGACAATAAAAAAAACGAGTCGTGCGTTATACAACAAAGACACGTTATTTGACTTTCATGCACTTTAAAAAATAATATGTTTAAAGCTAATCATCGTATTAATTTTATTTTAAAAAGCATAATATAAGTTGTTGAAGGGAATCCGTGGTTTGTTTTTTTCCCATTCGAGGAAGTTGGTAAAAATTTGAGAATTTACCTTAACTGATAGAGTCCTAACACAATTGTTGATGGAGGTGTAAACCTAAAATTTTATTGGACCCTTTTCTCAGCCTTTAATTTTAATTTGTGCCTCAAAATATATGATTTATTGCTATAACGTTGTCTTCCTTGTTACGTCCATTAGATCCGTTTTATATTAGTTTCTAAGTCACGTATTTCTACTAATATGAGAGTTAATATCTTAGATGGTCACTCAATTTTCAATAATTCACTAAGAAAGTCACTTAACTTTGAGTTGTTCACTTCGAAAGTCACTCAACTTTGTTTTATAACTCAAAAGTTACTCAGTTATTAATAGTTTTCTTAAAAAGTCACGTAACTACTGATATTTTACTTAAAAAGTCACCCAACTAATTTAAATTAATTTTTTCATTAAATTTTGTAAAATACAAAAAAAAAATTAATTATTTTTTTAAAAAAAATAATAAGATGCTTATTTTAATTATTTTGTTGAATTTTTTTTGAAGTATAATTTTTCTTTTTACCCTTCTTATCAATTCCAGCTTCTTCTTCTTTTTTGGATCATTTTTTAACATATTAACTCCAGTTATATAATTGATAAAACGGAAAAAGTTTTTTTCCTGGGTCAATTGCTACGGTACGTTTTACAAAAAAATTATAATTAAATATTTTGGATTAACAAAATAATTAAAATGAATATCTTATTATTTCTTTAAAAAAGTAGTTTAACATAAAAATTAAATTTCAATAAAATTTTATGAAAAAAAATATTTAAATTGATTGAGTGACTTTCTAAGTGAAATATCAATAGTTGAGTGACTTTTGAGTTATAAAACAAAGTTGAGTGACTTTCTAAGTGAACAATTCAAAGTTGAATGACCATTTGAGATATAAGTACAATTTAATATATAGGGTACATTTTAAGAAATTTATAATACATCTATATTGCATGAGAAATTGACTTTTGTACATGGTGTAATACATCTCTAGTACATGCATATTTTGTTTTTAATACGCATTGCATTTCTTTTTATCATCAAAACAAATATAATACATTTATAATATATATGTATTGCATATATAATTCACTTTTGATACCTGGTACAATAGCTATAAATAATAAATATTTTTTAAATATAATATATCAAAGTAATAATTAAAAAAATATTTAAAAGCAATACTTATTTTATAAAAAGCCCTCGAAAAGTAATTATCTTTTCTTATAATCTTTTGGCAAAATTTGCACATTTGGGCTAAAATAATTTGTGAATAATGATGATATATAAAGGTTGTCAAAAATAATAAAAATAATGATATATAAAGGTTGTCAAAAATAATAAAAATAATGATATATAAAGGTTGTCAAAAATAATAAAAATGATGCTATATAAAGGTTGTCAAAAATAATAAAAATGATGATATATAATGTTAAACAAAACATTTTCACGTCTAAACTGTTCCGCGCGCGATCCACGGCTTAATCATAGTATAATTAATCTATTTAGGATTCTAACACATCGTGCATAGCATTTCTAAATTAAATATTTATGATTATATGGACCTGCGCAAAAAATAATGATCTTTAGCGGTAATTAATTAACGATAATAGTTTAATTGCCGCTAAATATGTTTAGCTCTCTTTGTATATGCCCCTATTAGCAACATTGGATCCAATGACAATTAACTAATGCCAATAAAAAATTTAACACTCTTTGTTAATGTATATATTTATTGCCGCTAAATGGTATTTTTGTTATAGTAATAGTAATCTTTGGGTTTTTTTTTAAGCCATGTAGCTGTAGGTATCTGTACTATGGAGGAGTGGTTTTTGAGAACAAAAACAATTAATATCAGGAAAAATAAAATAAGAACAGAACAATTAATTTTGTCTTATATTTCTAAAATAGAACTAATAATAAATATTTTGGACGAAGTATTTTTAGTTACAGGGACAACTAAATAGATGGGTATACCATTCATCTTACACACTTTTTAAAAAAAATCTCATTTGATAAATGTGATTTATTACTTAACCTCATCTCTTATGAGCCTGTTACGTTCATTAGGTCTGTTTGTATCAATAACTTCTAAGAACATCATAGGGATATACAACTTTGTTGACGTTCAACCACACTACTAATAAAATCACTATTTTCCTACTGAATTTGTTATCAACAAAATATTAATGACTATTTTCATAAATATTTTAATTGAATTAGTGGAAAAATAATAAAATTAGACTTAATATTTTATATGGAAGTTTTTCTCTATTTCAGTAGTAATAATCTGTTTTTCTATCGTACATTTTTTCAATGAGTTGAATCGGTGGAAAATGAATGGAAAAAATCATAATCTATAGCACAAATTTCTCAATGATTCGCGGTGAAGCAAATATTTATTTCTAACAAGAATATCCCTAATTTGTATTCTAATTTCCATAGAAGAATCAGAATTTTCAGAATCTTGTTCTATGATCTTCATGATTCTACATGTTTATGACACATGAAAAATATTCTTTTTGTCTTTACGCCTTGTAGTTGTTAGGTGCCTGTTGTGGAGGAGAGTTGATTTTAGAGAAACATTACTCTTAGTAAAGAATTCATAAAACAGTAAAAAATAATATATATTTAAAGTTAATTGTTTTTGAATATATAAATTTGTCCTTCTTTTAAATAAATTAATAATAAAATAACGCTAAATAAATTGGAACGAAAGGAATAAGAAAAATATTAAAAATAAATGCATTTTTTGCCCTCAACTAATCTAAATAAAATTGTTTCGACTATCTATTGTCCTTAGTACTTTTATGATTTTTGCCTTTTTTAAAAAATATTGTATATAATATTCGATCAATCTATGTGTATCTTAATTAATTCAACAGATTATCTATTATCTTCTACTAACAAAGTTATCTCATATAATCATGTATATCAAGTTGAATCATGTTGTCCTAATGTTGATTGAGTTTATGAGTTGGTGACGACTATTTTAAAATAGGAATTATATTGTACTAAAAGATCAATTTGTGCAAATGACAATTAATATATATGTTAGGAATTAATTAATTGATTAAATGACGTGAATTTAGATTCGTTAGTTGTAGAGGACAAGTCGACAGTCGTGGGATTCGGGGGGGGGGGGGGGGGGTTTTATATTTTGTCTTCATCATTCTCTATTTTTATAGCTTTACATTTACGTACGCAACAAAAATAGTAGAAGCTAAGAGAGTAATTTTTTTTCTTATACTATATGTATAAGTTATGTATATATATTTATTCATTTATATAATAATTTGTTTTTCGTATCGATGACTAAATTAAAAAAGATGTCTGACAATCGTATTTCAAAAATAACAATTTCTTTCTATTCCTAGTAAGCGGAATGTAGGAAATTTGCGTGAATTTACCAAGTGAGATGATCTAAATGATTATTGACCACTTCGCCAGCAAAGCAGCCTATAATGCCAACAATGTCCCCAAGGCAAATTTACGGCACTTGAGGGCTTGGTTGACACGAGTATGAGGATCAATATTTATTTTTAAATAATCGATGTTTACATTAACTAAAGAATCTACATAGTTATTTTACATGTAATGTTATTGCTTAAGCAGCTAGCGTCCAACTACAAATCATGTTAAATAATGCAATTTATGTTGGGTTTTAAAAAGTGTGAATGGAAATGAAGAGTTGCGACTTTTATGAAGAGTTGTGACTTTTATGAAAAGTTGCGACTTTTATGAAGAGTTGTGACTTTTATAAAAAGTTGCGACTTTTATGAAAAGTTGTGAATTTTATGAAAAGTTGTGAATTTTATGAAAGGTTGTGACCTTTTCGAAAGATTGTGATTTTTCCAAAGGTTTGTGACCTTTCCGGTAAGGCACAATAATAACATTTTCACACTACCCTTTGTTTTCTATAAATTGAGGGATTTCCTCTCATTTTAGTTAAACTAATTTTTATGGACTTCTTCTTCTACTACTAAATCTAGTATTCTATGTGTACTTTACTGTCGTTGAGTGGTTCGCTGACACCATAGTTTTAGTTACCGATACACCGGTGAGTAAGATCATTCTATCTTGGGAGGATATATTCCATTAACCTTGGGTACTTGAGGGGAATAATTTCCTTAATGGGGATACTGTGCATTCAGTGGACTCAATTTTCTTTCTTTGAGAAAAATATTTTTATATTGTTTCTAATTTGTTTCTGATTCTATTTTCTCTAATAGTTTTAATTTTCTAGTTTTGAAAATACTCTTTAAACTTTGTCATTTCTTACCAAGTTCTTCAAAGTTTTGTTCTAAGTATCTTAGGAATACAAGATCAACAACAATTTATTTATTTCCTTTAGTGAGATTTGAATTCAACAACTTCGATTTGTTTAGCTTATAATAAATTTAAGCTATCAAACCATCTTTATCATGTTAGGAGGTGTAAATAATTTATACTCTCCATACTGTGTAAGAAAGTTTAGTTTTCAATTCAAAAATTATGTGTGTATAAATATATATATATATATATATATATATATATATATATAGATAGATAGATAGATAGATAGATAGATAGATAGATATATTTTGGATTTCTTAAACACAAGACTAGAGATTAACTCAATAATTTAAGAGATTCAATATTCACCTTGATGTTTCACGTTCAAATCATAAACACTATATTTTTAATTTTTAATTTTTAATTTTTTTTAACAAAAATTCTAAATCTCTCACGGTCTAGCTGGTGAATTTGTTTCTTTACCTTCTTTAGGACGAGCAGGAGGCAATCTCTTTCTAGTGACCTATATTACCGAACTTTCGAGGACACAAAACCTAAATAAATATAGTGAAAATTATAATCTACATTTTTTTAAAAAAAATAAATAAATAATTAATACCTTACCTAAAAGGTGACGATCTAGTGACGCACAGTTCCACCTAACCCCGTGGACCCAAATCTCCACAACAACGTTTCCTTTTACGATCGTTGGAAAAACAATCTTTTGTAGGAATAAAAGGAAAAAAAATTGCAATATAAAAGTTGGTGAGAGTACAATCTTTCTCAAAGAATGTAAAGTTGGAAAATGTAATAAGTATATTTTTTTAAAAAATTACAAGTTAATTAGCTTTTGGAAGACGAAAAAAGATTTTTTTTTTCCTTCTAAATCATCTGTTTTACTATAAATAATTTTAAGGCAAGAAAAATTGAAATGGTTATGTACCAAGAAAGCAAAACAACTAACCACATTTTAAGGCTTATTCATAGCATATTAAAAATGTTTTTTTTTAATATTATTATATAGAGTAAAATTAAAAATGTTATTTTAAGGTTAAAAGTAAGATGGTTTATTACTCAATTTGCATTTTGCAAGGTTTTTGATCGGGAAATTAAAGCATTTATTATAATGCTTTAACTTTTCCTCCAGGAAAATAAAACTCTAATAAGGTAAAAAAAAAATTTAAAAATCCTAACAATGTGTACATTTAAGTCAATCTAATTATACAACTTTGATGTCAATATCTTAGCTACTGAAATAATTCAAATTTTGTTCAAGAAATGCCACCTAAGCACTGTCTTGCCTTTGTTTAAAACTATATATATATGTATGTGGTGGTATGAACCAAAATAGTAGCTCACAACTCTTTTATTTCTCCTTTCCCTTTGAACTATTCTCCTGTTTTCTACAGTCTCTTTTTTTTTTTTTTAATTTTCTAGATAACTATGGGTAGTTTGAAAGTTGAGAAAACAGCTATTGGCTGGGCTGCAAGAGATCCTTCTGGTGTACTTTCACCTTATACCTACACTCTAAGGTATGTAAATTACATTTGCGAATATAGACAGTGAGGATTTGTATAGTCGATCGAGTCTAGTAATTTTTGTTTGTTGTTATATAGTAACAATTTAGTAAATTTTATGATTATTTATGATTTTTTTCAATTAAAAAAAAATGATGTGCAGAAACACAGGGCCTGATGATGTGCAAGTCAAAATTTTGTACTGTGGACTTTGTCACAGTGATCTTCACCAGGTTAAAAATGATCTTGGCATGTCCAATTACCCTATGGTTCCTGGGTAATTTCTCTTTCACTTCTCTGTTTCCCCTGCTTTTTCCAGTATCTACACTTGTTATGTTGTGAATTTGCACAGATATGCCTTTCTTGTTTTGGTGTCCCACACGATATCTCGTATTGTGGTCAGATTAAATTTGGATTCGTGCTAGAAAATTTCATATTGAGGGTAAAGTATTCTTTCACAAAGGCGACTTCATACTCAGACTTAAACTAGCTGAAACTTTTGATGAAGGATAAAAAAGTACTAGTCATTTCATCACAACGTTACATATATGCCTAGTATAGAATTGCTATTAGACAAGTGATGGGTAGCATTGGACTAAGATGTAAAGTTGTTGCCATGTGATCAAGGTTAAGAGGTGGTTCAAACTGTGAGAAATGGTCTCTTACAGAAAGAAATGCAGGGTAAGACTACAAACAATAGACCCTTGTGATTTGACCTTTCCTAAATCCTGCACCCCGTCTTACCGCGACTGTTGGCACGGAGTTAGCCGGGGCTTCTTTCTCAAGTCCGCAGTTTAGTGCATCTAGCTGCCTGTTTAAATGAGAATTACTAAGTTGGTAAAGCACTTTTTATCCCACAAATAAGTTGAGTGGATAAAAGTGTACTGGCAGAGCCAAGATTTCTAATTGAAATGTAAAATTATGCTTTTTCGAACAGGAAACTTTGAAGTAATTTTTGAATCATCTTATCACTATAGTAAAAGCTACTGTCTTTTCAAGGATTATTTATATGCATACAAAATAAGGATTATTTTTACTTTATTTGCGCATTATAAGAATTTAATGGAAAAAATAAAAGAATACTCCTTCACTTATGTAGCTCCTCAATAAGTAGGTGGAGACCACTCTGGATCCCATGGGAGTGGAGGACAATTTGATTACTTAGAGGCTGTTTGGATTGGTTAAATCTGTTTTTAAGTCAGTTTGTGTTGACAAATATAAAAATAACTTAAAATAAGTCAAATTTTTTTTAAAAAAAATAAGTAAGAAAGTATTTGACAAGGTTAAAAATAGGGATGGCAATGGAGCGATGCGGGGCGGGTTAGAGATTTTGCGGGTGCGGAGCGGGGAGGGGCGGGTTTAAATATATCTTTTCAAAATTTATGTGGAACGGGGCGGTTGCGGGTTAGGGCTAAAAAATCTTTTAATTCGCTGTCACACATTTTGTATCAGTTTTGCAACTGACTGAGTATTTATAAAAAAAAATTGAATGGCCAGAAAGCTATAAGGAAGAAAAAATTACGTTACTATTTGCATTTTATTTTTTTTGTTTATTACATCAGATGTACTAATTCAATGCCACCAAAAAAAAGGGTATTGACATGCTTAAAAGAAGAGTACTATAAAGGCAGACTTGCATTTTAATGCTAGGCTAACATAGTAACATGTAATTTAGCGTTAACACTTGACAAAATTCAGTTTTTTTACAAATTAGGTAGGATGGGGCGGAGCGGGTTGAAAACAACAAATCATGCTAGGTAGGGCGGGGCGGGTAAAAATCTTAGTGGGTTTAAGCAGGTTTGCCCCACAACCGCCCCACCCCGCCCCAGTGCCATCCCTACTTAAAAATGACTTAAAATAAATTCAAAATCAAAAGTAGGCCTCCTCTACTTTTTATTTTTTGATTTAAAAGTCATTTAAGTTTGATTTTTTATTTTTAACTTAAAATTTACTTTTTTTAAGCCAATCCAAATGGGCTCTTAGTCAATTTTGCTGTTTTTCGACAACAAAATTTCAACCCTTTGAATCTTTGATTGATGTCAATTTCAGTTTTCTTGATATTCCAAATGGAATGATGTTTGAGGTGGAAATAAAACCATATAGTTAATGTAGTTATTTATTGAACTTAGATTTTCATAGTATATATTAATTCTTAGCCATGAAAATAAATCAACAAAATTAAGTGGTCCTTGTGCTAAAACCATTCGTGGTTGGGATTTAGTTGATTATTCCAAATGCCTAGTCTGTTTCTTCCTTCCATCACACAAATACGAATCGCACTAAAGCCAACGTTACTTTCATGGGATCAATCACTCGTTTTCTATATAAAACCGCATAATACGATATATACCTACAAGTTTAACTTCTATATACTGACACCACCTAAAACAATAAAAAGAGAAGTTAGCTAGTAACTTACACTATAATTAAACGAATACAAGTAATCATTTATGTAAATGATTTTTACATGTCCTAGATGCCAAAGTAAAGTTGTTGGTGACAATATCATTGTGTATTTTGATCCTTATCCCTTTATAATTTTTTTTAATTTTGTGGTGGTGATGAAATTTGATGTAGACATGAAGTTGTTGGAGAAGTAGTGGAGGTAGGGCCAGAGGTAACAAAATTCAAAGTGGGGGATATAGTTGGAGTTGGATTGCTTGTTGGATGTTGCAAGACTTGCAGGCCTTGCAAGCAAGACATTGAGCAATATTGTGCTAAGAAGATATGGAATTGCAATGATGTCTACACTGATGGCAAGCCAACCCAAGGTGGTTTTGCTAATTTCATGGTTGTTGAACAAAAGTAAGCCTACTCTCACCTACATAGAATATAGTTTAACTTCTATATTCTGACAGAGTAAAAAAAAAATTAAAAATATTTACATTATTAAATCGCCTAACAAATGAAGTTTTAATTATGTTGTTATCATAAGTTAATTATTATAAACATTTTTTGTATGTTATTTGTACCAGTAAACGGTTTATGGAAGTAGTTAATCTAGCGTTGAGCCTATGACTTTGTTTTTCAGGAAATGCTTATCATAGTGAAACTAGTAACCTAATTATATACATCAACACTATAAAAAGTATTAATACTGAAATGATTCTTTTCGCCATGTATATAGATTTGTGGTGAAAATTCCAGATGGTATGGCACCAGAACAAGCAGCACCACTATTATGTGCTGGTGTGACAGTGTACAGTCCATTGAACCATTTTGGTTATAACCAAAGTGGACTAAGAGGTGGAATTTTGGGACTTGGAGGAGTTGGACACATGGGAGTAAAAATAGCAAAGGCAATGGGACATCATGTTACTGTCATTAGTTCTTCAGATAAGAAAAGACAAGAGGCATTAGACCACCTAGGAGCTGATGATTATCTTGTTAGTTCAGACAATGAGAAAATGCAAGAAGCTGCTGATTCACTTGACTATATTATTGACACTGTCCCTGTTAATCATCCTCTTGAACCTTATCTCTCTTTGCTTAAAGTGGATGGCAAGTTAATCTTGATGGGAGTTATCAACACCCCTTTGCAATTTGTCTCACCAATGGTTATGCTAGGTAAGTCATTTAACTTATTTACGCTAACAGTATACTTTTTTTAATCAGGTCATGTGAAAGATAGTTACAATGAACTATGCAACGCTACAACAAGTCAACATATGTTGATCTGTGTATTAATTAAGTGTCGCAGCGTATTAAGTAGGATGATTTTTTCTAACACGGCGTTTTCCTTTCTATTTGTCAAAATATAATTGAATTATGAAACTTCGAATTATTTTCCTGTAGGATTTGTCAATATGTGAGAAAAGATAGAACAAAGGGATTGGAAGAGTGGTCATTTAGTCAAAGAAAATCAAAGTTTATCGAAACATGCTAGTTATGATATTGTCTACTTTTGCGGCAGATAATGAGAAGGATTAGGACAAAATTATTACAGGCTTAATAGGATTTTATGTCTTTAAGGAACCATGTCCACAATAATAGACAACATTAACAACAGCAACCATACACGTATTAAAGCTAATGGATTAGTTTAACATTACTTTAATGGAACCTTCTATTATTATTTAAAGTTCTTATGCAATAATAGTTTATGGATTTTTCTGCACCATCTTAAATAGATTTACAATTATATGGAGTAATTCTTTATATATACTATGAAAACTTCTAAAAGTGTGCAATCACATGGGGCAACAAGTTAAATTGAGTTAATGACGTCAACTTTCTTACAAGTTACAACAAATATAGAATATGAATGAAAGTTACTGAGTTCAGCTGAACAGTGTAGGCCGGTAACCTTCTAGCTCTGCAATTTTTATACTATCAAATATGCATATAACTTAAATTCTTAATTGTTATTAGGGAGAAAGAGCATCACTGGAAGCTTTATTGGTAGCATGAAGGAAACAGAGGAAGTGCTACATTTTTGCAAAGAAAAAGGTGTTACTTCTCAAATTGAAATGGTGAAAATGGATTATATCAACACTGCAATGGAAAGGTTGGAGAAAAATGATGTGAGGTACAGATTTGTGGTGGATGTTGCTGGAAGCAAGCTTGACCAGTAATTACACAACAAAAAGCTATAATATAAAGAGAAAAATTGAAATACTCAACTTTGATATTGTCATCGTTTGTTTTCTTTAATTTGTACTTGTATTTTGTTTTCTTTAAATTGCACCTGTATTATCTTATTTGGTGATTGAATGTTGCAGTTCTGTACTTTGTTTTCTTCCTTAAAACAATATAAGTGTGAGACTTTATTTTTGATGTTGGTGATGATTTTGAAATATACCAACCACATATTGTTTGGTACGTGAAAACGACTTCCTCTTCTCGTGACCACAGAGTACAACACTCTTTATATTCTTATCAGTGACGGAATTAAAATTTCCCAGAGACTATCAAAGCCCAAAGTCCTTTCATGTAATTATTCGGAAAATGTCTTATATCAGCTTGACCAAGTCAAACAAGGAAATACTACAAGCATTATAACAAATGTCAGCCCTATGTTCGCCTTTAAACGATTGGAATTTAATACTACTGTTTATGCACTCGCAAAATACTACTACTGTTTATGCACTCACAAAATACTACTACTGTTTATGCACTTTTAGTTACTTTCTTAAACTTTGTATCAAGTTAAAACAAGACAAATAAATTAAAACACCAAAAGTTATATATATAATACACAAAATATATTATATAGTACTGCAGGTCGATCTAGAATTTTCACTCAAGAGGTTTGAAAAATAGAAATTTGGGTTCAAATCCACAGTTTTAGCACATTTTTCTTTTTAAATAAAAAAACAAAAAAATTAGGAATTGAAACTAAATAAAAAGAAAGCTAAAAAAATAAACACTCACACCGGTTCAGATGCAAAAGTTAACTTTAAGGAGACCTGCCACTGAGCGTTAGTTTTTTTCTTGTCCATGAGTAGGTTCAAAAATCAATATATCTACATAAATACAGAAAATTTACCTTATATATACAATGTAATTTTTTGCCGAAGGGGTTGAACCCCCTGGAACCATGTGGGTCCGCCCCTGAGTGCCAGGTTGATCTCTCGTAAAGTTCATAAAAAGAACTTTCTAAGATACCAATGACCAGTCCTCGTATTATTTGCTAAGAATCAAGTAAGTATTAACATTTCATGAAAAGTTAACACATAAATTTATGCTCTGCAGCAAAAAGAACTTGATACAGTCACCTCTACGATTCAACACATAAATGTTATAACTGCAGAACTGTAATTCATGAGCAATGCTACCTACAGTCCTATGATTCAACAAATAAGAAATAAAATCTTTACATTAAATGAACTCATCGAGTGAAATTTTATAGTTGAAGTACAATAAGGCTCCCGTCAGATATATTTCTCATTCATAACATCAAAATTACCTAACCAGAGATACTAAACAAGCGTTTCCCAATCACATTAACAATTAAAGCCTCCGCAAATGAGATTTCAATAATGTCCTTCCTATTCACGAGTTGTCTGAAAGGCGTCTTTCATCCTAACATGTCCTCATCCAGTGTTAGCGTGTGTTCATAACACTCTGCTGAAGTAGATATTCATGAAGTGTCTTGATGGATTGAAGCCAATCAAAATAACTATTAAGCAACAAACAAAAATTGTTACCGTATTACCCAAATATGAAGACAACCAGATCATGAATAAATATAAGTACTTACAGATGGGTGAAAGGACGATGACAATGCCAATTGGATATAGGAAGAATGTTGTCCTCTCCAAAAAGGGTAATACTGCATAGGGGGGAAATAAGTTCATCATCCATATCGATTAGTTAACATAGATGGAAACCAGCATACGGTCATGCATTAAGCAGAATTCTCTATAAGTTTCACAATAGTTTTTTAAGACCATGCTTACTATACCTAGGGATGAAACACGTTTGATTCCAACTAATACAGCACTAGCCATCAGTCACAATTAATGACTTATTTAATTTGGACATTTCAGATCAGAAATGATTAAATTTGAACACACCGATCATGAAGCAAGAAAATTCATCACTATAATTTATGTACAGAGGTAGTCAACAAATTTTAGCCACAGGAAATCTCTGCACAGAATAGCCAGGAAGATATATGCTGATACAAATAAATCTCAACTGCTCCCATAAAAGTTAAAGACTCCACGAAATTAAAAAGGGTAAATTATCTTAGGACATGGAATTCATCTTACCATCATTTTGAATTTTCATGAAATCAAAAAGGGTAAATTATCTTAGGATATGGAATTCATCTTACCATCATAACCTAAAAAGTTGAGGTAATGATAGTAGGAAGCTGCGACCATGAAGAGCAAATTTGACAGCAAAACAGGAATGAAACCATGAGCTACCAAAAGCGGGGAGAGAAAATAATGTATGACTGCCACAAAAAGAAAGTCATCAGTCTTTATCAAATAAAAACAGAAACCAACAGTAGCCATCAATATACTGAGCCTGAAGATGCGCAAACAGCACATTTCATCTTTAGCACTGTCCTTACTTACCATAAAGCAAAACAAACATAGGGAAGAAAGAGTTGCAGTGGACATCAAATGCATACAGCCTTCATGAGAGACAAGAAAGTGTATAAGTAAGAAAGTTTATAAATAAAAGTGAACTACTAACCCTAGATATCGAGTTTCAAAATTCAGCATGAGGAGAAAGAAGTAGACAGAATAAAGAATATGAAGTTTGATATGGAAGGTTCTGAACTTGCCATTCTACCCGCTGTTCCACGGCATGACTGCTTGGAGCTTCCTCTCGAAGGTAATTGTTGGTTAGGAACCTGCAAGGGCAATGGTTGATAAGACTATGCTGTCATGATACAATGAAAGATTTCTGCTTTCACCATAAATATGGAAAACTTGAAAAGAAAAACAGAGGGAAGTTTATATTTGTTGAGAATGAAGAAAGAAGATAAGGCAAATATTTTTCTTGATGCCCCAAAATTTTAATAACTTTTATAAAACCTACTTCATATGCCATAATAGTTTGTGGCTATACGACTTTTGAAACTTATGGTCTTAAACATGTCATAACAATTGTGTAGTTATAAATATTAAGGAAATATGGACATGTGACATTCCCTTTGGGACGGACTAATAAGGAAGTAGTACCAAACGAAGTGGAATGGAGGGAGTGGCATAATCCTAGGAGGGATTGTTCCAGGTGCTAATAATTGTTGATTTTGAATTATCCACTATGCTGCTCGCACTCTCCAAATATGCTGCCACACCCATGGAAGATCATTCAAAATGCACTACTTTTGGAGGATCCGACACGCAGCTAGTGGAATTTTGAAAAGTCCGAGCAACATAGATCATCAACTAAAATCCAGGGTAGAAGATCTTCGTTGTACCTTCCCTAAAATTGAGGTTAGCACTCTTTTGCAATGAGTTTCTAGTTTAGTCAAGCAAAGCTAGAGATAACACAAGTAGCATGTAGTTGTAGAGTGATGATCAGGTGACCCTCTCTATATTCTCTAGATGAAGCCGATCACCTCTTTATTTTATATACTGAATAGTGAGAATTCCACAGTTTTTTTTAACGGAATTAACCAGACAAAGTGAGAACTCCACTGTTTGGAATACGAGAAATTTCTGATTCCTTTCTCTAGTTCCCCATAGAGATCTGATTGCAAGTTCAATCAACTAATTGAGACACAGATCGAAAGCTTATCGGTCCCATAAAAAATGAGAACTTTTTACAAATTACATCAAGATTAATCTAAGTTTAACAGAAAGGGAACTATGATGGGGTTGTATTGAATATCCAAACAATAATAGCCCTTACCAGCAACATGTTGCCAAAGTAGCTCCGGTGAGTATAAAATGAAAAAGCAATACTGAGATAACTACAAAAACAGCATGTCCTGCACTATGATCATACCTGAAACGGATGAAAGATAAAGATTGCAACATGATTCAGCATCAAGAAGAACATAAGCAAATAAGAATACAAAGAAGTCAATATCTAACTGGCGCATTTACATTATAAAACTGAGCTCAATAATGGCACAAATGGATGATATTAGTACACTAAAACGGAAATGTTGGACCTCCACACCATAATTAACTTGATTCAATCTATGACTTCATAAAATATTCTCTTGATAAGGCAAAGGATAATTCTCAAGGGAAGTGATTGAGTTTACCAATCTGTGATCTTAGACCAAAATGAGTAGCAGAGTATAGGAAACGTACGCAGCACAGTATGCTAAAGTAGCAATCACCAACAGAAGAGTACATATGACAATAAATGCAGGATCATCGCGTGCCCACTGGTTCTTTGTTTCTAAAAGAGAAAAAAAGAAAACAACAAGAGGCCAACTTTAGATGAACAGTAGAACTCCAGTAAAAAAAACTACTTTGCAACCAGACACGGTATTTAAGTAGGAGATCAACACAACAGCGAATGAATATTCAAGTCACCCATACTTGTGCGCTAGTGTCAAGTTGCAAAACATAAAGATGAGAACATTAACACTTTAACATATCAATAAATCCAAAAATGGTGGAACTGTAATCAAAGTTGAAAATTCATTTTCTTTTTAACACTCATCAACTTTTGCTTCAAAGACATCAAAAGACAAAATTCAAACCATGTGCACCAGATTAAAGGTTTTTTTCTAGATATAACTCTCGCACTCCTAATTTAAATGGTCCCTTTGACCAGCCCAAGGATTTAGAAAAGTGTGGCGCGATTTTATGTTGGCATTTCTCAAATATATGTTTGTAGATGTCATTGGAAAACCAATACAGATGAAAGTAGTATTACCGCTTTGACACTAAGGAAGTACCATAGTTACATTACCCCCTTTGTCCCATTTTATGAGATTTGACCACGAAGCATAGGATATTAGTTCGACTTATGTAACAAACAGAGAGTAATAGAAGTAAATATTAATAATACTAGCCACAAGCTACAAAAGGGAAATGACGTTGATAGTTTATTACATTAGCTACCTAACAAATTAGAACAGCTAGGGGCTGAAGATTTGTAAGGCCCCTGGCTACTCTTATGCATCAACTTGCTGCATTTATCAGTAGAAGTTTCACTTGCTTATCAAAAAGTTATCAGTAGTACTAGCTCAAAAGTTAGTTTAACGAGAAAACATCACATCAAATATAAACTTGACCAGTTAAATGAATTTGAATTCATAAAACTTGAGAAAGTTGTATAGATATTAATTTCTTTATATAAGTTATACAACAATATTATTAAGGGAATGATATAAAAAATATCATTTTTTAATAAAGTCCCAACATAAGAATCATCATACAAATTGGGATGGATGAAGTAGCTTATATTAGTGAAATTGGGATGGATGAAGTATCATATAAAAAGTGAATAAGAAGAAACCATAAGGATTCAGCAGTACTAGAACAATCCACAAATTCAATTTCAATACAAAAGAATCATATTGCATTAAATGAACGAAAGAATAAAGGAAGAGAAGAAGGAAACTTACGCTTGTGGTACTTTGTGTGCTGATATCTGAATCAAATGTCCAATGCCGCAAACAAATGCAAATCCAACATCAGTAATTCAGAACTAAATTAGGCATCATTGTATAATGATTAATGAGCTGATATCTTGCTATACTGTAGCATATCAACACCAAATTCAAAGGTGAAAATTAGACAAAGAAGTGAAAGATGCACCAGCGCTCTCACATTTTGTTATGATTCTTTTCCCCATCCCAATACTTAATTCCTCAGAAAAACAAGATTAAGGTCAATTGCTTTATAGCTAGGAGTTTGACCAGTTGAATGACAAAAAAGAAATGGATTCTCAATTAGTGTAACTTAAGTTACCAATGTTTAGAACGACACACTTGCAAAATATCTTAATGAAAAAAAATTACAAACAGGCACCTAAAAACCTTCAGAAGTAATGAGCTTTTTTTAAATCAAGTAAATGTATTTTCATTCATAAACAGGTAGCGAATCTACAAAAATATGATTTCTCTTCAAACTCCACCTTATCATCCATACAAGAAGGAACATTTTTGCGTTCACCAGACGAGAATAAGGGAGCGGAGACTACTATTCAACTTCTTCAAAAGATCTCCTATGTCTCTCTCCAAACAACCCCCATTAACTCAAATGGAACCCTTTAAAAGAAGTAAGCTTACTATCTATAACTATTTGTTTAAACTGCAAAACTTCCTCATCATTGCAGTTGCTCTTATACTAGCAGAATCACACCTATTTCTGACCCCTCCTTTTGCTTCACCTTTTCTAAAAACATTCCACGAAAATCTTTCAAATGTCACATATCATATCAGTGCCCTTATTAGCATCTCTCTCCCTGTTGCTCACATCGATCCATTTGAGATCATTGCAAGAACCTTCACAACAGATGAGCACAATGTTCTGTGCAACATAACTCCTACAGTTTCTTTTTTAGCCCCACAGTGGGAGTTTAGTGCTTTCTTTTTCTCATCAAGAACTCTTACAATTCTTCTTTATTTTTCTCCTTCATTTCTTTTTTATTTGGATACTCCATCAACTCTTTCGATAATTTAATCTTTTCATATGAAGTATTGACATTAAAAGACAACTTATCTCATGCAATGCTTATCCATACATGAGTTTTTGGATCAACAACAAATTGATATGGTTCACACTTCACAGGAAAATGAATGTTTATTCATCTGTCCTGAAATCAGTATCACATCTTGTTAACTGATACCCCAGAAAAGATGATCACTAGACTAGATAGTCGAACACTACTTAACAGAACACAAGATATTGCAAGTTCATTAATATTCTATCAAATATTAGCTGTACTGTAGTACTAAATTTAAAAGAACATGGCACTTGATACACAAAATACTTACACTACTTTAGGGGAGGTGCATAGATGAAGCATTTGCCAAAAGGTATATTCGATATCCATCTGTTGCCACTGCACACATTAAAGGAGGAGAGGAAACAGTAAAGTTACCGGAAATGAAAACCCTTTTTGAACAAATGAATTAAACAGAAATTAACAAAACAAGCACATTGCTTCAGTGCAGTTACCTCTCTCAAAAAACAATAAAAAGCAAATTGCTTCATTATTTCACTACAATTTGCCAACATATAATCAAGGAGCACTAATTAAACAATATGGAGTTCATGATGGCAGATACACAGCGGGCGAGGCTCTAACATTTGAAAACTAATAGGTCTAAATTAGAGAACTGGAAGCATTCCAGTAGAACTGAGAGAAACCAGAGATACCAGTGAATCTAAGAGATGGCAAACTGAAGTTGGCAATCTTACTATTACCTCGTATATTTCTAGTTGGTATAATAAAGAAAAATGTGATTGTCTACAAAGAGGGTTCATGCATTGAATACAATCTCCAGCACACTAACAAGCAGTTTGGATTGTGGGTTCACACTGTAGTATTGTTATTATAAATACAGTGTTTGTTATCATTGCTACTTTATAATTATTGCATTGCAATGTCAAATCCATTTTTACATAAACAAATAAATGGCCCATTTCATGCAATAACTAATTTAATGTGATGGAAGTAACACACTTCTCCTCCCGATTTTCCCTTGCTATTACTTAATAATATCATCTCCTTTTTTTTTTTTTTTATATTTGTGGTGTCCGGGCTAGCTACTATTATTTAACAATATCATTTTATCCTGAACCTTAATTATTTTAAGTCCACCCTTTACTCTATTTTGTTTGAATCTTGATCATATTTTAGCCCTGCCTTTTCATCAATAGTATGCCTCCTTATTGCCCACTACATAGGTTCTCCTCTCATCAGTTACTTGCCAGTAATCTTCTTCTTCTTCTTTCAAGTTTTGAATTGTTTAGTATATAATATTTTAACAAATCTTCCACATTAGTATTCCCCTTTTAGTTGCTTTACTATCTTGGGTGTAATCATCTTTCTTTTCTTTTTTAGTTTTAAAAATATGATAATCCAATACTAACAATAATTACCAGAATTATAACAAATCCTAAAATCTTGATGGAGAATTATACAGAGAATTACCATAATTTGAAAGTGTATAACAAGAAAAGCGAGCAAATGAAACAAAAGAATACCAAGATCGGGATCTGATCTGTACAAGATCAGACAAACTACATGTGTAGATAGTTAATTGAAATTGAAAGAATGAAAAAAAAAAACCTTGATTATTTTGCGAAGGTACTGAGGCAATACTGAATTGGGTCGGACATGAGAGCTCGTTCGACCTAAACCTTTTGAAGTTGTGGGCAACATCTTTATCTTTTTTTTCCCCTTGTTCTTCAAGAATCAGATTCCCTTCTTTCGTTGATTCAATTGGATCAAATATCGCTGGATTTTACAGCTCTGCGTCTGGTTTGACACTGTTAGTCCTCTCTCTCTCTCTCTCTTCTCTTCCGCTCTGTTTCTGGTAATGCAGGTGAAATCGCTAAAGGGTTCGGGTGAATGACCCAGCCCAACACAAAAGTGACCCGACTACGCAATCCATGCTAATTGATCTTCTGGTATTCTGTATTTATATTTATCCGACTTAAATTTTAATTTTGCCTCTACCGTTATCTTTTTATTAGAAGGATAAAAAACTACTCCGTATTGTTTACTTTTCTTTTCTGTCTGTTTAAAAAATATATTTTTTATATTTATTAATAATTTAGCTTTAAAATATTAATTTTATCTTTGATGAATGATTCATAGTCACACAAATATCTATCATTAATTTTAATTAAAAAATTCTGAAATAGCAAACATAATAAGGCTCTATAGCTATAATTTCGATAATTGTGTTTCATAACTATAGTTTTGTTTGCTATGAAGACTGTGGTTTGTATATTTTTGTCTGTTTGTATATTTCGCTTGCGAATATACAAATAGGATAGGTATATACAAATTTTTGTATTTATACATTTATAAATTTTTCAGAACTCTGTTTATATATTTCGCTTGTCAATATTCAAATAGATTATACGAATCAGGCGAATAACTAGAATTGCGAAAACTGTAGCTGCAAATTACAATTTTCTGAAATTGTACCTATAGTACCTAATATAGGTTAAATGTATGTTATTATGCATAATTTTCTCAATTTTAAAAGTCTCTTATCTTTCTTAAAATTCATGTTAAGTCAAACTAAATCATATAAAATAGGACGCATGGAGTATACAGTTTGTTTCGTGATCTACCTAAGATTACATTTTAGTACTTACTGAAGATTTTCAATACTTATCTAAATTGATCCAAAGGAGAAGCGTAAACATTCTAGATGGTTGTCATGTAGTCACAATCCCTCTCGACCTTCAAAAATTAAAATCAAAGTCAAGTGATAGATCTTGATGAAACAAATCCAATGCAAGAAGAATCATTTTAAAATTTTATCCTTAAATCCGAAAAATCACAAATTACATAAGTGATTACTATAGCAAAATTTCAAGAGCAAACTATCATTAGTTTTTTAAATATTTCTCAATCAAATTATGTTGTGATTCGTGATATCTTATACGGTTATACCTATTGGGAATGATAGGGCATTTCTAGATCTACCTCTCCTTTAATTTTTAGAAGATTCTATTTTGCCGTTCGAAAAAAATCAAACGACAACGTTTAATAAATTTTTGGATTGTATAATAATGTATAAAATTGTATAAAGAATGTACAAATACCTTTTATAATTTGGTATATTGTGTATCAAGTTTTTAAACATTCTTGTAAAAAAATAAAATAAAATATATATATATATATATATATATATGAAAGTTTTATATATCATTGTTTGGAATAATCTCAAAGATTTTTTTTGGGATTTTGCTCTATAACACTCACCATATTTGTAGTTTACGATGTTACACCTGCCTCTCTATTTTAATTTTTTTGTAACCATTCTTAAATCTATTTAAAATAAAATAAAATAAAATAATTATGATTTAACAAATTTGTAATATAAATTTTAAGTAGTTTTGCAATATTAATTAGGCAATTGTACTTTTATAATTTTTTTCCCAAGCTATAATGGGTCAATATGGAATTTTGAAACATGTTTTTTCTTCTTAATTTTAATCAAGATATACATACAAAGTAATGAATCCTGGAGTGCACCTAAATTAGTCAAATACTCATAAATAACCCAATAAACTTATATTTCGGAAAAACATAAGTAAAATAAAAAAAAGAAGTAAAAAAATGAGAGAGTGATTTTAAGGTGTAGCCTTCAAGAAAATGAAATAGACCAAAAACATAAAATTCTTTAAGATTTGCTTTCGTTTTTTTAGATATTTTGAGCAAGGTTAGTAATTTCTGAATAATTTAATTTTATAAAAACATATATGTTATATATGTATATAAAATTATTTTTTATTAATCTCTTAATCGTATCACCCGAGTGGAATACACATTTTATTTTGTTAAGTATTTGAGGTAAACATCAAGTGTTCAAATTGTTAGAGATTGAGTTTAGATAAATAAGGGGTCATTTAACCAAAACAAATTATCTCTAATTAAGTTATTCATAATTAAAAATAAATAAATTATTCTAACATGTATATGAAATAACTTATCTGATCACAAAATAAATAAATTTAGAATTGCCTAATACTTTAAACCAAATAAAAGTAGTTTTTGGCTTTTAATAAAACAAGAGGATCCTAGGGTCTTATAACTGCAACTTTAGATTACTGAGATGCATTCTGATGGAATTTAGGGGTATATTGCCCTAAAAGGTTAATCGTCTTCCAGCTCCAGGCAATCATAGTCGGCGGCGAAGTCCCGGTACCCTAGAAAAGAGTTCTCTCAGTTCGCAACAGGTAACATCCTCTCTAGCCTATTTATTCTTCCCCGAGTACGAAGGTGAAAGTAAGAAGCTCTTCTTGGGGCCGCGAAGATGTCATCGTCGGGTCGATCAACGGCCGTCGCTGCCGGAGATTTACAGATTGTTGCTGCGTCGGAGAGACAGGTGGCTGCTCTACCTCCTCGTCCTCCGGCTTCTTCTTCCACGGCTCTAGTGGAATACACGCCACCTGCGGCTAATCCTGAAGAGGAGGATCTTGAGATCAAGCTCCGGCGTATACTTGAATGTGTGCCTGTACGGGTTAGCAATACGTCTGGAAGTTCTGCTGGTTCTGGCTCCGGCGACTTTCATCAGGTACCTCTCTTCTATTCTGGTTCGTTGTTGAGCCGTAATTTGATTTCTGCTCCGTGGTTAACTGTAAATATTGCATTTTTCGAGCAGTTGATTATTTCCTGTGATGTAATCATGTTAGCGTGCTTGGTAAGTTGGAATTCATTCTGTTTAACGGCTGTTGAGGGGAAATTAGTTGAGTTTAGAGACTCTGTGTGTTGTGATTAAGAACACCAGAAGTAGTTGTTAATTTTAAGGTTTTGAGAATGATGTAATTCTTGTCGCAAACATTGAAACAGATAAGTAGTACTTTGTTTGGTGCAGCCTGCAAGATGTGTAATGTTCGATTAAATGTGTTCAAAATTGATGATTTGCTTAAGCCTAACCAGCAATTTGCAGGCTGCACCTGTCTAATATCTATTGAAAATCACAGTAAGGTAAACATATCATGCAGTTACATAATTTGACCCTTAGATTGAGCAGACAAGAGGGGGTTGCTGAGGTGGTAAGCACTCTTCACCTCCCACATTTAGGTTGCAGGTAGCAAAAAAAGGAGGAAGCTCGTAGGGAGGGTTAAAAAGCTCTTAGATTTCACTTATTTTGCTGAAGTTCTTATCGTGCAATGTGATTGAGTAAATATCCTATGTGTCCCTAATTCTTGTCGGGAAGAAGAAACTCAGTGTCGTATTAAAACCCTTTTCCTTCTGTTGTTTGGTTTGTGGAGCAGTAACGATATAATTTTGTTCAACTCAAACCTCCTCGAGAATTTTGGCAACCTGAACACAAACGTATCTTACAATGTTCAGGTGATACTATAGAATCCAATAATAGGGCTCCTTGTCATGGTGGCTATATTTTCTAGGAATTTTCAGATGAAAAGTTAGATTAGTTTTAGATAGCCTGATGGTGTTTATGCCTACCTTAGAGCATCTAGGTGCTCTTTATAATTCATCAGTTCGCGTATTTTTGGGCTAATCTTATGGAGGAAAAAGCCCAAAGTAGTAGTCCTGTTCACCACTTTGGCATAACCCCCTTCTACCCTTGCTTTCCTACTACTTCAACTAGAAAGAATGAAGCACTTGGCCTGACCTGCTAGATTAGCCACGGGGGACAGAAGGACCATAATTTTCCACAGAAGCAATGACTTGTTTTTCAACACTGACAGCTTCAGAGGAGATGCTTCCAAATTCCAACATCAATTTTTCTGCGTTATTGATAGTTTAGTGGCACATTGGAGTAGAACTTTGGTTTGAAATGTCTTCTGGCTACTTTACTATTGTCCCATTAACTGACTTTTCTTGTCGAGTTTAATTTTCAACCATAAGTCTTTGGCTGGCAATATAGTTAGTTTCTCGAGCAAAAGTTTCCAAAGAACCTTTTTTTAATAGGTAAAGCTTCCAAGGAACCTGTTTGCAGATTGTGTTTGTTTGAATAAATAAAGCAATAGCTGAAGTAGTAGGATGGGGATGGAAGTAGTTGAGGTCCATTGGCACAAGAAAGCAAAAGATTGCAAGGCAATACATAAAGAGCAGAAGAGCCATCTCTTGTATATTGCTTGCTTTGTAAAGAAAGGGAATGCCAATAAGATAGCACTCTAGGGGTGGTGGTGGTGTGCATTGATTGAGGATGCATAAGGTGCTTGTTGTTTATCAGAGAATGTCTGCATTGTTGTTGCATATACAAATTGTCAAAAGGATCAGATATGTCCTTACTGACAAACATTTTCAGTGAAGATCATGGGCAAAGTGCATTGAGGTAGACTGCCATAATTATGACGTATGTTGACTTTAGTGACTCATAGTGCTGCTTCGAGTTCAAATGCTCTTGAGTAGTATTCAAGGTCTCTTTATATGTGCATATATGTTTTGTATGATATGAACCATTGCAAAGACATACAAGTGGACAAAGTTGTTCCTTTTTCTTAGTCGTGATATATGTTGGATCCATAATCTAGAATGTTCATTTTATATTTGTTCAAGATGTCTATTGAAAAATGTAATTAATCATAGGTATTTTCTGCATTTTGGTTATTCGCCATTTATTTCAATCTGTTGAATGGTGTGTGGTGTTACTAAGAAGTGATTTACTATGATTAGGTTATATCTGGGTTTAAAGAATAAGTTGACAGTGCCAAAAGTCAGAAATGACATTTTTTTGGTATTGTTTGCAGTATCGGCAGATGAGACGGAGAGAACAAGACAGACTTGCAAGGATGGATGTTGACTACCAGAGAAGGAAAGAAGTTGCTGAATTCAACTTGAGAAGAGAAGAAAAAGTAAAAGCTGCGGAAGAGCGGACAGCAAAGAAACGCGCAAGGCGGCAGAAGAAAAAACAGAGGAAGAAGGAGAAGAAGAGTAATTCTGGTGCAGGCGGAGAAGAAACCCGTAGGGAAGAGTCGTCCAATGATGACGAAGCTGACTCCGACCACCACTAAGGAGGGAGAGGTGACTAGCTTCAAATTTATTGTGCACTGCCGATTGCCCTGATGCATGGATCAAGAGCTATATAGTTCGAAAACTTGAGATCATCATGTAACATAAGTAACTTTATGAACAGCTTTTTGAAATCGAAAATGTTTTAACTCCGGTTCTTTTCTGTCTTATTTTGTTGAAAAAGACTGTCCTCTAGAATATGTTGGGCTGAAACTTTGAATCGTAAATCTAGATGGTCAATGGACGGGCAAACTTGGCTGCTAACACTATCTTACATTATTATTGTCAGCATTATTGGTAAATATTAGTCTTTGGGAGGCCCCAATCCTATCATTTACTGGAAGTTACAGTTGAATCATTGAACCGCATCACTGGCAGTTGGTGGTGGACATCACAAAATGTCATCACTCTCTTTTGCGTACAATTTAAGAAACCAACACCTAATTTGCATACTTTCTTTTCTAGAAGCATAAGTGAAATTATCAAAAACTCTCTAGGCTTCAACAGCCGGAACAATACGCAGTTGGTGAAAGTAAATTTGAAAAAAATTGATATACACAAGTCGCAACGCGAATAGAATGCACTCTTGATTATATGCCTAATGCCTCACACAACTGACATTAATTGTGTGAGATTATTTTATGTCACACAAAAAGTGAACCCAAATTTATGAAACTAAAAGTATAAGATTTAGTCTATTTTTTATGAGGCAAGAAAAAAACCCTCACGTAAATAATCCACAATAAATCTTAGACATAAAAATTATCAAGTGAAAAGTTTTAATAAAAAATTACTAGAAAGAAAGAAAAAAAAGAGACTTTACCTTTTACCTATAGCATAGCGTCTTTCTTTCTGATCGAGAGTATTTTATTTCCTCGTCCTTCAGATTTATTACGGTTAAGTATTGTTTAATCCATCAGTACGCCTGGCATATTTGAAGTTGAACTGATTTACCAAAAATTACCGTCGTCGCCCTCCCTGCGATTTCATCACTGCAATCCTTCTTCGGTTGCAGACTAGGCAGAAACCCTAATCGCCATGGGAGATAATCGTCAGTCTTTTGTACATCATGCTCTTGGTGGTGGCTCAGGTTTCTTCCTCATCCTACGTCTGTGTTTTGCCTTCTGTGTATTCTTGTCTTTCTCTATATTTGCATCCATAGCCCAATTCATGCATTTACAGAAATTCAGATTTGATATTGACCTTATTGCAATTATCTATTAACGCATCAATTCACTATGGATTTTGAAGTAACACTTGATCACGATGATAATCAACTTCGGCTTCTCTAGGAAAATAATACTATTCGATAGGAATTTTTTTGTTGAAGCGGTTAAATTTGAATTGCAGTGGCGGATGTGCTGTTGTGGAGGAGATGGTGTGCTAGTGTTACTCTGCTAGTCAGTTCCACTGCGCTTTGGATTCTGTTTGAGCGAGCTGGATATAATGTCCTTTCCTTTGTTGCCAATGTTATGTTGCTTCTAGTTGTGATTCTCTTCTTCTGGGCAAAATCTGCATCACTTCTTAACAGGTAATGTAATAAGTGCATGTCACGCGATTCAACTTTTTTCGAGATAATTTGTGGTTGCTCTCTGAATAAGATTGGTGGATCATTGATTTTGTTTTAGTTTTTGAAAATTGAAGCCTACTGTTAGGCTAATTTGTCACTGGTGCACCTGAAGTAGATCTGCCTCTGGCTGTTGCATTTCTCTGCCTTTTCTACTGGGGCGTGCATTTCAATTGTAGTTCTGATTGTGTTGAGCAATTGAGATCCTTTAATGATTATGCTGTAGTAAGACTTTTTGTGGAAAACTGAATCAATTATGTCTGTACAATTCCAGGCCTTTACCTCCTATCCCTGATTTGGAGGTTCACGAGGAATCTGTCGTAAAGGCTGCTGACATGATGCGTGTTTGGATCAATCATGTCCTGATGATTGCCCATGATATTGCTATTGGTGGGAATTTAAAACTTTTTGTTAAGGTCTGTTCGTATAGGACCCCTTCCATTTCAGGCATCATGTTTGTCATGCTATTGGCGCCATATTTTCTTCACATGTACATCTTATTAATATGAATTGGTTTATCAGGTTTCTCTTGTCTTGTGGCTGATATCTTATGTTGGTAGTTTCTTCAACCTCCTCACTTTCATCTACATGGGTGAGTCAGGTTCTTTTCAGGTGATATAAATTGTTGTTGGGGATTATAGTTGACTGAATTGTGTATCTTTCCCACAGGAATTCTTTTTAGTTTGTCTGTGCCTCTGCTGTACGACAAGTATCAAAATCAAATTGATGACAAGCTTATTATAGCACAAAAGGTCATTCAGACACAGTACAAGAAAATTGATGATAATGTACTGAGAAAGATTTCAAGGTCTTCAAATAAGGAAAAGAAAACTCAGTGAACTGTAATGTCTTGCCTCATCCCTTTCTCTTACTTTCTCTTTCTCTCAGATATAAAGATATACATGCAGTTTTCTCTTTCTGTCCTATGCATATCTTCACAGGATGTCTGGGTTCTGTTGGCTTGTGAAACGACTATAGAATTAAACATTTGCTTATTGAAATACTTTATGTTCTTGTGCTCTGAATCCTTTATGTCATGCCCTTTGATCTGTAAGCAAAATACATTTGTTCTGCTATAAGTTCTTGATATCCTAATACAAGGGGCACTAACAAGAGTTATTTTATTGCTGCTTGACTTGTTTTGGGATGAATTTTCCATTTTTTTTTTCTTGTTTAAGTAGAAGAATAATTGGATCTTGAGGTTCCTGAAGACTTTTAATAATGCAGCTATGCCCTGATCACCAATGTATGATTGCCCTCGTTAAAGACCTTTCCCTTTTATGGGCACATTGATAGTCTTCTGTCCATTGTAGACAGATGTTTTTAGCGAACAACATATTGTACTCTAGATGCTTAATTTTGGGAGAAATTTGGAAACATAGGGAAAAGGGCAAAATTAGCTTTCCAGATCTACTCATCCAACTTCTCTGGTATTTCCTGAAGTGGGGTTATTTGCTAAAATGTCAAGTATATCTCCATGTTTTATTTGTAAGTCTCTAAGTATCACATGTTCATTCTATAATGTGATGAAGAGGCAATCAGTTGGTACAAACTTATGTTAGATCACACTTTGCCAACAACAGTTTTTTGTTCAGGAAGTGGGGTTGAGTTAATTTCCTTTGGAATGTCTGCAATTGCTGGAGGATTAGTTGTTAGATTAGGTGGAGATGAAAGTGTTGAAGGGATTGTACAGAGTTTCTTGAGTGGTTTTCCACAAAGATCTTTATTTCCTGCAAAAAACTCTGTTTTCTGGTTTGATAAGGCTATTGACTTTGGGATTTCACCTGTAAGGCTGTTGAAAGAAAGATCAATTGCAGCATTTGCTGGTATTTTCTTTGCAAATTGTGGTGACACTAAACCAGATAACTTGTTTGAAGAAAAGTTCAAGTATTTCAAACTATCCCCATCAAAATTATCAGGTAATGCTCCATTCAACAAGTTAGAAGAAAGATCCAACACTTCAACAAACTGAAATCCACTTGGTACTGCACCAGAAAATAGGTTTTAACTCAAAGAAACAGCTTTTAGATTCTGCAAAAAACTTAGCTTTTGTGGGAGATTTCCTACAAATGCATTGACAGAAAGATTTAGAACCTTTAAGCTCTTCAACCCTCCAATAGACTCAGTAAGCTCACCAGAAATAGCATTGTTTGACAGTGAAAGAACTTGACGTTCAGAAGCATTGAGAAGTGAAACAGGTAGTGTTCCATTCAAGAAATTATTTGAAAGATCAATAGTATGAAGATGTTGAATAAATCCTATTTCTTCTGGAATAGAACCAATAAGCTTAGAATTTGGGAGTACTAAACTAATGACTCTAAACATGTCTGGTGCACAAGTTACACCATTCCATAAACATGGGGTTGCATCATTATAGTCCCAATTATCAAGAATTGATAAAGGGTCTTCAAGAACTACAAGAGAGTTCCATCTATGTTGAGACCAAACGAAGGACACAAAGAAAGAAAGAAAAAGACCCCAAATGACCAGAAAGAATAGTACTGCTCTGAGTTTGTCATCATTTCTTGAACTGATTATTCATGACTACAGCATAATACTCCTATATACATAAGAAGAAAGAGGAAGAGGTAAACCAACTACTAGAGAAGCTGTTTTGGTGACCAAAAAGGCAGCAAGGGATGTAGAAGTGTAAGGCGAAAAAAAAAAAAAGTGTTCTGGTTCACTCTGCTACATAGATGATAATATTGATAATTTGATATTGATATATAGTTGTAGTAGTAAAAGGATACTTGAGTAAGTATGGGAAAACAAAGTGAATGGCTAATATTGAAGTACTTTGTTTCTGTCCTCATTTTGTTCTAAATATAACTTATTTGTACTGATATTGTTAAAAAAATTTTCTCTATCAGGTCAGTTTTAATGATTTTTAAGTAAAATTAGTAACCTGAGGGGGTTTACCCAATGTGTATAGAGTGCTCACTCGAAGAGCGAAGACTGCGGTAGAGGTTGTAACGGCTGCGGATTATCTTGAGGTTTCAAAAAAACTCGGGCAAATAACCTTTCACAACAAGTTAAAATTATACTGATCACTTAAAAAATCATCTATATTATTAACCCAAGAATTCTAATAATGTAATGAATTCAATGCATAATCTTTAAAATTAAACCTAGAAAATTTAAAACCATGAATGAGCCTCTATTATAGATTTATACAGCAATATAATATTTAATATAATTTTATAAGTGAAATTGAAGAAGAATAAAAAATACATAGATTTTATCTTTATCTTTATAAAATAGAAAGATCGTTTTCGATAATTCCTGACTCAAAAGTTAAGTATTCATATTTTATTAATATTTTAGAAAAATAAGGGAGTGAGGGAATGTCTGTGTTTTTGGTAGCGGACGTTAGCAAAAAAGAGAGGTGTAATTATTGTCCACCTCCTATTGACTTTTTGCCCCACTCCATTTCTCGTTTCCCATGCTACCTTCTTTTCAAAGTTACCTTATGAGCTTTTTTGATTTTTTCCCATCGAAATTAGTTTCTTTATTTTAGAAAATCTAGCAAATTTTATGAGTTCCTTTCTCTTGTTTACTGACTTTATACACTGGTGGTATAGTCAAAGATCACCTTGTTTATTATCAAAAAATGAAATAGGCCACTTACTTACGGATAGAATGGATATAACCATGCAACAACCACTATACTATTACTGCACCTCATTCCTAAACTAGTTTTTTTAGGTAGTAGGAATCATCAATATCCATTCTATGCCATTTAGATCCAATTTTCAATTGTTCATCTGATAAGACAAATTACTAGTTCCCTAATACTAGAGGTTTTCTGCGATAGGTCTAGACAAACTAAAAAGGTTCTTGGACTGCAAAGTAATTTTTTCTTAGAACAAATGGAAGTAAAGGAGACTTGTTCAAGGTGAAAAGTGCTTTTACTTTTGATATAATTTATTTTTCTTGATGCCAAGAATTAGTTATACATAATTATTCCTTCTATAATTGTGATTAGTTTTCTAAATAAGCCTTGTGCGCATAAAAGCTTCCGTTAATCCCTTACAGTGTGCTCACTCTCTTAAATTACTCAAAAGTTTAAACAAGTTGGTCAGAATAGATTTAACTGGATACACTAATTTGGGATTTTTTAGAACCTTTAGATTACTTCATAATTGCTGATATAAGTTTCTGGGTTTGGATTCAAAGGGATACCCGTGGGTTTGAAATGTGAAACGGGCAATTAGCTTGTTAATGACTTTTGGAGTGAGATCCTTATCTCGTGTCCTGATTTTAGCTTAGAGCTATGATTTACATGAACCAGATAGAGAATTAAGTTCTTGAAATATTCCTTCACTCAACATCCAAAGGCAGCTTGTAGAAGTACAGGTCTTTTTGCTTCCACCCTCACCTTCGATCTTCTGCTAACTATGAGAGGGAATATGTCCCATTTGCTCCTTTTCTTGATTGCACAACTGTTTTTCTGCCATTTCAATTTTGTTTCCCCTTGAAAGTGGAGTAGGATTAAAGCAGATAGCTTAGCTGCATTATTTTGTGTTCATGACTTAAACTTCATTCTCAAAATTTTCTGAAATCTGTTTTATTGATTCGTAGGTTGACCTGTAGGATTGCATCATCCAACATCGTTGGGATGAGGTTTGATTGCCTTGCAAAGCAGAGTTTTAAAGAAGGCTGAACTTACTAGTGTTTTTCTTTTTTTTGTGAATAATTCTCGATGACTTTTGTTAGTGGAAGTGCCTATGGCAGATGAAGTAATGGTTTATATGATTGGCATTGAAATAGTGGCATGGTCATTTTGTTGGTAATCCACAAGCATTTCAATGGAGCCAGTGCATACTCTAGAAGTTCTCTTTTGCTATTGATTTAGAATCTTTATTATGCTTGTCTCCTAGTATTTGTACTCTAATCTAGTTTACTTTGAGCACCTAAGTAACTGCAGCTCATTTTTTCCTCTTTTTTTTTTCGGTTGATATCTCACCTTTGTAGTTGATGGTCAGCTCTTTCACACGAATTTCTTTTAGGTAACTTTGAAAAAAAAGTTTCCCTTTTGGCTGGCTAGGGTGATGGTGGAGAAATGCTATATTTGATTGATGTGAATGTTGTGGGGTGTTGCAGTTCAATCAATTTGCAGAATTTCATCCTTCCTCTCTTTTTTTTTTTTGGTTATGTTTTTTCCCGCTAATTTATTGTTGGGAATCTACTGTTAGCAGACCTCCATTCCCAAATGACATTGAAAGATCATGTTTTATTTAGCAAAGTAATATTGACCAATATTGTGTTGTAGAAAATGATAACCCATTGTGTTCTATATTATGTTAATTAGCAAAGTTTTGTTTGAACAGTAATGGATAGTATTTTACCATGTTTGATGGAGTCGTCGCTCAAAGTGGTGTAAGTAAAGCAAAAAAGACGAATCAGGTTGATCATTTGTAATGATGCTTTCGATAGTACTATATTGGATTCTATTGATGAAATGAAAATTGGATTCACGTAACGGGAGAAAGATTTCTCATTCCTTAGTCAGAAAGATATGTGGCCATAAAAGAGGGATTAAGTGGAATAGAATTCAGTAGGTGGTAGAGTGTGGAAACACTTGTTTCTTTCAAACTAGTGTACTTGTCCGCGCGGTTATGAAAAAAATTAATATATAGTTATAATCATTAATATCACAATTTCTATAATAAATAAATCCTTTTTAATCAAACATTTTTTCATGATTTTTAATATTCAACACGATTTATTTTTAAGTTAACAGTGAAATACTCCATTAAATTAGTGTATACAAATTAACTTCTATCAAAAAAATCAACAATAAAAAAAATGACACAAAAAAATAAAAATTGTGCACTGACTTGGTGATTAATCTCCATGAAAGTTGTGCAAAGGAAAAATTTAAGAAATATGAAATATTTTCGAACTCTCATTATGTAAGAGGCAAAAAAATTTGTAACATACATATTTCACAACAAAACTAAATCTTTTGTCTGAAACTCCAACATAATTACATAGTAATTAGGAAAGGTAAAAGAAACTCAAAATAGTTGTAGTCTCCCCAAATTTCACATTGAAACAACACTAATAAAAAAACACAAGAGAGGAAAAAAAAAAAAAAAAAAAAAACACAAGAGTATAAAAATAAGTGGAGAAGAAAACAATAAAGTTACAATAGTAATTTCTTCACTTTAGGGAGTGCAAAGTAACTTTTTTTAAAACAAATAAATAAAGAATAAATAAATGTATATATATAATATGGGCTTATTAATTGTTTAGACTAATACTTACAAGCTATCAAATATTACGAAGTTAGCAAAACCTTTTTTCTCTGTTTTTTCATCACCTGATGGTTTTAATCTTCTAAAAAGAATAAAATATCTTCACGGTTAGACAATAACATTTAAAGAGGTCCTTTGATCCTCAGATATCTTATAGCAAAACTAAAACTAACAATTTACATAACAATAAATTAAAAATAGGATATTACATGGAGAAGTGATCTGTGGCATTCCTATGAGGGTTAGAGATAGAAAGTTAAACTAAAACGTACTTAGTTATATAATACTTCATATGTCTCAATTGATCATGTGGTACAATTTTAATTAACATATTTGAAATACAAAAAAAAATAAAATAATTATAAGTCATAATAATTGACCCAAGATATATAAAAAATAAAGCGATAAGACTTTTTTTTTTGGTTTAAATATCGAAATTCGAAAGATATTACATAGAGAATATTAATTTGATCATCAACACCTAATCAAACACCCTTGTTATAGCCTGGGACATTGATACCTCTAGCATCACATGTTAAAAAAAAAGCCTTTTGCGGAAAGGAAAAAAAAAACAGAAGACATCAAGATTGAAACTTTAATACATGCAAGTAGTGGGAATGTAATTAGAGAAGTTATAATTGTCATTAAAGGTTTGTAACGTTAAGTAACTGTTGGATTATTTTTTGTAAATATGACACTGGAAAATATGAAAAAAATGGCAAAAATTTGAGAAAAAAGATAAATGTGAATACTAATCAAAGAAGTATGTTACATCAGCTTTTTTATATCCTCCTATATATATATATATATATATATATATATATATATATATATATTGGAATCCTTAAAAGAAGTCTATGTGATCATATGGATGCTTGTCCCTATTTTGACTCTTGTAGTAGGAATCACGATGTACTTGTTTGGTTAGAAAGAGAAATATTTGTAGGCATACAACAACGTATCGAAATTATTTATTTAAAGAATAAATGAATATTTTTCTTGATTCTTCGTCAATTAATTAATTAATTCTATGATGCAATCTCAAATTAATACTTTTATGTACCTAATTACTCGTCCACTTTTGAACTGACACATCTATTAAGAAAACAACGATTGACATAGTGAGTTTACTAGTTTGTCTCTATTAATTATGAAGCGGATGAATTAAAAATTTAAGATTTTCATGAAGTTCTACCTTTTCAAAATTAATTAAATGAGGGTATAATAGGTAAAAAAAAAAAATTTGTCCTTTTTTTATTTATCAAAATGAACAAGTAAAAGGGACAAGTTAAAAAGAAAAATTAGACAAGTAATTAGGGAGTGAGAGAGTAGGTTGATTAGTGAAAATCTTGGAAAAAGAAGTGAAGAGTGAGTTCAATTTATGCTTTTGGATAGATTTTTTTAAAGAGAAATGGGAGAGATAAGGAAGAACGAGAGCATAAACAAAATGTTTTTAACTTTCTTCTAATTTTAAGAAGCTTAGGAGGAAACAAAATTTCTTCGCCAATTACAAATTAAATAAAAAGAAAATGACATTGTTTAAATATCTTTATGAGAATTTCCTATAAAAGAAAAATATAAAACATTAAAAAAAAAATTAAGTTGCCTGCAAAATTACATATTTTAATTTTTTAAAAATAAGCTAACTTGTACTAGCGCCAAGCCGCCGACCTTGAGTCGAATTGGTAACTTTCTTGTAATTCCATCATTACCCTCAATTACAAAAGCCCTAGACCTGACTAACGTCCCTTTTATTTTTCTCTTTTCTTCATCTTTGGTCTCTTCTTTCTTTCCTCCATCTCAACATATCTTTTCTGCGTTTTCAGTGGCTAGCGGTAAGTTTTCCCATTCGATTTTAGTTACTTTCTCAGCTTCTCTGCTCTTTTTTTTTTTTTTTCTGCTTCAAATCTCCAAAAGAAAAATACGTGTGCCTTCAATGTTGGTGATGATTGATTTGTTCAGGCGGTTGCTGTTAACAGTCGGAGTTTTCTGTTTCCTTTTTAATTAAATAGTTATGTTAGCTATATAATAGTACGATGAGTGAATTGTTAAGATAAAGGGTAAAAACTACGTACAACTGCAAAAATTTGATATTTGCCGAGTAATACTATCATGCAATAAATTAGAATTTAGGGATAAGGTCTGCGGACTTCCTTACCCCACCCTCCACTGAACCGGCTTGTGGTATTTCATTGAGTATGTTGTTGTTGGGATTACTATGCACAAGTCCAACTAATACTTGACTTGATTGCATATGTAGATGTAATTAGTTGTTGTTGTTACCCCAAACGTTCGCTCCGTTTTCTTTTCCTTGTCTCTTGTTTCATAAAATCCATTTAAATCATTAATTTTTTGTTAGGCAACCTCATTCATTTGGTTCTCTGTATTTGCTTGCTCATATTTTATAACCTTTAGCAGCTGCTTATATTAAGTTTGATTATTGATAATTTTTGTTTCAGAGTAAAGTTTATTACTTTCCAAAGAAAAATGAAAGAGGAAGAAGTAAATAGGTGCCAGATTCAGGAGTGGTATCCCAGATTTAAATCTGATTCCATAAAAACAATGATTCATGAACTGCCTGAATCCTTCATAGAGTACCTTATTGATGATCATGGTCCATTCCTTCTCCCCCTTTCCATTGATGACAATGATGCACTGCCTAATAGGATCCATAAACCTGAAGAAGAGGAAGACTTTGAAGTATCTGAAGGGTCGGAAGATGAATCAGAACAACCGTCACCTCCTCCTTCTTTCCCGGAACTGGAAATGAAGATCAAGGAATCTATAAAGGCCCTTGGGGGCTCTATCTTCCCTAAGCTTAATTGGAGTGCACCAAAAGATGCTGCATGGATCAGTTCAACTGGGAATCTTTGTTGCAACTCTTTTAGTGAGGTTGCAATTTTACTACGGGCATCGGATTCTCTAGTCCATGATCTGTGCCATGTGTATGATTCCTGCAGTGATAAGACTGTCTCAAGGCCCCCAAAGTTTTTCCTTGCACTTCGCAAATGGTACTCATCCTTGCACCCCGAGATGGAATTTCGCTGCTTTGTACGCAATGGGATCCTTCTGGGGGTCTCTCAGCGCGAGGTGACTGGATTTTATCCTGCTCTTGTTGAGAAGAAAGACGAGTTGATAACAATAATCCAGAGATTTTTTATATATAAGGTGAAGGGAAATTTTGAATCAGAAAGTTATACTTTTGATATATATGTCACAAATGATGACCGGGTTAAGCTTTTGGATTTCAATCCTTGGGGAGCATTTACCTTGCCTTTGCTTTTCACCTGGGAGGAATTGGAAGTTGATTCGAATGAAGAGGGAGATTACTTGGAGTTTAGACTTGTAGAAAGCCAGTGTGGGGTTCGTCCTGGTTTGAGAACTGCTGTTCCTTATGATTACCTGGATACTAGTCCAGGTAGTGGTTGGGATGAGTTTCTTAAAAAGGCTGATGAGGAATTGGGACAACAGATCAGGTCTCCTCAAGCAGGTGCTTGATTGCTAGATGTTCAATGACGGTATGAGACCTTTTTCAAGTAATTAACCAATAATATACGTGTGGTTTGTTATAATTGTTCTTGACGTATGTAAACCAGATTGATCTTCTTATTTATTTGATTATTTATTCTTATTTCATTTATTTTAAGATGATCCTTTTTTCTTTATTGTAGTAAGATAATGTGTGGGAGATCCTTAAAAAATGTGTGCCTTGATTCAAGATAACATGGAGTAGTTCCTACATTAATGCTTGATTTATGACCCAATTTGAAATGATAATCTTCTAAAATGGATGGAATGCTGGTGCACTTCATTTGGACAAGTTATCTTGTAGCTTTAAGCGATTCACGTATGGTGAATTATGTGATAGTACTGGCTTATTCTTTTGGTACTCTAAGATAAAGAGACAAGGGTGGATAACATATAAACATGTAGAATTGAAGTCTGGAAAGTGTGTTCCTTATAATATCACATTACAAATATGAGAAGATAGAACATCAAAATAAGCAGGTATGGTAATAAGCTATTTGAATTTTTGAACTGTAAGTAGTATATCACCTGTCTGCCACTGGAATGGCCAGTTTCCATCTCACTGCCGCCAAAGTTTATCTGGGCCTGGATCAACCTCTCCATGAGATATATAGAGCTTCCTTGCTCGTGGACTAAGAGGATTTTCAACTCTTTTATTCCAAGGCATAACTTGTATGCATGCGCTTCATTATCCGCCTGGAGTTTGCTCCCAGATATATAGCCATCCTTGCTTCTGACCTCAATTCCGCGAGCCTGTTACCCATTCTCATTGAACGATGATTTGGCAGCAAATCCAACTAGAAAACTCACATTGAGCTGAAAAGGTGATTTCCGCACCCTCAAATCCATTGTCTGTGCTCCTAGCTGTTAGACCTCACGTCCTTTTTCATATCAAACCTCATTTGGTAATATTGCTGAATAAAATTTCTATCAAAACCTCTATGGACTGAGTTTCAGATTTCATGCCAGATGTAGATTTGCTTCATTTTTACTTTCTTATCCCGTTGTCTGACAACTGTGTATTGCATTTTTACAGGAGAGAACCTAATGTGTTGGACCAGGACTGTCTTCATGAGAACTTGGGGTTTTACTCATTGTTATGTGCATTGGATGTAATTTACTGTTAATCAGAAAGGGCAGGGCACATCATTCATCAGTGTGTGTTGATGAATGTGTTTTGGATTTTGTTTAAGCAATCGACTTGCCAATTTAAAGAGCTCAGGATATGGTTAACACTAAAGGGTCGTTTGGTAGCTGGATAAAACAAGCGTTAATGTATTGAAGTCCATATAACTTATACGACATTTGGTAGGTGGATAAGAAAAAAGTTATTCAGGTATATAATTAATACAAAGGTTGGTAGGTGAAGAAGAAAAAGGTTATTCATATATGTTTAAGACCAGGATTCCACTATGAGCATTTTGAAAATGTCATACAATTTTCCAAAATAAATTCTAAATCTGCAACTCCTTTTAAAATGTTCTCAACATTGTCATACTTGTCTTACTCCAAAGAATAAATAGATTTAAAACAAGAAAAAGGAACAATTGCAGAGAAGGAAAAAAAAGGCAAAAACATACAGTAGAAAGAAAGAGGTTGACATTTTATTTCCTAGTAGACCAACACAGCTAACGAGGGCATTAGGAGTCTTCTTGCACTGTGAGAGGAGTCTTCAACTGGTGGCAACAATTCACCCCTTTTTTAAAGATGCCCCAGAAAGCAAATACAATGACAGTAATTGAAATTTTTATCAGAAGCCTCTCAGATATTGGAAAAACAAAAATTATTTTAATGCAAGTCAACAAGGAGAAGGTCACTCATATTACAGTAAATACATGGCTGTGATCTCAAAAGCATATCGCTGAAGCTTTCTCAAGTATTATGATGTTGATTTTCCAAGCACGTCATGCAATCCTTGGAACGGGAATGCTGTCTGAAGTTGGTAAGGTGACTGAGCGCAACAGCTCCAATGAGAATACTAGACCTAGAAAGTGTGAAACGATTGTATTTGCTGATGCCTGTAAAGATAACATGTAGGACAGCAGAGATTAGCAACTCTTGAGCTCATTGAACACGTCGAAAATGCACCATGACACTGACATTAGACTGCACATGCATGAAGATCAAGAGGTGAAAAGGGACCAACATGGTTCTCCCGGCTTGACCTCACACAGGAATTCCATACAGTAGTCCTAGTCGTGATAACAAATAAGAAACCTTGACGTTTTTTAAATAGACATCGAAATGATTGGGTAGTGGAAAGGGGAAGAAAAGAAAATAGAGTGACATCTCCAAATGCAACTTCTTCTCTTCCAAAGGGATGAAGGGCAAAAGGTGGGCATCGCACCCCCAAATAATATATCCTAGAAGTACTTGTGTATGCAATATGTATGAGATAATATAAAGCAAATTGTTCCTCTTTGTTCTGTCAGTTTCAATTACCAGTTAATATATGAGATGTGTTTTAATACATTAACAAAGGATACCAAATGGTAACAGTGGAACAATTTAATAGCATACCTGAACCAGAAATACATCCAAAGCAAGCACAGGGCTGCTCCCAGGAGTCAAAGTCTGGTAAGGATTAGTTGATGTGGTAAGAGCCTTAGCCACCAATATACCTACAGTTGCTTGCATGCCAAGTACAGCGGCACCCATTCCCAGAAGGTTCACTACTATACCATTTTGCAAGCTTTTCACAACATCAGCACGAGGAGGAGCCTACAACAATAGGAGTCAGTGAAACAGCTCCATCAAATCATTTGAGATACACTTCAGAAGTTAACAGTTACAATAAAGCTAGCAGAAGAACAGCTAAAATTAGGGATTTCATAAGCTACTTTATACACTAGCAAATCTTGTTCAAGAAATTCCACCTTGATCCACATTACCCCGAGTCCCCAACCCCGTAAAGAACGGGAACAGAACTGTAGCTTTAATTGAAATAACCACAAAACTGGAACCTATGAACGTTATTTTTTATAGCGGGAATTCCCCAAGGGCCAATAGTGCATGATTCGAAACTCAATGGATAATGAAAACCCCACCCCCTCCCTTTTATCCTTCTCCATATAAATACTTAGCTTTTGTACAGAACAGGGTTCGAATTTCTGACATGCACCTAATCCACATCATACGCTGTTGCACTCTTACCACTAAGGGAAGGTAATGTCTCTGTAAGCACCAAACATTCCAGAGCAACTCCATGAAACTTTTTGTTCATCAATATCCCAATATATTTCGTGTATCTTCAAAGGGATGTAATGTACCAACTTCAGGAAATTTGAAGAAAAGCAGAAGCAAAAATTGGATTACGTGAATCATAAGCTTCTCATAGCACCTAGAACTACAAACATCATCTGGCTCACAAATGGTACATTTATTTCAGAGCCAGCTGGATGGCTGAAGAAGCACCATCTCAGGTGACATCCATGTAATAAATACTCCTATTACTATTATACCAAAAATTACAAGTCATTTGCATCAAGTTAATAAGAATCTCTCATTGTTTCTTGTTGCATATTGATTGGATGAGAGTCCAACATACTGTAGTCTATTTCAAAAAGCAATTTGAGAAAAATCTGGGGTGTTACCTTTGAAGGGTCATTAGCTGTCTTCCGAAGCTTTTCAGACAAACGAAGATAGCCAAATGACCAAAAAACTGAAATGAAAGCAGCTGCAATTCCGCCTGCAGTTGAGTAGAATGTGAAGGGCGATGTAATCCTCCCCGTAATAGCAATGGAAAACGAAAGGATCACCGCAGCAACAAGCGTACATACAAGCTGTCCCCAAAATCCTAAAGTACCCAATCTCTTGAAGTACCTTGCAGTATTCAGTAGTCTTTTTGCAACCTAAATGTTTGAGCAAAGCCCATCAATCAGTCTCTAACTCAAAGACACAAATACAACAACATATAGTAAGCCTCAATCCCAAACTAGTCGAGATTGGATACATGAATCCTAAATTTCCATTTCATACCATTTGGAACAGTTTCATTCCAATGCTCAATAATATGACTCTGAGGGGGTTCTCAAAATTTTCTACCAACTCAAATACATCAATCAAACAAGATAAAATGCAGCACAACTAGTTTGGCACATTTCAAAACAGTAAAATCCCAATTAAGAACCCAAACCCATTCTTTCAGAACCTACAATGGATCCAATTAAAGCAATTTTTACTTCACACCCAAAAATATGCAGCAAAGTTCAAAGCTCCTTAATGAAACACAGCATTAAATGACAAAATTTAGCATTTTTACAGCCTTTATTAATTTTTCATACACTAAAAGAAAACCCTAAAAACAGCAATTGATTCAGTCAGTACTTATCCATTAGCACTCCCAGTAACCCAATTCAGTTCACAAAGCTAAAACACTCTTAACACAAATCGAAAGGTGCAATCCTTAACAATTAGGTACACATTGCAGATGCTACAAAGGGGAACTGGAAATACTGCAGAAATAGGAAGTACCTGAGCTAACTTAGCTTTTTCAGACTCTTCATTTGGGGAAGTGAAGGGTGAAGAAACGGGAGCAGAAGCCAAGATTCTGTTCCTTTTGCTGATGAGTCTGAATAGAGGCGAACTAAGAAGCACTGTTTTCAAAGGGGAAAAAGGCAACGATGAGGGGGACGAAATTAGGGTATTTGAGCATCGGAGGAAGCTACACCGCCATGGTTTTCCGGCCGGTGGAGGAACTAATGGCGCACTTCCGATGCCGGGGCGAGCCGCCGGCAAAAGTAAAGTTTGCATAGCTAGTTTTGTTCGAAAATTACTCAGTAGCTACAAACGCAATGTTTTAGCAAAAGCTCCATACTGTTTTTCAGAAGATTATAAATTTATTTTTAATAAATTTTATTTATACAACCAATATATTTTTCATAAATATTTTTAATTTTCACATAGAAATGTCATAATAATACATAATCTTTTCAATTTATTTTATATAAATTATAAAAAAATTATGTTCACGATTTTCCTTTTATCTTTTAATAAAATATTCAGGTCAAAACAACAAATGAGCCATAAAATTGATTGTTACGCCTTTGCAACCCATTTTGTAGTGATAGTTTTGTAAAAATTTACTAATAAGTGTATGTGCTTTTCTTGTATAACATATAGAGAAATTGGATAATCCCATATATATATACTGAATGAGCTTTTTTTATTTTAAACATGGTATAAATCAATATTCAATGGAAATATTATTAAAAAATATTGTACCAATTCTTTTATATTAGAAATCTCAAATTTAAATATCACGAAAAAAATTATCATTATTCTCTCTCCACCATCTTTTATTCGCTCACATGGAAAAAGTGAACCGGATGTATCACAAATCCTTATCCTAGATTTATCACTGCTAACGTAGCTTGGTGAGTTTAACTGTTTTAAGGACTTAAATGATCATTTTTAATTATTATTTTTTGTAATTTATGAATTTTTTAGCTTAGATTTAAAGATTTTTCTTGAACAAAATAAAAAAAAAATATAAGATCACGGTCTAAAGATTCCCTTTAAGCAACTAAAAATCCTTTTTTAAAAAAAAAATTAAATCAAGGTCTAAGATTTGTAATTTATTATCGAATATTAGAGGATATTGTGTAAGATTGAAAATATATAAATAAATATTAAACTCATATTTAGATCTTTAGTTAAAAATAAAAAGATGTCATTTGTCTTCTATGCTCATTGATCTTTTGGTTTATGTTTGAATTCAACTTTAAAATTAAGGGTGTACAAAATCGAACAGAAAATCGAACCAAATTGCAAATCAAGAAAAAAAAACCCGACTAGTGTTTGGTTTGACTTGGTTTGGTATTGAAAAAAAAATCCAATTATATTTGGGTTGGTTTGGTTTTAACTAAAAAAAACCTACCCGAGACCAAACCAACAACCCGACATTATATATATATAATTTTAAAATTTTATTTTATACATAAAAATATTTACTTTGATATAATTTTAAAATATTTCTTATACTTTTTCATAGTTTTTATCTTTTAATATATTATTTCAAGTTTGAAACTTAGAATTCCGAATGGTTCAATAAAGATTATAGTCCACAGATGTTGATAATTATAATAAAGCTTAAATCAAAATCAAATTAATACTAATGCAAAAATAAAATCAATTCAACACCAAGAATGATAATAATATTGAATATTTGTTCTTTGATTTTATATTGGTTTAGACAATTCAAATACATAATCTAATTTAATTTCCTTTAATATTTAGTCATGTAACTAATATTTATTAAACTTATTTTAGCATGATTTAGTGCTTTTAAATTATGATCATTTTCATTATGACCTGTTAATTTGCAATATTTATTTTACGCGATTTCATTATAATTATTTTTTTGTTGGATATTTTAGTGTCATTACTTATATCATATTTTGTGTTATTTTCTTAAGAAACACCTTAGATAGTTGTATTTTGATAGGACTAAAGAAATATTTGAAGTAAAAGTAAATTATATGTTTGTATGAATACTTTACCGGAAAAACCCAAAAAAATTCGAGGTTGAAAAACTCGAGTTTAATTGGTTTGGTTTGATTTATAGATTTAAAAATCCGACACAAACGATTTGATTTGATATTTGAAAAATTCGAACCAACCCAATTATATACACCCCTATTTAAAATGATTGTTTTATATATTGGAATACATAACTTTAATGATCGAATTCCAATGTTTCAGAAAATTACATAAAAATAACGTTTATAACAAAACAAAGTAAACAGTGAAAATGGTCTAGTGTGCCAAACACAACGTTACCATAACTAAGTCTGCCATGTCGGTAATTTAAGTTAAATATAGACTTCAAGTATTGAAAATAATAATAATAATAATAGGAACATGCAGTTTAGTATTTTTGTTTGGTTAATGAATTGGTGATGCCGACCAATACTAAAATAAGACAAAAAATATTCTCCTGAGATATAATATGAATGCAACTTTCTATCAGGAATAGCTATAAAGTCAACAAAATAAGTAATAAGCATATACACCAATGATACATACAAAATTGCACGCCATTAGAAAAGAAGATGATAACACAGTCACACCTATTCAAAATTTCGACATAATGGGAGCTATGTCATAAAAAAGTGTATCTAGAACACAAATTTGATCAATTTGACATTTAAGTTATTATTATTAAAATTTTAAAATTATAGGTCCAAAATTAAAAAATTAATGGATTTTATATATATTATAACTCCAAAAAAGTGCTATCAATAACCAATTTTAGAGAGGTATTATCCACTTTTAGAAAGAAAAATTGTTTCTAACCTCATTTAGAGAGGTGCACCAATCGCCATCGCATTATATAATATTTCGAGTATGAATTCACACATTTATATTTTTTTAAAAATAAAAAATGTAATACTTTTATATATGACTTCGAGCATAGATTCACTGAATCCAGTAATTCCCTCCTACGTTGGGTAGTTGAATGGATATTTGGTTTTATTAATGTTAAAAGGGTCAAAAACTCAAAATTGATTATAATCCACAGCTGCTCAGTAACCTTTCTTGGATTAATAACTTAAAAGAATTTCAAATGCTTCACTAAATTACATAAGAATAACATCTAACAGAACATTACCATAACAAAAGATACTAAGCTAAACATAGACTTTTACTTAATTAAGTATAATAATTTTAATAGGACCATGTAAATTAGTGTTTTTGTTGGTAAGGAGCTGATGGTATTTAACCAATTTAGGAAATAAGACAACATTTTAAAGTAGATTAGCCATTAGTGACTTGTATTATTAACCTGTGTTTGAAATTCAAATACTAGTTTTTTAGTAATTTAGATGCTATATTTTGACAAACATTTAAAAAGTAGATTCGCCATTAGCCATTTGTTTTATTGACCTATGTTTGAAATTCAAATGATTTAGTAGTAACATATTTGTTAAGTATATTTTAATATATGGTCTAACATTATATTTTAGTTGTATTGGTATTATCAAAGTAGAATAGTTGAGGATTAGACACCAAAACCAATAACTAAAATTGATAAAAATAAATTATTTACCATTCTTCTATTAATTCACTTTGATTTTTATTTTATTTTTTTGTAATGGACCCATTTGTAAGAACATGTCGGTGAATTCATGTCTTTTCTGAATAGACTACCTTTTTAAAGGGCAAAATGTTGGAGTAGTAAAAAAACAAAAGCAAGTGCCAATGTGTACAAAATTTACCATAATTTTCCTTTTTCTTCATTATGCTTTTTACTGTTGATCGTAACACAACTATAAATAAAGTTTATCTCCGTGACTCATTGTCATCTCATAAAAGCTAGTGCAATAATTTATCATTTCACTTTTGTAAGATTAAAAAAAAAAATGAGTGAATCACGAGATTAAAATCCAAACATGAAAACTCTTGCATCTGTTCGGAAAGTTATCGTCACGTCTTGAGTCTAAATTCTAGACATGATCGGCACTCGAGAACCATTGTTAATTTCCAAGCAAATTGAGATTAACAATTACACTCTTTGATTCTCGAGGAAAATAAAGAATCGATGGTAATTACATATTATAATTTCTAGATAACTTTAAAACAAAATCACTTTTAATACACATAGACTTGTCATACATTAAATCTTATATAACATTCATATGAAAAAGTTTAAATTAATTTTTATTATTAGCTTTATTTAAATAAAAGAATATCAAATTATGTAATTATAATTATGTTACCAAACATGACACTGAAATATATAATAATTACGTTATGATAAACAAATTACTGGATTATATAACTATTACTCTAGTAATTACATAACTATATATACCTATACAGTGTTTTCCAAACAGATCAGAGGAGGAAACTAATGAAAAAATATTTATTTTATGGATTTACGTTATGTATCATGTTATGATCCTTTTACACTATCAGCTAATTTTAAAAATATGATAATAAGTTGATTATTATATTTATCAATGAAGTATCAATTGATTGATTTTAATAAGTGACTCATTCCCTGAGGCCTTTTTTTTTAAAAAGGCATAATACCTAAATAAATTTTTTAACTTGACTTCAACAGGTATATATGTCTTTCTAACTTTGAGTGTGCAAAAATAAATATTTAAATTTGTATAAAATTAAATAAGTAGACACACACGTTCTACGTGCCATAATACATATATGATGCCACATAGAACATAAAATTACCATATAAAACGCCACGTAGGACGAATGTATCTATTTATTTAATTTTATAAATATAAATTTAAATATCTACTTATGCACATTAAAAATTAGATAACATAAATATCAACGAAGTCAAATTAAAAAATATATTTACGTATTATTCCTTAAAATTATGTATTCTGGATATGTTCACTCATAAGGAAACTTTGAAAAGATGGTAGCATTGGAAACATGAAAATGCAGTAGGGAAAAAGTCAATAGGAGGTGGACTTTAATTACACCTCTGTTTTTTTTGCTAACATCCTCTACCAAAACCACAAAGATTCCCTCACTCCTTTCTTTTTCTAAAATATTCATATAATATGAGTATATGATCGGGGTGGAGCTAGGTGAGGTTTCATGGATTTGGATGAATTTAATAGTTTTTTCGTAGATTCTATATTTGCACTAAAAAATTAAGTAATTTGTGAACTCCTAACAAATTTAATTGACAACTCAATGGTGAGGAAGAGGAAGGAAATTTAGAACCCCCAAACTCCTAATACCAGCTCTGCCTTTGTTAATATGACTACTTAAATTCACTAAAATAATCGGTGAATCTAGGATTTATCAGAAATAAATCTCTCTATTCTTGTCAAAGTAAAAGTAATGTTTTGCATATAATTTATCCCTTTCTAAAATTTCAAATCATAGTTATGAAATTATATTGAGTATATTATTATTATTGAGATAGTTATTATTTTTAATAGAGGCTGATCATGATTTTACACTATGAGTATATAGATAAGTTAATTTTAGAACAGAATGAGGACAGAAACAAAGTAGTTCAATAATAGCCATTCACTTTGTTTTCCCATACTCACTCCAGTACCCTTTTACTACTACTCCAATATCAATATCATTTCATTCATGTAGCAGAGTGAACCAGAACACTTTTCTTTTTTGTGCCTTACAACTCTCCATCTCTTGCTGCCTTTTTGGTCACCAAAACAACTTCTCTAGTAGTTGGTTTACCTCTTCCTCTTTCTTCTTATGTATATAGAAAGTATTATGCTGTAATCATGAATAATCACTTGAAGAAATGATGACTATCTCAGAGCATTACTATTCTTTCTGGTCATTTGGGGTGTTTTTCTTTCTTCTTTTATGTCCTTCATTTGGTCTTAACATTGATGGAACTCTCTTGTTGTCTTTCAAATACTCTGTTCTTGATGACCCTTTATCAGTTCTTGATAATTGGGACTATAATGATGCAACCCCATGTTTATGGACTGGTGTAACTTGTGCACCAGACATGTTTAGAGTCATTAGTTTAGTACTCCCAAATTCTAAGCTTATTGGTTCTGTTCCACAAGAATTAGGCTTTCTTCAACATCTTCATACTATTGATCTTTCAAATAATTTCTTGAATGGAACACTTCCTCTTTCACTTCTCAATGCTTCTGAACTTCAAGTTCTTTCACTGTCAAACAATGCTATTTCTGGTGAACTTACTGAGTCTATTGGAGTGTTAAAGAGCTTGAAGGTTCTAAATCTTTCTGTCAATGCATTTGTAGGAAATATCCCACAAAAGCTAAGTTCTTTACAGAATCTAAAAGTTGTTTCTTTGAGTAAAAACCTATTTTCTGGTGCAATACCAAGTGGATTTCAGTTTGTTGAAGTGTTGGATCTTTCTTCTAACTTGTTGAATGGAACATTGCCTGATGATTTTGGTGGTGATAGTTTGAAATACTTGAACTTTTCTTCAAACAAGTTATCTGGTTTAGTGTCACCACAATTTGCCAAGAAAATACCAACAAATGCTACAATTGATCTTTCTTTCAACAGCTTTACAGGTGAAATCCCAGAGTCATTAGCTTTATCAAACCAGAAAACAGAATTCTTTGCAGGAAATACAGATCTTTGTGGCAAACCACTCAAGAAACTCTGTACAATCCCTTCAACACTTTCATCTCCACCTAATATAACCACTAATCCTCCAGCAATTGCAGCCATTCCAAAAGAAATTAACTCAACCCCACTTCAAGATTCTGATGGAACAACACAAACTGCAGCTCAGAATCAACAACAGCATGGGCTAAAGCCAGGTACCATAATGGGAATCATAGTTGGTGACTTAGCTGGTGTTGGTGTTCTTGCTATTGTCTTTCTTTATGTCTACAAATTGAAGAAGAAGAATAAAGCAAGTGAGGCAACCATAGAAAGCTCAATTGACAAAGATCAAAAATACAACAAAACACCAGAACCATCAATACTTGTTGTAAAAGAAAAAGACACCATTTTTCCTAGTTGGCCATGCTTGACCATAAATCAAGAAAGTTCAGATAGTGATGACAGCAAAAATCAAGAAAGTGAAGACCAAACTGAGTATGAAACAGAACAAAAGAATGAGAAAAACAAGAAAACAGAAAGGTCATTTGTAATGGTGGATGGTGAAACAGAATTAGAGCTAGAGACTTTGTTGAAAGCTTCAGCTTATATTTTGGGGTCAAGTGGAGCTAGCATAGTTTACAAAGCTGTGTTAGAAGATGGAACTGCATTTGCTGTTAGGAGAATTGGCGAGAGTGGTGTTGATAAATTGAAGGATTTTGAGCAACAAATTAAAGGAATTAACAAGCTAAGGCATCCAAATCTTGTTCGTGTTAGAGGATTCTATTGGGGAGATGATGAGAAATTAGTCATCTATGATTATGTTACTAATGGAAGCTTAGCCAATATTGGTTACAGTAAGTTACTTTTCTTTCATCTTCATTTCTTATCATAGTTATAGTTTTGATAAATCTTTTCTGTCCTTATCTAATTACCCCCAAATATTCTGATTAGTCAAGTGTACTTGTCATTTAATGTCACTGGTATATTTGCAGCAACATTCCCTGAATTGTCACTTAACATAAACATTAAAGCCTATAATTTAGAGGTAGTAATAAATACCTTACCAAGTCGTCGTTTGGTATTTTTGATTAGAATTATGCAGATATTAGTAACATAGGAATTTATATCATTTCATGCACATATTAGTTATGAAGTGATTAATTATTCCACCATGTATTTGTCACGAGGGTTTTTAAATTGCAAACCAGAGCTACCAAAGATAGTACTATTACTTTTGCAGAACTTAATATCTGCATAACTCACATCTAAACCAACTACCAAACGAATCCTTTTTAAGTACACTGTCTGTCGAAAAACAAGTAGTTTAGTTTTAGTGTACATACACTACACATAGGCATGGATTTTCGTTTCTAAATTTTGCAGATACTATACTTCATATGTGGTTGTGTTTTGAGGCTCCCAATGGTCCTCCATGTGACATTGTCATAATCCGTGAAAGTCCCCAAACTATACTACAATACATATAATACGCCAAAATACATGTGCACCCCTTCTCCTCAATATTGTAGTACCACAAACGTTCTGGAGACTTGATTTTTTCAAATTCCACGTCTGAGATTATACTGAGTATATTATTACTGTTTTTCAGTCATATGATGGTGAAAATTCATCTTTCATTAACTGATTTATTAACTTAACATTGTTATTGTTAAATTTTTCAGGAAAAGTTGGTTCCTCTCCTTACCATTTATCATATGAAGTTCGGCTCAAGATAGCAAAAGGAATTGCAAGAGGATTGACCTACATCCACGAGAAGAGACAAGTACATGGCAATATAAAACCTAGTAACATTCTCTTAACACCAGATATGGAGCCCATAATAAGTGACATTGGGCTTCATGGGCTAATGCATGGTAAAAACACCTCCAAACCGGATAATTCGAGCCGGCATTTCGGTAGCAAGCGCTCCACATCCTCCTCCCGGGACGGTTTACCGGTTCATGGAAGTCCTTACATTGCCCCAGCCGGGTTCGTGGTAGGGTGCACGTCCCCCTACCACGCCCCGGAGTCATTGGAGAGTCTCAAACCTAGTCCTAAATGGGATGTTTATTCATTTGGGATTGTGTTGCTTGAGCTTTTAACCGGGAAAGTATTCTCGGACCGGGAGTTGAGCCAGTGGACCACCGGTTCAGTATCGGATGACGTGGACCGGGTTTTGAGGATGGCTGACGTGGCAATTAGAGCTGACGTGGAGAGCAGGGAAGAGACCACGGTGTCATTGTTTAAGTTAGGTTTTAGTTGTGCATCATTGAATCCACAAAAAAGGCCTACGATGAAAGATGCCCTTCATGTGCTTGATAAAGTACCAGGTTATTCACATTACTAATCATTATGTTGGGACCAAGAAAAGCTATAAAGAGCTGCTTAGCTCTCTTTAATGTGTTCTTCTTTTGACTTGGAAAGATTTTTGCTCCATAAAGATGAGAAGAACCGTTGTGTTGTAATTGATGAATGTGTTTGTAAGTTTGACAAATTGATCAACAGTGTATTTATTTGAGATTTTCAATAATAGTAGAGTTTTTTTTTTCACCCGCTATTCGAAGTTTGTATTGAAGTCCAGACTAAATCTGTAGGGTTAGCAAGGCATGAAACAAAAAATATGATATAGTGTTCCTTCGTATATGTTCAGTCGAACTTAATAAATTTTATTCAAGATCTTGTAATTATGTCATGAAGTTAATTAACTATGTTCAAATTATTTTCGTATAAAAAATATACGTTACTATTAATGGAGCAACCAAAAATTTAAAAGGACTAGAGTTTTGAATCCAACTTCAAATTAATCTTGAATATGTCTATCCGTCTAACATAGCAGATTAAATTGCGCAATTCACTTATTCGTCGGCGAACTTAAATTATTTATTTATATGATTGCTTTTTATGGTGAGATATCCAAGAAATTGGATTTTGTAGTCCTTTATAAACTTGTTTTTACTTTTATATCTTTTTTTATATGAAATCGTCATTTTTACAAATGAGAAATTTGAAAAGGTCATTTTTTTTATCTAATTTCTAAGTGGCCGTAAAACATTATTTCCTCCCGGAGATTACTGTTGTGAGATTTCTTTGTTGGTAAGTACCGTTAGTGAGAAAGGCAAAAAAGAGTTTCTTAAATTGAGCTGTTGGAATATTACCAAAGAGGTGCATTGATTTACTTTAATGGTCAAAAAGATGAGTTGATCAATTCACTACTTGAGTAATCAAGGCTCCATCGTTCCCTTTTTTTTCTCTCTTTTAGGCTTTCGCAAATTAAAATATTTTATTTGTATATGATCTTACTATACTTAAAATAAACTAATTCTAAAAGATAGAGATTAATTTCCTCGCAAAATAGAGGAATTGAGATATAATATGCAAAGTGAGCAAAGGCACTTTTCTAAAAGACTTTCTCAAAAAGCTAACACAGCAAAGAATTGATATGTGCTTCTTTTTGATGAAATTCAATATGGGAGTTTCTCGTTAAATCGCGATAATATCTAGTTTAGCGTGTGTATATAAATTATTTTATATATATCTGCTACCTAGTACCTCCTATTCATATGGATATGATAACTTTGAGCACCAAAGCAAAGGCATATAGGAAGGAGTGGAGTCGCGTAATGTTTTTTGCACATTTGATATGAAAATGTTAGTTTAATAACAGCAACTGTTGATGACCTATCTTGGCATGAACTATAGCATCTACTCCTGCTAATAAACTGTAAACAAATTGCTGGAGTTCATGCATTTTAATATTAAAATTAAAATATTAAGTGCATAAGTTAGTGGGTATAAGTTGACAAAAATGTGGTCATTATTGTGATGTAATTCTTGTAACCACTATTGTCATGATCTACCACTAATTCCACCTATTATTCTACCTCAGTATACCTTGTAATTTATGTAACATTTGGGCTATTCATTTACCCAATTTACTACTCATTATCTTCCTATTCATTGTAAGGAAGAATTCATCACCTATAAACAATTTTAAGGAGATTGTTTCTGTTACAGTTTGAAAATGCATGTGCGGATATCAAGATTGGGATGTCAACATATTTCCGCTCAACGTCGCTCTCTTCAAGAGATGGAAGAGAAGAGGTGTATGGTAAAGTGTTTTTCTACTTGCTCAATTCAAGTGGAGAAAAGGTTAAGAAAAAAAAATGTTTTACCTAGTGTTTTCATGAATAAAGTGATACTAGTTTTCATGAAAAAAAGTGATATTTAAATTCTTAAAATAGTGGGGGTTCATGAAAGGATGAAAAAAAATATATTTGTGAAATTGTGATTTGTGCATATTTGAGAAATGCTCTAAAAAAGAGTATTACAAGTGCATATATTTATTGTGGAATAAATCACATGTTGTTGTTTGGCAATAATGAGATGATTTTTAGCTCTAACATGAAAGTTATAAATAAATTATGAAAAACATGTTGAGTAGCCATTTAACATGAAATGTTTTGGGAGAGAAAAATTCATTCTTAGAATTAAAAAAATATCATAAACATGTGATGGAATTTTTCTTGTCAAGTCACATAATATTGAAAAACTTGTGAAATACAATTTTGCTGGTTGTGTGAGTCTTGCAACTCCTTTTGATTCAATTGTGTGAGAAAGTTGTGACAAATAAAAAAGGGGAGTTTGCTAGCCTAACAAAAATATGAGCTATATGACTAACAACCTGACTTGTTATTATGTTTGCAGAAAAAGTACTTAGCAAAAGTACTTAGCAAGTACAAGCAAACAAGATGAGAAAATTGGTGCTATTTGTTGGACGTGAGAAAAGCAAATTATATTGCTTGCTTATCTACTATGGAGGTTGAAGTAAAAAGAAAAAAAAAATGAAGCTTCAACAAGTGAAAAAGTAAATTGAAACACTTATTTTGAGAAAATATATTTTCTAATTTTGATTAATTGTGATAGCACCAATATAATGGTTGAATACGAAATTGTTATTATAACGGTAAATTCAGACTCATGAGAAGAAAACACAATATTGTGAGATCATATTGATCATTGGTATACCATCAATATTAATTGTGTTAAAATTTGTGATAATCTTGCAGATTCAGATTTATAAACTAAGGCCTTAGCAAGATAAAGAGTTTGAAACACATTGAGGGGGATGAAATTGAAGCTGATAAATTTTGAGTCGTATATGAGGAAACCCACCATGGGGACTAGAGATCCTATAACTAGGTTCAATGGGAAGAACGAATCATATGATGACTTATTGTGAAATTCAATCCCTATGATGTAAGTGCATTTATCCTATAATGATTTGTGGAGGTTGAGTTTTTGAACTCTTAATGAAAGTTTGTATCTCGTATGAGTGGGGTGTCAAATTATAGGAGCAACCTTGACAGATTTCACCTATATGAGTGTGAAAGTAGGTCGTTTTCTATGAGAATGAGCTTGTTCTCAAAAAACACTCATGAAAATTGGGATAGCACAAGGCCGTAATGTGCTGGCTATTAAAGCTTATGTCAACACCTTGATTATTGTGCATAAGCAATGATACTTTATTTTCCTTAAGCAATTATAGTTCAAGTCTGAGACCACTACTGACTCTGGAGTAAAGGTTATTGTTTTACTAAGTGAAGGTTAAACACTCTCTTATTTTAATATTGAAATGAGTGGGGGAATGTTGGTGTTTATGCATTTTAATATTGAAATTAAAATATTAAATGCATATGTTAGTGGGTATAAGTTGACAAAAATGTGGTCATTATTGTGATGTAACTCTTGAAACCATTATTGTCATGATCTACCACTAATTTCACCCATTATTCTACCTCATTATACCTTGTAACTTATGTAATCTTTGGGCTATTCATTTACCCAATTTACTACTCATTATCTTCCTATTCATTGTAAGGAAGAATTCTCACATATAAATAGTGATGTCTTCCTTTGGATTGGAGAGAAGATGAGATACAAGAGAAAGAGTGTAAGAAAAAATGAGAAGTGTTATACTGAGTATATTGAGTTAGTGTAGTGAAAGAAAGAGTTGAGACAAAAGAAAATAGTCTTAGTCTTCAACTATATTTACTATACGAACAAGAGAGTAATTATATGTTGAAGAAGGTGTTCTTTTGTGGAGCTTTGGACTCTTCAACTAATTCAGAGTTGCTTGAGTTGTACGACGTTGTTGGGCCGTTGCATCCTGAAGGGGACAAGTACTACTGGATCAGTGTAGATTATGCCGCAGTGGACTTGAATCTCCTTAAAGAGAGCGAGATATCTACGCCTCACCCTAAAGATTTGTTTATTCGTTTTTGTCATTTTATTTTCAACTGTAATTTAATATATATATATATGTGGTATATTACACCAACACAAATTTTTACAAGGTTTAAGGAAGGGAAAATTCAGCAGTAAATAGAGTTTCTATTGACAAATTGATAATATTTGTTTAGATGAATAAGGATGCATCAATATCACTCTTTAGATACATAAACAAGAAGAGACAAGAAAATAATCAGTTCTTTGACGCAGACTGGAAGATGAAGACAGCGGTCAGAACGCCCACCAATGCAGTGACTGCCAATGCTACTGTGGGTAAGGGCCCTGAGACCCCAAAATTCTGAAAAGAACAGAATAAGTTTAATTACTAATTCATGTAGTTTTTCAAACAGTTATATGATGGACAAAATCATAATGTTTATGACAGAATAATGAAAAAGAAGACAGATAAAACAAACTCCGATATACAGATAGACTACTGAACATTCAAAATCACAACCCAAAAGCAGAATCTCAAATCTATGTGCTGTCTGCTGAACTCAATTACTATAGCGGTGGTGTTTGCCTATACTCTATACTTGCAATTTCGCAACATGACAGTCCAATATATGTAGATGCACGAGGGAAGCTTTCTTTTTTTTTTTCCCACTTGGATGAACAGAACTAGAAACAATTTCATGAGGTATATAAAACATCATGTTAAGTGGGGTTCCAATCCACCGATGTCTGAGATTAGGATAAGTTGTAATTTGGTATAAGATCTCATATATCAAAGTAACAGGTACGCTTTAACATATTCCACCGAAAGACATGTTATGAATCCAATCTGTTGTACAATATATAGTACACATTAATAAAAACATGAGAGTAAATGACCTACCTCCAGAAGTCCTTTGCCTGTGGCTATTTCTACACTAATAGCAGCTGCAAAACCAACCATGGCAGATCGACCAAGCCATACATCCAAATTACTTTCTTCCTTGCTACTCTGCTCACATCGTATGGAAAGTGATGCTGCTCTACTTGGCATAGCTTTTATCCGAGAGAAACTATTCCTGATCACTGTAATTACTGAGGATTAGTTCCTAACCGCTAGTAGAGGGACTTGCAAATTTAAAACATACTCTAATGGCTCCAAATTTGCATAGCATGAATAACCCCCCCCCCCCCCCACAATCTACGCCACCACTCAATATATATAAAAGAAAAGAAAAAAACATGCAAGCATTAGGCACGAACATTCTCCAATAAGAAAGGGACCTGCATTCTTCCCAGTGTGCTATTAAGGTGTGACCAGCATTTAGCGTGATTAGTTGCACTTATCTATTTGGTAATTAAGTTGTAATTAATTTAAATAATATTGAGACCAACATATAATTGATCAAAGGTAGAGCAGCCTCTCTAATTAAATGGTTTAAGTAACTTCTCATGTGATGGAACGTCATACAAAAGACTTTCACGGAAACTAGTCCACTTTCTACCTTAAGGAAGAACAATGTCCTCTATAAATGTCAACTGAAAGAAAAAGGGGAGGAAGGGAGAAAAATGATTCCCCCCCCCCCCCTCCGAACGTCATACAAAAGACTTTCACGGAAACTAGTCCACTTTCTACCTTAAGGAAGAACAATGTCCTCTATAAATGTCAACTGAAAGAAAAAGGGGAGGAAGGGAGAAAAATGATTCCCCCCCCCCCCCCCAAAACCATCACCATGTAAAGATATCAGAGTTCATCACCCACATAAGAATCATATTAGATTCAGGTATGTGTGTGTTTACTGATGAACGGGTTGTTTACACATATTTGCGAGAGTCATAAGTTCCACTTTTTAATGTCTTTATAGAATTTGTGTTAGATTCGCTTAATGTTTATAATCTACTTAATGAAATCCCTCACATGCTAATCAATGACGGAGCTAGAATTTCACCTAAGGGGTGTCAAAATATAAAGAAATCAAATCATATAGAAGCTAAGGAGTTTCAATATGTAATATATATACATAAAAAAAAATATATATTTTCATTCTAGCTACACAATGTAATTTTCCGACGAAGGGGTGTCGGTCGACACCCCTTACCTACATGTGGCTCCGCCACTGATGCTAATTCCAGTCCTCTTCTTTTAAAAGCACATGAAATTCACAAATAGTCATGATAGAAGGGGTAGCTCCATGGGTAAGTATAGACAAAAACTGATAGCAAATAAAGGAAATGACAACATATGCTGCATATATAGTAGACTAAGACCTAAGTAACATATATATCAGCATAAAATTGTTTGTTAGATAGAATAAAACAAAGAGCAGAATTATACAATCCTAAATCTGCCATTGAATGCACCAATTGATTATTCAACAAAAAGAGGAAAAGTAGACTTACAGAGTGGAGAACCAGTTGCAAAAGTAGTCCCAAATTGAGTACGAGTTGAGCCCTTAATACAAGAAATGCTTACTGGGTTTGACATAACAACATCTGCAAATAGAATACACAAGTTTTTGTTAAAATTAGTTTAAGAAACAAAAAAAGAAGGGGGGGGGGGGGGGGCAAATTGATAATAGAATTACCACGAATTGAAGTGCAGAGAGAGCTGGAAATTTGAACAACAGCCATGTCTGGCGGGTGATTTTGGGGAATTATGAAAACCTGACCGCTCAATTTCTATCTTTGTACAATCAAATACTCTTTCTGATATTTTTTTTCATTCGGAGCTACGTAAACACAGGGAATAGCTGACACGTGTCATCTTATGAGATGTTATTAGTTTTTATTTGGGCCTTCGGCTCCTTTGATGGGCTATGTAAATCCGAACTTTTTGGTTCTTCGGTCGTTTCGTCAGCGGATAAGGATATAATTCTACTATTATTTTAGTATTTTATATTGCTTATATTCTCAATATTTGTGATTTTTTTTTTATCAATCTAAAAAAAAAAAGGGACAAAGGTCAAATATGTCCCAAAACTATTCAAAAATATCTAAATATACCCCGTTTGAAGTTTGGCAGCTCATTTTTCATTTCTTTAAATGACAATTAGAATTGTCACATCCTATTTAAATTAACACATGGCATTTATATTAAAAATAAATAAATTAAAACACCTCTTTTAAACAACCTATCCGACCCGTAAATTAACCCCTTTAACCCATTCGTACAAATTAATCCATTATCTAGTCTCCAAAGCTTTTTTTTCACGAGGAAGATTATCGTTTTCTTTCTTTAAATTGTGGATGAGATTTGCAACTCTAGGATGGAGCGAATCATCAACCCATTTCCATAATCACATTTATAACCCTGCACAATTATGAACTTGAAATCAATAATGACCAAAAATATGAAAATTAATAAAATTGTATGATAAATTTACATTAGGATTACAACACTCATAAAAGCGTCTTCCAACATTAGTTGGAGTGAAAGCCATGAAAATCCTCGTTGCAATACCACATTGACAGTTTATCATCGACCGACTCATTTTTTTTAAACTTGAATGGTGGAAGATGACTAGAACACTCTTCCTATTGTCGTGAGAGATTCTTGAAATGAAATCGATGGGGCTAATGAGGGCTCTCAAGAACCCTAGCGCCACGATTTTGAAATGAAATCGATGGGAGTAATGAAGAAGGGATGGCATATACGAACGGGTTAAAGGGGTTAATTTATGGATCGTATAGGTTGTTTAAAAGAGGTGTTTTAATTTATTTATTTTTAATATAAATGCCATGTGTTAATTTAAAAAGGACGTGGCAATTCCACTTGTCATTTAAAGAAATGGAAAATGAGCTGGATATTTCCAGCAAACCAACTAACGCCTATAAGGGCATATCTATGCCAAAAGTTGGACGGCGAGGGCACGAGTGAGCCAAACTTCAAACGGGGGTATATCTAGACATTTTTGAATAGTTTAGGGGCATATTTGATCATTTTCCCAAAAAAGAATAAGATATTTTTATATTTAGTAATAACTTCACTTTTAAAAAAAAAACCACTTTATCCTATGTAAGATGATTTATAGTGGCACACACATTCATGACTTGTTTTAGACCACAAGTTCAAAAGTCTTTACTTCTTAAATTCCATATCAAACAAACAACATCATATAAATTAGAACAAGTATTATTTAGTACCATGATTATTCTACCCCACCATTTCAGTTTAAATAATGGAATGAGTTAACTCATATAGAATGTGAGATAAAATAATATCATGAGATATCCTTACATATCTCATCTATCAACCAAATATGAAATAACCCTTTAAAGCGTTCTCATAATTTTAGAACGTATAATAATAATAATAATAATAATAATAATAATAATAATAATAATAATAATAATAATAATAATAATAATATTATCCATAAAAGTTAAACTTCTTGATTAAAAAAATCCGTGAATTGTACAAATTCTCGACACATAATATAATCCTAGAGTAATTAAAAAACCACAATCAAAATATTTCATTTTTGGAAATCATAGAATGTAACCTTAAAAAAAGATTACATACCAATAATAATTAATATTCATCAAATGAAGGCAGTTGTAATTGGTAACATTGACAATCTTGCCCCACACACGTTAATAGTTTTTTAGATAATATATACTCCATCCATTTCATATTATTTAATTGTTTTTTATTTTATAAGTGCTTAAAAAATCATAAATAAGAAGATAATTTTACCAATTCACTCCTTAAAACATTTCTTGGGAAACAATCAAATGTGAACATTTTAAAAAGAATTAACTGCAAGGGTAATATAGAAAAAAAAATTAATTAATTCTGTTTTGATTTATTAAGGTGGACAACTAATATGCGATAGATATTTTTATTATAATTATCAATTAATAGGGAGTTAGAGGGAGAGTACCAATTTCTAGCCATACCGGTCCACCTGTCTATAAAATATTGGAACAAATATTTCTTCATATATTTGTTGATACGCAATCTAATTGGGTTTATAAACAATGATAAACTGCTTAATTAGACTAATATTTTTAGGTTTCGAACTCGCAGCTGGAAATTAAATGACCTAACATAGATACCCTTGCTGCTCAGCTAAGAGAATATTCAGTCCCAACAATTAACTATCAATAACTTTATGTACTTTCGACAAAATGACAAATGAAATTAAGTTAATGTTTAGTATATTAGTACCTACTTAAAACAAACCTAGCAGCTTAGATTGACTTGGATGTGGCATATAGTATACTCTTTCCAGTCAATTCTAATATTGTTTAATCGAATAATAAATATATTTGGTTTACAAAATGAATAAGTCATTTTAAAAATAGAAAAGGGTTATATTTGTCCTTATATTATATATTGGATCGAAGGTAGTAGTTTATATATCGGAAGAATATAGTGATTCACGTAACATATTTTCTTTGTATGGTGCCAGTGAATCAGAATTCAGTAATGCTTTAATTTGCCATAGGGATTAGTATTAGGGTTAAAGTTAGAAATTTAATTTTAATTTTTTTTATCACATGAGTGTAAGTTTGAAAGTTGGAGGAAAAGTTTAACTTTTGTGGGGAAAAAGTATTTCTAGAGCGGAAGTGAGCCAAATGATACCTTTTAACAGTTGAATAATAAAAGTATTGATTGCATTAAGAAAAATAAAAAATTTAAAAAAATAGATACAGCAAATTTGAAGTAACAAGACAAAAATCAGACTTTTAATTTGGTTAAACAAAGTTGACCACTTGCTAAATGAGCTGTTAAGGATTACGAATTGAAAATCTTTCACGAAAAAGGCAATGCTTGGTACGGTAAAATTTTTTCTTGTAAATAAACTTCTTAAAATGAGAAAATGACTACCAGCTATATAATTAAACTTATTTTTCCTAGATTATAATTAATCTAAATTACATATAAATGTTTAGAAGATAATATTTTTTCTTACTTACTTAAATATTAGAAAATAATTAAACTTATTTTCCAAAAAAATATTTTCCAGGAAAATATTCTCCTACCTACCAAACCCACCCAAAGTCTTACTCAGAAATAAAAATAATTTCGAAGTAATAAAAACAGAAAATGAGACTTCCAAATTCCAATTTTGAAATTGAAAAGATAAACACAAAGATTAAAGTCTAAGAAAGGAAGAGAGCACATGCTAAAATTTTCTAGTTGTTACAAATATAGATTAAAATAAAATAAAACAAAAGATTATAACTTATGTTCACATTTTTATCACTAATTTCGATATCAAATCAAAATTTCTGTCAAATTATTCAAATAGACTCCGTACTATCTGACATCGTTTCAAATTTTGGTTAATGCTCTCCAACAATGTCCCTAGACGAATAGTAATAAGCTCATGGAGTAGTTTATTTTCATCGTACCTAGGATGAGAATGATTCTAAAAGCTCAAGTTTAATTTTTGAATATGAAAAAATCTTTAATAGAAGTGTTTTTTCCAAATGAAGCCCTTCGTGCGAATTCAAAATATAAGTCTAAGGTGAATAACTTCATAATTTCACACATTAATTTGAGATTATTATAATAAGATATCCTCATTTTTCTAGTATGAATATAGTACTATACTCTATACAAAGGGGCATGATTCAGATGAGCAAATATTATATTGGGTTATTTCTTATCTAAAGAATATAATATAATACTCCTACCGTTACAATATGAAAACCAAGATTTAAAAAAATCTCAGAAACATCGACTGACACAACTAAGACTTTGGTTTCCCACCATAAGCTTGCTGACAAATCGACGTAGATTTCTGTGATTTCAAGCAAAGTTGCGAAGAAATCGGACATTTTTGTAAACAATTATCTCCTAAACTGCCGGTAACTGAAGTTTCCCGGCCGAAAAATCCCGCCGGCGGCGACCCATTCAAGAAATTTCCGTCAAGATACAGCCTTTTCAGCGTCGCCTTTTTGCTATACTGCAACGGAATCGGTCCCCGGAACTTGTTATACCTCAATGACAACGACGACAATCGAGGGAAAATTGCGAAATTTACCGGTAAATACCCTTCGATTTCGTTGAAACCCAAATCGACGGCGACAAGGTCGCTGTTCAAATTAACAACCTTTGAGATCTCGACGAGTGTAAAGCTGTTGTTCGCCATGTCGATTTGTTGCAACGACGGTAACTGAAAGAACCAAGGTTCAATAGTTCCAAATAACGAATTTTCACTAAGCTCCACAACTTCCAGTTGATTCAACCCATAAAACGACGATTTTAAAAGAGACCCAGATAACGAATTAGCCTTGGCTGCAAGTTCTAGTAGATTTGGTGGTAATTTTGGGAGTGACCCAGTTAGCTTATTGTAACTAAGATCAAGTCTTCTCAAGCTTGTTAACTCATTCATCGAGTTTGGTAACCCAGAAATCAAATTATGAGAAAGATCAAGAGAAAGCAGAGATTTTAAAGAAGTAAGCGAAGGTGGGACTGACCCAGAAAATGAATTGAGTCGAAGAACCAGGTTCTTGAGATTTGGTAGAGAAGACAGAGAAGAAGGAATTGGGCCATAGAAATTGTTGTTCTGAAGATCAAGAGTGACAAGTTGAGTGAGTTTAGAAATTAACGGAGAAAGAGTCCCTGTATAACCAGCAGGATCAAGAGTAAGTTCAGTTACTCTGTTTCCAGAGCTACAAGAAAGGCCACAAGTGAAATGGGTGACACGAGGAACAGAGCAAGGGTCTGTAGTGAAATTCCATGAACCTAAACAAGAATATGAAGAAATAGAGGAAGGTTTAATGGCGGCTTTAAAAGCTTGAAGAGCAATTATGTCTGAAGACGGAGGAATTGATTGAACTGACGAAAGTGAAAAAAGAAAGAGAAAGAAGAAAACAGAGGTTCTTGATTTTGACATGTTTGAAAAATGGCTACAAAAATGATCAAAGTTTTTTGGTTTTGTAATGGAGGGTTCTGGTGGTTTAGGCACAGTGTGGGGCCTTTTGGAGTCCACTGATGATATCGTTGTACAATTAGCTGGAGAGCAGTATCTATAGGGAATAGGATTAACAAAGCTATAATTTGTTTTAACTCGTGATTAATCAAAAATAGTGTATTTATACATTGGACTTGCTGTCATTTGATTTAATTTAATTTAGGGGTCATACACTATAGGGTTGGTGAGCAGGTGCTTCCTAAACAAATAGGAATGATAAAAATATTTAGCATCCCTATGATTATAAGATCGTTGTTTATTCAGACAGAGTTTGAGAAGTATAGTGTGTACAAATTTTGAACTTATCCTGAGAAATAAAATGACTTTCAAAAAGTCGTAATTTTAGAATATATCTAATATATTTCACTGATCCATCACCTTAGCATCTTGAATATTTCATAGATTACTTTGAGTAACTCTAGCGTAAAAAAGATGACAATAGAGAAAATAGTAGTATGTTATAGAGGTGGAGAATTGAAATTGATTAGGTGAGGGATGGATTATGCATTTGAAGAGTGGGAAGAATATGATGGTCTGGCGAATTGCCCAGTAGATGGTGCATTATTGTTTTTCCATAAAGTTTAACAACACTTCTATATCTCTACTACTCTTCTATTCATCAAAGAAAAATTAGATGCATCTTTTAGGAACATGGGCGTGTTTGGTCAGTTTTATAGAAATTATTATTCAGAAATATTCTTAATAATTATTTATAATGATCTTTTTAAAGATTATATCTGTATAAATATATGGTTTTGCTAATTAAAATCTATACAAATATGTTAGGTGTGCCTAAAAGAAGTTGCATTGACTTGATGAAAACACTAAAATAAACTTTTTTAACAACTTTAACTGATCCTAACAAATAACAATAACATACGTTACATATCTAAGATAATCTATGCACACAGATTTTGTCTACTATCTCCAATATACCACCAACGAAAAAAAAAAGAGACAATCGTAACTTGTTTTTTAAAAAAAACACTAATAAAAAGCTATAAATAAAACTTACAGATCCCAAAACCAATTATTAAATGTAAGATTGATTTTGATTCAGAAACAGAATAACCTAAAAAGCTGGTTACCCGTTTTATTGTGAAAAAGCTTTTAAGTTACCTTTTCCTTTTTTTCTAAATGGAATATTTTAGTGATAACATGTTAGAATCGCACTAATGGTTCTAAGTAAGTTTAGATGTATTATTTTTGTCGTTTTCCCTAGCATAAGATGGGTAAAAAAAAAAGGATTTTGACAGGAAGGAATTTAGTAGAGGTAGTACGGGGATTTTTAATTATTATTTTTTCATAGTTTGCAGTAATGGTGATGTTTTATATGCACAAAAGTCTAAAAATGGTGGGGTAGAGGGTGATAGCGGTGTTCATTTACAAGAGTACCGACGCAGTAGTGTAACATCATCCCGCATGCCTCTTGCCTACCGCAATTACTATAAACTGTCCGACACCACCAAAACTTGGGCCTTTACTATCAATTGCAAAACATGAGTTTAATTTTTTTTGGCCTTGTCCAACATAATTATGATACTTATGTTATAATTTTGTGGTTTTTGAAATTGAATTATGCTTTTATTGATAAGTTCTTAAAGGAATTAAGTTTGAATGCATAACTTGTAGTTGGGTTCTGAATGCTTCTAACTGCATAAGTTCTCAAAGATTAAGTTGTTTAACTTGCCATGCCAGGTAAAATATCACATAATCAGATATTAGATAAATTTTTTGTTTCAATTGATATGATGTTAAAAAATGTTTGTTTAAAATGGCGAAAGTGGTTGATGGTCATCATCGCTGACAGACTTAGGGATCTATGAAGGGTAGTGGGGGTGCCACGCCACCCCCGAACTTTGACGGAAATTCTATACATACATAGGTATATATATATAATATTTATATAAATATAGAGCATACCATCCAGTGAACAAAATTGGTTTGTGGTGCGCGTAAGAGAGGCAACTTTAGATGGTATTAATGCCATGTCGAATCCCATTTCAGACCTTTTTTTTTTTTGAGAAATTTGCTTGCAATATTTTTTAAGAAAAAAAAAAAGGCTCCAAGCATTCTCTTTTTAAGGAAAAAAGCTGGCACATTAATCGATAAGTCCATTTGGCACTCACGGACTCTAAATCCTGGATCCGTCACTGCTGACAGTTGTGAGGTAACGTTTAATTAGGGGTGACAAAATCAAACCCAATCCATTTAAGTTTGAGTTGGACAGTTGATTATTGACTCGCCCATTTGTTAGCTCAAATCATTTCAACTCAACTGGCACATGCACCGTTGATAAGATTCAGATGTCCTCCACAAGACACAGGCAAAGAAAGAATATATTTTAAGTCACTAGATATGATATGTCTTTCTTTAGTTTTTGTTATACATGATCTCATTTTTCAAGATTGTATAATAATGCTTATTAATAGAGGTTTAGGGTATCGTCCACGTTTGCGTGTTCTCCTTAAGTCTGTACAAATCTTGGATGAAACAAAAGGTTTGCGCCACCTAAGGCGTACTTTTTTTTATTTTTTTAAAAAAACAACTCATTCCAATCCATTAAAAATTAGATTGGTATGTAATCCAATTAGATTTTTGAGAAATTTTGTCAAAATATTTTTAAAAAACTTTTTATTTATATGTTATATATAGTTATAATAAAGAAAGGATATTTTATTAGGTACTAAAAACTTATAAAATAACAAATAAAGCTATTAAAACTTAGTAAAAGTTGAGCAGGTTAGTTATGACCTATTACTAACCCGTTACCTAACACGTTTTGAACCAACCCATTTTGACCCAAACAAATTTGGATTGGATTGGGTTGGATATCGACCCGTTTGTTGGTTTTACCCATTTTCACCCGCCCAAATTTAATTCAACCCCCCCAATTGCCACCCCTACATTTAATGACTATACGGCAGAGAAACACTCCGAATTTAAATTTTGATTATCTACTATACATAATAATAATCATAATAACTAGATTAACAAATAAATATGTATATTTTAATTATTTACTATACATAATAATACTCATAATAAGTAGATTAACAAATAAATATGTATAGATTTCAAATAAAAGTCTTAACATAATAATTTTTTTGAATTGTTTGCATCAAAAGTTGCATGAGTGATTCGTAAGGTATCTATGCATACATAATTTATCCAAATTTTATCAAGAAATATCACATTTTTAAGCCAAGAGAAGTTTATTTTTAAGATGTCAAATTAATGATGATTTTTTTTTTTTTTTAAAAAAAAAGAAAGAATCCTAACAACATATAAGCAAAGTTTTGCCAAGTAAATAGTAGTTGTAGAATAGTGGTGTTTGGTAAATATTTCATAAAGTGGAATAAATCATGGATTAGTTAATATCTCAAACTAATAATAAGATAATTATTCAAAATGAATTTTTGTAATTCATACTACCAAAAATAATTATTTCAACTTGTCATCATCTTTATAGATATTTTTTTTGACCTCTTATCTACAAGTATGATTTCTGACACCTGTAAATTGTAATGGTTTAGGTAAAAGAAAAGATTAGTTTGTAGTATTTACAAATGTATTTAAAGGGAGTGCGTTATCTAACGTCTTATATATTTACTGTCTGAAAATATAATCTTTTTTTTTTAAAAAAACATCATATTGTTGTTATAATTTTATATTTTGTTTTGTTTCATGAATCATGATATAAATTCTTTCTTTCTTATTTTTCCAAATAAACATCATATATAATTTTATGTAATATAAAATTATACTTTATTTTAAGTTTTTGAATAACATAAATTGTAAGCAAATGTTATATGTTATACATATTAACGGATAATTCAAATAAAAGTAAAAGTATTGATGAAATGTAATTATATAAATTATAAATACTCAATTTTTAAGATTATTATGTTGCTCTCATAAATACCTAATTAGTGTATTATGAAGTTCAAAATAAATATTTTTGTTCTTCATTTTTATGTTTAGCTAAAAAATGTTCAAATCATAGCTTTTCATCTACCACCATTTCTATCGTTGCAATTGAAGCTTCAGAGTAACGAATAAAATAAATCAACGATTGTTCTTGAATACATGCGATAGGAGCAAATGCGAATAATGGATTAAAGAACTTAACAATTACCATAGCCGCAATCACAATCACAATAATAATTATAATTATAAATTACATATTTAAAGTGATGATTTCTTTTCTAAAAATAAAATTATTAGTCGGGAATGAAAGTAGCATAAACGTCAATAATATTATATTATATTAGAAAATAATTATGAAATTAAATATTTAATCAATGATTTTATATGATTTATAATATGTTAATTATAATTACTATATAACATTAATAATATTAAAATAAGTAAAAACTAATAGTTCTCCAAAACCTTACTAAATTAATATAGGTGGTAATATATGTGGAATCCTGCAATATTATTATTTTATTTTGATGAAGATTTATTTTGATTGCATCAAAATCATTGTATCTTACTAAATTTACGTATCATATTGATTAAATTCCCATAAAAAATAAATTTATTATATATATAAATTATAATGAATATGTTAATATCACTGCACCTTACTAAATTATATACCATTGAATTCATATAAGTTATGCATAAAGTACAACACATGTGAACTATTCATTATAATATACTTTTACACATGTGAACTATTCATTATAATATACTTTTTTGTTAAATGATTCGTTGTAAAAAAATAAATTCAAGAATTCAGTTATTGTTTGTAAAAATAAATTCATTATACATAATGTTTATTGTTTCTTAATAATCATATATTATTCATTGTATCTTTACTAAAAAACATTCAACGTATGATGATGATAGAATAAACTATATAAGCAACATATAAAACTTCTTGAAACCATATCAAAATATGACTTCTTAGTTAAAATGTGTCACAGAAGCAACAATGACAAATTATCAAGTACGTAAAATATTAAGTGAGTACAAAATAGATCTTTCTACATGTACTCAAAAAAATTGTAGTCGTGGCAACACCGAAACTTTGAATTTAGACGCAATAAGAAAAGTTAGAGATGAGCTTCAACTAAATTTTAATTTTAACAAAAAACAAAACACTATAAAATCACATTTCACTAAATTGTCTTATATATATTTGGATTTTTAAAAAAATATTAATTTATAATATTAATGGAAACATATATTTATATAGGGGTCTTCTAAAATTATATTATCTTATTGAAATGTGTGATTTTTTTCTTCTATTGGCTCAAGTCGAGACCGGAAAAAGAATAATATTTTAGAGAGTTTATTAATTTTACTGAGTATTAATTTAATGAGTTTTAATATAGTAATTTTGCCGATGAGATAAAATAAAATTATAGTAAGTAATTAACAACTTCATCAGTTTTCAATAACAGGTTGTTAAAACAATTTTTAAATGATATGATTAATTGCATATATATATTATTATTTTATTTTTTATTTTTTTTGTAATAAATATGAATTAGGTAATAATCTAAAAAAGGCAGTAAAATGAAACTTAAGGTAGCGTAAATTCCACACGCTTTACAATCTCAAACTTTTATAAATAGCAGACCATTCACATAATGCAAAGTAAAAATACAACTTCCTTTCTCTCTGTCATTAAAGTAAGCTTACTCTCTCTTGTAATGGATTTTCGTTGACTTCAAGATTTTCATATGTACACTTAGGTTTTTTAGGGTTTTATGCTGGAGAATTTGACTTCTTGATGTTTCTTGATTGGCATTCACGAGGTTATTGATATTCTTTTGCTTTAGTGGTTTTGTATGTTCAAGAATTTACCATGTCTTAGTGATTTTTTTATCAAGATTCTACAATATCTTGTCTTTACAGAAGAATGTATGGTGGTACCTATAGTTGTCTGATGGATGTTTTGGTCACTACTTTTAGGCTCTTTTAGAGGGTTGTAATTGTTTGTGGAATCTTTAATGGTGAAGTACTTGGTTAAGATCAAATAGATTTCTGGGTTATTTATTGTTTCTGTTTTTTCTTTAAAATATACCAAGAGTTGAATGCCTGCTGTTATAAGATTGGATGGTATTATTTCATTTTTCCTAAAATATATGAAGATTAATAATCAGTGTTTGTTGCATTCGACATAAAACTATGCTTTCTATTTTTTTTTTTTGATGGATTTCATACTGCGATTTCAAGAATTTCTTGATGTTTCTTGATTGGAATTCAACCATATAATTGATATTGTTTTGCTTTAGTGGTTTATTATGTTCAAGAATTTACAATTTTCCATATGAATTTTTACCAATAGAACTGAAAAACTTCTGCATCTCCACTACATTTTTTGCTCTGTAAAGTTAATAAAGATACATCTGTGTTTTCGTCTAAAATGTTCTCTTGTTTTCTTCAAAATGTCTCGCTGATTCTCTCTTCATTCAATCCACCATATGGTTATAGTATGGAGTACTAGAGGGGCTTTGCAGCTTTGTGGAGGCCTCTTCTGTTCCAATATAACAGTAGTTTTTGAGGGATTCAGGGATGCACTATTTCACTTCTAGTATATTCAGAAAGATCGATCATGGCTAAGATGTAACTTTACAATGAATAAAGGTGTTCACATCATCCTATCTTTCCTCACATATAGAACATATCTGTTGCAAATTATCATTCCTTTCCTCTGCTGACTATGTTTGAGAATAGGGAATACTTTTGAGTTTACAATTTTAATAACCCTAAGAAACCAGGACAACGGTCATACGTTTTATTTTTTGTTTTGATAAAGTACACTTTCTATTATTTCTCATTACCTTTCTTCACCGCATCAGAAAAGCAATGAGTTGTAATGGAGGATGAAGAAATTTAAGCAAATGGCAATAATCCTCTAAAGAAATGTTTGGCACATGTATGCGCTGGCTTGGTACACCTGAAAAGTAGCCTCTTTCCCCTTATTTCCTTTTGTTACACCCATCAGGTTCCTATATTCGGGCACACATTTACCCTTCTAATAAATTTATCAGGACGACAATAATGACATGGTCCTAACACCTAATCATTTCAGCTCAAATATGTCTCAAAGAGGTAGAAGGGGAGAGATTGCTAATAATCCTGGACTAGCTTATTTGATAGAAGTATAACAAAGTGCTTAAAGTTTGGTCTGATAACTATAAAATGTAGTCTACTTGTCGAATTGCTGCGCACACATCTTATTAAGTATTGATCAGAAAATTGTCAAATACATTGTCGTTGCATTTAAAAAGATATTAGTCTGGTTGTGGCAGTCAATTGAAACTTTTTTTTGGTCTGATCTTGCCAAACTGTTGAGCTGTGTTGGCCTATTCTAACTATAGTTGTTTCATATAAGTGTGGACTATCTTTGAGTAAAGCTGCTTCTCCAAGGAGGTGAAACAAAATTTTAGTTTATTTTACCTTTTATTAGTCTATTTTAAAATGATAAAATAATGAGTATTTATCCCTCTTTATCACTGTAGGCTGGCTACGTTGGCAAGGATGCGGAATCTGTATTATCCAAATTACTCGAGGTATGCATGATGCTTTAATAGCATTTGATTTTTTTCATTCTATTCATGTCTGGGCTGCTTAGTTAAGCTCCATTAACTGTACTTCAGAGCGGAGTTGTGATTTTGGGAGTTTAAAAAAGAAATGGTACTTAGTTTTTTAAAAAATGATTCTTAGTATATTGTGTGATTTCACTATACAAGATTGAACTAAAATATTTAGTTTTCCTGTTTCCAGCAACATCGCAAAAAGATACACGCAAGTTGCATAAAGTTCAACTATGGCGACACTATTCAGTTATACTGAATCTATTAAAGCCTCTTTTATCTACTTTTTCTTTTTCAAAAATTGCAGGCAAACAGTTTTGTGGGAAAAGCACTTACCCCTTGCTATTTGGATTATGTTGGGGGTGAAAAACAAATCTCTACTGGGAAAGAGTGTTTGGCCAAGGAAAATCAGATGTCAGACAAGAAACAGGACTTCTTCAGCTAAACTCACATATGTTGGGAGGGGGAAGTCAAGTCAAATACTGGTTTATATGCCTTGCAGCAATCATCTACAAAGGATGTGAAGTTGTAACGAGCTGTTCAATAGCTCATCACTGTTCTCTCTTGATGCTGCCTGCTCTTTATACTTTTCCATACACTAATCTGCAAATAGCTAAAGCTATCCTTTTTATTTGTGGTGGAGCTTTTGTTGGTAGAGAAGACAATCTCAGAAAGGTTATTTGTCAAACTCAATTAATTTCATTAAACACATTTAGGTTAAGTGATATAATATGGTTCAACTTATCATTCCTTTACTCCCAGACGACAGGATTCTTCAACTGGATTCGGAGCACCCGTTCAAACTAACATGAGAGTTGGTGATGTAGAAATTACCTTCACTTTGATGAGACGGGATCGTTCAAATTTGCTGCTCTAGATGATCTTGTTTAACTATGGTGCATGGAAAGATTGCAACACAAACATCCCTATGATTGGTTTTGGATTTGTCCTTTCTGATCTTGAGGCTTTCTGTTCGTAATTTCTTTTTCCTCATTCAATTTGTTCTTATCGTTTTTAGTCCTGCTGGTAGTTTTCTCATCAAGCCAACCAATTGCCTTCTGAATTAACTGCAATAGTAAGTAGATAGGTCTAGGTAATTGATGTGACCTAAACTAGTGACTAGTAGGTGAAAAGAGGATATTGTAATGAGCTTTTGCATCTTCTTATGTAGGACAGCTTGGGGATTTTTTTTTATAGCAATGGTATATGAGCCATCTCGTACGCGTCTCGACTATTCCAACGGGTACCGGACCTCCCACCAACACCAGGTACCGAGTAAAGTACCCCCAAGGCTTAGACAAATGAGAAGAAACCACCTAGTATTTTTTTCCATCCAATGAAATTTAAACCCGAGATCTCATGACTGTCCTTGCATTTTATTGACTACTATGCCAAAACCCTTGGGTGCAGGACAGCTTATATCAATGTTTGACGACTCAATGTAGCCTAATTTTGTCTCTAAATAAAGATTAAGATTTTTTTTCCGATAATGCAATAAATTTTATAAATGTTAGGCTATAAAAAAGTGCCAATATAGAAGTATACCAAAACGTAGAAACCTGCAAATAGAGATGGTTTTCTATGAACTCCATCCAATTGTCTATACATACAGGGGCTTCATGTATAGATGGGGCACCATCATTCACTCAACGTACAAGACATCTGCAAGTGCCTTCCTGCATCCATATTTGATTGTTTAATTGCTTCAAGTCTTTTGGCTCACTGCTATTTCCTATGAAATAGAATATTCCTCCATCATCCCAGATGAAGGACGTGTTATGCTGTTCATTAATATAAGGCAGGATTGTAGGTGAATTGTCAACGCGTGCACAATTTGGTCTAAGAAGTGATGCTGTCATTCATCTGTATATTCTCTTATCAGCCTTCTATTTGGGGAACTCAAACACTCTTTTACTATGTTTATTTTCTAATGCACATGTGCTTAGTTGCTTTTTTCTTTTTATAAGTTTCTCTATTGTTGTCCCCTTTCCAGGGAATGAGCACTGAGATTAAGTGTGAATGTCTTGACATACTGTGTGATGTTCTTCACAAGTACGGGAATTTGATGGACACTGACCATGAGTCATTGTTAACTTCATTATTGCCCCAGCTGAGTTCCAATCAAGCTAGTTTCAGGAAGAAGAGCATTTCATGTATAGGTAACCTTGTTATAAGCTTCTCTGTATTGTATGTGCTTTAAATTTTTAATGGAGAGTGTATCAAGTTAAAACAGAGTTTGTTTGATGGCTTAGTATAGATGCTTTGAGAGATAGTAACAACAATTTCCCATTCTGACATGGAAACATGAGTTAATAAGATTTCTTAGACTATCATGTACTGTGTTGGACTGGTGGCCAAGCTTGCAACTTTTCCTGCAGTAAATTCAGTTCAACCTTTTTCCTGTACAGCATCTCTTTGTCTTCAAAATTGTTGGGTGATTTGCTGGCGAAGGCTACAGTTGAAGTTGTTCGCCTTTTGAGCTATAAGAGCTCAAAATCAGAGATGATATGAACTAACATTCAGGTTATTAGGACCTTTAAGTAGCAAATCCTAAATTATAATTGATGCTTGCATTTTGTCCTATCAAATGTCATGTAATTTTGATATACTTGTTTGTGTCGTTAACTTTTAGATAAATACCCAAGGACAATATACTTTTCTCAACAGTAGGTTAGCAGATTTCACATCCAATATTCTTCACCCTGTTGGACACTATGCTTGTCACTGCCCTAGAAAAACTGTGACATAGTTGAAAGGGAAAAGAAGCCAGGTCATCATTTGACATTATATTGACAACTGGAAAAGCTGACAGAGGAAGACAAGGGAATCAAGTCAAAGTATTGGAAATTCATTTTGTTGTGTCTCTTGTGTACTGGAGATGTACATAGGAGGATAAAAGTGAAGTACGTTCAGTAGATAAACTATGGTTATTTGGCCTGGTCTTCCTGTTGTTTAGTTCTAGAACTTCTAACCTGTATCAAATGAAACAAAAGAGGGCTGAATGACTTGTGTTTGGGTGCTATCTGCTGCAGCTGAGTGTTAAATGTTGGATACAAATGGAAATGTGAAATAGAAAAGACTAAGGTGTCAAACTGACACATGCATGCTCACTATCTATCTATCTATCTATCTATCTATCGCAGGTGTTATGTTAATTGAATTGATTATTTTTTTTCTCTCTGTTCTTACTTACCCTCCCCCCTGGATGAAGCCTTGGTTTTGAAGTATTTTTATTTCCAGGCGCTTGAGAGCTTTTTGCTAAGGTGTCCCTGGGATAGTTCTTCCTACTGTGATGAACTTTTGCATCTCACCTGGAATATGTCAGCTATGATCCCAACTTCACTGACAATATGGAGGAAGATATTGATGAAGAAATTCTCGAGGAAAATGGGATAAGTATGTTCACTTATGCTCTGGAGCTTGCTAAGACCTATTAGGATTATACGTTGCAGACTTCTTACCAATCAAATTACTTGTCAATTTTGTTGTAGCGTGACAGTGCTAATGAATACACGGATGATGATGATGTCAGTTGGAAGGTTAGAAGAGCTGCTGCCAAATGCTTAGCTGCATTGGTAGTTACTCAGCCTGAGATGCTATCAAAGCTGTACAGGCAGGTATGACTAGGACATGTGACCTATTTTGACTTACTTACGTTAAGCTATTTCATATTTGAAGTTTGATACAGTGTTTACCCTCTATTTGACATCAGATTTTCCTTTCAAGTGTGTTGCGCAGATGTAGCTCTGCATTCTTATTAAGTTGAAATGTTCCTATATACTGTGACTGTCCATTTGTCTCATAGTCATAATAAGCTAATAATGCCGACTCTTACCTTATGCAGGCTTGTTCAAAGTTGATTGATAAGTTTAAAGAAAGGAAGAGTAAGGTAAATTTGAAACGTCTTCTGAACTTCCTAGATGAATTGGTTTTAATTGTCTAAATACTTGCTCGGCAGATGGCACTGAATTGTTGCGACAAACAGGCAATGTTACAGAAGGACAGTCACTTTGTATGACTTGTCTTATTTTGTGTTTTCTGTTATCATTTTACTTCAACTGTGGAAGACAGTCACTTTTGGGAACACCTGTTTCACTTTCGAAGACTAGAATCTAAATATATGCTATTTTTAGTATGAACTTGAGCCCGGACAGTACAGTGCAGAAATAAAGCGGTAAGAGCAAGGATAGAAAGGATGTTGGCGCATTTTACATGGATTTATTTTTAATTGCAAAAAATTGGATATACTATTGCCTAGAGCTATTTGTTGGCATTTATTAAATTCGTGGGGTTTCTTGCCTAGAGCTATTTGTTGGCATTTATACAGAAAGGAAACCAAAGTTTTTCTTTTTTTTATAAGTAGAAAAATCTCTTGTTGAATTAAACTAAAATAATACAAAAGAGGTTCCTGTGTAGGTTTCTTTACAAGAAATAAGATTTTTTTTTAACACTCTGCTTATGGTGTGTGTAACTTCAAGCTTCAAAGTGTTCTTACAAGAAATAAGGAATGTTTTGTAACACTTCTTTTATGGTGCATGTAGCTATCACCAATTGTTTTAGATACTTCCATTTATGCTGTGACCTCACATGCTAACTGCTACACTCAAGGTCTAAGAGAATCTGTGATTGGAAAGTAAGATCAGTACAATGAGAACTATAGGGACAGAGCTTTGTTTTTTTTTTGTAGATCTACAATACCATGTGCCGCCAGCCCCATCAAGCAATCCAACTTCAAAGGCACAAAGTTCAACTATGTTCTTGATATCGATACTATCATTGTATAACTTCTTTTACCTTGGTCAGTCATTCTCTGCATAAATATCTTGATGGCTTCTCTTGATCAACTTTTTTAAGGCTTCTCTTTGGATGTTAATGCTTCTGATTCTTTTTTGGTGATTTTGCAATTTCATTTCACATTGCTGATGACAAACAGATAATCTACTGCTTCTTCTAGCATTGCAGTTTGATATCTTATTAATATAGTAGAGTTGCACTAGCTGTGTACTTACCTGTGTTATTTTTGAGTTGTTTCTGTTTGATGACCATTCAGAGTGTATAATCTAATATAGTAAATACGATTTTTATTTGGAATATTGAAGCAGCTGCGTTATTCTACTGCAAGTTTTATTACAATTTGCCTTCAATGTGTGACTTCATCTATAGTTTGTGTTTTGATGGGTTAGTGATGTGATCAGTTTGCTCTCTCTTGTTCTTTTTAATCAACCAAAGGAAACTTGTTTCTCTCTCCACTTCAAAGAGACAGAAAAGAAGATTTGTGTGAATAAAGAATGTCATTATACAACCCACATCAGTATGCGGTTGTAGTACATCGAGGTTTCCTTCTCTTATTATCTTGAGTGTATGTGTAGGTGGTTGTAGTACATCAAGGTTTCCTTCTCTTATTGTCTTGAGTGTGTGTATGCGGTTGTAGTACATCAAGGTTCTTGAACCTCGAGAAATTCAGTTTTCTTCCCTTGCAAAAGTGTAAAATGTTAAAGAAGCTTGTTTTTCCCGAATTTCTCTTTCACCTTGATGCTTCAACGATCAAGTATGGAACTGAGAGATGAATGATTTCTGTTGATATTATATGTTTTGCCTATAATCAAAACAATACATCTATTAATCCTAATTATTTGTACTCATATATATATAATTATACCTCTAAGATCAAAGGATGAATCTTAATTACATCACTAGTGATTTCATGAATATATATTTACTCTATCAAATTTGTTCAAAAGTAGATAATTATATTTTGATTTACATTCATCGCTAATGTATAAGAAATGATACATCGAAACTTCAATCTTATTATTAACTCCACGACGTGTTTAGTCGTTTAATACTATGAATAACTTAATGGGTTATGGATTTAAGTTACCAAGAGAGCAAAAGAGTGGGATGAGAGATTCTATATATGGGTGAAAAGAAGGATCAATACGATACACTGTCTCTAAATAATAAATATACTTCTTATTTCATGTTCTTATAATAATAACTACTACTATATTTATCATGATTAGATTAGATAATTTATCAAGATTAAGTTAAATTATATAGAACAATTTACCAGCTAACAGTGTTATTTTTCATTGATCATTAGGCGTTATTCCATTAAAAATCAATTAAATATTAATTCTCGGTGAGTTTTCAATTGGATCACGCAAAGAGAACTTATCCGAAATATCTAATCAGTGTTTACTTTCCACTGAAAAACTTGTGTGCGCGAAAATTACATTTTGCTTCAATCACAGTGTCTTCTTCCTCCGGCTCAGCCTCTCAAAATTTCAAATTCCGGTGACTGTTCATTCATACTCCGGCGAGATGAAAATTCCTGTATTCCTACTTCTACTAATCACTCTTTCACAAGTAACTCTCAATCCGATTGTTTCAGTCGCCGATTCCGCTTATCCGTCGCCGTATGGTATTGAAACGACTACCTCCTGCCAATATACTGCTTCCGATGACCTAATTCCTGTCCGTCGTGAAGTTTACGGCAACGGAAGGATTTTCGACATTACTCATCGATTGACCCCTGATATGCCGTCCTGGGGCTTAGAAGACGGGCTTGGCCAATTCCTGTGGCTACCTAACAGCATGAAGAATGGCTCTCTTGCTAATAACTCCGAGATGAAACTTCCGACCCACACCGGCACGCATATTGATGCTCCTGGCCATGTCTACGATCATTACTTCGATGCTGGCTTTGATGTCGACACTCTCGACCTAGAAGTTCTCAATGGTATCCATCAATCTCCATCTCTTTTTGTCTCCAATGCTTCGCAAATTAGTTAAATTTTAGCACACTAACTTGTACTAGTAGTATGACACCTGTTATGCTGTCTCCTTCATGTAAGTTCACGCGTTTGATGAAATAAATTAGAAAGCGACATTCCACATGTTATTCTTCGCCTCTGCTAGGGCCACAAAGTTTGAAAACTTTGTTTTGTTGTGACCTCCATCTGGAGATTGATGCCTTGTAAATATTTAATACTTGTAAGGACCAAATTGTCAGGTATCTTTTGAGGCATCAAAAGTGTTGAATATTATCCAAAACTTTGAAAAAAGAAAGCATCTTTTTGAAGAGTAAATGTATACCTACCAAAATTTCATTTACTTGACCATATTGTGAAGCCATAACGTTGAGCTTTCTAGTTTTCATTGCTAGAGTTCATGCCTTTTTTAGAAAGTAAGATGAGGGCTGTGTGTAAGTTGCTAGTATTAACTGAGTTACTGTTTGTAAGTACAATATCACTTGCTTTTTCATCACCTAATGATGCATACCCAACTGGATATGGTGATGAACCGGGCGCTTGTGTTGGAGCTAGTGATGATTTGAGACCTTTGAGGAGAGAGGTGTATGAAGATGGACAAATATTTGATATCACACACCAGTTCAATCCTAATACTCCTATAGGGGATTCTGATGAAGGAATTGGACAGTTTCTCACTCTTTTGTCGAGCATGAAGAATGGTTCTGATTACAACTTCTCGGAATTGAGATTAGGCGTGCATGCTGGCACTCATGTTGATGCACCAGGACATATGTATGAGGAGTACTATGATGCGGGGTTTGATGTTGATTCCCTTGACCTTAGAGTTCTCAATGGTATTAACCACAGGAAATTCTACCTTTGATAACTCTTGTGCTTTAGAAAAATGATCACGCATGTGTTATTTTTAACTACTCATGAGTCATGGATCTGATTAACTCTACACCGTCAGTTTGAAACCTTGAATTTACTTGCTCTTTCAAATTGATGGAATATTGAAGACTGGACATTAGGTCTTAAAACTGGAAACAGTTGAAACTGGTCTAAGAATTAGAATTCTTTTGAGATCTATTTTTAGTCGTAACGACTTCTTCTGTTCTAGTTTATGTGATACTATTTAATTTCTTTATTTTGCCGTACCAAAAGTAATGACACATCTCTATATTTGGAAACATTTAACTATAACTTCTCATTTTGTCCTTAATGTGAAGCTTTTATAGCTACACAGATGTTATGGTCTGTTTAAGATACTTCGCTTTAACATACTGCCAATTTTTCTCCCTTAGTTTTTAGCAGTGTGTATTAGTGTTCTTATCCTTTTACTGGTGATGTCCTTCACTTGCTTTAACAGGTCCTGCATTGCTAGTTGATGTTCCAAGAGACAAGAACTTAACTGGTAAATCTCCCACTCCCATCTCATGCTGAATGTCTCTACTATGATAAACTCTCCTATTTTTTAATCAATTATTCCAGCTTATTGTCTTACATAGTTCTCAATTTGCCAACATATCAGTTGACTTGAAATTGTTGAGCTTAAGAGTTTTCCTGTCTTTACCTTGCATAAAATATGATATGTGCAATAACTTGAGGAAGAAATACTATCTGAGATTTGAGTAGCAGACACAAGTTGTTTACATAAGCTTATTGGCTATATATGATCATACTTTGTTTTCTTTTACACAGTGGATGTCATGCAATCCTTACATATTCCCAAGGGAGTCAAACGAGTACTTTTCAGGACACTAAACACTGACAGGTAATTTATAGCAGTATCTTAGAACTGTGCTTAGGTTGCATGTTTGTTGTTGATCGAAGTTCTGTTCAAGATTACTCTAAAGTTATATATAGCTTCTCCTTTCTTTTTTGACATGTTTGTTGCTGTATATTATAGTGAAGTTGTTGGAAGTTTTCTTACGCGTCGCTGTTATGGTTTGTGTTTTTGTTTGTCTCTTCTCATCATTAATAATATTGGAGTATATCCAGAATTTACGGATTCTTCCAAATCCTCGAGGTATCTGGTTTGTGGAATTATATAAAATTGCATTTGAATGCAATGTATTCCAATAGCACCATAAGCAAAGTAGCTCGATAGATGACCAGCAAACTTACATTAGGGGATCCAACTTCAATTATCAGAAAACATCTGGACCCTTAATTTTTTTTACAATTGCACCCCTACATCATTATGCCTGAACTTGACATACCCTTTTAGAGGGTTGCTGAACCTCTTTGATTAATGCTGCATCTACACATTCTTTTAGTCAATGTCCCTTCAAGCATTTTCTCTCAGGTCAGGCTGTTTATAATTACAAAGATAAACAACAGACATCTAAAAATTTTTTTATCCTTGCATCTGATTTAATATATTCTGAAGGAAATATAGGATTTTGTGACTTTTTGCATCTTTATGTTTGTTTCTGTTTTTTCTTTGTGGTGCTGTACGGAAGAGGTTTGTCAAATGTTAAGTGAAGTTCGCGCTTTTACTTCTTGCTCAAGTCTAAATTGTAAGCCAATATAAGAGTTGAACTTGTGTGGGGTGTGATCAATTTCTGCGTCTTGGTAGTGAAAGCTTTGTTTGGACTGCGGACTAAATCGTGCAAGTTGGAAGTGGAAGTTGAAAACAAACTAGAATGTAGCAAAAAAAAATTGCCCTCTGACTCTGGAGAATGTGCTTTTACAAAATGTAGATCTTGGATTACTCTTCCACAATCTCAAAAACTAGATTGGTGAATTGGGAAAAAAACATAATAAAACTTACAGCACATTCTCTATCTGTTCATTGTGGATATCTAATTGTATCTTCTTCAGTTTTGGCATAGAATGGTCAAGATGTTTCTGGAATGGCCAAACATTTCAAATAGCATCTTAATTACATACCTCAACAAGCATCCGTGGGGATCCCGATTGTTGTTTCACATGCTTTACTCATGTATTACGAACCCTAGCCTGATGTAGATGGATTGTACAAAATATCTGTCTCTAACCTTTTCTCTTGTTCTTTTAGTGGTAATGCTCATGCTGGATAATTTTTTTGAAAACCTAATCGAAGGATAAGCAATTAAGGTTTGGCATTTAGTGCGAAGAATGAGGTCTTCCTCCAGAAGTCTATTATCTTTGTGGATTCTGTTCTCCTCCTCCCTGCTTACATGAACAGGGTAGGATTCCTTCTTAAGGTGCAGGTTAAGAGCTTCATTTTGATGCACTCGATGTTTATGTAGTTGTTGCTCATATTGCAACGAATTAATATGCATAATCAGTTAGTATAGAAAGAAGGATAGATGCTATCAGGTTCCCTGAAGCAACACTTCACATAGAATTTTAAATGATTTTGACTTGGATGTACAGTTACAATTGTTCAGTATGTCTTGATTAAACTTAAATGACTTTCAGGCGGCTTATGTGGAAAAAGGCATTCGACACAAGCTATGTCGGATTCATGAAGGATGGAGCTCAGTGGCTAGTGGACAACACTGACATCAAACTTGTTGGTAAGATAGGCTGTAACACTATGATATCTTAATAATCTATGATATTATGGTTTACTGCATGCTTGAATGTTTGAATGTCGATTAGAGTAGTGCTCAACTATAAGCAGTATACTGTGTGTACTGTTATACATCTATGGTCAGAGGGGTCCTCTCTCTCTTTTTCTTTTTCCTTCTTCCTGTAACACCTTGCTTGATTGACACAGTTACTATCTGGAGTAATATGTGAAAATTGTTTCTGTTGCTTGCACTTTCTTGCATGCTCATTACTGGAATGAACTTATCCTTGGTGTAAATATATTTTGTCAGTTAAAAGATATAATTCTGCATGAATCGTGATTCATGTCAGTACTTAATGCTTCATGTCATGAGTAAGTGGAACATCAGGCAGATCATGTAAGTGCTTGAACTGGTATTGAATTATTACACATGCATATATACATTATGTATATATTTGTATTATCTTCAGTCTGGCTGATGCCCGGATTTTCAATTGGTGAATAAGGAATTTAGACTTGATTTTACTTTCTTGCTTTATCCAACCTTTAGTCTGTATGTGTCATGGTTCATGTACTGTATTATCCTCAGCTAGCTGTTCCATTACTGCCTTCTGTTGACTAATTTCTTTGACAATAATTCATCATAGTTATAAACCTGGGTGTTATCCTTTCCCATTTCCCCCAACTTTTGCCCTCAAATTATGAACTCCCATATTTTGACTTTGTCCTAAGAGGCTTCTGTGTCTTACTGCTGCAGCTCAACCAGTGTAAATGAGTGATAAATTATTCTTGATTTTCCTCTTAATTAATTATTGACTGGTAGAAAAATTCGTTGCCAACATTTTTTTTTTTTCAGGAATTGATTACTTATCGGTTGCTGCATTTGATGATTTGCTTCCTGCCCATCATGTTTTCCTGAAAAGCAGGGTAAGTCGTCATATTCAGACTAAGTTGAACTTTTATTTGCCCCCTATGATTAGATTCACATCGCGAGAAAATTGGGGGTGTCGATTGAGGGGTGTCTGTGTGCTTGCAAATGTATAAATGAAGATTCTATGCTTTGCGCAGAATTCTGATTTTTTGAATTGTCTAATTTTTCTGCTTTGGCTCGAGTTAATATTTCATAATTCCATGAGAAAGGTGTTACATATTCTAGTTGCTCTTAGTATTATGGGGCTATTGATCCAACTCATTCTTTTTTAAGGTGAAAAAAGAAAAGAAAAGAAAAAACAAAAAGTGATTGCATATCATGGAGATAGAAAATTCCTGCTTTCCTATATTTTTCAAAATTTAGATCAGATTCCCAACTTCTTATTTACCAGGAAACTTCTTTGGTGTTATTTAACCTTGGTCCAACTAAATACGGTGAAGGGCCGATAACAAAATGATTCACTGTAATATTTCCTAATTGCTACAAGTAGCATCTAACTCTAATCACCGGCAACTCAAAATTGATGCTAGTTGTAGCAATTATGGTGCTTTAAAAATCCTATGCGCTAGATTGTGAACTGGATGTCATCTGCAAAGCGGGTAAGGTTATTGTGGGTCTGTTGATCTTCACTTGTACTACATTGTTAGAAGAGATCTGAATAGTCACGCAATAATGACAATTAACAATCATAGTTTCTTTACCTTGAAACTACACAATATTTGCATCTTAACCTTCTAACTTATGGAGGGTTGTCAACTTTTGAGTCATTTTTTAATTGTTAAGTGCATGGGCCTCCTCCACTTCCTTAGCTGAAGGTTTCCTTATGAAGAAAAAAAAATATATGTAGAGAACTAGAGGCGGCGGTGGCAAATATTAAGTTGTATGTCATTCCTGTTTATCCTTTTCATGTAATGTAACTCATAAAGAGTTGGTAACCGAGAGGAGGTTAGTTGAACTTAAACATAGGAAATATGTCAACCTTTTGATGGTTGATCAATGACATGATCTTTGTTTTCTAGATTGTGAAAGCAAGTTGGATGATCGTTTTTTTGAGAAAAAAGAAAAAGAAAAAGAAAAAGAAAATTATAGTCAAGTATTATCTCTGTTCTTTGTTTTTAGGAGACAATAGAATGTTTATACTTGGTCACTCTTGACATTTACTTGTTCTAATGCCAGTTAATAATCCTCCCAACATTATGATATTTGAAATGTTCCAGGAGATTATTCTTGTAGAAGGGCTGAAGCTGGATGATATAGAAGCTGGCTTGTACACTGTACACTGTCTGCCCTTAAGGTTGCTTGGTGCGGAGGGATCACCTATTAGATGTATACTGATTAAGTAACACTCTCCTCGTATCTGCCTCAACCATAAGGTACTTTTAAACATGTTGCCTTGTATGTCTTTATCTTTTTGATAAATAACATGTTACCTTTTATACTGTCTTGTTCAGTGTGAAAAACTTTCGATCTGATCTTGGTTATTGCATCTCCTCACTATTTATTTCCTGTGTATACCATACTTGAATCATATGATCTGACGGTCCCATAATACATAGCATGAAATTTTATAGCCTTCTTGGTTGTGTACTCTTCACTTTGTTTGCTTGGATAAATTGCTGCAGGAAGCACTGGAGATGGCGTTGAATAAGAAAAAGTGCTGCAAAGGGGACATATTCTCAGAGTAGTTTAGGCTGTAATTGTTATTAGCTGTTACGCTGAAAACACGTTGCATGAGCAAATAATCTGCAGTTTTCATGGTATGTCGTATGGTTATATGGATTGACAGTTTGAACAACATTTTTAGATCCATGTTTTTTTTGTCTTAAGGTGATAATGTTTACGGTCATTATATTGCTTTGGACAGGAGTGGAAAATTTCATGGGTGGTCATTATTGGCTTCACTAATCCATTGAAAGTTATTCTCATCGATAATATGTATATATTTAGTTAAATTCTTTGCTCCACAGGACTTACTTATGGATTCACTTCCACACCTAAAAAAATATGAGATCCATTCAACCCACATACCCGACCTTAATAACCCAAAGAATATGTGGTTCTTTACGTACTATTGAAATTACGCAAACTACTTGTACCAGATTAATTGACAAGAAAAGGACCGACCCACTAACATCACACTTCATTAATACTATAAGTTCCTCACAAGTTATACATATTTATTCTTTCTCGTTGCTTCGTATGTAGTGTTCGCATGCATGTATATATGAGTATTAGTTATATATACGGACAATTTAAATGATTTTTATATTTGCATTTAAGCCTATAATGGCAAGTAATTAATCTGCTATTTTTTTAGGTTACTAATTACATTGTTTTATCGACAGTTTATTCTAGTTATTTTTCAAGTGATCTAAAAATTCTTTTACGAGATGTGAAAAGTAATTATGGTTTGGCAACTTTGAGATCAAGTGATGTCATACATTCATACAAATAGCGACAAACTAGTAAAGAAATTGAAGAGAATGGAGTTGACTTGATAAACGAAGCATGTGCTACAAGATGACTTATCAAGAAACATGCAATTATACAAAAAAAAAAAAACATCGACATTATGACACGAAAGAATAAGCTTATTTTTCTCATCCTCTAGTAACTCAACCCCTATAAAAGGAGGTTGTTCTTTATGGAAATCCCACAACTCAAATATTTCAACAACATATATAATTTAAGGCTCTCATATATTCAAAAGGAAAATGGCTCGATCATATGTTGTGGGATTAATTGGGATTTTCTTGGTAATGCTAGTGGCAATAGTAGAGGCTACTCCCCCTGGAATAGCTGATCATCCGAGTCATTCTCATTGCTCTGATGATGAGATCAAACAGTGCAAAAATCTCCCACATGTTTGTCCCAAGTTCTGTCCTAATGGCTGCATAACCGAGTGTCGTTCTTGTAAGCCTATTTGCATTGATGGTCCATCACCATCACCTCCACCTCCAACTCCCGATCACCCCCATCCACCAAAATCCCCACCTCCACCTCCACATCCAACTCCCGATCACCCTCATCCACCAAAATCCCCAAAGAAGGTTAAGTGCAAGAGCAAGGACAAGAAACATAGCAAATGTTACAATCAAGAACATACATGCCCTAGCACTTGCCCTGGTACTTGTAAAGTTGATTGTGTCTCTTGCAAACCTGTTTGCAGTAAGTTTCTCTTTTTAATAACCTGATAGTATTAAAAATTGCTCGATAAGGACATTTCAATACCAGCGAGAACTTGATTTTTATAGTCCCCAAGGACCATATTTGAACTTTTAGGGACCATTTTTCTTTTAATTAGTATATCCAATAACCAAGTGTTTTAATTTATATGAACGTCTACGTAGGTTGTGACAAGCCTGGAGCAGTTTGTCAAGATCCACGTTTCATTGGGGCGGATGGAATTACTTTCTACTTCCACGGCAAGAAGGACAAAGATTTTTGCTTAGTCTCAGACTCTAACCTCCACATCAATGGTCACTTCATAGGAAAACGAAACGAAAACATGAAGAGAGACTTCACTTGGGTTCAAGCCATTGGTATCTTATATGGTACTCACAAGATCTCAATTGGAGCACAAAAGACAGCAACATGGGATGATGCCGTCGACCGTCTTTTCCTAAACTTTGATGGTGAAACTATCCTTCTCCCTGACAATGAAGGCGCAAGGTAATGTTTAATTATATTATGTTTTCACAAATTTGTTTTTTAATGAGCCAAACATGTACAATTTTTTATGTCTCGACAGGTGGCAGTCTGAAACTGGACCAACGACTTCCATTACTCGAACAAGTGACACCAACGAAATTCTAATCGAAGTTGAAAACATTTTCAAGATTACAGCGAAGGTGGTGCCAATCACAGAGGAAGAATCGCGAGTTCATAACTACGGCATAACACAAGACGATTGTTTTGCTCATCTTGAACTTGGATTCAAATTTTTGTCACTAAGTGATGAAGTGAGTGGTGTTTTGGGCCAAACTTATAGAAGGAATTATGTGAGCAGAGTGAAAATGGGTGTTTTGATGCCTGTTATGGGAGGTGATAAAGAGTTTTCAGCTTCAGGACTCTTTAATGCTGATTGCTCTGTTGCTAAGTTTCAAGCAGCAAATGAGGGTTTGTTGAATAATTTGGAGCTGCCCAACATGAAATGTAGCAGCGGAATGTCTGGACGTGGAGTTGTCTGCAAGCGCTAGAATTTAAACATTGATTGTGTTCATGATCACTAGAAATTAAAATAAATAAGGTTAATTAGAAACCAATGGAATGTATCAAAAACTCTGCTTAATGAAAAATTATATTTGTATTAAACTTCAAATAAGATTATTGTTTTGCTCTTTTATATTCCGAAAAAGTTATGTAGTAAAATTGACTTTTAAAAAAAAGTTATGGGGTGAGAGAGGCTCGAACTCTCGACCTCAGGATTACTCAGAAGCTATGAGACCTACGCGCTAGCCAACTGCGCCACCACCCCCTTTGTCCACTTATACTTATTTGTTCTATATCTATAAGGAAAAAAATGATTTAGTTTTTCCAAATTATGATTTCAAAAGTTTTAATTGTAAAATTTGACCCATGAATTTATATTTTTGTAAAAGATAAATAAACATTATTATAGATTTTGCAAAAAAGACTCATGCTCACGTAGAGATTGTTCGTACCATATAAAAGAATTATAAAGAATAACTAGTTACTATTATTGTTGACTAACGGATCTTTATAAAGAAGGATTCCTAAATAATGTGTATTAGAAAGTTTGCAATTGCAAATATTTATTTATAAAAGGAACATGGAAATGTGTGATTTATCAAATTTGCTCTTAGGATATGCTAATATCTCATTTATGAACTATAGTTTGCTCATTTGGTAAGATTGTGTAAGAATTAGGGAAATTTTGATAGTTTTCTCAACTTGTGGTACTTTCATAAAAAACCAACCCATTCGAAGTAGAATTGAATTATGTAAATTAAAGCATATGTATAAAGGTACGTTTTAGAGACATTTGAACGAGGAAATAACTTTTCTAGTCTGCTTAGGGGATTTAATCTGTGTAAGATTGATCCGTAAATTAATTGTTGACCGATCGATCGATTAAATATAACTTAGTGATTAATGAAGTATAAAGAGAAGTGTGAATTTTTTCTGCTGTGTAATTCTTTTTTTATTTTTTTTTTTGGTTTCTCATCAGGTGTCTGGTGCTCGACTAAATTTGGATTCGCGCCGGGAAAGGGGTAAAGCGCTCCATAACAAAGGCGACTCCGTACCGAGGCTCAAACCCAAGACCTCTTGGTTAAGGATAAAGAAATACTTACCACTCCACCACAACCCTTGTTGGTTTTGTTTCTTCCATCTTTTCGTTGTTACTTCCTTATCGCATAGGTTTTCTTGGTCTACACAAAAATGTCAATTACTATATTGTTGCATGCATTTAAAAACAACAAATTATCAAAATTCAGGATGTAATAGACGAATTGGAAGAAGAAATTAAACGTCTTCTCCCACTCTAATGGAAATGTAGTAATATTCCATAAATTCATCAACACAGTATAACGACAAGAAATAAAAAAGGACATTTTGTGAGTTTGACTTAGTAGAATAGAAGTCACTTAATGAAAATAATTAGCTTCAATGTACGTAACATGGAAGTGCCAACTTTTAGTTTGATAGACACAAACAATTCAGAGTACTACTATTAATAGTGGTATCAGTTATCATGAAATAATTATTACAGTCAAATCTCTTTATAATGATATCGTTTGTTTGAATATAATATTTTTACAGTAAATGACACCCTTTATAATGATATCGTTTGTCTGAATATGGAATATAACACAATATCAAAGTCGGCTCCAAATAAAACTATATATATCGTTCATTAGAGTGAAATATTGTCATAAATTAACTATTATAGAAAGGTCTGACTTTATTACTATATATATTGCATTTGCATATATATTTCCAATACATACACACCAACATCGAATCAAGCCATGCATGCGAAACTCTGAAATATTCAACTCCGTTCACTTTTACTTGTCACTTTAGACATTTCAAGAAAAGACAATTTTTTTTTTAATGTTTTACCCTCAGCATTAAATGTTTATCTTCCAAATCATTTCCAAGATCTAATTAAACATCATTTAATAGGGATAGTTTGATAAAATACCTATATTAATAATTGTTTTGTTAGTGGATATGCCAAGTCAAACAATGACAAGTAAATATGAACGGAAGAAATATATATGTGTAGACCTTTACGTACTAATGAAATCACGCAAACTCCTAATCATTCCAGATTAATTGGGAAGAAAAGGGCCAACCCTCCCAACATTATATTACATGCACTTAATTAATTAATAGTACTATAAACTCTTCACAAGTTAAGCATATTTCTTCATTTTATTCATGAATATTGTATATCGCTTTGTCTGATTGCATTGCAGGTTGCGTATACATATATACACTCCATTAGTTATGAATTAAAAGTTATAATATATACTTTATGATCAAGTGATGCCATACATTATATTATGCTTATATGAATAACGACAAATTACTAGGAGAATTGATAGAGAATGTTGAAGTTGACTTAATAAAAGAAATTAAAGTATGTGCTAGATTACTTATCAAGAAACATACAATTATACTTATTTAAACAAAAAAAACATCGACATTATGACACGAAACAATAGGCTTACTTTTCTCATTCTCAATTCCTATAAAAAGAGGTTTATTGTTCCTATGCAAATCCCATAACTTAATACAATTTTATTCAACAACATATTTACTACTAAATAAAAAAGTTATCAAAAGGAAATTGAAATGGTTCAATTATTTTCCCACATTGTTGTGGTTTTATTAGTAATGATTGTAGCAATAGTAGAGGCTACTCCTCCTGGAATAGCTGATCATCCAAGCCATTCTCATTGCTCTGATGATGAGATTAAACAATGCAAAAATCTTCCACATGTTTGTCCCAAATTCTGTCCTAATGGATGTATAACCGAGTGTCGATCTTGCAAGCCCATTTGCATCGATGGCCCATCGCCTCCTCCATCAACATCTCCAAAGAAAGTTAAGTGTAAGAGCAAAGACAAGAAATATCTCAAATGTTACGATCAAGAACATATATGCCCTAGTAGTTGCCCCGGTACTTGTCAAGTTGATTGTGTCTCTTGCAAACCTGTTTGCAGTAAGTTCCTCTTTCACCATATTATACTTTCTATAATAATTCGATTTAACTTATATACACTGAAGTGTGTAATTTATATGAACGAAGGTTGTGACAAGCCAGGAGCAGTTTGCCAAGATCCACGTTTTATTGGTGCTGATGGAATTACTTTCTATTTTCATGGCAAGAAGGATAAAGATTTTTGCCTAGTCTCAGACTCTAACCTTCACATCAATGGCCACTTTATTGGAAAACGAAATGAAAACATGAAGAGAGACTTCACTTGGGTTCAAGCTATTGGTATCCTTTATGGTACTCACAAGATCTCTATTGGAGCACAAAAGACAGCAACATGGGATGATGCCATCGATCGTCTTTACCTAAACTTTGATGATGAATCTATTCTTCTCCCAAATAAAGAAGGCGAAAGGTAACGTTTAATTATATTATGTCTCAATACATAAGTGCATATATAATAATATTATATTATGTCTCGACAGGTGGATGTCTGAATCTGGACCAACAACATACATCACTCGAACAAGCAACACGAACGAAATTGTAATCGAAGTTGAAAATATTTTCAAGATTACAGCAAAGGTGGTGCCAATAACAGAGAAGGAATCGCTAGTTCATAACTATGGCATAACACAAGATGATTGTTTTGCTCATCTTGAACTTGGATTCAAATTTTTCGCTCTCAGTGATGAAGTGAGTGGTGTTTTGGGCCAAACTTATAGAAGGAATTATGTGAGCAGAGTGAAAATGGGTGCTTCGATGCCTGTAATGGGAGGTGATAAAGAGTTTTCAGCTTCAGGACTATTTAATGGTGATTGCTCTGTTGCTAAGTTTCAAGCAGTAAATGAGGGTTCGTTGAATAATTTGGAGATGCCTAGCTTGAGATGCAATAGTGGAATTTATGGACGGGGAGTTGTCTGCAAACGCTAGAATTTCTTGATTAAACACTAATTGTTGCTCGCCAACGAATTAAAAAAATAAGGTTTAGAAACCAAAAGAATGTACTAAATTTCTTCTCAAATAATATCAAAAGTTGTGTAATTTATTTATTTAAAAGGAGTGTTTTGGGGTGAGAGAGGCTCGAACTCTCTACCTCAGGATTACTCAGAAGCTATGAGACCTACGCGCTAGCCAACTGCGCCACCACCCCCTTTGGTTTCAGTGTTCTCTTTGTTTTTTTTAACAATTCTATGATATTATAGAGTTTTAATAAATATTACATTTTGTTCTGTATTTTTCAAATCTAAAAGGTGAATTCTGGGAAATGTACTCATTCATATTTGAGTTTTTCGTAATGCAATAATTGAGTAGATATTCTCAGTAAATCCAAATTGTTTGTAATTAATATGGGTCAAATTCAAGATTTCCATTTCGTTAATATAAAAATTCACAATCACTATGGTTTATATATGTTATTTACTTCTAAATAAAACTGTTTTTCTTAGTTATATGATTACAGGTTTGCTTAGAATTGATGAAATATTGAGTATTTTACTCTGAAATATCAAACTTTTCTATAGGACTGAATGCTCAGAAGACCAAACAGATCAGATGAAAAAAGCCCAATAAGGAGTAAGCCCAGAGTTATGGGTCGGACTACTCTGTTTAAGGCCCAATATTAGTTATGTTGATTTCAGGCCTTCGAGTACTTACATAACTCACAAATATCTCACTTTATCACCGGATAGTGTTTGTGGAAGGGTAAAAGTACTCTCGCCCTTAATCAGAGGTCTTCAAATAGAGTTTTGTTTGCGAGAGGGCACTAAATCCCCCTTACAATTAATGAACTTTTTAACAAGAAGAAAACAATCAAAATTGGTCATGCTATATGATTGAAGAAAAAAAAAAGGTATTCAAAACTAATCAATTTTATTAAGTAATTAACATAAATACGTAATCCAAGTAAGAAACTTGTTACACCACATTTCGAATTGTGGTCCCTAGAATCGTTTTATTGATGGAATAAGTATAATAATTTTGAAATATTTCATGAGATTATCTTATCTTGTTTTTAGTAATAAGTATTATTTAGCCTCACGATTATCATTATACTATTTTAATATAAATGATGGGATAAATGGGTGATAAGAAAATCTCATGGATATCTCAACCTATCTTTTCCCACAACCAAAGGACCTAAAACCACAAAGTATAAAAAGAAAACACAGCGAGGCCTCCAAAAAAAAAAAAAATTGGTAGATTAATATTTCAGAAAAGAAACATTCAAATTAAAATGAAGGTACAAATATAACATTAATAGTTAGACAAGGACAGTGTCACGGGCAAGAAATTAAGAGATGTACCATATGGTAAATCGAAAATGGAATATTATGTAGGTAACAAATTAGAATTTATAGAAATTTTCACATTCCAACTTTTAAAATGATTGTTTTGAGTTTTTACCTTACTATGGAAAATATTCTAGATTGACAGGGTCTTCGTCTTGTCATTATCATTTTCATTTTCATCGCATTCTCTTTAACTTTACTTCACCACCTTTACATTTATTTTTTTTCGCTTTTCAAATGGAGTGTAATATTTTTTAAGATTATATATATATATAATATATGCCCTCACAATTTCATGGTAATTTTTGGGGGATAAAATTGATGCTGTGTATTTTACTTCATTTGGGTGATAAACGAAGCAAGAAATTGTTTACGTGTAAGTTTATAATGTCTTCCACCCAATTTGTTTACATTAAAATTATAATATCTGAATTTGAATGCACGTTTATATAATTAATTAAATCGATAATGTTACTAGATATGTATACTGAATAAATAAGGTTATTTGTTCTTAACATATAAATGTGCATAATTTATTTATTTTAAAACATAATAAATAGACAATTTAAATTTTAAAAAAGTAATTAAATATATATATATATATATATATATATATATATTAACAATGTAAAATCATTATTTAATATAAAAAAAATGAAACATTTATGTTCTTTAAGCGAGGATGGAGATGTGTGTAGTGATGACAGTTGTGATAGTTAGTCCTAGTGGCTAGTAATGATGGTGAAAAACAATATATATGGTTCTTGTGAGTTCAAAACATTGCTCCCTCCATTTCATACTAATTGAATTGTTGAGATATTTTTCATTTTTCAAATTAACTTAATTGTTCAGTTTTTAAGACTATATTTAGAGTGTTCTTCCAATTTTACCCTTAATTAGTTAGTATTGGAATTAGTGATTAATTAATATTTAGTTATTTTAATCATAAATTTGACAATAATTAATAAGAGTTAAAATGGAAAACTATATTCAATTTATGTCTTAATCTACTTTTCTTAAAAGGTGTGAAACACCTCAAAAATTCAATTAATATGAAATGGAGAGAGTACTTAATTTTTTCATTTGAGTTCTCCCTTGGTGAAATCGAATATAAACTAGAATTAGAAGTCATTGATAACAAAATAATCAAACTCAAATCTTTACTAAGACGAGCATACCATATAATTTGAATCACCAGAGTAGTATTCTTGGAAGGGAGAATATTTTAAGAAATATTAGTCGGAAGCAAATCATAACCCTATCTCTAAGATTTAGTGAAATAACTTTTCATGTTATTTCATCTTATCAAACTCTACTAATAAGAAAAATGTTCACTTCTTAAAATATTCTATCTACGTAGGCTGAACATATAAGGGTTGTCATAGAAGTCACAACGGGCCGTGAAATAGACAATGTCAAATTAAATTTGCACCACTAGTCGATATTTGAGATTTAGAAGTGGTGACCATATATAGATAAGGGCAAATACTCAATACTCATCATATTGCCTAGGGATATACATGACCGGGTTGATTCGAGTTTTTCAAATATTAAATCAAACCACTTGTGTAAAAATATTAAATTTATAAACCAAACTACTAAAATTCATATTTTTTCGGGTTGGTTCGGGTTTTTCAAATACCAAACCAAACCAATGTGTCGAATTTTTAAATTTATAAATCAAACCAAACTAATAAACCTCGGATTTTTCAGATTTTTGGATTTTTTCGGTAAAGTTTGTGTACAAACATATAATTAACTTGTGCTCCAATATTTCTTTAGTCGAATCAAAATACAATATCTAAGGTGTTTCTTAAAAAAAAAACAAAATATGAGATTAATACTGATGACACAAAAATATTTAATAAAAAATAATAATGAAATCATTATATTAAATAAATATTGCAAAGTCATAATGAAAATGATCAATTTAAAAGTACTAAATCGTGCTAAAATAAGTTTTAATAAGTATTAGTTGCATTACTAAATATTTAAGGAAAATTAAAATTAGATTATGTATTTTAATTGTCTAAACCAATGTAAAACTAAAGAACAAATATTCAATATTATTGTCATTCTTAGTGTTGAATTGATTTTCTTTTTGCATTAGTATTAATTTGATTTTGATTTAAGTTTTATTACAATTATCAACATTTATGAATTATAATCTTTATTGAACCATTTCGAATTCTAAGTTTTAAACTTGAAATAATATATTAAAATATAAAAACTATGAAATAGTATAAGAAATATTTTAAAATTATATCAAAAGTAAATATTTTTATGTATAAAATAAAATTTTAAAATTGCATATATAATGTGTTGATTTGGTCTCGGATTTGTTTTTTTTAGTTAAAACCAAATCAAACCAACCAAAATATAGTCGAATTTTTTTTTCAATACCAAATCAAGTTAAATCAAATCATTAATTGAATTTTTTTTGATTGACTCAAATTGCGATTTGGTTTAATTTGTATTGCCACTGTCATTGAGATACTCAGATCTTTGTCTGAAAACCAAGTCATCCTTCCAATGTGGCAGCAAAAGTTTTCTCAGATGTTGGGTCCAATGAATTGACCACCCCCAACCCCTTACACCCCATAAATTTATTATTATTATTTTCAATTCTCTAAATTTTATATTGCAAAAATTCCAAAGAGAAAAATTTGCAGACCAATCCTTTAGATAGAAAAATCATAGGACGACGTTATCCAAGACAGTAGAAATTGCCATTATTATTTATGGTATTAATAATGTTACATCGTCTACTTGTTCTTAAAAATATAAAATGTACTACCTCAATATAGGAATTTGTGGGCACCCATTTATGTCTACTTATAATTCAAATAATTACTATTGGAGGTTCTGTTGTTTGAAAGTATATTGTATTAAAGTGTCGACCAGTTTGTAAAAAAATAATAATATATGGCTGCCTAAATTCTTGAAATTATTGATCAAGTGGTTCTTGATATTCACTCAATGGAGGGGAAGTCTTAGAAAAGACTTCAATTTAGAGCTAAGTATGCGTACCTTTTAAAATTATTAATGCTATTAAATGATTTTTTTAACGAGTATGTGTATCAAAATCTTAAAAGATATGAGGGAATAGCCAGCGTACAATGAGTGAATTTATGATAATTATCACAATATAGAGTGCATGATACACAAAGCATTTTACATTTACGCAGAAAGGCTTAGCATGCACCTAATGGTGTGTCATGTAGGATGTTCATTCTGACATAAGCATTATTAACTGATTCCACTATGTATATAGTTTAAATATTGGACAAACATGATTTGTGAGAATTTTTATTATCGATCCAACTAAGATAGAGGGTCATAGTTATTTATGAGGTGTGTGTCAGTATTATCATCACCATGGAAGATGTGAAGAAGCTTGGTTAATATGTATGGAACATTATCTACTGTGTCAGTGGACCTGTTGTAGAACAATTAAACCAAAATATATATGAAATTTTTAAAAAGCAAAAAAGGACCCCATGCATGCTATTTATTGAGATAGCTGAAAGAGTCCAACTTGCTTACATTATACATACACATTGCGTGAGTTAAATTATTATTTGTCACCATATATTAATATATATGATGTTCAAATATTTTTTGTCTTTCCAACTGCAGTACGTAATTTTCAATCTCTTTCTTCTGCTACTATATATGTACTACTCTCACTTATTGCTTAGCACCTTCTATTCATCATAATTTGTCCCAAAAAGAATCCAAAGCAATATCTAGGTTTTTATAATTTTTTTAAATGAAATCCAAAGCATATGGCTATATAGTATGAGATCGAGTAATTATAAAATGTAACGGTACGTAAATGTGTACACTGAAAAACATGCTAACTAGCTAATAAACTCACATCATTAATCAAGTTTGATGATAAGGCCTAAACCTACATACCAAAGAATAGCATGTGAATGTTGTAGAGTACAAATCAAAACATACATATACATGTGACATTTAATTTGATTTCACTTAGTTCTTCTCAATGTGGGAACATATATAGCTCATCGCACAAAATGTTGTATTATTATTATTAAAGCAAAAAGTTCCACATGGGTGGACACCTTATAAGTTTTGGATAATCCTCCTCCCTTTAAGCTAGCTTTTGGGGTGTGAGTTAGGCCTAAGACCTAATTTAACAGCCTATATATCCAGCTTACCATAATTCTCCTAACAATATATATATGAGGAAGATATTTCTTTAAAAATATTTCTGTAGATATACACATGCGGAAAATGGTAATTAAGAACATATATAAAGTAAAGTTTTATTAAATTAAACTATCGTAGTTACGTTCCAGATGCAAATCGGCCACATAAAAATGAATTTAATTTGTAACAATAAATGAAGGTAACACCGTTTGGGAAAAATCATACGTACGAATGTTTGTAGGTCATTGTTAATGTCAGCAGGTGTTAACAGCGTCTCTAGAAAGAAGGCAAAATTTGAAAAATCATTTGCTTACATCAACTTCTTGACAGGCTTGCTCTGTTACGTTTCTTCGTCTTCAATTCATTCACAAGATGAAACAAATACAAAAACTATGCCTAATAAATGTTGCCTTTTCTCCTCTTTCCTTTTTTATTTATGGATTCTACTATTTTTTTTGGTTGCCAAGGTTTAAAATAATTTTTTTCCCTTTTTATTTGGTTGGAAAAAGAAAATGTTTAGGCATACAATGTGTTAGTTCACTGGTTTTGAATAATTCATATTAAATAAACTCTGGCATAAGTCCTTTTTTTTCAATTCGGTGTCGGAGCACGTATTGGAGTCCTAATTATATCCGGACAGTGCTTCCAATAAAATTTTTTCTATATCCAGAGCTCGAGCTCGAGACTTCTAATTAAGGGTAAATCAGTTTCATCACTACACCACAATTCATGTTGATCCAGCGTATGTACTTAATATTTCATTAGGTTGCACAAGAAAATAATCACTTCATTGTTCATTTGTTTGGTTGGCGACAGGTTAAATATGGAATAAAGATAAGAATATTAGCAATATAAAAATTAAACTACTTGAAGGGAAAAGATACCAAGTTAAAATAAATAATTTATGGATCACAATTATTCTTTATAATTCATGAATCTAGAATTTGTGCCAAGAAAACAGATAAACAAAAGTAATATTTCTTCTGTACCAATTGATTTCGTAATCAAATTTATATTTATATTTAAAATATGATTTTTTTTTTATTTGTGATCTATTAAATTACATAGTATATATTTTTAGGATAGAGTAAGAAAAAATCATGTAATAAAGTATGATATAAGGAGTAGTAGTTATTAGTTCAACATTATTACATGGACATAGACAAAAGAGTTGGTATTAGTGAATACAAATTTACTGCAAAGGTCAAATTAGAATATCGCCTTTTCCACATCAACAGTATATATGATATGAATTCAACTAAAGGTCAAAATTGAAGCATTCTTTTTTTTCTTTCTTTCTTGGTAAAAAAAGATGATCGTAGAATTAATGGGTCCCTTTGTTATGCTGTATTTTTCATCTTTACAGCTGTAAGCAAAAATATATAAAAGAATAGGGAAATTAAGGCAAAGAGAAGAAGGCTTTGTTTTTACTTTTACTTTTAGTTTGGAGAGATTTTTGCCTTTATTTATGAAACAATAACAAGTACTCCTACTACAAACATAAAACAAAAAAACAGACCAAGTCAAAAAGTTTTCTTCTATTTTCCCCTTTATTTTCTTACTAGACCTCTGTGTGTTTTGTTTGTTGTGGAGGAAGAAAAAAGTAGCACTACCACAAATCATATTATTCAACAATTATTGGTGGGGGGGACTCAACATTGATCTCATTGATATTTGAAAAGTTTAGTGAGTATGATTTATGAAGGACTAGTTAGAGCTTTTTCCCTTTATTTAAAATTAAAAAATCAAGAAAATTTAAATAGAAAAAAAATAGATATGGGAAATTGGGAATATATATATGTTTGGTCCATAGCTAAGTTTCACGTAAGAACCTTTTGATTTGTATTTCATACGTGAAATTACAATAAGTATATTATTGTTGTTGTCGTTTTTTTTATTGTAACAGTGAAAATGATCAAGGATCAAGTGACTCAACTTGAACTGTTTATATTACCTGATCTTAATGTAGGTATTTACAACAAATTAAAGACACAATTTTTTTTATAAAAGGGGTTGATATTTAAGAAAAATTAATAGATGAACCGTAATTAGGTTACATATGCCTGCAATAGTAGGTTTAATACACTATATATATGTGATTATTAATTGAAGCATATAAAGAAAAAGTTCTCAACACTAATACATATGGCATTATGACATCTCCATAAATGAGACATATGGGTCACCAACCTTCATGTTAAGCAAGAAACAAATGTAGGCCCAAGGGGCCAAAGAAAGGTTTAATTTCAAGGTTAATTAACAAGTTACATCTATGTCTATGTGAATTATATAATGTTTTACTCATATGAAAAATATAAGAGTATTCAAAAGAGTTTATAAATATATTGAACTATATACTTCATTATTCAAACTTATAATTTTTGATGTCAAAAGTCTCACTTTTGATAATAAAGGGGTTTCTACCAAAGGCGACTCTATATATACACATCAAGAGTTTGAACTCGAAACTTTTTTTTTTTGAACTCAAAACTTTTGATATCACTCTGCCACAATTTTGATGATATTGATATGTCCAAACGCTTACTAAATATAATACATTTAAACTTTCACAGTTAGGTCACAATAATTACCTCACTCTTCTTCAATCATTATTTACTTACTTCACTATATAAATTGCAAAAACTAGAATGTTTTTGACTCTTGAGATCGAACCAAAAAGAATAGGTATGATACTCATTTAAATGAGATTGACACGTAATTTAATCTATCAAATAAATGTGAGTCACTTAACTTTTTATGTCCTTCACTTGTTTGAAATATTGTAACAAAATGCCTATTTTAAAATTTTAATTTGAATAAGGAGACAAAATTTCTACAATATTGTACATGGACAATTGAACTAATTTGTTTGAGCGTTGATAGCCATGGGGAAAAATTCCATAAGATACAAAAAAGTATATACTAAAAAAAAGCAAAGTTGTTAAACGTGTTCTATTTAATAATTGATGATGATTATTCAAGCCACTTAGCATTTATGTAATTGTTAAAGTTACTATTGTCGTTAATTAATATGCATAACAAGTACTTCTTCAGTTCTGTATTAGTTGTGAACATCATTTAAAATGTTTATATCAAATTGCTTATCGATTAACGAAATCAATATAGAATTAGTTGACTTTTTCTATTTTGTCCTTACAATTAATCGTTTGAAAGAATAATATTGATTATATTGAAAAGAATTAAGGATAAATTAATTTTTATATAAAAAAAGCTTTTTATTTATAATTTCTGAAAGAAAGTGTAATGTGACAACTAATCTAGAACGTAATGAGTAAAAGAAAAAACAAACAGTTGATAGTTTTTAATAAGCTAACTTAATATAAAGATGATTGATGTAATTTTAGTTAAAACATTTTTATATTTGTCATTGGGGTATCTAGATTTTAATGAGATAAATCAAAATTATCCACTTTTAATGAGATAAATCTCGTAATTTAAATTTTAAGAATGAAAAAAATATCTGAGGCAAAATGTATCGTATAATATATTTTGTTTGTGCATGTAGTTATGTTATGACATGCAAAATTTGATAAATTTCAAAAAAATATTGTCAAACGATAAATTTTCTTTTACCAAAATGAAACTGAAGGGGGGAAATTGCTTGGTGGCAAGTGATGATTTTGTCCAGCACGCAAGTGTGAGATGACAATGACATAATCTTTTTAAAACAATGAGAAATTTATTGCAATTTATAATATTTCACTAACTTGGCTAAATTTTTCTTGATTTTCCTTTTTCACTTTTACTGCTAAGAACACTATTTTCATTTCTCTTATACGCAAGATTTATTTCTACAAGTTAGTAAAAAATTGATCAGAGGTGAAATTAATTAGAAAGATACCTTCTGTTAAAAATTAGTTAGTAATATTTTCTTTTAAAATAAGTCTTACTTTAGAAAAAATAAAATAAAATATTTATCTTAAAATAAGTGTCACTTTAAAAATTGAACACAAAACAATAATTATTTTCAATTATACTCTTATATTAAAGAAATTTCTACTCCTGATCATTTCACTTTTACTTTTTTATTTTTTTGCTTTGGACTTTGTATATATTTCTATTAAGAAAATGATGATTAATTTGAATATTTTACCACAACATACATATAATTGATGAAAAATCTCAAATATTAAGAAATGATTTGGAGATTTATTTTCTTAATACGCTAAAAATGACAATTAATAGGTGTAGTATAAGATTATTAGGAGGCAGACATAAAAAAGGGTGACCTTTGTTTTCACTAATTTTCTTTCTTCTTTCTTTATTTTTTTTCTAAGTCAGTAACCTTTGTTTGCTCTACTTTCTCTTTTTTCTTGAAATAAACAAAAAGTTAATGAGTGGAATCTCCCTTTTTTAGAAAGAACAAAATTATACTCTATTTACAATTAATATGAATAATGGAAAATATCACTGGCTATGATTTTTTTTCAAGTGATATTTAAGAGTCATATTCAAGACACAAAATTTAAAAATATATTTTAATATATTCTACATATTTTTAATTTAAGACCACAAAAATTTTAAAGACTTATGTATCATTTTTAAACTCTGTGTAAAACTAAAACCAAAACCAGCAAATTAATTTATACACGTTATATTCTTTTTCTAAATGGTGTATACCCTCTTTTAATTTATTTTTAGTCCGTTGACACATTTTTCTTTTTTTGATAATTTTTTAATTGTAATTCTTTTATCTTGCATATTTAAAATTATATTATTAAAGAACATTTTATATACCTGAAAATTACGATTTTAAATTTTATGTAAAATATGACGAATAATTAATGTGAAGAGAGTATAAATATTATTTTGATTGGTTTGAGAGAAAGAAATATTCAAAACTAGAGAGAGAAGGGAGTTTGGAGACCCAAAAAAGCAAAGAAAGAGAGATTGTGGGGTCAAGATGCAAATAATGTAAAATAAGGTCAAAGTCAAAACAACAACTACAAATAAAATCCCCAAAAGGTCTCCGTTTGAATAAGACATACACACATTATTATTCTACTTCTACAAAAAAAAAATAAGAAAAGTAAAAACCCCAATGTCCGACAAAAACCCCTTTGTCTCCCATTAAGATCCAAGCAAACTCTATAATATACATCGTTTATGATGTCGTGATAATTATTTCTTCATTGTTAATCGAGAGTTTTAAATTTTAAAGTCATATTTAAAATCAAACGCATTATTTTTTAGACGAAATTTTTAAACATGAAATTTGTGTTATTTGAGACTTAAAACAAATATAAGACACTGATTTTTTATTTTTTTTTAAAATCTCATTTTAATAGGGCTTTTAATGAAGTCATATTAAAATCGGAATCTAAAATGGATACCAAATGTGAAAGGAAAACAAAAGGAATTCATCCTAGTATACTCTTACTTGGGGCTTAAATATGCGGTCTCCTTGGATTTACTCTTTTGAAAATGAGCATTTCATCTTTAAAATGATTTTTTTTCCAGGCCTTTTTACCATTTAAAAAAAATCTTGGGTTTTACGTACTAATAAGTAATCAATTGAAATTGTTATCTCACATTTGTCATATTTTTTATTTTCTTGTGTCTCAAATTAATTACTTATAACACAGTGTATTTTATTTGAACATCATCTAAGCAATAGAAGTTTATTTACCTTAACATTGCTTTTTTGTGAAGCACAACTTTACACTTCTTCTAAATTAAAAAATTAAAAATAAGTAGGCCAAAGATATAAGACACATTAAGAGTTCAATTCTGTGGAATAATATTGTATATGCTTTGTTACTGAATATTATCATTAATTTTAATCAATGAGTTTGATCATTTTCGTCACTGAATATTGTCATTTCTCTTGTTACTATTACATGGGGAAAAAAAGTGTTAATCTATTATACTCTCTTCTCTCCGTCGAACCATACTTGCCCATTATCGACTTTTGTACACTTTTTAAGAATCAATAAATAGAAGGGTAATTTACTATATCACCCTTTGACTATAAAAAATATAATATTTTAAAAAATGTAATAAAAAAATAATTATAATTAATGATAAAGGCAAATTAGAAATTAAATGTAAAATTATCCATTAATTTCATAAAGTGACAATTATCGTTGACTGAAAAAGTAACTATTTGAATTGCCAATATAGTTTAAAGGTCGTTACCATCCGCGTATACTATAACCAAATTTGTTTCGTATGAGTTTAACGATTATACATCTAGTTTACATATTTCAAGAGATACCGACAAATTCAATAATTATAAGTTTTAGTTCCATATTCTGGCATTCTAAAAATATTAGGTTTTAAATTTGTAAATTGCTCCTAGATATTACTCTCTGTATTTAAGTTTTGACATTTCCTCTTTTTTTAATGACACAACAAGTAACACTTTTTAACATTTATTTAAGATCATTAATTTTAACCGTCACAGCAAGTCAAACTAAATCATATAAAAAGGAACCTGGAATGAGTAGATAAGACGAAGTAAAGAAAATGTTGATGAATTTATGATTTATATAGCAAGCAGTAAAAGGCAATATAAATAGAGTAGTTCATCAAAAGTATGCATGCATGAAAGTGACTTGAGAGAGAAATTGAAATAAATAGAGAGAAAAACAAAGGGTGCACATATTCTGTCTTTTCTCTCTCTGGCTTTCCAGTAGTAGACTACACTCCTGCAAAAAAGAAAGCCAGTCCTCTTCTCTGCCAACGACCAGCTAACATATTTCTTCTCTTCTTTTTCTTTTTTTCATGTAAATTTTGAAGAAAAAAAAATGACATAAAAGGAAAATACTTCTTGAATATGAATAAAATATTTAGTACTACCCCATTATCTCTACACCATAGAAGAGAGAGATTTTAATGAGGACTACCAACAGCTTCCACAAAAACTCTGCTTAATGATGATGCCATTTTCATTTGCTGTTCTTGAACTCTGCTTTTCTTGAACAAAGGCAAATCCAAATCCCATGAATCATTTGAACTTTCTGAAGTGTAAATTGGATCAATTACACCACTTGGGCTACTCGGATTTTCATCATATTTGCGTTTGTGTGATATAAGAGGCTTTGATGACACTTCAGATATGAGTTCATAGCAATTATTCACATTCTCCTGTTTACACAAAAACAGCAGCAGTAAATACAAAAATACTACTGTTTCAATGAAAAAGGGCAAAGACAGATAATTTGATCTAACCTTGCTAATTTTGAGAACTCCAAGAAGTTGATTTTGGTAGTCAATAGCATTATAAGGTTCAACTTGATGAATAACATGAAGCATAATTGCAGTAGCCAATACAGAAGGCATATAACGTACGAATCTACAATCTGTATTATTAGGACAAAAATAAAATCAAAAGGGATTTCTTCTGTTACTTTGTTTTTTTCTTGTTATCATCGAAAAATCTAATCTTTAGTCAAAAAGAAGATTCGATAACAACAATAACAAAAAGAAACTGATGAAAGCTCAATAGTTACCAGTCATGACAGATAGAAGAAGACTTTCACATCTTCTGAGAAATTCCCAGTGAACATTGTTCTTTAGCCCAAGCCTCCTTATAATATGATCAAGAAATGAAAGTGGGGTCACTGGATTCATCCTCCATTTCAGTGATGACAGCACCAGAAGCTCCATTCTTTGTATAGTCTTTGCCTCAAACACATATTTTGCATCCTCCACCTAAACAAAATAATCAAATAATAAATCATAAAACTCTCAAGAAAATGTTAAATCAAGAAACAAGAGAGAAAAAATGGTACTTGGAAGTCAAGAAGAAGGGGAACTTGAGTTTCTTCAACTTTAGCAGCTAAAGAAAGACAAGTGACAGCAGCAAGTTGAGTCATCCATGGCTTATCTTTCTGAAACTGAAGACTTGAAAGAAACCTGTCAAGGTAATTAATGGCTAAAATGGCAGTCAATGCAGAGAAATCATAATGAGCATTCACTTTCAGAATCCATTCAACAACATCAACACGAGCTGAACAGAGAAAAGGGTCACTCCCAAAACTGTCAAAACAACAATGGGTTTCTTTTTCTTTAATGAAAAGTGAAAGAAGCTCTTCATCTTCCCAAAACAAATCTTGTTCCAACAGAAGCAGAGGTAATAATAATAAAGAATTAGTTTTTGTTGTTCCTTCAGAAGACAACAACAATGGGTTAATAATAACCCCTTCTTCATCCTCTAACAAATGACCCCATTTTTCTTCTTCTTCTTCACAGTAAAGAACATCTAAAAGAAAAGATTGATCATTGTTCTCTATTGCCATTTTTTTCCTTCTAAAATCTCTGTTTTTACTCATTATACAACACAGAGAAGAAGAAAACAGAGCATTTTCATCATTTTCATGTTCTTCTTCTTATCTCTCTTTTTTTTTTTTGTCTGATTGTGTGAAGGGAAAAAGCTCTAGTAGTACACAGAGGGGACTCGGTTCTCAAAAACAGAAAGATAAAGGGAGAGGAGTAGGAAGAAAAAGAAAGAGATTTTATCAGAGTGGATGTCACGCTTGTCCTTTTTTTAATATGAGTAGTGACTAATATTTATGTAAAGACAAGATTTCGATAATTTTTGTTTGGTGGCTTTGAGATTTTTCTTTATACTTTTGTCCACTTTCTTGGTATTCCAATGGTTAAAAAAAAAAAAAAATAGCACAAGGCCCGGGGAGTATACTTGTATGTATTTAAGGATATGGATATACGTACACTCCGACGTGTATGGCTCGAACTCATGATTGATGGTTGAGATGAAGATAATTTTACTCAACAAAATTTTGAGAAGAGTTTAAATTATATAAGTCGATAGTCTAAATTCTTATATATTATTAGATCATTTAAAAGATAGTTAAGTTTCAGTTTCATTTACTAGAATTGTGTAAATAAAAAAAAATTGTCATCAGATTATCTAAAAAATGATTTAAACGATTTATGTTTAAATCTTTTTGAAATATTGAAAATGGATTGGATTATCTGCTATAATAAGTCAAATTAATTTGATGGTGTATATTACTTAAATTCATGATTATATGAGCTATCTACGGGTGATTCTCCGTTAAAAGCTATATATGTAGTCTCAAAAATAAAGTTGATGTTTATTCACATATGTTTAATGAAATTATATTTATTTATTGTAGGTCAAAAATATATTAGCTAGCGTTGGACAGTAAAAAAATATGACATTAAAAAAATAATGTTTAAGTAGAGTATTTGAAAGTTAAAATTGTGAATAAATATGCGTTTAACTTAACAAACTAGAAATTTTACAAATAAAAAAACTTGAAGCTCATCTTTAAATTTATTTTCAAAAAATTCAGTTCAATTGTATAATTGAACGCTATTTTGATTTGATTTTATTTTTGTTAAATTTTTTTTATATCCAACAGATCCTTAATATTACTGTCTTCATTTCATATTAATTGAATTTTTGAGGCATTTTTTATTTTTTAAATTAACTTAATTGTTCAATTTTAAAGATTATTTTTAAAATATTCTTTCAATTTTACCCTTTATTTGAATTTTCAATGTGATGACTTCAATAAATTTGACAATAATTAATAAGGGCAAAAATAGAAAACTATGTTTAATTTACGTTTTAATATATTTTTCTTAAATAGTGTGAAAAACCTCAAAAATTTAATTAATATGAAATGGATGGAATTTTTAGAAGTCCAAGACTTCAAGTTGTATTGCTTCTTTTCCAATGGTTAATAATAAACCTTTAATTATGATTATTTATGTACTCTAATTATCTTCTGAAGAAGACAAAAAATAAATTAAAACTCGTTTATATTGATGAGAGCATTGAAAATGTACATCATTATTTATTTTAAAATCAGTGATTCAAAATAACAATTATACAAATTTGTATTTGAAGTTCAAAGATACGCATGCGGATGTATATTTAATGTAATCTAAGTTGATAGGAAATATTTTTTTTAAAAACTATACCATCCGTGTTATTTTTAATACAACAAATTAAACAATACATAAATAATAATGCAAACATTTTTAATATAAGTATCACTAATATACTCTATTTAATATTATTTTTATACTAGCGTTGTGAACTAAATCCTATTAGACTATAACTGCTATATCTCATCTTCAAATACATCCAAATATCAAACTCGTATTTTGATCCATACAATCGTGTTATGACAATAGACAATTAAACAATATAATCAACAAAGAAAACAAAGTTTAATACAAGTATTATCTGTTTATATATTCAAAATAGTATATGTTACCTCTTTAACTCTATTGAACCGTTCAACAGTAAAGATATGTCCTTTTTATAAGAATAGTAATTTTTGACAAAATTAGAAATACTTCAGAACTATATTCTCATGAAAAATACTTTGCAGTTGCTTTAATTTCTGAACCGGATATTCCATACGAGTATAAGGAGTAACAATGTAATATACATCCTGCAAATAATTTTTAATTTACTTTTTTTTTAAAAAAAATTCCACCAAACGAGTCCGGACTAAATCTTGATCGTGTACCTCAGGACCCATTCAGAAATATCGCTCCTATCAAAATTTTCTTCATATCCAAGACTTAAACTTAAAACTTTTAATTAAAGATGAAACAATTCTACCAATATATTGCAAATCAGTGGGTTATTTACTTACGATAGCATGTGGCATATTCTTAATTATTAATGATATACAAAATTTTAATTTATTGTAAATTATTTGTAGATAGATACTCCATGAAACAGGGAATAGGCATAGATATAGAGAGGATTTCACTTTAGTATAGAGGAAACTGAATAGTGCTGGGAAAAGAGGGATTTTTGATTGATTTTTAAGTGTATCTATTTACTTTTTAGAGTTTAATAGAGGCAAATAGGCAAAAGAGTAGCTTTCAAAGTTGTCATTAGGGTCTCTTGGAATTCCCCAATAATTACATCTCTCAAAGTTAATAAGCAAATTGTACTAAACGAGTTGTTTGGTAGCGGGATGAAAAACAAATTACGGAAAAGGGCCAAAAATATCTCTAAAATACAAGAAAAGGTTTAAAAATATCCTCCATTCATCTTTTGGTCTAAAAATACCCTTCTACTCATTTTTTTGGTCTAAAATTACCCTTCCATCCATCTTTTTGCTCACTTATACCCTTACAACTAACAACCCTCTCTTTTTTTTTTTTTTTTTAAATACTTATTATGTGTCATTTTTTTATTGAATGATTTATCCACCTCTATTAATTTTTTGTCATAATTTATCCAAATCAAAACAATATATCTTTTCAAGATCCAAAAAATATATTTTTTTAAATCTAGTAATTTCTATTTTCTATAGCTTTTTTCCAAAAAAAAAAAAAAATTGTTTTAGATAATTAAAATATTTTTAAAAATACTAGTCATGCCACAATTACAGGGACATAATATATTAATATAAATCTAAAAAAATGTGTATCTTCTTTTTTAAAAAAAAAGATCATTTAATTTTTTTGACTAATAATCTTGTCGTCCGTGTCATTAGTGATCAAATCTTGGACTGGTGCACCAATTGGAACAACTTCTTTTTAGGACTTATATTAATATATTATGTCTCTGTAATTGTGGCATGACTAATATTTTTAAAAATATTTTAATTATCTAAAATAAATTTTTTTTTTTTGGAAAAAAACTATAGAAAATAGAAATTACTAGATTTAAAAAAAATATTTTTTGGATCTTGAAAAGATATATTGTTTTGATTTGGATAAATTATGGCAAAAAATTAATAGAGGTGAATTTTTATTTCATTCAATAAGAAAATGACACATAATAAGTATTTTTTTTTAAAAAAAGAGGGTTGTTAGTTGTAAATGTATAAGTGAGCAAAAAGGTGGATGGAAGGATAATTTTAGACCAAAAAGATGAGTAGAAGGGTATTTTTAGACAAAAAGATGGATGAAAGATATTTTTAGACATTTTCCTGTACTTCAGGGGTATTTTTGGCCCTTTTCCAAACAAATTATTAATGTATAGTAGTAATTTTCATATACCATATACGATGTTTGATAAGTAAGTATAAAAGTTCAGTATTTCTTTCATCCCATATTATTTGTCTATTTTCTTCTTTACACTCATTTTAAGAATTCATAAATAATAAAAATAATTTAATTAATTTATCCTTTAACTTTTTTTTAATACACTCTATTTATGTATCTGATCTATCAATATCAAGATTAATATTGAAATTTTATAATACTAATAATTTCAAAAAGAACAAATAATTTAAAACACATACTCCTATTTGCACTATGATAACGTGGATAAGTAATACGAGACGGAAAGAGTAGATATTTTAATGGCGTTCGATCTTCCAAGGAAAATATGGTGGTATGGAAGTAACAATTATAATTAAAGTTGTAATTGTACCAATAAGAATTAATTAAGATAAAGTAAATAATGTGTTAGCTATGGTTTCGTCCTAGTTCAAAAGTGGAGTAAATGATTTCGTCTTTGTCAGTCAGTACTCTTTGTCTTTTTTACCGTACTCTGCAACATTTGTTGGCTTCCAAAACTTTTTAAAAATTAAAATCAATACTACTTGTAAATAATATACTCTAGTCATAATTATGGAAGTAAAAATTTGGTAAAACCAACAGCCACAAATTAGCAATCTTTTTTTAAAAAAATAAAAAAATTCATTCAAGATAATACTAAAGTCAACTTATAAACATCAAATTCACATAACAAAAAGGAAATAAAAATAAAATCGACTTAAGTGCCTAGAAAATTAATAATCGTCATAAATCATTTTATATTTCTTGTCATGATAATAAAAAAAGAAGCGTGATTAACCAAATCAATCTAACATTTTAATAATTTCCTTTTTGACATATGTTTGTCAATGCAACAATTGCACTAAAAAATGCTATAAATGGTAAAAAAAATACAGATTAAGAGGGGCTATTAGTTGATGTATTTGTAATTAAGAGAGTGGGGTAATGGACAGCCTAAACCAACTAAGAAAGTAAAAGAAGAGAGAGGAGATAGAGTTAGTTATACAGCTGTTTTTATAGTGTTAATTGAGGTTATAATGCATCATTAATTTTAAGATTAACAGTAATAATGCCTGGCAATCACTAATATCCGAAACAAAAAAAAAAAAAGAAGAAAAGAAAGAGCCCATGTCTTTACATCATTATTTTTCAAAAGTCAAAATAGGCCCCTCTCATGCCATGTAATTGGGTAGGTTGTTGATTCATTTCACTCCAAAACACCCAAATTCTTCTATAATTTCTCCACTTTTCCAAATCACTATAGTGCCATGTTGAACCTGATTTAGCACTAAAAAAACACTTATTTCTCTAGTGTAAAATGTTTCGCTAAGTCAATTTAAAAATACTTTAAATATGATATGATATTGTTCATTTTAGCTATTTCACGCAATTCTTTCGCTAAAGACTTCATCATTAAAAGTATTGCTACACTTAAACTGTATATATATTACTCTTTTATGTGAACTTTGTTCGCCCACCCACCAATTTTTCCTTTTAACTAAGTTTCACATGATCGATCAATCACGTGTGAACTTATTTGGCGATTGGTTGTATCACACACATCAACCGAGTATTCACGGTCACCTAAGCATATACATATCTTTTTCTGTAAGCACCACCAAGGATCACGCTACATGCAAAGGTATTTCTAAACTAGCCTATAAACAAGCAAAAACGATATTAAGTTGATTCTCATGCTATTATTCCACTGTCTCTATTTCTATCCCGTTGAACTATTAGTTTTGATATCCAAAGCCAACCAAAAAGATACTCTTAATAAGGTGATTGAGAATTTGAGAAAAGTCAGAAGGGGGATGTGCTTTTTTCTAACTAGTAACCACCATCCTGAGGTTGACTACTCAAGGACTTTTGAATGTTAAAACATAATGTAATGGGACACAACTAGAAGTCACATTTACTTGAAAGGGCAATCAATAATAGTGGAACACCGAAAGCCACCTCATAAACTTTACACAGTGAAATGTTGAATCTGTATGAGTAGAAACACTTTTTAAGATTTAGTGGCTTAACCACATGGTCAAAACGACCAATTGAGTTTTTCTAGTTCATATGTCTTATTCATCAGATTATTGCAAAATTCAACCTGAATTGACACGACTATGCACCCTTTGTTCACTGAAATAGAACATGAATTCATATAGCCGATCACAACTTGTTTAGAAATGATGATAATTGTTCTTATTGTATTCAAATTCATACCGTCGTTCTCAACTTGTTGAGATGGCAGAGAACAAGTATCCACTAGGCACAATTTTTTTGCTACTAGATGTTGAATACTTACCATTCATAATTTCATATCTGAAACCAGCAAACTACAAGATCAATTTGTGTCCAACATAGTATAGATGTGCTTCTTCATTCAATTTATAATCTGAATTATGTCCTAAAATAACAATAACTCTTCTGCAAGGCCTCTTTTCGACTATCAAACGAGGTTAGGATATCCTTGTATGGAACAGTTTAGCACGAACAATCACCAAACAAGTCATCCAAGCCTTGAATTTTTCGATGATTTACAAACATAGAAATGCCTAAGCGAAACTGTTCAGTGAAAATCTGTATGCACAATTCTTTTCTCTTTTTCCATAAACTTATATGCACATTCTTAACCCAAGCATGTAGGAAGGTGGCCTCAGTAAGGTCGCGGAGGATATGTTCCTGGATATGGACCTGATAAAACGTTGTGAAGATTGAAGAGTCAGCCCTGAGAGAAGTTAGGAAAGAGGAAAAAGAAGAAAATACTACATATTACAAGCAAAGTCACCTGGAGGATAAGAGTAGTCCTGTGTTGGGGGTGGATAAGACACGTGAGGATACGCTGAATGTGGTGGATACGACATGGGAGGATATGCTGAAGGCGGTGGATAAACTGGAGGGTAAGCCGTTGTTTGAGGAGGAGGATAAGGTGTTGGTGGATATGCTGCTGAATGAGGCGGGTATGCAGGATATGCAGATGGTGTTTGATAAGCTGCTGCTGGTGCTGCGTATGATGGAGCAGAGTACATAGGTGTATGCGGCTGTGGTGCTGTGTATGATGGAGCATAACTTGTTGCCGGCTTCTGGAAATTTAAAGAGAAAACATGTCAAGGATATATGAGAGATATGATCTCTTCTAAGGATCAGAATAGAGGGTGGGGGGGTGCTATAGATCACAGTACTACTTACATTGGCATTAGCATAGAACATTATGAGCCGAACTTCTCCCGCATGCCTGTAAAAGAAGGAATAAGCTCCTATCTGTCAAATCCTTTTATATCTTTCCAGTATAAGTGATGAGACTTAAGTTAATTACAACTCCGATAGCCAAACCAAAATGACCAAAAGAACATCCGCAAATAGAACACAATTTCGACAAATAGATTTAGAGAATCTCAAAGTTTGAATTAATTGCTTATATAGATAGTAACAAAGACCGACATGAAGGTTTCTGTTAATCACAAGGTTCGTTGTCATGAATGAAATTTCAGGCATAATTTCATGTACCTCGATAGCTAAATAAGTGTCCAAAATCTGAGTAACTCCCCAAAAGAACATGTCTCTGTTAATTATACCGAGTAACAACTCTCTTCTGTCAATTCTACTGAAATAGATGGTCCATAAAATGGAAAAGTAGATTTTCATTTCCATGAATCCATCAAAGATACAGTAAACCAACCCACCTCCATACACTCCTACGCCATTGTCCCATGGATCACCGAAAAAGTTTATCCCTCAGGTCGACTTCAGCTCAAATGCTAGAAGGCCTAACAAACAACTAAGATTTTTTTCCAACAATCTTAAAATATCAAACCTCAACTATAAGCTACAACTCTGCACCTGACTTGAAGTTACTCCTTGCCGCAAGCTTAAGATAAACTATCATGTCTGCCACTGAGTCAAATACTTCGCATGATAATAGGATAACTAAAATTAAGATAGAACAGTCAACCTCTTATATCATTTTAAGGAGGTTTGATTACATCTTCCTTAATCCTTACCAACCAATAAAGTCGGCTTCAGAACTAGATATAAAAGAAAATCGAGAAGGATGACGACTATCAAAGATTGCAACCAACTTAACCCACTCCAATCTTGCAGACCTTGAAAAAGCTTAGTACTAACAGTCTGGCATGTCATCTGAGATAGGCAAACAGCAAGACTGATGAAATTATTTTCTCTAAGCCTTTTGTTTATCCATAACTAAGAATGTAGGTGTTCTGGGGTTTTCTCTTCTCTGTTTTAAGTTATGCATCTCCTTCAGTATAGGTTTTGTTAACAATAGACTTTTCATTGTTATACTAGGAGAACTCGATCTTACGCATCTCTTATAAATAGACACTTACAAGGTTTGTGCATGACCATATATATGTATACATATTATCATAAACAAATATCTAAATACTAAGCATTTCTCAGACAACAACCTAAACATACTATGCAACAACTGACCATCACTCTGTATAGAAGATACATTTTTATCATAATACTATAAGTTGTGGGTCATTGTATGCATGCTGTGCTTGCCCTTTCGAGAAATTTCCTGACAAACAATTCAACGAAATCTTACAAATTCTTAATTTACTATGACCATGTATTCCTCTTCGTATCACATTTAAAATCTTATAAATTTACCTGCCAGTCTTGGTCTGGATTGGCCAAGCAGTATCATCATATCCCATTGATAGAACTTTCTGTAGTTGAATCCTAGAATTCGGAAAACCGATCAAAGATTAGTACACAAACACAAATATTATGAACAAAACATATGAAAGAAAGAAAATTACTTTCCGCTTCCGATAAAATCATCATAAGTAAGGGTATTGCTATTCCAGACGACAACATTAATCTCTGGCAATCCTTCAATAAGGGTAAACACGAATTTCTCTTGAAATGTGGGGTTTTTGCCACCATCTACATATAATAATTATTCCACAACAAATCAATAATAAGTAGAAAAGAACAAACAATCACTACATGAGATAAATAAAAATAAAAATCACCTGTACAGGTACGAGTACGGAACTTGTCTTGAAATCCATTCTGTGTCCTTTAATTTATTGCAAGAAACCACTGCAAAGATTTATCCGAATACCAAATGAATAAAGAATTCTATATTAAGGGAAATTCAAGAAAGTCTCTGAAATACCTGTGACTTCAAGAAGTTGGCCTTGGATGCCAGATATCATTGACATGGAAGTAGCAAGAATTTAACTTCTTTTAAATTTTCCAATCAGAAAAATATGATTGAACAAGAAATCAATAAGAGTAAGTTAGAAGGAAAATGTTCGACTGAGTTTCGTTTTCCAACTGATTTTGACAGAACATTACAATGTAAGTTAACCCTCGAGGGGCTTATATAGAATTTGTTTAAGGCGGCGGAGATGACAAAAACACGGACAACGAAACAGAAAAAACGAGTACAGTCTTTTTGTCTACCGCGTGGCGTGACTCGATTTGAGACACGCCACGTAATTAACAAGGAAATTCCTCTAAATTCTGTATCCGAGCATACTTAAAAATTAAAATTGATCTCTAAATTGATTGTCCACTTTATTTTTTTATTTGTCCATTTGTCCATTTTTATTTATTTATTTTGATAAATTAAGAAAATATTAACTTTTTTTTTTATCTATTATACCCTCAATTAATTACTTTGAAAAAAATAGACCTTCTTGAAAATCTTAAATTTTTAATTCATCAACTTCATAATTAATTTGTGTTCTTAATAGGTGTGTCAATTTAAAAGTGGACAAATAATTAAAAACAGATATATAGTTCAACCTTTTAAAAAACTATTAGTACTGCCTCTGTCCCTAATTACTTGTTCACTTTTTCTTTTTTAGTTGTCCCTAATTACTTGTTCATTTTGACAAATCAAGAAAAGACAAAATATTTTTACCTATTACACCCTCAATTAATTACTTTGAAAAAGATAGAACTTTTTGAAATTCTTAAGTTTTTAATTCATCAACTTCATAATTAATAAGGGTAACATGGTAAACTCACTATGTCAATAATTACTTCTTAATAGGTGTGTCAATTTAAAAGTGGACAAGTAATTAGGGACGGAGGAAGTATTTAGTAAGCTCAAGTCTTGTAAATTTCTACCCCAAAAACCTTTTACAAAAATAAAAAGATAATTTTATTTTAAAATAGAAAGAGTACTCGAGCCATCCTCACAAGTACTAGTTTTGTGTTTCCCCTTTTAAAAATCAATTAGACCATTTCATCATCTCTCTGTCCAGTATTTATAATTTTCAATTTATCTGACGGAGTAGCGATCAATGATACTCTTCTTCTTGAACAAAATGTTTTTATTTTTCTCAGGACCTGTTTGTTCGGGAAAAAAATTAGGGCTAAAAGAGGAAACATAATACTTAGGGGTAGTTTGGTGTGAGGGATAATACCAAATAGTCGTGGGATTAAATTATAGTACCACTTAATTTGTTGTTTGGTTGGCAAGTCCGGAATAACTTATCCCGAAACTAATAATTAATATCGGGATAAGTTATCCCTCCCCTTGGGTGATATAGTAATTCCGGGATAAAATAAGTAAATGACAAAAATGTCTCTTTCAACCCTTTTGTTACATCACTTTTTACATTCATGAAGGACATTTTTGTAAACAAATAAATTGTTCTTAAAATTTATTATTTTGAATACAACAAACCAAACACTCAATAAAAAATAATCTCATCATAACTAATCCCATCATAATTTATCCCATTATAACTTGAATTCAAACCAAACGACCACACTGTTTGGTCATTGGTAGGGAGAGGCCAACACAAATCCAGGTTAGCAGAGTTTGAGGAAGTCATTGATGATGAATTATTGGCAAATACATTAAGATCACATTTCTGAGCTGTATATCATGTGCTTATTTCGGCTCATTTTTTTCTTTGCTGTGAGAATATACCAATTAAAGCACCAGCTTTGCCAGTTCAGCCAACATTATTTTTGGCACTTCACTTAAAATCAAGTTTCTTTTGATAACACTCCAAATACCTCAACTGCCTTGCAGTAAAGGAAGCCAGATTTTTTGAGTCATGGAAAGCAGTGTAAAGTACATTTCATATGTTCTATAAAAATTTCCAGAACAGTAATGCAAATTTAGCACAATTTCAACCCAATGTAATCTACGGCATAGCTTTACGAAACTGATAATCAAATGGCAAGCCATGAACAAGTAAAATGACAACATAATAAAATGAACAGAATCCAACAAGCTAGACCCTAGCACCAGCAAGCTATTATGTACATCTTCATGAATTTGCACATCAGACCTCTTTAGTCACTTTCATAATCTTCTTCATCACCAAATGAGAAAACAGATGCATCAGCTGCCATGACCTTGAAATCACTCACTCCTCCAACCGGATTGGACACATCAACACTAGACGTAGCTCCGACTGAGGCATCTTTTTTGGGCTCGCTGTGTACAGAGCTTGTGTCTCCCAATGAGACTTGTTCTGTCTTATGTGTCAAGCTTGATATTTTATCTGAATCGTTCTTGTTCTTTGATCCAGGGTTTTTAGCATCTGCAGGAGCACCAACTTCAGAAGCAGCTTTAGTTTGTCTAGCTTTTGACATTCCAGGTTCCTCAGATTCATTGTCTGAGAACACATCGTCCTTGTCATTGTTCCCAGGTTGTTGGTTCATGTTACTTCCGTCAGCAGGCTCACTGCCTGAGGTAGGATTAGACACAGGGGCAGTATTAGCACTTGAACTGTCAACTGATTCTTTGGTGGCAGTTTCTGATTGGGGAAGAGCAGGAAGGGCAGTATCATAGTCCGCAAGGACTACTTCCACTTGGAAACCAGGTGATGGTAACTTTCTCTGCACAATAAGGCCATCATATAACAGTCACGAAATGAAGACAGCATATATTAGAGAGATAAAAGGAGTGCTCTAAATTGTGTAAAAAGTTCTCTGACAGTACACACGCCAATGGCCCCTACAGCAACCATTAATTTTCGAAAAATCCACTCAATCAATAAGAAATTACCTTGTCAAAACCATCAAGATCACTTGTCATCAGGACTTTCCTGTTCTCTATCATTGTTGTATTCAACCAACTGAAAGATCAAAAGACGGGTATGAGTTCCAAAATAGGAGCCTTTGCTTCCTCCTGTGTCTTCCTAAGCAGTGGGGATCTAATCTAGTAAATCAAACAGAGAGGTTTCACATAAATGTACCGACAAATCTCAGTTCTTCCTTTTCTCCTACTGTGAAAGTACAATAAGCTTCTGTTGATGAGTGATGTCGTAGTTTTCCGCTTTAACCTTATTTCAGATTATTTTTTTCCACTTAAAATTACAAGTTAATTTTACTGCTTAAGGTGCATAAAAGCACCAATATATCTAAGCTAGACAATTTGGGATTCCGACTATATGGACTGTCAGGGTCACAAATATAGGACTTGGAAACTTTAAATACTTTAAATTTAATTCCACAGCCCTAATTCATTAACATAAATAACATACACTTGACTCATCCATCTATATGTAAATAGTATTATCTTTTGACAGATAAGTACTTTCTTCCATTATCTGAGTAAATAGTATTATCTTTTGACAGATAAGTACTTTCTTCCATTATCGGAGTACTAGTAGAAGAAAATTAATGAAACCATAGTGTTAACAAGTTGGACTGATAGGAAAACGATAACACACAGTAAAATTTGTACAGAATGATTTCATTCATAGCATCTCCAAGAGGCATAAAGGATGTCTTTCAGTAATCTATAGTGCATTATACATAGGACAAGAAAGGGAAATCTGGTAATAGCATATCCTTTTACAAGTATCAAGAGTCGCCAGGGGATACAATGGACATTTAAGGGTCAAAGGAATTTGTGTACAACTTAGTGGTCCATGAAACACAAAAGTAAACAATTTTCCTTCAAACTCTTCATATTAGTAAATTTACCAGTAAAAGTCTCCTTGACGGTCATGAAAATGAATTTTGAAATCCCCAGCTAATTCTGCAAGGCCAGGCTCGCCTGGAAGAGCAAAAACCACTACCCCTTTCTTTGGTGCATTGAACCAAAAATCCTCAGGCTGCAGAGAAAAACATAATAACAACAATAATGAGAGAAACAAAGTGTATGAGCTTGAACAACTATAAATATATGTGATACCTTTGTTAGGACGAACTTTTGAGCACAACAAATAAAGTGGTATAAAGTATAAGGCTTACTTTTTAACCTCCTTAAGTATACAGTGTACATGAAAAAGAGAAACAAGCTACACTACTACCCCCTGGAGATCAGAACTTAATACTGCAGGTTCAACTCCTTGTTAAGAATCCAATACTAGAATGGATATCAATTCTCTAGTAGTTTATGAATGTGTCACAGCATGATATGACACATTAATTAAACCTACCGATAGATCCTTGGTTCTTGGATGTTTTTTGGATGAAAAGAGCACACCTGCAGATATCCACCAATGAGAAACCATCATGAAGGAAACACACAGAAGAGATTATAATGTAAGAAGGGATTGCAATTAAAACTCCACAACTATTAGCACAATATAGGAAAATTCTGCATGGCACATCTTTGTAACACGTAGGCAATCTCACAACTTGTTCAGCCAGTTCAGACTCCAATTAGGATATCAGTTATTCAATGCCATGCCAAATTAACTTGTTAAAATTATGTCAGGTTAACAACAGCAGATAGATCATCTACTGAATTGACATTGGGCATGACCGTCTTTTTCTAGGACTAGGAGTATAATTTTAATATAATAATCTAGAAAAAGGATGCAAGTTACCATTATGATCAGATACGGTGATAGAAGGTCTTATCCAATAAGGGCACCTATGCAGGCGAAATCCTCTGAGCATGCACCTGTAAGAATGCCGTTGACAAGGACTAAACTTAGATCTTTTCCCGTAACTTCTCTCCTCTTGCAATTATAACATAGTGAAAATCTGAGGGTGCATTTGAAGCAAGAAGGATCAAGGGATGTACCTGCGTCCAGGCTGGTTTTCTCCATTAAAGTACATTAAGATGCGTTCAAAATACTTGACATATCTCTAGCAGCAAAAAGGCACTAAACTTGTCAGTACACTATTGGAGGAGTGGAGATTTAAAGAGAGTAATATTTTAACATACAATCTGGCTCGGCAGCACTAGTCCTTTTCCGTCTACGCATCTCTTTTGATTGTAGTAATCCATAGACTCCTCTGCTGTAGGAAAGAACTGCAAGAAGACCATGACTTCACTGTCTTAAAACTGAATAGTAAGACTCCATAACATCTGATAACTTAGGAAGCAAATGACCCGGAAAAAAAAGAAGCCCTACCTTCAAGTATAGAAGAAGACTAGAGATCATCAAACCAGTTCTTGCCATTCCCGCCTTACAATGCACAACCACAACATTTTCGATATCCTCCTTCAACCATGAGTATGCACTTTGACAAAATGATATGATGAGTTGAATAGGAGGGCAGTTGTGATCATCAAATGGGAAACTAGCAACCTGTATCACACAGTTATGAAAAGAAAAATGAATCAAGAAACTTCAGAGTCAGAATTACACAGTTATGGGAGTGAGATTTTTGTTGGTTTAATCAGTTGTGGTTTGCTCAAATGGGTCACCAATTTCTAAGTCTTGAAAAGACAAAAACTGGAAACCACACTGAGTGTTTCAGTCTGGCATAGTTTGGTGGGCCTACTTTGACCATTTACCCGGTTTTCATAAACAATACTAAGCACCTTCCCAGATGCTATACATTATACCTCAATTTAAAAAAAATGACGAAGATATGTTTACCAACTTGCATCAAATTCAGACTAACAATTAGGGGCTCAAGTCTTCATCTATCTGTAGATAAATTTCAGGAATTACCTAAAATCAAGAGGACTTGGAAAGAGTTTTGGTCTTTCAGAAGTTTGAACATTAAACAATAGAAGTCTGTTAATGGAAAGATTTTAGTAGATGTTGCAAACAATTGAACTATCTACTAGCATAGCAACCTCCCTAACATTCCACTGTGTTTATGTTGGCTTTGTCGCTATTCTAGTTATAAAAAATCATGTACTTTTTTTTAGTTTGATAACCGTGGTGCTTTCGTGTGCACCTCAACTAATTCCACGGGATACCTGCCACTTTCCACCGGCAACTGTACCACGCAACTCTGTCCACCAAGGCTAGGACACATTGGAAGAAATCACCTAGTGGTTAATAAAGTGGGTATTCTTAGGTTCAAATCCCAACAGAGACAAAAAAAAAATAGGTGTATCATTTATCAAAAGCTGATTATTAAAGTTAGGAATAGCCATTAAAAATGGTGACCTTATTTATCTGGAATGTGCATTAAAAAATTACTAAGTTCACCACCATCATGCAATCCCTCAATTATCTCCCTTCCATATCACACAATCTAATTGAAAATAAGGCAAAAAATTGCATGTCATACTGTAGCTCCCCCCTCCCCCCGGCCAAAAAAAAAAAAAAAAAAAACATTAGCAGTTTGGTTGTACCTACGAGTTAATCTAATAGGGTGTAATGTTTTAAGCAGAATTTGAGTTGTTCATATCATTTTGCGTGCAGAGTGTGAATCATTTTGGAACTCCTTGAACCACAGAAAATATGTTATTTAGAATGGTTGCTTATGCAACTGGAGTGAAGTCATTTATAATTCTCATCTTCCTCCAAAAAAAAATAATATAATTTTCATCTTCCTCAAAAAAATATAATTCTCATCTTCCTCAAAAAAGTTATAATTCTAATCTTCACTATAGCATTCAAGGAGAGCAAAGGTAGGGTATATGTTTACCAAATTAGGTACAACATAGAAATGAAAGTAAGGAAAGTGAACAGGAAAAAATAAAAGAACTTGATCAAAGAATGGAAACACACCTTCCCCTCAAATAGAGAAGCATCATACAATCTTTCAGCACAAAGATTGTATACTTTGTATTTATCCTGCAAGATCAAAGTGAGTGAATACAGAGTAAATATAGCAATAAAATAGAAGGATAAGTGGATTTCCATTGACTGGCCCAAATGAAATAGAAATAGACTTTACACGAGATCTCGAAGTTATTACCTTATGATGAGTTTCAAAGAATTTAATTACTTCTTCCATGTGGTTTCTGTAGAACCCCTGAATATCAAATTTCATGTAATCAAACAAGGAATAACCACATACCATGATAATTATTTGACTTCAAGCAATGAAGAATAAGGTTTCCTGACCTCAACATAGCCAAAAAGGCCAGAGCTCATGTCACCAGCAGGGAATCCCATGGCAATTATATTCTCTGTTATGTAGGTCAAGTCTAAATCAAATCCTCCTTCCTAGTAAAAAGATACTGCCACGTTAATATATGAAGATAGAAATGTTTTTCATAAAAAAATGTGTGACTACTACCTCAATTAAAAGCTTAACGCGTAGAGAAAGGACAACTTCTATTTATTTAGTTAAATAGCTCTTCACCCTGTCTCCTCATGTGCGAGTCTGACATAGGCCAAGCAAGTGGTCATAGGTGGTGCAGAGACTCACATCTAAGTTTTTTGCCTACTCTAATACCACATTGAATAATATGACCATCTCAACTGAAATGCTTAGGCTATTAAAGAGGAGATCATTTTATTTATTTTAGGTCTGCAACAATATCAACACGAAATACCTAAATAGGTAAATGCAAGATGCTTTAAGGTGCACAAGAAGAATTCTTGTGAAGATCAAAATGATCAAGAAAGCTAATATTTATAGAAAAGACCAGTAAGCACTCCTGCTCACACCGAAAAGTTCTCTACCTAGAGGATTCAATCTTACCGCGAACATGGCAGATATCAAGTCCTTTTAATTTCAAAGAACATATCTTATTGCCTTTCAGCTTCAATAGAAGTGACTACCGTATTCCAGGTAACCCATTGGAGAGGATTATTTATTTATTTATTTTAGGTCTGCAGTATGCAACAATATGAAAACGAAGTATCTAAAGTAAATGCAAGATTCTTTAAGGTGCACAAGAAAAATTATCACAAGAATCAAAATGATAAAGAAAGCTAATATTTATAGCACAAATCAAGATGCATAACAGCTCCCACCGACAAAGTTCTATCCCTAGAGGATTCAATGGTACCACGAACATGGGAGGTAAGCAAGTCCTTTTAATTTCAATGAACATATCTTATTGTCTTGCTGCTTTAATGGAAGCGATCACCGTATTCCAGGTAACCCATTGTGTTGGCACTAGAATATTGTAATATTTTTAATAGTACAGACCATTTGAATTTATTGTAACAATCCTTCTCACTATCTATCATCCACCTCGAGGACAACATCACACTGTCAATAGTTCACACAAAGGCATATAACAACATTGATGATCCCTACAATTGGAGACCAAGAAAGATGTGATGCATCACAGAGTCATAAAAGAATAGAGTTAGTGGATCCTACTTATTGAGTCTTGCATAGACATGCATTATCCAATTACAGTGTTGGCAGTGTTTTAACTTTTAACTACAGGCTACATACAGATGCCTTGCAAATAAAGGGAAGCTCAACATGATTCCTTCCAAGTACAACAAAGTTGAAAATCGTCTACAATGGCATTACACTTTCTTTAAGAAGCAACTCATGCCCATGTCAAAGCAGGCTGCATTGAACTTCCAACAACCCAAAGAGCAGTGTATCAACTCTCACATAGTGAGGTATGAAATAAGTATTTAAAACATTTTGTTCGAACACCGTAATACAGATGCAAGTTGATAAAGATAGAGGATGAAAATACAAGAAACTGAAACGTTTAAACCAGTGTGGTAGAATTGAACCAATCAACTTATTAATAATACAAACCACAATGGTTCTTCATAGTAGGAAGAGAGGCAAACAACAACATTAAAGTGTTTAAGTAGTCGATGATCTCCTCATATGGAAAAAATATAAGAATGAGTAGAGAATACTTGAGCCATCAACAGAAATTTTTTTTTACCTGATATCTTCTCTTATTCTGGGATACAACATGTCGCGCTTTAACCTGCACAGCCTTCACTGCATTCTTTGAAGAGTCAACCAATCCTTTGGTGAATGTTCCAAATAAACTGGTTGGTGATGTTGATGTTCCATCAAGATGTTCATCTGTAGGAGATGTAGGAGATTTAGGGGACAGACGCATTCCAAGCCCACCAGTTAAACGAGCAAAGGTTGATTTGGGAGCATCTCTGGATGATTGTTCATCTTGGGACCCAGTGAACGGTTGTGGAATTTTTAAATTTTTGGCCCATGACGAGATGCCTGAAGTAGAGATCTTTGAAGGCGCCTCTTCTGTTGACTGAACTGGTGCAGACTCCACTGCAGTAGACCTTGCTACACTTGATGTTGTAACAGGTTGTGCATTTGATACATCAGCAGATCCAGAATCCATTACACCGGGCCAAATTTCTTCACTGCAATGATAGAATATCAGCAAACATCGACTGGAATACCTCACAGCTTAAGCGGTATTCATCAAGAAGCTGCATAGAAAAAAATCCCACGTTGATACACATTACATGATACAAACATTTATGCATGTGCACATTTTTTAGTAAATCAATATACATTTATCAAACACCATTGAGGCCTCACATTTTCATAAGAATATATATTACATTAAACATTTCAAAAAATCAAGCCAGCTATCACAACACACTGCATTCTTTCCTACACCAATACATCTATGCGCATCAGGAACATATATCTTTATCATTATCATTGTAGATTTCCACCATGCTTGTGTATGCAGGGGTCCATACATCTATGCGCATCAGGAACACATATCTGTGCTCATGCCTATCTGCATATGTGCTAGTGTGTGGTTGGTGGTATGGACCCCTGCATACACAAGCATGGTGGAAATCTACAATGATAAAGATAAAGTTGGAAATTGAGTTGATCTCATCAGCAATCTAGTAATTCACTTAACACAGTAATAAGTCACCTTAGATGATAACTCAAAATTTCACTCCATTTATCCTCTTCATTGAAAGAAAAACTTTGTACTTCGCAAGAACTTACATTATTTTTTATGTTCAGTAATAAGATTGAAATACTCAACTGTTCCAAGGAAAATAAAAAATTCTGAAATGACTCTATCTTCACAGAAGTTTACTTTGCATGCATATTTCTTGATAGACCCTCATTACTACTTTTACTCTATTCCTTTTCTTCCTTTCTTTTTTTTTTTGTTAACCGAGAATTCCCCGAAGGCCAAACTATTCCTTTATCCCAGCATTCTCAAAATCTGGATAATTCCACGAAACCCTGATTTATTTACATCTTATAAACTTAATATCTTTGTCAAGCAAATAAAATCTTCTCTTGTGGGCACTCTTTCCACAAATCACCACTCAAGTTCCAGGCCCAAAAATCCATTCCCCTTCCATCATATACCTCAACTTCATGTTAAACACAGAGTTCCCCAACCACATGAACGAACACGCATTGTTCAACAAACCCCTTGCTGTGCAATTATACAAGTGTTTAGGTCAGTGATAATTGACAGCGTGATTGTCCGATAATGGGCCATTCAAGAAGACCTTTTTCTAAGTTCTAAGGCATATAAATAAGAACAAAAATACAAAAAAATCCTTTTATCTTATAGGTATTATATAGTGTAAATAAAATTTTTCTTTTGGATGATTGTGGTGTCCGGACCAGCTTTCACATACCTCGACTAATTCTACGGGATACCTGCCACCTTCCTCCCACCGGCAAACAGGTAACTCTGTCCACAGAGACTCGGATAGATAGGAAGAATCACCTAGTGTTTTTGACTTGAACCTAAGACCTAATGCTCTCAACCACTTCATTGACGTAAATGAGAATTATCTATACAATTAATACCAGAACTACTTCATTGCCATAGAGGGAAACAAACAGTGATCTGGAAACTACTATTAAGTCAACTAGCAAAAATTCCAAAATTAACGAAACATCCACCAATTTGGACAAACTAATTCACCGATCCGCAATATTCAACGAATTGAAAAGTGCTGAGTAACAAATTAAACATTCAATAACGCACATGTATATGCTTAACTCAAAACAGACGGCGGCAAGGAGAAGTGGAACAGCTTGAAATCAGAGCCAACAGCGACGGCGGTGGGTGACTGGAGAAGGTTTTCGACGGCGTCGTATTTTTATCACCTACTTGTCTGACAGCGAAGAGAAACAGAATAGCTAGGAATCGGAGGCAACGGCGGCGGTCGGTTATACCCGGCGGCGGTCGGTTATACCCGGCGGCGTATTGTGTCTCCGACTTGTATGCCTATTCGTCTCAGTCTCGTCTCTATCAAACTCTTTGACAGATCGAAACAAATCCAATGAACTTTGCAATATTTATCCAGAGATCCTTATACTTTCAGTTATTTTCTTTTCTCCGTCATTACGTCGTTACGTATCTAAACATCTGAAATTTGGCACTTTTTTCCCAAATCTTACTCTTCACTTCACTACGGATAATATTATCCTATTTATTAGTAATAAAAAAAAAAACTTTTGAGATATCTGAAATACTACTATAGATTTTTTTTAAAAAAAATCAGGTTGCAAAAGACTATTTATATCCATTTCTCTGAAAAAAAAGAAGAAGGGATATTTATAAAAGAATTATCATAGAAGAATAAAAACAACCTATTTTGAAATAATTATCATGAAAACATTATTGATATTTCCCGAAGGTGGGTGGAGAAAAGATTTTAGTAAAAACAAAGATTATAAATATGTAGTTATACGTGCTACTAATTGTTGTCATTATTATAAAGCTTACTTGACAGGATAAAAATTTGATTAAATGAAATTAATACTAATATAGTTTCTTTAGAACAAGTACTTAACTTTAAAAGTAATGAGAGATAATTTAACATTCTTAGCAAACAAGGGCAAATAGCTTCTTTTGTCCTTGAGTTATTGTTTTATTCCAATTTTGATCTTTAAATTGTTTGGTTAAGCACATAATCAATCTAAATGTGTTTTTTTTTTCCCTTTAAGCGCAGTAGCTAACCCATATTAAATAGTTACAGAATTAGAAAATCTAGTACTACTATAGAAGTAAAAGAAAAGTGGAGAAGATGAATAAATAAACAGAAAGATTGATTAATTAGGTTAACATTGTTAATGTTGAACCTAGTAAATGTTTTTGTAAGTCAAAGAAAATAAAGTTGGGAGAACAAATTCATGAACCAACCCTATCCCGTTCCAAAAGCACGGATTCTATTAACTATTTAACAAGTATTATTTTAAAAGAACAATATCACATACTTAGATCAATTGAAGATTTAACGTGCATAACCAAATAACATGATGTTCAAAATGGGAATAAATTTAGACTAATTGAAGATGTAATATGCAATAGAACATCAGTACTTAGAATTTCCATTCAGAAATTTAAAAATGAATATTTACACATTGGTAAAAGTTGTCCAAATAATAATTTAAAAAAAGGAACATTACTAACTAAACCAATCAACATATGACAGAAACAGCCCATCTGCCCCAAAGGCTACACATTTGAACAGCTCTTCTAAACATGATGTGCCTTTTGCCCTTTTCACCTGCAGTTACTAAATTACTCAATCATAACTCACTTTCCTGTTAGATTTCATCCCTGACCAGTTTACTCTAGCAGTAGCAGGACTTCTCTTCAATGCTTTTACATTCAATGGACTATCCTTGCTCTGTCAAACAAATAAATTTGATGAAAATCATGAGATGAGGGTTCGAGTTATCGCAGAAATTATATAACAAAATGTTGCATAATTTCTTCTCAACTACTCAATGAAATTGTCTAGGTGCCGCAAGCTAACCTGAACAGTACTGTTATTAAAAGTTTACTCTTTCTGTTTCATATTATTTGTAGTTTTTTGCTTCTCGAGTTTCAAACTAGGTGAACTTCAACTATTATTTGAAAAATGTATGTTTTCAGCATACTTGACTTTTGAAAGGAAGAAACAAACGCCTATTTTGGGAAGGAGGGAGTAAAATCTTACCATTTGACAAGTGCCTGCATTAACATCACAGACAGGATAATCATGTGGACAGCAGCTGTTGTTGTCATCACAGCAGGTAGCAGACTCATAAGGACAACATCCCCAGCCAAAACAGTAGTCGCCATACTTATAAATGCAGCAGCAAGTAGTGCCCTCGGTGCAGCTATAGTACTCATCGCAAACGGTTGATGGTGCTACAGGACTAGGAGGAGATGGACCGGGATTAGGAGGATTTGCGCCATTCTTAAGAGGGTAAGAGGGCTCCATTGCAATTCCACACTTTCCACTAGTGCTATTAGCTAAATTGCGCTCGAGCCTAATGTATCCACTTTCTCCCCAGTTAGGACCCCATGAATTCCTCACAATCCAGTAATCTGAACCATTATCTGTTCCGTAGCCAACTGCAACTACACCATGGTCTAGTTGTGTTCCGCAGTATCCAGTGAAAACACCCTTCATGATTTGAACAGGAAAAAAAAGTGTAAATGAGTATGGTAGTTTTATTAAGTAGAAAAAAAACAAGGCATTAGAAGCCGTGATTGCAGATTAGAACCAATGGGTTTAGGCACAGACAATATATATTTTCAGAATTAGACATCCGACCACATACTAAAAGGGTACATTAAGAGAATTATTTTCATACCGAAGAGTAGTGCTGGAAAGCTCTGCCACCAGCTTCAATAGCGACACTAACTGGTTGATTTGACAATGCCTTCATCAATGACTTCTCATCATTTATGGGAACACCTTCATATCCATCAATGGAGACAACACGGGCATTTTTCTGAAAAATTGTTAGCAGACCATCAATTACTTAGTATATAAAACTCAACATTGTGAAAGACGTGAGTAATATTTTGGATGTTTTCTAGAAAGTATTGTCTAACATACCCTGTTTGAATCACAAGTACCATCTTTAGCACGGTAAGGATAGTCATCCTCAGTGTCAATGCCACCGTTGTTTTTAATGAATTCAAAGGCGTAGTCCATGAGACCGCCATTACAACCCTGGTTATAACTCTTGTCACAGTCAACAAGCTCTTGCTCAGAGAGGGAAATTAATTCACCAGTTACAATTTGATTTATTCCTTCAACAGCACCAACCGTCGAGAATGCCCAGCAACTCCCTTCATAAGAAAAATATACAACTTCAGTCATAAGACGATATCTCACATGCTCAATCAACATATATATGAGTTTCGTCATAATCAAAGGAAGATTAAACAGCAATCAACTAGAAGACTTTGATTTAAAATTTATACAGTAATACCTAGTATATTCAAATATATACTCATGGGGTAGGCTTAATTTTATATTGTAAAATTGTGGTCAAACACAACGTAAAAATCAAACTTTTGACCTAAATAAGACTCTTGTCAACACTCCATTGAAAGTAATCTTCCTCCAACAGAAAAAATACAAAAAAACTCACCGCATTGGCCTTGGTCTTTAACAGGGGCAACAGCGCCTTTCTGTCTCCAATCAACGGATTCCGGCAACTTTTCGCCGGCCTTAAAAGCGTAACGTTCGCTTTTAGGGTTCTTCAACAGCCTCGTCTTTTTATCGAACCGTCCACCCACGAACACGGCACGGTACTCATCGTTGGTAAGATCAGAAAATCGATTCAACCCAAGTTTAAACGGTCTGGTTTCAGTGTTTTGCTCGTCGATGAATCTTAAATTATCCTTAAAAATCTCAAATCTTTTTTCCTTTTCTCCAATGACATTGTAATTCTTTCCATGTTTAACAATCCAAGATTCATACAATCCCTTAACTTCATCGTCTGTACGATGATTTGTTTCCCCTAAATCTGCATGCTTTTCATCGTAACTGATGATGGACATGTCAAGAGCAGATGAAAGGACAAAAAATGTAAGAAGAAACAAGAACATAGGCCTGCAAAAAGTCATTTTTTTTTCTTCTTCTTTGTTTAAATCTTCTTCTTGTTTGTAGTTTTGGGTTATTGGAGAGAATGGTGAGAAGTCTTTTATAGATAGAAACAGAGTTTATATTGGAGGGGGGAAGAGAGGTAGAGAACAACTCAAATAAGAATATTGTGATTAATGGGTAAAAGCGATTCTAAATACATTGTGATTAATGAGTAAAAATGATTTTTAATATTGTGATTAATGGTGGAATGGTAAAGAGAAAATATATGAATTTGAGGATATTTAGGTTGTGTGTCTATATACATAGAATCCATCTCCGTTAAAATAGGGAAAATTACAAGTTTCGTGCTATTCGTGAATTGTGTGAACGTTTTAAATTATGAAAATCTTGACCATTCTTATTGTTGTTGAATTGTAATTTGTAATTATCCAAAAGTAATTACTTTTATGATATTTTTCATCTTATTAGTACTTGTTTTGCTTTCAGATTCAAATCAGTTTTACTCGGTTTTCGAGTAGCTTATACTGAAATAAAAAAAACAAAGGTTAATTGATGATTTTACACGTCAATCATATGATTTAATTGAAAATTGCTCAAAAGAAGAATATTTGAAGGACTTTACCGTTGTTCCCTTTTCTTCTAGTGCACGTATTCCTTTCATAGTTGAACTGATTCGACTCTCTTTTTCCTTTGTATACTTATTTTTAAGTTCATATGCACTTTTAGTATGTTATGATCCCTTTTATTCAAGAGTTCTTAGAAAAGTATTTATCTACCATTCAATTACTTGACATCTATTTATATGAATTGTCCTGTTCGACACAACTTAATGGAGGAGTATGATGATACCAGTTAGCGTTTGCTATGATATTTTGCAACAATCATAGAGCTGGTCTATGCATAAGAACTCTTGCATACTGATAAAAGTGTGATTTGGTATTTACATAATTTGGGAATTGATGTAATACAATATTTTTATAGTAGTTTAGTTTCAGCAACATATGAAAAAATTCCCATCAGTTAGAGCTAGTTTTTATGTTCCTCAATTGTTCTAGTAAGGAAATCAAACTGTTGTGAGATGATCCACCTTTCTCCACAGCTCCTTTAGCCAATTTTCCTAAGGCAGCTGCACGGCCTCGCATCTCCTCAGCTTCCTGACCAACCATCACTTTGGTCACTGCTCTTTCTATGTCTTCCCTGTTTATTGGTACTGTGCTATCTGTTCTGTTAGACCAAGCCTGAGCACCTACTGGTACTCCAATCTTTAATATCTCTACGAGTAGCTTTTCATTAAAAAATTGTTCCGCTGACAGTGGCCACGTAACCATTGGCAATCCAGAAGCTACTCCTTCGAGTAGCGAGTTCCATCCACAGTGAGACACGAAACCTCCAGTAGCTTCATGATCAAGGATTAGCACCTGTGGTGCCCATCCTTTTATTATCAAACCTCGTCCGTTCAGGTTCAGCTTTTCCTCAAATCCTTCTGGCATCCACTCATTCTGCTCTTCGTTGATTGTAGTCTGCGTCACTGCCCAGATAAACTGCTGGTTTGATGCTTCGAGGGCTATTCCTATCTCAAGCAACTGAGCTGATGAAAAGACTGCCATACTGCCGAAACATATGTAAATGACTGATTTTGGTTCCTTAGTATCGAGCCAATCCAAACACTTCTGCTCACAAAAGGAACTGTCTTGCCCTCTTTGTGATTTATCTTCATTGTCTTTATTGCAGAGTGAAATAGGACCAACGTGCCATACTTTTCTACCTACTACTTCCCTGGAGTGTTTTACATAATTTGGTTCCATCTCATAAAAGCTGTTTACAATAGCTCCATAACTAGTCGTTTCTGCTCGCATAATATCTTTAACTATTGCAGTCACTGGGGTTTCTTCTTCATCCTTCAAGTGTTCTGAAAGTTTTTGTCTTGACATCTTTATTGTGTCAGGAAGGCCAGGGATGACAAACTCTTCCATCTCGGATTCAACTTTCAAATGAGGTTTGTGTTCCATCAAACTATGTAAAGCACAAAGAGGGAAAAAACCAGTGCCATTAAAAGCTAGTCTTGGAATTCCCAGCTTGGCTGCAACATCAACAGCCCATGAAAATTGAGGGGCTGCTATTAGACAATCTGGATGGTCTTCCTCAAGGAACTGTTCAATTGGATTTTGAAACAGCGATAGGCCCTTGATGAAATTCAGATACATCAGTGTACTAGTAGTAGAAGCTATGTTTTCACAGCCTTCCGGCAATCCAGCTTCTTTGCAAGGAAACTTGACTGTACGGATGCTAATATCACTGCCCATCTCTCTGTCTCTTTGGATTGTTTTGGAGAATTTAGACGCGTTGAGAGGAGTCGTGATAATGGTTGCCTTCACTCCATGTCTAGCAAATTGCCTGGCTATGTCTACTAGTGGTATCATGTGGCCAGGAGCCATCATAGGCAGGAAGTATATGTGAAGTTGATCACTTCTTTTATCCATGGTAGCCAAGGAATAGATAAGAAAAACAGCTGATGAACTAAAAAAGAACAGGAGATAAAAGAAAGTAGAAGGTGTTGTATATCTATTCGTCTTTGCTCGTCATGGTTTTATAGATAAACAAGGATTTTGAAACTTCTGATTTTGCTAATGTCTTCATGGGAGCATTACTTTTCTATGGTAGGTAAGGTGCCATTGCTGACTTTTTGTACTTCGAAAATTCTCATTTGAGTTCAAGACAAGTAAATTAGACATGTTGTTATCATAATTTTATGTCTAGGATTTGTCTATGTACGTTTTCGTCAAAAAAAATACAAATATCTGAACTCTCAAGGAAATCAAACTATACCTGTTTGGCCATAGATTTTCCAAGTAATATTTGGAGAAAAAATTGGCAAATAGTATTTGTTCATCCAATTTGTCATTATTTAGTAAATATTTTTCGCAAATATCCCAAATTTCCAAATACTAGTTTTTTCTAGTATTTGAGCCAAATCTCATTATTTGGGATATTTTAAAAATTGAAATTTTACATCAAACTTTTATCTTTTACAAAAATACTTTCTATAGTAGTTGTTTGCGTTGTATTACATAATTTTTTACGTGAACACCAAAGTAGTGATGAAATATTCAATGAATATGAAAGTGATGATATAGTTGTTGATGAAAATGATGAATAATCGGCTCAAGGTAATACAGTCATGTGTTTTGTCTACTTCACGATGTATGGAATGATGTTTGTTGCACTCACTCCAAACTATCACATTGCTCCAGTATCATGGACACTACTTGTTATTTGTTGCAACAAAAATCCAATTGACTTGTAATACAAACTTATGATTAGTTTTGATAGTTTTTAAAACTTATGGGTATAAATCATATTTCTCTAAAAAAATGAAACATGTTTTCCAAATATTATGGCCAAACACATGGTGAAATTTCACCCAAATAATATTTGCCAAAAATATTTGAAAATCTATAGCCAAACGCTAGCATTATATAGCAAAGAAAGTCCAAATTGTCTTAACACATAAATGATGTAACAATACATTTAAACAAATTCCCATCAGTTGGAGCTGCTCTTCCCCATCCTCAATTCTTCTAGTAAGGAAATCAAGCTATTGTCAGATGATCCGCCTTTCTCTACAGCCATTTTAGCCGAATTTCCTAAAGCATCTGCACGGCCTCGCATCTCCTCTGCTTCCTGACCAACCATCAGTTTGGTCACCGCTATTTGTATGTTTTCCCTGTTAATTGGGACTCTGCTATCTGTTCTTTGAGACCAGGCCTGAACACCTACTGGTACTCCAATCTTTAATATCTCTACTAGTAGCTTTTCATTAAAAAATTGCTCAGCTGATAGCGGCCATGTGACCATTGGCACTCCGGCACTTACTCCTTCGAGCAATGAGTTCCATCCACAATGAGTCACGAAACCTCCAGTAGCTTCATGATCAAGGATAAGCACCTGAGGTGCCCATCCTTTTATTATCAAACCTCGTCCGTTCAGCTTTTCTTCAAATCCTTCTGGCATCCACTTATCCTGCTCTTCATTTGTTGTATTTTGCCTCACCACCCATATAAATTGTTGGTCTGATGCTTCGAGAGCGGTTGCTATCTCAAGCAACTGATCTGATGAAAAGATGGACATGCTTCCGAAACATATATAAATGACTGATTTTGGTTCCTTGGTATTGAGCCAATCCAAACACTTTTGCTCACAAAGGGAACTGTCTTGGCCTCTTTGTGATTTATCTTCGTTGTCTTTATTGCAAAGCGAAACAGGACCAACGTGCCACACTTTTCTCCCTACTACTTTCCTGAAGTGTTGAACATAATTTGGTTCTAGCTCATAAAAGCTGTTTACAATAGCTCCATAACTAGTCCTTTCTGCTCGCATAAAATCTTTAACCATTGCAGTCATTGGGGTTTCTTTTTCATCCGTCCAGTGTTGTGAAAGCTTTGATCTTGACATCTTTATTGTATCAGGAAGGCCAGGGATGATGAACTCTTCCGTCTCGGATTCAACCTTCAAATGAGGTTTGTGTTCCATCAAACAGTGATAAGCACACATAGGAAGTAAACCAGTGCCATTAAAAGCTAGTCTTGGAATTCCCAGCTTGGCTGCAACATCAACAGCCCATGCGAAGAAAGTTCCTACTATTAGACAATCTGGATGATCTTCCTTCATGAACTGTTCAACTGGCTGTTCAAACAAGTACAAAGCTTTGATGAATTTCATTGTCATTTCTGAACTAGTAGTAGAAGCTAAGTTTTCACAGCCCTCTGGCAATCCAGCTTCTTTACAAGGGAATTCAGTTGTCCGGATGCTAATATCACTGCCAAGCTCTCTGTCTTTTTGGATTGTTTTGGAGAATTTAGTCGCGTTGAGAGGAGTCGTGATGATTGTTACCTTCACACCATGCCTGGAAAATTGCCTGGCCATGTCTACTAATGGTATCATGTGGCCTGGAGCCATCATTGGCAAAAAGTACACATGAAGTTGATCAGCTCTTTTATCCATAGTTTTGCTAAGATAAGTATGTAAAAAGAATGGTGTATTAGGAGTAGTTGTATTTCTTGCCTTTGCTCATCCTGTTTTTTTATAGTCAAACCAAGATTTAAAAAATGTTGGATTCTGGTTTTAGCTAATGTTTCATGCTGTATTTACTTGTCAAAAGTATGTAAGTTGTCATTGCTGACTCTTTCCTACAATTAAATATGAGTGACGTGCAAGAAAAGTAAAAATTCTATAGTTTATGTGATTTTTTTATGTCTAGATGGGATTGATCTTCGGCTTATTTTTCTAGTCGTCATGTGCAATTAGTTTGGACAGATGTATAGTTGACTTGCTGCACAGACTTGATTGGATCAAATTAGACATTGTAAAATAATTTTACCAAACACAATCACTCTATGGACAAAATCTTGTTGGAAGCATCACTATCAAATAGACTTTTGTAGTGCATGATTCAGATTTAAACGGGCTTCAATCCATGCTCTAGAGTCTAGACACTGAGAGTGGGTGGAAAATCAAAAAAACAAAAAACAAAATTACATATATATATATCATTTAACTATAAGTAAGTGTCAATTTTATATGAAGGGTCAAATTTTTTTTAACCACTCATCAAGACTAGCTAACAAGAAGTTTACCACTGTGTAGGACTTTTGAAGATGACGGTTTTGGACCGGAGGATTGGTTTCGTAGTTCATTTATAATATTTATTTTTCTAGTTTTATTATGTATGTTTACAAGAATAAAAATTATTTATACATATAAAATCTAAAAAAAGTTATTTTCTTATATTTATTTGTAAATGGACAAGAGATCTTTGTTTTTGACATGTATCATGGCCCAATAGCCCATATTCATTTGGATGCGTAGCTAAGGTAGAGATCCAGAACTTGGCCCGTAGTTATATTGGGCCTAGTCTGCAATCAGCCCAACATTGGCGCAGAATTTCTTAAAGCTTAAGTGGGGCCAAGATGCACACCGAACCAGCCATTCTTCTGCGAGCCCAGGTACCAAATCCTTATGAGAAGTCGTTGGCCCTTTTCCCTCCTATTATGATTTATTTATGTTCTAACTTCTACCAAACGACCCCTTAGAGATAATGAGATCTCGTTAGTTGTAAGTTTCGTTCATTATTCCCTGTTACTTAGTACTCTAGGACTAGTAGTATTAGGGTTACGACTCAACTCTCAACTAAACACTCTCTCTTAAAACAAACAGTATTTAAGAGGTCATATTTCAAATTATAGTACCATGAGTTTGAATTTAGGATAACTTTTTATCGAATTTATTTTAATATTTCCTAATAAACTAGGTGAAGATAACAATTTCAATTGAATAGCCTAATAAGCAGTGGTGGAGCCACCTTATAGTCCCCTTGTGCGAAAAATTATATTATTTATATATGGTTAAAATATTTTTTTAGGTATATATAGTAGATGTCGAACCCCCTTCGACTACTTCGTGTGTCTATTTTTTCAAATTGTGAACCCTTTATTAAAATTTTTTACTCCACCACCTATAATAAGAGATTATCTTTATTCCTATTGCTCCTTTTTGTGTTCACACTATATTTATACTACTAATTTATCATCTTTTGTGTGCATGAGAAAAAAAGTATTTAAAAAATAAATATAACATAGGCGTGACATTAAACTCCTCACTAATTTTGCGCAATGGAATTCCACATATTCATTCATCTACCTAATATAATCATGATTCTTTTGGTTTATGGCCGATGAGGTGCTCCACTTTCAACATTTTAAATACCCATTTAGCAAGAACTTTCTGGAATCTCTGTTTAACTCCCCCATCTAAAATAGATAAAAAGTTAATTATTTTTCCTTTTTTATTTATTGTATTTACTTGAAACAGTGAGAGTTTTGAAAAAATTACACTACATAGCAATAACTAGAGTTTTGATTTGTTTGTTTCGCTCTGTATTTCTTGTCTGGAGTTATATCGATTCACTCTGTATCAGTATTTGAATTCACTCTATAGATGTTGTATCCGTTCGCTTTGATACCGAGCTAAGTGTTGGGAAAACGCGGACTAACACAAAAATATATATGGTCAAATGATATAAATAAAATGAAAAAATAATGACACCAAAAATTTTACGTGGAAACCCTTTTAAATAAGGGAAAAACCACGGGTCAAGAGGAGCAACTGATATCACTATAGTAAGAAATTTTACACCGTGTAGTCATGAATACAATACTCAAAGTGACTACTACACACTCAAAAGGAATAACAGTCTTTTGATTTCCGCCTTACTAAAATATTGCTCACACTCTATTTTTGTTGTATAGTCTATGAAATACCTCACTTTGCTCTCAAAATGGTTTTTTCTCTCTAACTTGGTGTGTTCTATAAATGAGCAAGAATGCTCTATTTATAGAAAGAGAAAACCATGTCTATGTCACTAATGACATAGGCAAATGTAGCAAAGTCCAAAGGGTTGCAAATCTTACCAATTTGCCAACCACCAAATCTTTTATTTTCAACTTTTATCACTATTCCTTTTAACAATTACTTGTAGCAATTGAGTAGCAAAAATTGACCAAAAAATATGGGATGGACTCCACACTAAGAGCTAATCGATGCACAGTATAACAAACTTTTAAAAGCAAACTATTGTTATTAATGTTATATTTGATAATTAACTAAACTATCACTCTGATTAATAATTAGAGCTCAAAATACCACCAACATGGGTTGTGGTGCACTTGTGGGAGTGCTTCACCCTTAACCAGAGGTCTTGGGTTCGAGCCCTGGTATGGAGGAAATTCTGTTGGGAGCGCCACCCCCGAATGGGTCCTGTAGAGCGTGATCCGAATTTAGTCGGAGCTCCAGACACCGGGTGGGAAACCAAAAAAAAAAAAAAAAAAAAGCTCAAAATATCGCCTACTATGAAATTTTCTCATTGGATAATAGCTAGAACAATCACTATAAATCCTTCCAATTACCCACTACAATGTGAACTCATGAGTCTCTTATCTTTTTCAAGACTTCACCAACCAAAAGAATTAATACCATGCATCTCTTATGGTATAAAAGAAAATCATTATAAACAATTTTTCCTCATCTCTCCTCACTAAGTTACCAAAAAATTCCAATTCCATGAAGATCTTTTATTCCCTCATTATTTTTTCAATTCTCAACAATATTAATTGTCAATTACTACCACCTTTACCATCACCAAATTTAACCTTCATAGACCAAAGTCTAGCTCTAATATTCCCAATAATACAAAATTTCAAGAACACAATTACTCTTGATCCTTTTGGTGTCACAAAAACTTGGACAGGCCCTGATATTTGCAATTATAAAGGCTTTTACTGTGATAATCCACCTAATAATTCCTCGGCAATTTCACTTGCTTCCATAGATTTCAATGGATTTCAACTTAGTGCACCCACATTAGATGGTTTCATTGATCAACTCCCTGATTTAGCCATATTTCACGCCAATACCAACAATTTTTCAGGCATAATTTCTTCGAAAATTTCAAATCTCCCATATCTTTACGAGCTTGATCTTAGTAACAACCAATTCATCGGTACATTTCCCATGTCAATTCTCAATATCAAGACTCTAACTTTCTTGGATATTCGTTACAATCTCTTGACAGGAATAATCCCACCTCAAATATTCGTACAATATCTTGATGCATTTTTTCTTAACAACAATAATTTCATTCAAAAACTTCCGGACAACATTGGATCCACCTCTGCTTTTTATTTAACCTTAGCCAACAACAAATTCGTTGGTCCAATCCCACGTAGCATTGGACAAGCTCCGAATTTGTTGGAAATTTTGTTCTTGAACAACTTGCTTACTGGTTGCATTCCTTATGAATTAGGCTTTTTGAAAAAAGCAATTGTGATTGACGTTGGATTTAACACGTTAACTGGTCCATTGCCATGTTCATTAGGGTGTTTGGAAAGTGTGGAACAGTTGAATTTTGCTGGAAATTTGTTATATGGACAAGTTCCAGAAGTGATATGTTCACTAAAAAATTTAGTGAATTTTACTTTGTCGTATAATTATTTTACAAAAGTAGGGCCATTATGTAGGGAATTGATCAAGAATGGTGTTCTTAATGTTGAAAAGAACTGCATTAGTGATCTTCCTAATCAGAGATCAATATTGGAGTGTGTATTATTTAGGATGCAAATTAAATTGTGTCCATTACAGAAGAGTTTGAGTATCATACCTTGTAATATTTCAAAATTTAGTCCCCATAGACCACCTAGACCAGAAAGACATTTGATTTCATACTCTGCTTTGTCAAAACATACAAAATTGTATTAATGAATCCTTTGTTTTAGTGTCTTCTTGATTTTTCATGCTTTTTCTACAATTTCCATTTGATGTTCAATACTCTAATCATCTCACCACAACTCATATTAGTATACATTTTCTCAATCTCTTTTTAAAATTCAACAAGGAAAATTATATGAGTGGAGCTACCTTAATGTAGCAAAGGTTGTTTTCTGGTTTATTCATTTGGTATTTGAAACTTATTGATCGAATTAATTTAAATTCATTCTGAATAGGGTCCGTTGGAAGAGAAAATACTCTGAATTCAAAACATTAATTAAAGACGGAGAAATGTCATCTTATCGCGCAATACTCGTTGATAATTTAATGGTGCAAAGTCAATGGGACATTGTGTTTTTTTCAGATTTGAGGATATAACTAGCCGCATTATTTTGATGTGCCACTAGAACTACTTTTTGGGTCAAGAGAATAGTGGTTGGATTGGTGGTGGAAATGTTGTGCAGTGTTATGAGAAAAGTAATTTTTTGTAAACTATAAAATTAACCTCAAACACTAGATCATGCATTTTTTTAGAATTAATGTTGATAACTTCAACCAACAAGTTAATGTTGAGAAATTCAAACCAACCAACATGTATTACGGTAGGATGATCGGAATTCCTTTGTTCTTAATGAGAAGCCTCGATTATTGGGAGCACTTTCTCCAAAAATGGGCTTCGCACACCTGCTTTATTTATAACTCTTATTTGTGCACATGGTAGTTGGATTTCATTCCAAGCCACACAAAGTAGGCGGCAATATTATGCTTTATTAGAAGGAGAAGAAGAAAAAGTTATCTCAAAAGTTATATGCATTATGTGAGAATAGATTTTTAGTAAATTAAAAAGAAAAAAAAAATCATTGGAACTTCAATTGGTACAGTATACGGTCTAATGCTACAAAATCTGTTAATGGATTCAATGCACGTCAAAATTGCAAGTCCACAATTGTGATTAACTGCTCCAGAGGGGACAACACAATAACAAAAAAGTCAAATTTTGAAATCAAATAGTTAGGGGTCGTTTAGTTACCATGATGGAATAAAATATGGGATAGCTAATCCCCATTATTTTTATGCAAACTAGTTTTTGGAATTAGTTAATATTCATAATCAATAATAATAATATATTCAGTATAATCTTATAGGTGAAATTTGAGAAGAGACTAAAATGTACGCATGCCTTACTCTTATTTTTGAGGGGTAAAAATGTTGTTTCCGATAAACCCCCAGCTCAAAAGAAGTATGATCAAAGAAAGAAAGACATCCAGATATAAAGAACAAGATACTATGTAAATACTCCTTCCGTCCAACAATAGTTGTCCACTATACTATTTTGAGATATCTAACAATACTTGTCTACTTTATGAAATCAATGAATAATTTTACACTTAGTTCCTAATTTACCCTTATCATTAATTATAATCATTTCTTTATTACATTTTTCAGAACATTATATTTATTATATTCAAAGGATAATATAGTAAAATTACTCTTCTAGTTATAGTTTTAGAAAGTGTGCAAAGTCAGTAATGAACACCAGGTATACTTGAACAAAGGGAGTACTAAATAAGAAGAAGATGAGAATAAAAGACTAGCTTCCTGCATCACCCACACATAAGTACGACAACATCTGGATACATACTAATCTTCTAACCTAATCCTTGACTTCCATATGTTTTTATCTAAGGTCATGTCCTCACCTTCCCCAATTCCTCTTCGATCTACCTCTAACTCCCCTAAAACTTGTTATAGTGAACCTATCACACATTCCTATTGGTGCTTCTACTCACCTCCTCTATAGATTATGAGATAAATAATTTTGAAATTAATTAATATCCCTAATCAAATACAAAATAAAATTATTTTACATTTTACCGTAAGATTATTATTCTTTATCCTTTGTCCCAAACAAGTACATATAAACAACTACCTAATCACTACTGCTTAAGCAGTCTTCCTTGCTCTCCTATTTATGGTATCTAAAAAATTTGATAATAGTACTATGAAATAACATGGACCATTCAGCTAATGGTTTAGTGGGCCAATAATTTACGACATAACAGCAAATTATCGAAGACCCATCATAGGCCCAATAATTAAAACGAAGAAGGGGCCCAAATCTTCTCCGTGCAGATTCTTCTTAAGGGTCAATATTATTTTTCCGTCACCGACACGTTCACCGCCGCAAAGCCCGTTAAGTTTTAGACTTTTATCACGTGAGCCACGTGATCCGCCATAAAAGAAGAATGAGCCCATGGGCCTACTAGGCCCACTGTTTTTCTAGCTGACGGTCCACGTGAATTCTGCTGACACGTTATCTCACGTTCCCTTTGAATTATTCACTCACACGCGTCGCACAAATCTGAGTCGTGTAACTATAACGCTTGCTCAATGCGCGTGGGTAATCGTTTTTTTAGAAAAAACTCATTTTTCAAATTTTCGAATTCAATCACCGACGATTCATCCAAAATTTGAAACACAATTGTCGCCACCTCGTTTGGATTTTTAATTTTTTATATATCACCACCTAACTCATAAATTAGATTTTTGGATTACACTGTTTGTAAATAATTTTATGCTTTTTTTAAAAAAAAATCTGCTATTCAATTTGACATTTTAATGTTAGTTTAATATTTCCAAAGAATTGTGAAAGTTTTTGTTTTCCGTTTGATTTGACTTCTGATAAACTATTAAAATTATTGTTCCACCATTTAGTCCAAAATTGAAGGAAAATTTGTTTCTATTTTCAGTAGTGAGGATACATATAACAAATCTTTTATTTTTGATTCAAATTTTATTAGATCGAAATGGACACAAAGTGAAAAAGAAAAAACATGTACCAAACCTACCATTAAGAGAGAGAAAATAAGAAAATAGTGATTTTTGGCTAATAACAGAAGTTTCCTAAGCTAAAATTGTTTTCTTTGTCAGACTCTGTTTAAGTACTTGAAAAATTCTTGCTAATCCAACCACAGAGATTTAATTTAATGATTTGAAGTGTCATTTTCAGCTAAACGAGGTTTTTAGTGTAACTAATAACTAAATCAAAAGAAGAAGACAGCTAAAATTTTGAAAAGCAATATTTGAGTTCATCATTGCTTTAGCTTCTAAATATTTCACACTTGAAAAACCTATGAAATATTACAGATTACTCATATCTATAAGCTGGATATAATTTAAAAAAGAAAAAGACACTGGCTTCGTGTTTTTTTTTTTTTTTTGGCTCAAACAGAAGAAGATGATGATGTTGTGGGAGATGAAGAAGGATCAAAGACTGAGCAAAACGCAAACCTATTAGCTTCCATCTTTTCCACCACGAAATGCCCCAACAATTCTTTCGTTTCCACCAAATTCTCACTGCATAAGAACTCTTCACTGCAGATTTTCTCTACATTTCTGTCGATTTCGTGAACGAAAACATGGGTTTTGTCGGAATTACCTCTCTTGCTCCGGGCAAACACGCCGGCGGTGTATATAGCCGTCATCCGTCCCGGAGCGGCAGAGGAAAACCCACGTGGCCCGTCTATCAAAATGACATCCCACGGCACATCGTATATGTGATTTGGTAGGTCATTTATCCCCAATTTACAGTCGGAAAATAGAAGATTCTGCACAGGCCGGCACTCCCCTCTGAGCTGCTCTTTCGTGTAATCCAACAAATCGTGCAATTCACTAACTTTAGTCGTGAATTGAACATCGTAAGCTTCAATTTCCGGGTGCTTCTCTTCTAACTTAGATACCAAATAAGCATTTTCGTCAACAAAAACCGTACGCCCTTTGTGATTGAGCGAATGCCACAAAAGGGTTTCGTGAGTAAGACCAAAAACAAGGAAATTACAAGGAGCTTTACAACGGCGGAGCACATTAGCGATCGTCTTCAGCTCCACCGCCGACATGCGGGAAGAAACAGTAGACGAGTTCAAAGAAGCATAATGAAGAAGCGCGTTAAATACAGTCGGCGGCAACGGAGATCTACCGGCGGCGGTATCCGTGCCGGTTTTCGCGATGGGTATCGCATCCTTAGCAGTGAAGAAAGTAAGTGCAAAAGCAAAAGTGAAAAAGGAAAGGAAAACAAGAAACCAAATGCGAGGTGAAGCAGTAATTGTTCCTGATCCTTGCTTGTGAAGAGATGGATGAAAAACAATAAGCTTAGCATTACTAGCCTTCATTCTCTCTCTCCCTGTTTTTTCTCTGATTTTTCTTTCGGGGATTTCTTCACATGAAAGTATACAGAGGAATTCCGGAGGGATTGGGAGAAAAAAGCACGACACGATTACCTATATTTCTGTATGTGAGATTTCTCTACTTTTCTTTTTTTTTCTCTCCCTTTATATCTTTTTGTATTTAAAAATTTGAAGCATATAATTATTGTTGGACGAAGAAAATAATATATACGAGAATGATTTGAGAGAGGGTGTTGGGAAGCTATATAAAATTAAAAAAATGGATGGAGGTGATAAGGAAGTTCAGAGGGATTTGGTTGTTGTTTGGCGAGCCGGCAAGATAAACCAGCAATATTATGGCGCTTAAATAAGGAGGGACGGGAGGGTGGATTAATACTTTATTTTTCCGTGTTTTTTGGGTCAGTTTATTTTAATTTTCTAATTATGTAATATATAAATATTTGATGGTACAGTAATTCTAGATCTAAATTTGGAAATTCATTACATAGATTATTAATCGAATACTAACAGCTAAAGTTAAAGAGACTCAAGGGTGGATGAATTTGAGAACATAGAGATAGTTGCATATACTCATTTCGTTTATTTTTACTTGTCACATTTGAATTTGATAGGATTATTTTTTTATTTGATAGGATCATTATTCCCTCTATTTCTATTAATTAAATTGGTAAATGAATATGAATTAATCATTTAGTTTTCCTATATTGGTCATTCAATGGTTATAACTCTCAAAGGTAAAATAGAAAAAATATTGTTATTTATGTATTGATTTTATGAAATAATGTATATTAAAAAAATTCGTTAATTTTTAATAAGGATGACATATAAATAAAAACGGAGAAAAATAATAGAGTAATGTTTTTGATTAGTATTTTGAAAATATACCCTGCAGTAAATATTCTAAAATGATTGAGGAAAACGAAGTAGTGTAGTCAAATAACATTTTAATGTAACAACAACGGCGACAATCTACCCCTTTAATCTCTCTCGGGTAGACAGATTAAAATATACACAAATCTTATTTTTATATTAATAAAGTAAAAAAAAATGTTTTTAGTAAAGCTTCGACTCAACATAAGTGTGATCATCAAATATTTCATCAGTTAAATTATAATGTACCAAAAACATCTTTTAAAATTATGATCTTAAAAATATTCTGTGAAAAAATAAAATTCATAAAAACAGTTGCATATTTTTTAAAACAACATAAGAAAATAATAGAACAAATAAATTAAAACAAACTTTTTAAACATTTGGCATGTGTCAATACTTTTAAAGGGCAAGAACGTATTTGCATGAAATTTGCAATTTACAGTCTCTTTAAGAGGAGCACGTTACATTCAAACTTAGGTAATTAAAATGATAAGGAGTGTTTTTATTTTAATAGGTTCTATGATATCATATAATTATTTTAAATTTTCTTTCTTATATTAGAAAAAAAAGGGTCCGCTGAAGTGTAATAAAACTCATTATTCAGTTTAAATTGTCTTATTAGGAATTAATTAGCTTGAGGGATTTGAACAATTCGATATGTTAAAGTGTATTTGCTGATTTCGTCTTAGCACTGATTTTGTTGTTGAGAGCCTAAATTATATACTTACCGTTGGGTTTAAATAAGGTATTAAATACGTAACATGTATTGGGTCATCCAGTGATTTAATATTGTCATAATAACAGAAGGATGTAATGACATTAAGTAATATTTCTTATGTTCAATTTATATCACACAATTTGAATTTCACGACTTAAACAACGTAAGTTCAGTCATGTATTTAATAATGAAATCTTTAAATTTTTTAAATAAAATTTATATAATACATAAAAAAAAGTATTAGTCAAATTTATAAGAAAAAAATAAGATAAAATATTACTCCCTCTATTTAACAATAGTTGTTCACTATTGATTTGACACGCATCTTAAGAAATATTAAATAATAGGGGTAATATTATTCACCCCCTCCACTTTTATTTGTCATGTTGCGCTTTTCGAAAGTCAATTTGACTAATTTTTAAAATAAAATTAGATTATATTAATTCGACATTTTATCAAAAAATTTAGATATAAAAAACTGTACAAAAATTACTATATATTGTAATTTTTTGCATATAATGATTAAAAAAAAATATTATAAAATGTTAGTCAAAGTTCTTATAGTTTGACTCTAAAAAGGAAAATCATGACAATTAAAAGTGGACGGGGGTACCAGTTTATCCTTTGACTTTATTAAATTTAAAGTTTCGAGAATGTGTTAGATAATGAATAGTATTTAATAACAAGGGTAAAATAGACACAAAAGGTAAATTATTTCTTAATTTTCTAAGTTGGACAAGTATTGTTGGACAACCATTTTTAGTATTATGGATAATTATTGTTGGACGGAGGTAGTACACATTGTTAGGACCGAAAATAAACAGGTGTAATGCGGAAGCTAGCAAAGCGAACCACAAAAGCCCATGAGTTAGAAGACAAACGAGAAATATACCAAAAGACAGAAAGATTTAACGTCGCTCAGTCAACCGACCTACATACACAAAGGAGATGAGCAATCCACTATAAATATGAGAGTACAAAATATAGAGAGAAACAACTTCAACCAATTCACTCGGAATACAAGGAGGTTCACAAAATTTTCCTCCATAACCGAAACTCTCAAAACCCTAGGACTACATAGTCAAAATATTAAAATTTTTTTCTAAATAAAAATTCTATTTATGGTAAGAAATCATGATAAATAAAACCCAACACATACTATAGTAGCGATTTTTTCAAAAAAAAATAGTAGTGATTTTTCTTCACACAATCGTACAAATAGTAAATAGTTTGGTGGAATGACACCTTTTCTTTTTTAACTTTAGCAAAGTGACAAGAACATCATTTTAAGCTAATGTTCAGTACAACCACTATTGCATTAGACTATACTAAAAAGAACACGTTCATGCAATGATAGATTAAGTGAATTTTATCTCTCAAACATAATTTAGTTTGGTAACACATAATTAAATTATTGTTATTCACATTCTTTTGAAGTCCTTGTAAAATTCGCTGTACATACAATAATAATAAAAACTTATAACAGTACATCTCCTCTATCAACTGCGGCAATATTGCACAATTATTCAGAAAAAGAAAAAAGGAATACCAATAAGTTTGATATTGACATCTAATTTAATTTAATTTATTTATTTCATGATATTGACATATAGTTACTGTCCCTATTCCGTAATTAGTACATTCCTTAACTCTAGTATAAATTCATATAATTATAGTACCCAAAAATGCACAAACACCTCACATTTCACAGTAATTACTATAATATAAAATTATTTGAACGTGGGCCTTGTCTAACGTACCTGTTCGAAATTGACCATATATTTTGTTGTTATTGGTTGCAGTTATATCATTTTCCTTATTCATATAGTAATTTATATTGAACTGTGAATTCCATAAATGTGGCCAGGGCCAGTTTAGGAAAATGGACTACTGTTGAGGTGCAAATTTATGACTGTTGGAGGTGTGTCACCACATATTTACAAATATGGGTGGGTGTAGTATGGTTATAGGATATTATTCCAACAACCGCTATCGCTTGTTAATTTAAAATTATAAATCTATCTTTGTTTGAAATTTCTTCTTGTATCTAATAGAAGAATCCGGTGATGTTTTTTGCTAATTGATCAAGATTACATTCATCACTAAGGTAACGTATAATTACGAAGCTATAGCTAAGCTAAGAGAACAACTTGCTATTATAAAATCAAAGACAAATTAAATTGAACAAGAGAATTAAAAGGAGTAAAGTAGTATATATAGATAAGTTGATGAATAGTTTGTACAATCCCTTTACTAGCTCTACAGTGGCAAAATCAAACTCAACTCATTCAACCCTCTAAAAAATGGATTGATATATAACCCGAATCAACATAATAATTTTAAAAAATAAATAAAACAATTGAGCTTAGTAAAACTTAATTGAGTCGAGTCTTGACTATAACACTTTTTGACCCAATTAATTTGAATTGGATTGAATCTTGACCCGATTATACCCATTGTGATCTATCCAAATTTAACCTAATCCGCCCAATTGTCATTCCTATTCTAAAGCTATAATATATCCCTTTTTAATATAATATATCACAACTAGAACTGTGTTATGAACGAATAGTCTCTTATGAGACATAAGTGAAAAGTTCGTAAATCATTAAGTAAAAGCATGTGGGTCATATATAAATCACAAGTGGGCGGGAAATAAGTGTTTGATTCTTTGGGTTTGGTTTTTTGGTCTGGGGTCATTTTTTTTGTATTTGATTTGGCGTTTGGTGTAAGAGTCTCAAAATTTCAATGCACCAAAGAATCAAACTTTTAATAATTTTTTTTAAAAATATATATATATATATAAACATTTCGTTGACAAAAAAAAAAAAGTTAACCAGCAATTAAATCATTCATAAACTAATCAAAGTAGCAACATATTTATTATTCAAATAGTGAACTTCAACTAATAATTCACAAGAGGACAAATGTATTTTTGCCGATGTATGTCATGTGAAGGAACCAGTCTTCGTCCTTATAATTCTCGAGCAATAGTCGGAGGCACAATGTTCTTGACAAAGATAAATATGATCTTCTGAGCACAATAAGTGTTCCATGACGAGACACATCATCACTTTGATTTTATTTTCATTTGTATTTTTCATTCACTGAAAATCTGTTGAATATAGTATAGGCTGAGTTAGTTATAACCAACTATTAGTTAGTTAGCTGACAGGTTGTTAATTAGTTAGTTAATACTATAGTAAAGTAATAATGATAGCTAGTTAGCTAATCTCAAATTGTATATAAGTAGTTAACACTATCTTCTCTCTTCCTTCTTTATTTTTCTCTCAAGCTTCACAGTCATGGAGCAGTAACAAATCAATGGAACAGTGTTAGTTTACATGGTATCAGAGCAGAAATTGTGTGGATCTAAGGGTTCTCTAAGGAATACAAACTATAGAGGATCGGGAGATTCATTTTTCTTCTATTGATTGATGCGCATTTGAAGGAAATTCAGATTCATGGGGAGTAATATTGACTACAATCATTCATTGTATTTGCATCCTTCTGATGCACCAGGTGCACTTTCAATTGAAATTCAGCTCAAAGGCATGGAGAATTACATGCTTTGGAGTTGAGCTATGAAGTTAGCACTTCTGGGAAGGAACAAATTAGGATTCATCAATGGATCTAGGGCTGGGCATAAATACAGAAATACCAAACCAAATCGAATTATTTCGATTTTCAGTATATATTTTCGTATTTATGATATTTTGATTCGGTTTTCGATATGTAGATTTTGATTTTTCGATATTTCAGTTGAACCAAAATATAATATATATTAATATTATATTAATTATTAATTTTAAATAATAAATATTTTATGCAAAATTAGGCTAGTTCTCAAATAATTTGAGGCAAAATTAGATCAGTTTTTTTCAAACTTTTCCCAATTCCCACTTTAGGTCAGCGCCGCACGTCAAGCAAGTCACATTTCAGTTTTCCTTCGGCACTTTCCCACTTCCGACTTCGACCAGCGACATCAAGGCAGCAACCAGAAGCAGCTGACTGGCGACCGCGCCCGGGAAACATCAGCAGGCCACCGGCGACCAACAACACTGCATATAATGTATTTGATATTTTATTTTCAAGATTTCTTTTGTAGTTCTTCTATAACAAAAAACCAAACTAACAAAAATCGAACCAAATTATTTTGGTTCGGTGTTCGGTACACTTATTCCAAGAATCAAAAATCAAAAAAACCAAAAAAAAAAATCGAAATACCGAATCCCCAGCCGTAGATGGATCTGTTACAAGAAGTATTTATGAAGGAAATGTACAGAGAAAATGGGACAGATGTAATGGTATTGTGGTTTCGTGGTTGATGAGCAGTGTACAATCAAATCTTCTTAGTGGAATCCTTTTTAGATTTGATGCTTATCTCACAGGAATGACCTTAAAGAGAGATTTGATGTAACACCTCACTTTTTGAAAGAACTATAAAGACTTAAAATTGGAAAGAAACCATTTTTTTTTTACATAATCAAATTTTGGAAAGTTTGACAAAGCTAAGCTAACTTTGAGTTTTGGGTCGACTTCAAACCACCATAACTCCTAACTTAGGATGAGTTAGGTGTGCTACTAGATACCGTAGGAAAGATCTTTGAATTATCTTTCCAACGTCATCGAGTTTGCTCAGTTTCGAGTTCGTATGAGGGATATATGTCTATTCGAAGTTGGATTGTCTAGATAAAGAAAGTCAAAATTGGATTTTTAGAAGGGTATTATGGTATTTTTACTACCCAATTAATTAAATTCGCTTTTGGTATTTAAGTTGGGGACAAAACTAATTGGATTCAGTTTACGCTTCATAAAAATAAATTAGGGTTTTGAGAGAAGAGAAAAAAAGTGGAGAAAAGAGGAGAGAATCAAGGTGTTCGTCGAGGTTCTTGAGTTTTATCACAAATTTTCGCCATGGGTTTGATCCGTAAGAGGTATGTAAGCTTTCATAGTGTTAGGTTTGTTCACCCACACGCCAATCATGTTAATTTTAGCATTAAAATCATTCTAGAAAGATGAAGGTTTGATGTTCTTGAATTGTGTTCTTGAAATTGACTTTCGTTTTTTAGTTAAGATGAAATCGATGAGTTCTTCAGGAAATCGAGTCAATTTTAGAGTTGTGTTTGATTAGATTCTTGGGTACATGTATTGTGTATCTGAATCTAAAGAGAAATTAAGAAAAAAGAATCGAATTTAGGTGAATTGGGGTTAGAAAACGAGGAAGAGAAAAAAATGGACAAGGAACAGGTACCAGGTCCGCGTTGCGGACATGTTCCTTCAGTGTGAAAATTTTCTCTCCGGTCGCAGAGAGGTTGCGAACTCCACTGTTTCAAAATTATTTTGATCAAACATTTTAATTCATCTCCGCATCGCGGACTTGCTCCCTAGACAGTGTTTTTAAATCGTTTCTCATGTTTAACTATCTAAAATACTCCTAAACAACACAAAATCTTTCCTATCACAAATCACAACATTGAATTCATAAATCAAAATCCAGTATGAGAATGAGAAGAGTCATATATATGAGTTCCTTATTGATATTTTAACCCTTGAGTCGAGTCGTTCATGCCCATAACTTTCGTATGAACTCCATCAGTTGAGTATCTTTTAGAGGAGTAGTATCTTCAAGTTCTAAATATTGAGTATTGAGTATTAATTCCCTTTGAGATTATATTTCTAATCATAGGACTATTACATGTTACCCATGAAGTCCTTGAGTTGAGTTGTTCATGCCCAAAATTCCGCATGAACCCTATAAGTCAACAATCTTGAGATGAGAAGTATCTTTGAGCCCTTGAGTTGAGTAGTTCATTCTCATAATTCCGCATAAACCCTCTAAGTTGCGCACTTTTGAAATGAATAGTATCATTGAAGTTTTTGAGTTCCCACTATTGAGTTCTATCCATAGTGTTATTCCCCGATCCTACACCCTGGGTGGGACTGGCACTCGAAACCATTGCTGGCCCCCAAGCGAACCCTTGGCCTGGCTTACTTATTCAGTGGAAGACTTAAACACAAGAAATAAAGCTCATGCAATAACTTAAAAGATAATAACTTAGCCAAAAATGGCAACTTAAGTCTTAAACGTATATAACTGAAATGAATAAGCATAAAAAAGTAATGCTATCAGTCTATGAAGCCTCTAAAATGAAGAAGGATGTCGGGACATGACCCCCGATCATCCTAACGACTGAAAACTAGAAAGCAAATGATAAAAGAGTCTTTCGGAATACAAAGAGGCTCACCAACTGACTCGGAGTGCTGAAACTGATCAACGAAGCACTGGATGCTGATCCTGATTACCCGTATCTGCATCATAAGACGATGCAGGCCAACTGGACTCAGTACATTGAATGTACAGTATGCAAGTTGGAATGCTATACAATACATAGGCTTGAAAAGATTCTAAAAGAAACACTTACCTTGGCTTTTTTCAACTCATAAATAACTTAACTCAAAATAAAGCAATGAAACACATGCAATATATGAAAAGCTTTGTAAAACAGTAAAAACAACTTAGTTCGTTAAAGAAAATGCAATAACAAACTCAACTTTACTCATATAATAAAGTAATATAGTTTCTGTGGAAGATTCTCTAACCAACAATCACCACTATGAGCCTAAGTGGAGATACAACGTCCTGCCCACGCTGACAGAACTGTCTTATACATTGCTATCATATAGAACGCTTAACTTAGTGGATCCACTAGCTTAACTTATGTGATCATCTAAAAAGCATGACCCATTAATACCCATGATGGCTACCTGGTTTATGGAGACTTGAGTTAATATGAACTCACATCCCATATCGGTGCTGAATACCATTCCAAAAATATACTTAGCTCATATGTTTTAAAACAACTTCTTTCTTTGGTTTGAGATAATTACTCAACACTTAGCTTAAAAGCTCTCTTGGAATCAATGTTCCCTTTTCTTGCTCAAATATGAAAAACATTTATAAACTCTTTGGGAATACTTTATTCCCTAATAGCTTTTTGAGAAATGAACTCAAATCTTTACTCTTTACTTAACTTGAAACTTAAGTCTTAAAACAAAGTTAAAACATTCGTTAAAGACTTTTGAGAAACTTTATAAACTTTGCTTTGACTTGCTTCTTAACTTCTAGACTTGACTCTTAACTTCTCTTGACTTTGATTCTAACATTCCTTGAATTGGATTATGGATTCAAAGTTTATGATCTCATGTTTATGGACGATTTCATGATGTTTAGATATACCTTAAAGTGTTGGAATCAACTAGAAAACATAGGTATATTGCTAAGAAACAAGTACGAAAAGGTGGGGAACGAATGGGGAGAACTGGCGTCCCTGGTACCCTGAGAGGCACAAGGCGCCAGCCCTCAAAGTTCAGAGAGCTTGCTGTGGTGCTCTGGCTGGCGCGACGCTCTAGAGTCCAAAGTTCAGAGAAACTTTTGTGGCGCTCTGGGAGGTGCGACGGCCCAACCCTCTCCCCAGAAAACTTTGAACTTTCTTCTTCGTTTTTCAACTCTAAACCTTCTAAATTCACTTGGTTCTTTCCCCAAAAGCTTAGAATTATTAATAGCGTCAACATACAATAGGTTCAACTCAAAATTATACCTGAAAACATGAATCAAATTATCAAGAAACTTCAACAACACAATCCATAAGAATTCAACGAAACTTTCAACCATGTTCATCAAGAACTCAATTTCTAACTTCCAAAGACTTAAATTCGCTGAATATAATTATGATTGGCGCGTGGGTGAACTAACTCAATGCTATGTGATTTCACATACCTGGTACGAATAAATCCTTGGCAAAAACCATAATTAAATAGATCGATCTTGATGAATCTTGCCCTTTTTTCTTCTTTCTTCTCTATTCTCCTTTATCCAAGCCCTAATGTAAATTTCCAATTTCTAAAACTGACTAAAATCTTATTTGACCCATATTAAACTCCTAAAAATGGATTAAAATAATAGGGCAAGGAAAAGACTAAAATACCCCTTAAAAATTCAAATTGGACATTTCCTTATTCTAACAGCCCAACTTCCAAAGGGCATAACTTACTCGTACGAACCCGGAATCGCACAAACTCAGCGGAGTTGGAAAGATAATTCCAAGATATTTCCAACCATATCTAGAAGTACACCTAACTCACCCTGAGCTAGGATTTATGCCGTTTGAATTTGATCAAAAACTCATTTTTCCTAACTTAAACAAATTTCCAGATTTGTCGCTATTTCCAAACATGATTATTTCAAGTTCTTAGCTTCTTCCTAGCTATTTCAAATTGCGAGATGTTACACATGGTTATTAAAAACCTTGCATTGAGTCGTTCACGTCCATAATTCGACGTGAACCATATTTTAAGAAGTCTTTTACAATCATTTTAACTTTGTTTTAAGACTTAAGTTTTAAGTTGAGTAAATAGTAAAAGTAAAGTTCATTTATTCAAAGATTATATAGGAACTAAATATTCCCAAGAGTTAAAATGTTTTTACATTTGAGCAAGAAAGGAAACATCGATTCCAAGAGAATTTTTAATCTAAGTTTTGAGTAATTATCTCAAACCAAAGAAAGAAGTTTGGTTTTAAAGACATATGAGCAAAGTATATTTTTGGGAGTAGTATTGAGCACCGATATAGGGATGCGAGTTCAAAATAACCCAAGTCTCCATAAACCATGTAGCCAGCATGGGTAGTAAATGATCATACTTTTTAGATGATTCCTTCAATGCTTTTTAGCATAGACTAGTGAATCCACTTAGTTAAAGCGTTCTATATGACAGCAAAGTATAGGACAGTTCTGGCAGCGTGGGTAAGACGTTGTATCATCACTTAGGCTCATGGTGGTGGTTGTCGGTTAGAGAAACTCCCACAGAGTTATATTGTATTTTTATATACACATTGAGTATTATACATTGTGTTATTATCTACAGTTTTACAGCTTTCCATATAGATTGCATATTTTACTATTGCTTTATCCTTGAGTCTTTCGAGTTGAGTATCTTGAGTTGAGTACCTTCGAGTTGAGTATCTTGAGTTGAATTGTGCTTCATTGAGTCGAGTACTTTATTGTTGAGTTGAGCCCCATTTCACATAGTTGAGAACCTTATTACTGAGTTGAGTAGCTTATCCTTAAGTACTTTTGAGTTGAGTAAGTTTGAGTAGTTTTGAGCATCCTTGAGTATTCCTTGAGTTTAGTAAGTTTGAGAAGATGTAAGTATGACTCCCTTTTTATCAAGTTCAAGCTTATGTTATGCTTTATAATTCTCCTTTATTGCTCGTACATTCCATGTACTGAGTCATTTGGCCTGCATCCTTTCATGATGCAGATTTAGGTATTCGGGATCATCGATAGGAGTTTCGTTGATGCCACATGGAGTTCGAGTTAGCTATGGTGAGTCTCATTGCTTCCGAGGGATTTCATTTACTTTTCAGTTATACCAGTAGTTAAGATGTCGTGGGTCTTGTCCCGACTTCCATTTTTGTCAGTTAGAGGCTTCGTAGATAGATATAAGAGTTTGAGAAGTCTATTTCATTTATGTTATTAATTGCATTAAAGACTTGAATTGCCTATTGCTGGCTAGTTGAATATTCTATTTTATTCAGAGTTATTCATTTGAGTTAAAGATTTGTAAGTTTCATGAATTTTATTCAGTTTTTAAGCTTTGTATGCTTGAGTTAGTCTTCCGCTTGTAGTCAGCCAGGATGAGGATTCGCTTGGGGACCAGCAATGGTTCTCGAGTGCCGGCCACGTCTAGGGTGTGGGCTCGAGTCATGACATTTGACAAGGTAAATAATTCTCGAGCTTACCATTTACATAAGGAAATAGCAACTGTAGTTCAAAGTATATCATCTATTTCAGTATATTATTCTAAACTAAAAGATCTTTGGGATGAACATAATTTGATTATTCTATTCCCTACGTGTGTTTGTGAGAGATCGAAAGATTTTGTAGAACATTTAAAGAGGCAAAAGTTATTCCAGCTCCTTATGGGACTAAACGATGGTTATTATGCTCAGGCGAGGTCTCAAAACTTAGTGATGATTCTTGAACCTAGTGTGAATCAGGCATATGCTATGATCATACAGGATGAAAGACAAAAAATGCTTGTTGGAGGTAATTATGTTGTTGCAGGTCGAATGAAACCCTTAGCCTTTTATGTTATAGAAAAGGATGCCACAACTATGTATTCAACCAGAGGTTCAGGACCAAGACAATCAAATGGTTCGGGAGGTCATCAATATCAGAATAAATATTGTGATTTCTACAATATGAAGGTCCATACTAGGGCTGATTGTTACAAATTGTTGAAGTGTGAGAATTGCTTGCATAAGGGATATGTTAAGGAGATTTGCTATAAACTAATTGGCTATCCAGAGAATTTCAAAGGGAAGAAAATAGCCAATGTTGCTACACATCCTCTTGCAGGACTAAACATAGGATATAATCATTGGCCTAAAGTTATAGAACATGGTGTGAGAATAGGACATATACCTGCTCTTACTCAAAATCAACACAATCAGATTGTCTAAATGTTGAACAAATGATCCATAGGTGATACAGGTGCAAACATGGGAGGCAATTCCAATTATGCTGCTAACACTGCAAGTGCTAACACTGCAGGTACATCCTCATATTGATGATAGTGTGAAATGGGTTATTGATATTGGAGCCACTAATCATATGATAGGTGATAAGTCTATGTTACAAACTGGTACATCAGTAGATGATGCAGGGAATGTTCAATTACCAACAGGAGAATCTGCAAATATATCTCACATAGGGTACTGTCAATTGTTAGGAGGTGATTTCATTAAGAATGTGTTGTGTGTGCCAACATTTAAATTTAATCTTTTGTCTATGTCCAAGTTGACAAAAGATTTGCAATGTTGTGTTGTGTTCTTCCCTGATTTCTATTTATTTCAGGATCTCTCATCTGGAAAGGTGAGGGAGATTGGTAAGGAACAAGATGGATTATATGTAATGTATTCAAAAAGGGGGAAATGAAATACCACACAGCAGAAATCTTTAACAGTACAAAAAGAGGTTGATGCAGTATTATGGCATAAAAGAATGGGACATGCTCCCTAGTCAGTTTTAAGAAGGATTACAACTTTTCAGAATAAATCATGCTTCATCATAGACAAGTGTGATATATGCCATTTGGCTAGACAAACTAGAGTTCATTTTCCTGTTAGTGTCACTAAGAGTAGTGGATTGTTTGAATTGTTACATATGGATGTATGAGGTCCTTACAAAACAATCACATGTAATGGTATGCAATATTTTCTTACTATAGTTGATGACCATTCCATATGGACTTGGGTATTTTTGATGAGGGTTAAGTCTGATGTTGTTTTCTTGCTTAAAAACTTCATTGCTATGGTTCATACTCAATTCAATAAGAAAATCCAAGTTTTTAGATCAGATAATGGTTTTGAATTTTTTAATCAACATTGTGCAAATCTTTTTCATTCCCTTGGCATTATTCTTCAAAGTTCTTGTCCATATATCCCTCAACAAAATGGGGTGATAGAGAGAAGATATAGACATATACTTGAAACAACTCGAGCTATTAAGTTTCAAGGTTTCTTGCCTGACAGATTTTAGGGGATTTGTATTGAAGTTGTTGTCTACATTATCAACAAGATTCCATCTAACTGTTCTAGACAAGAAGACTCCATATGAACTTGTTTATCACAAGGTTCCAGAATTGAGATATATGAGGGTGATTGGTTGTTTGTATTATGGACAAACTTAGTCAAACAAGATAAGTTTGGGGCTGTAGATTATTAGATTTGGAAAACAAGAAGTTCTTTGTTTGTAGAGATGTCCATTTCAATGAACATGTTTTTCCCTTTCAGAATAAATTGGCACATCCAGACACAAGGAACCAAGTTGCTTCTCCTGTTTCAGTAGAATATTTTGACTCTTTTTTTTATGTTGAGTCAGTGATTTCCCCTGTAAGACAATCAACTGATAATGTTGTACAGTCAACTGATGATGCTATACAAAGAAATTGAGATGATGATGTACAAGAAAATGTTGATGATGTTATAGTTCCAATTGAGCAGAATGTTGCATACTGATGATAGAAGATCACAGAGGTCCATTAAACCACCTCTTTGGCACAAAGATTATGTGATGACTAACAACAAAAGGAGTTGCCAGTATCCCATATTGAATTTGTGAGCTACACAGGTTTATCAGTTCAATAAAAGGATTTCTTATGTAATTTTTCAGCTTCGACAATCACTAAACCTGGTATCTATTCAGAAGCAGTAAAAGTACCACAATGGATAGTGTCACACCCCTTTTTGCGCACGGCGGAAGGGTTTTTCCAATTTAAGTGACGTTATTGAATAGGGATTACTTTATTTTATTTTTCAGAGTCTCCACTTGGAATTGAGTTATGGTGTTCCAAGTGACCTTTTCTTTTTAATCCCTAACCAAAAGGAAATGACTCTTTATTTTGGTCTGCGAACCAAAAATTCAGGTAAGGAATTTTGTTGACCGAGGGGAAGGTATTATGCATCCCTCGAGTCCCGTGATTCTAACATGATTGCTTTTATTGACTTATACTTACGTTAAATTATTATTATTATTATTATTATTATTATTATTATTATTATTATTATTATTATTATTATTATTTTGGATACATTATTATAGGCCATGGTTTGCTTATTTTTTTATTATTGAATTTTTATTAGTCTGAACCTAGATGCGTAACCGCATTCTTGGTCTTGACATTTAGAGGCATAACTGTTTTTTTTCTCTCGAGTACCTCACACCTAATAATCTCAATTTACACCTCTTGATTTAAATTACTAAAAATTAATTATTAAATAATTTGGTCAAGGTGCGCCACGACATCCTTGAATTTCTTTTAAGTGTTTCAAAGAAGATGTGTAACCACATTCTTAATTGAAACCATTTTCAACGTATCTAAATTTGCCTACAAAAATTAGTCTGCCAATTTTTAAGCGTGAATCAAGTGGTGCCGAACTACCACCAACCACAATAATAATAATAATAATAATAATAATAATAATAATAATAATAATAATAATAATAATAATAATAATAATAATAATAATATTAGTAATAATAATAATAATAATAGTAATAATAATATTATTATTTCATCATAAACATGTGCACAATAGTTATTACTCACTGTTGAAATTTACTTATTAGTTTTTATTTTATATATTTATTTATTAAAGAAAAACTAAGTTAGCACTCAGAAGATAAAAGCAACACCCATATTATTGCACAAAAATAACTTATCACTTATTTGAACACAACTCAACAGATCATCAATTAATAAGGCACAAGCACCAAAACAAATAATCACAAGTTATACAATTTTATTTCTAAATTTAATGATATAAAAGGTTCAAACAAATTTCAATATTATAATGCTAAAATTCAACACACATAAATTTGATAACTTCATGATATTAGAATCACATCTTGTATAATAATGAAATCAAATTATACAATGAAGATTAAATGGTACCTCTTGCGAAAATTCAATTCACGAAAAGGAAACAATCTTAAAAAGGAGCCACGAACTCGAAACCACGAAAGCAAACCTCGAACTCAACCTATAAGTGTGGGGTTGGAAGGAATTAAAAAACGTTTTGATGTTTTGATTTTTTTTTCTATACGTACGAGTGTCTTTTGGTATGAATGTATAGTGTATTCTTTCTTCTTCTTTTTTTGTACGTTTTTTGTGTGTTTTGTCTGTGTTCTTTTTTTGTTGTGTGCAGAGGTCTTTATGTAGGTAGGTATGTGTGTGTGTGTGTGTGTGTGTGTCTGTTAGGAGTAGTGTAAGTGTATGTATATAGGTTGTGAGTGGGGGAGTGTTGTGGTCATGTTGTAGTGGGGGGGAAATGGGTTTTTTCTTTTTTTTTTTTTTTATCATGTACGTGTGTGTGTTTTGGTGCAGATTTTTTGGTAGTGTGAGGGAGTGTGGTGAGCGGGGGTAATGGGAGATGGAGGATATTTATTTTTAATAATTAATAAAAAAATTATAATAATAAAAATATTAGCTAATTATAAAAATAAAATAATAATTGAAGAGATAATTTAAAATTATAATTTAGAAATAGTAGCTTATTATGAATCTTAATTTAAAGAAAACATATATTTTTTTATAACTTTTTATTTCTTTTTTAAACAATTGAAAATAAAACTTACCTTAAAAAGTGATTCTATTTTTGTTGTTTTCAAATCTTTTAAAATAAACTTAATAAAATAAGATAAAAGTCAAAATATTTAGTTAGATTTTTATACAATATTTAAGCTCTAAAAATGGTGTAAACTTAAGTTCGGTCAAAAATTACGTGTCTACAGATAGATGTCATGAAGGTAGACATCAATGCTCTAGAAGATAACAAGACATGGGAGGTAGTGTCATTACCTCAAGGACATAAAGTTATTGGTTGTAGATGGGTTTATAAAGTCAAGTACAGAGCAGATGGACATATAGAGAGATATAAAGCAAGATTGGTGGCAAAAGGTTATAGCCAAAGAGAGGGACTAGCTTACCAAGAGACTTTTTCACCTGTAGTGAAAATGGTCACTGTAAGATCAGTTATTGCTTTGGCTGCAACTCAGAAATGTCATATACATCAGATGGATGTATACAATGCTTTTCTTCAAGGAGATTTACAAGAAGAGGTATACATGGAGTTGCCTCAAGGTTTAGAAGTGTTTGCAAATTGCTTAAATCATTGTATGGGCTCAAACAAGCCTCTAGACAATGAAAGATCAAATTGACTACAGCCTTGGTGGAGTCAGGTTTTACTCAGAGTCACTTGGACTACTCTTTGTTCATTAAGCATGAAGATGGAAAAAAGGTTTTTGTTTTGATCTATGTAGATGATTTGTTGATAACAGGAAGTGATATGAAACTCATACAAGAGACTAAGATCACTTTGCAAACCAATTTCAAGATCAAAGATCTAAGGGAACTTAGATTCTTTTTGGGCATTGAGTTTGCTAGAAACAATAAAGGCATCTTGATGCATCAAAGAAAGTATGTCCTTGAGCTCATTTCAGACTTGCGACTAGGAGGTACTAAGCCAGTTGGAGCACCTATGGAAGTCAACCAAAAGTTAACTTCAGTCGTATTTGATCAACATATCAACTCGCAATATGAACATGTGTTGAAGGATCCAGGTCCATATTAAAGACAGGTAGAAAGGTTACCTTATTTGACTGTAACTAGGCCAGATATCTCATTTGCGATCCAAAATCTTAGTCAATTCATGCATTCACCCAAACAATCTCACATGGAAGCTGCTATCAGAGTGGTGAAATATATAAAGCAATCCCCTGAAATGGGAATTCTCATATCATTTACTGCTTTTTCTAAGCTACAAGTTTACTGTGATGCTGATTGGGGTCATGTCTTACAACTAGAAAATCATTGAGTGGCTATACAGTGAAAATTGGTGATTTACTTATTTCTTGGAAGTCAAACAAACAGCCTACTATCTCTAGAAGCTCAGCAGAGGCAGAGTATAGGAGCCTTGCTTCAACAGTTGCTGAAGTTGTTTGGCTCATTGGCCTGTTTAAAGAATTGGGATTGTCAATTTAGTTGCCAGTAGATATATCATGTGATAGCAAGTCCGAAATCCAAATAGCAACCAATTCAGTATTTCATGAACGTACAAAACACATTGACATCGTCTGTCATTTTATTCGTGAAAAAATCCAACTGGGATTAATCAACACAATTTACTTAGCCTCTGCAGAGCAGCCTGCAGATATACTTACTAAGGGGTTGCTTGCTTTCCAACATACTTATCTGATGTCCAGCTAGGCCTTAAGGATATCTTCATACCACCTAGCTTGAGGGGGGTGTTGAATATAGTACAAGCTGAGTTAGTTATAACTAACTATTAGTTAGTTAGCTACAGATCGTTAAGTAATAATGATAGTTAGTTAGCTAATCTCAAATTGTATATAAGTAGTTCACATGGATGTAATTCTTTGATCATCAAATAATATCTTCTCTCTTCCTTTTTCAATTTTCTCTCAAGCTCCACAGTCATGGAGCAGTAACAAATCAATGGAACAGTGTTAGTTTACAAAATCCATTTTAAAAATATCAAATCAAACCAAACCAAATTAGTTTGGTTCGATATTCGATGCACACTTTTTCAAAATCAAAATTTGATAAAATCAAATCAAAGAACCAAACGCGTACCATAAACCTTAAGGTTATCATGTGAACCTAGTAATTTTTGGTTAAATTTCGTAGAAGTCTTATATTAAAATGTTGTTTCCTTCGTTCATGTTTTCTTATTTGTGTTTGATTTGACACATTCTTAAGAAATAATAAATAAAATATTTTATAATATCATTTTATATTATTATAAGTCATCTAAATATTGTAAAATAAATAATACTTAATTATAAAAATAAAGTAAATATAAAATTATAAATTATTTTTTAATTTTTCAAAATGAACACGTAAAATTGAACTTGTGCTAATTAAATATTGTTATAGTAAGCGCGAGAATGAATGGAAATTATAATTTTTGGGTCAAAAAGTGTAAGGTTTGTTAGAGAAGTGACAACATACCGCTCCGCACTTAACGCCTAATTGCAGTTTTGGTCGTTGTGTTTACTCTTTAATTTGCTGCTTTTTCTTAATCCAATTACATGTGCTATTGTGACGACTGGATAAACTTTATTATTACTTCCTCAGTCGAACAATATTTGTTACTTTGCATACTTTTTAAACTATAAATAAAAAGATAATTTTTTTATACCACATTTTGAATATAATAAATTCAATGTCTTGAAAAACGTAATAAGGAAATGACTATAATTAATGGTACGAATAAATTAGGAATTAAGTGTAAAACTATTCATTAATTTTATAAAATAAATAACTATTATTGGATAGAGAGTATTCATTTTCAATTTTCATGCCTTGTTTGTTGCTATAATTATTTGTGCTTGACTTCAACTTTTTTAATCAAATCAAATCTTTTGGATATATAGCAAGCAAATTTCATTCCTCTTTTTGAGGAAAAGGACTATTATTGAATTAGTTTAATTTAAGTAATTTTTTTAGATTGTGTGGTTCTTGTATTAATATATTCAAAGTTTAGTGATTTTTGTGGGAAAATCTTGGTTCAAATTTTTGTATTTTCCTCAAATGATGGAAAAGAAAATTATAATTTGGTTGTGTTTATAAACTTTTAAACTCAAATATAAGGTGAGACCTTATAAGGTTTTCCTCCTGCATATATATATTGATAAACAATTTTAAGTGAAATTTTATTATATATAGTCTAGGAGAGTAGAATATACGTAGATCTTATCAATATCTAATAGAAGTAGAGAAAATTTTCGAAACTTGCGTAATAAAAGAAGAAAACCATATAGAAAGCATAACAATTAAAAAAAATTTATAGGATGAAATGAGAAGAAAAGATTGTACAGAATGCATGCTTCCTATTATTGCTATCTTTGTGTCCATAACTCACTTTTTATTTTATATAATATAAAAATATAATGTAAATAAGACCCCAAACTTGGCTTTTAGCTATGACTTGATTTGAAATCCTTTTTTCCCCATCTTGTGTCCTATGTTTCGATTTTGAATTTTGAATGGTTTATATTTGCACAACGTAAAACACATTAAAAATGTTGCTCTATATAATAATAAAATAAAAAAATATATATTCCATCACAATCTTTAAATCGTTTTAATGGTGAAATCCTACTTTCAAACAAATAATGATGAGGAATCTCAGCTTTTTTTAAAAGCAAAGTACCAAAGGTAATAAAATTAGTGGGAAGACCATATGAAGTGTCTTCCCATAAAGAAACAACTTTTATAAAATTAATATTTTCCAACCATCTTCTTTTGATTAATTAATTAGAAAAAAAGCTTTTCCCAAACACAATGTTAATCAAGCCTATATTGATTACTACGTTAATCATTCTTGTTTAAAGGCTTAAGCCTTAAACATAATAGTGCACACCGCTCTGTGTGTAATCCCATTATACTAGTTGTCCTAGAGTACAAAATGTTGATTTAAAAAATAAAAAATATTTCGAGAATATCCTATTTCTTTTTAGGTGTGCTGAATATAGTACGTATTTAAATTAGTCCCCTTTTCAATATGTTGAAACATCAAAAAATTTTAAACATCAATTTTTTTGTTAAATTCATTTTGTTACGGATTAAGGATAAGATTATACAAAAAAAACAATTAACTAGAAACTTTTTAGCACCAAATTAACCGGAGATTGCTGATAAACTTCATATTTTTTAGTGATGAAACCATTTAAATTTAATCATACTTAAGTATTTAAACACGTATAAAATTTGGAAACATATAAAAACCATTAATAAAGTGCAAAGTCGCAAACAATAACAAAAATATATTATATTGGTGTGTTTGCTAGGAGAATGTTTTCCAAAAAAAGAAAAGTAATTTAATGATACTTGAAACGAAGGAAATCATTTTCTAGGGGAAAAAAAGAAATCGATTTCATCAAAAATAGCAAACTGACATATGTATCTCATTTTCCTTGCACATACTTTAACTTTTAATTTTTTACTCGATTCAACTATAATAGTCTATGGGTAATGCTAAATTGTCAAAAAATTTGGCCAAAAATTTAAAAAGTCTATAATATTCTTTTTATTTTAAAATAAACTGATCTTTTATCTATTTTTAATTAAAATGTATTAAAGTTAAAAGGGTAAAAATGTTCAAAAAGATAAAATAACATAATGTGAAATATGTTATTTTATCATTCTGGCCAAAAGGATTTTTTCAATAGTCTATATATATGTTATTGTGAATCTCTAGATTCTCTTTTATCCAAAGTTTCATCAAAATACTATGTAATTTGTTGATATTGGTATTAATTTTGATATATATATATATTTGAATTTTTTTCATTCACCATCCCAGTATGGAAAACATTTTTTTTCCATTCCAAACACACCCGTGCAATAATTCAGAATGTATTAGTCAAAGAGGAAATTGCATGAAATAATTATAATAAAATATCTTATATTCCTCTTTGGTTGTCCTCTCATGTATGGGTCGGAGAGGAAGTTCAGATTCTGTATGATGATTTTTTAAAAATAAAATGTGTTTAATAATTAATTTTTTTTCTCTGATTTACACTTTTCTTGTCAAATTGCTTGTGAAAAATACATAGTTTGCACTTGTTATAATATATGGTAACTTGGTCTCATTTAGATACGATTTGAATTCAGATTAATTAAAAATTAAAAATTTTGTTTAGATATGCAATTTAAATTCATAAGTTACATTTTCTTTTTTTAATCATAAACATGAAAATCCCACAAATTATGAGAACTATCATAATTTTTTCAAATTTATATAATCTTACCAAATAAACAAATCATAATTCATAAATAAGACATCGAAATATCCTAAGGCGGTGTATTGATAAATCATATATCTTCATGTTCCTTCTATAAATAAATATTTGTCGTTACAAACTTTTAAATACACGTAATTTTATATATAAAGATTTATTAGTTAACAACTGTAGTAGTAATTAGTTTTTCTCAATATAATCCTTTCGTTTGGTAGAAACAAGCTCTTCACCCATAGCATAAGTATTTTTTCTTTCTAAAATTTAAAATGATGAAATAATTTTTATAAAAATATAAACTTATGAGTCAAGTTTTACATTTAAAAAGAATGAAATCACAATTAATTGGAATCTCAAATCCATTTTTTTTTTTTTTTGGAGAATTTACAAATTTAAAATCATGATCATAAAATCACATATTCAAAAGCTGATTTAAAACAATATACATGCCCAATGAAATCCCAGCAAATAGGATCTGAAGAGGATAAAATATACACAATCATTGTCACCGTTTTGTGAAAGCAAATAAACTATTTTTGAAAAACCCTCAACTCAAGTGTTCAATAGCTGATTTAAACTCATAATTTCAAATCACTTAATCAAATGCCTATTTAAATTCCCCATTCTTTTAATAGCAGTATTGTTTCTTGAGTTATCAAACACAGCCTCCTCATGGGCCATGGCGTTATCAACCACTCACAATTATCGAATGACCAGTCTTACGTCAAACTAAACTGTACAAAATAATTTTAGAATATATCGTTGGGTTTTTTTTTTTTTTTTGTTATATAAAAATAGGAAACTCATTTATATTAGGAATATATGGTTGTCCTCTATTGGAGGAAAAATGAAGATTTTATTAGGTTTATATGGAAAAAAAAATCTACACTAACTTATAGAACTGAAAATATCGTCGAGTTAGAATTTTAACTTTATATATTTTAGATTTAAAAAATAATAATTTTTAAGTAGTAATAATAATGGAGTTTTAAATTTAATATTTATAGGTATTTACTGAATTTCATAACACAAATACATATTAAATGGTAAATTTTCTTCTATTTTAAAAGGAAAAAAAAAATCTCAAGAACATACAATGAATTATATGAGTTCAAAATTAATTAAAGTTTTGTTTATATTAATTGAGAGTACTTACTAACTAACAGAGGGGATAAGAGATACATTTATTTTCTAATAATAACTATATTTAATGCATGACCTGTACATTGCCTCTCTCAATTTATTACTATTAAATACTTCACTTATATTATAAAAAAAACATAAATGGTGCTTTGCACCAATATTTTATCTGTATTCTTCATACTACTATTTCATGCCCAAGGGGGAAAAGTAAAAAGTTTCCTAACAAGATAGGTGTCACTGAGTCATTATGCACTCCAAAATGAATTCATTTTTAGAATTTATGTGAGATTTTTTGACTTGGCATAAAAAAAAAATTAGAAAGATTTATAAAAAAAAAAATTATATAAAGAAAACGGACTAACAACACAACAATAATATAATCCAGTCATGAGTGTGATTGGATTTTGAGACAATAGAATATACAACAATTTTCTTTTAGAGGTAGAGAATATATTTTCATAAACTCTTGGCTCAAATAAAAAAAAAAATTGAAGTATGACAACACAAATGTTTAACAATAAAAAATCAAAGGTACAAAACAAATGAAGAAAATGAATATCAAAAGAGGGTAATACATGTGGAAGAAAGGAAAACAACGTGATTACTATTCAAATTACTAATTTGTATTGATTTTTAATTTGACATTTTAATTTGTAACTAATAACGACATCAATTTATTATTAAAAAACAATAAAAAGAATTAAGTGATACTCCACATGACGTCAAACTAGTCTCAGAAGTCACGAGTTTAGGAAACATATTTAAATTGCTAAGTTGGAGAAAATTTTTAATGTGAATTTAATGACATCAATTTATTTTTTAAAGAAAAAAAAATATTTGACTTTGAGTTATTTTGATCTTTCGATTATTTTATTTATTGACAAAGTTTTATTATTTTAAGCAAAGTCTACTAGTTTGATTTGACGTTGCATGTGTTGAGCGTGATATCCCTACTAACATATTTAACTCAAATCTTTTAAATTAAATTAAATTAAATTAAATTAACTATTTATTTCCAAACATTTTAGTCTACTTCTACTTTAATTTCCAAGGGCCAAGTATATTATTTCATTAAGATTCTCAAAATGTATTATAGTTATCCGAAATCTAATAAAATGACTGATCACTATACTATTTACAAACAAGTTTTTAAAATTTTTACTTTAGAAAATTAATCAATCTCTATCTGATTAGACAAGAAAATCGGTGGAATTAAGCTAAAAAATAGTGAAAGTAAAAACTTTAAAAGTTTGAAGCTAATGGATCATTCATTGATGTAGCCCAAAGGCAACAGGCCCACAGCTACTTCGGCCCAAAAATGAGAAAAAATATCTTTTGGGCTTACGCGGAAGCGAAATAGCAGGCAAATGGATGGGCTTTAACTCATTGGGTTATTCGCCTAAAATAATTGGGATTATTTTCAAATATATACAATAAAGTAATTAGTCTACAATAAATATAATCATGTTTTATTTACATAAAAATAGCTAAAATTCATAGTAAATATAAACCAACTATACGCTATAGTTTGCCAAATTCATAGAAAGTATACAGTGGCTATACGATATAGCATACATAAACATTAACTATACACTAACTATATATTATGATACACTAAAAAACATAATATAGTTTAACTATACATGAAATATACACTAACTATACATGAAGTATACAATGACGATTCAGAGTAACTCCGTCTCGTCAATTTTGATGATTGATGAAGAAGACAAAGTGAGAAATACTTATCATTCAGAGTAATTCCATCTCGTCAATTTTGATGATCGATGAAGAAGACAAAGTGAGAAATGCTTCAGAGTAAATCTGTCTTGTCAATTTTGATGATTCTATATCATGTTGACTAAGCAATGATATTAATTACCTTGATGATTCATTCACATACGATGTCATTATTATTATTATTATTTAAATTAAAAAGAAAAGTACATGTTTTTAAATAAACATAACAAAAATAAGAGGACATTTCCATGTGGATTGAGTACTAGAAATCAGACTAAAATTTAAATAGATCTAATCAATTTTAGTACTCCCTCCGTTTAGAAAAGAATGACCTCATTTTTTTTAATTTATTTAAAAAAGAATGACCTTTTTCTTTTTTTGGTAACATTTTAATTTCAGCTTTCCACATGATATGTTTAAGGTCACAAGATTAAAGGACAATTTTGTACATTTGACATAACTATAATTTAGGATCGCAATATTCAAAAGTTTTTTTATTTTCTTAAACCCCATGCTAAATCAAACCAGGTTATTCTTTGTGAAATGGATAGTACCGTTAACATCTTGCAGCAATTTAGTCAATCCATTGTAAGATGATCCTCCTTCTTCAATAGCTTCTCTTGCCATTTCCTTATACTCTTTTGCTCTGTTTCTGAACCCATCTGCTTCTTCACTCACCATTACTCTCGTTATTGCTTTACTTATTTCTTCCCTTTTCACTCCTTCACTTGCAGCTGCCTCCCATTTCACTGAACCAACCCCAACCCCAATTCTCAAAACATCAGTCACCAAATTCTCATTCAAAAATTGTTCACCAAACAGAGGCCATGTCACCAATGGCACCCCTCCTGATATTCCTTCCAACGTTGAATTCCATCCACAATGAGTCATGAATGCTCCTACACCTTCGTGATCAAGAATCAACACTTGGGGTGCCCATCCTCTTATGATTATTCCTTTCTCTTTCGTTCTTTCCTCGAAACCTTCAGGTAGACACGAGTCTTCGTTTTCTTTTTTGAATTTTCTTTCTCTGATAACCCAAATGAATTCTTGTCCAGAATCTTCAATTCCCATAGCAAGTTCTTGAATTTGTGATCCAGTGAATTTTACTCCGCTTCCAAAACAGATGTAGATAATAGAACTTGATTTCTTCGAATCAAGCCATTTCAAGCACTCGTGTTTATCGATAGAGGATTTCTTCCCTCTTTCAGCTTTGTCTTCAATGCCCCTGTTGCACAGCGAAAGCGGCCCAATAGCCCATGATTTATTATCTTGAACTTTGGTATAATGTTCAAAATAATCTGGTTCAAGTTCGTAGAAACTGTTGAAGACAACTCCATAGCTTTTCAAATCCGCCTCCCTGACTTCATGAAATATCTGGAATATAATTGCCTCTTCCTCTTCTAGATCAAACGGAGACAATTGCGTTTTGGTCAGCCTGATTTGATGAGGCAAATTTGGTACAACAAAAGTTTCAGAATCAGATGACACATTCTTGAAAGGCTTATTACGTTTGATACTTTCCGCAACACAAAGAGCAAAGAAACCTGTGCCATGGAAAACAATTCTTGGAATGTTAAATTTGGCAGCAGAATTAGTACTCCAAGGGAACAACATATCAGAAACGATACAGTTGGGACGACATTCTTTAACAAGATTCTCAAATGGTTCTTGCATCATAGCTGTAGCTTTGAAGAAGTTGTTGAACAATTCAGGGGAAGGAACGAGATCGAGGCGTTCACATCCTTCAGGCAAATCATTCTCCACAGCTTGAAATGTTATCAGACGGATGTCAATTTCGATACCCAAATGCTTGTTTCTTTGAATAGAATCAGAGAAAACCGATTCATTAAGAGGGGTAGTGATTATAGTGGCCTTAACACCGCGTGAAGCGACGAGCTTAGCCATGTCAAGTGTAGGTATCATGTGGCCTTGAGCCATCATGGGAAAGAAGAAAAAATGAAGTCGACTCATACCTTCAATTCTGTTTTTTGGGAATGAGCTTATTAGTTCTGTTTAGTTGTAATTGACGGATTGGTAGAGTTACCAATGCATAGTACTCCTATATTATAGACTTTTTTGGAACTGTGTAAAATTGACTTTTTGTTCGAAACAGGGAAACTGTTAAGACAAATTTATTGCCTTTGCTATTACTTTGTAATATTCATTAAAAAAAATTGCACTAGATGATTTCAAATTGTCGGCCACTCTTGAGCTACATTGTTCATCGACTCATTCCCACCACCTAACTTCACCATATTTCTCATTAAAAAATTGCGCAGAGCCAAGTTACTGTTGCAAATCCACTGTACAATTGTCTTCTTCATTCATTCATGATCCAGCAGTTTGATGATCAAGAATCCTGAATCAGCGATCGGACTACAACCTCCACCAACTCGGGATTAGTGCTGTGATGATTGACAAATATCGACAGAAGAACCAGGTCTCAATAATGAGCTGACGGTGTTTGTGATTGATTGACAAACAACTATAGAAGAACAAGTTCCTTTGCATGTCTATTGGAGGAACTGAGTGTTGGGTATATAGCAAGACTTAACGGGAAATGAAGGAAAGTTGAAAAGAGAGAACTCATGCTTTAGGAAAAAGACATTTCTCCCCCATTAGTTGTGGAAAGAAAAATAAAAGTATTTAAATAGAGAAACACTTCTATTAGTTGTTAAAAGGGTTGGAAAGAGGGACCCGCCGTCGTCGTTGCTCTCTCAGCTTCGACTTCGGAAAATGATCAATTGAGACGACTCAGATCTGCGCGACCCGTTTTACACTTTCATGAATGCTCGATCTTCTTTCCATTCTGTTTTATACATATTCTGGTGCGTTTGCAAATTTGTTATCACCGGTATTATTTTGAATACAGATTGCATAACACTGAGTTGCAGAAGTTTTATGCACATAGTGAACGAATCAAGTTCTTAATTAGAATACGATCGGAGACCGACAGAAAATGGTAGAGCCCAGAGTATTTTTTTTGGAAAACTATAGTCAAAACAGGCGGGCGAGAAATTACAACTTAAATGAACGACCCACCTAAACTTGACATCTGGCGTCTCATAGTTTTGCAGCATTCACAAAAGTCTTTGGCCTTATGGAAGTATTCGACAATTGCGGAGAGACATATTCAATAAATCAATTAGTAGTGATTATTCCATTTTGATTCAATAGTAGTGATTATTCCATCCAGTGTCTTAAAAGGCGGAGGCGTGAGGCGAGGCGTAAGCCCCGAGACATGGAGCGTAAGTCTCATGGATCTATAATGCGTAGTTTCATGTATATTCAATTTTATAGTTTTATTACAAATAAAATAAGCAAAAGTAAAGATTTCAATGATTTATGATTTTTATTTGAGATAAGTATTAATAATCAATAACAAAGAAAAAAAGTATTATAATTACTATTTGAGAAATATCATTACACCAATAATAAAAATATGATGTAAAGCCAAAAAGGTTAAAAAATAAATTAAAAACGCCTGACATAGTTTTTACACCCAGGACTTACGTTTTTATTCGGGGTTTACGCCTCAAATTTTAGGACTTACGCCTTATGAATCTACATCTTTAATTTACGCCCCGCTCCAAGACTCGCCCCAAAAATATTTTTGAAAATATTGATTTCCATCTATGTATTATTCACGTGTCCAAATTTCAAATTTCAATTTATCGTGGAGGTGTTTGACTACACGATTTTGGAGCAATTAGTCAAGAAGAGTCTGTTTTCGTCACATTAAAAGTTGCAATATACGGAGTAGTTTGTTATACTACCATAGTACATACATCATCTTCGTGTTTGTGAATAATATGACGTGTGACGAAAGTTTTATGTTGATAATCGAGGTATCTGATACGTTGATAATATTAACGTTGAATTTCGAGATGACTGATATTGGGTTGAAATATTCTTTTTGAAGTCATTAATTATTATTATTATTTATTAGAAGAAGTGACAAAAGGTAATGATCAAATCAGCAAAACAGAAAACGTACACACACATAATATAGAAACATACATGTTTTTTTTTCTTTTTTTGAATCACTGCTTAATGACCTGTGGAACTATATGAAGTTATATCTTGTAGCAAAGTAGCCCATCCATTGTAAGATGATCCTCCTTCTTCAATAGCTTGTTTTGCCATTTCCTTATACTCTTTTGCTCTGCTTCTGAATCCCTCTGCTTCTTCACTCGCCATTACTCTCTTTATCGCCTTTGCTATTGCTTCCCTTTTCACTCCTTCACTAGCTGTTCTTTTCCATTGCATCGAACCAACGCCAGCTCCAGTTCTCATTACCTCAGTCACCAACTTCTCATTGAAAAATTGCTCCGCAAATACTGGCCATGTCACCATTGGTACCCCTGCTGATATTCCTTCCAGTGTCGAATTCCATCCACAATGAGTAACGAAAGCTCCAATAGCTTCGTGATCAAGAATCAGCACTTGGGGTGCCCATCCTCTTATGATTAAGCCGTTTTCTTTTGTTCTTTCCTCGAATCCTTCAGGCAGCCAATCTTCATTGCCTGTTCTAATAACCCAAATGAAATCTTGTCCAGAAGCTTCTAGTCCCATAGCAAGTTCTTGCATCTGTGCTGTAGTGAAACCTGCTGTACTTCCAAAACAAACGTAAACAATGGAACTTGATTTCTTCGAATCAAGCCATTTCAAGCACTCGTGCTCATCGATAGATGATTTCCTCCCTCTTTCAGCTTTATCTTCAATGTCCCTGTTACACAACGAAAGCGGACCAATAGCCCAATTTTTTCTACCCACGACCTTAGTGTAATGTTCAACATAATCTGATTCAAGCTCATAAAAGCTATTGAAGATAACTCCATAGCTCTTCGCATCCGATTCCCTGACAGCTTTTATCATGGGAGTCATACCCGTCTCTTCATCCGATTGCTCAAACGGAGACAATTGTGTTCTAGTTAGCTTAATTTCGTGAGGCAAATCCGGTACAACAAAAGTTTCAGTATCAGACGACACATTCTTGAAAGGCTTATTACGCCTGATGCTATCAACAACACAAAGGGCAAAGTAACTTGTGCCATGGAAAACAACTCTCGGGATATTAAACTTGGCTGCACTATCAGTTGTCCAAGGAAGGAACATATCAGAAACAAGACAATTGGGGCTACATTCTTCAATAAGCTGCTCAAATTCATCTTTCATCATAGCTGCAGCTTTTAAGAAGTTTGGGAGTTTGTCATCAGAAGGGATAAGATCAAGACGCTCACAATCTTCAGGCAAATCATTCTCCTTAGCTGGGAATTTTAGCAAACGGATATCGATTTCGATACCCAAATGCTTGTTTCTCTCAATAGCTTTAGAGAAAACAGATTCATTGAGAGGTGTTGTGATTATGGTGGCTTTAACACCACGAGAAGCAACAATCTTGGCCATGTCAAGTGTAGGAATCATGTGACCTTGAGCCATCATGGGAAAGAAGAAAAAGTGTAGCTGACCCATTTGTGAAAATGCTTGAATGGAACAAAGAAATGGAACTTATGGTTATTTTTAGTTCTAATTGCATGAGTGCCACTTTATATATACGTGGAATTATTAGTGACTTTCGTTGAAGTTGCATATAAGACTAACTTTGTTATTCAAGTTGGAAGTAGAGACGTAACGTAAGCACTCACGTGGTTGATTTAACAGGCAAAACCAAACTACTATAGTAACTCAATTTGATTGATTTAAGATCGAGATATTTCATGATTATAATTTTTTAAAATTAAAATCATGACTATAACATATATCGATTTTAATAAATACCTATAATTAAAAATAAAATAAATTTAATTTTAAAATTTAAATCGGAATAATCAGCCTTATCAATGAATGAAACGGCAGTAGTGGGGGCCAGGGTGTGGAGATGCAAAATTACAGAAGATACAGGTGACATATGCCCTTCCGTCACAAGTCAAAGTGAAACACACTTTTTCCTTTTATTAACCTTAATTTATAAGAAGGGGTGTTTTGTTCAAAGACGAAAACATTGTTTAAAAGTATGAGCGAGTCAGTTCGATTGAGACATTGGATACTACTGATCCGTCCATCTTTATTTGTCTACTATATTAATATCTAATAATATTAGTTTATGACATTAATAAATAATTTAATATGTTATATCTATTTTATCCTTGCTTTAAAGACTATTTAATAAGGGTGATTTGGTAAAATGACTCTTATCATTTATTGCTTCTTAATCATTGATTCAACTCAACTGTGAACAACTATTAATGGTAATCTTTATTCCAAGTTAATAGTAGACAAATATTATTCCGCAGAAAGAAGTAGTATGTACCGTTTTACAAATCATCTAGAAGATGGCAAGATGCATTTTGTTCATTACCATTTGATTTTGGCGGAATACTTGAGAACGTGGTGGTGACCACATAGGTGTAGCTTGGAGGGTTCATCCATTCGAACGAATTCACTAGTTTTTTCATAGATTTTATATTTGTACTAAAAGATTAATTAAATATATATGTATATTAACTTGTAAATCCCAATAAAATTAATTGACGACTAAATGATAAGGAAGGGACAGTACAAATGCTCCTAATCCCTACTCCACCTTTGAGTGACCACTTCATCAAAAATAAAATAGAATTTGATTTATTGACCTAGACTTTGGAGTTAATAACTCTTTTTTCCATGCGTTTACGACTCCTTATCTTTTTATATTGTTTAACTCGTATTGATCTGATATATTCTTAAAAAGTTTTAATTAGAGATATATAATAGTAAGCTAACATTATTAGTGAATTTTTGAACTCTAAATTTAACTACCACAATTTTAATGTAATTATTTAATACTAAGGATAGTAGGAAAGAAAACATACTCTTATTATTTACTTGTCATATTTCGCTTCACAATAGACAATTTCATGAGCTCTTAATTTGTAAAAATAAAATGGAGGGGGCAAGATATTAAGACACCTTGGAATTGAGTACTCTATTATTGAGCTAGCATTGGAGTATAGTCTATAGACTTTTAACGTTGAAAATAGGAGTAATAAAATATTTATATTAATTTTTTTTTTAAAAAAAAATGCAAAGTTCAAAATGAACCACGAAAGGAGTATTAATTAAGATACCTTAGGTGGGATGACCAGATTGGAGTGACGAGTGGATGACAAAAAATGGAAATTAAATACTCTTAAATCTTCGTTGAAGAGTTTGGCAACAAAATAATAGAATGAGTTATTGAAGCAATACGTAGAAGAAAGGTAATCAACCAAACATAAACGTGCCTCCAATAATTGTCATGTGATGACTCAAATTTATCTTACTAAAGTAGGGTTAATGACAAAAATTATTTCCCCTGATCTATAACTCGAATTTAAAATGTTTTTTTGATCGATTCTGAAACTTTAAATTTTTTTAAAAAGTTAAGCAAAAACAAAAGAAAATTCTAAATCAAATTCCAAAAGTCACACCACTAAAAATTGCACTAACCACAAAAATAGACAAAAACTTAGCAAAATGCCAAAATTCATTCGATAAATACTTCGGATGAAATGACAATACTAACCAGGGCGGAGCTATACTAAACGATATTAAAGCGGATATTTTTCGTCAAAAAATTACATCGTATATATATATATATATAAATAAAATGATATTTTTAAATGGTTAAATAAGATATTTTAGACACCGTTAAAACAACAAAATTTCTTAGCCCATTGATTTCAGACACTCAACTAAAGAAAACGTACATAGAACGTTAGCAATTTTTGTATGGTCATTTTAGAAATAATAATTGTATTATTTAGCGAAGATCATTTTCTTATAAAATAAGAAATTAATTATATAAAAATATAGAAACATAAAACAAAAAAAACAAAAAAAAAGGCGGTATAACGGACGTGTGGTTCAAAGTTGGTTCGCTCAATTGACCTCGCACCACATATAACAAATTTTCGGTATTACATGGTTTCGATACCAAAAGCTCATTCGATATCTTCGAACACAAACCAAATATGCAAATTAAACCATTCATAAAACCATTTTACTTGTGCAAATTAATGGTTCTTAGTTCTTGAAACAGTGCATTCAAATCACTGTAAGATGATCCACCTTCTTCAACAGCCTTGTTCGCCATTTTCTTGACTTCTTTTGCTCTCCTCCTCATTTCCTTTGATTCTTCCCCAACCATTACACGCTTCACTGCCTTTGTAATTGCTTCACTTTTCACATTACCCACCACTATGCTCCATTCCTCTGCCCCAACTGCTACTCCAATTTTTAGTACTTTAGTTATCAATTGCTCATTGAAGAATTGCTCTGCAAACATAGGCCAAGTCACCATTGGAACCCCTGCTGATATGCTTTCAAGCGTTGAATTCCATCCACAGTGAGTCACGAAAGTTCCTATAGCCTCGTGATCAAGAATTAGCACTTGGGGTGCCCACCCTCTTATGATTAATCCTTTTTCTTTTGTTCGTTCTTCGAATCCTTCTGGAATCTTGCCTTTCCTAACTACCCATATGAATTCTTGCTCTGAAACTTCAAGGCCTAATGCAATTTCTTCAATTTGGGAATCAGTAAAGTTAGACATGCTCCCGAAACAAACATAGATTACTGGATTTTGTTTCTTCGTGTCCAGCCATTGCAAGCACTCATGTTGTTTGTGGTCGACGCTTCTATGGAATTTTTCTTCGTTTTTTCTGTTGCAGAGCAAAATGGGTCCAATGTGCCATGCTCTTTTACCCAAAACCTTTCTGTAATAATCAGCATAATCTGGTTCAAGCTCATAGAAGCTATTAACAATGACCCCAAAACTTGTTGAGTCGGATTCCTTCACTTGTTCAATAAACTTAGTCATTTCTGTTTCTTCTCGATCATACGGAGCTAATTTCATCCTTGTGAGCTTTACTTTGTGAGGAAGATTCGGGACAACGAAAGGTTCAGTATCTGAACACACATTCTTCTGAGGCTTGTAGTGCCTAAGGTTCTCCGAAGCACAAAGCGCAAAGAAGCCCATACCATGAAATACCTGTAAAATTAAACTTAATCTCTAAGTATAGATGACAATGGGGTGGGATGCGTTACAATAAATGAAATCGACTAATACCAATCTTGGGATATCAAATTTGGCAGCAGATTCTGTAGCCCAGGGGAAGAACATGTCAGCAACGAGAGCGTTGGGTTGACATTCATGGAGTAGTAGCTCTAGTTGTTCTTGAAGCATGGTGGTGGCCTTGAAGAATTTGGGGACCAAATCATAAGAATTCAATTGATCCATTCTTTCACATCCTTCAGGCAAACCAGCTTCCACTGCAGGGAATCTGATGGCTTTGGCGTAAATTTCCAGCCCCAAGTGTTTGAGTTTTTCAATGGATTGTATGAAGATAGGTAAGTTCAGAGGAGTGGTGATAATAGTTGCCTTTGCACCACGCGAAACGAACAGCTTAGCCATGTCCAAAGTAGGAATTATGTGGCCGTGCGCCATCATTGGAAAGAAAAATACATGGAGCTGGTCATCAGCCATTACAACCATTTTCACAAACACTTGGTGTGCGTTGTTTAATATAACAATTTGTGCGAGATATGTAAAGAGAAATACATTGTTTTATACTCCTAGTAAACTACTTTAAAGGTTCTCTAGAACATGAAAGAACTCTCTGGAATGAAAGAAACTTAGCTAGAACATGGAAGATAGACGTTTTTCTTTCTTAAACTTCGTGTCAAGTTAAATCTTTTTTCTACTATAGAGATTATTTTGTCTCTTTACTAAAAAAAAAACAAGTCTTAATTGACTGCAAAAGACTATCTTGCATGATACTTACATCTTGGTCCTTCACTTACTAAGGCAATTAACACCTTTGTTAACACCTTTATCATAGCGAAATTAGGATTTTCATGATAGGGTTCAAAATATATAAAAAAAGCTAAAACATAAAGAAGCTAAGGAGATTCAGCATCTAATTTGAAGTAGTAAAGAACAACTTTTGATTCAAATTAGAGAAATGCTGAGCTTTATCCTTATTGGGAGGGAATCTTCTACAAATCGCATTACTAATCGATGACCAGATTTTGAAAGCAGTCTTTATCCTTCCACCCACTTGGCTAGGCCCCTAATCCATAGCCCCATTTTGGTGGATTGCATATGACTATTCAATGTACTATTTTCCCCAAGAAATGTGCGGCTCATAATTGGCTTTGAAAATGAAAGGTCCAAAACTAGTTTACAATCGTCTAAGACAAGAGTTTAAAGCAACTAACGAGCTTTACTTTGCTATCTTGTTTCTTCTGCAACACCTTTGCTTCTTCCAAGTTTTAGCATATGGATCAGCTCCATTTTTTCTTCTTTCCCCTGATGGCTCGTGGCCACATGATTCCTACACTTGACATGGCAAAGCTCGTGGTTTCTCGTGGTGTTAAGGCCACCATAATCACCACTCCTCTCAATCAATCTGTTTTCTCTAAAGCTATTCAAAGAAACAAGCAAGACGGAAATGAAATAGAAATCCGTTTGATCAAATTCCAAGCTGTTGAAAATGGCTTGCCTGAAGGATGTGAGCGTCTTGATCTCGTCCCTACTGATGAATTGCTAAACAACTTCACCATGGCTACAACTATGATGAAAGAACCATTTGAGCAGTTTCTTCAAGAATGCCGCCCCAGTTGTCTTGTTTCTGATGTGTTCCTTCCTTGGACATATGACAGTGCAGCCAAATTTAACATTCCAAGATTGGTTTTTCATGGGACAAGCTACTTTGCACTTTGTGTCACTGATAGCGTCACGCGTTATAAGCCTTTCATGAATGTATCCTCTGATTCTGATGCTTTTGTTATACCGAATTTGCCTCACCAAATCAAGCTGACCAGAACACAACTGACCCCATTCGATCGAATTGAGGAAGAGAAAGACATGTCCCCGATGATAAAAGAACTCAGGGAGTCGGGTTTAAAGGGCTACGGAGTTATCTTCAATAGCTTCTATGAGCTCGAACCAGATTATGTTGAATATTACGCCAATGTTCTGAGTAGAAAAACCTGGGCTATTGGCCCACTCTCGTTGTGTAATAGAGACATTGAAGATAAAGCTGAAAGAGGGAAGAACTCCTCAATCGATAAGCATGAGTGCATGAAATGGCTTGATTCGAAGAAATCTAGTTCCATTGTTTACATATGTTTTGGGAGTGTAGCCATTTTCACTGCTTCACAAATAGAAGAGCTTGCTATGGGAATTGAAGCATCTGGACAAGAATTCATTTGGGTTGTAAGACCAGATAACGAAGAGTGTCTGCCTGAAGGATTCGAGGGAAGAACAAAAGAAAAAGGCTTAATCATAAGAGGATGGGCACCCCAACTGCTAATTCTTGATCACGAAGCTGTGGGAGCTTTTGTCACTCATTGTGGTTGGAATTCAACCCTTGAAGGAATATCAGCTGGGTTGCCAATGATCACATGGCCCGTGTTTGGAGAGCAATTCTACAACGAAAAGTTGGTGATTGAGGTTTTGAGAACTGGGGTTGGCGTTGGTTCAGTACAATGGAAGAGAATAGATAGCGAGGAAGTGAAAAGAGAAGCAATAACCGAGGCAATAAAGAAAGTCATGGTGGGTGAAGAAGCAGAGGGATTCAGAAGCAGAGCTAAAGCGTACAAGAAAATGGCAAGACAGGCAGTTGAAGGAGGAGGATCATCTTACAATGGTTTGACTAATTTACTGCAAGATATAAGGGCATATAGTTCCACAAGTGACTAAAGTAAACCATTTATTCCTATAACTCCACTACTATGTCTAAAAAAGGATGAGAGCACATAAAAATAACATGTGAGAAGTCTTACGTGTTACATATATTTATATAACGTGTACAACAAGTAGAAATATCTTCACACCAAATTAAACCATAAAATCTAATTTTGCCATTGCACAATAAACGCAGCAATGGAGTCTCGAGTGGTCAAACTCTTGAGTTTCCTTACAAATTGTATTGCATTACGTAGAATATCGTTTAGGTTCTCATACTACGACAAGTTTGAGAACTAACCAATGGTAGTGTCGGGCACCTGGGTACCATCCATATGGGGGACCCGTCTTTTATCAAATGTTTGCTACACAGAGAGTTTAGACTCTGAGCCATCTTTCTTGGATTTCGAGCTCACAAGCATTGCGTTTATACTTACCAGCAGGTACTTGGCCAATATAATCCCTTGCTTCCCCTTCTCCCAATGATGCCACACTTGGTACAGAAGGAAGCCAAGGACAAAAGAATGGAAGAGTACATGTATTATAATACAGCAGCATCATGGCTTGACATGAACAGACAATTTTCGCACTGGAACCCAAGTGTCAGTGGGTATTGTCAGTAGTGCGTTTTATTTGCAGAGCAGCTCTAACAACATTGCCCCTTGTGATAATCCCAACCTTCACATTTCAGCGAACAAGGGCTTCATCAGAAATTACATGCTGCTGACAAATTCAGTAAAACAGAAAGAAGAAAAAACAACAAGAAAAGAGAACGAGAGGGCAAATTACCAGTTTACCATCACCATCTACAACTGGTAGCCGACGGTATTTCGTTTGGAGCAACAACCTATAATCAGCAGAAAATCTCATGAAGGCAACTTTACAGTTAAATTGCTGAATGAATAATACAGATTCTCATTAGGTGACAAGCAAGTATATTTTAGTCAAGCAGCAGCAGAAAAAGATCAGCGAGAATTCTCTGCCTTACATAACAAGTCTCTTGCAGCCTTCCCAAATGGACAGAGATAGGCATTAAAAAGAATTTGAAGGTTACCAAAAGCACTAGCTAATTGGAATCTTGTAACAGCTTATAATATAAATAAGATGACCAAAAGCTTGTGTAATTACCTCGCAGCATCTTCAAGGTTGGTGTTTTCACAGACGGACAATGGACTCGGTGTCATGACATCACCAACAACTTTTCCATTAGTTTTGCTCAGTAGCTTTTGAACCTCATTGAATGTCTACAAAATCACAGAATCAAAGCAAGATACTTAACAAGATAAAGATGGAAACTAAACATAATTCATGGACTAATTAATTTCCTTGTACACAACAAATGACATGTATTTAAAGTAATATCCAGAAAGCTCTTTTCAGTATATTTTTTTTCTTTGTTGAGAGAGAGAATTATCTTAGACTACTCTAATAAGTGGGTGTAATCCTAATTCCACCCTCGAAATGAGAGCCAAACTCATAAGTGAACACTGGCTTGTAATATCTATTACTCCCCAAAACTATATCCTAGCATGTTATCGAACTTTGGCATCCACTATTAGAACAAAAGATTATAACATACCTTCCAAGTACTATCAACATCAGGAAACAGATTTGTATCAGCTTGGCCAGCTCCTGAGTAAGAGCATGAAATATATATGAAAATAGAAGAAAGAGGAACTGAGGTGTAACTTCTACCAATGGAGGATAAATTATACTTTAACAAGGGTTCAATTTAAGGAAGCATACAAAGAAACAGTAACCACACATTCATCAAAAGTCAAACTGGTTACTATATCTCTCTCACTCATCAGTCATTCGGGGAAACAGTTTATGCGCATAATTAAAAGCTAACCTAGATCTCAAAGTTCTCAAGTAGTCAAAGCAGATTTACTCACAAAATAGGAACCTAGCCTGATCTTTTTCTGCTTCTCTTAACCCCCCTCCTCTCCCTATTTCTCCTTTTTTTTTCCCTTTCTTTTCTTTTTTTCCTTCTTCAATTTTTTTTTTCTTTTTGCTTCTAAAGGCAGAAAACTCGATGTCCTATTTCTGGTAAAAGATTTATTGGATATCTCATTGGCTCATTGCCAGCAGCCCAGCAAAACCACGATAGACTTGTTGCCATTATCATTCATATGTGAAGAGTGTTAAATCTTTCAATTTTTTTCTTTAGTAAATTTGTCAGCTGAATTTGAAAGGTGTAGCTCAGCAAGACTACAAACAATGTTTTTTTTTTTTCAGATTCAACATCGACTACAAACAATATTGAATCTGAACCTCTATCATCATTAAGGCAGGTGTCAACTAATTTAAGAAAATGTCTGCTGATGCATTTAATAAAGCACTGCTGCAAAAGGACATTTTGATTACAAAAGCTTCCTGCTGTACCTTCTGGGAGCTATTTCTGATCTATCTGTGGAATACTTAATCAATAAGGTAAATATTTTTTTTTTATGACAAGGGAAACCCGCAGCCACTACCCTTTGGGCGCATAGGGTCAATTAGGTAAATATTGTGTTCAAATAATGCTTCTATTTGTCGAAATTGTCCAGACAATAAAGAATTTTCATGTTACTCATGCATTAGAGGCATATGCAATTGTACAGTAGAGTGCCCCAGAATACAGAGAAATCCGACAGCTTTGCTTCTTTAGCAACCAACCCTTGATGGTATTGCTTGATTATTATAGTCTCAAAGCACTACATAGATATTACTCATCTCAGCCCCTTCCCCAGGACTCGAATCATATTTTCATCAGTAAAACCTGAAAAACCAAAAGACCTGTCTAGATCTGTCCAGATTTTAGATTCCCCATTAAACAAGAAGACGAGGCCCTTGCTCGTTTAACGTTGCGTGCCTCGTTAAAAATTCAGAAGTCACATATCACTCATGCAGTCTCAGCAGAATGTTATGTGACCTTACCAGAATTAGGGAAAAAGAGCATTCATAGCATCCATTCCTTTGCCTGCTTGCCTCCGTTGATTAGACCTCCTTATCCTAGTCCTACTCCTTTTTCTTTCATTCCTAGAGCTAAGAGGGCATATTCCTTATACTTAGGCATTCAGCTCCCCGGTAAAAGCTTGGTCTCAAAAAAGCATGAGAGAGTAGACTTAAGAAGCAGGCTTCTGGATTCCTAGCTCCTACTAAGACTCAATTTTTTTATTCGTAACATTCAACAACTCATTTAGAACTTTGACAGCTCTGTGAATAGAATAATGAAGTATAAATATCATCCTTGAGATTTTAAAAATGAGAACAATATGACATTGAGATATTTACAGATTCCATGTTAAGAACGCTACCCCATCATAGCTACTTTAATATTACTCATGAGTATCGCTTAGAAACATGCTTCGGACCAGAATACAGCATTTTGAGAAAAACTTCCAGAAGAGTAATGAGGTTGCAAAAGTATAAATTTGTCCAGAAATCTCAATCATACCTGATATAGAGTCGAGTGCCAGTAGGTCATAATCAGAAACAACACCAACCTGCAACAATGTCGCACGTTCTGTCAGTGCATTTATAACTTGATCAAAAAAGAGCATTTACAGTAAATTAAAAATAAAAAATAAAAAAGGAGCAAGAGAGAGAATTTCCATTTAAAAACAAAAAGATCAGGATAGCTGTCACATGCAAGACAAGTTGTCTAATATATATGATGAGAGAAATCATACTACGACTACAATAAAAGACTCCTAAAGAATAATGGACCTACAGTAAAGTGTGCCAACGGGCTGAAACTTAATCCAAACTAGTTAGTATCGCTCATATGGATCTTTCTACTCTAATTATGCTCTGTACTCTGCATGGATTTCAAGAGAAGACATTTCTCGTTGCAATATTGTCATATATGATTACATACTTCTTATGCATCGAAGCGACAACGACCTAAATCTCAGCACAACTTGATCTCAGTGGATCAAGGCAGCAACACCACTCTGCCACTTACAAATACCCTGTTGTTTGCAAATAATTTTACCTGCAACTCGACCTGAAATTTTCCTTCAAAGCGATCAACACGACACTTCCGTTACAATTACGTAGACAACATGTACCCTTGGGGCTGGAGGTACCTGCTATGGGTCAGACAGCAGATGACAAGTGCTGAACAGCTAAAGTGCATACATCACATCTCATCTGGACTCTTGACTTAGAGAAGTTTAGCTACAATTTAACCGCAAACCGCAGTAGCTTTACAGCATTGCCTCTTCAACCAAGCGCGATGACCAATTTATGTGAATCAACGGTGCATCTCATACTAGTTTAAATTACTCCTGAGACACTGTCATCGGTAGGTAAAATTTTGCATGTCTCACCCAAAAAGATTTTTATTATAACATGGATATATTTCTCCAAGCCCGGAAAGAAGAAAAGGATACATACTCCAACTCTTGCCTTCCTACCAAATCCACCACAAAGCTTCTCTATCCCAAGCCCAAACCCCGTCCTCTTCCAGCTATTGCCACTAGATATTTGTGAGCCAAATTGAGAAGATATCTAGTAACTAGTAAGACATCTCTGAACTATTTTGATGATCGTAATAATATCCTGGAAGTTTCAATTAGCAATAGGATTTCACATACCAGGAAAGCACCCGTTTAAAAGGAACTGGGGAGAACCGGAGAGCCCAGGTCAGAACACTAAGGTGATAAATGAAGTGTCTTTCAGAGGGGAGCCTCCAGACATCTCTCACATTTTATCTAGGGATTAAGTTGCTTAAACAGTTTGAACAATACCAAAGTTAGATTAGAGAAGTCAACAGAGCTCCCATTGGACTAGCCATATGATATTTCTTGGATTGACTAATCAGAAGAGTTGCCCTCACCCTCGGCTCATTGCTTCTTTATCAACATGGCTAACATGAAACTGCATGTTGCAAATTGTTAACATTCAGCTTACACTTGTCCCAGTGAAGAGGCATCCTGGCATGAGGTATCATCTCAATTACAGGAATAAACTTCCCTCGCACCTCTTCGTGGAAGAAGCCAAACGTGAAGATGATTTCCAAATGCCCCAAAATAAGGACATATAAAATGAAGGCAAAACCTTTCACATAATAGTGATCCCTTGCTAGTACTTTTCAGTTTTCACCCACAAAGATCTGACTCTACTTGTTCGCAGAATATCTTAATGCAATCATGGAGGAAAATTGATATTTTCCCAGAGCTCATGGAATCAATTTACAAACATTGCAACAGTATAACATACATCTATTAAAATACTCATCATTCCACACATGGAAGATATGGACTATGTAAGCTATTAACATACATCTTTCCAAAAACTTATGGAAGTAAATTAAGAGGAATTACCAATTTCCAGTCATCATCAACCACAGGAAGCCCAGTAACTCTTTTTTCCACAAGCATCTCAAGGGCTGCAGATCAAATTGCAGAAATAAAGGACAACAGAATCATGAGCATGTTTACAGTTAAAGTTATCAAAAAAATATTTTCCATATGTCTTTAAACTTTAAAAACCAGGGAAGCAAATCCAGAAGTACCTTCACCAACTTTAGTTGTAGGTTTTACTACATGTAAATCTTCTTTTCTAGTCATAAAGTCACCAACTGAGTAATGTCCATCGCTTGACTGAAAATTCAAAAGTAACTCATTAGGTTGAGCAAATCACAATATTGGAGAAATTTCTCCGACCAAAAAATAACTAGTAAAATAAGGATGGGTTAACATCAAAGCAGTTCTTCTACCTCTATCCTGACCTCCCTCTCCTCCAACTCTTGACCATCTTTGTACATGTTAATGTGTAATGTGACGTTTTGGTATTTGGTTAAATTTAGCTTGTTGTATATATCAATGAAAAAAATGCAACGTTGATGCAAAAGCTAAACATATGGTGCACCATACCAAATCATAGTATGAGTATTGAAAGCATTAACTATTGGAAATCAAGCTAGACATGTGATGCAGCATACTAAATCATACTATGTGAGTGTTGCAACAACTGTTAATTATTGTTATTCACAGTACTCAAATACCTTAACACCATAGTTCTGCTCAATCAACGGGAAACTCAGCCATGAATATTATCTAATATACTGTCAATTTATGAGGCACTGTTGAAATTTCAAGATTCAAGAATTTTGAGATTCAAACTTCTGAATTTGGACATAGAAGTTATAAGTTTCTTGAAATAAAATAAGTCCAATAAATTGCAAAAGTTCACTTAAAATATTTTAAAAGGCATACATACACAAACAATTCTAATCAAAGAAAAACTTGTTTCGCTCTCAAAATTTCAATTCTAAGACATAGAGCGATTAGTTTTCTTACAGAAAAAACCTGGAAACCAGGTATAGTAACAGAGAGGTAACTCAAGTTACTCGGATCAGCTCGATTTAAAAAAAAATTGTTAATATTTACAATAAACGCGTCTGATATAATCTTCGCTGAACAAAACGGAGACATTCTCTGGTAAATCTGAAACATAACTGAGAGAAAAAAAAAAAAAAAAAAAACTAAACAACGAATAGTAAGGCGTCCACTTACAGACTGAGAATTTGAAGTAGAAGCAGCGGCATTAGCGGAGGTTGAAGGAAGAGACGCCGGAGGGAGAGATCGAGAAAGTTTCCGTTGAGATAAACATCGGCCAGATTTAGCAACGGATGGATCTCCTGAAAGTGGACGGGCCGAGCAAGAGAGCGTGGTCGGAAAAAGGCGATAGTTAAGTACACAAAACGAAGAAATTGAGTTGAAATTGAGAACGGACTCCATTGAAATTGAAGGATGAAAATGTTGGTATTGTTACAGAGTTGTTGATCTGTTTCATTCAAAGAGAAAATATTGCGCGGAAATCGTGTTTGGTAAGCCTCCTTAATTAATGTGAAGAAGGAAAAGAATCGCGAGGAAAGAAGAGTCACTGTTCGACAGCGGAATAAAAAGCGTTGCGTGTGAGAGTTCCCTTTACTTTTCTTATAACGCCGTGAGTCTGGGAGAGTGACCGTTACTCACAAACCGCCCAGGGAGGTCGGTGGGAATTAGGAGTAACATACCCATTCGCCTTGGGGCTTTTGCGTAGGCGGGGCTCTAGTAAAACGTCCTCAGACTCAAGTATGGGGATTAGTTCTGTAAAACTTGTGTATTAAGCGTCTGAATGTATGTCCTCAACACGCCCAACGTCTAATGCTCGGGGTTCACCTAACAGATCTTACACAAATTATATGTTAGAAATATTTAGTTAATATTGTTGACCCTCATAATTCTTGATTAAATGAATGATACTTAATAATTTCTTATATATATATATAAGAAGATTGAGAGCAGTGTTTTAAAAGGCAGGGGCATGAGGCGAGGCATTTTATACAGTATAGGGCGAGGCGTAAGTCCCACAGATATATGGGGCGTAGTCTCATATATATTCAATTTTATAGTTTTATTACTAATAAAAAAAATAAAAGTAAACCTTTCAATGATTTATGAATTTTATTTGAGATAAGTATTAATAATCAATAATGAAGAAAAATGTATTATAATTACTATTTGAGAAATATCATTACACCAATAATAAAAATGTGATTTAAAGAAAAAAAATTTTAAAAATAAATTAAAAGCGCCCGGGCGTACATTTTTACGGCCAAGACTTACGTTTTTATGCCTGGCGCTTACGGCTCAAATTTTAGAACTTACGCCTTATGGATCTACGTCTTTCATTTACGCCCCAGAGCGTTTTTGGTACGCCCCGCCCCGAGACTCGCCCCAAAAACGTTTTTGAAAACACTGATTGAGAGTAACTTAAATAATAAGTTGTATTATTGCATCTTTGCTATTTAGTAACATAGTGAAGATGATTATATATTACTTAACATTTCTTTAAAAAATACGTAGCAAAATTTTATTTTTCACTTATCATTTGTCTTCGTGAATTTATTTTATGTATCAAAATTATCATATTTTATTTAGTTATTTGAAAGTAATTTTATTTTTATTCATGGTAGAGTGATGTTCTTATTATAAATACTAATAAGTTTTATTAATTATTTTCTTTTGGGAAGTAAATTGTATAGTATGATAAAAAAAAAATATTTTTTAGAAATAATGATTATTTTATTATTAGAAAGTTAAGGTATTAGATTATTTGTACTTGTATAATCATGTTAGAAGTTTTCTTTTATATGAATTTCTTTAATCGTGTTTATAATTATTTCAAATTATTGATTTATTTAGTATTAGATTATTTGTACTTGTATAATCATGTTAGAAGTTTTCTTTTATATGAATTTCTTTAATCTTGTTTATAATTATTTCAAATTATTGATTTATTTATATAATTTTATGTTATTATATTATCATAACAAATTAAATATTATCATACCAATTTTTTATTTCATACTATATATGGTAATAAAAATACAATGTTTTGGTAAGATGACTTTTGACTTGAATTTTAAAATATACTTTAAATTTGTGCTTAAAGAGAAAAAAAAATTCAAACTTCTTCTCATATCAAGACATATATTCTGTTACTATACATAAATATTTGTATATTCTAAATATCTGGTCAAACATCATAACCAAAACAAATATTTTTAAAGAACAGTAAAGTAAATCTAATTTATGAGATGTTTGTTCAAAAATGCATAATATCAAGATTCAAGACATATATTCTGTTACTATACATAAATATTTGTATATTTTTAAAAATCTGGTCAAACATCATTACCAAAATAACTATTTTTAAAGAATAGTAAAGTAAATCTAATTTATGAGATGTTTGTTCAAAAATGCATAATATCTCTTCCAAAGGTGAATTAGTGAAAACCATTAAACCATTTATCTTATCCTCACATTATTAACTTTTACCTTTATTTTCACTTTTAAAATTTTATGATTTTCTATTATTTTTTAAATTCGTATGAAAAAATTCTATCGAAAAACAAATATTATTTTTACGTTAAAAAAAGTGAAAAATACTAGTGCATATGTTGATAACAAATTCTGAAATAAACATACATAAAAGATAAAACCAATTTACTAGTGATAATAGTCAAAACTCTAATATATTTTTAAAAATTAAAAATAGCATGTAAACAATAACTTTATAAATATATTTGAATGTAGAAATTATACAAATAATTAGTGAAATAGGAGGTACATTTTGTAGCAGATTTCTAAAATTTATCTATTTATAATGCAAGTGAATTTTATGTTATAATTTAGAAAAGTATTTCATTACAGACAATCAATAAAAAACAAGAAAAAAATAAAATCTAAATACATATATATTCTTACTGAATGCATATAATGTTGATACATATTATGTCATGCTTTGATCTTTTTCTATAGATGATTTATTAGTTTATGTTTTTTTTCATTGCTTTGGCAGTTTACTTCTATTAATAAAAAAAAAAGTGTATATTATTTACTCCATGATTTAGGATAAGAATGAATCATGGATATAGAGTAGAATTTATAATAGGAAATCAGTAGATTGATTTTTTTAATTACTTAGAGCTACTATGTCTTACTTGGATCTTTTTGTATAAATGATTTATTGGTTTATGTTATTTTTCATTGTTTTGGTTGTTTACCTCAATTAATAATAATAAAAAAAAAGTGTATATAATACAGGATAAGAATGAATCATGAATATAAAGTAGAATCCATATTAAGAATTGAGTAGATTTTTTTTTTTTTTATTACTTGGAGTCTTTAAGTAAATTATGAAAAAAAATTTAATTACGAAAGGTTGGAGATTCTTATTTTATGACAATAAAATTATTTAAGGTTGTGTTTCTCCTTCTACTAAATCATGTTAGTATCCTTGTTTAAAGAACGAGGACAAATTTACCTCAATTTTAAATAATTAACCTTTTAAAAATAATTTATTTAATTGTTTTTTTAAATTGAAGTTTTAAATTTAGGTACATAATTTAAATAGGATAGAGATAATAACCAACTTTAAAAAAGAAAATCAATTTCTAAATATTACAAAGATAATTGAATAATTATTTTGTCTGATGTGAAATTTGTTTAAAATTGATAAAAAAAAAAACTAATAATATTTTGTTTTTGACAAAAATATGATTAATCACAATATTGTTGTGTTTTTTTTTAGATGCACCATTTATAGGAGTAGAGTAAGCTATTTCGTGAAAATAAGAGAAAAGTTTTAATTCATTTTTATTAATCACAATATTGGTTTCTCTTCAGTATCGATACAGTTCAATTACTTTTTTTTTTTTTACTTTTAAAATATCACCTCAAAATATACTACTATTAAATATTCCTTTCACAAATATGTTCTTGAAAAAAGTACTTTAATTCTTCATCAAGAAGACAAGAATATAAAATTTTGTTGCCATATTGTTTGATCGTAAACATTTAATAGGAGTGTTTACATAGAATTTGTTGTATTGTTTAATAAAGTATCTATTATAGTATCTTGTAATTTTAAACTTACTTAAATAAAGGTTAATTATAAAGCAAAAATCCAAAGTTGTCTAGTCACTAACGGCCTAGGAGCTAGGTTATATTTATATTTGAAAATTATTATAAAATATATTTATATATTAAATTTAACATATTATTAATATATAAATTATTCGGTTCGAAATTATTTTGATTTTTTTCATAAATTAAAAAGACAATGCCAATTGTTCAGAATGGTTATACACTTAAATAAAAGTCAACGATTTTATTGAAAAAATAGCATAAATCGCTTCGATTCATTTAGATTCAATCGACTTTTCATATTCTTTTGACGGCCCTAGTTACAATATGTGCATACCAAACCAAAAGCATTTTAGTTGACCATCTCTCAAACTTTTTATTTTTTATGGTGATTTTAGTTAGATTTGAGTCCTTCATATGTTCATTATTATTCTATAAATAAGTCATATTATATAATTCAAATAAGAAAAATATCAATACATAATATTTAATTTGTTTCCAAGTCCAAAATTAAATAAATATAGTCAAATTACTATTCTTAAACATACTAATCAGATTACTATTATTAAATATTTAAAATATAGTGAATGATTATTTGTATATTATAGAGTGTTCTAATAAAGGATAAAAATTCAAATCAACATTTCTAAGGCCAGTTTTGAAATATTTTTTTATTGTTTGTCTTTTTCTGTTTGTTTCGATAATATTAAGAAATTACATAATTGAGTGATTATTCTGCTGATTATTATATAACATGAACACTTATGATGTTGAGACGTTGCCACCGAACACAAATACACGATTTGATGATGACTCCTTTGGTTCCGTCTTTTTATCATTTCCGAAGGATACCTTTTTATATGTACATGGTACGTTTAATTCACTTCTTAATTTTGTTCCTTCTTTTTGTGTGTTAGAAGTGCATAAGTCGCTAATGTCCGAGTTCGGTCGGCCTCGCTTTAGAGGTCGCCGGGCTGGGAAGGGTTATGAGGGCAAAATCATTTTTTATTTATTTATGTCTAAACATGATATTAATATTAATTTTCACTCAGAGTTACAACACTGATTGGTGTAATTTTTTTTAAACCCACCCTTCTTCGTATCGAAGAAGACTTGTTGATATTCATATCTTAATTCTTTTTCTTTAGTTTTAATATTTTTTTTAATAGAACAAATTTTCCTCATCTTAAGGTTTCTATGTCTGTTGAGTGTATAGAATAATCCTAATCGAACTAACATGAGTTGTGGTGCACTGGTGGGAGTGCTTCATCCTTAACCAGAAGTCTTGTGTTCGAGCCTTGGATATGGAGAAAATTTGTTGGGAGCGTCACCCCCTAATGGGCCTTGCAGAGCACGATTCAAATTTAGTCGGAGCTCCAAACATCGAATAGGAAACCGAAAAAGAAAAAAAATCCTAATCGGAATTTCTCTAACAATCTCACTCACACAAAAATAATTTTCTAATGTTTAACTAATCGTCTATTTTAGATTTTATGATTTATTTAATTTAAAAATTACTTTTGCCAATAGTATACAATATTTTTTGCTTATACTATGAATTAATAAAATAGAGGGAGTTGAATGAGTCGCTCCTTATCGCAACTGCCAGCTAACAGTAGGGATTTCATCGGACCACGTCAAGTGGGACCCACTTCCCTCCTAATCGAACGGCGTATATTTTGCGCCGTAAATTATCTTAGGGCTTTGCTTACACACAAAAATCCCAATCCCATTTTAACTTGTATAAGGAAAAAAAAAGCCTTCCCAAATTATTCCTTCTTCTGCAATTGTGCAGTTTAAAGCTGCCCTATATTTTTCCCCTATCTTTTTCTCCTACACAAACCCTTTCCTCTTTTCGGCGTTGCCGGCGGCGATCCTTTGTCTCGTCGGATCTCCGACCTATCCACCTTCCCTCTCCTCTCTTTATCATCTATCCTACTAAAAAATCGAAAAAAGCGAAAAACATAAATCTATCGGAAAAACATCAAAATTTCTAGGGTTTCAGTATCTTCTACTTCTATCAATTTCGAGTTCGATAGACGTCGGCTTTTTGAATTTATTTATATTGTGAGATTTTGTATCTGCGAATAAAAAGAGGAGAGGGAAGTCAAAAAAAAAATCACAAAAAAAATCTGAAAAAAGAAAATTATTTTGGTTTTTGTGTTGAATTTTGATGGCGCAGGTTCAGGTGCAGCCACAGGGTGCGAATGCTGGTGGTGTGAACCAGTTTGTGACGTCTCTGTACGTGGGTGACCTTGATGTCAATGTGACCGATTCACAACTGTATGATCTGTTCAATCAGCTAGGACAAGTTGTTTCGGTTAGGGTTTGCAGGGATTTGACTACCCAGAGGTCGCTCGGTTATGGTTATGTCAATTATGGGAACCCGCAAGATGGTTTGTTTTCGCTTTTGACTTGACTTTACTCTCGCTTTGTTTTGAAACTGAATTATCTAATTTCGTAAATGCAATAAATACTATATTGATAGTTGTCTAAATGGAGCTACTTGTATTCATTATGGCCTACAACAACTAGTTTGTCATTGAAACATACTTCCTCTCTTTAAAAAAGAATAATCTAGTTTGACTTGGAACAGAGTTTAATTGTGGTTCTAAATTAAAGTTATGTCAAATGTACCAAAATGCCCTTTAATCTTGTGGCCTTAAACATGCTACGTGGAAAGTTGAAGTTAAAGTGTTGCCAAAAAAGGAAATAGGTTATTCTTTTTGAAACAGACTAAAAACGAAACTAGGTCATTCTTTTTGAAATGGAGGGAGTAATTGTTATCATTGTTTATTTTTTGGTGTTCCTTGTATGCCCAGAAATTTGAACTAATAATTGCCACAATTGGTTTGCTGGCCTGCATCGAACTAATTGTTGCCACAACTGGAGTTGATAATGAAAATTTAAATCATCTTTTTAAATATCTTTTGAGGTTACATTGAGGAGCCTAGTATTCACATGATATTATCCTCCTGTGTTTTGTGGTCTAGATGATCTAAGTTGTGAATTTCTCAGCTAGATGTTAATTTTCTTTTGCGTAAGTGCAAGCTATTGTATTATGGGGGTGAAAGATGGTCTCTTTTTTGTGATTTTTGGGAGGGGTACTTTTCTTTTTGAAACTGGTAACATAGGGGTCCTTTATTTTTTTTTTATGTTTAAAGGTAACTTTCTCTATATATCAACAGTTGGCCTCTTCAATAAGATTTTTTTTGTTGTATGTGTGTGATGACTTATAGAACACTATTTGGGAAAATAAACTGCTGAGTATCCTATTGTATTGCAACTGCAATTGTGCTGCTTGCAGTGACTCCTTTGGATTAGCAACCTAGAATATATCAGTTAGACAAATGAGAAGGTTACAACTGGCTGTTTTTTTTGGTTGTTTTTTTCAACCCTTGTCTGTAAGATGGAAGTGTGAATCCTTGATATTTAATATCCTGTAGTCCTAGAGCTTTTTTCTTATTTGAGTACAACTGGACTAATTTCCAGTTTGAGCTTACCACCTAATTTTGTGTTGGTGCACGCTTGGGTGCCTGTCTGTTCAGTTATTTGATAAGTATGTACATGTGTGTGTATGTTCCTGTGCTGATATTCCTTGTGTTGTGGCAAGTTTGTGCACATATTATACTATCATGTCCATCACAATTTTCCAAGTGGAATGAAGGTACCTTTTAATCACCAAATCAGTCTCTTATAGTATTCTGCCTATGCATCTGTTAGTAGTAAGTTTTTTCGTGTCCAAAGCACTACAAAATGTTAGTCAGCTTCACTAATAGACTAAAAAAGACGACCATCACCAGTAGTGGCAAGGAAAAAAAGAATGCTTTAGCAAATCATCCCTCCCGTTCACTTATAGGTTTTTTATTGTGATTCTTCAACATATTTACCCTATTTTTTGTTTGGTGTCTTATTGAGAATTTTAACAATTGTATTCGTAACAGCTGCAAGGGCTTTGGAAGTGCTAAACTTTACTCCTCTCAGTGGAAAGCCCATCAGGATAATGTACTCAAACCGGGACCCAACTGTTCGAAGAAGTGGCACTGCAAACATATTTATTAAGGTCTTTTTATGGAATCTGTAGAGATTTTGTCTTGTTTGATGGATTGGAAGCTTTTTTGCCATATTCTCAACCTACTTCCTTTGCTGTTTGTTTTTTTAGAATTTGGACAAGGCAATTGACCACAAAGCACTACATGATACATTTTCTGCATTTGGAAATATCCTGTCTTGTAAGGTAGCTGTGGATTCATCAGGTCAGTCCAAGGGGTATGGGTTTGTGCAGTATGACAGTGAGGATGCTGCCCAAAAAGCTATTGAGAAACTGAATGGTATGCTGCTGAATGACAAGCAAGTATATGTTGGACCCTTCGTTCGTAAGCAAGAAAGAGATAGCGCTGTAGATAAGACAAGATTTACCAATGTCTTTGTGAAAAATTTATCTGAAGCAACATTAGAAGAAGATCTCAAGAAAGCCTTTGGTGAATTTGGTGCCATTACTAGCATTGCAATTATGAAGGATGAAGATGGAAAATCTAGGTCCTTTGGATTTATTAACTTTGAAAATGCTGAAGATGCTGCGAGAGCAGTTGAAGCTTTGAATGGTCACAAATTTGACAACAAAGAATGGTTTGTAGGAAGAGCTCAGAAGAAATCAGAGAGGGAAATGGAATTGAAAAATCGATATGAGCAAAGTGCCAAGGAGGCAGTTGATAAATCACAAGGTTTGAATCTATACATAAAAAATTTAGATGACAGCATTAGTGATGACAAGCTCAAGGAGATGTTCTCTACATATGGCACAATCACTTCATGCAAGGTAAGTTGCCTTTTCTGTTTTTCAAATTTTAAATAAATCTCCAGTTCTCCAACTTGATTGGAAATGTAGAATGTTTTTTTTTTTTGAAAATTGTAAAGTTGTATTCATCAACAATGAGGGTATACTGGCAATGGAGAGTTTTTTTTTTTGACATTTGCTGTTTATTCAAATAGGTTATGAGAGATCCTAGTGGAGTAAGCAAAGGATCAGGATTTGTTGCATTCTCATCTCCCGAAGAGGCTTCAAGAGCGGTGTGTTAATTTAACTCTTTTAATTCAGCAGGTAAAAGTCAACTGAACACAGGCAAGGTAGAGCTTTAACTTTTAATTCTTTCCTTTGCAGCTTGCAGAGATGAATGGAAAGATGATTGTTAGCAAACCTCTGTATGTTGCCCTTGCGCAACGCAAGGAAGAGAGAAGAGCAAGGTTACAGGTATTTCTATTCATCTTTCTTTGGGCTTAAAGAATTTAAAAAAAATTGCATGTAGTTCGTCTCTGTTCAATGCTATCTCTTTCTGAATTTGTTATCTGATTTTGCAAGAGAGCCTTTGCTTATTAGTTGACTTTGTCACTTCTGACTGAATTAGTAACCAAATCTTTTACCATCTTAAAGATTTGTTTTTGTTTAATAATCCATTGAATTTCTTTTGAGTCTTTCACAACTGAGCAAAGAAAATCAAAAAAAGAGAAACCCTTTGGGGCATTGTTACAGCTGGTGTTCTGAAGGACCAAAAAGTGTCATTTTTTTAAAAAAAAGATTATAAATTGATGGTGAATTCAAATCTTTTTATTGTGTAGCTATTCTAACCTCCCATATATCACCGTAGTGACAATAGGTTATCTTGCCTCTTTTGAATATACGCTCTGCTCCATGTTTGCTAGATATATCGATTTAGTAGGCATTTACCAACTTATCTTATTTACTCATAGTCCCTTACATGGTGATACTAATTATTTTTCTTTGTTTGATAATGTAGGCTCAGTTTTCTCAGATGCGTCCAATTGGAATGGCATCTACAGTGGCACCTAGAATGCCTATGTATCCTCCTGGCGGTCCTGGTCTAGGTCAACAAATATTCTACGGCCAGCCACAACCAGCCATGCTTCCCCCACAAGTAATAAATCGTTGTGGACATCCGGTTTAAATGCTCTCGTAACTTAGTACCTTTTGAATCTTGCATGTCTCATTTTCTGTTTGTATTTTCTGATGTTGATGAGCGCTTCTCAATTGTTTTGCTAACTAACAAGTAGTCTCAGATCTCAACCACATCCATCAGACAAGGTGCCAACTTCAAATACAGAAAAGACAATGTAGGACACAACATCTGAGACTAAAAACAAGTAGTCTCGGATGTTATGTCCTAGATTGTCTTTTCTGTACTTGAAGTTGGCACCTTGTCTGATGGATGTGGTTGAGATTAGAGGATATGAGTTTAACATTCCTCATTTTATAATGAGAGCTCTCAAGCTCCTCTATAAATTTTTCTGAAGCATGCGAGATAGATTTTTTGATACGTTTTGTGTCATGCTGATACTTGACTTTCTACTCTGTTAACATATTTTCTGACGTTGTTTGGATATTCCTTGCTATCACTGAAAAGTTTTAATGTGAGTAGGAGACTTATTAGGCGGAGAGTATTGATGAGTTGCTGATGCCTTGTCCTGTGATTACAACTCAATAGTTTTAGAGGGTGATCTAAAAAGAGTAGGAAGTTAAAGATGAAGAGAGAACATTTCAACATTTCAAATAAATGATAGAATGAAAGAAAATATTATTCTTTTGTTCATTTATCTTGTACTCAAATCGCATTTAAATAGTCTGGCTTTGAGTTAATGAGGATTCGTATGATCAAATGGAACCATATACCCGAGCTAATTTGGAATTTGAGGTGTTGCTGATAAAATTGAATTGTGCTCATCAACCTTTTTTTTACTTGTCAGGCTGGTTTTGGATATCAGCAGCAACTTGTACCTGGAATGAGGCCTGGTGGGGGGCCTATGCCGAATTTCTTTATGCCCATGGTTCAGCAAGGGCAGCAAGGTCAACGTCCGGGTGGCCGACGTGGAGGTGCTGTTCCATTGCAGCAAGGACAGCAGCCAGTTCCGCTGATGCAGCAACAGGTTTGTGGCAAATTTGGTTGTCATTTGTATGGTGTGTTTATAGAAGTGCTCAGAGTTTGATTTCATGTCAGATGTTTCCGAGGGGGCGTGGATATCGATATCCTCCAGGACGTGGCCTTCCTGATGTTGGCTTTCCAGGAGTAGGTGGTGGCATGTTCTCTGTCCCATATGATATGGGTGGCATGCCTGTGCGTGATGCAGGAATTGCCCAACCAATTCCGGTAGGGGCTTTGGCTACTGCTCTGGCTAATGCTTCTCCAACAGAGCAAAGGACGGTATGATTTTCCTTCTACAAGAGCTAAAGCTGATTTCCATGAACATGGAAGGAATTGTCCTTTTCTGTTTTCCTGTTTCATCACCATAGTTTTAAGCCCGAGTTTCCTGCCTAAAGAGATAAATTTATAAAGGCTTCTTGGTCGAAAATAAAGTTTGAAAGGTGTAGGGAAACAAAGAAAAGTTGCACCTTTTGACTATTTTCTTGAGGATGGTAACATGTTATATTCATCAGCGCCCGAATAGGGCTGATATCTAATATTTACAAGTACAAACCCCAGTAATTCTTACAAGGAAGCAAAAGATCTTTCTATGATGTTGCATCATCTACAAATTGTTCTTTACACCAAAAATAAAAAAGAGAAATGTATGTTCTCTTTGTTATCAAAAAAAAAAGAAATGTATGTTCTCATGATTTTCTGGGTTGGGCTGCTCTTGCCTCCAAATTATCTTGCATTCATCCCCTTCAATTGCCCATCATATGCAAGCTGGAACAATCTTCCACCATTCCTTGTGACATGTTCTCCCCCTCATACTGTTCCATCTGCATGTAAGGCCAAAAGTGTCCTTAGGCATCACCCAAGTAGTTTCAACTAACTCTACAAAAAGTTGCCAGAGATGTCTACTAATAAAGGTTTTCTTATTACTAGCCATGAAAAACTGAACTTTGAGTGATGCTTTGATCTTCCAAATCTGTTTCCAAGGCTTGGAGGTGCTGGACTGCCCTGTAAATGATAGATAGTTGTATGCTGCTCTGACTGTGAATTTTGAGTGGTTGCTCCCTTTGACAACACTGCAAGTAAAGCCTTCTAGAATCAGTGATTCTGTTAACTTCCCAGTCATTGAGAAGCCTTCTGAGGGATAAGTTCCAACCCTTAGAGCTCCAATGTTCTTCTATTGTGGCATTAGGTGAAGATGAGAGGAAAAATAAATCAGGGCAAAGGGCTTTCAGTGCTTCGTGACCAAGCTAGAAATCATTCCAGAATGAAGTTCTCCCATTTCTCATCTCAAAACCCGTGTTTGTTACAAATTTCTCCCAGAGATGCCTTACGGATTCCAATTGTCTATTCTAGAGTGATGTTCTGACTGGTTTGGTACTCCAGTGTTCCAATTGCTCACCCATGTAACTGATGACCCGTCTCTGTAAAGCTTGCTTCTTGATGTTGCATCTCCAAAGCTATTTCATTAAACTGATGCCATACCTCCAACTCTGTTACTGGAAATGAGAGTCTTCCATTTAACAAGATGAAGTCTTTATGTCTCCCTGCTGTCCTCCCAAATTAAATTCCTCCGCTGATCAATTCTTACCCTTTTTGCTTTGACTGGAATAGGAACTAAGAACATGATGTATGTGGGGAGGGAGTCCAGGACAATGTTCACCAAAATGACCCTCCCCCGTATAGATAAATACTGAGCTTTCCTCTTGGCAGTTTCCTTTCACATTTATCAAGTATCCTCTCTCAAATGTCTGCACCTTAGTTCTTAGCTCCAAGGAATAATCCCAAATACTTTTTTGGTAGTGATCCTACTTCACAACCCAAAATGCCAGCTAGAATTGGACTATTTAGAACTTCTGGTATTGGAAACATCAAGCTCTTCCTCCAATTAACCTTTTAACCCCTAGCTTTTGTGATATCCAAACTTATTTTTCCTATTAAACTGAAATAGTTTCAAGAGTTTGATAAATTCAAGTAACGTATGTCAATGCAGTTTTGGTTCTACTTGTAGATAGGTTTGGTTCCTATAAACTATGGGGCGAAGGTATTATGCTGGTCTTTCATTTTTTCTTTAATTGTTCTCCCTTTATTTTCCTTTTGGTTCACCTGAAGAGTATGGACTTGAGAAATGCCAAAGTTTAATTGCCAAATACATACTAATAATACCAGATCATTCCAAATTTGACAAGACATTTATGTCTACCAAACAACACAGATAGTCAATTGAACCGTTCTCTCAAATTATGTAATGTAAAGCCAACCCAAGTTCTACTAAGTGGAGGGAGGATCTTGTTAAATACTATCGAAGACATTCTTTTTTTTTACAGCACTTCACTTTAGGAAAATGATGTCAGATTTCTGGATGAATTTTCCTGATGCTGCCTTCTCTCTCTCTCCCCATTTATTTTAAATAAACCTATAAAAAAGAGGTGTATCCAGTCCTTGTAAACTTGTTCTTAACGTCTAAATGCCAACAGAAAAATATAGATGTTAAAAGTTGAAACTGGTGAGTGTTGATCATGCTTTACTTTCCCCTTTGGATAATTGCTGTGGTTTGTCTGTGCAGATGCTAGGTGAAAATCTGTACCCCTTGGTCGAACAGCTTGAACCAGAAACAGCAGCGAAGGTAACTGGCATGCTTTTGGAGATGGACCAGACAGAGGTATTGCACTTGCTTGAGTCTCCTGAGGCTCTGAAAGCCAAAGTTGCTGAGGCAATGGACGTTCTGAGGAATGTTCCTCAGCAGCAGGCAAGTAATGCTGCTGATCAGTTGGCTTCATTGTCACTGAATGATGGTCTGGTTTCTTGAGTTCTGACGATATACAATGTTCGTCGCCATCAATTATTTGTTCGTTTCTAGTCTGCTTTTGATTCTGGATTTTCTTCACCCAGAAAATCTGACTTCTCTTAAAAGACATTCTTAGACTTAAGTGTTTGTTGGGTTGCATTTTGGTTCAGTTTGGAATTTGTTGGACATCCAACTTGGTTTATCAGAACCTTTGCGCTGGTATTTTTATTTTTGGATTTTCTTGTTTATTTTGGATTATTTATTTGGCTGTTTTGGATTATCAGAACCTTTGCGCTGGTATTTTGGTAACTTCTTTCATTACAACGTCCTCAGTGTGTGGGGGTGGGTTTTCGGGTGCATGTTTTGAAACTGCCGTTTCAATTTCTAGTATAATAGTTTGATGGTGGATAGCAGCACTTTCATTTATCTAGGTTGTTAACTGTTGGTGGGAGTTCAACAGATATCTCGTGGATGTTGAAGATCATGCAAATTGTCCGGACACTGCGTTTATTAAAACTAAAGTGAATAGTACACATTGGTGTTCCATTGTCTGCTACTAACAGTAACACGTTATGGAGTTTACTGTTAATGACCTTTGGATCTACATGTCATGTCACACATTTCTGTCAACCAATACTTTGAGATAAATTGCCAGTAAACACACGCTTGGAGAAAAAGATTGAGATAGGTAATAGAATCATTCTGTCTTGAGTCCGTTTGGATAGACTTTTAAATCAAAAATAAAAAGTCAAACTGAAATAACTCTTAAGTTAAAAAAAAAAAAAAGTAGGAGGAGACCTACTTTTGATTTTTGACTCATTTTAAGTCATTCTTGAACTTGCCAAATACTTCTCAACTTATCTCAAGTCATTTTTGATTTATTTTAAGTTTCAGAAGTCAAACTTAAAAATAGGTTTGATCAACTTTTAAGTAGATTCAAACACACTCTAAAAGCATACAAAGGTTTCGAAAAGAAGCAATAATTTTGAAATTTTAAATGTCAGAATGTGGGGTACTGGCAATGTTTACAAAAAAAAAAACGTAGTCATCTGGTACCGTGTGTGTTCCAAATTATCGTTTATTATTAACTGCTAAATAATTCGAAAGAACTCATGGTTATCTTCACAACCATTGACCTGGGACAATATGAGAGCCACCTGACTGCTTATATACATTTTTGCCACTTGTAAGTGATTAATTTCATGGATCTATTTCTTCTCTTGCATACAACGGGAAAGAGTGCTCCAAAAGAAAGTAAACAAACTAGACTCCACTGAAATTGAATCCACTAATTATGTCAGCACCAAGTTAAAAGAGTACATATTCACAAGTAGTAAATATTACTGATAGAGAAACTGCTCAAAACTAATACAAATTGGTTTCTCTACTTCCGAGAAGCAAAATAATAATCCATTTGCAATTTGTTCAGCCTACCCTTACCCCTCACCCCTCCCTCCACCTCCACAATTGAGTAGCTGAGGATCATGACTGGTACAGACTTCAAGCATCTTGCATAATACCACGCCTGTGTCTTAGTCCTATATCAGCAACCTCCTCGACATCCCCCCCATTCAGTAGAGGGATCTCCCCCTCTCCACCCACCTCTACTTCATTATGCCTTTGAAGTACCTCTTCCCCAAAATTATGAAGTCTTCGACCAATCAAATAACGATCATCACGTATAGAATTGTGGAGATTGGTGAACCATACGTGGAAACGCTTTGCACAGAAACAGAAGAGACTGAAACCAAGGCACCCAATCCAAGCAAATCGGTAAACGGCAGAGTTCACAAGCAAAGGGTAACCAAGTATTGGGAACACACCCCTGGCCAAAACGTATGGAACACACAATGCCGTAAGCAACTTCATGATGATAGGAAGGACTATCTCCCGAAGCACCCAAAAGCCTTGCAACCTAGAGAAACCATTCTCCCTCACTCTCTCAAATTTCAGTCGCCAGCTCTCATCCACCAGTGGCATCATATGATCTAGCATAACCTGTTTAGCACAAGTCAAGTTAAGAGATCGGTAGAGTAGATATAGATATGCCAATGTGAAGTAACTAATGTGCATTTATACACTAAGGGATACTTGGACGCCAAATGACATCCATATTAGTGAACTGCATGGATTGTTAAAAATGTTCCACTAGAAAAAATTCTTGTTATTGCTTCTGTGGGGGGGGGGGGGGGTATGATTGTTTTCAAACAGCTTTGATCTTAAACATGGAGCAATAGGAGGTCCCAGAGAAGGAATATTTGTCATATATAAACAAGGTGAAAACTGAATCCTGCTCTACAGTGAAAAGTTGTACTTCAAATGAGCAATATGCAGAAATCGTGGGGGAGGGGGGAGATGCAGATCAACCATGAATTAACAGCCCCACCCCCAAATGTTTTTTTTTGAATAGGCTACAACATATAACAAAAGGGAAAGGAAATGCTCTAGACAAAAAGCATGTAACATCCAAAGATTCAAACCCCCACGTCAGTCTTATAAAACAGGTAAAACCAAAAGCTCATAAGGCACTTACCAGCCTGGTCCAGATCTTTAGAAAGATCAGTCCTAAAGCCCAATCTTGATAAAGAAGGAAGACTGGACTTTCATCAATGGGGACTCGCATTGGCATAATGACCAGAAGTTCAAAAAGCAGTCCAATTAACACAGGAATAATAAATATCTGGAAAGAGAATCAACAAATAAATTAACAGTATGCGAAAAAAATCAAGGTGCAAGTGCTGAATCAAAATGAAAGGTGTCATTACCCATATTGACAACAGTGCAGAACTCTTCAGAACAATGACACACCATTTCCATATTTGGTTCATCAAAGCTGCGACCCTCCTAGTTCTAACTTGATCGATTGAGTACCTCACTCCAGCAATGGCAGTCCAAATGGCATAACTTCCAATTACAAATGCATACAAATCTGAGAAGTAAAAGCAAGAAAAGGTCAGCATTTTTATTGCGAGGTGAAAAACAGAAACCAACTCGGGCTAGATTGACAGCAATACCATTGCACTTGATTCCATGTGTTATTGGAAGCAACGGGAGGGAATTGAAGAGCGCACGTCCAAGTGAAATCGGTACAATTATGAGGGCAGAATTAAAAAGTAGGAGAGTCATCCACGCCACAACCAGCAACAGCACAATACGGAGCACAAAGGCGTACCTGCTAAAGATGTTTCCAAACAACATAAGACTCTTGCTAAAGCTTTTTTGAGGTGAACTTAGACAAAGTATCACCAATTTATGACTTAAATCACTAGATCCTACAGAAACTAGCAAGACAAGAGCTATGGCCGAGCATAATAAGCAGTGTAACAGCAATTTTGTCCAACAAACAAAATTAACAAGCAACGGAAAGTTAGTCACATACGGGGGGGTCCAAATGAAAGAAAAAAAATGAAGAAAGAACACTAAAGATTGAACTTTTTTTTCATTTAGAAGTATCACCCTAACTCTGACAAATATCGAGACCCAAAAAAGAACACTCTTTATCTACTACAAGTCTACAACAACGTACCCAGTGTAATTCCACAACTGGGTTTGAGAGGGTAGAGTGTACCTAGACCTTGCCCCTACCTCATGGAGGTAGAGAGGCTGTTTCCAAAAGGACCGACTCAAGTAATGTACATCTAAACAGGTTTTAAAAATAATACAGAAGTAATAATACTGTGCGACCTGCGGCAAACAGAATGGATATGACAATTAAGTGGAAAAAACACAAATAAAACAAGTAGCTAACAAACTGGACATTCAATCAAACAGTGATTTATGCTTAAAAATGGAGAAGATACTACAATAATCCCTTAGTGGAACTGACTGCACAGTTTACACATGAGTCATGAGTTAGCTAAATACCACTCAACAACAGACACTAGTCCTATATATAATAGCCAATATATCATGAGAGACCGAATTGTTACCTCTCTCAAAAAACAAAAAAAAAAGTATTCTATGAAGACTGCCCATTCATAAACTTACCTAGGTTTTTTTTTTTAAAGCTAGGAAGTTTTTAAAAACTAATTTTGTGTTTCACGCATTTGGGAAGAGGCTAAATTAGTACTCCTTCCATCACAAGTTATATTTCTGATCTGTGAAGCAAAAATGTTTGGAACTGCTAATATGATTTATTCTATACAACTCCTACAAATTTTAAGAATACAAAACTCATTTAGCTATTCACGTATTAAACTTTGATATGACGTTTTATCAATCAAGCTAAAAACATGTTTTATCAATCAAGCTAAAAACCATCCTTTAACATTTTCCACAACAACTATTATTGGAACACTACTATACAAAATGAGACCAAATAAAGAATTTCCTCACAAATTAAAAAATTAAAAGCTGATCTTCATCATGTCCTGAAGAAGACCTACACTAATTGGCTTTCAGTGAAGTGACTCAACTTGCCAACATAAGAAATGAATAAATATGTTCATGGTGCAATAAAAACAAGACTAATAAACATGGAGCATTGTTCAACTTACTCAGGATCCGCCTGTTCTTCATTGTCATAGTCTTCTACGAAGTTGGAACTAGCTGCTGCATGCCTAGCTCTGTTATCGGGAGCAAACCCTACCAAGGCCCGATCTGGTACACCATGCGGGGCTTGAAATCTGTCCTGCCTTCCTTGGTCACCATTTCCATTCTCTTGTCTGCCATTATCCTCAGGTCGGGGCAGTAAGAAATCAGTTAGACCAAGAGACCATCCCACTGCAGTAAACCAATATCGGAGCAGAGATTTGATTGTTGTACGCAACTTAAAATGCTCAATTGCAAAGGGAATACAGATTTGGAAGAGAAGCATATCAGCAGGTATTTCAGTAAATGGATCAGATACACTGCACAAAGAATAACAGTTCTTTAAGTTCACCAAAGGGATGAAAGTTCAAAGCTTGAATCCACATACCACATGCATATTGAAACCAAAATCAATAGGAATAGAGCAGGAAACAATCTTACGAGATATCAAGTGGGAAAATGGATGGAGCCATTCGCATGGCAAGTTTGACAGGCAGATACACCAGCATCACTATTAAGCTTCCATAGACTGCAACTGACAAAAGAACTCGACGAGCATGCTTATGTACAGGATCATCAATCAAATCACGGAACGGGTTGTAGTTGGGATCTGCTGGATCTCGAAGGAAGTAAAGCACCCCATTACGCAGGACCTACAAAAAGAATTGTGGTAAATTAGTAAAAGAAAATAATCCGCAAAATAGAGATGGGAAACAGAGCAAGTCTAATGAAATTTTACCCCTCGAAGAAGGCTAACAAAGATACTTATTTGTAGCATGTAGACAATCCCTACAACCCAATGAACTAATGAGCTTGCCAATGGAGATACTGAAAAAAATTCCACTCTTTGCGTGATCGACTTCCCAAACATTCTAATGGTGCAAACATCCAGCCACCATCCACACATCAAAGGGAAAACCCCAAGTTCAATAACAAGGAGGAAAGCAACCTTAATCATAGTCATCAGATGCTTCATAGCTGCTACAAATTGTCTAAAGAGGGAGGGGATGGTTTCTGCAATGGAAGCAATACCATAGAATCTTCCCAGCGTCAAAGGCTCTCCCCTGGTGTACCGGATTAAAGCTACAATCCCAAGGTAAAAAAAGACTAGAGAAAATATAAACATGTAGCCAACAGCAAGAGTTGTAACATCCGAAAGTCTGGATGTTCCAACAGATGACCCTTTCAAAAGATCAGTCGACACTGTTGTGCTAAGATTGTTTGCTGCCTCACTCAATTCAGTGGCATTTGCTTTCAACATTTCAGTGACTTGACCAAGTAAACTGCTCTCTTCATTAGCAGTAGGAGTTAAATTCGTAACAGCAGTCCATGCACTCTGCAAAGTAATATTGGCCAAGGAAAGTGCTGTTTCAGTAAGTGGCATAACAGTTGATAATACTGGATTACTTGCAGAGGACAAAATCCAAGACAAATTATAGAGTATAATTCGTCCTAATGAAAAGGGAACAAAGATCACAACTCCAAGAAATATCATATTACTGGCAAGAACCTGCACGGAAGGAAAATCACCATATATCAGTTAACTTCTCATGTTAAGCTTGCAGACAACAGAATCAGAGAAATAGAAGTACACATCAGGAAAAATATGGTCTTCTGCAGAGCTTAGAGAGTACAAAAATATATTTAATGACTGCATGAGAAAGGTGGCAAGTGAAAGCAAGAACGTACAGTAAATGCATTTTCAACAAGATGAAAAACAGGACCCTGCATGCCAACAAGCTCATCAAAAGGTACATCCTCTGCACCGTCAGCATCATCCAAACCATCAAACATCTGTTCAACATGAGCCTCAAGCCGTGCTGCCTGCATCTCCCAACGAGCAGCAACATTTTCTGCATTTCTCCGGATTAACTGACCAGCTCCAGCGATTCCTTGTGCACCATTAGCATCTTCCTCATTTCCATCAGCAGCAAAATTCCTGTTTGCAGGAGCAACAGGTCTTCTTGGAGCACGGGCTGCATTTCTGTCCACATCATCTTCCCTGTCAGCTTCCTGGCCCCCAAGTTCGCGCAAATGTCTGAAGTAATCCCTCAATGAAGTTGCCCCAAGAAAGATGAAAACAATGCTAGCAGAGAGTAGAAACCCATGCAGACAGTCGGTAAGAATGATGGTCGTGGATAAGTGACCCAAGAATAGTCTATGAGCTTCTCCAAAACTTCTAACAAAAGCCAACCGCCATATCCAGAATGTAATGAACGGTATTATGAGCAGCCATACAGAAAGAACAAAGCTAAGACGTAGGAAAAATTGCAGGACATGGCAGGCTTTCATTGCCATCCCAACCACGAATTCTTGAAAAGGGAGCCTGGCTGGAGCGTTCTCAGCATAAACTGGCGAAAATGAGAATGCATGTTTGCATACCTACGTTATAATTAAATAAATTTAGTGAGATTCCACCAATAGAGGGATCACCCTAGGTGAGATCAGAAAACAACACACTTTTCAATGTTAGATATGTGCTGCAGTATCCAACCACAATCTATTGTAAGAATCATCTATGGTCAATGTTCATAGAAAAAGAATCATTTATGGTCAGTGTTACATCTAAGTGATTCTTTAATCACACACACTTCCAAAAGTCATACAGTTATACATTTCTCATATTGATTTAATAAGAATAATTATAAAACTCGAATCACAACTTCAGTTGACGAGTACAAACCACAAAGAAAATCTATGCCTCAATCCCAAAATAAGACCCATTATAAGAATCATCATTATCCATTTTAGTCCATATAGACCTATTTTATTCAATATCCAATAATTTGACGTCATCTAATCCTAAAAATTCTTTATAGTTTTCTATATGAACTTCTAATAGACTTTCAATGTTGGATTTTGATGTAAACATACCATCAAGACCAAGCTTCACGCCCAATTAGTTCCCATATGTTGAGAATATAATTAACTATTAAAAGTGTGCTCTCTCTAACAACTTAAGCTTTTAGATGAGATGGTCACACACTTCAACACTATATAAGTATACTACATGAATAGTAGATTGTACTAAATGAATGAGCTTACAATCTATAGACGGCAAGAAAAATTCTTTCTTTTAAGTGTGAAAATCCTGATTATACCTTGGAAAAGAAGACATATAAATCTATCAGTAAGAAAAGAAGATGAAAAGAAGACCAAAAAAATTGAAAAGTAATTGTGTTGATCAAGTTAAAAATATACTTGTAGCTACACCCAAACCATGAAATTAGTAGTTAATTAACCTATTAAAATTGAGTTATGAGTTGCATCGAGAAGAGCTTACAAAATTGATATGACGATTTCTGCTTTCAGGGAGGTAAAGAACAACAAGCAACAGGTTCAATTATGATTGAAAAACATGTCAGAAAGTTAAGAATCCTTTCGTAGGCCTTGTGTGTGTGAACGAAAAGAAAGAACAACAATACCCACTCCTTTCTCAAGCAAGTCTAATACCCACTGAAGCTTAACTAAAAGCGTCCAAGAATATACGAGTTTGATAACAAGAAAACTTAACATAAAACAAGAAAATATAGGGAGGGATGGGAAGAGATTAAGCAAATGAACAGATTTTCGCATGAAGAACGAACCTCGCATTGGCGAGCGTTACTGTGATTAAGCCATTGAAGTAAACAATCTTGGTGAACATACTTGATACTACCACTGCAAGCACAAGGATACCGGAGAGGATTATCGGCTTCACCAGGGTTCCGACAGATCCGACAAACGTCCTCTTCTTCTTCGTCATCATCAAACCTGCTGGCCAAAGAATTCAAATCTTTACGTGTAACCTGCTCCGTCGACAACCCTGAGGAAGAAGATGCAGACAGCGATGAAGACGAATTGATCGCATCGGCGGAGGAGCGTTCCGCCGGAGAAATTCCACCACCGCCACCATCGTTCGACGCCGGCACCGCCGTTGCGATCTCCATCAACGATTGAACTCGCGAGGGATTGATTTGTATCTCTTAGGGTTTTTCTTGAAATCGTGATGATGTGATGGAGCTGTGGTTTGGTCCGAGAAGTGGATCAACAAAATCGTGGACCAAGGACGTCGGTTTATCTTTTATTATTCCTATTTTATCCTCAAAATTTTATTTATACGCGTCTTTTTCTTTTTTTTTCAATAATATTTCTTCCATTTCATTTTATTCAGATTTTTTATTTTTTTTAGATATTTTTCTTATAAATTTGTAAGTAGTTGATAAAACGAGGATTTCTTAGTCGGCGAGGAGTTTGAGATATAACGCGGCAGAAAGCGATTGATCAAATTGCGTTGGAAGGGTGAAATGTGGGACCCTATGAAATGCATATTTAACATTAGATTTTTTTCGTTAATTTAAAGTGGATTTCTAGAAACAATCTGGAATATTCATTAAAAAATTATAAAGCAAAGGAACATTTCAACCGTATGTGAAATTCTGTTTTTAATTTGTTTTAAAAAAAGTAATTAAATTTTGGATAAATAATTTTGTAGTGTTATACAAATGTTATTTTATGTTTCAGTTGCAAATTTTATAAAACTACAGTTGCAAAAATACTGTATTATATAATATATCATATGGTTGTTGAAACCAAGATTGATAACTCTCTCCGTTCATTTTTTACTTGTCATTTATTTTTGAAATAAATTTTTATTTTTATTTGTCATTTTTAACATATCAATAAAAAAAAAATTCATGTTTTACCCCTAACAAACAATACTATTCTTCATTAATTAATAGTGATATTATGATGAAGATCTAATACTAAATATTAATTAAGATAAAATTAATGAATATCAGAATTTATAGAAAATATCTTGTTCTTACCATATTTAGGGAGTAGCTTTTCAAAATTAATTGACTTAACTATGATTATAATATTTGTCAATGTAGTAATTTTGACCTTTAAAATTTAAATAAGACACATGTCTCTCATTTAGATGTGTACTTAACGAAATGGAGGGAAGGGGTAATGCCGGGGAGCGAATCCGTTAATAGGGATATTTTTTTAAAAAAAAAAAGATTTAATACTAAACATTAATTAATAGAGATATTATGATAAAATACTTATATCAATAATTGTATTTTTAATGAGGGTGTCAAGTCAAACAATGATAAATAAAAATGAACATGAGAAGTAAATGATAATAAACTAAAGTTGCTCAATCTTCTAGCATTTTGAGATTATAAATTTTAAAAAGTTTTTGTCTTTTTTCTTGAAACTCCTGACAGAGGGAGAAAACGAAATTTAAGCATAGTTCAAGAATAACGTAAAAGTCGCTAACTAAATATAATTTTCAAGGAAAATTTAGAATTCAAATTAATAACATGTTGATATCTCAATCTAAAATAATTCAAGAAATATTCATTCTCTCAAAAAGAAAAACTATAGTCATACTTCCTATTCATTAAGGCTGATAATTTTACTTAACTGATACTAAATCAATATCATATGCTGTAGTATTATTAAGGCTGATAATTTTGTTTAACTGATACTAAACCAATATACATATATACTGTATTGATATCATTAATGCTCTTGTTCAAAAATTACTTATTAGTTAATGATACTACGAGAATATATGTATATTGTTGTGGTATCATTAAGGTTTCTTGTTGAGAAATTATTCGTTAATCAATTATGCTATAAGAGTATATGTATATTGTTGTGGTATCATTATATACTGATTTAGTATCAATTAAGCGAATTAACCAGTCTTAATGATACCAATACAATATATGATACTGATTTAGTATAAGTTAAACGAAATTAGTGGGGGGTATATAGTGTATTTAGTGGGGTACGAATATAAAAGAATATATGTTTGTAATTATTTTTTTTTGGGCAAATTACAGAAATCACATTCTTTTAAGACAAAATTACAATCTATTCCATAAAAGTTTATAATTACAGAAATCCTCAAACAGATACAATAATATAAGCACTGATACATTAATCTGATGCACGAGATACATTAATCGTTAAGTGAGATACATTATATTTTATACACGATACACTAATCTGATGCGCGAGATATACTAATCTGATGCGCGAAAATGAGGGATTTTGGAGATTTGTAAAACTCATAGGGGATAATGGTAATAAGTAAACTAAAAGGTGGGATTTCTCTATTTTTTCTCTTAATATATGATTCTATTCTTATTTTTTGTCCGATTGTTTCTTTTTAGGATAAATGTTTACTAAATGATTATTTCTTTGTTTCTTGTGCTGCAATTTTTGAATCATTGATCTGAAGTTGTTGTTTTTTTAAAAACATAAAAATCTTATGAGAAAAATGTTAAATCATGATTTAGTTGATTCAATCAACGGTTGAAGCAATATCTATTTCCACCAATCAAAACACAATGGAAGTAAAATAAAACTAAAAGCCGCATATGAATTGAAAAATCTCGAATATATGAATATCGTTTAACGTAAATATATAGATAGTCAACATTAGCTACCTTGTAGAAAGAAAAAGAATATATATCCCTTATAATCATAAAATGATTCAGTTGGTTGAGCAGGTGATATTATATATTGTGTTTTTCAAATTTGGAACTCTCTACATGCTTTCTCAATCAAGCTTATTCTACAGGACTTATCTAGAGCAATTACCTCCCATATATAATTTATAAGCATTATATTAGAGCAAAGTTTATCTTACGCATATTAAAAATTAGAAATTGTTGATTTCCTTAGGAGAAAATAGAGAAGAAAAAATACATTAGCTATCTATCAAAATCATCTAGACAAATCAACAAAAGCAAGAACTTAAGTCACACGTCACTTCTTTTTCAACTTAAAAAAAAAAAAGTCTCTCGATGAAGACAAGACATTAATGAATATTTAATTTTAGTGCAATTAAATTGGGTTTAAAAAGATATAGAATCAATTTTTAGCATTTCCTCTAGAATAATGAAAATATATTATCGAACAATTAAAACTTCACGTAGAGTGGACATTAAATTCAATTGGCATAAACAAAATAATAATTATTACTACTACATATTACAATATTCGCCTAATACATATTAAGTGAACTATTGGCGTCGGATTCATTCTTAAAAAAATGTATTTAAGAATGTAAATTAAAAGTTATTTTTCACTTTTATCCTTTTATTTTTTTTCTAAAAAATATAAAGTAATTAAGAATTTCATTAATAAAATAAATAAATAAACCATTCTCATGAACTGTAAAACAAATCACTTATTATAAACAATAGTTTTCTCCTCAACAATTTACTTAATATGTATGAACAAGAAATTATTAGTATAACCATAATAATTTTGAGAAGTCGGCTCATAATATCGCATTTAATTATTTTTCAAAGCCAGCCCCTGCCACACTTCAAAATGGAATAGAAAATGTAATTATTCAGACTAAATATAACACATATGTTTTCCATATAAATATTAGTAATTTAGTTCTCACTTTAATATATACCCCAGTTGCCTCAATTTAGGTGAAGAGATTTTGAGAATATAACGATCAATATAAACTGCAAAACCTCAATATTGTTCCTAACGAGGCTGATGATTATAATTTGAAAGAAGATAGACATAAAATTATGATCAACTTAGCTATCTATTTGACGATTTAAAAATATACGCAGAAGCTCTTTTAAAAAAATATATATAAATTGAAAGTGTCTAGTAAAAACAACAAATCATAATTTGAATATCTCACTGTGCAGAAATTGACAAATCCAAATTAACGAATTTCATTCAACATGAATAGATGTCAACATTAGAGCTACCCAAGGAAAGAATATATCGAATTACATATAATAATTTCACAAAAATAATCCAGATAGATCCAAAAAAACAACAACCTAAGTTAGACGCCACTAAGAAAAGGGGACAACTTAGGTCACACAAGTTAATAGCCAATATTTGGTACCTACCAAAAATAAATTTAGTGCTACGTTGGTACACCAATTAATTTGGGTAGAAAATATTCACAAAAAGTAGTTGAATTAGTATAGCACGTCTGATATTTCATAAGAAAGATTAAAGATTGATTTATTTATTTTTATCAAACATGAGACTGTTACATTAAATTTGTTTATTCAGTATGCATTCGATGAGTAGCAATTATGAATTTTTCTAGAGTTCTTATTTAAAGGGGTCAAAATTGAGGTAAAATCAACTTTTAGAAGTTATTAAATTAGAATGTATAAGATAAAAGTAATAATTTCGAAATAAAATATAGAATTATTATTGTATCTCATCCAACTACCAAATGATATCTTTATATCTCACGTTCTCTTACTCTAGAATAATGAAAAGATATTAATAACAGCTTCAATAAAGAGAATATATTTGGAATCCAATAACAGAACTTCAAATTTGACTGATGTATATAACAGAATATAATAGTAATACTATAATATTACATTTATTGGTTACTATAACTTTAAAATTATTCGTGTTATCCACAGATGCGGAGCCAAAATTAAAAATATAGGGTTCTAAATTTTCTTTAGAACTATCAATCAATTTTGTTAGGGGTTCACATATTAATATACCTATATATTTAATTAATTTTTTAGTACAAATACAGAGTCTACGGAAAAATTACTAGATTCGTCCAAATCCACGAACCCCTACCTAGCTCCACCTCTCACTTATCCGACCACTAAAAAGTGATGAAAGGTTAAAAGTTTTTTTTCCGTTAATTAAAAGTTTCGAATTCAAATCCGTGAGATTAGAGAATGGTAAATTCTACGGTGATCAAATCGGAAATAAAGTAAATTGATTTTCCTATTTAAAACTGTTGAAGGAATGAGTTTTGTTATTTGGGCTAAAGTTTGGGCAGTTGTGCTCTGTTTCAAAATATGACCATGACGGAGAGAGACGAGCCTTTGACGCCGGCCGGCCGATTATTCATCCAGCCGGGGATGGACCAAATCATCAATTGCGCCGTTTCCGTCGACGACCCGATCGATGTTGACGCCGTCAAATTGGAAATAAGCAATTCCATATTGGTTAAACATCCCAGATTCTCCAGCATCATGCTCAAAGACTCATGTGGCCGTGAACGATGGCGTAAAACTGAAGTCAACGTCGATGATCACATCATTATTCGCCATCAACCACTAACTGATGATCCTTCAATTTCCGATGAAGATGCTGTTAACGATTACATAGCGGATCTCTCTGTTTCAACTCCGCTTAGTTTAACGAAGCCTCTTTGGGAATTTCATCTTCTCTTAGCCCATAATTCGGCCGTTTTGAGACTTCATCATGCTCTTGGTGATGGAATTTCACTTATGTCCATGTTCATGTCTTGTTGCCGGAGAGCCGATGATCCTAATCAGCGCCCCACAACTCAAGGTACTTCTGCTCTCTCTGTGACTATCTCATTTAAAAGTTCAGAAATAAATTTGACAGTTGGAAATATTTCTATCAGATTATTTTTTTACTGGATTATATTTTCGACAGGTGTAGGGATATCGAGTTCATCAAACAATCGGAATGTATGGAGGTTGTTGAAGAAGTTGGTGATGGTGATATGGTATACGGTAGTGTATGTTACAGAGTTTGGTTTGAGGAGTTTGTGGTTGAAGGATAAGAAGACAGCCATAAGCGGAGGAGCTGGAGTTGAGCTATGGCCGCGGAAATTGGCGACTGCCAAGTTCAAGATTGATGATATGAAGACGGTCAAAAAAGCCATCGATAATGCGGTAAGTTAATTTCTCCTAGACCTCTAATTAATGCATGCCCGTTGGGGTTGGAATTTTTAATTTTAAATTGATTTAGAGTTTATTTAAATAGTTCACGACCTCATAGTATATTATTACTATTATATAATTATATATTTATTTGATTACTGAATAATGAATCATCGACGTCATGTGATCAATATCATATAACGTTCGTATGACTTCCCAAATAAATTTAAAAGCCATTTACAGTACGAATCTAGAGGTAAAATTCTTTAATCGGTAAGAGATAATTAATTATTTTATATCTATAATTAAATAATTTAATAGAATTATTATTTTATTATTTTTATGTACGTTTTAAGAATTGTATCAAATTAAATAAGAATAGAGAGAGTGTATTAATTATTAATGAGCTAGGGCCCGAAATAGGTACAGCTTTTAAATTAATTCTCATATTTGTTTAGGGAGCTACTGACTCAATGAGAAGTAATCTTTCCCCTTATATTAATTCTCATATTTGTTTTTTATTACATGTCTCTTCAAAAAATAATTATAAATAAAATTGAATTAAATTATTTTTATTAGTTTTAAAAATATTTTTTTTCTTTCATTATATTATTTTCTAAGAAAAAAGTAATTAATTCAATCCGTAGGGGAAAGTAGTTGAATTTATTTTTTATTTTGTTAAATAACAAACATTATATAAATTTTTTTAATAATTATGATAACTAAAAATGAACTAAATCATGAGTAATTATGGCGTCAGGAGCTCTAGATGTCATTCCTAGCTAGAACTAGGAGTGATAAAAAAAAAAACAGAATTTATGGCCGTAGAGGTTGAATAAAGATATAATTAGAACAATCTATTTTGTTGATTTTTTAATTGTTTTTAAAATAATATTGTATTCCAATCAACTTAATTATGCATACTTTAACTAATTTCACAAAATATTTATAATCTCCCGCCACCACAAACAAATATTAATAAAATTGTCTACCAAAGTTGGAAAAATGAGAAGAAAACAGAAAAAGAGTTGGGGCTCGTTTGGTGTGAGGGATTAGAAATAATAGTGATGGGATAAAAAAAAAATTATGTTGTTTGGTTGGCAAGTCGGGGATAACTTATCCCGGGATTAATAATTAGTATCAGGATAAGTTATCCCTCCCCATGGGTGGTATAGTAATCCCGGGATAACTTATCTCGGGATAAAATAGGTAAATGACAAATATGTCCCTTTAAATCCTTTTTATACACCATTTTTCACATTTATGTATATTTACATTTTTTTTAATATCATGTATAATAATATTTACTACTCCTTATTTTTATGATAATTATACATATTTTTCTATTAAAAAATTATACTATATAAATATAATTTTTATTCATGAATTTATTTGACTAATTCTTATGTTTATTTTATTTTGATTTCTCATAAATTTTCTTCTCTTTAATAAACTTAAGAGGGAAGTTCTATTTTTAAGCTAAATAAGAAAAAAATTATATTTTTAAATACACATGGTACTTATCATGGGAATACATAAACAAAAATATTTAAGTTAAATAAAATAAAAAAATTTATTTTAAAAAATGAATAACTAAAGCTCACAAAGAAGAATTTTAAAAGTTTAAATAAAGTGAAGGGTAATTTTGTAAGCAAACAACTTGTTCTTAAAATTTATCAATATATATTATTTTGAATATAACAAATCAAACACTCAATAAGAAATAATCTCAGGACAATTTATCCCATCATAACTAATCCTAACATAACTTATCCCAACATAACTTATCCCATCATAACTCATATTCAAACCAAACGACCCCTTACTGTACTATACTAGAGAGCCGCGATTCGGGGTGAGATGGGCGAGGGTTGGGGATTGGGGAGAATAAAATAAACTTGGAATGCAGTTTATTTTTGCTGTTTCCATTAGAAAAGTAAATATTTTGTCCAACCAAAAAATTAAAAAATATTTTCTCCCTACCAAACACTAATATAAGTTCATCACACAATTGAGTTTAAATTATATACAAACTACAAAGTACATTTAATTATTATAACAAGTGTTATATCTTATTTTTAAATTGACATATTCCAAATTTCAAGAAAGTTAACTTATAAATATTCTTTGAGGATCTAATAATATATATATATATATATATATATATATATATAAATTATACATATGTTTGTTCCTAGAATGTTAAGGACATAGGAACTACACGACTTGTGTGAATTAATTCTAATTTTTTCCCCTTCTCAATTCAATAGAATTTTATAAAAGAAAAAGCTCTCAACTTATATAAAGAATTTATTCTTCCTTTTTTTCTTGTCCGTTCATTTTAATGTAACGTATTAATTTCTCCTTCTATTTCACGTCAACTTAGTAGTTCTTACCTGACGAAATACGTATTGATTTCTTATTCTTCCTTTTTTCCCAACCCCAGAAAATGTCTAAACAAGTTGATTTTATACGTTCCAAATATAAGAAAATGACAAAATATTTTTCAAAATATAATTTCCAACGTGTCAAACACACCGCTTGTCAAGTTGTGATTCACGGCTGTCAAGTCTGAGGAAAAGTCATATGCTGATAACCACAAAAGATCACCCAAGCAAATGACGTGGCCCTATCCTCTCTTTTTCTTTTCTTTTTTTTGAAATTTATTTATTTATTATTATAAATTATTATGGATATTAAATTCCCCAAGGACCGGTCATGGTTCTCAACCTCACCTTATTTTATATATATTAAAAGAAAAAAATAAATAGACTACGACTTACCAGTGTTGTGGTAGAAAATATTCTTCTGTTTTATTTTACTCGACTCTTATACTGAAAAATAATTCATAACCTTTAATGAATCTCACTTTTTGTTTTACAGGAAATAGTTATAACCTTGAATCTTGATGAAAGTAAATGTAGACAAACATATTTGACTGGTACTAATAAATATGCAACTGCTTAATTGATTTCTTAATTTTGTAGACCATCAATGATGTCCTCTTTGGAGTTATATCATGTGGACTCTCTAGGTACCTGGATCTGCGTTCACTCAAATGTATATATAAAAACAACTCCTTTAATCACATATTCGATATAATAATGGTTGATTTCTCAGATGGCCAGTCAATTAACTCAATTCATTTGCAGCTCCGAAAGAAGGGCTTCAGATGACTGGAGTTGCCATGATCAATTTAAGAAAACAATCTGGATTGCAGGTGAAATTTTAATGTTCCCAAATAGAATTTTGTTAGACAGTAATAATATCAAACGTTTTATTTTATTATTGTTATTTTTGCAGGACTTTTCAGAGTTTATGAAAAACAAATCTGGAGCACGGTGGGGTAACAAATTTGGGATGCTACTGTTGCCAGTTTATTATCACAAAGGAGGAAGTGATCCATTGCAGTTTGTAAAGAGAGCTAAAGCAATGATAGACAAGAAAAAATTATCACTAGAGGGTCCTTGCTCCTATAAAATTGGAGACTTAATCATGTCCATTTTTGGTCCTAAGGTACACTATTTACTATTTTGAGGTGTCATAAAGTTAAACGTCAAAATGAGTCAAGTTAATAAACGAGTCATGAATCAATATATCATAATTCTAAATGTATTTTGTTTTTTACTTATTGTATTGTTGTGTGTTTGTGGTGTGTAGCTAGCTACCTTGCTCAACTACAGAATTGTTAGCAATACAACTTTCACCATTTCAAATGTGATCGGCCCTCCAGAGGATATCACCTTCGGAGGGAACCACATATCATCTGTTAGAGTCACTTCTACTGCCCTCTCCCATGTAAGTTTTCTTAACGTATTCGACTAGTCTACATCAACTTTACCAGTAATGCCAGACTCAAGTTTCTAATTGTGCCTATACATGCTATATTAATGTAGGCAATCACAATGCACATGGTGAGCTATGCAGGAAGAGCTGACATGCAAATATTGGTGGCTAAAGATATCATCCCTGATCCCAAAGTTCTAGCAAAGTGTTTTCAGGATGCCTTACTGGAAATGAAGGAAGCTGCTCAAGCTGTTGCTAAAGATTGAAGGATTTAAGTTATACACCTCGACAGCATAAAAAACTTTTTTTTTCCTTACACTGTCATTGTAATTTAATGTGTTACACTATATTGTTTGCCTTATTCCTCTTCTAATGGGAAGTAAGGTATATATAGTTATCTTTTTAGGTAAAACTTAGTGATTTACTCATAAAAATCAATCAATCAAGTGAGACAAAGGAAGGGGATATGTAATTTCAAGGTACACTTACTTGTAAAAGAGTTGAGACAGAAGTTCCTGACATTCTCTTTGTTGTTATTATTGGACTGTAAATTACTCCTAATGAATTGGCACATTCATTGAGGCCTCTTTCTAAGTATTTCATTTTTGTTCCTACCAACTGTTGTTCTGCTCTTCTTGATTCTACAAAGTGGTTGATTTACTTTATCTCTTGCAGCACTAAGCAACAACAACGGCATACCTAGTGTAATCCCACAAGTGGGGTATGAGGAGGGTTATATAAGAGTGTATGCAAACCTTATCCCTGCCTCACAGAAATAGAGAGGTTGTTTCCGATAGACATTCGGCTTAAAAAAGGTTCTTGCAACATTAAGCAAATAATCAGAGGCTTTTATTACACAAGTACATACAGAGCACACTCAGAAAAATCCATGAAGGTAAGTAACTGAAGCAGTCAATATCCAGGCTGCAGATGCATACCTTACAAAAAGATACATATATCTATGTGCATAATGTGTTGGTCAAACCAAAAACTGCATAATGAGAAGTAAAAACCTGATTTTCTTGCACGACTAGAAAGCTTCAATGGCTAAAGGAAAGGCTTTTTTCTTGCTTCTTCCATACTTCTTCCTAAGCAAAAGTTTCCTCAGAAAATTCACCCCTGACTTCTTGCTTGGCAAAATTACCATAGTTCCCATATTGGGAGTATTAGCTTCAGGCTGTGGGCTTTGCGTCGCGAGAACTGTATCAATGGTTCTTAGAGGTTCTTCTGCGTTGGGAGAGTTGAGGTTCTCCTTTTCCACGTCATCCTCAGTAAGCATCCGATCGAGTAAAGACATGTGTTTCCTCATTTTCTTACTGCTGGCATTAGTGTCACCAACTGTATTTTCAGTTGGAGGCAAAGCTAGGGCCTTAATTTGCTTTCCTAGGTTCATTATAGTCTCTTGACACTCCGCCAACTTTGCCGAAGCAGCAGTTATCTCCCAGCCCTGCCAATTTTAAACAATCATTTCTCTACATAACACAGTAGATAAGTACAAAATAGCATTCTACATGATTCTTTTCATTGGAAGTATCATTGATAAGGTATGGAAATAGTATTAATGCAACCAATTTGTAATCATATATAACACGGATTTATTCATGGGCTAGCAATTAGTTATTAAGTTCGACAAATTATAGCAGTCCCTTTAACACTTAAAATACAACCGCTAGTTTTAGGCCTTTGGCCATCAAATTAAGTTTTAAGCCCTTACTTGATCTTGCATAATATATCCATAGCAGTGCTGCTACTTACGGCATGCAACAGTTGACTGAAATCTATTTTGAGTGGATGCCCAATATCATACAAGTTCCAATACTCGGTGACGAAATTCTTCAGACGTTAAGGCAGCTAAAGAACTAAGAATTTACTAGGGTTGAGTTCACACATATATAGATGAAAGAACATGGAGAGGAAAACAATGTCCTCGCTGCCTATCGGGGATGGGGAGGGCGGAATATATGTTGTAACTAGACAAGAGTGACGCAAAAGAAAAACTCAAATTGGCAGAAGAGGAACTCACAGTTTGCTGGAGCCCTTTTTCTTGATCCGCACCATCCACAGAAGTTGTTTTGCCAGTTAAACTGTCAATCAGATATTAGAGAAGTTAGACCCTTTATTCTTTAAAGAACTAGTACTAACTAAGAATACAAAGTGACAAGTGATGCATACCTTTCAAGTTGGAGTTGAAGATCAAGACAAGTTCCTTCCAGCTCTTCGCAACAGTGACTTCTATCTTCCAATTCTATTTGAAGAGAAGATAGCTTTGAAAGCGTTTCATTTAGTTTAACTCTAGTCACACTAAGCTGGGTGTCAAGATCATCATTGATTGATTTCTGATTTTCGATAAGATCCTCCATCATTCTTTTGGATTCTTTGGCTGTTTCCAGTTCAGCTTGTAGGCCTTCAATAATTTGTTGTGATTGCTGAAGTTCACTCACCAAGTTTTCGCACTTGTTCCTCGCTACCTGTAGCTTGACTTGTACATCATTGTTTGACGACTTCATACTGTTCATCTCAGCTTTCAGTCCTTCGTTTTCTTCTTGGAGGATAGGACGCGTCTTCTCTGGTTCGGTTGTTGAACGTTGCATCTTAGGAGATGTCACTGGAGATTTCCATGTAATGTAACCACTGATGGGAAGCAGTTCAGAATGACCTGCCCAGGTATGTGGAGGGATTACATTGTATGAAGCTACTCTAATGTCCTCTATCAGCTCATCGGCGCATTTTTTTGAGACATGGCTTTGCTCCATGATTATTTTCAAGATATCATGAAGCCAATTGGAGGATCTCTTCGCCATTGCTTTATTTGAATCACCTGGTCCCACTGGAACTAGTTCCTTACCATTCGAGTCCGTCTGATTTCCATGTGTTTCTATTCTCGAGGAGTCTGATAAAGTGAGACTTGCATCTGAGGGAGGATAAGAACTCCCTATTGTAGAATCAACAGCAACTATTGCAAGTTTCTCCATTTCAACAAAATCATCCATCAGACACATCTCAGAAACCCCATTCATTTTTGAGCAAACACTTTCGTCTCTCTTGCTCGTGTCATAACTTGATATTGAGGAAGTTTCATATGATGGTGGACTAGCCAGGGCCAGCTCTTTGGAACCCTTAAGAGAAGAAACTAATCCAAGATGATGCCCACCCTGGCGAATCTCAACTTCTTTCCTAGCTAACAATTCTTTCAAAACTCTGTTCTCTCCCTCCAGATTGCACATACTTTCGACCAAACAATTTATCTCTTTACGGAGAATGTCATGATGGCCTTCCGGGCCTCTGTCCTTAGGAATTAAACTTCCCGTTGGAGGATCAGACTTCCTCCTCCTAATGACAGTCTGATTTTTTTCTTGCATTTCAATTTCATTCTTAACCTTTGACAATGCAACTTGACCTGGAAGCCGCTTGCGAGTTAGAAGACGCAATCTTTGACAATCTGCTTCCAATTTTCTAATTTTCTTCACATTCTCAAGATGCTGCTTATGTGAGGCGTCCAAAGAGCGGTGGCTGAATTCCACCTCTTCATTCCGAATATGGAACTCCCTCTCAAGCATCTGAAAGTCGTACCTCAAGAAAGAATTTTCTTTCTCTACAGAATCTAACCTCGACATTAGTGCATTAAACTCTGCTTCCGCCTGTACCCCGCTCTTGGTTAGTTCTTCAATTATCTGCCCTTTCACAAGAAGGACCTTATTCAGATGACAATTCTCAAGAGTCAAATTAGCATGCCTTCTATTTGTTTCTGCTAATTTTTCCTCTAACTTTTTGAGTGCCTTCTCAAATTCTTTGGATGTCCTCATTTCAGCATCACGTATTTTTTGCTCGTCATCTTCCCTGAGAGAAGCTAATTGCTGCATGTGATCTTTCAGGGCAGTGTTCAAGTGGATTATCCTTTCATTAGCAGCTTCTCTCTGGTGTACCGCTCCATCGAGTTCCTTTTTAAGGCAAAGTACTTCAGCTTCGGCTTTCTTCTGACCTGAATAGCATTTCATGTCTTAGAAGTAAACTAGTTCATTTAGAATTGAACTTTAAGCTTAAGAGAAACGGAGAGAACGTAAACTGAGAAAAATGTGCATGAACAATACTGGAAAAACGAAGAAACAAAGTTGTTACCTGCAATAGCTTCTTGTTCCATTTCTGCAGCCTTTATCAATTGTTCATCTTTAGAATTAGACTCACTGAGCGCGGTTGCTAACTTCTCATCTAAGATTTTTAATGATTGCTCCAGATATTCGATTTCATTTGGAACTGTCTGTTCCTGAACACAGTTAAAAATGTTTTTAAGCAAAATGGTCTAATAGAATGATACAATAGTAGAGGTGTCTGCCTCTTCCAGTATAAAAGCAAATTGAATCAAACCTTACTACTTTTGCGTATAAACAAGGGCAATACAGATTTACGCGTTAAAGAACTTGCATGAGAGCTACGACATTGGAACTTTAAGATGTAACTAGAGCTAAAACCTTGGTCACATTAAAGTTAAATATGCTGCAGCTACTGTTATTAGTACTTAACCGTAATTTACTATCATGTGTTTTGCAGATGATTTTGAAATAATACTATACTAATATAATTCTCCGTTAGGTTCCTAATGTTAACGTCAAATAAATCGATCAAGGAATAGCAATGTTATAGAAATCCCAGAAATCAACTGGGAAAAACTTAAGCATTTTTTTCTACCGGTAGGCATACATTTATGTCAAAATTATACACAAATTGTACAACAATATAATATGCAGACGCAGTTTACTACGAATTATTCACAGTTGCGAGACAATGTTTAAGTACCTCTATTCCATTTCCTTGAGCAGGATGATCAGATTTGGTGGTTGAAACAATTGTCTTCTCTGAAGATCGCTTCTTCGGCCATAACCATGACTTTTGGTCCATGATTTACTGTCACCATGAAATTCAGTAATGAATTTTTAAGAATTTCCAGAATGCAGATAAAAAACAAAAACAAATAATCGAATTTCAGTCCTTTGGCTTCTTCTTTATTCATTTATGAGCACTATAAAAGGCAATGGACAAACAATTAGAAAAATATATCTAAATTACTAGTATCAGTTTTTGCAAGTTTTTTAATTCATACTATTTGCTTTAGTCCACCCATGATATTGAGCCGCCATGTAACTTTCTTAAAAATAGGGCATTCCAAGCTCATTTTCTCACTTGACCAACCCCAATTTTTCACAAGGAGCAACAAGTTTCCATTTTCAACATAACCCCCAAAATTCATAATCTTGTTTTAGCAAACGGCAGTCGTACTGTAAAATTCAACATAACTACGGACAGAACAAGAAAGAACATTTAAAGGGGAACAAAATATGCAAATGAGTAACAATGAAGAATAACAAAACTCACTCAACTTACATGAAAACAAAACAAAACCATTTAAAAGGTGAAACTAATAAATTAGTAGTACTCACCAAGAAGCTCAATCTAGAATGCACCAGTCACTGATAATGTAACAACAGAGTAGTCTTTCAATTCTTGAAAGTAACGTAGTCACTACAAACAAGAAGAAATATATGACCATACAACCTGAAACTATATATAAATAAAAAGAGTAGCTGTGAAAAATGGAAGCACAAAAATTTCCACCGACAAGTTTACAAGTGAAATGAAACAAATACAGTATACATGTGGGTCACCTTCACTTTGGCACAAGGGTAAAAAAAGAGATTATAAAAGTAGAGTGAAATAAAGTTTTAATTGGAGGGGCCATGTATGGAACGATTTAACAAACAAAAGTTGTTGCTCTCTAATAATGTTACACTTTCAAGACATGCAAGCTATATACAGTACTGTACTAATTTCTCCATTCAATATTAACCACGTATAACCTTACATGACAACTAGACTCATAAATTCTACCCTCACTCTGTTTATTTTGTTGCTATCACAAAATCTTTTAATTCTTTCGTAACGTACAACTTATCGAAAAAATACACGGTAAGAAACAGATTCTCACGTTATAATGAGAAACGTGAGAAGTGTTGTGAAAAATGTAAGAGCATGTGACTCTTAATAAAAAATCGAGAGAAGTATTGAAAACACAACTGAACTTGATGAGAATTTGTGAAAATAGACATTCAACGTCTTTTTATCTAGTTAATTTTGAGGATCATTTTAGCAGTAAATATACTTTTGTAATACTAACCTTTAACGAGTAACACTTTACAATTCCCATCAGTAATAAGCCTGGGAGGCCAAATAGGCAAATCTATTTTCACTTTTAATTCATTACATATTGAGTATTTTGTGACATAAATAGAGGTCAAGAGAATTGATTGTTGCATAATGATTTTGTCCCTAGATGTTAATACTATATTCTATATTTTCCTTTGTATTTAAAGGCAAAAAATAAAAGAAGCATCTTGTCTTGCCTTTGTTTAGAAAAATAACATTTTGTGGACCCTTTTTCTTAGTAAAGGTATCAAATTAGAGATCATGATTTTCTCTTTTTCCTCGTCCCTTGTGTTACTTTGATCTTTATTAATTATAGCTTTTAATCATATTTATTCTATTTGGTTAATTATAATATAGGAAAAGTATCACTTACCTTAGTGGGTTATGACGTATGAGGAGAGCTAATCATCACTTAGTGCACCAACTACACTAACTATATTTGTTTAATTGTTTGGATAATTGCTACTTTTACTTTTATTATGCATCATTTTTTAATTAATTTCATATATGGTCGAAGAAATTTTAATTGTTGCGATATTAATTAATTTGTAATCAATTTCTATGCAAATAATGAAGCAACCAAATGAGGAATGATCAAATTCACGTGCATTGCCTTAAAACGATACCATTTTATTCCCTCTTTAGGTAACACACCACAACTAGTATATAAAGCACGTGATATAATCACGAGCAAAACAATAGATTTTCTTCTTTAACTTTTCAATTCTATCCTAAATAAGATAGGTAATTATAAGTAGTGTTAACCATCCTCTAATAATTTGTTTTCTTAGGGTGTGTTTCCAACCAACGAAAATAAGTTATTAATTTTTATTTTATTGCTCGTGTTTGATAAGTAAGCAAAATATATTATCTCAATTATATTTGTGTAAATTTTTTTAAATAAAAAATATGAGGCAGGGAAATGAGAGGTAAGGGGTGTCGTGGTGGGGTTGTTGTCAATGGGGGTTGGGGTGATTGGAGTGTGGAAATGAAAAAACAGGCTTGAAATATCATTTATAAAACTTATTTTACCTAAGTGAGTTTTTTCTTATTTCTTAAACAAATTTATTTTCGTAGAATAAAATATCAAAACATTTTAACCAACTAATTATGAAAATATTTTCTCCCACCGAAACACACTTAATATTGGTGTTGCTTTCACTTCTCCAAGCTTTTGCAATAAGGAATTGCTAAAAGGTGAGTACGCCTAGTGGTGAAAATTGAACAATTTGCAATGCACAAAGTCAATGAAGTCATCATCAACACATCACCATATTTGTATTCTTGTGACATAAGGTTAAGTTGAATTACAAATAGATGCTCCGTACTAAAATATCAGTTTGATTGATATAATTGTTGATCACCCTGTAAATATAATTTTTTTAATGTGTATTTTATAGATTCATCTGAATTCAATAATTTTGACTCAAACACTCTTTATAATTTTTTAAAAAACACTAATAAGTATGAATAACAAACTTAGAACCAGTAAATCAAATCTATTATGGGTCCTCTTGCTACCTAATCTTCTTTATTATCTTAATAATAATGGGAAATGACATGTTGATTAGCTAAATGTCCAACCACATTTCGTTGTCTAAGTTACTACAATCAAAATAGACCATAAATTGTCATCATTGGGTTCAATTACTGGTATGGAAGTTAGACAGAGACAGAACTAATGGCCCGCCTAAATTGAAGGCTACGGCCCAAAAGTTTGGCCCAATGCAAATTATTTAAAATAAAAAATAATTCACAAATATTTTTGACTGCATAGTCAATCCCTTAAAACTTGTCAGGATATTTCATAGATAGTTAAGTCAACCATATAAAGTCAGGATATTTAATTTTATACATCAACTTCAAATAGAAAATGAATGAGGTTTTACAGCTTATTGAGATGACTGCATATATTAAAAACATGCCAGAGTAGAATACATTGGTTATGTTGTTGTATATATGTTTAATAATAAAGTATCGATGACTTGATTCGATCAAATCCAATAATTTTGATTCAAACTATATATGTTAAAAATACATCAAAGAAATAAAAATAATAAATTTTGAATCCAATAAATAGAATCAAGTATAGGCCCTCTTCTTGCTATGTGATCTTCTTCAATAATGGGAAATGACATCTTGATTAGCCTCATTTACCAAATATCCAATCCAAGCAGATCTTAGTTTGGTAGAGTAGAATTTGTACTAAATTGAAAATAGACCATAAGTTAGTAATGATTGGGCCCAAAAACTGCTGTTCAAGTTAGACAGACAAAGTTTTGGCCTGTTTAGATTGCGGGATGGGGCCCAAAGTATTGGCCCAATGGAAATCAAAAAAGGGACCTGAATAATAAATTTTGAATAATTAACAGTCCTCATTCATTTGAGTTATTACTCTAATCTGTAAATAGAATTTTTCTGATGAAAAACTCTCATACTTGTCTTATATAATTTATAAAAATAATGGATCAAAACCTTTCTAAACTATCGTGGTTTTATTAGTTTTATATTTGAATTTTAAAGGTGAAATTAAGCAAATATCCCATAAAAGAAAAAGGAAAAATTACAAAAATCCCACATTTTAGTTTACTTATTACCATTATTTCTTATAAGTTTTACAAATCTCCAAAATTTCTCATTTTCGCGCATCAAATTAGTGTATTTCGCGCATCATATTAGTGTATCATGTATAAAATGTACATCAGATTAGTGTATCATGTATAAAATGTAATGTATCTTACTTAACGATTAATGTATCTCGCGCATCAAATTAATGTATTAGCACTTATATTATTGTATCTTTTTGAGGAATTTTTGTAATTATAAACTTTTAAGGGATAGATTGTAATTTTACCTTAAAAGTATGTGATTTCTGCAATTTGTCCTATATTATACTTTCCATTTTTTATCGTAGGCCTAGTAATCACTATTCACTAGAGAAAACCATTGGTCCAGACAAATAGCTAAAATTGGGCCTAGGCAACAGATTAAATGGGCTCAGTTAAGGCAACAGATTAATTGGGCTCAGTTAAAAGCATTTGCGTATATTTGGGCCTTGGAATCTGGGCTCTGCTTTGCTTTTACCTGCCGAAAAGGTTAATTCGGACGCCATTAAATACTCCCTCTGTTTCACAAAGAATGGTCTAGTTTGACTTGACACGAAGTTTAAGAAAATAAAGAAGAGTTTTGAATCTGTGGTCCTAAATTAAAGCTATGTCAAATGTATAAAATTGCCCTTTAATCTTGTGGTCTTAAACATGCCATGTGGAAAACTAAAATTAAAATGTTACCAAAAAAAGAAAGAAGTCATTCTTTTTGAAACTGACTAAAAAGGAAAGGAGGTCATTCTTTGTGAAACGGAGGGAGTATCTCGTTAGACTTAAGTTTGATTTTTGAGAACAAAAATTAAAGCAATCCATTTGAAGGAAATATCGTGCAATGAAATAATTTTGAAGGGGATAATATTGGTGTTATATTAATGGGTGAAGGTTGGTTGATTCAAGTCTTCAATCAAGAAGTTATTTTAAAGTATTATGTATTGCGTGGAGAGAGATTGAGGGAATAATGGAAGCGGCTCCTCTCCAGTATCTTTTCTTATTGCATTTCTTGTCAAAAATATCCTTTTGAATCATTATCCATTTGCATCTTCAGCTTGTATTATTGAAGATAATAAAGAAAAAAAAACTCTTAGAATAGAGAAATAGTACTTGTAAAGCATATTTTTTTCTTTTATTAAGCCTTGTACAATACAAATTTTAATTGATCAAATTAAGAACTTTAAACTTATATCGAGTGATTAAAAGAAAATTATATTTATACAGGATAAATAAAATAAATATCATTTAATAAAGAAAATATTTATTCAAGTGATATATAAAATAAAATCTTAATATTTCTTACAATTTCAGAAATACAATATTCGAAATACAAATATTTTTTAGTAATAGAGATATTGATGACATGCACATAATATAATTCACAAAACAAATCAGCTGATACGGCGGCACAGGGTAATTCCATCACCAACAGGAAGCATACAAATCTCAATCCTTGGATCAGCCGCTAAAGCTTTGTTAAGTTCCAATACAAAGTCTCTATAATACCTAACATATTTCCTCAATGGAGCATCAGGTGGAGCGACCACTGAACCATTCCATAGGGTGTTGTCGTACCCAATCACACCACCAACTTTCACTAATTCTATTATCCTTTTGTGGTAGTTGATGTAGTTATCCTTGTCAGCATCCACGAAAATGAAATCATACGTGCCATGGTTATATTTCTGCCAAAAATAAAATAAATTTTTTTAAAATATATTAGTTTAAGTTGATTTATTTTATTTTATTATCGTTTAGGTAATCTGATAACACGTACGTCTTCAACTAATAGATCAAGAACAGGTAAAGCAGGTCCCTCTCGAAAATCAATCTTGTGAGCTACGCCAGCCTTTTGGATTATGGGTAAACCAATTTCTTCGTAATTTTCCTTGTTAATATCCATTGCCAATATCTGCAAAAGCAAATACAAATGTTTTATTAATTGGGCCAATAAAGTGGCGTGCACGACTAATACAATCAGTAAAATTCTATATTTTTTCGAATTACTTGTTCAAATTGAAGTTATTACTGATTAATTAGTAGCGTTTAATTAGACAAATTCAGTAATTATATATATATGTATGTACCTTTCCATCATCTGGAAGAGCAAGAGCAGTAGCAAGAAGAGAATAGCCAGTGTAGACACCAATCTCCATGGTGTTTTTAGCATTGATCAACTTCAATAACATGTTCAAGAATTGTCCTTCATCAGCAGATGTTGTCATAAGATTCCTGTTTCACACAAATATCCATAATTCAGTCAAAAAGGAAAACAAAATTTTAATCTTCTTAATTAAAAATTTATTTAATGAACTCACCATGGATGCTTAGCAGTCAATTCTCTAAGCTCTTTCATGGGTTCTGGCTCTCTTGGGTATACGCTCGTCTCCAATATGTACTGTAACATAACAGATGATGTCATAAGCAAATTCAAAATTTTAATTTAAACGCATTCAAATCACAAGCCTAATTTGCTAGTCTCTGCGTCGTGCTAAAGAAATTTGTTATACCTGGTAAAGAGCATCACTTTGCAAAAGACTCTTGTGGCCAACCTCTTGGTGTTTAGAGACTTGGTTTTCCTGTGATGCAACATTTTCAGCCATGTTCTTTTCTTGAATGATTTTTTTTCCTCTTCTTTTTTTCTTCTTTTAGTTTGTGATTTAGAAAGTAATGAAATGGAAATATATATAATGTGTGAGGAAATTTGGTTCACAAGGTAAGACTTGCATGAACATATTGGTCCCACCAACTAAGAAAAAATTTGGTGAGATTCCTTTTTATGTGTTTTTTTATTTCATGTGGGACCCATGGAAGTTGTTACAACAACGTCTCAACCACTTGAACAAAAATACTTAATACATCAGATAACGTCATGATTACCTGTTTAGATTTTGACAGGTGTCCTGTTAATAGTTTTACAAACAAATATTCATTTCAGTTACAAATATATTTAAAACTTGCCTAAAAAAAAAAAAAAACGAAAATCTTGATAAATTTAGTATAGTGGAGACGGTGATTCCGTATTAAAGTTAGAGAGAGTATCTTTTATTTATATATAATAAATATTAACCATGATTGAGACTATTGTATAATTAAATAAATAAATCGTGCCATTAGTATGTATTATTTTCTTATATAAAATAAACAGGGATATGGGAAAATGGAAAGGAATCTAATTCGTTTTGTTGTGCCATGCATGGTATTTGGAGGCTTACAATATATTTTTATTTTTAAAAGACATAAATATTGTTATTTTTTCAAATAAATCAATAAAATGATAATATTACGTAACAAACATATGAAATAATTTATTTTACATTACATGTAAATATCATTATTATTATTATTATTATTATTATTATTATTATAATATTTTTTTTTTTTAAAAAAAGATAAATAGAAGAAGATTGGCTTGAAGTGGGACCTGAAATTAGTAGACTTTGTCACTAAATTTTTGGTTTAGCAAAGCTTAGATAAAAGTTTTAAAATATTTTTCGAGAATATAGTTGAATTTTATTAAAAACAATTACTTATCTGAATACGATTTTAATTACCACAGCGGGGTCGACATGGTAAATAACGGCGGGTAATATATAATCTCTAATCAATATGTGTAAACATCATATTGTCCATAATGACGAATAATAGATGAGTTACATAATAATAAATCATTATGTTTATAATTTTTTATTCATCAATGGAAAGAATGTTCTATATTTTCGTTTTTCGTATATATGAATCTGAGAAGTGAATTAAAAATAGATCAATACTAAATGATTTATCTCAAATTTAGCACAATAAAAGTGTGCCCGGTGTGTAGACAAAAAAATGTCAAATGGCTACTCAGCCGCTTAGCTAACCTAAAGAATCAAGCAGAACATCTTAGAGCTTATTTAAATGTGCTTATATCTTTTGGCTGGTAACTTACATCAATTTTTTTTTAATTTATAAATAAATATTTAAAAAATATTCAAACTTAAAAGCATTAATTATTAAGTTAATCCAAACAAACTTAGAGGAAAAGACACCCATATGATATTGTTTTCACTTCTTTTTTTTTCTTATTATATATTATTCTCAATCTTTTTTTAGAAAAATATCTTAGCATTTTTTTTTCTATTCCAATATCCAATTTCGAAATCCATCCCTCGCTCCTCTATTTGTTTTGTAACCACATATTCATCTTCTTAAAATCTTAAATTGGTCTTTTTCAGTGATTGGTGAAAATCATTTCCTTTTTCTAGTAGTAAAAAGAAAACTTTAAAGTCACTGAATTTTGATAGAATAACAAAACAATGATGGCAAGAGTTGGTAAACGACTTTTTCCATCTATTTTTTTTTCCTTTGTTGGTGAAGTAAAATAAGATAAAGTGACGTCAAATAGCAACTCCACTTTGACTTTCTTATAACCCTTTAATTTAGAATCTAAAGCATAATTACTATACATTTTAAACTAATATTTCTTTTAGTATATGGTGGAATCGAAATATAAATTCAACGACATCAATTATAATGATTTTGTTACAATAAAAAAGAGAATATGTTAGATGTGCCTAATTGGATGATGATTTTGAATTAGATATTCAAAGTCCAGTTAACAATGTTAAGTTTTGTAGGTAAGTTCACCAAGAAAAAATTTAAAAGAATCAAAGCAATTATATATTTATGTTTTAGAAGTATTCAAAATAATAAAGCTTGAGACTTAATTTTCCGTTAGTTTGATTAGCTTTTTAAACTAGATCACTTTATAAATATTTTACGGTTTAAATTTATATATTCAAAAAATATATCAAAAGTAGTACTATAAGTTGTAAGCTATTGGGGTGTTTTACACCCTTTAAGAAAAAAAGAATATGACATAAGTTAGACATTACTTTTCATTTTTTGCCTTTATTAATTATCGTCAAATTAATCTTTAGAATAATTCAAAGCATTTAAAGTTTTTGAACTCACCACATAGAAAATTCAAATGAAGGGTAAAAATGGAAGAACATTCTAAAAATAGTTTTGAAGATTGAACAATTAAGTTAATTTGAAATATGAAAAATATGTGAACAAGTCAATTATTTTTAAATGGAGGGAGTAGTAAATTGATAAAGCCTTTTGACATTTCCCCCTTTAAACGAATATAATATTCCCAGAGTTATACTTATGGGCGGATAATATATTTCGTATGGCTAAGTCAGAAGTGGTGGCTGGTTAGGTGCTTGCCGGTGATTAGATTAGATTAAATTAAAGACACTGATTAAGCAAAATGAAACTACTAATATAGTAATATAATATAATATTGTAAAAGCCTCAAGTTGAGTTTTTTAACATATGTTTGTCTGTTGGTAGAATTTAATTGAGTGGAATGGCTTATCGGAAATATTTTTATTTTATTTTCAGAAGAGAAAAATAAAATTGTGTAAATATCATTTTTTTCAGACCTTACTTATAAAATTAAATTGAATTTGTTATTATTGTTGTTCACAATTATATTTACGTGGCACGAGTATAAGAGGACTTGTAGTTATTACTAACAAACCTTTTTATATGATAACCAACAAACATTGATGTATCAGAAACAGTAAGTCAGAAAATAGATGAAGCATGAAAAAAAAATTGAACTCACAATTTGTTCGCATCTTTAAAAAATTTAACCATTTTACTATTATTCAAGGTTTATGGGTTAGTTCCTCTCATGGTAGAACGAAAATCTATTATGTAAAAGTGGTAGTTCAATTTACAAAACGTAAGTGAATTTAAATGATGAAGAATGTTGTGAAAAAAGGGGAGAGTTTTTCAAAAAAGCCCTCGAAATTTATAGCCAATGATTTCTCAACAGGTTCAGACATGCGTGTTCGTAAACTCTTTATGAGCTAGAAGATATGCTTCTACATGTAAGCACAATAAACTCTCATTTCCCAATTTCATTGTCCAATTCATACTTTCATTTTATTTATTTTTTTAAAAAAACCCAACAATTTGTTACACTCCAACAGTACTATGAGATATGGGTTTGCACTATTCGGATTAAACCGAATAATCAAACCAAATTAAATTGAATTTTTATTCGAATTGGTTTTTTGATTTTTCAGATTGGTTTTGGATTAATAAATGATCAACTTTCACATATAGCAAATATAAAAATCATATTTGTATGTTATAACTATAATTTGCATAATTGCGCTCCATAACAAATTGTATGTTTGCTATGGAGCAACAAATTTGTATAATTCGCTACAAACATTTAATTTTATACAAATTGTTCAGTTTTGTATAAATTTATTTATACATTGTAATTTGTATAATAAAATCTGTATTTGTATAATTATAAGTGTTTAGGACGAAAATATATGTATTTGTATTTGTATATACACTTTTCTCTCGCTTTATACAAACACAAACATAAACACATTTTATACATTTTATACCAAAATGTATAAAATGACTAATTGTATACTGAAAATGACTAATTGTATACCGAATCAAATGGCAAAAAAAGGGGATGTTTGCTGCGAATTACAATTAAAATAAACTATGGCTATATCATTTAATTTGAATTAATAGTTTGCTATTTCATACAATTTTCCCTTAATAAATTGCTTTGTTTGTATTTTTGGTTTGGTTTTGGATTTTAAAAAATAAAAACCGAAAAACCAAAAAAACCGAATTATATATGTATATATAAAGTGTTTAGGTTTAGAATTGAATTAGAGTTAACCACTTTTTGTCCCTTTTTGGTTATTGCCTTTCATGATGATTACGTCTATATTTTATGTTTGAACATCTTTAATAGGTATACTTATAAGTATTGTGTTTTAAGTTTTACTTATGATTTATATTAGAAAGTATATTTAAGGGATTCAATATTGTTACTTTGGTTATGTTATTAATTATTGACATAACCGAATAACCAAACCGAAAAAAGCCGAACCGAATAGAGGAAAACCAAACCAAACCAAATTTATTTTGGATCGGAAGTTGATAAGAATCCAATAGGACAAATGGTTTGGGTTGAATCCATAATATTTTTTGATGTCCATAAGATCAGAATAACAGGTTTTTCACTAAGCAGATCTTAATATTTTTAGCCAAGCGGTTAAAAAAAATGATAACTCTTTGTAATTGCTATCGTGTATATTCAATGTATAACAAGTGTTTGACTAGTATATAATTGGTGTATAACATATACATGTTGTTTATACATAGATTATACAGTAAATATATTCGCTAAAATTGTATAGAATAAAAGTTCAGGATTAATTTTTTGTTTAGTTCTCTTGCTACTTATAGATCAGTTTAGATCACGATCCTGAAATTTCTTTGAGCAAACTGAAAATCTTAAAAAAATTGGACCACATTTTAAAGTTTTATAAGTTATTGCAAACCTTAAACGGTAATGTGATGTTTTGACGGTAAGATTGAGCAACATTATAACAATTCTAACCTTACCAGCCTTGTTACACAGTACAAGCAGTGGCGGAGCTAGAATTTTATCTAAGGGGTGTCAAAATATAAAGAAGTAAAATCGTGTAGAAGCTAAGGAGTGTCAATATGTAATATATATGCATAAAAAAAAAATTTATTCTAGCTACACAATGTAATTTTCTGACGAAGGGGTGTCGGTCAACACCCCTTAACCACATGTGGCTCCGCCACTGAGTACAAGTAAAGAGTTGCCTAGACAAGAACATAAAGAATAAATGCAGATTTAGGATTTGAATTAAAGTATATAATTCCTGCAATGAATCAATGATCTCAAGTTAATATACAATAATACTTGATCATCACCAAATATTTATAAATTCACATGGACCTAAAAGTTACAATCTAGATCCCACTCTTTCAAATTCTGTCGTTTCAAGATAAGATTTGCAATGTAAGAAAAGAGTACCTCCCAAGCCATTAAGAAAAACTGTCTCCTTGTACTGACTCTGCTTACCGAAGGGAGACTTGGAGCAATAATAAAGTTCTTTCGTATAATCTATTACTTATATAGGTTATAGGTTCAAGATTGGAATCAGTTGTTTGCATCCACATTGACTTTTACATCACACCTCCCTAGATGTTTCGTGCACTTGGTTACCCATTACATTTTTCCATATTGCAGTGCTAATTAGAGATCCAAAACATACTGTACGCCAGAATTTGATATCGCGGTGCATTTTTTTTTTTTTCATTGCTAACATATAAGCAAACAAGGTACAGCTCAAACTAGTTTCATTGTGCAGGTCTAATAGCAAAATGTTTCAGATAACATTTCTAAGGCACACTAGACATACATATAACTAATTTAGATGTTAGTTATAATTGTGAGTATATTAAGAATTAAACCAGTGTGCCATGTACCCACATCAACTGAGTGTTGTGTGACCACAACAGCCATTGCCTTTTTCTTTGTGTGTGTATTCGTCTCCAAAGCTACCGGGTAAAACTAGTAAACCCACCTGTAGATGGGCTGAACGTCACTCCACCATCTCAATAACTCTGATACTAGTTGTTGGACTAAAACAGGTTAAAGATATTCTTAACATGATTTGATATTGTCTATTTGGATCAAAGTCGGCACATTTTTCCATGAAAAATCTCACCCCATTTAAAACTTAAAAGTATCACTACACCTTATATATAGGACTTCATTCGCATACCCAACAACACAATATACATATTATGGTCAAATGCAAGTCGTCAGTATATATAATCACTTGTACTTGCAGCAAGTCACATAATGAATTTCTTTCGAGTTCATTGACAATCAACCAGAAAGAGCTGTGTATGTTAAAGAACAGAAGAGGGGGAATCTATTTCAGAACTTGCTTATTATGCAAAACAGCCCAAAAAGGTTGAAACTCTGAGTAAAAAGATTGACAATGTAGATGAATGAATTTATGTTCTTTGCCTTTAAAATAAGTAGTAGAAAAATGTCACTGCTTTTGTGACTGAAACTCTGTTGCTTTTGTGACTAATGCACTTCTAATAGAACATGCTACACTTTTACTTTCACCAAGATTCAAACAACTCTTGAATTTGTCAGATGAATGATCATTCAAATCCTCACAAAATGCTGAATAATCATCCCTTGATAACAACATATTATGAAGTATCGAACAAGCACCAATAGAAGCCACAACAGTCTTGATTTCTCCTTCAATTGGTTCGCGCAAAACGCCCCAATTTCTCAAGCTTTGAACGGCTATAACTGATGGCAAACGCATTACGTTGATTGCATTGTTGAAGTTCTCTTCATTTGATTGAGAAACAGGATCATCAAATGGTAACATTAACCAATTTAACAAAGGGTAATCTCCATTACCAACTAAGAACTGAGGCACAGCCACTCCATTTATCTCCAAACCTTGTGAATTCCTAAAAATTGTTCCTTTTTCAATATCTTGGAACAGAGTTGATGAATTTAAGACCTGGAAATCAGTTTTATCTCCGCGAAAACCGGCTATAATACTAATAATTCTGGACGATGAATCAACCACTAATTGAGCTGCTATACTCTCTTCATTAACCTTAAATCTTACACAACAGAGTACTCCACAGCAATTAGGAATACCCGAAATCGACTCGAATCGATTCGAAACAGATTCAAGCTCACCCGAATTCAAAAACCCAACCCAGAACCGGAAATTAGTACAGAGCACCCTACACAATTGTTTGAAACAAAACTTAGCAACAGATTCCGATACACTAAATCTCCGAGAAATATCGGAGAAATTAGCTCCGGTAGCCAATCGGAAAAGCCCAATTCCAAGCCTAGTCTCCGCAGAGAGATTAAGTGGCGAGTCAACCGGGTCACGACACTCTAACAGAGGCTCTAATAACCCACAAAGCCAATCAAAAGTAGAAGAATTGATATTGAAGAATTTCTTGAAACAATCCGGGTTACGTCGGATGAACGAGTCGGGTCGACCGAGTTTGAACCTGTTCAAACCCTCGCCGGCCGGGGCATCGGATTCTGAGAAATGGATACGTTTTCGTTTACAACGCGAAAAAGGGATGAGAGAAAGAGTAGCGGATGTTTCAGAAACAGAGAGAAAATGGAGAAGAAGAGGTGTAAGAAAATCAGATAAAGATGAATTAGTTATACAAAGAGGATTTGATGAAGGGAAAATAACTGTAATTAGAAGGAGTAGTTGAGCAATTAGAGAAGAAAGCATAGCAGCCAAATTTCGACGATTCATATTTGTTGTGTGAGTGAGTGGGTGGTAGTTTTTGCTTTTTGTTTTGTCGTGAAATGAGGTTTTCTTGATTTCAGAGTAAATCAAAAAGGGTTGCTCTGACAATCTGATGAATCTATAACTCTATTCGTTGACAAAAGTACAAATATAAATTGGGTTTTCAACTTATCACAAATATACACGTGCTTCTTTTTTTTTTAAAAAAAACTTGAAATTGATTTTTGTTTTCTTATTTGGGGAAAAATTATTCAAGAAATATTCCAAATTTTTAAAGTTTCTTATAAGAGGAGGGTAAATTTATTGATCTTACCATTCGAGCAAATATACCTATTTAGTGCGATTGAAAATAATAAAAGAATTTACTAAAAATTCCTAATTCCTAAAGTTCCTTATTTTTACTTATTTATTATTGAGGAACTTTCGCATATAGCCACTCAAAAATAACATAATTACACTTCATAACTATAGTTTGCTAATTACGATTCGTAACTACATGTTATAGGGAGGAGAGTGGAGAGCAAGACTGGGAGAGTGAGGAGAGAGGCGAGCAAGAGAGGGCAGAGAGTGGAAGAGAGGTAAATTGTATATGTATTATATCAGTTAGATAATTGTATATTATACATATGTATTTGTATATTCTGGCGAGAGAGTTTGAGAAAGGGAGGAGAGAGGCGAGCGAGATTGGGAGAGGGAGGAGAGAGGCGAGCGAGAGAGGACAATAATTTGTATAATTCGCATCTCGTTTGTATAATTCACGAGTACAATTGTATAATTCACATGTTTTTGTATAATTGGGTAATATAAAGTCTGAAATTATACAAATATAATAAAACTCGAAATAATGAATTGATACAAACATAAACGAATGAACTTTAAACAATTACACAAAATATATAATACAAATTACATTATATGAATTATATTATACAAAATCTAAAAAACTACACGTTTATACAAACTTTAAAAAGTTATACACAAAAAGATTGAATGTATATGATGACAAAACTGAAAACCAAAGGAAATCATCGTCGTATACAAATACAAACAATCGTATACAAATACAAATCAAATGAAGAATTGTTAGTTACGAATTATACAAATGTGACAAATTATACATATACAGACGTGACTAATTATACAAACTCGAAGTCAGCCCACGTAATTAATGTATAATGTTAGTCGTGAGTGGTAATTATAGCAAACTATAGCTATGATAAGTAATTAAGTAGTATAATTTTGCTTAACCGTGTAATTTTCCCTTTATTTTAAAAATAGATTTTTCTTTTTTTATTTTATCATTTTTGACATATCTAGAAAAGATAATTATGTTTTTTATTTCATGTTTTATCTTTAGCATTAATTATTTATTTTCCAAATCATATTTCAAGTAATACTCCCTCTATACCTTTTTACTTGTCCAATTTTGACTTTTTGCTTATCATTTTTGACAAATCAAGAAAAGAACAATATTACTTACCTATTATACTCTCAATTTATTTAGGGAGTTAATGTTTTTTGCAAAAGGTAGAACCTCTTTAATGAATAAATCGATTTTGGAATTCTATCTAAAATGGTAAACTCACTATGTCAATTATTTTTTTAAATAAGTGTGTCAATTCAAAAATGGACAAGTAAATATAGACAGAGGAAGTACTTAACATCAATTAATATGGGTAGTATGGTAAAATAAAAATGTCAATTATTATTTTCTTAATGCGTATATGAAAGGCAAATCTGACAAGTAAAAGTGGGGGAGAACGTAGTAGTTGGAATTTGGGATATCATTTTATTTTGAGCTTGTCCGATGTGTTTTTTTAATTTGTCAAAATTAAGGATAAATATATGTCAAATTATAATGAAAAAGGTATATCTGAACCAACATTATACTGGAGAAATATATTTGAATTAAAAATATAAAAAAGAATATGTTTAAACTATTTTGTATAATATAATAGTGTATTTAATCATTTTCCGTATAATCAATATGATTCCACTTTCGGTTCTATAGATTTTAGCATAACCAAATTTAAACGCCTCAAATTCCATTTTTATAAGAAAATTTTACTTATTAATTGGGGAGAAAAAGGAAACTAAGGGAGGACATATCTTTTTTTTAGGACTCATGAATATTTTCCCGGGAAGATACGCCAAGATTTTCATTCCATTTTCAATTGAGGAAAAAATTCAAATTTACCCTTAGACAATTTCTTATATCTTACTTTTACTATGTATGCTTTTGTCATACTAATGTTTGCGTAATCAAGACACAACTTTCAATGCAAGTGTCTACGATTGTACAATAGTAAAGTAACACAACCAAGGGTTGCGGTCGAGTCCCAAAGGAGCGGTTCCTGAAAATTAGTGGTTAAGCGCGAAAGTGCTAAAGCTAACCGTTGCTAAAGACTTTATCGAATGAAGACATGACAAATTAAAGGGTTTGACATGAGTGTCAATTATCAATGGGGGGTTTGTAAACAAGTAAAGAGCAAAATCAACAAAAATTAAGAGAGATACGAATATGGAGACGGGATTCTTGGGATGTGATAGGAATACGGGCTAAACTAGACTATTGGGTACATGCTTTTGATAGTAAATTCGTTGAATATTTGTGACTAGGCTAGACTATAGTGGGGGTAAATTCTCTCTCGAGCAACTTACCCCGAATCAACCCGATTTCTCTCGAACACCGGGTTGCGGCTTTAAGCACAGCCTCCACCTTAGCCACTCTCTTGAGCTGAACCTCATGTCGACCTAATTCCACCGGCCATCAATTTAGTAGTCTTAGTTTTACGACCTCTCTCTCGAGCAAGCCGAAAACACAAAGGTGAAATCATATTTGCAACTACAATTTCATTAAGTTCCACCACAACTACTAAATGAAATCACATCTAAACAACAAATAAACCATCAACAAGCAAGACCCAACAGATAATCTAACCCATATTCATAAAATCACACCCCAATAATTGGGGTTTTAGCTAGACATGTAAAATAGATAAAAAATTATACCAATCTCAGTTTCCATTAATGGGTATGCAAGATTAATTCTTAAAACAAGTCAAGAGTGAAGAATCCACAAGACCCGAGTCCAAAATCTTGGAGTTGAAACCCTTTGAATCTTTAAGTTCTTCAAAACCCTCTCCGAACTTAGAGAAAATATTATCTCTCAAAATTGTATTATAAACTTAATACAACTAAAACTGACTACTAAGAATAAAAACTGAACTAGTATTTATAGTTTTCAAAAAATGTGTTGCGAAGGAGCCATTCGACGCAGTTAGTCGGGATCGCCAATACACTCAGCGATACGCCCTTTGGTCTGCTTCATCGCCTTTCAACTCTTGCCTTCAACATCTTTACGTCCTGGATCATTGGGCGATATATACTGCTTTGCGAAACTGCTCGGTGACACACCGACTGCTCCATTTTACTGCCGATTTGATCTTTTCCTTTAGGCTCAGCACACTGGAACAGAAGGCGAGGATAAGCATTGGGTGATATCAATATCCCTTGTAATGTCCCAAGGTACTCCAGCACGCTGGCACAGCTTGATGATCAAGACTGGAAATGACAGAGAAGTCAGCTTCTGTTTGGCTCTCATGGACATCTCCTGTGAAATCAGCAGTCCCAGGTCAATGCGTCTCTTAGATATGATAGAACCAAGGCAAGCTGCTTTCGGATGGCGCAAAATGGACTCGTTCTGGGATGGCATTATGGTGCTGCTAATAAAGCCAAACCAAAACCTAGCAGCAATGCTCAGGTTCCTCTTCTCAATAGGATCTCTTGCATCTATCCATCTCGGGGTGGTGTCAGAAATCAAAGGAGCCAACTAACCCTTCAATTTATCTAGGGACTGGGTAATGGGCAATCCCTCGTAAGGAAGTGCAGAGTGTAGCGGTCTATTCAAAACAGTGTTAATATATTCACTACCGCACCCAACTTTTTTGCCTCTAACCATGACTGACTTCACCGGTCTGAATTCGCTTGCCTTCTTCTTGCTTTTGGGCACCAACTCCCCATAAGCTGTATGGAATTCCCGGACCCAGAAAGGAATGTAAGGGCCTCGGGGCCTGGTGAACTGCTCAAACTCATGGTAGTGGATGGTGTCCCTGACATCGGGGTACTTGCCCTCCAGGCCCTCGGTAGATAACAACTTCTCCCTCTAGGATGGTCCGTACCCCCATCACCTTTCAATCTGTTCAGCAGTCGAGATGGAGGAGCGATAGGGAGTGCAAGGGTTACTGGAGGTGCCTGAGTTGGCACTAAACCTATTTCAGGAGGGGTGGCAGTTGAGGGAACTCTGGTGGGCGAGGATTGAGAGCTAGCCTATTCTTTCGGTGAATCAGAAGCTCCTCATCTTCCGGTTCAGAAAAATCAGTCGGAGTGTCAGCAACTACTTTCCTAGCTATGTGCTTCTTTCTTTTGCCTTTGTCTCCCAGTGGGAGTTCTTGCCTTCTCTTCTATGAGAGATTTGATCCCCCTTCGTTTATATTAATGCCTTGTGCTGTTTTCTTGGGTAGCATGGTTAGATTTGTACGTACCATATATGCAAAAGATCGGGCGAGATTATAAGAAAATAAAACCTAAGCACAGAAAATCTATTGCAAACAGACTCGCCGAACCTCTTTAGCGAGCTAAGTCGGGCTCGCCTAAGAGATTGGTTTAAAATTTATGGCAGGTCAGCGATAGGAAGGTACTTCGGTGAATCGCCGACTACTTTCGGCTAGCAAAGGTTTGTCCACCAAAAGTTACAGTGCAACAAGGGTTTCAGAGGTGCAAATAAAGAGCGATTAAGAGTACTTTCAGCGACCTCAGGCTTCTCACCGAAAGTTACAAACTCAAACCACAAATTTAACATGAAATTAAAAGTGAGATGAAGACATTAGGCGAAACGCAGAGTAATTCGGCAAGCTCGACTCAGCTCGCCGAACGGCCCAACGTGCCCATTTTCAATCCATCTTCTCAAATTCAACCCCGCAACTCCCAAAAACAAAATCAAAGTATGCATTAATGGAATTCAAGCAAGACCCGTACTACCCATCACCCCGAGATACTCAGATTTTTTTCAATTTTGCCAAATTTAGCCATTTGACGATATTTGCTCTTAAGAGTGGTGTTACCTGCTCTATCATTGAGTAATTTCGTCATTTAGCACAAACATGGGGTACTTAGACTTCACCCAATCAATCTAAACATCACACAACCACAATCCAATGTAATTTCATTAATTTAAAAGCACAAAAATTACGGGCATTTGACGATCAAAATAATACGGGCAAGATTTTCAAATTAAAACTGGCATTTAAGCATTCTAACTCTATCAGAGAGGCCCAACACACAACAACACGGTACGATCATTGCAAGTGAGTACAAAATTTTTGAATGTAAACTCAGGATTCGGAAACCAACCTTATATGCCAATTAAAACGCGATTGAAAAGCTAGGGGCAAAGAAATACTAGTTTTGAGCACCAATCAACAACTAAAATACTAATGGAATATAAAAATATTGAAAATACTACCTTGGTGTGAGTTTGTGAAGAATAAAAGTGAGGAAAAGTGAATGATTTCAAATTCTAAGACTTTTGGTCATTATAAACCATCCAGTTCGCGCCCATTCAACGATATTAGTCGCACTCGCCAATCCACTCGGTGGCATGCTGAGTGGTCACTTGGCTCGTCGAGTTTTACAGGACCTTCAGTCAAAGTGAGGGTCCAAACGACGGTCTTCATCGTGAACGCCGAATAGGTTGGCGAGTCGCCAAATTGCTCCAGGCTTCACCGAGTTTTACAGACTCCAAGTTAGTCTTGTGTGCAGTCAAACGGCGGGTCAAATCGGGCATGCCGACAATTTCGATGATTCACCGACTAACCATTTTACATGCCAATATGCATTTTCCAAACACTTTCAACATTTAAACCTACACCACTAACACATCATTATTTATAAAAGCAAACAAAAATATTTAAAACCTTAGGCTGCCTCCCAAGAAGCGCCTTAGTTAACGTCGTGGCACGACGCGAGTCCTTACTCACTCTCCATTGGTGGGGTTAGTCCTAGTGTTACTAGGTAACCCCAATAGTTCATTTGAGTGAAGAGGAGGCAGTGCATAACCATGAGTGTCCTGATCAGCTGGAACGATCTAGAGTGGGAGCCAATCATTTGATTCAACACTTCAATATTCTCCTTCATCTCTTCCAATATTCGATCTTGTTCGGTGGATCTTTTGGAGAATGATTTGAAGTGTGTCCTCGACACGATAGTTCTCCCTGTATCTAGACTATTTCCGCTCATGAGGAGGTATGTACCTCCCTCGGCTCTTGCACTATTTTTCCACCTCTGATATTTTGGTGGCCAACTCATTCAACTGAGTTACCAGTGCGGTTAACTTAAAGTCCCTCTCGACTTCTTGACTCGTCACAGCCGAGTTGCTACCATTTTCCTTAGCCATGCTCAGGGTATCTGCCAACATCAACAACTTCAAAGCAAAACAAAACTAAAAATAAAGTTAGTAAACTACGACTATCAAAAGCAAAATTCGTCTTAACAAAAAATTTTCACGTAACACCACTCCCCGGCAGCGGCACCATTTTGATGTTTGCGTAATCAAGACACAACTTCCAATGCAAGTGTCTACGATCGTATAATAGCAAAGTAGCCCAACCAAGGGTTGGGGTCGAGTTCCAAGGGAACAATTCCTGAAAATTAGTGGTTAAGCGAAAGTGCTAAAGCTAACCGTAGCTAAAGACTTTATCGAATGAAGACATGACAAATTAAAGGGTTTGACACGAGTGTCAATTATCAATGGGGGGTTTGTAAACAAGTAAAAAGTAAAATCAACAAAAATAAAGAAAGATACGAATATGGAGACAGAATTCTTGGGATGTGATAGGAATACGGGCTAAACTAGACTATTGGGTACATGCTTTTGATAGTAAATTCGTAGAATATTTGTGACTAGGCTAGACTATAGTAGGGGTAAATTCTCTCTCTAGCAACTTACCCCGAATCAACTCGATTTCTCTCGAACACCGGGTTACCGCTTTAAGCACAACCTCCGCCTTAGCCCACTCACTCTTTCGAGCTGAGTATGTGTGAGAAGGACTAGGGTTCACTCTCTCGAGCTGAACCTCATGTCGACGCAATCCCACCAGTCATCAATTTAGTAGTCTTAGTTTTACGACCTTTCTCTCGAGCAAGTCGAAAACACAAAGGTGAAATCGTATTGGCAACTACAATTTCATTAAGTTCCACCATAACTACTAAACGAAATCACATCTAAACAACAAATAAACCATCAACAAGCAAGACCCAACATATAATCTAACCCATATTCATAAAATCACACCCCAAGAATTGGGGTTTTAGCTAGACATGTAAAAGAGATAAAAAAAAAGTATACCAATCTCAGTTTCCATCAATGGGTATGCAAGATTAAGTCTTAAAACAAGTCAATAGTGAAGAATCCACAAGACCCAAGTCCAAAATCTTGGAGTTGAAACCCTTTGAATCTTCAAGTTCTTCAAAACCCTCTCCAAACTTAGAGAAAATATTGTCTCTTAAAATTGTATTCTAAACTTAATACAACTAAAACTGACTACTAAGAATAAAAATTGAACTAGTATGTATTGTTTTCAAAAAATGTGTTGCGAATGAGCCATTCGGCGCAGTTAGTCGGGATCGCCGATACACTCGGCGATTCGCCCTTTGGTCTGCTTCATCACCTTTCAGCTCTTACCTTCAGCATCTTCGTGTCTTGGATCATTGGGCGGTATAGTACTGCTTCACGGAACTGCTCGGCGACACGCCGACTGCTCCGTTTCACCAACGATTTGATCTTTTCCTTCAGGGCTCAGCACACTAGAACAGAAGACGAGGATAAGACCTTTTGGTGACTCACCGAACGGGTTCGGCGATTCTCATATCTTCATTTCTTCGTTCTTTCAGCTGCCTTTGTTCCTTTTTGCTAAGTAGTGTCCATGCTTTCCCTCAAACTCCAAATACCTGAAACTTAAGGGTTTTCATCATATATTGAAACAAAATATGCATTTGAGGAAACTAATTCTATCAAAACATAGCCCTAAATGAGTCCAATTTGTGGACTCATCACATACTTTCTCAATAAATATATTTATTAAGGACCATCTATTGTTATTAAATATATTTATTAAGGACCATCTATTCTTAATGAGAACGACTTTACGAAAGTATTTAACTAAAACCAAATCTCCACTTATGGTTTGGACCATTTTTACAACTACTTTTAGTTTTTAATGTTGGTCCTCCACTTGTGCATTTTAATTCCTGCTACAAGAAGTATAATTCATTGGCACCCATGGAGGCCATCAAGCCAAGTGTATTAATTCATGTGATAATATTTGAATGAGCATAAATTAATTTTTTTTTTATATAAAAAAGATTGTGGTTGAAAATAAATTATAATATTTATATAGCTATAAATTATCTTATTAAAAATAAATATTTTTTCAAAACTAAATAATTGAATACTAAAAAAACATCATTCCTTTTTATACTAAAAAAGTAAAAAAGTGAGACATGAATTGAGAATATAAAATACAACATAATGTTACACTTGATTCGGATGTTAAATATAGTCAAACTTATCCGAAATCCAATTAGCACTAAAGAGTAAAGACACAAAAAGTAGATGCAAAAACAAAAATTCCAAGTTTGTGTTATTAAATTATGAAAGAGATGATTTAATAGATCAGTTGATCAATTATTTAAATTTTTATTTTGATGGTGACCGTTAAATTTCGGCCTTGCAATTTTCATTTTCCCTTTTCTGAGCCCCAATTTTGATAAAATCATATAAAAAATAGAAATATATTTCTTAAAAAAATACATGAAAGAGGTCAAAGACCAAAAAAGTTGTCTAACTTGAGCCTTTTAACATGGAAATGCATCTTCTTCTTCTTCCCATCATAATTTAGTTCAATATTTTAAGTTTGGGTACTCTAGTCAATATCCACTTTTAATTTCCAAAAAACATAATTAAAGGTAGCTACTATTCGTGTCACGGTGTTAGTTTATGGATACCTCAATTAATTTACACGTACTTCAATGAAAAACTTTTTTCCCTTTCATTGAGAGCTCACATTTTTTTTAATTTTCTTGATTATTTGAACCCACAATCTTATATATCTGAAAATGAAAGATGTTTATCATTTAAACAATCTTTTCTTATTTTTTACGAGACACGACGAATACAAAATACATTCTAAAATAAATTTGACATGTTAAAAATGATGTAGAAAGACATCGTCTCCACATGAAATGATTCAAACAGTGTTTAAGTAATTATTAGCTTAACACTATCCAGTAGAATTAATTCTATAGATTGAGTTATAAACCACAAATAATCGACTAAATTGTAAACATGTGAAATTGAATATGGAAAAACTAAGAGTTGAGCACCGATAATTAGTTATCAATGGGAGAAGTAAAGACAATTGATAATGACAAATATAAGATTATTGATAATTATGTAGATAATTACTAGTCATTCTTATATTAACATGACTTAGTACGTTTATATGTTGATCATTATAATTATGATTTATTAGTTTATAATTTTTCTTAATGTCAAATTCATTATTGTTTTTGTTGAATATTTCCGTGTCATTACTAATTTCACGTTTTATGTTATTTTCTAAGAAACACTTTAGATAATTATGTCTTGTTAGGACTAAAGAAATATTTGAAGCACACTCAAAAAATATTTGTACGAAGATTTTATATAAAAGAAAATTAAAAATGAGAAAAATTGAGATTAAAAAATTTGACTTTTGTTGGTTTAGGTTGATTTAAGTTATAAAATTAAAAATTCTCACACAACTAGCTTGATTTGATATTTTAAAACTCAAATCAACACGGTATGACATATGTACCTCTAATTACGATAAACTTTAAATCCAAACTCACATAATGAATCGATTGATGATTGCAAACTCAATGAATCCTTGTATTCTCACCCCATCAATTTTTATTTTTTTTAAAAAAATTATTTTTGAAAAATATTTCAAATTTTAAAAAGTTTTATTTTTTATGCCACCCCTACCCCACGCTCAGCCTCCACCCCTACCCAGATGATCATTCCCGTCAATTTTTTTTCGTGGTGGATTCGTGGAGAATTGATTTGAAAGTCAAAAAATCAAAGGCTAAGAATTTAATGTGTGAGTTGACAAATTGTAAACCATCCATTTTAATGGAGAGTCTCATCAGTAAATTTTGAATCTTCAGAGAGGAAGAGGAAAAGTTAGAGTTTGAGTTTTACCCTAACTCATACTCTTTGAATGGAATATATTTATTTTAATTAAAACTCTAATTTTGGAGTTTAAATGTAAAGATAATTAATCAATCCTAGTTTTAAGGGATATGAATATTGATTGTAACTTCAATAATATATGGTATAAAATATTAAAAGTGGTAATATAATGTATGTCTAAAAAATGCATATAATTATTATATTTTAATTAATAAATTGAAATTAATATTATATTTTAATTAATAAGTTGAAATTAAGAAAAAAAAATATATTATTTCATACTTATATATTATTTAAGGTAAATTTTATTTAAAAAGAAACAAGAATAAAATTCCTTAACAGTTATATAGTTGTTAGAAATAAAATGTGTTTAAGAAAAGAAATAATATAATATATATTAGGAAAAAAAGCATTTTGACTCATTGAAATAACAATTAAGATTATTTTTGACCATTTTAAAAAAAAAACAAATAATGCATTTATCACAACTTAATTGCTCTCTCAGTTCTTATACACAGAGAAAGAAACTCTATTTTTCTCTCTACCCATTTTTCATTCCTTCTCTATTCTTCAATGGATATGTAGTGTTTTTTTTCTGTGGTTTTTTTAGTGCAGAAAATTCCGTCACTGCACCGATCATCTGATTCTCAGGTATCTTGATCGACCCATTAATTTTCTTGATTTTTTTTTTGGGTATTTGGGTAGTTTTCTTTTTGGGTATTTGGGATCTGCAATTCAATGGAGTTCAGATACTAGGCGTATATGTTCTTGTTCTTGTATTACTGAATATTTTGATATCTCTACTAAATTATGAAAATTTTATGTGTTGATTACAGTTCGGTACTTCTTGAAATTAATCTTTTATCAGCATAATAATGTTTTTACTATATAAGGTGTGAGTTATCGAGTTTTCAGTTGTTATAGAATGAAGAATGTTGAACCTGAATTGTTGTTTATGTAATTAAGACCTTAAGGGGTTGTTTGGTATGGGGGATGGGATAGATAACTTAATCCCATCGTTGTGATACAAATGGTGAGATAAATAATCCCGAGACTAGCTAATACTCATATACTAACCAAACGCATGATAAAATAATCCTGCACAAGTATGATACCATTAGAACTAAAATTAAACCTTCTTAGCTAAGGCTGCAGAAGCACCAAAGAAGCTATAAAGCTTGCTCTGAAACTAAAAATCAATTCTTGTAGATAAGTTCCTACTTAATAAGAACAGTAGAAGAGTAATTTGTAGACTGAAAATCCTGTTCTTACCTACTAATAGAACTACTTCAATATAGAACAAGCTTGTTCTTGCATCCTATTAGCGTAATTAGGACTCAAAAATAATCTAGGAAGAAATTAATACCTAAAAACTTATTAAAGAAGTTCTCTGCGGAACCACTATACGAATACACCAAGAACTGTTAAAACATGCTTCAAATGTTCACCCTATAAAAGGAGTTTCCTTGTGTTACTTGTGCCCTGCATGAGGCGCCTTAGTTATTTTGAAGGAGGCTGTGAAAGCCTGCAGCTCAAAATTAACAGATGCTTTACCAATTGTGTCTTTTAGCTTCTGCTCGACTTGTGATTGCTGTGAACTGGTTCTATACGCTGCTGAAATTACTATCTTAGTGCATCAGAAGTTATATAACCAGTTTACGTTATCTTATATTTTCACTTTTCTCCAGTGATACTATGCTTTAACCTTTTCAAGATATCAACTATTGTTAATTTTGTTCTCTGACAGAATTTCCTCACCAGTGCACTAAAGGCCTTGGTTTGTCATAATTGGCCAAGATGCAAAGGAACAGAAGCATACTAGATTCCTTTCCAGAAACTATCGATCTTAATCAGGGATCTGTTTCAAGTAATGCTTCTGGAGATCCGACATCCTCTTGGGATAGCTTGCGAAATTCAATGGAGGGTCGATTATCGAATTCGATACTTTCTTCTGCTAGAGAAAGTCTCAGACGTGCTGATGGTATTAGTTATAACACCCAGAACTGCAGTGCGCGGGATCAAGGCGAATCGAGCTCCAGTGCCAATTTGCATGGCATTGGACATGCTAGTCATTTGAGAATAGGACATGGTTGGCCGTCTTCATCAAGTAATCATGTGCTGGCTAATTCAAATTCAGAAGAGAGGCGATTTGGACCATCCAATGTCCTCTATCCTGACAGATCAACAAGTGGTTATGGTGGAAATCATTTGATTGGCAGCCCTACTATTTTACCAAATCTGGCTTCGGCTCACAGTCCTGCAAATGCTAACTTAAGTGGCATATACAACAATGGTGACACTCGGCTGGTTATGAGACCAAGTGTATCTTCAGCTGTCTACACTTCTAGCAGCAGACGGGAAGCGGAGTGTCCTGCTTCTGGTGTCTCTTACAATGCTGGTACTTCTTCAGGTAGATCTAGTTATCGGCCTGGGTTCACTGATATATCAGGCTCTCCCATGGGTTGGGGTTTATCCTACAAGCGCAAGGTCCTTGAAGGCAGTTCTGGGCAGTCTTGTGGTAGAAGTTCAAGCTCCAATGCACAACCAGAGAACATTAGACCGCACAATTTTCCAAGTCAACATGGTGCTTCCAGCAGCTTAAACATATCACCTGCCTCTGCAAGCGTGCAGAATAGGATTGGTACAAGAGTGGCTGCCTCTGACATAATTCCTCCTCTTAGTGCTAGTGGAGTTGCGGAAACCTCTGCCAGAAATTCTGGGAGTGGACAAAATCTTGAGAATCATGATACAGTTACATTTGGTTTACTGCCAACTAGGACCAATTTAGGGCATTCTAGTGTTGGTTCTACTCTTGTGACTCCTCAACCTATTTCAGTATCTAATTATTTGGGATCCAGACAACCAATTTCACAGTCAATGAATGCAGGTAACTCAAGAAGCCATTCTGGCCTAATGTACGTTTCTGGTGTTCCAAGTGGTTTGCATCCAGTTCCCCGGAATGTATCTCCTAATTCACGAGGTGGTAGTTCATCAAGTCTAAATGTGGTTTCTCCTGATAGTGAGGATGAAGCTAACTTCTGGAGCTCAATAAGAAGTAATAGGGTACCTCTTCCATTTGTTCCTGCTCCTGAGTCTGGAAATATGGTACAGGATTCAACTAATTGGAGTTTAGCTACTTCAAATGGAAGCTATTCCAGAAACATGCCTTCTAGTTCTGCACTCAGCCGGGGGCCAAGTATGCAAACTTCTACTACTGCAAGGACACCTTATCAGAACTTAGCAACCAGTAGTACTCATAGTTCTTCAGAAATTTCTCCTAGGACTCTCCTACCTCCTGTTGAGTCCGAGTCTGGAAGTCAGAGAGGTAATTTTCCCCAGCTATCATCAGCTGCTTCTCCTGTGGAGGAGGCAGAGATATCATTGCGATCTAGTAGCCGCGGATCTAGTAGCCGACGTAATCATCGAAACCACTTAATATCATCTTTAATGACCAATTTTCCAAGTAATGAAGTGGATGGATCGCGTGGTTTAGCTTCTGATATCGAGGGTCGCCACAGACTGGTACGGGAGGTTTGTGTTTTCTAATAGTATCAAAACTGTTGTACTTTGGTTTGTCCATGAATGTTTTCAACTGTTCTCATCTTGTATCTGGCCTGAGGAAAGTATAAATATTTCTTCTTGTATTGTTATTTTGCCTTCCTGAAGATTTCTTCCTTTCATCTACCTATTCGTGTTGCCCTTTTTTCTTACTTGCTCATCTTGTGATGCTATGTAGACGGTTACATTAGTTGTTTATTTGATTAGTATTTAGTTCAGGATTAGTGGATCATGTACTGGCCCAACATTTAAGTGCAAGTATTGGTATCACACATGAACAGAAGCACATGCCTCCTTATAGTTTGACAATTAGCATGGAGTATATCTTCTGGATGAGTGAAGAATTGCAATTTGCTTAAGGGGTCGTTTGGTAGGATGTTCAAGAATAGTACTGAATATGTTTTTTTTTTTTTTGGATGACCGTGGTGAATATGGTGTATTACTAATGCTGTGAATAGTTTTGTTGGGATTATTTCTGGAGCTGTGTTGCCCACAACTTGGAACTTAGAATGAATGTTATGTCTCAATGAATATGAATCGAAGCACCTATACTTTTTACCTTAATATTTTCAGAAGCTGATACTTTATGGTTTCACTCTTTCTAGTAATTGGGTGTAGCTTGATCTTCAGTTGTCCTGGATTTTGGTTGTGTCAAGTTCACTTTTTGAATAAATCCAGCTGGTTTTATGTTGCTTCATGCCGTTCTTTTGAGATAGTTTTGATCTACGGTTAATTTTCTCATTACTTACGAAATGTTGCTGCTTGCATTCAACAGATTCGTCAAGTCCTACATGCCATGCGGAGGGGCGAGAACAGGCGATCTGAGGTTTTATTTTCATCCGTATGATACCCTAATGAATGTTCAGCTTGTTTACGCATGTACTTTGTATGAATAATATGTAGTTCATGATCTGAACACCGTGATGGATGAAGTTTCTATCGATTTGCTGAGCTGTGAAATGTTATAAACATAATTATTTTACTTGTTATCTTTGCTCCATAAGCTGAAGGGGTAGAAATATGGCCAGAATTGTAACATGTCCAGCCATAGATATCTGGATGGAAAACAAATTACCTAAGTTCTGTTATTTTCGACGACGAGTGATATTTTTACTAGACTGCCAATTAGGTTGTTCGGGTGAAAAATATTTGTCAGAATTTGGTTGATGATGCTTGTAACCCATGCTCCACAAGCTTAAGTAAGAGAGATGTTTGTCCAGAATTTGGTTGATGATGCTTGTTACCTATCTTTCTTCTCTTTTCTTCTTTTCAATGAGGTGAAATATAAGGTGAAATAAGCCTTAAGAAGCCTATTAACACTTACCTGCCTAAACCATGCAAAGATTCCAAAATCAATCCATTAGCAGCAAGATACGATACGGCTCAGCCAAAAAAGGTGAGCACCTAGCGAGAGCCTTCAACACCGTCTTAGCCTTCCCTGAATAGGATTGCTCCCACACATGTATGCGTTCGTTAACTTGCATAGGTGGTTTCAATGAAAAATATTTCTCAGCAGTTTTTCAATGGTGCAATATCCTTATTTTTAGCCTTTCTCTTAGTTTTTACTTAATATTATCCTTACTAAGATGTTTTTATTTTTATTTTCCATCCTATCCAGATTTATTAGTTCTTAGTGGCCTGTTATTGTTTTTTAGATGATGAAACCTAATTGCATCTGACTGGATTATAAAGCCTTCACATCTTGATCCCTTGTTAGCAGGAAGGAAGCTCACTTAATCTAGACTTATCTCCTCATTACATGGTTGTTAATGCTAATGGAATTTTGGGTCCTTAGTAGATACCAGTGGTTCATTTTTTTTTTTTGGCAGGATTATATGATGCTTGATTCATTTCTCAACGGCGCTGCAGAAATTCATGATACACATAGAGGCATGAGGCTCGATGTTGATAACATGTCATATGAGGTAATTATGGTTGTGCTTTGATCACTAAGTTTCGTAATAGAATTCTCATATTGTAACCCCTTTACAAATTTGTTTTTTAGTTTTATATCTTGATTTCAAGAGATTTTCATTCTTATAAATATGAGATCTGGAAATAACACATCAGAGATCTTTGAAGGGTTGTTTTTTTTCTGTTCAAATTGTGAAGGGTTTCGTTCACCTATCTCTTCTACTTGTATTCCTTAGGAATTATTGGCATTGGAAGAACGTATAGGAAATGTGAACACCGGATTGAGTGAAGGAACCATTTTGGAATGTATGAAACAGCGAAAGTATGATTCAATAAATGGAGGGTCATCGTCAAATATGGAGCCTTGCTGTATCTGTCGGGTGAGACTCTTTCTAATGGTTTTACACTATAATTTGTTGATATTACTGGAGAAGGATTGTTGAATAAATCTCGCCGTCTTTCTTTTACGTTTATCAGGAGGAATACACAAGTGGAGATTACATGGGCATATTGGATTGTGGACATGAATTCCATAGTAGTTGCATAAAGCAGTGGCTAATGCTGAAGAATGTGTGTCCTATTTGTAAGATGACAGCCTTAAAAAAATGAAATGCAACCAAACAAATATAATTTCCCCTCTTCCAATTCCCAACAAAAGAATCTTGTTGTTACTATTTTAGAACTCATGGAATGTTTATTTATTTTGAAGTGGTAAATCCATAAAAATCTTGTTGTGATGTTTGTTTTGAGTATACTTCACAAGTTTTTCTTTAACCAAACAATGTGTTCAGTTTTGGTGGTATTTGTCCATTCCTTTAATCATTTCATTATTCATTCAAAATTGTAAAAATAGTTTGTAAGAACAACTCATTAATCCTGCTTGGTAAAACTAAAGAACATTCATTCTATGTTACATAATGTATTAATATCCTTGCATTTGAAAGTGTTTACGATATTAGGTGTTGGTCAAGGAAAATATTTCAAGCAAGGAAAAATTGTGTGAGATCTTTTACTGTCTTACAATAATGTGGATCCAAATCTTAGGCTTTCCAGTTTATAAGTTTTGAGTTTTACATATTTTTGTGAGACAAAAAGATGTCTCAAATAATTAATGTCACTAGTGTAATGATCATCATTCTTCATTTTCAAATACTTGAGCCTTTTTCTTTTGGTTTGCAACTCGTACACATACATTTTTTGTTATACGTTGGTGATTCTCAAGATAAATTATACTTTTAGATACAGGATTTACTACTGAGTATTCGGGGAAGTTAATTATTTTAAAAATGAAAAATGGTCGGTAACATATTGAAAATGACTTGAATATTTTTTTTTTTTCACCTACTCGATCATAACTGTGTTTAACGTTAATTTTTGGATCCAAAATATGCCTCTTCAAATCAATTGAAGCTAAAAATACATAAAATCTGTTAGAGGGAAAAGCCGGAAAGGAAAATGCAAAGAGAAACAACAAACGCAAGCATAAAAAGAGGCCAGAAATTACTCAGAAAATAAACAACAAATGAATTATACTCAGAAAATCAACAACAAATGAATTATAGTCGACGGTGGCAGTACCTAATTAGTCCTTAATATAATCCTTTTATCTGATATACATAATTTCTTTAAGCTAAGCATGCATTTTTTTGTTGCAAAATTTAATTTGATGTGTCTTTTTTTTTTTTTTTTTTTTTTTTTATGACAAAATATAAATTTATACTTCAAGTTTTACATTTTTAAAAAATAATTAAAAATCATGATTTGAAATTTCAAATCATGTTTTTTTGGACAATCTGAAATTCCAAATCATAATTTCAAATTGTATGTCTAGATATTGATTTGAAATCATAATTTTGTTCGCATGTCCAAATGCAAGCTTAAATTAAATTTCAATTTTAAGTTGAATTCTAGCATATTGTGTTGGAATTTCAAGAAAAAATATATAGTGGAACTCAAATAAAAAATTGTCCCATAACTCTAGGGCTGGGTATGAAATACCGAAAATCAAATTACCAAATTGAACCGAACCAATTCTTTTTATTATTTGGTATTGGATAATTGGGTATTCGGTATGGTATTCATGAGTAAAATTTTAGAACTAAGGTATTGAGATTTGAGTTTGGTACGAGACATTAGTACCATTTGGTATTCGGTATTTCCCGAATACTGAATTATTTAGTTAATGAAGGTCATATATCAACATGTTCATTACTCATTAGTACAAATCCAAAGAGAAAGTTAGAGAATAAACATAAACAACCCAAATATATGTCTTTTAGTTGTATCAATTTATTTTTATTGATGTGTTCTTACTTATTGATCTTCTATTATATCGTGCATCAACATAAAAAATAGAAATGATTGCAGTAATAGTATTAACTGTGTAATACAATCGGGTATAACAGAATACTAGACCAAACCAAAATTTAATTTACCGATTAGCTAATTATCGAATCGAAATTTAAAATTATGATATTTGGTATTTATTTTTAAGTTCCGATTATTGAATTACTGAACCTAAAATTTGATAATCCCGAACCGACTATCAAATGCCCACCCGTACATAACTCTGATTCTAGCCGTGGTAGATTCGGAATTTTCACTCAGAAAGTAACTATTTTAAAGCTATTTAAACCGACTTATAAACTCTAGTCAATTAGTAACATAAATAAATATTGTTACGAGTAGGTGTGCATATCGATCGATTAAGTTCAATATTGAAATTTATTGGTTTGATTTATCATTATCGAGTGCTTGACATAATAAACCGTTAAGAAATCAATATATCAGTTATTGATCGCTGTCAACCCAATTTTATGTTTAACTATTAAGATTTCACACTAAAGAAAATCATTGAAAATCACTTATTAAAAATAAGTTGACAAACCAAATGAACCATACATATAAGTTGACATATTACATCTTGCTCAAACACAATTATTCACACCATGTAAAACAATCTAAAGTTTGAGACAATTAAAAATAAAAGTATGAATCTAGAATTAGTTTAGATTGGCTTTTAGCTTATGATTTATAATTCAAAAGCCTTTCATTTTATCTTAACAGTATAAAACTACTTAAAAATAATTTTGACTTAAAAACACCTAAAATAAATCAATTCAAACATGCTCTTAAACCTTAAGTCATGGACTTTATATGTCTAATGATATAAATATAATTTAGAAATAATTTATTAATTTACTATTAAATTATTGATTAAATTGTTAAAATATTTTTCAAACTATAAAAAATTAATTATCTAATATTAAAAAAATTCAATATCATTATTAAAATTGCTAAATTAATAACTTATTAATAGAGTAAAAAAACTTTTTTTATTTGAATTATTAATTTCGATTCGATTATAAAGGGCTGGGCTAACCAAACTAACCAGAAAAAAACCGAAGGGCCGGCTAGTCAAACTAATTAGAAAACATAATTAGTACATTTATGAGAGGTTAATTGTTCATTCACTTCCGACACAGAGCCACACCTACATACTGATAGAGAGGAAGAAACTCAATTTCTCTCCATTTCCTTTCACCAAGAACGAAACCCTCATCTTCAATGGAGATATAGTGTTTTTTTAATACAGAAAAGCAAATCCCACAACCCCAATATATAGAAATCCCAGAAAATTCTGTCACTTCACCGATCATCTGATTCTCAGGTATCTTGATCGACCCATTAATTTTCTTGAATATATGTCTCTGTTAACTAAGAAATTTCAGCTTTTTGTCATCTATTTTTCTTGAAGAATAATTGTTACTGACGATAACACCCTTTTACTTTTTTTTTTTTTTTTTTTTTGTGTTTAGGTAGTTTTCTTTTTTAATGTGGATCTGCAATTCAATTGAGTTCAGATACTAGTGGAATCAATAGAAGTTGTTACTTCTTTCTAATACCTATGGTTTTTTATTTTTTATTTTTGCAATGAATTTAGTTGGATAAACATGTTCATTGACTTGTTTGGGACCAAGGTGCATTTGTTCTTGTCAACTTGTTTGAGACTGAGGGGTACTATATTGTGAAAATTTTATGTGTGGATTACAGTCGGCACTTCTTGAAATTAATCTTTTATCAGCATAATAATGTTTTTTCTATATAAGGCGTGAGGTATCGACTTTTCAGTTGTTATAGAATGAAGAATGTTGAACCTGAATATTCCTTGAATTGTTATTTATGTAAATAAGACCTTAAGGGGTTGTTTGGTATGGATAGACAAAGTGATTTCACCATATACTATATGGGATAAATTGTCCCTACGTTGTGATACAAATGGTGAGATAAATAATCCCAAGACTAACAAATACACATACCCTAACCAAACACGGGATAAAATAATTTGGGATTATTATTCATTGTCTCTCATAATAAATGCCCCCTAAGTACTTTTTATATATAAGTGGTTCCACTTTTGCTCGGGGAGGATCTGTCAGCCATGCATCAAGATGTGAATCAAGTGCATTATTTTCTAGTGAATTGCTTTAATTTGTACAATGATTTTGTCCAAAAAGTAGTAAGGAAGTGGCATTGCCTCATTACTGTTATTTAGTTATTGTTAACATTATTCTACTGTTTTTTGGTATTTATTGAAAAAATATTCTTTTGTGGGGAAAGAAAAGAAAAGTCTGTTAAACATGCACAATAAGTTAACCTTTCCTAATCACCTTTGCCAACGAAGGTCTAAAGCATGGTTTACTCTTTTTAGTCTATGACTCTATTCTATTCAACGATTCTAAGTCATAGCTTGGGGGTAAAGATTATTATTTGGAACTAGGCATACTCTCCCATTTGTGTTTGTTCAGTTGTCTAAGTTTAAGTTGGTCTTTCGTACTTGGGAAAATTTGGCTCTTCTAGCAAATGTACTTGTATTTGGTGGAAGTCTGGAACCATTTTTTTTTTCCACAATGCTGATAGGATACACAAGATTTATTTTATCTTTTGTCATCTCACTCTGGCACTATTCATGTGGCATGGTAAGCATTATGAGTAACTCATGTGTGAATTGTTTTTGTCTAGGCCCTCAAGAAATTTTTAGGTAATCATTGTCACAACTCCACGCTTACCAATCAAGCTGCAGAACCAAGCAATTAAATGGTCGTAAGTATCATGTTTGAGAAAATTCCAACTGTCTGAAGCAACTTTTGACAGGCTAATATTTTGGTGGAGTATCTAAAGGTAATCTCATTGGATAAGTGAGAACTTGTGTTCAATTGCTAACAAAGTAAAAATTTGTGTTCATTTGTGAACAAACTATAAATTTGAAGTAACTTAACTGTGAGAAATATAGGAAAACAATATTATTGAATTGTTGTTGTGTCTACATTATTACATTGAGACCCTATTTATAGACACTAGAATACAATCCTTTACCAAATAGGATACTATTTACTATTCCTATTCCTATTTGTATTCATATTCTTATTCTAAATAGGATTGTATAAACTTATTGCTATTCTAATAGGATTGTGTAAAGCAATTCCTATTCTAATAGGATTGTATAAACCTATTCATATTCTAACACTCCCCCTCAAGCTAGTGCATACAATTCATGTACCTAGCTTGTTACATATATAATTAATACGAAGACCAATGAGGGGCTTGGTGAGATATCTGCAAGTTGATCAGTCGACTTCACAAAATTGTGATCGATCTCAATGTGCTTGTCTTCTCATTAAATCTGGATTTGATGCATAATGCCGATAAAACACAGAGTGATTTACTGTTGAACTTCCCAAACCAAACTTGCAAAGACTATTTGGACCGTAGAGTGACTCACATATTCGACATACAAGGCTACTAAACTCCCCTTGAGAACAAAGTGCTCAAAATCTAGTATCAAGTGTATGGATCATGTTGGAATTAGATGAGTCGATATTAAACAAGTCATCGAAAAACTAGTTGGAACATGCTCATATGCCGGAGTATTAGATTGAATGGCTAAAAGTGGTCACAATCTAAGATTTAAAATTATATAGGTAGGGTCGGAATGATGTCACGACCCAACTAAAATAGAAATTATATAGGATAGTTCGAATTGATGGAACGACCCCGTTGAAAAAGAGAAATAATATGGGTAGGGTCGAAATGATGGCATGACCCTGTTGAAAAAGAAAAATTATACGGGTAGGGTTGGAATGATGGCACAACCCTACGCAAATCAAATTTGTGGAGTCACCGGAAAGACAAATGGAACTATGCAAATCAAATTTGAGGAGTCACTGAAAAGACACATTATGCAACTCAGATATGAGAAAATAGTTCGAAAAAATCCACGGTACTACACAAATTATATATGAAAAATAGTCCGGAGAGACGCACGGTGCTACGCAAATCAGATATGCAAAAAAAGATAGTCACCGAAAGGATGGCACGGTGCTACACTAATTATATATAAAATAGTAGTCACTGGAATGATGGCACAGTGCTACACAAACTAGATATGAAAAAGTAGTCACCAGAAAGATCGCACGATGCTACACAAATTAAATATGAAAAAAATAGTCACTGGAATGATGGCACGGTGCTACACAAATTAAATATGAAAAAGTAGTCTTCGGAATGATGGCACGGTGTTACACAAATTAGATATGAGAAAATAGTCACCGGAAAGATACATGGTGACCCAACTTTTGCTAACATAATCGTTGACCGGACCGGCGACATATATGAGTAATAGCCGCCCGTCGGCAGCGGAAGCTCTTTGATTTTCTAACAAGATCGTAGAGGCTCTGATACCATGTGAGAAATATAGGAAAACAATATTATTGAATTGTTGTTGTGTCTACATTATTACATTGAGACCCTATTTATAGACACTAGAATACAATCCTTTACCAAATAGGATACTATTTACTATTCCTATTCCTATTTGTATTTATATTCTTATTCTAAATAGGATTGTATAAACTTATTGCTATTCTATTAGGATTGTGTAAAGCAATTCCTATTCTAATAGGATTGTATAAACCTATTCATATTCTAACACAATTTCTCAGGTAAGCTATGTGACTAAGGAAAAACATTTTCTCATGCTGCTGATTATCGTAGTTGCGTTGTTACATTATTGATCAGCAGATTTCATATCATTCCATGTAGCCTTATTTCATCATTAGTTGATGAACATGGGTTCTGCTTATGAAGTTTCTAGTAGTTGTGTTCAACGCCATATTGAAACTTATTGCTAATGGCTGTTAATTATAACTACTGGTTGTTGTGGTTTAGTTTAGAAAATTTTCATGTTTCTCTCTGAGGATTTAACAACCAGAGTATTGCTGCTGGTTCAAATGCAGATTGTGGAAGTAGCACCTGGACAGTAGCTACAGGGAGAAAAATGATAAAAAAGAAGAAGATGGGGAGAGGAAAGGAAGGAGTCTTGGACCCACCTAGAATTAATTATAGGTAAAACTTGTCAAGGATAAGATATATAATTCCTTATGGGTAAACTTCCCAAGGTAAGGCTACAGAAGAACCAAAAAAGCAATAAAGCTTGCTTTGAAACTAACAAACAATTCTCATAGATAAGCTCTACTTAATAAGAACAGTAAAAGAGTCATTTTTAGACTGAAAAAATTGTTCTTACCTACGAATAGAACTACTTAAACATAGAAACAAGCTTGCTCTTGCATCCTAAGACAATTAGGACTCAACAATAATCCAGGAAGCAATTAACGTACCTAAAAACCTATTAAAGAAGTTCTCTGTGGAACCACTACAAGAATACAACAAATTATCTGTCTAAAAACTTAAATAAATAAGCTGAAACCTAGATCAACTGATGAGCTGGAAATTAAGCATAAATTAAACCTCAGAAATGTTAAAACATTCTTCAAATGTTCACCCTATAAGAGAGTTTCCTTGTGTGCCCTGCATGAGGTGCCTTGGTTATTCTGATGGAGACTGAAGGCCTTCAGCTAAAATTAACAGTTGCTTTACCAATTGTGTCTTTTAGCTTTTGCTCGACTTATGATTGCTGTGAACTGATTCTATACGCTGCTGAAATTACTATCTTAATGCAACAGAATTTATATAACCAATTTAGGTTTTATTATATTTTCACTTTTCTCCAGTGATATTATGCTTTAACCTTTTCAAGATATCAACTATTGTTAATTTTGTTCTTTGACAGAATTTCCTCACTAGTGCACTCAAGGCCTTGATTTGCCATAATTGGCCAAGATGCAAGGGAACAGAAGCATACTAGATTCCTTTCCAGAAACCATCGATCTGAATCAGGGATCTGTTTCAAGTAATGCTTCTGGAGATCCGACAGCCCCTTGGAATAAATTTCTAAATCCAGTGGAGGATCGATTATTGAATTCCATGCTTTCTCCTGCTGGAGAAAATCGTAGACGTGCTAATGGTATTAGTTATACAACACAGAACTGCAGTTTGCGGGATCAAGGTGAGTCGAGCTCCAGTGCCAATTTTCATGGCATTGGACATTGTAGTCATTTGAAAATAGGACATGATTGGCCTTCTTCATCAAGTAATCATGTCCTGACTAATCCAAAGTCAGAAGAAATGCAATTTGGACCATCCAATGTCCTCCATCCTGAGAGTTCAACAAGTGGATATGCTGGAAGTCATCTGATTGGAAGCCCTCCAATTTTATCAAATCTTGCCTCGGCTCACAGGCCTGCAAATGCTAACTTAAGTGGCATATACAATCATGGTGACACTCGGCTCGTTATGAGACCAAGTGTATCTCCAACTGTCTACACTTCTAGCAGCAGATGGGAAGTGGAGCGTCCTGCTTCTGGTGTCTCTTACAATGCTGGTACTTCTTCAGGTAGTTCTAGTTATTGGGCCAGATCCCCTGATATATCAGATTATTCCATGGGTACTCGGGGTATATCCTGCAGGCACAAGGTCCTTGAAGGCAGTTCTGAGCAGTCTTGTGGTAGAAGTTCAAGCTCCAATACACAACCTGTGAACATTATACCGCACAATTTTCCCAGTCAATATGATGCTTCCAGCAACTTAAACATATCACCAGCCTCTGCAAGTGTGCAGAATACTTATCACTTGGAAAACCTTCATCCAAGAAATAGGGTTGGTACAAGAGGGGGTGCTAGTGGAGTTGCAGAAACCTCTGCCAGAAATTCTGGTAGTGGACGGAATCTTGGGACAGATTTAGGGCATTCTAGTGTTGGCTCTACTCTTGTAACTCCTCGACCTATTTCAGTATCTAATTATTTGGGCTCCAGACAACCAATTTCACAGCCAATGAATGCAGGTAACTCAAGAAGCCATTCTGGCGTAATGCACATTTCTGGTGTTCCAAGTGGTTTGCATCCAGTTCCTTGGAATATATCTTCTAATTCACGAGGTGGTAGTTCATCAAGTTCAAATGTGGTTTCTGCTGATAGATATGCTGCATTACAAGATGATGCTAACTTCCGGAGCTCAATAAGAAATAATGGGGAACCTCTTCCATTTGTTCCTGTTCCTGAGACTGGAAATATTGTACAGGATACCACTAATTGGAGTTTAGCTACTTCAAATGGTAGCTATCCCAGAAATACGCCTTCTAGTTCTGCACTCAGCCGTGGGCCAAGTATGCAAACTTTTCCTACTGCATGGACACCTTATCAAAACTTAGCAAGCAGTAGTACTCGTAATTCTTCTGAAATTTCTCCTTGGACTCTCCTCCCACCTGTTGAGTCCGAGTCTGGAAGTCAGAGAGGTCATTTTCCGCTGCTATCTTCAGCTGCTTCTCCTGTGGAGGCGGCAGAGATATCATTGCGATCTAGTAGCCGTCGTAATCATCGAAACCACCTTATATCATCTTTGATGGCTGATTTCCCAAGTAATGATGTGGATGGATGGCGTGGTTTAGCTTCTGATATCGAGGACCGCCACAGAATGGTACGGGAGGTTTGCATTTGAAATAGTATTAAAACTGTTGTACTTTGGTTTGTCCATCAATGTTTTTCAACTGTTCTCATCTTGTATCTGGCTTGTTGAACATATAAATATTTGTTCTTGTATTACTATTTTGTCTTCCTGAAGACTTCTTCCTTTCATCTACTTATTCATGTTCCCCTTTTTTCTCACTTGCTCATCTTGTGGTGCTATGAAGACTGTTACATTAGTTGTTTATTTGGTTAGTATTTAGTTTAAGATTAGTGTTTCATGTACTGGCCCAACACTCAAGTCCAAGTATTGGTATCCCACATGAACAGAAGCACATGCCTAATTATAGTTCTTTTGACAATTAGCATGTGAGTATAGCTTCTGGATTGGTTAAGGATTGCAATTTGCTTAAGAGGTTAAGTAGGATGTATAAGAATAGTACTACTGAATAGGGTGTATTAGTAATACTCAGATTAGTTATGCGGGGATGATGTCTTATCCACTTTGGTTTGGTATATTCAAGGTTGACCATGCTTATCCATGTTTTAATAACCCTGGTATTGGTTATACCATGGGTTGCTATGTATTATTTATACACCCTATAATACCGAATAGGATGTATACCTAGTACATACATACGTTGAAAACACTACCAAACAAGGTATTAAATAATAAGGAGGCTAATACATGATCACTTCTCACAGATATCTATGTACTTCTACAGCTGTGTTGCCCTTAGAATGAATGTGAATTTTCTCAATGAATGTGAACTGTAGCACCTACAATTGTTACCTTAATCTTTACAGAAGCTGATACTTTATAGTTTCACTTTTTCCACTAATTGGGTGTAGCTTGATCTTCAGTTTGTCCTGGATTTTTGTTCTGTCAAGTTCACCTTTTGAATAAATCCAGCTGTTTTTATGTTGCTTCATGCCTTTCTTTTGAGATACTTTTGACCTACCATTAAATTTCTAATTGCTTACTAAATGTTACTGCTTGCATTCAACAGATTCGTCAAGTCCTGCATGCCATGCGGAGGGGCGAGAACAGGCGATCCGAGGTTTTGTTTTGATCCTTGTGATATCCCAATGAATGTTCAGCTAGTTTATATGTGTACTTTGTATGAATGATATGTAGTTCATGATCTGCATACTGTGATGAATGAAATATCTATTGATTTGCTTGCCTGCTGAAAGTTATACACATAATTACTCTTAATTGTAATCTTTGCTCCATAAGCTTTAGGGGTAGAAATGTGGCCAGAATAGTGACCTGTCCAGCCACAGAAATCTGGAAGGAAAACAAATTACCTATATTCTCTTATTTTCGACGAGTGATATATTTACTTGACTGCCAATTAGGTTGTTTGAGTGAATTTTTTTGTCAGAATTTGGTTGATGATGCTTGTAAGCACGCCTTATAAACCTAAGTAACAGAGATGTTTGTTCAGATGCCTGATCTAGCCCGTAATGGAATTTAGAAGGAAAACTAGTTACCTTTTTCTCCTTTCTTATTTTCAATGAGGTGAAATATAAGGTTACCTATGTATACATAATGCAAGCCTTAGGCGCGCTGCGCTGTCTTGGCCTTCCCTGACTAGAATCACTCCCACACTTGTAGGCGTTCGTCAACTTGCATAGGTGATTTCGATGAAAAATATTTCTCAGCAGCTTTTCAATGACGCAATATTCTTATTTTTAGCCTTTATTTTAGGATTAACTTTAAAATAATCCTACTAAGGTGTTCATTTGTTTATTTTCCATCCAATAGTGTTTTGAGTTCTTCGTGGCCAGTAATTTGTTTTTTGATGATGAAACGTAATTGCATCTGACTGGATTTATGCCGGTTTCACATCTTGATCACTTGTTAGCAGGAAACTGACTGAATTTTGGGTCCTTGATAGACACCATGGTTCATTTTTTTATTTGAATTTTTGGCAGGATTATATGATGCTTGATCCATTCGTCAACAACGTCGCGGAATTGCATGATAGACATAGAGGCATGAGGCTTGACGTTGATAACATGTCGTACGAGGTAAATATGGTTGTGTTTTGCTATCACTAAATTTTGTAATAGATTTCTCATATTGTACTTCGCATTCCTTAGGAATTATTGGCATTGGAAGAACATATAGGAAATGTGAACACCGGCTTGAGTGAAGAAAGCATTTTGGGACGTATGAAAGAGCGAAAGCATGAGCCAGTATATGGAGGGTCATCGTCAAATACGGAACCTTGCTGTATATGTCGGGTGAGACTCTTTCTAATGGTTTTGCACTATAATTAGTTGATATTACTAGAGAAGGATTGTTGAATAAATCTCGTCGGTTTTCTTTTACGTTTATCAGGAGGAATACACAAGTGGAGATTACATGGGCATATTGGATTGTGGACATGAATTCCATAGTAGTTGCATAAAGCAGTGGTTAATGCTGAAGAATGTGTGTCCTATTTGTAAGAATACAGCCTTAAAAAAATGATAAATGTCCCTCCTCTTCACCCCAACAAAAGAATTCCTTGGAAAAAGGATAAAAAGAGGGGGTGGAGGGTTCTTTACATTGTTACCATTTTTGAACTCATGGGGATATCTTTATTATTATTATTATTTATTTATTTATTTTGAAGTGATAAATCCATAGAAATCTTCTTGTGATGTTTGTTTTTGAGTAGCACTTCCAAAAAAAAAAAAAAAAAAAAATATCAATCAGACATTGTTAATTTTGGTGATATTTGCCCATTCCTTTAAAATTGTTGTATAAAAATAGTTTGCAAGAACAACTAAAGAAGCTTCATTTTATGTTACAAATACATGATGTATTTATATACTTGCATCTGAAAGTGTTTATGTTATATGATGTTGGTTAAGGAAAAAAGTTCAAGCAAAAATTGTCTTACAATAAAGTGGCTCTAAATCTTACACTTGCGAATTTTATAAGTTTTGGGTTCACTATTTTGTGAGATAAAAAGAAAGCCTCAAACAATTATGGTCACAGTCGTGCAATAACCTTTTGTTTTCCTGTAATTGGCCCAATGATCATCATTTTCAATGATATTGGTATTACATGAAGAAGACGATTGATAAGATATTCAATTTAATTTTATAAGTAGAGTTTGGAAAAAATAGTGTTAATTATGCATGAAGATTTTATTCCTATTTCAATGATAAAAATAGGCTAATTTCAAAAGATCCATATTCAATTATTGAAGCAAATAATAGAATAATGAAAAAAATAGAATAATAACAATAATAAATAACATATGATATAATAAAAATAACAGAATAAGAAAAGTTAGATGATGAAGAAAAAGTTATTCATATAAATACTTCGAACATAAATATATATTTTTTCGAAAAAAAAAAGAAAAGAGATAAGTGTCAAAAACACACAAAACTGTCTCCTTTTGTGAGTTTTATACCCAAACTATTGAGAGTGTGAGTTTTCTACCTAAACTATCACATGTTAGTTTGAGAAACACGTTTATAACACTCTCATCATGGTGTGTGTAATACACTTTCTCTTTTATTTTAAAAAATTGTCACATCACAATCTACATGGACAAAACATTCCACCTTGACAAAAATTAAATAAATTATTAGTATTAGTTAAATTAAAGATTAAAAAACTATTATCTCAAAATAATATTTTTTTTAAAAAATAAAATAAAATGTGAAATATTTATCTTACCACACTCCATCACTTCCTTTCACCGAACACCCGCGCCCCCCTTTTTTGAGTTTTTTTTGTTTAATTTTCTTTTATAAAAGTATTTAATTTTGGTTTTTACTTCATCTCCCCCCCGCCCCCCCCTCTTCCCCTTTTAGTTTTTTTTTTTTGGTTTAATTTTCTTTTATAAAAGTATTTAATTTTGTTTTTTTACTTCATCTCCCTCCCCTCAAATACTAATTTAGATATTATTTTATTTTCTTTTAAAAAATATTTTACCCACTCCACCTAATCATAGAGTCATCATATGGAGCCACTTCCCCATCCGCTAACTCATACAGCTGAAATTTGTGGTAGCAGGCTAGCCCATTTTTGGTGTGGGCCAAAAAATGATTGGCTCAACCCACAAGTAAGTGGGCCAGCCCTCTTTTCTTAAAAATATATTTTTTAAATTAAATTATAATTTAAAAATATTATCATAAATATCGATAAGATAATATTACATGGTGTTACTGTTACTACTTGTTGATCAAATCCACAAATAAAATTATCTTTATAATATTTATTAAGTTTGATTTCAAGTAAAAGCATAAATAGCTAAATAGAAATATTAACCTAATTGTTTTCCAATGATCATAATAAAATATAAAAACTATGACAATATTCCATAGGCTACGGCCTATGTAGTGATTCCCTAGAAATTTTAGAAAAATTTTATTTTATGTAGTATATATATTATAAACATAATTTGTATTTAAATTATAATATTTCAAACTTTAAACAGATTTTGATTTTAGACTCTTGTTATTTTAAATACTCTATTTTATTTTTATTTTTTAATTGGTTTTTATTTGGCCCACGGGCCGACCCTATCCATATTTCTCAAGTCCCATAAATCGGTAGACTTATTTAGGCCGGGCTAAGAAGCCCTTTTATTAAATGGGCTCTAAGAATCGTAGTCCAACCCTATCAAATCACAGGTTAGGCCAGGCCGGCCCAATTGGCCTAGCCCATATTGACGGCTCTACCTAATCATTTGCTTCTATTTTTTTTCTCGTTTTGTGTTAGATATATACATATCGAAAATATTTTTTACTTGCCACCATAAGACTTTTTTTTGGAATAAATTTTTTATTTATGTTATATTATGTACACTGGTAGAAATTAGGAGCAAAGGGTTAAATAGAATGGGTAAATTTTTTATTTTTTTAAAATAAAATAATATCAATTTTTGGGGGGAATGAGTGGGTGGTTTGAGGGGGAGGGTGAAGTATGATTTTTTTAAACAAAAAATTTATAAAAGAAATCTTTAAATAAAGTAAAACGAAGGAGGATGGAAGGTGGGGGTACAGGGAGGAGGTCGTGGAGTGGGGTGAGAAAAATAATTTAAATTTTATTTTTGAAAAATATATATTTTCTTAAGAATATTAATACTTTAATCTTTAATTTTTAATTAATATTAATAGTTTATTATTTAATTTTTGTCAAAGTGAAATATTTTATTTATGTGGAATGTCATGTGTCAAATTTTTTTCAAATAAAAGAGAGTGCATTACACATAACACTGAGGTATATTTTTCAAACTAATAAATGATAGTTTAGATATGAAACTCAAACTTTCAGTAATTTAAATATGAAACTGAAATAAAATAAAATAATTTAAATGTGTTTTTAACCATTAACGTAAATGTGACATTAAGAGAAAAAGCCAAAAAGAAAAAAAATTGCAAAAAGACAAAAAATCATGATTACAATTAACAACAAACGCAAGCATAGAGAGACCCGAAAATACTGAAAAAATGAACAACAAAAACGGCTCATATTATGACAAACGCCTATTTGCAACTCCAATTACGTCACGTCACAGACAACTATTCTCTTCCATCGTCATATACTTCATTTGTTTTGATTTGGTATTCGATGCTCATTTCAAAATTCGATTTATTTAAATTCGTACTTGAATATCATAAATTGATCAGTCTTGCTATATATGAACTTAAATTAGCTCAATAAAAGAAAATCTGCATAATGAAATACTAAAGAAAATCTATGAAATCATATATGACAATTCTTATAATGTTTTTGAATCATCTGTAATTCTTTTGTGATTTATGCTGAGCTTATAGAATTGTTTCACAAAGACGAGTTCATTTTTGTATCTTTATGGATGAACCTTAATATATATAAATAAATTTCTTTCATTCAAGTAAAAAATAATACTTCATGGTCACTGATCAAAATTGTCAGCTATATATATTTTGTTGGTTTGATGAGTATCTTTTACTTATGACTCTCGATATTTCAACGCAAGTCTCGATTAGTTGAAGTAATTGTGAAGATTATAGTTTAGGAATTTTATTTTTGCGGAAACTTGAACCCAGGCTAGCTAGAAAATGACAAATTTTGAACTTTAAACCTTGTTTGGATGGTTATTACCTGTTATATTGTAATTGTATTGTTAGTTTAAATACAATGGTTGTTTTAATTGTTACTTAAATTCTATTTTATTGTATCGTTTAAATCCATCAATAGTTAACAATGAAATAAATTGCATCGTTACCTTAATATTTTCTTCTCATTTTGTCTTTATTTATTATTTAATAATTATATTTCATCTTTTATCCTACTTTTTCACAGTAGATCTACCTCATAACTTACTTTTCTTTTATGTTTATCATTCAAATCATAGATTTGTGACATTATGTAATGACGGAGAATGATACAATCTATCCAAACACTATATTCACATTAAAACAATACAATACAATACGATATATTATTAAACAAAACACAACAACCATCCATACAAAGAGTTATTAATCTAGTTGATAAATAGGCTTAATGTCTAGAATATTTTGACTGTAACCATAATTATCATTGGGGCTCTATGTAATGAAAAGTTTTCTTAGTTACCAAAGAAAAAAAAAATTGTGTGAAAGCTATACTAATTGACGTTATTAGTGAGACAGTAATAAATTTTTTTTTTTTAAAATATCAGTTGTTTCACTTTCACGTAACCTTATTATGTGACTACATAATTTTAAATTTTTTTTTTAAGCACGTAATTTACCAAACTAACTTTATTAATTATACTTTAAACTAAATAAATAATATTTCTTTTTAGGTACTCCATCGTGAATTTCTTCCCCACCCAACTCCTTTTTTGCATCATATAACTAAACTAAAGTTATAGTATATGGTGTTTATAAATTTGATATTCGGATAGAAAAATATTAAAATAAAAAGAATATAACTAGTACAATAAATAAACGAATTTAGTATATTAAAATAGTGAGAAGTTAACGCTATTAGTGAGTGTGACAATATTTAACATTTTAGAATATCAATTGTTCATATATATATATATATATATATATAAAACAACGTCATTTCACATATTTCCTATGTGTTCTACATTGCTAGTATTTTTTTCCAGTAAGTATTATAGAGACATTTGGCGATAAGCTTGTGTTTGAGATTATAATAAATGATTAAAGTGTATCGTCCACATTATAAAATATTCAGTCAGAGCTTCTCGTGTATAAGGAGCAAGGTATTATAATATGTAGTAAGGTATATGGAAAAATGAAAAAGAAAAAGAAGAAAGTAGCTATGTAGTAAAATTATTTAATTTTATATTATATTAATTAAATTATTAAATTTAGAATTATAATCTTGTATAATGTTACTTAGAAATTCCCCTAAATAGAACGAAATAATTAATCATATATTACACCCACAAATCGAAATGGGTCTTCACCAATTTTTTGTGACAAGTGTAGGATTTGAAATGATTGTCTTAATACGTAATGCTCGTGTTTATGTGTTGATAATAATGAAACAGTCAGCATTAGTCACAAGATAATGGTCCTACTTGTCAAAAACAAAATACATAAACAAGTATAGTGAGATTTAATTTTTGGACGGAGTAAAATTAGCTCATAAAATTATTGATTCCTTTAATTTGTTTATATTTAGACGGGTCAGTGATCTGTTTATTTTATTAATTAAATTTATTTTAATATGTTTAATTTAACCTATTTTACGATTAGGTTAATATGTTGTCTAAATTGATTCATGTAAAATTTTGTTTCATATGTTGTTGTTGTTGATGTATTGTATAAGAAAAAAGTTTTATTAGAGTACAAATAAAAAAGATAAAACTTAATAAGAATTTGGTAGATTGGGCTATGACTCGGAATTTAGTCCACTTCAATCCAAGTAACATGACTCGTTTATTTTTTTAACTCAATTCGATTTAATATGCTAAATTCAATTTAACTCATTCATTTGACTACGATTGTTTAAAATTCAATCGTTATTGATTTATCGGTAATGAGCTATTTATTTGGTGGTTTCGGTAACAATTTCAATTTTTTTTTATTATCAGGTATTGCTTTTTTAACGGGTTGAAGTTTTTTCTTAACGAGTAATCGATAACCCCCTAGTAAATTAAAAAATTATATTTATACTGTTTAATATATAAAGTCTTGACTTAGAATTATTAGTTTCATACGTGTATTTCTGATTGTTTCAAACTCTCAGATATTCTAAAATGTGAATATATTTGTTTTTTAGCAAAATGCAATTTGTCAACTTATATACATGGTTCATTTGGTTTGTCACCTTATTTCTAAGTGATTTTTAATGATTTTTTAGTCAAATTTTAACGGTTAAATCGATTAATCAATAACCGATAGGTCAATATCTTAATGGCTCTACAACGATTTAGCATGTCTACAAACGGCCGATAAGTCAAACCAATAAGTTTCAAAACCGAATCGAACCAAACCATTTGATACTCTTGCAATAAACAATTTTTTACAAGTAAATAATAAAAATTTGTCGATTATACTATTTATTAACGAATTATCAAAAAAAATAAAACAAACGGCTAGCTACAAACTAGTGGAGAATTAGGAAAGAATTAATATCCTAACTAATTCCTTTTTTTTTTTCCTGATAAAGGGAAAGTCATCATTAGTATTTAGAGGTATTTTAACATCCTGGCCAGAAGATGAAATAAAATGATGATCTTTTTCTTTTTTATGAAACGGATATTGCATGATAAAAACTTTTATTCACGAAGAAACACTTGCTTAATTATTGATTTTAGTGTGATTAACTTGAATAAATGAGTAAAAAGATGCGTAAAATTTAATGTATATAGAAATTTAATGTATATAGTCGAAGCCAGCTATTAATGAAATTTCGTTAACATTAATAATTACGTGAATAAGCTATTATTAAAATCTCATTAACACTAGTCATGTAACCTCTTATATTATAAGATTACAACTCAGACATACCTAATTCATATAGCTTAAGAATTAAGACTTGCATTTTTTTTAAAATAAAATGTTTTAAAGTAAATTATATTTATATACAATCATTTTAATTATTATTATTTTAATTAAAGAAAACTTAGGCTGTTTGTATAGATGAGAATAATAACTTGATTAAGTTTGTAATTTAATATTTGTAATTAAAGTAATTAATTTTAATTAGTTGTTTTTAGTAGTGGTAAGTGTGAATTGGGACTCAATTGAGTGAGAACAAAATCTGTAACAAAAGTACTTTAGCTACCGTTTTTTGTTTTGAAGCCAGTAACGGCATTTTGGCTTATGATTGTATTTTGTTTTTTTTATTCGTTACAAATGAATCATCCTTTTTTATCTCTACTTTTTATTTCTTTTTTCCCTTTTTGCCACCCTTCTCTATATTCTTTCCATATTCAATATTCATCATATCCAATCCCTTATTTCTCCATTTTACACTTTGCCCCCTACAAGAAAAAAATTCAATATATAGGCGTCACTTAGGGTACAATATCAGACCACCTAAAAAAGAAAAAAAAAATGAATGGAGGCGGCGAGAATAATCATGATTTGCCATGGGAAACTAATGATTTCTGGTCATACCTGAACTTGAATGACAATCAAATTGGAAGTGAAGAGACGTTTAAGGGTGACAAGTTGCTAGATCCGACTAGGTCTGATACTTGTCAGCCGCTAACAGTTGTTAATGAGGGATTAACAGCTGATGTTGGTAAGAAGAGAAGTCCACCAAACCGAAAAAGGAATGGTAAGGGAATTGTTGAGCCAAATTCTGGTGCTGATTGGGCCGAAGGCAAAAGAGAATCAGAGCATGAGATACACATATGGACAGAGAGAGAAAGGAGAAAGAAGATGCGAACCCTGTTCGAGACTCTTCATGCGTTGGTTCCTAATCTCCCTGCTAAGGTAAAAAAAAATTCTTTCAATGACATACATTGTTTTTTATTATCGATATCTTATCGATCAAAAGGGAAATAATTAATTCAATAAATTTTATGATTATCTGCAACAATTTTATTTTGTTATTTTTCTTTTATTGTCTTCTGCAACCTTAATTAGTAATCATATCAACTCATTGAGAATTATTCAAAAAATGAACATGATTTTTTTTTTTTATCAAATAAAAACTTGCGAAAGCTTACTAAAGGAGACATGATTCTATGTGAAAATGTAACTTGATTTCCTTTATATATATATATATATATATATATATATATATATATATATATAAAATGTTTAGTAACAAAACTAAAATAAAAAAAATAATTAGAAAGACCATTTCTAGTAGAGCCTCAACCCAATTGGAATAAATTTATTTGGTGATATACACATTCCTCTTATTACTAATTTGTACATCTCTACATGTTAATTCCAAAATAGAATAATAAGACGCATTTTGTTTACCAAAAAAGTGAAGGATAAAACAGTATAGAACTTTCGACTTTTTTCGCATATATAGTTATAAAAAGAAAATCTCCACAAATTTATTTGTTTTTTCTCTTCTAGCATAATAATATGAAGTTTTCAACATTATTCTAAATTTGTCAAAAAGAACATTTTCTTAATCCGTATAGTTATAAGATCTATGTAACTCATTGAAGAACTTAATAAGTATATCATTAACTATATAGAACCATTAAACTAGTAGTAGCGTATTTTGACTTGTTATTACCGATAAAACTTGCTTATATTTCATATTAATTACAACCAATAACACTTTTTATGTATAAATCGCTTATTACAATTAATTTTATAAGAGGATAGATTGGTCAGATGCGTAATAGACAAGATTTGAAGATTATAAATTCCAAATTATAGCATCTTTTTGTAATTTGTACTTATTAAATGAATTTTTTTTAGACACTAATAAATGACTTGAAACTATTAACTCGTATATGATATTCTCTTGACTTATTCGTGTGTGTTTACTTTTCCCTTAATCAGTGAAAATCCTGATTTTGCGATCTGAAGTAGAAATTAAATTAATTTCATATTTTTTGTATATGCAGGCTGATAAGTCTACAATAGTTTATGAAGCAGTGAACCATATCCTAAAGCTGCAGAATACTTTCAAAAAACTTGAAAGTCAAAAGCTAGAAAGGCAAGAAGAATATAGCATAAGGTTGCTGGGTTCACAAAAAGTTGGTAATAGTTGGGAGAAGTATGTGGGTGATCAAGGATCAACCTGCAATTCTACAGCTATTACACCAACAAATCATGGTGCTAGTCCCCTTATTCCAACAGGTTTTATGACATGGAGTTCACCAAATGTGATACTAAATGTCTGTGGTGAAGATGCACATATTAGTGTGTGTTGTCCTAAGAATCCAGGGCTATTTACCATGATTTGTTATGTTTTGGAGAAACATAAGATTGACATTGTGTCTGCTCAAATTTCATCTGATCAATTCAGAAGCATGTTTATGATCCAAGCTCATGTAAGTCCTTTCGTTTTCTTCAAATTAATATATTGGTCATTTTGGACATTGTGAACTAGGGTTTTTAGTTAGCACACTCTTCGATTTATTTTACGCGTCTTTGTTTGATTGATCAGAAAATTGAAGAATGACACGCGTTGAGAAATTATTTTGAATTGGGTGTTTGAAAAATATATAGTTGTTTATTCTTTTATAAGTTCCGCATCTAATTAAACATTCATCTTCAAATGAAATGGAAGGAAAAAAAAAAAAAAGAGAGTATATGTCTATCTTCTTTTTTTTTAGAAATGCCTCCTCCCACCTAGTCTCACCCTGAGGTTGAAATTCTCTATTTGCTACTATATATATTTTAGTCATAGATTATGTTTAGAAATTATTTAGATTGATTTATCTGAGTCAAGTGTTTAACATAAATATACAATCTTTCTATTTTTACAAGATAATATGGATAACGTGTGTATATTTATATTACTCTCTTTAGATGTAGTGAGTATATTATTATTGTTTGGTTCTAAAAACATGTTTGATCGATGTATATTCAGGCAAAAGGTGGAAGTGGCATAGCTCAATTCTCGAAAGCATTCAAAGTGGAAGAAAGGTTGAAGGAAGCTGCAGTTGAGATAACGTCACTGGCAACCCCCAAATGATCAGTTTAGTTTCAAATTAAAGCTCATCCGGTTATAGAGGATGGACGGCTGTTGCCGTACATGCCATCATAGTTCATCCAGTGGAGGATGAACGGCTGTGGTTGTAAAGGCTATTTTATTTACTTTTGCATTTCTTTTTCTGTCGCCGTTTAGGCATTCTCTATTTACTTTTATAGTTCATCCGGTAAAGGATGAACAGTTGTGGCTATAAAGGCTATTTTATTTTCTTTTGCATTTTATGATGGACATCTGTCTCCGTATCGGAGGAATAAAAACGATGAAAAGTTTCTTCCAATGATATTTATAAATAGCAAAAATCTTGGTTTATGTGTTTGCTTTAAGGGTGTGTTTGGTATGGATGGATGTTTATCAATTCCAAGAATCAAGTTTTAATTTTCCAACTCTCACCTACTCTTTTTATAAATATAGAAACGAACTTTTTTTTTTTTAAAAAAAAAATTACATCGTAGGAGTACTTTTGTTCTACTTCTTAAAATTCAACTATGTCGAGATACAAAACATGAATCATATTTGTAATTATGATTTTTCTTAAAATTGAAGGCCTATTATTATAAAAATTAATTCAACTTTAAAGTGCTTATAATTAGTATTTTGAGCTGCTCCTAATCCTCCACTATCATTCTATAGTATTTTATAAATAGGCTTTAGATTAAAAAAAATTCTTACCTACCAAATAGCATAAATAAGCAAGAAACTGAAATTACTCATTTTTACTCCCTATCAAACAAACCCTAAGAGATAAATAAAAAAACAAATCATGTTCCATAGCTTTTCTAAAGAGGGTAAGCTAAGAAACTTATTTATATTTTGTTATGTAAAAAGGAATTCTCTTTTTGCTGGATCGATCTTTAATTGAAGTATAGCATTATGAAATTAATCTTTCATCAGCCAAATCTTTCTACTTATTCATGTTCCCCTTTTTTCATCTTGTGGTGCTATGAAGACTGATACATTAGTTGTTTATTTGGTTAGTATTTAATTAGTTTAAGATTAGTGTTTCAATTACTTGCCCAACACTTAATTAGTCCAAGTATCGGTACGTGAAACCGAAGCATATGCCTAATTATAGCACTAGTTCTTTTGACAATTAGCATGAGTATAGCTTCTGGATTGGTTAAGGATTGCTATTTGCTTAAGGGATTGTTTAGTAGGATGTATAAGAATAGTACTACTGAATAGGATTATATGATGCTTGATATATTTGTCGCGGAGTTGCATGATAGACATAGAGGCATGAGGCTCGACGTTGATAACATGTCTTACGAGGTAATTAAATATGGTTGTGTTTTGCTATCACTAAATTTCGTAATACATTTCTGATCATATTGTATCACCCTTTACAGATTTGTTTTTTGTTTTATATCTTGATTTTAAGACATTTTCATTCTTATAAATAAGATATGATCTGGACCAGAGATCGATCTTTGAAAGGTTATATTTTTCTATTAAAATTGTAAAGGTGTTGGTTCAGCTATCTCTTCTACTTGCATTCCTTAGGAATTATTGGCATTGGAGTGTGAGTCGCGCAATAACCTTTTTGTTTTCCTTGTAATTTGCCCAATGACTATTATTCATCTGTTTCAAAAACTTAACCATCTATTTTCTTTTGTTTTGCAATTACTAGTACACATATTTTTAGTTATATTTACATGTGACTCTTAAGAAAAATTATACTCTTGGATACATGATGTTTAGAAATTTATTTGAAATATGATCTCTAACGTATTTTCTGACTTAGATTTTTTTTTTATTTACCTATTAGACCATACTTGTCTTTAGCTTCAATGATGGATTAAAAATACCTCTCTTTCTATATATTGGAACTTGATATTGTTTTTATGGTTAAAAATGCCCTTCCTTAAAACATATTATGAAACGTTATATATCAAATTTTAATTTAATAGATGGATTTGATTTATTGGTACACATGAGTATAAGACTCGTTCCGTCTGAATTTATTAATTGTTGGGGATGGATTTTTAAGGACTAACCATTATATTGTTAAAGGATGATCATTAAGAAGCTGAGTTAAATCAATTGGAGCTTGTTTGGATCGATTTTAACCTTTCTTAAAAGTATGATCATTAAGAATAAGGTCATTTTGAATACATTAGAGATAGTTTTGAACCTATTTTTTCCTTCAAAAATAGAGAATTCACATGAAACTATTACATTGGAGTTCGATGAAAAGATCGATAATAATATATTAAATATAATTTATAAATAAAGTGTGAAAAAATGATATTAAGTATGTATGCAAAGTTTATTTGAGAAGAAAAAAAAAACTATTTTCAGAAGACCTAATTCAATAAAAGTAATCTAAAGCAAATTATAGAAACAACCAAAAAAATAGCATGGTAACAATAATAACACTAAGTCAGTACTATATACGTAAACATACACCAAAAATAAATATATGATTTATTAAAACTGAATAAATATTTATTCTATAATAAATATTATATCTATATGTATGGTTAATAGTATATAGCAAAAATTACCCAAATGCACATCTTATTTTATCATAATCTCTAAGATTCCCTACCATTTAAAAAAAAAAAAAAAAAATTCCCTCTCGGATACATCACTTCCTTCTCACTGATACATATATATCCCTCTCAGATACATCCATCCTCTATGTATCTGAATCCTATCCCTTTTATAATACATTCCTCCCAGGGGAGGATCTACCTTGGCGGCAGAGGTTCACCCGAACCCCCTCGTCAGAAAAATTGCATTGTATCTATAAGGTCAGATTCGATATTGACTGTTATATATAATAAAATGAACTCTCTTGGCTCTTTTGGGAATCTTGGCACAGTGGTATGGGGGTTCAGAAATATGTCGATGGTCGCGTGTTCGATACTCTTTTGGCGCGCCATCATTTTTTATTGCTTTTCCAGCGTAGTTGAACTTTCAACTTTACTAGGAGTTATTTAATAGTTACTACAACTTTCAAATGTACTCGGCATGAGAATTAATAATTAATTAACATAACATTTGATTGTTTCTTTAATTTTTTTCATCAATAATATTTGTATAAATTATGTGTAAATTCTATATTATTTTACGAATAATATAATATAAAATAAAAATTGAGTACTACTAATAAATATGTTTAAAAGCTAAAATAATAAAACTAATAGCGTGATTGACTAAATTTCTAAAATTTGTTAATATGAAAATTACTTTTTATCAAAATATTTGTATATTAATAATTTGTGTTTGACTAATTTTTTGTTAATATTAGAGTTCTATTTGTGCTTGACCAAGATTCAAGTGAAGAAAAATATTAATTTCAAAGATAACAAATGTTTGAAAGGTAATTAATTCAGAAAAAGTTGAACATTGCAAAGTGGAAGGAAAAAAAAAGCACAACAAACTTTAGAAAGAACTCGATGTAGTAAAAATGTTAAACGAGACATGACAATGAGAGTTTACATTTAGTGGCTTAAAATTAGTGTTGTCCTTTAATATACCGCTCTTTTTAGTTATCATGTAATTTTCGCACATTTACGTCATATATATTTTGAACCCTAAATGAAAATTTTGAATCCGTCTCTAATTCCTCCCCTTTCGGTACATCTCTCTCCTATGTATTCAAATGTCCAATTTCCTCTCTAATACATGTCTCGCTTATGTATTCGGAATATTTTTAAGAAAAGAAGAAAAATCTGGCATTAAGAGAAAAAAGGCAAAACGAAAATAAAATGCAAAAAGACAAAAAATCATGATTACAATTTTACAACAAACGCAAGCACAGAGAGAGCCAGAAAATACTCAAAAAAATTAGCATAACAAAAACGGCTCATATTATGACAAACCCCTATTTGCAACTCCTCTTACGTCACGCCACAGACAACTATTCTCTTCCATCGTCATATACTTCCTTTTCATTTTCGTTCGGTATTCAATACTTATTTTGAGTCTATCATTTATTTATTTATGTTGAAAGAAACTTAGGATGTGTTTGGTATGGAGGAAAATATTTTTTGGAAAATGTTTTTAAATTTTTTCATGCTTGATTGGCTTAAAAAAATATTTTTCGAATCAATTAATATTTCTCAAATTTAAGGAAAATGACTTCCTTCCAAAATTAAAGAAAACATTTTCCAAACCTCTACTTCATCCTCTAATTTTTTTTTACCCTATCCATACCCATATTCCCTCCTACCCCCAAACAAAACAATAAAAAATTTAAGAATTATTTTTGAAAAATATTTCAAAATTTAAGATTTTTTTACCTCACCCAGCCCTACCATTCCTACACCTACCCCGTACCCCCTGCCCCCAAAAAATTGCTTTTGAAAAAAAATTTCAAATTTATTTTTTTTAAATTTTTTATGCCGCTCCCCCCGACTCCCCCCCGCCCCAAACAAGGTCACCCCCACTCCCTTGCAACCCCCGTCAATTTTTTTTTTGTTTTAAATATTTTTGAGAAGTATTTTAAATTTAAATAAATTTCAATTTTTACGCCATCCCTACGCCCCAATCGCCCGCAATTCATTTAGCCATTTTCAAGGTTTAATAGCTATTTTTACGGTGAAGAAAAAATTTGACAATAAATTACCTTCCATATAAGTGAAATTCATCATATTATTCTAGAGTTCGAGTTTTTTATTTTACTTAAATTTCAGTACATTATGTTGAAATTTCAAGAAAAAGTACTGAAATTTTCAAATAAAAATTGCCCCATAATTCTGATTTCAGCTTGAGATATTTTACTTCAAACAACAGATATAAATGTAAAAAGAATGCAGAGCATGAGAATTGAAACTTGGATGCCGGAGGTACATTTTAAATGTCATGGATAATTGAGTATGTGTGACCATCTCATCTAAAAATTCAAGCTGTTAGAAAGTGCACACCTTTATTATTTAATTATATTCTCAACAGAATAGCTATCTTTTAATTAATTTGAAAATCATGACTTATTTAAAGTAAATTGTGAATTTGCCTAATCGCGCATCTCTAACTACACATGCAACATAAAAGTTGAAAATGCTCTTCATGCAGAATAATTACTAGCCTGACTACGTGAATTGAAACTAGCTCAATTCAAAAAAAAAAAAAAAAAAAACTGAATTTAATGATAAAGCATTACTAAACTCCTTACACAACAATTCTATGTTATACTCACACATTTATGCTAATTGTAGGTCTATACTTATATAGTTGGACAATCTGACGCTACGACATATTTCTAGGGAGACTAATATGGTAGTGAATATATTGAAAGAATACCGAAGAAAATCTATGATATCGGATATGAAAAGAAACCATTTTTATGTTTTTGATGCATCTCCAATTTTTTTTGTGACTTATATGCTCTCGATATATATGATTATAAAATTGTTTCATAGAGATGAGTTTCTTTCTGTACGCCTATGGACAAACCTTATAAATATATAAATACTATGGTAAGTACAATTCAATAGAGGAAGGTACTTGCAAGCAAGCTTCATGGATGCTTAAAAGATATTCAAAGCCAAAAAGTATATTTCTAGAAGTAATTGTGATAAGAGAGGAACAATCGTATATTTCAACGCAAATCTCAATTAGTTGAAGTAATTGTTAAGATGATAAAAGTTTATTTTCGAGGGAATTTGAAATCCAATTAACTAGCTAGAAAATTGCAAACTTTGAACTTTTATCCTAATTGACAAATAGGTTAAATATCTAGAGCATCTTGGTTGTAACCTTAATCACTGCGTCTCTATAGATAGTGATGACAAAGGTTATTTTCCTACATTGTCATTCTCACTTTAGTAAACTTATACTACTTAATTACTCGTCATAGTTATAGTTTGCTATAATTATTACTCGCGACTAATATTAATCATTAATTACATGAGCTGACTTCGAATTTGTATAATTAACCACGTTTATATAATTAGCCATGTTTGTATAATTCGCTACATTTGTATAATTCACAACTAACAATTCTTTGTTTGCTCTGTATTTGTATACGATGGTTTGTTATTTGTATATAACGATGATTTCCTTTGATTCTTTAGTTTTTTCATCATATACATTCAATCTTACACCCGAATAAATTCTTAATTCCCCCAAATAATCCTAAAATAAATTCATATCTTACACCCGAACAGATCGACCCACCCACCCACCCACCCACCCACCACAAATAAAAAATGGGTCTTCTCCAATTATTTTTGACAAGTGTAGTATTTGAAATGATTGTCTTAATATGTAATGCTCGTGTTTATGTGTTGATAATAATGATACAGTCAACATTAGTCACAAGATAATGGTCTTAATTACCAGTAAAAAAATATATATATATAAACAAGTATATAGAGATTTAATTTAGGGATGGGATAAAATTAGCTTATAAAATTATGATCTGTCTAATTTGATCAGATTTTAACAAATTAATGATCCATTTATTTTATTTAATTAAATTTATTTTAATATGTTTAATTTGACTTACTTTAAAGTTGAATATTATGCCGTCTAAATTGGTTTTTGAGAAACCTTGTATAATTTTTTATTTGTTGTTGTTGATATTGATATATTAAAAATGATTATAACATAAGAAAAAAGTTTTATTAGATACTCAAATAAAGAATTTAAATCTCAGTAAGAAGTTGGTGGATTTTGCTATGACACAAATTTTAGTCCATTTCAATTCAAGTAACTTGACTCATCTATTTATTAACTCAATTCAATTTAACATTCCCAAATTCAATTTGATCCATCTATTTGATTAGAGTTGTTCAAAATCGAATCGAAATCGATACTTCGAATCGAAAAAAGTTATTAAGTGATCGATAATGGGTTATTGGTTTAGTAGTCTCGGTAAAGGTTTTGATTTTTTTATTATTGGGTTATTGCTTCTTAATGGATTGAGTTTTTACTTAATGGATAATTGATAACCCCATAGTAAATTAAATAATTATATTTATACCATTTCATATATCATTAAAGTCGTTGACTTAGAGTTTAGCCTCATACTTTTATTTTTGATTGTTTCAAACTCTCCGTTATTCTAAAATGTGAGTGTCTTTGCTTTTGAGCAAGATGCAATCTGGCAACTCATGTGCATGCATGGTTCATTTAATTTGTCACCTTGTTTCTAAGTGATTTCCATGATTTTTTTTGTATGAAATCTTAACGGTTAAACAGATAAATCAATAACCAATAGGTCAATATCTTAATGGTTCTACAACGATTTAGCATGTCTACAAAAATAACAATAAATCGAACCGATAAATTTCAAAACTAAACCAAACCAATCAATACACCACCCTACATTTGATACTCCTAATTGTCATAAGTAACGAAAATAGTAATAAACAATTTTAATTACCAATAAATGATAAAAAAAAAATTTGTCGATCATACCATTTATTAATGAATTGTAAAAAAAAAAATTGCTAGCTACAAACTAACGGAGGATTAGCAAGGAATTAATATCCTAACTAATTCTTTTTGTCTCCTAATAAAGGGAAAGTCATGATTAGTATTTAGAGGCATTTTAACATCCAGGCCAGAAGATGAAATAAAATAATGATTTTTTTCTTTTATATGGAACGGATATGACATGATAAAAACTTTTATTCACGAAAAAACACTTACTTAATTATTAATTCTAATGTTGTTAACTTGTATAAATGAGTAAAAAGATGCATAAAATCTTATTATTAAAATCTATTAATGAAATTAATATTAATAAATGAGTAAAAAGATGTATATAGTCGGAGCTAGCTATTAATGAAATTTCATTAACATTAATAATCACGTGAATAAGCTATTATTAAAATCTGATCAACACTAATCAGGTAATCTCTTATATTATAAGATTACAACTCAGACACACCTAATTCATATAACTTAAGAATTAAGACTTGCATTTCAAAAAAAATAAATTAAGTAATTATATATACAATCATTTTAATTATTATTATTTTAATTGAAAAAAACTTAGGTTGTTTGTATAGATAAGAATAATAACTTGATTAAGTTTGTAATTTTGTATTTGTAATTGAAGTAATTAATTTTAATTAATTATTTTTAGTAGTGGTAAGTGTGAATTGGGACCCAATTGAGTAAGAACAAAATCTGTAACAATACTTTAGCTACCGTTTTTTGTTTTGAAGCTAGTAACGGCATTCTGGCTTATGATTGTATTTTGTTTTTTTATTCACTACAAATGAATCATCCTTTTTTATATCTACTTTATATTTATTTTATCTCTTTTTTTTTTTTTTCCTTTTTGTACCCTTCTCTATATTTTTTTCATATTTAATATTCATCATATCCAATCCTTCATTTCTCCATTTTACACTTTACCCCCTACAAGAAAAAATTCTATATATAGGAGTAACTTAGGGTACAATATCAAACCACCTGAAAAAGAAAAAAAATGAATGGAGGCGGCGAGAATAATCATGGTTTGCCATGGGAAACTAATGATTTTTGGTCGTACCTCAACTTGAATGACATTCAAGTTGGGAGTGGAGAGACGTTTGAGGGAGACAAGTTGTCAGATCTGACTAGGTCTGATACTTGTCAGCCGCTGATAGTTGTTAATGAGGTGGTTGAACCGACAATTGATGTTGGTAAGAAGAGAAGTCCACCAAACCGAAAAAGGAACGGTAAGGGAATTGCTGAACCAAATTCTGGTGCTGATGAAGTCAAAGGTAAAAAAGAATCAGAGCATGAGATACACATATGGACGGAGAGAGAAAGGAGAAAGAAGATGCGAACCCTGTTCGAGACTCTTCAGGCGTTGGTTCCTAATCTCCCTGCTAAGGTAAAAAAGAAGTTCTTACAATGATATACATTGTTTTTTATTATCTGATATCTTATCGATCAAAAGGGAAATAATTCAATAAATTTTATGATATCTAAAACAATTTTTTTTGTTATTTTTCTTTTATTGTCTTCTACAACCTTAATTAATAATCATAATCAACTTATTGAAAATTATTCAAAAAATGAACATGATTTTTTTTTTATCAAATAAAAACTTGACTTACTTCTCCTTAATTAGTGAAAATCCTGACGTTGCCTCTGAAGTAGAAATTAAATTAATTTCATATTTTTTTTGTATATGCAGGCTGATAAGTCTACAATAGTTTATGAAGCAATGAACCACATCCTAAAACTGCTAAATACTTTCAAAAAACTTGAAAGTCAAAAGCTAGAAAGGCTAGAAGAATATAGCATAAGGCTGATGAGTTCACAGAAAGTTGGTAATAGTTGGGAGAAATATCTGGGTGATCAAGGATCAACCAGTAATTCAACAACCATTACACCAACAACTCATGGTGCTAGTCTCATTATTCCAACAGGTTTTATGACATGGAGTTCACCAAATGTGATACTAAATGTTTGTGGTGAGGATGCCCATATTAGTGTGTGTTGTCCTAAGAAGCTAGGGTTATTTACCATGATTTGTTATGTTTTGGAGAAACATAAGATTGACATTGTGTCTGCTCAAATTTCATCTGATCAATTCCGAAGCATGTTCATGATCCAAGTTCATGTAAGTCCTTTCATTTTCTTCAAAATAATATATTGGTCATTTTGAACATTGTGAAGTAGGGTTTTAGTTAGCGCACTCTTCGATTTATTTTACGTGTCTTTGTTTGATTGATCAGGAAATTGAAGAATGAAACGTGTTAAGAAATTCTTTTGTGTTGGGTGTTTGAGAAACATATAGTTGTTTTTTATTTTATTAGTTTCGCGTCTAATTGAACATTTATCTTCAAATGATATGGAAGTTAAAAAAAAAAAAGAAAGTATATATCTATCTTTTTTTTTAAAATGCCTCCTCCCACCTAGTCTCACCCTGAGGTTGAAATTCTCTATTTGCTACTACATATAGTTAGTCATAGATTATTTTAGAAATTATTTAAATTGTTTTACCTGAATCGAGTGTTTAACAAAAATAGTCTTTCTACTTTTATAAGATCATATGGATAAACATATCTACATATTTACTGAGTATATTATTATTATTATTATTATTATTATTATTATTATTATTATTATTATTATTATTGCCTTGTTCTAAAAACATGTTTGATGTATATTCAGGCTAAAGGTGGAAGAGGGTTAGCTCAATTCTCTGGAGCATTCACTGTGGAAGACATGTACAAGCGAGCTGCAAATGAGATAATGTTATTGACAACCCCCAAATGATCAATACCATATTTACTTTTGAAGTTCATTCAGTGGAGGATGAACGGTTGTCGCCATATAGGCATGTTTACTTTTCTAGTTCATCTGGTAGAAGATGAATTGTTGTGGCCATAAAGGCAGTTTTATTTACTTTTATAGTTCATTCGATAGAGGATGAACGGCCTTGGCCGTAAAGACTGTTTTATTTATTTTTACAGTTCATTCGATAGAGAATGAACAACTGTGGCTGTAAAGGCTATTTTATTTTTCTTTTGCATTTTATCCAGTGGAGGATGAACGTTTGTCTCCATATCGGAGGAATGAAAACTATGGAATTTGGTCCCATTAAGTTTCTTCCAATGATATTTATAAATAGCAAAAATCTTAATCTTGATTTGGCATTTGCTTATGTGTTTTCTTTAAGGGTGTGTTTAGTATGGATGAATGTTTTTTAAAAAAATTCAGTTTTAAGAATATTGTCTCTATGAAAATATATTCCTTACAAATGAGAAAAATTGTTTCACGGTGGAAACGTGAAAAAACAAATGGCATAAATTACAGTAATGATTGTAAAGTCATTTAATTATAAGCACTGCCTTTACACCCCCTATAATTTTAAGACCCTATTTTTTTGTTATTAATAATACATTAATTCTATGGTAATATTCCTTTATAATAAATATTTAGGGGGAAAAGCACATAATATTAACTGTAAAAAAAAAGAGAGAATTATTCAACCAATGTGGTATGGTTAATTTACATTCTAATATTTTTTTTTTCTTTCTGTAATAAAACTTATGTTTATATATTCTTTTCTTTAACTAATTAGTTGTCCAATCCATTCTCTAAATTCAAGAGATAAACGACATCAAATAAATTTAAATTATATTTCTTTTATATTCTTCCCAAGTTCTCACACATTACAACAAATAAATTGAAATTTTACTATGTTATCAAGCTATCAATCTCAAAAATCAAGTTCTGTTTTCCTAACTCTCAACTATCCTTTTTTAAAATAAAAATATAAAACAAATGAAATTTTACAATATTTTTAATAATTTTACCTCATAGGAGTACTTTTGTTTTACTTCTTAAAATTCAAATATGTCGAGATATAAAACATGAATCATATTTATAATTATGAATTTTCTTAAAATTTAAAATCTATTATTATAAAGATTAATTTACATTAGACCTCTAATATTCTTAAGTCGTGCCTGATTCTTGACTCCCACTCCATGTAATCACTCATTTTAACTCCTAACAAACAAGCCCTAAGAGATTAAAAATATCATGTTAGTTAACTTTTCTAAAGAGGGAAGAGAAAACCAAAAAAAGAAGAAGCAAGGTACTTAATTATTTACCGTCCCTACTTTCATTTCAGCTTCTACAACAACTAGCACTTGCAGAGAGTTCATATATCAACTTTTATTTAGGTCTATTTTTTCATATTTTATTTTAAAATTTTGTCTATATATAAATAATTTTCTTACAAATTAGAAAATGATTTCCTTAGTAGAGCATGAAAACAAGTGCCATAGCCGTTAAGTTACATTTTAGGCTTACAATGGTCTCCTCCCTACCCCCGCCGGTGCCGATTCAATGGTAAAATCATTTAATTGGAGGAAATTTCATAAATAGCTAATAATTGAAATATAATGAGTTTTTTTAGCTATAGTTTGTCTAATTATATAATGTAGCTAGAGTTTCAGTAATTGTGACTTACTTTATTTGTATATCACGTTGAAAATTATTTTCTTAATACAAATTGGACTTTTAACTTAATTAATGAGGCAGTAATTTTGATTATTACAACGGAAAGAAATCCCGCAAATCATGATTATTTTATCTAGTTAGAATTTCGTACCAAATATGACTTCTGCTAAACAAAGAACGATGTCAAAAAATTACCTGATAAATATACAAATCAAAGGTATATAAATATCATTAATAGATGTAACATCATATATACAAATGAATAAATGTATACAAATTCTGAAATTATACAAATAATGGTTGAGACGTATATTTGTTGATAATATACAAATAGGGATAAGACACAAGTACCCCCTATACTATGACCGAAATCCCAGAGACACACCTTAACTAAACTAAGGTCCTATTACCCTCCTGAATTCATTTTAAAAATATTTTTGTGCACCTTTTGAATTACGTGGCACACTTCGTGACTTCACGCAATTGAGGCGCGTGGGAGATATTTGGATGCCATGTAAGTCAAAAAGGTGTACAAAATTACAAAAAAAATGGGTTTAAGGGGGGGGGGGGTAATAGGACCTTAGTTTAGTTAAGGTGTATCTCTGAGATTTCGATCATAGTTAGGGGGTACTTGTACCTTTTCCCTATACAAATACAAAAGAAGTAATTCTATATAATTGTTAAAAATATACAAATAAGGTCTAAAAAGTATAAAAGCCGCAATAAATATTGATACGTAAAATCCATAGAATCATATATAACATAATGTGAAAGATATTGATAGAAGTACAAATCACAAAAAATATATAAATGTCTCGATTTTTTCATCATCATCTTGGTCCATTAACCCATATTCATCATATTCATCTTTAGATATTTTTGACTCAGTATTGGTAGATGCAATTTCTTTTACTTTTTGTTTCTTTCTAACTCATTTGAATGATCTTTCTTTTGGTCAGCAACTCGCTTGAACTATCTTCCTTGTTCCTCTCTTTTTGTTCCTATTTATTGAATTAAAATCATGCAAAACTTATAGCATATTAATATACAAATGGATTTTTTTTTAGAAAAAACTCAATTGAATACCTCGAATTTTCCAATTCTATTATGCCGATTCGACCATTGTATGCTCGATTTTTTTTTTTTTTTTTAAAATATATGTGAATCCAATTATATTATTCTGGAATTCGAACTTTTTGTAGTTAAATTACAGAATATTATATTAGAATTTCAAGAAAAATGCTGGAACTCAAATAAGATCAGGAAGTGAAAAAGATAAAGAAATGAGTCTTTGCACTCTTTTAAATTTGAGATATTTTTATCAAAATATTACTTCCGCATAAAAGAATGACAAATTTCAATATTTTAAACATGATTTATATTATCTGGTGTTTATAAATTTGATATTTTGATTCATATATTATTATAATTGAGTAGAAAAATATTAAATAAAAAACATTACTAATACAATAGATAAACGAATTTGAGTATATTAAAATTGTGAGAAGTTGACGTTACTAATTAGTTCGACAATATTAAACATTTTAGAATATCAATTGTTCGTAGATGTAAAAACAACGATATCTCCTACGTGTTTCTATATTACTAGTATATTTTTTCAGTAAGTATAAAAGGTATATGAAAATATGAAAAGAAAGAGAAGAAAGCAACTAAGTAGTAACATTATTTAATTTTGTACTCAATTTAGAATTATTTTCTTATATAAAATTACATAACTAAATTCCCCCAAATAAAATAAATTCATATCTTACCCGAACAGATCGACCCCCCACGCACCCACAAATAAAAAATGGGTCTTCACCAATAATTTTTGACAAGTGTAGTATTTGAAATGATTGTCTTAATACGTAATGCTCGTGTTTATGTGTTGATAATAAAAAAACAGGCAGCATTAGTCACAAGATAATGGTCCTACCTGTAAAAAAACAAAATATATAAACAAGTATAGAGATATTTAATTTAAGGAAAGGATAAAATTAGCTTATAAAATTATGATTGGTCTAATTTGTTCATATTTTAACAAATTAATGATCTGTTTATTTTATTTAATTAAATTTATTTTAATATGTTTAATTTGACTTATTTTAAAGTTGAATATTATGCCGTCTAAATTGGTCCATGAGAAACCTTGTCTAATTTTTTATTTGTTGTTGTTGATATTGATATATTATAAATGATTATAACATAAGAAAAAAGTTTTATTAGATACTCAAATAAAGAATTTAAAACTTAGTATGAAGTTGGTGAATTTCGCTATGACACGGATTTTAGACAATTTCAATCCAAGTAACTTGACTCATCTATTTATTAACTCAATTCAATTTAATATGCACAAATTCAGTTTAATCCATCTATTTGATTAGAGTTGTTTGAATCGAAAACGATAATTCGAATTGAAAAAAGTTATTAGTTTATCGATAATGGGTTATTGGTTTAGTAGTTTCGGTAAAGATTTTAATTTTTTATTATTGGATTATTGTTTCTTAACGGATTGAGTTTTTTCTTAACGGATAATTGATAACCCCGTAAAAAATTATATAATTATATTTATACAATTTCGTATATCATTAAAGTCGTTGACTTAGAGTTTAGCCTCATACTTTTATTTTTGATTGTTTCAAACTCTCTGTTATTCTAAAATGTGAGTGTCTTTGCTTTTGAGCAATATACAGTCTGTCAATTCATGTGCATGGTTCATTTGATTTTTCACCTTGTTTCTAAGTGATTTCCATGATTTTTTTGTATCAAATCTTATCGGTTAAACCGATAAATCAATAATCGATAGGCCAATATCTTAATGATTCTACAACGATTTAGCATGTCTACAAACCAACAATAAGTCGAATCGATAAATTTCAAAACTAAACCAAACCAATCAATACACCACCCTACATTTGATACTCCTAATTGTCATAATTAACGGAAATAGCAATAAACAATTTTAATTATCAATAAATAATAAAAATTTGTCGATTATACCATTTATTAATGAATTATCAATAAAAATTGCTAGCTACAAACTAATGGAGGATTAGCAAGGAATTAATATCCTAACTAATTCCTTTTCTTCTCCTAATAAAGGGAAAGTCATGATTAGTATTTAGAGGCATTTTAACATCCTGGCCAGAAGATGAAATAAAATGATGATCTTTTTCTTTTATATGAAATGGATATGGCATGATAAAAACTTTTATTTACGAAAAAACACTTGCTTAATTATTAATTCTAGTGTGGTTAACTTGATCAATAAATGAGTAAAAAGATGCATAAGATCTCATTATTAAAATCTATTAATGAAATTTCATTAACATTAATAAATGAATAAAAAGATGTATATAGTCGGAGCCAGCTGTTAATGAAATTTCATTAACATTAATAATCACGTGAATAAGCTATTATTAAAATCTCATTAACGCTAGTCATGTAATCTCTTATATTATAAGACTACAACTCGGACACACGTAATTCATAACACTTAAGAATTAAGATTTTTCATTTTTTTTTAAAATCTTAAGTAATTATATATACAATCATTATAATTATTATTATTTTAATTGGAAAAAAAAACTTAGGTTGTTTGTATAGATGATAACAATAACTTGTTTAAGTTTGTAATTTAGTATTTGTAATTAAAGTAATTAATTTTAATTAATTATTTTTAATAGTGGTAAATGTGAATTGGGACCGAATTGAGTGAAAACAAAATCTGTAACAAAAGTAGTTTAGCTACCGTTTTTTGTTTTGAAGCCAGTAACAGTATTTTGGCTTATGATTGTATTTTTTTTTTTTTATTCATTACAAATGAATCATCCTTTTTTATATCTACTTTTTACTTTTTTATTTTTTTTATTTTGTGCCACCCTTCTCTATATTCTTTCTATATTCAATATTTATCATATTCAATCTCTCATTTCTCCTTTTTACACTTTGACCCCTATAAGAAAAAAGTTCTATAAATAGGCGTAACCTAAATTACAGTATCATATCACCTAAAATAGAAAAAAAATGAATGAAGGCGGTGAGAATGATCATGATTTGTATGCTGATGTCTGGTCATACCTAGACTGGAATGACCATCAAGTTGGGAGTGGAGAGACATTTAAGGGTAACAAGTTGCTAGATCCGACTAGGTCTGATACTTGTCAGCCGTTATCAGTTATTAATGAGGTGGTTGAAGTGAGTGTTGATGTTGCCAAAAAGAGAAGTCCACCCAACCGAAAAAAGAATGGTAAGGGAATTGCTAAACCAAATTTTGGAGCTGATGGAGCCAAAGTTAGAAGAGCATAAGATACTCATATGGACGAAGAGAAAAAGGAGAAAGAAGATGCGAACCCTGTTCGAGATTCTTCATGCTTTAGTTCCTAACCTCCCTGCTAAGGTAAAAAGTTCTTTAAATGACATATCTTATTATTTATTATCCGATATCTTATCGATCAAAAGGGATATAATTCAATAAATTTTATGATCATCTGAAACTTTTTTTTTTTTTTGTTATTTTCCTTTTATTGTCTTCCGCAAAATTATTAATCATAATCAACTCATCGAGAATTATTTGAAAAATGAACATGATTTTTTTAGAAACTTGTAAAATGATTTACAAATTACTTCTTTGTTTGGTTCTTTTTGGCAATTACATATGATTACCCATTAATTATCATACGTGATTGTTCCATATTTCCAACTTTCTAAATTGAGTAATAAATCTTAGGAGAATTTTTTAGGAAACTTACTAAAGGAGACATGATTCTATGTGAAAATGATATATATATATATATATATATATATATATATAACACAACAACAAATCCTATGTAATTCCACAAGTGAGATTTGAAAATAATAAGATGTAGACAGATTCCTATTTTTGTGAGTTAGAGAGACTATTTCTAATAGACAATTGACTCCATTGGAATAAATTTATTTGGTGATATACACATTCCCCTTATTACTAATTTGTACATATCTACCTGTTAATTCCAAAATAGAATAATAAGATGCATTTTGTTTACCAAAAAAGGAAAGAATAAAATAATATAGAACTTCCAATTTTTCGCATATATAGTTACAAAAAAAGCTCCATAAATTTCTTTGTTTTTTCTCTTCTAGCATAAGAATATGAAGTTCTCAACATTATACTAATTCCATTCTAAATTTGTCAAAAAAAAAACATTTTCTTAAAATATTTTCTCAATCCGTATAATTATAAGATCTTTGAACTCAGATGCGTAATAAACATGATTTAAAAATTAACAATTCCAAATTATAGCCTTTTTTGTATTTTGTACTTATTAAATGAATATTATTTAGATACTAATAAATTACTTGAAACTAATTAACTCATATATATATATATATATATAGTAGATATGGTATTCCCTTGACTTACCAGAAGAATATAGCATAAGGTTGATGAGTTCACAAAAAGTTGGTAATAGTTGGGAGAAGTATGTGGGTGATCAAGGATCAACCTGCAATTCTACAGCTATTACACCAACAAATCATGGTGCTAGTCCCCTTATTCCAACAGGTTTTATGACATGGAATTCACCAAATGTGATACTAAATGTATGTGGTGAAGCTGCACATATTAGTGTGTGTTGTCCTAAGAAGTCAGGGCTATTTACCATCATTTGTTATGTTTTGGAGAAACATAAGATTGACATTATGTCTGCTCAAATTTCATCTGATCAATTCAGAGACATGTTTATGATCCAAGTTCATGTAAGTCCTTTCATTTTCTTCAAAATAATATATTGGTCATTTTGAACACTGTGAACTAGGATTTTTAGTTAGCACACTCTTCGATTTATTTTACGTGTCTTTGTTTGATTGATCAAGAAATTGAAGAATGACACGCGTTGAGAAATTCTTTTGAATTGGGTGTTTGAGAAATATATAGTTGTTTTTTTTTTATAAGTTTCGCATCTAATTGAACATTTATCGTCACATGAAATGGAAGTAAAAAAAAAGAGTATATATCTATCCTTTTTTTAGAAATGCCTCCTCCCACCTAGTCTCACCCTGAGGTTGAAATTCTCTATTTGCTACTACATATAGTTTAGTCATAGATTATGTTTAGAAATTATTTAAATTGTTTTACCTAAATAGTCTTTCCACTTTTACAAGATCATATGGATAAATATATGTACATATTTACTGAGTATATTATTGTTATTGTTATTATTGCTTGGTTCTAAAAACATGTTTGATGTATATTCAGGCTAAAGGTGAAAGTGAGGTAGCTCAATTCTCCGGAGCAATCATCGTGGAAGACATGTACAAGCAAGTTGCAAATGAGATAATGTTATTGACAAGCCCCAAATGATCAATATCATGTTTACTTTTGAAGTTCATTCAGTGGAGGATGAACGGTTGTCGCCGTATAGGCATGCTTACTTTTCTAGTTCATCCAGTAGAAGATGAATTGTTGTGGCCATAAAGGCTGTTTTTTTTACTTTTATAATTTATTCGATAGAGGATGTACGACTGTGGCCGTAAAGGATGTTTTATTTACTTTTATAGTTCATTCGATAGAGGATGAATGGATATGGCCGTAAAGGCTATTTTATTTTTCTTTTGCATTTTATCCAGTGAAGAATGAACGTCTGTCTCCATATCGGAGGAATGAAAACTATGAAATTTGATCCCATTAAATTTATTCCAATGATATTTGTAAATAGCAAAAATCTTGGTTTGGCATATGTTTATGTGTTTGCTTTAAGGATGTGTTTGGTATGGATGAATGTTTTTAAAAAAAAATTCATGTTCTGTTTTAAGAATATTGTCTCTATGAAAATATATTCCTTACAAATGAGAAAAAATTGTTTCGCGGTGGAAACATGAAAAAACAAATGGCATAAATTACATTAATGATTGTAAAGTCATTTATTTATAAGCAATGGCTTTACACCCCCCCCCCCCCCATAATTTTAAGACCCTGTTTTTTTGTTATTAATAATACATTAATTCTATATGAATATTCCTTTATAATAAATATTTAGGGGGGAAAGTACATAATATTAACTGTAAAAAAAAAAAAAGAGAATTATTTAACCAATGTGGTATTGTTAATTTACATTCTAATATTGTTTTCTTTTTTTTTTCTATAATAAAACTTATGTTTATATTCTTCTTTTCTTTTCCCATTTGCTAAACTGAAAATTTACTCTTTTACTAATTAGTTGTCCGATCCATTCTCCAAATTCAATTGATAAACGACATTAAATAAATTTAAAATATATTTCTTTTACATTCTTTCGAATTTCTCACACATTACTAACAAATAAATTGAAATAATAAAATTTTACTATATTATCAAGCTATCAATTTCAAAAATCCAAGTTCTATTTTCCTAACTCTCAACTATCCTTTTTTTTAAAAAAACTAAAACAAATGAAATTTTACAATATTTTGAATAATTTTACCTCATAGGAGTACTTTTGTTTTACTTCTTAGAATTTAAATATATCGAGATATAAAACATGAATCATATTTATAATTATGAATTTTCTTAAAATCTAAGGCCTATTATTATAAAGTTTAATTTGACTTTAGACCCCTAATATTCTTCAGCCGATTTTCGACTCTCACTCCATATAATCACTTATTTTAACTCCTATCAAACCAGCCCTAAGTGATTAAAAATATCATGTTACTTAACTTTTCTAAAGAGGATATAGAAAACCAAAAAAAAAAGCAAGGTACTTAATTATTTACTGTCCCTACTTTCATTTCAGCTTCTACAACAATGAGCACTTGCAGAGAGTTCATATATCAACTTTTATTTAGGTCTATTTTTTCATATTTTATTTTAAAATTTTGTCTATATATAAATAACTTTCTTACAAATTAGAAAATGATTTCCTTAGTAGAGCATGAAAACAAGTGCCATAGCCGTTAAGTTACATTTTAAGCTTACAATGGTCTCCTCCCCACCCCCGCCGGTGCCGATTCAATGGTAAAATCATTTAATTGGAGGAAATTTCATAAATAGCTAATAATTGAAATATAATGAGTTTTCTCAGCTATAGTTTGTCTAATTATATAGTGTAACTATAGTTTCAGTAGTTGTGACTTACTTTATTTGTATATCTCGTTGAAAATTAATTTTTTTAGTATAAATTGGACTCTTAACTTAATTAATGAGGCAGTAATTTCGATTATTACAACGGCAAGAAATACCGCAAATCATGATTATTTTATCTGATTAGAATTTCGTACCAAATATGACTTCAGCTAAATAAAAAACGATGTCAAAAAATTACCTGAGAAATATACAACTCAAACGTATATAAATATCATTAACAGATGTAGTTACATCATATATACAAATGAATAAATGTATACAAATTCTGAAATTATACAAATAATAGTTGGGACGTATATTTGCTGATAATATACAAATACAAAAGAAGTAATTGTATATAATTGTTAAAATTTACAAACAAGGTCTAATAAGTATAAAAACCGCAATAAATATTGATACGCAAACTCCATAGAATCATATACAACATAATGTGAAAGATATTGATAGAAGTACAAATCATAAAAAATATACAAATGCCTCGATTTCTTCATCATCATCTTGGTCCATTAATCCATATTTATCATTTTCATCTTCAGATGTTTTTGACTCAGTGCTGGTAGATACAATTTCTTTTACTTTCTGTTTCTTTTTAACTCATTTGAACGATCTTTCTTTTGGTCAGCAACTCGCTTGAACTATCTTCCTTGTTCCTCTCTTTTTTTGTTCCTATTTATTGAATTAAAATCATGCAAAACTTATAGCATCTTAATATACAAATGGAATTTTTTTAGAAAAAAACTCAATTGAATACCTCAAATAATTCTATTGAAAGGAGATGTTCAACCATGATTAGTATGTATCTATAGAGGTAACCGTAAAGCTAAACGAAAACTTTGAAATTTCAAATTTGATTGTCGTTGAGAGAATTAAGGAGATAAATCAGTGGATTATAAAAGATGATAGAGAAACACTATTTTGTATAAAGGGAGAAATGGGCAAAATATGTTAGTTTATGCATGTTATACCAATTAGAACTGGATCCACAACAACTCAGATTAAACTGTAATGGCGAATGATAATTAGTTTAAACTATAATTATATTAACTAAATAATTCAATAGTATATATTTGCCTAGTCGCGCAATTTTTCCCTTCTTGCTTTCCCTCTTTCTTTCCACATATAATGAAGCCCCATAAGGAACATTTTGGGCCTTTTCAAGTTTGTGGCTCTCTTAAGTCTTTAGTGTGGAAGTTTTGTTTTAGAAAATAATGTAGTAGTAGCTTTCAGGATTTTCTGTACAAAAATGGTACTCATTCTGTCCATAAAGAATATCAGAGTTTTGAATAAAAAGGTCCAATTCATATAATTTCAATGTGACTTAATTAGGCACCAAGTTGTTAAATTGTTGGAACTATAATCCCAAATATTTAGAACAACTACAACAACATACCAAATGTTATCCCTTACCTTTGAGCTTTGGGGTAAAGAAGTTATTTTCGACACATCACCGACTAAAAATCTAAATATTTATTTCCAACTTCAAACTCTACATAGTCAAAAGTTTGTAAAAGGTTTGATAAAATTGTCGTGTTGGTGTATATATCAATCACAATGCTAGAGTGATATCTTTTGGCACTCATAGCGTTTTGTTTTTTACCTATCTAGTTTTTGATATCTGATATGAAGTCTTGATTAATTCAAATTTGCATCATGTAAATGATCAATTAAAAATAAAAACACTCGATACTGAAACTTCTTTTTTACTCTCAAGTCTCTAACTTCAAAACCTCTAAGAAATTATATTGGTATCACACATATCTGAGTGGTATACCAAAATATACTTTGCATTGTAGTGAGAGCATGAAGTGTGGTGCAAATCTAAAGACGATCTAGATTTGTATGTTGTCCATCTCTATACGATAGGAAAAAAGACGAACAAAAGTAGAAAAGAAAATGGTTGGGCATGTGACCACTAATTTGTCACTTTGAACCACAAAACTCCAGAACCCCATGTGATTCCAATTCATCTGTCACATTCCATTACATTACCTCCATACTTTACCATGCTATGAATTACTTGAATTGCGGGTCTATCTGAAATATTTTATTTGCATAAGATAATAATAAAATCTGCGTACATATTGCTCTTCTCAATGAAATACATTTGACATTTATAATCTCTTTTACATAAATAGAAATGACAATAGAACAGTACAAATTTTAAAATCTTCATAAATTTATGCATATGTGATCCTAGAACCAACCTCACTGCACTTCATTGTCATCCCTATATGTAAAACAATTTAATTCTGTTGTCCACTCGGTATCATTAATATCTTCAATTATTGTTAGTAGACCAAAGTTAAAAATGTCACCGTCTGTTGACTCAAGTATAGTAGCAAGTGGGCCGGGCTATGCAGTAAAGAAGGTCCGATCCAGCCCAATAACTCCTCGTACTTAAGGTGATTTTAATAGGATCCAATATAATTATTATTTATTTATTTCTTAATTATTAATTATTTGCATGCACGCACATCTTGTTTAATGAAGTTAGTCTCCGGTCAAAAGAAAGTTGAACTATCCCTTTCCAATTAGTGTCACACATGCTTTGCAACACCTCACATTACAACTCATCAACATTACAACAAAAAAAAAATAATGTTAAGAATTATATCTGTTTATGAGACGAAGATTATTCTGAAATAATTTCAAATTATATCTATAGAATTTCGTTGATATGTTATTGTCGTTGAATTTTGTTAGTCCAAATACATAATATCCTATCTTGATAAGAAGAAACTATTGATGAAGAGTTCATGTAATAGATTAATTACTCTAAAGAGTATGTTTTTAATTGGAAAAGGAAAAAGAAACAAATTTCCAGCCCAAAAAGAAATGGTTATCTTACGTACAAAAATTACATACATGAAATAATGCTCTATTTACAAAATTTAGACACTTGCCTTTTTTCCTTTTTTTTTTTATTTCTTTTTTTTAACCTCGAATTACAAAAATTTGGGGGAGATTTGGTAAAAGAGAGGTAAGAATGGTGAATTGTCAAAACGGAGCGACGTCGCTGCAGGCAAAATCATCTGAATTGGCGATGGAGTCCTCCGGCCAACAATCGCGAAGCTGCTTCAAAAGCATTTGAGCTTTTCGCTTCGCACGTTCTGTACAATCGCTTTGAACCAACAGCAGCAGCTGAATCAACACGCCGGCGGCGACCGCCTCTTTCTGAGCTTGTTCCGACGCTGAGCAAAGCGATAGCAGTGCTCCGGCGGCGTATTCCGTCGCACGCTCCGATATTTTGAGAATAATTTTCACCAGGAGAGGCACCGTTAGCGCGTGAGATGCTAACGCTGCGCATCCTGATGGAATTCTGGAGAGGAGTTCGATTGTGGCGAGTGCTCTTTCCGCATCGCATTTCTCGAAATCCTGTAGCCTGTCGATTAGCGCTTCTACCGCTCCCGCGCTCACCGCTCTTTGACGGTGTTGCTTTACTAGGCATAAAGCAAATAACGCCTTGATTCCGACTTTCAACGCTCTAGGATACGCCAATGGATAATTCAAAATTCCGACGACTCCTTCGAAGACGTCATCCGCATTGCTGATTTGAGCACGGAGCTCCGGGGATCTCATTCCGGCGACTACAATCTCAATCAAAGCAGCTGAGTTGACTCGGACATCAATGGAAGAATGAAAAAGCATAGCAACCAGGTAACTAACTCGTTCCGGATCGGAAGCGACAAAAACGCATTCCGGTTCAGAGAGCGGAAACATAGATAGAATCGCGAGAGACTCGTGATTCAACTCCGATGAGTCCGAATCCATACGGGAGAATACAATCGCCAGAAGAATTTCCCGTGCGTTGTTCGCCGAAATTACAGACCGGTTCTTATCCGAGTCACGAGCTAGTCCTCTGAGTCTCCTCAACGCCGCAACCCTAGAATTCATATGATTCGACTGAGCCGCCGCCTGATTCAGCAACGACCGGACCAACGACGGATCAGCCGGTTGTTTCGGCGTCGGAATCCGCTCAACTCCGAAAGCCCGGTTCGCAACACACCACTCCTGTATAAGGCGGCGAAGAGTATGATTTGGAATAAGAGTGAAATCACTGAGCGGCGCCCTTGTTACCGGACAAGTAGTATTTCCGGTGGCGACCCAGGATTCAATGCTTTGGCGGTCGTAAGTTTGACCGGTACAGACGGTGACCGGGTCTCGCATAAGCTCTAAGGAGATTGGACAACGAAAATGGTATGGAATCTGAACTCCCACATCCAAAGGGTCTAAACTTCCAGGCATGTTTTCTTGACTCTGTTTTTTCTTCTTTATCGGGTAGCAGTGAATTGGGTATCAGTAAATGTTTGTTATATATATATATATATATAAATAGATATAGAAAAAGCTAAAACTGAAAGAGAGTCTGCAAATTCTCTTTCACTTTTGTTTGGGAATTTGCTGGGTCTTATACGGAGAGAAAACAGAGGGACATACCCAACAGGTCGTAGGGTTCTTCTCTCTGTTTTGCTCTGTTTTTATTCTGACGAAAATTTGCCACCCTCCCAACTCCCCACACGTGTGGTTTTCATTTAATTTACTAAGCTGATATTAATTTGTTCATTTAACCATGGTTACGTTTGGTCTCTGGTCAAACTTAATGTGCGACTAAGTGGGACCCACATTCATGCTCAAATCTAACTTCTGTTTACGTAAATTGGCATTATTGATGAAATTTGAATGATCCAATTCGATTAAGCACAAATACAATACATCATGCATTCATTACTATTGATGAACTCATGCCCAAGCGCGGACCCACTTAGAATCGGGGGACTTCAGCTTTTAACGAAAAATCAATTATTCTATAACGTTTTAAAATTATTGTTTTTTATATATATATTAAATGTTGAAGTTTTTTGAATTCTTACTATGTTTGAGTTTTTATATTTTGAATTTTTAATTGAAAATTCTGACTCCATCATTGATTATGTCATGGAATTTTCCCTATACTTTTAGGTTGTGTTCTATATTTTGCACCATTTTAGTTATAGGTAGATATTTAACTCTTTTTCTAGGGGCAATTTTGTAAAATTTTATGAACTAAAATAAGTGGGTGTTTGGTTATAGAATTCAAATATTTTCAATTTTATTTGAAATTTATAAAGTTAGATATGCGTTTGGTTATACTCTCTCCGTCCCATTTTATATGTCATCCCTTTTTATAAATAGCTGGACCACAATATTTGTCATTTTATAAAATCTATGCATAAATTACCATATTATGCCTATTATACCCTTGATAGAATAATTAATTAATCTTGTCATTTATTAATAAAATTGACTTAAGATAACATTATATAAGGATAGAAGAGTAAAGCTACATTATTTCTCAATGTAAGTGCAAAATAAAAATGTGACATATAAAATGGGACGGAGGGGGTATTAGGAAAGAAGAGAGCATTCAATTTGGAGTTTAGTAAGAGGCAGTTGGAAATTAAAAGTTTGATTTTAAAAAAGTGAAAAATTCTCCAAACGGCAAAGTTTTTACTTATAAGAGATTTATCTATCATAAAGCATGTAATAAAGAAAAAAGAAGAAGAAAAAGTATAGGGAATTACCAGAAATTACCAATTTAAAGTATAGGGAATTGCCGAATTGGTGTAATAACATTTTCATATTTTTTTCTGAAAGAATTGAAAAGCGAGAGCTAAAATTAGCTGCTTGCATATTCTAGAAGGAAAGGTTCAATATTAAATCAAATCTATAAGGGGTCGTTTGGTACAAAACTTAATAACGCATGGATTAGTAACGTAGGAATTAATAATGCAGGAATTAACAGTGCAGGGATTAGTAACGCATAGTTTATTTTTATCAAGTATTTGGTTCATTGATTCTCACCTCATCTTGTGTCTGGACTAAAACTCTATAAAAAATTTATTTTCGATTATACCCTTGATTTATTATAAAATTGGGACAACGTAGATAATTGCCAAATAATATTTTTTTTAAATGACCTTCTAACTAGATAGAAGAAGAACATTTTTTTTGTCATGTTTGCAATTTTTTCACTTGAATTATTTGAAGATAAATAATTGTCATCTTAATAAATTGATCACTCACAAAATGTCAAGTTTAAATTTAAAAAAAGAAGATAAAACATTTATTTTTAAAATAAAAAAGATAATAAACAATAATAAGATTGGATAAAACATCTATATTTACACATAAAAATTGTAAATAATTAAAAACCACACAAGTATATATATATATATATATATATATATATATATATATATATATATATATATATATATATATATATATCAGATCCTGCGGCTTTTAAAGATGTTAGTGGGGGAGTAATTCTTTAGGTGACTATTAGATATGTTCTCTCTCCAATAAAATATATTTTAGTTAATTTAGAAGTTCATAATGAATTCTACACATATGGTCATTTTGCAGAGAGTTGTTGGATGATACAGACTCAAGAGTGGCATATTACTCTTCAATGTTTAATTTCATTTTCTTCATAAAATTTTGATCAAATACCTCAACTTTTGAAATATATATATAAAATAAACAAAATAATTTGAGGGATATTTTTATTTTTACATAGACTTAATAATACATTCAATTAAGATCACGAACGTCAAGTGGTCTTATATTTATCTTTTTAATTAGTAAATGTTAAACAAATCATATTTCAAAATATTGTATTGGCTTTATTTAGTAACAAACAACTTTCTCTAAATAATTTATAAGGTAATTTATTTAAATAAATTTACTAGTTACAAATAAAAAATAAAAAATCAAGAAAATAATCAAAATGATTTGAGGGATACTTTTGTCTTTACATATACTTATCCCATGGTATTATATCCAATATATTACTAATACCTCCAAATGAAAGGTATTAGTAATACATCCTATAATACCACGTAGGATGTATAACTAATCCATGGATTAGTTATACATAGGCCAAAAATCCTATCAAACATAGTACTAGATAGTACCATACATAATATATGGATTATTTCTCTTAATAGTTCCTACCAAACGACCCCTAAGTGATATACAAGATATAATAGTATTAAACTCTTTATTTTTTTCGAATTCAATTATTTTTCCTTAGTTAAACGTTAAAAATAATAATTGAATCCTTTTATAATTCAATTTGAATACATGTCTTGAATGACCAGACAAAATCATTTTGATTTAGTTTTAAGATATGTAAGAAATTCAAATCCTGCTTTGCACTCAAAATCAAATTCAAGTTTGACTAGTCAATACCTTATGATATGGAAATTAAAGTCACTTTCTGTATGTATTGGAGTAAATGCAAATCATCTCAATCGAAAAAAACTTCGAACTACTACTACTACTTTCCATTATTGTGGTTGTGTTACTTGAATTTGTGATTTTTTATGATGATCCATAAAATAGTAAATTTATCTGTATATATTGCTTAAAAGAATAATTATGATGGAAAAGATTACCCTTTTGCTTCTTGTGAAAGCTCATTCCAAAAATTGGCATCAAAGTAGACCGTTATTATGAAAGCAATTGAATATATTTTGGGAGCATATTCCAATTGCTAGGACTGTGATTCAGTAAAATAGCATCTCTACTATGTCACTTTCTAGTTATTGGGGCAGTCAAAAGAAATATTAGAGTGATTGGATGCTCGATGTGCAAAATTGAGAAGAATAGGAGGAGGGGAGATTTGTCTACTTAGGTGAAAGTCCTCATTAACACCATTGAATTTTGAATTTGTGAAAATTCATGACACCGGTGCAGAGTTCCAAGTTGAGTAGAGAGAGTATCAGTAGTAGTAATAAATTTAATATTTTTTTTTAAAAAAAATAAAGCATTGAAGTTGGAGAGATTTTAAATATTGTAATGGAAGGATAAGCTAAAATATATTTCGAGGCAACACCAAAGAACAAAAACCAATCCATTCTAATATCTAGCAATTCAAAGCCAAAACTGAGAAAATTGGTGGGATCATATTAGTTTTTTAGCTTGTACTTTGTCAATTAAAGCTTTAAGCAGTGCATTGTAGATACTAGGAATTCGGACGAACTTATTAGCTTTGATTAAAATTTTGTAGGTTTGTTTTAAATAAATGATTGGATGTATTCAACTCAAGTATTGAATTTTGAATCAAGTGAATTAAATAGTCACTCCCTCTTTTACTCGTCTATTATATTAAAAATAGATGTATATTTTACTTCGTCCATTTTATATTATTTGTTACCTTACAAAATCAAGATAAAATTTAATTGAAAAATTTCTATGTTATCCTTAAAATTAATTCATTTTGAAAATATAAATATTATTAAGTTTCAAAGGTGTTGCTCTGTTGTTAATCTTTGATATTGATGAATAATGTAATTGAATAGAGTGTGTTAATAAGAGTTAAATGGGCGTATAAGAAGAAAAAAACCCTTCTTATAAATGATTTCTTAAGGAGAAAGTAGACAAATAATTTGGGGGCATTTAATTAAAATTTACACTTATTATTAACTATAATCACATTTAATATACTTTTCAATTTATTATTTAAAATTAAAAAAATAATATAATAAAGTAATCATTTTATTCATTACGTTTGTTAAGTAAAATCGAGTTGGTAAATGAACAGTTGAGTAATGGTTCAAATTAGAGTGAATAAAACTCAAAACTTTTGTCCTTGATAAATAATTAAAAAGGTGACGCGTAGGTGGTGCTTTACTGTTCATTGGATTTGTATTTTAGGTGGTCAAAGGTCAAAGATGAACAGAGGAATGTGCGGGAGCCAGCTTGTCTTTCTTTACCAATCTCTTTATTCGAGTAGATAGATAGATATACAACCTCTATACAAACCCACTAACTTTATCTCTCTCCTATTCTTTCTTTTCTTTTTTTTTTCATTAATGTTTGATTATTATGAATTCTCACCACACCACATAGGAGGATTTTTTCATATCTAAGTTTAAATTAAGAGAGGAACAACTTTATCCTGTGTGTTGGTGGACTATTTTTATTTTATTTTGGTCCTACTATTTTGTGGGATGCTCCATTAAAGGGTGGTCCCCATTTTAGAAGTGGGACATTTCAAGAAATGAACAAAAGGATGTTGATCAAGTGGGGGCAGACAACGAAACTATAGGTCCTTGAGGAAAATACCAATTGAGATTTTTTCTGGAAGAAAGTGATCAAATAGAGAATCTTTTTTTACTATCCATCACATATTTTCATTTTTTAAAATAAGAGAAGATTATTCTATTTGGGTCATTGTCCGGGTCGGGTTTCCGGCATGACAGTGAAGAGAGGCACGCGTGTGGAGACAGACAGTGCGGTCAGGCCAACAGTAGGACCGAGTTTTGTCTGTGGTCAACCAGGCAACCTTGCCGGTACAGCTACACCCCCATGCACGTGCTCTTTCTCCCTTGCACGTGTCACCCAGCTAAGCACACACCCTTACCCCAGCCCATTTTCTCATCCTCCATTTTGCAACACACAATATTCATAAGGGGAGAGAAAATCGAGAGGGGATTCCAATATAGAGAATCGAACTCAGACCAATAAGATGAGACATTAAGTAGCCAATTAATTATTATCTCGGCCACTTAAATTGGTTCACTTTATCAGATCGAGTCCAGATATGTGCCTAACCTATAAGTCCTCTAACACTCATACTTGTAAATTTATGAATTTAGAATTGAATATTTGTTGAAAATTGAGTGTATTTTGTTTGTATTTGATCAAACTAATGGATTATACATGCTAAACAAGCATTGGTAGAATTTAACGTAATACTAGTCAATTTATGTTAAATTCTTACAAAGTGAAGAGTATTATTGAATCATCATTATTTTATAAGAACTATAGTTATGGATAAACATATAGTTTAGTAATAGAAATGGAGGAAGATACGGGTACGCAAGGTACATCCACACGTGAGTGTAAGATCAAAGAGGATATAGCATGGAACGTACTGTATTTTTAGTCCTCAATTTATTGATTATAAAAGTACAATATAAACTTGAAGTTTCCCAGAAGGGGTTAGTCAACATTCATCCCCAGGTATTGGTCCAGTTCAAATGTTCAATGCAGCTGGCACTGTAGTCCATGCAACAACCATGTGTAATTTATGAAAAACAATGGTACCAATAAATAACTGTGCCAGTCAAAAACGCTGCCTATCTGCTATACCTAAAAATATTGTACTTATTTCTGACATATTAGTAATCAAATTGTGATTAGCTTCCAAAAGTTTCAATTCCTTTACTCTTGTTACCTGAGGTACAAAATTGAGATACCCACATTTTTCAATCTTTATTTTAAATTATTTTTAAAAAAAAAATTTATAGTTTCACGAGCTACCTACCACTTCACCAAAACAGATACCGGTTAAGCCAAATACAATGAAACTACCTAATTTTTTTGCTTCCGGGGTGATTTGTACTTTAGACCACAGTCCACACACTCGAGTATATTTTTATCACTATTTCTTTGGCTAGAGTTATTAAAACAAGCCCTTAGATTATTTTTTTTGACAAACTTGTGGGGAATATATGGCCAATAATTGTTAATATACTCTAGAGCTAAAATTATGTTACTGTGGGCATATCTAATTAAGGTTAATTAATTTTAAGAGCTTTGTCTTTTTCGTTGTAATTTTGTTTTGTTTTTGTTTTTATTAATTTTCAGACTGAATGATGATGTCTATTTGAAGCAATAGAATCTATCAATAATGATGTATCACTGTTTTAAATTACTTATCAATTACAGTTCTTATTTTAATGAGAAAATTGGGTAGAGAAATCCCTTTTACTTTTTAATCTTAAGGAATCCAATCGTACAGTAAAGTAATAAAAATCGTTATCCATATTAAGTTGAGCAAGAGTGTAAAGTAGCATAAGGACAAGTTTGATTTTAGTGTAACATGGAATAATATTTTTTTATAGAATAATTTGCTGTCAAAGCACCTTTAGTAGAGCTAATAGAAAAGCTACTAAGTGAAAAGACTGGTTAAGAATTATGTATGTTATGAGTGGTGGCTTGGAATGTCAATCTTTTATAACAGTTAAAAAATAAAAAGTGGAAGGTGCAGTGTTAAAGGGGCATTTCATCAAATGAAAAATTGACGTGGTTCCCAACATGTTTTGTTTCATATCCGTTTGATCGATTAAATTAAAATTCACGCATTATAGAATCTATTTTCAAGTGCAACACCCTCGGGTTTTTTTTTCGTTGCAAGAGCTCGAATCCAAAACATTTGTTAAGGATGTAACAATCTTGCACCATCCCTTTAGGAAGTTCTCTCCTCTAATTTTGAAACATAATTAATTGTGTCACTAGCTTAATTCCTACAAAGGAGGAAATTGGGGCATCAACTTTTTATTGTGAAGATGCTTCATTTAGGTTTAGTGGATGAATATGGGTGGCCACACTATATACTGCTTGATGATAGAGACAATTTAATTCATTGTATCCTTATAAAATGTTTGGTATAAAATCAAGTACGTAACTATTACCTATATACAACACAAATATATAGGTAAGTTCACTTTTTAAAACTCATGTTACGTTCATACACTGAATAACTTTGACTCGAATTATATGATGATGATAACAAATTCTTAAGTATGTATACTTCAACCAAGTATGCATGAATCATTATTACAAAAGAATTAACATCGGAGTGTAACAATTCTCTTTCATTCAATAGTTATTAGTCTTGTTTAATTCAAAGTAATTTTGTTAAGAAGTCCAACATCGATAAAGGGATGAAAAAAGGATCTCCTTATATGGACAAACTTTTCCTTATAACTATGCTCAAACCTTACTCTTATTTCCTAAAGATAAAAATATTATTTTCAATAAATTCAGGATCGAAAAAACAGAAATGATAATGATACATTCTCTGTCTTGCAAGGTGAGGTGGGGGATATGGAGGGGAAGGATAGTGGTTGTGAAAGATTGAATTTTAGGGAAGCTTCTGAGTCACTTTCTTTTTAGAATGATATTCTATTGGGTAATTGAGAAGCGAGTCAAAATATAAAGATAATTGTGTTTTTTTTAGAGTGAAAAAGAGGCAAAGCCTAGCTGTCTTAGTGATTCGACCTACGTTTTGCAATCTTTGGTGGTGGTGGTCCAAATTTTTATTTTATTTTTGGTTATTATTACTATAATTATTCTAAATTATTGAGAGTCCACGTGTTCCATCTAATAATCTGCCACGTTTCATATAAATCTTAAAATCTTTTTTTTGTTGTTGTTAAATTCAATATCTCAAATCTGATGTGGTAGTCCTTTGCCTCAATCAGTATTGTGACGTTTAACTTTATTGCAACTTTTGTTTCCTTGTTTTATTTTAGACTATTAAAATTATTTTTCTCTACTACAAAAATCAAATTATTAAAAGATATTTGATTTAAATAATTCTAATCAGACAAGGAGGAGTTCTTATCCGAACAACATATTTCAACCGAGAAGTTAGTGCAGTCGAAGTGATAAATAACACTTCATCTTTAATCAATGATAAGACTTAGATATTAAAAATTAAATTATAAAATATTTTATTTTTTAAAGTAAAATATTTCAAATACAAAGCTAAATTAATCGAATTTGATATTAAAGTTAAAAAGTGTTGACACTAGGGCGAGCCATGCGGTCAAACCTATCTAAAGAATCTGTGCAAACACTATAATTTTAGTGTGAAAATTTGTGCTCCGTAAAAAGTGGGGATAACTTTACTGGCTAAGCAATCTAATGTCATGAATTCCTAAAATCTTCATTTACAAGTTGACATTATATTATATCAATACTATACTCTATAAATTCAACTTTCTCAAAATCATGCGCCCTAAGAGCAAGCATATAATTAAACCCAACATGTTACTGATAACAGTAACAAAATACCCATAATATATATTCCCTCCGTTCACTTATACATGTTTGCTACACTAAAAATTGATGTTTATAATTATTAATTCAATCAAATAATAATTTATCATTTAGTTCATAATTAATTTACTTTTATTATTAACTTTATACTGTCATTTCCTAATGTATTTTTCAAAGCACTGAATTTCTTTAATATATTCAAAAGATGCTATAGTAAATTAAATATCATTCTATTTATTTGGTTTTTAAATAGTCAATATTGGACAAGTAATACTCCCCCTCCATCCATCTTTACTTGTTCATCCTACTATTTTGGGATGTTCAAAAATATTTGTTCAATTTATAAAATTAATGAATAATTTATTGTGTTGAATCTATTTTATCCTTGCTATTAAGTACTATTCATTTGAATGTTTAGATGACTTAATTATATTTAATAAGAGTGATTTGATAAAATTATCCATATCATTTACTGCTTTTTAATTCATGTATCAAGTCTATAATGAACAGCTATTGTTTGACCTAGAGTAAAATGGACTTACGGAGTATAAACTAGATATCTTTTGGATTAGATAGAATTGAGTATTCTATTTTCGAATAAATTGAGAAAAGTATATGTAGTAGACATTCTTTCTCCACTATGAATTTGTGTGGACAACTGTAATTCCCACTTACTGACGTAATTGTAAACCAATTCAACAATTTTAGTACTAATGGATAATTTTAATTTTTTGTCCAATCAATATGTTTTAGAATACTATTAATTGTGGAGATATGACATGTTTATTCCGATGTATGTACGATTGAAATTATAAAATTGTGTGGCAAAAGGGGTAGAATAAACAATATTTGTCTTCTTGTGAAACTTGGTCATTTTTTCTATTAAGATACATTAGTGAGTTAAATTCCTGAAGTTTTATGATTCCCCTCATGCTAAACCAAATTATATTTGACATATACTTATTGGTAGTGCAAGAAACTTTTACTTTATTCGTGTACTTTATTTCACTATAGTCGTGAAGTATTTTATTCTCCAAGTTATTAATTTCACTTTATAATAATATTCAAATTATTGATGATCATGCAGAAGTAAAAATCTTTAAAAAAATCTAGTTCCTCCAAGAAAAGTGGTGGCAACAACACAAAGGAAGACATACATGCGTAGTCGTTGTGTAACTAAATTTAAATATTTATCCAGAAAAAAAAAATTCACCGTATATAACTATGTTTCTGCTAGACAATATGTTGAATGGTTAAGATCGAAAATTTTATCCTTGTACATACAAGTAAATGGTGTAGTTTATGACCTCATCAAGTAACACTTCAGTGACTAAGATCTCACAATTCTCAAATTCACAGTATCACAAGTTTTTAGTTAAGAACTACTCCAGTAGATACTATTGTTCGATTAGATTAATTTTGCTATTACTTTATTACCTATGTGTGTACAATAATGCTAACTAAAGTCAATATCGAGTCATTCACCACACTATTTTAATATATATATATATATATACACACACAGTCCTTTAATTTCCTTACTTTTATTATTCCTCTCTTTCTTCATCAAATGTATTTTTTTTAAGATGTAACTTGGATATAATTTAATTATATAGATAAAGACATGAAAGTAAAGTATAGTTTAGAATAAAAATAGGAATATTCTTTTAATTATGTCACGACGCATGCAACATATTCTCCTCACAGGATAGTATTTTCACCCTACCAACCTACAAAGTCTGATCATCTTAATATCTTGCTGTACTACATAATTAACTTTTTCAGGATTAATTAATTAAGTAAAAAATGTTGAAAAATTTAGTGTAGATTTTGGAGCCATTGTTCAGAGGGTTAATTTTTTTGTTTAGTTTCCTGCAGGTAATACATATCATTAAGACATTACACTTGGAAATTCGTGAGATTTTAGCCAATGGCGGTGCCTTGAGCCACTAAATCTTTTGTATTCTACTATTCCTTAAAGGATAACCTTTTTATTATTTTATTAACTTAATACAAGTAGCTCGCTTGTTAATTCAAGCATTTTGAAGTTTACCTACCTTTCATATTCATACTACGTAGAAGTCTGTAATTAAGTTGAATACATTATTACTTTGATATAAATATCCGGTATGAGTAATGTTTTTTATTTGAAGTGTTGCTTGCACATAAATTGTTTCTCGTGTTTGTTCTCATAGAGACCAGTTTGATTGATTTTTGATCTAAAAGTCTATTTAGATTGACCTAAAAGTTGGTCAAACATAATTTTAAGTTATTTGTAGCTTTTGGGAGTGTTTGATAAAGTTAAAAATAAGTTAAAATAAGTTTTAAAAAATGACTTTAAACAATTAAAAAGTCGGTCATTTTTTAACTTAAAGTTGCTTAAGTTTGACTTTTAAGGAAGCTATTTTTTTCAAGTTAAGCCAAATGGACTCTAAATCAGTTACTCCCTCTGTCCGATTTTATGTGAGGTACTTTGACTAGGCACAGAATTTAAGAAAGAAATAAAAACTTTTAAAACTTATGGTCCAAAATGAATGATAGAAATTTGTGTGGCTGTAAATCATTTTATTAAGAGTAAAATAGACATTTTCTAGTTAAATTATTATTTAATGTAAAAATGTGTTATTTTTTCTGGGACTGACTAAAAAGGAAAATAAGTCACATGGGACAGAGGGAGTATTTTTTCAAGTAAAGCTAAACGAAACACAATTACCAGTCGCATTTTATTCTTATCAAATTGGGGAAAGACATCTATTTCAAAATATCTATCTATCAATTGAAATTGGTTATTGACGGATTTTTGTGAGGCCTATACTCTTGGCCCATACTTTGGTTTTGCTTATTTTGATGGGCCTAGTAGATCTTCTATATTTGGACCACGTTTAAACTGTTAGCTCATTAAATGGATGCTTCAAGCTCAATTCGGATGTCAAAATATAGAAGAATTTTGTGGAATTCAGAGTAATTATTCGTAGGAAATAGTCTAATTAAAAAAAAAAAAAAAAAAAAAAAAAAAAAAAACCTCTGATAGAATAATTTCAAACATATTCTACAAGTTTCACCAACATATCATCTAGTAAATTCTCAAATTGGGGATCAATGTGTCAAGTGTGGGATGGGATAGGTTGCTATTATTTCCCCATCTTCTTGTTTGGTGCTGATATTGTCTTACGCTAATCAGGTATATTCAAATTCCACAACATGTTACGTGCAAGCAACTTTAAAAGGAGTATTTTCGGAACTGACTCAGGCGACAAGATTCCTGCTACTTTCTCAAAATTTCCAGAATCTGCAAAGTTCAAACTGTCCCAATACTTACAAGTCAAGGATGCCCACAAATTTGGAACAAATAAGAATAATAGTGAAGAATTAAATTACATATAAAATACTAGGAACAAATAAAAGTTCAAAGAGAATAGACCATAATCGCATAGAAGGAAACTTTAGACAACATAGCAAAATAAAATCATTTTCACAACGGCAAATCAAGATAAACTGGATCACCAGAATCAGTTACAAGTAGAGGTTTTCACCAAGTTCTTTCCATATAGAAGTACCTGTGGCAATATAAGCTAAACTAACTTCACACCAGCCATTTTACCAAAGGAAAGATACAAAGTCTGTTTTTTACAATTGATCCACACACCATTCAGTCTCCTTAGCTCCAAGTTTCTAAAATCCACAAGTACGTCAGAAGATTAACTATTGCTAATTAGTTTGTCTGGTTGTAGTCATAATCACCTACTATGCTTACAGTAAAATCTAATCCTTAATCCTTGTGAAGCAAATATGAACTTGTGTAGGCTGTTGGTCCTCAATTACAATAAGAAAAAAGATACTAATGTTGTTCCCAACAACCATTGCAGCTTTGGTTGGAAATTCAAATTTGAAAAGCTTGTTTCATTTTTAGCTGCAGCAGCTGGTGTTTTTGGAGAAATGCTTGGTTCAGGCAGATCACATGCTCCAAAAGTCATATTCTCCTACATATCGAATTAAAGGCACCCAAAATGTCACAAAGTTGCCACGTTTTGAATCCTAAAAAATACTATTTATGGCCTCAAAGTGGACTAGTGGAAACAAAGTTTAATAAGTAGCTCATTTGTACCTTGCAGGAAGCAATGTTTGCACACCCACATACTAGATGTCCATTTGCCAAGTCTACAGCCTCAGGGGCTCCACCTCCATCACTTCTCTGCAAAGTCCACAATCAGTAAAATTATTCGAAGACAGAAGCAAATCTTATTAAAGACTCATTTCACAGATAGTCAGTTCAAACAAAAAGCATACCCTGTAAAAATCAACAGCAATGAAGTTAGGCCACCTTTTACCAGCAGCTTCATGGCATGTGTTCATCATGTCAATGAGTGGGGCTGAATTATGCTTGCAAGCTTGAGCAAAATCTGGGGCATCAGTAAAGTAGTTCATAAGGACTAACGACTTTGACTTAGTGTTCATAGCAGGTGATTCTGCACGATTTGGACAAGAACCAGGTTTCATTCCACCATTTCCATCTGCAAATCCGAAGCCCTTGTATTTGAGAGTATGTTTTATCATTTTCCTCCAAAAGAATTTTAAGAGACCTAAAAATTTGATTTTAGAGATAAGCTAAAGACGAACTCACATTGGTTTTCTACCAAGTATCTCCACTCATAGGCAATGCCTTCTGAAGATTCTTTGGCAGACTTAGATGTGAAGACAACCAATCGCTGATTGTGCTGAACCATATCATCTACAGTTGGCCATTCTCCACCATTTTTAGGCATCCGAGAAACTGGAAACCAGAATTTTCTAAGCCCAGCCGCATCAAACACCTTGTTGAGGCCATTTGGTGATGTAACATAATCCTCAATTATAATTGTAACAATTTCTGATGGGTTTGCTTCAAGAAACACTCCTATCTCCCTCAAGACATTGATTGCAGTTTGCTGACAGAAAAATTCCACATCAGCTTCAAAAGAAAGCAACTTTAAGTGACAAGAATCTAGAAATGTTGGTAAACCAATGAGAAAATAGTCAATTTTTCTCCATTTTCCATCAAATTTATTACTGTAATGACAAGTAAAACAGGGACAAAAATGAATTATATCCTCTTTTCCCTAAAGCTGCTAAGGATGAGAATGCCTCATATGCCAAAACAATGAACATCTGCAAACCTGTAAACATGCCAAAGTGTCGAAGTTATTAAGTATTACATCACTGGTTCATGAAAACTTACAAAAGCTGTATAATTGTAACATTTTGCTCCAAATGAGTGACATAGCCAGATGTCATTGTCGAAGTCATACATATCAAGCATTAAACCTCTTACACCATTCTGCGCCAATTCATGTCAAAAAGCTCATCAGTATTCATATATACAAGTAATTTGAAAACCTGTCATAGCTAGCAGTTCATGTCTTCCTAAATTGCAATTTCCGAACATTTTAATAGGGAAACAGAGAATAATAAAAAGTAGGTATTGCAGAATTGACTGGTGTTTTACCTTTTCTTTGTGAAAACCAATTTCTCCAAAATGTTATGATACTTTTAGCGTTCATACAAGTCATCTAACACTAAGAATCAAGTCAAGAGAAAGGTTAAAATAAATATACTATGACGCAGAAAGATTTTTTTAGAGTCCTTTCCTAGCCCAGAGGCTTACAGTATGAAAGCTTAACTCAAGAGTTTGTTTCATCTCTTTTTCCTATAGGTTATCATAGTTGCAAACTTAAGGTGCTTGTATTCCTCAATGTCCTAGTGATGGTTAACCTCAAGGAGATGAATATCTGAGTCTCAGCTCACCTAATTGGACAAGACAACAATTGCTAGTTTAGTGGTGTACGTGTACAATAAAAATCAGTGGAATAGTTTGAGATACACAAACCCCTGTAATTAATCTTTTAAGTGTTGGGAAAGGAAGGGATGGCAGTCTTTATTATATCCTTAATTAGACATTAGCACCAATTCTACTTCAAAGGATAGTGTAAGTAAGCCATCGCCACCACACCCCTACCCCTATGTCCTAACTCATTCATTGTATTGTTTGTCTAGATTATAAACAATGCTTGGGAAAATACTTTTTATTTACTTACCAAACACAAGGAAATAAGTAAGAAAAATACCTTTTTTACTTCATGCCAAACACACCCTAAATGTTAAAATCGTAGTACCTGGTCCAGGCCGAAATAGGTGAAGATTATATCAAAAGATTCAAATGTTGATGGTTCTAAAGTATGTAAAATCCTAGTGGCTTATTGACATGAACATATATCTTTCATCCTATACATATTACAGATAATTGGTAGGTAAAATCATAATATGAAAGGTAAGGATGAAAGTTATAGTAGTTTAGTACCCACAGTGTGTATAGGTAAAGTAAAAATTATTCAATATCCTATTCATATTCATCCCTAGATAAATGGTTTTGAATAGTATTAATTTAGGGACTAAGGGTGTTCTGAAAAATATTTATGAGCCAAGAAAACCTAGTTGATAGCTCTGCTGGAGTAAATACAAGTCCAGCCAGAACTCAGAAGCTAAAGATCAACCCTTAAACCCTGGCACTTTAACTGAAATAATGACACTTGTCTGCTGCATTAAGCCATCAGATTTCTTCTGGAGCAATTCCAAGTACTTTAACTTAAAGAAGTCAGAAAATGAAGCTTTCCAACGCAATTTTTACCAGATTGCAGAAACAGGTGACAGATTAATCCTTTACAAAACAAAATAGTAGTCTGGAGGGCCAAAAACTACTTAAAATATTAGCAATAGCTGCTAATAATAATTCATAAAGTCTGATATAATAAACCATAAACTAATAAACTATACACAGAAAAGGAATCTATCTGCTAACATTCCTTCAAATCCGACACACTTCTAGCCCATACCTAACGTTGCATATTATAATAAAGTCCACGTACTAAAGTGCATAGAAACGCAAAAATCAACAAGAGTCAGCAACAGCTAACAACTACAAGGCTGACTAACTCAACTTTAAACCTTCTCCATGTGCCAGGCATAGATATTAAAGTAATATAAAATAATAAAGGTAATAACAGTAACAGTAATAGTAATACCATGAACTTTCATATAGAATAGGAGTAATATATAATTCTCAATCCAGTTCACAGTTTCTCATAATTGATTCAAAGGACTGTTTCGCCCAATAGATTAACTAACATCCTTTTGTTTGAATGCTGTTTGACATCCTCCTTTGTTTTTTAGTACTTGGTTTTGGCATCATAGGAAAAAGAGCTAAAGGCTTGTGATCTCTATATTTTTGAAGTGTTGAAGAAAGAGATCACGGAGGTGTAAACTTACATTTAGCTGTTCAGTGATGGTGTCCTGCTGATTCATTGGAGCTAATATTACACCTCCTGTCCCGGACTTCGCTTTCAATTTGGCAAAAGAATTGTGAGTCGTCAGCCAGGAGTACCGATTAAACGGCAATCCTTTCACCTACGATTATTCAAACATTTAACAGTTTAACTTCAACAACACATCAGGCCGCTAGCAAATACGACATTTATAGAAAATCCAGGGGCGTATACATCTACCTACAATACAAGTAATCTGAAAAAAAATCACAAACTGTAGGAAAATGCACCTTCGAAAGAGGATTGACCGGTTGAAGTCGAGTACAACGTGGACGGACATTGCCATTTGCGAGGCAAGTCTCACAATGTAACCCTGAATCACAACTTCCATTGGCTACACAACTTTGTCCTTCCTATCACCAGAAGAACAAAACATAAATACAATCGACAAAAGGCATCGGCGTTTGCTTCAACAAAAAAGCACGAAGATGAAGTAGTAATCACTTACCTTAAGAGCTTCACAACAAGCAAACAGAAGAGTAACCGCAACAAACAGAGTAACCGTAAACTTAAAATTCATAGCCAAATTCAAGCTCTGCAATGGAACATTCGTACAAATTAGGGCTCAGATCACATACAATAAGAACCAATCGCGCAATTAATCTCACAAATCTCATGCATAGCAATTACTCTCTCCAGTCTCTGTGACACACTTAAACAAACACATAAATATACGATATCATAAGAATCGGCTTGCACAAGTACCTTCATCAATGGCGTCGATTGAAGAATCAGTTGGCCATTTTGAAGGGAAAAACTGCGTGAGTAAAGGAAAAGAAAGAGAAGAAATGAAGAAGTAACTGCAGTGTGTGGGAGACCTATGCCTCTGTGATTGGATAATGCCGCGCCAACAACTTCATATCTCGGCGGTTTTTCCTTTTCTCTTTTTTTTTATCCTTTTTATTTTTTCAAATTTTTTCATTCGAGACGATGTTCGGTACTCATATTAAAGCTAGATTAAATTTGAATTCACCCCCAAAAAATTCACATTACCAGTAAGGTGCTCAGTAACAAAGACACTCCATACTCAAGAGTTGAGACACTCAATATGAAACCTCTCATTAAAAATGAAATCCAACTAATTTTTCTATAAAAATCTTTCATCTGTCCTAATTTATGTGACACTTTTCATTTTTCAAGAGTCAAACATTTAAGTTTGACCAAAAATTTGTGCATGGAACCTTCAATTTTTTTGAAATGAAATTTATATATTTGTAAAAAGTATTATAAATCACAATAATTAATAATTTAAAAAATGTATGAAAAAATTATGATCAATATAAACTTGTTTGGATTTTAAAATTTTAAAAATATCACGTAAAATGAGAAGAATGGAGTAATAATTAAATAAAGCATGTGAACATTTCAGTCGTTAGGTAAATGTGTACGCAAAACATTCATTGCCTTTAAACGTAAGTATTTGTCATACAAGTACCACTAGTTGATTTTATTGCGCTGTTGTTTTTATTGCGCAGTAATAGAAGATTCTGAATTACTCGTTGTTCCATATTATGATGAATCATAAAAAATATACATAAAATGAATGATTTTACTAATTTACACTTTTATCTATTAAATATTTTCTCCATCTCACATTAGTTGATCATTTTTCTTTTTATACACTCATTAAAAAAAAAAGTTTACTAATTCACCCTTAAAAAACTTCTTATGAATTTTACAAACAAATGTAAACAGTATTAAAATGAATTAATTGCAATGGATAATATATAAAAAATTTAATTAGTGTTTTCTTGATTTAGTAAAGTGGACAACTACTCCTTCTATTTGTTTTTACTAGTCAGCGTTTGACTTGGCACACCAATTAAAAAATAATTATTGATATAAATATTTTACCATACTATTCCTATTAATGTTGAGGGTAATACATTTGTGGTTGACTTATCGGTCACGGTTCGATTTTGAGCACCCCTAATGAAAAGTGACAAGTTAAAATGAAAATATACTTTAAAATTAAGTGATAAATAAAAATGAACGGAGGGAGTAATATGAGAAAATTATTTTTAAAAAGATGATCAACTAATATGAGATGGAGGAAGTACCAAGTATGCCTCAAAGTTCACGACCCTCCGTTCAACAGTAGTTGTCCGCTATTGACTTTACACACTTTTTAAAAAACTATAAATAGAAGAGTAATTTTACTATATCACTCTTTACAGAAGTAATAAACACCACGTCTTAAAAAATGTAATAGGAAAACGACTATAATTAATGACAATGGTAAATTAGGAACTAAGTGTAAAATTAGTCAATGATTTCATAAAGTGAACAAGTATTGTTGAACATTCCAAAATAATATTATGGATAACTATTGTTGGACGGGATTTATGTAGTTTGTCTTCTTCCTTTTTTTTTACCTATTATACACTCAATTTATTAATATTAAGTTAATTCCTTTGAAAAATGCAGTGCAGAAGGATATTTGAGATCCTATCAATTAATAAATATAAAATGGTAAACTCGTTATAAAAATTAATATTTTCTTAATAGATGTGCCAAATTAAAAATTTGACAAGTAAAAAATTGATAGAAGAAATATATTTGTTAGAGAATTGGACGTTCCAATCATACTAGATAACTACTTAAATCATTATTTCATAACAATAAACTTGGCTTGACAGAAAAGTATGAAAATTTTATCCTTTTTTTTTGTTTGCCTTCTTCCTTTCTTAGAAATACATGCGCAAGCTTTTAAGCAAAGTGTTGTGGTTGGGAAAACTTCTTAAATTGGATAACATTAGCCTTTTTTTCTAGTATAATAAAATATTTTCTTTAATTACTTTTTTGTCCTTCAGAGCTTATTTTATCTTGTCACAGAAATACAAATATTTTTATCATTTAAGATTGATGTCAAATATGTAAATTAGATTTTACGTATTATTGCTCTTATTTAAATTCTAAAACTGCAAAACAGATTTGATCAGATCTAATGATCTTTTAACTTTTGGCCTTCCACGTTTTAAGTAAAACATAGGTGGCTAAAAATATCAAGACATTCAAATAATAAAATATTTTTCATTCGATATAAATTTATATGTCTGTATCATAATATATTACAAGTTATATCATAATATATTACAAGTTATATCTAACGAGGCATAACAAGCAGTAATGTCGTACTACATAAAATGAGGAGACAAAAATTAGGGGACAAACAACACTAATTTCAATATAGTTTATGAGAAAATTACTTTCTTTCACGCGAGTTTTTAATAATACACATCTTAACAAAATTCGAACTTTCAAATACATGTATTTTCAATGTCCAGATACATGTATTTCGGATATAAAAGGTCAAAATTAGGTGTAATTTATTTTAGATATAATATATTGAAGTGGAGTCACGTCTATCTGACTCTCTAAATTGCCTCTCTCCTATCTCCCTTTGTATCTACATTTCGAGGTGTATCTGGTATTCTCGATATATGTATCTAATGTGATTTGTATGTATCTAAGATACACAAACTCTCTCATTCACCTCCCTTCCTATAAATATGTATTATAGAGTATATTTGGTAAGCAAAAATGCATGTATTTAGATGTATTTGACTTAAAATTTATTATAAAATTATTAATTAGTGAGACAATATATCATTTTTAGAAATATTTGTATAATTAGATAGTTTTTTCGCAATTAAAGTCACCCCAAATCTGTGCAAAAACTTGTTTCTTCTTCATATATAAGCCCGCGGCCTCGTTTGTTTAGTGGGCTGGACCGACCTTATTTACTGACTTGCCCCGCCAATAGAATTGGGCTTTAAATTGGTCCGGCTGTACTTGGGCTTTGCTGCCCCACAAGTAAAGTTTTTTTTTTTTTTTTCTTTTCTGTTCTTTTTTTTTTTTTTTTTTGAGAAAAAAAATTAGAAATAGCAAACACAATAAATATAATAAGGCTCTATAGCTATAATGTCAATAGTTGAGTTCCGTAGCTATAGACTATAATTTCGTTTGATATGGAGACTGTGGTTTGTATATTTCTGCTCGTTTGTATGTTTCGTTTGCGAATCTACAAATAAGATAAATATATACAAATTTTGTATTTATACATTTAAGAGCTTTTCAGAACCCCATTTAAATATTTCGTTTGCCAATATACAACTAGGGTAATTTATTATGATTTTTTCATAAATCATACACACACAGCTAGGGTAAACATATACAAAATTCTGAATTTATACAATTAGGAACCGAATTGTACATATTCTGGATTTATACAAATCAGACGAATAACAAGAATTGAGGAAACTGTAGTAGAAAATTACAATTTTTCTTAATCTATAGCTATAATCACTAATATATGCTAAATGTTTTCTATTATGAATAATTTTTTCTTTTTTTATATTTAAAAGTATTTAAATCACACTAAAAGAAGAAAAAACAAAAAAATAAGAAAAGGTGTAGAAAAGGTATAAAGAACCCGTGGCCTAACAACTTTTGTCTGGTTGTGGACAACACTCTATTATTCTCTCAAGCAAGAATCTGCTGCCTTATTTATGAACCCCACCTTTTTATCCTCTTATAAAAAAAAATTACAAATAAAAATATTCTCTCATGGATTTGCCTTGGTAATCATTTTTTCTGGAAAATATTTACACGTGTTTCTTAAATTTACACACCTCAAACACTATTATTTTCAATGTACATTAAGCAACCAATCAGTGAGTTAGTTATACTCCCTCGTTTCAATTTACGTGATATTATTTATTTATACATAAATTTTAAAAAAAGACAGTATAAAATAAATCTTAGACATTTCCACGATTATAGAAAAAAATATCATGAATTTGCATATGTTAAACGCATGGTGAGAAATATCTATTGATGTTTACTCACACCTATTTATAATAAAATAAATATTTCATATACACATAATGTCCTAACAAATTGTTGATGAAATATAAAAGCAGCAAATTTCAAAAATTAGATCAAAATTCTTTAAAATTCATTGTAAATTTTTTAGTCAAAGAAAGAAAAATAAAAATAACCTAATTTACCTCAATTTGTAACTAATTACCCCTCTAAAATTAAAAGAGTATGAAAATGCATACGTACCATTTCTTTTTTATTTCTTCGTGTGATGTCATAAAGTGAGGGGAGATTTTGTTTTGTAAGTCATTTACACATATTTTTTTTAGTTTTATAAGAATTTTTTAATTTTATACCTAAGAAATTTGATTTTATTTATTATTATTCAATTTATAAGCGGACGTGAGGGTGCATTTTATTTTGAGGACTAGAAAGATCTTCTTTGACAGTGATTTTGTCAAATGGACTTTTATTACGATATTACCCTTACACTTGTGGCTTGGATTGTACTGCATTTATTAAATATAAATATAAAAATTATCGGTGCAGATTTACTGACTTTGACAAATCAAAATGCTACAAAAACAAATATATACTACCATTTTAGATGGAACAAGTCACCAATTGTTCATTTTTCGAAAATGACGTTGTTCTGGACATATAACACTTTTATTAAAGAAAATTATACCGTGTAAACAAAGTATTTCTATTTTTTTATTATATGTAACTTGTTCAATTATCCTAAAATAAGAAAATTGTAATAAAGTGGTAGAAATGATTAAAAAATGTTTTAAATCATTGGTTGAACTACTAGGTATGACTTATTTTTTTATATTATGTATAGTAATAAATATTATCTTAAAAATATTTATAGACAAATATTATAAAAAATAAGGATGAAGGTAAGAGATTGTAGGGTAATTGCGGTGAAACAGGATAAAGATGAATTGTATAAGTTGTATTATTCACAAAAGAATAATATTATTATTTGACACTTAAAATGTAATATGTGTGAGTTTTTTTTTATTTAATCCCCTCCTAGTATCTCCAACCTTTTTGGCTCCTTTAATAATTTAAACTTATAATATTAAAAATCAAAAATAAAAAATATTTATTATCGGAGCAACTCATCTACTCGGTATGTATGAGCTTATGTTGTCGAGACATGGAAAAAATAGAAGGAAAATGTAAAACAGTGGGGACTGTGGGGGGGTCTATACAAGGTCTTGAGTCAGTCAAAAGCCGCAGTGGCTGCTCCTCCTCGGACTCTACTCAGTTTCCTTTGTTTCACAAGGCTTCCTAATTTTTTTTTCCTAAAATAAGCTAAGGAATTTTTACCACTCTTCACTCATATCTGCATCTGTTCTATATTGGTATTGAGGTTCTGCCATGACATTATACGGACAACCCATCTTTCTGGGTTTCTTGATCTTTCTTGAAATGCACCTTTTGTCAACAACAACTGCTGCTTCAGGTATTACATCTTTTGTCTTGTTGATTTCCTTCAATTACATCTTGTTTTGGGAGCTTCCCATTTTGTTGTTCAACAGTTTTGAGCTATATTCTATCTTGAGTTTGAGGTAAAGGAGAAAAAGATGACATTTTTAAAATTGTAATTTGAGCTTATTTAGGAGTGTTTGATGATAGAAGTTATAGTGATCTTGAAGGCTGAAGCTGCTTTCATTTTCTTGAAAATCTTATGGGTGTTTGTCTTGTACTTGGTTTTGATGTGTTTGGGGTTCATGAGTATTTAAGAGGGAACTGGAAGAAGAAAGGTATTTATGGAAATGTGATTAATGTGCCTGCATGACTATAAAGAGCTGCCAGTTTTCAGTGACAATGTGCCTTTTGTTTTGTTGGAATTTGGATATGTGAATGAAAGCTTGCCAATGTCAGTGGTGAAGCTCATACTAGTCTAATTTATGTTTGCTTGGAAGTTTCATAACATTCAAATTCAATACGACAGCTATTCGTAGTTCAGTTTTAATATTGCTATATGCATTACTTTATTTAACTATTGTGTTACTGCACAATGTATGATGTTCTTTTGGAGTTTCAGCTATACAATGACGGTGTAAATAATTTATATTTATGAGTGCACTTGATGGAAAGTACAATCAAACTATGACTTGTCCTGTCTGAAGTCTAATGGTCCAAATTTTCATATGAAGTCTAGGTGTACAAGATCAATGTCTGTATAATTCGCTGTTAATTCTTATAATTGGAGATATTCAGGCTGATACCCCTCCCCAAACACCCACACGTAAATAGCTTTGAGCTCTTGCTTTCCACTAACTGAGCTTATACAATACAGGTACTTTTAAGTTTTAACATGTTGCATCTAAGTAGTTCTTCAAAGTCTTTTTATCTGTATATTACTGCTAATATCATTGCTGTTGTTAACTATAAGTTGGTTGCTTCCCTTTTATATTTTTCTCAGTGCGTGTGGTGTGGTGGGTTCATTTAGGGAGTGTACTGAAAAAGGAAGTAGAACTGGAGTAATGCAGAAACATTTCTCAACGAATTGAGATCTGAACAATGACTATCTATATTTTCTTCTACACATGCAGTGTGCCCCTTAGACATGACTGGATCCAACTATACTCTGACTGCTTCAATCTGCTCCAATAAGGAAGAAAGAGGAAAGTGTTGCCGCTACATTAATGCCTTGGTTGCAATTTCTGTTGCTCGATATGCAAATGCAACAAGCAACCTGGGGGTTAATGCTGACACATCACAGATTTGCCTAGACAAAATAACAGAAATTTTCCAATTCCATGGAGTCAACAGAAACGCAACAGTGTTCTGTGGGTTTGGAACAAAAATTCCTGTCAACTATGATTGCCAAGGTCGAACAACTGTAACTCAGATGATTCAATCTCCACAATTTTCAAGTGTTACTAAAACTTGCCAAGTCCCTCTCTCGGGGGAAAGTGAATGCAGAAAATGCCTCAATGCTGGCATCTTGTATCTCCGCAATGTAGTTGGTACAGCTAATAATATGACATTTAGTAGTTGTAGAGATGCAACTTTTGCTGCTCTTGCAAGCCAAGTTGACAATGCATCAGCTATTGATCTTGCTCGCTGTTTCTTTGGGGTTATAGGCCTTATTATACCTCCAGGTACGTCTTAACAGGGTAGTGGTGGGATTCATTATCACTGAAGCTTAGATAGAACAGTTACAGGATTGTACTGAATGCTTATGCATTGGAATATTGTTACCAACATTGAATCCTTTTCTTGAAATTCCGATGAGTTGCTTTCACTTTTCCATATTCTTTATAAGGTATTCCATTCAGGTCTAAGTGTGAGCTACATAAAATTGCACAACCATTCCGTGCCGAGCCTATTCTATAACTATCAAAATATAGGATAAAGAACAAAAGAAAGAAAAAGGAGAAAGCAGAAAAAGAAACCTACTTCTATTTGTTTTCTTTGTTCTGTCATAAGCCCTGAAGTAATTTCTTTACACAACTGTATTCCAGTGTCTTTTATACCTTAATCATTAACTTGCCCGGAATTAGTCATAAAATCCTTAAATCTTCTATTCCTAGACTCGAACATTTTCAGCTTCTTTCCAGCAACATCCTCCATTGTGTCATATTAGCCTCACCTTACACTCGGAGCAAACTGCTCTTATGACCCTCATTTTGCACCTTTTTCTGGTCCTGTGTCTTTCTCTGGTATGTTTACTAATGTTAATTTCTTAGGCAGGGAGTTGGTGTTTGTTTTTGTACTTCTGCACATAAATAATATTTCCATAGATCATTTTAGTGATGTAATGCACTTTCAGCCATATGAAAAGTTCTGACTTCCATTGTACGTCTAACCACTTTCAGGACCATCTCCACCACAACTTTCACCAGAGGTCTCTCCAAGCCCTCCTGTTGCTGCTAGTCCCTCTCAACTTTCCTTGAATACACCTGTGAAGGAAAATCACCATCCTTACCACCTTACATTAGTACCAGTTATTGGCATAGTAGTTACAGTTGTGGCTGTCCTGGTGCTGTTGATCTTAATTGTTCTGATTTGGAGGAAAAGCAAAGAGCTGGAAGATTCTGATGCAACTGATAAGATATCTTCCAAATCCTTCACACATCCACCTAAAAGATTCCAGGAAGGTAATTTATGGTTCTTTTAGACTATTTGTGTACTAATCGAAGACGACATTGCAAGATCTGTTCATTTATTATCTAGGGTTCTTATCCTGTTTACTTATTATTATGCAAAATGCACACAGGTACAGCTTCTATATTTACGAAATACAGCTATAAAGGGACAAAGAAAGCAACCAACAACTTCAGCACAACTATTGGGCAGGGAGGATTTGGCACAGTATACAAAGCTGAATTTAAGGATGGTTCCGTGGTAGCAGTGAAAAGAATGAACAAGGTTTCTGAGCAGGCTGAGGATGAGTTTTGCAGAGAAATAGAACTGCTTGCTCGACTGCATCATCGCCATCTTGTTGCTCTAAGGGGCTTTTGCACTGAAAGGCGTGAGAGGTTTGGGAATCATACTTGCAAATTTCTCTGTTCATTTTTTCTACCTTGTCTCTTTGTCCAGCTTTCAATGTAAGGTGACCTATTAACTAGTTCACGTATTAATATCTTCTTTTCGATACTGAACATTTATCACGGAGCAGGTTTCTCATGTATGAGTATATGCCAAGTGGAAGCTTAAAGGATCAGCTTCACAGTATGCTCTTAATCTTCGAGTCATATTTGCTGATTTTAATTTTAACAAAAAATTAGCCTTTAACATCAGTAACTAGTCTGTTATTTATTGTTGACAAATACATAGTGCATCTTTGATTACTGTTCCATCTTAAAGTAGTTGTTGATTTGCTTTATTGTTCCTCTAAATATTTGTGAAGATCCAGGTACAACTCCCCTCAGCTGGCGTACTAGAATTCAAATAGCTATTGATGTTGCAAACGCTCTGGTACAATTTTTATTTTACTCTGTCCAATTGTTATAATTTTATAAGCTGCTTAACATTCAGTGCGCTTATTTCTTGTTACCTCCATGTAGGAATATCTTCATTTCTATTGTGATCCTCCACTGTGCCATAGGGACATCAAATCAAGCAATATATTATTGGATGAAAACTTTGTTGCAAAGGTAACTTACATTAATTCAAGAGTGAACCTAGTTTCCTTTTACTACAAGGACAAACGTCAAATCTTTCTTTTGTTCTTGCCTACTGAATTGGTGAAAAATTAACTCTAAAATATTCCCTACTGCTTTATAAGATCTGTTGGCAGAGCAGATTATTCTTTTAACTCTTGTAATATGATAGGTTGCAGATTTTGGCCTTGCACATGCTTCAAAGGATGGTTCTATTTGCTTTGAACCAGTAAACACAGAGATCAAGGGAACTCCAGGTTGGGGAAAAGTCTACTTATTGATTAAAATTCAAGCATCATTCATTACCTTGATGATGTAGAGAGAACTTTACTTTGTTATTTAGGTTATATGGATCCCGAGTATGTCATCACCCAAGAGCTTACGGAGAAAAGTGATGTATATAGTTATGGAGTGGTATTGCTGGAATTAATCACAGGGAGACGGGCAATTCAAGATAACAAAAATTTGATAGAGTGGGCTGAAATGTTCATGACATCAGAATCTAAGATAACTGAGCTTGTCGATCCTAACATTGGAGATTCTTATGACTTTGATCAACTTCAGACCCTTTTAGCAATTGTTAGATGGTGTACTCAGAAAGAAGGACGGGCTCGTCCTTCAATCAAGCAGGTCCTTAGGCTTTTGTACGAGTGTGCAGACCCAATGCACAGTGGCTTTGTTGAATCCATGGACGATGAAGACTACGATGAGATTGAAGGAAAGGGAAGAACAAGTAGGTCTAGGCTGCACAAAGGCGAGGGAATATTTCACAGTGGTGATGGAAGGTGTCTAGCTTCGTCGTCAAGTACATCGAGGTCCTATTGTAGCAGGAACTTCCTAATTGAAACCAGCCCTCCCCAGTCTCCACTCTAATGTACCAGTTATTTGAGACCACTGCTTAACTTTTTTTTTTTTTTTTAATATATCCGTGGAATTCCCGAGGGCCAGCTGATGCATGGTTCAAAGTCGGTGGGTAAAGGACCCACCCCTCCACCCTTTTGACTGTTAACTATCTCTTGAGCAGATTTTAACTGTAAAGCCATTACATATCAGAGTTTTAAGGTTACTGACTTCACCATCCTGACATTGATAAGTAGCGTGCACACGATTCAGAGGCTGTAATCCATAGGTCCATGAAGTTTGCTTCATTTCCACCAAACAACTTTTTCCTTGCAAAGAAGCCTGTGGCTATAAGAGTTGTATTCTTTTTCCTCCATGAATTTTTTTTGGAGAGGTAGTAACTAACAACTTCAGTTTTCCTGTTCTCTTTGGTTTGGTTTGTTGTGTTAACATTCTTTAGTACTTTCCAGGGCTGTTATTTCTTGTAAGTTATTGGATTGTGAATTTGTTGACTTGTGCTCTCTTTACCTGTATGTTTCCAACATTAGAAGAACTTGCTGCTTTCGCGGCTAATCTGGAAATAAAAGAAAGCTTTTATCAACAGCCGTGACATTTATTTACATTGGAGATGAGATGGATTGGATACATTATTACATTCTTCTTTTGTTTTCCTTTCCTGCATCTTTCTCAGATACTTGTTGCCAATTTTGATTCATTCGTTCATGTCTTTCCTGCATCTTTTTTTCTATTCATAAGATGGCTTCATACTAACAGCTTTTAGCTGGTGTGTACTGAGTACTGACATCAGTTAAGAACAAAAACTCTTTCATCTACGAGATATTTATTATGCTGTATCATTGACACTCCACAGTCGACAAGAAGAAAATTGAAGTTCAAAACTTAACTAAAATTACCTTACAATTCCGACAGGTAAATAGGCTAAAAGTTTTAAACAGAAAAATAATATCAAGATGCAGCAAACAAAGATGCCATTAGTATCATACAGTCAAAAATGGGTCTAGAAAAGAGTTTCTCAAGCCTTGCCTGAACAAGGAGGGGTGTTGCATAGTTTATACATAATAAACTTGCAATGGAGGAGGGAGAAAGAAGGTCAAGAAACCAGTTTAATTAATATTCAAGACCATATGACAATTTGCTGACAAATGAACATCTGTAAGGAAGCTACAACAATCCTTCCAGTCAATTATACAGCATAACCTGCCTTACAGAACAAATGTTCCACACAGAAGCAAACAAATAGCTCCAAGCTTAACATTAACAAACAGCAACAGAAGCTGTTAGACAACATCCCTTGAAAAAACAGAACTTTTAGGAATTCAGAACCTTCTTCTGTGATGCTTCTGCATGTGGTAAACGCATCTTTTACATGGAGCAAGTGCTCCTAGCCCTCATCTAGCTTAAATATCCGAAGTATGTGATTAAACTATTGCCACCATTTTCTGCAGAGAATGAAACAATCCAAAGGATGAAAACAGTTGGAGTTTCATGACAAACTTTACACCTCAAGGAGCAACATCAAAGTGCATGTTTATATGACTCAAGTCCTTGACCAATTGTTCAAGTTACTGTCTATGACATGATCATATGGACCTACGACCATATGCTATTGCTGCTGAGACCCAACTAAGTCTTTTCATAGCCACGCTTATTGTGCATATCTCCACCAACTTAGATGTTCACACGACCAGATTCAATCCTTTATGGCTGCCCAACTTGCACTTAAAGTTCATTTCGGATAACAGTAAAATAAGGCTACCAATCACTTGGGACCTGCATCCTTTATCCCTTATTATCCAATCAGAAGTTTATTATCTTTGCCATCAGACTTCTGCAGGAGCGCTTCAAATTGGTACACAAACCATAAACAAATTGAAAGAAGTGACAAAAATGATTCGACTATTGCAACACTGTACTGCCATAATTGACACCATTGTGGGAGCTTTTGCAAGGAGACAGGGCCTTCTCTAACTTCAACATCCCTCCAATGCAACAAGGCTTAAGCTGTGCCATGACAGATAACATGACATTGTTAGATGCTAACTAAGAAAGCAGCACTAAAAGGTAACACAAAGAAAATCTCACATTAGTATTAGGATATGCAACCCGGATGTAACTAAGAAAGAAGCACTAAAAACTGACACTAAGAATTTCACATTAGTAATAAGTTACGCCAGGACTTATAAATTTGACATGCAGCTGTAATTCAGACACACGGCCAGAACTAAGAAGTAATGGAAAGAAAATCTCACATTAGTATTAGGATACGCAACCCGGATGTAACTAAGAAAGAAGCACTAAAAAATGACACTAAGAATTTCACATTAGTAATAAGTTATGCCGGGACGTATAAATTTGGCATGCAGCTGTAATTCAGACACACGGCCAGCACTAAAAAGTAACGCAAAGAAAACCTTACATTAGTATTAGGATACGCAACCCGGATGTAACTAAAAAAGAAGCACAAAAAATGACACTAAGAATTTCACATTAGTAATAAGTTATGTCGGGACATATAAATTTGGCATGCAGCTGTAATTCAGGCACACGGCCAGCATGCAATGCTTCCTGTCATGGAAGCTTGCTTCTCTCCTTAACAGGTGAATACATCCACAATTGTCCTTTCATAGTGCTCAGGAATTACATGTAACAAACAAAAGGAAATATGGATTAATATGCCTCGAAAATGTTGCAAATTGATTTGGTATCTCCATTTTGAACTCTCAACATATGGCAAATACCTGAGAGGAGCAGCTTACAGCAACTAGCTAGACCCCCATATTAGCAAAAAAAGAATAACTTTCGGCATATAGACTGATAAGTTACTTAAAATATTACCAAAAACTCTTTGGAGCAAACTAGATACGGTTCTAGTTTCTTTTCCCCTGGCTAAGCTTAAGAGCCTTGACAAAAGGGTAGACTCTCACTACTCCCACCAAATTGACTCAATCAAACTGGTAAGATATCCTTCTCTTCTGTCTAAAAAATATAACAACAAAAATAATATATTTAAGAAAAGCTCTTGAAGTAAAATGAGGACAGAAGCCCAGTCATAGTTAAGTTGAAGCCAACTCAGTTTACCTAGAGGTTTCAAAACTGGACAGCCAGATTGCTTACCTTTGATAATAGTCTCTTTGCAGCAAAGAGCTTTGAAAAACCATGAGATGAGCTATAGAGTGTTTTCCCAAAGCAAATACACTTACGGAAAACTTTGACTAATTCTATAGACTTGGGTAAATATGGGGAAGAGATAGGCATCTCACTGAATTTAGAAGCAGAGTTCAGATCCAAGTTATATACGGCAAAAAATAAGAATCCATAAAAAAGTGCATCTTGCCCATTATTGATATGTACCATGATGAGGAAATAGAACACCTGCCCAAACTAGCTTGAATAATTTACACCTTCTAGCATGTATTTAGATGAAAGCAACAGGAGAAAATATACACAGAGATCCCCTGTTGTTCTGGTGTTACATAGGAACTTCTGACATTATAGAACAAACTAAGTCATGATGAAGAAGAAATGACAAACATGACTTCAGCTTTTCTTTGTCATACTGAAGAGAAAACAAAAACAAAAAAATGACAAGGACAAAGTAGCAACAACAAATACCTCAGCATAAGTCCCGAGGAAGTTAAGATAGTAAATAGTCAAGAAATAAACGATAAACACTTCTAGGCACCAACAGCAGCCAGAAACTTCCTCTTACTAACGGGCTCCTCTTGCACAATCACTACATCTTTCACCTTTGCTAGTAGCTGCTCAAGTTCAACCACTCCAAAGCTCTCGTAGTCTAATTGCCTCTTGTACCTTTGTTGATATACTGTGTCAAAACAACCAAGAAAAATCCGGCAAGAGTAGCTAACAAGTATCTCTTGAAGTTCATACTTGAAATTTTCAAGGCTTTTTTCAACCATATTAGATTTCTCACAGCTTCCCCCATGCTCTTTTATGGGTCCTCTTTCATCATCAGAGAACTCATCTGAAGATCCAACCCCAGTCACAATATCGGCATTTCCCTCTTGTGTTCCTTTTCCTTTGTTATCTCTTTTTAATATAGTTATGGGGGGAGCACTTGGTACAGCACATGAATTATGGAGGTAGACAAACTTCTTTTGGCCTTTCCCCCCGACAGAAATTGCATCACTCATCTTCTTGAGAAGATTCACGAGCTTAGCTGCACCATATTCTGAAACATAAAGAGGCCTCCCATAAATTTTCTGGTATTCTGCAGGAACACGTGTAAGAGGCAAGCAGCCGCCAGATAATTCAAGCAACTTCACCAGCTGCCCCTTCAAACCATTTATATCCCCAGGCTGCACCCATGTCAAGTCACTCTGGTCATGTGAAGATGGACCTCCAGTTGAAACTTCATTTAAACCAGAAGGAAGACTATGAGTTCTCATACCCGTAGGATAATATGGCATGGAAATTGCAGTGGTATTATATTCAGCCAGAGAATGTGATATCATTGAGAATTCCCTTGCATTATAGTAGCTCTGTGAGAGGCCCCTATACAGTATTGCTTCATCTTCATGCTGACCATCTGGGTTGTCATTAATCTGGCAACACCCCATTAGAATCCCAGTAATGTCTGAGACACCACCACGACAAGGCATTAAGGCCTTCGCAGGAGGCACAAAGCCTTCGCCTCGAACGACACTTGGCCAGTCCCATACAAACCTCCCTGCATTACATAGAGCAGACGAAACACCAACCCCCGAAGGAATGACAAGGATCACAGTGTATCCACGTTGACCAAGAATGTGAAGTGCAGGAGCAAAATCAACATCTCCTGATATTAGCATAATGGACGAGGGTGGAGGATTGTCAAGAGCAAAAAGAAACATGTCAACCAAGATGGCCTTGTCAGCTGCATCCTTTCTGCCATTGGGGACATCTACAAGTTTAACACCAGTTCTCTGGCATCCCTCCCTTAATCGTCTCGGGAAAGCATTAAAATCTCCATAGGCAGAAAACAGTGTAACTGCTCCTTTGATCACAGGATGGACCCGCAGAGTCATTCTGATGTTGCCAGCCACATCCTCAGGCCGTACATCACTTGGAACAGGACAGTTCTCAATGTCCCAAAGAATTGCCACTGGTCCCTGTGAAGAATTTGGGCTTTGCAGGGAAAAAGTTGCTAGTGCTTTCGCATTTGCGTTTGCCATCAGCTTCCCACTTTGTTCTGAGGACTCTGATGACAATCCAAAAGATGAAGTAGGAGGAAGTTCCATCAGTGCTTCAGCTAACGATTGTGTAGTCCCAGGTTACCTGTATATGGCCAACAAAATGAGCGACTAGCAACAAACTAGACGAATCACTAGATACAAAATTCCATCTAAATAGAAGTATTTCCAAACACTTGCATTAATACTGAAGCAGACTCATGAATAATCAATTCACAAGCAGTCACCATAATTTACTCAGGACGAAAAACAATAACGTTTTTCAGCAATATAAAAGCTAGAACAGATTAACAATGGACTCTTTAGTTCTCAGTATTAACTATTTAAGCATATTTTGTAATGGATTATGGGACTTAGAACCCACATCAAGGAAAAAAAAAGACCCATCTTGAATTCTCAAAACATCAAATACTAAGTAAAAGCCGGCTAAAAAGCTGAAGAATTTCCAGAGTAAAATAGAAAGACTTCCCGTAGCAAAAACTGATCTGATCAAAACACAAAAATAAATAAATAGAAATTCCAACAATAAACTAAATCCCAACCCCAAACTAGTTCCGATCAACTACATGAATCTCATGTATCCATTCGTCTCTAATTCAGGTAAATCCCATAAATTCCAACAATTTGGACAATTAAAAACAGTATTTTCCTAAATTTAACTGGAAGCCTTTGGATTACTCATGGGTAAATTAAAGGGTATCCAAGAAAATAACGTTAACATCTTATTCAAGAAATCAAAAAAGTTGTGCAAACAACAGCAACATACCCAGTGAGATCCCACCAAGTGATGTGGAATTCAAATACGAAAACCCTACATAGAATTAGCAAATACGTATACGAGAGGGGAGAAAGTACCTAAAGACGAAAGAATCGATGAGCTGCAAAGTAGAGATGCTGATTCTTCTTCAGAACGAAACCCCCAAAGACTCTGTTTTTGAGTCTTCTTCACTACACTTGTTAGTTCTTCATTCGCTTCTAGAAACTAGAGACATGGGAATTGCAATTTGGGCCACTGCTACACGGCGCGGTTTATATTAGTAGTAAAAACCGACATTCAAGAAATATATAAATATAAATTCCCTCTAATTATAATATACATATTTTTAGTGGTAGAAGTTTAAGTATTTATTTATGTATCTTCAAAGATGGTGGATATAGATGGCAGTTGAATTTAAATTAAATGATGTGTGTATGTGTTATGCTTTAAAATACGACTCTACTAGACAAATTCAATCCTTCTTCAAACTATAAAGTAAAGACTACTTTATCCTAAACCCTAACCATAAAAAAGGATGCACTTGTGAACTCATAAATATTAACAAAGTGATCAAAATCTCGATCCCATAAATCTTGAATATTAACAAAAAATCAAAACATCAAATATTATTTATCTCAAACCTATTCTGCAATCAAATATACTGTAGGAAACCCATCAAGTTATTATACTCATAAATATTGATCAGTAAAATCATTATTTCATTATAATTTATTTGTGATTATGATCAATTTCTATTACTTTAAAATATGTACTAAACACACCGATTCATAAAAAGATAATTTTAGTCTTTATAGGTATTGATATTGCTTAATCATAATTAATTACAATAACTTATATCATCACACAAATTTTATTGCTTAATCACAATGAATTGTGCTAATTAGGGATAAGCATTCAGCGAAGATAACCTCAGTTAAGTAACAAAATAAGGTAAGAGTATCTATAAGTTAATTATGGTTGAGAAATAAAACGCCTTAATTTAGTGCCGCTCTTTTGAATGATACTAAAAATAATGGAAATTTTACAAAATTGTCAATTTTATCATATGTTAAACTACATCTCGTGTTGGCTTATTAGATACCATGTGTCAAAAGTACTTGGTGCAAAATATTACTACTAATATTCATCTTAAGAAAGCTCAAGGCTAGTCACTAGTCACAGCAACAAAAACACGTCCAGGAAACAGGACATATTTAGTTAACTAATACAGTCACTATTCACAAGTTCACCGACCCTATACAAATTTCATTGTGAAGAAAGAAGCCGGAAGTGCTTTCACGGAGAGCAGTCAATGTTGAGGAAAACGAGCCGATGATTCATAGAAAAGGAAAATGCAATTACAAGGCACCAGCGATGAAGATAACTTTTAAATAGAAGTAGAGAGTTATCCAATTTGCGCTTATGCTACCATGAAGTTCTCATTATGAAGACAGAAGTCTTTCAATGGCAGCCACATAGAACTCCTTGGGCATTGTTCCGATAACAGACTCAAATTTCTCCCCATTCTTGAACAGTAACACCACAGGGACAGCCTTGATATCATAGTTCTCAGCAACTTTCGGTTCACGATCTGCGTCGAGTACATAGCATTTTAGTCTCCCTGAATACTCACCTGCAATCTCATCAATTACCCGGTGAACCATCTGGCAGGGGCCACACCAAGTGGCATGAAATTCAACAAGAACAGGTGTATCACTGCTCAATATCAATTTATCCCATGACTTAGCAGTGACAGCTGCAGCTGCACATTGCAAGTTAGGAAGCAATTATTAGCATAAACTTTCAAAATTCAACTTGGATAAGAAAACCACCATAAATATGATTCATATATGAATCCATTTCCTGCATACTAATGAGCCAAAACACTAAAGCACCAACCTAAGATACAAGCACTGTAGTTCAAATGAAAAGATTTCAAAATAAAAGTTAAATACTTAGCACAGTATACAGACGCATTCTCAATCAAACATTTTCCTGTAGACCTTGTATATATCAATCACTAATTCGCAATCCCAAAATTAGTTGATTCTGCTCCTGTAGACATTTTATCATAAATTAGATTATTTTAAAATACCCCTATAACATTAATTTATATGACTATTTACTATTGGTAGAATCCCTTTGAGAGCAAAATATGATCTCTTGTGCAAATGTAAGGTGGATTAAAAAGTTGTTGAATGCTTAAGATATTCAGCTGTTGTACAAAAACATTTTCTCACAGTTACTGCACACTTCAAAGATTTCTCTTATTTCAGAGGATCTTCAAGTATTCACCTGGTATTATAACATATATCTAGGGGCTTGGATCATTAGATACCCACTATAACATGCTTTTAAAACTTGGCAGAGGTGAAAATGGAAGTTTTAAGAAACAAAATGTTTGACACAATTCACTTGAAGTAAATCAAATTATCTGATTAGATAAAGACGCGTGTTATATCAGCTATTATATGTGAAATAAAATATTAACAACGGAGTAAGAAACTGTAGATATATGTAGAGGATTTTCATTATATTTGGGGAAGGGAGGAGGGCCAAGTTTTGTTGGTTTTGAAATTTCAAGAGTGTATCCACAACTTAATCATTTTATGTGTTTGAACTAATATACTCTTGGTAATATTCAAAGATATTAAAATTCACTTGACAACCATATTCAAACACAATGCCTAATGTACTGGACATCCATATCTCTAGTAAGGTTGCAAAATGAGAGAACGGATGATATTTGAGCATTGTTCCTGCTCCTTGTTATAATATTTTAGCAAATGCATAACATTTTTTTTTATAACCGAGAAATTCGTCTGTGACCTGCTGCCCTTTAGACCAATCACAACCTTCTAAACTCTGTGGATAATGGGCCCGCCCCTCTACCCTTCTCCACTTAAATACCGGGCTTCGCTTTGCATGGTGTGGGGCTTGAACCTGCGACCTAAGTCACAAATCCTCCACCTTTTGCCACTCAAGCAACTTCTTTATTACAGATAGCAGTATAACCTCAACGTACTAAATCTCTTTAATACTCCAGAGAGACAAAGTATTCTGCAACTGAGCACTTAGATTCCAAAGGCAGACCACTAAAAATAAGTCTAATGCAAAGAAACCTAAACAAGTAAACATATCCGAAAAAAGGGAAAAGAAGCCCACACAGAACATAACTGCTAATGTAAAAAAAACAACAACGCAAGAGACCAACATATGCTCGACAGCCATCTTGTTTTTATTGCTAAAAGGTTATAATATTGATAATCCAGCAACCAGAAGGTGCTGCAGAAAATTTGCAGAGGAGTAATACTACTGACAAAGTAAAGATCAGACAAAAAAATCTTCCATGGCTTATGTGACATTTGCAGTGGCCATGCTACACCAAAAAACAGTATAGAGATACATCTGTACTTAATTTTCGACTGCCTAATACCCGTACAAAAGAAATGGAGAAGTTTGAAATGAAAACAATTAGACTGATAAAGCACATCTCAAGGTGTTCCCGTTAAGGGACTCATAAACTCCAAATAAGATGCACCTAGACCTCAAACATTTGGTCTTTTTTCATGATTGTTCTCTGCTAGGAGTTTACTCAAACATAAAAGCATGGTAACAAGTCTCATTTGAAATCCGTTCAGGATAAAGAAAACACATTAATTTTGGACCTTGCAGTGGTATACTGTTAGTGATACTCATATTTATTTCCACATGCAAAATAGCATTTGGTGCTACTTTTTATATTGAGGATTTCAAATCAACTGAATTCACACATGCAGCCTGAGATAATTTAGACAGTGATGCAAATATTTCAGCAAGAGGACATATGTTGCATTCCCCAAAAAGGTTCACCATGCTTTCTACCTAATCCAACTAGCCTGCTAAGAGAACAGGTAACATTCAATTTGATATGCCAATCATTGTGAAAAAACTCTTGTGTAGCTGGAGTGGAATTACAAGAAGTAGATATGAGCTGCAAAGTAATATCACATGTAATGACATAGACAATATGGAGAAATAGGAACAGAAGAACCTTAGATGATATGGAGCTCTTTTCTTCTTCTTTTTAAACTGCTGGAGCACATAAAGCATTCCAATTCATTGGTAGAAAGAAATAGTTCTGGTTAGCACCTTTTCTATCCTTCTTGTATGGTGGAGGTCAAAAAACTTTTGCAACCGAATATTCTTATTTATTTACTATTTATTGATGTGCAAAGAAATCTTGACTCATTTACAAACAGAAAACCAGAAAAGAACAGTTGCCAACTAGACCAGGCCAAGACATATCTAGGCAATGTGCTCAAAATAAGTATTCCAGAAGTAACTCTCAAAATATTGGTATAACAAGTTTGGATGAGAATAAAGTAAATTAATAACCAGAACGAGTGAGATTTATCCGAACTGCATTTCTCATTCTCATACAAAATCACTAAAACTGTAGTCTCATTAGATACCTAAGATTTTAAGCATTCTTAGAACTTATAACACAGTGATGTTTTCATTACAAGGCTGGAAGATAGTAGAAAAGCTCATACAATCCCTGCTTATAAAGCTCCATCTATAATTTCGAAATAAAAGCAGGTTGGCTACTTCATTGGCACAACGCACTACTACCACAAGTTTTGGTGCATCACGGCCTCACCGAGGGAGAAATAATTATTCTCAGATCTATTACCAACTAGAGATCCACGATAGGAAAGCCTACTGATTCCAGTTTACCGAATATACTGTACGAATTAGAGTATTTCGCATCGTACACAGCTTAGACGACCAAAAATAAAAGAAGGAAAACGGAGTCCAAACAAATGTAGAACTACTTTCAAATATTAACAATCATGATCCGAGAGATATTCCACTAATTTTTCTGATTCAGCCATTAATATTTAACCTGAGGACCTACTCTTAGACCAGATCGAAGCAATTTTATCATATATTTCAATTTGATGAGCACATTAATCACAACAATCAACTTCAAATCGGCGAATCAAAACTCAATTCCTTCATATTTTCACCAGCATAACCACAAAATACGCAATAAAAATACGTATCACCAGAAAAAATAAACATAAAATATGAGCTATTACCTTGGGTATCGCGGAGACAGAAAACGCGCAGAGACGAAGGAGAAGAGGTTTTCCATGTTCCAAAGCCCTTATTGTTCTCAACTGAGAGAGCGATTCGAACATTCTGGTGCTGCTTACACTTGTATGGCAAGTTACAGAGGTCGCGGTATTGCAGAGACAAAGACCGTGAGAGAGAAGATGGAACGTTGGAGTAAGGAGTAGCACAGCTCGCACTCGCAGCCATTTGCAACAAAGGCAATGCACAGAGATGTCTCCAAATTTTTATACTTACTAGCCAATCACATTCTATATATGAGTCTTTTGGCAGGTGGAAATTTAAGGATAGTAATAATAATCTCCGAGATAAACTTTGGAATTAATTTTGTTCTCATATTTCATTTAAGGTATTACCTAATTTCGGAATTATTTTATTTTATAATTTATACAAAAAGGATTAGAATAAAATAATTTTCCAATTCATGAGATATTCTTGCTTGACTATAAAAACAAAAAAAAAAAATCCCTTTATTTAAAATTTTCAAATTTGAAATTGAAGTTATGTTTAAATAAAGTAATTACTCTCTTGTTTCATTTTATGTGACAATTTTCCTTTTTAGCCCATTTAAAAAAGAATGTCATTTTACTATGATTAAAAATAATTTAACTTTAAAGTTCTCCTTGTTACCCTAATGAAATTAATCTCAACCACATAAATATCAAAGATTGTTTTAAATGACAAGTTTAAAATATCTTTTTTTTAAAATATTATGTCAAATCAAAGAATACCACGTAAAATGATGACATGGAAAATAATAAAATTATGGTGGCAATACGCTTATCTAAACTGGAGAATGAGTAGAGCACGGAAGTTTTTATTAGCTGTTTAAGTGCGGCAATTGGGCAAGTTAAGAGCGAAGTCGAGAAAAACGTGATTTTTGTTATGGAACGAGGATAACTGACCACTCACCGATCTGTCATTTTCTTTTTATGTTTGTGGGGTTATGGATAAGGATGGATATTATGATATGACCACCAAACCTGGAATACGAAAAATATCTTTTCTTATTTCCATTTTGGCAGTTTCCCTAGTATTGCCACCTTTCATTACCTAACCTCATCATTTTTCTTTTATTATTATATACGCAATAAAAAAAAATGATCTCTTTGGCAAAGATAACCTTTTTGAAATAAATAAAACAGTACCCAATATTGAAAAAGGAAAATAATAGTAACAAACTACCAAAAATTGGAGACCACAAACGACGCCTTATCCATTAGGCCACGGGTATCACTTATTAATATCAGCCATGTTTTCCAGCAAAATTTATGCAAGATAATCTCACGCTATTTCTTGATGTTATTTCCCAAGTACAAATTAAATCCAATTCTGGCTTGTAGCTACTGTCCTTCGCGTTAATGGATTTTAAGATTATACTAGCAAAATAAATTCGCTTATGATCATTGAGGCATGAAAATTGAAGGGATTAAGCTTCTTTTCTCTCCATGTTTTGTAGGCACTTTAGTATCAAGTGTTTCTTTTTCTCATTTTAATGCCGTCAGTAATTTAGAAGCAGCCAGAGAACCACAGTTATTAGCTCCCAGAACCAATTACAATAATAAAGAAACATAATTTCATCGGACTATGACTGCACGCTCAACCTAATCCAACTATTTCTTTTTGTAAATCATTGAGTTTCTTGTCCTTGGCATGGAACCAATTTACCTTTGCTTTGACAACTTAGAACTTATTGTAACCTAGCTGATTATGCAGTTGGAGTTTCTGCTGTTGACTAAATCAACAACCCTCAGGGCCCAGGCAGCAACATCTTTCTTTAGCTTGAGCTTCCAATGTTACATTCTGAACACACCATATTTTGTAGCTTCTGGTCCACGATTCAAGGCAGCAGAGATGCAAAGGCTCAATATTCTCCTCGTGTCTGCTGGATCAATTATGCCATCATCCCAAAGCCTAGATGTGGCATAATATGGGCTGCCCTCTCGGTCATACGCCTCTACAACTTCCGCCTTGAACTTTTCTTCCTCTTCCTTTGTCCACTGCAACACAATCATGTCAATTACTGGACACAATGAAAATGATATATATATATATATATATATATATATATATATATATATATATATGGGCGTCAATGTCTTACCTGAATTCCCCTCTTTTTCTTGGTGGCTCTCTCTACTTGAGCAAGGACTCCAGCAGCCTTATAAATCCATGATTAAAATGAGAATTACAAGATTCCACTATAAGTAACAATAATTACTACGCCTAGCAACATATTCAGAATTTGGGAAGGGGCTAATGCTTTCACAGATAAACATTGCTTTTCATTCACACTATTCAAGCAACACAAAGAGCATACCAATCAAATGCATCTAAGCAAAAATCATTTGGGTTCAAATAAGTAGAACTAGTAGAAGTAAAACAATGTCATCATGCATATAGATATTGAGTTAGTTGGAAGCAATGTGTCACAGAAGAGATACCTGAGGGCCTCCCATCACAGATATTCGAGCATTTGGCCAGAAGAACATGAAATTTGGACTATATGCACGTCCACACATTGCATAATTGCCAGCTCCAAAGCTTCCACCGATAACTACTGTGATCTTGGGAACCTGATTCCATATATTTGCAAGAAATGTTAATTTCTTCAGAATATTCCTCAACAATAAGACTGAAATCATTACTTTAAAAGAGGACAGCTTAAATGATCGAAGTAAAGTACTGATAAATTGAAGCATAGAGTATGGATAGTCACTATGGAGACTCAGAGTTCCACAAAATGTTCTGATGATGCTTTGCCAGCTTGAGTTCAAAGGCCAAAATAAATCCAAATATATGACATTTCTAAGTTGAAGCTTACCTTCGCACAAGAGACTGCCATAACCATTTTAGCTCCAGCTTTGGCAATACCACTTGCCTCAGATTTGGACCCAACCTACCAAATTAATGAATATCTTAACCTCATTTTCAAGACAGGCCTGTATCCAAATGAAAATCTCCAAATAAAACATAGCTAAGAAGCACATTTTTTCAGATTTCCGAAATCTAAACCCATTGTGAGATGCCAACCAGAAAAACCCCTGAAATCACATAAACCACTTATTCCTCCCTATAGCATCTGACCACCCAACCAACTGAATGTGTTTCAAGATGCTGATAGAATTTTAAGTCAGACTGTCTCTATTTTGAACTAATACCCTTTTTCTGCTTCTGTTCCTTTTGTTCTTTCATTAGGAAGTAATGGCTTTCAAATCACATAAGAAACATGGCTCAGATGTACATAGGCTATAAAAAGTGACAGGTCATGTAAAAGAAACAGATAATTTTGATGAATCCTTGTACAAATTTTGCTAAAGCCTTGCAAGATTCATCATGAAGTGTTTCATTATGTACCATAAATATCCATCTATGGGATATCAGTAAGTAGTTATTTCACATGAATATACAACCACTTGTCATGAGGAACTAGAGCAGGTTGGATTGAGTTTACTTGCTCCCCCCCCCCCCCCTCTAGTTATAGTCAATAGCAATTGATTAAAGCAAGTTTGTATCAAATACTTGTATCACAGGATGAGAAAAAAAAATCCTTACCATAAATCCAGTAATATTCTGAAGGAAGATCAGAGGAATGTTACGTTGAGTACACAATTCAATAAAGTGTGTCCCTTTCTGAGCAGATTCCATAAACAGTATCCCATTGTTTCCAAGGATCCCTACTGGCTGTCCACAAATTCTTCCAAATCCAGTCACAAGTGTCTGTATGTGTCAACGAGTACGCTCAGAAAACAAATGAATAAATAACTGAAGACAAATGAGAGACAGCTGTGATTGGTTAAGGAATAAAAGGGCCTCACAGTGCCATACAGTTTCTTGAATTCATCAAATTCACTTCCATCGAGAATGCGAGCAATAATTGAACGAACATCAAAGGGCTGTTTGAGGTCTGTTGGTGCAATGGTGCGAAGTTCTTTCACGTCATACAGAGGTTCTTTATAATCAGCTCCAGTTTGTCCAGATACTTCTGGACCACCAGCCATGTGCAGGTTCTTAACAATATCCCTTCCTATAGCAAGGGCGTGCAGTTCATCTGCAACATGGGATATTAGATGCCATCATTGTATCAGATAGCATCAAGATCAGCAGAAGACACCACGAGCATAAATCAAAAGTATGAATCCAGGAAATGGAAATACAATCTGAAAGATTAATAGCGTGAGGGGATTTTACCATGGGCAAAGTAGTCAGAAACCCCTGATGTCTTACAATGAATAGTTGCACCTCCAAGGTCTTCTGCAGAAACTTCCTCACCAGTTGCTGCCTGATAAAAGTTTTCTATCAAATAGACATTATGCTCACAGAGTGCAGTTAACTGAATTAGAAAAATCTCTAATGATTTATAAATCTTAATTACAGTAAAAGTAATCAATGTTTTACGTAGAAAAAGAAGGTTAACTACTAACCTTTACAAGAGGAGGTCCAGCCAAAAATATGGTACCATTCCCTTTGACCATGACGCTCACATCAGCCATTGCAGGAATGTAAGCTCCTCCAGCAGTACAAGAACCTAACACCAGTGCGATTTGAGGAATACCTTCAGAGGACATCACAGCTTGATTGTAAAATATTCTCCCAAAATTTTCTTTGTCAGGAAAAACCTCGGCTTGCTTTGGAAGGAAAGCACCACCACTATCAACAAGATATATACATGGTAGTTTGCATTGAGCTGCAATCTCTTGTGATCTGAGATGTTTCTTGACAGTTATTGGAAAGTAACTGCCACCTTTGACTGTAGGATCATTTGCCACCAACATACAGAGTCTCTTATGTATTGTTCCAATTCCAATAACTATCCCACCAGAAGGTAATGACTCTTGGTACAATTCATGACCCGCAAGCTAAATTCTCCATAATTTTAGAGCAAGAAAAATACATATCAGGATACTTTCTGAATAGAATTTAAACAAAAACAAGTATACTCAGCCCCAATCACAGAGATCAATAAACAGAAACAAATGGTATTTTTATGCTTGAAGTGCAGGCAGCATTCTCAAGTACCCAATTTATCAGAAAGGGGTCATAGTAGACATCTACTCTCAAATATTTTGCATAAGCTCAAGTATATTAGTTCCTCAAGACGGTGAGTAATTGCCATGTGTATCTTATGAAATTCATGATTCAGCTCAAGAGAACTTGAGAATAAACAAGCTGGATCAAGTGTGCTAGCTGAATGATGCTAATCACACAAACAGTAGTTTTATAATCTGGCTCCTTTCACCTTAGATCATGATAAAAACCCAGCAAGAAAACAAACAGCAAAACTGATTCACCGAATCCAACTTTAACCTAGAAGGGAAGGGGAAGCTCTGTGCCTTCTACTTCATTGTGAATATGAAAAGATAGTTCGGCGTCATACCATCCTTTATGACAGTATAAGTACTTAAGCAGGCTCCTATTTAGTTATAAATAAGATTAATATTATCAGCCTCATATCATTCACAATATCAATATATTAACTTGTCGAATTTGCAAGTCTTTTTGCTCATGTGAATCCTACCAATGAATGCAACTGACTTGTTAATGTATTTCACAAGCAGATATTTCGTTAGAAGATGAGCAACAGTACTTCTAACAAACAAAACTGTCATTGGTTGAAAGTGTAAGAGCTCAGGAAAACAAAAAGTTAACCTGACAAAGCTCAAGGAATGAAGAGCCAGGGTCAATAAGGTGATCAATCCTCTCTCTAGGAAGAAGCTTATTCCTACTCCGATGTCTCTTCACAGCTTCTGGTCCTCCTCCTTCCATAACCTAACAACGCAACACAAAACAAATTCACAATTGAAACAATCACATCTCGAAGTAAACAGAAACATCTAGCCCTGTTATATAACTTATAATATAAAAGAGGAAAACAGAAAAAGTAACCTTGAGAATGTGAGAATGAAGCTGTGAAACAAGTTCATCCATGACTTTTGAGTTTCGAGTATACGAATCGGAGTTCCGGTCGAGAGTGTCGTGTAGGATTCCGATGGAGCTATTTCGGGTCGAAATGAGAGTAGTCGGGTACATCCGCCATGGAATCAAGCATTGTGAAGCTAATCTCCTCGTTGTCCAAATTGGCAGCATTCTCTTTGATTGCCTTTGTTTTTTTTCTCCTTTTAGTTTGGATTAGAAATTCTTTAAAGTTATATATAGGAGACTCCTTGGGATCCTACAGTATAATGCATATCCGATCCTCCGTGGACGCGCCTCAGCAAGTAGATAAAACGTGCACGACTTTGGGGATCAATAGATTAAGAGAAAATTACACCAATACAAGAATTTTAAAAAAAGAGTTTATAACTACGTTTAAAAAAAAAATACATAAATATTACTCATTCTATCTTCGTTCACTTTTACTTTAAAATATATATATATTAACTAAATAACTTAATAGTCATTTCTCATCTTTTTTTTCGCCTGTGTTGAAACTGGGAGTAGTAGAGCTAAAATCCTCCATTAATGGAGCCTGAATTTAGGGAAGAGAAATGGAACATTCTAGAGAGAAGATGAAATGGAACACATGTGAATTGTATTTCACTAAAATTGAATGTATGAACTTTACATTAATGTGTATTTATACATGTATGAAAGGCATGAAAATAACTAATTACTTTTCTGTAACAACTTAACTAACTCTAGCTAACTATAACTAATTTTCTTTTTTGCTAATTACTCGCTAATTCTAACACCCCCCCTCAAGTTGGAGGTGAAGTAGTCACAGTTCAGAAGTGTTGATTGTTTACCTCCAGTCAAGGCCTTGGTAAATATATCTGTTGATTGTGAAGTTGTAGATATGTGATTAAGTGTAATCAATCCTTGTTAAAGTTTGTCCCTAACAAAATGACAATCCACTTCTATGTGCTTTGTTCTTTCGTGAAAAACTGGATTTTTGGCAATGTGAACTGCTACCTGGCTGTCACAAAACACATGTATAGGTAAAGAGTTATGTACAATCAGTTCATCAAGCAATCTTTCAAGCCATACTAGTTCCCCTACAACTTGTCTCACAGCCCTGTACTCTGCCTCTGCAGAGGATAATGACACTGATGGCTTTGCTTTTTAGACTTAACCGATAGGGCGATCCCATAAGTACCAAGTATCTATTAACTGATCTCCTTGAATCAGGAAAAGAAGCCCAATCTGAATCACAATAAGCACTAACAGTGAACTCTGGTTTGTTTGAAATGAAATTTCCCAAAGTTGGATCTTGTTTGAGATACCTAAGTACATGATAGGCAGCCTTTAAGTGTGTATCTCTAGGTGACTGTATAAACTGACTGAGATGTTGTATATGTCCATCCTTGTGTTTGTGAGAAAGTAAGCTTACCAATGAGTTTCTTATAGTGAGTAGGATCTGGTAGTCGTTTGCCATCAGTAACTGTGAGCTTCTCAGTAGAGTCAAGTGGTGAGGTAGTCACTTTGTAATTCATAACATCAAACTATTTTAGAAGGTCAACAGTAAAATTTCTCTGGGAAATGAGAACACCATCTTGTCTATATAATATTTCCAGCCCCAAGAAATAGTGTAGCCTCCCAAGGTCCTTAATCTTAAACTGATCATGCATGAAAGTCTTTAGAGAGGTGATCTCCTCCAAGTCAGTTCCTATCAAAATAACATCATCCACATAAACAGCAACAAACACCAAAGAACATCCATTTCTCTAGTAAAATAATGAGTAATCACTGTTTTAGTATGCATATCCCTTTGAACAAAGGTTGTTGGCCAACTTGTCATACCATTGCCTACTTGCTTGCTTCAAGCCATATAAAGACTTCTTAAGTCTGCACACCAAATTGTTTTCATCCACCATAAGACCCTTTGCTAGTGTCATGTACACTTCCTCATATCAAGGTCACCGTAGAGGAAAGCATTGTTCACATCCAACTGATACATATTTCATCCCTTCTTCACAATCAAACATATCAAGGTCCTTACGGTAGTCATTTTTACTACAGGTGAAAAAGTCTCAGTATAGTCAATTCCAGCTTGTTGTGTATACCCTTTCACTACAGCCTAGCTTTGAATCTTTCTATACTCTTATTTGCTTTATGCTTAATTTTGTACATCCAATTGCATTCTTGCATACCGATAATGGGACCAATTTCATGTGTCATTGGTATATAATGCTTCAAACTCTTGTGTCATTGCCATTTGCCAGGTAAGATTCAGAATTTCTTCCTCATAACAAAAAGAGTTCACAGTCATGTGAGATTGCTTTTACCAACTACTGGCTATTAGAGCATAAGGTAGTAAAACACACAAGGTTATGGTTGGATATTACTAAGGTGAGAAAATATTGTAGATCAGGTGTAGGTGTGGATGAATGCAACTTAGGCAATGTATGGTTATATTCTTTAAGGTAGCTGGAAGGGTGGAGTGATCTAGTTGTCCTCCTAAAAGTTTGTGGTGGTGGAGCCTCATTAGGAATGATAGGATCAGGATTAGGTAGGATTAGGTAGTGGTGCTATGGTGTGGTGTGGTGTGGCTCTGAGTTTGTGTGCACTGTATGTTCATGAACAATATTGGTTACTTGATCAGTAGTGAGTCCATGAGATGTGTTTGAATCCAGCAAATTATCATCAACAAAAGTATTATTTGTACTAGGCATGCAAGTCAATTTAGCATAATTGTGAACAAGTAATTTTATAATGGAATTAGAACTGGAACCATCAAGAGCAACAACAAATAAAAACACTGATTCATAAAAAGAAACATCTCCACATACATGAACCCTTTTGATAGCTAAGTGTAGGACTTTGTAACCTTTAATATTGAAAGGATATCCAACAAAAACATGTGGTGTTGCCCTTGGTTCAAGTTTGTCTTTATGAGTTTTTAAGGTGGTGGAAAAATATGGGCATCCAAAACTTCTAAGATGAGAGTATGTGGGCTTTCTTTGGTACAGTTGTTCATATGGTGATTTATTGTGTAGAATTAGTGATTTGAGCTAGAATGTTGAATCACTTCGAGATACAAAATCAATTCGAAAAATAGGATCAAAGGAACCAAAAAGAAATCTCAATGCAGCTTACAAATCAGAAACAAGTGAATGCAGTGAAATCGAGATCAATACAACACTTACAGAACAGAATCAAGTGCGGAATGAGAATCTCCCAATCAGAGCTTTGATACCATGTCGAAACTGGGAGCAGTAGAGCTAAAATCCTCCATTAATGGAGCTTAAGTTTAGTGAAGAGAAATGGAACATTCTAGTGAGAAGATGAAATGGAACACATGTGAATTGTAATTCACTAAAACTGAACGTATGAGCTTTACATTAATGTGTATTTATACATGTATGAAAGGAATGAAAATAACTAACTACTTTTCTGTAACAACTTAACTAGCTTTAGCTAACTGTAACTAGTTTTCTCTTTTGCTAATTACTCACTAATTCTAGCAGCATGCAAAGTCTCTGCCCAGTTATGGCGAAATCTGTTACTATGGTTGATATCAGAAGAACATCTATGTCATGGATAGGGGTGGACCTACTTCATTGCAAGTGGGTTTATATGAACCCACTTTGTCGAAAAATTACATTGTATATACTTAATCTGTTTTTTGAAACAAAACACTGTATATAATTAATTTGACCCCACTTAAACCAATAGTAACATGTAGCCTAGTGGCAAAGTAGGTACAATTTGATTGATGCATTGCTGGTTCGATTCTCACCCGCAACATTTAATATTGTTTTATTTTTTTTTATATGTCAAACCCACTTGGTAAACATTTCTAGATCCGCCATTGCATGGAATGATGAACTTTAATGAGTATGCAACATTCTAGAGGAGGCTCAAAGGGAGTGATTTGTAGAATGATGTTAGCAACAACTGTCTACTTTTTGTGAAGAGAAAGAGATCTTAGAATATTTCAAAGAAAAACACAGACTACAAACATGGTTGATCAAGCAAGTAATCCAAGAAGTCCACATTAAAGCAAGAAAAATTGTCAAACTCGCTAGTTGGTTGGAAAGCCACAACTCCTATCTTGTTTGAAATCTTCATACTATTGATAGTTGTTAGATTGATTTAGTTTATGTTTTAATGTCTTGTTGCTAGGAGGTTGGTGGTGCATGATGTCCAGCAATGCTCTCTATTTGTACTGATACAAATGTTTACTTTGATAATGGAATCAACTTAGTTATAAAAAAAACTTAATATTCAATTAAGTGTATCGTTTTTTTGGGTAGCATATTAATCAACACATAGAATTTTATATCATTTATATATAACTTTATAAAAAATTCCCAAGTTCACATGTTTCATAATTTAGCCTATAAAGTTGCTTCCGAATGAATGGTTTGATGGTTCACTTGCAATTTCTTTCAAATAAGTATAAATTTGATAGGTACTTAAATGTCTTTGTATTTTTCTCCGCACATCAAACTTAAAAGCATGTATGGTATTGTTGTTGGGAGGTTAAAAATATTAATTTTAAGAAAAAAAAATAATGTTTAAATAATCAATATAACTATTTTTAAATGGAAGTAGAAACGTTTTTTCGTTGTTGGGAAGAAGCAATTTTTTTTGCTTCTTAAAAAAAGCAGAAACAATAATAAAAAATTATATATTTCAGGACCAAAATATTTTTATCATTTATACATATTTACCGATATATTCATTGTTAATATTACATTGATATTTAATTTATTTTTTTATTTATCTGTGGATAATATTAATTGAAAATTTCAATATATACATTTTAATTTATAATAAATATTTAAAATAATTCATCTCTGTAAAATAATTAGGATGAGAGAAAATGATTATTTGTATAATAGGGGAAAACACAAAATATGATAGTATAAAAGTGGGAAATGGTTCCTAGTAAATAGGAAAAAAGGTTAGTGGTGGACCATAATTTTTTACAACTATAACTATGGTAATAATTAAATAGGATATGTTTGCTTAGATGCATAATTTTTTCAATTAGAAATAACTTAACTTGGAAGTTATCCTTTTACACTTAGGGTGTGTTTGGTATGAAGGAAAGTGTTTTTCCTATAAAATGTTTTCCTGAAAAACAAGTGAATTTTTAACTCATTTTCTTATGTTTGGTTGGTGAGTAGAAAATGTTTTCTGAAAGTTACTTTTAATGTTTGGTTGGTAAATGAGAAATATTTTTCAAAAAATATCTTTTATTTTTGGCTTGAGACTAGAAAATACTCTTGAAGAAAATAATTTCTAACCCGGTGGCATAACAAATGAAAATTTTAAAATTTAAATTTCTTTTTCAAAAATATTTTTTTAAGAAAAAATAATTTGACGAGGGGTGCCGGTTGGGGGATGGCAGAGGTAGGAGGAGGGTGTAGAAGTGGCGTAAAAATTAAAAATTTTAAGATTTGAAATATTTTTCAAAAATAATTATTTAAAAAAAAAAATTGACGGGGTGGTAAAAAAATGAGAAATTTCGAACTTTGAAATACTTTTCAAAAATATATATTTTTTTATATAAAAAAAATTTAACGTGGGTTGCCTGGGTGAGGGGTGGAGGTGGCGTAAGAAATGAATTTTTTCAATGGCATAAAAAAAGAAAATTTTTAAAATTTGAAATATTTTTCAAAAATAATCTTTTTTTCAAAAAGAAGTTTGACATGGGTGGCCTGGATTGGGGGTGGCCGGGGGGGGGGAGGGAGTTAGGGGTGGCGGTGGTGTAAGAAATGATTTTTTTTAATTTATATATTTTGAAATATTTTTCAAAAATATTTCTTTTTAAGTTGACGGGGTGGCCTGAGTGGAGGTGGCAAGTGGAGGTAGGAGTGTCATAAAAAATATAAAACAAAATTAAAATTTGAAATATCTTTCAAAAATAATCTTTTTTTTTAACTTTTTTTACGGGGGTTACGTGTGTGGGGTGGCCGGGGGTTAGAGGGCGGCGGCGTAAAAAAATATTTTTGTTGTTTAGGGGGGGTGATTTGGGGGTAGAAAATGTTTTCATTAATTGTTGAAGGGAAGTCATTTTTCTTAAAATTTGAGGAAAATGAGTTGATTAAGAAAATATTTAAGCCAACCAAATATGAGAAAATTGAAAAATATTTTCTCAAAATTTTTTTTTTTTTTATTTCTGATTTCTTAATAGGTTTGATAAAAAGAAAGTGATATAGTCATGTAGTTTTAGAAACTAAAAAACGCGTTTGACGTGGAAATTAAGCAAACCGGAATCGTCACATATAAAGAAGACCCTCGCTTCATTCAGACTCCACAACTTCGTATTCTTTTTCTCTAAACTCAAAATTTGCAGAGATGATCCCGAATGAGAAACATTCTCTTTGGCGCTGCGAGAGATAACTTCTTTCTCTCCTTCAAACCAATAGTACATTGTAGCAGGCGTCCACTTGTTCTACAACTCCTTCAAACCAAACTTAATCTTGATGAGCAATGGGGAGAGTTGATAGGGCAAACGATTCTATGATTTCAATGAAATTCGTTCGGAGATTTAGGTATTCTTGAATTGCAAGACTTTGTAGTATTAGACTTAATTTGAATTTAGACTCAAATGGATTTAAATTGGGGCACTTCAGGTCTCAAGAAGACCAAAAAAATAGGAGGGTTTCTTCAAGTTTCGAGATCAAATCAATAAATTGTGAAGTATTATAGTAAGCGCATGTTGTTTAAATTGTGTTGCTAATTATGATGATATTGTTGCTTAGATTACATGCGTCCCAAGTATCACTCATCTTAGATTGTAAAACAGTTTGTTAGCATCCCATTTGTACACTTTACCCATTAATTAGTGGACGCTCCTCTTTCTTTTGCATAGGTTTTACTTTGGTCATGACAATATGTAGTTGAATAACTGACGCTAATGTAAGTTATCTTTCAAAGAGACAATGCTCTTCCCTATTGTAATATCCTGACTGAGGCAAGGAGAAATAGTAGTTCTGACGGAATGATTATTGGCTTGTATGTGCATCAGTTATGGTTAAAGAAGATAGCTGTGGATTTTGATATGGAAATATATGCATAGACCATAGTTAACATCTAGAAGCAAGGATTGTATGAGGGAGGGAAGGACACTCAACATAATGCATCTCAGTTTATTGTTCATGTGATTTCTTTTCCTTAAAATTTCAGTAATTCATTCTCTTTTCTAACTGTCAATCTTTCATCATTGTCATTAGGCGGAGACAGAAAAAGAAGCAGGAGCAAACAAACTGTTCAAGCTTTATGATTTCTCTCTGCACTCTTTCCTTTTGTTTCAATAGAAGAGTTATGAGGCATTATAGCACCCTATAATAGGCCTAAAAGACAGATGAATTAATAGAGAAAGTTTTACCCATTGAACACCAGAAGGGGACCAGAACGAGTGTCATGTTTTGAGAATCACCGTTAAATACTTAGACACGTCTTACCTTGTCGCTGGTGGTTGCAAATTTTTATTTACCATGTCTGTTATGGCACACGAGAAGCAGAACATGAACATTTACTCTTTTCTGTATGACAAATTAGAGTTGCATGTTCTATGTGTAAAATCTGATCTCCTAATATGTACCTTGCTGTTTTTCTTTCTAATAGATACATGTCTTGTTGTTTATTTGATGACAGTCTTGTCTTCCTTGTGATTTTTGACTTATTTCTGGGTTATTTTCTATAAAGACAAGTTAATGATATCTGCCCTAGTTATGGTTGCACCTTTTTTACTTGCATTTGTGCAACAGATGCCTCTTTTGTTTTTGTTGTTTTCCACATCAATTAGATGATTGCCTATCACCCACCTTCACCCCAATCACAGTCATTGTCCTGTTCCATGGAAAATGCAAATTTCCCATGCTTGCTGTTTGATTTCCAGCTGTGGTATGGGACATCTTGTTGCTTTGGAATCAGATATTACCCTGAACTTCTTGCTTAATGCAGATTTTGGTGCAACACATCAGAACACTTCTTCCAGGATTGAAATAATGCATTAGTGCTGCACTTGTGACTTCTGCAAAGGAGCATGCTAGCTATGGGAAGATCATGGAGTCATAGGTAACTTCTTTTGTCTTCCCGACGCTTTACTAGACACTGTCCTGAAGTTCTCGGGAGTTCGTTGTCATATTACTAACAATTGTTGAGTCCTGGAGGATTTCTTTCTGCTAGGTGTACTGTAATTTGTTCAATTAGTGTTCCCAAACGTTTTATTGACATCGTTGTCCTTATCCCCTGAATCTAGGCTGGTATGGGTGCTCTCCTTCTGAACATTCTTTTCAAGTACAGTGAAGGTAATGTGGCCTAAACCTTGCAATATTTGATAGTAGTCCTCTACTAGTTTCTATCTCCTATATCTAATGTTCCTGTCCAGCATAAAATATCATATTAGTTGACCATTTACACTTCTAACCTTTTCACTGGTGTCTCTCTTTTTTATTTTGTTTTTTTCTTTTGGTTGAGAGCAGCATTCTCTTCAATGATAGAATGAAACAAAGAAGAAATGTCAACTTCTGAGCATTCTGGTGGAGAAAGTTCATTACATTTTTCAGGACATATTTGTGAAGTGTTTGGAGTTCCGCTTTCTTTCATATTTCCTAATGTTTGAATTGCCTACATTATTCTTTTCTTGCTTGGAGAATTGAATTCATCTATAGACTTTCTAATGTTTGCACATAAACGACGTTGATTCCATTTTTGTCAATAGGTAGCTAGGATGTATGCTTTTGTTGGTATGGCCAACTCTGAATGGGCTTTAAATTCTTTTGCTGGGCATTAAATTTTTTATTGGTGTAGTCTTCATAAATTGTTGCTAAGGGCTGTGCACATATACAATCCATAAATAATATTGCCCACGTAAGTTGGTTTTCATCCTGAAACATAGTCGCATTATCGAAATCCTCCATTTTGATAGTCGTTTATCGACTAGTGCCTTCTGTCAATGAACCACAAGTATTTACAAAATGGTATCCTCATATACAAGCATTCTAAATCTTCAAGGCTGTAAAAAGATGTGAATGACAAACACAAGAACTTTTCAGTAACTTTGCATATTAGTATGTTTATGCGTACAATTGGAATGCTTATCCTAGGTTCAGTTGCTTCTCAAATTTCATGAGATTTCTCTTTCTCTTGCAGGAAGTTTATCCTTGTGAAGATTTAACTGATGATGACATCCAAACTGCCATTCAAAATGCAATGGGTCCCAAATCCGCTTTATTTGTGCCAGAAGTAACTCCAAAGGATTAACCTGTTCCTTCCATGTGCTTTTCTGCCAATAGTTCAGCACTAACTTGAATACTTCCTGTAGGTTTTATGACATTTTTTTGGTTGCATCTTAATTATTGTGTAAATATGCAGGTCCATTTGAAGTTCTCATCCAAAGGTAAATAGCACGTTTAATGGAACCGGATTTTCAGTGTGCAAGATTTATATGTGCTGAGCTGGTTAAAGTAGGCCATTGTTGACTACCTTTTTATCCCGGTAATGCATTCTTATAATTGATGTTCTAACTTGAATGATTCCTTCATAGATGAGCCATCGTTGTATGGTCAATGAGTTGCAACAGTTCCCAATTTTAATAAAGCGCATGGATGAGGTTATAGGAAAGTTTTTGTGTGAAGGACTGGGGCAGCCTTCAGAAGTAATGATTGGACACATTATTGAGATGGAGGCATGTCAATATATTGGGTGTTTTATTTGGTTTTGCTAATACCTAAATACAACGCACATTTGCATCTATGATCAAGTTTATTGAATTGATCGTAAGTGTGAACTGTTTCTGAAATATTTAGCTAGAATCTGTTCTTGCCAGAAAAGTTCGTGTTATGCTTTAGCAAATCACTAAAATTCTTATGAATCTTTTGCTGTTAATATTTTTATATTGTTCAACTTAATTATTCTTTCTGTTGCAGATGGATTACATAAATACTTCACATCCAAATTTTATAATTTTATCAGTGGGAGTAAAGCTCACGAGATGGCTTCACAGCAGGTAAAGTCATCTAGGATTGCTGCACAATATCTGTGGCAGAAAATAAATGCTTCATTTACTGTTTCACAAACTTTTGCAAATGGTCTTGCAAATTCTATCATACTGATGTTAATTTTTTATATGTATATTGACTTAGGATGGAGTAGATCTAGAAAAAGTGCCAACCTCAGAAAGAAGTCTAAAATCACGTGCTATCCTTGCCAGATCAGTTGGTGGTTTTGTCCCTGATAAGGTAGGCCCTTTCTGCTTCATCATCTCCATGTTTGGTTTCTCCATCGTCTCCCTGATTGACATCGCACAGCTTTCAAATATCAAGTATAAGAAACTTAAATTATTTGCATTGACCAGTATTCTTGACTGAGAACAGGTTGTTCGGCTTGCTCCAGAGGTCGAGAAAACTACGGTATCATGTGTGTTTCTATCTGGTGATACATGATGTTGTTCATTTATGCCACGTGTTTTTTACATGAATATACATGAGTTATTACTTATTTTGACAAAGTTAAATATTTTATTGACAAGATAGGACTGAATATTGTATATAAGGAATGCAAATGCTGCTTTATGAAAAGGTCCTTACTCATGTAACTTATGGTACTCTTTAGTTCAACAAGTACCATGAACTTTTCTGTTGCTGCTTAGTATCATTCATTTCATGTTTTTGGACTCTTTATAATCTTTAGAAAATATTTTTTTGCTGGGTCTTATTGCCAAAGTCATTGCTGACATATTTACACTGGGTAGGTTGTTGATACATATTTGTGGGATGGTTAAGGACATGGATACTTTAATCAGACTGTCACATGTTAAAGACTTGGAACACTAACCATGTGCATACTGCATTAATCATTTGCTTCATGCATGATGAAGATGACGATACTTGAGTCTTGGTCATAATGTAAAATGGGCATCTGTCGAATTTCTGTGGTCATTGGTCATGAAGTTTCTTATATAAGCTGGTGAGTATTGCTTCTGGAGTATGATGTACCTAATGTTGGTGCTCAGTGTCAAGCTTGTGAAGCTGAGCATTTTAGTACAAGCTAGATCAGACACATCAGTTGCATTTTCACAGTGGTGTGGCAAGGCTGTACCTGATTGCTTCATAGAGTGCAAAATAGGTATCCACAGTATCTGAACTAACGCTATTATATAAAGGATCTTTCCTTGCTTATCCAGCTGGACGTTGATTCCTCTTCTGTTCTTCAGGAAGCTCTGAAGCTACTTGGATGGGACATATGTCCTTCTAGATCATGTTCACGATCACTAAAGCAGCTCGGGAGCACCTGTTCTTTGGAAAATCTAGTTGGGGTTAATTATTGGCTTTAACGAAGCTCTATTTTATTACTAGGCTTCTACTTCCAGGGCAACTCAACTGAGTTGGCCGTTAAACTCTGTTTTATATTGAACCGATAGTTTTCCCTATGCAAAAACCCTCTTCCAAGGAAAAAGAAAAGCTGAATAAATATTTCACTTGTATGGATAACATGGTGCAAAGTGGAGATCAGTTTTATGATCCATTACAAATGTTGTTTTGGTTGTATTGTGTTTTTCCCCAGGAGATGCTAATATATAAGACATGAGATCTTTGTAGGATCATTCTATTGTATTCAAATTATAATTTGTCGTGTGAGATCATTTCCTTGGAAATTTAGCAAAATATTGCAATATGCAATGAAAGAGACTTTACAATTGGCAATGGTTAATTTTTGTAAGCAAGTGTAGCAAGATTTTGTAATCGAGTTTCACCTGAGAAATCCACCATTTCTTTAGATTGCATTGGCCTTCGATTTTGTTTGCATTTTTTGGGTTCGATTTTAATAAAGTATAATTTTTTACTTTGGTGAGGAGTTTAAAATTTACACTAGCATCAATGTGTGAGGAATATAAAATTGCATACATGGATTTCGCAACTCAAACAAAATAGAAGGCTTCGTTTCTTTTTCTGCCCCCCTTAACATGACCTTTTGATCTTCCAAAAGTCATAATGGCATATTGGGAAAAGAAATGGTTTATATTGGATTATACAAAACAAGAAAAGCACATTCGCCTACTAGTAGGTAAATCAATAGCATTGAACCATGGAATTACAGGTGCCAAAACAACATAAAAGCTCAATTGCACTAATAGGGAAAACGAAAAAATATGATACGTAGTATAAAATTCGGAAGTGGTTCCTAGTAAATAGGAAGAAAGGTTAGTGGTGACTAGTGAGCGGTAATTTTTACAACTATAACTATGATAAAATTAAATAGTATATGTTTGCTTAGATGCGTAATTTTCCCAATTAGAAATAACTTAACTTGAAAATTATCCTTTTACACGTAATAAAATGATTTACCGGCACACAAATATCTACGTATTATTTTAGATTAAAAATTTCATAAGTCTTTTATTTTTTTTGTTAAACACCATGCAAAATTAAATGATACTCTCTCCCATTCATATTTGTTGATATCATACTAAAAAATAATTGTTCCATATTAGTTGTCCACCTTACTAAATTAAGAAAACGTTAATTAAAATTGTTCTATAACCCTTGCAATTATTTCTTTTTGAAACTATTCACATTTAATTGTAAAATTTCTAAGAATTTTTGTTAAGGATGAATTTGTAATTTTTTTTATTTATTATTTCTGACTTCTTAATAGGTGTGAAGAAAAAGGAAAGTGATTTATGTAGTTTTAAAACTAGAAAACCCGTTTGATGTGGAAATTAAGCTAACCGGCTAGAATTTATATTATTATATAGAAGAGCCAAGTTGAGGACGATCAAGGACAAATTTGTCATTTCATTAAAAATTCTAGAATATTTGTTTCTATGTTATGGCATCAAAAAAGTGGTAATAGATTTATAATGATAGTACAACCAAATATATTTTTCTAAATGCCATGTGTATCCTAGTGATGTGACATTTAATATGGACCCATATTTTCAATCACATTTTTATATTAAGATATAATTTATTTTAAGTAATGTTCTTCTATATCATAAAGTAAAGAACTTCATACTATGAGGTCACATAAAAATATTCATACCAATTTTTCATAAAACATCGAATTTGTAAATTTTCATAATAAAATAAATTACATATTATAATAAGTAAATAAATTTATAGAGTGAAATTTCTTTACACTAATATGTATATGAAATAACTTATTTAAATGTATAATTTGTACTCCATTTTTTCATAAGTAATTTTCAACTATAAGTAAATTATATCTTATAATTTTCACGTTGTTTCATTATGACAATTAACATTTCTATTATATAGAAGAGCCATGAGAAGGACGATCAATGTTATTTTGGTAATTTTAACATCATTTAAGGGTAAAATAATAATTGTGTAATTAGTGGTCAAAATGAAAATATAGAAGAATTCATATATTGTATGTCTTTACTTTTGTTATGGGCCCATAAAGATATTTTTGTAATTTTGTTAAAATGAAGAATTTCTATTAGTTAACTTCTTACAGACAATAATAAATGCTAAGCTTGTTTTGACATATTTTAGAAAGAAAATTTTGAACTAATTTAAAATAAAACGTGTTTGAATAGTTAATATGTTGTTCCTAAAAATACTTTAAAGGATATTGTGTAAACATATTTTTAATATTATGTTACATAATATGACCACTAAATTCGTATCTTGATCATTGAAATAGTTTTTAAAATGACGTATCAATATTTTTTAATTAATTTGAAGAAAATATCAAATTTTGTGACTAAAAGAATGAACAATGTTTGACTATCAAGAAATTAATGATTTGATAATGTATTCATCGAAAGATTAAAAAATATATTTTTTTTATTTCTATAAAGGATATTTTCTTAATATAATATAATAAACTATTTAACAGAGAAAATTTGACAAGGAGAAAGTTTAACATTCAAATTCTAAGGAATATTAAAATACAAACTAAAGAAAAATGAGTAGTTAAAAAATAAAGAAGAACGACAAAATACGAAGTCAATAGAAAAGGACTTTGTTGAGAAATATAGAGGAACAAAAAAACTAAATAAATAAATATATTAGGGAAAAACAACCTGAAAAAAAAAAAAACAAACAAGTATATTAGTTATTTTGTGGGGGTAAGATTCAAAGTTTTCTTTTACGGCATGATATTAAGAATGTAATATCAAAAAAATTTCTTAATATAATTTAGAATATAACATTATGATAATTGTTATTGCATATAGAAAAAAATTGCTTTCATGATTGTTTTTATTGGTGTGGAGTTAGAAATAATTTTTTTAATAAATAATTTCAATATTTGAAATATAACATTACGATAATTGTTGTTGTATATAGAAATGAAGTTGCTTTCCTGATTGTTTTTATTGTTGTGGAGTTAGAAATCAATATTTATTAGTACTTTCAATATTAAAATCAAAATAAATAGAAGCATTTCTATTTATTGAAGACAATAAAAAAATGTATCACAAAATTCATTGACAAAGCAAACTACAAACATAGTATACTAAAGTTGAACCAATAGAGATTTGAAAGACTTTGAATCGATCTTTACGAATTGGTTGATCAATGATTAGTATTTTATCAGATGCAAAGCTTATGGTGCAAATATTACAAAAAAAAGAAAGAAAGATAATAACATAGTGAAAAATAGATACCACTTGTGAAATATATGTAGATCGATGAACTTTTTCAAAGACATCAACATTTTATATATTCCTCGAACACGATATGTTTTAACTCATAATCTAACACAATTCTCTATTTCCTTGCTACATAAAATTTTTCAGAATTTAACTTTCTCAATTTGGGTTGTAAACGACGCATTTATGTTGTATGAACATTTGAAATAGATTATTAAGTGATATATTGAAGTTGTTTACTGAAGAAAAAAAATAGTATAAAGTACAAAAATCTCATATCTTTGAAGGCTAATTACATCCTATTCCGAAAATTTTCTCAATTACAAAAATCTTGAATTTTTCATTGTTTTCGAATACATTCCTTGATTTTTCGATACATTGCAAATGATATATTACTCTATGGGAGGGATGTATCCGCAAGGAGATAGATATATATTCGAGAGGGGATAAATGTATCCGATAGAAAATAAGAATGTATCCGAAAGGGGATTATGATATCTTAAATTGTAAATTTTTATAATTTTTCAATAAAAAATATGTGAAGTTATGTTGGCCCGTATTACGGACCACCTTAAATTATCTAGTATCACCAATAAATAAGACCTCGCTTCAGCCTTCTCCACAACTTCTTTTTCTTTCTTCTTCTTTTTGTCTAAACCCTTCACCCGAATGAGAATAACTTTGTTTTCTACCCGGGACCAATAATACACTGTATTATCAACCACGAAGGAAGAAAATGCTGCTGCGGCGGCATTGGGTCATTCAGTGATACCTATGGTGAACAAGCTTCAAGGTATATTCGTACAGCTTGGAAGTCATTCCACCATTGAATTGCCGCAGGTCCCTGTGGTAGGGAGTCAAAGTAGTGGGAAATCAAGTGTTCTTGAACCTTGAGGCACTTGCAGTTTCTTGCCCAAAAGGTTCTGATATTTGTAGCTTCAAACCAAGCCTAATCTTGACGAGGAATGGGGCGAGTAATCTTGCACCATCCTGGCAAACGTTTCTATGATTTCAATGAAATTCGTTCAGAGATTTAGGTATTCTTGAATTGCAAGACTTTGTAGTATTAGACTTAATTTGAATTTAGACTCAATGTATTTAAAATGAGTGTACAGCAAGTCTCAAGATCAAATCAAGAAAAAAATATAAGAAAATAGGACGGTGTCTTCCATCTGTCCTGGCCTCGGCTGGTAAGAGGTGGGAGCGTATCCTGGAATTAGTAGGAAAGTAATTCGAGCAAATATTTTGTTCCAATTCCTAAATAGTTTCATCTACTAAATCAACCTATGCACTAGGTTATAATTATGTAACAATGCTAAAGGAAAAAGATGTTTGGATTCCTCTCTATTATAAGTTTACTGGTTTACGGTGCTTATGAATTGTTTTTATGGGATTTTGATTAGTGATCATTAGAAGATGACGTCTTATTCATAAGACTCAAGTTCTTATAAACCGGTCGTGTCCTTCCTGATAACTATTACTGGTTTAGATAATGTTCAAGTTATGATGGTCAACACACTTTTAATTCTTTTGTGCGAGTTCATTTATCTTTAAAGACTAAATTATTAAGTATTTCTTTTTATGAAATAGACTAAGCTGCTAAGTATTGCATTTGTGCCTCGGTAAAGTTCATTTATCTTTCATTGTGAGAACATCTAATTTTATCTTAAAGGGGTGGATTAAGTTCTCTTTTATGAAATAGACCAAACTGTGAAGTATTGCAACTGTGCCTCGGGCAAAAAGTAGTTGAAGTTGGTCATCCTCTCTATGTCCTTTCCACTCCATTCAAACCACTGTCTGGTTGATCTATTCACTCTTTATCTTATGGGTGTAAGCACATGTTGTTTATATTGGTTGCTAATTATGATGATTTATTTGCTTAGATGTTATTGTACATGCGTCCCAAGTATCATTCATCTTAGATTGTAAAACAGTGTGTTGGCATCTCATTTGTACACTTCTCCCATTAATTTAGTGGTTACACAGGGACACTCCTCTTTCTTTTGCATAGGATTTACTTTGGTCATGGCAATATGTAGTTGAAAAACTGATGCTAATGTTAGTTACCTTTCAATGAGACAATGTTCTTCCCTACTGTAATGTATAGAATATCTATGCGGTAAACTGTATTCTGAAATAGTCCCTCCCTGACATGAGCAAGGAGAAACAGTAGTGTGCTACATATGAGCAACAGTATCTGTGTGTATATATATTCATAAATGTTTGTATATACTTGGTTTATAGGATTTTAATGCCATAGCCGAAATATTTAAAACAGGATATTATGATGAACTGTAGTATTAAGGACGCACTTGTAGCTGAGGAGTAGTTCTTCCGCAGCCGTCCTGTATGTTTTCTATCGTCGCTTATTTAGTTGATTTCATGTCTATATCCATTAACTATCTCCTGTTTTATCTATTTTTTCTTGAAGGTATGTGGTGTCTCTCAATTAACAACCAGGTAATCTGTGCTGGTCAAAGTAACAGCAATTTTTCTTTTATTGGGTTGCCATTTTGCACGCATTACAACCTTGTAGGACCGAATATTTATCAAAAACGTGAAACCCCAATAAGCTCAAACAATTATATTTTTGAGTAGCATTTTCCAAATATCTCCAAATCAATTAATAACTTATAATTTGCATACTCTAAAGTTTTTTCCTGGTTTTAAAATGTAATTGACATGTTGAAATTCAAAAAAAAAAAAAGAAAAAAGAAGGGGTGGGGGGCAAGAAGTCATGTTTTGAGAAATACTTTCACCTTGAAATACTTTGTGCCTTACCTTTTCACTGGTGGTTGTAAAAAAACCTTTTTTACACAGTAACCATGTCTGGTATGGGCACTCTCCTTCTGAACATTCTTTCCAAGTACATTGAAGGTAATGTGGCCTAAACTTTGCAATATTTGATAGTAGTCCTCTACTAGTTTCTCTCCTATATCTAATGTTGCTTCCCTGTATCAGATATCATATTACACTTCTAACCTTTTTACTGGTGTCTGTCTTTTTTATTTTATTTTATCTTTTTCTTTTGGTTGAGAGAAGCATTTTCTTCAATGATGGAAGGAAAAAATGAAGAACTGTCAACTTCTGAGCTGTTTGGTGGAGCAAGAAATCATCACATTTTTCAGGACATATTTGTGAAGAGTTTGGAGGTCCACTTCTTTATATATATATATTAATCTTTGAAATGCATACATTATTCTTTTCTTGCTTGGAGAATTGAAATTCATCTCTAGACTTGCTAATGTTTGCACACAAATGACGTTGATGCCATTTTTGTCAATAGGTAGCTAGGATGTATGCTTTGGTTGGTATGGCCAACTCTGAATGGGTTTAAAATGCTTTTGTTGGGCATTAAATTTTTTATTGGTGTGGTCTTCATAAATTGTTGCTAAGAGCTGTGAACATATACAATCCATAAATAATATTGCCCACGTAAGTTGGTTTTCATCCAGGAACATAGTTGCATAATTGAAATCCTCCATTTTGAATAATCTTTTATCGACTAGCTCCTTCTGTCAATAAACCACAAGTATATACAATAGGTTCCTCATATACAAGCATTCTAAATCGTCAAGGCTGTAAAAAGATGTGAATGACAAACACAAGAACTTTTCAGTAACTTTGCATATTAGTATGTTGATGCGTACAATGGAATGTTCATCCTAGGTTCAGTTGCTTATCAAATTTCATCAGATTTCTCTTTCTCCTGCAGGAAGTTGATCCTTGTGAAGATTTAACTGATGATGACATCCGAACTGCCATTCAAAATGCAATGGGTCCCAAATCCACTTTATTTGTGCCAGAAGTAACTCCAAAAGATTAACCTGTTCCTTACGTTTGCGTTTGAGCCAAAAGTTCAGCACTTTCTCGAATACTTCCTGTAGTTTTATGACATTTGGTTGGTTGCATCTTAATTATTGTGTAAATATGCAGGTCCCATTTGAAGTTCTCATCCGAAGGCATATAGCACGTTTGATGTAACCGAGTTTTCAGCGTGCGAGATTTGTATAATATGAGCTGGTTAACGTAGGCCATTGTTGACTAGCTTTTATTCCGGTAGTGCATTCTTATGAGTGATGTTCTAACTTGAATGATTCCTTCGTAGATGAGCCATTGTTGTATGGTCAATGAGTTGCAACGGTTTCCAATTTTGAGAAAGCGCATGCATGAGGTAGGAATTTTTTGCGTGGTGGACCGGAACCTTCAGAAGTAATGATTGGACACATTATTGAGATGGAGTTATGTCAAAATGTTGGGTGTTTTTTTTGGTTTGCTTATACCTAAATACAACACACATTTGCATCTATGATCAAGTTTATTGAATTGATCGATATTTTTGAAATATTTAGCTAGAACTTGAATCCTTTCTTGCCAAGATAAGTTTGTGAATTGCTATAACAAATCACTAAAATTCTTATGGATCTTTGCTGTTAATATTTTATATTGTTCAACTTAATTATTTTTCCTGTTGCAGATGGATTGCATAAATACACATCTTGTGGAAATAAAGCTCATGAGATGGCATTACAGCAGGTTAAGTCGTCTAGGATTGCTGCACCAAATCTGAGGCAGAAATTACATGCTACATTTGCTATTTCACAGACTTTTGCAAATGGTCTTGCAAATTATATCATACTGATGTTAATTTTTTGTTTACATATTGCTACAGGATGGAGTAGATCTAGAAAAGTTCCAACCTCAGAAAGAAGTCTAAAATCACATGCTATCCTTGCCAGATCAGTTCGTGGTTTTATCCCTGATCAGGTTGGCCATTCTGCTTCATCATCTCCATGTTTGGTTTCTTCATCGTCTCCCTAATTGACATCACCCAGCTTTCAAATATCTAGTAGTAAGAAACTTATATTATTTGCATTTACTAGTGTTCTTGACTGGGAACAGGTTGTTCGGCTTGCTCCAGTGGTCGAGAAAACTATAGCGTCAGGTGTGTTTCCATCTGGTGATACATGATGTTTTTCATTTATGCCACATGTTTGTTACATGAAAATACATGAGTTATTAGTTATTTTGACAAGTTAAATATCTTATTGACAAGAAAGGAATGAATATTGTATATAAGGAATGCAAATACTGCTTTATGAAAAGGTCCTTCCTCATGTAACTTATGGTACTCTTTAATTCGACAAGCACCATGAACTTTTCTGTTGCTGCTTATCAATTCATTTCATTTTTCTGGACTCTTTATAATCTTTAGAAAATATTTTTTTGCTGGGTCTTATTGTCAAAGCCATTGCTGACATATTTCTTCATTAGGATCAAATGTTGGTTCAAGTTGGAGAATATCATCAATATTTGGTGGCTGAGACAATCGTCCATCTATAGAAGACAATTTCATTAGCAAACAATTCAGTGATCCTGTACAGAGTATGGACCATGCTTTCTCAATGATCCACTATAGAGAGGTATGAGTTTTGAAGGCCCTCTCTGCTGTATGATTTCTTTATGGATTACGTTGGTGATAAAATCAAACATGATATCTCTAGATGTTTTGCTTGAAGCCCCCAAGTATCTTGAGGCCTTCAGAAACTCATTCAGATCAGTAGACTGTTGTAATTGCCATCACAAAACTGTTATTGAGGTCATACTGTGATATTGTCAGGAAGAAAAATGAAGACCTAATACCTAAAGCTATCATGCATTTTCTGGTAATTCTGAATAGCAATGACTTAGTCCTTCGTTGATTGCATGCTTTGATGTTTTTGACATCTTTGTGAGTGGCCTTTGAATGGACTTGTGCTTAGGGTTCTTCACTTCCATCTAGTGGCAGTCTTGAGGATTCCTAAATCTACTATTCTAGCAGTTTCTTTGTTATGTTAAATGATAATAAAAGTTCTTCCCAGCTCGTCACATTCTCTTATTTTCCTACTTATGGATGTTTCTATCAGGCAGATTTTGTCAGCACTAGAAGACAGTCAAGACACTGATCCTAGAATAGAATAAGTTGTAATATGCCAACAATGGATTTTAGACAACCTAGGGAGAAAATGGATAAAATAAACACAGAATCTGCTTTTTGTCATATTATAAAAGCACAGGGGACTAGTGGTACTGTTTGGTTTGCTGCCAACAGTTAGAGGCTAATTAATATCTGGGAAAAGTAATTTTCTTTAATCGTCCTTCAGCTAACTTCTTATCTTCTCATACTGACCAGTCAAGTTTCCATTCAGGTCTTTTTTTCAATTGCTGATGCTGTGAGAATTCTGAATTTCTTTATTTTATCTGGTGGAAATTTCTGTATAGTTGGAATTGTCGACTACCTTTTGTTGGCACAATTTCTCTAAATAGTCAATGAGAGTGAAAAAGTATATGGTGTCTGTTAGCTTTATTAGACTCAAGGTGTTGTGTTTTAAGTTTAAAGTAAGAATGCTCAAATAAGTAAGAATGCTGAAATGATTTTCATTTTCGATTTGCATTTTTTTTTTGTTGACAAAAATGGTGTTATTCCACTTTCCAGGTAAATCAGACTAAAAAGAGATCTACACAATGTGGTTCATCAAGAAACTTTACAGGTATTGGTAGTGGAGTTTTTATTTTCAAGGTACTTTACTGGATAGTGGCTCATTGATCCTTCATTATGCTGCTTAGCCGCACAAACTTTTATGTGCTTATGCACTTGTATGTTGTTTCTAGCGCCTGTCATCTTAGCCAATTCAAATGCGAACTATTTTGCATGTACTCGTAGTTCTTATCAACTGTGCTTGCTATTTATTGCAGAGAAAACCTCCTCGAAGAGATGTTGCAACAAGGTTCACTAAGCTTTCTGAAAAAGTTTTAAGGTTTTTGATTAGTTCCATCTTATTTAGGCTTTGTTTAGGAACTAAGCAGAAAAGCTTGTCTAAGTTGGGAAGAAGCATGCCAGCATTAACTCGTAACTGTACTTTGGCTTTTTTCTCATTGTCATTGTACTCTTTGCGAAATCAGTTTTGCCGGATATTCTATTTGGCATTGCACTCCTTGTGAAAGTCTCTAACCATATCCTAGTGATGCATGTTGATTCTTTAAGATGTTCTGTTTGTCATCATTCTCTAGGTTTTGCTCAACTTATAATGACTTTGTACCATTCAGCTGGAACTAATGTCTTCTGGTTTGCAGATATTGGAGGAGTTACCACTTGATGCTGAGACAGTTGCCTTTTGGTATGATCATTGGCAATTGTACCTGGCTGTCAATTTTTGGTGTCCGATCCTTCATAATTTTGTCAAATGAGATAATAAGAGATATCATCACTTGTGTATAGTATTATTGCCATTATCTTGGAGAATTCTTGTCATTTTCTGCACAAGGATGATGTTCCTCTTGGATCTATATTTCACCATTTTTACTATACTAGTCCTTGTTGAGCATAAAACTGAGCTTGAACCTATCCAATTTCAGTGGTGTCATATGAGTCGAGCTAGAGCAATAAAGTAGGAATTTTAGGAAAGTGGATTATTTTTCACGGGGAAGCGGTGCTCTTTTGTATAAGCTCTTTGTTAAGTAATGTGATGGTGTTTTTTATCTTACTAACAGAAGTGGAGTAGGTCTCCTATACAAGCGAGGCAATCCACAATAATATGGAGTGGTGAGTTATTTAGAGTATAATCAATACTTCTCTTTTAAGCTATATACATTTTAATCGTGCATTGTTAATAATTAAATTGAATTAGCTCATACGTCACATTGGTGGATTTTGAATTCTGCAAGTGTTTTATCTCCCCCAATATATTGTTGTAACAAGGCACCTTCTAATAACAATAACATAGGGACAGAAACATTCTAGAAGTTACTACGCTCCAAAAACCTTATTCCTTGCAATAATATCATAATAAATTATCATGAGCATTCCATAAGTTACTTTGAGCCAAAAATTGCAAGTTACTACAATCCAAAACCTCAATAATATCATAATAAGTTCACCACAAAGACACAGTGACCCAATAATCCCATTATACAACTCAAGAAGAACCAGGACCCAAAAACATGTAAAAAAAAATAAAATATCATTAATAAAATAAAAAAGATATTTTTAAACTCAATTTTCAAAGAGGCACGTATTTAAGCAATTTTTTTTTAATTTTTTTTTTTGTAATTCGTGACATTATCCGATTAACCTCACCCAAATTCTTGTATTTCCGTCGTCATACACATTCCGGCCGGCGACTAGTGCATTATCTCCGGCTACCAGAATAGAAATTGTTACCAGTAACAATGAAGTCCATATCTCCATTGTTCTCAGTTTTCACTGCCAAGTCTCCAATTTTCTACTTCAGTCCTATTTCCCAAAGACTTTCGTCTGTCAAATTTGCAGCCCCTCCGAAGATAAATTCACCAGATACGAAAAAACCCTGTTCTAAATCAGCTAAAACCCTCTCTGCAGCTCCTACAATAGACCCCATGACTACTACTGCCGCTTCCGCATCTCCCAAAAAGGTGAAGAGTCTCATTCTTTCTGTTCAGTCTTTTTTGTTTGTTTATTCATTTGCTTCGTATGTAAAATTAAAGATTTGCATTAGGAACTTGAAAAAAAATTAGTGCAGTAGAAATACGTGTAAAAATATAAGCTGATTGCTTGATTATCATTTAATAATTTCAATGGATATTAGTATAGACTATAGAGGTTCATTGAGTTTTGCCTTTTGTTTCATTTTTGAGGTGTTTATAGGTTCTAGTGCCAATTGGGTTTGGCACAGAAGAAATGGAAGCTGTAATATTGGCTGATGTTCTGCGCCGGGCTGGTGCAGAGGTAACAGTGGCATCAGTAGAGCAGCAGTTGGAGGTTGAAGCATATGGAGGCACTAGGCTAGTTGCTGATACTTTCATCTCTACTTGTTCCACTGAAATATTTAATCTTGTTGCATTGCCGGTTAGTATTAGCTTTCCTTAGTATTGTTGATATCATCTGATCTGTTAAATGAAACATCCGTCATATATATGTATCTGTTACAAGCTGTGAAGATACACGTGAAATGCATTTTCTGAAAGTCAGTATAACTGGCTCCACTGCTTCTTTTACTACTCATATCGTTTCTCCACTTCTATATCTCTTTTACTTGACAACTTCAAGAATTACCAAAACACAAAGCGAATCAGAGATGCCATGTTAAGCTGCGGAGTTGGTTAAAAATTCTGTGTAAAAACAAGCAATTGGGTTATACTTAAGTAGTGTGTTTAAAGAGTCTAGATTTCATGGTAGTAATGGTCCGTCCCCATCTAGTGAAATGAAACTCGATTTAGTTGAGGCTGCATTGTTACAATTGATGCATGAGCTTGGAACTGATTCAAATGTGAAAGAAGTGCCAGCACAGGGATACAATGATTCAACTGATTCAGTGATTAATAGGCTTCACGCTGTTCTATTGATGCATTTTCGTCCTTGTAGGGATTTTTCTTTCTCTACATAGACTTTGTATTTTGTATCTCTGATAATGTAGCTTACAGTTATCTCATCACAGTTCTATCTGTGTCAATGTCATAGGTGGAAATTTAATAACTGATGTATAGACTTGATATAGGGAGGAATGCCAGGTTCTGCTCGTTTAAGAGACTGTGAAGTTCTCCAGAAGATCACAAGCAGGCAAGCTGAGGAGAAGCGACTTTATGGTGCCATATGTGCTGCTCCAGCAGTCACTCTTTTGCCTTGGGGTCTTCTCAAGAGGAAACAGGTGACTATTGCATTTAGTTTATAGAGTTTGCTTTCTGCACTGTGTCTTTTTTCCTGGTTTGGTTAATTGATGCAGTGTCTATCAAGACCACTTGTCATCCTGCATTTATAGACAAAATTTCTTCCTTCCGGGCGGTGAAAACTAACACACAAGTCTCTGGAGAGCTAACAACAAGTCGTGGTCCTGGCACTTCATTTGAGTTTGCCATATGTTTAGTGGAGCAGCTGTTTGGTGAGCCTGTTGCCAGAGAAATTGGAGAACTCTTGGTGAGTGAATGAATTATTGATATTCTTAAATTCTTTGCTTAACTTCTAATACTAGACTTCTTCTTCACATAATATTTTTTAAAAAAATATCAAAGCTGAGCTGACTGGTAACTGGATCATTCATGGGTTATTTAGTTATATCATCATTCTATCTAGTTCGTATTAGGCTGAGGTACTGGAACCAATTTGATCGTGAACTATTGCTAGTTAGGTTCTGAGGACATGTTTAACTAAGAGATGCAACTTATTTGTGGTTTCCCCATTGCTTCCAGCATTGGCCTGAGAGGTGGAAAATGGAGTTCTGTTCTATTTCTAGGATCAAATATGAAAAGAGTGTTAAGAGAAAGTTGTTTCTTGACTCAGTTTACAAGTTGAATTGAACAGGATTCAACTAAATTTCAGAGGGCTTGTGCACAACTGGCAATTGTGAAAAACCTTTGTGAACACTTCATTATTATTTGGCATTTGATTTGTTTGTATCTGACTTACATCGTTTATCTGATTGGGTTGTTTGTTATACTTAGATTGTTCTCATAAAACTTCCATACATTTGTGTAGTTAATGAATCCTGCAGGTGATGACCCAAAGAGACAAGAATTCAATGAAGTTAGATGGTCTCTTGATCACACCCCCCAAGTAAGCCTTCCTTGTTTTTGCTTTATATATCTGGAACTTAAACTGTAATTACAGAATTAATTTCAGTAACAATGCGCTCACCCCTATGAGTTCTTTATCTTGTCCATAATGTCGAAGGAACTGTTCAAGGGTCTTAATGAATGTGCATTTTTCTTATTCAGTGCTTATCCATTCATGGTTCTGGCATAACGATGATGCAAATTCATGTTTTGAATGCTGTGCTAAAAACATCTCGGTGTCAGTGGTCATCTTCCATTGTTAGGAATTCAGGAAATGGTTTCTTTATTCTTTTCTTCCCATCTTGGGTTATAAATTTATTAGTGTTGCCTTGCAGCTCTGATGCTGGTACTGCTCCAGTTGTTACCCTGTAGGTGAATATGTCTAGCAAGTGACTCTGGTTAATGTGAAACTTGCTTTTGACTTTGGGCAAGGTTTGTTGCGAATGTTATCAACGCTAGGGGGCATACATGGAATTTGTTCTTGAATCTTGATATTTATTTTTAGGAACAATTACACGCAGGTGCTTGTCTGACTTGATGAGAGATTGTACTTGTGTCCTAGGATTAATGATGTTTTCGTGTGAATAATTTATTTCCCACGACATGTCAATGTTCTCCATCTTCACAATTTTGTAGGTTCTAATTCCAATAGCCAACGGGTCTGAAGAAATTGAAGTGGTTACCTTGATAGACATTCTAAGACGAGCAAAGGTGAATGTTGTGGTGGCTTCAGTGGAAAAATCAGCACAGGTTTTGGCATCAAGTGGAACAAAAATTGTTGCAGACAAGTTGATAAATGCTACTTCTGACTCCATATTTGACTTGATTATCCTCCCGGTGAGGCTAACTCCTTTTATTTAACCAGCATTTCCACGAGTTCTCCAAAAATTCTAGGCAAATGTACCTATTACCAACTCATAAGTGAGATGATTTTTGTAGGTCCATCACTTGGTTTGATAATTAATTGGTTCTTATTCTTTAGGGAGGAACTGCCGGGGCTGAACGGCTGCACAAGTCAAAAATTCTGAAGAAGTTGCTTAAGGAACAAGAGTCAGCTGGAAGAATATTTGGTGCAATCTGCTCTTCACCTGCAGTCTTGCAGAAACAGGGGTTAATAAAGGTATGATGTTAGCCATTTGAATGTCTTAATTTTGAGAGAAGAAGTTCAATTTACACACTTCCTTAAACAGGACAGGAAAGCCACTGCACATCCTGCTGTCTTAGACAAGCTCAAAGACGGAGTAAATGATGCTCAAGTAGTTATCGATGGTAAACTCATCACAAGCCAGGGACTTGCTACAGCAATACAGTTTGCACTGGCTATTGTGAGCAAGCTTTTCGGGCATGCAAGGGCAAGGAGTGTAGCAGAAGGTCTTGTCTATCAGTACCCTAGGAGCTAGAAATACCAGCCCTGAAACCTTCAGAGTGCCCAAGTATGTTAAAGGGGCAACTCAAATCGATGGATTTCATACATACTTCACCGGCAATTACAAGAAAGGCAACTTTCTTGTCCTTGATGACTTGGTAGTAGATATAACAAGCTCGAGAGGAGATATTCCTAAGTCTGCCAAAACCAAAGGTAGTCGCCTCATTCCAATGCAGTAGCCAAGTCGTCGTTCATCTGCAATTGGGGCAAACTGGGTGGATATCTCAACCCAAGATGGCTTATAAATCATTTATATATTTTCCCCTTTTCTTGACAGGATTAGTCCTAACCTACAATACAGAGTTCCTACTAGTTCTTTAACTGGGAATAGGGCATTTACTATCACTCAGCCAGGTCGCACTGGAAAGAGTGATGATCAAAGTAATGACGCCAGTTATGGGCAAATTGTTCTTCGCCTCATCTCTGTCTCGTCTGGACACTATATAGCACCCCCAGCCCACAAGTTTCTTTTCTTCGTTTAGTTTGGCCTCCAAATCATGATTTTTGCCATTCAGAGCATACAGAAAGAGGATTGCTGCTCTCGTGCGTTGAATGGTGATCTTGGTGTGTACTAAACAATAGATTCCATTATGGATTTGTTTTGTTTTTTCACTTCTCTGGTGATCTTGGTGTGTACAAGGAAATAAACAATCCAGGAGGAATGCTGGAGTACAATTCATTTTTGTTCATGAGCATTTTGGAGACGAGATGAGTTGATTTCATTTAGTTGAAGCAAGCCTTGCAAGAGTAATAAGAAAGTAGAATTGTTGGGTCATAGATATCTTATTATTTTTACAGAGAAAAGGTACCTCCAAATATGTCTCTCTTACCTAGATAGCTATGGAACTGATACATCCTGCTTGCATAGTGTCTCTATGACTAAAATGTGTGAAGCAAATTATAAGTACACGAGAGGAATTCATAAAAGCAAATCGTTTACATAACGTACATAAATGGGCATACCATCTCATTCCCATACATAAGTTACCACACATGTGAAGAAGGTAGATCTGAATCAGATCATAACTAGCAATCCCATCCACCTAACTATTTGCCTAAGCTTGTACTCAGCAATTTTTGCTTCAACTCCATATTCTTCTACCAAGGTCCTGTCAGTGTCCTTCTCAAGCATCTTAATTTATATCCACATGGCATATTCCTTTTATCGGTTAGCTGCAATTGCACAGAATGGAATGATTAGCAACACCGGTAATCTACCAGACAGTAGACAACCTCGTTTAACTAATAGCAGTAACATGTTTTAGTCTCGCGGCCTGAATGTGCAATTACTCCATCCACTCAGGCAATTGATGTCATAAACATAGCGCATTTCATGGAGGCTTTGCTCATTTTGTTGATTAGTAAGCATGTACATTATTTTTACTCTTCCTTCAGACCAATTATTAGTACTAAAAGAATTCAGTACCTGATTTTTCTGCTTCTCAATAATTTCAGCCTGTACGAAAAATCAAAAGTGAAAGTTACAATATGAACACTTCACAATGCCAATGCAGTAATTTTATGATCTCCAGCCATTTGACACATACCTGGTTCTTCAGCAACTCTTCATTAATTTTTTTTAGCTTTGCCACTTCAGCTTCCAACTCTAAAGTATAGGCCTGTCATATCCCAGATGAAGGTGCAACTAAGAATTACATTCACAACATAAACATTTAAAAAATTCAAGTTGTTATTGATGGAAAACCAAAGTTTGTAACCTTGTTACAACCAACTACTTCCTCTTTCTCACTCTCAAAATCCCCCACTCTTGTAATAAAGAAACAAAAATTCAAAGCTGCAACTGAGTAAACATGCACATCCTAAAATCCAAACCACACTCAATGTATTTGCTTTGCCAAGCAAACTTATTAATCCATGAATAACACTGTCAGCTTTATCAGGGCTCGTTATTAAGATTATCAGCTTGATAAAGCATATAAGGGAGCTGTTTGAAACAGATGTAATAATGTTTGAAAATTTATCAGCCATTGTTAGATCTAAGAGTAAATAAAGAAGATTGTGATAAGGAAGTCTACATTAAACACCAAGGTAATGCTGTCAAAATCTTCAGCTCTTTTACTCAAAGTTGCATGAGTCATTTTCATTATACAAAGTTGTTGACCAAGCGTCATATTAATTAGAAGTTTAGAGTAAATCCTATGAATGTAATGGTCCTCAAGAATCAGAAGCACAAGAAAATATTGTAAATCATCAGATAATAGCTCAACATATAAGTTCACCTGCTTCCGAGCCCTTGATCTAGCTGCAGATTCTCTGTTCTTAATCATCCTCCTACGCCTTCGCTCCACAACTTTTTCCAAAGAACTACCGGATCTCCTTCCCCTTCCACCTTCACTAAATGCATAAGGGGAAGGTGAAAGAGACGATGTATCCACATTGCTCCTTGCAACAAAATCGTTTCCAGGGGATCCTCCTTTTGCTGGTGAAACTCCAGTATAAAATCCTGTCATCCCCATACCTCCGCCTTGAGCCATATTAGCATTTACAGAAGGACTGGACATTCCAACAGCAGGAGCCCTTGTTCGAGGGCTAGCCAGGTGACCATTGTTTGATAACTGCATAGGAGATGCAAATGCCACTGTTGTTTGCTTGGGGAAAAGAGGCTGTTGCTGCTGAGTTTGTTGTTGCTGTGAGGCTGTGGGACCAACCACATTCAACATGTTATTGGCTGCAATTTGATTAATCAACAGTCCACTGTTTTGAGTTGGTTGCTCAAATGCTATGTTGAAACCATTGTTGTTGTTCTGTTGACTTAAACCATTGTTAAATGTAATACCACTTGAGTTTGAAGTAGATTGCATATCTTCTCTAACTACACCTGCTTTCACCAGAAACTCCTCCAATGTCATTTCTCCCAAGGTAGACTGCCTCTGCCCGAAGTTTGATTTCCCAGTGTCACTTCCGTCTTTGGTACATACCGTAGTTTCTTTTTGAAAGTTTCTCCATACTTCATCAACAGTTTTCTGACTAAGCGTCCGAGGTAATGTCAAAGAACCTTGCCTCTGTAGATTTCCTACAGGTGCATTCCCATCTCCTCCTCCTCCAGTAGAAGATGTCGCAGCTTCAGACTCTTCAGCTGTCCAAATGCTTTTCAACAGTTCCTCCATGTTTATTGATCCAAAATCTTTTCCAAGGCCACTAAATGTAGTTTGAAGCTCATCAAACGTCAACGAGTATATCGAAGATTGCCTAGCCAAAGGGAAATCACCATTACCAATTGACTTCCCCCCGTTGCTCTCCAGCTGTGGGGTGTCAGCAATGTTCTTGAAATTCATGCAAGATCCCATGTTACTAGAACTCAAAGGGTATTTGAATATCTGATAAAAAAGACTCATTAGTACAAATTTTAGCAGTTAAAGTAGATCAGTGGCAGCTGACCATTGGAACCTTTTTCTTTTCTAAGCTAGCGTTTGACCATAGATTAGGAGTAAATTTGGAATATTTATCTTCAAAAATCTATTCGGCCATGAATTTTGATCAGATTTTGAATCTTCAAATATTTCAAGTTCCCAAAACCCGGCTCAGACTCGTTTTTGGATTTTTGGACTTCCACTCACATAACTTCAAACTTTTTCCAAGTAAAATTCATGTTCAAACACAACTTCAAAAACTCAATTTTTCAAGCTTCAAGTTCAAAATCTATGGTCAAAGGGAAACTTAATATATGTGTCAAATCCAAGAAGTACAACAATTAAACCCATAGCTTCAGGAGACATAATATTCACCAAATTAACAAATAACAGGAATAATTGAATTGACAAGTTTTATGATTATTTTTTCATAATAGAAAAGAGCAAACATCAATTCCATTACTGTCTCCAAAGAATTCAAATCATTCTTGAGCTATATTAAACCATAGATAACTTATGATAGACCATATTAACTACAAACTCAAGGATAACAAAATTGTTCTGCTCCACCAACAGAGGACCGCTTTTTGCGGATTTAGCTCGACTAATCCGTATTTGGGCAGCGTAAAATCGCTCCCTACCAAGTATTTTTCCATATCCAGGCTCAACATTGAGACCTCTGGTTAAGACATCCAATGCACCACATCATAAAAGATGACTATATTGGTCGTAAGAGATGTGAATCCACCTGTCCAACAGATTTCTCGAGTTTTCGAGTTTATTTATGGTATGAAATAACACACAGTATAGGTCTAGCTTATCGACAAGTTGGGTCTTTATAGTCAGATTGAAGCTGTGCTGTCCACTAGAAAGAGATGCAATCTTTAAAGATCTTACTTTACTATAACTTTTGAATAACAAAAAAAATCATGATCAATATCTGGTTTTAGTTGAAAAAAAACCCAGATCCATATCAGTATTAGCTCAATTCAGTATAACACATACTAAACAGTCTTTCAATACAATGGATCCAAGATTTAACCATCCCAAAAATACCCAAAACCAAAATCCATCTACACAACATCATCTATACTTAAAATATACTTGATCAATAAAAGAAACTGCATATTAATACAAAGATTTCAACTTTATTAAATCAAGAAAAAAGATTGATAATTTGTTGAGATGTTGTTAAGATAGAGACAAAAGAAAATAGAAAGTGGAGAGACAATTATACCCTTGTATTTGCAGAAGAAATTGAAGGGAGCAACAAGGAAAGAGCAGCAGCGTGTCGTCTCCTTCTTCTTCGCTGATTTAGGGCTTGCTGGAGTCGACAGGTGTCTTCTCTTCTTACACCTTACCCACTCTTATAAAGCGCCTCTTTCTTCATTTTTCTTTTTCATTGGTTTTGTCGTCTAAATTTACGCGACACACTTTATTTCTTTTATTAGTAATGGCATATTTTTAATATAATTTATCGCAATCAGTGATAGAGCTGAAATTTTTAATAAAGAGTTCAAAATTTAAAAAACTAAACACACAAATTAATCGAAGGAGATTCGACATCTATTATATATATAAAAAAATAATATTAATCATATATAAATAGTAATATTTTCTACCGAAGGAGTTCATCAGATGGCTGGCTCCACCCCTGACCTCAATATAATATTCCCTTCATTCATTTTTACTTATTACATCCATAATATAATATTCCCTTCATTTATTTTTACTTATTGCATCCATTAAGATAGTGATTGTTGATATAGATATTTTATCAAATTATCCTCTATAAAATGATGTCTTGGAAAAAATAATTTGAAAAACAAGTATTTAATGTTGAGGGGAAAATATGGAGAAAAAAATATTATTTTTCCTTGATATATCAAAGGTGACAAATAAAAATAAAAATGCGATAAAAATTAATTTGGAGGATTACTAAAAATAAATCTCTACTTTTAATTAAACGTGTTGTAGATATCGAAACGTGACCAATGAGCTTTGATTCTCGATGTAGGTTTGGCCAATGAGATATGTCAAAGTGGAAGAATTGTTGCCGTCAATTCAGGCTTTTCCGACAATGAAACAGATGGCGCTTGTTGATTTGTTTATTTCTCTTATCGTCTAAAAAAAGAGCACGAGGGTTAAAGTTATTATATTCTGATTCAATATTTTTTAATACTTTAAATAAAATTGAAATTATAGCTACATAAAAAGATACTATTTGCTACTAATTTTCTTAGAAGTATTTGAAAATGTATAAGAAGATTATTGTCAGGAAAAAACTTGATGTAAAATAGAAATAATTTCAAAGTCTATTTCTTTTTTGAATTTAATACACTTGTTCAACATATTTATGTATTTTTATTTTTATTGATTCAGACTATTTTCATTAAAGGAAAATTCAAATGTATTTCAAATTTCACATTGTAGTTTCCTGGTACTATTAGTCAATCTCACATATGCTAGATGGGCGAAATTATTTTCATTATATTCTTTTTGAGCTTTTGAATTGTACAAAATGAATCGATCGTTAATCTCTCATAAAAAAATTAAAACAAATTAATGTAGGTCGATGGTATAAAAATACATCTTGGTGTATAGGGCAATATCGATCATGTTCAAGTGGATGAATAGTGTGTCAACACGTGCGTAGAGCAATTGATGAGCACACTTTGATTTAAAAGTATTGAATAACATTTCTGGACCAAACATCATCTGGTGTGACGTCTCACCAACATAAGCCGTCTAAATCCAAAGATATAATTTCATTCAACTTTTCTTTACAACTTATTTACTGTCATTTCATTACAAAATTGATTTAACTTGTATGCTCTTAAATTACTTTGATAAATTCAACTGCATCATATTACGGATAAACATTTGGTAACATATATTCCATATCCTGGCTAGAGCTGCAAGTTATTTCAAGATAATGAGTTCTAAACTAAATAATTTATACATATTTATTGAATTTTTTAAAATAAATATGAAAATTGAACTAAATTACTGAATTTGATAGTGCGCAGAAAATGGGCAGCCAGCCGTTTATTTTATTTGTCTTTAAAATGAAGTTTTACTGGCCAACAGCATTAGAGTAATTGATACTCCAATCTGCACTAGAATACTAAAAAATGAATCTGTGAAAAGAAAAAACAGATCATATCATAGCACGTGAAAGTAAAGAAGAATGTGGAGCCAACGTACAGTGGACACAATATAGTGGATTCTAGTCAGGTCATAAATCACAAATATGGTAAAATATTTTATCTAACGTGCAATGAACTTGTGGCTTCTAAGTAAAAAAAGATGCCACATTTTAACCGACACTAGTGATAAGTTGATAACAAATAACTGGAGTAACTTTTAAACTATACAAAGTAAAAGATTTTTATGTCCTTTCTTCATGATATTTAATATCTAACCAGTCTTATAAATTTATCAGGATATTATATTTAGGCATTTGGATTAAGTCTTATTTCACTTCAAATTTTGTAAAATAAGAAAAAATATGTGTGTGTTTTCATTCATTTATTAGGTAGTTAAGTTAACCAAACAAAACCCTAAGCATTATCCGTTTGAGGTTGATGTGTATAAATAAAGGAAATGACATATTTTCTGGGGTTAAACTTTTAACTATTTACTAATATAGAAATGAAAACATGTGCAGTTTCTTCTTTTCCAAGATTTGAATTAAAAGTACCTAATTGAAACACTTAAAGGTTGAGGTGTTCGAATGGAATAGACTAATTCAACTGTTTAAATGGAATATCCTGATAAGTTTAATGATGTCTTAAACCTTTTAAAAAATCATGCTAAATGTTAACATGAAGGTGTAGCCATCCACTAATTTAAAGAAAATATGGAGAGTAGGGTGCCTGCCATATCTCAATCAAGGTTGTTGAAAGTGTTGAAGTGACGATTGAAGGCAGCAAAAATCTCATCTTCCTAAGAATAAAATACTCAAAATGTGGTTGAGAAATAGGTATTCTCCCATTCCTCTAATTAACAATACAATATTAAATTGGTCTTTCAGTTTATCTCCACTATATTTAATAATAAAAAAACTTATCAATTCAGAAAGAGATGACCTGCCCTTTTTTTTTTTTTAAATCTATTTGAAGTTTCTTCCTAGTTAATGTGATGAGAAAGGCTGAGGCAGCTAGCTATCTTTTTTTTTTGGAAAAAAATACATAAATTTTATACATTTGGGGGCTGATTTCATCTTAAATGTGGAAGTTTCCACAATTATAAGAATCCCAAATTTTTCATTGCTTTCAAATGCATTTCTTGGTTGTCTGATACATTACAAATGATATCCGAGAGGAATAGGGATGTATTCGAGAGAAGATAGGGATGTATCCGAGAGGAGATAAGGATAAATCGGAGAGGGAAATTTTGTTATTTTTTTTAAATGATAGAAAATTTTAGAGATTATGTTATTTTAAGTCGTGTATTTATGTAAAAAAAAAATAGAAGAAGAACCAATTATGGAAGGAACTTTTGGTAATATAGTTGGACTCATGTCTTAAATTCCTACTGGGCCATTTAAATGGGTTAGTGAACAGTTGGACTCTTGCAACTACCTTTGGGCCTATAAGCCCTTAATATTCTGTACAGATAGTTTGATGGAAAACACCCACTTCTATGTGCCAATATCAACAATTTGATGGAAATTTATATTTTGATCGAAATTTGAACTTGAAACCTCTTGATTAAAGTATCATCAACATTTAAAAAAACTGTGTAGTGTATATCTACGTTTTGTACAAGTGTACACTAAATCTAATTTAGAGGTAAAAAAATTAAGTTATAACGAAACTACCATCTAATAAAATATAACAAATCTTCAATACTAATGCAACAAAAGATCGCACATATGATAGATTTGCCTCGTATAGTTGCTTGTCTACTTCTAGTGTGCGATACCAATCAAGCTAAGAATATTAGGACGGTATCAACCATTGCTGAATTCTATGTTTATGATCTTTGAAATTGACAATAACGTGCCCGTAATGTAGACAAATAAAGCAAGTAACAATCGCCATTAATGAGCTCAATAGTCCTTCTGGATCGAATGGGGCTTGACACCAAGATGGAGCGTTCGGAGGAAGGGGACCGTTGTTAGGGGAATTGACACTACATTCTTTTAATCGTCCATAAATAGGCCTGGTATACAAATGTCGAATTCCCAGTATTTTTCGATTGATCATTACACGCAGGCCCAGTATCTCCCCGTACACCACATTTCACTGAGAAAATCTCTGTTTTCGACGAAGAGATCTGATACTCCCAATCAGGAACATATAAACCGTAGAACAACGAAAGGTATATAACAGTAACCATTATAGTCATGGCACATTGAAGACGATATTTCTTCAGTAAAGATCGTCCTGAATTGACTCTAAAATTAGTAGCCTGAATCCAAATTTCACATATTGATGCTACCAAAAATGATATAGCAATCCTCTGCAATATGCCCATCCATCTAATGTTCACGATATCTACACCATATGTTAAATCTCCGAAACCATGAAAATAGCCTCCTTGAAGAAAGAGGCCAATGATGAAAAGCTTAATACCGCGATAGATTGCTTTTCTAGTCGCGATCAGTCTACAGGGCAAGTTCTTGTACGCGAGTGCAAGTGATACTCCAACAATGAAGAGGAAAAATGGCATGACAAAATCCGCCAGAGTTATACCATTCCACGGGGAATGATTAACAGAAGGATAAATTCCACCAGCATATTCCACAAATATCATTAACACGACAGTGAGACCGCGAAAAATTTCTGGAGAAAGGAGACGGCCACTTTGTGCAATACTGGAACCAGTCGTTGTTGGTGACGAAGTAAAATTATGGAAAGATAAATCCACATTGTCTTTTGTTTCGTCACTGGTAATAATGTCAATTCTATGAGAGATTATTTTTTTCTCCGATAAGTCGATAAAATTCCATTTTTCTTATAAAATATAGCTTTGATTTTATGAAATCTTTACGCGTATGTATACCGAGATAATACTTGTATTTTGAAACGTTGCAACCGGAGAAAATTATGAAGAAGAGGATATTTTTTTGATTTTTTCCCTCTAACACTAATTTTAAGGGAAGTCAATAATTCTAAAGTTGTCAAGAAAATAGGTAGGTACCTAACGCCCATATTTATAGTAGTGTAAAACCTAGTTTAACTAGAATTAGAAAACTTATTTCTATATAATTTTCACTACAATCCTATTTAGATATTAATTAGAGAAACTAAAAACATCAATTGTTAAACACTTGCGGTTTCCTAATCCAAACTTGAAAATAATTAAGCATATGTATACGTTCGACTTAAAACATTATCGGAGAAATTTATGTATAAAATAATGTTGTGAGCTTATATAATTTAAGTCTAAAAATACAATTTACATAGCATTAAATTTTGGAAACTTAGGTTTCTGCCTTTCTGGCCAAATTTTTTGGCCATTTAGCATTATCCAAAATACAATTTAAAAAGTTTTGACTATTTTAGGTGTTAATTAATTGGTCAATATTCTATAAGCATAATTTTTAGGGCCCTTGCAAGTATGGATTGGGATACCTATCGATTCGGGGCTAAAGTAAATATGGGATATACTCACCTAATTAAATTTGTACTAAACGTAATTGATTAATATCATTTTACCATCAATTTTCTTAAATTAGGTTTCATAATTTTTGGAAAAATTCAGAAATTGATTATGCAAATCTTGAAACTTTTTTTTTTAATTGTCGTCGTCGTCAAAAAAGAAATCTCTTTTTCTAAAAAAAAAAAAAAAAAAACTAACTAATTATTCATCATTAAACACTTGCAGGTAATATACTGTGTGTAAGACTGATCGATAGGCTTCGAATGAGGCATTGAAGAAAGAGATAGAGGTTCTCAAGAGCGGATCTTCAAGAGCAAAGACCGGAGAACAGTAAGAGATGATTTATTCAATTAGGCTTTTAATGGAGCGGAGAAAGATATGTTTGAAAATGAATCAAGGGGCTCTTTTAGTTAAATGGTATTGAAATTTAAAACATCTTTTCTATAGTTAACTCATTAAACGAGTCATGTAACTCGTGTTAATAATTGAGTATGATTTGGGATCATTTAGGTTCTAAATAAATTTAAATATTAACTTTAATTTTTTAAAATATATTTTAGAAAATTTTGCAAATGTCTTGTCATTAAATTTATATCAAAATTTTATTTTTGGGAGTAATGATAGTAGAAAAGCTAACTTGACAAAGTAAAGTCACCATCTAAGTTACTAACTCTTTTTCAATTTGTTGATTAATATACGTGATCTTAACATACATAATTACACAAGTATTTAATGGGTAACTCCTGAAATATAAATGGAGGCTATATATTTACTAATTTCTAATTGAACGATTTGTATTTATTATGGTAAGAATAATTAAAATTAAAATTTTAAATTATTTACATATAAGGGACTCTCAAAAATTAATTTCATGTTCATTGTTGTGCTCGTAATTAACTAGGAGTCTAGGACTCGTAATATTGTTTCTCGATGGAAACGAAAGATCACACATTTTTGGTTTGGGTGTACTCTTGGATCGAAAAAACAAAATGCATCTTTATAAGTGTCTTTCTAACCCGGAAAAGATACTCTATCAATTTATCAACAATACTTACTATTCCCGTATTAATTTTGAGATCATTGCAGAACTACAGTTGGATTTGCTTTAAAATGTCTTCTCATGCTTGACGGTTGCCAATCTTATCCAAATTTTCTTGGCTATTTATATTCGTATATCTTCCATTGTTGAGAATAAATAGGAACCAAAAATAAATATCAAGAAAACTCTTCCTCCTATAATTTTGTGTGTTGAATTTTTCTTTTTTATTGAATTTGATTAGATTAAAACCTTTAATTTTAATTAGAAGAGCTTGCTGAATCTTAGAGAATAAACTAGTAATGACTGAAATATATACCTCAAATTTTAATTGATTTCTTACAATATTTATGATAAAAAATATTTAGTAAGATTTTCATAATACACATGTTAGCAAAAGGTATTCAAAAAAAAATCCTCCTATCATTAATACTACTCCATGATGGAAAAGGAAGGTAAAAAGTGTGGGAGTGGGATCCACCTAAAAATATTTTGGATAGTAGAAAAGAAAAAGAAGATGAAAATGAGAAAAAAAAAAAACAGATTAATTTAAATTATTAACGCGCTGATGTGTAAGTGCAAAATACACTACAATTTGCCAGGTAAAGTCAGCAAATTCTAGAAAACTTTTGATTCTCCTGACACAAAGTTCGATATGAAATAAGTTATGTTTCTTACGAGTTACAAAGATAAAAGTTATGAACTTGTTATACTTCTTATACATTATATTAATTATTATGGTACAAAATATCTTCCTAATTTATTCTTTGGTACCAGGGGTATTTTTGGTCATCATTTGTTACTTAAAATGAGTAAGGACACAAATTAAATATACCGAGTTTATAGGACCCAAATTACCCCCAGCCTCCAGCCCCACCCTTCTTTATATATTGAAGCAATAATATATTTTTTTTATTGTCAAGTCCCCTATTCAGACTAAAACGGCGGCGCTACTACCCCACTGTGGTAGGGCCCAATGTCGGAGCACAAAAAGGCTGCTCTATTCAAATACAAATCATGGTCTCCTGACATTCAACGTGAAGAAGTTTGGCTCAAACGCAGGAAGAAGCACTTTGAGCGTCTCGCCGCCGAACGCCGTTCATTGAGCCTCCTCACCGCCGAACGCCTTTCATTGAGCCTCAACGCCGATGAACACCGTTACTTGAGCCTGAGCAATGGCGATGAGCGCCGTTCTTTGAGCCTCAACGCCGATGAACGCCGTTCATTGAGCTTCATCTCCGATGAACTCCGTTCTATGAGCTTGAGCAATGGCGATGAACGCCGTTCATTGAGCTTCAACGCTGATACACTCCGTTCAATGAGCCTGAGCAATGGCGATGAACGCCGTTCATTGAGCCTCAGCGCCTATGAACGCCGTTTATTGAGCCTCAGCGCCGATGAACGCCGCTCATTGAGCCTCAGCGCCGATGAAGATCGCCGTCGTTCTATGAGCATCACTAACGACGATCTCGATGAACTCCGTGCTTGTTTTGAATTAGGATTTGGATTCGATTCGAATTCTGATTTGGATCCGAAGCTTACCAAAGCTTTTCCGGCTTTGGAGATTTATCATGCTGTGAATAAGTTATCTCGATCCTTTTCTTCGGTTTCGACGGTAACTTCTGACGGTGAAACTCCGTCATCTGTTGAAACCTCTGTCTCCATTGTTGAACCAGGTAAAATAAAATGAAATTTATCGACACCAAACTGCGCTAAAAAAAATTTTAAAATTTATGAGTTTTCAATTTGTTGACCTCATTTTGGTTTTAACTTTCCTTATACAACTATAAAATCTACCTAAAAATTAGTGTTGTTCTTAATTAAATATTTATATTTATTTAATAACTTTCCTTATTATACAAATATAAAATCTACTTAAAATTTGGTTTATAATTAAATATTTATATATATAATACTCCAATTACTTTTCTTATACAAATATTAAACAAAGTAAAACAAACAAATTACAATGGAGTTTGAGCCGTGCTAATAATTTGTTTTGTCTGTGAAGGTGCTGATCAGGAGACAATGAAGGTGAAGCTGAAACAATGGGCACAAGTTGTGGGTCTTTCGGTGCTTCCATCACCTTCTATTTATTACTAGTAGATTCAGAATTTAAAGTTATTAGTAATATTCGATTATCAGAATATTACGTAGATGTGAAACTCTCTTGCAAGAGCGAGCAGGTGCAAACAAGATGTATTATGCATGTTGTTTTAATGCTCAATTGAATAATAAATGGAACTGGATTCCTATTTACTCCGTCTGTTTTTAATTAAAATTTCTAGCTTCATTCGAACACATTATAACTGATACTAGTATATATTTGCAAGTTTAGGGGTGTAAATTTATAAATAATACTGCATATAATTAAAATTTGTGATGATTAGGTCAGTATAATTTAATTACAGATTATTGTTATTTTGCCAATGATCACAGGTCAGATTTTAGTGACTGTACACATTCTCGTGATTTTTATGGATTCTTTAGTTTGTCATATTATCAAATAAATTTTGAAAAGGTTTTATGTTCTGCATGTCTCAGAATATTCCAGTGGTCTACATCGACCTCGGCTGGAGCTAGTAAGGGTCGAGATATGTTTCATTTGTAAAATTATTATTTTTACTTATATATATAGGTATATGTTGAGCCTTTTTTGGCCTCTTCGTGTATTTATTTTTTATATTTTGAACATTTTTGATGAAAATTCTGATATTGCCACTAATTAAATCCACCATCTATAAGTTGATTATAAAAATTATGTGTGTACATACAACCACTTAGTATAAGTGATTGTGTATAATAGTCTTTCCGTTCAATTTTACTTTTCACTATATTAAAAATATATATTTTTCACTTTTACTTATCCAGTTTGAAATATTAATAGATAATTTACTATTTTTAGTACTTATATTAATAATATCTTTATTATTAAATACTGATAAATTTTAATTTGTTTTCTAATGAGTGAGATGAATATATACTTGTTAGTATAATAATTAGAGTAAAACGACAAAAATTGTCATTTTATTCTCGTCATTAAACATGGATGGAGTACATAAATATTATTGGGTGCAATCAAATGTTACGTTGTATGCAAATTAGGAAATTAAGATTGATGTTATAAAAGGCACTAAAGCATGAATATTAAGAGGCAATATTAAATGAAATATATTCATTCCAATTTATATAAACACAAATTTTCTTTAAACGACGTAGGAATCACGTGAGATCGCAAGTAAGATCATCAATAAGCTAAGTTAATGGTAATTAAGCCGCTAGCCAAATCTATGATTAGTATTCTGTCTTTTCTTTATAATTATAAATATAAATAACTGAAAGTCTAAACTAACCTCCTTTTTACGAAAATTATAAACTTAAAAATCATATATATATATATATATAAAAGAGAACCTTAGGCCCGCCTACATGGCGCCACCACAAACCAAAATTCACTTTTAATTTATTTATTTCCAAAATTAGCCTTACCCTTTAATGAAAAGTTGTGATTTTTATGAAAAATTGTGATTTTTATGAAAAGTTGCGACTTTTATGAAGAGTTGCGACTTTTATGAAAAATTATGACTTTTATGAAAGGTTGTGACCTTTCCAAAGGGTTGCAACTTTTCCAAGTAGTTGTAACCTTTCGACAAGGCACAATAAACTCTTGTTTACACTACCCTTTGTTGTTTATAAATAGAAGGATTTCCTCTCATTTTAAAACAACGAAAATTTTGAACCTCCTGTTCTTCTTCTTTTTCACAATTAGATATTTGTGTACTTTGCTCATGTTGAGTGGTTCACTGACACCACTGCTTATGTTACAAATCCTGGTATGTCATTAATTTATGCTTATATTATTAAGGATAAATGATAAGATGTAATAATTTTCATTTTCCTTTATATTGTTTATGTTTGTTACTACGTAATCTTGTATGTAAGACAATATAATACTTTAGTTTTAATGATTAATAGATTTTAAGTATTATTTTATAAATTTCGTGATATTAAATTCTCGTGCGAATCACCTGTAATTTTACTAGTATTCTTATAAAGAAATAAATGAATGTCTGTCGCATATAAGTGTCCTGAGAAAATATGTATTATAAGAAGTAAAAATAATATTAACCAGAACATATTAAAAATTTGATTTAACGAAAAATACTTACAAATCAAAAAAGTTGTATATGACCAATTTAATCATGATTTTGGCTTATAGCCTTATAAACACTTGATTTATAATCACTTTGTGTTTATCAAACACGTCAATAAATTAAGAGCAACTTTCACATATAGCAAACATAAAAATCATATTGTATGTTATAGATATAGTTTGCATAACTGCGTCCCATAGCAAATTTTATGTTTGTTATGAAGCCTTTGATTTGTATAATTCGCTAGATGCATCCAATTTTATACAAATTGTTCAGTTTTGTATAAATTCATTTATACATTGTAATTTGTATATATAATACGACCTGTATTTGTATAATTATAAGTGGATATGACGAAAATATATGTATTTGTATTTGTATATACACTTTTTTTCGCTTTATACAAACAAAAACACATTTTATACAATTTATACATTTGTATACCTAATGGGTGATTGTATACCGAAAATGGCTAATTGTATACCGAATCAGATGGCAAAAAAATGGGATGTTTACTGCGAATTACAAATAAAATAAACTATGGCTATAACATTTAATTTGAATTAATAATTTGCTATTTCATACAATTTTCCCATAAATTAAACCATATCTTATAAGTTAAACCAAATACCTCTAGTTGCAAACTCATCTTCCTTACCAAATTCCTACTACTTTTGGTTGTCTATTTCAATTTGACGAAGATACTTTGTGAAAAGAAATAAATTAAATAGAAAGAAAGGTTTTTGAGTTCGCGATAGAGTTGATTGTTCATTACTAAAATATTATATTCTCATTAAAATTTTCATTGAAAATAATATTCAGTGATTATTTTATAAAATAAATTAATTAAATTAATAAAAAAAATTAAGAAGCTTCTTAGTATTTTATTGAAATATTGTTTTTATCATGCGTTTTTTCAATAAGCTATAGATTTCTTGAAAAAAGAAAGATAATTTTTTTATTTTATAATATAAATTTTTATTTATTCACGATTGAGAAAATCTCTATTTTTAGTGGTTGTTGTAGCCCACTTTTTATTAAAGCGAAGTAGTAAAATTTTAGATTCTAACACTAAAATGAAGACAATATCTCATTGGCGAAGGGATATGTTTTTTTTAAAAAAGTAAATAAATTGTATGGAACACCTCTAAAAACATGTGATATATCATATTTATAGCGTGGATATTAGCAATAATCACGTGTAACGTAACATGGACCAATTATTATTTATGTTACATTCTTTAACATATTGTGATATGAACCATTTTAGGTCAAGTTATATGATATTCTAAAAGGTCTTGAACAGTATTATGTGATACTTTTTTCTTTTCTTATTCGATGTTTTAAAAATACGATATAATTTTATATTTAACTTGAGGATTAATTTAATTTAAAATTATTTGATTTTTATTAAGATAATGACCATATAAATAAATTATGATTTATTTTTAGATTATATATTTTTAGAATCTTTTATTTTGATTTTTAGATGGCATGCATCACTTTTATAGAGTAGTGGTGAGGCTAATTATATAGTATATATGTTGTACTTGTATAGGACATAATGTTAGCCAATTAAGAATTCTCATGTTTAGAAGATGAAAGTTGTCAAAATGAGGATGTGTGGGTTAGGAGGGCTAAGATTAGAGTGAGGACATCCGGGACAAGAAATGAGTTAGTGACCTCTAATATGGTGTATAATTAGATGAGAAAAGCGAGACTGAAATGATTTGAACATGTGATCAAGAGAGATGTGAAAGAAACCCAATGATGATGTGTGAGAAGTTGACGATGGTGAGTTCAAGGAGGAGTAATGGTAGACCAAAGAAACATTGGGGAGAGGTGATTAATTAGACAAATATCTTTAACCCACTAAAGACATGACCTTTTATATATATATATATATATATATAATTTTATTTTTAATTAAAAGTCCATTGATCATTGATGTGCAAAAAGTTACAATCCCAAACTTTGTACATGATCATAGAGATGAGACTAACACTCTATTCCTACGCAAAACAAGAGATAATTGGTTGGGAGATCAAGGAGGATCATATATGATGTTGGCAAGTTTTGCCGGTTTACTCCTAAATGTTGGTAAGCTCCATTTGTCCATATGGATTAGACCTCTTATGCTACTGGGAAGTTCACAGAAGAGATTGAAGGTCTTCACTTCTACAACTTTATGACTTAGCATTGCTAGACTGTCCGCTGGTCTATTTGCTTCTCTGAAGCAATGGTTGATATTGAAGTCATGATCATCTTCAATCATTTTTTGGATCTCTTAGACATGACCTTATATATATATAATGGAGGTCGCGATTTAGGTTAGAAGGTTAGTATGTTTGAGCATTGTCTCGCTTTCCTACGAGTTAGGATTGGTGGTAGTTTGACGCTCTGTACCCGTTTCTCCTTTATACTGGTAGTATTAACAATTTTACATAATACTTCTCTGTCCTGCGATTTATGTTGCTATCGACTCATGTGTTTTGATTATCACAAATATTTTATTGTTTTTATTGCTTATTTTTACTGTATGTTGATATTTTCTTTAGTATTTAGTATATCTTTCTTTTTATACTAATTGATGTGTTATTTAAGTCAGAATTTTTTCTAAAATAGTTTTTCTACTATTGTTAGGTGAGAACAAGTTCTCCTTATATTTTAGACTTTTCAGACCTTATTCTATTATACTACATTTAATATATTATATTTATAATTTTCTATTTTTAACCTTTTTGTTTAATCAAATATTATTATTTCCTCTGTCTTAACTTTTTTTAAAGTATGTTTTAAAAAGAATAATACGTTTTTATATAAGAATAACACTTTAAAATATTTATTTTACTTTAATAAAATAATTTATAATTATAAAAATAATATCTATACCTTATTTCAAATTATAAAAAAAATTTTAAAAAAATCTTTATTACATTTAATATCAAATTAAATTAACTCATATGAATTAGGAGAGAGAAAGAACATGGATTAAGACAAATGAACTTACTTGCTCCGTCACTAGATTTTTTTTCGGCCAAACATGTAGACCTTTAAACTTGTTCCTAAATTTCATTTTGGCACTCCAACTCAATCTTGTTCCATTTTAACCCTTTAACTCCAATTTTTATGTTTCATTTTGGCACTTCTAAGTGATGTGGCAGGGTGTGTGCATCACGCGTTCTCTAAGAGAATGAAAGACAAAAAAAAGTATTTAGAAAAAAAATAATAAAAGATTAACCCTTCAACTCTATTTTTTTTTAATGTACCATTTAAATACAAAATACTAATTTTATGATTTCTATATATGCTCTTCAACTGCAATTTTGCATTTTAAAAATCGTCGTTCATCCGTTATTTATTGTAAAAAATTCAAATTGACGGATGATCATTGATTTTCTTTTAAAAAAAGTAACAATTTCTTTTTGAGAGTTTCCCTGTATTTTTGCGTGAATAATAACCGACGAAATTGCGTCAATTTTCTTTCTTAAGAAAATCAATGACAATCCAATGAAGTCCATTGAGTTTCAACATTTTTTATAGTGGTATTAATTAGCAATGAACATGAGTTTTTTTTTTTTACTCGTATGTAGTTGAGTGAAAAATTAGAAAGCTGGTATTTGAGTTAGATCAAATAGATTAGATATGAAAAAAAATATGTGGTGTTATTTAATTTAATTAACAGTTTTAAAAAGAAAATCAACACACTTTTGTCGATTATTTTTCACACAATAATATACAGAAACTCTAAAAAAAATTTGATGTTCATCCATTGTTTTTTTTTTTTTAAAAAAAGGTATGACGTTGATATTTAAAATGAAAAAGTGAAAATGAAGAACATAAATAAAAATGAAGAAATTTGTCATTAAAAATACAACAGAAAAAGTTTCTTCATTTTTATTTATGTTCTTCATTTCCACTTTTTCATATTAAAAATCAACGTCATATCTTTTTTATTTTTCACGCAAAAATATAGAAAAACTCTCAAAAAGAAATTGTTACTTTTTAAAAAAAAAATCAATGATCATCCGTCAATTTGAGTTTTTTACAATAACTAACGGATGAATGCCGATTTTTAAAATATAAAATTGCAGTTGAAGAGCATATATAGAAATAAAGAAATCAAACTTAGTATTTTGTGTTTAAATGGTACATTAAAAAAATAGAGTTGAAGGGTTAATCTTTTATTATTTTTTTGAAAAAAAAATATATTTTTGTGTCTTTTACTCTCTTAGAGAAAGTGTGCTAGTGTGATGCACACACTCTGCCACATCACTTAGAAGTGCCAAAAATCAAACATAAAAATTGGAATTAAAGGATTAAAATGAAACAAGATTGAGTTGAAGTGCCAAAATAAAATTTAGGGACAAGTTTAAGGATCTTTGTGTTGGACCTTTTTTTCCCTTTTCATCTCACTATCCAAACAGTAAATAAACAAACAAATAAAAATTGAGGGACCCACATATTCATTATTTGAACATATTAAAAAGTAGTTTTGGGCAACAATTATTATTAATTATTAGAATTGTTTTTTTTTTTTTTAAAAAAAAAAACTAAAATATCTTAGAATTTTAGCATAAGATATTTTCGAATTAGAGTCTGGTGATTAGTCATTATTTGGACATGTAATCATGATAAGCATCTCTACGACTGAGTTTTGTTTATTTATTATAAAAAAATAATTACGTAAAGGTTTGCACTTTACAATTAAGACTCATGAATTAATAAAATATCTTATATGGAAATGGGAACATATAATAATGTCCCACCAATTGTAATTGAATCATTTTGTTTTTTCTCATATCCTAATCATGTCCACCACATATATTTTAGTTATATCACTTTTTGGATAAGAGATCAGCACACAAAATACTACTATACAATATATAATAATATCTTTATACGTTCCATCTCTGTTATTATTAAAATTAGTAATAAATATGAAACGGTTATAGGAGTTTTTTTTTTTTACTGTAATTAATTAAATGCAAATACTTGCGCATACAATAATGATATAATAAGTAATTTCGAAATTAATTTTAGGATGATCAATTTATCATGTTTGCTTGATATAAAATCATAGGATAACTTATCTCAAAATTAGTTTTAGTTTTTCTTTTTTACTTTTTTTATAAAAAAAAAATTAGTTTTAGTTATGCCTAGGATTGTAGTATTAATAACTAATTTTTGAATTGCTTGTTCTTCAATCAAACGAACTCTAAGTATTTAGTTTTATGTTGGAGGAGGGCTACGTCAATTTCTTAAATAAAGGGGAAAATGATAAAATATATAATTTATATACACAAAATGTTTAGGCTAAATTCTACTACCACAGATTACTTTGTAAATTATTTTCCAAGAATTTGTCTGTGGTGTCCTTTCTTAGTTGTTGCACACAAAGAGGATGGATTGTGTAGCAAAACCTAAATAGTTTTGGAATAATGGGTTAAATGTAATTGAATTTTGAGGGTTTATCTAGAAGTCATTTCCACATTAAAAGCTAAAATCAGTCAGGGAAAGAACTTAATTATACACTAGGAAATTACTTGGGGTTCTATCAGAAATTTAAAATTGATCACGTGTATATGATGAAATTCAGAAAGGTGGAACAAACACTTGTACGGTTGAGTTTCATGAATCATAATTTCCCAAACATCATCTATATGATTGAGTTTTATGAATCTTAATTTAGAATAGAAATAAATGGGTAATCACAATTTTTCCGACACTTTAGAGATGAAAAATATTGAATCAATTTGAATTTGAATGAATTAAATGAAATATATATGCACATGATATGTTTTAGTTTTGTTTTCTTTATCAGATGATTAGTGAAGGATTAAATAATTGCCCCTCAAACTATCCAATAGCAATATTTTACAATTAAATAAATGATTAAGTCACGTGCTTTGCTTAATTTATTCTAGAGTAGTTACATTAAACAATTTTTAAATTGTTTGTTTAATATTCTAAAAATCCCAAAAAGAAAATTACAATCAACTTTTTCCTTTCAAATCAAATAACATTGCATTAGTACTAATAATATGTAAGAGAATTAATTTGCTGAAAAGTACGTGTAAACTCCCTCCGTCTTAATCGATTTGGACTAATAGATGAGGAAAATGACATAATTAAGAGGGCTAAAACAACTAAAATAAATCTAATTATATTATACAAATATATGTCACGGAAACGTCCTTAAAATATCTGATTAGATATTTATCTCATTTCTTAATATCGTTTATAAGAGCGATTCAAATAAATTGGTGATTTGAAGACAAAATTAAATGAAGATCTTAAATTTTTTCTTAAAAAAATCTATTCTTTAGAATGCAAAATTGTTAATAATTTTTTAAAATTATTTTCTTTTAATAATTTATGAAACACACAAATGTGATTAATAATTGGTTATCTTACCTTCTTTTTGGTACGTTTTTAAAATATTTTTATTTTGTAACTTCTTAATTCTAATTTTCACTTAATATATTTAAAATCTTAAAATTAAATGACATTTTATAATATTTTACATATTTTTAACTTGTGGTCATAAGATTCACAACTAAATTAAAACGGAAGGAGTAGTATTTATTTCTGTCGGATAATGCTAAATGGCCAGAAAATTTGGCCAGAATTTGATCAGAAAATTTTAAAAGTGTATAATATTTTTTTTATTTTAAAATAAACTAATCTTTTTTACATATTTTAGTTAAAATATATTAAAGTTAAAAGGATAAAAATATTTTTTAAAGGTAAAATAATATAGATAAAAATTATTATGACCAAATTCTGACCAAATTTTCTGGTTGAAATGATTTATTTCTGTCAACGGTATTATCCTACGGTTATCTGGTATTTGACGCAGTGACCCGTAAGCTCTTATTAGCTGTCAGCCTGTCACGCACATGGCGCGTGTTCAGCACTTCCCAATTCCAAAAAGTACCCACACGCGATTTCGCTCGCTTCCTAGAAAAAATATCTGGTTGACATTTTCTGTAAGATATTATCAACCACTGCTGATGTGGCAAAAAGCCAAAATCATGACACTTGTAAAAGTGTCGCCATGTGGAGCCCTGGCCCCCACCGAAAAAAAAATCCCTGGCTTGATCAAAACCGCCTCCACAGCCCCTAAACCCCCCACCCCAACACCAAACTTCACGCTTTAGTCATCTGCTTGTAAAATATATAGAGGAGATATTTGTTGATCTTTATCAAATCTCACATTATTGGAGAATATAAAATGGAAGAGAGATCCCGGAAGGAGAGACCATCATCGTCGTCGGAGAGTTGCGCTAATGAGTTGACCTGGTTGAATTCTGGTGCGTCGTCTTTGAGTGTTGCGGATTCCGAAGATACTTTGCTGCAGGGTGGAAATGCTACCAAGGTAATAGTTTCATTATTGCGATTCTTCCTGGTTAAATCTCGTGTATCGTTTGGTATTTTGAGGAGATTTTGTGATTTAGTGTCTATAAGGTTATTTATTTGCTTATTTTCCTAAATTGTTGGTAGTAGATGCTGATATTGGTGACCGTATGGGTTCTCTGTTGTCCGTATGATTTTTTTAGATGGAGCAGCGACTAGATATGATATAGAGAGAGAGAGGATATTTAGCTTGAGAATTATTGAAGGAAGAAATTGAAAAATTGGCTCACTAGTTTAATTTAGAGATCGGGTTAAAGATCTATGCGTGATATGTTAGTTCAATTCTGTTTTTAATCTGGTTAAGGAATATCTAGCATAACCTAAGTGTTTTTTTGGAGTTGGAAGAAGTGGAATTATGCTTATTTTTTTGGTGTTAAAGAGACAAAAAACAGTTCTTGTGGCAAGGATGGTCTGATTATATTATCATCTCGTGTATACTGCAGGTTAGAGTTTTTGCTCACATGAATTCTCTTTTTATTGAACTTCTATATTTCTCTGTGTTGAGAAGGAGGAAAGGGGGTCATTATTCGTTGAAGTCGTGAGGGGTTGTTGCTTAGTTCTTGTTTAAAGGCTGAACTGTAAAATTAGCATCAAAGAAAAAATTGTTGCTTGTAGATGATCAATCATGAGTATTTAGCTTGTCATGCTCATTCCAAATTACCTATTTTCAGATCTAATCAAGATTTTTACATGCTTGAGCATTACTTTACACTGTTGTCAGGGTCTTTATTGGAGACTTTCACCTATAGATTCAGACTACTCTATTAAATTTTGTGTAGAACATTTTTGTGATGCCATTAGTGTATGGTGTATCAGGCTGAAATTCTCTTTCTTTATGCTAGTTTGGGATTATCAGATCTTGTATTATGTATTCCTGGGTAATCAGCGGCTACTGGTAAAAAGAATCGCAGTCAGCCTGCTGGTGGGAGGTAAAAAGTACTTGGTGTAATAGTCCACAAGTTGGCTCTATTCCCTAGTTTTAAAAAAGGTTACTTCATTGTCGCTTTTAGAACCCAGTTTTCTTTAAAGCTACATTTCTAAATATGTAGTCATTGAATGCTTAAAACTTGTGTCACACTTCTTGGTTAGTGATGTTGATGCATAATCCTGCACATGCTGTTAATAATACCGGACTGCCCTTTTATGCAATTAATACTACAACAACAACATACCTAGTGTAGTTCCAGAAAGTGGGTTCTGGGGAGGGTAAAGTGTATGCCAGCTTATCCCTACCTTTGAGTAGAGAGAATGTTTCCGATAGACATTTGGCTTGTGCAGTTAATATTAATAATCTATTAATAGATTGAATTGTTCTGTTGAAACTGCAGCATGTGTGGGAAGTGTACCTTGGTTTGAAATTTGTTGTATCATTATTTTATAAATGATGTAATAGGACTTTTGAGAATGAAATTTCTACTTCTAAAAGGTGTTTTCCTGAGACTGCCTGTTTTCTCAGAGATTTTAGATCCCCTAAGTCTCTAGGTTTTCATTTAGCTGTTAATATGATAGTGCTTGCATATAGTGATTCCACCACATTGATCTCTCTGAGCACTCCATAGAAGTTCCGACTGCTGTGATAAAGCTTGAAATCAAGCATGCAAAAGGATAACTAGGGGAAGAACTGAGTTTATAAAGTGTTTGGTTCAAGCATGGAAATGACTTCCATAATCAAGTGTATTTCAAGAAAAAGAAGGGAGAAGTGGGAAAAAATGTATATTACATAGGGAATAAAAGCCAAAAAGTGCAACATATTATGTGTTGGAGACATCAGATGTGATTAGAAATCTCAAAATCTTTCTCGCTGCCTTTATTCTTCACTGCTGAGAGCATCAAAAGATTAAGTCCTCCTTTCAGGGACATTTTTGAGTATACTAGGGATGAAACCCTAGATTCACCAATCAGTGTAGAAAAGAAAACAAGAAAGATAGTCGGGAAGACCAAGGTGAAAGCAGTATATGCAGCATTTATTGTGGCATGCATATTTCTTGAAATGATTATCTGTGAAAGCTACTAGTGGCATGCATATTTCTTGATATGTTTTTCCAATTTTAACTTAATGAGCATTAACCTGCCAGAATATCAGGATAACAACACTTGCATATTTCACGTCTTAACTTCAGGACAAGTACACAGGATGGACAAATGCAAAGCACAATGCATTTCTGGACTGTCTTGAAGCTTCATTTGTCAAGCAGTTACACAGATCCATGGCATTGCGTGCTGGATCTGTGGAAATGAACCTCAGCTGCAGAAATTTGTCAGAAGAGTTATCTGCACATGTCAACAAAGCTTCAAAGCAGGTCAGGAGTCTAATTTTAGTTCATTCTTTATTTCTAGAGCTATAACACGACCCTTTTTGGCTGCGTTTTAATACAATGACCTGGGGCAGAGGCAGAAATATATTTTAGGGCCGGCGACATTTTCACACCAAAAACTAGTCTTACTGAGTTACTGACACCAATCTGACTTTAGTGTAAATCACGCAACATCAAGAAGAAAAAGAATTCAAAAATGCACAGCTGATATTCCAAATGTGTGTGTTGTGTGTATCTCTATATATATGTATGCATGTAGTTAGCATGCTACAATTCAGTATATGTGAAAAATTATGCTGTGTGAGAAATAGCGTTTAACATTGATTTGATGTGATCGTCATTTTACATAACCATAGGCAAATACTTGAATGGAAAAAAAAAAATACTACTACTACTGTCTTAGATAATTATATTTATTTTGTTCTACTAAGAATTAGGTTATATAAGTATATACAAGTAGCATATATAACCAAAATAAATTATGATGATGAACAGATGAAGTAAATATCAAGTATTTGATGTGATCTTCATTTTTGGCTTTTCTTGAATGACTTCTAAGGTTCAAAGAAACAAATTTTGGTGTCTTGCCTTTTTTATCTGAGATGCCAAAATTCAAGAATTAAGAGGGAAAAATTAACGTCAGGTATAGCCATTAATAGGAGGAGGCCATGGAGAGAATGGGAGGGAAGAAGATCCTAATTCTGTCTTACTTTATAAGTGTACATGAGCCATTGTAATTTCTTATTAATTGGGGAAGGAAGCTTAATTATTAAATTCCTACTTTTTACATCCTTTCTCTTTTAGGAAGATGTTCTTGCTTTGTTTGAAAATGAAAACTTGTTCGTAGGTTCCATGCTTTCTAAAGGGATGTTGGTTGAATATAAAATTTTTGCATAATATTTACAGTTGCCTCATTATTTGCCTCCTGTTTTGGTTTCTCGTTGAAGTACTTGTGATCGGTATCGCTCTGACTCTTGAAGGCATCTGCACTCATGTTGGATCCTCCAAATATGCACTACTTCTGGAGGATCCAACATGCACCATCGACATTTTTGAAGAGTCCTACCAAACATAGATCACTAGGGATCTGCACAAAATTGATCCCTCATGCCCCACTAGTTTTCTGTAATGACAATGAAAACAGCACCATGCCCGTCTTACAAAGAAAATGAAAAAAACTTCCGTGGATCTTGCTTGATAGTTTTTCCCTTCTCTTCCAGTTACCTTTTCTGCGTCATGGCTATGGGAAGAAGATCAAGACTGTGAGGCAGCCACCTGTTGTGTATATCGCAACTGATTCTCATGATTGCTTAAAATATCTACGCGGTGATGGGCATCATCAGGTTCTGGATAGCCAATTTTGTAGTGAACTCCTTTGCAAGGGGAAACGAACAAGAGATGAGAGGTCTTCTTCATCTTGTGAATACAAAACAAGATCACATTTAATCCCTTCTAAACCGGGAGAACTTCAGAAAACAGTTTGTAGAGTTACTGGTAAGCACTTTGCTACATTTATGTTAAAATTGTTTTTAATTGAGGATTCGAGGATGGGCGGTCTTCCGTGAAGACTTAAATGTGGAACTTGTAGTTCTACATGCTTAGATTCCTGGGATTCTGAAAAACCAAAAGGATCATTATTAATGTACATTAAACATAGGTACAATATAGTTTGTGTAAATTCTACATTTGTTAGTATTTTTTGACATTGTTAGAAATTTTGCAGAAGGTTCAGGTCAGAATTTCTTGGATGAAGATTCAGACGAGAACTCGAGATGCAAAAAGATGAAGACAACTTCGGTGGACACTACAGACCAAGAGCAAGTAATGTGCATCAACTTCTTCCAATAACCTTTGAAAAAAATGATTTTTAATAATTGTAAAAAAAACCTTATCTAATCGCTATATGTGTACTTTAGGTCATTTCAACAAGGAATACGAGAGTTCAGGAGTTGCTAGTTCCATGTTCCAGAGAAATAACCAAGTAAATCTTGGAAATTCTTCACCAAACAATGACGGGAGCTAGTTCTATGTTCCAGAGTAGTGACAAAGTAAAGCTCAAAACTAATCAGAAGACTATGGCCAATGTAAGACTTTTGAAAGGTAGCTGAGGGGGTGGTGAAATACTGGAGAAGGGGACTCTCAACACAAGGTGTTGGTAATTTTCTTGTTGCTTTTCTAAAGGAGGATGGCAAATTTGAGAAAGGTGGACTGGATGAAATCAGATTTGCTGCAGATAGTAGAGTGTTGGCGTGTCATTTTTTGGGTTAAAAAATAGAGTAGGAAAAGTCTAGCGTGCATTTGCATAGTGTTGCGATATAGCAATAATGCTGTAAATGACAAGTAGATAGTTATCCATACAAGCGTGAGTGTTTTACACGAGAAAGAAAACATTTGGGGGTGGGGGAGAGGGCAGGGGAATTAGAAAATTATATGTAGAGAACAAATGTCTATATAAACTTTAGCTAGAGGACTTCAATAGCTTAATTCTTTTGTTTGTTTTTTCTTTCTTCTCGTCCATATGAAGATGCATATGTACTTTTCTACGTATATTTAGTGGAATTCTCTCGATCCTTTACTGTGTCTTCAGCTTCTTTTTCTCCGTAGTCCTGTTCTCTTTTATATGTCACTGTTTCTTTGTTTTGATCTTCGTTGCAGAACAAAGTTCTGTGTTTCAATTTTGAAAGTGGAGTTATGATGTGTTTACTATCATATTGCAAGGTATGAGATTTACATTAATTTATTGGGAAGCCAGCATATGTAGGGCTTATATAATCTTGAGCTCTCCCACTTCAATATCAAGCTTTTGGAGTGTGGTTTTCTTTGGATTGTATTCAATGATACAGAGCCGTCCACCTCTCTTTGTGACGGTCGTGCCTTGGTGAAGTCGGTGTTACAATGTTGCTCGGGGCTAGAATGGTCAGTGATCCTTGAAAAACTACATAAAAAATCATTAGTCAAATAGTAACAGCTAAATACAATAGCAATCCAGTGTTAACATACCGATTAAGTGGGTGAGTTGTTTGGTATACATGAATAAATAAGATATCTCATAAAATTATTTTATTCTATTTTCTATATCAATAATATTTCATTTGAAATTAATTAACACTCATAAACATGAAATAAAATAATTCGATAATTGATTTTGGGTTATAACCCTTAATTATCCCACCAACCAAAAGTAAATGAAAGATGAAATGCTATATCAACACGAATAAATTTGGATAACTATCGACATGAATAAATCTAAAGTAGTACTCCGTATTACTTGATTCTCATATTAAAAACATACTTATTTCAATTTATTTCTTGAATTTCAGAAATTACAAAAAAATTCTATTATAATTTTTTTCTTTGTATCCTTAATATTAAATAATCGCATATAGTAATACTATAGGAATTTAAAATTCCAGGGAGTAATTTGGAAAGTGAAATCAAACCAACTTGAAAAATAAAATCCGGAGTCCGGACACGTGTAAATTATACATTAATTTTGGAAAAGTTTACATTATATATTACAAGTTTTTAGTTGTCCTATACACGCTAAACCCCTCTATCGCCACTTTGATAATAACGTGAATGAATTCCAATAAATTAGAGAATCCGCTTGTCTATTTTTCTTCCTCTTTCTCTCAATTTTAGCGATTGATGGCTACTGGTATTCCAATTCAAAGGTTCCCTTGGGCAGATGAAGCACCCAGTTCAATTGGGTCATCCTCAATTTCAAATGTACCCAATAAAAAATGGCGTAATTGGTTACCTCTCTTCGTTGCCCTTGTGTTTATAGCAGAGATTTCTTTTCTTAGTAAAATTGACATGGCTGAAAAAGCCAATCTTGTTAATTCTTGGGCTGACTCCTTCTATCAGTTCACCACGTCTTCTCGGTCCACCACTGAACTGGCTGTTGATGAGGCCGAATTGGGTGTTTTGGTTAGTGAGGTCGATCAGGGTTTCGTACCAGGGGGTTGTGAGGAGTGGTTGGAAAGGGAAGATTCTGTGGCATTTTCCAGAGATTTTGACAAAGAACCAATTCTTGTTCATGGCCGTGAACAGGTTACTTTTTACTTCTGCTTATTAATCCCTCCTTTTCAATTTGTTTGTGTGGTTTTGACTTTGATACGGAGTTCAAGAAAGTAAAGAAGACTTTTGAATCTTGTTGTCTTAAAGATATCACTAGATATGAAGTTCAAGAAAGTAAAGAAACTTTTGAATCTTGTGGTGTTTAGTACTAAAGATACGTAGAATGTATAAAAAAAATGAGTTTTAATCTCGTGGTCTTAAAGAGGTCACTAGAGGAGTTCAAGAAAGTAAAGAAACTTTTGAATCTCATGATTTTTAGTACTAAAGATACACAGAATGTACCAAAATAAATGAGCTTTAGTTTCGTGGTCTTAAAGATGTCAGGTAGAAAGTCAGAATTAAAGAGTTGTCGAAAATGGATGGAGTTCTTTTTTTTTTCTTTTTTGTTGAAATGGACTAAAAAGTAAAGTAAGACAAACAAATTGAAAGGGAAGAGAGTATTGAGTATTGGAAATAAATGGGCCAAATGGAGATAATGGATAATGAGGATCCATACAGTGGAACCTACTAGTTTGGGATTTAGGGCTAGTTGTTTTTGTTTTCAACACTGCTTTTAGTGATATTCCTAAGTCTTTTTAGATAATGCACTTACTTCTTTTATGGATTTGCTTGCACGCTACGTAGAGCTCTTTTATTATAGGGTGAGGAGTCTGCTTCCTGAATCCCATATGTGCTGACATCATGGTATGCTTAAGAGAGTGCATGGTTGACTTCAGACTTTTGGATTGTAGCTCGGATATAGCAGGAGAGTTTTCTTAGGTGTGATGTCTTTTGGTTGTTGTGATTTGTTTGCGAGGAGACTTTAGATACGGGTTGAAATTTATGATCTTATATTAAATAATGATGTCTATTCAATCACTATACCTTATACAGAATTTGATGTCTGTTCAATCACTATATAGATATTGAACTCCTGTCCAGTGGGATGTAAGTTTGGAACCAATTTCGATAAGAAGTCTGATGCAGCATTTCGGCTACCACGACAAGCTGGCATAGCTAGCGTGCTACAATCTATGGAGTCAGCTCAATACTATGCTGAGAACAACATTACTCTGGCACGACGGTGGGTAAGCACATTATGAAAAAGTCTTATTGCATTCCCTGCCGTCAATGGACAATTGTCTTTCGATTTTTCTAAGTAACATTTTTCATCACATTATTCTTTTGTATGTTATGCATTGTTATTAGATTTAGATAGCTTTTGCATTATAAGCACATTGGCAGCTATAGATCCTTTGTCCAAAATTTTGCCATAGGCAAGATGTTTAAAAACTGATAACATGAACGCATGCTTCGTTAGGCACAAATATATTCCCCGTAGAAAATAATTCAGATTCAGATCGACCAAATAATCACCGGGCCCTGCATTTGCTGTATTCTTTGTTCAATGTGATTTTGTGAGTGGATATTGTTGGTTTTCTTCATTCCTTTAGGGCAAAAAGAATAAGAACTTGGCTTTTTCTGTATGGGCATTTTGAGGATGAGGGGAGAACTTAGTTTCTGAGTGGTATAAGTCAAGCTTTTCCTATTTTACTTACAAAGAAGTTCTTTTCTTTTTGTTTACTTTATTAAGGGTATCTAAGATGATAATTATAATTTGTCTACTCTTGAGGTCTTTCAGCATGCCGGATGAGTTAAAAGGGGTTTACAACTCACAACTAGGTAATTAGGTATTATGGACCTGATCAGAACTCATTTTCAGTGTCTAATAGGAACCACTTTTGAATAGTTAAGGTGTTGAACAGGTATAAGGTTGGGTTGGGTGTCTTAAGTGAATGTTGTGGATAACTTTAAGAGTTGGTGTATGACTTAAGCCTTTACCGGACCATAAGTTTATGTCCAACCATACCTCTTAAACAGAAAGAAATTATTTAAAAGTTGCAGCTAATTGAGCACCACCAGATTCTTAAAGCTATGCCAGCAGCATCTATCATAAGTTTGATCACAAAGTTAATTTATCTACCAAAAGATCTTTGGATTATGTTGTAGTGGAGATTTTTCTATAACCTTGCTTAAAAATTGGCTTAGCATTATAAACATGGTACTTAAACCAATGCTACCTGCCATGACGGATTCTGAAATTGCCTTGGTTAGTGCTTCTTCTTTATATCGAATCACAAAGTTAGTCTATGCAGCCAAAGTTCTCAAGGATCCTAGTGTGGTTGAGATTTAAAATTTGCATCATTTTGCTGACCTATTTATTTTTCACTCACACACAGAAGGGGATATGATGTTGTAATGACAACAAGCCTCTCTTCAGATGTTCCTGTTGGGTACTTCTCTTGGGCTGAATATGATATCATGGCTCCAGTACAACCTAAAACAGAGAATGCCTTAGCAGCGGCTTTCATTTCTAATTGTGGTGCTCGCAACTTCCGCTTGCATGCTTTAGAAGCCCTTGAAACGGCAAATATCAGAATTGATTCTTATGGAAGTTGTCATCATAACAAAGCTGGAAGAGGTTAGTATATTTCAATTATCCAACTTCTGAAGAAAAAGGATAAAATATGGATGGCATTTTCTAAGTAAAATAGTACAACTGTGGAGCTAATTCTTGTCCTTGGGATAATATTATGGATTTTGATTGACTCTTCCTTGGTGTCACCACATTCCTTCAGAAGACAGGGTTTTTCTACCAATGCGAACTCTATGTTTTTTCTCCTGGCTAATAATGTAAATATGCATGCATGTTGTCTCTTATTTTTTGGTGTGGGTGTGTGATTTGAGTTTATGCTAGTCCAGTGATTTTTCCATGTCAATGGGTTATTTTGCTCTTGTTCTTGTTTAAAGTTTGAGTTGAAATAAGTTGGAATATAGTATTTAAATTGTTGAATTTCATTCTGAGGAAATTACATTGAGATTTGTTGAATGTATACCGAGAAAAGGTGTTGTGGATAAATCATCTATCTGGATGTGGGGTATTTTCTATTTTTCTTTACATGCATTTGGTTTAGGTGTGCACTGATATCCAATTAAATCTTTATTGTTACTTGTCAAAAAGGAAAAGGAAATCCAATTAAATCTAACTTGTGGTCTCTGTTCTCAATCTGATGGCAGTTGACAAAGTGGAAGCACTGAAGCGCTACAAGTTTAGCTTGGCTTTTGAGAATTCTAATGAGGAGGATTATGTAACTGAAAAATTCTTTCAGTCTCTTGTAGCTGGTAATCACATTTGTATTTCTTAGTTGGTAATGTAGACTTGGATTTTCAGAGTTGAGTGCATCTGTGATTTTAGCTTAGTCCTCCCTCTCCCTTTACAGGAAATATATAGTTGCTCCCATTGTATGCTGATGTGGTTTTAGTTAGATCTTCTGTATTTACTAGCAGACCTCGGAGGGTGGAATTTTTTTTGATGAAGTAATTGACTTCATTAGAGGCATCAAGAAGATATGCATAATAGTCGCAAAATATAGAAGCAAAAGCAAAAGAAAACCTGTTAGCTCCTTTTAGGGAAAAAAAAGCTGTCTTATGACCAGGGAGCTAACAAGGGGCTGCATTGGCCGCATTTAGCCTTTCATTCCATCAAAACATTTCTATTCCTTTCAATCCATATGCTCCCAAAAATATGAGCAAGCATCATCTTCCAGATGCTGTATGGTGCTGTCAACTTTCTCGCTGCTCCAACTCTCTAGAGTTTCCTTGATGCTGTATGGCATGGTGTATGGCATTTCCAAAAAACAAAATAAAACATATTCCATAGATCTGTTGCTAGTGTACTGTGCATAATTAAGTGACTGTTTTTGCATCTGTATGATACAGTATATAAAACTTACAGTTACTTATAGAAGTTGCAGGAAGGACAAACATTTGAGTTCTGATAAATTCTTGATACATTCAACAATGGTTTGGATTTGGACTTGCATTTCTGTGGAATGAACAATGTGAGTCTAAAGATATAGGAATTTTTTTGAGGTGATTATGGGGTTATCATTTTTTTTCTTTTACAAGGGAAACCCCCAGCCCACTCCTATGCTATATCTCGCAAACCATAGAGGAGAGGTAACTTGCACTAGGCAAGCCCAGTGTGACGAGCTCGACCCAAAAGGCAACCCCTTGCTTTCGCTGGCAAGGGGTTTAGAACTTGAGACTTCCAACATGGAAGTCCCAAGCCCAAACCACTGGGCCACCCTAAAGGGTTGCATGGGTAAAGAAAATGCTCAAATTAAGATGATATTCACCTCTCCTATGTGGTTTACCTAGTGCAGGTTACCTCTCCTATGTGGTTTGCGAGCTATTGTGTAGGAGCGGAGGTTTTACCCTGTGCGCACGCAAATGGTAGTGGCTGCGGGTTTTCCTTGTCATAAAAAAAAATACTCCTTGGCAAAGCATCAGGCCGGACTAAACATACTAACATGACCATATTCCTAATTAGTGAATATTACCTATATAGATTTTTTCTTTCATTGTGCCTTATCTTTAGCCAAGTCTGAATGGATTCCAAGAAATTGTAGGTCTATCTCGTTCTTCATTAGCACTTTTATTCACCATGGTTTTACACCTAAATACTGGTGCATCTGAGGTTGACACATGATATGACCAGATTATCTCAAGTGACTCTCTCCTTTTAGCCCCAATGTTTGCTACTTCCACCTTTTGGTTGATATGGTTCTGTTTAATCTCTTCTAATCATCTATGCCCCGAACATCCATCTTAGGATCCGCATCTCTTCAATACTCATCTTGTCAATATGTTGCAGTTTAGTGGCCCAATGTATTCACTACCTGTAGAACTTCTCCATTTCAACCATCTGGTTTTGATTCTAAGATTAACCATCTTCATCTATTGTTCCATTCTCTGGGAATTGCATTTAGGCACCCAAATCCTATCTGACTCACCTTAACTTTGCTCTTCATGTTGACTAAACTTGCAGTGCATATATTCAATCTTTCTTCTACTTATCCTACGAAGTATGAAGTGCTTCTCCACAATTCAAGCTTTTGGTTGACACCATCACCAATGTCGTCAATTAACACAATATCATCAGCAAATAACATACACAATAGAACCGCATATTGTATTTTGTAAGTTACCTCATCCATAACTAGGGTTAACCTATCGGGGCTCAATGCCGATTATATATATGTTCTAAGACTATTTTTGTTCAAGGTTTGAGATTTTGACAATCTTATCAGTTCAGGTGAATCGTAAGGTTTTCAACTCTTTACTGCTGACAAAAGTAAGACTATAAAACTTGTAGGATCAATCCCAGTGGTGGTTGGTGCTCCGAACATCCAAGACTTTGCTCCTTCTCCTACTTCAGTCTTACACATTAAAGAGCTAAAAGACGCTGCATCAGTTGCCAAGACTATGAAGTACCTTGCTGAAAACCCTATGGCATATAATGAGTCATTAAGGTATGCATCACTGAAAATTGTTCTGTTTTTTTTTTTTTTGGCTCCAGTTGTTCACTTGATAATGGGATGGTGCTCTTCTTACTTGTTTGAATTCCCTCAATCACAAATTTGATTATCTGGCTCTCCTTTTTGGATTATCCCAAAATTTATCCACTTTTCCAATGTATAGACTTTTTTTTTCTAAGTTATCTGCTACCTTCTCAACATAAAATTACTAAGAAAGTAATAATGACCTATTTCACTAAATTGTTTTCCCTTCTGGTATTTCCAGTTTTTGACCAACTTATATCTAGATACTGCTTTTTAATCTGAGCTGGATTCATAATTTGGGATGACAACACAATGGCTCTCTCTCTCTCTCTGTTAGTCTATAGTTATAAAAACACTTCTTCCCTTTTGAGTTTTACTAAATGCTTCTTAATTTTAACGGGACATCTAACAGATGATTTTCTTTCGTCATTCAGGTGGAAGTTTGAGGGCCCATCTGATGCCTTCAAAGCCCTGGTTGATATGGCAGCAGTTCATTCATCTTGTCGTTTGTGCATCTTCTTGGCAACTAGAATCCGGGAGAAAGAAGAGCGGAGTCCAAAATTTATGAAGCGTCCCTGCAAATGTACCAGAGGGACTGAAACTGTCTATCATGTATATGTACGTGAAAGGGGGAGGTTTGAGATGGATTCCATTTTCCTAAGGTATTTTCAGTCTCCAGTGACTTCATTTTAACCATAAATATCTAAGCATGTTTTCTTTAATTATCAAAAAAGATATTTAACCATATTGTCTGAATATGTTAGAGCAGACACGTGTCTACTTTTTCCCATCAGTTCAACTGCTTTTATCCTATTAAGTATTTCTTTTAGCTTCATTTTCTGTTGTTTCTCACTCAACTACTGAATCAATGACAATTTTTGACAAATATTCTCCAGAACTACTCCGACAGAATAATATTTCAGATTTCTATTTTCTGAAATCTCCCATGCTTTTCTTTGATCTCTGCGAATGGTGTAGACTCTTTCTTTGTCTTTTCTTCCGTTGTCCAGGGTGCACCTGAAAAGAGTATCATTTACTTCTCTCTTTCCTTTTTTTCTTTCACCAAGTTATGTGATTATTTTCATATTGAAGAGCTAAAAGTGGAACCTAGATGGTGTTTGGCCATAGGATTTGGGGGCTCAGTTTGAAGTTTTTATTTGAAACCAGCATTTCTTTATGAAATCTGCACAATACTTCAACTTCAATTCTAAATTCAAATTCTCCAATAAGTAGGATTTCAAATTTCAAGTTGCGATTTCAAAAAAATTTAAATGTAAAATTTGACTCAAAAGTTTATATTGTGTAAAAAAAGATCCATAAGTTGGTAGATATAAATCCAACTTTAGCATATTTATATTTACAACCATATTTACTTCTACCAACCATATTTTTATTAAATGTGTGCTCGACGTGAAGAGATTGTACCATGTGGGAGGATTATATTAAGGAGTAGTTACACTACAACTCATGTTCAATTTTCTTTTTTATTGAACTAAAGTTCGATCAATAACTGTTGTATTTTTTAGAAAGGTCTTTTGGTAGTGTATGGTACTTTGTTATGAACTATGGTTTGCTCATTTGGTAAGGTTGTATAAGAATTGGGGAAGTTTTGATACTTTTTATAAATTGTGGGGTTTTCATGTTTATGAGTAAAAATACAACTTACGAAATCCAAATTGCATGTCCAAACAAAATTTCAATTTCAAATTACTAAATCATGTCTAAATGGTCTGCAGCCTCTGTTGGCCCCTTATACTCTCTGTTTGTCTCCATGTTTAGGCAAAGATAAGAGAAGAGATGTTTTCACTTTTGATTTTCATGATCATATTGCACACTAACCTACCAATTAGCTGCCTGGCTTAATGAGTGTCTACCATGAATGCATGTGAAATATATAGAGACGATTTCAACCTCTGCATTAGCAATTCTAATTGATTCATAGGCTGAAACAGGAAGTTCCTGAAAATTGTTGGTAGTTGAGCAACTAAGAGAAAGGAACTTGGAACCCTTTTCATTTAAATTTGCACTGAAATTCTTTGTCATTATATGGAAGTCTTGCACCCACTATATCTAGCGATTTATGTCCTGTACTTTTTCCTTCTATTTAATTATCGCCTTATCTCGTTGATGCTAACTTTGAATGATCATAATTTCTGTATCTATGCAGGTCAAATAATTTATCGTTGCAGGCCTTTGAATCTGCTGTGCTTGCAAAATTCAAGTCTGTTAAACATGTTCCAGTTTGGAAGGAGGAAAGACCTCAAGTACTTCGTGGTGGAGATGAACTCAAACTTCACAAAGTATATCCTGTTGGCTTGACACAGAGACAGGCATTATATTCCTTCAGATTCAACGGGGATACTGAGTTCAAGAATTACATCGAAAGCCACCCATGTGCAAGATTTGAAGCCATATTCGTATAGCTGAAGTTTGAAAATTGCAGGCCATGGTGTAACTCTGTTCTTTCCCCGTGCCGTTGTTGTCTACAAAATTGGTTGTGGATCTTGCCATATGGATGCAACCAGAGAGTCAGGAGGTTATTGTTACAAAGGGTGAATCTGATATTTGGTGTAAACTTCTCATTCTTCACATTTTCAAGCACAAGGAAGGCAAGGAAGGATCAAATTTTGCCTCTTTTTTTTAATGGATATGACCATAAAATAACTTAAGTTATATACACTGACAACGTAATGATTTTTAGTGCGGTGAGCAATTCACCAAGCTGATGGTATAGCTGAGAATTGTAAGTTTAGTTCAGACTGCAGGTTAGTGTTACAGGTATTGACAACGATACAAACTTTAGCAACGGTTATTTTTCTTTATAAGAAGTTTATGCACTTTCATAATCATGAATATAAGTTTCTAACCATGACTATAGTACTTTTTGTGTGGTTAATTAAAGTATGAGAACATTATATTAAACACAAAATGAAGTCATTACACAACCATAAAAATATCACTGAGGATACTCCAACTGCCAAGTCCAGCCAAACTGTTCGGTACAAACGGAAATATTTTCTTTTGGAAAACAAAATTATTAAAATTGAGGAAAATGATTTTCCTAGTGAAATTAGAAAAAATAAGTTTTACAAAGTGATGTTCCATCTTGATAGTTTTCTCCCCACCATTCAATACGCTTCATCTTCATTCATCCCACCCTGCATCCCTACCATCACTGTCACCTCCCATAGTATTTGTCTAGATTATATATAATTATTTTAAGATGATTGGTTTTGCTTGCTTACTTAATACAAGAAGAAAAAAAAAAAAGAGTAAGAAATTTACTTATTTTTGAAAAAAATATTTTTCATGAAAAATATTTTCCTCATACCGAACACACCCCTAAATGTAGCTAGCTTGGAACCTTCATTGTCTAAAGACGAGTAGAGAACATGATGCTCTTTTTTTTTTGTGATTATATTTCTTGTGTGTACTAGGGACAGTGCACTTACTTAAGTTTGGGTGAGAATGATTTTTTTTTTTTTTTTTTTTGTTATTTTGTCTGTATGAACTGTATTACTCATATTTAATTCATTTTTATAAAATTTCTCTTTTTTCTTTTTTTTCACCGTGTAAACGCGTTAAATATTTCAATCAGTATTTTATGTAATTATTTTACATCAATTTGCCGCAAAATCAATTTAGAAAATTTTTCAATGTGAAACGAGTGACATGCTGGTGAATATTGGACCATAACAAATATAAATGTAAACATGATTTAGTTTTTAATATATTTGAAAGTAGAGTAAAGTTTCTACTAAATAAGTTTTTGTCAAAATTGAAGAAAATAAGTGTTCTTCTACAAGTGATGCAACGATTATAATCATACACATATCACCATTAAATGTTAAATAAATATTTGTAATTTTAAAAAAAAGTTAATTATTGCTTTAATTGTTATTTTTTTTTGCATAATAATAGTGTTCTTCTATAAGCGATGCCCTTTTTTTTGTTGAGGACGAGTAGGAACAGGTTCCTTTTATCATCTTTGTGATTATATTTCTTGTGTAGGAACAAATAGGAACGAGTAGGGATAGTGCACTCTTTTAAGTGTGGGGTGTGGGTGAGAAGAATTTTTTTTGTTATTTTGTATATATTAATCATATTATTCATTTTTTTAAAAAAAAATCTTTTTTTTCACTATGTTTACACACATTAATTATTTTGATCACTGTTTTGTACAATTATTTTATATTAATTTGTCGTAAAATTAATTCAGAAAAGTTTTTAATGTGAGTCAAGTGATATGTTGGTGAACATCAAACAATAACAAATACAAATTTAAGAAGCATTTCATTTTTAACATATTTCAAACCAAAATAAAGTTTCTACTAAATAAGATTTTTGTCAAAATTGAAGAAAATAATAATGTTGCGACGATTATAATTACATGCATATTCTCATTTAATATTCAATAATTATTGTATTGTTTAAAAAAGTTTTTTTTCTGCATATTGAAATATTGTTGAAATTGATATTTCAAAATTCATGGCTAATATTTAAAATTTGCTTGCTTGCTTTACTCTTTAATTTTATATATTTATAAATTAAAATACACAATTTTATTTTAATTTCTTGATGATTGAAACGAGTAGAAACAAACACATATGTTATTACTCTATGCTCACTTTTTGTGGATATAACTTACTTAGATTAAGAGCCTTTGCTCATAAGTACTTATTTTGAGAAAAAAATATTTTTTAATTATTTAACATATTTCACATGTTTGGTTAAGTTTCATTTAATAATTTTATTTTTTATTTATATATAATAAATTCTATATTTTATTTTACGTTTATGTATTATTTATTTATTTATTTATTATTTAGCAGAATTAGAAAAAGAGGTAACAGTAATATTTTTGCAAGATTAGAAAAAAAAGAAGAAGAATAAAAATTCAAGATTTCAACCCTCCAAAAAAATGTATAATATTGATTGAAAATTTGAATATAATAAAAATAAAAATTTAATTTTGTAATAGATGTTTAATCTAGTTTCTCTCTATAAAATAATCTTAAAATTAAAAGTACATTAATATTTGCCCTTTATCGTAATTTGACTCTTAAAAACATATTTTTTTAAAAAAAAAATTAGTCAAACACAATTTGCTTATAAAAAATATTTTTCAAATAAATTAGCCAAACACATTGTTTTTTTTTTTTTTTCCAAAAGCACTTCTCTGAACAACTATTTTAAAAAAGTGCTTCTAAAAATAAGTTATTTTTAACAACAATGTCAAACAGACTTTTAATCCAATTAAATTATTCTCCTAATAAATATAAATTGCTCAAAAGAATTGGTCAACATACGATCAGAGTCATAAATTACATATCTTTTAAGACGATAACATCTAATTTGGTACCGAATCCGTCCTTATTTAATTTCATACCAAAATTGTTGTTGATGACAGTAAATAATTCTCTAATTCAAACTATTCAAAGTTTTACCAAGCCTTAATTTTTCCTACAAATATGAGTCAATCTTAGGCAAAAAAACATACAACAACGACAACAGAGTCATTTGATCCTCCATATCCAAACAAACACATTTTCCATCCTCTTTCTCATTTTTAGCCATGACTAGAAATATTGCTTTGATTGAAAATATCACAAAGAGAAAAATCTCGTTCAAGGAAAGACATAAGACCTTCTTGAAAAAGGCTTCTGAACTCAGAACTATTTGTGATGTTGAATTGGCTATCATAGTCAACAGTCCTGACCATGACGAGCCTAAGGTATTTCCAAATCATGATGATGTTATAAGTAGCTTTGAAAAATTTAGAGATTTTCCGGCGAAATCCAGGATGACACAAAGAGTTAACCAAGCAAAGTATCGAGAAAATAGAAGAACAACTCCAAAAGGTAAGAAAAAAAACAGCGTCGAGGAGTTCACCAACAAGATGTATGAAGTGTTGAATAAAAATGATATTCCCACTGACATACACCCTTATGATCTCAACGAATTGAGTAATGTGATCAACCAAAATCTTAAAAAGGTGCGTGAAGCGATCAAAATGAAGGTTGACGAAGAGGTTCCACATCGAATGCCCCTCAACCTAATGCTGGAATTACGGTACTTAGTAAGACCAACTCCGAGGAGCCAAAGGCTCTTCTGTCGGCCCCTCTTGGAGCTCCAGTATCAATGGTTCCTTTGGTGGCGCCATCGCCGGTTCCTAGTGGGACCAACTTAGAGGGGCACAAGAATCCTCTGTTTGTCCCTATTGTGACTCCAATATCAATGGTTCCATCCATAGTTTTTTCAGTCGCTCTTACTCAAGTACCCCAATCAATGTTTCATTCTTTGATAACTATTTCTCAAACAATACCTTTTGTAGACCATTCATGGGGTTGTCATCCTCCTCTTTCATTTTCTTCACAAATGTTTCCTCCAATGATTCCACAAATGTATCCTTCAATACCTCAACAAATGGATTTTAGAAGACCTCCTGAATTTGCACCTTCAATATCTCCAATGTCTTCATCAATAATGATGGCTCCTCCGATGTTCCCTTTAATGACATTACAAGTGGAACCTTTGATAAATAATATCCCCCAAATGGATGCACTAATGCCAATGAATAACGATCAAAACTACTTTATTGGCGATTCACAAATGTTGGACTGGAGTGTCGATGATATAATAGCCTTATGTGATGATTTGCCTTTCAATAACAATAATGTTCCAGATCCAAACAACACAAACACTATATAAGATCAATATGTCTCTTTTAATTAATACTATTTTGCATGTCTACTTAAGTTGTGTCATCTTTTTGCATCTCTTTCATTGTGGTCTCATTTGAAGTATTTGTCCGTCATATTTCCTTTTTTTTCTATGCCTGTTATTTTATTTACTTGTTATATTTATGATCGATTTGTAATTTAATGTTTATTGGTTCTCAGTATATGTTTTTATTATTATTGTTATTATCATAAATCGAAAATGTAAACTAATAACAGATCTAAAAATCGAAAATGATTTTTTTTAAAAAAGAAGTAAAGAACACTCATCTAAAACAATATGCATAAAGATTGTAATGACTAATGAACAGCAAAAGTTAAAGAATTCTTTCTTATTTTAGAAGCAAAAGTTTCCGAGACGCAGTTTTAGTACGAACAATATTTCGAGAGGCAAAACGAAAATATTTGGAAAATTGTGTCTTACGGATCAACTAAAATCAAGTTACAATGTCTAAATAGTTGGGTGTTTTTGGTTGCTAGTTAAGGCCACATTAAGATATCTATTTATATATTATGTCATTTTAGAGACTCAAGTTAGTTTTGTAACATAACCTTCCTTCTGATTTATGATATTACACTTATCTCGATTTATTTATAACTTCTTTTTAACTTATTTATCATTAATTAATATATAAAAAATCAACATGATTAATTTACCCTTTTATAATATTAATTTTGATTACTTTATTTATTGAAGATCTTTCTAAGGAAATTCAATTAATCTTTAAAAAAAAAAAAAAAGACACTGAACAAATCTCTTCTATGTGGGTGTGTAGTAAATTCATTTTCCTGAGCATTAATAAATCCACGGACTACTCATTAATTTGCAACCATGAAAGTCAATATGAAAACTGCGGAGAGTAAATTGTATTTCCTTTTTTTTAAAAAAAAAAAGGCAGGTAAGCAACAACTTTGAAAATGCACTTCTAATCACTTCAATTTGACTTAAATTGACCCGATAATAAAAATCTTTAATAAGATAATTTTTTTAAAAATAATATAGGTAAAATGCTGAAGTTAAATAGTAATTTTTTTTATATATATAATTAAAAAGTTATCATATAAACAAATAATTAAAAATGTTAAGAATGAAATAGACAATATTGCATAGAAAAAAGAAAAAAGAATATCTATTATTCAAAATTGAGAAGCAAGTTTGATTTTTAAAATAAAATTAAGGGGTCTAATTAGTGTTTGGCAATAAATATTTTCCAAACATTCCTATATGTTTTGGAAATATTTTCTATGAGCAAACAGGTTCTGTGGCAAATTTCCTCCTCACTCACCCAATCCCCAACCCCTACACATAGGCCACCCCCCCCCCCCTTCCGAACTCCCACTCTCCATCTCATCCCCTTTTTTTAGTGTTTTCTACATAACATATAAATAATTTTGAAATAATATGTTCTTACTTACTTATCAATACTAAAAATATAAAATAAAAAGTCATTCACTTATTTTTTAAAAAAATATTTCCTAAAAATTTATTTTGCGTGAAAACATTTTCTTTCCTACCAAACACACCCAAAATGATTTTCAACAAAAAATAAAATAAAAATGAAGATTAATACAATATTTTTATATATTTATTTAAAAGATTGAGATATAAAAAGAAATGAAGCGGTAAGATTCATGATCGGACATATCTTGGTAAAATATTCGTTGAGTTTGTCAGGGTTACAAGAAAAAAGGAAAACAAAAAGCTGCCCAAAAATTAAGAAATTGTGTGCCTGCAATTTCAGGAGGTGAATTTTGTATCTCTAAGATTCTTCTTTTCTTTTCTTTTCTTGTTGGTGAAGACATATTATTCATCTCTTGACAAAGGGTAAAGTACCGTTTCAATTTTTTTTTTTATATTATACCTAAAAAGAAACGTCTGATTTTCATACCTGTGTTTCTTTTGTTTTATGGGGATGAGATGTTGTTCTCTAATATGATCTTGATTAATTTTTTGGTTGAGTTAGGTCCAAATTTCGTTATCACAAAATATTATAGTTAAACCTTATAGTTAAACCCATCTCTATTGTTATATTTTTCAATATTGGGTCTTCATATTATTTTATTCACTTTATCCACGCTCCTGATGTCCAATCTTGTCGTGTTAGGTCATTAATTGTTGGAAAGACTAGGTGTAAATGTGTTTTTGTCTCCTTATATGCTCTTAGTCCATTTTCATGATTTAGTTTTTTAGTTTTTTTGTTAATGAAGTTTTTTATCATTTTGTTTTTAGGGTGAGTTAAGTCTAATGTTGATTAACTTAATATGGTATTAAAGTCACCGTCTCCATAATTGTGTTTTCCGATATTAGAATTTTGTTCATGTTCTAGATGCTCAATCTTGTCGTGCTAGGTCGTGAATTGATGTCCCATATTGGTTGAGGGAAAATGTGTTTATTGTCTCCTTTATGGTTTTAGTCAATTTTCATGATTTAGTTGTTGGGGTTTAGTCAGACCTATGATCCATTATTACAGTACGGTATCAGAGTCACCATCTCTATTGTTGTGTTTTTTGATGTTGGGTCTTCATGTTATATTATCGACGCTTTAGATACCTAGTCTTAGCGTGCTAGGTGTTAATTGGTGTCTCCAGATTTGTTGAGGAAATGTGTTTTTGTTTCCTTATAGTTTTCGACTATCCTTTCCTCTTGAGCTACGGCTGAAGTAAACCCAAGGTCTATTTTCACCCAAGCTAGATACGTCTGTAGTGCTTTCTGGTGCCCAATGTTATGTTGTCTACATTCAAAAATTCCAGTTCCGAGAGTGTGGGGATTGCTATATATAGTCTTTTCCAATGCCCCATGTAATGTTTAAGTTGTAGTCTTGCTTTTACTGTGTTGTTGATGATTTTGAGTTATTATAATTAACTTACATCCTTGAGGCTTTATTTATGGCCAGATCAAGAGGATTAGACCTTCTCATGTCACACAGAAACCTTAGGTAATGAAGGACAGGTCATTGGAACTCAAAGGGTGGCATAAGCAAGTGAGCAAATTTCTAATTTCTTTTTTAGCTTTTCTTCATCTTTTTTTCTAGTGTTTGGAACTTCCAAACAACTTTAAAGGGCGGATTTAGAGTGTTATTTATGGGTTCACGTGAATTCAGTAACTGTTGTTCATGGTATATGTATTAAGTATTGACAAAATATTAAGGTATTTCAAAAAAATTTGGACAAATAACAACTATGCAAAGATGACAACTTTCAACTATTAATTGGCTTGTTTTGGAGATCCTCGACCCATGTCAACCCCTCAGCATTTGGCCATCTTTTCAAATACCTATAAATACCTACCTCATTATGTCTTTATCGCTTGAACATGAGAAGAATGAGCCTAACCATCATTTCGTTATACTTATATTTTCTCATAAATAAATAATATTTACTATTAGAATCTAGTAAATCTCTATAAATATTTAACAGTGAACTCAGTTATTATTGTATATTAACTTAATGCCATCTTTACAGCCTATACACTTCAAATCTTGAATCAGCCTCTGATAAGTTCTTTTGCAGGTTGTTTGCAAGAAGCCCAAGAAACGTGTAAGGTATTTGTTATTATTATATTTCTTGTCTTGTACTTCCCCTCCTCAATCTGAAACATGATATTAAATTTACTAAAAACTGCTTGTATAATGTTGTTGTAGCTGTAAAAAGAAAATGGCAATGATGCACAATCTTTATGGTCAAATTGATTTGGCAACATCTGCCAAATATCGAGCAGAGGAGGTCCTATCAAGATTGAGCACAAAATATCCAAGCTTTATGAAGCCTATGATCAGATCAAATGTTAGTGGAGGTTTCTGGCTAGTAAGAACCAATCTATCATCCAATTTAAGCAATTTCATATAGTCGACTAAAGTTCAATCCACGTACACTGACAGTGTTAAGAAATTTCACACTATCAGTGTAGTTTACCAATTCATATTTGTTGTATAAAGTTACCCTTTTAGTGTTTTGTTAAACTCATTTGAATATGTTAGTGATTGATTTGCTTCATTTCTTCTTGGGCACAGTCTCTTCCAAGGTTATTCTGCCAGCTGCATATGCCACTGCAAGATATAACCGTTACTTTGGTCGATGAAAGCCAGGAATAGTATAAAACAAAATATCTTGCTGAGAGGAATGGACTCAGTGGCGGATGGCGGGGTTTCTCGCTTTCACATGACTTAGTGGAGGGAGATGTTTTAGTTTTTCAGTTATTCAGATTCTGCAAATTGAAGGTCAGAATTCGAAAATTGTCCTTCTGTGTTCTCTAGTAATCTGGTACATGTTGCTCTGCATTAGTTCATTGTTTTGTGTATGAGAAAGGAGTTCAGTGAATTGTGAGTTACTGAATTGGAGCTAAAACATGAATGTTTCTGTAAAATGTTCTCCGATATGATTTCGAGACCTCATATGATTCCGATATGAGGTCGCGTGAAAGATAACTACAGAGTGGAATTAGTAAACTGAAAAATAAAGCAACCTGGGAGTTCCAAAATATTGCAATTTCTTTTTAGGATGTTAGTGTATATGAGTCAAATACTTCTATGTATTTTGTGTTGCTTGTTCATTGCTGTTGACATTGTACAGGTGTATATGGTCAGAGCCAATTATTTGGCAGAAGTTGATGCCGCACTTGTTCTTCTCCATTTAGATGCTCACCATAAACAAATTGATCCTGGTTAGTTTTGTAACCCAGAGAAGATATTTATAGTCCCCTGTATGAATCTGTCCTCTTTTTGCCATTGTTCTTAAGTTGATGTGTCGAAGAGCAGTGCACCAAAGGCAGCATAATATAAGTATGAAACAAGTTGGGATCAAGCGTCAAAGACTTTCCTCACAAGAAGGGGATGATTATTCTACAGAAAACATGTTACACAAACATAGTCATTCGAGGAATATGTTCAAGAATCTTGATTTACCTTCAAAAGGTTCAAACTTACTCCCTCTGTTTACTTTTACTCGTCTCTATTTCAAAAATAAATTTTCACTTTTAGTTGTTACTTTTAGCCTATCAAGAAAAACAGTTATTCTTTTCCTATTTAACCCTCAGGCCTCAACATTAAATACTTTATTCCCAAATTATTTTCCAAGACCTAAGACTATACATCAAGCAATATGGACATTGTGGTAAAATATTCATATTAATACTTGTTTCTTAAGGACCGTGGAAAGTTCAAAGTAGACAAGCAAAAGGGAACGAGAGAGTACTACATTTTGCTTCAAATGACGTGAAAAGGGACAACTTTCCTCTTGCACTTAACTTCAGGAACTACTAACTAGGCCTATTTCAATAATTTAGAGGTGGATTGGGCCAAAACCTTTTGCACATCAATTTTTGCACCAATATAACAGATGTAAGACATATGTCTTGCATATAAACATTATCAACCCGTCATTGGTTAAATGACATATTATCTTCAATTTGTGACTTCTAATGTTAAATAGTTTGCATTTAGTATAACATTGAGTGGGATTCATGTAAACCTTGTTGATTTGCTGCAGGACTGGACTATGAAACTCTTAATATTGTAGATGCTGTAGAAGCCAGCAAACTCAGTGACCCTCCAAATGGTACTTTCTCATCCTGGAACACAAGGCCAACCGAACTTGAGCAGTTAGAGAGAGATCAGACCATTTTCGAGTGGGTACTCCATTGAACCAGCTTTAACCCTATCAGGGGCAGAAATGGTATTTAGGCCGTGAACGTGGCTGCTCCTCTATCCTTGACTTAAACTATATTGTTGAAGTTGTATACAATGGATTGTAAAATCTTTTTTACACCAGTGTGATTTTAGTTATAGCATGTCATTGCTTTATTATCCGAATTACAATATTAGGCTTGATAGGAAGAGTTACGTGTTAATGTAAATCAACTCAACTTGATAGCGTAAAGTATTGTTGGTGTATAGAACATAAACTTCCCCAGGAGGAGTTTTCATTTTGAAAGTGCATAGTCTAAGCAAAGTGGCCTGTTCTATTTGAAAAGGTTAATCCTTTACCTCCTTTGTTTTTATATTGAGGGGTAGCTGCCTAGCTGGTGCTAAATTGAACACTAATAAATTTAAGGAAAAAAAAACTTAAAGAAATTGACACAAGTAATCATCCATCAAAATAATAGGCAATCACACCCCTTATAAAATAATAAATAGAGGGGTATTTTACTATATCACCCTTATTAATTATAAGATCGGTCAATAAATAGTGTTTAATTGCAAGGATAAAGTAGACACAAAACGATCACTTATATCTTAATTATTCAAACTAGACAAGTAAAATTGGACAATTATTTTTAGTATATTGAATAAATAATGATGAACGCAGGAACATTAAACACTTTTTAAAAAATAGGAATGGAGTATGTATATATTAGGCACAAAACAATTGAGGTATAAAAAAAATATGACTGGTTGGTTCAAATTTTTGTTAATTCATTCGAGGTGAAAAAATATAAATAAATGAAGTAAAGGAGTATTGAACACAGACCTTAAGTTCACAATTGAGACATCAGACCAACTGAGCTGGAACATCTCCTGTGACAAGTAGTGTCACTTATTAGGCTTTATCTTTTATTTTATTTATATATATATATGTATTTAATTATTTTTTGATTATATAAATGTATTTAATAAAATTTTCCAACGAAGCCGTGTCACATGACACCCCTTACTATAACGTAAATCCGCCCCTGTATAGCACATTTTAAATTTTATCCTGTACAAATAATAATATATGATAGTCAAATTTATATTGTTGCTAACCTGTGTATCAGTCAAATTTCATTTTTTTTCCTTTTTTTAAAAATATTTATCTGTTTACAGAATTTGTCTATTTCTCGAAAGATTTTAAAACCCAAATCTTTATATTCTAAAATAGCTACAGATTTTATCTTGACCCAAAATATGACCGTTGGGACTATTTAAATATTTCAATTTTTTCCTAAAATATGACCTTTGACTATTTTAATATTTTAAAACTTGACCCAAAATATGACCTATAGAACTATTTTAATATTTCAAAACTCACCCAAAATTTCTACTTTATAAAAAATGTCCCCCATATGATTGTGATCCGCAACTAATTCATATCTATTTTTTATCCCTTTCTATTTGTTTGTGTTTATATTAAAACATGGGTCTTGAATTGGCTAATAATAATACATATATTTTTCTTTAAAAGAACAACTTTGGGAAAAAGGAATAAATCATTCCAATCCTAGTACTCTTCCAATTAATTCCAATTTTGGCTTCAAGGCCTTCTTTACTTCTTATAAATACAGTATCATCTCATTTCTCTACTTCATAAGTTCTTTTCGGTCGAAAAATACCCCAAAAAAATTCTATTTTGTTACTCCTCACTTTTTTTCTTTTCTTCTAAAATGAAAAGCCGAGCTCGTTCACCTTCTAAGGTACTCCATCTCCTTCTGCTACAGTTTTCATTTCATGGTTTCAAATGAATTGTTTTAATTCTCTTCTCTATTTTTTTTTTTTTTTTGCTTTTAATTATTGACCCATGTTTTTTTGTTCTTTCATTTGATGGCTTAACTAAAAAAAGACGTTGTCAATCAATCAAGGGCTGCTCAAGAAAAAGGTTTTGCCTCCTAATAGAACCAACAAGGTGAGAATCATTTTTTACTCCGTGCTTTGATAAATAGTTGACGGTTCTAAAAGGCCTCTATAGAGGTAAAGGTAAGGTTTGCGTTTGATCTATAAAAAAAAAAAATTATTATTATTTTTATGAGGTAAAAGTACGATTTGTGTATGCTCTATCAGAAATAATCTTTTTATATCTACGAGGTAAAGACAAGGTTTGTATACGCTTCATCAGGAAAACCTCTTTATTTTTACGAGATAAAGATAAGGTCTGCGTATGCTCCATCGGAAACGACCTCGATCTATCTTTACATCGTTAAGACAAGGTCTTTGTATGCTCCATCGAAAATAACCCCTCTATCTCATGAAATAAAAATTATATCTACATATGTTATATCCTCTCTAGTACTCTATTATGGAAGTACTTTAAAAACTAATTAAGATACTTGGCATATACATTTACAGGTGGAAAATGGAGATAACAAGAAGGTTCAAATGTGGTAAGTGGAAAAAATGCAAAAATAAATTATATTAATAAAAAAATAGGTGTTAAGACGTGAATTTTATGATGTTTGAATTTTTTTTTAATTGTATTTAAAGTTGAGCGGAAAAAAATATTTTTTGAAATTGAAGTTGTGTTTGGATATATATTTTATTTGAAAAATGTTACTCCCTCCATTTTAATTTGTTTGTCATACTTTTTTTGGTTCATTTATTTGTCCTATTTTTCTTTTTAGTCCATTAAAAAATTGTTTCTTTCTTTTTTTGTGAACTCTTTAATTTTAATTTTAGACCACAACATTCAAAAGTATTTTTTTACTTTCTTAAACTTTGTATCAAATCAAAATGAAACAAATAATTCAAAATGAAGTGTGTACAAGTTTTGAATCAAACCTGAAAACTCAACTCAAAGTTGGAGTAAGAATTTGACTATGAATAATCAAAATATATATTTTTTGAAAAAAAAAAATGGATAAAAGAATTTTATGACCAATTGGATGTTAATATATCCTGGTATTATTATCTCTTTAAAACTGCTTTTTATTCTCGATTTTACTAGCATTGGAAGGAAGGGACAGACAGACAACTTTGTTGATATAAGCTCATCGGTCCAATTGCGAGCCGAAATATTTCAAACAACTTTACCAACTGAATTTCCAAATTTTCTCAAATGTATGCTCCCTTCCCATGTCACTGGGGGATTTTGTTTGGTAAGTAAATTTCTTCTTAATAGAATTAGGCAATATTGAAATTGTTTTTGTTTCTATTTAATCTAGCCTTTCTTATAAATATTTTTATATAACAGAGCTTTTCAAAAAGGTTTTGCGTTTCTCATTTGCCAAAACATGATGACAGTGTTGTTTTGGTGGATGAAGATGGAGATGAATTTTCCATCAAGTGCCTAATTGGAAAAAGCGGATTGAGTGGGGGTTGGTGAGGTTTCTCCATTGCTCACAAATCTTGTTGAAAATGACGTGTTGGTCTTCCAATTGTTTGAGACTTGTAAATTTAAGGTAACACCTTTTAAATGTTTAAATTCTAGTTATTTTGTTAAATCAAGAACTACTTTCGCTTTATTTATCTTAAATGTAATTAGTATAAATGAATTTCCACACAACCAAGAGAGATAATATTAGAAACATAGATATTTCTGATAAAGTAGGAATGACCTCCGTTGTGGAGACCATGAGAGAAGCGAGACTAAGATGGTTCTGACATGTGAAGAGAAAGATGCATAGATGTGTTAGTAAGGAGGTGTCAGAGTTCGACTATGGTGTATTTGAGGAGAGGTAGAAGGTAGTCGAAGAAGTATTAGGGTGAGGTAATTAGACATGACCTGACACACCTACAACTTGCGAGGACATCACAAAGTTCGAGGATTAAGGTAGAAAGTTAGTATACAGCAGAGCCTTGTGTCACAGACTTAGAGTTTTTGCTAAAGCTCCGTGCGGCGCTTGACAACTTACTCACTACTCTTGCAAGATCTTGTAAGCTCAAGCAAGCCTTTAAGACTAAGATTGCTAAGAGAATGAAAGGAAAGACTTAGAAAGATTTGAAAAGTTTGGAAGAAGGCTTTGTATTAACTTGGAAGATTGTTTTTCACTTAAGTGATGCCTTACAAATGAGTGACCATCTATTTATACTACAACCTAGGGGCTAAAGTGTAAATAATATTTACTTGATAAGTCCCTCTAATAATTACACTTTGGTCCCTCTCTAGAACTCTCTACATGTTCTAGGATATTCCAAAGCTTTCCAAGAAAGCTTCTAAGTTCTTCTAGAGTCTTCTTGGAAATTCTCTAGGGAATTCTAAAGTTTTCTATAAACCTCTCCACAACTCTAGATTTTTTCATCCCTATCCAGATGCAAAATTTAATTGTGAAGTGGCGGGACATGACACTCTCCCCCACCTATTGATGCGACGACTGCGTCGCATTGTCGCTGCATCGCCAATCAGGTCTTGTCTTCTCGTACGCGTGGCCAATAGTCCATTGACTCGATCAACGCCCTCGCGTAATGCCTTCAATTGCTTCCTGATCTCTTTCAACTCGGTCTTATGGTCTACCTCCTTCCTAGGAGGCACACGCCTTGGCGGTTTCTTTAGCATCATGACATTGTTCCTTTCTGGAACCTTCTCCATGCATGGTGGCAAGGACCTTTTTGCATTATTGTCTTCTTTCTAACTTGCAATGGTGTCTATAAATGCTGACTCCTTCTTTTTAGTGCCTCTTACGAGCTGTATGACTGTTAGACGGACTTGTTTTTTCATCTTCGGTACTTTAACCAGGGGCACCACCATACATGATCCTCTTTGCTCCATGACTAGAAGTCGTTGGAGGTAAGGGTTGATCACCGCATGGCACTCTTTGAAGAACTCCTGCCCTAGAATGATATCGAAGATGTCTAAAGGAGCAACAGTGAAATTGGTCTTACCTTGCCACTGGCCCAGCGTGATGCTTACTCCATGCGCGACTCCATATACGGGAGTCGGTGGTGCATTGACCGTCTTGAGTTGGGCGTTACTTGGATGGTAACTCAGGCCCAACCTTGTCGCTGTCGTCTTGGTCATGATATTGGCCTCTGCACCCGTGTCGACCATAGCACGAGCGAGTCTTCCATTAATCATGAGGTCGACATACTGCGCACCGCATCCTCTTGGCTTTTCTGGCTGCTTTGTGATGGCTTTGCATAATTCTATCAAGCCCAACTGCGTCGTCTCTGCGCCTTGTCCTTGCTTCTGTGCATCTTTCTCCTTCCGCTCTCACAGGATAGCACCAAGGCTCTTCAGTTCGGGGCACTTTGCATAGCCATACGGCCCACCGCATATGTAAACCACCTCTTTTGGCAGTTTCTGCCTTTCTCTCTGTGTCGCCATGACGTCCAGACTTCTTGCCATCGGACTTATGGGTATCATGATTCTTGGGATATGGTCGCTGCTCCTCGACTTTGCCATGATCTCCCCCACCATGGTCATGACTACCTCTCATCTCTTTTCCTCCGACTTTGTCGGGCTTCTCATGCCTGAAGTCTGTCAAAGCTTCGGCCTGCGTGATGGCTTCATCTATAGTCCTGACCTGCCGACGTTCCAACTCCGTCCTGGCCCAGTTTTGCAGCCCATCCATGAAGTGGAAAACATATCATCATCTGTGAGGTTAGGAATTTGAAGCGTAAGGTTGGTGAACTCTTGCACATATGCGCGTATGCTGCCCATTTGCTTCAGCTCCCTAAACTTGCGCTTCACCTCATAAATGACGTTGTTAGGGAAGAAGGCTTTCTTGAACTCTTCCCGAAATTGCTCCCAAGTGTTGATGGTGCACGTCCCCTTCCCTATCTCGGCCTCCTTGCGCCTCCACCATAGTATGGTCATCTCTGAAATATACAACACAACGGAAACAGATCTTACTCTCGTCGCTCTTCAGCCTATTGCACTTGAAGTAATTCTTCAAATGCCATTAGAAGTTCTCCATCTCTTGCGCATCACGGACACCTTTAAACATAGGTGGCTTGGGAGCCTCGACCTTGGCCTCCCTATCTCGGTCAAGCGACGATGATCCTCCACCTTCCATGCTCTCCGTGAGTGCTTTCATCTCGGCCTTCATGGTCTCAATTATGTTTAACGCCTCCATGAGCCGACATTCCAAGGAAGTGATAGTCTCTTTCATCTCAAACTCGGCCCGCTGAAGTCCCTCCAACTCCTTACAGAGGTTGTCGGTCTCCTCAAGGGTGAAGTCCTCCAGAGTCTTGAACTTGCCATCGGCCACATTCAAATGCCGGCCTAATATCTCCACGGCCTGTCTCGCCACTTCAACCCTTGCTACCCACTCCTCTCCAGCGATGACGTCAATGGCCTCCTCGCCAAGTTCATCGTCACTTGCTTATATGGTTGAATGTGGATGAGATCTTAGTGCCTCACTTGGTGTGGGGTCAAGCGGCATTTCCTCATTACTCTTTTGGTGTTTCTTTGCCTTCACTACTAAAAAATTGTCAACAAAAGACGGCAAAAAGCGACGGACTGCGTCGCTTTTTGGGTCAAAATTGATGGAAAAGCGACGCAGTCACTTCCATCATCTTTATCTCGACGCTTTTCAAAAAGCGACGGACTGCGTCTCTTTTTGCCTTTTCTCTTTTTGAATTTTTTTCATAAAAGCGACGGACTCCGTCACTTTTTGTAAATTTTTTTTCAAAAAAGCGACGGAGTCCATCTTTTTTATTTTAATTTTCATTTTTTTATTTCTAAAATGCGACAGTGTCCGTCGCTTTTCTGAAAATTTTATTTTTTAAAAATCCCAGAAAAGCGACGAAAATAAATAAAATCCAGAAAAGCGACAGACAAAATCACGCAGTCCGTCGTTTTTCCTGCATTATTTTTGGCAGCAGAAACTGGGAGTTTCTGCTGGCCACCTGCAAATAAAATTCAATTCAATACTACACTATTCAGCCCAATCAAACACACAATTATAAACAATCTAAACAAAACATAAAATAACATTCAAAAGTACCTAAATCATAAATTAAAAAATTATAAAATCTTTCAAAATTCGTTTAAAAAAGTTTATAAATGTCCAGAGATCTAAACTAGGGTGTGAGATCTACATAATCATCCTCATCACTCTCGTCGTCGGTGTCATCGGGAGCCGAAGTATTAGGTCAACGAGTGAGGTTCATCACTTGTTCTTTGATTTGCTGAACAGTCTCATTCATGCTTTCTTGTTCAGCTACTCTTCTCTGCTCCGACTCTGCTAGTGCCGCTGTAAGTTTAGCTATTTGATCCTACATAGCAGCAATTTGAACACCGTCAAGTGCCTCGGTTTGACGTGACGATCCAATACCTTCTAAGCCTGACTGGAGTTGTCTAACATCATTTCAATAAAATTTATAACACCGTCAATAAACTCAAGTTTCAAACCAGCACCAGTTTCATAATGCATATTATACATCCACAAACGATGATCCATCCACAAAAATATAGATATTCAATTATATTATAAATAATTATTTATTTTTACTTATTTAAACAATCTAACAACTTTAACTAGTTTATTTTTGACTTAATACAACAACTAAATCCACCAACTAAACTACGTTATTTATTTTAACTTATTTAAACAACTTTTTAACTTGAACTAGTTTAGTTTTGACTTAATTCCAATGACTAAATCCATCAACAAAACCATATTATTTATTTTAACTTATTTAAACAATTTAACAACTTTAACTAGTTTAGTTTTGACTTAATACAACAACTAAATTCACCAACTAAACCACATTATTTATTTTAACTTATTTAAATAACTTAAAAACTTTTTAACTTGAACTAGTTTAGTGTTGGTACTTATACTTAACAAATATATTATTCCTAAATATAAAGCGAAGTGTCAACACTAGATGGACACAAATTGATCTTGCAAGAAAATCAATTTTGTCATCAATAGGATCAACTAGTGCTGGTACTTATGCTTAACAAACACATTATTCCTAAATTAAAGCTTAATATCAACACTAGATGGACACAAATCGATCTTGTAATAAAATCAATTTCGTCATCAATAGGATCAACTAGTGTTGACACTTATGCTTAACAACACATTATTCCTAAATTAAAGCGTAATATCAACACTAGATGGACACAAATCGATCTTGCAAGAAAATCAATTTTGTCATCAATAGGATCAACTAGTGTTGGTACTTATGTTTAACAAACACATTATTCCTAAATTAAAGCTAAGTGTCAACACTAGATGGACACAAATCGATCTTGCAAGAAAATCAATTTAGTCATCAATAGGATCAACTAGTGTTGGTACTTATGCTTAACAAACACATTATTTCTAAATTAAAGCTTAATATCAACACTAGATTGACACAAATCGATTTTGCAAGAAAATCAATTTAGTCATCAATAGGATCAACTAGTGTTGGTACTTATGCTTAACAAACACATTATTTCTAAATTAAAGCTTAATATCAACACTAGATTGACACAAATCGATTTTGCAAGAAAATCAATTTAGTCATCAATAGGATCAACTAGTGTTGGTACTTATGCTTAACAAATACATTATTCCTAAATTAAAGCTTAATATCAACACTAGATGGACACAAATCGATTTTGCAAGAAAATTAATTTTGTCATCAATAGGATCAACTAGTGTTGGTACTTATGCTTAACAAATATATTATTTGTAAAATTAAAGCTAAGTATTAATACTAGATGGACACAAACACATTATTGAAAACAATTGTACTTGAACTTAAGAAATTTAGAAGCACCAACCTTATCTCCAACTTTGATGAAAGAAGCAATATAGTCTTGTATCAACTTTTTTAGATGTTGAGCTTCCTCAGTTGTCTAGCACGAAAAGTTCTTAAATTAGTTAAATATAAACTTCAAATCCAAGAATATTAGTTATATATATATATATATATATATATATATATATAACTATATTCAAGTTTTAATAAGTTCAAGTTTCAATTTCAAGTTCAAATCTAATTTCTAAACTTAATTAGTTATATATTCAAGCTAACTAGTTCCAACTTCAAGTTCTAATTTCAAGTTCATATTCCTAATTAAGTTTAATTTATAGTAAATTCAAGTTATAATTAATTATGAGTTCTAATTAAGTTGTTATTCAAATCCCTAAAATTTCAAATTCAAACTAGCTAGCTAGTGTCCCAAATTCAAACTATTAATTAGCCTAAAATATCAAATATAATTCAAACTATTAGTCCTAAATTTTAAATTCAAACTAGTCTTAAAATCACAAATTGGAAGTACTCCTAGAATTCAAAAATCAAACTATAGTGCTAAAATCCCAAATTCAAACTATTAGTAGTCCTAAAATCTCAATAATAATTCAAACTAGTCCTAAATTCAAAATTCAAACTAGTCTTAAAATCACAAATTCAAACTAGTCCTAAAATCCCAAAATCTAACTAGTGCTAAAATCCTAAATTCAAACTAGCTACCTATTCCTAATCCCAAATTCAAACTATTAGTCCTAAAATCTCAATAATAATTCAAACTAACTCAAATAATATCCAAATTCAAACAACTCCCCAAATATAATTCAAACTATTAGTCCTAAATTTCAAATTCAAACTAGTCTTAAAATCACAAATTGGAAGTACTCCTAGAATTCAAAAATCAAACTATAGTGCTAAAATCCCAGATTCAAACTATTAGTAGTCCTAAAATCCCAAAATTTAACTAGTGCTAAAATCCTAAATTCAAACTAGCTACCTATTCCTAATCCCAAATTCAAACTATTAGTCCTAAAATCTCAATAATAATTCAAACTAACTCAAATAATAACCAAATTCAAACAACTCCTTAAATACCCTAATTCAATCTAATTTTACAATTCCAAAATCAAACTAATTAACTCAAGAAATACCAAATTTCAAACAAATCCTAAGATACGCTAATTCAAACTAACTCTAACATTAAAATTTTCAATTCACAATCAACAAACACAAACTAACAATCAAATAATCCCTAATTCAAACTAACAATCAAAAACCCTAAATCATTCACTTACTAATTAACTAACAATCAATAAAAAACTGATTCAATACATTAATTAACAAATTCAACACTCAAATTGAAAGAAATTAAAAATAATATTATGAAACCCTAACCTTGAATTAAAGGAGAAGGGCAGTGGGTCGGGATGGAGGCGGCGCCGGTCGAGATGGAGGCGCCGGCGTGACCTCTCGCTGGCCGTCTTGGCGTGACTGCGCTTCGCACGTGCGATGGTGGTGTGGCGCTAGTCGGGGATGGGTGGGGTTGGGGCGGAGATGAGATGAGAGGAGTGAGACTTGTCACTTTAGATCTAGGGTTTTAATTTTAATAAATTTAATTTATTTAGGTTGATTTAATTAATTAAAATTACATATAAGTTTGATTTAATAAATTTAGTTAATTTATAGTTTAATTTATTAAATTAAACTTATGTTGATGTGTAATTAAATTAATATATATATATATATATATATATATATTAATTTAATTACACATCAACATAAGTTTAATTTAATAAATTAAACTATAAATTAACTAAATTTATTAAATCAAACTTATATGTAATTTTAATTAATTAAACTTCCGTTGATGTGTAATTAAATCTATATATATATATATATATATATATATATATATACATATATATATATAAATCTCGATAAATTAAATTTATTAAATTAAACTTCTATTGATGTGTGTGTGTGCGCGCGCGCGCGCGCGCGTGTGTATATATATTAATTTAATTACACATCAACGGAAGTTTAATTTTCAAAAATGAGTTTCCAATGGAATATATAGTATTCGGATATGAAGAAGTAATAGATAATATGGATACGTCTGATTACTATTTTTCTGAATGAGTTTAAAAGAAGTTATAGATTTACTACATGACTTACTAAAAAGTCATAAACAAATAGCCTTGCGGCTAAAATTATTAGAAATTGAAATAATATATATATATATATATATATATATATATATATATATATATATATATATAATTTAACTACACATCAACAGAAGTTTAATTTAATAAATTTAATTAATTTATCGATCAAGTTAATTTTATAAATTAAAATTACACACACACACACACAGATATATATATAATTTAACTACACATCAACAGAAGTTTAATTTAATAAATTTAATTTGTCAATCAAGTTAATTTTATAAATTTAAATTATATACATTCTAATTATATAAATTTAATTTTATTGATCAACAAAAGTTTTTCAATATCAAATTTAATATATAAATCTCCTTGAATTGATCATACATATTTCTTTAATTGATAATGTATTTCATATCTGAACCACTAGTATATAAGACTTGATTTGTTAAACTATTCGGGGAATATATAATTAATCAACGTATTTCATACTCCAACGAAGTATCCTTTACATGTCATCATAATTAGGAGGTGATCACTACACTTGACATCCATTCAAGATCGAACGTATATATATAATAATATTATCTCGCATTTCATACTTGAATGGATTATATATTAGCTCTTCACCTCTACATCATGAGATGAGATATTAAGTTCATGATTAGACGACGGACTGATAAAATTTGTATATTACTCTAAAAATATAAGTATATATAATTTTCTCCTAATTCATATCAACATAGTTTCATACTCTAAATATGGATTATAGATATTTTTTTATTTATTCCACGAATTCTAACTTTTTATTTATAAAAATATACAAAATTGTTACACTTTTTGAACAATTAATTGTAGGTGTAATTGAAATTTTAGTATTATGCACAATAGCAAAATTATGATTAATAGGAATATTTTAAACAAACCGACCTCCGTATGTTGTTTTTATTAAAAGAAATTAGATTTAATAAAAAATACTGACCTCATGAGGTCGGTATCACATTAAATTTTAACATAAAAAAAAAAGCAATCATGTTAATTAAATAGTATTGACATCGGAAGGTCGGTATTTTATATTAAATTATTTTTTAACTTATATAAAACCTTCATTCGGAGGACGATTTATTTAAAGTTAATTGAAAATATTAATTTATTACATACTATTTAATTTTACCGACATCCGATAGTCGGTATTATAATTTTTTTGTTTTTTATTTTACACAAAACCATCCTCAGGAAGATGATTTAAATAAAAATAAATCAAAATATTTCTCAAAGCGATGGACAGAGTCTCTATGTCCGTCGCTTTTTTTGAAAAAAAGTTTGACCAATATTTTGACCAAAAAGCGACAGACAAAGAGACATTGTCCGTCGCTTTTTTAAAATATTTGACCAGATATTTTGACCAAGAAGCGACGGACATAAAGATGTTGTCCATCACTAATTTAAAAAATAATTAAACAATTAAAATTAATAAAAAGCGACGGACGGTGTGACTTTTTTAAATTAATAAATAATTATTTTTCATAAAAAGTGACGCACTGTCTCTATCGATATAAAATAATTAATTATTTATTTTATAAATTGTTGGTGCAAAATTCCCCGAAAAAAAGCGACAGACTCAGCGATGCAGTCCGTCGCCTTAAAAAAAAATTAAAAAGCGACGGACTCAGCGATGCAGTCCATCACTTTTTAAAAAAAATTTAAAAAATTTTCAAAAAAAATTAAAAAGCGACGGACTCTGCGACGCAGTCCGTCGCTTTTAAAAAAAAATTAAAAAAAATTAACTAAAAAGCGACGAACGGCATCGCTTAGTCCGTCACTTTTGGGAGCGACGCCGTCCGTCGCTTTTATTTCCGTCGTTTTTTAGCAGTTTTTTAGTAGTGCTTGCTTTTCTTCTTTCCACCATCTAAACGGACATTGGTAGTGCTAGCGGCGTTCACGTCTTCTTCCTTAGCCATTCCCTTAGTATCAAACCTCACTCTAATACCACGTTGTCATGGACTTAGAGTCTTACTAAAGCTCCGTGCGGCACTTGACAACTTACTCACTAATCTTTCAAGATCTTGTAAGCTCAAGTAAGCCCTTTGAAACTAAGATCGCTAAGAGAATGAAAGGAAAGACTTAGAAAGATTTGGAAGAAGGCTTTGTATTACTTGGAGAATGCTTTACAACTTGCTTGATGTCTTACAAATGAATGTCCCATCTATTTATACTACAACCTAGGGGCTAAAGTGTAAATAATATTTACTTGATAAGTCCCTCTAAAAATTACACTTTGGTCCCTCTCTAGAACTCTCTACATGTTTTAGGATATTCCAAAGCTTTCCAAGAAAGCTTCTAAGTTCTTCTAGAGTCTTCTTGGAAATTCTCTAGGGAATTCTAGAGTTCTCTATAAACCTCTCCACAACTCTAGATTCTTCCACTCCTATCCAGATGCAAAATTTAACTGTGAAGTGGCGGGACATGACGCTTGTCTAGTTTTCCTTATCAATGTTATTAGTATTAATCTTCTATATATTATTCTTTAATTTTTATTACTTGCTTTTTCCTTTGTTTCAATGTCATATTCCTTGTTGTTGCTACTCCATTACATCTCTTCACCTTCAAAAGGTAAGGGTAAATTTATGTACCATCCTCCCCTTACCCCATTTGTGAAATTACATTTGGTATGTTATTGTTGTTGTTGGGCCTAATTATAGTTTTTATTGTTTTAGGTATACATTTTACTAGAAAATTGCTTGTCACAAATTGATGTTGTTGTTGTTCTTATGGATTTTATTGTTGAAGCACACAATGGTATGATTATAAACAATATATTTTAAGTTCTATCACAATCAAGATGTACATTCTAACTTTCTATTTGCTTATATTATCTCAGAAGATCAAAATGAAAAGATGAATATATGTGAAGCAAATGAGGATAAATATTTGGAGCCTCCTGAAGAAAGTTAAGCTCCTCATGCATGAAAGAAATGTGAGCTAGGTGAAGCAAAAGAGGAAATGTTGAACCATGAAGAAAAGCTTTTGAAAATGAAACATACAATAAAGAATCTGAAATTAAGGGTGTGACAAAGGAAGATGCAAATTTTGGACTCAATTTTAAGGCACTAGCTGGTAGCAGCTGCTCCATTTTAAAGATTTATTTATAAAAAAAAATGATCTTCATTAATAGTATTAGTGTAGAATTAGCTCGTAGCAGGAATGAACTCTTCCTTAAAAGTGTCTGCTATTTTTTGTGAGATTATATATTCTATTGTATCTTTTTTCCAGTGTAACTGAGTAGTTTTTATATGTAGTAGGAAGATGAATGGTGACTAGTTGACCTACAAGTTAATAGTATTTCTATTTTACTACATGTCACATGTATTTTGACTTTCATTCTTTTTTATTTCTCGACTCAAAATTTTATTCTTCTTGATCGTTGTTCACATATAAAAACAAACTTTTAAAACTTGTACTATTCTTTGTCCAATGTATAACAAGTTTGAGTTTTTCTTTTATATGTACCTAGGAGCGTATTTTTAAGTGAAGCACAAAAAGTTTACTTATTTCAAGATATGTCATCTCTTTGAACTTCACGTGTAATAATACATCAAGTTCGTGGTTAGTGTTACATCAAACCATTAATGTCTCGCCTAGGGGAGAACACTACAGAATCCTAATTATGTCTTTACAACATTGATTCACACCAAGAGATTAACAAATTTTTAAGAATTTTTTTAAGAAAATGTGGAAGAAGGTTAGGATTGATGACGACTGTGAAATAAAAATATTATGCTCGTTTGGATATGATTTCTAACCATGAAAGAATTCACATTTTATGAAAATATTTTATAAAAATCAACTCTTAAACAATCTTATAGAATTAGCAAATTATAATTCACAAATAAGGTAATATAATATTCTAAGACACTACATTAATAAATTATTGCATATCTCTATTTTTTATAAAAAAAATATTTATGATCACAAGTTATTGCAAATTTTCAAAATACATACATATTTTATAAAGATTAACTTATTGAATAAATCAACTTTCACAAGGTAGGGGCAAGACTAAATACACATTACCCTTTTCGGAACCTACTTGCGGGATTACACTAGTTATGTTGTTGTATTCGCTGATCAGAATAACTAGTTATTCTTTAATATATCCTCCTACATAGTACATCCAATTTCTTTACAACAAGCTTGGTTTTTTTTTTTTTTTTCCTAAATTTAAAATGATGGATTTTACGTGCAAAATGTATTCTTATGGGTTAAGTTTTATATTTTTTTTAAAAAAAATAAAATCACAAATTGGATTCCTGAAAGCCTTTTTTTTTAAAGGATAAACTACTTTATTAGGCATACATCACTATATACTAATTTTACCTCTAATTTCAAACAATTACATATATTACCACTTTTAATATGATATACCATATATTAGTAAATATATAATCAAATATCCACATCCCTTAAAATTAGGATTGATTAATTATCTTTGCATTTATACTCTAAAATTAACATTTTAATTAAAAATAAATATCTTTATCTCAAGGTAAAACTCTAACTCTTCCTCTTTCTCCTCCTTTGATCGTTAGTCTGTGAGAAGAAACAATTCTTTAAAATGGATGTTTAACAGCTTGTCAACCTACACGTCAAACTCTTAGCCTTTGATTTTCTCACTCTTAAACCAATCCTCCACGTACCCATCAATTTTTCTCGCAAGGGGAGATACCTCTCGCGCGCAAAGATAATGCGTATCAAATTCGACATTGACGATAGTGTCAGTTACATACTCAACCAAGAAACTTCGCATCACTTCTCCCGTCGGATCTAGGCGCTATTGTTAGTCATTTATCCGAGTGTTGTCATATGTATCTGTTTTTTATCATGTATCTTAATATATATGTGTGTGTGTGCGCGCACACATGCTTGTTATGTTATTACAATGTATCTGACTATTTTTCATATTTATCCGAGATACATGTTTTTGGATATAAGGTATGGAATTGATACTTGACACATCAAATTATATATATAGAAGATACATGAAATAATATTAGACTATAAATAAAATTAATTAAATATAAATACACTTCTTGATTCCGCCTTACATTCGATTTAGTTAATTTAAATTATCAGAAGTAATTGTTTATATATTTTGAAAATCCTCAATTACTCTTGTAATTAAGGAAATCAGTTACAACCAATTAATTTAAATATATAAAATATGTATCTCATTTTAAAATTTTGGCATATACATGTATTTCACAAATTCAGAATCATGTATTCTAAGCATGAAAGATGGTAAAGAAAATAATATTTGAAAGTATCGAAAATCTTAGTAATTAAGACCTACACTATTGAAATTTACATAGTTTGCCTTTTTTTATTTCTCGGAGAATTTCAAATTTCAAATCATCATTTGAAATTATAATTTTATTCATATTTCATAAATAATTATTAATTTTAAATCCATGTCTCAAATCCTATGATTAAATGTCTGCTCAAGTTTGTCAATTGCCAATTAGTCAACTCCCTGGTCATGTAAAATAAGTGCCTTATGTATTAAGTTTATTCAAGTCATCACACTATAAACATGCTAAATTACTTGAGCTCGCCCATTAAATATGAATCTCTCCAAATCTTGAGAGAAAGTTAGAAGTATATATTATTGACAAAGTAGGTGAAGGTTATACGATCAAAATATGTTAAATTAATTATTGGATCAAGATCAAATTTGTTCAAAATTTATTTGGATAAAAATTTGTTGAATCAATATGGGTCAATAATTCAATCCGATTAACAAAACCTAGCTTCTCTACTCATTTTATAGTGTATGAATTGAAATCATTAATACATTCATTTTTTAAAATTATCATCACACCTGTGATTGAATATAAGCAAATATTGTTGCGTGTAGAGGCGAAGCTAGGTGGGATTCAATCCGTTGAGGCAACTAAATTTTTTGATAGATTATTTGGGTTCAATCCGTTGAGACAACTCAACAAATGAGAGTCATAAAAAATACTGAATGAATTGCCATAAATTATATTATTGGGATTGATTTTATCACCTCTACTAGCGTCTAGCATATTACTATCATCGATAAAAAGTTTTTTGGGCGGACTGTGGAAATAGTAATAGCATGTTTTAAGGAATCTAGAATTTTGGAAACATCTTTAGGAAGCTAGAATTTTTAGCCACGTTTTAAGAAGTTAGAATTTTTATTTATTTTTTAAATAAAAAAGAAAGAGTTAAAAGTACTTAATGTAAAGATTTGATATATTTGGTCAAGTTTTTTTTTTTTAAAATAAATATTTTCAATAGTACTAATAAAAATTGACCATCAAAAATAGCTTTTTCCCCAAAATTATCTTTAAAATTTTGAGTAAATACAAACTACTGCTCTAATATTAATAAAGATAATTTTTTAATTAATTAATTAACTATAACTACTCTTTAAATAACTTCTAATATAAAATTACTGAGAAAATATGAAAAATTTAACCAAACAAGCTATAAATAAAGAGGGAATAAATGGGAAAGATTTGTAGGAGAAGTAGGGGTAAATAAATACCTCAAGTGGACAAGTGGGAAATTAAATTTTGGACTCAAGAGGCACCTTGTTTGACGAAAGGTCGAAAGCCGTGGACTCGGAAGCAATATATATTTTGTATATTTCAACGGTTAAAAATTATTTATTTTAATTTTTTTTTTATCAAATAGCATTTTTTTTAAAAGTATATTGAAGAATTATAATTTATATTTAACTAATTATTTTTGTTAATATTAATAAGTAGATTATATATGTGATCAATCTTTTAAAAGTGTCTTTAGTGTCAAATTATATAAAAAGAAAAAAAAAATAGATAAGTATTATGTAGGATATTTATTGGTGATTCGATTCAATCAGATCTTCGATTTATTGGTTATGATTTTTATATGTGCTAAGAAGAAACACTATAAATTCCTACGAATTGATAGATTAACATATTTTCACTTTTTATTAAGAAATTTACTTGCAATTAACTTAAAAATCGACCACGTTTAGCCATAAATTGGTCAGTAAAATTTGAAATTTTGAAATAGGTTTAGAAAACAATTCAATTTTCACTCAAAGAATTTGAAACTTTATTTTATATCCAAAGCCAACTTCATTTTCAGAAAATCTTTACCAAATAATGTATTCCTAGCAATACTCTGTTATTCCAAAGTGACAAAAGAGAATAGAGAAAAGGAATACTAATACTAAGAATAAAAGAGAGAGAAAAAAAGTGATTCATATTTATAGTCGACAGACTATTTCAAAAAGAAAAAGAAAATAAAAATAGAAACTAAAACAAATAAAAGGAAAAAAGATAGTGAAAATTGTTGGGTTTTAGCAAGGTGTGAATGGGAAATAAGAAGAGAAAATGGAAAATGTGGGGGAACCAATTTTGGAGGGAAAATGAAAAGTCATTGCAAATTGCAAATGAAAAGTCATTTCTCCCAATTGGTAGAAGAAAGGAAAATTGTTGTTCTTATATTAGGAAACAATTCCTTTAGTTCTTAAAGGGTTAAGAAGAAGGTGCCCCTCGCGCCGTTGTCGTCGCTTGCCCGGCTTCGGCTTCGGATTTGACAAATGATTGATTGATAATATTTTTGGACAAAATTTATTTAATCAATCTCATTAATTGATTTCCTGTCTCTTATAAATTAATTCAGGATGTTAGTTAATTAACAGAATTAATTTCGCGCAACGGGATTTATTTGAAATTCGCGTGTAACGGTAACGTCGTTCTGAAGAGACTTGTTCCTTCCGAAAAGACGTTATTTTTCCTAAAAGACACAACATTCTGGAACGACATGTCTGAACAGAAGCATTCACACCATTGTCGAACAGATGCGTTCCTTGCTGCAAGCGGCTATAAATAGAGATTCTTTTTTCAGTTTTCAACACTGAAAATTTTTTCCTCTCTGCATACATTTTCTTACAAAAAAAAAAAATTGTCGATCAACTGAGTCTGTGTGTGGCGCTCGTTGATGTTCATGTGTTCGCTTAAATTATTGAAGTTTGAGGTACCGCTACTTCTCTAATAGTTTAATCTATTTTATCTTGGGAGGAATTAATTTGCAACCTCGAGTACTTGAGGGGATTAAATTTCTTAAGGAAACACAGTGGGTTCTGTGGACTTGGATTATTTATACTCTGTCTATTTCATCTTTTTCTGTTTCTGTTTTGCTAATCTTAATACAGGGGATAACAAGCTTAAGAAATTTAATGTTTCTGTATTTGAGGTTTGTGGAGATTAAAACCTTTATGATTTTCTACTCTGTTTGAATTTCTAAAACTCATTCGATTACCGATTAAGAGAACATAAAAACTTTATCGTTAAATCAGAAACAGATTGTGTAAGGATTTATTCTTTACTGTTAGTATTTCACATACTAAAATTTTTTGCCATTTGTGACAGAAAAATGACAAATTCAAGTCAAGTAAATGTTGGAACAGTGAGTGCTGCAACAACATCGGTTGCACACAATCGTTCAACTGTTGCCCTTACACTGGCTAAGAAACCTGCAAAGTTTTCTGGAGTCGACATCAAGAAATGGCAGCAGAAGATGTTCTTCTATCTTACTACGTTGAGTCTGTAGAGGTTCATTAATGAGAATGTTACTGTTACGTCGGATGAAACTCCGACTGAAGAACGATTCTTGGTGACAGAAGCATGGATAAATTTAGATTTTTTATGTAAAAATTATATTAAGAGTGGTCTGCAAGATGATCTGTACAATGTGTACAGTAGTATCAAGACCTCAAAATAACTCTGGGATGCTTTAGAAAAGAAGTACAAAACAGAGAATGTCGAAATGAAGAAGGTCATTGTGGCAAAATTTTTGGACTATAAAATGATAGACAGTAAGACCGTCATCACCCAAGTTCAAGAACTGCATGTCATAATCCATGATCTCTTTGCTGAAGGTATAAATTTATTTAATGCCTATATTAAACATATTAAGTCTATTCTTAATACTCACATAATCTTTAATGTAGGATTTATTGTGAATGATGATTTTCAAGTGGCGGCCATTATTGAGAAGTTATTATCGTTATGGAAGGACTTTAAAAACTACTTGAAACATAAACGCAATGAGATGACTGTTGAATATCTTATGATAAGGCTGAGAATCGAAGAGGATAACAAGACCGCAGAAAAGAGGTCACGCGGTAATTCAACAATATTTGGAATTAATATTGTTGAAGAAGATCTCATAAAATCAAAGAAAAAAAAGAAAGCATCTGGTCCAAAGAGCAATCCTCCTAAGAAAAAATTCAATGGAAACTGTTTCAATTGTGGCAAACGTGGTCATAGGGCTACTGAATGTCGGGGTCCCAAGAAGGACAAGAAGAAGGATCAAGCAAATTTGGCTGAATCCAAAAAAGAGATGGACGATCTCTGTGCAATGCTTTCAGAATGCAACTTGGTTGGAAATTCAAGAGAATGGTGGATAGATTCTGGTGCCTCATGCCATGTTTATGCCAACAAAGAATTATTTGAATCATATACTCCAGCACCAGCAGATGAGAAGTTATTTATGGCGAACTCCATTGTTGCAAAGGTTGAAGGAACTGGCAAGGTCCACTTGAAAATGACATCGGGCAAGGTGGTGACTTTGAACAAGGTCTTGTATGTTCCAGAATTGCGAAAGAACTTCGTTTCTATACCAGTTCTTACCAAGAATAGATTCAAATATGTATTTGTTTCTGATAAAGTTGTAGTAAATAAAAATGAGATGTATGTAGGAAAATGTTACCTCATTGAGGGCCTCTTCAAACTCAATGTAATTGCAGTTGATATGAATAAAGATTCTGCTTCTTCTTACTTGCCTGAGTCTAAATGTTTATGACATGAACGTTTGGGACACATTAATAACAAAACCTTATGAAAACTGTTTAACTCAAATGTTTTGCCTAAATTAAGTGCAATAAATCAAAATGTCAAGTTTGCGTTGAATCTAAGTATGCTAAGCATCCTTATAAGTCTGTTGAAAGGAATTCATATCCCTTAGAATTGATTCACACTGACATTTGTGATATGAAGGCAATACCAACACGTGGTGGAAAAAAGTATTTCATAACTTTTATTGACGATTGTACTAGATATTGTTATGTCTATTTGCTAAATGGTAAGGATGAAGCAATATATGCATTTAGGCAATATAAACCTGAAATTGAAAATCAGTTGGATAAAAAGATCAAAATGATCAGAAGTGATAGAGGTTCAAGGGTTGATTGTGTGACTTATATTGTCTAGGTATACACCAAAGCTCAATGGTTCAAAGATATCAAATCTATTGATTGACCGAGTATATCCGATATATGTTCACTATGAAAAGTTTAAAGGGAAACCTACTTATCCAGATGCGATTAACCCTTACTTACGATACACACAAGTTTTTCATGCATATGTTTTAACAATAGCCATTCCCCATTCATGTGGGGGATTGTTGAGTTTTAGCAAGGTGTGAATGGGAAATAAGAAGAGAAAATGGAAAATGTGGAGGAACCAATTTTTGAGGGAAAACGAAAAGTCATTGCAAATTGCAAATGAAAAGTCATTTCTCCCATATTGGTAGAAGAAAGGAAAATTGTTGTCCTTATATTAGGAAACACTTCCTTTAGTTCTTAAAGGGCTAAGAAGAATGTGCCCCCTCACGCCGTCGTCGTCGCTCGCTCGGCTTTGGATTTGAATTTGGCAAATGATTGATTGATAATATTTTTGGACAAAATTTATTTAATCAATCTCATTAATTGATTTCCTTTCTATTATAAATTAATTCAGGATGTTAGTTAATTAACAAAATTAATTTTGCGTAACGAAATTTATTTGAAATTCGCGTGTAACGGTTACGTCGTTCTGAAGGGACCTGTTCCTTCTGAAAAGACATTATTTTTCCTAAAAGACACAACATTCTGGAACAACATGTCTGAACAGAAGCATTCACACCATTGTCGATCAGACGCGTTCCTTGCTACAAGTGGCTATAAATAGAGACTCTTTTTCCGGTATTCAACATTGAAATTTTTTTCCTCTCTACATACATTTTCTTACAAAAAAACAAAATTGTCGATTGACTGAGTCTATGTGTGCTCTCGTTGATGTTCTTGCGTTCACTGAAATTATTGAAGTTTGAGGTACCGCTACTTCTCTAATAGGTTAATCCATTTTATCTTGGGAGGAATTAATATGCAACCTCGGGTGCTTGAGGGGATTAAATTTCTTAAGGAAACACAGTGGGTTCTGTAGACTCGAATTATTTATATTTTGTCTGTTTTATCTTTTTTTGTTTCTGTTTTGCTAACCTTAATACAGGGGATAACAAAAATAATGATAGGATCATGAATTTCAAACTTAAACAAATTTAAAATTCAAAATACGATCGTGATTTTTGAAATTCATAACACTATCATGATAACGATGCAATCCATAAATGAGAAGGAGAAAAAAAGAAAATTCTAAAAAAAACTCCTCATGCTCTCAAAATTCGTGAAGTACACATAATATGTTAAATTAGAGAGAAGTGTCAAAAATGACCCAGAGAAGACCTCCTACAAGCATTTAAACGTACCAAACTTATTTGAGATGTCTAAGTGAAAAATCATGGCAATAATAGAAATATTGGACGGTGAATTCCACCAATTTTACTAAATTATTATTTTTATTACAAATTTACTTACAATTAACTTTAAAAAATTGACTACATTTTGTCATATATATTGGTCAATAAAATTTGAAAAATTGAAATACGTGCTAGGATTTTTTAAACATTTTCAGTTAGAAAATTTGAAGCTTCATTTTTTTGTCCAAATCCAATTCAAATATGTTCATTCTTTTTTCGACTTCATTTTATTTTATTTTTTAAATTTTTTTTTTTTAACCAAATACTTAATTACAAGTTTTATAACTAGGAGTAGCAGCATCCTCTGACTGGCCCGCATTTCGCTGTCTTTGTCTTGGTTGGCTGTATTTTCTTCTTTCCTTCTTCTTTTGTCTTCTCTTTTCACACTGTTTCAAAAAAATTTATATATAAATACATTTCTACGTATTTCAGGTAGCCTTCTCTGCTAAGAACTTAATCGACATCCATGGAAGAGAGGAATTTCATTCCTGTAAAACGTAGGACCAAAAGTTGTAAAAAAAGGCAACAACAAGTAGAACCTCATAGACTAAAATCCCCTTCACATTCTTCTGCTTCTACTTCAACTCAAAATGATCCTTTATCCATGGTTTTATTTCTGTACCTTAATTCCTTTGTTTGTTTTATTTGTTTTTTTTTTTGGGAGTTTTTTTGAATTTTTTTTTGTGTTTGTTTTGCTTTCAGATTAAGACGGTGCAGTTGGATAGGAAAAAGATGATTCCTAAAAAGCCTAGAAGTGTTAAATCTAAGGCGAAGCAAGTGAGAACATTCCGTTTTTCATTGATGTTTTTTTGTTTTGGTCTAGGATCCAGTGAACCTGATGTGTTATTCTATTTGCTATATAGATATTTTTGTGCGTTTTCGATTTGTGCTTGACTTCCGATCTGATTAGGTTTACCCCTAATTGTTCATGAATGCTTGGCTTGAAATCCATTAATTGGTTATGGATGTGGATGATAGTCGAGGCGGAGTCAGGATTTCAACTTTATGCGTTCTGAATTTTATAACGGCGATGACTTCAAGTGATGATAATTGTGTTTACAATTTATTATATATACATGTTTAATGATTTTTTTAAGCACAAATAAATTGTTTGAGCTAAAGCTAATGGGTTCAGCCGAACTCCTATCTGGGTTCTACCTCTGCCCTTGGATGATATATATAATTTCCTACTTGGAGATGGTGGGATTATCCGGTATGCTTTCGCTGCTATTTTGTTAAAGAATGAGATGAATCCCTAGCCACCAACTGTACATGGTGGTTCTCGAAATGGGTCTGGATGCTAAGGAGATAGTGTAGGCAATTGCACGCTCTGTATGTGTACACTGGTGCAAGTTTCCTCCATTTGCAGCTGATTCCATGAGTTCTTCTCCTCCTTAATCCTACTTGTACCAAAGATAGGAAAGAGAAGAATGAAGAGGCTCCCTCGAGGAGTCAGAGTGAGAGCCTGCAACTCTAACCTTAACTCATGTTTTATGAAAGATGACTAGGGTCGAGGAATAAACGAAAGGCAGGGAAGACGTAAATGAAAAGGCTCACGGTGGGTGTGTATCCTTTGTAGAGCGTAGAGTGCTTATGAGTCTGTGCAGGGTCACTAACTCATGCCTTCTTTCCTTTGTGTATGTATGTGTGTCTCTGCCCATATCCCTTTTTCTCCTGTTTCTTTTATTTCTCCTTGGTGTACTCCTAGTATTTCCTTGGTAAAGTGTATGTGTGGCCTCTATTTCCCCAAATGCTCCTTGGTGTCTGTGTCCCCTCTTGGCAAATAAGTCATAGGTGATATGGTTGCTTATAGTTTGTTGGATAGTTGCTCTGGGTTGGTTGCCTATAATGGTGCTCAATGGTATTCATTCTTCTTGTCTATGATAGACAACTAATTGAAGTTGATGAGACTTACTATGACTTGTTGATGGTGATTGTTCTGCCGTTCAATAGTATGCAGAGGTTTTTAAAATGGTAGTTTGGAAAGATGTGTTTTACTTGTTCCTCGAGTAAAATAATTGTGGTGGTTACTTCATATTGAGCCTTAGATTTCCTCACTGATCATTGCTACTTCCAATTCTTGACTTTCTTTATGATTCACTTTTCTAATGCTGATTGGATTATATTCACTCATATATTGACAAGTTTGATAGTTAGAATAAACGTGAGATTAGGTGAAGATACACACAAGAGTGCAAAAATCTAGCTTCATACGAGAACTTAGAAACTGTGTGGTACTTGGTAGATCAGTTGATGCCATGTCGCCAAAAATGCTACAAATACAAAATAGATGAACACTTTCCACAGATTACTGAACTGTTATTTTTATTGTACTAGCACCTTGAGTTATGTTTTCGTTAATTTTTCCTTAAAGTAGTTTTCTGCATGTTACGTGCACTTGGTCTACGGTCTACCTCTTAAAGCAGTAAATTCTTACATGCCTGGTCAAATGTCATTTTTTATCTTATGATTTGGACGTCTGTTAGGATGCAAGGTTTGAGGCTATTGGCTTAAAATAGAGTGTCACATATAGTGTTTGATGAAATGGTGTGATTCCCTTTTCTTATTGATTGACTATGACTTGTAACAGAAATTTTTGCATTGTCTTGCAGGTGAAATCTAATCATCCGAGAAAGGCTGAGAGGTTGGCATTTTATTTGACTTGCTTTTTCTCTCTCCTACCCCCAAATCTCCACTTTTCTCTCTTTCTTGATGGTTACTCATAAGCAAATTTCTGAATCTGTTGAATTCATAGCATTAAACGTAAGGGGTCAAAGAGGACAAGGATTAATGACCTTTATGATGATGTTGAAGCTAAATATTCTGTTATGGAGCGAGCAGAAAAGATTTTATCAAGCCTACCAGATGAATTTCCCAGCTTTGCTAAGTGTATGCTCCCTTCGAATGTTGCTCATGGATTTTGGCTGGTAAGTCTGAAATCACATAACCTCTTTGCAGCAAAAACTTGGAAGAGATAGAATCTAAACAATTTTCTTCTTCTTCTAACTTCATTCCTTCTTGCAACGGTAGCATCTTCCAAAGTCATTCTGCAACATGCATTTACCTAGTTCTGATACCACAGTCATTTTGGTTGATGAATGGGGCAATGAGTACATGACAAGTTATCTTCTAGAAAGGAATGGTTTAAGTGCTGGTTGGAGAGGATTTTCCATCTCTCACAGACTACTTAAAGGAGATCTTTTGATTTTTCGCTTGATTGAACCTTGCAAAATGAAGGTAACCTTTTAAATTCTTGATACCTACATAGTTAAGCCTAAACTGTTCTTTGTTATTGGAGGAATGGAGATATTTTGTTTCATCTAATAAAGATGACCTCTTAGACTTGCTTGTAATTTTACTTTTAATGTTTGTATATAATATTTATATTGAGTTTGGTAAAGAGGCATCTATAATAATTGTTCAAAAATTGAAAAAAGTAGAATAGTTAATTATCGATTTCATGTTGAGTTTAAATAACATTAACTTACTAAGTACTTTATATTGGTTATAAAAGATAATACTTACTCTGACTCAATTTATATGACACACTTTTCTTTTTAGTTGGTCCCAAAAAGAATAAAACATTTCTAGCAAATATTTATAATGAAATTATCAACATTTTACCCATATTGGGTCCTACTTGTTTGGCAAAAAGCCCACAAAGGTGTACTATTTAAGGGTAGTATTGGAACATTGCAAAATCTTTCCATTTTCTTCAACTCCATACCCAGTCAAAGTACATCACATAAATTAGTACAAAGGGAGTACTAACTTTATATCAGTTTGCCTTCTTGGTTGGGGGTGAAGGGGATTTTCAACTCAAGGAATTGGCGGAGAACAACAACATACCTAGTGTAATCCCACTTGGGTTTGAGGAGAGTGGTTTGTACACAGACGTTATCCCTACCTCGTGAAAGTAGAGAGTTTGTTTCCGATAGACCCTCATCTCAAGTAAAACATCTCAAAGTATATATGAAAAGGGAATATAGTAGTGAAGAAGCCATAATGAAAATAATGGAGAAAAAAAATAGTAGCAACAACAAATAATACGACATCGAAGCAAAGGAAACAACATGTAATAAAGAAAATCAAAGAAAAGATAGTAGAGGGTAGTAGTAATAATATTGATAAAAAAAACTAGACAATGTTCAACTACCTACTAACCTTTGACTAATCATTTTCCATATCCTTCTAGCTAGATGCATGTCCTCGTTAAGCTGGAAGTATATCATGTTTTGTCTAATCTCCTTTCTCACATATTTCTTTTGCCTGTCTAACTTCTCCTCAGACCCATCATAGCCAACCTTCCACAACTTCTTAGTAGGGCATTTATACATCTGCTCTTCATATACCCGAATCATCTCAGTCTCACTCCCTGATCTTGTTCACCACAGAAGTCACTCTCACCTTGTCTCGAATTTCATCGTTCCTAATCATATCTCTCCTTGTATAAGCCCACACATCAATCTCAACATCCTCATTTCTGCTATTTTCATCTTTTAGACGTGCGAGTTCTTAACTGGTCAACACTCTGCCTTATACAATATAATTGATCTAACAACCTCTTTATAAAACTAATCTTTATATCTTAGTGACACATTCTTATCACACAAGACACCATATGTGAAACTTCATTTCATCCACCCCGCTTCAATACGATGTGTACCACTAAATCCGATGTCCCAATGCTAGATCTTCCAAAATCTAGCTAGATTTAACATAAGGGTCTAATTTGCCGATGGGCCCTACTTGTTATTGGCTATTGGCAAAATAAATATTGAAATCCATTTTTGACTATGGATTAATTTTGGCCAAAAAAAGTCAAAATTGCAGCCAAGGCTGACAGGTAGGGGGCAAAACTCTGTATAAGTTCTGCTTCTTGCAAAATTAAGGTTGTAGAATATGATAATTTTGCTGGCTACTGATTGATTATCTTGCGAGTTAAACTTGACTTGATTCCTTCGGCAGTTTTTGAAAGAACTCGTGGATTTTTGGCAATGAAAATGATTGAAGGTAAATTGAGGCGGGAAAGCAATAGGAAGTCTAATTTTTTTAAGAATCTGTGATAGCATGATTAAGTGGGGCTCTTTTAAACTCTTACAATCCTTCCGCATGTATGCTCAGCCACAATAACCTTAAGAAATAGGTTTCATTTATGTATTTTCTGATTATTAAGAATGATGTTTCTAGGTCTATATAGTCAGAGTAAATGGTCAAGAAGTAGTTGATGCAGCTCTTTGCCTCATGAATTGGGAAACTCTGAACACATCAACAGAACTTGGTAATTTCGTCCTTTCTGCTTGTCCACCTTTATTGCTTTAAAAGTAGAGGATATCCAGATTTGGTTGTTGATCTCCCTTCTTCTTTCTTTGTTTCTTGTTTTGAATGAGAAGATCTTGTACGGAAAGATAATAGGAAGCGAAAGAAAGCAAAGCATTTGGCAGTGCCTTTTTTCGTTGATTTATCTAAACCAAAAAAGCATGTTCAGAATGATAGCCATTGTGCTGTTGATTTAAATGTTTCACCTTCAGAGCATCGATCTGAAAATAACAGTGAAGATTTGGATTCCGAGGTTCTAGAAGGTATGAAACACTCTTAACTCCATTGCATTATAAATGTATTTGGAGACCACTATGATGTGCAAGGGTCCATTGCAGGTTCGGATGTGACTAACCGCTTGCAATCTAATGAAATATGCTGCTCCGAAACATCATTTTTACATGATAATCCTCACAAGAGCATAGCTTGTAGGTAGAGATGGCGGAGGACCCTGACCATTCGTTTGAACTAACAAGTTCTATCATGAGAAGCTGTGAAGAATTACAACAAAGAACAGCTTATAGTTACCTCAGAAGTAAAGAGAACAAAAGTTTTTGATGAATATATATATGACAAAGGGCTGGAATGAAGCAGAAGTGAAGATCTTTTTTGGATGTATAATGCTTTTGTGCTTCTAAAAATTATAGTACTTAATACCTTGTCCTATAGGTTTGAAAGATGTAATTTTGAGATGATAGCGTATGATATGTACACTTTTCATATTTGTACATAGACGCACACAGGAAATGTAGTTTGCATATCTGCACTACTAATCAATGAATTTCTTTTATTCATTTGAAATTTACAAATTCAAATTTGTTCGAAATTCGTGTTTTACTTTGTATCTCTTGTTAGGTGATTATGTAGTTGAGTTGAGGATTTTTCGAAAACTCTCTCTATCTCCATGAGATAGTTATGGTCTGCATACACTCTCCACTCCTCAAACTCCACTAGTAAGAATATATTGGATATGTTGATGTAGTTAGGGTAAAAAAATCCTTATTACGTGTCTCACGCCACTGATACATTATGGTATCTCTTTTTGGTCTCGGGAAAAGGTGAACTCAAATCTTATACTTTTGAGTCCACTTTTTTTGTGAGAGAAAGGTTTTTTTTTTTTTTTGTGAATCTTTCGTCTTGCATTACTTGTTTGAGAATAAAAGGATTAATACTAATACTGTCCAATGAGACATATCACCAATTCACCCTACTTTTTTATTATTCAATTTGATATTATATATTGATGATTAATTCTTTAATCCTTTAATTAGAAAATAAGATCAAAATAGAGAAAAGATTTTAAAAAATGTGTAATTAATAGATTAAAGAGAGGAATTTAAGAAAATGAAATAAATATCAATAATTGATAATAAAAGTTATACTATATTTTTTACAAATACTTTTGTCAAAAATTAAAGGGGAAAATCAAAATTTTAGGAAAAAAGATAAATAATGAAGTTGCCCATAGTTTCACCTTACTTTTTTATTATCCAATTTCAATAATATATATATATATATAAGAAATTCTTAAAATAGCAACTCCTTTCTATTTACAACACCAAATTGAAATATTAATTGAAAAACTACCTAGGTAGGCCCATTTTTGGTATCAGAGCAAGAAGTTTTTGGGATCAATAATATATGAAAAAACACCCTTCTTTTAGACATATAAGATTTAAATATTGGCTTTTATATAGAGAATACAATTCTAGAAGTATTGTTATAGAAAAGAAAAGACAAATAGAAAATAGAATAGATTTAGACAAGTTAAGTTTAAGAGATCCAGAATATAGTAGTAATATTAGGTGGGATATAATAGGTTATGATCATGATATAATCGCTTATAATAACAGAATAAATTGGATCTATAGAGACTTAAAAAAGGAAGCAATTTTGCTAGGATAATTGATAATTTAAAGTTATAGACAAGTAACTTAGTTAAGATAGATTGATTATGCGAAACTCATTATTAGGAAAACATATTAGAAATTTAGTAGCTAGAAGAAGTTTTATAGCAAAATACATAAAAATTAGCAAAGAATATAAAGACCAACTTAGAGATATACTTAACAGGATAGAAAATTTTGAAAAGACTCATAAGATAATACATCCGGTAAAATACGAAGTAGCAGTTGAGTGGCAACAAATAATAATAAATATTAATCAAGCTAGGCAAGAAATAGAAGATATTGATTATAATTTATCTAGATTTCCTTTAGGTTAAGATCTAGATTTCTTTTTACCAAGTAAATAAACTAATAAATAAACATAGCTAGTTTTTAAAGATATAGAATTTTTAGATTTAAAGATACCTTTAGAAAAGAAATATAGAAGGCTAAAAGACAATTCGTTAATTAGGTGTAATTTTCAGACAGGAGAACATTTACTACACGGAGATAATTCACAGCTAAATTTTAATACAGATTTGTTAATAATACTAGGAGAAAATTTGCAAAAAGAACATATAAAAATTATAACTACATTAGAAAAAGTAGAAGCAATATTAGAAAGACAAGAAAAACATATTCATAATTTAGAACAAAACATTAATTTCTTAAAAAACCAACAAGACGAGTTAAGACATAAAGTAGTAATAAATCCTATTAATTTACAACAAGAAATTTCAGAAATAAGAAAAACAGTAAAAGAAATTAAAGATATTACTCTTTCATGAATGATCCTTTATATCAGACAATATTAAAAAGATCAGAACAAATTCAAAAATTACCAGAAGGTTTATCAGAACATCAACCTCAGAGTAAAACAGACCAAGTAATTATAAAACAAAATAATACTATAATACTTTTATTAATAGAATTAAATAACAAAATAGAAAAAATACTTAGCAAAGAAACACTAGAACTCAAAGACACAAGTATTGACGAGCTAGTTAGTCAGTTAAAAAAGATAGAAATAACCCCTCAAAAAGACAGACCTATAAAATTAAAGCAATCATGGAAATTTTTCCAAGTAGGAGACGAAAAACCAAAGAAGTAGCCATTCCCAAGACAAATTAGGAAGTACTTTTTTAAACAGAATAATGAGTTCTAGACAATCTAATAACACAAAACAATTAGAAGAAGTTATAGATATAGATAAAGACATAGAAATATTTCAACAAAATCAACTTAAATTATTAAATCCAAAAGTATTATATCAAACTCAAAGATTTGAATCAAAAGAACAACTATATAGACACTATAGAGAAGAACAATTAAGCGTTTTAAGCGATAATAAACAAAGTATAGGATTAATAGAAAAGGAATCATTAAACAAACTAAAACAGACAAATATGACTCTTATGCATCTAGGATTAATAGTAATAGGTTTAAAAGGTTTAACGAGAAAAAATTTAGGAACTAAAGTTTTAATTACCCTTTATGATGATAGATTTACAGATCCAAAGAAATCAATAATAGGCTTAATGTATAGATATGTCAAATAACGGAGGAATATTTTATTGTAGCCCAGATTTTATGATAAACGTAAATGATTTTGGTAAATACATTAAAATAGGATTCCAGACCAAAGGATATGAAGACATGATAAGTGGTAATAATTTATTAGCATGTGTAGGATTCATAGGTAAATTAACTAATATTAGTAATACAAAATTTAAAATTAACATAGATGATGCCGTAGGATTAATGGGAAATAAAGGTATTAGACTAATGAAACCATTTAAAATAGATCCACAGACATATGCAGGTCTAGATTGGACTATAGAAAAACCAAAAGAAACAGATATTTTTAAACCATCAGATCATATGATGTATATAAATACCAAAGAAGAAACTTCAATTAGATTTACAGATTACAAATATACTATTCAAAAAGATGAAGAAGAAGAAGAAGAAGAAGAAATAACGGAAAAGAAAGAATTTATGAATATATATATATACAAGAAACTGAAGAAAATGATGTAGATACCAAAATACAAGAAGCTCATAGAAAATATAATAATAATACTAATTTAGTTTTTAAATGTAAAGGATGTAAAAAAGGACAATTAAAAATAATCGACGTAGAATCTCATTTTAAAAATTGTAATTTACGACAAGATAATTATAAGTATAGATTCTTAGAAAGTAGTGAAGATGAAGAAGATAATAAAGATCAGTTAGATTCAATATCAGAAGATTTTAATGATAATATATCCTTAAGAAGTCACAAGGAATTTATGGAATCAGGATCAACCAATAGCCCTTTTCAAAAAACTACTCAGACTTATACAGATGATATACCTATTGGAAATGTTCCAAGAAAAAGAGTTTATAGATTAAACCCTGATACCCAACCAACAGACCCCATAAGACCAATAGGAAAACGAAGACCCATAGAAGAACCTATCAGATTACAAGAAGGAGGCAATAAAGGAAAAATATTAAATATAGCAGCACATGACCCGCAATCATGGAATTCCGTAATAGATGTATGGAAAGGAATAGTAGTAGCAGACTATATAAAAAATTATCAAGAAACTGATGCAGAAACCATGTACAGATATTTAGAAACATTTTTAGGAGAGTCAACAAAAGCTTTATGGGAAGCATATAAAGTTAATTTTTCTCAAGAATTTCAGACATTAATAGCTTTAGGAGCAAACCCATATAATTTTACGAATAAAGTACATAGCTTAATAACAGGTGAAGATCCAAATAGTGGATTTTTAGTATTACAAAAGGAAGCATTAATACATTTAGAACAAATAAGCATAACTAATTGGAAATATATAAAAGAATTTCTAAACGATTATTTCTATTATTGTAGCATAAGTGGAAACGCGTTTGATCAATATTTAGGAAAGAAATTACTTAATAAATTACCAGGAGCATTAGGAAGAGAAATAGAAGACCGATGGAATAAAAGAGAAGGAGTAGTACAAAATCCAGATGGTAAATGGTCGATAGGACATATAGTTATACATATCATAGAAGTATTAAGAGAAAAATGTACAAATATACAGATACAAAGACAGTTAAAAAGAGGTGAAACTAATTTCTGTCAGACTATTTATACAACCCAGAATTATGATGATAAATACTACAAAAATAGACAAAGATATAAAAAGAACTACAAAAGAAAATATTATCCTAAAAAGAAATACTATCTTAGAAAATTCTCTGCTAGAAAACCATACCTGAATAAAGATAAGCATGTTAGAAAATTTAATACACAAAGAAATTATAAGAATAGTTTAGAATGCTTTACATGTGGTAGTTTAGATCATTTAGCAAATACATGTCCACGAAGAAATAATGCTAGAGATAGAAATTCACAATTAATAGAAGAATTAAATGAGACTTTAATAAATGTAGACGAATATATGTCAGACAATGAAAGCATTTATTCTATATGTAGTTTTGAAGCGGTAGATAAGGAAGATCAAGAAATAGAGGAGGAAGTAGACAAATTTATTAATACATTAGGAACCGAAGATAATTTTGAAATACTAGACAATAATGACTTTACCTCTTTAATGAATGTTCTAGATCAGACATCTATGAATTGTAAGCATAATTTTGAAGAGCATAAAGGAATAGACAGTAATCAGTGTTTTATATGTAGATGGTATCCTAGCAAGAATAAAAGAGCTAAATGTAGTAAGTGTTATGTAGAAGGATGTATAAACTGCATAAAAAACAAATTACCAAATAGTATATTTAAATCTGAAAGGCTAGTCATCCCAGAATCAATTCCTCAAAACCTAGACGAAGAACCTTTAACACAAATAGTTCAAAGAATTATAGATAAAATGGCAGAAATAGATATGAGATTTACCAATAAAGGAATAGAATTAGAACAGAGAATAGAAAAACTAGAAAAAGGAAAAAGAATGATAAATCTTGAACATGAAGAAGAATTAATGAATACTACAAAAAACTTTAAAGAATTAATTTGTAATGAAGACAAAAATATTAGTACTATTCAAGTTTTAGTTAGATTAACTATAGGAAATTATGAAGTAGAAACAAAGGTCATAATAGACTCAGGATGTACAAAAAGTATAATTAATAGTAAAATTATACCAGAACATTTAGTTAAGAAAATGGTACCTAAAGAATCCATGCAGATGGATGGAAGTTTCAATAGTTATAATAAATACATACCCCATAGTACGATAAGTTTTATTAATACATGTGGAGTTTTTTATAAACCAAGTTATACATTAGAACAAATATGGGTAAGAGAATTAAAAATTCGAACAGATTTAGTATTGGAATTAGATTTTTTATTAGAAAAAAATGGAAGTTGTTTATTAACAAGGGACAGAATCTTTCTTTCAAAAGAGACCACTTATACTCCAGTGGATCTAGAAAAAAGACCAACTCAAGCTAGACATAAATTAGATAAGACATCAAACCTTAAAATCATAGAAATAAAAGATAAAATATGTAGTAAAGGAGACAAATGCACATGTAATCAATTAATACAAGAGCAAATTAATGAAATTGAAGAAGACCAAATACCAGAAGAGTATAGTTTAATAGAAATAAATACTGATTTTTATAATTTTCAGAAAGGGATTCAGCAAATAGGAATAATTAGACATCAAGAAGATTTAGATAAAGTAATACAGTTGTTAGATAAAATAGAAATAATAGGAGAAAAACCGCTAACCCATTGGAAGACAAATCAGATTATGTGTAGATTAGAAATAAAAAATAAGGAATTTACCATTAAGACAGCACCAATAGAAGCTACAAATCAAGACTTAGAAGATTTTAAAACACATATAAAAGAATTGCTAGAGTTAGGAGTAATTAGAAAATCAATATCCAGACATAGATCAACTGCTTTCATGGTTAGAAACCATAGTGAGCAAGTTAGAGGAAAGGCCAGAATGGTCATAAATTATAAAAGACTTAATGATAATACCGAAATGGATGGATATAAATTACCAGACAAAACAGAATTAATAAATAGAATACAAGGTAGGAAGGTTTTTAGTAAGTTTGATTGTAAGTCAGGCTATTGGCAAGTCAAGATGCATCCAGACAGTATTGAGTGGACGGCTTTCTACTGTCCTGAAAGACATTTCGAATGGTTAGTAATGCCATTTGGACTAAAAACTGCCCCCCCAATTTTCCAACGAAAGATGGATAATATTTTTGGTAATTATAAACATTTTGTGTTAGTTTATATAGATGATATTTTAGTCTTTAGTAATAATATGCAGGAACATTTAGGACATCTGCAAAAAGTATTTAATTTATTCTTAGAAAATGGTTTAATAATAAGTAAGAAAAAAATGGAATTATGTAAGACTTATATAAATTTCTTAGGAATAACTATAGGGGAAGGAAAAATAAAATTACAACCCCATATAGCAAAAAAAGATATTAGAAATGCCTGATAGACTAGAAAAGACTAAAGAATTACAAAAATTTTTAGGAATGTTAATTATGCTAGACATTTTATCAAAGATTTGGGAAAAGTAGCAGGACCTCTATACGCCAAAACTGGCTCTACAGGACAAAAATATTTTAATACGGAAGATATTAAATTAGTTAAAACATTAAAAGACATGGTCAAAAATATTCCAGATTTAGAACTACCTCTAGAAACAGATTATTTAATTATAGAAACAGATGGTTGTGATTCAGGTTGGGGAGCGATCCTCAAAGCAAGACCTAATAAATATAGTACTAAAAAAGAAGAAAAGATATGTGCTTATAATATCGGTCAATACAGAGAAAAAGGTCAACGAAGTAGTATAGACTCTGAAGTTTTAGCTGTAATATACGGTTTAAATAGCTTTAAAATTTATATTATTAATAAACTAGAAATATTAGTTAGAACAGATTGCGAAGCTATAGTAAAATTTTATCAAAAAATTGCAGGGAAGCATAGTAGCACAAGAAGATGGTTAAATTTCATAAACGAAACATCAATTTATAATCTGAAATTTGAACATATTAAAGGAATAGATAATATTTTAGCAGATCAATTAAGTAGATTAAATTTAAAAGTTTGATTATGAAAAGTAGGAAACTAATATTTTCCATTTTTAGCATGTATGCAGGAAAAGACAAAGGCAAAAAGCCAGCAGACTCATCTTCAGACTCTTACTTACAAGCTTTCCTCAGACAAACTCATTTCACACCATTAAGTGGTCCGGACGGTCTAAGAAACAAAATGTTTGATAGACTGTTTTTTGGAACACAAAGTCTAATTGCTTATCCAGACTCAAATTTAACTTTTAGACAAAAATCAGGATCTATTATCGATAGAACACAAAAGTGTCTACTTGACAATTTGTGGATCTCGTATAATAAGACTCCAAGAGATAATGCTTATTTCATTTCTGTTTTAAATTCTCTAACTCATTATTTTACAGAAAGAAATCAAGAGAAAAATTTCAAATTTTATACAAAGTGACTGGAGGAAAAAGATGTGTGTTTTTCGGACATGAAAACAAGTGGTCAAGTGATTACAGACACTGCACTAATATACAAATGTTTCAATAATTTTCAAGCTCTAGAATTTGCTAGAAAAATATAGAACCAAATTTCTTTATTACCCTGTAATCAAGAATTCTAGCGAATATTCCATATATAATCCTGCATAAAAATGTCAAATTAATTTTTGTGACCATTGTGAGACCATGACAAGAGCTTTTCGTAAACTCAACCAAAATAATGACACGTTAACCAAAGACAACCAAAAGCTGTTAAGACAAAATCAAATTTTACAAGACCAAATTTATATTCTCCAGAACACTTTAAAACAAACCCAAATTTCCTCTCAGAATTCGAGTTCTCCATCTCCAAAAATGGATGAGACGGGTTTACATTCCCCTCTGAATGTAAATAAATCCACTACACTGGATAAAAGTGTAGCTAGTCCGGTTCAAACGGCAACCGGTAAAGACATATCAAGTCCGTTGATGGCTGACACTTTGCAAAAAAGTGTAAGAAGATTACCGGCAAGTTATCCAATTACAGACCCCTAATAAAGACAAAGAAGCTAGTTCTAGTTCCAAGCCAGTAAAAGGTTTCCGATTAAATAGAAAAACTACGAAAAAAGATGTTAAAGACTTTAGAAAGATTATTGGAGATACAGTTCGACAATTTTTACAGGAAGACAGTAAAGAAATGAATAATCCTAGTCCAAGTCCCGAAGATCAGTCAGATAGTGATATGCTAGAACAATTATATGGTGGACAATTTGCTCAAGAAGACTACGACTCCGGGATGTCATTTGATAGCACCGCCTTACACAATTTAGACACATAATGATGGATAAAGAGATTAAGATAAGTAAGATATTAGTACTAAATACTAGAAGACAAAGTTGAAAAGAAGACTATAAAGATATTCAGAAACCATAAAAAAGGATGCCAAGACAAGCACTACAAGACAAAAGAAAAAGTGATAAAGGAAAAGCATCGGATAAAAGTGGAAGAAAAAGGAATCACAAGGACAACAATTTCAAATGACCATGTGACGATGGGGCCCAGAGCGCACCAGGCAGGCTGAAGTTGATGTTTTTGGAATCTTTTTATAATTTAATTTCAATTCCGGAGCTCAAGTCCGACTTTCAGACTCTATAAAAACCCTCATTCTATGTAAATATAGGCAGAGTGAAAAAGAGAGAGAAGTGCGAGATATTCTTAAGTATTTGTGAGTTTTTCTTTGAGTGTACTTTGTGAGAAGTTAAAAAAAAAAAAAAAAAAAAAAAGAGTGTGTACATAAAAGTTTAAGTGTGGAATTTTTTCAGCTTTTTTAGGAGCAGTTCGGGGACTCCCGAAAGAGAAACCTATCTAAGTATTTCATGTAAGATCTATCTCTCTCAGTATTGTAAATTATGTTTTTTTTTATGAAATATTATGTTTATATGCATGTTAATATGTGTTAATTAAATTTTTATAATCATTTCCTTAATTATTAAGTTATCCAAAGTAATGGTTATCCTCTTAACTGTATAACATCCTCCATGGATTAGCTTGTAAAGTCCTAGGAACATAAAAGACATCATTAAGGTACGAAGCCGTTGGTATGTCTAAAATCCAGAGTGGAGCTAAAAACGATTGATGTTATGCTAAAGGTTAAGAAGAAGAGATGAACAGGATAAACTAGTAATTTAAGGAAATGTTTTGAATCTGATTAATTTCATTAAACTTGTTTAAGTAGTGATTCTCTTTATTAAGATGTATAATATCCCCTATGGATCAGCCTGTAAATTTCTAAGAACAAGTTATCTGGGGTGTGGCTGGAGACCCTGGATATTATGCTAAAGGCTAAGAAGAAGATACGAACAGGCAGGTGAGATAATTATTCATAAGTAAAAAAAAAAAAAAAAAAAAAAAAAAAAAATTATTTAAGAGAGAGAGACGACCAAAACATGAAATATTACTAGATTAGGGAGTACTGAGTAGAATTTTTACAAATATAAAAAAGAAATTCTTAAAATAGCAACTCCTTTCTATTTACAACACCAAATTGAAATATTAATTGAAAAACTACCTAGGTAGGTCCATTTTATATATATATATATATATATATATATATATATATATATATATATTACCTTAAAAGCATAAACTCTTAACTTGAATGTTAAATTACCATAATATCCCTAACTTAGGTTGTGACTTTTTCTATGAGTTATGACTTTTCTGATAAGTTCTGACTTTTTTCGAAGGGTTGTGATTTTTCAATGGGTTGTGACTTTTCTAAAGAGTTGTGACTTTTTCAATAAGTTGCGACTTTTCCAAAGAGTTGTGACTTCTTCAATAAGTTGTGACTTTTCCAAAGGGTTGTGACTTCTCGAAAAGGTCATGACTTTTCAGATAAGACACAAAAAAATATTTGTTCATACTATCCTTTGTTGACTATAAATAGAGGGATTTCCTCTCAGTTTTCAACAACAATTTTTTTAATCTTCTACTTTTCTTCTTCTTGCATTTTAAATTTTTTTGTGTGATTTATTGTCATTGAGTGAGTTTGAAGTTTAGCGGAATATGAGGTACCACTATTCTGATGAAGTAAGTCGTTCTATCCTTAAGAGGGCATATTTCATAACCTCGAGTACTTGAGGAAAATAATTTTGATGATATAATAATTTTTTTTTTTGCTTAATATATACATTAGTATGTAATGTTCCAAATGATGTAGTCTAAATTTATTTGTTTTTGTTAACAATTTCTCTTCTGATATAGATAAATGCTTCTGAATATCTTTTCCAAAATTTAGAGAATTTTCACGATTTATTTTTTATGCTCAAGACAAATGAATGTCTTTATTTATCAATGCTGCTTATGTATTTAGACTCTCATGAATTTTTTTTTTTCAAAATAGTTATTACTATATAAACATTGCCCTTTTGTTTTACTTATTTACTATTTCTTAATATTTCAGTATTTTAGACGAATAAAAATTTATATGACTTGTAACAACGTCAGTTGAAATTTATATTAATAATTTTTATTATTTATTTAATAGTTAATTTTATGAGATAAATATTTTCATTAATGCAAATATATATTTATATTTGGGTAGGTATTTGTATTTAAATTAAGGTATTATATATGTCACATATGTATTATCAAGTTAACAAGATCTTCTAAATTCAAAATATGTTGTTTTAAAATGTTCCGAGTTTTTTTTTAAAAAAAAAATCACAACAAATGTGAAAATATGTGAATATATAAAATGTAGTTGTTCCCTTCACATGTTCATGTCACATCTAAACAATTTAATGTGGAATACACATGCAAAGCACATCTGGTTAGATGACAAAAAAAATACAAAGCAAATATTGTATATAAGGTAATATTAGTGGGATAAGATGTTTGTGTGAATAAGAGATATATATGACGATTCACATTGAACATTCATAAAAGAATCTGTAATATTATTTTTTGCCAAACTTATTATTCAAATCTTCGCTTAAATAAGCAATATTATTTACTATAACATATATTTTTGAAATTGGTATTCACGTGCAATGCACGTGTCAAAAAACTAGTATATTTATATATATATATATATATATATATATATATATATATATATATATAATTAATTCTTTAATCTTTTAATCAGAAAATAAGAAAAAATATACATGGAAACAAATTTTTAAAAAATGGAAAAAATATAATTAATAAATTGAAGAGAGGCATTTAAGGAAATGAAATTAGGAAAGTTAATATATATTTTAGAAGATTTTTTTGGTCAAAGCTTAGTTAGCTTACTATTATAAACAGATTACAGTTTGTATGATTAACTATTTTTAATTAGAAATAAGAGAAAAATAGAGAACGATTTTTTTTTAAAAGTGGAAAAAGTATAATTAATACTTTGAAGATAGACATACAAGGAAATGAAATGAAAAATGGCAAAAGTATAATTAATAATTGAAGATAGACATATAAGGAAATGAAAAATGGCAAAAGTATAATTAATAAGCAAAACAATATATTTTTTACAAGGAAAAAGTTCAAAATTCTAAGAAAATAAGTAAATAGTGATGTTGTCATCATGTTATGTCACCTCACTCTTTTATTGTTTAGCTTTAATTATTATATGTAACAAAACTCTTTACATGTCTTACAAAAATTAACTATTCATAACTCAACCCTCTCTAATTACCACTCTTACTTTAAGAAAAAAATCTTTTTCTTTTGACATTTTTCTAATTATTAAATAACAATATATTTTAAGTATTTTTCTTTATTTGGGAATTTGGATTGTTTGCTAAAAATACTAATCAGATAATAACAAGTTATATAATCAAACAATAACTGTCAAGTTTTTCCTTAAATATTTTTTTGACAACATCTATGGTCAAACATGTCCATAATTTCATGTCCAAACAAATTTCTTCAAATAAATTATTATATTCAATTTAGTAAAAACGAAAATATTATTAAAACTTATATTATCTAATCCAAAAAACAAAATTTAATAAAAAAAGTAAATTTTATCAAAACTTATGGTCTAATCCAAAATTTTAGATATTAGTGCAAGTATTATGTGCGTGTCTAGAGAGCTAGTGGCTTTTGAAATTCAAAATGTACAAAGTGGAGCCAAACGAGGCATTATTATGTTATATTCTCCATAAATCGAGGGTTTTAAACTATCCTTGCAGCCTCTTTGTCCGATCATCTTCTTCTTTTCCCCCTCTCTCTCTCCTTGTACTTCCTAGTTTTGTTGAATCGTTTTCTGCTTTCTCTAACCAGAAAAATGGCGGAATCAAAGAAGAAGTTAACTTACGAAGAATGCCGATTGAAGAGAATCGAAGAGAACAAGAAGAGATGGCAAGAGCTGAAGCTAACTATGCTCGCTGAAGATGTTCACAACGCTACGAGCCCTAAGCCCTCTCCTGTATGCCTCTCTTTCTCTCTGTGTGTCTCTCTCTTTTATGCTTGTAGTTTATGTGAATGCACCTTGAATAGAGCAGAATGGATATAGACGATGTTAACTAATTTGGGAATGAGGTGTATCGTGTACTGATTCGCTTAAATGTGATTTTGGGGATTTTAGATGAAGAAGGTGAAGCCGACTGTTAGGCAGGAGGTGGATCGCTCTGCTGTGCGAAGGTCCAATCGTGTTGCTGATAAGCCTCCTCCAAACTATAAAGAAGTAAGTTATTTCCTTTCTTTGTATTTTACTACTATTTCCTTTGGACTTTCGTTTGTTCCATTTTTTCTCCCAGACCTAGTAGATCAGAAGTGTTTTCCACTTATTCCGGTGTACCATAAATAGGAGATAGATGTGGTTTTCCACTTAGTATCTTTCATGTATACTTCAAATGAAACATTTATTATATAGCTATGCATCTAAAGAACCATATGCAACTCACATGCCATAAATCTAATTGTCACATCAGCCATAAGTCCCATAACATTCCAGTCCAGAAACTCTACCGGGCTTAGTGGTAAACCACATCTATATCCTATTTACGTTACCAGTTCCAAAAAAAGAATATAGTAGATAGTATTTTGAATCATCCATGTTGATCATTGTGTCTTGACATGTTTGCCATCGTCATGTTAATTTTGTATCATCTATACCTCTACAGATGAACATTCTTAGTGGGTGTTTGGATTGAATTATTTTAAGTAGCTTTTGGCTTTTTAAGTTCTTTTTTATTTTAGTTTAGTTAGTGTCGGAGATTGTGTATACCTTTTTGTTGTATAAGCATGTAATGGAACATTGCTCACCTAATACTTCTTTTAGTCTATGAGTGTGTTGGGTTATGAACTATGATGGAAAATGTTTTCCCCTGAATTTGATTTCTTGGAAAACAAGTGAGTTTCTTAGTTATTTTCTATTATCTAGTAAGTAAGCAAGAAAAAATATTATCCCAAGGACAATTATATGTTATCTAGCAAAACACTATGGAGGTGGAATGAGATGGGGAGTGGGCGGTGGGATGGTCAAGGGGTGGGGGTTGGGTGGATTAGGTGGGGGAGGAGATAATAAATTTGAATGTCACTTGTACAACTTGCTATCCCTACTTTCATTTGGGAAGACATTTTCCTCATTTTTAAGGAACTTGTTTTCCTAAAGAAAATATTTTCCATACATTTTGATCAACCAAACATGGGAAAAATGATGTTTTCCTCCATACCCCCCCCCTCCCCCCCATATTGTTGGTGTATATTCCTTTCATTCATTTGGGTTGCTCTATCATAATCAACATTATAGTTGTTGACATGGAAATCTCTTTGAAAGGGCAATGTGTAGTTGGCCATGTAAGAATACATGTTGCGGTAGATACGGTCCAACATTCAGGATTGTTTGTCCTAGTGTTTTATTTATCGTCATATCAAAGAATAGTCGAATTTGAAATTATTTGCGAACAAATTTGAAAGGATATCCTTCATTTTCAGGTGGTGGAAGATAATTTCTCGGAATGCACATCTGCTTGTCATTGGATTGTTAGATTGTAATTTTTGCATGTATGATGTTGTTGAACCCGTGGCGATCCATTCGTGAGTCATTGTGTGATTCATCTGAAGGATCCAAATTCCTAAGTAGCATGATTGGCACATTTTCTTTTAGAATTAACTTGTTTAAGGGAAGACAAATATGGTTAACTTCCCAGTCATGTTTTCTACACATTACCTGTGTGGTGGATGACCATTTGGTGTTAAAGTATTCATGTATTTTTCTTGATAGTGTCAAAACATGTAAATACTTTGCTATCTCTGGGAAATTTCTATACCAACATCTCGTTTAGTTGATCCACATATTCCTTTCAACTTGCTAAGTTTACCCCATTTGTTATAAACTTTGCCAAATTGGCATTTTGGTGTAGTGATGGGAATATTTCTGATATTTAGCTTTTCTATGTAATAGTATCACCTTTGTGTTTGACAACCATTTCTTCTGGTATTAGTATCAAGCCATTCTTAATGTTTGCTCTTCCTCATTTCCGACACGGAGTAAGAAGTCACTGGATTTGGAATCCACCAGTGTTATTATATGCAAAAAAGCTCTAAGCTATGGGGCTTTAAGCGCAAAATGCAAATAAAGTGTGAACTTTACTGTAAAAATGCGCAAAGGAAGAAAAGAATACAAATATATATGTTTTGTCCACAACTAATAATTATAAATATGAATGACAAATATATGACCAAAGAAATTGAAAAAAATTTATGATAAAGTGAAATTTCAATTATTTAGTGTCACTTCTTCATAAGAGGCTCATTGGCAAGGAAACATTTGCCTTAGAACGTTGATGACAACACTGAAGCGCACATAAAGCAAGGCAAAGCGCTCAACACATTTTGAGCCTCGCTTCGCTTCATCGCGCTTAAGGCGCACCTTTGATAACACTAGGATCCACACTTGCTCACATGTCTTGAAGTGGATTTTCTCCATCAAAGGCCACAAATAATATCTCATCTCACTAGCATTAAATGTCTCTGTTCGTGTAGATTTAAGCGCAAATAAAGCATGAGCTTTAATGAAAAAATGCAAATATATATATATATATATATATATATATATATATATATATATATGTTTAGTCCAAGACTAATAATTATAAACATGAATGACAATATGACCAAAAAAATTGAAAAGCAATTATGATAAAGTGAAATATCAATTGTTTAGTGTCACTTATTTAGTAGAGGCTCATTGCCAAGAAAACGTTTGTCTTAGAACCTTCATGATGACACTGAACTGCACATTAAGCGAGGCGATGCGCTCAACACGTTTTGAGCCTCCTTTCAGGGCTTAAGCGCACCTTTGACTATGCTGACTTGTATCATTTGTTTGTACTGGTGTGTCAAATCTTGAGTGAATGGTACAACCTCTTGGTAATATCGCAACTAGTACACCACTTGTTATAATCACCCGTGCTTCATACCCCTTGACTTGATATTTGCCAGAATGCCCGATATAGATATGTTTTTCCAGTTCCCAAGGTACAATATAGATATATAATAGAGAATTAGTTTGTTTTTAAATGTATTTATCCATTAAATTTAAGCTATAAATAAATTACCAATAGCTATTTGCAATCATTCTGTGTATGATTGAATTAGAACAATTCTTGTATAAATTTTGGTTCTCAGGTGTGCCTGTGTTTTCTCTAGAAAATGAATCTGCATTTGGGAGATGTTTGTGTGCATCCAAACTGTGGGAACCTCAGGTAGTTTAGTGAGCATTTCAAAATTAGGGAATCAAAATTTAAGGTGATAAACCACGAAGTCATTAAATGGTTAAGGTTGTATGAATATGTGCATGCACATTTATACCATGGGTTTAGATGTGTATGGTTTATATTCATTGTATCCATCACAGGAATCAGAGATCATATAGCGAGGGTTATGGAAGTATGATAGTAAAAATGCAGTAAGTAAATGTGACTCATATAGTGTGTCATAAGACAATAAATGTTTACTTCGCAAGTGAACATGACTCTGAAATTCGAAGATAGGAGTATCTTGAAGGGGTCTGAAAAATTCAATCTGTAATTAAAGTTTACAATGAAGGTGGATTTTGTTTAAGATTTAGCTACAGCGACAAAGTTGGTAAGCTTAGAGGATGCATGTGTCTTTAACTAAATGTTTAGAAAGTCTAGCAAACTTTTAAAAGCCTCACATTAATCTAAAGTGCGTTGTTTTTTTTTTCTTTCTGTTTTGTGTGGCAATAAGTGTGCCATGTTTTGCAGTTGAAAATGGTAGACAATTGTCGAACCTCCAAATCGGGGGATTATGCATAATAGAAATTAGTCTTCGGTAAGAAAGATTTCCAAAGCACAAAAGTTAGTAAGTCCTAAGGATGCGGGTATCCTTAACAAAATGGATTAAAATTCTATCTAACATTTAAAAGGTTGCATCAATCTAGAACTAGTAATAAAATTCAGAGTTGGTAATATGAAGAATATGCAATAGTTATTGTTCAAATGTACCAGACTCTGAAAGTCAAAGATCATAAGACTTCAAAAGTGGTCGATAGAAAATCTATCTAGCATTTAAAAGCTACCATCAATCTAGGACATATATTAAAATTTAGAGTTGGTAATTTAAAAGCGCCAAGTGTGGCAGTAAGTATGTGTGCTAGGTTTTGCGGTTGAAAATGGTTGATGATTGTGGATGCTCTAAATCGGTGGTTTATGCATAGTAGTAATTAGTCTTCATGAAGGAGGACTTTAAAAGTGATAAAGTTGGTAAGCCATGAGGATGTGGGTATCCTTAGCTACTAGGATCGAAAAGCTATCAAGCCTTTTTTAGGCTGCATCTATCTAGAATCTGGATTAAAATTCAGAGTTGGTAATAAGAAGGAAGTTTAGTAGTTATCTGCAAGTGTAGGACTGGTCAAAGATGGTAGTATGGGTAAGCAGGAAAATGATTAGTTACTTATCAAGTGAGGTAGACTTGAAAAGTCATAAAGTTGGTAATTCACGAGGATGTGGGTATCCATTATAAAAAGGAAAGGTTCCAGAATCTAGATAGCATTTTAAAGTATCATAATAATTGAACAGTGCCTTGGGATGGAATGTTATTCAAGATTATGGATGGGGGAAGGGTATTGATGTTTAGACATAAGAGGTTAGTCTAGCTGAGTTCATGGGGGAAATTAAAAGCATTCAAGCGCGGTATTCACTATCTAGCTTTATGTAGCAATTTTGACTTACACTTTGTGTTTGACGGAGACAGTTGTCGCTAGTTGCATCCGGAGTAAAAGCAGATGGTAGATGCCTTCAAATCGGAACAGATGAATGGGAATTGAATTAAGCAGAAAGTTTGATTCTCCTGTTTGTAGTTGGCATTTAAAGAACTGACACAAAAGGAATTGTGTAGCGTATCGGAGGAGTTGCCACTAAACAGGGGAGCAGAGCTGAGGGGGTATTGCGGCTCTTCAGGCTGATACGAACGGGTAGCAAGTTTATTTTAGTTATTAGAGCTTTTAAGTGTAATGGGGAGAGTGGATTAGTAATTTAACTTGAGTTAGAGGGCTTTCCACTTTTAATGTAGTATAGATAGATAGATTTCTCCAAGTATGTAAGACATTCTATATGTTCTCTACATATAGAGTGTGTTCTGTATGCATGAAACTTTCAATTTTTTTATGTTCAAACTCCTGAAAAACTAGATCACTAAAAATGAGGAAAATGACCTCCTTAATGGAAGTATGAAAAAAATAAGTTCCGTAAGTGACAATTCCATGTTAATTGTGTCCTCCTTCCTCCAACAGATCTCATCTTCACTTAGACTCCCTATCCCCTATCCCCACTATCACACCCCTACTTCCCCACCCCCACCTCGAGTAGTGTTTGTCTAGATTATATACAAATGCTTTTAGGACAGAAATCTTTACTCACGTACTAAGCACAAGAAATAAATAGGAGACCTGCTTATTTTACTAGAAAGCATTTTCCTTCTTACCGAACGCACATGGTATGAATTTTTGATTGATTCGTGTTCCTTCTCGAATAAATTTCTAGCTATATAGTATTCAATAATACTGTGCCACTTTCTATATAGTTCTACTATGTTTAATTATTGTTTTCCCTCTAATTGATATATCAATCATAGTAATGTATGTATATCTTGATTCTGACAGATTCTTATTGAACCTTTGGGACGACCAAGGAGGTTTGACTCCTGAAGAAAAAATTCTTTTTTGCTCGAGTATTCAGTGATGCATTTTCAATGTGGGCCTAAAATGTGACTTTCTGGTTTACAGCTACAAGCGAAAAGATTTGTTAAATCGCGTCTATGCTGCAGACGAAGATAGGCAGTATGCTATAGGAAGAGCAGAGCAGTTGCAATCAGAGTTTGATGCTGATTTCCCAAGTTTTGTGAAACCTATGCTGCAATCACATGTAACTGGTGGGTTTTGGCTGGTAAGTGAACGAAAATGATAAACTTGCTGAATGGTATTCTTTGAAAAGTTATTAAGTTTGTTCTCTCTGAAAGCTTTTAGCACTGTAAGAATTTACCACTTCTGTAAGTTACAGTTTTTGTCTATCCAAACTAGTTTGGGGTTAGGTATAGCTTATTAATTTCAAGTATGGTTGTTCTTTCTAGGGTCTTCCTGTTCATTTTTGCAAGACACATCTCCCTAAACACGACGAATATGTCACCTTGGTTGATGAGAATGGAGATGAATTTCAAACAAAATACCTTGCATTGAAGACGGGCCTGAGTGGTGGATGGAGGGGGTTTGCCATTGATCATGAATTAGTTGATGGTGATGCACTAGTTTTTCAGTTGGTTGCGCCAACAAGATTTAAGGTAAAATGAGAATGTTATGTACCGTCATTGCGTCTTTTTTCAACAAACAAATCTATTTCTAAATACATCTGAAATACACAACTGTACTCTCTAGATTAGGACACTGCCTCAGGCTTTGAATCCTACATGGTTTCTCTACTTTGAATTTCAGGTTTACATCACAAGGGTTAATCAAGCGGAAGATTAGGAGACAAACGATAATGAAATGAATCAAGTAAGCAATTTCATCTCAAGAGATTTTTGCTGTAGAATTTTACGTTTTCCAGTGTGGGGTTACAGGACTTGCATCGCAAGCGATCCATTAGGAATCCACATTTTAATCCGCTTTGACAAATTCCCTTTGATGATTGATCGGAAACTGTGTGCCAAATCATATAAGAAAAAAGTACCATTTCTTATGTCAGGAAGTTAGCTGAGATCTCCATGTCTGGTTCAAAGTGTAAGGTCAACCGATGATTGATAGGCCATTCCCTCCCTATTTGTGTCTTGTTCCATCATTCGACTAATCTGTTATTACTGACTCATTCGAAGGCATAGATTCTCCATTTCTGTCTTATCAGCGCTGGAGCTCTCTGAATCATGCTGGATACTATCCTCGTCCTCTTTGATTTAAGTTGTTTATCTGTCCTCAACATTCACACCTGGAAGAGCTAAAATCTAGTTCATGATGAGGAAGAGAAACTCCTCATTCTTAAATGATATTGGGTACTAATGCTTTTTTTTCCGTGTGATCGGCAGGGAACAAAAATGCCATTCACCTGAGTGTAGCTTTTGGGATCTCCCTTCTCTCCTTGTAGATGTCTAAATTATTTAGGAACCTGGAGCAAGCATCATTGTAATTATTATTGCTGCTTGAGTACTCCTTTGACATTATAACTTAGTACTAATGCCGAAAATCAACCATGCGACTCGTATGGTGCAATAGTTTTTGTTCATCCTGGAGCTTTTCTTTTTAGTTTACAGGTTGTATTTAGGATTTTAGTCCTAGTTATTATTTATCTAGGCCATTTATTAATTTATGGGACGTCTCTGATTTTGTCTGATATTCCCGACGGACAGCAGTATGCTAACTAATGGGTGTTATGGGACATTTAAATTTTACAAAACATTAAAGGGAGATTGAAATTCAAGCAGGTTAGTCTGTTTTATAGTTTTGAATATTCTACGTAAATAGGTTGAAAATAAATACTTGACACCTTATAACAAGTTTGAGAACTGTTTTACAAAACGAATGCAATTCCTTATTTTGTCATTGTACAGTGCACCTTGCACAACAAAGCTACCATGTACTTCAAGAAGTGATTATTGCATCTTGAATTCTCCTTGGATCCGGATATAGTTGTTTTCCTTACTTATAGTTTTGCAGGTTGTTGAGCGTATGTCGGGTCAACGCAAACGACAACCTAAGTGGTTTTTCACATCACAAAAACGGATAATAAATTAGAGATACAGGACTGAGATCAACAACAAAAAAAAATAGTAATAATCAAACGCCTTTCTCTCATACCTTTCCAGCACTTTTACCAGAATGAAGGTACTCAACAGCATCGGCAACTGAATGTAGGCCAACAAATTGTTTGGGATCTATACCAATCTTCAAAACATAGATGAACAGATAATTGTTAGTACTTTATTAGCCAAACCACTCTTTGAAGCACACAAGATAAATTCATCAAGAATGAGTGGATGATAATCAGTTCTATAACAAATCCAACTCAACTTCTTCAAGCCGTGGTAGTAGATAGGTTAGAAATTTGATCCGGCAAAAATATACCAACCTTAAGCTTTCCAGAAGAGAAAAGATTAACTAGTCTATCCAAATGCTCTTGCCATAGGTGAGCATATTGTATCAGGAAAAACCCAGCCTGAGAACAAACTCATACAACCAAATTAGCAAAAGATGATACAAATACCATGCACTTGAAAAACATGACATCCACACAGAGCTAAGCATGCTTCTATAAAATAGTAAAAGGCAAATTAAGCAAGATGATCACAAGCAATGCCAAAAAATCCTATTTGAGATCCACAAACGAGGATCTGACAACATATATCCAAATCTCTTAGGACATGAAAGAAAATTCTTTACTAACACTACTTCTTTGGGTAAAGTTAATAATGTAGGTAGTCATCAGAGTCGCATCTGACCAGGATACCTCTCTATTGTCATTGAACAATATATAAGGTTCTCTATGGAGATACAACGTAACACCAAATATGGGTGGACAAAGAGGGAACTTTCTTCCTCCATTGTCATCAAAGATCCAAATGAAATAAAATAGTTTTTCGCTCATCGTAGAGCTTTGAATTCCCTAAGAGATCTTATTATTTAACTGACTCACTCAAAAATCTACTAACTTCTCATTCCAAATCAATTTAAAATTTTAAAAATTAAAAAATGCAGCAGTTTTATGGTACAACCAATTCAATTTTTCAGCAAGAATCTCCTAGGGTTTTGTAGAACAGAGAGGTCAAACTGTTATTGCTCAATCAGTGAATTAGTTTAAGTAGGTCATCACACGTCCCTTTCAGTTCATCAGTTACAACAGTTCCCCAGCTAACTGAACTTTCCTTCCTTACCTGCGTATGACTCACGTGCAATTTTCTCTTATTTTTGGGGGTTACAATCAGGACATTTACAAATAACCCCCTTTTGGTAATCATCCCTGAGGATGAAATGTGGTGATGGAAATTTAGCTCTCATAAGGGACAACTGCAAAATTGTGTTTAACCCTGAAGAAAATAGGCGACTAGTGTAGGATTCCTGTTTATGCTCTTGATCCTTCTGGTCATCGTGATGGAGAGACGGCGTTAGCTAGTTTAGAGTCTAGAAAAGAGATTGCGAAATGTTTGGATTATTCTGGAAGGCAGCGAAAACGTATTGGAGTAATGGTATGACAGAATGTTGATCCAAAAACAGTAAATGCTGCTACTGAACTAAGCATTATGTATGCAGTTTTTCTGGAACTCATCAGGTGCAGACTACCTACACCAATATCTGTGTTTTCATTGACGTTGGTACTCGAAGCTTCACCACTCGCCAAATTTGTTCCTGTTAGGAACTATGCTAGCATGCTCTTCATCTCAACAAAAAATGTACATGCTCCCAAGCTAGGTCAACCATGGATTTCTTAACAACATCAATTTCTTGTTGGATTTTTAGTAGTTGATATCCTTCTCCATGGCTGCCATTGCTGTCCAAGAATCGATACTCTGATAACATTATCACCAATTTAAATTTGTAGCAAGAATCTCCTAAAGAACCAAGTAAGAAGGGTCCCCGAACAGAGATCTAGTTTTTCAAAGAATAGGAGGAGAGATCAGAGAGAGAGAGAGCACTCATAACATGATTCCGTTGGATTTCTTGATCTTCTATACTAATGACAATAATTGACTAGAGGTTGCATCTAGTGAAGAAGAAATTATAATATGATTCCCTTGAAAAATATGTTGATGCGGATCCATTTCAAATTAACCTATCAAACTCCCTGAACTGGGTATGATGATTGATTATGTATAAAATTTTGCAACCTCTTTCCATTCCCAGTCTGGGACTTCCTGAAGATAGGTCCAAGAGCACTTGGTTTTCATCCCTCCTTCAGAGTTCAGCTACTGTGGCCTCTTTATCTAATCAAAACTAAACTGGGGAACTCATCTTCTAACCTTTCAGGGCTGAATTCCAGCACCATAACTCAAACCTAAACCAGATTTGGTTGCTGATTTGCTGTTACTAACATCAAAAACGAATGAGCAATCCTTGATCATCTCACCATAAAATATCCATTATGCTTCCCTTCCCAGAAAACCACCCATACAATCAGCACCCATATTTAGGAAAAATCAGCTTCCTCCACAGGTCTTCCTCTTCACATACAAATTCTTCATAACTAAGCATCCTTCTCATATGGGGCTGTTGCCCTTTAGGCTTTACCACCAGACCAAATGAAATCAAACATACAGATTAACGTGAAGAGTGTTATGCATTTGTAATCAAGCATGAAAAATAAAAGTTGCTAGATCTAAAACTCATACTTTAGTTGTTCTATAACTTGAGTGAAAATTCATAATTGCAATCAGCAATTCATGATATGATACAGTGTAAGGAACATATTAGATCACTGAAACAACAGACAGCAAGACATACCACCGTTTGACTTTTCGCTAGAAGCTTTTCACAAATTCCAGTGTAATTCCGAGGTTTCCACCCATGTTCTCCTTGATACTGAAACCAGAACTTAGTGAGTTGTCTTTCAAAGTCAAACTAACAAGATAGGTGTGTTGAGACACCAATAGAAATTGTATTTCTAAGAGATCATCACAGCAGCCAACAAGAAAGAGAAGAAAACAAGATTACATCACCCAAAGAAGAATAAGAGAGTGCATCTATGAGAACTTCACCTGAGAAATCATTCCAATGACAACAAGTCGTCCATACACAGCCAATGCGTTCAAGCAAATGTCAAACATCTTACCACCAACAGACTCGTAGACAATATCAGTACCTTTAGGGAACTCCTTCTTTAAAACCTGGTGAAGGAAAAATGTATATACAACTAATTATAAAACGTACCTCTAATCTGAAACTAAGACAGCATTCGCTCAGCCATAAAATCAGAACTACAGCAAACATTTAAGAACTTGTTTCAAAAAGGATTGACAAGCAAAATAAAACAGCGTACCCACCCTTAGCAAATACTGTACTAGGTACTCATGATTTGCTGCTTATATATCTACATGGTAATGGTCAACTTGCACTCTCCACCCAATACAATGTTCAAAATTCCATTTCATGAACTTAAAACATCACAGAATCAACCTCGCATGACACTCTGTTTCCACATATTGATTTTATTTGTACACATGTTCTGGGCCCCTTAGGAAGAAACTTACAACAAATGAGACTTCTGTATATAAAGCGTAGTGTGACAGACACTCATCTATATCAATGAGCTCATGGTTAGTGATAGTAGGTGAGAGAAATTCAGCTCCTCGGAACAAAATATTCTACCCATGACGGCTGGTGGTGAAGGTGTACTATGATGATATTCCTTTCCAACAGTAAGGTGACAACACCAATTGATCAATCAACAAACTAAGTCTCAGTCCCAGAATTATTGGGGTCAGATATACAAAACCTTATATCCATTCCGCTCTATTCAGGTCCATTTCACTCAGCTACGACATGATTTATTTTTAAGGCAAATTAGTGCTTCTGTAAAACTAGAGGTTCTTGAAAGATCCCCCATTCAACAACTCTTTTCCCATTAAGGATTTTGACATTTATAAGTACTACCCTGGAGGGGTTCCATGCCTTTCCTCAAAAGAATTTTGAGGCATTATATGTTTAGTTCAATGCAATAACACTTGAATGACAAAAACTAATAATATGATATTTACCCAAGACAACATTGTGCAAGTTATAAGCACATATAGCCAGTGAGTTTGAGAAACTTAACAGCTTTTATATCTTCCACTTTGTAGTCAATGACTCGATCGACTCCCAAATCCTTAAGAAGCTTAGCCTTTTCATAACCTCCACAAGTTGCAATTACTGTGTTTCCAGCTAATTTTGCAAGCTTCCGTAGCAAATAGTTCAGTATGTGTTAGTAACCTTAACAATATGACAATGAGAAGTAACAGTACAATACAATATATATATAGATAGACACAAGAAACAGGAAGAGAAGATATGACATAATTTCACCTATGCAGACACTTCCAGAGGGAGAAAATTTTGAAATGTGGAACGGGAGGACATAAAAAGAAAATCAGCACAACAACTAGAAAAAAATTAATCTAGTAATTAAGAAGCATTCTGAAAATTAATAATTTTTCCAAGTTCCTTGTTCATTTTTTAAGTTTAACCTGCACGGCTAGTTTCCCATTTTCAAAAGAGAGACAAAAATACAAAAGATAAGTTGTACAATTTCACTGCAAGTTTGTTTGATAAGAATGGAATTCACAGCAAATTATTTGACGGGATCAAAAATATTTTATGATAGGTCAAAAAACACTTTTTATTTTCCTTATTACATGGCAGAGCACACTTTTATTATCTTATATATGTTGTGGATAAGAGGTCTTAACCTAACTACTCTTATTATAGGTTCGTTTATCTTTTAAGCTATACCTGCACTGCAAATTGCCCTGTTGCTCCTGCAGCAGCAGTCACGAGGACAACTTTTCCCGATTCCATTTGAGCAGCCTACAGATTCAATGGTAAATAATATAATTCAAATAAGAAGAATGAACTAAAACATTCATAAATCAACCCCCAACTGTTAAATAGAGCGCACACTGTACATGGCGTGACTATAGACGGTCCTTTTTCACCAGAGGCAACAGAAACAGGGTAAAAAATTCTTCAAGGAAGATTAAATTAACCTTTTCCAAAGCAATTGATGCGGTGAGTCCAGAGGTAAGCATTGCAAGTACTTCTGGATCTGGTTTTGCTACAGGAAGGATGTGTTTGGAAGGGACCTGAATGTAGAAGCCAAATAACATAAACTCACCAAGGAAAATGAAAGATTAGACAATTCAAATCTGATTAGAGTAAATGTGCAAAACTGCAGTTACCATGACAAATTCAGCATAACCGCCAAAAGTCATTATGGCAGCAGGCATACCAATCTTTAAATTTCTAACAGCATCACCAATTGCAGCAATTATTCCCACAGCCTGCAGTACAGGAGGCTTAAATTTGAGGCAAGCTAATTCAGGAGTCAAAAGAATATATAATGAAGAAAGCATGGAAGTATTCCAATTTAAGGAATTAAATTATGATCAAAGTAGAAAACTGACTTTCATTCAATACTCCATAACACATTCAGAAACCAATTCAATCCTACAGTATCACGACTAGTACAAGCTAATAAAACTGTAGTTTACCATAACGTGGTCAAAATGAAAGTCTAAGAAGGTAGCATTAACATAACATGACCAAAGATTACAGTATGGTTTAGTGCAACTGAAATTCAACAAAACACACCAAGGGCTAATTTTAGTCATCTTGTGTTGAAGTTGACTGAAATCTAGCCAACTTCAGGATGCGGATATCAGGGAGGGGTGATGGAAGAGAAGGAGAGAGATGGCATAGGTAAAGGAATTTTTCTTGGATGCCTCAGTTAATAAAACAGGCTTTAAGGAGCGAACAATTGGTTTGAGACTGAGTAATGGAGGGGTGCTCATGTAGACTGGGAAGGAAACTAAGGAGAAGACTGTTGCCTCGAGTCTGCGTCATATTTTTTTTGATAACCGTGGTGTCCGGGCCAACTTTGCACACCTCAACTAATTTCATGGGATACCACCCACCAGCAACAGGTAGCAGTTTAAAGGACGGAAAAAAAACATGACATTTGAAGCAGTGTTATCAATGGTGCGCTTTAAGCGCGCTTATGCCCTGAAGCCAGGCTCAAAATGTGTTATGTGTTGAGCGCTTCGCCTCGCTTTATGTGCGCTTCAATGTCGTCATCAAGGTTCTAAGGCAAACTTTTCCTTGCCAATGAGCCTCTTATGAAGAAGTGACACTAAACAACTGATATTTCACTTTATCATAATTTTTTTCAATTTCTTTGGTCATAAATTTGTCATTAATGTTTATAATTATTGACTAAACATATATATTTGTATTTTTTCTCTCTTTGTGCCTTTTTCATTAAAGCACACACTTTATTTGTGCTTTGTGCTTAAAGCCTCCACGGACCTTAGAGCTTTTTTGCGCTTTTCGCCTTTGATAACACTGATTTGAAGGCATTGACACTTGAACCATTGCACCAGTCAATACTTTTAGCATAATCCATCGAGTCACAACCAATTTGTTTGTAAAACAGAATGAAATAACTTCAGTATATGGATTGATGTGGATAGTTAAATCGGTTCTAACTGATTAGTGCACATCCCTATCCATGTCTAATTAGCAGCTTCTGGAAAGCACTACCACTTCGTTTTCTTTTTTGTTATTTTACTTTTTGGATCAAATAAAAGCATCACCAATTAGTAATAAAAAATATAAACTGAAAGAGCTAATGCAGTAGACTCTCATCCTTGTGGTTGATTATGTTATATATCCTAATCGAATCAAATAGGGCAAATGATACAGAATCTCAAGTGAAAATGTGCATCAATAAAACACTGAATATGAAAGTATCCATGAAACTAAGTCAGTACAACTACAATTTACGCAAACATTTTCTGCTGACTGACTGCTTGACTAAAATACCAATAGCCATGTCAGCTTGAAGGACAGTGTAGGAAACTGCTGCGCTTTATTTTTTCCAAGTGCCAGTAGTTGTACCTGTGGATAGGGCTTTCGTTTCTATTGATCCGTATTCCAATCTATGATTTTTATGAATGACATTTCAAAATCGTGCATTTTGAAAGAAATTAATAAAGATGGAAGATCGCAGCAGCTATAAGGTTTTCTCATGCTGCTCCTTCCAATCTCTCCTCTATACACACACACACATTTATAGACAATACGCATAATATGTAGTGTATGCATGTATGTGGGCACGTGCTGCATGCATTTTTTCTCTTACAGAAGATTTCTGAATTTCACCAACAAACCCAAAGAATTCAGACAGTTCTTTTTGTACCTCGAAGCCAGAATCCAGTGGAAGGAGGGAGGTGATGTCTTTGCCATTTCCACTGAAATACCGCCCTGAGCTGAAGTTGACCTATTGCAAATGCTTCTGTCAGTGAAGAGCTTAACCATATGTGTATGTTCAGTGGGGGTGGGGCATCGGGGGGGCATGCAAAATGCCTCAGTCAGAGAAGAACTTAACCATGTTTGTGCGTGTGTAGGGTGGAGGAATTTTGGGGGGGAGGGGGGGAACATGTCCATCATATGCATTTCCCCAAAAGGATCTTAATAAAACCAGCTAATTACAAATTATTTTTTTTTAAACTGAAAAGAAAAGTTTTGTAATTAGCCCGAACAATAAACAAATAAAAAGGATACAAATTCTTTCTTGATTTATAGAGATGCATTTGTATTTTCCAGCTACAGAACATACAAATACAGCTTGCACAGACTGCATGAGGACAATGAACCACAAAGTCTACTCAATTATTTGTTCTGATGTCAACAAAACTGAAATTGTTTATTGCAGAAATTCAAAAAAAAAACTCACATCACTAGCATTAACACCAGCATAGATGACTTTTAATAGAACGTGATCTGGCTTGAGAGGCAACCTCAATTCAGTGCGCACAATTCTGGTAGCACTACGGAAATTGTGACTCAACGTGTGAACGACTCTGGGGAACAAGAATCAGAAGCAGAAAGTGTCAAAATCATCAGAAATAACAATGGAGAACCTCCGCAGAATTAATACAGTAACAAACAAAAGTAACAAAAGCAAATAAAGAAGGGGAAAATCTTGCAACACTAGCAGCATTGGCAGTCACCAACTGCATATGCCAAAGAGAGGTTGAGGTGGAACTAGGGGTGGCAAAATCAAACCCAACCCGCCTAACTTGTTTAAATTTGGGCGGGTCGATTAACTGAACCCATTAAAAATTGGGTTAATATGTTAACCCAAATTGACTCCGGAGAAATCTTATCAAAATTTTCTTAAAAAACATTTTTAAAAAAATTTGATATGTTATATATAGCCATAACAAAGAAAAAAATAATTTTGTTAGGTACTAAAATATTTTAAAAGAACAAATAAAACAATTAAAACTTAGTAGAAATTGGATTGGTTGGGTCTTGACCCGTTTTATGACCCATTTACCTAACCCATTTTGACCCAAGCAAATTTGGGTTGGATTGGGTTGGCTCTTGATCCATTATGACCCGCCCAATTGCTACCCCTAGGTGGAACAATAGTAATGTGATTTCTTTTCTTTTCCTTTCTTCCTTCTCTCTATTTTTCTCTATTGTTTTTTGCTCACTTTCCTCTGTAGGAGGAGACATTTGTAGATCGGCACTGTGATAACACGTGCAGTTAAAATTTCAAACGTCCTCAACAAGAGAAAATAATCAATCATACACATGATCTTTCCAAGAGTAGAAGAAGAAATCATACAATTACTTACACTTTTTCAAAACTGTGAGGAATCTGAAGATCCATTGGAACTGTGACCAAAGATTTTTTGCGTGTTTTCGAAGAGCGGAGGAGGTACTTTGCTTCTTCAGCAGGAGTTGGCCAATACTCCAGACCCCTTCTGTTAGTAATCCAAAGACATGACCCTGCTTTACTCTCATCTCTGATTAGTTCAAAAGCACCTGTAAAAAGCAGGTATTACAGACTTTAAACTAGAAAGCTATATTTCATGTTCTGTGTTTTTGAAAGAAAATCTTCCCCTCATTGATTTAATTCTGTCTTGAAAGGCATACTTTTTCCATATTCTCCAAGCTAAGCAAAACAATTTGAAATAATTTAATGGTGCAAAGGATTTCACCAACCCCTACCCCCACCCCCAAAGAAAGACACAGAGTTTGCCCGTTTTGGTCCTTCAAACGCAGAAATAAGTGGATCACCAATGGAATAAGAAAAGTATCAATCACGCAGCTTAGAAATCCATATCATGTGTATGCCCAAATAAACATAGTGGTTGGTATTGACAGTAAAAACATAATTCTAAGGCAACAAAAATGGAGTAAAACATACCTTCCACCACAAGTTCCATAGGAACATACCCTCCAAATCGATCAATATATGAACCAATAGCCTTTTCTGCCAAATCAGTTTGGACATACTGTGTACAACAAGTAAACAGTAAATTCCTGTCTGAGGTTAACACGCATCAATCATGTTATGTGCTCTTTCTCCATAACAACATATCATGTTTGGAATATAAGGCAGCTTTCTAGTGCCCCATAAATATGATGCTTTAATTCTGAAAGCCATTTCTTAAAACTTTTGATCAGAAAGAGCAACTTCAGTGATTCAAGGAGTCCTTTAGCCCTATTAGAGATTTTTATGCCAATAGAAAATATAGACAACTTCTAGTAATTTATATTTTATTTTGTACAATGTTGGACTGGTTTGAATTTAAATGGAGAAACATGGTTAGTAAGGATTCATATGGCCAACCCAACTAATTTGTGACTAAGGCATAGTAATTATTGTTAAGTGGATCATCTCTAACAAATTAAGTTTTCATATGAGGTGATCATACAATTGGTATCAGAGCCTACAAAGGTCTTGATTCAAGTATCAACACTACCCTACATATTAAAAAGAAGAATCCACATTCTTCCCACACATGAAGGAGTGCAATGAAGATATAATTAAGTATTTAGAAGTGTATCCTCCCTAAGAGTTTAAGCCTTTAGACGAAAGTGAGTGCACAATTCAACACCCACCCACCCCCAAAAAAAAGAACATACACTCACCTTCTTTCTTTTTGGGTATATAAAAGTGTAACTTGTCTCACAGCTTAAACTTTTAGATGAGGTGAGCACAATTCAACACCTTCTACTCAAACCCACCTTTCTTTTTGGTTAAGCAGTTCAACTTCTCAAAATCATATCACCTCCCATACGCCAAAGTATTAAGAAAGGAAAGAAGTCTCAAAATTAAAATTGAAGCTGAAATCTGCTTCAATAAGACCCTAGTTCCCGCTTCCACCACCCAGAATCCTTCTTGTTTAATTTACACTATGCTCTAGTTGAGGAGGGTGCCAGCAAGGTCATGGTCCCACTAGAAATTCTGTACAAAAACTAGACTTCTATTGAATCAAAATGCTCATCTTTTGCAAGGACAAAATGCCTTTTGAAAAAATACAGCACACATGGATAAAGGCCATTTCTGATGGTGTTCAGCTTTATATAGCATCCCGGTTTATTTAAATTACATCCGGTAAAAGGATGTCATGACCAAGCTGGTAAATAGCTTAGCAAGAAAACCTGAACTTCCAGCACTTTGCAGCTATTAATATGGTAGTAAAATGTGTCTGATCCATCCTGCTTTAAAAGTGCCTTCTGCAGACAAATACCCCACCCATATCGAATCAATACTTACTTTCTTTTGTTTTGACTTGAATATTTAACCATCTTAAATACTTCCCAAGAAAAATAAATTCTTTAATTAAATTCAAATTCACAAAATTAAGTGTCCAATTGACAGGTTGGGGCATGACAGAGCAGGTCAAACCATGTTGTAAGAGTTGTTAGAATAGAAATAAGTATTAAGTATTTCCTACTTTGAATAGGAATAGGAATAGGAATAAGAATAAGAATAAGAATAGGAATCCTAGTTGGAAAAGGATTCCAATGTAGTATCTATAAATAGGGTCTCAATGTAACAATTTCAATACACAATTCAATAATATTTTTTTCATATATTTCTCACATGGTATCAGAGCATTGGTGAGAAACTTCAAGTCACCGTGTCGAATTCCGGCGACGACGGTTGGGACTGATTTGTGTCATCTATTTTCGAGCAGTTTTCTTCTGTTGGGATCGTCCAGTATTTCCGACCAGAACCCATTCAGTTTTCTCCAGATCCGATCACCGGAATTAGGGTTCCGTTGATTTTTAGGTAGCTTCCGGCAAAATCAGACCACTGTAGGGCAGTTTCCGGCAAGTTCCCGGCAAAAAAAAAAATCAGAATTTTCAGGCCAATGTGGGCAGATTCCGGCAGCTTCCAATATTTTCAGACCACTGTAGCAGTTTTCGGCAGTTTCCAGCATACATACCAGTCTATGGAGAATCGACGAGGGGGAGAACGTTTTGGAAAACCTCGATCCAAGTGTAGTCATTGTCATAAGCCTGGACACACTCGTGACATATGTTATAATTTGCATGGTCCACCACCCAGTTATGATCCTATTGTTCTAAAGGAATATAATGAGTTCCTTCAGTATCGTGCAAATAAGCAAACGTCTCCACAAGTAGTTTCGGTTGCACAACCTGATGTGTCTGTTGCGGGTAATTCTTTTGCTTGTGTGTCGCAATCTAGTACTCTTGGAACATGGGTCATAGACTCTGGGGCTTCTGATCATATCTCTGGTAATAAATCACTTTTATCCGATATTGTTTATTCACAATCTCTTCCAGCTATTACTTTAGCCAATGGGATCCAAACAAAACCAAAAGGGGTTGGAAAAGCCAAACCCCTATCTTGATCACTAGACTCTGTTCTTTACGTCCCGGTTCTCCTTTTAATCTAGCATCATTAGTCGTTTGTGAAAGCCCTACATTGTAGCATAACCTTTTTCGATGATTTTTTCTCATGCGGGACGCGATGCAGAGGCGGATAATTGGAACAGGACATGAATCACAAGGCCTTTACTATCTTACCTCTTCAAATTCCTTAACAGCATGCTCCGTTACAGATTCCCCAGATCTAATTCACAAACGTTTGGGACATCCGAGTCTATCCAAACTGCAAAAGATGGTGCCTAGTTTGTCTAGTTTATCCACATTAGATTGTGAGTCGTGTCAACTTGGAAACACACTCGTGCTACGTTTTCGTAATCGAGGGTCGCTCGTAGTCTATTTTTCATTAGTTCATTCGATATTTGGGGTCTAGTAGAGTCGGTTCCACCTTAGGATTTCGTTATTTTGTTAGTTACATTGTTGATTATTCAAGTTGTACTTGAGTTTTATTATTTAAAGATCGTTCTTATTTATTTTCTATTTTCAAAAGTTTCTTTGCTGAAATACAAAATCAGTTTAGTGTTTCTATTCGTACTTTCGTAGTGATAATGCCTTAGAATACTTATCCTCCCAATTTCGTGAGTTTATGACTACCAAGGCATTATTCACGGACTACTTGTCCATACACCGCTCAACAAAATGGTGTATTGAAAGAAAAATCGACATCTTATTGAGACCGCTCGTACTCTTCTCGGCGAATCCAATGTTCCGTTGCGTTTTTGGGAGATGCGATTCGACGTCTTGTTATTTGATAAATAGAATGCCTTCTTCTTCTATTCAGAATCAGGTTCCACATTCCATACTGTTTCCTCAGTCACATCTTTATCCTATCCCCCCTCGTGTCTTTGGGAGCACATGCTTTGTTCATAACTTAGCCCCAGAAAAAGATAAATCAGCTCCTCGTGCCCTCAAATGTGTCTTTCTTGGTTACTCTCGAGTCCAAAAAGGTATCGTTGTTATTCACATGATCTTCATCGATATCTTATGTCTGCTGATGTTACATTTTTTGAGTCTCAGCCTTACTATACATCTTCTGATCATCCTGATGTGTCTATGGTCTTACCCATACCTCAGGTTTTACCTATGCCAACCTTTGAGGAATCTACGGTTACTTCATCATCTCCAATTTTAGTGCCACCACTACTAACTTATAATCGTCGTCCACGTCCAACCCTAGTTCCAGATGATTCGTATGTCAATGCGCGGACCTACCTGCTGCGGACTTGCCTCTCCTAGCCAACCGCAGACTTCAAAAGGTATACGATCCACTCAAATACTAACCCACATTATACCTTCTAAGTTATCATCGTCTATCATCACCCCATTATGCCTTTGTATGCGTCTTTGTCCTCTATTTCCATTCCTAAGACTACGGTGAAACACTTTCTCATTACGGATGGAGCGGGCTATGGTTGATGAGATGTCCGCTACGTAAGAGTGGTACTTGAGAGCTTGTTTCCGCCCCGCAGTAAATCTCATGTTGGTTGTCGTTGGGTTTATGCGATCAAAATTGGTTGAGACAGTCGGGTTGATCGACTTAAGGCTCGCCTTGTTGCCAAAGGTATACTCGGATATTTGGGCTAGATTATCACGACACTTTCGCTCCCGTGGCTAAAATAGCATCTGCTCGTCTTTTTATCTATGGCCGTTCGTCATTGGCCTCTTCATCAGTTGGACATTAAGAATGCTTTTCTGCATGGTGATCTTGCGGAAGAAGTCTATATGGAGCAACCACCTGGTTTTGTTGCTCAGGGGGAGTCTAGTAGCCTTGTATGTCGATTGCGTAGGTCACTCTGTAGTGCAAGCGATCTCGCCGAGCTTGGTTTGGGAAGTTCAGCACAGTTATTCAAGAGTTTGGCATGACTCGTAGTGGAGCTGATCACTCTGTGTTTTATTGGCATTCTGCACCAAGTCGATGTATCTATTTGGTTGTTTACGTTGATGATATCGTTATCACCGATAATGATCAAGATGGTATCACTGATTTGAAGCAACATCTCTTTAAGCACTTCCAGACTAAAGACCTTGGCAGATTGAAGTATTTTCTAGGTATTGAGGTTGCTCAGTCTAGATCAGGCATTGTATTTCTCAACGCAAGTATGCCTTAGACATTCTTGAGGAGACAGGAATGATGGGATGTAGACCAATTGACACTCCTATGGATCCGAATGTTAAACTCCTTCCAGGACAGAGGAAGCCGCTTAGTAATCCTGAAAGGTACAGACGGCTTGTTGGAAAGTTGAATTATCTCACAATGACTAGACCTGACATATCTTTTCCTGTGAGTGTTGTAAGTCAGTTTATGACTTCCCCTTGTGATAGTCATTGGGAAGCAATTGTTCATATTCTGCGATATATAAAGTCAGCTCCCGGTAAAGGACTACTCTTTGAGGATCAAGGCCATGAGAATGTCATTGGATATACAGACGCTGATTGGGCAGGATCACCCTCTGACAGACGCTCGATATCTGGATATTGTGTTTTAGTAGGAGGTAATTTGGTGTCTTGGAAGAGTAAGAAACAGAATGTGGTTGCTCGATCTAGTGCAGAATCAGAATATTGAGCAATGGCGACAGCAACTTGTGAATTAGTTTGGATCAAACAGTTGCTGGGAGAACTAAAATTTGGCAAAATTGATCAGATGGAACTTGTGTGTGATAATCAAGTGGCTCTTCATATCGCATCAAATCCAGTGTTTCATGAAAGGACTAAGCACATTGAGATTGACTGTCACTTTGTCAGAGAAAAGATACTCTCGGGAGATATTGTTACGAAATTTGTGAAGTCAAATGATCAACTTGCAGATATCTTCACCAAGTCCCTCACATGTCCTCGTATTAATTACATCTGTAACAAGCTAGGTACATATGATTTGTATGCACCAGCTTGAGGGGGAGTGTTAGAATAGAAATAAGTATTAAGTATTTCCTACTTTGAATAGGAATAGGAATAGGAATAGGAATAAGAATAAGAATAAGAATAGGAATCCTAGTTGGAAAAGGATTCCAATGTAGTATCTATAAATAGGGTCTCAATGTAACAATTTCAATACACAATTCAATAATTTTTTTCCATATATTTCTCACAAATACTTATGACCCGCTTGGGCTAATCCAATATTTAATTTTTTGAACACCACTCAACCTTACTATTCCCTGTTGCTTCTTTGGACTTCACATATTTTAGAATTGTGATGGTAATTCATCTTTGTATTGGCTGTATATTGTCTTTTTCATCCATTTGATTTTCTTTCTCTCTCTTGTGCCCTTTCTTTCTCTCCAATATTCAAAGATGAGTTGTTTGTTTTCATGGAGCAAACCATAGACTCGAGAGATGGTGATACTAAGGCTTTTAGGCCCCCTCCGAATGGAAGTAATAAAATAGAGGTAACAGATAGCATATATGGGCCATATCTGAGATTGAATAAAATCTCCGTAATTGTGTGTGTAAGAGAGAGAGAGAGAGAGAAAGAGAGTCACTTTCTCTCCAGCAACCTTATATAAAGATCAGAGTACCTCAGGGCAGAGCACATTGATGCGGATTCCTTGGTGCTTAAAACGAGCAAGTGACCTCGTAAACATGACAACACCCCCTATAACAAAAATTGTTCTCATTATAACCAAAGGTTGGAAAGAGAAATATATAAATTTGTATTTCGTGTACTAGACCATCAGAAAATAAGAGAAGAAAATAGAAATGGATGACGAAGACAGGAAATTAAGAACTAATTTAAGACCAAAATGGGGGAAAAAGAGGGCTGAATGTAAATAATATGTTCATATGGACTAGCATAAAATATTAACCTTTGGTGGCAGAGTAGATAGGGCCTGTATACATCGGATAGAGTCCTGAAGAAGAGCCTAAATTTATTATTACACCTGGCTTTTGGGCAGTTTGCATGGCTTGAATCTGCATAACATGCGTTTATTAGTTATCTGACCATGGATGGATGAACCAGAAAGAGTTATAAAATATAGAAACATACTTGGAACTTGTTGTACATATAAGGTGCTCTAAAAGCTAACGTTTCATTACAAACTAAAATCCACTAACAGAAGTAAGAAGAAAATATGTAACTATATACCAACAAACTTAGCTTTATATACGAAACATCCTGATTTAAGAGGTTTATTATAAAGTAATATCACCTGATCTGGCCATTATTGTATGTAGGAGCTGTAAATAGAGTTTCCACTGATTAGGGCACATAGTTAAGAATTTTAGGATTAAAGCAGAATAAAAAACATTTGTATATCCCAACTAAAGAAAATATCACATGGACAATGGTATGGGCATCGGGTTCAATTATGCTAATATGTATATGACAAGCATGTTTTACTTTGAAAGATTCATACCAGTACCATGTCTTAAGCATTTGAAACAAGCATGTTTGTTGGAGTTCAAGATAATTAGTGTTAATAGAGAATTGTAAGATCAAGTTGTAGTATTACTCCATTGACATAACCTTACAACATCCATTCAAATGCTAAATAATTTGTCTATCACGGAAAATTAGGGTATCTCTAAAGCTAGAGATTCTTTAAATCTCACACTTAATCCCTACACGGACACTCAAGTCTCTAACAAGAATATAAAGATTCTTGACAAACATTGGATCTAATGTAGATGTAAAGATTCTCATTTGTAAGGATCTTTTACTTACATTATGTTTTGTTTGTAGTTAAGTTCACATTAATTCTGAAGTTCACATTAATTCTGAGAGGTGATAAGTCTTTTGAGGCAAATTAGGTCTACCTTATCCTCTTTTGTAACCTTCAGTTGTCGTATTATCATACCTAAAGACTGCATATGGAGTCTAATGCAACTGCACATAACAAAAGCTCCTTACTTGCTAAATGATTCCATAGCTCAAAACCTAATAACCAATCTAATGTGAACATTTACACCTAATAGAGAGCATTTTATTTCAAGCAAAAGTAGATATCAACCTTAAAAGTTTTGAGAGGACAACCATCTATGTATCTCTCCACAATTTTAGATATGTGTAAGAATATTGACACAAGAAGAATTTTTTCTTGGTTCCAGTCAAGCTACTTAACAGCTGTAACATGGTAAACATTGATATCCATCAACTAGCGCAACCATAAAACAGTGAACTAGAATTTACCGCAAGACGAGTGCAATCTATAACTGCGACGAGGTTCACATTAACTACATGTCTCCAGCTTTTAGACCCATCAGTTCGATCGTTGTGGAATGGAACAATATCACCGATGCCTGCACTGTTAATACAGATATCTAGTCCTCCATATGTTCCAGAATGCTTCTCAAAAGCAGCTTTTAGTTCTCCTGCGCAGATGTTGAAGATGCCATTTAGTTATTTTAGAGATAGGTTTTTATTTTGCAGAAGACTTACACGATGAAAATTATGCATTAACAAACTTCCAATGAGTGTGTATTTTAATATTGCAGAAGACTTACAAATAAACAAGCAAACAGCAATAATGCCTCAATCCTAAAAAAGATGGAGGTGGCTATATGAATCCTTACCGACCATGTCACTCCATTTTGTAGAAGACTTGCTTGATGAAAGTTATGCATCAATAGACTTCCATACATAATGCGTGTCAGTGCGTGTTGTAATCATCAGCACATATATCCAAGCCAAAAAATCAGTGCATGGATCAATCAAATAACCGGAAAGATTCTAATTGTTAAGGCTGTCTTTTGAATCTTGAGTCTTTTAATTAGAATATGTGATCCATAAAATTAGCATTCCTTTCTGTTAAGGCACAGAATGATGGTAAGTAGCCATTTGAACGCATCAAAGTATAAAGGAAACTGAAAGAACCAGGACTTGTTCCAGATCCTATTATTATCAATGGTACTACAAGCATCCAAAGATTAAGGACAGCGTCTCTCTATTTTTAAATGGGAAAAAGGACAGCATCTTATGCCTGCTCAAAATTTCAACAAAAGCAATTCTGAGAATCGACCATCAGATGGTTGATAGACTGAAAGTTTCAAAGTGATGGAGATTCCGGGAGGTTACTATGCTGTAATACTTCAAGGTATGTTTGACCATGAAATTCTATCTCTCTGAACATAAACATCAGTGCATTATATTGTACTCACCAAGTTGTATGATAATTTTGTGTGCCTAAACCTATGAAATTAGGCACCTCTAAGATGTGCCTTCATTGTTTTATTAGTCTTTATTGCACAAGAAAGGCATAAAGACTAGTCTTTGAAAACACATCGTCCAATTGTTAACAGTACTTGTGCCAAGCATATGCACTCAGCAACTATGGCCAGACATAAAATAGCCAAATGGATAGGCATTCTTAAGCTTTTAAAAGACTGTATCAGCAATTTAGATAGACAAGGCTGAGCTAAAACTATTGGGAAATTTGGAATATGACCGAGTTGCACATTTTTTAAAAGGTTATTGTAGCAAGAATCAATCTATTGTATCTCTAGCTCAGATTTTTGCACATAACCAACATATATTGTTAGTTGCTTTTGTTATTGGTTCTCAAAATTGACAAGAATGTGCCATGTTTGCTTGATCAAATTGACACGAATTGACGAAATATATAATATGCTAACTGTTGATAATACCAACTGACTCGAGAATTTTGAAGCATCGAAACTCTACAGTTCCTCTCTTCTCACTCTCCTATTCAGCCATGAACCCCTCCCCTTCTTTCCCATCTGACAAACTGCAAATTAGCCATGTTTTTTCACATACTTACATGATGCGCATTGTAACTGCGCTCATAAGTCAAGTCGAGGAACCTTAGTAATAAAAACACCCAGCAAGATTGCTCTTAAGACAAAAGGCCCTAGCAAGTCCAGAAAGAGAAACCCCAACCTAAAAGGCTTGGTCCCCTTGAGATTTGAGAATGTTGTCTGACTCAACCCCCTCCCCCTCAGGATGTTAAATCCTCAAAACTACACAGCATTTGCATTTCATCTACAAGAACATTTATGAATATGTTTAGAAAATGAAAGGAATTTTCAATAACTTGGCTACACAGAAGTTTCATCTTCAAACATGCCTAGACACAAACTGCAAAATAGTAATGTTTTTTCACATACTTGCATGATGTGCATTGTAACAGTGCTCATAAGTCAAGTTGAGAAACCTTAGTAATAAAAACACCCAGCAAGATTGTTCTTAAGACAAAAGGCCCGAGTAAGTCCAGAAAGAGAAACCCTAACCTAAAGGCTTGGTCCCCTTGAGATTTGAGAATGTTGTCCAACTCACCCCCTCCCCCTCAAGATGTTAAATCCTCAAAACTACACAGCATTTGCATTTCATTTACAAGAGCATTTATGAATATGTTTAGAAAAATGAAAGGAATTTTCAATAACTGGGCCAAATGACCCAAACTACACAGAAGTTTCATCTTCATACATGCCTAGACACAAACTGCAGCGTGAGAATTTAGGGGGTTCACAGACATAAGTCCAAAGCAAGTACAATTTTAGTATACCACAGATAAATACACATACTTCTGGACCATCATAAAGGTGGGAGGTATTAGGCAAGCGGAGTCCAATCATAACCGTGCATGTGCGACATTTCAAACAAAAAAAAAGGAACTTCAAACTAAAGGAATATTCTGAATAATGCAGTTGATTTTGTCACTTCTCATTCCAACCATAAGATTCATTTTGACTCAAATGACTTAAACATGTTACGTGCCTGTATTAGAGACATCACATCTGATGAACATAACAACTGGAAATTCCAATCCAGAATGGAACTCAGCACACTCTTTCTCAGCAAGGCCTGCAACTTCTTTGCCTTTCTCTTCTGAGAAATCAACAATTGTAACAAAAACTCCCTTCTTGGCAAGAGCCAAACATAGTGCCTTACCTGCACGTGAACCATACAGAACACATATTAACATTTAGAAGTCTTGCTTCACAGCTTGTAGAATCTTACAAAAGGCACTTTATCAACGCATCATAGAAAGACATTTAGCTGGCTAACCCAAATGTTACCTTTAATGGAGCTCTGTAAGCAAGCATAACAAAAAACTTAGCTTAGAAACTCAAAAAAAAGAAAAACAGAATTGACATCCCTATTTTTTGATAAAATAAGGCAAGAACTAATACTCCTATTAAAGTATTAAACTAGAGCCCTCCATCATGATTATTTAAAAACCAATTGCTTGATTAATCAACTCAGTACCAGATGAGCAATTAACCACAGCGTTTACTAGTTCATTCATACATATTTACATATGATGTGTGAGTGTCTATGCATATGAGTAAACAAACATGGATATATAGCCGAACCAAGCAACAACTACACCTCAGTCCCAAAAAAATTGGGGTTACATATCCAACGCAACTAATGTAACATATTTTAGGACTGATACAAAAGTTGATTGGCGGAATTATCCGATAATAGAGAAAGTCCAAATGCTTCTACACGGTGTTACACACCTGTTTTCTCATTGATACAAGCATGATTTACATTGTTATTAGATTCCAGACAACGAGAAGCTCCCACAGCTCATAACTATATCAATTCCTTAAATTAATACACCAATAAAGCGATTCCTTCAGTATCTATCTAGCGCATCTGATAGTGTAAACTTAATTTCGATTAATAATCTAGAGCAAACTAGCAAATATAAAAAAGAGCTATGATGAATTGAAGTTCAAAGTAATAAGATACCAATTCCGGAGGCACCGCCGGTGACCAAAGCTGATAGGCCTGGCCTGAGCTCCATGCTTCTCAACAGTCTACCAATTTGATCAACTGGTTAGTGTGAACAGGTAAGGGAAGACGGATATGTGAGACGGCAGAATTGATTTGCTCTGTTTCAAATTTACGTGAAATCGCTTTTATAAGTCACTATCGATGGGATTGCCCATGCCTGGAATTCATCTTTCTCGAGGAAAGCGCCCGTGTGATTTGTATCTTTTTTACTTGGCCGGCTTTTGTGATGAAGATTTCGGTTATTTTGTTTTGGGATAATTTCCGGGATTTCTAAGTTTAAAATATGGAGGACGGTTTGACTATGAGAATTGTCCATTATCTCCTTCCAACAATAGTTATCTACGGTACAAAATCAAGAGATAATTTGCTATCTATTTTACCCTTGTTATTGATATTATTTATTATCTAACACATTTCTCAAAATATTAAATTTGAGGAACTTTCACATATAGCTATTCAAAAATAGCTTAATTACGCTTCATAGCTATAGTTTGATAATTACAATTTGTAGCTACGTGTTATAGGGAGGAGAGAGGCGAGCGAAACTAGGAGAGAGAGGAGAGAGGCGAGTGAGACTAGGAGAGAGAGGAGAGAGGTGAATTGTATATGTATATCGGTTAAATAATTGTATATTATACATATGTATTTATATATATGGCAAGCAATATTGGAAGAGGGAGGAGAGAGGTGAGCGAGATTGGGAGAGGGAGGAGAGAGGCGAGCGAGAGAGGGCAAAGAGTGGGAGAGAGGTGAATTGTATATGTATATCAGTTAGATAATTGTATATTATACATATGCATTTGTATATATGGCAGGGAGATTGGGAGAGGGAAGAGAGAGGCGAGCGAGATTGGAATAGGAAGGAGAGAGGCAAGCGAGAGAGAGTAGAGAGTGGGAGAGAGGTGAATTATATATGTATATTGGTTAGATATTTGTATATTACACATATATATAGCGAATTATACATATACAAACGTGGTCAGCCCACGTAATTAACGTATGATGTTAGTCGCGAGTGGTAATTATAGCAAACTATAGCTATGATGAATAATTAAATTGTATAAGTTTGTTTAACAGCGTAATTTTTCCTAAATTTAATAAAGTCAAAGGATAATATAGTAATATTACTCATATTATTTATTATTTTCTAAGAGATGTATCAAATCAATAGTGGACAATTATTATTGGAAAGAGGGAGTATTTTACTTTTGAGATTAATCCACGTGTGGTGTTTTAAATTCCCGAACCACTTGAAATTAATAAATATTTTTTCTGTCCAATAATACTTGTCCACTATTTACTTTGCACACTTCTTTAGAAACTATAAATAAAAGAGTAATTTTACTATGAAAAAAAAATTGGCTAGAAAATTTTGCCAAAATGATAGTTTTTCTATATTATTTTAACTTTTTAAACATTTTTACCCTTTTAACTTAAATACATTTTAACTAAAAAAATGGGAAAAAAAAATCAGTTTGTTTTAAAATAAAAAAAATATTAAAGTTTTTTAAATTTTCTGACCCAATTTTTTGGTCATTTAGCACTTCCCTTTTACTATATCATCCTTTGAATATAATAAATACAATGTCTTGAAAAATGTAATAGGAAAATGATTATAATTAATAATAAAGGTAAATTAGAAACTAAGTGTGAATTATTCATTGATTTCATAAAGTGGACAGGTATTGTTGGACATGTAATATGGATAACTATTATTGGACGGAGAGAATACAAACTATTTTAATTTACTTTTGAAATTAATCCATGTGGTGTTTTAAATTTCTGGACCACTTGAAATTAATTAATACCAAACTATTTGTCACACTAGAGATGTCTCTGGCAATGGAACCGGGAAGTGCCAATTTCGGTACCGTTCCATCCCGGTTCGTTATCGGTCCAGTTTCATTTTGGAAATCGGGTTTTACCGGTAAATTTCGGTCCGGTCCGATTCGTCCTTTTTTAAAAAAAAAATTGAAAAATATAGCCGTTGAGAGCCATTGGAAGGCCGTTGGGCAACGGTTATTGGGCCCCACCCAATGGCTCTTTCACCCCATAACTCCCCAAAACACCCCCTACCCCCCCAAACCTTTTTTAATACGACACTCCAAACTTCTAAAAACTATATTTTTATCCTTTTTTTTTAACTATAAATACACCCAATCTTTTATTCTTTTCACTCACAAAAATATTATCTTCTACTCTCTCAACAACTTTCAAAAGTCTCAAGTCTCTAATCTCTTATTCTCTTTTAAATTACGAATTTAATATTAGTTTGAAAGATTTGGTGGATTACGAATTTGGTCTTTGGAGCTTCAAAATTCAACTTTCAATTTTCGATTTTCGGTCATACACGTCTACTTTTTTAAGTAGACGTTTGGTACATTCGTTCCAACTCACTTTTCATTTAGTTATTTATTTGTTTGCATTTAATTATTTATTTTGTGAGTAATTAGTCTCTAGTCTCTACTTATTTAGTTATTTATTTGTTTACAACTTTGCATTACATTTTCGTATTATATATAATTTACTCACTTTTTATTTTTGAATATGGATTCCGGTAAAAACAATGTTGACAAGGGTAAAAAAACCATAGTTGATTCGATCACTAATTCATGGAACTCAAAATTCAAGAAAAATAAAAAAATCGGTAGTACTTCTAAATCTAAAACTAGAAAATCTTCTCAATTAAGAATAAATACGAAAGATTATACGCATGTTAATGAAACTGTTTTTAATATTGATAGTAATAGTGGATTAGATCCTTATCATGAACATTTACAAAGAAGGTATGGTAATTTTGATGAGGAATTACCTGAAGATGATGAACATGATAATGTTAATGATTATATTGATAATGTTGATAATGATGATGAAACTGAGCCAGTTACGGCTACTCCCACTCCCAGTCCCTCTCCCCCTCCCTATCCTAGTCCCGCTCCCTTTCGTTGTCCTGCTCCCGTTCCCCCCGTACATCCTAGGCCTAAGGTAGAACGTGCTAAAAAATCAGTTGTATGACAATTTATGACTCAGAATGAAGATAAAAACACAAGCTATTTGTAATAAATGTAAACATATAATGAATTATAAAACTATAGGAAAACAGGGTGGGACGGGACATTTGAGTAATCATTTAATGTCATGTTGTAAAAATGAATTTTTGCATGCTAAAGCTGTAGCCGAAACTAAAAAGAATTGTACCACCCTTCCTAAGACTGTAGGAGTAAGGGGCACTAATATGGTCCAAACACAATTAAATCCTTCTAATGTTTATGGTTCTAGTATATAACGGTCATATAGTAGAGAAAAAGATCTTGAACAATTAGCTAAAATGATTGTTGTTATGGGTTTGCCATTTAGTTTTGCTGAAAATCCCGATTATATTCATTACATTCAAATTGTGCATAATCCACATTTTAAAGGTTTTACTAGAAATACAATTAAAAAGGCTATCTTTGATTATCAAGCTCAATATCTTCATTGTTTATTTTATTATAATAATTGTAAAATAGTTATTGCTTCTGATATGGGCCGTAGTGTAAATGGTAATGATTATTTCACTATTACTGCACATTGGATTGATAAAATTTGGATTATGCAAAAAAGAATTTTAGGTTATAAATGTTGTGAAATGCATAAAATCGGTAGTTATATAGCTCAAATAATTATAGATGTTTTACAAAACTATGAAATTTGCGATAAAATAATTAGTGTCACCTTAGATAATGCTTCTAATAATACATCTGTTGTTGAAATACTAAAACTGTCTCTTGTCCTGTTTATATTGATGGTTTTCATATTAGGTGTACTGCACACATATATAATTTGATTGTTAGAGATGGTATATCAATGTATAATGATGGTTGCATAAAAGTTGAAACTGCATGTCATTTTATTTTTAAATGTCAAGCTAAGTCTAGACGTAGAGATTTTGAAAATCGTTGTCGTGAATTTAATCTTCCACTTAGAAAATTTTCAAAATCAGTATGTATTAGATGAAATTCTTTAATTGAAATGCTTGAAGTCGCTTATGAATATAGGAAACCGTTACAAATGGTTTGGAATGCTCATAATTCAAATATGACCTATATACTTGATGATAATGATTGGAATGACGTAAAAGAACTTATAAAATTCTTAAAAGTTTTTTATTTAACTACAAAAAAAATATATTTACTTTATTATCCAACTATTTGCTTTGTTTTACCTAATATTTGTGATATTTCTAGTAAATTTTATAAATTAAAATAAATCAAGATTTGAAGAATATGTTAAGAAAATGATTGAAAATTTTTAAAAATATTTTATTCCTATTACTCAAATTTAGTTAACCGCTTGTTTGTTAAACCCACATTACAAAGATGAAGGTGCATCACGAATGGTTGATAAAATATATTTTAATTTGGGTATTGAAGATGATGAAACACCTACTTGTCAAGAAGTTAAAAGATAGTATAAAAATTGAAGCTAGAAAATTGTATGACTTGTATAATTCTATTAGAATGAATGTAGTACGTAATAAAGAACCTCAAAGTTCTAGGTGTAGATATAATGAAGATGATCTTGATAGATTGTTATCTTGAACTTTCTCATAATGATATAAATGATTTTGATGCATATATTAATCAAAATACATAACCTACTACTGATCTTCTAGACTGGTAGAGCAATCGCGACAAGGGATTTCCAAAACTTCAACCGGTTGCTCGAAATGTGTTAGCTATTTAAGCATCTTCAGTAGCTTCGAAAGGCGCTTTTAGTGCAGCAAGATTTCAAATTGGAGAGCATAGATATTCATTAGCAGCAGATAGCTTGGAGATATCGGTATTATTTAGAGATTGGATTAATGGCGAGAGAAGGAATTATGGCCGTCCAACTTTACCGACCAAATTTGAAAATGATATTGATGAAATAATGCAAGATTTTAGTGACGACGGCATTGATGCATTGGAGGAACTATCTAATCAACCAATCCAGATCATGTTACTAGAGAAATGTTAAATAATTTAAGAAAAGATTTCCTTGGTAGCATGAACTATTAAATTTAAATGTCTATTAGTATAAGTATGATAATTCGAGGTCTAATTCAAACAGAACCCTTCTTAGAAGGTGGCTGTGTAGATTAGGTCTTTTAATACTCTACTAATATTTTGTAACTCAAATTTTACTATTTGATTAATATTAATAAAACTATATGCTATTCGCCTTAATTTTTTTTATTGTCTTCAACTTTTATAACTTATAAAATTTGAAATTTATACTTACTTTTAAAATTTGAAATTTAAACTTTTATAACTTTTAAAGTTTGAAATATAAATTTTTAAACTTTAAAAGTTTGAAAATTTGAAATTTATACTTTAAAAGTTTGAAATTTAAATTTTCAAACTTGTAAAGTGTGAACTAAACTTTTATACTTTTAAAGTTTAAAATTTAAATTTTTAAACTTTTAAAGTGTGAAATTTAAACTTTTATAGTTTTAAAGTTTGAAATTCAAATTTTCAAACTTTTAAAGTGTGAAATTTAAACTTTTATACTTTTAAAGTTTGTATTTTAAACTTTAAAAGTTTAATAGTATAAATTTTTAACTTTAAAATTATAAAAGTTTTAATATTATTTGATTAATGTTCCTAATTTTTTAAATTTAATAAGTCATTTTTTTTTTAAAATGTAGCCGTTGGACCCAGTTTCCAGTCCGGGACGGATATATATATATTTTTCCAGAACTACCGGTTCCGGTCTGTCCCAGTTCCATTACGATTCCGCCCCGTGGTACCCGATTCAGTTCTGGTTCCAGTCCGTCCTGGTCCGGTAGTCCCACTACCGGTCCTGTTGCCAGCCATAATGTCCAACTATATTGCCGCATTAAAAAATAATGCGTTGGTAGGAGCGTTGGTCTATTAATAATCTGTTATTGAATTATAATTTTGATTTTTTTTGTTATTGATTCTTAATGATTTGAGATTCTTTCTTGATAGGTTAACCGATAACTCAATAACAAATTAATTAAAAAAAGTTATATATATCATATGGTATATAAAGTTTTTGACTAAGTTAGTTTAGTACTTTTAATTTTGCAGTCACAAACTTTTTGTTATTCTTCAATGCATCCGTGTTTGCTCTTGAGCAAGATGCAATATGTTAACTCATCACCATGGTTCATTTGATTTGTCACTTTATCTAAGTGGTTTTTTGATTATCTTTTTGTATCAAATCTTAACGGTTAAATCAATAACTGATACGTCAATATCTTAATGATTTTATAACGGTTTAACATGTCTACGACCGACAACCAATAAGTCAAATCGATAAACTTCAAAATTGAACTGACTGATATGTAACTCTGTAGAAGAGTGTCGCAAAATTGGCAAGAAAATAAAGGATTAAGGGTGTGTTTGGTGTGATGGACAATGCTTTTCGTGGAAGATAACTTTAGAAAAAATACATAAATATTCTTTATAGAATTTCTCTTTATTTCGTATTTTATATGAATTTGTGATTTTTGTAAGTTTATATAATTTCTTTCGACTCAAAATAATAACTTATGAATTAGTTGGAAGTCCGCTAACTACTAACAAAACATTTTTTTTTTATGTGAAATCAATTTTATGTATGAGAAAATATAAGTGTATAAATATTCCATATATAATACATAAATAATGTATATACGCATATTATACCGTGTATAATTGTATATAATGCAAAAAATTTACGCATGGTATATATAAACTTTTATCCATACATAGCCTACATAAATATTATACATACACCTATTACACAATATACTGTATAATTGTATAATATTTATACAAATTTTATATAGTGTATTCCTAACTTTTATGCACAATTGAATATTATAGAAGAGGAATAATCATATATATATATATATATATATATAAGAGAAATATTGAAAACATCTCTAAGTTCGGTGTGAGTTGTTAGTTTCATTCTCAAATTATTGACAGTCTTAAAAATACTCATATAGTTGGCTAACTAAATATAAATATCAGCTTAATCAAACATAATGTTATATAATATTTTATATTGAGCTATGCGACGTAAATATTTTCTCCCAATAAATATATATTTAATTAATTCCCCCCTACAAAATTGAAATTTTTACATGTTATACTATATGTGCCATGTATTCAATAGTTATATTTATCTTTAAGGGGTTGTTTGGTGTAACAGATAAAAATAAATAATTTAAGGATAAAATTTTAGTGTCTTGTTTGGTTGTCATGTTTGGGATAACTTGTTCCACCATTTATACTTAATCATAAGATGATTAATCTTGGGGTAACTTATTTTCAACCAAACGACCCCAAATAATTACATTTTATAACTATGTATTCTTCACTTTGTTTAGCATCTCTGCTCTCTCTCAATAATCTCGCTCGCCCCCCTCTCTCATCTCACCTTCACCCACTCTTGCTCACCTCTTTTCCTTTCTTGCTTCTCTACCCTCCCCTCTTTCTCCCTACATTTTGTATTCCGCCCCCCCCCCCTCACCCCCCCTCTCATCTCACCTTCACCCACTCTTGCTCAACTCTTTTCCTTTCTTGCTCCTCTACCCTTCCCTCTTTCTCCCTACATTTTGTATCCCCCCCCCCCCTCTGTTGTATTTTTGTATTTTATGAGTGAAATTAGAATACAATTACTTGTACTTTTTCTTATTTTATTATTTGTATTTTTGTATACATCCAGTTCATTGATATAATCTAAATATCCGCATGAATACAAGTTAAATTAGAATTGCGGAATGCAAATAATACAAGAGAGAAAGGATATAAGTGAAATTAGAGTGAGTTTTCTATTGTTTGTATTTTTGTATACATGCTAACTATACCGGGATACAATCTAAATGCATGTATGAATATAACGTATACAATCGTCTCACACTCAATTTATTTATTTTTATATATGCATAATATCCAAACTGTTGATATAAATAATAAATATCTAAATTATATCTTTTCTTTGAATTGCTAATAAAATCCCAACTATAATCAATTTTGAAAATTATCAAAAAAGACCCCATTCTATTTTCTTGGTCCGTTTAACTATTTAGGTTTCCTTTAAGAATTAGAAGTTTAGAACAATGATTGTTCTATAACACTTGGTAATAATAAGGGTCCGACTTTTACTCGCTATAGCTTTTCCGGTTATTTTATTTTATTTTATATATCTTTTTTTTAATCTATATATTATAATAAAGCTGAATATGAAAACGGTGGTGTGGAGTCCTCTAAGGGCTTCATTCTTATTTATCTTTTTTTCTTTTGTGATTTTATTGGCATTTTTCTCTTATTTCTTTCAATTATTTTATTTTCTTACCTCTTCAATTACATAAATTTTACTCTTAATAAATATTAATAAATTTCATAACTCCTAACATTTCATATTCATAACCCTCAAATAATTTAATATACAAATTTATGACATCTCAAAATCACACTTATAAAAACCTATTTTGAGACATATGTGATGATTATATTTTTTACATTTTTCCTTATTCTTCATCTTTTATCTCTTTTATTGGTTAATTTTTTGTCTTCTTTGATCTGATTTTGCAGGATGAAGATTGTTAGATATCTCTGTGCAGTTCGATTTTACAAGGTAAACTATTTGATGTGCCTAATATGGTTATCACTTTTTCTCTGTTGCAATTATATTCAATATTATTATTATTGAATTCATGATAATATGAATCACATTTTTTTCAAGGAAAAAACTGTTTGATTTTTTCTCTTTGCTTCTCTTTGTAGTTTATAGAAATTTTGTAGTTTTTGGAGCATTATGTAATGTTGATAACAACATCCTTCCTTTATCTTTAACTCATAATTAAATATTCTTTAAAGTTTTTATTTGATTAGTTAGCTTCATTTTTATATTTTGTCGTTATTGTTGTTGTTGTATGATTAACTTATTTTGTTTTTATGTCAGGATATTTTTGAAAATGGAAGCTGAAAAGAAAATCAACACACACATGTATGCTACTCAATAAAGTATGTATATATAATTTTGTAGTCATGTAAACCAACTTTTAATAACTATTATGATAGAACATGAGACTGTAAAGTTAATTCATAATTTTTATAATGTTTGAACCGACTAATGTTGAAGAATCAGCGGATGAGTTATGGTTAGGGGTGAAATGCCACTCGAATCCAAAGCTAGCTGGTTCTCCCCGAAATGCATTGAGGCACATCAGTTGTCTGGACATCTAGGTGTAAAGCACTTTTCGGTGCGGGCCGCGGAGCGGTACCAAATCAAGATTGTATAATTTATAAAAAGATGTTTATTGATATGGAACTTTGTAGTCTTCATATATTTAGTTTTTTTTTTTATGATTAATATTAGAAGTTCTCAAGTTTTTGAAATTTTCAAATATCACTATTACAATATGTTTGGTCAGAAATTGAAATACAAAAGTATTTGTTTAGGATAAAAATGATTTAGTAGAGTTGTTCTGTTTCCTTTACCAACGTAAGAATTATCTAGATAAAAGAAAAGTGGTGTAGCACATCTCTTTGGCCAATAATCTTATTTATCTTTTATTTTCTCATTTTTTTGACAAATTTTCTGTTTATTTATTTCTTATTTTTGTACAAAAATGAATGTATCAATTACTACTCCTTCATTAATTCATAATTTTTAATATAAAAATTCAAGTATCTTTATGTTCGATACTTTATTGACTTTTGATAATCATAACTCCTAAATTATATTAATAATCATATTCATAATATCATTTGATATTTCATATTGTTGTCCTATAAATAGGCACATTATAAAAATATTTATAAAAAATGATCAAATTTATATGTATGGTAAAATTAAGATTATATATATATATATATAAAACTAAAAAAAATATTTTCCTTAACTTTCTTTTTTTTTTTTCGAGAAAAACTTTAAATTTCATAATTTAATTTTCTCAATAACAAATTTTTGTTAAAAGTGTCAAAAAAATATTATATATATAAATTAATTTTCTTCTTAACAGCGGAGTGTAAATAAGGATAATAAGAGTAATATTTTTTTCTTTTTTCTTTTTACCATAATAAATGTGAATATATGATTAATGTATATTAAATTTATTATTATTGAAAGCAAATAAAAGTTTCTTTTATTTTTTCAACATTAAAGAAGGTGTTATCCTTTGTACAATTATTACTCCAATTTATTTATAATAATTACCACGATAATATTATAATAGAAGATTGAAAGAGAACAACTTTTTAACTTTTCATATCAACGTTTATATTTTCAACTTTTTTATCAGTATGAAAGTTTATTTTTAGCAATTTTTCTGAATAAGTAATATCGAAACCATATTTTAATTTGTGTTTCTCTCTTTTATTATATTATTTATTAAAACATTTATCAAATAGTGAAATTAATTATTTTAACATATATTTAAGTTTTTCTTATAACCGCGTGAAGCGCGGACAAATACACTAACTTTATATATATAAGAATCAGTAGAATAAAGCAATTTGCCCACTTGCGTGGATACCGGGGAATCAGCTTAAACAAATCTTCAAGACAAAGGCCAAGGTACCTAATCATAAGCATCAGGCACATATGATCATTAGCATGTCTAATTAATCCGTAGATGGTTGGATTAGTATTTCCATTAAACAAGAAAACAACAAAAAATCGCTAATTAAAATATTTGAAGGGCAAAAACACACACGAAATTATAGTTAAACACGACTCTTGCAGGTCGTCTTTCATCATCCCTTTTGACTGCATGCTTTAAACCCCAATTTGATTCCTAAACTTGGATGGAGGTGAAGACTCTCCATCGCAAGCAGATTCTGATAATTGGAAACCTAAACCCTAATTTTCTGGTTTTGTTAATTGAATTGAAGTGCAAAATTTGGTAGAATGTGGAAGTTCGCGAGGTCTGCCGAGAAGTTGTTCTCGCGCTGGGCAATCAAGAGGTTTTGCAAGTTCTGGTTGAAGAAGAAATTGGGGAAATTTATACTTGGCGATATTGATCTCGATCAGCTCGATGTGCAAGCCAGGGCCGGTATCATTCAGCTCTCTGATCTTGCCCTCAATGTTGATTATCTCAATCAAAAGGTGTGGGCCTGTTTCTTCGTTGTTTCACTTTTTTTTTTTTTTTGACAAGGTTGGTTGATATGAACTTCTGTGTAGCTCTTTTTTCTGATTCCCCATAATCCAGAGGATGGGAATCTGAATTTGATACTAAAACTAGTAGATTTTTTTAATGAATTTATTTTATCTGATCTCTATTTATCTCAAAGAGATAGGATGAAGTTTGATCCTTTCTGTAGTTTTGTGGGTTATGTTTGTTGAGTGGTAGGTTTATATAATTCTTTTAACTTCAGAGCAAGGTAGTGGTGGTTTGAGGATTTTAATCTGGAACCTTGAGAGTTCTGGAGACTGATTGGGGCGTTCTTTAGACGTGGACTTTGTTTTCCTCTAACTTCAAGAACCCACTTAGTTAGTTGTGATATATCTTTGAATTCTTTGTATCTATTTCATTCTATTCAAGTCCATTTTATTCCAAACTAGATGATGCATTTACCCTAAATCACGAGTTATCTAATTTCTAAATAATTTTTCTTTAAGGCAAATCAAGTTATCAAAAGCTAGAGCCTATTTGATCTAGCAATCAATTATCCTACACGGACATAGTAGAGGTGGGCATTCAGGCAATTAAGAATGGATATTAAAATTTCGGTTTGAATTTTTGATTTTCGGATTCAAGAAGTTACAATCCAAACAAGTTCAGATTGGATTGATTTTTTGAAGTTCGTTTTCGGATTAATAGATTTGGTTATTTCAGATTTTCAGTTTTGAGCTTATAAGTTGAGTTGCTTTTTTTTCTTTTCTTTTTATGACCGTGGTGTCCAAGTTTCGCATACCTCGATTAATTCCACGGGATATCTGGCACCTCCCACTAGCAACAAGTACAACTCTGTCCACTAAGACTTCGACAAATGGGAAGAATCACCTAGTGTTGTTTTCTCTGCTTGGTTTCGAACCTAAGACCTCATGACTCTCAACCACTTCATTGACCACAAGCCACACCCTTGGGTGCAAGTTGAGTTGCTGCTTATTACAGAAACGAATTATCAAGAACTATCCTAACAACAAAAACATTGAGGCATGAGATTTTGACATCCGATTAAATTTTTCAGATTTTCGGATATTAAAAAATTCTATGTGCCAGATCTGCAATCATTTTTTTTAAAAAAAATTAAATCCTAAATAAATCTGTAATTTGAAAATCCAGACAAGAAATCCAAAAAAGGAAACGGATATCGGGTTTGCCCAAACTATGCCCACCCATAGTACAAGTTTTTTATCACAAAAAAGAAACAAAAAGAGATGAGTCCTTACATCGCCAAACTTAATGCAAGTGTAACAACAAGAAGTAGCCCAACTGTGGTATTAAAAAAAGAAGAGCCTGTCTAACACATGAAGCTCTATGGAGGAGGGGTATTTAAATAGCCTCAAAATGTTTTCTTTGTAATGAGACTGCAAAGACAAATAGTCATTTGTTTTGAGTTGTAAAGTGACAGCCCAACTGTGGGTCACTCTTATTCAGCCTTACAGGCAACAAGTATCTCCTAAGCTGTTGGATCAGGAGAGGCGTGGTGGAGAGCAATTCCTTCATGTATTTGGTGAATAGTGTTGAAGGAAAGGAATGGAAGGTGTATTGAGGATAGATTTAATTCTATGCAGAAAATTAAGTGGAGTTGTATTGTAAATTTTCACTTCTGGTGTAAAGAAGCAAATGTAGAGGATGCAGATTAGTTGATAGACATTTTTTTTTTTTTTGATGACAGGGAAACCCGCCGCCGCTACCCTTTGGGTGCACATAGGGTAAAACCCCACTCCTATGCAATAGCTCGCAAACCACATAGCAGAGGTAACCTGCACTAGGCAAGCCTAGTGCGACGAGCTCGAACCAGAAGGCAAACCCCTTGCTTTCGTTGGCAAGGGGTTTCGAACTTGAGACCTCCAACATGGAAGTCCCAAGCTCAAACCACTGGGCCACCCCGAAGGGTAGTTGATAGACATTTTAGGATCTCTTTAGTTTGTTTTTTGAATCCATAGTTACTGCTGATAACTTTTTGGAGGTGGCCAGCATATCCTTTAGTACAAAGGAATACAAATTACCAGATCTCGAATAAAGTTGTAGCCCTTAATTCCTTACTAGTTAGTGTTGCCTATGTGGATTCTCTTGGACGTTGATTGAAGAAAAGAAGAAAGAAAGAATGGCAGAAAACTAGAAAAAAGGAGGATTTTTTTCAGTACTAAAATTTTATAATTGACTGGCTATACTCATGCGTACATAAGAAGTATACCAAAAAGTATAAGGCCTTATATAAACATATGGTTTTCTATGAACAACACCTAAACTTCTAAACAAATAGGAACCTCGTGGATGTACCAACAAGAAGTAAGTGAGAAGAGACAATTTTGCAATTGTACAACATCCTTCTCTGTCCCATCAAAAACTCTCCTATTTTTCTCTCTCTATACGGTCCACGTAAGTGCTAGAGGAGAAACGTTCCATCCCAGGTAATAACCCCTTGCCCCAAAAAATGGAGGAAAAGTATAAGGACAGACAATATTTTATTTCTTCTTCTAAGGGTTACTCCTGCCCGATGAGCCTTGTTGAAGTCGAGGTAATAGGATTCAAAATCATCCCTTGAACTCAATATATTTTTCCCTGCTTTCTGGAAGTGCAGGGCAATAGTGTCGATCTCCATCTTGAGGTCCACATTTTTCCTTTTAGCTATTACTCTTTCTCTTTGGAGGCGTATCATAATTTGGTTGGTGAATCGTCTGAAAATAGAAGTGTTCTATAATTTAAAAATTAAGTTATAATATTTTTTTAGGCTAGAAAGTCGGATTCTTTGGCAGCCAGAGAAGGTTTCAAGGTTTTAGGTGTTTCTTACGTGGAAGTAACATGCTAACACCATTCACCTGTAGCTTGCTGATTTGAGGTACTTCATAGGAGTGTTCCTGATCTGCATATATGTTAGCCATTCCTGATTTTCACCTATTTTCTATGGATTTTATTGCCTGTTGGACATTCTCCCTGAAACCCTTTTTTTTCTTTTGGGGGTTTGGGGGGGGGGGGGGTTGGAGAAACAACATCATATGTTACTCACTTTATCTAACTACTAGTGGTACTAAAGCATCATTAATACTCGACCTAGGTATATTTGAATCTCTTTCCTGCCCATCTCCAACCTGCTACATCTTCCTGTCTTCATTTGCCAAAGAAATGTTTGATTTTTACTGATTATGACACTGCTGCATTTTTCAGTTTGGTTCCGCAGCAGCTGTATATGTTCAAGAAGGATCAATCGGCTCTCTGCTTATGAAAATGCCTTGGAAAGGGGATGGCTTTCGGATAGAGGTGGATGAACTTGAGCTTGTGCTTGCTCCTGAGGCAACCTTTTCTCGAAGCACATTTGGAAATTGTCTTTCAACTCAAGATGGTGCTGCTTCGGTGAACCAAGATTCGGGAAACTGTAAGGATGTTGCTGTTGATGATTGTGGGGCTAAAACAACTGCTTTTGATGTTCATGAAGGGGTCAAGACCATTGCTAAAATGGTTAAATGGTTTCTCACTAGGTTGAATGTAGAAGTTAGAAAATTGATCATAGTATTTGATCCCTGTTTAGGTGAGGAAAAACAGAGAGGGCTTTGCAGAACCTTAGTATTAAGAGTAAGTGAAGTAGTATGTGGGACATGCATCTCGGAAGGGGATTCTCTGGATACTGAAGCAGCGGATGCTAACCTCTTGGGGTTGACTCAAATGACAAATTTTATCAAATTTAGTGGAGCAGTTCTTGAATTCCTTCAAATTGATGAGGTTGTTGATGAGACACCAAATCCATGTGCTTCAGGAACAGCTACAGGTGAGTGGTCAAGAAACTGTTCACCAAATGTCACAACTCCTATAATAACCGGGGAAAGAGGCGGACTTTCTGGGAACCTAAAATTGACTATACCTTGGAGAAATGGTTCCTTAGATATCCGCGAAGTGGAGGTAGATGCTTCTATTGATCCTCTGGTAATTAAACTTCAACCTAGTAGCATTAGATGCCTAATACATTTGTGGGGAATTTTGAAAGATACGGGTCAGAAGAAGGATACAGAATTCCCCCCCTGTAATTCAGTAATGACTTGTGATTCAACAAAAGCAGATACTTCTATGCTCAGTATGGATGAGGTGCTTCCAGGTTCTAAAGCAATTTCTGCTGAATGTGCATTCGAGAGTGAACCAGTGAGGGAAGCTTTGCTGTCTGAGTCCCGTCTTATATCGGACTGGGTGAGTAGAAGCCGGAAAGTCAATGACGAAGAGGAACCAGACTTTGGGGAAAGGTTGATACCCTTTTACATTTTACTTATCATGCAGTAGCACCTATAAATTATGATAATTCTAGTGGGAGTTCATGAGTGTTTGTATGTGTTATAAGCTATGACTAAAGAAATACAAACTTTTTGACATGCTGCTAAGTTTCATGTGCTTCCTGTAACAACATGCATCTCGGGGAAAACATAATACATGGTCTGCCTTTAGTTGCTTCAACCCTTTTCAATGTCTTGTAGGAATTGAACTCTCATAATGTTTTGATTAACGAGGTGTTGGCCTTGAATAGTTTAGTCTTTAAAAAATTTGCGCTCTTTCAGCTTTACCTCTATATTAGTTGTTTAAGACATAATTTATGAATTGAAAAGTGTGCTCTCTATAGTGGATTGAGCTTTAAGATTAGATGATCAAATAATTTAATATATATCAGAGTAGGCGGAGGTCCGAAGCCACATGTTTGATCCTACAACAATAGTCAGATCCCATGTGAGGGGGCATGTTAAAAGACATAATTATGTGAGGAAAAGTGTGCTTTCTCTAACCACTTAACTTTTAGATAAGATGGTCACACAAGTCAATACTAGCTCTTTACAGTAATCACTTTGATGTTAAGTTGGACGTGGAAGCTTTATGCAGTACTTAGCTTCAACACTTGGAGTCTTCAACTTCCTATACTGATAACATTACAACAAATTGTCCCCTTGTATACTGCCAGTTTTTGGCCATGTTTATGAATGCAGTATGTTCTACCTGATTAAAAAAAAGCATCACAACAAATTGTTAACGGCAGCAAAATCTCCTTATGCTGATTTCTCCTTATGTTCTTTTAAAATACAATATGTCCTTATGTTCTTATGTTGTATCTTGCAGCGTGCACCAGTTTTTTGAATGCTTTGATGGTCTGAGAAACTCACAGTCAGCTTTAGGAAACAGTGGGATGTGGAATTGGACTTGTTCTGTTTTTAGTGCAATAACTGCTACTTCTAACCTTGCCTCTGGGTCGTTGCTTGTTCCTTCTGGTATGCTTTTTGGGCCCAATATGCACAAACACACAACATTTTATTCTAGTTTCACCCTAACAGAAAATGTGCTGATCTGCCTTGTGATTAGTTATGTCTGTGCCGAAATGGTTCATATAAACCATTGGCATTCAGAACAGAGTGTTCTAGACATTGCAAAAGTTATTGTACACAAAGCTGATACATGCTTAGTGAAGAAAATATACATACCAAGTACAGAGAGGAGCTCAAACTGCAAATTCATTTTTATCTCTTAAGATGGTTACACTGAGCTGACACTTTAGTCATTTTGTATTTCCCATTTATTTTTATATTTAATCTTTTCTGTTTCCACTCTGATTGGGTGGATTATACGGCTCAATGCATATTACTTATTTCAGAAAGTGAAGGAAGTCATTAAAATTGTTTAGTCACTTTAGTGGGGACCTCAGTAATTACTGCTTAGTATTTTACCTCATCCCCTTGTCAGGAAACTGATTTTATTTCTTTTGAATTCACTACAGATCAGCAGCATCTTGAAACCAATATTAGGGCAACAGTTGCCAAAGTATCTCTTCTTTTTTCTTTTATTGATGAGGAAGAGAGACATCGCTGCACCGTGGATGCTGATAGAGGGAATACTGGTTTTTATGTTCATTATATAAGTGCAAGTTTTCAAGATTTGCTTCTGGTATTGCAGGTAACGTTTTATGTCTTTTTTGTTGATTTGCTTCTGGCACTGCTTTATTGGACATTTAGTAGCTCTTCTATTAACTTTAAAAACATTAAGGCTTAATAGGTACAGCGCCAGGAAGTGAATTTTGAAGCTACAGTTCAGCATGTGGCACTTACTGATCACTTCTCAAGAGAGGATGACACAGTTGATTTCAAATTGCGTACATATAATAACATCAAAAAAATACAAGACGCAGTTCAAACTGCCATCCCACCTCTTGATTGGTCCACCAAGAATGTTGATCAGGATAATCAGAGTGCATCTGCTGCTCATAATCCATTAGGGATGAATTTTACTGATGGGTTCCCTCATCCAAGGAAGAAAATATGTCTTTTTGCTGACGATGGAGTGCAGGTAGAATTGCTTAAAACTTTTGGTGCTTGCCTCTGCCAAGCCACAATAAGTTCTTCAGGAAACTCATTTGTTGGGCCAACATCTTTTTCATTGAAGTTTCCACCATTTGTTTTCTGGGTAAACTTTAATTTGTTAACTGAAATCTCAGAGTTTTTCAAGAAAATTGAGGTTCCTATTGAAACATCTAGCACTCTGGCCCATGAGGATAGGTGTATGGCTTCATCCAAAGGGAATGGAAGGACTAGCCCTTGCTCTGATACTAGAAGAAGTTCAGAACAAGAAAGTTTCAGGGGCACTGTATCTCTTCCAACTGCCAGGATTATATTGGCTTTTCCTTGTGGAAAAGGTGAAGATTTTGGGAGCTATTACTGTTGGCAACAGTTTATTTCTCTTGATGTTTCTTCACCATCAGCTCCTGGGGACAAAGTAAGTCATGCAACTAAAAAATGTTCTGCTACTAGTTCTAAAAGTCGGAATTTTGTGGCTAAATTGCGCTCTTTGTCCTTGAATTTTGGGAAGCTTGATGTCAACTTAATCACACCATTGTCTGGAGAGAATGTTGAAAGTACCTGTGGAAGTGTTCTAAAGTATAGACTTTCAGCTCAGAAATTAATGACCACATCAAATGGAAGAGGGCCTTCTGTTGTTACCTTTTCTTGGCAGGACTGTTCCAGGACTGGTCCTTGGATAATGAAGAGAGCCAGACAGCTTGCTTGTTCAGAGAATGCAAGGTGCTTAGAGAAGTTCAGAGGAAAAGGATATGACTTTTCGTCTGTAACCACTGTCAAGGATTCTGGGGATGTTGATAATATTCGACAAGAAATGATTATAAGCTCTGAGTTCTGCATTCATGCACATATATCTCCCATTACAATTGCTTTAAGCAAATCAGAATTTCTGAAATTAAATGATATTGTGAGTCAGGTGATTGATAGGTTATCAGGACTGGACTTAAATCTTGTTGATACCGAAAAAGTGACTGCTGCCTTTCAGTCATCAGTCCTTGTTGAATGTGATTCAGTAACCATATCAATTAATGAGGAAGCCATGGAGAAGAATAATAAGGGTTCACTACAGAATGAAATTACTGGTTGTTGGCATAGCTTTACACTGGAACTTCGGAACTTTGGTCTATTATCTGTTTCAGATGTTGGAGGAACAAATGGTTCTAGCTTTCTCTGGGTGACCCATGGTGAGGGCAACTTGTGGGGTTCAGTTACAGGGGTCCCGAGTGAAAAGTTTCTCCTCATCTCCATCAATGACTCTTCCAGCAGCCGTGGTGATGGAGAAGGTTCAAATGTATTTTCTTCTAAGTTGTCAGGTTTAGATATTATCCACTTTCAAGATCCACAGAGCAGTGCCGTGTCCATCACCGTCCGTTGTGGCACTGTTGTTGCAGTTGGTGGACGCTTGGATTGGTTTGACACAATTTTCTCCTTTTTCGCTTTACCCTCTCCTGAAGCTACACAAGAATGTGATAGTAATGTGCAGAAAGAGGGTGAAACTAGTGTCCCTTTTGAATCTTCTTTTATCCTTAGCTTGATAGACATTGCCTTGAGTTACGAGCCATACCTAAATAAATTGACGATGCATGGATGCGCTGATTCTCAGTCAAGTTCTCCCAATTGGGAGGAAGCAATAGATGAGCAGTATGTAGCATGTCTGTTGGCTGCATCTTCCTTGAGGTTTTCCAGTACAACTTTTGCTGATTCTGTTATCAGGGATTACAAAATTACTGTGCAGGATCTGGGTCTGCTTCTTTCTGCTGTGCATGCACCGAACTGTGCTGGCAGTGTCTACAGTGTGGAGCATCTTCGCAAGACTGGATATGTTAAAGTTGCTCAAGGGGCAGATGTTGAAGCTCTTTTAAGAATCAGTTCTGAAACTGGGGCTCTTTGGGAAATTGATTGTTCAGAGTCACAGATTGTTCTGAACACTTGCCATGATACAGCTAGTGGATTGACACAGTTAGCTGCTCAAATGCAACAGCTTTTTGCCCCTGACCTGGAAGAATCTGTGGTTCACTTGCAGACAAGGTGGAATAATGTTCAGCAGGCACGTGAGGGCAAAGAATTATGCACTTTTGACGTGGATTCTGTAGCATCAACTTCTGATATGCAGCCAATGACTGGTGATGTAAGTAGCAAATGCGGTAATATCAACTTGATGGATGAAATATGTGAAGATGCATTTCAATTGAACCATGAGGAGGATGACCAAGTTGATCATCTTGAATCACCCATTTACCTGTCACCTAATAATAGTTTCATTGGCGAGACATTTTACTACGGTAATGAAGACTCTCCAAGGTTTTTGAATAGCTCGCCTCTCACATGCTCAGTTCCAATAGGTGGACAAGAAACTAGTGAGACTCCATTATCACCTGAACAGCTACCTCAGTTTATTGAAGAATATTTCTTGTCTGACCTATGTCCTCTGTCTGAACTAGCATTGACAGATCAGTCATCGAAGGATATTCTTAGATACACGCCCAGCCCTCTAAGGAGTGGTGATGACTTGAGGGGAAGTACTGGATGGTATGGGGACAACTGTTTAAGAATTTTAGAGAATCATGTTTCAGAAGTCGACAGAAAAGCTGGTTCGCAGGAGTTGACAGAGTCTGAGGCTTCTAGCATTCTCAGTGAACCTGATGAAAATAAAAATGCTAAGGGTCGCATAGTTCTTAATAACATGAATATTATCTGGAGATTGTATGCGGGATCCGACTGGCAAAATGTTCAGAGTAAAACACAGCAATCTACAGGAACTTGTGGACGGGATACAACTGTTTGTTTAGAACTGACACTGTCTGGAATGCGATTTCAGTATGACATCTTTCCTGATGGTGGAACTCGGGTATCTAGGCAGTCCATAACAGTTCATGATTTCTGTGTTAAAGACAACAGTAATGCTGCCCCTTGGAAACTGGTATATTAAGTTTCTTCACGTATTTGGAATTGCAAATAGTTTACAATCAATTAAGTTTCAAAAAAAAAAATGGTTTACAATCAATTATGCTGGATCTAAAATTCTTTCTTCTGTTTGATTATCAAGGTGCTGGGGTACTATCAATCAAAAGGCTGTTTAAGGAAGTCTTCTTCCAAAGCATTTAAGCTGGATCTTGAAGCAGTAAGACCTGATCCTGCTATCCCTCTTGAGGAGTACCGGTACGTTCACTGTTTCCCTTGAACTTTTCCTCAATTTGGCACATGTCTCTTTCCGGTGCAACTTTGCTGTCTCTGTGATTTGCTCGGTTTATGTCAGAGAGCATATTTTTATATACCCTTTATGTGCATGTATATGTTTAATTGAGCCGAAGGTCTATCGGAAACAAACAACCTTTCTACCTCCCAAGGTAGGGCTAAGGTCTGCGTGTACTCTACCCTCCCGAGACCCCACTTGTGGGATTACACTTGGTATGTTGTTTTGTGCATGTATAATTTCATTAGGATCCACTCAGAAGTGAAGTGCCTGAGTTCTAGGTTAGAAAAATGGTAACTGGAGAGTAGTTTTAAGATTTTGCTCTTTAGAATTTGAAGAAGGGAAAAAACAAAACAACAAAACTTGGGATGCAGAGAAGCATAGGGCTTCAGGCAAGGTGACGTTTATTTGTTTATTTTCACCCAGCAGTTAGAAAAGGGAGTTCACGACTAGTCTTTTACTATTATGAATCCATTTGACTTGGTTTATTTTAGTATAGTTTACTTTGCACAGAAGTTCACATATCTTTCCTTTCCTACCTATCAGGCCCTTTATGTGTCATGCTGTCATTGTATATTTATATTCTTAAAGGTACTGTATCTGTCCATGATGTGCTTAATCTGCTGCTTATGTGCTTGTTAGAGAGATATGCAAATGCCAGATTATTTGTCCTTAGAGGTGGAAAAATGGGTGATAATATGGTGAGTATAAGTGGGTTCGGGTGGTGGAAGACTATTAGACCTGTTGAGGTTTCACAAAGCCATCAACCCAACTATACCTGTTATGAAAGCAAGAACTAGTTTATCGTCCATGAATTAACACCTACTTACATTATAACAAAAATAAAAGTATCTGAATTTGTAGGTTATTGGCCAGTGTAAAAATGATGATATATGATTGTATAGACACACAGACACACAATCTTTATCTCTCCTCTCCTTGAAAAAAAAAAAGGGAAATAGAACACTTACAAAGGTTGGTGCAAATTATGAAATTTTCTTTGGTTTATCCAAAAATAGAAAAAAAAGACATTTATAGAGAGAACGACGAAGTAGAGGAAAAATATTTCACTGCTCTCGTTAAACTCGCTGCATGGCAATGGATGTCAACAGGTCTTGATAGTGAAAATTACTATGACAATTTAAGTATTTGAAAAGAACAAAATTTGGACAAACAAAAAGCAGTATGACTCTTTTTTTTGGTCGGTGGAATACATCGATAACCCCTTAACTTTGCATTTAGATACCCAAACTATAATTTGTTCTGATTGAGGACCTGAATACATGATAAAGTGTTCCTATTATACACTTCTGGCTCAAACAAGCTATATTACGCTGGTATATTAACTACTGAAAATATGCACCTCCTTTAATAGACATTAGCCTCAATAGACTGTAAAATCTCAGGCTTGTTCCAATTGCAGCTGATGTATGTAATTAAAGGAGTTGATATGTTTTATATGGTTAATTTATATACGTAATAGGCGCTTTTCCAAAATTTGATTCGGAACTGTTAAATAGGAACACTTTATCATGCGTTCAGGTGATCAATTGAAGCATATAATAGGTCAAGTTTCTAAATGAAATTTAGTGGAAAATTTAAGGGGCTATCAAAGTATTCTGCCTTTTCTTTTCCTCTTTTCAGTTTTTATCTGATGAAGTTGCCGGTTCAAAGAGGCTCATATACAGAATGGCGGGAAATCCCCCCACTAAATTTTCTATGATCCTAGCATGCACAAGTATCTATGAATTTCTTATTAGCTCTCCAAGAATATCAGAATGTGTAGATAAAAATGTATAAAATGATTCAAAATCGACTCCTTTAGATACTTTATTAAGATACTTTATCCATCTGGAGGGAAAAAAGTAGAGATGTCTTATACGTCACTCTACAATGTATGCGAGTATCTGGCGTAATTTGATAGTCATTCAGTTTGAGCTTATTATTGTAGTTTGTAACGAGTTGATATGACCTCCCTTTTCAAGTCCCAACATCTGTCGCTTTATTCTGAAAAAAGTACATATAAGAAGGTAGGTCTACTGATCAGTCTCTCTCTCTTCCCTTATTTATGCCTTGTTCACTCGCATGTATGTTTAGAAAATGTTTGGGCTGTGAATTCGCATAAATTACATTGTGCACTCGTGCGAGAAATTTTATATAGAAGGCACTTCTAATCTCTTTCGTGCTATTCCTGTAATAAGTGAACTGTACCATGCTGTTTCCTTTCCTCATGATTTACATGCTTCACATACATATTTTCTTGCTTGCTCACGTGAATAGCTTAGCATTCATTGCTGTTCAACAGAAAGTTCCTCATAGAATTTTCTCTCCAAAGAATCAACCCAAACTTGTTGAGAGAATTCATCGTATTCCTTTTGGATAGTCTGTATGTACTTGGTGATTGGATTGATATGATGCTTTCATTTTCAGGTTACGAATCGCATTCCTCCCAATGCGTTTACATCTTCATCAAAATCAGTTAGATTTTCTCATCAGCTTTTTCGGAGGAACAAAGTCAGCAGTTACCCCCTCCCAAAGTTCTTCACAAAATCTGAGTAAATCGGAAATAGTAGCAAAGAGAACTAAATTTGGGGGTAATGCAGTCATCGAAGAGGCACTGCTTCCTTATTTTCAGGTAAGAAATAAGTGGTTCTTTTTTGCCGTATTAAACATATTGTTGCCTCCTTTCAAGTAAACTTACGCACTTGCAGTTGGATAATTTTATTTATCTTTGTGAAAAGGTAAGGTAAAAGAAAATAGAAAAGACAGCTGCTTCCTCTTTCCCATAAATACTCGCTTCTTTTTTTTTTTTTTAATAATGGTAACTTTACTTCTATATATCCACAGGTATACTACAACCGAAGTGTAGTTCCCCTTCAAAAGTATTACAACTTACAACTTGTAATTCAGTTTTGTGCCTTACAAAAAGTTTAAAACATCACAAATATCTTCTGTTTGAGCTAATAGTTTTTGCTCACACCAAAAATAAAAAAGGCCTAAACAATTCATTTTAAGATTATGAATGTTGTTCTGAGTCCCCTCAGAGCACCTTTTGTTCGTCTCAATCCAAATTGACCACCAAATGCATGCCGGGACGATCTTTCATCTTTCTTCCTTACTCACATTACCATCCATATTCCAGCATCTTAGAACGTCTGCAGTGCTTCCAGGTTTCACCCAACTAATCCCTTTCAGGCTGATGAACATCCTCCAAAGCTGGCCTGTCCGTTTGCAGTGCAAAAAAAGATGGTTGATTGTATAAAATACTTGCTTTTTTACAAATAAATACTTGTTATTGGTGCCTTCATTTGAATCCTTTGATCTGTGGACATACCAACTTTATTCTGAGAGTGGTTTTGCTGGTTGCTTGATCAGCCTGCCATAGTTATGTGGGCTGATAGTTGAAGCTGATTTTACTGGATTTTGGCTGCAGAAATTTGATATCTGGCCTGTTCATCTTCGGGTTGACTATAGCCCTTGCCGTGTTGATTTAGCTGCATTAAGGGGTGGAAAGTATGTTGAGCTTGTTAACCTTGTACCTTGGAAGGTAGTTACTTCTCCCTAGTGATTTTTCTTTATAGATTTAATTTGGCAACATTGCTGTAGTGTGGTTTTAGAAATTAGCTGGTCAGAGTTTCGCCTTTCTTCTTATTCTTTTGTTGTGTAAGGCATATTCAGATTATTCAGATGAAGTTGAATTTTTATGAATTGTCATACTGTAAGTGCACATTAACTTTCACTATAAATGGAAAGTTCTAGCTGATCTGAATTGGTTTACATGATATCCGATCGCCAGGTATATAGTGTTAAAATTCATCCCCTTTTCTTGAAATCTCATTTACCTAAAAATGGAAATTCATGACATTTAGGGTGGGGGTGTGGGGAAGAACATTACGACAAATGCTTTCGAGTTGTTTCTCCCATGGTAATAAGCATATAGTATGTGTTACTCTATAAGGACACCCTTCAAATGCATGCAAAACTTGCTAAAATTAGATGTTTCTTGGTTTCATATGTCCTTTAGTTCGATACTCATTCAAGTTCATGTCTTTCTATTGGAGATACCAGTAATTACTGATGAGAATACAATTAAATAATAAAAGTGTTTGGTCCCGAACTGTCACGCCCCAAACTCAAGGGCGCAACTGGCACCTAATGCCAAAACTTAGGCCCGAGACGACCTTGCTTAATCAATTGCTAATAGCACATAGAAGCCACACATAGATAAGAAACAAACTAGCAGGGTCGTTTCGGGCCTAAGTTTTGGCATTAGCTGCCAGTTGTGCCCTTGAGCTTGGGGCGTGACACAAATTGAGGTTAGGTCTTTTGTTTGATATGTTAGAAATGCCATAATAAAGAAAAACAACGTTCCATTTGGTAACCAAAAAAATTTATAAGAAAACAAACAAAGAATTTAAATTTGGTTAGAGTTGGGCTGGTCTGACTATGACCTATTGTTTAGCCCATCTTGTCCCAACCAATCTCAACACAAGTAACCTTTAAACCACTCATTTATTGATTCAGCCCAACATGCACATTTGACATTCCTATTTGAAACATTGGAAGTACAAACTGTGAGGTAGAGTTATTAATTAGTTTGTTAAGTAAAGTAAGTATTATAAAGAAAGAGGATCATGTACACCAAATAATTTCTTGTAGGATAATTTAATTCAAGACCTTAATGTGCCCAACTCGGCCACTTTGTATTGGCATTAATTGAATGAACGCATATTGAGATAGCCAGCAGTATATTTTCTTGTACCGTACATGAGGTGAAATATTTTTATATACAAGTTCATAATATGGTGTATCCAATACTTTTCTGATGCAGGGGGTTGACCTGCATCTCAAACATGTTCAAGCTCTAGGTGTCTATGGATGGAGTGGCATAGGTGAAATAATAGTAGGTGAATGGTTGGAAGATATATCCCAAAATCAGGTTTGTATAATTTTTTGGAATTGTGGATAATTTGAGGTTTGCATGTCAAAGTTTGCGATGGGTTCTGATCTATTCTTGTGTTACCCTCAGATTCATAAACTATTGAAAGGCCTTCCTCCTATTCGGTCATTGGTAGCTGTTGGTTCTAGTGCAGCAAAGTTGGTTTCTCTTCCTGTGAAGAGTTACAAGAAGGATCAAAAGTTGCTAAAAGGAATGCAAAGAGGTAACAATAATGAATTCTATCTCTTACATCCCTGGAGAGTACATGTAGTGGAAGAAATAAAAGCCCCTCCTGTATGTTTAGTGAATCTTGAACTGATTAGGTTCTTCCTGATTGTGGAGTGCTTGTTTTTAGGAACTTAAATTACACACTTACTGTGCTGGTAATATATTTGCTTTGTTGCACTGTTGGATATTGTTATTGTCATGCAAGGAGCTGAAATTATAGCATGTAACAACAGAATTATGAGATATGTGCAAATACGGGTGTGTGTATATGTATGGTGTGGCCATGTATTAGCCTTTGTGGGATATTTTTGTTCCTTTATACTTTTTGCAGTAAAGATGATCCAAACGAAAGCTAATTTTCAAGGGATATAGAAGAAATGTTGATAAAAGACAATGTGTTGACAGTGTTGCACCCCTCCTTCTGTTACAATTTTGAAAAGATCATTTATTTTGTAAATCTATGTATTGGTTCCAGTACCAACTTGGTGCTGATGAATCCAAATATTACCTTTCTCAAAAAAAAAAAAGCAGAAGACAATTTGTTGATTTGAGGCTCCAAAATTTATAAAAGGAATCTTTTATAAGAATAATGGCAAGGAAGAATTTTCCCTTTATATTTTGCATGCAGGTAATTCAATAAGTTGATTCTGGCTCAGAATATTTCATACTACAGGCCCTTGTTATAAGCATTAGTTCAAGGGGGGAACCCAAAAAAGGGGATGCATCACCAACTCTATAGCGAAATTTCGCCTAACTTCCAACATCTAGAGACTAACATTATGCACTTATTGAATTAAACAAATTATTGCAAAAAAAATATTTTTGAGTTTCTAAAGAAATTGATTTTAAATAGTCTAAAATATGCATGAAAAAGAATGGAATATCCTAGTATGTCATTTCAAAGATTGAATGAATGGAAATGAAGGATGATTGGTCGTTTCCAGTAGGTTCCTCTGGAGTTGGCTATTGTTGAAGGACAGGAGAGGAAATAGGTGGAGAGGTCACGGTTTCATTCTGTATAGGATGGGTGGGGATACATGTCATAAAACTGCCAAGTATCTTATCTGGTTGAGGCAGTGGTTACATTCTGGTAAAATAAATTGAGTCTTTACATTCTTAGATAGTTTCCCAAAGCCATGTAACCGTGGAGTGATAAAGACATGTAGATGGGTTCAGGATAGACCAATATCTTGCCAACAGGGAAACAAGATGTCTTTGCTTCACAAGAAAATGGAAGAAGAATGACTTACGATCATTCTGTTACTTATCAATTCCATTGGCATTGGATTATTAACCCGCAATCAAGCTTTAAACTAAAAAGTAGTAACAGAACCCCGAGTATTTCTTTTTCTTCTTATTTTATCTTTTGAAAGATGTTGTCGCAGAAGCTTTATGTAAATTAAATCAAGACAGCAGAAATTTCCTATACCGTTGGAGATCGGCAAAGGAGGTATTGGAAGAGACCTGTATCTTCACATAAAAAAGACGGGAAATCACTTATCCACTGAACTAAGTGTATCGATAGAAGTCTCCTGAAAATGGTCTGTGCTGCTTAATGCAATAGGATGCACCTGTATTTAATCATTTGATCGTATCATATTTTGAAGTAGAAAATTATATTATCTATATTATATGCTTAGTTGATGGGATTACGCTGGTATGTTGTTGTTAGTTGGTGGATAATCTCTGACCTCGTCTTACACGTTACTCTGCTTCCCTATTTGTTATCTTATGCAAAAGGTCGGCGACTTTATGCTGTCAATTATGTCTCTAATTGCTAAGAAGAAGCGTCGTATCACTGAGTGAGAAGTGCTTGTCTTGTTTAGTATTTGTTGACAAATAATAGTACCTCTGCTGTAATTGCTCTCATCTGTTAAAAGAGGGGGATTGAGTCTTTGGACTTTTTATTTTCTTTCAAATGTACAGGGTCAACCCTGCCACAGGACACAAATGCTTTGTTTTTGTCTTAGAGGACATTAATAGCCATGTAAAAGTATCTCTATCCTGTGTGCCAATCAGTGTTATCAAAGGCGAAAAGCGCAAAAAAGCTCTAAGGTCCGTCGGGGCTTTAAGCGCAAAGCTCAAATAAAGCGTGGGCTTTAATGAAAAAAGGCGCAAAGGGAGGAAAAAATATAAATATATGTGTTTAGTCCAAGACTATTAATTATAAACATGAATGACAAATATATGACCAATGAAATTGAATTTTTTTAATTATAAAGTGAAATATCAATTGTTTAGTGTCAATTCTTCATAAGAGGCTCATTGGCAAGGAAAAGTTTGTCTTAGAACTTTGATGACGACACTGAAGCGCACATAAAGCGAGGCGAAGCGTTCAACACGTTTTGAGCCTCGCTTCAGGGCTTAAGCGCGCCTTTGATAACACTGGTGCCAATATAGTTGCGGCTTATAGCTCTCAAAAAGGCTTCAATCTTTTGCAGGTACAATAGCGTTCCTTAGAAGTATTTCACTTGAAGCAATTGGGCTTGGAGTGCATTTGGCTGCTGGCGCTCATGAAATCCTTCTGCAAGCAGAATATATTCTTACAAGTGTTCCACCATCAGCAACATGGCCTGTGCAAAGTGGAGGAAACACTAGTGTGAGATTTAATCAACCTAGAGATTCCCGACAAGGGATCCAACAGGTGATGATCCTTTTTCTGAGACACTCTGTTGTTTTACTTTTTGGCTGGTTAGCACCGTTCCTGAATTTTAGTGCTAAAGACTGCAATTGACACTCCCGTATATGTTGAAATGAAGATAACTGGTTCACTGTGGCTAAAAGAGTCTGCTTAAGTTGATATAAAAAGTGAAAGTACGTGACGTTGCAATCCCTCCTCTCATTCTTGGGGAAATTTTGCCTGAACTAGATATACAAATGACAAGCATTCGTCGTCCTAGACCAAAAGTTTGGAATATGCAAGTTTCTTATTTCCCATCGCCCCTTTTCCTCAAACCCCCTTTCCCCCTCCATTCAGCTTCCTTCAGTGAAAGTTTGGAATATACTCTTTATGTAGTCCAACTGATGCACTGATCCTGAAAATCTTGGAAGGCTAATGAAAGTATAACTGAGATACTGATCCCTGATAATCTTGCCAGGCTTATGAAAGTATGAGTGATGGCTTCAGTAAATCTGCTTCTGCTTTAATACGCACTCCCATCAAACGGTATCAGCGTGGTGCTGGAATAGGATCTGCTTTTGCAACTGCTGTCCAAGCTGCTCCAGCAGCAGCCATTGCCCCGGCTTCTGCCACAGCACGAGCTGTTCATTGTGCTCTTCTAGGTCTAAGGAACAGGTCTGCTCTCTCTCTCTCTCTCTCCCTCTCTCTTTCAAATTGTTTTGTAGGGCAACTGGCTTTCCTTTTTTTTTTTTTTTATCCAAGGTGGAATAACAAAACCATCACGTAATTAATATTGAGCATTTTCTTTCTCTTTTTATCTATTTTAGATTTTTAGTTTACTGTTTTAAGTTTTTTGTCAACCTATAATGCTTCAAAATTTATTTTCTCTGTGGTTGTGTTCTGGATTAATAAAGAGTTTGACTAACTGAAGATTCATGCTCTCATGAGAAATCTTACCTTAAAGAGTCTTGCCTAGGCATGAAGTTTAAGGTAGGAATTTTGAATAATCATCATAATTTTTTCAATCAATTTGTAAAAAATAATCGTAATTTGCTTCTATTATTATTGATCAATGGTTTTTGATTACCTTAAAGAGTCTTGCCTAGGCTTGAAGTTTAAGGTAGGAATTTTGAATAATCATCATAATTTTTTCAATCAATTTGCAAAAAATAATCGTAATTTGCTTCTATTATTATTGATCAATGGTTTTTGATTATTGAGTATTTCTCCCTTTTGAGATCTTCTCTCGTGCCCAGACCTGCGAATATGACTTCTTCAATTCCTTAATCAATTTCATAGCTTCTGCTCTATCAGTTTGATATAATGCGATGTGACTTTGGCAATGTGTTATATTCCCGTGTGGAGTTTTAACTTATAGCACCCATGCAGCCTCAATCCGGAGCATAAGAAAGAGTCTTTGGAGAAATATTTGGGGACAAATCCATCTCAGCAGTACATGTAGTAGGTATGCAGTTTCAATCCTTAGTTGTATCTTTTGGTACATTTCCAGCATGGTTGTATCTATTTATACAGCTAACTTTCCATGTAACGAGTGTGACAAACTGAGACATTGGAAGTTTTTACGTCATGATTGAAATGGGTTAGAAGCAGTAACACATTTTATTTTTGCTTGCATATTGAAGTTTCTCCATGAAGAGCTCCAACAAAATTTGCACGCCAGCATTAGTTTTGTATAGGTGAGTATCAGAGGCTATTTATATGTTTGGCTGGTTAAAGTGAAACTTTGAAGTTAACTTAGTTCTTTCTTTTGAGACAATGCCATTTCACCCCCTAGCTATCGACTTGTACTTAGCTAGTCAGTTGATTTTTCATTTGTCATCAACTCAACCTTCTTCCTCCCTCTCATCTCTTTAATCATGAGATCATGGTTAAAACATAAACTGGAATAATAGTTCTTTGGCTTAGGTTTTCTGTTTTGTGCTCATGTCATTTGAACTTATTTGCTCTGCCTATATCGATGGCAGGTGTACAGATCGTAGGACAATTAGACAGATTCTTTTATCTGAGGAGACAGGTAATCATGTAAATTATGTAAATATCAGAGTGGTGAACTTATTTTTTTGCTCATATGGCCGGGGCCTGCCACTAGTTTCAATTGTTCGGCTATGTCAGCTGTGTTATGTGCAAATTGTAAATATATTGGTTCCCTTGGTTTTGCTGGCAGAATTGTCATCTGTACAACATTGTTTCTTGTAATTATCTTCTGTTAAAACTTGTACCCTTTCTCTCTCTCTCCCCCCCTCCCCCCTCCCCCCCTCCCCCCTACCCCACCCTTCCCCTTCCCCTTGTTCTCTTCCTTCTCGTAGCTGCGTCCTGTATTTCGTGATGTCTAATAAGAGTTCTTCTCAAAGTGAAGAGGGAGTGTTCAGTCTGCAATTTACTGTCTTTTGGCAATATGCTTTCTCGATACACTCTTATCTCTCGTGTTACAGGTTAATTTTTTTATGTTATCTTTTACTTAGACATAATACATAAACGTGTAACTTTTCATCTGACATTATGCCCTCCAACTTTGGGGTGTGCAGAAGTAGACACACACGTGTATTATGCCATGTAGGAAACATATATCTACTTGTTCAACTTATACTAGTTTAAGTGCCTACTTGTGCGTACTCCAAGTTGGAGGGCATATATGCTAAGCTGAGACGAAGTTAAATGACGTGTTTATATATTTGGCCTATCACTTATTAGGTCAGTGCAAATGCAAATGTATAGCTGAAGGTGGATATTTTCTTTTGGTGGGACATGATTCACATCTATTGGATGATATACATCGTGAAGCAATAGAATGCCTGTACAACACTAAATGTCTGGAGATTTTGAACGTCTGTATTATCATTTAAAGTGGGACAAGGAGTGTTCTCATGCTATATTTGTGATAGTATCATTATGATACTGTCATAGCACACTTTATCCTTCATGATTGCTTCACAATAAGTTCTTACGTAATTTTGTGTAAGGGAGTTCCTTTTGGTGACTAATTTTAACATTTATAATTGTGATTGATGATATTCAATCAATACAATAACCGTGTTAATTTGTCTTTTTGGAAATTTAAAAATAAAATCGGACTAGTGGCAACACATTTTAACGTGTAACTATATTGATTTAGCAAAGAAAGTAGTTGTGACAAGTCGACAACAGTGGACTTAATCAGAGTGATATGGTTTTTATATATAAAAGTTTACCCTTGTGGCAATATGGCTACATCATTAGTATGCTTGTGATATTTTATCTCTAAGATGAGCGTTGTCTTCTTCTTTTTAAATAATGGTGGGGTTTGGATCAACTTGCGCGGACCTCAATTATTTTATTGGGTGTGTATTACTTATATTATTAGCACATGTACGGTGTACCAAGGATCCAACTATTATGTCCTTGCCAATTTTGGATTGTAACAACTTTATTAATATCCCTCATTTCTTAAGTGGCAAAATTTGACCTCATTGGAACCATAGTTGGACTGATATATGTATATGTGTGATTTGTGATGCACCACTCTTCTCCCTGACCCCCCCCCCCCCCCCCCCGCCCCCCGCCCCGGCTCTCTTGGTTCAAACTCTTCGTTATTGGGTAAAATATGCCTCGATTCTTTCTCCACAAATATTGTAATTTGACTAAAACTGCCATCATTTTCCAGGAAGTTCCTGTCAAGTTCCCAACAGCACTCAAATCTCAATTCAAGATCAACAAAAAATGGGTATACTACAGAAACACCAAGTGACAATAAAGGAGCATTATTAGATTAGATTCTATCAAACAAATACAAATGATTACATCAAAAGCAACGTAAGAACAATCACGATGCTGTACATGGTCCATTTCTCTAAGGGGTGGAGGTTGAATGATCAAAGAGATTACAAGTTTTCAGTCTCCTAATAGTCAAGAAAATTCTCAAAATCTCTAAAAACACCCCAAAACAAGATAGGAAAAAAGAAGAAGAAAATAACGTCCACCCTTGTTAGATCCAAGAACTCTACAACATTACCATTGCTTATCCTCCCTCTTCAATATATCAGTTAGCTCCTGAAAGACAAGAAAGGAACAATTAAGAGACTTATATATATCATATCATGAAGTTTTACTATTTCCATTGGATCTAAGATACATACACACCACATAACTTATAAGCTATGTTATTCTATAAAAATGTTGTAGGATGCGTGTCAAAATCCTTCAAAAGTAGTGCAATTTTGAAGAATCTAACATATGTTACATCATTTTTGGAGAATCCGAGCAACAATATTACTATTTCAGTTGCAAATTTCTAATTTCAAGTGAATGAACTAGTATAAATATATTGGCTTACCTGTGATAATGTCATTGAAGAAATCAGGCATCTTTGTCTCTTTATTATCAACTTTCTTTGGCAAAATTGGAGCTCTCTTAAAACCAAAACGTTCTTTCCAGCTCCCCTTTCCTACTGATGGAAATATGTGTTCATAATCATCATCATCATCATCATTAGCAAGAAGTTCATCTTTAAGTGTTGTTGCCTTGGTGCTATTTTCTCTCAAGGGCAACAATTTTCCCTTGAAGAAAACTTCATCAGCTGGAATCATCTCGTAACCAGAGACCGAAAACTCGAAAACGGAGGATACAGGTGCCTCTTTGTAGCCATATTGTTCATGGTTTAATGTTTGCTGATTATCAGCAAAATCATTAGAGAATGAAATTCTTGGACCCATTGTTGTGCAAAGTCCTTGTTGATTTAGGCAGGCCATGGACCATTCAAAGGAAAATAATACTGATCTTTTGACTAATAATTTTCAATGTGAGAAGTCACATGTAGTTTTTCTAGTCTTTATATAGATGGTAAACTAGTCTATTATGTAATCAACTTTTGACTACCAAATATCTTGAAAGGACAATGACCGCATTTCACATATATAAAAATTGTCTATGTCTATTAATCCGCTCTTGTGTTAGTTTGCTCACATTGTCGGTCTCAAGCTTGAATAAAGGAGGAGTGTTACGATAAGTTGATAGTCAACACAAGATTAGTAAATTTATGTTGTATTTTTACAATTTAGAATATTTTGGGACGTGCTCACAGAAGCACTCGTCACAATAATATGAATGGTGAAAACTAATATAAACGACCCAACTTGCTAGGGATAAGATAATATATGTGGTAAATTATTAGAAGTTTAACAAATATTATTCAATTCAGTAAAGAGACGTATATATACCATATTATTTTCTAAATACAAGAGACAAACGATATTCAATTGATCACCTTTCGATCTATGTAGCTATCCCACTATTACCATAAATGGATTTAGTCGTAAGAATTAAAAAAACTAAACTCAATAAATTTAAATTCGCGATCCGCCTCTGATGTCCTAACTGTAGCTGTTTTATAAAACTGTGTAAAGAAATACATTATGCCTCTCAGATCTGCTGCATACTGGTCAAGTTCATATAACAAATTAATACATTATCTTTTATTTATTTTTTTGCTTCAAAAGTAGTTCATTGAACAACTACTTTTAACTTAATATAACATAGCAGGCATGTGAATCTATTAAAATAAATCACATTGCATGTGTTTTCTCCTCTGTTATAAGATAGTGATATCTATCTGCCACTATTCTAGCATGAAATATGGAAATAAAATTTTCACCTATATCTAGAAAGTTATGCTAGATGCACTGTATATGAAGGCACCTTTTTTTCACTCTAATTGTTTACTGCTCCTAAATTATAGCTTTCTTTGTTGACTAATTTACCACTCCAAGATGAAGATGGCAGAAAAAAAGGAATTTTATATGATTCTGAGTAGATTGTGTACACACCACTTTTTAGTTATAAGTAAAATTTCATGTATAAGTATGCCATATAAAATCCATATTAAATGTCCTGTCAGTAACAAATCCACACAATACTATTAGACACAAAGGTTTTCCCACCGTCAATCAATTAAAAATTTATATTATAAAACATGATTTGCTCACTAAACCAACTTAGTGCTTAAACGAATGGTGGGAAACAGATTCTCACTAAAATAGTGGGTAAACGAATGATGAAAAATAGATTCTTACTAAAATAGTGGGTAAATGAATGGCGGGAAACAGATTCTCACTGAAATAGTGGGAATCTTCCTAATTTTTTCACGTGAAAACATTGCTATTTTTTCTCATCAATTCAATCAAAATATTTGTGGAAATAGTCGCTCAACATTTTCAGTGAAAAATTTCAAAGAGAAGCTAGTGATTTTTTAATAGTGATACTTTTCTCTAATGTTATATATACTTCCAAAAACCTTAATTATGAAACAGAACATGTCTGATATTGTTGTATTATAAGATCCCATGTTATGACTTCTAGCAGAGGAAAATTAGATGGTAAAAGGTGTTGTCTATATTATAGCAAGGCTTCACATAATATAAGTTGCAGTTAAACGTTACTCGATATTGGTAGAAGATAGCAAATATATAACCCACGAAATAGAGAAAAATAAATGTTATTTTTGCATAGTGTAAGGGCCAGGAAAGGTTGTTGTATCTTTATAAGCCTCCCCTAGATGTAATCTTAGCTAGTTTTTTTTTAATTTAGGTCCAAAAGTGCATTAGATCTTTAACCACCCATTTCTGCATATATATTTTTGGCAAAATTAGTCCGCAGGGGATCTGAAAAGTTGTAAGGTGCTATACAAAGAAGTGGTCAACTATACAAAAAAGTGGTCAACAATCTGCTGCACAACATGGGAAGTACACCACTAAATATTATGGTTTGGTGATAAATACCTTTTAGTGTGAATTTATATTAATCGAACTTTAAAATACTATAAAAAATAGGTTGAAAATTGATGGTCAAAATTGATGGACGGTTTTGGTTACTTGCTGATCCAAAAGTGTAATATATATTGTATAATCGCACTCACTTTGAATTCATGAACGGTGCCACAACCACTAAATGAACTATAGATCTAAACACATGGCATGCATGTATTGGATTGGTGTATACATCCGGTGCAGGTGAGTTTTACCCTCGGTATAAATTTTAAATATCTAAACTTTTAACAATAATTTTATCAAATTTAATTTTGAAAATTAGTGAAATTGACTTTCGAGAAACGAAACATAACAACGAGAGGGAGTACTAAAACTTGTGAAATACTCTCATTAATTAATTTTAGTGAAATATCTCTATAATCTGGAAATGTTGTGCCGACAAATGAAAGTATTAAAGTTGAGATAGATATTTTATGATAAGGTGGTTATGTTGCTGTAATTACAAATTTCTACAACACATAAAAAATGGAGTTATCTCCTATGCTTAACTGGCATTGCACATGTACTCCTAATCAACCTTTCTGCTTTGAATTTTTAATGACTTAAGTAATACTGGTTTAGGTATTTGATTGACTAGTAATTAATATGATACAAAAAAAGTTTTTAAAAATATTCCAATTTTATGGATGGAAAAATTGGTCCTCACATGGTTAATTTATCTTCATAAGAAGAAGGGCATCTCAGGAGCGGATCTTCAAATGGATGCCCAACAGGTGGCTGATTCCTTTGACTGAATATTGTGAGGAAAAAAACAACTTTTGGAGTATACTATTATTTGTATCATATGCTTACTCTTTTAAGGGATAATTATTATATTTTCGGGTGATCTAGTTTACAAAATAGCCAGTAAATATACCTATAATATATACATAATTAGGTGTATAGATTTTATATATTTGGACTAGCTCCCATAAATATATTTGGCCAAAGGGACAAAATTGAAACTACTTACTCTAATTTTTTTTTAAAAAAAAATGTTTTTTCCATTACTATATAATGATGAAACTATAACATTTTGGGTAAATACTGATTTGGACTATGGATATAAACCTCATGAAGACAAGTGGACTAAATTACTCGGAGGTTTGGTTCAATGGCAATATATGTGTCTCTTATGGTCTCCTATTGGGTGAACAAATTTTGTATTAATACTCATAATTTAAGAAATCTCCATTTTGTAATATGTTTATTGCTCTTAAGAACGTTTAGCAAAGTCAGATCATGCCCCTCATATCAACCCCCCACCCCCGCCTTAAGTTTAAAATTTTGCCTACTCTGTATCATTTTCTTTACATCGTCAAATAAAAATGACCTATAAAACGCTCTATTTTGATAGTCTAAAAGATACCATAAAATAACCAATCGGCAAAAATGAACTCGTAGTGTAAATAAGTTTAGACTTTTGCTTACTTTGTATCATTTTCTTTATATCGTCGAATAAAAATGACCTATAAAACGCTCTATTTTGATAGTCTTAAAGATACAATGCTATTTAGACAATAGCATATATAATTACGATAAAAAAAAATTATAACAATTATTTCTTATAATAATATTATACTATAATAGGCATATTTTTCTACGAAACTAATTTTCCATGTTATACTATTTATATATTCTTTGTAATAATATTTTATTACAACAATAAAAAAAAATATCAATATAAATATTTGTTGTAAAGAGGTTTAACGATATATTATTCCTGCATATTGCCACTTATGCAGTCCGCCTAGTGATCACTTTACTTTAATGTTGAATTTTCTAGGGAGTTCTTTTTTTTTTTTTTTTCTGTTACAAAATGTCAAAATGTCAAGAAAAATGAGTTTTGGGTCTATGTCAAATAAAGATAAGGATTGGAACGCCAAGTCATTTCCCTAAATTACGGCAAGAAAAATGGGGTCCTATTTTCAAAACTTAACCATGAATTTTCCTTTAGAGCAGTCTAGATTCAATTTCTGATGTCCTTAGTAGTAGTATATTTTAATGATTAACAACTTTTGAAAATAATAAAAAGTGGATATATTGTTTCCAAGAAAGTCATAATCAATAAGATGGATAATATTAATAATTATTATAACAATAATAGTGGGAAAAGGCAACGGAGAAAGCAATTCATGGACCTCAAAAACGTACAACTTAAGCATCGCCAGTTTGAATATTTAAGTTATGTACGTGACCTCCTTTTTGTGAGACCAAAAAAATGGATTCAGAATTTATGGATCCAAACGTGTAAGATTTTGATCCACTTTTTTATCACATAATTAATATCAGTTATGTGAGATATTCCGTCTAAATATACAAAAATGAATTTTGTTCACCATATTTATGCAGTATAACTTTCTAATGAGAAACCCTTCTAGCATCACTATAGTAATCTAAGCAATGCGTAGAAAATGGAAATGTATGACCTGCGTCTAGGTTGGCTTTAGGATTATGAGACTAATTTGAAATATTTTGATTAAAAGTTTTTAGTGCAAAATATGAGAACTTCAAGTCGCAAGAACATGAAAAAAGCCACATACTCACCAAGTAAGCTAGCCATTAACTCTGTTTAATTTTTAAATATAGAGAATAAATTTATTTTTTTCATTTTCTCGCAACAAACTTTACGTGTATATATATAGAGTTGTTAATTGTTATCCATATCAGACCAACTCTATTAAAGGACAAAGGAATTTCAAGCGAAAGCCAATTCAACTTCAAATGTTTTAACTATTAGGTTATGGCCCAATTTGAAGCTGGTATGAAAAAAATTAGAGTAGTTAATTGTTTTTTTTCTTTTGATGAAAAGATTAGAGTTGTCTAAAAATTATTTGATAAATATTAGAGGCCAAATTCAACCATTCATGAGTCCAAAGATGCAACCCGAGTCAGCCCATTTGGAGCCAATTTAGGCGCCTAAAGAGACTAGCTTAGTGCCCAAGTTACAATGAAGTAGGTCTGACTATTCCAAATTTGCGATGTATATGGCTTTTTAGGACTCAAATCTGAGACTTTTTGTTAAGGGAGGAACAACCCATCCATCGCACCACAATTTTTGGTGGTTTGGATGAGATTTTGTTTCATGTTCACTTATAACTTATGTGTTATCATTTGATTAGGTAGCAAGGTTTAAAAAACATTTTTTTCAAAAAAGTTTCATAGTCTAAAATAAATCATATTATTTGTGTGACTATAAATCATTTTATTAATGATAAAAAATGAATTTTAAAGTTATGTTTTCTTCTAGTTATAGAAAGATGACTTTCTTTTTGAGATAGACTAAACATAAGTGCTTCACGTATAGGACGGATGATATAATTTGAAAGGATACAATTTTTAGTTTTCCTAATTAGTTAGGACTTGGGATCATTATTTCTATTTGAATTTAAATTACATTTTCTCGACCTATACTATAGGCTTAAATTATTATGTGATTAAATATTTAAATAAATTTGAATAAAGAAATAAAAATTACAAATTTGTTCACATGTTACTAGTGCCATCAACATAATAATATTTTACTTAATTATTAGCTTAGCATAATGGATAAATTCTAGTTTATTTTCAAAAAAATTTAAAAAATTTTGTTTCAGGAAGGTCCGACCCACAGCCCGGGTCGCGAGCCCAACTATAACAAAAGGTCCAGAATTTACCAGCAATGTTCCCACGCTAGGGTTTAACAAAGGGTTTTTATCGTTTGATCACTGTTGCAAATGTCTTCTATAATGGCGATTCGCAGAACTCGAGTCTCCATTTTCACTTCTTCGCACAAGGTATGTTTGTTATATTCTTCTTCACGCTCTATCTCCGATATCAAGTTCCCGAAAACCCTAACCTTAAACTCCCCGTTTTCTTCCTTACATTCGAAAACCCTAGCAACATTCACAGCACCAACTGATGTTCAAATTCCCCCAAACCCCTCTGGGGTTCCGCAAAATAAGGATTTTGGAAGCTCTGCTCAACAGTGGAATAACCAAACCCAGAATTATCCGAATAATAATCAGATGAATATGTCGTATCCTCAGTATCGAACTCCTGATCAGGTGAATCAAGGTTATCCAAATTATGGAAATGTTAATCCTGGTCAGGGATATATCCAGAGCTTTCAGAATCAGAAAGGCCCTAATGTTCAAAATCAAAGCATTCCGTATAGGCCGAGCTCCGGTGAGCCTCGAAACTACCCGCCACCTGGGAACGTCAACCAATGGAATTATCAAAATCAAGGCTTCAGACAACATGGAATCCCGAATGCGGCTCCAAGTTATCCACAAAGTGGATATCAGAATCCGGAACATGCACAAAGTCCCAATAGAAATCAGAATTATCCACAGCCTGGTGCTGGTAATCAGAATCAAAATTATGCTCCACGAGGAAGCCCTAGTCAACTAGATTCTCAGGGACAGAGAGTCTCACCAGGAAGCGGGTTTCAAATGAATAATCAATCTCATAACCAAGCTCAGGTTGTGCATGATCAAGTCCCGAGTGATCCTCCACCTACGGTTGATTTAATTAGCTTGTGCCAAGAAGGTAAAGTTAAGGAGGTTATTGAACATATGGAACAGGGGATAGTTGCGGATGCACAATGTTTTGACATGCTCTTTGAGTTGTGTGCCAATTCGAAGAAACTTGAAGATGCTAAAAAGGTGCACGATTACTTGTTGAGATCAAAATGCAGGGGTGACCTTGGTTTGAGCAATAAAGTTATCAATATGTATTCCAAGTGTGGGAGTATGATAGATGCGCGCAGAGTTTTTGATCATATGCGTGATAGGAATATGGACTCATGGCATTTGATGATAAATGGATATGCATTGAATGGGTTGGGGGATGATGGGTTGATATTGTATGATCAGATGCGGGAGTCGGGAATGAAACCAAACGAGGAAACTTTTCTGTATGTTTTCGAGGCTTGTGCCAGTGCAGATGCTATTGATGAGGCTTTCATGCATTTTGAGTCAATGAAGGCTGAGTATGGAATTTCTCCACAGGTGGAGCACTATTTAGGACTTCTGGGTGTTCTAGGAAAATGTGGACATCTTGCTGAGGCAGAGGAATATATCTCAAAGCTTCCATTTGAACCAACAGAAGCTGTCTGGGAAGCATTAATGAATTATGCTCGTATACATGGCGATATTGATCTTGAGGATCGAGCTGAGGAGTTGATGGTTGGTCTTGACCCTTCTAAGGCTGTTGCTAATAAGATTCCCACTCCACCAGTAAAGAAGCAGTTAGCCATTAATATGCTTGAAGGAAGAAATAGAGTAGCTGAATTTCGCAATCCAACCCTCTTCAAGGATGACGAGAAGTTGAGGGCTGCAATGAAAGAACAAGCTTATGTGCCTGATACCAGATATGTCCTTCATGATATCGATCAGGAGGCCAAGGAACAGGCTTTGCTATACCATAGCGAACGTTTAGCCATTGCATATGGTCTGATTAGTACTCCTGCCAGAACACCTTTACGTATCATAAAGAATCTCCGTGTATGTGGTGATTGTCACAATGCCATCAAGATCATGTCAAGGATTGTTGGGCGAGAGTTAATTGTCAGGGACAACAAGCGGTTTCATCATTTCAAGGATGGAAAATGCTCTTGTGGTGATTATTGGTGAAGTGAAGTGGCTAATTTGAGTATACATAGACTGGCTTCCACAATTCTCAGGATCATCAAGAGTCTGCATGTTGGGATGAAATACCAAGAATTTTTATGTATTGCTAATTACAATGCCAAAATCACCATGTCTTGCAATTTATGCATTGTTTGCACCCTTGTGGATATCTAAGACTGTTCTAGTAGTTTGGATCTTTGTTAAAGAGATCAGTAAGCAAAGTGCCAGTCAAATTAATGTTCCATTGTATCTGCACAATGTTTTCAAATTGTTTTCTGGTTCTGTCACTTTATAGGAAAATGGAGTTTTTGACCAATATCATCCCTTACATTTCTCCCTAACTTTGAGTATATCCTTATAATATTTCATTTAACTGAAATCATCCTTTAAGTTTCATAAAGAATTATTTGAATGGTTTTATCTGAAAGTTGATTTATTTGTAGAATTTGTTTTGGGTTAATAGCAACCTAGAAGGAGATGAAAAAAAAAACACAAGTGTGACTGCATTCATTGTGTTCATGTTAGCTTTTATCGAGGGAAGCTCAGGTTCTTAAAGGATCAACTTTTCCTGAGCTTTGTCTGTTTTTATGAATGGGAAAGATGGAGGCATAACATCATTCATCATCGGAAGATATGGTGGCTTTTGCAAGTCCTTGCTGCAGTGTCCATATGAGTTCTACTTGCCACACTTTACATAGAGAACTAGAGGTATTTCCTCTTTTTGTCTTGACTTTACTGCTTTGGAAGCTTCAGTTCTCTGTTTTCAGTCTTGTTCTTCCATTGAAGAATTTGGGTATTAATTGAGGGAATGTTGTATTTACTGGAACCTTATAGGTGTAATAATTATTGAACTTCCATTTCTTGATATTCCAAATTTTATTGCTTAAATTTTCATATATTTGGACAAATTTCTTGCTTAACTACATGATCACTTTTTTCTTTGAGTGGTCTGTTAATGATTTGACAGCTGGCATGAGTGTTCTTACCATTATAATGGCTTAATTGAGTTGGAATAGTTCCCCTTTGCACTATTTTAGGTAAGTTGAAACCATGTGGTTCGAAGAGTTTTGATGGGAATAATTAATGCTTTCATTGGCTTGTGTACTGTATTCTTGATTTAGTTAGTGGTCTAGGATGTTTCGTAAATTCTGTCATATCAGTGTTCGTAACTAATTTGGAATTGAAGTATAGTTTATTGATGGATTGGTTGTAGTTATTAGAATTAAGAACCATCAACTGCTAATTCAGATGTGTGTTTCTGTATGTTTTTTAGTTTGATTTTCTCATCAATTAGTCGTGTAAGTGAAATTGTTGTTTTATTGAACAGGGAGTTGGAAGGGCAAAAATCCAAGAGTTCCTAAATGTTTCCATATTCATTCTCAAGCCAACTTCAGTTGGTAGTTTTCTTTGCCTGTATATGTTAATTCAGTTGATCAAGTTAGAATTATGAGTATTCAATCTTTATTTGAATCTATTCATTTGATGTCCAGCAAATACGAAGGGACACTGGAGAGACTGAAGCTCATAACGACTGTATGCTGCTGGAGCCGAAGAGAGTGTTCCATCAGCTCATGGCTATGTTAGTCATTAAGTTGGAGAACCTTGGAATGTAAACATTTTGTGACCCGTATTCGGCCTTAGCGTTAGTGTGGTAGGAGGCTCATCTAGTTTTTCTAGAATGACAACAGTACATTACTACTTAACTTTTGATCTTGTGAATGCTATTGAACTTTAATAGTTGCAAAACCTCTTGGATTATACCTTAAAATCATATTGAATTTATAGACTTCTCATAAAATATCCTACTGTAATCAGAACTAAAGCCACCAGCATGCAGTAAGGCATGCAGAAACCTTATATTTATACGTTATGCAGGGAACATATAACTAAGTGAACTGTCATGACTGATAATCTTGGAATTCCCAGTAGGGGCCTTGACTTCTAACAAAGTGTCATAGTGCGAGTCATCATAGTCACAAATTCATCCAAATCAATCACACCATCTCCATTTGCATCTACTGCCGTCACCATTTTCCTGCAATCTTGAAGGCTGCAACGTTGTCCGAGCCCCTTCTGCAGCTCGTACACTTCCTGCACACTGATCTTTCCATCACCATCCTTGTCAAAAGTGTGGAAGGCTCTCTGCAAATCAGCAGTTTTAACTCCTCCTTCCTTCTTCTGCACTTCCACAAACTCGTTGAAATCAATGAATCCATCACCATCTGCATCTGCAACATCGAAAATCTTCTGAACTTCCCTCGTAAGGAGGTTCTTCTTCCCCATGGCTTTGAGTATAGCCTTGTACTCTTCTGGTGAAATCTTGCCATCTTTGTTTGAATCAAATCTATCAAAAACTTTCTTTAAATCATCAACACTAGTTTGGTAAACAGGCAACGAACACGAGTTCTGCCTCTCTCTGGTGAACATCCTAGTTGGCTTACGCAGAAAACTTCTCTTCGAGAGGTTGTATTGGAAATCAAGAAAGCTTGGATTTGGCATTTTTTTTCTACTTGCTGATTGGGTGAAAATATCTTAGACTTAAAACTGGAATGAACTTGCTGACTAACATTGTAGCAAAGGACCTTAAATAGTAGAATGGCTATCAACAAAGGGACATATTCTGATGCTTAAAGTAAAGAAGATAAGGAAGAATACTTTTTATTCCTCAACTACTTGTAAAGCAACCAAGATTCTCAACTAAACGTATGACGGTATGAAAACAATTCCAGAACCAAGAAGGAAAGAACTGAAGTGAAAAAGCTAAGTTACAAATACGATCCTTGCCCAACTTGTTCAGTTGCTCCAGCCGTCTCATCTCTTTCTCCGAAATTACTTCATTCTGCTACGGATGTATAGAATATGTCCTTTATTTGACAAATCTATTTTGATTACTAATGGACCCACAGTTTGCTCCTCAAAGAATAGAACAATTCCGCAAAGTTACGTGTCTCCTCAAAGCTTCCTAATGTATACTGGTTTGAACAAAATGGTCAAGTATTCTTTTGTCAAGGTGGGTTATCATCCAAGTCCACCATCACATCAATATCCGTGCGTAGTGTTATTTTCTGCACATAACCTGAAATGTCAAAGTAAAAGATCTGAGATTGAGATTCCGGACATATATCTGTTACTCAAGCCACAAATTAAAAAGAAGTTGATCCCAGGAAGATATAACGCACATATCAGTTCTGAAATAATCAAATAATAAACACTTCATAATCCTACTTTTCAAAACAGCAGCAGAGTAACTTTTAGGGGCCAATTATTTATAGAAGTACAGATCTCCCTGTGGGCGTACGAATTTTTGGTAGTGGTATAGATACCTTCTCATTTATTTTGATCCTTATCATTTCTTGGACCACATTAGATACTGAAGGAATCAACAACTTAAATACCATTATTGTGGTTGACAACTTTATTTCCAGGGACAAATAGAGAAAGAATGCCTCAAGAATTTATTCTACCTTTAGAGACATAAACATAAATATCTGAAACTACAAGAAGAAAACACGGAATCTGGAAAACTTGGAAGAAACACGCCTTTTCCTTTAGGGCAGACAATTTAAACCAGTACAGGAAACATGCTAATTGCACAAAATATTAGGAATTCCCATTGTCTTAGCTAGAGTGTCAAACAAAATGTTCTCTCTCGACTTTTCCGTACATCTTACAGATATAGAGATGCACAAGAAAAGGAAAAGTGCGTCATCTGATGCAATATAGGACATAAACTACAAGTCCTGTCTCCAAGGACTCTTGTTCTTTGAGATGCAAAATTTTGAAAAGATGCCAGAAGCATTCCATTTTCAATTTAAGGCCCCTCTTTATACCAGGCTACCAGCAGCAGAAGCCCAAAATATCAGCTAAGTGAAAACCAGATTGCCCCATCGAGCAATGCTGAAAGCATAAGACATGTCAAGCAAAAAATAAATTTAAAAAAATCTAGGGATTGAATAATAGACAGCTCCACAATCTCAACAAGATGGTAGTTGCCTTACTGATTAGGAGTTTCCACAGGGAGTTATTTGCTTCATCGTTCTATTTTTTAAAATTATCTTTTGAAGTTTATGCAAGGCCTGTAAGGTGAAAATTATTTTATATTTTTCTCTCTTCAAAAGTCAATTAAGAAAACAACTTCTGAAGATGAGAAACAGAAATGCTGCATCCTGGGACTAAATCCTCACTGAAATCCATAGACTAACCTATGTTTAAACTTTAAAGTCACCAGGCGATGAGAACTATGTATATAAGCCTTCCAAATCTTAATTCGTTAATTTATTTACCAAGGGATGGAACAGTTCCCTAATTCTTAATACCAACAGCAGCTGACTTAAACACGAGATCCAACTTGGTCTTACTTCTAAATTCAATCTATAAGAGAAGAAACAAAGTTTATGAAAATAAAATAAAAACACCAAATTACTAGAGTTTTCCCATAGCTCCTCTTTTGAAGTATAAAATGTCTGAGATAGACTGCTAAAGACATATTTACCCAAAAATCATCTACACCTCTATAGTCAAAGTAATTGTCCAAAACAATCACCATCATTCCGTTCATCTTCAGGGAACTAAATGATATATGAAATTTGACATTCCAAGTCTCTGTGCAGGCTGATCAAATTTGCTGCTTGGAAAGTTACAACATCATATAGTGATATAGATCTTTTGATCTGGCAGAAATAGGAATATCTGATAATATTTGAAAGGAAAAACACGTTAAATTCACAAAGTTTTGCTTAAATATTATCCCTACTTTCTAACCAACCCAATTTTACTACCTTTACCTTCCTTAATAATGCATATTCAGAATATTACCTATCCATCCGAAGTAAAAATGAGGAAACGTACATCTACATGCACGGGCAGCAACATATCTAGTCTTAGATGAAACAATCTCTAGGAATAGGTTCAATGTTTTGAAAGTCTTCTTGTACCAGCTATACGAGTGAAATTATAATTAATCAGGAAAAGAGCAAGAATCTCTTGACTTATGGATAGCTTTACGGAAAAAAAAATCCTCCATACATTCCTGCTGTCCTACAACTTCAAGCTTCTTATCTTTTTCTCTGTTAACCCCCCCCCCCCCCAATTTCAACAGCTCCTACTTGTAGACACCACTTACCATCTCTCTTACCCACCTTGGACTTCCTTCAGCAGCTCCATCATGATCTTTTCCTAAGGGGTAGCTATTTAGGAATGCGGATAAGATCCATACAGATAGAAAGCTACCTTAACTTCAATAGGTCAGATGTATATTGACAGACCACTCAGCCGTAAACCTTACCAATTAAATCTATGCTAGCAGGGAAGTGCTTAATCCTACAATAGATATTCAATGAGAACAAATGAAGCCATCTACAAATGCTATCTCTGTGCTCCAAGCAAACCAGTATAGATAAACTATGTCATGCAAGATAATATTCAGATAGGAAATAAAAGTATAATTCTTATACCAATTCCAGCGCAAGGTATACATTTACAGATGGTCTCTTTCCCCTTTTTGTTATAGTAGCTGACAAGTCCTGTCCCTTGGCAACTCCGACATTTTCCAGTCCACTCATAGACAACTTGCTTGCAATCCTAAAGTAACAAGAAGACGAACAGAAAATCATCAGCCCTAGATAAAAAAACTTAAAAGGAAACATTTTTAGATGTTTGTATATATAGTAAGAGCTGAACCTATTGATAAGCTTATGTAATGAACTGATTGTTTGCCAATCAAACTGTTCAAATTATTTTTACAGCCTTATCCTCGTGGCATTAGGTCAGTATAGACCATAGAAGTATTACCAAACCATATCTCTCGCCTTAGGCTTCAAGATTCTCAACTGGAGCCAGCAAGTTTGCAACTTTACAGAAACCCAACAAAATACCTCAACCAAATGAACCATTCCATAAAGAGATTCTAAACAAAACTCCCTCTGTCCCAATTTAAGTATCTTATAATTTCCTTTTTTGTTTCTATATTTAGTAAGATTACCTATTTCAACATTCTAAGCAAGTTTGATTTAAGACCACAATATTTAAAAGTCTCATTTTATTTCTTAAATTCGAAGTGCAATCAGATTAAAACACTTAAAATTGGGACGGAGTGAGTATCAAAAAAGAACCTCAATTATAGGATCACACTGCAGCCGGCGGTCGATTTCCTCCGGGGAACAAGGGGAAGTGTCAGGGTAAGTCATAGGAAGAGGAAGAGCATCACCATCATCTGCCAAATAACTCTCTCTATTACGCGACCAACGCCTTTCCTTAGCATTCACTTTTGTCTTCTTCTTAATGTTATTATTCCCAATTCGATTATCAGCAATTTCGTCGGAGTTTTGGCTAGTTCTCCCAAACCCAGGTGCTTCTGCAGCAGAGGCGGCGGCGCCGAAGTTGAACCACCAGCGAGAGGACGAGGGTCCGCCGCCAGCTGGTGGGTCAGCAGCGGCTTGGCAAAGAATGACGATGGATTTACGAGGAGGAAGTAATGAAGAGTTTGGAGGAGTGAAGATTGAACAAGAATTTATTAGAGGCAACATTCGAAAGAAATAGTTCGAATTTGTATCATATGTGTTCGAAATTCGAAAGTTTGTTAATGGCTTTATTCGGAGAGAAGATAAAAGGAGTTATACAGTGAATGGAAATTGAAAAAAATGAAAAACGTGGCTCTTTATTTTAAGGAATTTTTAGTATGGACGGAGATAAGACACAATTTTTTATCAAACTAGAGAAGGTCAGTACGACTTTGCGACTTGGTCCGCACTGGACGGAGAAAGTTTATTACGTTCTTTAGAATTTAAATTTTATAAATTTAATTTTGAATTTGTATTATAATTTATTTAATTTGAAATTTAAGAAACTTTTATCATGCTGATTTAGATCTTGAGTGATGAAATAAGGTGGCTAGAAGCGATGAAAAGTCGAAGCTTGCTTTTTGCCTATAGGCAGCAACTCAGCTTGACTTAATTAGGAAGAAATTTCTCCAAAAAAGATATTTCGATTGTTTTAAAAATCAAGTCTTCAATTATTGATGTGATTTATAAAAAAAAATCAATTCATTATTCACATTAATTAATAGAGTGAAGGTAAAGTTACTGATTTTGGCGACCTAATAGCTAATACACTAGTTTAGTTCTTGAAGCCTTAATTACAACACAATACATACATCAACGGTGCAAAATGCAACATAATCCGTAATTACAACACAATTTGTCCAGTATATTTAATACAAATATTGATTATGACAAATAATATGTATTTTTATTTAAGTTTTGACAGCTAGAATTAAACTATTTGATATTTTACCCCTTCTATTTTCTTCCGTAAAGTAAGATACCAAAAACTATATATATTTGAATCTTTTTAATGCCAATTAATCGATTGTATAATTTCTTTACTTGAATTATTTTTCTCAAATAGATAAATATATTACTAAATTAGTAGAAAATTATTAGTAAGTTATTTGAATAATGAAATTTACAAACCAATTTTCTAAACCTGGGGAGAAACATGGAATTCAATAGAGAAAAAGAAAATACATCGTATTGGCCATTACTAATGTTAGGCATTTACCCTACTCTGTTTGATTCAAAAAAAATTAAATATAAGCCCTCATTATTGCTTCGTATTTAGAGGGTACTACCCATCTATTTTTTTAACTTGTACTCGATAGAAGTATAGTAATTTAATTCAAATATCATTCTAAATATACATAACCGGGTTGGTTCGAATTTTTCAAATATCAAACCAAACCATTTGTGTCAAATTTGTAAATTTATAAATCAAATCAAACTAATAAAACTCGAGTTTTTTTGGGTTTTTCAACCTCAGGTTTTTTCAGATTGGTTCGGGTTTTACAAATACTAAACCAAATCATTTGTGTCTAATTTTTAAATCAAACCAAACTAATAAACCTCTGATTTTTTCCGGTTTATGGGTTTTCCCAGTAAAGTATTCATACAAACATATAATTAACTTGTGCTCCAAATATTTTTTTAGTCCAACCAAAATACAACTATCTAATGGTTTCTTAAGAAAAAATAACACAAAATATAAGATGAGTGATGACACTAAAATATTCAATAAAAATAATTAAAAAATCGTATAAAATAAATATTGCAAATTGATAAGTCATAATGAAAATGATCATAATTTAAAAATACTAAATCATGCTAAAATAAGTTTAATAAATATTAATTACATGATTTAACATTAAAGAAAAATTAAAATTAGGTCATGTATTTTAAATGTCTAAACCAATGTAAAACCAGAGAACAAATATTTAACATTATTGTCATTCTTAGTGTTGAATTAATTTATTTTGTTATCATTAGTATTGATTTGATTTGAATTGAGCTTTATTAGAATTACTAGTATCTATGGACTATACATTTATTGCACCATTCAAAATTTTATGTCTCACAAAACTTTAAAAAATATGTTAAAAGATAAAAATTATGAAAACGTATAAGTAATTTTTAGAAATTACATCAAAGTAAATACTTTTATGTATAAAATAAATTTTAAAAATTATATATATAATATCGGGTGGTTTGGTCTCGGATTTATTTTTTTTAGTTAAAACCAAACCAATTCAAGTATAATCAGATTTTTTTTCAATACCAAATCATTAATCGATTTTTTTTTATTTGACTCAATTTGCGATTTGATTCAATTTTGTAGCCCTAATTCTAAAGTTCATCTATAAGTTTGTGAAGGCCTTCTGGTCCTATTACTTCTTGTCGACCCAATAGTTGTTAGTGTGACATTTGTATCCAGATTGGGCTGTCCGATACATTTTGGGCCCTGCCCAATACCATATGAACCAGTTCTCTGACATTTAAGGACAATAAGGGGGATGTATTCACCCCACCCCCTAAATCCCATCTCCAATTCAGACCACTGATCGATTTTATCCACATAGAAATCATTAGCTGTCAACTGTGTATAGTCAGCAGTGGAAGAGGGCGTAGCTTTAATTGCTCAAGCCGCTCCAAAAAAAAAATCAATGATAGGAGTCACCACTCCATATTTTCAGGCCCTACTCAGGTGTTATTATTATATAAAATAAGAAAGAAATTTGATGATTGGCTGAAGGAAGAGCTAAAACTAAATACTAAGTAACAAAAGGTTATTTCAAATTACTTAATGAGCTGATGGAGATATAACAATTATTGAGTTCAAAGTGACTCTAATTTTGGACATGGCCTTTCTCCGGACTCCTCTGCATTAACGATGTGTGCATGGGGCTGCTTTATTTTAAAGTGACTTTAATCTTATAAATATATATATATATATATATATGAAATTTTAATAAGTTTAGATTATACACATATTGAGCCAACTGTAATAATTATTTTAGTTGAACCCATGATTCCATAATTAGTCCTAATTTGTTCTTCCAAGCCATTCTTCAATTCCAGTGTTAAAAGTGCATCATCTTTAAGACTTCTATGATTATTGTTGCTCCAAATTAAAAGTGGACGTAGGTTTTTGCTAAGTTCATTTTAATTATGCATGATATACACTAGAATGACTTATATTTTTTCATGAAAAAGTCTAAGTTTAGAGACCTATAAATAAAAACACTTTGATATAAAATATTTTTTTCTCTTTAATGCGTCATATACAATTTAAAATCCAATTATTCAAGATTGTGGCTGGTTCCGATTTAATAAAGGGATGATTGTGCCATATATAAAACAAGTTAATTTGAGATTTTAGATAGGAAACAAAGTAAATACCACTATTCATTTTGGAATTAAAAAAATATGGGGAATTCAAATTGGGAAATAAAGTGATGTCAATTTTTTATTTTTATTTTTGTGGAATGTCAATAATTGTGCAAAAAAAAACAAAAGGAAGTGTTGGATGTACTGTAATGAGGCAGTAAATTCCAAATTGGGAATCAAAGAGTAGGTGACCTAGTTTGGCTAAGTTTGGCACATATACTTTACAAGATATTCACCATCTTTTTTGGGCATCTTTTCTCCCTGTTTTCTGCGAAAACTACACATTCAATCTTCCAATTTTTTTAAACCCCTTTTTTTTCCCTCTCTTGTTTAGTGTTTTTAGCTCTAAATGACAGCTCAAATTGAGAGTCAAATAAGATTTATTTTTTTGCCGCAATTTATTCGTATGTTCTTTAAATTATTTATTATTATTGATTTATAATATTTTTTATGTAGTTCTAAACATGTATATTGTTTTCAAAAACCTTAAAGATTATATATCCAAATGAACAGTTAAAATAAAAAAATTGGCTCTCAAAATTCAAACTATATTATTTAAATTGGAATTGGAAGAGTATAATATTATTCTAAGAATACTTATATATTATAATTTAATCAAACAATAGTAGTAATTAATAATTATAATCCAAAAGGATAATTTTTTAATATAATCGATAAAACAATTAAGATTATTCAATTTTAGACTCCCAACGAAATACTAGTATGGATTGAAAAAGGGTGGTTTTAATAGCATCTACAAATACTATCAAAAGTATTGTTGCATACATCTAGTGTGAAGTAAGATTTTTCCTTCCCTCCGTTAGAAACATTAAGTCATTTTTTAATTTCTATTCGATTTAAGATATGCATCGTCAGTGTAAAAAACATATCATGACGCAGTATAAATGTTGATGTCATGTTTAACACGTGTAAATGAGAAACAAATTATGCTTAACTATGTATATTGTATCTATAACTTAAAACTCTTGTTTGAGTACCAATGTGTTTGGGCATGCATACATCATTCATTAGGATATTTAAGAATCAGCTTGAGAAGGACAATATATGCAGGTGTTACCATCGACTAGTATACATTTGTGCTGTAACACTTTGATGCCATGCATTGCAGATAAAGTGGTTTGACTTTAGTGTCTTATAAGAATATTTTTGCAGATTTAACAAAATCCCAAAATGGATCTTATAAATATTATATTGATCTTCAAAACCACATAATATGCACTATTTTCAACGTGCTTATCCACATTTCTTTATCTATCTAGCTAGCTGTTCAATAAAATGAGTAAAAGATAATATGCAAATGCACCACCACCACCTCTCTAGACGACAAATGAAATTAAAACAATTGGAAAATTGCTATGGTTTATAATAAAAGAAAAAACAAGTCGTACACTTCTCTAATTATATATCTACCTCATCATAATTGGTAAAAGGAGTTCTCAATAAGGGACAAAAAGTTATAGCTGAAATTGTTAAAGGAGTCGGATAATTATTAAGACTTTATAATACATACATTCAGATCATTAATGAGTAGTTTGGCACATTGTCATTGTTTAATTAGGTTCACATGACATATTGCTATTCAATATATGGGGTAGTTAAATTTCATGTATGATCGATCAGAATAATTGTAGTGTCATAAAAAGATTTGTCACATTAAACTAATACTATTAATATGACGTGGGACCTTAATGTTAGTGTACTTTAATGATCAATTACTTTGTCGCTTCTAGAAAGGGAAGGGAGAAGTTAGTCTAGTTGTCTGTCATACGGGGAAAAAGAAAAGGGTTTGTCGAAGCTTCATTACATGATTAGTAGTAAAAACAAATTAAACTATTCTTTTTCTGAGTTACATATGGCCTCAATTATACATTGCTATCTTCATCTATCTAAATCATTATTTCTTTTATATTAAAACACACTTCGATGTTGAGTTGGTTAAATATTCATTTTCAATCAATCTTGCAACATATATTTCTGAGCTAAGCATCAAAATGTGTTTTAATACAAAAAGATTGGTAATTGAGGTATGAAAAACTTGCAAAAGGTGATAGCGGAATAAAACAATGGATGATGAGATATAAAATTGGCAAAAAAAAAAAATTATAATTTAGGTGTATTTTTATCGTTAACTCTTCTATTTTTTTTATTATGTACTACTAGCATGATTTTACAAGAACTAAACTCTGAAACTAATCCCAAAAATAACCTCTTTGCTGGTCACAGAGTAAGAAGAGGGAGCTCATTTCACAAACGATATTATGGGAGATTATGTTGGATGAGAAATATCTTTCAACAAATTCATTGAATATTTCAACGAAAATCCAACCCTATATCGATATTGGTACTTACGAGAAAATTTGCCCCGCGTATTTTTTTTATTTTTTTTTTTTTACTATGTAGGTCTAAACTCTAACGAAAATGAATTCATAATTTTCAGTACGAAATATATACATATGAGGATCTTAATAAATTTTTGAACTCATAATTTTAACAGTATATTATTAAGAATCTTAAAAATCGCATTCATTAAATTTAAAATTTTGAATTTGGTTTTGGGTTATCCCCAAGATTAGTAGTCTCTTTAAAGATTAAAAAGAATCAGTGCTTGGTGTTGATAGGTAGAAGCGCCCTGCCGTGTGGCAGCGTATCTTTAATTTACTCGGATCTTATTCTTTTGCTCATTTCGAAGAATACTTTTACAGCATGGCATGGCCAAAGAGAATAGTTCACAAAACCCTGCTCTATTTTATTATAAGAATAGAATTGAAGAACACGTTTTTTTTGTCTTGTTGCACACTAACTAGGTCCCATTTCCATGACCTTTTTCTTTTTCCTTCTACGTTCAAATCCTTGGGGAAAGCTTAATTTGGATTTAAACTTTAGCAACAAAGCAAGATAACTATACTATATAGATACGTCGTATACGATTAAACTTAATTCTTGGAGCCTATTGTTAAAAACTTGGATCGTGAGAGATAATACTACTATGTATTATGAGAACTATTAGGGTCATTTGGTTGATGATTTGGAATAATTAATCGCAACATAAATGCCGCATGCATGGCATGTGGTTGGCTTGGCTACATAAGAAAAAATAATGACAACATAACTTCTATATACTATTATTTTATATGAATAGAATATAGAACATATTAGCAATATGGAATTAAATTGTTCAAAGATTGAGTGTCAATTTCATGTAACTAATAATCTTCTCATTATTCATTAATGAATAACAATTCCTTCAATTATTACAGTTTTTTTTTAAAAAAAAAAAACTAGAATTAGCTAGGAACTTTGTTACTAATTCATAGCTAAATAGAGAATTAGCGATAAATTTTGTTATTTAACTATAAAATTTGTTTGTCATTAATTTATAACTCATACATGAATCAAGCGTTTAGTGTAACATTAGACTAACTACAACTCTAGGAGTATATATAATATATACTGTATGGGTGCATTGTTAGTACCTCTAGGTGTTTCTAATAAACTAACGTAGATCTTCAACAGGCTTGTGTCATGAGGACATCAAAGATTAAGCAGGCTAGTCACACATATGAGGAAGTTCTGAAAATTGGGTTGATAACAGTTCCAGCTTGTTACTTAAAACTTGAAATTTATGGATTCAAAAGCAAATAACCCTAAACTCTCATAAACTAGATCCTTTGACAACCATCTAATTCTATTCAATAACTCACTTACTTGATTAATGTATTTATATTGCGTAAGACTCATTAGAAGGAAATTCCTTTCTATCAATTTTTTATTTATTTCCAAAATACAATTTATATTTCTGATTAAAGATGAAGGATGAAATTCATCTCACAAGTCGTAATATTTCTCGACTTACTAGTTTTTTTGTAATCATTCAGTGTATAGTAACACACTCTCATCCTATTAATTTTCTTTATCCATGTGTGATAAGCATGGCCCTATGGATGCTGACACGTGTCTCATCCAGCTATGAATGACGGCTCCTACCATCTTGGTATTGGAAATCTGACGTCAAATAATCAATATATCATAGATGGCGCGTTATGCCGACCATCTGATCCAAAATCTCTGAGATCATAGCGGCATTGTTATGGAGTACTGCTCTGTAGATCCCAACACCTCGCACGTGAGGACTCATTGCGACGATGGAACTTTCAAGATTGGCAATTTACTCATTCTACTTTTATTTGTCATGTTACGCTTTTCAAAAGTTAACTTGACTAATTTTTAAAATTAAATTAAATTACATTAATTTGATATTTTAAACAAAAAAACTAGATTTTCAAAAACTATACAAAAAGTACTACAAATTGCAATTTTTTTACATATCAATATGATATAAAAAAGTATATCATAAAATGTTAGTTAAAGTTTTTTAATTTGATCCTAAAAAAGAAAATTATGATAATTAAAAATGAACGGAGAGAATAACTTTTTAAAACTACAACATTTACTCCTATATATGTACCACACATGGAGACGTACTTTTATATTTACACAGTAAAAAGGATAGTATAATAAATATCGAGAAAGCAAAGCAATTAAACTCAAAGCAATTTAGCTACTAGTGATTTGTAAACATGATACATAACTACCATCCATCTTCCTCATAAGGTCTCTTTTTAGGACAGACTAAAAGATGCAAATGGTTGTATCCAAGGGCATGCTCTAATAGTCAATGAAGTGGGTACAAGCCATAAGGTGTCAAGTTCAAATCCTAACACAATTCAAGTTCAAAATTTCTTCCTATTTGTCCAAAGTCCAAACCTTGATGGACAAAGTTACATGATACATATGTTGGTGGAAAGTAGCAGGTACTCAAAAAAACTGATGGATGTAATGTCTAAACTAATTCAAACAACACGATTATAATAAGAAATAGAAAAAGGAATATACAAATGGTTGTGATGGCTACTCTGTTGAATAAGGGCGGTACTTTTAGCCAGAATTTTATTATCTTAGTGCAACAATAATTTGGTTGGGCTCCATTTTCGTGCACCATAAGAATGGAAACTTATATTCTCTTTGTTGAAGCCTCACACATCAATATCATGCCTAACCATTTAAAATCTAAACTCTGAGGTGGATAAATCTTCACAGTCGTGGCATCACACTTTTCACTAGTACACACTACACTGTACTGAACAATTCTAAAATTAGATACTGAAAAAGATTCCTCTTAACAAGGATTGCTATATATAAAAAAACAAAATCCACTAACATATTATATCATATATTAGCAATAATCAAATAGCATTACTTTTCACGGTTTTATGTTTCACAAGCTAAAGAATATCTACCCTTCACCTTATAACTAGCCAAAAACATCAAATACTTGTAGGACAACTGCATCAATATCAATTCTTCTCTAGTAATGTATGACTAATTAACCATTACACAAAAGGTTTATAACTAGTTAGTGCAACGGACAAATATTTATCTGTTTTTGGATGTAGAATAAAGGTATAGAGATAATCTTGAGAAGTTCATTTCAGAGTTCCCTATATTGGAAACACTAATAACTGAATTCTTGAACAGAAATATTTAAAAGACAGAAGGAAAATGCTATCGTGACAATTATATCATAGCAATTATACAGAAGCAACAAAGTTCTATAGTTGCTGATATTGCTTTTGAAGCTAAATACACATCGGCTAATCACTTATGTCATGTAAAGCAAATTAGAAGAGCCCGTCATATGCTATAATAACTCAAGAGGGAGAGTGGTGTTACGAAAAACGTTATTGCATAGTTCAGAAAATATTCTCATACTATGTTATATATGCAAATTAATGAGCATATTTCAAAAAGTCATCAAAACTTTTTGTTGTTTACGTTGGCTCTATGTTTCTATAATGGACCACGGAATGCACATTTTCCAGTTGAAAGAGAACTTTTGAATTGAGGTACCATCATGTGTGTGTGTGTGTGTTATTTTATGAACTCGAGTAGGATACTAAAAGATCTATATATCTGTATTTTACTAAACTATGATCAGTTCCTGATCACCCCATGCCCCCACACAACCAATCAACAACAACAATATCCCGAGGTAATTCCACAAGTGTGGTGTGGGAAAGGTAGGAGTGTAGGATGTATGCATACCTTATCCTATCTTAGTTGGGTAGAGAGGTTACTTCCGGTAGAACCTTGGCTCAAAAGCAGTGCACATAACCAATATGAACGAGAATTTTCTTCCGCTTGAGTGGGCCTTGATAAACTCCATTTCTTCTGGTATTAACTCGAAAGTATGATCCACAAACGAAAAAGTAAAAGTTAAAGAAAATCAAAAGATCACATGCGCACAACGATGAGAACAAAACGAAAATAGTTACCTCTAAAAGAAGAGGAGCACAAAAATATACGTTAAAGCAGACAAAGCTAAGTACTCAACTATTGGTGTGAGTTTTGTCTTGTTTCAATACAATAGGTCCACTTCATCAGATGACATTTGATATTGCTTAATGTGGTCCAATTTCGTCCTCCTACCTTGGATATGTATGAATCTATTATATGGCATATCATGATACAGTAATGTAATAACCCCTCTTACCCAACATTTGGCAAACCTTCTTCCCTATATATCTCGTCTCTATCCCAGCCTCTTCTTCCTATATATAGGGACAACTCTTTCTCACTAGTTAAATAATCCATCAAAACAAAAGAAATAAATATAATATAAGATTGCAAAGCACAACACTGAACTTCTCCATTTAGATGGAGAATATTTCTTGTTCCATTCTTTACGTCCTTCTCTTTCTTATAGCTCTTCTCTTATACTATCATATTTCATTAACGAAATCAAAATGGAGAAACTTACAAAAAGCAAAGCTGCCTCCTGGTTCAATGGGCTGGCCGTACATAGGGGAAACTCTCCAACTGTACTCTCAAGATCCAAGTGTCTTCTTTGCTAACAAACAAAAAAGGTTCTCTTAATTCAAAGAAAAGAATATTCATCAGTTCATTAAAAGCATATACCATATACTCATTCTATTTCGAATGTTTGTTTGCAGGTATGGTGATATATTCAAAACACACATTCTTGGGTATCCTTGTGTTATGCTAGCTAGTCTTGAAGCTGCCAGATTCGTGCTGGTAACTTACGCTCACTTGTTCAAACCAACGTACCCTAAGAGCAAAGAGAGGTTGATTGGCCCTTCTGCTTTGTTCTTTCACCAAGGAAACTACCATTCTCGACTAAGGAACCTGGTTCAGAGCTCGCTAGCTCCTGAAGCTCTTCGTAAACTAATTACTGATATCGAGGACTTGGCCATTTCTTCCTTGGAATTATGGGCGGAAAAAAACCAAACCATCAATACCTTCCGTGTGATGAAAAAGGTTTGTTACTAGTAGCTCGTGCAGCTTGTTGAATTGTGAGCCTATCTCATCTAAGGAGCTTAACTGTTAAAGAGCATACACATTAAATTACTTAATTATATCTTCAAATGAGCTGACCACAAGATTATAACCAATAGATCAGTCTAACACATGAATCTGACGGACATGTTACAGTTCACCTTTGAAGTAGGCATTCTTGCTATATTTGGTCATCTGGATGCTAAGTACAAAGAGGAGCTCAACAAAAACTACTCCATAGTAGAAAAGGGCTATAACTCTTTCCCTACAAACTTACCCGGAACTGCTTATTACAAAGCTATGGTGGTAAGTAAAGCTTCTCTTATTCCTTCCCTATGAACTTACTGGGAATAACTTGTTTATTCCATAGCTTTATGCTGAAATTTTCTGTTATTGACAAAGGCAAGGAGGAAGCTTAATCAGATTCTTAGAGAGATAATCAGTGAAAGGAAGGAGAAAAAAACAGTAGAGAAAGATCTCTTGTGTCATCTGTTGAATTTCAAAGATGAGAAAGGGAAGAATTTAACAGAAGATCAAATTGCTGACAATGTCATCGGAGTACTCTTTGCCGCCCAGGACACAACAGCTAGTGCTTTAACATGGATTCTTAAGTACCTCTCTGATGACCAGAAACTTTTAGAAACTGTTAAGGTCTTGTCTCCAGATTCCTTTTGGTTCCTACCTAGTTTTTTTGCTTTCTATTGATTAGTTAAATAAACACAGTGAAAAGGAACTACACACTATCAAATCACCAGAAAAGATAACTACAGGTAATCAATTTAGTTAGCCTACTACAGTAAGCTAAAATGTACTTTAGTGTAAAAATAAATTTGCAGTATCAGTGTACATATGGTAAATCCCTTTCTGTTTCCTATCTCCATTAGCACTTCTAGCATGTTCTATTGCGAGTCCGGCTCCCAGGTTTAAGAAAAAAATCCTTTCAAGTGCAGGCAGAACAAAGAACAATTTACGAATCAAATGGAGGAAAGAAGCCGTTGACATGGGCTCAAACAAGAAATATGTCACTAACTTACAGGGTAATCTTTTCTGCTTAGAATTAGTTATATTATACTCACAGCTTCAGGAAAAGAAAATTTCCTCTCATCAGCTAGAAGAACTTCAATTGCAGGTCATTTTAGAGAGCTTAAGAATGTCTAGCATTATATCTTTCACCTTTAGAGAAGCTGTGGCTGATGTAGAATACGACGGTAAGTCATTAGTTATCAAATGTAAGCTCAACCATGGATATATAAGTACAAAAGGACACACATATATAAACTCAGTTCTCCTGTAGAAATGTTCTGATTATCTATTTTACGCAGACGACTACTTCGTATTCAATACTAGTATGTGTGACGATTAGTGTAGATACTTAATAGTAGTTTTTTTAAACTAATCATTCAGTCATGTTATATGAGGCTTTGACTGGACATGAAAATGTATATAACATACCAAAAGTACAGTGGTTTTAAAGATATGGTGTTATTCCTACAGTCGTATTTCATCAAGGGTACCATGAGAATTTTCAAGTAAATAGTGTTGAAATATAGAACAATGTCAATCAAACTAACATGTCAGACTCATTGGACACAAGTACATCAAGACAAATTGAGAAATGCATGTATTGAAAAAACTTTATTTTGTGTCTCACACAACTGACACTAATTATGTGGGGCTTCTTTTTGTCCCACAAGTTGGTGAACCTAAATCATACACTTTTGGGTCCACCGACTTGTGAGATAAAAAGAAGCCTCACACAACTAGTGTTAGTTGTGTGAAGGTTGGTTGAAGCACGAAAATGAAGTTTTCATATGTATCATTATTAATTATACCTTCAATACTCTGTAAGGCATTACTCATTTAACATGAATAGTAAAGATATCTTTAATGCAGGTTACTTGATTCCAAAAGGTTGGAAGGTCATGCCACTATTTAGAAACATTCATCACAATCCAGAATTTTTTGCCGACCCTCAAAATTTTGATGCTTCCAGATTTGAGGTATGTGGTGATCGAGTCCTAACAAAGTGCTTTTCAATTCTCCACCTGTCTAGAATTTTAAAATATGAAAATTTGGTTTAACAAAGTGCTTTTCAATTCTCCACCTGTCTAGAATTTTAAAATATGAAAACTTGGTTTACTCCAAAAAAAAATAATTATGTGGTGGATGATGGATGCAGGTTGCTCCCAAACCCAATACCTACATGCCATTTGGCAATGGTGCCCATGCTTGTCCTGGAAATGAACTTGCCAAACTGGAGATGCTGATTTTGATCCATCATTTGGTTAATAAATTTAGGTTCGACAATGACATCATATTTTCTTCTAGATTCATAACTGTGTATTATTTTGAGTCCACGATTTTTAACTACTTAACAAAATCCATTGTATATACTAATATTTAACAACAATAATAACATAGAAAAACTGCAACAAAAGCAGATCCAAAAGTTTAAGCCAACAGGTGGGGAATACCAAAGCATCAGGACTTGTCTATAATAATGGGTACAGACTTCTCTTATATATTCTTTTTAAAATTATTTATACAAGCAGATGTCATGTGCTCGTGTTCAAGTGTTGAAGAAATACATCCACTCAACTCCCAACCACATAATTCTCACAAAAATCTAGTAAAAGGAAAAGGATGAGTTTAAAGAAATTTCTTCTCAGTTCCAGCTTCACTTATATTTATGTCACGCCAGGAGAATTTTTAAAATTTCAATTGTGCCTACTAGAAGCGTGCTAAATATATCAGTGCTCTAACTTCATTAGAAATTTACACTCATCCATTAATTATTGCAGGTGGGAAGTCGAAGTTTCCAAAGGAGCAGTACAGTATAGCCCATTCCCAATACCTCAGCATGGACTCCCATCTAGGTTCTGGAAGGAAACAAGAAGCCAAAGAGATCCCTAGAAAACAAGATGCCAACTGATAAAAACTATTACTAGCAACAGAAAAGAAAAAAAAAAACGGAAGATACCTCTGAACTTAGTTTACTGTTTCTGGTGAAACTCATCCGAGCAACCTTTTTGTTTTTGGTGGGTTCTATTTTGTTCCCTTTGATGAAATTGTACTATAAAATTATTACTTCCTCCGTTTTAAAAAGAATGACATCCTTTTCTTTTTAGTCTGCTTCAAAAGGAATGACCTCTTTCTTTTTTTGGTAACATTTTACTTTCAGCTTTTCCCGTGGCATGTTTAAGACCACAAAATTAAAGGGCAATTTTGTACATTTGAAATAACTTTAATTTAGGACCACAGGATTCAAAAGTCTTCTTTATTTTCTTAAATTCCGTATCAAGTCAAATCAGGTCATTCTTTATGAAGCGGAGGGAGTAGTATGTAAAGTCAATCACATTATATAACAAAGACAGCAATGTCTTTTCTGGCAAAATTGTGACATAATGTATTCCAATATTATTACTAACTCTGTACTATAACAACAGTCAACAGTTATGCCTCAATCTCAAACAAACTGCAGTTAGTTATCTGAATTCTCACTTACCATGTTTCTCCATTTAAAAATTCATCTCAGGAAAACATTATACACAATAAAATTAAAAAAAAAGTACTTGAAGTTCTCTATATTTTATATTGGCATAAAAGTCTCTGAGAGAGCTAAAAGACTTATAGAAGGTGTAGGACCCCCAGTAAATGTACTAACATGACGAAACATAGTTTCAGTAAACTGGTTGCGCCAACATAGATTATTTTTTCTTCCACTGTGCTCTAGCTTAAGCTAAGTTCGCATGGATTCCTAGCTTTATATATTCCAATTTGGTGAAAGAATAACGATATGACTCATATAAGTTGGAAAAGCAGCACCATAGTGGAATATTACCGGTCAAAAGAAATGATGTTCAATGGAACATTTCTGTGTGCGTGGCATTGAAGAATATATATTACTTCACGTGGGAGTCAGCATCATTGGGCCTAAGAAGATCCAAGTGTCCTAGATGCTTGAGTGGCTGCAAAAAGGAAATGGCTTGATCTAATGGGGAATTCCCATAGTGGAAATTAGCACTTATGGAATAGGATGAAGGGTCCCACCATTAGACATGTCACTACAAAAATAGCCATCATGTGTATAGTGATCCTGAAGCTATAATGGTCTGGTCGGCAACACTCATGAGATTTTTCTGGACTTGATGGAAACAATTGCTATGGGGAAGTAGCAAAATGGAGGTCATATGGACATTAGGGCAAAGAACTACCTTGTTTTCTAGCCCACACACTCTTAATCTGGAATGTTCCAACAGGAATGAACCTCAATGATAGATCTGGATGGTTGTGACCTGTATATACATACCAAAATTACCTAATAAAAACAAAAGGTCACACCAAATCAACAGAACCATAATAGCCATAAATAAATTAAAAGAAATAGAATGCAAAGGCATCATAAGCATTACATGAATAGAATATGGAATACATCACAGCATGTGAAAACAACATGAAAATTACCAAGAATTTTGAGTGTTAAGGGTTTTCTTTTAACCTCAGAGTTTTTCAGGGCATGACTCTAATTTCAGCGTATTTTTGTATGAACCTATGAACAACAAATTGCATATCTGAAGTAAGTGAATTTTCTTCATTATAGGATTAAGTTTCAGCTTGGGAAGAGTGAATTTTCTTCATATAGGATTAAGTTTCAGCTTGGGAAGAGTGAATTTCAAAGATAGAACTTCAGGCTCGATTTATCACCTCGATACCCTAAGGGAGGGAAAAAAAAGCTTGTCAATGTAACCTCAAGCAATATATGGACTACGATATTTTTTTGCAGCAGGAATGTAATTCAGAAAGCTGACCAAGATTGTGCACGCATAATTGCAACCATGATGTTGGATGTAATTTTAATCTCTCTGTTTTTTTTTATGCTGGGGTGAAGGCATATATATCGACATAGCATAACTTTCAAGAAATCAAACAAGTGCCCTCTTATCTGTGTTAGGATTTTCGTCTTAGCAAGTTAAGGCTGGCAGAATCTAAGAAGCACTTTCCGGAGTTGCTCTCCTACAAGCAACAGATGCTTGATAATTGAGATCCTCCGTGAAGGAAATATGACCTGACATTGCACTACTACTTCTGAGAAGTAGGAAGTGAATTGCATTCCAGTTATGGGTATCATAGAAGCTGCAGATACATTTTAACACATTCTGATATTGGCTATATGGAACATTAGTACATTACCTACCTTAGAGCATTACAGAATTTCTTATGAAGCTTGAAAGCCAAGGGCATTCAATGAAAGGCTTCCCCTGAAGATACAGATCGATTTGAAGTTAAAACATCCTGAAATTTACTAGTACAAATCTCCCATCAATATCTATGTAGCAACTGAAAAATTAACCAGCCATTTTAAACCAAGTTGACATATCTGTTTTGGCATCAAACACTTCCAAGAGAGAAGTACCTAAAAGGTAGATTGCAAGCTAAGGGCATCATATTAAAATTTAAAGCCACTAAGCAAAAATCCTTCCTCTAGCCCTATCTCAAAAAAAGATAGATCGCCATATCCCATGAAGATAAGAAAACGCCTAGATTAAATTTAAATACTTGTCATTCACTGGAACTGGCGTAATAAAATAAGTACAACTCTGTTTGTTCATCATACATCATTTATCAATAACTAGTACATGAATTCATATTCTAGTATGTAGTATATAAAAACCAGTGTGTAGTCAGACACACAATTTATAAACATAAAAATTCTTCGAAGGAACGTGTATTCATGCTTCAGATCATTATCAAGTATATACGTACCTGTACTTATACAAAACAGGACAGGACCTTAACAATCAGAAGTTCAGAACTACCTCATTCCATTTATTTTTCCTCTAAACTTCCTATCCATTTACATTATATTACTCCGCGTTTCTATAACCTACTCAACTAATCTCCTCTACAGCTAACCATAATTTATCGCATCACCTAGTAGAATTAATCTACAATTAAGCGTCGTTGATAAATCAATCCGTCCCTGAACAAAAGCCTGAGACAAATATCAACATGCATATTGCTCGACTTAAAGGTAAAATTCGACAAAACATGAAAAAATTTGTACATTCAAGAGACGTTATACATTGCTGAGACCAAAATAGATGATCGGAATATGTTACCGAGTAGAAATCAGGGAAGATCTGTCGCCGGTGAAGCGAATCCTATCGATCGGGTGGGTCGATCTTGTTGTTGCCCTAATTCCCATAGAAGAATATGAGATCGTGTTTTATAAAATTTTGGAGGGAGTGCAAACTGAACGCTCAAAATGCAATTTATACTCTTCTTTTTTACGCGTTTGGGAGCACATGAATTTTGTACGCGTGATTCGATTATAGATTTTTTTTAAAAAAATACTCTAAACAAATTTTAAATATTTATCGGACGATAAATTATTTCATTAGACATAAATGTTTTAATTATAAAAACAATTATGTTATTTTAAAGACAAATTAAAAAAGTCAAGTAAGTAAAAGAGATGGAATAATATGTGTATTTTGAATCAAGAGTCGTGTGGACTTTGTTTAATTGATTGGTTTGTCATGTGAGCCCATGTGAACTACAAGCATTTTAATTTGCAGATTTTTTGAATAAAGTGTATGTAAATAACATGATTCGACCATTAAATAAGTTCGGTGTTGTTCTCTCTTTATTAGGAGTTTTAATTTTGAGTTTTGAATATTAAATAGATTGACAGAAAATACTTTTTCCGAATACAAACTACACGCTGCAATTCAAAATAGTTAAATTTCAATACAAATATTAAATATCACAAAGAAATTAGAATAAAGAAATACTATTTAAATATAAGTCCAATGTTGAAGTGGAAAAAATGAGAAAATTATGCGGTTAAGCAAACTTATACTGCTTAATTATTTATTATAGTTATAGTTTGCTATAATTACACTCGCGACTAACATTAATTTAATTACGTGAGTTGATTTCGAGTTGTATAATTCGCCACATTTGTATAATTCGCAACTAACAATTCTTCGTTTGATTTGTATCTGTATACGATGGTTTATATTTGTATATGACGATGATTTCTTTTGGTTTTTCAGTTTTGTCATCATATACATTCAATCTTTTTGTGTATAACTTCTTAAAGTTTGTATAAACGTGTGTAGTTTTCGAATTTTGTATAAGGTAATTTGTATAATATATTTTGTATAACTGCTTAAAGTTCATATGTTTATGTTTGTATCAATTCATCATTTCAAGTTTTATCATATTTGTATAATTCCCGACTTTATATTACTCAATTATACAAAAACACACGAATAATACAAACGTAGCCACGAGTTATACAAATGAGATACGAATTATACAAATTATTGCCCTCTCTCGCTCGCCTCTCTCCTCCCTCTCCCAATCTCGCTCGACTCTCTCCTCCCTCTTCCAATCTTGCTTGCCTCCTTCCTCCCTCTCTCAATCTCTCTTACCATATACACAAATGCATATGTATAATATACAATTATCTAACCGATATACATATACAATTCACCTCTCTCCCACCCTCTGCCCTCTCTCCTTCCTCTCCCAATCTCGCTTGCCATATATACAAATACATATGTATAATATACAATTATCTAACTGATATACATATACAATTCACCTCTCTCCCACTCTTTGCCCTCTCTCGCTCTCCTCTCTCCTCTCTCTCCCAATCTCGCTCGCCTCTCTCCTTCCTATAACATGTAGCTACGAAATTATCAAACTATAGCTATGGAGCGTAATTAGGCTATTTTTGAGTGGCTATATGCGAAAGTTCCTAAAAAAATTCTAGTTAAATGGAATGTTCGGATAAATATAGCAATGCCGTCTGTGTACCTTTTTAAAGTGTTTTACACAATTTACTTCTGCATTTGAAATATTTGCCACATTGATCGAATAAAATGTTATACAAATATATCACTTAATTAACATTGATATCACCAGCAATGTATCATTAAAGATTCAAAACAAAAATTGTCCCCTACCAAAGTAACCAATATTATATTATATATACGAGGTCGTTGGTAGAAGTTCATAGTTTAATCGTAATTTCTTTTTTTACCATTTTAATTCCACATGTCGTGTTTCTACTATTTTTTTCATCTAATTTTTTTCTATAAATATAAAGTACAGACATCCTCCTATAAGAAAAGTAGAGATGTGCCAGTTTGCGTGTGTTTATAAGGAGATCCACCAGATTATGAGTGAGCTGGAAGTTAAGCAAGCTAGCTTAAGGTTTAAGTTTAAGCATCTACTCCCTACTTTCTACTGGTGTGACTTTTTTAATTTGATTAAAAACTTAAACTTTCCTAATTTAAAATAATTTTAATTATATTTTCCCATTTTATTTTATTTATGACTACTCATAAGTTTCTATAATCATATAAATCTCGTTATCCATATAAATAGTGTATGCCTGTATGGTATACTTAATTTCATAAACAACAACATAAATGTAATATTATAAAATGATATATGAAAAGAATAAAGTTAGGTGGACTTTATTTATATATATGGTTTTGTGTTTATTCAAACTTTGCACATCAATTAACCTGGATATAATAGTGTTCACTACTACATATATAAGCTCTTTTTATTCCAAGAAAAAAAAAAACACTTTCTATTTGAAGATATTTATGGATTAAAATTAAGTGGTAAAATAGTAGTGGTCCTAGCTATCAAGTTGTAGTTCCAGCAACTACAGTGATAAGTTTGACAAAAGAAATTGAAGATTATTTATCCATGGAGCATCTTATCTAAAAGATAAATAGTTAAAATAATATATTTTTATTATTTAAATATAGTTCTAATATACCTCCTTACATACAATTTGATTTTTTCAGATATGTAAAAAAATTAATAATAATTAAAATTTAGTTAAGGACCTTTGTCTGCAAGAATACATAAAGATTTGAAAATAAAAGGACTATGTTCATACATTTTCTCTTATAGTTGGAACTTGGAAGTTGAGCAAAATAATTTAAAATCTAATTGAATTGACTTAATTTAAATGTTTTGAAGTAAAAATAGTTTTAGTACTTTCTTATTTTTTTTTTACTATTTGAATAAATTTTTAAAATAGAGGATTTGGTAGGTACACGTGATTCAAAGTGTGATTTACTGTAGAAGATAATGACATGAATATCATGACCATGACAAATCATGTAACAACTTCAAGAAATAGAGAGTAGGTGAGAATAATAAAGATACAGCATACTCTCTCCGTCCCTAATTACTTGTCCATTTTTAAATTGATACATAAATATGACCCTTAACTTGCCTTCAGCGTAGAACTATGCCCTCCAACTTTGGGTGTGCACAAGTTGACACTTAAATTTGTATAAAATTGAACAAGTAGACACATATATCTCACATGACATAATACACGTAGGATGTCATGTAGGACACAAAATTGTCATGTAAGGTGACATGTAGGACGAATATGTATATCCGTTCAATTTTATACAAGGTTAAGTGCCAACTTGTGCACACCCAAAGTTAAATGTCATAGTTGTCGGCTGATATCAAGTCAAGGGTCATGTTTATGTATTATGTCATTAAGAAACAACGATTGACATAATGAGTTTACTATTTTACCCCATTTAATTATGAAGTAGATGAAATAAAAACATAAATTTTCAAGAAGTTTTATCTTTTTCAAAGTAATTAATTGAGGGTATAATAAGTAAAAGAAAATTGTCTTTTCTTGATTTGTCAAAATGGACAAAGTAATTAGGGACTACTCCCTCAGTCCTTAATTACTTGTCCACATTTTTTTTTATTTGTCCCTAATTACTTGTTCATTTTGATAAGTCAAGAAAGAACAATTTTTTTTTACCTATAATACCCTCAATTAATTATTTTGAAAAAAAGTAGAACTTATTGAAAATCTTAAGTTTTTAATTCATCCACTTCATAATTAATAAGGGTAAAATGGTAAATTTACTATATCAATTACTATTTTTTTAATATGTGTGTCAATTAAAAAGTGGACAAATAATTAGGGACAGAAGGAGTACTAAAAAAGAAAAAATAAAGTAGCAATTTGATTTGACTATTATTTGTTTAATATTTTTCTATTCCTTTTTACTTGTTCGACTAGTATTAATTATTATTATTATTATTTATTTTATTAATGGTATATTGAAAATTCAAATGACTAGTACTCTACTTAATTTAATAGATAAAAATAAAAAGTAAAGATGCTCGGAGGCATCATTGTACACTGATGCTAAAAATGTGAAGGTAAGAATAGTTTATACATATAAATTAGTTATAAAAAAATACATAAATTATTTATGCATCTAGTTATACAAGAGCTAAATTGTATGAGTAATAAATTTATTATTAAATAATACGTGAATAATTTAGCTCTTCCTTTACAGGGCGTCCAAATATTTAAAGGTTATCAATGACATAAGGAAACAATTAATGAGAAATATACTAAACCACACCCCGCCATTCACAAGATCTCCACCGTTGCCCCTTCTTATTCTGCCTTTTCTTCATTTCACACACACAAAACAACATTCTTGTTTCCCTCTATTTCGTTACTATTTCTCAATTCTGATTCTCTCCAGCGCCAGCCTCACTCCCTTTCCCCTCCGGTAGTCCGACCCCTTCTCCATCGGACTTGGCACTGCGGTGGGCATAAGGGCAAATTATTGTTCAAACAATTGATTGAATTTAGATGTGGATTCATTACGTTCTGCTATTTTGGTTGATATTTCGAAATTGAGGTTTCTGATTCTCTGTATAATGGACTCGATGTGGGCGAACAATGGTGCCCCTGCCGCTTCTCATTTGTTCTATGCCATTTACTTCGCTTTTGGTTTCGTCATCGTCAGATTGTTCCTTGACAGATTCATCTTTCGGGTAAGCTTTCTGGTTTCTTTTTCTTGAAAAATTCATGTGATGATAACTGATATTTTAAATGTTATCCTTGTTTTATTACATTCGAGTATTGTGTACTCAATATTGGTTTGACTCGTGTAATTAGTGGATTGCGTAAAAAGAAGCAGGGTGAAATGGACGTCACATTCAACCAAGAAAAACGACAACCTTCTTATAGAAAACACATAAATGAGAGCCCAATAATTATAGATCCCATCTTGATGGAAAATTTCTTGGCTTAATTAAATCCGATTTAGTACTTTTCTTGATTCTGAGGTTCTGGCCCAATGTGTATGAGCCAACTGTTTAGTAGCCAATGATATAGCCCTTCTAAAAGAATCGTGATGGTAAGGTAATTTATTTGGCTGAACATAATTGGGGTTTCTTCAATTATAGTTCTTGAACTTCTAACCTTTGTCACCATTAAGTAATTGAATCCACCCAGACTAATAGGTGAATTTATCTTCGTAAGAGTTAAGACAACTTTATTAGAATTTGAGCTGTTTGACTTCTTTAGTTGTCTGCCACAACAACACTTTCAAGATTTTATGAAGTACTTTAGACTAGGGTGATTTTCATAACTATTGAAAATGACATGAAGCTCCTGTACAGATGTTACCGTCCTATCAGATCTTAAATGGTAATTTGGTGCGATGACTTGTGACCTTATATTTGAAAATGTGTTTAGTATTTCATTGTGCATCCTTGTTTTGGCGCTTGTCATCAGATAGATGTTAGTTGTATTGAGCTGTGATTTGGGTTTGGCATTCTTAGAACTGATACTTGGTTCATGGAGGAACGTTTTCGTGCATATATTGCTCTATGTACACCATCATGTAGTTCCAGTAAAAATCTAGAGTTTTCTGCAGATTGCCATAGATTAATATGTTTTAGGTGAGATGTAAACTACGTTTGATTCTCTTCTATCTATCAATTGTACTTCTTGAAGTAAAATTCATGTCACTGGAGATCCAGAAACTGTTTTAAGTTTCTCATTAGATGCGAACATGCATTTTTGGAATCTTTAATTCAATAAGTTCTAATTTGTTTAATTTAATTTTCTAAATTCCTGTTCACAGACATATTTATTCATCACATAGCCCTGACAATTGATATACCACTTTTCCAACATTATTTAACTAGTCCCGCCATCTTTAGGCTAGAACTTATGGGCAATGAGTCGCATGCCTTGTCACCGGTACTTTTTCTTACAGTTATGATGGTACTCAATGTGCCCCCATTACCCGATCTATACATGGTGTACATGTCTTAAGTGGAGAAGACAAACAAGTCTTTGACTTAATTACAAGAACATTATAAGATGTAGTCTGCACAACTAACTCAACCCTTATAAGACGAGCGAGAAGAATTTAAGACCAAAATGTTGTAAAACTTTCAAATGCCTGCGTCAACAACTCCATTAACATCCAGTCCAGCTTGCCAATTCGTAGTTTAATTGCTTTCCGGTTACAATTTTAAGGGGAAAGTTGAGCTACTGAGTCAGGTATAGCTATTAACTGACGCTCCATATTTTAGTCAACTTTAGTTATTAAATATTATCAGCCATGTCTTAATATCAGCTTTAGTTTGTTCATAAGGGTTAGTTCTTTTGACATATTACTTGGTGAGTTACTTTTAACATTTAATAGTTAAATAACTGAGTTCTATTTATAGTTAGTCATAAAATTTCCAATGTTAAGTCCTAAAAATTGATGAAAATTTTAATGTTACCAGTTTCAAAAAAAAAAAAAAAATTGATGAAAATTTAAATGTAAGATTGCATATTTCAGCACCCCTGGAAAAATATCTGCATCCACCTGGCTCCCCCTCCATTTTGTGTATCATAACCTTCAGTCCTTTACTACCTTGGCAGACTAAGACCAGCATGTATCCCTCTCCAGGGTTTATTGATGGGATTATGTCGATTCACTTGCACTGACCAATGAATTATCTGTTTGCAACAATTAAACATGAATATAAATTAAATATTGCATATGCTATTGAAGAATACGTCAAAAGACAGATACTCTGATGTATTAATTGCATAATGCATCATCATCATGCAATGTATTCAACTCTTTTGTGCTACCTTTGCTTGGAAATATGGTGCTTGACTGCTTTCCCCCTTCAGGGCCTCCCCACCACCACACTATTTCTTCTGTGCAATTGTGAGAGGTAACTTTTAGCTGCATATTTGTAATGTATTTGTTAAGTGGAGTGTACTCTGTTAGGATCGGCTTGTTCCTGTATATCAATTAAGCTTATTTCTTCTATCACTAGTTTCATGATTTACATGTTTTATGCAATATGAATTAGTTCCTTTAAACGGTAATAATATTAACTTTTGCCCTCATTAAGCAAACACTAAGTTTAATTGCTTGAAAGTAGTCATTGTAAAGAGCTACTATTCAGTGAGTACTTTCCTGACATTGAAGAATTCAGATGATAGAAAATTAGGGAAATTTTTTGAAAGTTGAACAGAATTTTCCCCGATACTTTTACATGGACTGGCTGCTATGTGACAGATTTGATTAAATGACTTAAGTCGTTTACTTTACTCCATCTTTCTGACATATCTCTGTTCCTTGTTCACCTTGTTTCCAGAGGCTAGCCATTTTGTTGCTGCACCTGGGAACAACCCATCTCAGGAACGATGAGGCTACGAGAGGAAAAATTGTTAAATGCTCTGAATCCATGTGGAAATTTGCTTATTATGCCACTATTGAGTTTTGTGTCCTAAAAGTTGCTTATCATGAGCCATGGTTCCTCGATGTGAAGGGATATTTCAGTGGCTGGCCAAATTCAGAACTAACGTGAGTATCACATCCTGATTGTTCTATGACCTAGTATATGACACATGGCAGTCAACATGTAATATCTGTATAAAACTAGAATTGGGTGGTTACTTTAAATAATTGAGTAAGCAAGTAAGAACAATTACTTGTACTATTTGAGGGAAACAACAAAATTGCCAGCTATATGTGGTTTAATTCAAAATGGTATAGTTGGTGCAAATCTGTTGCTAAGTTCATAAGTTGGGATTAAACCAGCTGAAGTGTATGTTTTACTTCTTACTCCGTATTAAATTCTCACCATTGAGCCTCACATTGGAAGTTTCATTTCTCAAGTTCTGCAGTATCTTCTTGTCTCCTATTCTAAGTGTATTGCATTTTATGAGGGTTTCGGAAAAAGAAAAAAAATGTCTTATTTTGCCATCCTACTGTCACTCTGTCAGATCTTTTTTCAAGGTCGATGAATTAATATATGCATTGGGAATCTTTTCTCCTTTGAAGGTAATACAACACAAAAATTGGGAACATCTTTGTTCCTAACCCATAGAGGATCTCATGAATTTCATATAAGCATCTTTGATATTCTCATCAGGCAACTAAATCATGTCGTAATTATTTGATTCATGGAGTATCCATTCAAAAACACTTCTCGTGCATGGTTTATGCCGTATTGCTTAATTTTTACCAGTATGTATCTTGTCTAGTAATTGTTAGGTTCTATTTTCAAGCATTCAAGGGCTACCTGTGTTAATTAATTGTTGCCAGTATGTATCTTTTCTAACAATCAAGAGGTTCTATCTGCAAGCATTCAGGGGGTTCTATGCCTTTGAGAGATTTATATATCTAGAAAATATAGAGAACTTCTAGCAGTTTCGAAAAAATATATAGAGAACTTCTAATATTTTTTATTCTATTTACATAATGTTCTTATGACATGAGTTTTAATGGAATAACATGGTCAATGAGGATTCATATTGTTGACCCCAACTTGATTGAGACTAAGACTAAGACCTGCCAAGTCACCAAGCAAAGGGAGACATCTCTACTCCTCAAAGAACATAAATAATTTCCGGAAGGAGCAATAAATTTCCTTAGTAAAGACCCTCTAACACCTTATTTTGTGGTAAGTGTTACAGAGCCTCCTCCTCCATCTTCTTCTTCTTCTTCTTCTTAACTCATTGCTGCTTCTGTCCTCAACTATTTCCACTCCTTTCCTTTCATTTCCCCATGCTACACCTCTAGTATCATTTTTCTTTACCTTGTGCCACCAGAACGTGCATCATCACCTGAGAAAATAGCACTGGATGCCTGAAGGATGTGTAGTCCGTCTCTTGATAGCTCCTTGTATCTTTCTTTCTTCTATCAGAATGCCTTTCTGATGCCAATTTTATTCAGAACCTTCGTGAAAGTCTTATTGCCTAAGCAGTTGTGTCTATTTACTCATACTTTGCAGTAAGCATGCTGTTGGCTGAGGGGAACTCACCAAACACTACTTCTTGTAAAAATATCATCACCATTTCAGTTGAACAATTTTTATGAAAATGCAAACAAAAAATAGGGCTTCTTAAGACAATAGAATATTGACTAGGCAAGACTCTTCTTTTCTGATATAACATGCATACCTTTGTTGCAGTCATTTGAATGCACTAAATTATTTACAGAGTGAACACAAGTCCTATTAGAAATGCAAATCTAGCTTTTGCTTTCATTTATCATTTGAACTGTTAGCAACATTTATTGCACTTCATACTTGTTTCACAAAAAAGGATGAAATGTTACAGGCAACTTTAATTTTTGTAGGCCTCTTAACAAAAGGTTCACATAGGGGTTTGATAAAATCTAACATCCTTTGTTCATTTCTCATTTTAGGGCTGGAATTAAGCTTATCTATATGTGCCAATGTGGGTTCTACCTCTATTCTATTGCTGCCCTTGTTGTTTGGGAAACGCGACGGAAAGACTTTGCTGTAATGATGTCTCATCACATAGTTACAGTTTTTCTGATTTCATCCTCATATATTTTAAGGTAAGGTATACTTCACCAGTGGTTTACCTTTAAGTCTTTTTTTTTGCATGAATACCCTATCTCGACATGAAAACAGGGACATGATTTATGTACGATGATAGCGACACTTTTATGGTTCTATGCGGGGTGCAATACAAGTCAAATTTTCATATTCATTCAACCATAAAACATATATATTCTTTGGCATATTTCGAGAGATAACTTTTCCTTTATTTTCAGTTGATGGTGGAGGGAGGAAGGGGATGCTAGGTCGAAGTAGATTTTAAACTTTGAAAGACCTGGTTTGAGATGTAGAAGAGGTTAAAAAAAAGTAGAAGGGAAGTGGAGAATTAAACATTTATTGCCTAAGGAAGACCAGTTAGACGCTGGTAATGGTGATAATATTAATTTGCATATCCATATATAAAAACATACACTATTATCAATCTTAATTGGATTCAGATCATGTAATGTGTATAAGAAATAGAGCATCCAAGGGTGTTGCCTAGTGGTCAATGAAGCTGATTGATTTCTTCCCATATGTCTTATCGTTTGTGGATAGAGCTACTTGGTACCTGTTGCTGGTGGTGGGAGGTGGTAGGTATCTCGTGGAATTAGTCGAGGTGTGCAAAATCTTGCCTCGGACACCACAGTTCTTAAAAAACTGTGTTTTAAGAAATAGAGGAAGTGTATTTTCATGTTTTTGTTAACTCGTGTGATGTTTTGCTACCTTTGAGAAATGAAATAGAACAGATATGGCCAATGCATTGAGATGCTTTAATTTAATGTCATACAGTTTTCTACCTTTTCTTTTGGCTAAGATTTCCGTGAAATGAGGGTACTCAATTGATCCCTTTCTTCTATATTTTGATCCTTTATCACTTTATTGTAGTAGAATCATATATACATAAGCACATAAACAGCTCCTGAATCTTTGGACAAATTTGACCTAGCCAGTCCCATGCTTCTTATCCTGCACAAGGATGCTAATATGTCGTCTACAACAACAACATACCTAGATGCTAATATGCCATCTAAATGATAACATAATGAAATGGTTGCTACTACTAATAAAAAGATAGTTAAATGATTGCCCCAGCTTTCCGAGTTGGTCTAGTTTGTAACTCAGTTTTGCAGATACAATTTTTAGTATTTTTGCCTCAATGGTTGATTAAAGGGTTAATGTTCTCCTATTTACCTAAAAAAAGAGTTCCCAAATTAATGTTGAAGTTGTGCGTGGAATTGGTAATGGTTATTCCTGAGGGTCCATTTTGAATTCATCTAACGCATTCAAGAAAATTGAATTCATATGTTGATTTCAAGATAACTTGATAACAGATTTGGAATACTTGGTTTTGTAATGGACCTTGCCATGCCTGCCTTGTTTCCCTCTTCCAAATTATAATTTTGCTGATCTCTTAACATCATAACATCTCTTGTGACTCTGTATGGGTAATGATTTCCCTTGAATCTTTTTAAGTCATTAATTCAAGTTCGCTGGCATTAAATGAAAGTCTCTTTTATGTTATAATCCCTGCAGTGGAGCTATTTCTCCTAGTTGAAAAACTTTCTATTCTGGAGAAGGCTGTTTTCTTGTGAGGAAGAATGTATGTGTTGGAGGAATATGACGCAGAGTATTTTCTTTCCTAATATTGAATATTAAGACATTATTAAATATAGGTCTCCTCTCTTACTAGTTGGGACTAACAAGCCACCAACTCATCTAAAGGTTCATCATTCCATAACTGCAGTACATTAATGATGACCTGTTGTATGCCATCCAATACATCCACTTGATTCAATGGCAAATCGTATCTGTCAAAAACCTTGTCAGAGTTCTATGAATTTTGGATGAAGTCTCTAACCCAGTGTAATTTCGCTTACACTCGAGGAATCAAATTAGCAAATGCAAAATTCCAAATGCTGCCTGGATATTAGAAGAATGGAATGCTTTTATCTGTTTCAGTTTCTGTATTAATTTTGATTGCGTTTGACATATGTAGCTTCTTTCGGATTGGGATAGTTATTCTTGCATTACATGATGCAAGTGATGTCTTTCTTGAGGCTGCCAAAGTTTTTAAATATTCAGAGAAGGAGCTTGGAGCTAGTGTACTATTTGGTTGTTTTGCCATCTCTTGGCTTGCACTGAGGCTGGTTTTCTTCCCATTTTGGGTCATAAGATCCTCAAGGTCGGCACTTTAACAGATTTTCTACTCATATGATATTGTTCCCCTTTTCTGGTTTCTCCTAATAGTTCAATGTGTTTCATTTCCCAGCTATTACCTGTGTGAGGTTTTGAAGTTGTCAGAGGCATATGATACAATGATATACTACTTCTTTAACACAATGCTCTTGACCCTGCTTGTGTTCCACATATATTGGTGGATTCTCATATATTCAATGATCATGAAACAGTTGAGAAATAGAGGGCAAGTTGGGGAAGACATAAGATCTGGTAAGCATCTTATTGTTATTTTGAATTTACAGGTACACTATGTTGTTGAATTTGTGCTGATATAAAGGTCACCCAATCAGCTATAACCTCATGGTGCACCATAGAGACACTTAGAGACCTATGATTTTATTTTGTTGTAAATTCTTTAGTAGTTAAAACACCAACACCAGCTTCTTTTAAACTGTCTGTCTCAGGTTTATCAAACTAAAGAAAATTCCTTCCAACTTTTTTTTGGCTGTATAGTTCATAGTCAACTTTTATGGTTTGAATCCTCTTTCCCAACTTTTTTGAGGTTTCAGGATCCTCTTTGAACTGTTTGCGTTGTTTTTTCCTCTTTCCGAATACAGATTCGGAAGATGACGACTAATTTGATTGAAGGGCTACACTCAGATTCGGAAGATGATGACTAATTTGATTGAAGGCTACACTCAGATTCTTCAGCGGAGCGGAAACGTGGTTTGAATATTACATATGAGTTGTAGTATTGCCTCTGCATATGATCCTTTTCCCCCAATAGACTTAGCTTGACTTCTTCTACGCTTTTATAATCAACAATACAATTTTTTGGGTTTGATCATTTTATAGTAATAGATCTTGGTAGCATTAGATGCGGGGACATTTATCAGTTTAACTTGTCATTACATTTTTGGTGTACAAAATAATAGGTGTCTCCTTGTATAATTGTTCCCCTAAACAAGTATTCAAGCAAAACCATCTTCACTTTGGTCTACATCTGTCATTACATATTTGGTCCAAAATAATTAGCTAAATATATACTATTTTGTGTTAAAACTGTATATTTATCGTTTAGTAATACGTATATTATGAAAAATATATATGTATACTAAATTTTGTGAGAAAAACGTATCATTTTGCTAGACAGCTACATTATAGTTTCCCAAAAAAGGTCTGGCGAAAGAAATTACAGTCGATAGATTTGTTGAAAGAATTCGCTGTACTTACAGTAGTAGAATACTTTACACATCAAACACTGAAAGAAAAGCACTAACACTTTGTTTGGATAGTTGTTACGTATTGTTTCATAATGTATTGTATTGTGTTATATTATATTGTATTGTCTTAATAAATTCAGTGTTTAATAGATTGTATCGTTCTTCGTTGTTATATAATCTCACACCTCAATAATTTGAATGATAAACCTACAAGAAAAGTAAGGTACGTGTAGAACTATTATGAAAATATAGGATAAAAGATGAAATGTGATTATTATACAATAAATAAAGACAAAATGAGAAGAAAAGGAAAAATATTAAGGTAACGATGATATCACACACCAAATCGGTCGTTACATAAAATAGGTCTTTTTATTGTAACAAAACAATGAATTTAAACAGTATGATACAATATAATTTAGACAAACATGGTATTTAAACTAACAATATAACACATTGCAATACTCTACAATATAATACAAAACAAGGTGTAATGGTGCATGTGACAGTTCCAAGTGTGGAAGAAAATCATAGAGATTTCATCTCTCCCTGATTCATCCTAATAACTATCAATTAGGTTAAAGAAATGCCTCTACACAGAAGAAGAAGAAAAAAACTAATTAAAAATGTTATCGTGATTCCTTCCCTTCTAGCTCATACATATGATGGTGAGATATAATAAGTACTTAATGAAATAGTAGAGGCGTGTCAAAGTTTGTTTGAATTATAAAGGCAAGAGTTAAAGTTTAGCTTGTATTTATACGTAATTGAGTTGAAATAGGTTGATAAAATTAACTTTTCAAAGAGTTGAATCCTCATTGTATTTGTATAACATACATGTGAGTTTTTTTTTCTTTTTTAAGAAATTGAACATAATTATACAACCAATAACAATATATCTAGTGTAGTTCACAAAGTGAGGTATGGGGATTAAAAAAAAGTAAGATATTATAAGATTGAGGAAAAAAAAGGGCCTATCACAAGCCACATCATATATGTAGTCTCATGGTCCACAGATGACAAGTCAATCAACTTATGGTATATTGTGATCAGTCAAAGGAAAAATGTGCAGGCTAATCATTTCGTGTGAAAAAGTGGATGTTTATATTAAAATGAAATTAATCAACTTAATCAAAGAATAAGTCCTTTTTTTAAAATTAAAAAAACAACATTTTAGCCGTATAGGCCATTTTATTAATTAAAACAAATTAATAGTAAACAAGTACTGGCCTAAGCCAACATTAACAAACAAACCTATTTCTAAATTGGTTGGGGCAAAGTCTACTTTCCTATTTGACCTTTCTATATATAATCAAAGAATAAGTCAATAATTTATAAATAAATAAATTAACATAATGGTCAATGCTTTGCAAGTCAAATACTTTTACTACTTGCTATTTTTGAAAGTTAATACTCCCTCCATTCCATATTAAGTTAATTTTTAAGGTATTTCGGACCCTTTAAGAAAAGTAGATTAAAACATAAATTGAACATAATTTTTTATTTTTATCCTTATTAATTATTGTCAAATTTATGATTAAAATAACTAAATATTAATTAATCACTAATAATAAAGGGTAATATTGGAAGAACACTCTAAAAATAGTCTTGAAAACCGAACAATTAATTTAATTTAAAAAATAAAAAATACCAAAAAAATTAACTTAATATGGAATGAAGACAGTAGATGACTGAGTCAATTTTTACTGAAATTAGTCAATTTTTACTAAAATTAGAAGCTTGAAGCCGTATGTAGCCATAAGAGACCTTTTTAGCGTGAAGTACGTGGCCACACTAACAATAAAAAGTCAAACAATATTTATTTCTTTAATACTTTTGTCAATTGTCATTTATAGCAATGTCTATGTTACTTTTGTCAATTGTGGTCTCATGCCTTTTTTGTGAAAATTTAATGTTAGTTGACAAATTATTCTTGTGTTCCATCTGTTTTATTTTACTTCACCAATTTTTATTTGATACATTTTTTATTAGATATCGTATGTTTTCTAAGAAATAATAATAATTCATATGAATATTTCATCATATTATTCATATTAATTGTTGTATTATGCAATTACTTTCAAATAAACTTGTATCTTATAATAGTAGCGAAATTAACTGAGATATATAGTTTATAATTTGGTAGTCTTCCATTCAGGCCAGTGTCAAATGCGAGTATACTCCAATTTCTTTTATTTTTGAAACTATATATTCTTCAACTGTAAAATTTGTTTGTTATATTCACATTAATAATAACATATATATTTGTTTATTGTACTCATTGCTTTTCTATGAATAATAATTTCAATAATTTATGACTTTATAGATGCCAATTTCTAGACAAGACCTTTGTTTTTTTCCTCCATTTTATAATGCATATACGAGTCATGAGGATAACTACTTAATTAGTGCTATTACTATTTATTGAGTCACATGAGGAAACTGCATATACCGACCTTTGTTTTAGAAAAGAAAAAGGAAAAAAAAAGGAAAAGTGCCATTGTTTGAATAGAGTGAACTTTTTTGAGTCAAATCAAAATGAAACTTATCATTGTTTGATTTGAAAACAAATACTCCCTTCGTGCTAACTTGTATGAGTTGTTTTACTTAACACGAAATTTAAGAAAAAAAAAATTTTAAATTTATTGTCTAAAATGATAAATATTTATGTGGTTAAAAATTATTTCATTAATGATAAAAATAAGCATTTTAAAATTAAAGTGTTATTAAATATAGAAAAATGTTATTTTTTTATACTGATTAAAAAGAAAAATAAGTCGTATAAATTGAGACAGAAAATATCACATATAGAGATCGAATCTAACAAAAAAAGGCTTCAAATCTATTTGTGTGGATATAAATCCACATTTATCGATATCTTTTTTGTCCTAATTAAACTATAGCACTATGTGCTTCAAATCCATTTATTATTTATTTGTGTGGATATAAGTTCACATTTATCCATAATATATCTTGTTATTTGTCTTATAACTTTTGTGCAATATACGTCACCTAAGATATACCTAGTAACCTACAAACACGATTGTTAAAACATCTTGAATTTATCTGTTTAGATCAGGGGCTGAGCTATAACTTGCATGTTGAATGGCCCCTTTATATAAGGAAAATTCTCAGTGTAAATTTTTTTTAATACGATCGAAGAAATGGATTTTAAGTTTAACTCAATTCAAAAAGTTACCTAAATATAAAACATGATTGTCTAAGACTGTGTAAGGAAACCAATGACCCTTTAATCATCGATGTGGGATACTCCAACACCACCCACACATTCAAGCTTGAACATATGAAGCGTGTACAATTTAGGACTCGAAAATAATGAGTTGAGATAAATCATTTACTACAGCAATAAAGAAATGGACCTTAGCCCTAGTTAGATCAATATGAAAAGCTGGCTTAAAAGAAAGAACTGTCCAAGAATATATAAAGAAATCAATGACTCCTTATCCCACCCATGTGCGACTCCACATAATACTCCTATTAGAATTTTTTGGTTCTGCCATTAATATAGACATCCCCTTAATTAGAAAGAGATTAATTATACTCCAATGAGAGTTTTGGTGGAGTAGTATTGGAGCAGTACTTCATCCATAATCAAAGATTTTGAGTTCTGATCTCATTTGATATGAAATCGATCTTATTAGAAAGTGTTTTACCTAAATATAACACTTTTTGATGTGAATCCTATTAAGTTGAAAATGGATAATGGACATCAAATGAGAAAATAAAAATCAGGAAAGAAATCAAAATACTCCCTCGGTTCTAGGTATTTAGACTGGCAACATAGTTTAATAACAAATCGAAAACCTTTTGAAACTTATAATTTAAAACAAATCATAAATATTTTTATGACTATAAATCATCTCACCAAAATAAAAATGAAAAAAAAAAAAAATCTACGACACACATATTAACGGGAAAAATATAAAGACAACCCCACAATTACTTATTGTTTAATTAAAGAATGATTCATAGCCAATAATTAAGTTGATGGTTAATTTGAGCCTTTATATCCAACTCATGCTATTATTATATCTTCACTTGAAAGGGGGAATCTTGAGTCTTTAATTAGTTGCCGACCTAAGGTGCACCACACTATATATTAAGAGCACTTATTGCTAAAATATAGAGTGTACGGAGTATATAATAAGTGAAAATTAAACCTCAAAAATCTCACGTTGTTGGGGCGTTTGGTGCCCACAAAATTACAACCTTGTGATTCCATGAAACGTCTAATCAACATGGCTCCATAAAAAAGATATTTTCTCTCTTTTAATTTATTTTCCTCAATTTGATCTGATAAATATTTTTAAAAAATATTATGAATATAAATTAAGAATATATGGAATATGAACTTAGAGTCTGTTTTGGTTGGCTTTAAAAAATAGCTTTTAAATTATTATTTTTTTTAAAAAATAAAACTTAAATGACTATTAAGTGAAAAAAAAAAGTAGGGTAGACCTATTTTTTAATTTTAACTTTATTAAAGTCATTTTAAACTTATTTTAAGTTATTTTTAATCTTGACAAACACTTTCAAAAGCTAAAAATAACTTTAAAATAGATTTGACCAACTTTTAAATCAATCCAATTAAATAGATTCTTAAACATATGGCGCAGAATGTTGAATTTAAGAAATTGCTAAAAAAAAAAAAAAAAACCTTTTAAACGTACTAAAAAGAAAAAGGAATGAAGAGCTTTTTCTCTTGTCAATGTTATTTGTACAACAAACGAATCCGCAATTAGGACAAAAAAGAAAAGTATCATTTGTTGTACTACCTCTACCCTTTTTTCTCAATAGCACGAGTTTATTGGTTTCAACTTTTTTAACGTCAATGCAATAGAGCTTGTTTTCTTTTTCGACTTATAAGAATCGGAGAAATTTTACAAGTGTATTATAATTTTTGGGATTTTCATATTTATTGGGGGGAGGGGGATATAGTTTAAGAAATCAAATTACATATTCGAACAAAATATTAATTTCATATCAATCTAATTTAATATCATGATTTTTATCGCATGTTCAAATGGGCTAAAAATAAAATCATAGATGGAATTAAGATGTGATTATGAATTGGTGGAGTTCTTAAAATAACGTTGGAACATTAGGAATCAAATTAAGCAATCAACCGAGTTAATTGAGTTATTATTGGCTTGCGTTAGTATATCTGCTAAGTGAAACGCGGATCTCTTTTAGATATTTGGTCATTTACAGCCCTGAATTAACAGTTTTCTTATTCGAAAAAATAACACAAGTATTTATTCATTTTGTTAATGATGAATTAACAGACTAATACTGTATAATTAGACATGTTGGTTTACGAATTTGCGCTTTAGCTAGATGCTGTACTTTTACCATTTATTTCAAAAAAAATTAAAAATGACTAAAAAGAAATAACGTTACATAAATTGGGTCTTTAATTTTTTACAAAATATATATTTTATTCCTTGTCAAATTTAATTGTGTGTTTATAATTTATTTTATTCTAAAAAAGAGGTGGATGAAAGGAGGAGAAAAAAAGAAGAGAAAATTCTAACATGTGCATAATGCTGAAGTTGTTTTACAAACTTCTTTAGGGTTTTTTGTTGGTTAATCTGTATTATTAGGATATTTAGAATAATAATTTTGGAGAAATTCATAGAAAATAACAAAGTTTAAAGTATATTTTTAAAATTAGAACATTAAAATTAGTAAATTAAGTCCATAGAATGCAGAATGTATCCCTTAAGAAAATTATTGCCCTCAAGTACTTGAGGTTACTAGAATGTGTCCTTTCAGGATAGTGCAATTTTACTCACCGGAGTATCAATATCTAAAATTACGGTGTTAGCTAACCACTCAACGATAGTAAAGTAAACTAGAATTTGTTTCCCTATAATAATAAGAAGTTTAGAAAATTCATTGCTAAAAAATGAGAGGAACCCCCACTATTTATAGACAACAAAGTGTAGTATGAACAAGTGCTTATTGTGCACTATCGGAATATCACAACTCTTTGGAAAAGTCGCAAACTTTCAAAAAAGTCACGAACTTTTGGAAAAATCACAACCGTTTAGAAAAGTCACAACTTTTCGAGAAGTCATACCATTCGAAAACGTCACAATCTTTCCAAAAAATCGTAATTTTTTAGAAAAGTACAACACATCAAAAAAAGTCACAACTCTTCAAAAAAAATCACCAACCCTTCATTTTCCAATCACACCTTTTGACACCCAACCGTTATTTTGTTATGCAATTCGAATTAAAAAATTGAAGTTTGATTTGAAAATTAGTGTGTATTTATATATAGTTTGAATAGAAGTTTTAATTTAAAATTCTAAATTTATGAAATTTAATTTTCATATTTATCATAAAAAATACAACTTTTGAAATTGAAATTGCATGTTCAGATATAATTTCAATTTTTCAACCTTTCAACCCCTACCCAAATCAACAATCCCAATCATAATTTAGGTAATGTCCACAAAAATTAAGCAGAGGGCTTAAAAAGATTTGGGGAAGATTAATAGATATGGAGATCGATAATGGAGTGGATGCTAATTTCATTTTAAAAATTATCTTTAACTAGTTTGAATTTATTTTATAGAATTATTGAAAATTTGATTTTTACTTATTCTTTTAATAATAAAATTAAATATATACGAAACTTACACCCATATTTACATCATGCTACTAAAACGTCCCACCTCACGCATCCACTATTAATTTATAGGTACACTTCTTAAATGGCCTAAAAAATTAGAGGGAGAAAAAATGGAGTTATTTAAGTGGGGAATGGACCCCAAAATTATCTTTTAGCGCAAACATAACTGATAAAGCGGTCCAGGCGAAAAAGTAGCGTGTGAACGCACCCCCACAAAATGGTGTCATCAAATACATCACCTGAATAGCTGAATCAATTTTTACTAAGCTCTAAAAATTCTTATTCCGTGTATTATAAGTGTATGAGCTGTCATCTTCCGCGGTATATAAACCACTGCTTCCCCTTTGACCTTACTTCACAACTCAACTAGAAAAATAAAATAACTATCTGAAACTTAAAAGACCAAAAATTTCAACTATGCATTGGTTAAATAAGAGATTTAGACCGACTTCGAATTTGAATTCGAATTCCCTCCAAAATAACAATCAATTTTTTCAGCAGCAGCAACCAAGGCTTACTGGAGATGAAGAGTACTCTGTTATGGTTGCGACTCTGAAAAATGTCATCAATGGTAATACTCCAATGCAAAACAATCAAGAATTCAATTTCTTTTCGCCTCATCAATATTCTACTGCCACCACTACAACCACCGCCACCACCACGACTGTTACCTCTTCATCTTCGCCTTCTACTAGTATGTCCACGAGTTTCGAACAAGTGTTGGGTGTCCCTGCAGAACAAGAACCTTGTCAATTTTGCAGAATTCAAGGTTGTTTAGGCTGCGACATTTTTGGTACCACATTTTCTTCTTCTTCTTCTGCGCCTGCTGCTGTGGCTGCTCCTATTGCTGATAATAAGAAGAAGAGTAGTACTACTACAGTCCCAATCGTGAAGAAAAAGAAGAAAAATTACAGGGGAGTGAGACAGAGACCATGGGGGAAATGGGCAGCAGAAATTCGCGATCCTCGAAAAGCTGCACGTGTTTGGCTGGGAACTTTCACTACGGCAGAAGAAGCAGCTAGAGCTTATGATAAAGCCGCCATTGAATTCAGGGGTCCACGAGCTAAATTGAATTTTTCGTTTGCGGATTATACTGTTGACACTCAAGAACAACAGAGCACTTTATCTTCTTCACCACAACAATTACCAGAAGAGCCTCAGCAATCGCAGACAGCGAATAATAATTCGGATTTTGGAAATGAAATTTGGGATCAATTGATGGGTGACAATGAAATTCAAGATTGGTTAACCATGATGAATTTCAATGGCGATTCTTCTGATTCTGGCGGGAATGTTCACAGCTTTTAAGCTTCCCGTTGCTAAAAAAAGACAATCCAGTGCAATAAACTTTCACGGTACGCAGAGTCCAACAATATTAAAAGAAATTAAGCTTCAGTTACTCGAATTGAAAAAAAATAAAATAAACTAAAAATAAATAAATAAGAAGTTAGTATATTAAGGTGCTTTGCCCTGTTGTAATTTTTAAAAATCAAATCTGGGCACTATAGTATCTAGGAAAAAAATATTAGTTGCAAGTCTATTCATTTTCGGGTTGTGCAGTATGTTGTTCGACAAAAATCATTAAAGTCCAATGAAATGTAAAAATCATGAGGTATTAATGCGAGTAATGTTTTGTTCTTGTAATTGCCTCTCCATTTTTAGAGACGAACAGAACCTCATAATTCAGTTGAACTTGAATTCTTTAACATCGAGTATAAATACTTTATCTATCTCAATTATGTGCATAGTACATTTGAATTTCTAAAGTCAAACAATTTAGTTTTGATCGTAAATTTAAATATAATTTTTTTTGGTGTTTTTTTTTTTTTTTGACTATTTGGAGTATGTAATAGCAAAAACATTTCAATAGTTTTTCTTTTTTGACAAATATTAAATTATGAGCCCTTAATGAGTTTTTGTATATTAATCCATTCGATTTTAAATTTTAAAGTCGAAATCACCTGGTGATTTTGATGGCACGGGGCCCCCTATATTTGGCAACATGATATGTTAAAAAGTTCATTTTATATGTCGACGGAAAAAAACGTGCCATATATTAAGCATCTGAAGCATATTTAACACGTGCTGACTTTATTTATAAGGAAAAAAATATTCCCACGAGCGGAAATATAAAAAAGTGCTATCTACTCATTAGTTTATTCTAGTACACCCAAGTTGGGCCAAAGAAAGCTAAACAATAAACTTTAAAGTGAGTCCGATATAGAGTCACACACCTCTTCTAATGTATAATATTTTCTTCATTTACTTAAACTTGATTATTACACTAATTATTATTGTTAATTTTTACTTAGTCAATTTAAAATTTTAAAAAATTAAAAAATAATTTATCATTTAGTTTTTAATTTATTTTTACTATTAAGTATTAATTATAGTCATTTTTCAATATAATTTTTAAATTATTGAATTTATTATTACTTTTTTCGTCCTATTTTATGTGGTATTATTTAACTCAGCACGATATTTAAGAAAAAACTTATAAAATTTATGGTCTAAAATAATTTTTAAATATTTATATAATAGTAAATTATTTCATTAAAAATAAAGTAAAAAATTTAAAATTAAATTATTTGTTATTATATTGAAATATTTTTTTTAAAAAATCTAATAAGAAAGTAAGCACATAAAATGAAACTGATAGAATATTTAACAGATATCAATTTCTAAGTAGTAAAAGAGAGTAGAACATATTGGTGAGATTTGGTGGAGTGAAGTGGGATAGCGACATGGAGTGGGGTGGGACAGAGTCAGTTACTCGGTGTTGTTGACGCCCCAAATACACCGCGTACGGATTTGATGTTTTTGTACTAATGCTCTTTCATTACTGTTCCTTCCGTTTCATTCTAAGTTGGAGTGAGCATGATATGGTATATATCGAAATTTTTAGTATTATATTTTATATTTAAAAATAATATATCGAAATATTGAATATGCAATCTAGTATTAGTATATTAATAATATACTTCATACACTAACAAATATGCAACATAGTATTAGTATAAACTAAATTTATAGAAGTTAAAACTTTAACAACTCTATTTTGATTGAAATGTAATTGATTAACAAAATGAGTTGTTTGTACTTTCATTTGAATATATATTTCTACATGTGTAATGTGTTAGTATAATACAATTGAAACCCTTTTCTGAATTGTCGAAGTCATAATATTCTATTATATAAGTACATAATAGGTGAAGTTAAGCAAACTCTGGTTATCATTTTACCATACCGTAAAATATCGAAATCGAACTTTAAAATATTGAACAATACCAAATTTAATTGATACGATAATGATATAATAATTTTAAAATCAAATTCCCAAATTACGATACCAAAATTTCAAATACCGTACCATGTCCACCTAATTACAAAGCTCACTTTACTCTCTTTTTTCTTTTTTCTTTTTCACATTTTACTTTTTACTAAGAAAAGAGAATGTAATGTATAATTTATTAAATTAATTCTATTTAATTAAAATTAATATTTTATTTTACATGTTATGCATTCTTATTTAATATCAAGAATATAGTAAAAAGTAATTATCAAATCTAATCTTTTGATTGAAACAAGTTTGTTTTATTCTTTTAGTTGGGCATTTTCATGAACTATCATGCAATAAACATTCCTAATTAAAAGGGGAAAACAATTCAAATTTACTCTTTGAAAAGAAACTCACAATAAACATTCTTAATTGATATTTTGGAGTTATTATTTCCCTTCCTGTTATCAAATCATCCCGTCTTTACCTTTGACATTAGCTGAGTTCTAGCAAGGATTGATTGAATTTCACATGTCAAATTATTATTGTTATTCAATTGGAAAAACAATTTTGCACGTTTTCTAAAAATAATAATTAATATTATGATATTATAGTAATTGATATTTAGTATTGAATTTTGAATAATTTGAGAAATAAGTAATTAATACTAAGACTAAAATATGATTATTATTTTTTAATCTTTTTTTAAAATGTTAAAAGTGAAAATCTATTTTTAAAATAATGGACAAGTAAAAGTTAACAACTTAACATAGTAGTATATAGTAAATTTTTCACAAGTTTAAGACCGGTAAATTAAAAGAACTATTCACATTTTAAATTTAATTTCCTAATTGTGAAATGTTTAAGTACTCAAATGTACTAAAATCGCTTGCTTATTTCTACTAATGATTCAAAAATTATTATTTTTAAAATTTTCTAATCAATTAAACTAAGACATTTTAATTAGGACGATACATAGAATTTTATAGATATTTATTTTGATGCTTTGTTTTCTTTATTTATTATATTGATTTAATAATTTTACCCTTTTTTGTCTCCCAAAAGGTCACTCATTCGTGGACGTGAGTTTGGTACGGTGGCACTTGTCAATTGTAGCAATGTGAATGGAGCATATTATATTAATTAATTAATTAACTTTTGGGTATCTAATTAAATTATACAAATAACGTGACGAATGATTTACTTACTTAAATAATGAGATGATAAAAGTACACATTTTATTAAGATCAACTTTGATGCTGTCATGATGACTGAAAAAGTACACATAAGTAATTGGGTTATTTATTTATTTGTGTTTGATATATAAGTAAATAAAATTAATTTTAATTTTTTTTTTATGTAATCTATATAAATACAATGAAAGGTGAGAGTATGAATGTGGGGATGAAGCGTGGAGGTGAAAATGAGGTGCGTAAGAAAGTCTGTGCGGGAAGGGTTGATTTAGAAGACACATAATTAATGTAGAATGTCACTCCATGTGAAATTTATTTTCCTACTTTCTTTCAGAAAGACATCTTACTCATTTGAAATAACTTATTTTTCTAAAAAGAAAAATTATCTAAAATTTTTGACCAATTGAATATAAAAAATAAAATATTTTTCTCGGTAACAAACACACCCTTAAACTCACATCTATATGTAAAAATGTAATTATCAATAACTGGACTAGATGCTTTGATTGTTCATAACAATTACATTTTACCTAACTTAATAAAAAAAATTGTAATAATGCTCTTATTTTTTTCCATCGACCCTTTTTGGCTTTTGTGTCACTGTTATTTGTCCGTCCTTTCAAGTTATTTGAAGTTGTTTTTAATTAGATACAAAATTTATGAAAGAATAAAAATTCTAATAAAATTATGATTATAATTTATAAGAATAATTGAGATGTTTAAAGTTAAATTATTATTAAATATGAAAATATGTTATTTTTTTTAAAATTGACTAAAAAAAAAAAACGATCACATTAATTGAAACAGAAAAAATAGTTAATTAGAAATGACATGTATCCCATTCTTAACATTTTATTCCAAAACAACAAAGACAAACAACTAGAATCAAATTTAGATTAGTTTAATTCATATAACTCAGCATAACACAACTTTAATTTAATTTGTCTGAACAAACTTTTCCTACAAGTGTAACTCGAAAGGACTATATACTACGAATCGACCAGATTTTGAGGTTCCAAATTTATATAGTGAATCAAAAGGGAAAAGCAGAGAATATAAATTTCATAAAAAGTGTATCAAACAAAATGAGGATATGTACACCAAATATGCAATATTACAGGTCTCAAGTCACTATCAAATCACCACGTGATACCTTCTTATATGCACTTCTTATAATAATAATAATAATTAAAAAAAAAAAAAGAAGGTATGTGTTATTTTATATGTTAATTTTAAAGTATATATTATAGTAACACAAGCACGATATTATTATGTCGAGAAAACGATCAAAATGGTCCTTGATATATGAGGGTTGAAGATTTTTGGTCCTTTATATATATATATATATATATATATATATATCATCTTATTGAAATAGTTTTTAATGTATAGAAAAATATGACTATTTTGGTCCTTAACCTAAAACTAATCATAGAAGTGCAAAATTTCTGTTAAACTTAATAGATGACTATTTTGGTCTTCCTTCTTTTACCACCATTGGAGGTGATGCTCCATTTTTAGTTCACCCACTTGTCATATTCTTGTAATATATATATATATACACACACACACTCTCCCTCTGAAATAATAATCCCCAGCAACTCCCATTTTTAGACACACAAAAAAAGCGATCCATTAAAATAAATAGTATGAACTAAGTAAATTAGATAAAACACTCCATTTCTCTTTTACGAGATCTCCATAAGTAAACTCTTTTCAAGTTTTACACAACTATTCTCTCTCGTTGAAGGGATCTATGAGAAGAATATAGCTTTTTCTTATTTTCTCATTTTTAAGATTAATAACTTTTTTATGTATTAATTTTTTATTCCGTTGTTGACATTAAAGGCTGAAAACGGAATGGATAAAGGTGGAAAATAGAATCTTAAATTTTTCTTTGAGATTTGAAGAGATTTTTGTGTTTCAATTTTTTTTTTTCTGGTAAAATTTGGTTTAAAAAAGAAGGAGGAGGTAATGGAGAGAAGAATAAATCAATTGAAAATTGCAGCAGAAGAAGAAGAAAGAAGATTGAGGGAGAAGGGTTTTGCCGTGTGGAAATTTTGTGGGACCCACAGTTAAGTTTAACAAAAAGTATCACTTGTATAGTTAGTTTTAGAGTTAAAAATCAAAATGGTCATATATTTATATACATTAAGGACTATTTTAATAAGATAACATATATAAGGGACCAAGAATGTTCAAGCCCCATACATCAAGGACCATTTTGGTCGTTTTCTCTTATTATGTCCAACGAATTCCCAAGAACAAATAAAATTGTTAGTTTTATAATCCATTATCTGATTATCATATACTAAGACGAAGATCGTGTGTGATAACAATTCCATATTTAATGTTGATTCATCCATATCTTCATTTTTTGCTGAGGAATAAAGTTTATATTAGGGAATGCTATGTGGCGGAGCGGATTTAAGGCTATACGGAGCAGAGTTGGGTGGGGCGGATTTAAGGTTGTGTGGGGGTGGGGCAGAATGCGGGCGGGTTATTGAAGTGTTTTTTTAAAAAACTAATGCAGGTGGGTCTATGCGATTTTATGCATGTTCAAATTTAATTTAACTTTTTACATGCTATACGAGGAACAAGCATTCTCCCTTGAGAACCTTACTTGTTTGAGCCTAGAAAGACGCTCTTCGTTCTGTTCTTAAAGCTACGAGCCCAATTTATAACAATCCAGTCCAACTGGTTACTTAATTTCGGTGGCCCATCATTTCAGAAATGGCCCTAAGATGGGTTGGTCTTGATATTTTGTCATCCATAAAAAAAGTATAACAAAAATGGCCTCCATTAGCGATGGTCTTGAGTTTTTGGCCCATCTTAACAAATATATTTTTAAAAAATACCATACGCTTCAAAAAATTCTAACGTTTGTTCCTTAGGCAGATGTTCAGAATATTTTAAGATAGTAAACACTAAACATGCTCAATTGACACAAAATTTAGCCTTATAGACAAAAGTAGAACATAGGTATTTTCCATCAATCATAAATTCTAGCTTTTGCCCAAGACAAATGTTCAAGATATTTCAAGTGAACTTATTCAATTTGCCATAAGTTTTGTCTTACAGAAAAATATTGAAATTTATGCATGATAGGCAATATAAATTAATTCCCAATTCCCATCAATTTTTTCAAGTGAAGGTCGAGATTTTATTAGGTGGGGACAAAAATTTAAGACCAAACACTTTGAGAGTAATTTTCTCTTCTACCATTATAGGCCCAAAGATCATTTGAGCCCAATATTTTGGCCCTTCAAATATTAGTAAAAAGGCCCAGTATTTTTAACGCGCAAAAGACGAAAAGCGTGCCGCCATTTACTTAATGACGAAGCTACGTGTCACCGTCAGATGTACGCCATCTTGCGAATTTACATATATATCCATTTTCATCCGTCTTCGGCTTTTCTGTTCAAAAACTTCTAAATTAAAGCTAATCAAATTCCCTTTTTACGTCTTTTAGCTTTTCCACTTTTTCCGAATTTTGAATTTTGATTCGTTTCTTCTCACATATAGCAATTCAATAATATCTACTTTTCCGGCGTTCAACGGTTGATCATTTGATCGGAATATTTCAATCATGGGAGCTTCTCACAGTCACGAAGGTCTAGAACTTTCCGATGAATCGGATTACGAGGAAGATGAGGGAAGCACCAGAACGGAAAGTGAGGAACAGTATGAAGACGCCGCTGACGATCACGCTTCGATGAGGACTCCACCGGTGAGTAACGAAACCCTTGATGAATTGGATTCCAAACTGAAAGCACTAAAACTTAAGTACGGTTCCCCGGAGACGCCGATGAATCTAAGAAAGGCCGTTAAGTTGTACTTGCATGTTGGCGGTAATACGCCGAAAGCGAAATGGATAATCTCGCAGAAGCTGACTTACTATGAGTTTGTTAAAACACTGCAAATTGGAGGTGATGATGAAGACGATTACGAATCGTCAAGTGGAGGAGACGAGGGCTTTTGGGTTTTGAAGGTGGGGAAGAAGATTAAGGTTAGGGTTTCGACTGATATGCAGTTGAAGATGTTTGGAGATCAGAGGAGGGTTGATTTTGTGGATAACGGAGTGTGGGCTTTGAAGTTTTTTGTGGATGACGAGTATAGGAATTTCATTACCAAGTTCCAGGACTGCTTATTTGAGAATGTGTATGGAATGGAGGCTACGGAGGCGAACAAAGTGAAGATTTATGGGAAGGAGTTTATTGGGTGGTTAAAACCTGAGGAATCAGATGATGCAATGTGGGAAGATGCAGATTCTGGAGTCTGGAAGGGTAGTGGAAAGAGTCCCATGACTCCGGTGAGGGATAGCCAAGATTTGCTGGAGGAATTTGAGGAAGCTGCTACTGGTGGAGGAATACAGAGTTTGGCATTAGGGGCTTTAGATAATAGTTTTCTTGTGAATGATTCAGGAGTTCAAGTTGTGAAAAATTTCAGCCATGGAATCCATGGGAAGGGTGCTTATGTGAAATTTGATGAGAAGGATAAGTGGTCCGGCGGCTCAACGCCTAAAAAGGCTCTTTTGATGCGTGGAGAAACTAATATGATGCTAATGAGTCCTTTTAAGGAAGGGAAGCCCCGTTCAACTGGACTTCACCAATTGGATATCGAGACTGGTAAAGTAGTTACTGAATGGAAGTTTGAGAAGGACGGGACTGATATTACCATGAAGGATATAACAAATGATACCAAAGGGTCACAGTTGGATCCTTCTGAATCGACATTTTTGGGTTTGGATGATAACCGGCTGTGTCAGTGGGACATGCGTGATAAGACGGGAATTGTTCAGACATTAGCAAATACGAGTTCTCCAGTGCTGAATTGGACTCAGGGGCATCAGTTTTCAAGAGGAACGAATTTTCAGTGCTTTGCCACGACTGGTGATGGCTCCATTGTAGTTGGATCACTTGATGGGAAGATTCGCTTGTACTCAAAAACCTCTATGAGGCAAGCAAAGACTGCATTCCCTGGCCTTGGCTCTCCAATTACACATGTTGATGTTACTTATGATGGCAAATGGATACTGGGCACGACAGATACATATTTGATCTTGATATGCACTTTGTTTACTGATAAAGATGGGAAGACCAAAACTGGTTTTACTGGTCGAATGGGAAATAAAATCCCAGCTCCAAGATTATTAAAGCTGACTCCTGTTGATGCACATATGGCTGGGGCAAATAACAAGTTCCATGGCGGACATTTCTCTTGGGTAAGAATGCCGAATTTATTTAGCTCTGAACTTATAAATGTTGCATAGCTAATTGCAACTCTCATGTGGCTTGTTTGTTGAAGAGGCTATACGTGAGGAATCATGTTATCTCCATGAAAATTGTTTTTTTGTGTTGTGAGTTCATATAACTTGGTTGTTACTCCTTCCGTGTAAGCTCTTATGCAACTTTAGTAAATGCAATGACCTTAGACTGAAATGATTAGTATGGCATAGGTAATCAACCTCAACTTTAGTAAATGTTCTGAAACCTCATGCGGTTAGCTTAGAAACTCAACTGCTATTAGAATATTAAAAATCTTTACTTTTTGGTTGATTAAAATTAAGTATTTTTCATTAAAAGAACATACTCATGGTGCAAACTCCAATTGGCCGTTGAAACTAGCAAGTCTCAGATGGGCGACAATGTAGTATCTTCTTTGCTTCCATGTCACTGGGAGTTCTCTTCTTTGTTGCCTGCCCTCTGTTGTTTACTGTGCTGCAGCAATTCATTGGCATGGAATATGACCTCTCCATAGCTGTGGAATGACAGAAGTATTACTTGAATTTGCATACATTTTTTTACTTGAACCAGATCCACCAGTGATCTGGTTAATGTTTGTTGCATGATAAATTTGTTTGTCCTACTAACTCTTACCCTCTTTTTGCATGACAACAGATTACTTGGAAAGTCTTTTTTCTTTGTTAGCTGTTTTTATTTCTCTTGTGCAGAATAATACTGTAGTAGCAGTTGATGCTTGTGTCTTACTCTTCCTTGAGCTGAAAGTAAGCGACTGACCTGACCTGCCTTGTATGTCATTTTCCAGGTTACTGAAAGTGGAAAACAAGAACGCCACTTGGTTGCAGCAGTAGGCAAATTTAGCGTGATATGGAATTTCCAACAGGTGAAGGACAGTGCTCATCGTTGCTATCAGAATCAGCAAGGCCTAAAGAGTTGTTATTGTTACAAGATAGTGCCCAAGGATGAATCCATTATTGAGAGTCGTTTCATGCATGACAAGTGTGCCGTCAGTGACTCACCAGAGGCTCCCCTGGTTGTAGCAACGCCAATGAAAGTTACTTCCATCAGCATGTCAGGCAAGAAGCGTGGACTTAGGAACTAGTTGACTGGTGATTGAATGATCAATGTGTGCAAGAAGATTTATCTAGTGTGTATATAGGGAAGTCCTATTTATGTATGTTCCTTTTCCTTTTTCAATCCATAAATTGTGTTTGATTGTTTGCGTTTTATGTCTGAGAAATTACTTTGCTTTTTACACTATCTATGGGTGGAATTCTTTATGCCATGCACGGTTTTATGTCAAAGAATGTTGGAAGAAGTGAGTGCATTGATTCAAGACTTATGTTTTACTTTTACCATTGTTTCTGTTGTCCATCTACTGTGCATGGATAGATCTTTGCACCCTTTTACTTGATCGTGCTCTTATTTATTGGAATCCACAAGTGCAAGGTTAATACCAGATACAGGATGAATATAAGTATCAATTAAGAAATTCTGTACAAGTTGGTCAAGCTATTAACCAGTCAACCTGCCACATTTTACTTTTGAAAGGCCTGATTAGCCATGACTAGTTTTTACAGAATCTCTCAAGACGTTGAACACAAGCAAACCAAGGTAAAAACAATCACAGCAGCACGAGGGGAGGTTTGTAATGTCTATGGAACGGTCAGAGTAGCAAAAGGGTATTTTCACACAAGGTTCCGAAAGTTATTGTCGAGATTCTGACATAATAGTTCACATAAAAAGATGAAATATATAGTGCCATAGGCGTGCAATTCTTATAAAGCGTCTCTGGCAGCAATTCTGCAGGTTATAGCATCTGCAAGTGACGATATCTCCAGCTCCAGATTAGATATCTTGTAATGCTGTCAGAAATTCCAATTATTAAAATTCATTTTAAAAAAAGGAAGCATGATGACCATCAATTATACTCCACAAACCACTTGGAAAGACAACTTCACCCAGCACCCACCTTTTGAATCTGAGCCTGGTTTATTCTTTGTTCCAATTCATTCAGGTCAATCTCATTGCCCTTTATGAGTTTTTCTATGGCCACCATCTAGTTACAGAGTAAGAGCACATCATTACTGTCAGGAAAAAAAACAAAAAAATAAGCTTTGATGACATAATATTGTCACCTTACCTCATCAGCCGAAGCACCAAAGCGTGCTGCCAGGATGTAGCTTGTGTTGTCTGCGATACCACATCTTTTCAAAGACTCTGAAATCTACTATGATAAAGCCAAGTAAAATGTTAATTGACCACAAAAAGATAAATCCATTATATTTCAGAAGCCTTAGAGCTTCTTACATGCTTAGATCCCGAGAAGTTGTAAACAAGCTCAGAATGGAGGGTCCGTGTAGTCAGTGAATCCCGTGATTTAGCTACAAGTGTCTTGTGTGCAGCTGCCAAAACAGGAAATACATCTGGGATCTGTTGAAATATGCCCAAATATGAAATCAGCTGAAATGCACAAAGCACAACTAGTGAGCTTTGAGAATGAGTGAAGAGAGTGCGCTTACAAGTGATGCATTCAGAAACGCTACTTCTGGCTCCAGTGTTGCAGACTGCATTAAGTCCAATAGTTCTCTGCAAAAGATGAATCACTTAGATTTGTTTAAAACTTATCAAGTAATGTACTTTTGTTTGAAGCATAACTTCTTTCTCTGATACTATTAATTCACTTTTGCTGATGTAGTAAATGTCTGACATTAATTCTCTCCATATATAATGTAGGTTACAGGCTCATAACCAAGTTACGTGATATCTTTTCAAGCTTAGGCCTAAGCGTCCAAACCTTAACATTGAGCTTAGAATGTCATTCTCTTCGTCAAAGTACCATGTCCATTTTTCTACACCCGGATAACTTTTCCAGGCAACCAATTCATTTCCTGAAACTTTTAGAAGTACCATATCCTTCAAAGTAACCAAGGATTTACCAAAAAATTGTGCAAGAAATACTTCTGAACAATACTTAGCAATCCTGGAAAGAATCTCGTTAACAGTCCAAGAAATTTGTAAATGCTATATTCTACAGTATCAGTAAATAGTTCTTCAGGATTGACAAATCTCTGCAGAAACATGAGACAACAGCAGACATGAGTACGGCACATATCTTCATGGCTGCACTTGTGTCTCAAGTGTCGTTTTTCCATTAGTTCCAATTGAACAAACTTCTAAACTGCAATGCAATGAATAGAGAACCCAACTTTACAAGTCATAGACAGTGAAACCATCCATTGAAGTTAAGAGTTCTGGTATACCATGTATATTTTACAAACTTAATAATGCTTCCCCCTTAACTCTTCATGAATGAAAAAGAAAACAGATCGAAAAAACTAAACTTATAGTCCCCCATGATAGCTCTTTGGTAGTCCAATCCAAAAGCAGAAAAAAGTGACTAGAAAGTAGTGAGCTTGTCTATCTGTGACATATTCATATCCACGACAGTCATGGAGCCATTTTCTCAGTCCAAAAACGGAAGGAACATGTACACTTTTTAGCAGTGAAGAAAAACATATTAGCAACAACACAAGTCAATAAATCAACCAACGCATCTCTTACTTCTAAATAAACCATAGGCTCATCTCCATTTACTAGTCTTCGATAAGTTCAGAAATAAACAGAGAAATTTTTCTTCAAATGCATTTACCCTTGCATCTTTTCCATGTCTATAACAAATAGGACTTCCAGTTTTCCAAGTTAATCACATTGCTAGATATCCGATTAACTGAAGCATTGAATCTTTAAAGGGAAAAAAGAAAAAATTAGAGAAACTTCAACTTAATCATCTCTTTGTATGCGCAACCTTTCTACATATACCTTAAACATAATGGTGAAACCTCAACTTACATCCAAGTCAATATGGACCATAAATTTTTAAAAAGATAGGTCCTTTAAAGTTTAAACACCATTTACAACAAAGTTACAAAGAACTACTTGATTTGTTATAAAGATAACAGAAATAAAATAACTTACTTAGAATTAGTAACATCGCTGAAAAGGGCAAGACAAAGGGTGGTTCCACCAACTTCAAACGCTTTCATTGTTAACTGAAAACATGAATTCCAAATAAAATAGAATTTAAACTACCAAAATCAATGAAAAAAACAGCAAAAACAAGAAGCCATGAAATTCTAGAAGCAGAAGGGACAAGTGACAAACTAGAGGGGCAAAATGAATTGGAAAAAGATATCTTTTTTTCGCACTGAGCTTAGTTCAAAAAACCGGGAAGAAAACCAGGCTCGTCAGCGGTGGCTCAGAACTACTACTATCTCTTTTTGAACTATTTTCATTAAGGTGGATTAGTAAACTGAATAATGGTCCCAAATCATTAGGGTGTACTCCTGATATTTAAACCGGTATTTGTGGGCATTTGATAGTCCGGTTCGGTTTCAATTTTTTTTAGTAGGATGAAATACCTTAAACTAGAAGAAATTGGAATCACCGCAGTAATGATGGACGCCGTTTGCTGGAATCGCGAAAAATAATCAAATACAGTTTGCTGGAGCGGTGGAGCCTCGAACTTGGAAGAGAAGGTGCGGCGGCTGCCGCAGAATGAGATAAACGAGTGGAAAATTGGTTGAAAACCTAAGGTCTAACTGTTAGCTGCTAAGTGCAGAGAAGCAAACGAAAGTATAAGTCCCTCCCTCACAATTTATACACATTTTTTAATTTCGAAATTCAAACAAATCTATCTTTCACGATAATTTTTTCATATATGTTTTAATTATTTTGAATTGTCAATTATTGTGACTTGTAATACTTTTTACATAGTTTACAAATTTATAATTTTTATTTTAAAAAAATTAAAATTCCACGCATAAATTTTCGATCAAACATAAACCATTTAACTCTCAAAAAACAAAAAATGTCACATAAATTAAGACATAAAAAGTAATAATTAAATAATATCTACTATAATATGTATAGTAGTGCAAAAATTTTGTTAAATCAAAATACTGAAATACTTAATTGAACATCGAATCGAAATCGAAAAATAAAAAAAAATCGATTCGATTCGGTTTGATGTTCTGATTTCATGCCCAACCCTATTTGTAACATCCTTAAGTTTTAGCATTAATATTTTTTTCATACTAAAATGAACCAATTTTTGTGTCCAGTCTTATTTGTAACATCCTCAAGTTTCACGTTAATGTCTTTTTTATACTAAAATTAAAAGATAAAATGAAAGAAAAGTATTTTCTAGTTTGCCATGTAGTAAAAATGAAAGAAAAGTATTTTCTTGTTTTCCATATAATTGATATTGAAATTATGGCTTTGAGGCGTGAAAATTACTATCTTTTAGTATATACTTTCAGAAATTACAAGTAATTTTTGTGGCTAAAGTCGAGTCAAGTTCAAGTCAATAAATTTAGATATATAATTAAATATATATAAATAAATTTAATAGGCTACGATTTATACGAACCTAAGAGTGACCTTGTACTACCGATGTGGGAACTATCTTAACAGTTGAATGTAGGGTTATTTATCCATTGATTTGACTAGTTTTTTTACATTATGAGCTAGCTTTATGGGTATCGCCTTAGGCTTTTTATATGACTTGGACGATCCTTCTATCTTTGAGCTAATTTTTGAAGTTAAATCAAACCTACGATCCATTTTTATATATAGTATCAGAGTTGGACTCATTTCAATTTATGATTACTAATATTGGACCTCATACTAAATTATTCACGCATAAAATGTTTAGTCTTAGGCGTGAGATGGAGTATTGAATCCCACATCAGTTAACTTTATATATAACTTGAACAATCCTCCATTTAATCTAGCTTTTGAGTTGATTAGGCCCACAATATATTTCTTTACCTATCAAACTAATAAGATACTCAATATCAATTTTGTATAATCGGTGTTCCATTAAATATTTTCAATTTGTGAAACTTGAAATTCCATGAGAATACCTTATTTTTCAACTAATAATAATGACTAAAATGTGGAAATTTATGAATTTTATAAAGAAAATAACCATCTCACTTACTAATAATTAAAATTAGCTTTTATATTTTAGATTACACACAATTCTTTACTTCATTAAACATAATATAAGAAAAAAAATGCAACGTAAGGTGATCCAATCAACTCCGATGAGTGGAATAATCTCCATCTCTTAATGCCCAAAAGCCTTTAATTCCTTTTTTCTTTCTCCCCTTTACCAGGAGCAACCAGGCCTCTGCCTTATTCTGTCAAATTATTATTTTCCCCAAAAAAAATGTCCACTTCCATTTTCCTCCTTTGGCTTGTTAGCATCCCTCTAACAATTCATGCCACCATTAATGTTAATCAACCTCAAGGTAAATTAATTAACATTGTTCGCGTTCTGTGAATTCAACTGAACCTATTAAAATGTATACATATAATAGGATCACGCTCATTATATAAATGTTGTTTCAGGTTTCCTCTTAAATTGTGGTGGAAATGAAAAAATCAAACAAGATTCACTTACATATGGACCGGATGATAGGTTCATAAAAACAGGGAATAAAACAGAGATAAATCAAGAAGGTCTAGTGCCATTATTGTCTTCTGTTCGTTATTTCCCGGATGATGCTGAAGAGAAATTTTGTTATAATTTCCCAGTGAACAAAGGGAGGAAATTGATTATAAAAACTATATATTATTATGGAGGTTTTGATGGAGGCACAGAACCACCAATATTTGATCAAATCATTGATGGTACAAAGTGGAATATTAATACATCGGCGGATTATGCAGATGGCCTTAGCTCTTATTATGAGGTTGTTATGGTTGCTCATAATAAGGTTTTGAGTATTTGTCTTGCTAAAAATGAGCACACAACTTCCAACCCTTTTATCTCAGCAATTGAAGTGTTGTATCTTGATGATTCCCTTTATAATACTACTGATTTTGGGAAATATGCATTGGTTACTCTTGCTCGTCATAGCTTTGGATCTCATGATAAACTAACGTATGTATGCCTTTTTTTTTTTTTTTACCTCTTCTATCTATTTCTTTGGTATGAGTAAGGTATGCGTACATTCTATCCTTCCAGAACCCACCTGTGGGATCACATTGGCTTTGTGATATATAGTTTTATGTTGAAATTGTCATTATATTCTTCTTTAAATGTTTTTTTGTTACGTGCATATTAACTGACATTTGATTGATGATGTTGAACTAGCTTTCCAGATGACATATACAATCGACATTGGGATCCATTAGTAGACGACAATCCAGTTGTAACAAGTCAAGCCTCGGTAACTCCAACAACATTTTGGAATATGCCACCAGAGAAGGTGTTTGAAAATTCAGTGACAGCCAGTAGAGGGAAGTCTCTTGTGGTAAATTGGCCAAATTTTCCACTTCCTAAGACTTATTACTACCTTGCTTTGTACTTCCAAGATAACAGAACCCCAAGTCCGTATAGCTGGAGAGTTTTTGATGTCTTAGTGAATGGAGTGAAATTCTTTAGCAACCTTAATGCCACAACCAGTGGTGTAACTGTTTATAGCACAACTTGGCCTCTTGAAGGGGAGACGAAGATCACATTGGTTCCCGCTAATACTAGTCCTGTTGGTCCAGTAATTGCTGCTGGTGAACTCTTCCAACTTTTGCCTCTTGCTGGAAGAACTCTCACTAGAGATGGTAATGGTTCTTTTTCTGCAATATTTTCTAGGCAGTCTTTACTAGTATCCAAAATTCGGAGTTGATAGTCAGTACGATATAGTATGTCTAACTTATCTGTCAATTTAGGTGTTAGCTTCTCTAATAACACATTTTTGTTGCACTTAAACAGTGTCAGTGATGAACGATTTAACAAAAAGCTTTAACAAAAAACCTCAAGATTGGCATGGTGATCCATGCCTTCCGAAGGACAAGTCATGGAGTGGAGTAATATGTTCTTCTGGGATGAACACACGAATCATCTCCCTGTAAGTCTAATATTTCTGATTTGATCCACGGTTAATATTAGATCAACGATATACCACTTTTTTGATGCAACATTTGTGCACGTGGTTATGTTTTTCAACAAAGGAATTTGACGAACGCTGGAATTTCTGGATCATTGCCACAAAGCATATCTAAATTAACTGCTCTCAGTCATCTGTAAGCTATCCTTTATCATATTACATTGCTAGGTTTTGTTATCTATCGATGGAATATATATATACTAATTGTGAATGACTCTTAAAGGTGGCTTGGAAGCAATGAACTGACAGGTCAAATACTTGATTTAAGCTCATTGCAGAACTTAGAAACTCTGTAAGTTCCCATTTGTTGTTTTTCTTCCTACTCTCTTTTTCTAATGACCGAGAAATCTCAGAGAGTCAACTGGCTCATTGTTAGGTAGATAATGAGCCTGCCTCTCTACCCTTCTCCACTTAATAATAAAATTTTTTCTTGAAAAGGAAAAAAACACGAGATTTTTCTTCCTCCTACTTTACTCTAATTCTTATCCTAATTTGTATTTCTAACAAATATATTCGTCTCCCCTGCAATGGAAAAGACACTTGGAGAACAACCAGTTGGAAGGATCAATCCCTGAATCATTAGGAAAACTACCTAAACTTCGAGAAGTGTATGCTCGTTTGTTAATTTATCTACCTAACTCAGTTTTTGATTTTGTATATTTGATGATTAATGTTCATTTATGTAAGTCCATAACTAAAATTTCTGGTTTTATAGGTTTCTCCAAAACAACCGTCTCAAAGGGAGTGTTCCAGGAAGCCTAAGAAACAAGAATGGCTTAAACCTTAAGTAAGCAATCTGTAATCTTGAATTGAAACATGTCACTATTTCCGATTTGATACAACTTCTGATCCTATTGATATTATACAAATATATGTTGTTTAGGGTGTCGCCTGGAAATGAACTATCAAGTTAGGGACTGGCGTAACAAGAGCATTAAATGAAAAACTACCAGAACTTGTTACATGCTTCTGAAAGTGGACAAGAGTTATTTGGGACCTCGCATGGGAAACACAAGTTATAAGATGGAATGAAGCGATTTGGAAGAAGAGCTTTTTTAGTCTTGGTGTACTTTGTGTATAGCATATAAACATAATCACATCTAATACTTTAAAAAAAAAAAAAATAATTAGCAAAGTAAAGGTGTATCTGTACATCAGTCATGACTAGTAATCATTTAATAGAAGATAAATGTAACCATGTCTTTTTTTTTTTTTTTGATTCAAATGAAAGATATGTATAAGCAATTCACAAAACAGTGTCAAATGCATGCAAGATTTGATTAAAACTATTTTACATTTAGCAACAGAAGAAAATTTACAGCTACAGAGTAAGCATTACTGTGAAATTATATCGTTACACAGTAGTTTTTGCAATAACACACGTTAATTAGAAAGTGAAATCAAGCAATACATAACAGCAACAGTCACTAAAGAAAACAAAAAGAGGAGAGCCAGAATTGCTGCAAACTTGCATTTCATATACAAACAGTGGATACCAAAAGATTGACCAGCTGATTAAGTACAGCGGAACTCAAACTAGTTATATTTGATCTGTCGTCAATTTAGACATCCACATATCTTTTACATTGCATAGACAATCTCTCCACTGCTATCGATATCGAGGTCAGGATCACTCTCCAAATCTTCTTCCATGTCATCGTCAATGTCCAAGCTTCCAGTGAGGTAATGATTAAGGCTGTTGGTCCCAGCAGCAGGAATGGTGGCCTCAGTTATTATCTGCATGATTTCGTCAATGCTCTGCATACGTTGATCTGGCTCCTCAAACTGGTTGTTTGTAGTATTATCCATGAGATCTGCAGGAAGGTTCTTCAAGAACCACTCATGGTTCTTGATCTCAGGGATTGATATCCTCTGTCGCAATGCAAAAATAAAGCATGATGAGCGAAAGAAACCTCGCATAAGAACCGAAATGAAGGAGTTTATATCTTATAAGGTTACTGAACTATGGGAAGTTATCTAACAAAAGTCATCGACTCCAGAAACACTTGAGTACAAGATTTTTCTAACCAAGTCAGGATTGAAGTTCAAATAGTTATGAGCAATGCACCACAGTGTTACAACACCACAACCGACAATTACTAGAAAGACCTTAAATCATATTGAGACAGAAGATGACCAAAGAAAATATGAATAAAGGACACTGAAATTATTTGTGGAAAAGATTACCTTTGCAGGATCTGCAACAAAAATCCTTGATATTAGATGACGACATTCAGGAGAGATATGTACATAATCAGGAATTGAATACTGTACGTTCAAGATTCGCTGCATAACAGGAAATGAATTGAGTCAAATAAGACAGATAATGAAGATTTTGCAGTAACAATATGCATAAGAAGTTACCTGTATTGTCTTCCGAAAATTTTTAGGCTCCTCTGGATCTTCAAAAGGGTATGCTCCCACCAGCATGACATACAAAGTCACTCCACAAGACCAGACATCCGCAATCTACAATAATTTAAGAAAACGAAGAAAAGCAAATTAACAAGATTATCAGTAAAAGAAAAGTAAAGTGCATAAAATAGATTACAAAAAGGAAATGTTAAATCATCAAAACATAACAAGATGGAAAATTTTACTCCTTACGAATAATGCTCTAAATGTTTTCTAAAGCATTGTCAAATTGTTACAAACTTCAATACAAGCAAAATGGCTAAGGCACTGTTCAAAGTGGCAAAAAGCTTGACCACATATTTGAAGATTGAAATTACTTCAGTTAACTATTTCAAGTCCCTCAATTGCTAGTATTGAAATATTGATTTTGCACATTAGGGTCTTATGGTTCACTATATCATTTACTTTATCCAAAAAAGTAACATTAAGTTCGCCTCCTCACAATGACAAAATTGTCTATCTCTCCGATACTTTCCTGTTTAGAAATAAAGAGAGGAACATCAAAAAAATTATACCCATACAGCATTTCTGGTGAAAAAAACATCAAGAAAAGATGTTCTTTTCTAAGCATCTATATAATTTTCTTTTCTTTTTCCTTAAATCAGAAAAGATTAATTTTAAAGATAGCAGCACTTTCCAGTTGCCTGAACGTAGTTCTGCATAAGTTGAAAAGCCCTCACACACCAAGTAAGGAACAACACTCGTAAAACTGTGTTCCCTGACCAATTTCCCACCATTGTCATGAACTGATGATCGACTTCTCAAAATGTTCAATTAGTTCTTTCTCAACACAACAGCATTGTATTAAAAATATTGTCATTATTCAAAGACTAACTCAACCAACCATCTGCTCTAAGTAAGAATAAAAAAAAAAAAAAAAAAGATATACCTTCCCGTCATATTCTTTCTTCAATAACACTTCTGGAGCAATATATGCAGGTGTACCAACAGTTGACTTTGGTTGTGAATGCAACACTGAGGACTGCATACAACAATAGTCAAAATGACGGTAAGGACATATGAATAAAGGAGAAGGGAGGATAGAAGAAAGAAGCAAACACTTGACGGAATTGAGATATAACAGCATATATACAACAACAACAACAACAACGCCTCAATCCCAAACTAGTTGGATCTGCATATGAATCCTCACTATCCATTTCACTCTACTTGGACCGGTTTAGTCCAATACTCAATAATTTGTTTTCTTTCTTTGGGGGAGGTTAGGAATCAACTTGTGGCAAAACCGTCCCAGAAAATAGCAGAGTGAAGAAAACAATACCTTAGAATATCCAAAATCACAAATCTTTAGCCTTGGTGCAGGACTTCCATCCAGTAATGTATTCTCTAATTTCAAGTCTCTATGGCACACTTGCTTCATAAAAAGAACCAATTGCAAGCAAATCGTTAAAATTTCACAAACTCAAAAGATTTTCAATTATGAAAGCAGAGAAGAACAGTGGACTTACCATAGCATGACAATAGCTGACCCCTGATATGAGTTGTTGGAAGAAAAACCGTGCCTAAAATTACAGTTAATCGCCTATAAATATATCCAGGACTAAGTGCCATGACAACCAAATTCATCTTTCAAAAATACTTACCTCATCCTCGCTAAAACGACCAGCATTACATATGCGCTCAAACAGCTCCCCTCCAGATGCAAATTCCATCACAATAGCCAAATGAGTTGGTGTCAATATGACCTGAAAACCAAATTTCCCATAATTAACTATAAATATGAATCATTCAAGACCTAAGTCATCATCATGAATATAATACCTCTTTGAATCTGACTATGTTAGGGTGCCTCAATGATCTATGGTTGATGATTTCTCTCTTAACATTTTCATCAATCTGCAATTCATCAACAAATAACTAGATGAAAAGGTAAAAGTAATTTGCAGAACAAATTGAATCTTCACAAATCCAATAAAAAGGTGAAATCTCAACTAACCTTCTCACCTCTCTCGATGTACTTAACAGCAACAAGTTCATTAGTCTGCCTATCTCTCATAAGCCTTGCAACACCAAAATTCCCAGCACCAATATCCCGTACAAGTTCATATCTATCACTATCGTGCATGATAGGTACGTCCATACCTGGTCCTACTGTCACTGCCGTCCGATCCATAATTTAACACAACCTCTCTTTTTAACTTGAACAAACTACCTCACACATTATTACAACCCACCTAAAAGGCCCAAAAAAAAAAAAAAAAAAATCACCAGCAGGACAAAAAAAGAAAAACTACTCTCAAATCAAGGAAAAATTATTGAATCAGAAGTGTTACGTGGAGTAAAATGAATCACAGGATTGAGTATAGTTGGTAGTTGAAGACAGGGACGGCAAGAACAAGTGAGATAAGCTCAATCCCGTGAAATCTGTACTTACCTTCTCTCTCTTCTCTACAGCAAATTAAAGTAGATGATGAGATTGCACTTCTGTTAGGGTTTTGATTGAGCAGACGTGTTCTTCATCAGCATAACGTATATATATAAATATCTTTTTTGTTGTGTGCTCAGAAGAGCTCGTGAAGTAGGCTGCTTTTCTTCTTTCTTTCTTTCTTTATTAGTAGTATTAGTTTTTTCAGCTACTTCTCCTTTGGGTTTCCAAAGCGCACACGCAGACATCATTTTTTATTGCTTTACTCATTTTATTGGTAAAAGATACTTTATTTTAGGTATGCTGATATAATATTTGAAATTCATTCATTTAAATTTATACGTACAACATTCAGAGTTTTGAACACGAAATCATAGACTACAATATTGTCTCTTTTATCTCTCTTATATTATTAACAGTAGTTGAATAATTACAGATTTTTCTTTTTAGAGTAGTGATTTCTGTTTATTTGAGAATAAATTAGTTTAATGACAAAAGTACCCCTGTTTATTGGGTTCAGTGGCGTGAGAATGACGAAAGAGTCCCTGTGGGCTGTGGGGTTGGATAAGGTTATTACACAGAGCACGAGAAAGCGTCAAGTGTTGGTGTAGGATTTGGTGTCAATTGCACAAATTTTACAACAATTTTTAAATTTTTGAGAAAAGGGAAGGCATGATCTCTGGAGTTGATTGGTTGATAGTTGAGGCAATATGGGGCAGGGATTGATTATGTGGGTCACCACTCACCACCATGCACAATTATCACAATTACTTATATTTTATCGTGTCTTCTATTAGTTGTTCATGTTATTAAAATTAATTATTTTTAATATATTTCTTTGTTCATGTTTATTTATTCATTATATTTAAAATAGATGTTCATTTTTATTTGTTGGGTTTATAAGTATCAGTGAATATTTTTTTATATCAAGCATATTTATTTTGAATTCATTTCCCAATTTATAATACATATGAATGATATTATATTTATATTATTCTTTAAGAAACCGATCAAATCAATACTAAATACGCAAGCTTTGATTGAAAGAGTACTTATCGATACAAAATAAAGATATAATTAGTTTTTTTTTTCCTTCATTTTTTCCTTTATTTTTTGAAAGTAAATATATTGGCTTCCATTGAAAAAGGTTAAAGGTGAACTAGTTTTAAAAAATATATATTTATGATTTATTAAAAATCATGTAAGAAAAATATAACAACTAATATGAAATGGAGAAAATATATTTATATTATCTCTCCTTGCGTATTATGGAAAAAAAATAGATTTTTTTTCATATATAAAGTTGACATCAGTCCAATAAAGGCCTCAAGAAATATATCTTGTTAATATTCTTCTAGTATACAATGTATAATAATTACGTTTATAATCAATGTACACGTATAAATAGTTATAATATATCGGCAATAATTAGAAATTATTATGAGTAGAAGGTAAAAAATATTTTAATTGGCTGATTGAAAATATAAATATCACAAAATTTATTTGCATTTGATACTTATATCAAGCAAATGAATTTTAACCCGATAAAAATTAAAGAATATGAGAACGAATTTTAACTCAATAATAATTAAAGAATATGTATTCTCATTTTCATTAATCTATTAATTGAATATGGGTAAAAGAAATTATACAATTAGAAAAATAACTGAAATGATTCTGGAGCAAATTTTCGCATTCAAATAATAAAAGTATATCTTAATCTTTTTATTTTCTATAAAGTGTTCGGCACGATACAAAGAGTGTTAATAATTACGTTAATTTTATATATCGTATAAAAATGGAGAGAAAATGAGTATTATCTTCTTACAAATTAATTTTTAAAATAGTTATGATTTTATTTGACTTCAGTTGCCTTTCAACTTATTAGGCATATTAATAAGTAAAAATTACACAAATTTCATAGTATTAAGAGCTAGGTATATTCTATTTTTTATTTTTTTCTAAATTATAAAAATCTCTTAAAATAAAAGAATTTTGAATGCATTAGCACACATGTAGATACATAGGTCGCGATACATTGCTATTCAGGAAATCTACGGATACATAGTCTATGCAACAAATTTTCATAGCTCTGATCAAAATAAATAAAAGAAAATTGTGATTTTTATTGATGAATCTTGTGAGTACAATTTTATTGTTCTCTTGATTTTTCTCTCCTAAACTTCTTCATGATTAGAGGGTCTTCAACAGCGTATTACTGGAATGTACGATGAAGTAGACCTCCTTAAGATGTTTTTGATCTCCAGAAACGTCAAGAAACACTTCATCATTTCAATTCGATCTCCGGAAAGAACTCCATTGATCAATCATTTGAAGAACTATGTAGTTCATATTGTGGCTTTCTCCAATGCTTGTTGAATGTTTGTTGGGGTCTTTTCTGAAATGTATTTAGAATGTCCCTTTAAATGTCGTGTTTATCCCCTATTCTTAGTTGTAGGGGGTGGACAAGGTTACTTATGATTGGTCAAAAGATGTCAGTTTGACACTTGATGGATTGTTTTTGGTTCTTCAATTTGACTGGGACTATCATATTATTTGGACACGGGACGGTATCTTGTTGTTCATGGATGTCTAGTCATCATGACACGTGACGAGTTTGGGTTTTAAGGTGAAAGGGATCTTTGACTTGAACTTAATAAAATATACTTATTATTTGTAAAATCCAAATTAATCATTCAAACCAAATGAATATGAATTTAATTCAAATGTCGTAAATTTAATCCAATAAAATTTATGTCTCTATACATAGCTCACGGATGTATCTAAGAGGGGATAAAGATGTATTCGAGAGAAAATTTTTGTAATATTTTTAAATTATAGAGAATTTTAGAGATTATGGTAAAATAAAATTTGTATTTAGCTAATTTTTTTCTATTAATTTGTAGTGTTCCATGAGAATTTTCATAGGATTGAGAAGATTTTTTTTTTAAAAAAAATTATATTGTGTAACTTAAATATAAATTGCAAAAGAAAGACTTAAGAAGCTCTGATACCATCTTGTCTAGTTAAAGTAAAATAGTTATTCAATGAATTATCAGTTTTCGCAAAATCTAAAAACTTTAACTTGTATATCTAATGTTCTTTACAAGAAAATCTTAATTTAGCCTCCAAGAAATCAATCTTTAAAGTAATTATTTTCGTTTATACATAATGTTGAAATCAAATTTTGGTCTGATATTTTTAAAGTTAATACTTTTAAATATTTTATTTTTTTAATAGTTAAAATACATGATTTGCCATTTTAATGCAATTTGTTAATAATTATCTTATTCTCAACGTATTATGATTTTTATCGGTTAATTTTGTTTATATTATTTTCTCAGAACCGATTGAATACGTTCAAATATTTGTTCACTATTTTATTAAATTATTATTTCTGTTAAATTACATTTTTTATATGCAATTGATTACATTTGTTACATTTTTTAATATTAATTTTACATGTTATATTTGTTAATGTTCATTTTGTTATTTTGCACAGTCCAAAAATTCACTCTAATATAAAGAAGATTTCATACACAGATATTTTATGAATCGGTGATTTTGACCCACAATTTTAAGATAGTGATATTGTACTATTTGTGGTTTTCAATTCACTATTTAAAGAATAGTTTGCTCATTAAGTTAAAGGGTGGTGAAATATTTTTGGATTAGAGGATGGACAGGGTTGCTTGTGATTAGTTAAAAGATGTCAGTTTGACACTTGATGGATTGTGTTTGGTTCTTGAATTTGATTGGGACTACCATATTATTTGGACACAAGACAGTATCTTATTGTTAATGGATGTCTAGTCATCGTGACATGTGACATGAGTTTAGGTTTTAAGGTGAAATGGACATTTGACTTGCATTTAATAAAATATACTTATTTATTTGTAAAATCCAAATTAATCATTCAAACCAAATGATTACGAATTTAATTCAATTTTCGTATGAATTTAATCCAATAATATTTATGTGTCTATACATAGCTCACAGATGTATCTAAGAGTGGACAAATATGTATTCAAGAGGAGATTTTTGTACTATTTTTAAATTATAGAGAATTTTAGAGATTATGGTAAAATAAGATTTGTATTTAGGTAATTTTTTCTATTAATTTGTAGTGTTCCACGAGAATTTTCATAGGATGGAGAAGATTTTAAAAAATAATAATTATATGGGGGAACCCATCGGTAGCCCCCTAAACTTGGCACCAATTTTCACTTAGACACCTCAAGTAGGTTTTGTTCATTTTAAACACCTCAAGTAGGGGTCTGTTGTGTCATTTTGACACTTTTTATATTTTCAAAATCACATATTAAGTGCGTACATCCAAATTGCAAAAGAAAGACTTAAGAAGCTCTGATACTATCTTGTCTAGTTAAAGTAAAATAGTTATTCAATAAATTATCAGTTTTCATAAGATCTAAAAACTTTAAGTTGTATATCTAATGTTCTTTACAAGAAAATCTTAATTTAGCCTCCAAAAATCAATCTTTAAAGTAATTATTTTCGTTCATACATAGTATTGACACGAAATTTTGGTTTGATATTTTTAAAGTTAATATTTTTAAGTATTTTATTTCTTTAGTAGCTCAAAATACATGTTTTGCCAATATAATGCAATTTGTTGATAATTATCCTTATTCTCAAAGTATTAGAATTTTTATCGGTTAATTCTGTTTATATTATTTTCTCAGAGCTAGAGCTGATTGAATATATTCAAATATTTGTTCACTTTTTTTATCATTATTTCTGTTAAATTGCAATTTTTTATATGCAATTGGTTACATTTGTTAAATATTTTTTTTTTAATATTTATTTTACGCGTTACACTTGTTAATATTCATTTTGTTATTTTGCCCAGTCCAGAAATTCATTCTAATACGAAGAAGATTTCATATACAGATATTTTATTAATTGATGGTTTTGACCCACAATTTTAAAATAATAATATTGTACTATTGGTGATTTATTTAAAGAATAGTTTGCTTATTAAGTTAAAGAATGGTGAAATATTTTTAGATTAAGGTTGGAACCTTTTAGATTTTTATTCACAAAGGTTTTTTCCCTTTTCATTATTTTTTGGTCACCGCCGCCCCAAATTCTGGCAAACCCAACCCCCATTTTTTGTCTTCCTTTTCCGATGACAAGGTTCTCCACCAGACCCCCCTTCTGTCCACTCTCGCTTCGCCATTTCCGGCGAAGCTCTGACAACACAAAATCCTTTTTTTTCATTTTTCCAGAAATCGACCAGACCTCTCACCCACTTCCTCACCATGCTGCTATCAATCAGCAACCTAGATTCCACCAAACGAAACCCCAACCAAGCAGCAAATAACCCAATTTCTTCCCGGTCTGCTTTTCCAGCAACAAACAACACTATTCTTCCCCGTTTCTCTTCCCCACCTCTGTTCCAAACAGCCGATCCAAACACCACCTAAAACCCACCTCGTTTCCTCATCAAATCCCCACTGTTCCACCACCCAAAGCCATCGGAAGCAACCTCCGAAAACGCCATGAAACCTGACCCCAGATAGCAGCAAGTTTGCGCGCTCGAAACCAACAGCTTCAACGCTACTACACAACAACAATCAGCTACTAGAAGCTTTGAGGTCCGGCGAACTCGCAAAGAGGCAGACCCACATCGCTTCCTTCTTTCTTCTCCGTGAAACTTTCTCTCTTTCTTAATTCATTTTATTATAGTCGGTTTGGTTTGATTACAATTAATTTTATATGTTGCTGCTCATTATTGTCCTCATTTTTATGTTGAATTGTGTTTACAGTTTAGTTGATTTTTGTGTTCATATGCTTTGTTCGAATTTTCGTTTGATGCTTTGTTTATCAATATTGTGTTATTTTGATCTATGACAGAATTTTCACATTGATTTCTAGTCTAGTTATTACCAGTCTAGTTAATGTGTGAGATTTTATATTGGGTTTGATATTATTATTGTTATTATGTTAGAAATATTATTTTTTATTATTTTTCATTGTTTTCTGGTCACTTTGGATTTCTCTGTTTATTTTAATTATGGTTGTTGTTTTATTCTTCTTCAATGTTCTGTTTTCTTTAGATTGATTTATGCCCTTTTCTATAATTTTTAATGTGAGTTGTTTTGTTTTTTCATTTGGTTACTGTTGATTTTATGTTAAATATATATATATATATAAAATGGCAAATAAGAAAATCTTTCCGTCGGTTTTAGAGGTCTCCCTATTGTTAAAAGACGGAAACTTGAACCCCTTACTTAGAATTTATTAGTTTCGTAGACATTTTCTTTTATGTTAATTAATTATTTGGTTTCCTAGTTTATTCTAAAATTAGGTGGCGACTCCCTTTAAATTCCTTTTTACCCTTTTTAAAATTCTTGCATTCTTTAAACTGTTGTTTATTTTTTGGTGAGTTACCGTGACGTTGCGCTCTCTCACGAAATGTCAACACATAGAAAAAGAAAAATCTTATCGCATATTGAAATATTAAAAGAAACATAAAGGTAAATTCTCTAAAAAGCAAGTGAACGGTTCTTAGACTCTTGAATCTATTGTACAAAAATGAAGAGAAAATGAGCACCAACTCTTATGTTTGTTTTTAGTTGTCTTCTAACTTGTTAAGCATATTAATTTTGTAGTGTTCCTCAATACTTTTTAAAAGATGGAGAAGACTCAACAAAATAATTTCTTTATCCAAAATACATGTTGATCTCTTGTTAATCGATATAAGTAACTTTATCGAGTTTAGAAGCAAATTGAGCAAGAAAGACTTAAAAAGTCTTGATATAATTTTGTCTTGTTAAAGTAAACGAGTTACTCACCATACTATTCACTTTTTTTTAAAGGTCCATACGCTCCAACAAATCTGTCTTACATTCTATACAAGAAAAATGTTAATATAGTCTTCAATAAATTGATCTATAAGTCAAATTTTTTGTTTGCGCACACAAAAAATAACTATATATTAAAATATTTTAAAATGATACATAAAGTATTTTTCTTTAAGACAAGTGAGTAATTTTAATTTTTTTGTATGTTGCATAAAAACAGAAAGGAGATAAACATTAATTCATACATATTTTTTCCAAGATAGTTATGATTTATTTCGTCTTTAATTATCTTCCAACTAATTAGACATGTTAATTTTATAGTTTCAATTTTTTTTAAAAAAGAATGTAGATGACAATCAAATAACTATAGACTATAGTAATTTGAGGAGTCCAAATTGGGCTTGGCATTGGCCCACCAACAACACAAATCCAGATATATCCGATCTTATAACAAATATACAGAATTTATAAGTAATGCACTTTGATAAATATGATAATTATAATAATTTTTGAATATTCATAAATTTTAAAATTATATTTTATGAGTTAGAACGATATAAACTTACCCTCAATAAAATAATAAAAAAACTCGACCTGCCATAATTACATATATTTTACCAATTGAGTTCTCAATCTTTGTGGGTAGGGGTGTACATAGGTTGGTTTGGTTTGGTTTTTCATTAAAAAAATCTAAACCAATTATGTCGGTTTATTAAATCTAAAACCAAATCAAACCATGCAAAGTCGGTTTTTTTCAGTTTTGGTTTTAGTCGGTTCTTTTGATTTTTTCCGGTTATTCGATTTTTTACAACTATACGATGTTTGAAAATGTGATCAAATATATTTTCACTTATCTGTGTGATAAGCTAAACTTAAGAAATGTTAAATGAATAGAAATTTTCGTAAAAACGGTAAAATTCACATGAGTACAATTTTTTTTTTGAAATATCAACGTTCATTATATTAAATTAATAAGATTAAAGGATACAATCAAATTGAATACAAAACGAAATATTTACAAAGTAAGTTGTTAACTTCGAATTTGAAAAACTATAACAATATAATTGTAACTTCGGATCTTAATACAAAATAAAATATTTACAAATTTTACAAGCCCAAATTTGAAATAAAATATATACATATTGAAAACTATAAACTAACTAAAACTATATTAACAAAGTAGATTATAAATAACATTTTTTATCTATAAATAAAATAAAATTATATATATAAATATAATATTTAAAAAATTTTACAAGCCCAAATTTAAAATAAAATATATAAACATTGAAAACTATAAACTAACTAAAAATATATTAACAAAATAGATTATAAATAATATATTTTATCTCTAAATAAAATAAAATTATATATATATATTATGTCAGTTTGGTTTGGATTCAAGTTGACTTTTTTTCTTTTAATACCAAATCAAACCAAAGCAAGAATGGTCGATTTTTTTTTTCAACCGCCAAACCAACCAAACCAAATCCCAAATTATTTTTTTTTCAAATCTATATACCCCTATTTGTGGGTATATAGATTCTCAACTTTTCCATTTCGGAAATAAAAATTGTGAGGTCGCCAATTGGTAATTTAATTATTCTTTTTAAATTTAAAGAATAAAAGAGAAAAGAATTAACAGAGTACTTATATTTTCCCTGTTAGACGGTTAGTTGGAGTTTTTTTTTTTCCTTTTCTTTACTCTGTTCAACTCTGTTTCTCTTACGAAGTTAGGTTTACTTTACTTCGTCCCGAACACTAGATCCTGTTCTTTTTCCATTTTACCCAAGAATGGTGTCCGATTCCGTGTTGGTTGACCGGCTCCGGGAAATACTCCGAGTTTCCGACCTTGAAATTGCCACCGCTGGCACCGTTCGTCGGAGGCTTGAGGAGGAACTTGGGGTCGATTTACTTGACAGGAAAGCATTTATCAGGGATCAAATCGACCTTTTCCTTCGAATTCAGGTTGAGGAAACTTCAAAGAACGACGTACACGAAGCAGAGAATGGGAAGGAAGGTGAAAATGATGATTCTTGCTCCCAAGAAGAACAAGAATCAGAGAAAGTGAAGGAAGATGAAAATGGCGATTCTTGCTCCCAAGAAGAAGAGGTGGGTGAGGATAAGAGTGCCACAAGGTCAAAGAAGAAAGCGCGGTATGATTTCTTGATAAACTTTAATCCCAAAGTATTAAAGTTTGAGATTAATACTTAATTGATGTTGTTACACTTAGGTTCGGCATTGCCAGGAAAGTATTAAAGTGAAAGAATCTCTAGTTTTGCAAACCCCTAATTTACCTTGGAAGATAAATTATCTCTTAATGGAATAAAATGGGTATAAGGGTATTGTATATAGATGATCAATACAATATAATCATATAACCGAACCCAACTAGTTTGGGATTATAGCGTAGTTGATTGATTGATCAGTAATCCATGTGATTGCATTGATTCGTTTTTTGATTTTGTGTCAATAAATTGTTCAGTGCCATCTAATCATGTTGCTGGCAGACATTCTGTAGATAGAAGTGCAAGAAAAAAGTAATTGAAGGCAAGAGTTTGTATGCTAATACATAATCTAAGTGCTATTGTTTACTGATAATTCTCACAAGTATCAGCAATTACTTGTGATATAGCAAAGCTACAATATGAGCAGCGAGAGAGCTTATGTGGCGTAATTTTGATCATTCACTTGTAATAGTGCTTTTTCTGATGTTGTTCATGTTGAATTGTTTTCAAATATTATTAAGTAGGTCTGAGAAAATGAATGGAGAAGCAAAGAAAAAAGGGGGCTTTAACAAACCATGTGCACTTTCTCCACAGCTTCAGAAATTGGTTGGCGAGCCAGAACTTGGCAGACCAGAGGTGATGCATTACTTCTATGACATGTCTTTGTTATGATCCTTACTCTGTCTTCGATCTAATTTCCAGGGTGCTTTTTGGTGATGTCTTTTTGTTAGTAGGTCGTCAAGAAGATTTGGGCCTATATCCGGGAAAAGAATTTACAAAACCCAGAGAACAAGCGGAAAATTTTATGTGATGAAGTTTTGAGTGGAATTTTTCAGGTCAAAAGTATAGACATGTTCCAGATGAACAAGGTGCTATCCAAGCACATTTGGCCCTTAAATGAGGAAAATGGTATTTTTACTTTACTTTTGACGATTTCATTGTGGAATTTTTTGTAATATGAGCCATTTTGCATTGCCATGGTATTGCTATAGTTGTTCGGAATATTGCTGTTAGGTACCTAAATGATTGCAGAAGAGCACTGTGCCTATGGTCAGTTGTTTTTTTGGTTCTCGAATCAATAGTTTCTTACTTTCCTGATTTATTGTATAATTATTTGGCATCACACCATTACGGGGTTAAATTAAAGGGTTTCAGTAGTACGCATAGCAACATGTGAAGAGGAGATACACGGATGCCCCAGTGTGGAGGTGTGAGAGGTTGGCTATGGATGGATTCAGGAGAGGTAGCACTAGCAGTATACTTGAGAAATATTGGGAGACGTGAGTAGACATGACATGGGGCAAGTGCAGCTTCCCGAGGAAATGGTCTTATATAGTAAGGTGTGTAGGATAGAGATTAGAAGGGGTAGTTGGTAGGACTTAGGATCACATCCATACTAGTAGGTATAGTCTTGCTGTACATACTAGTAGTCGTAATATTTCTTGTTCTTCCATTTCTATTACTATCTACTGTTTCGTGTAGTTTGATTATTGTATTATTTTGTAGTATTGTTATGCTACTATCTGCTGTCTGTTACTTCTTGTACTTCTATTACTTTTCTTTTATGGACTGTTTTCGTCTTGAGCGGAGGGTCTATCCAAAACAACCTCTCTAACTCTAAGGTAGAGGTATCGTCTGCGTACACTCTACCCTCCCAGATCCACTTTGTGGGACTACACCGGGTATGTTGTTGTTGTTGTGCATAGCAGCCTGTCTAGATTAAAATCTCTGCTTGGTAGTGACTTCAGAGTTGCTTGTGGCGCTTCACCTATCATATCCATAAGACTCAGAACTCAACTTAGTGGAAGTGCTTGTGAAATTGTGAAATCTTTTGTGTATTTAGGATACTTTTGTTTGACTCATGCAGGCACTCAAGTCAAAACTTCTGTGAAGAGAAGGCTACCGAAAAAAGGCAGAGAAGAAGGTGAGAATAAATTGCTTGAAGTGCAGAAAGTAATAGGCTTCAATTTCGAAATGCTTTCCGCTCTTTATAGGTTGCTTGCAGTATGGTGAAGCCTTTGCTTCAGCTTTTCTCCAACTAATGACATATCCATCATTTTGCTAAGTCAAATCTACAACTCTCAATTAACCAGCTTTAGATGAGCCAAAGCAGAAAGAGAAAAGGCAGAAAGGTGGAGGATCTGGTTTCCTTGCTCCAGTTCAATTATCAGATGCTCTTGTGAAATTCTTAGGTATTGGTGAAAATGCATTGCCGCGAGCTGATGTTATTAAACGAATATGGCAATATATAAAAGAAAATGAGCTGCAGGTTTGTTCCATTTTCTGTTGACATCCTTCACTATCTTTAGTTCTCGTTTTAATACTCATTCAGTTAACATATTCCTTTTTATAAAAAAGTTGGCACTCTTTGAGCTTCTCACGATGTAGCATTGTCATTGAAGCTGTTATGATTTGGATGATTTCATCAATTAATTTAAGTGATGGCGATTTTGGTAGTGAAAACTTTTCTATGGTTCACACATTAGTCAGCATCTAAAACTTTTAATTCTAGGATGAATCATTCCATCTTGGGTTAAAAAATAAGTCTGACTGGTGTTCCAAAATATATGCCATGCCACCTTAAAATGTAATCATAATTTAGGCTTGTGTACAGTAGTATGAGAATATTAATTGTTTCATGGCATTCAGGGTTTGACATTCTGTTTCAATGTTCCAAGAATCTAATTGTACCTCACTTGAGATAATTCATTGGACTTCTGACCCTACAAAATAAATTTGTCTGAAGTTCTCTCTCTGTTTTTTTTTTTTTATATATATAAAAAAATTTGGTGCAGGGGGAAACGGGGGAGGGGATTCGAACCTTCAACAATAAGGTGAAAGTTCATGTAACCAACCAACCGAGCTGCTAAGATTCCCCATATGAAGTTCTCATTAACTTCTAAGTTCTGACATTTTAATCGTGACTTCTATTGGTTTATGTCTGAAGTCATCTTGTTTTATTTGTCCTCCCTCACAATTTTGTTTTGATTTATGTCTTTACCCTTTTCATTAAGTTATGGGATAAAAAGAATTCAAATATGAGATAATGGCGACCCTTATTTCTTTTGGACAGCAACCTGTTTCATGTTTAATTATCCGACTTATCTTACCTCTTTCCTTTTTAGTTCCTTCCTTTTCCATGAACGAATATTTTAAACGTCCTATAACTTTAATTATTTGAGAGCAGTACTGCCATATGGTATATGTATGTGTTTGTGTATAATTAATATCATCATCCTTCAAAAATAAAAAGAGCTCCGTCCGATAACTTCTCTACGAGGCATGAATATTTCTTGGACATCTGTCATGAATTAAAAGGGTATTGATCGTTACTGGAAAGGAATTCACTTGGAGCAAATGCCATCCCTTAGCAATTATACATTGGTTGCATGTTAGGCATGTCAAATCACCAATCTCAGGATTTGACAGTGTGCTTGTTTCTTTCCAGGATCCATCTGATAAGAAGACAATCATCTGCGATGAAAGGTTAAAAGAACTATTTCAAGTTGATTCCTTCCATGGCTTCACAGTTGCAAAGCTATTGACTGCTCATTTTATCAAAAGAGAAGACTGATAGTGTGGCTTGCTTGCAATTGGCAATGAGGGTAATTTATCTTCTATCTGGCCCTGGTAGTGGTTGCTGCTTCTGTCTTATTTTCTATGGCTTTTAGGTATACTTATTCTGCCATAGTATAGGAATATATGATCTTGAATGTTAGCAAAATACTACTTGGTATGAAGCATCCCCTTATGCCACCGCAAAAAAAAAGGAAAAAAATGAAGAAAACAAAATAGTTGTCCCTCCCCGGACTCTGATAAAATTGAAACAATGAAAAAACAAAATTGTTATATCCATTTTTTTGGTAACTGACTGTATTCTATAAATCACCAAGTGAAAACATTACAAAGCCATATCTTAGCAATCACTGCTAGATATCTACAAGGTAAGTCTCAATCTCTACCAACTAGTACATACGCTTGTGTAGGACTCGACGAGTTCTAGAGTTAGCTCTAACAGTACAAATGTATGCTACTTCTTTTGCTAAGTACCTCCATTCCTTGCTTTTCTTGGTGAGGACTCTTTGATTCCTTTCTGTCCATAAGGCGTAGTACATCATCTTTAAGATTTGGATCATCTGCAGTTTTGCCTTTAGCATTCTTGATTACCCACTGGAGATGACCATTCCAAATGCTAGCAGGGATGGTCTTTTTTCTCAACCGCAGTACGAGCATGTTCCATAGATTCCTGGTATAGGAGCATTCTATTACCAAATGATTTCTGGATTCATCACACGTTAGGCATAAAGAGCATCTTGTTTCCATTTTGAGATCCTATCAGCACAAAGCAGTGAGAAGCCTGTCTTGCATTAATAGTAGCTTTATTCCTGTCATTTGTATGGTAATTTGGCTTATCTCCTATCAACTTCAGGTATAGCTGTTTGATAATGCTCATTCCTGTCAAGCTAATCTCAGAATTCAACGTCTTTAGCCTAAATATCTTCCTTAAGAGAAATTCTTTTTAACAGGAAAGGAAGACAAATAAATTGAGACCATTCAAATCTCCCGAAATGGGTGTTAATGCTAACAAATATTGTTATCTTTACTAATTATTTTTCACTTGCCTCTTTCTTTTTCTTCACCTAACCTTACCCGATTGATACCAAATCGCCTCGAATTCACGTGTATTTTTCCATAGCGAGATAATGTTTAATTAGTCACAAAATACACTTATTTCTTTTTTTAAATAAATAATCTACGCTTTTTTACGATTGAATTCATTGTACCTTAATTTAAGTACTTTTGAGAACTCGAGCATGAGAAAGAATGTAGTCAATACTCTTATGGGTTGCTTGGCGTGAAGGATCACACCAAATAATTTTGGGATTAAATTATAGTGTCACTTAATTTTTGTTGTTTGGTTGACAAGTTTGGGATAACTTATCTCGGGATTAATAATTATTTATCTTGTGATAAAATAAGTAAATGTCAAAAATATCTCTTTAAACCCTTTTTATACATCACTTTTCAGTATTTTTGTAAACAAATAAATTGTTCTTAAAATTTATAATTTGAATACAACAAATCAAACATTTGATAAAAAATAATCTTAGCATAACTAATTCCATCATAACTTGAATTCAACCAAACAACTTAAGTTAGGTCTTGTTGGCCTTTGGGCTTTTGGAATTATAGTTTCCGAATGGCTAAATTGTAATCTAAAAAAGATTGTCTACTCCAAATTAACTCTAAAAATTTGCTCAAATCTTCGGAAACTTTCAAACTAACTGAGATAGATGGAAAAAATATCAGAATCAATCGAAAAAATTTAATGTGTTGGCTTAAAGTAATTTTCATTTGACCAAGAAAGGAATCATGATGCTGGAAAACTACTGATTTGCATGCAGCAATAATATGATTCAAATAAACATGTGATGCGAAAAGAGGAAAGATTTTTTTTTTTTTATTAACGTACTAATTGAAAAACAAAAGATTAATTATAAATTAAGAAATATTTTGTCATAGAAGCGTCGAGTCTTTTTTTTTTTTTTTTTAATAATTACAAATTCTAAATTTAGTAAGAGGTGCATGTGTGGTGTGTCATGAATGAAAAAGCCCAAATAGGTGATGAAAAAAAAGAAGAAGATAGTAAGTATATTAGAAATGATGAGTGGCGTGACTTAAATTGAAGGACAATAGTGTTGAACACTCCATTTTTCATCACATTAGGTTTACTTATTTTGTCCCTATGAATATTCACATTCATCACTACCTTTTTTTTTTTTTTTAATTTCATAAACTAAAGTTTAGAGGTTTGTTAATTAGAGAGATTACGCTTCGATAATATGTTTTTGTAATCTTATATATCATTCAAAATTGAAACGAAACCCTCTTCCTTTTTCCAGGATAAATTGGAGCATACTGTAGTCTATAGTTTTCTTTTTTGATTTAAATTATTTCTTATAAAAAATGAAATAATAACTAATTCATGAAACATTTTTAATCTATAAGCTATTATTTTCTCATCTCATCTTATCTTGCGTATCAAATAATTTCTCCCTGCATAAGGATATTTTTGTCATTTGGTCGGGTAGAGAGTGAAGACAAAGGATAGAATTTGTGAAGATGGGTGGGGGCCGTCGCATTTAATGATGGAGCACCGCCGTTAGTTATGCGGCGAAACGATGCGAGTAAGAAATAGCCGACAATTCCACGTTTTTATCGGATTCCTATGGAATCTCGACATCTCTTGAGACCCCACACTTTTTTTGTAATTTTTTCACAGCCCAACAATTATTGCAATGCTGTCTGTCACTACTAGTAAATTTTTTTATTTTTTTTTGGAATATAGACAACAGTTTGTGAAATGTTTTTTTTTTCAGTATATTTATATTATTTAGTCTATTCTAATTATTTTCTGTTAAACGATTTATTCAGTCTATTATTTTACTCATGATATTCTTGAATTTGAACGGTCACCGTTCAAAGTTCCAGCAAGTTCTCTCACGTTGATTTTTACTATAATTAATTTATGGTAATAACTTAATTGTTGTTAAGTACTTTTTCTATCCAACAATAGCTGTCTACTACTCTCTCTGTCCCTAATTATTTATTCACTTTTAAGTTGATACACATATTAAGAAAACAATTAATGACATAATAAATTTACCATTTTATTCCTATTAATTATGAAATAGATGAAAAGTTTTACATTTTTTAAAGTAATTTGTCATTTAATTGAGGATATAATAGGTAAAAAAAATTTATCCTTTCTCAATTTGTCAAAATGGACAAGTAATTAGGGACAACTGTAAAAAGAAAAGTGGACAAGTATTTAGGGACAGAGGAAGTATTGAGTTTATACACATTTTTAAGAAATTATAAATACAAGGATAATTTTACTACATCACTTTTCAATATAATAAATATAATATTTTGAAAATATAAAAAGGGAATGACAATAATTACTAATAATGGTAAATCAGGAACTAAATGCAAAATTATCCATTGATTTTATAACGTGGACAAGTATTGATGGATATCCCAAAATAGTACTTCATATGTCCATAATTACTTGTCCATTTTTCATTTTATAGTTGCCCCCAATTACTTGTCCATTTTAATAAATCAAGAAAGTACAATTTTTTTTTTCCTATTATACCTTTAATTATTTACTTTGAAAAATGTAGAATTTCTTGAAAATTTTAAATTTTAAATTCATCCACTTCATAATTAATAGGGGTAAAATGATAAACTCACTATGACAATCATTGTGTTCTTAATAGGAGAGTCAATTCAAAAACGAATAAGTAATTAGGGACAGAGGGAGTATAGTGGACAATTATTGTTGGACGGAGAGAGTATATCTTTTTAGAGGTACTTAATAGTTATAATTAACTCCCCTATCTCCAATTACTTGTCCAATTTGTCCCTTTTATTTGTCCATTTTGACAAATCAAGAAAGGACAAAATATTTTTACCTATTATACCTTCAATTAATTAGTTTGAAAAAGGTAGAACTTTCTTGAAAATCTTATATTTTTAATTCATCAACTTCATAATTAATAGGGGTAAAATGGTAAACTCACTATGTCAATAATTGTATTTTTTAATATGTGTGTAAATTCAAAAGTGGACAAGTTATAAAGGACAGAGAGAGTATATGTTATCACTTTTTTTTGTAAATATTGATGAAGCCTATAACAATATTAGATTCAAAAACAATTCACTCATGTCGATAAAGATTTTAACACTCTTTATTAATGTGTATATACTCCCTTTGTTCCTATTTATATGTCACCATTTTGGATTTCACGTGCATTAAGAAACTAAGTAAGTTTACTATTCTTTCATTATTTTATTTTTTTGAAACTCAAGTTTCCAATCAATGAATATGAATTAATTTATTTTGATTAATTAATTTAACCAATGAACATGAATCATTTACTTAGCTTTTCTAAGTTGGTCAAATGTATATTTTCAATGCTAATAACTCACGAGGGTAAAAAAGGAATAATATGATAATTTATGCATTAATTTTATGAAATGACAAATATTATGAATCAATTATTTATAGAAAGAGATGACATATAAAAAGGAACAGAGGGAGGAGTATTAATTATGGCTAATTTTTTTTTTTTACTGTGGTGTTTGAAGTTTGAATTGCATGGATTTTTTGAAATCTAACCTAGAATTCCAGTAGTCAAAGATTTGAATGGTAGCTAAATATTCCGAAAACTAGCAATCCGTGTTAATTTTGCTTAACTATTACAACATGATGAATACATTAGTCTTGAGTCTTGACTAATAAAATTATTAAGTCAATAAAAAAGGAATAAGGAATACTAGCTAGATGGTATAATAATACTTTTGCTCAAGTTATAATTTTCTGCTGCTTAAAAGTGGTACATTTAGCTTTAGGTCTCTAACCATAGAGGAAAAAAAGTATATTTTTTCTTCTTCTATGAATTCATGAGAATGATGATAGAGGGAAAAAGTTACAAGAATTATATCATTGGGCATGTTATGCAACCTGTAAAGTTGGGTTGTAAAAAGGGGAGAAACAATTATGAAGTCAAATTTAAGAGGAAGAGAAGAAGGGGGGGCCATAAATAAAAAGCATAGAGTAAATTAATTCTTTTAACAACACTTCGAAGAGGCGTGTGTTATACAATCTTATATCGATTTTTATGGACTTTTTGGTCTTTTATATAGTCTCAGTTGGACGAATATAATGTATAAATATTTGAATGTGAATTATGTTAATGTTATATATTGATTTCAAATTGTTGTAGGAACTCATAAACTTCAAATTCTAAACCAACTATTAAACTTTGGTAATCCTCATCCATGAGCTAATTTTTAGGTTGAGTTAGACTGTAATATTGATTTCTTATTAGGTTATTAGAGTTAAAACTCATCTTAATTCTTAATTAATTTATTGAATGTTGAGTCGTCCCTACACTACATTATACTATCCACGCTCTTGAAATGTCTTGTCTTGGATATGCAATGGTATACAGTCTCCCACATTAGTTCTTGATAGGTATTGATCCCTTTATATGATTTTTGAGTAATCTTTACTTCATAAGCTAACTATTGTAGACTTAAGGGTCGTTTGGTAGAGTGTATTAGCAAAATTAATGCATGTAGTAATTTTGTGTATTAATTATATCTTGTTTGGTATACTTTTTCATGCTATGTATAACTAATGCAAGCATTAGCTATACACTCAATTGTGTATTATGGAGTGTATTACTAATACCATGAATCTCTAGGTATTAGTAATACAAAGGATTTTAACACTTGCATTAGATTAACTAATGACAAAACTATCCTCTAAGCCTTTATTAAAACATTTTTCAATACTTTTCCACGGTAACTAATGCTATTCTCAAAACGTAAGCTTTGCAAATTGCAGTAAAAAGCATATAGATTATTGCATTTGTTAAGATTTTTGATGCAGAGAACTTTTTTTTTTATAAAATATTATTGCTTCTAGCAATAATAATAATAATAATAATAATAATAATAATAATAATAATAATAATAATAATAATAATAATAATAATAATAATTATTATTATTATTATTATTATTATTGTTATTATTATTGTTATTGTTATTATTATTGCTTCTAGGGAACGAGTTGATCAAAAATGAATATTGAGCACTTGAAATAACTAGGTTGCTGGTGGTAGACTTTGAGGCAAGGTGTGGGTTAAACGATGAGGTATTCAAATGACTTGAATTACCGTTAAATGATTATTTTGGAGTGTAATTATGAGTTTCAATTTATTTTTATTACACTTTTGACATATTTCCAATCTTAGAGTGTGATGAGTAAAATTATTACAATAAGTTATTGCTTTGTGACTCGAATCCGTAATTTATAGATATCATAGAGAACTTTATCATTACTCAAGTTCTTCTCTGGATCCTTTCAATGTCAATATGTGATGCACGCACAAAAATAACAATATAAGTTTGAATTTTAAATAAACCTCTTTGCCAACTTTTCTCAAAAACACTTTAAAGTAGTACTAAAAACTATTTATCTTATTTTTGGATGAAAAAGAAGAGCTAATGACGTTTAGCAAAGAATTTTTATTGTGATTGTTAATTTTATTAAAGAACCATGTTGCAAAAGAAAGTGCACAGAATAAAAGAATGTGGGGGTATTTTCGTAAACAAATATTTTTGTAATAGACTTTATACAAGGCTTGCTATTTCCAATACATCAAACCAAACAATGTGTAAGAAATAATGCAAACATAACTAATGCAAGCATTACTAATACTTGCATTACTAATGCATGCATTGCTAATGCATGCATTACTAATACATCATATTCAGCATTATTCTTATACACTTTGTAGACTTAAGCTATCAAGATTCATTTATTTACTAGCGTGATGAGGTAGTCATGAAAATAAAAGCTCTTTTATTATATAAATTCAAATTAATCAAATTAATGAATTTAAATTAATCGAATCAGTAACTATCATATTCAGACGAGAAATAAGAATTCTTGGAAGGACTCGAAAATATCACCAACAAACAATCCATAATTGCCACCCAACCACTCGTGGTGGCGGCGGCTTGGTTAGTATGTCAAATGACAAGAAGACCCTCATGAGAAGACAAATACTAGGGATATAGAATAGAATACTATGTATATTATATTATAATAATAAAATAAAAGGAAGGAATGTAGCCAATGAGGATGAGATAGAGATGAGTCACAAACACATATAATGAATAAATAATAGTAATGAATATCTATAGATGATGATAATGATAAAAATGGGAATGAATGATAAGCTTGTCATCACGTGAAAGATGCTTTGACATGATAAGGACTTAGTTGTTGTTGTCCTCTTCGTTTGCACCATTGAATAAGGGCATCTTATTCTTTCTACAAAAATATTAATGTTGCATTAAGACGTTTCCTTTACATGATGAATCTTGTGTAGCAAATTAATCCAACCAAACAAAAACACTAGATATACCAACCCTTTTCCACTTTTTTCTTTCCTTCTTTTCACCTTAATTTAAAGTAAAGTGAATCCTCTTTTTCGTATTAGGGTTGTGATAAAGTCATAAATACTTTTTTCATCTTTAGTTAGAAGTTTTACATTCAAGTCATTATTATAAAGTCACACGTCTTTATAAAGGAGTGTTTGATCTTCCTTATGTGAATATGCATTTAATCGAGTCCAATACAAGTACAAGACACTAAGGAAGAAAACAATCCTCTTTCCCCACTTCCTATAATTTTCCTTCACTCGTTATTTAGTATTCGAAATTTGTAACTTATAAATCATACCATACAACACATTAGTTTGGTGATCATGTCGTGCTCAATCAAATAATAGATCGTGATTACGATTTGAATCGTCTCAAAAACTTTGATATGTTTACTCCTTATTTAATAGGATAATGATGAGTATTTGTCTTTTACGGATCGAACAATTGGATGATAGTTGAGACTTAAAATTTCCTTAGAAGAAAAAAAGGTTAACCTCTAAAATGAATTGGTTTTGATCAATTGTTCCAAATTTATTGTCGAGATATTTTTAAGAGACAAACCCTATTTTCTACAAGACCTATTAGAATGAGTCATTGAATAGATTAGGTAATTAGCTCCACCTTACAATAAAAAGACAAATTTCTCTTTTTAAAAGTTCAACCAATTTTTTTTAAAAAAAAGTCAAGGTAAAATTGTAAAGGAAAAATGATCTATCTTTGTAAATTGATAAGTAACTTAGGATAACTATTTTTAATAACGTGGAGAATATAGGACGGATGGAGTAATATTCTCTCTTGAAATGCGTGCACACCGAAACCCTTTTAAAAAAATTCCAAGTAGAAACAGAATAGTAGTTTTAGTAGAAAAATTGTGAAGAATGTAGGGCGCTTAAGATAAGATAGGATTCTAAAGGTAGAATTCAGATGCCATTTTCTTCTTGGCATCTGCCCTTTTGAGGTTCCCCTTTTCTCTATTTTGATACTTATATTAATTAATTCTATTATATTATATAGTACTTTATAGAAAAGAAAATGTGGAATCACAAGTTTAATATAAAGTCTTTGTTTAATTGTTGAGTTCTTTTTTTCTTGAATTGACTAAAATTAACAAGTTTGGTGGGTGGGAAGGTTGTGACCTTTTGACGTGTGTTTTTTTCCATCATTAGGCTTGTGCTGTTTGTGTGGAAAGACAATATAATTAAATAGTAGCAATGCATAGTGGCAACTTTCAAAGGAATCTAATGCTCCCTAATTTGCTTGACCAACTAATTTAATCTCATGACTTTATTAAAATATCTTTTTTCCTTTTTTGAAAAATATTTCTTCATCAAGTGAAATGAGTCTGCAATACGCGAATTCATGTGAAATTAAGGTTAAGGACGATAAAGGTGGATTTTTCGAATTCAAATGCATCAATTTAAAATATGAGAAACTTTTGAATTTTGTGATGATTTTTCATTTTGCACTATATCATTTTCTGTATTTTTCCTATTTTGTCCTTGGTAATTCATTTTTTAAATTCATTTAATAGGAACAGTGGCGAATTTATGTATTATTTTGGGTCACCCGAACCCGTGGTCATCCGACTAAACTCGATATATTACTTCTATAATTATTAAAGAATATATTAAATTAAAACTTGTTGAACCCGTTCTCAAGATGGCTTATCTTTAAAGCAATGGTGCACCCATTTTCTTGAAATCTTGGATTCGCCTCTGAATAGGAAATAGTTTGGTAAAATATGTATATTAATGATTATTTTCTTAATAGGTGTGTCAAGTTAAAATGTAACAAGTAAAAGTAAACGAAGGTAGTAATAGATAAGTAAAAGTAAACAGGCAGAGGCGTATCCAAGGAGGGGTCACCGGGTTCACGTGAACCCATGCTCCCTTCCCGAGATCATATATAGTAGTGTTATATTTTAAAAAAATATTGAAATATAGATGTGTGAACCCACACTCGGTGTATCATATAATGCGATGATGACTGAGTGCACCTCTCTACGTGAGGTTAGAAATTTGAATATTATACTTGTTTTATTTTTCTTTCAAAAATTAGATAACACCTGTCTAAATGGTTATTGGTAATATTTTTGACATTTTAATTAATTTTGGATCTATAATATTAAAATTTTAACGATTTTCACTAATAAGAACCTAAATGTTGAACCGATCAAATTTATATCTTAGATCAACCTTTTTGTAATAATGCACCCATCATATCGAAATCCTGAATACGCTAAAACAGGGAGGACTAACAGAGGCGAAGCCATGATTAAGATTTTGGGGGTTCTAAATTTCCTTTACAATAGTCAATCAATTTGTTAGGGGTTCACAAATTAATATACATATATATATTTAATTAATTTTCTAGTACAAAAACAGAATCTACGAAAAAGCTATTGGGTTCGAACCTACAAACCCCCACCTAGCTCCGCCTCTGAGGACTAATATGAGATTAATTTAAGAAAGAAGGTGGTGTGGGATTCTCCTTTGTTGTTCTAATAACTCATAAGATGGGAATCTAATTGGTGTAAAGACTTGTCATTAAAAGTTAATTTTTTTCAAAAAAGAAAAGGACATGTCATTCAATATGAGACGTGCAAATTAATTTGAGCTAGGGTTAGGGAAATGATAAATGCATGGACATATCTGTCCCACCCCATAATTATTAATCTAAGATTCCTTATTCCCAGGCAGCACACTATTCTACTCTCACTTTTTTTTATAAAAAAAAATCAATTACAATGAACCGTGTCGTTAATTTTATCGCAAAATAATCCTTACCTAATTAAATAAAATAATTGATGAATAAAATTTATCTATCGTTAATTCTTATATTTAGTATAAATAATCAACTAAGCAACTTGTGTAACTCAATTTTAAAATATATGCAATTTCTTCTAATCAAAATGCTGTTATCACTTCTCCAAAGTTATAGCAATATAAGAATATATTAATCCACCTCAAAATATTAAAAAGATCTAAGTGTTACTTGTTTTGTTATTTATATATGGGATTGTCAGTGTAATTATATTATAAAGTATAGGTGTACGAATAAGATTCTTTATGTACTAGAAATATGTACTACTAATATTCCCAAGAAAAATGGATGATTAAATAAAGAATAAAAACATGGAGTGATCTAAACGTCAACACATAATAGACGCCGTTACACTTAAACATTAAACCCCACCTTCTCCCTTTTGAGGGTCACCCCCTTAAACAAAATTCTTTTATCTCGAGAGATGTTCGGTACAGAGAAAAATATTTTTTTTTAAATTTATTTATTTATATTTGATTCGTAAGTAAGAAATAAATAGAAAATATTTATATATAATTTAGATAAATATATGAAAGGTAAAAGTGATTGAAGAGGTGTGGGTGATAGGATAGAGACTATGAATATGGATTGAAGATAAAGTGTGTTGTCAATCAATATGAAATGTTATTTGTAAAATTTATTTTTTCTACTCACATGAGAAAATTATTTTCCTTATTTTTAAAAACTTAATTTCACTAAATATAAATTTTAAATCAATGAAAAAGATATTCATCCATGCCGAACACCACCTTAGTCCCCCAAAATTTCATCTTTTAGTTGCAGTTGTTAATCCCTCACCCTCCCACCCCAAAACAAACAAACAAAAAAAAGTTTAATCATTTTGTGGATAATTTTAAGTAGACATACTTGTAGAATAGTTAATATATATATATATGCGATAAACTAAAAGGTTGTTAGTTGGAGTAGACGGGCATGGTATGGTATATACTAGGGGTGTCAAAAATGAACCCAAACATGAATCTGTCAACCCACCTGGAATTTTAAGGGGAACAAGATAATTGAATTGCTCAATCTCAATTCATTCAAGCCTAACCTATTTTAAGAGAATCCTCAATTGAGCCCAATTCAATCTCCAATTTCAACCCGTTTTAAAACTCTTTACTAAGATATGTTCCTCTATTAAAGATATGAATTATTATCTATTTAACATCTTTTAGGATTTATCTATCCATTTGTTACTTTTTTTTAAAAAAATCTTGACCGGAAAATTCGAATTGTGATTATAAAAGTTAAATATCACTATATTAAAATTATTGATATTAATCAGGTCAAATTGGGCGGGTCAAGATCCAACCCGTTTTTTAGCCATTTGAACCCAACCCATTTGAGCCCAAAGTAAACTTGGCGGGTCAAGACCCAACCCGATTTCTATCTCAACCCAATTTAATATCTCCAATTTCAACCCAACTCGTCCATTTGACACCCCTAGTATATACCGAATTATCATACCATATCAAAATTTTTAACACCACAGTTTTGGTATTATGGTATTTGATATAGTATATGGTATACATTTTAATTTTTTTGATATTCGGTATGGTATTTGTTATTTAGAAACAATATACCGAAATACCGAATACCATACCGAAGTATATATTTAAATTCTAAGCATTTAGTATACAATATACTAATATTATGTTGCATACTGTATTAGTATACCGTATGTTTCTTGTCCAGATCATACACCTTGTAACCCTTATGATATAAACCATACGGAATATGAATGTTTCTTGTCCAAATCATACACCTTGTAACCCTTCTGATATAAACCATACCGAATATGTATGTTTCTTTTCCAGATCATACACCTTGTAACCCTTCTGATATAAACCATACCCTAATAAGACATATTTCACAGCCCTGGCACTGAATTTATCTTGTCCAGGCAAAACTGTGACATAACATAGATAACCAATGACTTTCAAGTGAGTCAAAGAGGGTACTCGACCATAAAGCATTTCAAATGGTGATTTATCTTGCAAAACAGTAGAGGGTACTGTATTGAGTAAGTATACAACTGCTTCACATAACAACCCCAGAATTTTGATGGCAAATTTCCTTAGAATTTAATAGCCCTGGCTGTCTCTAAGATATGTCTATGCTTCTTTTCCACCACTTCATTTTGTTGTGAAGTGTATAGACAAAAGATTTGGTGCAGAATGCCATGAGCTTTGAATAATTCACCACAAGTGGCATTGAAAAACTCTGACCCATTGTCAGTTCTGAAGGTTTTGACATGTTTATCAAACTGATTCAAAATCATAGCCATAAAAGCTTTGAGTACACTAAATACATCAGATTTTACTCTGAGCAAAAAAATTCAAGTCCATCTAGAGTAATCATCCACTAGAGTAAGAATAGTTCATGCCATTATAGGTAGTGGCCTTGTAAGGTCCCCAAACATCCATGTGAATTAATTCAAAACAAGCAAGAAATTTAGTTATACTATGTGTAAAAGGAAGTCTAGCCTGCCTGGTCATGGGGCATATATCACATTGACCTAATACACTACTGCATATATTGGAAATACTAGAAAGTTTTTTAGGACTGGTAATGGTACATGCCTCATTCTTCTATGCTAGACATCTGAGTTTAGTATCTCATGTGCAATAAGAGATTGACTGGTAATGGAGTGTCTATTGCCTTTATGTTCCCTGAACAAGTAAAACCCTTGTTGTTCTCTACCAATCATTTTCACCCTTCCATTGGAGAGGTCCTGAAATGCACAAAAATTAAGATAGAAGGAAATGCAACAGTTCAACTGTTTGGTAGCATTAGAGAGGTTGAATTTAAATGTTGGAATATATAATACATCTTTGAGAACATCACCTCATGCTAGATGACTGTTACCAACATGTGTGATATAAGTAGATTCCCCATTAGATAATTGCATTTTTCCTGTGTTTCCTACTTCAGTACCAATAATCAATAAATGTGAGTTACCAACCATGTGATTGGTTGCACCTGTGTCAATAATACAATTAGGATTAATTTCAGATGCATGAGAAGAGATACCTGCCATGTGTGCACTAGCTTGTTGTCCTCCTACATTGTTCAGCAACCCCAAAAGTTGTGCATACTGTTCAGGAGTGAACAGAAGTAGTAAGTGGCACTGTTTGTATGGTAATTGGTGGAGTTCCTTCTACCTGTATCAAATTGCTACCAGTATTGAGGTCTCTTCTTTTGGACTTAAAATCAGCTGGATATCCTATCAGCCTGTAGCATTTTTCCTTTAGATGACCAAAGTGTGCCCTCGTATATGGCAAAATTCACATTCCACTCCATATTTCTTAGGCTTAGTTCCTGAGCCTCTAGCAGTGAATAGAGCAGTAGGATTCATACCTCCATTACCTGCTGTTATTTTTTAAGTTTCATCTTGTAAAACCATCGCATAGGCTTGATTGACATTTGAAACATAAGTTTTCATCGATATCTAACTTATAACATTAACATAACCATCATTAAGCCCCAAAAGGAGCTGGAACAATCTTTGATATTGGAGATGTGTTGCATAATCCTTGGATTTAGGACAGTCACAGCAGGGTGGAGGCATCAACGAATCATATTCATCCCAAAGATCTTTTAACTTAGAGTAATAAGTGGAAATAGAAAAAATGCCATGTGCTAGAGTGAAAATCGATTTGTGCAATGAAAACATAAGTGATGTAGTAACTTAATCAAATCATTCACGTAAATCCTCCCAAATCAGATGAGCCCTAGAGCGAAATAAGACTCCATTAATCAGATATCGACTTACATTGTGCATAATTCATGATTTGACAATTGCATTGCAACGATCCCATATAAATTCATAAGCAGCTCCAAAAGTATCTCTGTTAATAGATCTATCCACGAAATCAAACTTGTTTCGAGTCAACAATGAGAATTGCATTGCCTCTCGCTAGAGAGAGTAGTTTTCCATCCTAACAAGTGGCATACCAATTGACATCGAGCTGGGAGCATCAGAAGCATGTAGAAACAATGGATGATGGTAATCAATACCAACCTGATCCTTAGATCGCAGAGAATCAGCAACAGTAGCGCTATTGTGAGCATTAGTGGCAGCTATCGAAACTGAGAAAAGATGAATAAAATCGCAGAATAAATTAAAAAAAAAAAGAGGAATCTCTCGATCTCTATCCAATCCACGAAAGAAATCTCTAGATTCACTCAATTAAAGCTCTGATATCATGTTAGAATTCAAAATTCACCATGGAAATGCAAAGAGAACAATTGCAACTGTGGTAAGAGGAAGAAGCACTCAGAGAGAAAACGTGAATTTCATTCAAGATATTCTCACACCATAATACATTTACACATATGGATTGATCTATTTATACTAATCACTAAGTATAATTAATCAACCTAACTAACTATACATTGTTAAGCCTAACTAACAAATTTGTTATGTAACTAACTGATACAGTGCAACAATATAACTATGCTTCAATGTACTGTGATACAATTTGTTAATTCCTCAACACAAACAAAGTTAGTGTAATTATTATATTTATAATTATTATCCTAGTAATTACACTAATTATAATTACCTGGTGATATCCCAAATAGACTATAAGAGAAGTTTTCCTAATACAAGTAGTTTTTAGATTATTTGCTTTCCAAAAACTAACAAAATAGGATTTCTTTCACTCAATTTTTTTGCTAATTTGTCAGTAAATCTATTTTGCTCATTAAAGTTGTGCGACATTCTTGAATCATCCTTACGTGTGTTTATTGACCCTTGGAAACCCTTTTAAATTTATTATTCTAGAATTGTTGATGAAATATTTTACACATTTACCAATTTTCTTTTATCACAATAAAATCGATCACTACTTCAATAAATTTTGGAGAGAAAGCTAAAGATTACTAAAGCTTTTGTTTGACGCCCTAAGAGTCGAAGTTTCCAAAATATGCTATATATTTACTTGGTGAAAACAAGTAACGTGAACTTCTTATATGTGCAGTTATATTTTATGGCTATACTATATTTTTATAAGAGAATAAATACTCTAACTTCAAGAATCAAATTAACAAGATCTCATCCATTTATTTTAATATATCATCTTGATTTTTATTATCAAAAATCTTATTATCAATTATAAAAATTTAAATAATTTTATTCAAAGTTCTATTTTTTTTTTAAAAAGATCTATTATTAAAAAAATAATTTTCACTCTTTTGAATAAATTTAGTTTGCTTATGGTAAATTTTTTTATTAAATAAAAAAATTAATTATAACTCATATTATTATATAATTAAGATAAATTTGGAGGGACAATTTAGACCATTGAAATTGGGGAATCTAAAAGAGATAAAATATGCGACGACACGAAATATACCTATCAGGTTATTTATATACGCCTTTCTTTCTTTTCTGTCAAAACCCGGCGTTGTTTAACAGAATCTTCTCCTTCTTACCCCCCACCCCCGCAATACCCCCTTACCCTCCACTTTCCCTTCTTTTCTTTTCTCCACTCTTCTTTTCTCTCTTTGTGTATATATATATATATATATATATATATATATATATATATATATATATAGAATTAATTATCTTCTCTCCTTAATTTCTTGGGGTTCCATTTTTATCGATTCTGAGAGCAACTGACGCAATAAGATTCAATTTTTTTGTTTGTTGTAAAGATCTAATCTGAGATAGTGGAAGATCTGGAGAAATGGGTTCGATCCCAGCAGAATTGAGCTTAGATTGTAGACCTAGTTTTATTCCCAAATCTATTACTGATTTTCTTCGACAACTTTCTTTGATCCGTAATGTTCCTGATAAACTATCACAGATTGATGATTATATCACCAGATTTGAAGATGAAATGAGGAAAATCGATGCATTCAAACGCGAGCTTCCCCTTTCTGTTCTTCTTGTTAAAGATGGTTAGTTTCTATTTTTTTTCTTTAGTTTTTTCATCAATTATAGTGATGGTACGATATTTACTGTGTTAATCAACTTCTGATGCTTTTGGGTATTGATTATTTTGAGTAATTTTTTGTGGGTAATGTTTTATTTGTCATGTCTTCCGTTATTGATGCGTTCCACTGTTTTTTCTTTGAGCTGAGGGTCTAGGTAGTGGTGAGGTGTGTGTATACTTTACTCTTCTCAGACCCAACTGTGTGAGATTACGCTGGATATGTTGTTGTTGTTGTTATTTCATTTGTCAATTGTCATGCAGTTTGGGGAAGAAAGTTGATGTTTGAAGATTGTAATTGTGTATATGTTGTTGTTTGTTTATGAGAAGTATTGTGAATGGAAGGATTGAGGGTGTTAATTATTTTCCCTTTGGTGATGGTTGTTATTGCAGCGATTGTAGCTCTAAGAGAAGAATCAATGCAATATAGAAAATCGAGAACAGAACCAGTATTGGAAGAATTTATCCCACTGAAGAAGAGTTCCCATGAAGATACTAAAGCTGAAATTACAAAAGATAAGGATAGTAGAGAAAAGATGAGCTGGATGAGCTCTGTGCAGCTTTGGAACAGTGAATCTCACTGCGAAAATACTGATGAAGAAGCGATTAATAAACAACAATCTAAATCAGAATTGAAAGTGGTGAGAACATAACTGACTTGATTTTCTTATTATAGACACTGAATTTCTCAGATTGTTTTGTGTTCATATTTGCTGATCGGTGCGTTTAACTCTTTGTTAGGGTACTCAGAGATCTCCTGAAGAAGGAAATAGTTCAGTAACTGAAGATCCATTCCAATCTTGTAAAACCATGAATGTGGGGAAGGCATTTTCAGTACCTTTCAAGGGGTATTCTGGTTTCTCAGTGACAGCGGTTAGGAAGGACAATAAAGATGAACTGCCAGGATTATCACTTCATACTCCTGGAATTACGAAGCTGAGGGAGGATACTGTGACTAGTGGTTTGAATTCGAAACACAATGGTATCAGAGATGGATTATCTAGTGTAGCAGGTTGCCAATCAAATATAAGGACTGGATCACTGGCTCAGCAGCAGTCTTCTAGAAAGCAAAGAAGATGCTGGTCACCAGAATTGCATAGGCGATTTGTTGATGCACTACAACAACTTGGGGGTTCACAAGGTTTGAACTTTATTCTATTGATGTGACTTTGTTTGCAAGAATCTGAATTAGGAGAATTTAACTCTTGATTATTGTACTGACTATTGGAGCCCTGTGTACATTTTCATGAATGCATGATTTACAGAAGTTAGGAAATCGACGTCTTTTCTATACTGAAAGTATAGTCATCTAGTGAAACTATATATAAAATGATTTGCCAATAGCAGCCAGAATCTTGAAACAGCATTGAATTAAAGATTTCCAGATTAATTGTTCTGTTAGTTTTCAACTCTTGCTCATAATCATTCCGACTTCTTTCCAGTTGCAACTCCTAAGCAGATCAGAGAGCTTATGCAAGTGGATGGCCTAACCAATGATGAAGTAAAGAGTCATTTGCAGGTGAGTTTGAACTCATACTATTTTGTGAAGTACCATTATGTCTTTGTTTGTTTATGAATTGACCATATTAATAAATACGTTTATATGATTTCAGAAATATAGGCTTCATACACGAAGAGTTCCAAATTCACAGAGTCAACCAGCAAATCAGTCTGGTGTGGCTCTAGGAAATTTATGGATGTCCCAAGGCCAATATGGGGAATCCTCAAAGCAGAGCAGTTCACAATCTGGTTCCCCTCCGGGTCCTCTACACTTGGCTGGTAGTTGCGGAGGTACTTCCACGACTCTGGGTGATAGCATGGAAGAAGAAGATGATGTAAAGTCCGAGAATCACAGCTGGAAAAATCATGTTCTCACCACTGGAAAGATTGATGTATAGATCTCCACCATGAATTTTGCAGATAAGATTATACATTGGAGAAATTAATTACCATAAATCGATACCCTATATTATACTTATATATAAATCTTGAGAGAGATGTGAAATTTTGCAGGATTAGATCTCCTTTTTTTTGTCTGTGCATTTCGAACCGTGTTCTAGTTATTTGTTGTTTCAGTATAAGGAACTTGAATTTAAGTCCCAACACTTGAGAAATGTAAGAGCAGGGCCTCTCTGGTATCAAATACATCAACTACTATTACTACTTGTTTTAAGTTTCTGTTGAGATTTCTTATCATTGCACTTCAATTTCTTGATGTTTTAACTTTTAATGATATCAGGTTTAGTTGACTTATTTTTCTCCAAAGACTTCTAACATATACTATATTATCTTTGTGAATAGATTTCTTTGATCTAAAGAAATATGTGCAATTTTTTTTTCCTTTAAGAAAGTGGAACATAGATGCCTTCTAAGATTAGGCAAGACCAAAATCACCAAACAATAGCTTTTGTCTTCCACAAGACAAGGTCTTGGTCTATACTCAAAATCTTGAAATTATGTCTTAGTCTATGTCTAGACCCCGCTCGTGGGATTTCATTGGATATGCTTTTGTTGTGGTGTCTTAGCACTTAAGAAAATCAGACCAGTTACTCAATTCAAGAACCAAAAAGAGAACAGAAGCATCTTGTATTAGTTTAGTGTTCTAATTTTAAATATTGAAATTCATTTGTTAATCATGATTTCAGGGGGCTGAAAATTAATTTGTGTAGCAAGTATGACCTGTTAGTGATATTTCCAATTATATCTAACTAATAATATTATTAAATAAATATCTAGGTTCATGTTCTTGAAGAATCATCAGATATCTTGTGAAGTAAAATAGACAAGGCAAGATTTGGTCTTATCCTCTGTAAGATACTCCCTATTATAAATATATCTTAAATTAAATATGCTGTCTGTTTTCTCATTTATTACAAGCATTAGGTAGTTCCCTTATTTTCTATTTAAAAAAATACTAATAATTATATGGACCAGTTTTAGTCCTCCATGACAGGTGTAAAACAAACACTTGTAGACATCAAGAAAGGAATCTAGCATTTTTTTTTTTAAAAAAAATTCATCATGTAACTAAAAAAGAAAGAGGAATCAAGAGAAAAAGGACAATGAGAAAGATGATAAACAAGAAGCAAATTGGTGTAGAAAAAAAAAGAGGAGAATCTATTTACATACATATAAAGGCAAAGAAAGAATAGTCCAAATTAATAGATGGAGTTTAGTTGAAGGATCTTTGATTCTATTCAATGTTCAACCAAAAATCTTGTGGGGTGTCCTAAAAAGAACAATTTTTTCTTGGCTCAAAAATATTCCTTCCTCTGAGTCAGAGCAATCACATGAAATTAATGTGTTGTATGAAAAAAATAAAATGGGGAGGGTGAGAATTACTCCCTCAGGATATTTTTACTTGTCCACTATGATATTTTAAAATATCCAACAATACTTATTCAGTTTATAAAATTAATGAATAAATTATTATATTGTGTCTATTTTATTCTTATTATTAATTATTATTCATTTTTCAATATTTACATGACTTATATTTATAAGGGTGATTAGATAAAATTATCCTTCTCATTTATTGCTTCTTAATCTATGTGTCAAATTAATCGTAAACAACTATTATTAAATCGAGGTAGTAGTTCTTTGACTTATTTCACTTGAGAAAAAATAAATCTAAACCATAAATATTTTTTTTATCCTAGATGTTTGTTACTCCTTTCGTTTCGACTTAAGGGCATCTCCAACCGTACACTCTATTTTATTCTTCAAATGTAGAGTTCTCTATTTTTTCAGACAAACAACTTCAACCCAATTCTCTATTTTACTCTCTAAAAACAAATTTTTTTCTCTCTCCTTAATATTATATTATTATTATTATTTCTATTTCATTCTTATTTTCTTATTTCATAATATAAATCCTTTATTTATTTTTTGCAATAATTATTTTATATAATTTTCATGTGATATAAAATTTTATTTTTTCAAATTTTTTATTTAATATAAAACTATATTTTATTCAATTTTTTTAAGTAACATAAATTGCAAGAAAATATTGTATAATATACAAATTAATGGACAAATTCAAATAAAAGTGAAATACAATTACATAAACACTCAATTTTCGAAATTATTATGTTGCTCCTATAAATTCTCTATTAATGCATTGAGGAGTTTAAAATGAGCATTTTTGTCCTTAATTTTTTTATGTCTAGATAAAAATTGTTCAAATCGGAGATTTTTATCTACAACCATTTATGTCGTTGGAGTTGGAGCCTCTACGGCATCTTGAATTAGTGCATTAAGATCACGTTCATCCTCCATTATCATGTTGTGCAGTATATACATGTAGTCATTATATCATGTAGAACTTCCGTTCTTAAAAAACGTGACGGCCCTGCAATAAATGCAAACGTGATTGCAAAACTTCGAATGCACGTTCAACATCTTTTCGGCATGATTCTTGTTTCATCGCAAATTAATTATTATGTTACATATTGAATTCTATCTTGTATTTAAATTATTATGTTATGTATTGTATTGTTATCTTGTATTTAAATTATTATATTATGTATTGTATTTTCAAATTAAATTTTGCGTCTTATCATTTTAATTTTGTGTATTCTTTATAGTGAAAATTAATAATAAAATAAAATTATATTATTGACGAAAATGAAAAAAAATTAAAATACTATTAATTCGGGATGGAAGTAGTATATATTAAAAAATATATTTTTTAAAATACTATATTACATTTAAAAAGTAATGACATTATATGTAAAATAATATGTTAATTAGAAAGTAATAGAAATAATAATAAAACAATCAAAAAGTGAAATAGATAGTGTGAATAGTAGTTCTCCAACTACTATTCACCTCTCTAAATATGAAGAACAGAGAGTGATACAGAGGTGGGTTGGAGTGCCCATTCTCTATTTTACTCTCAAAATATAAAAATAAAGAGTAAAATAGAGGTGGATTGGAGATGGTAACAGTCACTTTCCGATGAAGTTTCTTCGATTAAAGTTTATCTCAAGCCAGCATTATAAAAAATAAATTTTTTCTCAAAAATAAAAAGAATTCGAAAACAAAGATGTGTGTATATATATATATATATATATATATATATATATATATCCAAAGAGTGTGACAAAAAAGGTCAGTTTCAGCAGCAAAATAATAGAGAAAGAATCTTTATGTACAAGATATGGTTAGTGTGCCCACATAGATTTCTTAATTATTTACCACTATTTGGTGAAAAAAATCTGAGTGAAAATATATAATCCTCTAACAAAATAACCGACGCCTCTTATAAGTACGATTTACTTAAGCGTAATTTACTATCATATTTTATGTAGTTTTGAATATATAGTAGCTGTTTTTCTTCAAAAATATCAAGAAAACGCTATATGAATTCTTACAATCAATTAAGAAGATGTATAAATCCTCGTACATTAAAGTAAGCTATTTTTTTTTTAGTGGAGGAAAAATACAAATTCTCATTTATGAATTTTATCGCCACGTGATTGTGTCTGAACATTTTTGGATCATTAATTTCTCCAAAGATTATAAATTGATCGTAGAATGAATACATTTCATTTAATATTTACAGTAACATTAATTTCAAAATAATTGAATTGTTAGGGTGTTTCAGTTTCACACTCTTTAAGAAAAGAAGATGAAGACATAAATTAGATATTGTTTTCCATTCGCACTTATTGATTATTGTCAAATTAATCTTTAGAATAATTTAAAACAATTAAAGTTTCTTAAACTCATTACATAGAAAATCCAAATGAAAAGTTAAAAATAGAAGAATATTATAAAAGTGGTCTTGAAGATTGAACAATTGAATTAATTTGAAATATGAAAAAATGTCTCAACAACCAATTATTTTGAAATAGGGAGAGTAATCATTACTCCATCTGAACTCTTTTATTTGTTCAATTTTGACTTTTTATTTGTCATTTTTAACAAATCAAGAAATGATAATATTTTTTTTTACCTATTATATCCTTAATTTATTTAGAGAGTTAATGTTTTCGAAATAAGTAGAATCTCATTAATGAATAAATTGATTTTGAAATTCTATCAATTAATAGAGATAAAATGATATAGGAGTATTTATTATGTCAATTATTATTTTCTTAATAGGGATGCCAAGTCAAAAATAAATAACTAAATATAGAGTATTTAATAGTTTAAATAGACATGTGATAACATGTAATGATGCAAAAATTTTGTGATAGAAATATGGAACGTACTTTTCCCTTCTATCTATAGTTATGGTTAAAAACATACTTCAAAATTATTTATCTTTTTGTTGATCTAAAATTTTAACTAGTTTTTTTAAAAAAAATTATTAAAACACACATGAAAGTATTTTTAAAAAAAATATAAATGAAGTGATAGTTTAGATAAGTAAAGAGAATAATTGATAGTTAAAATATGAAATTCGTATAAAAATCTTATTTTAAATTTGTTTTTAATCATTAGTTCTTCTATTTATCTTTTAATATGGTGAAATTTTTTAGACACGTGAAGCCGTGAATTATCAGTATAGTGATTGGAGGTGTTCCTTACCTCTCTAGAATATATACTCTTTTAATATAATTGCCAACAAAAAATATTTGTAAAATCAATTTAAGTTGGACAAGTTATCTCATGATCTCTTACTCAACTATCTAATTTCAACTCATATTATTCCAAACAATCTTTTAAATAATTATATAGGCACTTTACTTAAAATCTATCATTTTAATTCAACTTACTTATACAACATTGTTGGATATTAATTAATGTCAAAATTGCTCTTCAACTTGTAAATTTGCTTAAATATTAACATTTTATAATTCTGCTTCTGATTTCTTAGTGTCGATATTTATTTTAGACTCTATTAATTCATATTTTAAGAGTAAAACACTTTTTATAAAATCTTAAAAGAGTTCTCCCATATTTCCAAATCTTGAAAGAGTGACTCAACTAGGTTGAGGTCAAATCCATAAGAAATATGGGACAAGAAAATAAATAAATGAATAAACAACTCTTCCAGGAAGAAGTGGGCAAAAAATGGTTTTGTTATTATTTGTGCCTCTTCATCATTCTTGACCTCTATCCACCAAACAAGTCGTTATCGTACTTTCAGAGAATATCTTTTTTATGTAGCCTTATCACTTTATTGTTTAATTCACATTATAAAATGTTAGCTTGAAATTAGGTGCAAACAAACTGGCATGTTACATCAACTTCACTATCTATTCATTGTGAAATAGCTTATTTAACAAAAAAAAAAAAAAATATCAATAAATAAAGAACATTAGCTAGGCAACGTGACTTTATGATATTGATTAATCATTATATATAAAAAATGATTAATATATTCAAACATTTTAACATCTTTATGAAAGTCGAGAGGATATGTTATTTTGTCAACTTATAATTGTCGTTGGTGTTAAAATAGCCAATCTTTTTTCTAATGGACAATCTTCATTTTTGAAAAAAATGAGAAGGGTATTTGACAAACATATAAGAGTAAAAACATATAGATATTATATTTTCTGACAAACTTATAATAGTAAATTAAAATCTAGACAATCTTCTGAAAACATTATTGAAGATAAGTTTCATGAGAAAAATTATATCGAAACAAACCATAACAATAATATATCTAGCATAATTTTACAAGGTTCAATTGGTGAGAGGGGAGAGTGGTGTGATGCCTACGCAGATTTGCCTCTACCTTGTGAGTTGTGAAGATAGAGAGGTTATTTTCGATGGACCCTTGACTCAAGTACCGCATATACTAGAGGTGTCAAAAATAAGCCCAACTATAACTAACCTAACCAATCCGCCCAAATTTTAAGAGTTGGGCTCAAGATAATTTGATTGGGTTCAATCTCAACAAGCCTTAACCCATTTCAAAAGAATCATCAATTGAGCCCAATTTAATCTTCAATTTCAACCCGTTTTAAGACTTTTTTTTTTGCATTGATTTAATGTATGTTCCTATACCTGAAGGTATGAATTACTATCTTATTTTATATCTTTTAGGATTTTATCCATCCATTTGCAACTTTTTTTTTAAAAAAAAAATCTTGAGTTGAAATTCAAATTGTGGTTATAAAATTTAAATAACAATATATTAAAATTATCGAAATTAAACGGGTCAAATTGTGCGGATCAAGACCCAACCTGCTTTTAAGCTCATTTGAGCCCAAACAAACTTGGGCAGTTCAGAACCCAACTCAATTTCAATTTCAACCCATTTTAATATCTTCAATTTCAATTTAGCTTGCCTATTCAACACCCCTAGCATATACAAAACAATTATAAAAAAAATACATGAAGAAGTTATATGAAAAATAATGGAGAACAAATTGCATATGGGCTTGAAATGTTATTATCCTAAGTGATCACAATAATAGTCCTAAGTTGGAAAATAGCGCTTCCTTGAATAGTAAAGAGAACTTGGAAGGGAATGATCTTGGACTTGTATATGGGCTTTCAGAAAAAGAAAAAAAAAAGAGCCCATAAGAATATCAAGTTGAGTAATTCTACTATTCCTTCCCAAAATTAGAGGTGACAAAATCAATTCATTTTAAATAATTCGTTCAACTTGCTCATGCTTAAATGGGTTGAATGCAAAAATGCTCATTAATAAATTCACCCTCTCCGGACCTTTCTTATGAAATCACACCGTATTATTATTGTTGACGTTACATATGTAAAAATTAATTAAGTCATTCAGAATTATGTTAATTTGAAATCAATTCGCTATATAATTAAAGAAAAGATAATAATATTCACATTTTTCTTTAAAATTAAAATTAAAAGGGCTTCAAATTTGAATCTTGTCATGTGAATTGGGTTATAACCCGTTATCTGACTCATTTTTGGTAAAAAGCGAATTGTGCATGGGTTATAGGTCACAATCTGTTTATTGATCTGACACGTTTTAACGTGCCTAAATTTGACTCAATTTTTGGACATTCTTTCTTCTAATAAAAATCATTTTAACAAATTTATATCACTAGACAAAAGTGTATTTTAATTTTATTTGACCAAAGTTATGAATAAGTTGAGTGAGTGGCTATAGGATGGATCAAGAATAAAGGCATGCAGTTAGGAAAGGTCGGAATAAATAATTGGTCAAATATTAGTTAACTTGTGGAGAGAGTGTACCAATTTTGTCGCTCCACCATTCAACTAGATCAATGGAAAGAGAAAACAAACACTATGATATGAATGAATATACTTTGTTCATAAATCTTCAAGAAAATTAATTCTAAGTTACTAGAACCAAAAAAAAAAAAAAAAGAATATGGCACAATTGCAACCTGAAAGAGTTGTTGAAGAATGTATTCAAGAAAGTAGTACAACACCACATTTTGAAGCAAAGAATGGTAATAATAATAATAAGGAGGATAGTGCATCTTTCAAATTTAATGTGCAAGCACCTGAATTTGTACCAAGATCTCATACTACTAGTAGTAATACAACAACTCCAATTTCAAGTTATTTTTACCCATATTTTCAGTATCTTTCTGGGGGTAATACTACTTCTGATTGGTTATATGTTGCTGATCAAGACACTCTTTCTTATGTTCCTAATCAAAATTTCTCTGCGTTGCTTCAAAAAGATGTTCTTCCTGAAGATGTCAAGAACAAGATCATTAAACAGGTCATTTACCTCTCTTTTCATCTTATTCCATTCTCATGATTTTTTAACTTAAAACCTCTGTTTCATGATCTGATGGTTGATATATTTATAGGTTGAATATCAACTTAGTGACATGAGCTTGCTGGCAAATGAAAACTTATTGAGACAGATGAATAAGGACCTTGAAGGCTTTGGTCAGTATTAAAAGATTTCTTATTCTGTATTTGAATGTCTTTTGATTTAAATTATGATTGTATGTACTACTTCAGTCCCAATTTCCTCTGTTTCGGCTACGAAGAAAATCAAGTCCCTCATAACTAACCAGCAGACACTTGCTCATGCCCTCCTGTCCTCTACAAAACTGGTACATTTATAAACTTTTTTAATTTGAATTTATGAACATCGATAAACGACTCAGTTTTTTTATACTTTGTTATGAAGATTGTAAGCAATGATGGCAAGAAGGTTAAAAGAAGAATTCCATTTACTGATAAGGATAAAGAGGATTTGCAGGTATATATATTTTTTCTCATATATCTCTGCACTGTAATTTTGATTAGGTACATTTTTTATGGTGCTAATATTATGCTTTGGGGCTTCCTACTTTTAGTTACGCACAGTTGTTGCTGAGAATTTACCAGATGATCACTCCCATCACAACATTGAGAAAATATTCAAGGTAGCTGGAAGGTGATATCTTTGCCCCTTTTGTCCATATTTTTCATCTACTTAACTATGTTTATTCTATAGCAAATTGAACTAACTTGTTATATTTCCAATTCAAGTGTCAAAACCATCCGTGTATGTCATCCCCAGGATCCAAACTTGTCGCGTGCTAGAGGAGACATTGGCATTAGCAACAAGGTATTAAAAGACTAACTCGAAACTAAATTTCAGTCATTAACAGATTACTCTGATCCATTAAGAAGAAGTTCTCATTCTTTTTTTTTTTTTTTTTTTTTGTTCTTGTTAATATTGAAGCTCCATGCACTGATTGAGTTTGAGAATCCTGAAGCAGCTGAGAGAGCAGTATGTCGATACATTTTTAAGATTAATTTAAGTTCTTGAGTTTAGTCGCTTTACTTTTTATTTAAATCAACTTCATTTTGAATTTGATCAGGTTGAGAAGTTAAATGATGAAAGGAATTGGAGAAAAGGCCTAAGAGTGAGGTTACTCCTCAGACGTTCAGTAAGTCTTATTTACTATCTCATCCTATCAGTTTTGCTTCACAGTTCTCCAATTTTCTCGAATATTTGTTATGAATTGTTTCGTTGAATTTGCAGCCAAAGTCTATACTAAAGATCAGAAAGTGTGAATTTGAAGGATGTTTTGATGATGAAGATGGACTGCCCTCTGAAGACTCTGAAAGCAATAATGTAAGTAATGTCATTGTTATTATTAAGGATTTAACTTATATACAGTGTCAGTATATTAATAATCGTGCTATTAAAAATGTTAGGTTGAAGACGGTGTAGGACCAGCCAAGAAAGCATGGAACAAAGGACGTGGGAAATTAAGAATGCGTCCTCAAATTCATGGTGGTCGAGGCCTACTTGCTGCACTTCCACAAAGCAGCAGCAGCAGCAGCAGCAGCTCAGGTCTAGGTGAAGGACCAGTGAGACAAGTTACAAAAGGGCCAAGAATGCCCGATGGAACGAGAGGTTTCACCATGGGAAGAGGGAAGCCTCTCACAGCTACTGTTATATCCGGAGTACATGTTGCCTAATTGGAAATTTGATCAATTTTCCCCTTTGGTTAGTCACAGAAAAAAAGAAAGATTTTGGATTTCAGAGTTTTTGAGAGTCAAGGAAATAATGTTATGTTCCACTTCTATGCAGTGATTTTTGAGCATTCATTCATTTAACAAAAGTGTATAGTAGTATATAGGTCTTATAAGTCTTGCTTTGAGACTATTTATAACTTGTTTTTGTTCTGGAATCTGAGATTTGATTCTACTTATTTTTGCATTATTGATTGATTTATCCGCCATTTATATTCTTTTGATTCTTTTCAGTTCAATATATAATTGTTGGCATAAATTATGATTATTGATTCATGTTCCTGTTTAAGGGAATAAGGAACTTAGAAAGAGATCCAGCAAAATGAGACCATTTTGCCTTTTATCACAACGTGCATTAGCCTGTTTCAGTAATTTAACTATAGTCGAACTTTTCTACAACAATGTTGTTTGTCCCGATATTTTTTAGTCCATATATACATAGCAATTATTATTTATTATAGTGATTGTTATTGGGAGTAATTGTTGTATATTGCCAAGTGTGGTTGTGTATTATCTTAAATTCTACGAATTGAACATAAAATTACTATTGTCACTTGTCTCATGTATTCAAAGTAGCAAATCAAAAATGTAGAAGAGACAGAAAAAAATATACCAAGCCCATAAGTTGTTTATATGTCCTTAAAAGAATTATAATCGGTTCATTATTGCTAAGGATTTGAGTTGTTTCCTTCCTTCAAGGATACGATAAAAATAATATCTCGGTAACAGTGACCATATAAATTACAAACATGGAGGAGATATGTAGTTTATTAATGTAATGTTTTAGGATATTTTATAATTTTTTTATGAATTATAATTTGCTCATTTAGTAAGTTTGTATAAAAGTAAGTAAATTTTTTATAGTTTTTACAAGTTAAAAGATTTTTATGTTTATAAAAGTTTATTTAACTTTAAAAATCTAAATGATATATCCAAACAAAATTTTAACTCCAAACTAACCTGATTAAAATCACTAATAAAAAATCATTTTCAAACGGGTTAGGGGGGCCTTATGGAAAGTAAACCTAAATACAGGAGCGACATATAACCACCGGAGAAGAAAAGACTCCGGCGGCTTTCAAAAACCAATAAATTGGACATATAGAATTTCAGCAATTAATAGTACAGCAATGGCCCATTAGCTCAGTTGGTTAGAGCGTCGTGCTAATAACGCGAAGGTCGCAGGTTCGAGACCTGCATGGGCCATATATTTTTTGTTTGCTCATTCAATCTTTATGGAACTCATCCTCTTTTGGTCTGTTCGTTTTTGGGGATTTTATACTTAGGGTTAGAGTATGAAACTCTTCCCCTTTTGTCTGTTAGTTTTTGGGGATTTTATACCGTCTTAGGGTTAGAGTTAGGGTTGATGTCTCAGATCTCACAAAACCTTTCTTCTCGATTTTTATATTGTGTTAGAGTTAGATTTCTCGTATAGTCACTCAACTAATAGTAATATCTTAAAAAACGGCTTTCCTCTATATTCCAATACTCTTCAACCACAACAAAAAAATATTTGAGTGAGCATATGAGAAATCAACTATATTTGTCAACGTTTCTTCTGAGATTCATTGTTCTAATAATCCCTTTAACCGGCACTCCAATAGAATATGACATCTTGGCCTTTTGTGGGATGAAGAATTGCACTCAGAATTAAGCTAAAAAAAGTGGTGCACGCACGCTTTGTCTATACATTTTTCTATGATATGTTTATGCATATATAATACCAACAGATACTTGTTAGTATATCTTGTCTTCTCCATTATATATTAAAGATAATAGAATAGAGTGGCAATGACAGTATCCTGCATTATTTGCAACTATTTCTATTGAATGGAATTATCAGCACATGTTCAAATCTCTTATTTTAGTTTCTGTCTCATTTGAAAAGTGGACATTCATGTTAATTCTGTCTTATTCTCAACTGTATTATTTATAAAATACTTTTGTAGTGATCACCACTTCAAGTACATCCAATAATGGCTGATTACGTCATAGCTATCCAAGTTTGACATTCTGTTACTTGATCTAATTTGTTGAATGAAGCCATCTGATTTAGAGCTAGGACTTGCTTTTGTAGCAAAGAAAAAGACGTCTCTGTGACATCCTTTCTGAACTAAATCTGGATTTAGCAAGGACTATATGGTAGTATACTAATATTAATGTCCCAATAGATGTTTTAATACATGTAAATATGTTTTCATTGATTTTGATTGCTGTCAATAGCATGTTCTGTGACATCCTTTCTGAACTAAATCAAATTGAAGTCTGTTTCTTCGTAGAAGAAAGCTAACTAATATAACAATTGTTAGTTGAATGAACATATGAGAAATCAACCCGACAGGTACAAAAATGATAGAAAACTATGCAGTTTTGATAGGGTAATCCAAAATTACCAAAACATCTATTTGATCCAAGGAATTCACCAACATAATTTCAGGTACGGCTCCTGTGACCTGATTCAAAGTGATTGCTTATGCTTTCGCAGCGCTGTCATTTGGTTTCTGAATGGCTTAGAAGATCCAACTTGAATTAATCCGTCTTCAAAAACAATATCTTGAAATATTCAATTTTGTCATCAGTAACTCAAAAGTTACATTGTTTTATTTCCAGACTGGTCTTGTTATTCCGCAGATATACACTGTTCCATTGAAGTCATAAGTGCTTTGATTGACATGCACTTTCATCTCTCAGTGGTTGGATGCAATGTCGAAACTCTTTTAAATATCTTTGCTGCATTTTGTCTAACTAATGTACTTGAGTTTAATAAATATCAAAGTGGATAACTTCATCAGCACTGAACTTTAGTAAAATATACTGGTTGTCGTATAAAATTGTAATGCTTACATGTCCATTAAGCTCACATGTACATAGTGGCATTCCCACTCTTAAGTCCACTAATGTAACTTGGTTCTTTTCGTGTATATAAATTGCTCTATGCAGCTCAACACAAGTCACAAGAATCAGAATTGCTCAAAGCCTTTAATACTTGAAAGTTATGGCGAGTCGTAGTTTGTTCCCCTGCCTTACTGTTTTCTTCTGTGTGATCAGTATTATGGCTCCCTTAACTTCTGGTCAGCTTGATTACAATTACTATGATAGAGCATGCCCCGTCTTGCCTAGGATCATTCGTTGGAATGTTTGGTCAGCTCTCCGTAATGATTCCAGAATAGCTGCATCCCTCCTTCGTTTGCACTTCCACGACTGTTTTGTAAATGTAATTTTCTCTAATAGTCATTTTAGTTCCACGTACGTTTAATTGCATACTCTTAGGGTAAAACTTTATTGAGTCATCAATTTATGCTTATATTTGACAGGGTTGTGATGGATCCGTGCTTCTTGATGACACAAATGATTTCAAGGGTGAGAAGAATGCTGCACCAAATCGCAATTCAGTCCGAGGATTTGAGACAATCGATAACATAAAAGCTGACCTTGAAAGAGCTTGTCCATTAACTGTATCTTGTGTGGATATATTAACGCTTGCTGCTAGAGAAGTTGTTGTCATGGTAAGTAGCAACATACTTGACGTGCAGACGAGTACTTAAGTATTGTAATGCCTGGAAATGAACCTAAGATGATATATTTTCCTTTCTTCCTTTACAGTCAGGAGGACCATTTTGGCCAGTTTTACTTGGTCGACGAGATGGACTAACTGCAAGTGAGAAGGCAGCAAATGACCAATTACCTTCACCCTTTGAGCCCCTGGATAAAATCGCGGCGAAGTTTACTGATAAGGGCCTTGATCTAAGGGATGTAGTAGTTCTTTCAGGTACCTTTTATCTTATTAGTATATAGAATAAAGTTAAATCTGCATATGGATAGATGATCCAAATTTGTTTTGCCCATTCCCTTATTAGAGGCAGAGGTACATGGTTCGATTTAATCCCCCTACGTTGGAAAATTATACTGTGCAAAATAGGATAACAACAATTATTTTTTGTATATATAGATCATTGAATCCCCTTGAAAGTTTCTAGTGTAACAACATCAAGTATGGTTCAAATACTAGTTTAGGCCGTCTTGAATTCTCCTTAATGAAATTTCCGACTCTACAACTTGTCTCATGTGATATAGGAGCACACACAATTGGTTTTGCTCAATGTTTCACATTCAAGAGGAGACTTTTCAACTATCAAGACTCTGGAAAGCCAGATCCAATTCTTGATTCTTCAATGTTGTCAAATTTACAAAGCACTTGTCCTGAAGAGGGATCCAACACCAAAATTACTCCTCTAGACATACAATCCGTTACGAGATTCGACAATGCATATTACAGAAACCTTATGAACAACTCAGGACTTCTTGAATCTGATCAAGCTCTAATGTCAAATTCTGAGACAGCTGATATGGTCAAATCCTACAGTTTGTACCCTTATCTTTTCTACCAAGACTTTGCTGCATCAATGGTGAAATTAGGAAATGTTGGGGTCCTTACTGGAGAAACTGGACAAATTAGAAAAGTATGTGGCTCTGTAAATTACTAGTATTAAAGTGTTTCTGTCAAGTATGTTTAGTTTAATTATTAGACAAGGTTTATCAAGTGTGCTTGTTTCAGTATGTATGTTTGTACTAATAATTTAACTATATATATCAAATGATATCGTTCAAGTAGATATTTTCGTTTTATTATATTAATTTGGTGTGATTTATTCATTTTGGATCATTAAAAAGTGTCGATTTTTTATTTTGTTATTGGAACAAAGGAAGTATATGGACAACGGGATACCACTTAAATAAGAAAACTTTGGTCTATTAGAATATTTTAAAGAAGGAAAAAGTGGTCCTAATGCTTGACTTTCGATGTGCTAAAAAAAACATTGTACTCTTTTGTTCTTTATGCTCAATGCCCCTTTAATTTTATGTCGTCACTGATTCTATGTTCTCTAAAGTGCCTTCTAATAATTCTATAGTTAGAACTGTATGTAGTATATTAATTTATTTTTTCTCTTTTTTTTATTTCTCACATAATGTCTAAATCTGCATTAAAGCCTTGATTAAATTCAAATCATGTGGTATAAAACTCATTCAAAAGTGACTCTCTCAACAAAATATTCTTCATATACATACCTTAAACCCAAGACCTTGATTATATAAAGACAAGGAAAGATAAGGAAAAGGAGACATAAGGGACAAGAGAACCATAGATTCAAAAAAAAATATTAAAATAAAATGGTTTTCTCACTTATTTTGCCAAACAGAGTTATCTGATATGTATTTTTATTAATGAGAAATGGTATGTTATCCATGAAATCAGTGGAAGTAAACACAAGCTAATCCAACAACAACCACAAGATATACAATATAATTTCAGGTGAGATCAAGATAGAATAGAGTTTTTGCAGCTCTTACACTTAATTCACAAAGATAAAAAGATTCTTTCTAAAAGACTTTGAATCCCAAAATTATTGTATTGTTTTTAAAAAAAATGGGGAAGCTAGTTAGTTGGATTGGCAGAGTGGGGTGAGGCTGACTAAACCTATGTCTTATAGTAGTGCTATATATTTACATCAATCTATCAACCTTTTAATTTATCCTTTGTCATCTCCTGCAAAAAAGCATCTTAAAATTTTTTGTGTGTGTTTCTTCTGTATTGTCAGTCATCACTATCCCCAAGGCCCAAGACACACAGATATAAGATATTCCTCTCTCACTACTGATTCTTTTTTGACACCTTTTCATGAGTATGTTTCTACTCAATTGCACTTTTTCCCCTAAACCATCGATAAATAACTTCTCATTTTTAATATTAAAGTCGTGAGTTCGAGTTATCAAAGGAGCAAAAGTATGAAAGCTCCTTCTAAAGACTTAAAAAAAAAACATTTAACTTATACTTATTTGTAATTTTTTAATTTTAATTTTTCACATAATATATTTGGGATTATAACATTAAAAAAGATTTTAATATACTTTTAATTTAGAATTATAAAATTTTAAAATATATATATATTTTTTCTAATTTATTAAATATATATGTTAGATATACAAAACCTAAACTCGCGAATATTTGCTCCTCGCGAAAATGATTAAAATTTCCATATGTCTAATATAATTTTATCAAATAAAATAATTATACTTTATAGCCCGATATCAGTAAGTCAATGAATTAATAAATTATATATTTTTATAAGTAAATACTTACGATTATATGCTATTATAAATTTTTAAGTATACATAATTTTATAAAATCATTAGTTAACAATAAAATAAATAACTATTCTTTAATATAATATTTTCTCATGGTACAGACAATTTCACATCGATATCAATATGGATCTGTCTTTGCAATTTTAAAATGAAATTATTTTTTTATAAAATATAAATTTATATGTCAAATTGTAAAAACTTAGAGTTCAAAGTCATAATTTGAAATTAAGATTATAATTTTATGCAAATTTCATAAACAAACATTAATTTTAAATTAAAACAAAATACTATGGCCAAACGCCTACCTAGTATTGCTTTTGGTATTAATAATTTTGCATGATTAATATCCTAACTAAAAGTAATAAATTGTGGGAAAGGCATGAACTTTTGACTTGGATAAATGTAGAAGTCACTAAACATTATTGGTTCAGTAAAGGGTCCTTTTAAATGCAAAATGGATGAACTTTGCCAAGGAAATTAAGGATGATTGCTGACCTTTTTGACTTTGTTAACTAAAGCAAACTTATCTGTAACACTTAAAAATAAAAATATTATATATAAACAATTGGCTAATCATGTCATATTTCAATCAGAATATGATATGAGGATTCTAGTTACCCAAGCCCAATTGATGATTTGAAAATTTATGGTGCATTAATCTAAATTTAAAATAAAAATGACAAAATATGACTTTAGTTAGATTTAAATTTTGGTCTCATGGGTGATATTTTTGGCCTGTATCAACGGCACGAGATACTCCTATGCTCCTCATGGATACACTATTAATTTCTATATTCTAGTTTCTGTCAGTTTTTCAATATATATATACATAATTTTTTTCAAAATTGATGAGTACACCCCAGCTTTGTATGCGGGTCCGCCTCTGCTTGTAATTAACAGATAAAGTGCTCTTTTGTTAAATATTACTCCAATCTATTTTTAGAACTAAAACTCGAGATACCTAATAAATCATTGTAATCTCCGAAATAAAGTATTTTCTAATCTATCTTATAGTATTATCGAAAGAATATGAGATGCCGCTAATTTTCCTGCGCAATTTCAGTTCTAAATACATGTACGAAGTCCAAAATAAATTACAGAATAGAGAGAGTACTTGTTGTACAGCAGTTAAATATATATGATCCCAGAGACTCAAGATTTGAAACTTTTTTCAAGTACAATTTGTGAATTATTCCGAGCGTGACTAGGCCATTTTGTGCAGTACAAAGATGCCTTTACAGGATTTCTTGCAGATTTGTTGTTACCACTCTCTTTTTGTACATACAAACTTCCTTCAATTCTGACAGTTGTAACTCTGAACTAATGGTCCAATATCCATTACACTTCCCTTTCATCTTAATTAGTCCTGAAATGAGAAATTTCGTTAACGATATTTATAGTTTTTGATTATGAAGGATATCTCACTGACCATTCTGAACTATGTATGGGCTTCGAGTTGCTATTTTTCGCAAAATAAGGGATACTAATCTCGCTAATGAAATTTTTTATGTTGTTTGTTTTTCTTCAGGACTTAGAAAATCTGATTAAAGCAAATAAAAGTTCAAAAGTCAGATGAAACAGAACCAGATCAGTCCTAAATTCAAACTACTAATAAGTTAAAAGAGTTGTGATATTTCTTGGTGGTCCATTTACATTTTACTGAAATAATTCCTGAGATTTTTTAAATATATAAACAGAACCAGAACAGAAGAGAAACAGAACAAATTTGAGGAAGTTTTTTGCTTTAATAGCAGAGTTTGTACAGACTCTCTTCTTTTTAATACTGGCATTTAAAGATTTCATATCATATCAAGAACCAGTTTCCCACAGCTTCTATCTCTACCAAAAGAAAGAAAAAAAAGTTGTTTAAAGAAAAAAGTAGCTCACACCACCCACACCACCCCTGTTTTGCTCATTTTTGTATAAAGTTAGACTTAAAGGCATTTTTCTTGGGCTTTGTTCTGTTTCACTCTCACACAAACATTAACCTAAATTGTTAAACACTTCCCATTCAGCCATTCTTACCCTTTTTACATTTTTTCTTTTCATTTCATTCACTAAATATCATCTTCTTCTTTGTGCATTTTTCCCTTCCAATTATTGATTAATATTATCTAATGTGATTATCTTTTCAAATCGGAGAACAACAAGAATATCTCCGACAACAATACCCTACAAAGTTATTTGAAATTTTTAGTTTTGGGTATTCTGCAAAATGTCATCTACACCAGCTGAATATCCTTTACAGCAACAGCTACCCCCGCCCATGTTTATGAGCCAACAAGCTTATTCGGATCGTCCGGGTCACGGGTCGGTTGGACCCGTAATCGCTGTTCTTGCTGTTATAGCTGTATTGGGAGCCATCGCTGTAATGATAGGCAGACTGTGTTCGGGTCGGAAGATAATGGGTCGTGGTCAGTACGATTTTGAAGGATGGGTTGAGACCAAGTGCGCGTCTTGCATCGATGGCCGGGTCGACCCGATACCACGACCGGTTACTATGGCGCCGCCGCCAGTGGTGGTTGCTGAGAGCAGCAGCAACGGTAGTCCCGGCGGTTCTGCGCCGGTGTCGGTGCCGGAGCCGGTGGAAATGAGAGAGGAAGAAGCATCTAATCAACGAAGTAATTTACATGAGCATCATCCACATGAAAGAACAGAGTCTTGAAATGCTTTTCTCTCTTTTTCCCTTTTTTTTTCATTTGAGCTTTTTGAAAAAAAAAAATTGTGTTTAATGTTTTAATTAATCTGAGTATTTTCTAATAGTGGAATTTATAAATATTGTAGCAATTCTTTCTATATTTTTCATTTTCTATTCTTTGACATTTTGGAAAAACTAATGTTTAATTATATAACTTTGCACTATATTATATTAATATGATAATCCAATAATTTGTAACATTCTCACATGTGAAATGAAAAGTATTTGTGTGGCTTCTTATTGTTATTATTATTATAGAATTAGAAAAAGCTCCAAAAGGAATCAACTAATTTGGTCATTCATTTTTTATAGCTATTTTCGAAACTTTATATTCAAAAGCTAAGTAATTGAAAAGGAGGAGGACCCTTGATGTTGAAGTTTTAACGAATGACGTGTTCTTTGCAATCAAGTGTCTTCCAAAGAAAATATTGTAATTGTTTTATGCCAATCAATTAAGATTCTTATGATGTATCTTAATTTAAGAGGGAAATGTTTTCTATTAGAAATTTCTCACGTTTTTTAAAAATTCAAATTTAAAACATTTATGTGGATCAAGTAATTTGCTCCAACTAAAATTTAGATACTGTTAGTTGCCAAATTATTCCCGATCATGGCTTGCTTTTATTAATTACGATAATAATAACTACGATATTTCAATCTAAAGCAAGTTCAAAAAGATCAGATAAATCAGCATTGCTTTTAGTTAAGCTGCTTCTTAATAAAGGGTTAAAATCATAGATAGTCTTTTTTTAGCCCTCTATGAGTTTCAATTACAGGATTTAAAACTTCATGAGAGTTAATGGGTGACAATTTTACAAAAACAGACCAAGAATGACAACATGAGCTATTTCTACGTAAATGGGTGGCTCAAATTGTAATTCCAATGTTTCAAAGGTCATTTGCACAAATGTCCTTATTTTTGGGTCTTTAATTTTTGCCACTTAAAATTATTGATTTTTAATTTTTATCCTTCGAAAAGAAATTTGCAAGATATAAGTAAGTTATGCCTAAGGAATAAGTGCAATGTTTAGTAGCTCAAATTATGTCACAAGACACCAGCATAAGTTCAGTGACACAAATCATATTTTAAAACCCAAGTTCTAAGAAGTCATGCCCTATAAATCAGAAATTATGTATTCCGATATAAGTTAGGTATTAAAGCAAAACATTCTCTAAAAAAAATTTGCAATCGCCTCATTAATTGCAGAAAAAAGCTAGTGCATTTAGTGAGAGAATTCTGGTAGATCTGGTCCCAAACCAACTCTGGGTTTGGTTTGGTCATTTATTTATGGGCTGTGGCCTCTGGGCCTTCTTTGTTGGACCTTTTCATAACACTACCACGACATTATCCAAATGCCTCCCTTACCCAACATAATAAATGTTTGTGTCCACCGTAAAAATGTCAAAAATATCCATAATAACTTTTATTTATTACGCGTTTGGACATGCGATTTCATATCGCGATATGAAATTATGAGATGAAATCAGTGTTCGGACATGCAATCTCATGTTGATTTCATCTCGTGATTTTATATCATAAGATGAAATTGCAAATACAACAATCAACTCACAAGTTTATATTTTGTAAAAACTACAACTCACATTTATATCTACTAACAATTTATTTCATATTTAAATAAAATTTATAATTCATATCATTACTTTTTAAATCATTTATATCACATGTAACAACAATTATTATCACCAACATAGAATTTATTATTACTTCAAATCTGTTCCTACTTTACCATTTATATTCATCAATTTTTATAAAATTTATTTACCAATCAAATTTACCAACAAGTGACTAAAAGTAATAATGTTGGTTCGTCTTCTCGGTCATATGATCGAGAAATGCATGTTCAACGTGAGAAACTTTTTTGTAATATGTGGGAGGGTTATGTTAAAGATTACTACATTATGTTCAATATAGTTTTATTTTTTTGAATTAAAGTTTGATCAATAAATGTTGTATTTTTTAAAAATAACTTTGTAATAGTATATTATGCGATTCTATAAACTTTTGTTTATTTGGTATGATTGTATAAATAATTGAGACTATTTTATTAGTTTTACAACTTATGGAGTTTTTATGTTTATGAGAAAACATACAACATAAAAAGTCCAAACAAAACTCCAACTTTATCTCATGATTTCATATCGCATAACCTAACGGGCCCTTAGTTTAGTTCCTCTACATATGTTTTAACTTTTAGAAATATGAAACTTCAATGGGTAACTTATAGAAATTTTACTAGTTTAAGAGTTAATTACTTATACATATGCTAGTTTGCAATACTACGAATCTTAACAAATTTTGGTGCGTTCAGATATGTCTAGATAGATGTACCTTAAGATAAGAGTTAATTGCTTAGACACACGCTAGTTTGCAATATTATAAATCTTAACAAATTTTGGTGCGTTCAGATACATCTAGATTGATGTACCACGGGATACATGAGGTCAAAAATATGTGTAATTTATTCCGGATACATTGTATAAAGTAGATTCACATGAGACACATAGAAAAATCTCCTCGCATCTCGCTCGCCACTCTCTTATCTTTCTCGTGTATCTGGTATCCCAAATACATGTATTTGAAAGAAATAGACAAATTTCACTCGCCTCTCCCCCTATTTTCTATAGTTATTATTTCAAACTATTGAAAAAATTAATAAATATAACAAAAATATTTGTGTTATTAGATAGTTTTCCAACTTCAAATATTCTATCTGAAGTTGTTTTGAGGGGAGTAGAGTTGTAATTAGTCATAAAATCAGGTACATATGTGTACTTCGGAAGTGTAACTCTGAATGGGTTCAACTGTATATTGGGCTTTATTTCATGACCCGAGCCCAATTACCCCAAAATATGTCGCCACTCAGTCCTTGGATTTATTAGAAGGATTATTTTGGAAATATAAATTATTTTTATACAATTAGTGCAATTTAACTTTTTCTAAAAAAAACGTGCTTTACTCTTTAGATTAAGCATCGCACTAGTCACTAGTTACCTTTTATTATCTTTACATAATTAGCTTATTAAAATATATTATAAAGTGTTAAGAAAAGTTGTTTCATTCTTTAATCTTGCTATTTGATGAAGGAAACAGATAAATATATAAAATATATTAAAAGAAGTTAAGGGGTAAATTAGTGAAAATCCAACTTTTGGTGGATTAGTTGTTACATTTCCTTGTCAATGTATTTGTGTACTAGATGAGAAATGTCTGTGCTATGCACGAGCCCAACATGTATAATTTTGAAAAAACAACTACAACTGTTCTCTATCGTAGTTTGATTATAATGAACAAATATTATTGCTATACAAATAAAAGAATAGGATACAATATTGCTAAACTATTTTTATAAATACATAAAAGTCTCAGAAGTACAAATACTACGATAAATACATCATTATAATTTCTCTCATGCTCAATTGACGATGCTCCCTAAATACATAAAAATTTCAGATTTACAAGTACTACGATAAATACATCATTAGAATCTCTCATGCTCAATTCACGATGCTCCCTAATAGACGAGCACTTGCAAGAGAGCTAAGCATCAAATCTAAAATCATTATAAGCTTTATTATAGAAGTCTATTGTTGCAAAATAGAGACATTATTGAAATCATACTCAATAGTCATGAGATGACATTCAGTTTTTTAGAAATGACTCAGAAATTTCAGTGGTAGTTCAATTTGGTATTTGCTTAGCCCAAACTACAAAGGGATGTACTAATAGGGGAGTTTACATATTCATTGCCAGAAAAAATCAAAATTATTGTTTCAATTTTTCATTTGTACTACAATTAACACCTCAACTTAAGGCCTATTCGTATAAGTGTAATAATATTTTAAAAAATAGTAGAAATATATAGAAAAATTCGAAGTAACTAAATGTCCAAAAAGCTCTTCAAAATAGAAAAATAAAAGTACCTCCATTTCCAAAGCAAGAGCTTCTGAATGACTTGTTTTCTCAGTAGCTTTCCTAGCTCTTTCTTCCAACTATTTTCTCTCTGGCTTATAGTCAGAACTACGAATCTCTATCAATATACTGAAAGATATTTCTTTACCTTAAGCCATCTTATGTCAATAGATACTCAAACACATTATATCATTCAAAGTAAACATAAAAAGCTTAACGGAGCTTAACCTAATATTTACCATACCCACACATTCATCACAATAAAAGATGATCCCTAGTCTAAGTTTATGAGAAGAAAAATGTATGTTAGGGGAAAAAAGTGGACTTAACATGCCTATGTACCCATTGAATATTCAAACTGGACCACATCTCCACTATCCTTGTCTAAACTTCATTCATACATAATACCATTTAAAACCTCGGATTATATTCAGTTCACATTTACCTTTGCTAAATCTTTCACATACGATAAAGAATGAATAGATATCATATTTTTATCAAATAGTAGAAAATAGTGAGACAATAGTCATTAATATTCAATAGATGTGACATTATCAAATTGCAGACTGAGATTCAATCCTTCAAAATTTTCATTACGAAATTAGCATAAAAGCGCAAGATATAGAAAGCAAAGCAACAACCAAAAGAGGCAAAAATAAGCTACTTACCAAGCACCCCAGAGCCACCATGCATGATCAGATGCAATATGCATGATCATTTGGACCACTATTCCCATCTTTCTGGTACCTAGTAAGAGCAGTTTGGTTACCAAGGAGAATAGATAAAAAGTTGTCCACATTGACATCATCTCTAGTGTAATCCTGCCTCAAGAGATAGCACATGAGACAAGAATACAGTTTAGGTATATACTAAACGACGATGAAAATCAACTGCCTTAGGAACTCCTTTGTAAAAATCCTCACCAGCAGGACTATTAATGATAACTTTTGGTCATAGGCGCTCTTCATTGTAAGCAATGTCATCATATATGAAGACAATAATATTTTCATCCTTGAGACCACCTTTTATTAACAGTTGACATGCATCATATGCATCAGCCTGATATAAAAGCATAGGTTGACAAGACTTATCAGTAAGCATATGAGAAAAGAAAAAATAATTAAAACACTCCATTATAGTTAATCTATCTAAAAGAAGGATAACGTTGTCTTAGCTAAATTTTTTACAAGCCGATTTGTTTTTAACTGGTTGGTTGTCTTAATTGATGAGTTTCACAAGCATGGAAAGCTACCAACAAGCTTATATGTGGTAAAATCGTGATGCAAGAAAAATCACAGACATCATTGAATTCATCTATAGTTAGAAAAAAGAAAAATCACACACAATAATGGACCAGATGCAGCTACCAAATACATATCTTCAAATTTCAACATTACTAAAACAGACTCATGAACAAACAACTACAACTCTCCTAAAACTATTTAATATTACTTTCCAGTAATTAGTAGAACTCTAAAAATAGGGAGATATCCTATTTGATAAGGCAAAAGACAGCAACATGGCTATTTAATTGTGTAGTTCGTAGGAACATATCTTTAAAAAGAACAAAAATTAAATTATATAAGCTAACATCAATAATTTAATATGTGAACCAACGAATTAGTACAGTGAAAATATCAATAATGGCATTACATGAACATTAAGATGCCTTTGAAAGAAAAAAAAACAATCCTCCATATTTTTAGGACAAAGGAAATTATTCACACCCTCAACATGAGTATTCATTTTATAGATTAGATTATTTGCAGGTGACTATTCATGTATGCCCACAACATTTTTTATCAACACAATTCCCAAAATATAATGGAATGAGAATAAACACCTTCCACAAAATGCTAAATCGTACATCAATTATCCCAGTGATGGTATATTGTAGGCCAAGTGCTTAGAAAAATAGACTCTTGTGCTACAAAGAATAGTTATACGTTCAAAGCAATATTCATGTAGTACAAAAATAGAAGAGTGTCTTCAAGGTTTACGAAAATTATGTTACTCAACCATATTGCTACATTCTTTTAAAATCAAAACTAAGTCATATCACTCCATTAATTGCTCATAATTAGAAGTTGATTGATCAACTGAATCACTTTTTGTCCCATCCCAGTTCAGCTTCAAGGCCTGTGCAGATTAATTTAGATAAATATTTTTACTTAGCTTTAGAAAAATATATGAGCACTATGTAACAACTATAGTGCTTTACAATAGAATGAAATATTGTACCCAAGCAACGAATTGATAGAAATTAAAAATCCACATATCGTACTATCTTTTTCTAATGAGAAAATGGCCAAATGACCCCCCAACCTATTATCGGATTTCCAACTACACACCTATTCTCCGCGGGAGTCCTACTACCCCCTGAACTACTTTAAAATAGAATAAATAAATCCTTAAGTGCTGAGTTGGCATAGAGAGTGTATTTCACTCTCTTTGAGAGAGTGAGCAGCAAAAATAAATATTACTGAAATTTTATTTTTAATTATTTTCATAAACATATGTAGTTTTAATTTTTTTTTTCTTATTTATTTTCTTTCTTCCCCAAAACAATATGGACCTCCACCATTCACCAACCTTAAGCAGCCATCGTCAGCCATCGTTGCAATCGGATTCACCATTATTAATTTCAAGCTCTCATGTAAAATACTTGCAAAATCAATTAAATCCACTACAAATAAAATGTCAACCATCTTCAATCACCCCAAAAGAGTTCAAATCGGATTTGAGAAAAATCAATTTGGGTTCACATCAAATGCAATTGAATCCCCAAAAAGTTATTATCAATTTCAAATCTCTTGATTATAAAAAAAGAAGAAGCACAACATAGATTTGCAAGACGTTGCACTGAGCTATGAATGTGGCTAAATCATTTCAAGTCTAATTAAAGAAAAAGAAAGTCTTTTTTTCTTTGGTGATGGAATCAAATTGATTTGTGATGGTTTTGATGGTGGCTTGAATATTTCTTTTTCGAAGCTTTTTCTTAGGAAGAGATGGTAAAGAGATTTTGAATAGGTGAAGAAAGTAATGGTAAAGGCGGGGGAGATCATAAAGGCGGAGGTGGAGGTGGTGGGTGGAAGAGGGGGGGGGGGGGGAACACCCCGATGCATTTACCAATGTTTTCCCCAAATCAATATTTGTAAAAACTTAGGGTTGAAAAAATGGTTAAAGAAGAAAGGAAGAAGATGAAGGAGAGAAAAAACTGAAAAAATAATAATTAATTAATTAAATACACGTGTCAGGTGCATGTGTTTCACTACAAGACACATATGTGGTTATGACGTTTTAAGGGGTTATATATTTCACTTTTAAAATGTTCAGGGGGGTAATAGGACCCCCGTAAAGTATGAGTGTGTAGTTGGGAATTTGGCTATAGGTTGGGGGGGCTTTTGGCCATTTTCCCTTTTCTAATTGATAATTTTTTTTCCTTTTTGATAAATATAAAACATAATTAAACAATGTTTAATTTTATATTGCCTCTCCTAAATTCTTATGCTAGAATATTCTACAATCTGGCTCCATGATGGTAAACAGTTGTAATTTTCACTAACACAAGAAAGGAAAGACGTAGTCTTTACTATTTCTCAATAGTTACATGTCCTCTAGATTTCATTTGTCACATTGTTTGCTGTTGGAGAAATCAAAGGCACAAAAAATGACCAATAAACGAAGTAACATATCCAATGAAATTCCACACAAAAAAACAATAAATTATAAATAAAAGAAAGACGAAGAAAATTTCTGCATACATCAAAGAAAAATGTGTCAATTCTCAAGAGAACCAATTTGGAGCAAATAACGTGAAACTACTTACTTTTAGCTTGAAAGAAACAGTAGAATGGAAAAGAATTGAACCAATAAAAGTTAAAACTTACATGAGTACCACAAAAAGAAACAAGAGTATTAAATTTGTGTATAAATTTATAATCAGTACCTTCAAACTAACAAAATGAACAATTTGAATAATTTAGAGTAATACACGGAAATAATTCAACCACCCAAACAAACAAAACTGTAATAGCACTGGCTAAACAAACATGTTCAAGAAAAATAATAATTTCCAATTGGTACAAGAGCGACTGCAATCGAACCTAAAAGATTGGAGTGAATGAAAGCAATAGGCACTACTCTTACCTGTGACTATCCATGTAACTAAGGTCATTCATAGAGCATTGATGAGTTTCTTTGTCTCTCTCTCTCACCTTGTTCATAAGAGAATCTTGGGAAGAACATCAGTGGTAAAAGCATACTCACATCTTTTATAATATTATATCGGCTCTGCAACTCTTATTTTTTATCTCAAATTTATAAAATACACTAATAAATTCAAAAAAGAATACATTAATAAATTAGAAGTGCAAAAAATCAGCCTACATGAGATGATTTCGCATTGTTACAACTCCTCGATTGAAAGAATTCTATGCTTAAACACCAAAAATAAATTGGGCATTTCGAAAATTATCTTTACAATCCAAAAAGAAAAGCAATTTGAAAGTGTAGAGAAAACCAAAAAGGAGGGAAAAAAGAAGAAGAACATGAGCAAACGTAAAGTTGTAACATGCAAAATTATCCAAAACTTTTCAAATAGAGACTTCTCAACCTAGAATAAGACTAATATTTACATTGATTAAACATTGATGTTACTGTTTTTTTCTTCTTCTTTTTTTCATAGAAAAATCTATCACTTTATTTCTTTAGTTATTAAGATTCAGCCATGAAATACAGATTTTTGATGAATATTAAGCAAAAATTAAAAGGAATTTGAAGAAGATTATATAAAAATTGGAAGAAGAACAACGAAATGGATTAAGAATTTACCCGACATTGAAAAACCACCCATAAGCATAGATGAAGATTCAAGCAGATAATTGATCTGTAGGGTAGAATAGTATATCAGAAGATGAAACCAAGGATATATTTTATTTGTGCAAGGGAAAAACACAGAATTTTTAAGAAGATAAGCAAAAAATTAACAGAATTAGAGGAAGATTAAAGAAAAATTGACAGAAGAATTTAAAAAATGATGAACTGAGCTGTGATTGAAACTCTAGAAGAATATAGATGAAATTCAAGAAGCAATTTGACATGCAGCTCAGTGAAACTTTCATCTATACTCTTCTAGATTTCTTAGCGAAACCCAAGGACTTAGGTAAAGTAGACGGAAAAACGAATAAAAAATTTGGCAAAATTAAATGATGAATAGACCTGAAGACTGAAATGTAACCCAATGTGAGGACGAAGAGAATCAAAAAGTTCTTGAGATGATGAAGACTAAGACCATTCTTGAAAGCTTAAAAAAGGTGAAAGAGACGTATGGATGGTTCTAGACATTGTTGACACTCAATTTTGACCCTTCGGTAGAAATTAGTTTTTGAGCTTCATAGATTTCGAATAATTTAGAATATTTAGTTTATAAAATATGTTTTCAAGTTTTTGAAGTGATTTTAGTCATTTTTATAATATTTACATAACACATAGTTTTTATATATTTATTAATATATTTTATAAATATTTGAAAATCATATCAAAAAGATTTTATTTTCTTTTTAGCTAAGTGTTTTATTAATTTAGTTTAGTTTAAATCATAATTACGATTTTAAATTAATTAGTTCGTATTTAAATTAATTATTTTATAATTAAGTTAATTATTTTATTTCGTTAAGATTCATTAATTAATTTTTATTTGGGTTTTAACCGAATTTGTTAATTCAACTCAATTTGGCTATTTCTTAAATTTCGAAATCTAACCAATCTAATTGTACCCCTAACCCATATAAAAGACCAATGTTGGGCCTTTTGTATTTTATTTATTCCCTTCAGTCAGCCCAATACCAAAAGAAACCCAACCCAATTCCTTCCTTCAATTTCCACCAACAACAACCCAGTCCAATTCCCACCTCCGCAGACCCGACCCGGCCCATTCTTCTAGTCTCAAAGAACCCAGAAACGACAGCAGTCCAAACGCTTCAAATTCCAGCTCCCAACGTTCACGAAGAAACCCAGAATCCTCCAACGTTAACATACAATTCCAACTCACGTCCTCAATTCACGCGGAAACAGCAGCAACCAAACGACGCCGGGTCATCTCCAATTCACAACAATGAGCAATTCCAATATACGACGTGAAAATACGGAGCTACGTGAAAAGCAATGAGGAACGCGTACAACAGAAGGCAGTACTATTCCTTGTCTTCTTCCTCCAACGTCCCTCTCTGTTTTGTATGATTCGAACAACAAAAACATGTGTTTTGTCCTTGTAGCACGAGATGAGGCCACGTCGCGTCCAAAGGACAATAGAACCAATCCGGAGCATCCATCTTTCCTTTTCCTCTTTCGGAATGGGGCGAAAATTTCAGGAAAAGATGTCCTCCCTAAAATGGTGAAAGAAATTTTGGAGTTTTGAAATTCGAATTGGCCCTTGAATCTGAATTTTTATCCGTTTTCTCCCCATTTGGAAACCTAATTTTTCCCCTATAAAAGACCTCATCTTCTTCACTGTGAAGGAGGTTGAAAATTTGGGGTTAGAGAAAATTGTTGGTAGAAAGTATTGAGAGTTAGCTAAGTGTTGAGAGGAAGAAATATATTTAAACTAAAAATCTTTGAAGCTGTTTGGATCGATCTTGGCTCTCGTTCGTTTTGTCTTGTTCGTCGAGGTCCCCAGAGTCGTATTTCAGTGGTGGAGAAATCGCCCCCTGCTCGTCCTGTTCCCACTTTGCTGCTCCAAGAAAGGTAAATTCGGTTCCCTCCTATTTCTTCACACCGTACTGTTCTGTTGGGCTTTATATGTATCTAGATTATCGTAATTTGAAGCTTTGTTGTTCACGCTTTTGTTTTCCCATGTATTATGGTTATTATATGAGTGTTCTTCTTGTCTTTTCATTATGCTAGTTTTTAAAATATTCCAATCGATTCATTAGCATTCACGCTCTCAAAATCATTGATTGAGGATTTCAGGTTGGTTTGAGTTTAATATGGGTTAGTAACTTAATCGGTTTAAGTTTGAGCGTTCATTTGTGATTAATTTTAATGTTGCAAGGCTTAAGTTGTTTGTTTCGTTGTCGTTGTTATATCTGTTGACTCGAACCCATTATCGAGTTTTGTTGACATGCTTTGTTCCACTTTTATTGTTTTCTCCTCTATTATTCATCTTGGGTCATTACTTGTTATCGACTTAAAATATTTAAAGGCAAAAAATCGATCGAAACAGTAGCTCATGTTTGTCTTTTAACAACCATGTGAATTAATCTAGCAGTGATTTTGAGTTTGAGTATCATTATTTGTTTAGTTGCACTCTGTTTTTGCTGGATTTCGTGTTGTGAGTAGATTTAAATTTTACTCTCTTCAGTGCTATAGGATTCGGGAGTCTTTTCGTGTTTCATAGTTAATTTGATATCGAAAAGATTTCATTATTTATTTGAAGATGTGATTTGCCGGTGATTTAAAATTTTAGCTTAGGCATGAGAATCTATTTATCTAGATTATGATATGGTTCCCTTTGTTTGCATTTACTAATTTTTTGTTGTTTTAATCTTTATTTTGTCGCCTATGCGGTTGTGGAAGTGCGTAGTGGATCATGCTATTAATTTGAGTTTTAGAAAATGTTTGGCAGTGTTGCATCTTTCTTTATTTTATTTTATTTTTTATTTTTTATTTTTATTTCTTTTTTTATTGATGTGCTTTATAATGTAATTTCAGATGAAGATTAAACTATGCCTTATTGTTAATTGACTATCTCTACAATGTTTATTTGCTACTCATTAAATGTTTATCATATGTATGTAGTCTTGTCTATTATGCTAAATTCATGTGTTTGCATATGCATACCGTAGTCCTTGTTTAGCCGTAAAAATGTTCATGTTCCCCTCCTAATTAGAGTGGTCTTACTCTTCTGTAATTAGTCGGAATTATTAGGTGTCAGTTACATGGATGGTTCTAGTTATTTAATTTATTTGGGATTCCAATATTATGCTATGATGTTGAATTCTATCCTATTATAATTCATTTTCTTTTGGCTTGTTTATTCGCATGTAAAATCTGTCCGAGTTCATCATGAACTCCCTTTTTCTCGCATTTCGAGAGAGCCGTAAAGGCCTAAACTCCTCTTTACGAATCATCCAGCCATTAAAAGTCAACAAACAGGTCCCAAAGTTGAAAGAAGCAACAGATCGAGAAATTGAAAAGATTGGGCTAAAGGGCCACTCTTAATTTCAAAAAAAAATTATATTTTGTTATTTTTTGCCTAATCCCATTTATGTGCTATTACTTGTTAGTTCTTAGGACAGATGGACTAATTGGGCCTAAGGCCCAAAAGAAAAATATCTACTTTATGTTAGACTAGGACAGGTACCAGTGATTTAAATGGGCCAAAGGTCCAAAACAAAATTAGGCTCAAGTACTGATTCAGGCGGACAGAAAATCAAACTTGGACCCAAATTTCCTTCTTTACTTCATTATTTTATATTTGTTTACCTGTCATTACTTGCTGTTAATCTTAAGGTTACTGCAATTTAATCTTTCCGATAGATAGCCATTCTGAACTAATTTTCTAAAAAAAATCAACTAATTAAGTATTCACTTCCTCCGATATAAAAAATATAATCTTGTAAGGTATTGTACTTAGGTGATATCCCCTTTAAAATTATTCTAACTATAAAAATTGCTCAATTCAAATTAAGTTGATTTTTAGCCAAATAATTAATTGTCGGATAACCGCATGTTAGCGGGCATTTCGGGTGCTTTAAAACTCTTCCCGAAATGCTAATATGAACCTCGAACCCCCCTTTAATGTTTTCATTAGATTTCTGTTTTAATCTTTTGGAAAAAATAGTTTTCTTGATTTTTCTTAAAAAATAATAATTAAGTGGCAACTCTTAAAATCAGTCTAAAATTCATTTTTAAATAAAACAGACATATGTTGGGAAGTCTCTGATATTTTCTTAGCCGGGCGAAGACGGATGATTCTAGAAATTGGATGTAGGGGAAAATTACCAAAATAGTCTTGGTCGTCCTAATTCATCATGCTTCTATATAGTAGATAGAAACTAGACATGTTAAGGGTCTGTTTGAAAGAACACCCTAATAATTGAATTTGGTGTAATTGGGTGTAATTACACAGTTTATCTTGTTTGGTTGGATAGGTAATTACTTGGTCAGTAGGTTATTGGTGTAATCGGCAGGGATAATTACACTTCACAATTCACAGGCAGAGGCTGTGAATAGCTGGTAATTACATGGTGTGATTACCAATTGATTACTTTTTTTTTTTAATTTCTATTTTTATTTTTTTGTTTTAATTTTTTTTACTTCTATTATTTTAAGTTCTTTTTTTATTTTTATTATTCTAAAAGTTTATTTTTTATTATTATATTTCATTTTCTTCTTGTTCTCAACCTTACTTTTCGTGATTCTATGCAATTTTTTCGTATTATCTATTTTTTTATGTCATGCTTATTTTCTCATTAGCATTATTTTATTAGTATTCTACTTTATAAAAAACATATAATTTATTGTTAAGTAAGGTAATATACTTACGTTTTTTTTAAAAAAAAAAAAATCATATTTATGTATGCTATGTTGAAATTTTCTATAAGAGTATTATCTTAAATTTTTTGTTTTGAATTTATAACTTTTGTTATATTTTCAGTTTCATTTGTAAAGTAATACTGAATTCGCATTGCACGTCATTTTTAATTAGACTTGATAGATTATCTTTTTGTCAAATATTTAATAATTTATGACATTTTATTTATATATTAATCTTTTTATCAAACATGCATTTTACGATATTCATAGAAACTTCATACTTTTAGTTTTTATGATCAATTCAATTGAAATATATTAATTTGACAAAATATAAATCAATTATTTTTTCATAATATTAGTTAAAGAATATATGTTTATTAATTAATATATTTTCAAAAAAGAATATATATCTTAAATATTTAATTTATTGTCATTTATAAAGTTTCTTATTTGTCTAGTATAAATTTTAAATAATTAATTTTTATTTTTAAAATTTAATATAATTTTATAATTGCAATTATTCATCCAAACAGAACATGTGTAATTACACATTGGCATCCAAACATGATATGTGTAATTACACTATGACAATCAAACATATCAGTGTAATTACTAGGTTGGCAACTACACCAACTCCAATAACCTGGTGACTTTCCAAACATACCCTAAAGAAACATCAACTTCAATAATATGAATAGCCACTAAAATCTAAATTACTTTGTTTTGTTCGAATATCTATGGACTAAAACTAAACAAAACCAATCAAGGTCTACAGCTACAGCACAGAATGTTTCCATATATATACATACAAAATAAAATCGTATTGATCACCAACAGATCTACACACTACGAGCTGTCTACAATTGTGCTATGCATTGTCAATTTATTAGAAAAAAAATATCACCAAACGATGTGATGCAGTGGATGAAGTTGTTCTTATTTTTATCAGAAGTCTCGAGTTTGAGCCATGAGTATGAAAAAGTCCATGGAAGGGAGCGTTATCTCGAATGAGATTCTATCTGGCGCAAATCTGAATTAATCGAACTCCAATATGAGTAAGCAGATGAGAAACCAAAAACAATTATTCGAAAAACTATTTTTCTTTAGCACAAATAGTATTTCAACATTTGTCAAAATTAAATGTGTACATACCCGTCATTAAATAACAAAGTTAAGTACAATTTGTTCTTATACAATATATTTTTCCAACAAATGATATTTGATTGATCACCATTTGATCGGCTTTTCCACGCCATATAGTTTATTGAATTTCGATGTATGTCAGGTAAAACAACGAGTTTCAATCACAAAATTTGAGTTTTGCATTTCAAGTTAATATATGTTATTTTCAAACAATACAACAAGTAAAAATTGTTCTTTAAATTCAAACGTTTTCACGTTCAATCAAATATCAAGATATTATTATAGTCCTCATTTTGAAAACCACACGTTAATCTCATAATAAGTCATATATGTGATGATTAGTTCGCCTAGCAATACAACTAATACAATATTATTTTTCCAAAGTGTTTTCTCAAAATGATTTTATTAAAATAAATTATGTTTTACGTAGTTTTTTTTATTAATTGAGTGTTGCTAATACATCATATCCAATTTTATTGGGAGCGGGTCATGTCAACCTTTTTTTTTACATATATTTTTTAGCCCTAAGTTAGGTGTCCCCAATTTCTTTATTTTAAATTGTCGGGTTGTAATATTATCCATCGTTTTGCCAATTAATAATTAACAATAAAGTCGTTCTTCGTTAGTAGCTAAAAAAATAATGGTTATGGTGTAGGTATCTGCACTACAAACATGTAAATATAATAAATTTTTTTATATGGTAATAAACAACGATAGGCTAGCTAGCTGTTATATTGCCATCCAATTGTACTTAATTAACTTGATGACTTCTTTAATTTACTAATTAATCCTGACTGGCTCATTTTACTTCTTTCTTTAATTTATGTTACTAGTTGACAACAACTTTAATCACAAATGCTATTTTTTAAAAAAGTGTTAGAGAAAATGGTGCTGTCATTCAAGTAACTTTAGATACATACATACACTTATATATAAGCATGACAATGATTAGTAATATAATACTCATATTTCTTGTTTTTAAGAATCACTAAATTTTAATCATCTATATGGTATAATAGCTAAATGTTTGTAAAGAGCCGTTGTAATAGAACCCCGTAAAATGTAAGTATATGTTTGAGAATTGATAAATAAATTAAGGAGGTGTTCGACTATTTTCACTTTCTCTTCTTAAACCAAACAATACCTAAGATAAATAAATTGCTGAAAAAATCGTTTAATTAAGTTGAATTTTAGCATATGTACACAATGTATATTTTAGTGGCTGTTTTGGTTCGAATTTGGGATATTCCAGGGACATGGATAAATCAATACTTGCTTTTCGTAGATATGAGTTGGACTAAATTTCTATTAATTTTAATTTTAACTAAGATATGAAATAAATTTATATCGAAATAACTCATCTAAATTAGATATATCGTATATGTATGTTGTTGAGAACATGAATCTATATAGAATAATATAAAGGATGGAGTAAAGTTGAATGCGAATCAATTTCCTATATTAGTATTTCCTTTTTCGTCCGTACTATTTTTATTTTTCAATTTTATGATTACATGTTATTTCATTTATTTTAATTTATCATATTATTTATTGTTGCTATTGTTCTTTTCTCTATTATTTTCACTACTGCATTTCCTCTTCAATTCCGTATTATTATGCGTTATTTAAATTAATAATGATCTATTAAAACAATATATTTACCTTCGCAAAATATACGTAAAATTGTCTTACTTATCGCTCTCCAGAGTCTCATTTATAAAATTACAATATATATAATTGAAATAACGTGTCAAATCCATTTAATCAAAGGCCTCTTACGAAAAGCTAGTTGTGGGGCAAACTACATAAATCTCATTAGTTTGAGTCTTAATTACTAAGATTTCTGATAGTTTCAAATATTACTTTCTTTACCATATTTCGTGCTTAGGATACATGAGTCTGAATCCGCAAGATACATGTATTTGTCGAATTTTAAAATCAAGATACATATTTTATTTGTTTAAATTAATTGGTTGTAACTATTTTTACTTAATTAGAGGAGTAATTAAGGATTTTCAAAATTCATGGACAATTAATTTTAGAAATTTAAATTAATCAAATTCCTTAATATAAGGTGGGAATCAAGAAGTGTATCTATGTATGTTTAATTAAAATTTTTTATTATTCTTTGAAATAATAAATTCATTAATATTATTAATAAAAAACAAAAACATGTATATCTTGGTCATGTAATTTGATTAATTTCATTTTATTAATCTTAAAATATAAATTCATTAAGTTGATGTATCTATTATCAGTATATGATATATCCAACAAACTAAATACAATTGTGAATTTAAAAATGTGCCGCCAAACTCAATTCGAAGAAAATTCAACCAAAAGTTGAGAGATAACACCAAAGGGTAGTCTGAAAAGGTTTTTATTGTGCCTTACCGGAAATGTCACAAATCTTTGGTAGAGTTGCAACTCTTCATAAAAATCGCAACTTTTCATAAAAGTCACAACTTTTCGAAAAAGTCGCAACTCTTCATTTTCCACTTACACCTTTTAAAACCCAACAACAGATCTGTGGCCGATCTTTTTCCGTCGGGAATGGAGCTGCAACTGGCCGTTCCTGATTGGTTTTGCCCTCACCGATACTATCATCCGTCGGGACTTCACTGAAGAGGATGCAAAGAACTCCCGATTTGCGCAGAGGCATAAGAATTGAATTTTACTCCATCAATCTTGCTGCTAAAGGGAGGCTCTCTTACTGGAAACCACTTTTTCTTTTGTACTTCTATTTTAAGATTATGGAAGACAAATTTCGTATTGCATAAAATGTCTTCTAAATGGTTGGTAATATTTTGAATTGCTAATTGACCATTAATTAAGGAGTTTAAAATTTTAACATAATTATTCAATATCATATTTGAGGAATCTGTGTAACTGATTAAATCTTTTAAAATATATGATATAAATATTAAAAGTGATATTATGTGTAATTATTTTAAACTATAGGTAAATTAAGTATATATGGTAGTGAAGTATGTCTAGTTAGATAGTTTCCCTTAAAAATAATTATTTTAAATTACTTGTTAATTTATAAAATAAAATAAAAACCATATTTTAAAAAAATCACATTATTCTTATAATGTATTTATTTTTAAGTGCAAATAAGTTTATAATATTTTAATTTTTTTTCCTAAAAAACAAATAATAAAATTATCAATCTCATTTTTAATTTAGTAAAAACATATAAAAAAAAATTGAACAACTAATACGAAACATAAAATATAGGCGGGGCTAAAAAAAAGTGGGAATTTCATATATAAAAAGAGCGGTACACTGAACACGAACCCAATATCAAACAGCTAAAGAGGAAGCTAGTCGATCATTCAAAAGCAGGAACCTATCCTAGGATCCAACTTGCCAACTTTCTTTTCTTATGATATTTCGAATAGCGAAAAAGTGAAATAATGGGGAATAGAAAGGAGCGGACTAATACTATTCGACTAGAGGAAGAATCTTTATTAAATAGGATGCCTCCCAAGCGCCGACCTGGAAGACCCTTATACTTGGCTCAGTTTGTCACTTAGACCCTTCTACTCACGACTTTGCCAATTGATTACTTAAAATTATTAAAACACGCTATTTTAAATCCCTTTGATCGTTGACTAAGCTTATGTGGTGTTTTTTTGCTGAATCAGATCAGGAAAGTTGTTACACGTGTTTAAAAGCGAGTGAAGACAAATATTTAAATATTTTTTAAAAAAATTAAAAGAAAAATATAACAATTAAAAAAAAAATTTTCCCAATATGCTATACGTTTCTTCTTCTTCCTCCTCATAATTTCACCCAACCCCCACCATCACACATACATCTTCTTCAATCTCTTCCAATACTCTTACCCACAATTCTTCCTCTTTCTCTTCTCATATGCAACCTATCATTTGAGAGTTCTATAATGATTGAGAAAAAGATATTTATTTAGATTTGGGTAAAAGAGAGGGGGGGAAAAAGAGGTTCTAAATTGTGAAATAGATGCGGATTTTAGATGGGTTTTTGAAAGACATGATTGAGATTCTTTCTAAATGTAAGACAATTTTATTGAGTGCATTTTTGAAGAATTTTCTATAATGATCCATTTTTTATCTCCTTCTCTTCTTTCTCTCGTCCTCCATTTGAGTCACTTTATTTCTCATCTCTAATTCCCCTTAAACGTAAAAATTCACTAGGAAAGAAAAAAAATGAATGATTAGTAGCAAAATAGATGGAAAATATGGGAAGAGAAAAAATGAAAAGAAATCAAGAAAGAAAAAATTTTGGAGATTAATTTGAGATTTATTTTTAAAAAATATTATTTGTAATAAAAAAAATGACGTGGCAATATATTTCTGATGTGGACAGTGAGGTGTTATCCACATCAGCGCGATTGGGAGACACACATAATCAGAAGGGTTTAAAATACTGTATTTTAATAATTTTAAGTATTCAATTGATAAACTCGTGAGTAGAAGAATTCAAGTGACAAACGGAACCAAGTATAAGAATTCCCAGGTCAATCCGCCTAAAATATATGACCAAAGTAGCCTAACAAAATTTGTCATATATAAAATGAAAGGACGAATGTAACGTTTTTCCCTATAATATATTTTCTTTTATTTCATCGAAAATCACACGCACTCTTTATTTCTTTTTGGTTTTATCTGCGTTCTTTATTTTTTCTTTTTAATAATCGGAGAAGGCAGTTTCGAATACAGTGAGGAGAAGTTGAAGAATTTCGAAATTATATATATAGCGGGACTCCTCTAGGGTTTTATTCATCTTCTTCTTCTTCTTCTCTCATAACTGCTCTCTCTTTTTATTATATTTATATTTATTTTGCCAACACAACAGAGGGTTACAGAGACAACAGTAGAGAAGAATGACAAGACCACGGTGTTATTTGGACATAAGCATAGGAGGAGAACTTGAAGGAAGAATTGTTGTGGAACTTTACAATGATGTTGTTCCTAAAACTGCTGAGAATTTTAGGGCTCTTTGTACTGGTGAAAAGGGTATCGGTCCAAATACTGGTGTACCCCTTCATTACAAGGTTCTTTATCTTTCTTCTTTTCTTTTCTTTTCAGATTCTTGGGTATATGAAATTAGAGATACCCTTTTGAAGTTTTAGCACTAGTAACAACTTGGGTCGGTCTTGTTTTGGGTGTAGGAAGTATATAAATCTTGTTTCTTGATTTGAACAGATTAAGGAATTGTCGGTGAAATTTTTGAAGATTCTTGGTGTTTTGGGTTACTGTTAAAGATGAAATTGGATATAAACATTTGAAATTTAAGCAGCAATGACTATTTTTAATTCACCTGACATTGTTGGATCAGTGTTCTTTTGCTTGTCAGAAGTATATATAAAGAATGAATTTTGAGGATTAGTTATGTTGTGTAAAGCTGGTGTGTAAAGGTGATGAATAGAATAAGAAATCACGACTCAATTTCTTTTCTTTCATTGGTTAGTACTGTTTTGTAAATTTTCTTCTAGAAAAGTTCACTGTTTTTTTTTATGTATACTTTAGTGTTCTTTCATTTGCTCCTCCAAGCAGATTGTCAGTTATTCTGTGCTTTTGAGATTGATGGTTCTATTTTAGATCTCAATGCCGCTTTTTTATTGATCTCCTGCAGTCCTAACAAATAAAAACTTCTATTCATACTAAGTGAAGTTAGTGATTTTGGTTTAAAATAAAATGATTTTATACACTTCCCTACTAGAAAGGATGAGGTATTATTTGATTTCTATTTGTTGCTGGCTTCTCCCAGAACGTCTTCTAATTGCTCTGTATGGTCAGACAAGGGGACATTATCGAATTCACTTGATTCCCTCAAAAAAATCACTTTTGCAGCGTTTTTTAATTTTGACAGTGGATGCTCTTCAGGTGTTGGTACTCTAGAAATCCCTTTTTTCAAGTACGTTCACTACCAAGTAGACAGTCAAGGTGGATTCAGATATCCTCTGCTGATTGCTTGTATATAGTCAAGGAGGCCTTGGTGTATAGGATGCCAGAGTGTTTGCCTTTGGCAGCTGCTCTGTTCTCGTTATCTTTGAGTATAAAAGGAAATGCTTAGATAAATGATTTCACTATTTTATTGTTTGTGATCAACCCTCTGTGTTCCCCTTTTCTTTTTAGCTGAATTCTTGAAAAAAGTTGTGCTCTTGTCATGCTGAGCAATACAATGTTCTTTAGTTTGTCCCTAAATGCTGTTTTCATCCATTGTAGGGAAATTGTTTTCATCGTGTGATTAAGAGCTTCATGGTGCAAGGTGGTGATATTTCTGCTGGAGATGGTACTGGGGGAGAATCCATCTATGGGCTAAAATTTGAGGATGAAAATTTTGAATTGAAGCATGAAAGAAAGGGGATGTTATCTATGGCTAATTCTGGACCTAACACTAATGGATCTCAGTTTTTCATCACAACTACTCGAACTTCCCATCTAGATGGAAAACATGTGGTTTTTGCACGAGTAATCAAAGGAATGGGGGTTGTCCGCTCTATGGAACATGTGACTACTGGCGAAAATGATTGCCCAACAGTAGATGTCAGTATCGCAGATTGTGGAGAAATTCCTGAGGGGGCTGATGATGGTATCACAAATTTTTTCAAAGACGGTGATCTATATCCTGATTGGCCTGCTGATCTTGACAACAATACTGATGATCTCCCTTGGTGGGTCACTGCTCTAGAGTCGATTAAGGCATTTGGTAATGAAAATTTTAAGGTATTAATTTTAAAGCAATATCAGTGTTATTAACTACTTAATTCCCTTGCTTCTTTTTCTCGTTGACATTTGACTCTATCTCTTTTAGCTATCTTTCTAACGAATGCTTGCTTCTTCCCACAGAAACAAGATTACAAGATGGCTCTGAGGAAATATCGAAAAGCTTTGCGCTATTTGGATATCTGCTGGGAGAAAGAAGGGATAGATGAAGGTAGGGATTGTAAAATCTTTTGTAACATAAATGGCTCTGAAATATATCTGTTTCTACGAACATATAAATTGCGCTGGAATATGGATTTGTCCGTAAAATATGTGTCATGTGAATTATAACTCTGCTTGTTCATCTTGCAGATAGGAGCGCATTTCTGAGAAGGATGAAATCACAGATATTTACCAACAGTTCTGTGAGTTTCCTTTCTGCTGCTTTAGTTTGTTGCACTACTGAATTTGCATTATAGGGAATAATCATCATACAATTTCCCTTCTTGGTAACAATACACTTACTCTGCTTTTTGGTACTAATGGTCATAAATGGTTTTACTACATATAGATCATTTCAGGATAGTGCAGGGACTAAACAGCATTAAAGTCATTATTGCGATAAATGTACAATATTTTTTAATTGCACTTTCCTCTTCATCTAGGTACCTTTTTGTTTTGATGTCGTATATTTGCTGATTGTGCATTTTTCTTCGATTAAAACCTCATAATTTTATCACATCTCTGGAGTTCGGCACTTACCTTCATAACTCCAGTTGTCATGCTTTCTTAAATTCATATTTATTTGCCTATTAACCAACCAAACGAAATAATTGATATCTGTTATGTATAACCAGGCTTCTAAACTAAAACTAGGAGATCCGAAGGGAGCACTTCTAGATGCTGACTTTGCAATGCGGGATGGAGAAAACAACGCAAAAGCTCTATTTCGTCAGGGGCAGGTTGGTATCTATCAAGGGCTTTGTATTCTTCAGCAGCTTTGATCATCTTAACTATTGAATAACCTGCTTATTAATTTGAATTTTGGAATATCGACAACAACAATACCTAGTGTAATCCTAGAAGTGGGTTTTGGGGAGGGTGGTGTGTACACAGCCTTACCCCCTACCTTGTGAAGGTAGTGAGGTTGTTTCCGATAGACCCTTGGCTCAAGTAAAGGCCGATCTCGGAATAATAGATATAAATTAGATTGCAACCTTTTCTTACTAGTGCTGAGTCAAATACTTGGTACTACTCAAGTTTGAAAGTAATAGATATATACTTTTTGATATACCTAACAGGTTTACAAATTTAATTGAGTGAGTTTTGCTATTTCTTGGTAAAAAAAGCTTCTAATGGTCAACAAGGTTGAGCTCCATGGTATTCTGTCGGTGATCTGTGTTCCCAACAGATGGTGCTATAACTCAGTAGAGTGGTGTAGGACATGTCTAGCCTATTCTCTTGGCATCAGAAGGTGCAGCTATGTGTCGTTCACCATAAAGTTGAAGTGGTTAAAGGGGGAAAATAGGATGGCTATTCTAATTTACTTCTGAAGTTCAATTTACATGGTAAAATATTAGTTTCAGTGGATTCCTGGTGCTTATTTGAGAGATTATTTTGTTATAATGGTTTTTTACAATGTAGTCCTGCTTTGGATGTATATGTTCAATGATGGTTACGATTTCTTTTTTCTGTGTGTGGGTTGGGTGGGTGGGTATGATTGTGAGTATGGTTAGTGTTAAATTGTACATGTTTGCTGTTTAATTGCCGATGTGGTAGCTGCTTTTATATATCATTAATGTCATTATGGCTAATGTTTACTCACAGCCATCTTCTATTACTCCTTACAATGGCTCCTGTGTCTTCAACAATAACGTCTGTCTGTTTACCAATCAGGCACACATGGCTCTTAATGACATAGATGCTGCAGTAGAAAGTTTCAAGAAAGCATTGGAGCTTGAGCCAAATGATGGTTAGTGAGAATTCATTTTCTGGTTAATTTGTTTTTTTTTTTTTGCCTTTAAAGGTTTTCGACACCTAACTAGAATTAACCCTGATCGGAACACTAATGATCAGAAAATGTTAAACTGTGATGTGACATCTTTACTTATGTGAATGTAAGGATGTGTATGCTGTAATATCATAAGAATTGTTTAGTTATACCATCGGTGGTGTGACTGCATGAGAACAGCAGTGATAGCTTGATGGGGATAAGCCAAGTGTATGTTACACTAGTAGGCTATTTTTACTGAAGTGACACTAATTTAGTGATGAATTTTCAGGAGGAATCAAAAACCAGCTTGCTGCTGCTAAAAAGAAGGTTAGTACTTGGCATGAAGACTCAGTACAAGTTTAACACAATAAAATTAGTTTTTTCCCAGACAGTCTATTTGTCATACTTATTTTGTTTTCTTTCTTTTTCCTTATAGATTGCTGATAGACGTGACAAGGAGAGAAAAGCATTTTCCAGGATGTTCCAAAATTAGTTTTGATACTCATTAGGCACCAGTGCTGGCAATTAATACTCTTTATCAATTGCCATCATTCTGGGAGTTCCTTCTGCTTTCAGAAACAGGATAGTTTATTGCCTTGTTTCGAGACTCATCGATCCTGATCTATGAACTGAATTAACTTTAAATGAACTGCTCAGGCTATTCTTGGTTATATGCACCAAATTCCAGAAGGGATTTTAGGTGTCAATGCACCCTTCTTGTTATTAATCAGCTATTAATAAGCTGCACGGAGAAAAAAAAAATTTAATCATGAGCATTGTTATCCAATGTTCTTTTAAAATTGTGCCGACTAGAGATTGCAAGGTGACTTTCTTGCAATCTCTGTAGCCTAATATTTCCACATTGAGATGGAAGTAACTTGTATGTATTATGTAACTTAACTGTAATGGTAAGGGCGTATGATGGGAAATTTGGTTGGTTTTATAGTCCATTACATATGCTAATTGTAGTTATTGACTTCTGTCCCTTCTCACAGGAAATTGGTAAATATTAGCACGTGAGATCTGTTAATAACAGGTGATCTTTGTGGAGTGATGTTCTTCCATTCAAATTGTAAGTTGGCATTAGAGATCATTTCCTCATGTCTGACCTCATTTTTTTGAGTGTTGAAAATCGAGACTCAAAAATGCATAGTGGTTTGTTGCCTCTCTATACTTTATGACACATCTCTATGTATGGTGAGTCTCAATTTTCTTGTGCTTGTTGCATCCCTAGCATTTAGCACTAGTGATCTTGTCCAACATTTTTGTGTCCTGTGTATGTTTTAACTTGCTATCTGTAGCCAATCCTCCCTAATTATGACCACCCTTTTGGGGATGAAGACATGAAGTTTACCATAAAAAGAAACAAAAGTGACTAAACAAAATCTACAATGGGAACTTGCTTTTTTTGGCTTGTACAGTTGTACTGTATTCTTCTGCACATGAGAAAGAAAAAAGAACCAAATAAGATGCTTCTTTATAAAATAAGTCATATTGTGCAGTTGTGCCCACCTTTTTCTTGGAAAAATAAGCACAGTAACATAATTGAGGTCCCATTTCTACAGTGATGTTTTCTTGTAAAAGGAAACAGGGAAATGCAAACATTTGAAGTTGAAAATAAAGTTGATGGTCAAAAACACACACCTAAATTATCCCTGTTTTTTGAGTTTCATACCTGAACGGTGTGAGTTTCCTATATGAATTATCATCAATTATTTATCAAAATGTATTTCTACTATTACTTGTTCGTTTTTCTTACCTGAAGTATCACTATCATTTGGGGAGGAAAAACTCTTTATCTCTAAGAAACGTCTACTTCTAGTAGGTGGGTGTAGTAAAACACGGCATGTGATGCATGGGTTAAGGCTACGCCACATGTTCAAATTCAATTTAATGCTTGCTATATATACAAGTGAAGAATATCGTATATTCTGAACGCGTTGTAAAATCTTTCATATTAAAGGCGATTCCACTCTTAGAATTTGAACTCGAGACCTTTGATTAAGCATTGAATCATAGTTAACACTCCATCATAAGATATATGGTCTGATTGATGTCATTATTACGTGAATGTATCGTCTGCATAAAATAAATCCTTCTTTTGTCCATTTTCCCGGCCGACTTCTTTTATTCAGTTCCAAAAGCATTATTCACCCGCTACTAGCGCATCAGATGATGGATTATAACTTTTTCTTGATCAACGTCCCACTAAATAAAAAATAATTAACAGTTAATTTTGACTTCTAAATGCCTTGCATGTTGTAACAGAATACGTCAAAGTCAAATCGTTTACTTGGTTTTTCTTAAGTAATTTTTTTTTTTAATAAAAAAGAGTTGAAAATAGACGAAGAACTCTTAGCCATAACAAGTTTGATGTAGAAGATTAATTTGTGACGATAATTGTACAATGACTATCGACTATTGTATCTATCGTGAACTATATATACAGCTATGAACTTTAGTCCTATATACGATTAGTGTAATTTTTCAACCTCTTAGCATAGAAACATAAGTTAAACATGTAAAACATGTTTAAGAGAGAAATATATGACCCCCCCCCCCCTCCCTCTTAAGATATCTCACGTATAGAAGCGACCAGCAAAAGTGCTAATTAATTAGTCGATAAGTGTGTAACAATTTCGGTTTAGGTCAGTAACCACTTTCATATTCTTAAAAAAAGCAAAAAAAGTAGAGAATTTTGAGAAAGGCAATCAAGTGTTTTTTGCACTAATTTTCTTGTCTCACCAACCAATTACTTGAAGAAAATGTTGACTCATTTTTGTTATCTCATTTCTCAATTAGTCATATTTTTGTAGTTGCCTTACTATATATAGGCCATCTTTTTGGCTCTCTCATCACCACACAATCAATTCCATTTCTCTTCTATCTTCATTGGCAAAACAAGGAAAATATATTCGTGGGTAAAATAAAAATGGCTTTGGCTAACGCACAATCTTTTCTGTTTCTTGTAGTGTTTTCGTTCATGTTTGTCCTTAGTATGGCCAACTTTAACTATGGTTGGGGACCTGGAAAGTTGAACAAAACTAATTGCCCCTACGGTAATAATCACCCAAATGCTACTCAAACCTCAAATAAATTCAACGTTGGTGGTTTCGAAAATTGGCGTTATGGATTTGACTACATGGATTGGGCTCGCAAGAGTGGGCCTTTCTTTGTCAATGACACATTAGGTACGTACGTCTTCTTTCATTTTAAAAATTGAAAGGAATGTAAGTTATCTGTCGCTATCTTTTAGCTTACTAACTTTAAATTTCTGAATTCGTTTATGTATGTAACATCAGTTTTCAAGTATGATGCTCCAAATCCGAATGGAGGATTTCCACACAGTGTATACTTATTACCAAACTATTGGAGCTTCATCAAGTGCGACTTGAGAAGGGCTAAGAGAATAGCAAATCCAAACCAGGGTGCAGGGAAAGGATTCGAGTTTGTGCTGAGGAAATCACAGCCCTACTTTTTTGCTTGTGGAGAGCATGGGGGCATACATTGCAACAATGGTACCATGAAATTTGTTGTCATGCCACTCAAACGTTGGCCTTTCTGAGTTACGTTGGCTGCTCCAAACTTGTCGAATAATTGAGGCACCAAATACAATACTTAGTAACCTTTTGCATTTTAGTTTTGTTTGGAACAAAATAACAAGTCTTAACGTTGAGTAGACTTATTAGATATTGGAATTTTACTTTGGATTTATATGTTGTGATTGAAGTTTTGACCAAAAAAAAAAATGATTGATAATATATATTGTTTCAAAATGTGTTTCGACGTGAAATTTGTTATAAAATTAAGAGAAATTATGAGAAAGCCAGAAAGAGGCCAATGTTGATGAACTCATAGTACTATTCATGGTATTGTTTTCTGTATTAAATCAAAGTAAAAGACTACATCACTATTTATAGAGAACCAAAGGGAATTAAATAAAAAAGTAATGGAGTAATATGTTATTTTCCTTCTAAACTAAAGAAAATTATATATATTTTTTCAATTATTGTAAATTTAGACTTGAAAGAAAAAATAAATTATATTATAGAATACTTTTAAACTAAAAAGGCAAATAAATATTTTACGATGCAGATAATATAGTATAAGAGAAGTAAAATTTTACATAGAAAGTGTACCAACACATTGTGGCAACGAATAACGTGTGACATTACTTTAACATTGGAAATTTGTCCTTCCGATTATTTTTTAATTCTTGAGGTACTTACTAATTTTATTTGTAATAAAATAGTTAATTTTGTGACTTTATTGAATAAAATCTTTATTGAATAAAATTAATCAACCAATAAAAGTATATACGTAAAAACAGTTGTTGATAACATATATGCTATTGTTTCTTTCATAAAAATCCATTCAAGAGTGAGCTTAAAGGGATGGATGATCAAATATTTATAATATTTAATTAATTTCATGTTGATTCTGCTTTATAATTTGGACTAAATTAAAAAGCTTGTCCGATGTTGTTATTTATAAGCCAAATCAAATTTAAAACAAATTCTTTTATTTATCGCGATTATTACATAGCTAACTAAAAAAATCACACCTAAAAAAAATATAACATACAAGTATTGTTGCCTCGAATCGAATCAATGTAGTAGATATACAACTATACATAGACACACAATATATATAGATTATTTCTTAATTTATACCACTAGATAACATACTAGTGATCTTTTATTATTAATAATATAAAAATCCTTTATTGGGATAAGTACAAGCAAAGACGGTAAACTTTACCTTACCTATCCTAATAAATTCCATTGAAATAAGCAAAGATGCTTGAAATTAAAGAGACATAAATTAAAAAAGATACTCACTAAATAGAAATTAAGTGAGAAGCTAATGAAGTTCAACAAATAACAGGTGGGAGAGCAACCTTGTTGGTGTCATCAATAAAAACAACAACACGAGCACAATCCACTGGCAATGGAATTGGCTTAGACATGTTCAACACCTTAACGTGAACACTTGGGTTCTCTTGCTGTATTACACTCACTGCTTTGGCCACATTGGTTCCCATTAGCTCCGGCCACGATGACTTACCTATATACACACATTAACAAATACAGTCACATCTCTATACCAATCAATCGTTATAAAAACCAAAAGCAAAAAAATAAACTTACCAGTAACCTTGCATGCGGACGAACAGCCAGCAGTACTCATATTTGGCTAATTAATTCTCTAATTCTATTATAGATGTGCAATTGTTTGTAGAAAATCACTCTGGGGGTGTCTATATTTATAGGTGTAATTTGTCTTTGGTTTTAATTTTTTTTCCATATTTGAAAATTTACTTAGGAGTTGAAAAATATACAACCTAAGGTTAGTTATTTAATTTATTAACATATATAGAGTAGAGATATCAAACACATCATTATATTGGGAAAATACATAAATTGTATTTTAAATTTGTCCCAAAAAATTATTTACACTCTCCAAATATGTGGGGATTTTCTTACATTTATATTTTTTCCCAAATTGTATCGCAATTTTCCTTCTAAGAAATGCGTGACATGGAAAGTGCTTTTGCCAAAACAAACGTTACAATTGTAAGGAGATTTTACTGTGACTAATGCGCATATGTGAGGCATAAAAATAATTATAGAATAATTAATTATTTAACTCTATAATTAATTTTCCTTATTAAGTTGAGGCATTAAAATAAATAGGATATATTATTATATTCACAAAGTAAAAAAACAAAATCTGTATGTACCATCCTATCAAATGTAGCTAATTATTTCATAATGACACGTTTCAAGCAATTGTAATTTTTACCTTCTTTTTTCTCTTTTTTTTCTTTCTATTATGTGGTTACCACTTACCAATTCCAACTTTCATTAGTCATTCAAGAAGAAAACTAGAATAGTTTGTAAAAAATATTTTGTTAGCCACATAGTTCTTGTTCATATGATTTAGTCGAAAATCATTATTCATTCCCATCCTGTATTATATTATTTTTAACATTTTAGTTTTAATTTGAGGACTGAGTTGAATGTTAATGGTTTCTTTTGGGATTATGCAATTTTGATTTGAGTACTTTAAATTTGATTTTTAAAATTTAAATAGTGTAGTTTTTACTTGAATGTTGTGGTTTTGAATATCGAAGCTTTTATTTAATACATATCATTGTATATGTATAATATAGTAATATACATAATCATCGTATGTGTATTGTATATTTGGGATTGCGCCGGTTATTAAATTGTAAATTTGTTTGATCGGGACAAAAATGAAAGAAGCCCTATATTAAATATCGGAAATTACCTGACTCATTTTCTTTTCATTTGATATATATTGTTATTATTATAATGATCAGCAGCATTTAATTAACGGATTTAGCTTAATTGTCTTTAAATATGTATTTAATTTTAATGGCAATCCGGTAAAGACTTTATTAGCACTCTTTGGTAATGTGTACATTTATTATCGCTAAAAATTGTTTTTGTTATAGTGTAAATATTAGTTTGCAAAGATAAGTGGGAACTAACATACAATTGATTAATTTGCAAATGAAAATCTGCATTGCAAGTTTGATTAGTCCAAAAATTCTTTGAAATGTTTGTATATCCTAGTGTTAGTTAAGAGATCGATTTGAATGCGCGGAATCAATTGTCCAGTTAATAAGTCAGATAAAGGTAAATCTAAAATTTAAACTATATGGTTTAACCTTTTAAAATTCTTAGCATTAAATCTATTGTTTTCTTAAAGTTAAAATTTACTCTTTATATTATTACAATATCAATAAGTTTTTTCGAATAAATTTACTGTACTCCATGCCAAAAGTACGGCATATCCCCTATGTGACAACTATTTAATTGATCGTAAAATATATAAACGACCACGGATTTAAGTTCTACATACATTTGATAGTGTAATTTTTGTTAGTCACACTGTGGGTTAGGAATTGCCCTGATTTTCTTATCTTATTTGAAGTTTATTTTTTCCTAAGAGAAAAGACAAAACATTATCATAAATGTTTTTACTTTTCCTCTTTAGAAAAATATAATTTTCTTCCATATTTGGTTTATACTTTCCTTTGAGGGAAAGTTTGGATATGAAGATCCCTATTTTCATAACAGAACACAACAGAATCCACAATGTAGAGAGTTTTGTTTATGGGGAGATTTTCTCTCTATAGTTTTAAGGTTTTTTTTTTAAGTTTTATAATATGTAGGCCAATTGGCCAAATTTCATATAATAATATTTTGATTTTTAGTATAAGTTTTTGTCATCTGATTTATCAACCATATGATTTGCAATTTGTATAATGCTATAATCACTTTCGAACCCAACACTGTGTTGGGTTCGAAAGTGATAAGAGCGTAATGCAGAATCTTATAATTGCAAATTATGACATTGATAAATCAGATGATAAAAACTTATACTAAAAATCAAAATATTATTATATGGAATTTGGCCAACCGGCCTTCATATTAAAAACTAATAAAAACATTAAAATTGTAGAGAGAAAATCTCCCATAGACAAAAGTATGTAAACGACTACATTGTAGATGCTATTGTTATACTAAGAGAATAACGATCTTCAATTTATAGATCTCCAAACTTTTCCTTTAAAGGTAGAATAAACCAAATATGGTAGAAAATAATGTTTTCCTTTCATAAAAAGTTAAAGCATTTATAATAATACTTTGACTTTTCTTTTAAAAAAAAAAATAAACTTCAAATAAGATAAAAAAATCAGAGCAAACCCTAACACACTGGAGATACCTTCAAAACTTAATTCACTCTATAGCCACTTAATTTATTTTTGATTTATTTTCTAGGGTTGGGCTTTTTAAAAAGGAAAAAGTGTGGGGTCATGGGTATGTTTGGCTTTTTTAAAACTTGGGGTATATTTGTGAATGTGGGGTCAAGGGCTTATTTATTGTTTTTAAAACTTGGGGAAAAAATATAACACTACAAAATATATATAATCCCAATACAATTTTTAAAATATTATATTCTGATAAAATATTAATTATTTATGAAAATCGAGGCGACATTTCTTCTTCTCCAAGTGCAATGTCCCGCTTTTCATCTTCATCTTCCCCATACACTTCTCTTCTAGTCTAATCATACACTACTCTTTCCCATACACTTCTCTTCCATTAACTTATACAAATTTTCCTCCATTTTCATTGTCCTAAACCCTCTCAAATCGTCATCTGTTTTTTTCAAGCTTCTTCTGCAAGTTCAAAGCTTTCATCTTTGGTAAGTTGATTCTTCTTTAATGGTGTTTTTCGGTAATTTTTAGCCGTATTTGGTTGTTTATTTTGTTATAGTAGTGCAATGATTTAATGAACCCTTTTTCTGGACGGTTTTTCTTCATGTTCTTGTTTAGGATGAAATTTTTTCGCCGTATTCCATGAATATTTGTGGTCTCTAATGATGTTTTTGTTTGAATATAAATATTTGACCCTATTTGGTTGCTTATTTTTTTAAAAATAATTTATGTTTATCTCGCCTGTTGATTTTTAAATTTTGGCTTTTGTTGTGGATTGTTGTTTTTCTCCATTGTATTTGTTTGCTTTTGCTGGTCTTGTTTTTTCTCATTACATGTGTTGTTACACGAAGTTGAAGTGTAGTATTTTTCATTGCCCTTTTTTAGTGGCGTTTTTTGTCAATCGCATTGTTGATTTCTGTTGTATCTGTTTTCATGTTTTATTGTAGGTTTACTCTGGTTATGGCTAAAACTAGAGGTGGGATTGTTAAAAAAATATATTCCTAAGCCTTGTAAAAACAAGAAAAGAGAGGCTGAACAAGTTTCAAAATGTTCAAAAAAAGAAAAAAGTTGTAGTTGAAGAACCCAGGTATGACTTGGATTCTGATACGATGGATGAAATCGACAACTATAAGGACAGTAGTGCCCAAGCTACTGATGATGTTGAGTCTAGTGAAGAGAACAGTGACAATGGAGACGAGGAGACTAGTAGAGATAGCCGAGATACTGGAGATGAGGATGATGATCCTCTGTCCTTGCCAACTTGTGTAAGAGAAATCTTTGGTAAGTCCTATAATCTCATTACATGGATGGATGAGTTAGAATCTTTTCCAGCAAAAATTTCTGTAAGAGCAAGAATGACTCTTTTTCAAGATTTTAGAAATGTTTTACTTCAAGAAAAAAATTATAATGACTTTGAAGGTACTTGTTTTGGTCATTTAAGGCATATTCCAGAATATTACAAGTTCAATGGACAGATGGTCCATTACATGGTGTTGCGTCGTGTCAAAAATGAAAAAAACATTGCATGAGATGTGGTTTTGTGTGAATGATAAGCCTGCTTGTTTTGGCTTATAAGAGTTTGCATTGATTACGGGGCTGAATTGCTCAGCAGACCCCCGTGTTGCAAAAATAAAAAAAAGTGCTTCAGAAAGGTGCTTCAAAGTTGTTGAGTTTGATTAAGGGTACCATATTGAATAAGGAGCAGAAGTTGAAGTGCTCTTTAGTTTGTTTCATCCACTCAATGTTGCTTGCTCACGATTGATCTAAGATTGTGGATTCAAACCACATTAAGATGGTCGATGATTTAGATTTTTTCAATAGTTATCCGTGGGGCAAAGAGTGTTTTGATTTAATACTGAAGTATTTGAAGAACGAAATTAATTTGAAGAAACAAAGTGAAGTGTACAAGGAAAGAGGGAATGCATCGTATGGCTTCCTCTGTGCATTTCTGGTAATTTTTATCAATTATGGACTTGATTAATATTAAACTCTTATATATTTATATAATATTTCATAGTCTCTGTTTATTTATTTGTTATTTTATTAATTTCAGGTTTGGATATATGAGGCTTTTCGTCATCTTGGTAACTATGCAAAGAAGTCCTTGTATTCTCCTCTGTCAATTTCCTGTTTACTTAGATGGCACACGGAAAAGAGCAATAGTATTATCGAAGGTGATCCATTTAAGTACAAAGGTATAAACTTATTTATTATTATCTAGCAGTATTTGTAAATTAGTGAAAGTCTTGTACTATTTATGTTTTTTTTTTTGTAGGTTGTACATCCATACATCATACCTATTGTCTATGAGACCAAACAAAATTATATGGCAACATTAAAGCCATATACAGACGAAGTGAAGGACACAATCATTGATGCCTTAAAGGCTAGTTTGAAAGGTGTCGCTGCCCTCACTTCTGCAGTAGGTAATGTGGAGGAACTTGTAAGAAAAAGTTGGTAAGCATAAATACCCGTTCTCTGCTGTCCCTCGGACCATTTTCTTAGCAACCACACCACCCTTCCAACATTTTCAATAGCTTCGACTACAATGAAAAGAATTAAACATAGCTCTTTGAATCTCTTTAACATTTGGACCCTTGCCATCACAATACATATTTACACAAAGTGAAGCAATCACTTTGATTGAAAATTTTCTATGGCTATTGTTGGCATGTTCAACGCCACAACTATGTTCGCCAATGTACTTATAGATACGAAATCTATCCGAACACATATTTCCTCGCCCGCAACATCCATGCACAATTGCGAGACACACATTTCACCTTTAAGTATTTAGTACAACTCTTCACAGTAGCAAAATCAAAAGACTTTTTTACCGCCGCTTCGACTAATAACAATTGCAACTCATTCTTGTTACTTAAAGTTTGGTTTATACATAAATTAGTTCCATCGGAGAAGGAATGATTGTATTGTGATCTCAATTCCTTTTGTACCTGCATTTCTTCACAACATTCGGGTTTGGGATCTTCTGCATCTACCGGCTGATTTTCCACATTAGTTGGATCATCATGTATATTCATTGAATGATCACCCAAGCTCTCATTTGAATTATCACCCAAGCTCTCCTTTGAATGATCACCTAATCTTTCATTTTCAATCGAATCATTATCGTCGTTAAATAAATTTGTTGGTTCAATTGAAGGCCTCGCATTGACGTTTATCCTCAATGTAGGCCTAGAGCCATCAACACCAATATCTAACATGTACAAGCTCATGTGCCTATCATTTTTTATGAATGTGGGATGTATTTTTCCCCTCCCATTCATTTGATAGCTAATCACCAAGTCATTTGGCTCGCAAGTTAACTCATCGGCCTCAATTACGCTTGCAATCATATCCTCCTATGAACCATTGCGACGCAACGCAATAGGCACTGTCATCTTATTAAAAGATTTCCAATTCCAGCTTTTGGGAGTCTCCTCTCATACTCCCATATAATCACCACCAGCAACAACAAATTCAGTTACTGCCACTATTGACTACAAAGATATATACTAGATTACAATATCAGTTGTTAACAATCGATGAAGTTTGACATCCGTATAGAAACGCGACTGAATGAGATTGTGGTTCAAAATGCATCTCCTGCAATGGCGAAACAGATCTTTAATGCTTTTAAACTACTAAAATGTATCCATAATGAGTTATCAAGTGATTATTATGGAAGATTTCTCAAATTTCTAAAATGGCAGAAAAATCATTTTGAAGCTTGGTTTTTGAAAGAAAATGGAGTAAAAATGAAGATGGAGTAGGAGATGATGATGATATTACCTTGAAAATGGATATTTTGGCTGGAAAACTCGCCGGAATCGTCACTTTCGCAGCAGCAAAAACGAGCTGCTCTCTTCTTTCCCATTTGGTTTTTATCTTTGTTTTTAATATAACTTTTAAAAAATGCAAATAGATATATATTATTCCAAATTAGTTGGAAAAGAAGGGGGGACCATAGTGGAGATATAGAAACCTAGTGAGGTCTTTTGTATGTGCCAATTAGGGCACATGGATGATGTCATTAATAGTGACTATACCACAAATTGTTCAAGACTTTTGTCTTAATGTTCAATTAAGTTTGGAGAGTGGCTATTTTGCCAACTCACCCAACACACTGCTCTAATATGCAAACCTATGAAAAGTGAACTTAAGTTAAACATGTTTAATGGAGAAATAATCTATGAACCCCTAATTAGGATATCTCAAGTGTAGAATTAGCGATCTGCAGCAAAAGTGCTAATTAGTAGGTCGAAATTAAAAGTGTGTCAGCAACTCGGTGAATTCGGTCAGTAACCATTTTCATATTCTTAAAGTTTATTTTAAAGGAAAAGCCCTTAATTACCAAGTCTCACTTTGAAAAAGGAAAAAAAAAAAAGGCAATCAAGTGTTTTTTGCACTAATTTTCTTGTCTCACCAACCAACTTCAAGGAAATGTTGACTCATTACATTTTCTAATTAGTCATAATTTTGTAGTTGACTTACTATATATAGCCCATCATTTTGGCTTTCTCATCACCACACAATCACTTCCATTTTTCTTCTATCTTAATTGGCAAAACAAGAAGCTACCTATTTATTTGTGTAAAAATATAATGGCTTTGGCTAATGCACAAGTATTTTTGTTTCTTGTAGTGTTTTCTTTCATGTTTGTTCTTAGTATGGCCAACTTTAACTACACTTGGGCGGGAGGGAAGTGGAACAAAACCAATTGCCCCTATGGTAATAATCACCCAAATGCTACTCAAACTTCAAATAAATTCAACGTTGGTGGTTCCGAAAATTGGCATTATGGCTTCGACTACATGGATTGGGCTCGCAAGAATGGTCCTTTCTTTGTCAATGACACTTTAGGTGCGTACGTCTTTTTTCATTTTAAAAATTGAAAGGAATGTAGAGTTACTCATCGCTATTTATTGATGACAACTATAACAAAATAATGGAGCATGCATTATTATTTGCTTATTAGCTTTAAATTTCTAAATTCATTTATGTATGCAACTTGCAGTTTTCAAGTATGATCCACCAAACCCAAACGGTGGATTTCCACACAGTGTATACTTATTACCAAATTATTGGAGCTTCATGAAGTGCGACTTTAGAAGAGCTAAGAGGATAGCAAATCCAAACCAGGGTGCAGGGAAAGGATTCGAGTTTGTGCTGAAGAAATCAGAGCCTTACTTTTTTGCTTGTGGAGAGCATGGGGGCATACATTGCAACAATGGTACTATGAAGTTTGTTGTCATGCCACTCAAACGTTGGCCTTTCTGAGCCATGTTGTTTTCCCAAACTTGTCGGAGAATTACGGCACCAAATACAATACTAGTGTATAACTTTTTGCATTAATTAAAATAACGAGTCTTAAACTTATTTATTGTAATTTTTCTTTTGTTTGAATTTATATTGTATTTGGAGTTTTGACAAACAAAGATCGTTTGATAATGAGATATATCACTAATTGTTACTATGTTTGGGTATTTGATTTGTTGACAAAATTAATATTCTACGCAGATTATGCAGTATATATAATGAAAATAAAATTCAACTTACAAATTAAACTGGCAACATATTGAGGCTGTGAATGACGTGAAATTCTTAGGAAGCTATTTGACCATAAATCTTCAAATATTTTTGAGAAATCAGATTTGGGTGAAGTTTGAATTAAAGTTTCTACGTATGTTTTGATCATAATTTTTGAAAAACATATTCACTTTCTTTTAAGAAAAACATGAAACATGCCTAATATATTCATAAGTTCTAAAAAACTACTAAAAGTATCGATCAGTTTGACAGAAAGTTATTATTTTTATAATGTACTAGATAATACATTTATCAAAAAATCAGAGCACAAACTTTTAATAAAAACTACTAATAACATGATATCATATAGATTGTTATAAATCAATAATAATAATAATAATAATAATACAACAACAACGAAAGTAAATAGCTATCCTTTAATATATATATAATAATCCCACGTTAATATTCAAACCATCTCTTCACGGCGAGCATACATTTTCAGATTACCAAAAAACAAATGAACATTGTTACTGAAGGGTTGGGTATTTTGATTTATAGTTGGAGACATAATTGATAGACTTTTTTTTATATATAAAATATAAAATTTTGGGATAAATCTTAGAATTTTAATAGAACTTCACAAAGTATATTTTTAACTAAAATCACCCTGTTCTTCATTTTTCTAGATCTTGGTTTTTTGTTTAAATATTTTGAACTTAGCAAAATTTAATTAATTTCATTTTGGTTTTTCTTTATACTCATCTTTGAAGAACTCAATAATATTTTTTGTTTTATTCACTGCCTTTTCCACAATTTGTCCCATTAGCTCCGGCCACAATGACTTACCTACACACATTAACAAATATAATCTCACTTTTTTATTATTATAAGAGTCATTCGTTACGACAATAGTGTTACAATTAAACTAGGTGATAAAATTTAACAGAAAATTATCTAACCAGAAATCTTGCACTATTCAAACGGACACCTAGCAGTACTCATATTTGGCTAATTAGTTCTCTAATTATTGTTGACACCCAATTTTGATCCTCCACAACATAAATTAATCATCGAGTTTCTTCAATTTCGAACAATTTAAAATAATTATTTTATAAAATTTCCATAAAATAAAATAAACATAGTTTACAAGTTATTTCAAATAATTTTGTCACTTTTAATAACATGTATGTTTTGTTTATTTATGTATATAATTAATGAATTTTAGGAGTATTCAAAATCATCCCGAAAGATTTTATATTTTAAATACGTTATTAGTAGTAAGAGTCGTAATTTTAAATTAATGAATTTTATGAAATTCAAAAATACTCTCAAGTTATTTCAGAGTAATTTTATCATTTTAAATAATTTTAATAATATATATATACATATATATATATACAATCAAGTTATTTTATAAATATTTGAAAAATCATCATAAAGATTTCACATTTTTATTAAATATTTTCATTACTTTAAGTTATAGTTAGAATTTAGATCTAATCAAATTAACTATTCTTATGTGGAGATAATTATTATATTTTGTTAAAATTAAGAAGCTCGGTAATCAATTAATATTAATCCATTTAAATTAGATTTTAACTAACCCCCTTTCTATTTTGGGCCATTTTTCAATGGCCCAATTCCCACAATTTCCAGCAGTACAACAAGCCCACACCAAATCCCCTTAATTCCCAGCCCAATTCCAACAATTTACAGCAGCAACCAAACAACCCATACCCAACCCCACTGCCCCTGTACGTTTCTTCTTCTCCAAAGTGTGAAGAAACCCAAACCCAATCCAAATGACCCCAATCCCATACGATTCCAAACGACCCCCCACCCCTGCGTCTTCCTCTTCCTCACCTGCTCCCTGCAGCCTTCAGCCCTGCGAGACCCCGAAAATCAACGACAATACACAGTCCAACAACTTCAGCGCAGAGCAGCACCAAACGACCCCACTGCCCATAATTTCTTCTCCTTCACGCGAGGAAGAGACCGTTCCAGCAACCCCCATCAGTCCGCTTTGATATTGCATCCGGATTTGGAGGGATTTCGTTTGAATATTGAGCAATTGACAGCCTTTCCCATCCCTTGGGTAAGATTTTTCAAATCGAAAAATTTAAATTCCTATTCTACCCCTTTTCCCAATTCCGAACCCCAATCCCCCTTCTATAAATGGTTCATTGTTAGTCACTGAAAGGGGGGACGGAAGAGAGAGTTTTTTTTTTTTATTTTGAGTTCTTTGGCAATAGTGAATTTACGCTTAGAATTTTATAGTTAGCTCTCTTGTTCTAAATTTTGAGAAGTTCACCGCTTAGACTGCCTGGGGATTATTGGTTTACCGTCTGTATTCGAATCGAGTGGTAAAGGAAATCGCTACATTCAAACTCGTCGTTCCCGTTCGCTGCCCTATAGCAGGTGACATTCTCTTCTTTTATCTCTGTTTTGTTTCTGTGGGAAAACATTATGTCACTCTAAGAAATTTATATGTAGAGAAATTCTTGCCTAGTTTAGTTGTATCCAAAGTTATGTGAAAACTATATTTATGTGTTTTTTCATTTGAAATCTAAATTCATTTCTTCTCTGTTTTTTTTTTTTTTTTTTTTTTTTTTTTATGTTTTAAACATTATGAATAAAAGGAGATGATTGTGTTTATAGTATATATGCATTAGTTCTTGCCCCAGGTTGTTGATCATTTGATATATGTATGCATTCCTATGTAAAAAAAACGTGTTCAAGAAGCCAAATATATGTTTGGTTTAGTTAAAATATGGTGCCGATCATAGTATTTTTTTCCTTAAAATATAAGCTCTAATTGTGGATATACTATAGTAGTTTCGTGCCCTATAGCTTATAAGTTTTAGATTTCTCTCGAACTCTACTAGAACTGATATTATTTAGTTTTCTATTATTATATGTTGATGTTAAAAACGGGTTTGTATCCCTTTTTGAGATTTATATAGATCAGAAATCGTTTTCCCCTCATTTACTAGACCATGAATTTAAGGAATGGGTTGGCTTTATAATGAGATATATGTTAATGACTTAGTTTCATAATTGGATTTATATGAGTTGTGTTGTTGTTTCATTCCCAGTTAATGATTTATTTTGTGTGCTTATATGTTAAAATTTCAATGTTGATATTTTCCTAAGTATAACAAACATGCTTAAGGAAGATGACTATAGTATCTCATTTAATTACAAATATATATAAAAAATAAAAAAATAAAAAATGGTTAGCAACTAGGTGCTCTCTTGTTAAAAGCCACGACTGTAAACATTCCATGTGAAACTTACTTTTGCATACAAGTACTAATTTATGTTTTGTGCTCTTTTGTTAATTCTATTGTGTATGTATTTTGTTTTATTTTTTTAAGTAATAGCATCATGTATAAATCTTGAAAACTTATGGGATAAAAAGTATTTTTTTTTATTTCAAGTCTTTAAGGTGTAGTTTGTTTGTAGCTTAAGTAGGAGGGGTCCTGTACTATTTTTTTTTGTGCTTTAAAGGCGTCGTAGTAGTTTGCTTCTAGATTTGTTCCGCATTTGCAAGTTTTCATGTTTTGGATAATATGTTCATTATGCTATTAACTCAATTATATTTCTAGTTTATTCAATATCGAGTGAGGTTTAATTGTCTTACTAATTCTCTTTACCCCCTTTTCTTCGCATGAACTTTTGTTCCGAGACCAATTTGGGACCCCCTCTCTCTTTGCATCTCCTCGCTGGGTCAAAGACCCAATTCTACTCCTTATCGAGTCATCCAGATTTGAAGCAGTGTCCAAGTTGAAGGCGACAAATAAAGCTGGAAATTTAACATTACAGGAATGCTGAAAATAAGCCGAAATACGGCTTGTATACACCAATATACAGCATTATACATCGATATACAGGTCCAAAACGCGAAAAAAACAGGGCTGGGCAATGTACAGGTGTTCGGGAGCAAGAAATGCGTAAAAAGAGCCGATATACATGCTCGTATACACTGATATACTACCTGTGTATACCAAAAACGGGAATTGGTTTACAGGACCAAAATTGCAGCAAATTTGCCCAAAAAAGGAGGCCCAAATTTGATTTCCCCTCACCCCTTAAATTATTTAATTATCTTTATTTATTGTTTGTTTTTCTTATCGTTAACACTAACTTTATAATTGTTAATCAACCTAATTAAATCCCCAAAAGACGAGTTATTTCCTTTGTGTCGATTTAATTTTAATGTGTTTCATGCCTTAGTGTTCACTTATTTTATCAAATACGTCGGTTAAATTATGCATTGTAATTAAGTTAAATCTTTGGTTCTAAAAAATAATATTGCTAAGCTTTCTACTTAATCACTTTTTATTCACTTTAAATTGTTCAAGTAAAAACATATTTTTCTTCAAATAAATTTAAAAAAAAAAAATATTAGTCAAGACCCTTTTCAATAAACAAAAAATAATGATAATAAAATATATATATATGTTTACATACATTCCTACTTAATCATTTTTGCAAAAGATTAGTTAATTAAATAAAATTGATTTTCATGCTTAATTTATTAAATAGGTTTAACTTATTATTTTAAAAAAAATGAATTACATGAATTCTAATAGATCTAGTTTTATTAAAATTTTATTCTCGTGCATTTTAAGTCGATTGCTTCATGTTTAGGTCCCTTTTAATAAATAAAAAAAATAAAATTATGTCATTATTTATTTCTTTAAAGTTAATCAACTATTATGAATTATTATTTTATGTTAAACAATTAGTCAAAATATTTTTAGTCAAGTCGCAGTCAATGGCGTGTTAGCGAATGACACTTGAATGCCTAAACCCTACACGAAGTTTAAATTGAACCACGAACCCCCTTTGGTATTTTCAAATGATTTTTTTTCTGTTTAAATCTTTGAAAATTATAAGTTTTCTTAATTTCTTTAAAAAATTAAGTGGCGACTCTTTTCTAAGTATTTTACTTAAATTGTTTTATACTTAGAACATTTCAAAAAGTAATTTTTTCTACAGATAGGAAAATTACGGCGCAACAATTATATTACAGATGTGCAATGGTTTGTAGAATATAATTCTGGGGTGTCTATATTTATAGGTGAAATTTGTCTTTGGTTTTAATAATTTTTCCATATTTGAAAATTTACTTAGGAGTTGAAAAATAGAGAACTTAAGGTTGGTTATTTAATTTATTATATATAGAGATATCAAACACATAATTATATTGGAAAAATACATAAATTGTATTCTAAATTCGTCACAAAAAAATATTTACACCCTCCAAATATGTGAGAATTTCCCTAACTGTATCAATTTGTACGTGCTTGCGCTAAAAGAATTTCAAAAGAAATTAAAATGTATGTTTTTTTTAGTACATTTTATTTTAACTACTATATTTGTCCACATTTCTCACAGATTTATTTTGTGAAAACAAAAATATAATTTTTGTCAGGGATTTGCCTTCTTTTTTTTTTGTTTCAAAGTCAGTATAACCTTAATTAGTTTTTTCTTTTTTTGAAAGGAAATACTACTAAAAATTTTAATTTTTTTCCATTGAATTTTAATCGACGAGAAAAGAAAAAAAAATATTTTCATACAACAAAAATTAGGAAGTTTCTCACTATTGTATGAATATTTGTTCTCCATCATGCATTTCATCATATTTAGTATTTATTGCAATTTTAATGTTTTTTTTACTAATTAATTTACACTCTGTGCCAAAAGTACGACGTAATGAACCCGATGCCAACGAGCTGCATCCATGCCTCTATATGTGACATCTATTTAATTGATCGTAAACTATATGTACAACAACTGATTTAAGTCATGGTATAATTTTTATTATAGCCACTGCTCTATTGTGCGAACCTATGAACACAGAAAAATAAGTTAAACCTGTAAAACATGTTTAACAGAGAAATAATATATGAACCCCTAATAATTTAGGATATGTATATTTCAATTCTCAAGTGTAGAAGCAAATGCTCTAAATTCTAATTAGGACGACGAAAAGTGTCTAACAACTCAGTAAATTGGGTCCGTAACCACTTTGATATTCTTAGAAATGAATTTTGGGTGCAGTGGTGGACTTAGAGATAGTTAATTACCAAGTCTCATTTTGAAAAAGAAAAAAGGCAATGAAGTGTTTTTTGCACTAATTTTCGTTTCACCAACCAACTTCAACAAAATGTTGACTCTTTTTTGTTTTCTCATTTCCTAATAATTAGTCATATTTTTGTATTTGCCTTGCTATATATTGCCCATCATTTTGGCTCTATCACCACCACAATCAATTCCATTTCTCTTCTATCTTCATTCGCTAAACAAGAAGCTAACTATTTATTTGTGGCAAAAATATAATGGCTTTGGCCAATGCACAAGCATTTTGTTTCTGGTAGTGTTTTCTTTCATGTTTGTTCTTAGTATGGCCAACTTTAACTACACTTGGGCAGGAGGAAAGTGGAACAAAACCACTTGCCCTTATGATAATAATCACCCAAATGCAACTCAAACTTCAAATAAATTCAACGTTGGTGGTTCCGAAAATTGGCATTATGGCTTCGATTATATGGATTGGGCTCGCAAGAATGGCCCTTTCTTTGTAAATGACACATTAGGTAGTATGTCTTCTTTCATTTTAAAAATTGAAAGGAATATTTATAGAGTTACATGTCGCTATCTTGCTTATTAGCTTTAAATTTCTGAATTCGTTTATGTATGCAACGTGCAGTTTTCAAGTATGATGCACCGAACGCAAATGGAGGATTTCCACACAGTGTATATTTATTACCAAATTATTGGAGCTTCATCAAGTGCGACTTGAGAAGGGCTATGAGGATAGCCAATCCGAACCAGGGTGCAGGGAAAGGATTCGAGTTTGTGCTGAAGAAATCACAGCCCTACTTTTTTGCTTGTGGAGAGCATGGGGGCATCCATTGCAACAATGGTACCATGAAATTTGTTGTCATGCCACTCAAACGTTGGCCTTTCTGAGTTACGTTGTCTTTACGGCACCAAATACAATACTTAGTATAACTTTTTACATTCTAGTTTTGTTTGGAACAAAACGAGTCTTAGCGCTGAGTACACTTATTAGATACTCCTATATTGGAATTTTATTTTGGATTTATTGTGATTGAAGTTTTGACCAAAAAAAATAAATTGATAATCAATGAGATATATATGTAACTATTTCATGTTCAGATATTTGAATTCTTTACGAAATCATGCAGATAATTAAGCTTGAATGTTTGCACGTTTTGACTATAATCTGCCTTTTGAGTTTTGCACTTTGTCATATGTATTATTTTAAAATATTTTTTGACTTGAAATTTGAAATAGAAAGAATCAGAGAAACTAGAGAATATGTTGATGACCTGACTCACTGCATTGTTTCTAGTATTAAATTAAAATTAGACTACATCACTATTTATAGAGGACTAAAGTAAATAAAATAGAAGGGGTTATGGGAATATGTTATTTTCTTTATTAATTCTAAGCTAAAAAGAAATATATTTGATAAAATTTCAGTAATCATATGTGAAATATATATATATATTTATTTCGGGGTCAGATCAATAGATGCCGAAAGATGCAGCAAGAAGACCTTAGCTCAATGCGATTTAACCTTTCCGAGTCTATTAGCCTCCAAAAGAAAGCGAACGAATTCCTGCTTGTTCAAAAAATAAGTCTCCAATAATCATGGGTTAACATGTTCTCAGACAAAGCAGCTCTTATGTGTTTATGTGCCCTCTGTGTGATATTTTGTATTATTTATCATGAATCAAAACTAACACATTTGCCTTTGAGTTGTTTTCTCTACAGGTAGTTAGAACTGATCTGTGTTGATAAGCTGGCAGAACATCCTTACTTTACAAGATCGAAAGGGCCTGCAGATTCCTTCCCTGATCAAAATTCTCAGAAGGGCAAATCTATAATGGGTGATAACGTTGAAGATACTAACTTAACAGATGTTGTCGTGGCTCAGCCCGTCGTCGCTGATCAGAACGAATTGATTATGCAGTTGATGCAACAGATCGCTGAGATGCGGGTTGAAATACAAAGGAGGCAAGATTCGCCCAATCCAGCTTTTGTTCCGGCAGATGGAAGGCCTCCACTTCACTTTCCTCCTTCAAATACGGGACAGACTCAAAACCCACCCCCCAGTCCTGCTCATAACCCATCTATCGTTGACCTAACCCCTCAAAACCCCCAGTATGCCTCTGCCTCCTATCAGACACCACCCCTTCCTCATAATACCAACCTCCAAATGCCACTTCCTACCCAAAATGCTAACCTTCAAACTGGCCCACCCCCACAAAGCCAACACATTAACAACCCTCAAACTTCCTTCCGTCGCCAAAACCAACACACCAACCCCCAAAATTTCCCCCAAAACTACCAAGCCACTCCAAATGCCCAAAGTCCTTCCATTGCTCCACCCTTACCCCAAAAGGCCGTTTTCCAAATTCCCGTCCCCAATGAGCATGACGCTAATGGTTCTGAGCTTGACCATTATGAAGAACAGGAGAGGGAGTGGAGGTCGAAGGAAGAGGTGGCCAAACTGAACATGAAGGAAGAAATCTGAAAAGCCATGAAGGAGTTACAGTGTATTCCTGAAGTCGCCGGTTTGAATTATGAAGACTTATGCATTCATCCGAACTTGGACCTTCCGGAAGGATTCAAGGTGCCGAGGTTTGATGTCTTCGGAGGAACAGGGAACCCTCTGGCACATTTGAGGTCCTACTGTGATCAGCTCGTGGGAGTTGGAAGAGATGAAGCTTTATTAATGCGGCTTTTTAGCCGAAGTCTTAGCGGAGAGGCTCTAGAATGGTTCACCTCGCATGAGACAAGACAGTGGCCTAGCTGGAATGCTTTGGCCAAAGACTTTATTGAACGATTCGCTTACAATGTGGAGATCGTTCCTGATCGTTATTCCTTAGAGAAGATGAAGCAGAAGTCAAACGAAAGCTACAGAGAATTTGCGTACAGATGGAGAAAGGAGGCAGCTAGGGTTCGGCCTCACATATGCGAGAAAGAAATTGTTGAAGTATTTGTGCGGGTTCAAGCAGAGTATTATGAGAATTATGTTGCTCGTTGGAGCAAAGTTATTGAGATAGTCAAAATAGGTGAGACTATCGAAGATGGATTAAAACCGGAAGATTGCCGTGTTCTTTGCATCGCCGGATCTTCGGGTTTGTTGAAGAAGAAGAGAGAAGATGTGTCTGCTGTATCTTTTGAGGGGAAGAAGACCCCAAGAAAATTCTTATCATACCAAGGTCGTTCTAGACCTTCACAAAGTTTATACCCGATTTATACCCCTCTTCCTAATTATCAAAATACTCCCCCTCCTATCTACCAAACTCCCCCTCCAATTTACTAGACTCCATCTTATCACTCTCGAAATGTCACCCCCAACTGTGCCAATATTCAGGCAAATTACCAAGCTCCTCCCCCAACATATCAAACCCCAGCTCCACTTTACCAGAATACCATCCCGAACTACCAAGCTCCACAACCAAATTATCAAATCCACTCATATCCTAGATATCAAGCACCTCGCCCAAACGCTCCAAATTATCGTCAAATGCCTCCTCCTCAACAAGGCAATTACGATCCCCCCCGTCCTAGATTCGAGAAGAAGCCCGCTAGAATTTTTACTCCACTCGTTGAAAGCCGAACAAAGCTGTTCGAGCGATTAAACGTGGCAGGCTATATTCATCCAGTGGGGCCCAAACCAGTTGACACCAGCTCAAAGTTTTACAGACCTGATCAGAGGTGTGCGTATCACTCCAACAGTGTTGGACATGATACCGAGGACTGTATCAACTTGAAGCATAAAATCCAAGATCTGATTGACCAGAAAGTGGTCTCTCTCCAGACAGTGGAGCCTAATGTCAATAGTAATCCTTTGCCAAATCATGGAGGCGTCACTATGAACATGATAGAGACAGATGATGATGGGTTCGTGGCAAAGGCAATAGTTCCGATCGCTCCTGATAGCCTAGAAAGAGCTGTGGCTTCATTGAGTATCAAAGAGAAGAAAGAGTTCGTGATTCTGACCCCTAAGAAGGTTGTTGCCTCGGTGCCACGGGAAACTCTTGCCCGACCAAAGTTCGTAATTGAAACGGCTGTTACCCAGGGTATGACTAGATCCGGCAGGTGCTACACACCAGAAGAACTATCCCAGGGGGTGCAGAAGAAAGAGCAGTCTAAAAGGCCAATCAGTGAAGCTGAAGCCGAAGAGTTTTGGAGAAAAATGCAGCCGAAAGACTACTCAATTGTGAAGCATCTGGAGAAGACACCGGCTCAGATCTCTGTATGGGCTTTGTTGATGAGTTCGCAAATGCATAGGCAAGCTTTGATGAAAGCTTTGGATGACACTTACGTACCCGTGGGTACTAATAGTGATAATCTGGCGGCAATGATAAACCAAGTTGTGCGAGGACATCGAATCAGTTTCTGTGACGAAGAGCTACCCTTTGAAGGCAGGATGCACAACAAAGCTCTGCATGTCACCGTGATGTGTCGAGACAAGATAATAAATCGCGTCTTGATCGATGATGGATCTGGTCTCAATATTTGCCCACTATCAACTCTGAGGCAGTTGAAATTTGACTTGGGAAAGCTTCAGCAGAACCAAGTTAATGTGAGGGCTTTTGATGGAGTGCAAAGAGATACATTGGGTGCGGTAAATTTGGATGTTCAGATAGGTCCTGCGGAATTTAAGGTAGAGTTTCAGGTGTTGGATATCAACACCGCCATAACTTGCTTTGGGAAGGCCATTTATTCACGGCCGAGTCATGTGCCTACCCTTCACCAACTAATGAAATTTGTTTGGAAGGACCAGGAATTGGTCATCTATGGTGAAGGGAGCCATTCCAACGGGTATGCGCCGATCGTCGATAATGTCTCTCGAGGTTGTGACTTTTACACGGTGGAGCTGGTAAATGCCACCGGGGATGATTTGGCTTCACAACCCCATGCATACGTGTACAAGATGATTCTTGCTATGATGCTCGGAGTGGTTTGAACGGAGTTTGGATTGGGAAACACTTTCGAGAATTGTCGAGCCTATCAAAATTCCCGCCAAAGAGCAAAATTTGGTTTGGGGTATGTCATGAGATGATGAAAGCAGAGATGAAGAATAAGGCGATGATCAAGCATTGGCGGGCCAATCCTCCATCTGTACGGTCATTTTCGGTGCGAGAATATGCGATGATGATGGTCCGGGAAGGAATCTATGGCCTTTTTGAAGAGATTGACGCGATGCGTCGAAGAAGAGGTGGGACATCGAGCATCCGTGATCACGAGAACTCGCAGAGCAATTGCAAAATTGGACCTCCTTTGATCACGATTTCCCATTTCTTACGGGTAGAAAGGACATGTGCTTTTGTTTGTTTCTTTAAATTGGTGGTAGTCCGGAAGAGGCCCGAGACCCACCCTTTATGCAGTTTTTACTTATTTGGAGTTTTTAAATTTTCTTGTGATGCTTTAAAAGGCAAAATGGCCCTCTGTTGTGGTCCAAGTTATGTGTGTCTTTTAACTTAAATGAAAGCCTCTTTTATCAAATTTTGTTTAGTTATATGTTTATATTTTACTTTCCTAATTTTGTTTGTTTATGATTTCAGTAATATTAAATTAAAATCTGCCAATGTCATGTCATGTCATGAGCCGAATGAACAAAATGAAGCAGTTGATGATGAATGCGAAGAACACGAAGAAGAAAATGAGTTACCAGAACGTATAGCTGAAGAATTTCGACAATTTGAGAATCAACACAAGCCAAATCTTGAAGAAACTGAGATTGTGAATCTCGGAGATGAAGAATGTGTCAAGGAAGTCAGGATTAGTGTCTATTTGACCGAAACTCAAAGAAGGGACCTGGTTCATTTGCTCAGAGAGTACATTGATGTATTCGCCTGGTCTTATAAAGATATGCCGGGGTTGAGTACGAATATGGTGTCTCATAAGTTGCCGATTAATCCAGATTTTAGTCCAGTAAAGCAGAAGACTCAAAAGTTCAAGTCGGAATTGAGTTTGAAAATCAAAGAGGAGATTACCAAACAGATCGAGTCTCAAGTAGTGGAAGTGACGCAATATCCAACTTGGTTAGCCAATGTTGTTCCGGTTGCTAAGAAAGATGGAAAGATCAGAATTTGTGTTGACTACAGAGATCTTAACAAAGCTAGCCCAAAAGATAATTTTCCATTACCAAACATTCACATTCTTATCGATAATTGTGCAAAGCATGAGATGCAGTCATTTGTGGATTGTTATGCGGGCTATCACCAGATCCTGATGGATGAAGAAGATGCAGAAAAGATAGCTTTCATCACACCCTGGGGCGTGTATCATTATCGGGTAATGCCTTTTGGTCTCGAAGCGCAGTCTTACTTATATGAGGGCTATGACAACTATCTTCCATGATATGATTCATAAGGAGATTGAGGTGTATGTAGATGATGTCATAATCAAGTCCTGCGAGAGTTCGGATCACTTGGCTCACTTGAGAAAGTTCTTCGATCGCCTACGTCGGTACAATTTGAAGTTAAATCCTGCCAAATGTGCTTTCGGAGTACCAGCCGGCAAGCTGTTGGGATTTATAGTTAGTAGGAGGGGCATTGAGCTTGATCCTGCCAAGATTAAAGCAATCCAGGAATTACCTCCTCCGAAGACTAAGAAAGAGGTGATGAGTTTTCTGGGAAGGCTAAACTACATCAGTCGATTTATAGCTCAATCCACTGTAGTGTGTGAGCCAATCTTCAAGTTGTTGAAAAAAGACGCTTTGACCAAGTGGACCGGAGAATGTCAGACTGCTTTTGATGCTATTAAGAATTATTTGTCCAATCCACCGGTGTTAGTTCCTCCACGAGAAGGGAGTCCACTGTTGTTATATTTGTCTGTCTCAGATAGTGCATTCGGATGCGTCCTTGGCCAACATGTGGCGGGAAGAAGGAACGAGCCATTTATTATTTGAGCAAGAAATTCACTCCGTATGAAGCTCGTTACACTCTTTTGGAGAGAACATGTTGTGCTTTGACTTGGATTGCTCAGAAGTTGCGACATTATTTGTCTTCTTATACTACATACCTTATTTCCAGGATGGATCCGTTGAAGTATATTTTCCAGAAAGCAATGCCGATCGGGAAATTGGCTAAATGGCAAATGCTTTTGAGTGAATTTGACATCGTGTATGTGACTCAGAAGGCGATAAAAGCACAAGCTTTAGCTGATCATCTTGCGGAGAATCCAGTCGATGAAGAATATGAACCACTCAAGACTTATTTTCCCGATGAGGAGGTTGCATTCGTGGGTGAAGATATTTCTGAAGCATACCCTGGGTGGAGAGTATTCTTTGATGGAGCGGCAAATCATCAAGGGAAAGGTATTGGAGCGGTCTTAGTATCAGAAACCGGTCAGCACTATCCTATGGCGGCTAAACTCCGATTTGACTGCACGAATAACATGGCGGAGTATGAAGCTTGCATCCTTGGTCTGAAGATGGCAATTGATATGAACGTTCATGAGTTATTGGTTATTGGAGATTCAGATCTGTTGATTCACCAAGTTCAAGGAGAATGGGCTGTGAAAAACCCAAAAATCACACCATACGTGCAGTATATACAGAAGTTGTGCAAGAGGTTCCGCAGAATTGAGTTCAGACACACTCCCAGGATACAGAATGAATTGGCTGATGCTCTTGCCACTATTGCCTCAATGATTAAACATCCAGATACAAGTTATATTGATCCTTTGGATATCGAGGTAAAGCGGCACTGCTCATTGTTCACGTATGAGCGAAACCAGATGGTTTGCCTTGGTATTTTGACATCAAGAAGTATTTGGAGACCGGGGACTATCCTGAGAATGCAACTTTAAACCAGAAGAAGTCGATACGCCGTATGGCCCTCAATTTCTTTGCAAGTGGGGAAATCCTTTATAGGAGGACTCCAGATTTAGGTCTTCTCAGATGTGTTGATGCTAATGAAGTTGCGAAGCTTCTGGAACAGATACATGCGGGAGTTTGTGGTACTCGTGAATGGACTCACTTTAGCAAGAAAGATCCTCCGGCTATTTACGGATGACTATGGAGCACGATTGTTGCAAATTTGTGCGAAGTGTAATAAATGTCAAGTACGTGGTGATTTGATTCGAGTCGCCTTGCGAACTCAATCTATGAGTTCGCCAGCGTTTGTAGCTTGGGGGATGGACGTCATTGGTCCAATAGAACCAGCCGCCTCCAATGGACACAGATTCATTTTGGTTGCCATTGACTACTTTACCAAATGGGTGGAAGCAACTTCGTATAAGTCGGTAACTAAGAAAGTCGTAGCTGATTTTATTCGCAACAATCTGATCTGTAGGTTCGGGGTGCCAGAATCCATCATTACTGATAATGGAACAAATCTCAACAGTCACCTGATGAGAGAGATATGCGAACAATTCAAGATTAGTCACCGGAACTCAACCGCTTATCGTCCCCAAATGAACGGAGCTGTAGAAGCCGCCAACAAGAATATAAAAAAGATTCTGAGGAAAATGATTGATAATCGCAGAGGTTGGCATGAGATGCTACCATATGCTTTGTTGGGTTACAGAACGACTGTCAGAACATCAATTGGAGCTACTCCATATTTGCTAGTATATGGAACGGAAGCTGTTATACCCGCAGAAGTTGAAATACCTTCATTGAGAATTATCCAGGAGGCTGAATTGGATGATGCTGATTGGATTTGCAAGCGGATCGACCAGTTAACCTTGATTGATGAGAAGAGAATGGTTGCTGTTTGTCATGGTCAACTATACCGACAAAGGATGATTCGTGCTTTCCACAAAAAAGTAAGAGCCAGAACGTTTGAGGTTGGTCAGTTGGTTCTCAAACGTATTTTTCCTCATCAAGATGAATATAAAGGGAAATTTGCACCAAATTGGCAAGGACCCTACATGGTTCGTAAAGTGTTACCTGGAGGTGCTTTGATCCTGTCGGAGATGGATGGAACGGAATGGCCAAAGCCAATTAACTCAGATGCTGTCAAGAGATATTATGTGTGAAGTCTTAGTTTGTATTTCTGTCATTTCCTCGTAATCGCTCCATTTGTTTGTAATCGCTCTGTTAGAACTTTATCCCACTGTAATGAACTACGTCTGACCTGAATTCTCAAAAATGAGATACGTAGGCGGCCTATGTCGGCCTCGGTCACCCCTTCATCCCTTTTTAATACTTTCTTTGTATTTGAACTACGTTCGACCTGAATTCTCAAAGAATGAGATACGTAGGCGGCCTATGTCGGCCTCGATCGGTTTGTTTGTAAATTTTTCTTATTGTTATTAATCCTCAATGGGGGAACTACGTTTGACCTGATTCCTGCCTTAACGGGATACGTAGGCGCCACAAGGGCTCGGTCATATTTCCCGTAAGGTTTCTATTTCTCTTTCTGATAGAAGCGAGGAATTTTGAGAGGAACTCAAAAATTCTCAAGAAGAAGATCTTTCCGATAAGGTCAAGACTAAAGTTACTTTTAAATTGTAAACTGGGACAGAAATTTTGAGGATGGCCTCAAAATTTTAATGACGCTCATCGGCAGTTTAGAATAGTTTTGAATACTTCCCAGCAAGTAATCAGATAGACCTCGAGGCATCAACTTCAAAGACCTTCACTAAGCTTGACGTGACATGACACTTGGCAGTGACCTTCTCCAAATATTACTTTTTGAAAATTTGTTTTCCTTAAAACTCTCCTCTCGTGTTTTAATTATTTTGCATACAAATATCTTGTCTTATCTACCAAGAAGCGGGAGATCGGAGAAATCAGTTGGAGATAGCCAGACAAGGATTAGACGATCGACGAAATCAGCACAGATCAGTTCACTTTAAACTAACAATTTTTCTGTGGATGCAGGTCTATAAGTTTGCCTCAAGATCATCATATTCCTCCATTCAACGAACATGGAGAAATCAAAAGGCAAGGATATCCCCAAAACTAACAATTTCTCTGTGGATGCAGGAAATGCTTTACGTTTCTTATACCAAAGAGTTGGGAATAGAAATATTATTATTCAATTCCCAGCAAGGCGAAATCTATAACTAGTATGCTACTCTGTTCATAGATGGAACAAATGAAAACCATGAAAAGAGCAATATTGTTATTTTCCAGCTACCAAGATGCCGGGAAGACATTTATCTACATTATATTATCAGATATGATAATTCTATTACCTTAAAGGTTATCTATATCGTGTTGTCAAATGAGATGATACCAATACTCCGAGGATTATTTATTGTCAAAAAGACAATGCCACCACTACAAGATACTTGGAAGATCACCAAAATTGTTCGGTGAAGTATCATCTTCGTTCCGTATCGGGAGGCATCATCATCGCGAAAATTCATGCATTGAGAAAATTCATGCATCGCGTAAATTCATGCATTGAGAAAATTCATGCATCGCGTAAATTCATGCATTGATAAAATTCATGCATCGCGAGAAATTCATGCATTGAGAAAATTCATGCATCGCGTAAAATCATGCATTGAGAAAATTCATGCATTGTGAAAAAATTCATGCATCGCGAAAATTCATGCATTGAGAAATTCATGCCTCACGAAAATTCATGCATTGAGAAAATTCGTGCATTGCGTAAATTCATGCATTGAAAAGATATTCATACATTGAGAAAATTCATGCATCGCGAAAAATTCATGCATTCAGAACAAGTCATGCATCGCGAAAATTCATGCATCGCAAAATTCATGCATTGAGAATAAGTCATGCATTGTGAAAAGATATTCATGTATTGAGAAAATTCATGCATTGAGAAAAATTCATGCATCGCGTAAATTCATGCATTGAGAAAATTCATGCATCACGGAGAAAATTCATTCATTGATAAAAAATTCATGCATCGCGGAAAAGATTCATACATTGCGAAAAAAAAAAATATTCATGCATCGAGAAGGTACATGTATTGCGGAAAATTCATGTATCGCAAAAATTCATGCATTGCAAAAAATTCATGCATTGCGGAAAGTTCATGCATCGCGAAAAAATTCATGCATCGCGAAGATACATGTATTGAGAAAATTCATGCATCGAGAAGATACATGCATCACGGAAAATTCATGTATTGAGAAAATTCATGCATTGCAAAAAAATTCATGCATCGCGAAAATTCATGCATTGAGAAAATTCATGCATCGCGAAATACTCATGTATTGCGGAAAGAAATTCATGCATCGCGAGAAATTCATGCATTGAGAAAATTCATGCATTGCAAAAAAATTCATGCATCGCGAAAATTCATGCATTGAGAAATTCATGCATCGCGAAAATTCATGCATTGAGAAAATTCATGCATCGCGTAAATTCATACATTGAGAAAAATTCATGCATCGCGAGAAATTCATGCATTGAGAAAATTCATGCATCGTGAAAATTCATGCATTGTGAAAAAATTCATGCATAACGAAAATTCATTCATTGAGAAATTCATGCATGGTGAAAAATTCATACATTGCGGAAATTCATGCATAGTATCATACATAGAATATTATCAAACGATCACGCAGAGGGACATCATCATCATTCTATCAATGGAATATCCTCAACCTACAGAAGGATCTTCATTATCATTATCCTTCCGATGGATCAACATTATCCTACCGATGGATCTTCTTTATCAACATCATCATCCTGACGATGAAACATCATCATCATAATCTCATGTAGCAGCACTATCCTACCAATGGATCAGCATCATCCTACCAATGGATTATCGTCATCTTACTAATGAAGAATCATCATTATTATTTTTATTTGCAAGAACGATGTCAAAAGAACTATCAGCATATTACATCAGCCTATTTCATTACTTCGACATCAAAGAATAGTGCATTGACCATTATATTGCAATATGAGACACAAACTTTACTTGCTTTACATCAAGATGAAGGAACTGACGTTAAATATTCAAGGAGAGCAACTAAGTGTCGATATGGTAAAAGACGCTATCTCTCCATTTGAATCATATTTTATACTAATGAGTTTTGCCTCAGTCTTTGTCGAGAGCATCCAAGAGGATGAATTCTCAAATCAAACCACAGGTGCAGACGACATCAAAAAAGGATGCAGCACAACGTGGAACTTTTTCTTAGCAGCGAACTGGGACATAGTCCAAAGAGGAACACCAAACTCTTAGGGCGCGAGCAGAGGAGCGACTTCCACCACAATCAAACCACATCCTTCTCGGAAAGTATGTGGGTTTTTCTTTAGGTTTATTGGTTTCAGTTTCGCATCTGAAAAATCTTGGTTTCTACCGGAAGCAGCTTTCCAATCTGAGTAACAATGCTCAAGAGCTGTGGAAATTATGTCCGTGTAAGTTCTTACCTATGGGTGTGAAGTGCACCACATTCATGGCTAAGAGGTTGCAAGCCTCCTTTCCATACTCAACTTATTTTGTCACTCCTCTAGAACCAAAGATAATCTTGTATAATAGATTTTCTTTTCAACCGATCAAGTCGAACTACAAGCAGCCTGATTCCTAATGTTTAAGGATATGTAGGTGGGTTCAGTGTTGAAACTCGGCTGTATTCCAACATTCACACTTAAATCTTATTCTCGAGCATTCCGGTCCCTTCATAATTTGGTATTGGTATGACTTTTGATTTCTTTCAAAATCGTGCGTCAAATCAAGCGTGTCGAACTACAAGTGGCCTGAATTCTCATATAGCCTGAGATATGTAGGAAACCCACTTCCGGGGTTCGGCCATAACTCCTAAAATCTGCACAAAGATCCTTCCTGGGAGGATGGAGATGTGGTCGGTCAAAATTGGATTGGTCAATTTCATTTTCCTCGAATTTCTTGCATCAATCCGAGTAAAACGAGGGACAGCTGTTGACACCCAATTTTGATCCTCCACAACATAAATTAATCATCGAGTTTCTTCAATTTCGAACAATTTAAAATAATTATTTTATAAAATTTCCATAAAATAAAATAAACATAGTTTACAAGTTATTTCAAATAATTTTGTCACTTTTAATAACATGTATGTTTTGTTTATTTATGTATATAATTAATGAATTTTAGGAGTATTCAAAATCATCCCGAAAGATTTTATATTTTAAATACGTTATTAGTAGTAAGAGTCGTAATTTTAAATTAATGAATTTTATGAAATTCAAAAATACTCTCAAGTTATTTCAGAGTAATTTTATCATTTTAAATAATTTTAATAATATATATATACATATATATATATACAATCAAGTTATTTTATAAATATTTGAAAAATCATCATAAAGATTTCACATTTTTATTAAATATTTTCATTACTTTAAGTTATAGTTAGAATTTAGATCTAATCAAATTAACTATTCTTATGTGGAGATAATTATTATATTTTGTTAAAATTAAGAAGCTCGGTAATCAATTAATATTAATCCATTTAAATTAGATTTTAACTAACCCCCTTTCTATTTTGGGCCATTTTTCAATGGCCCAATTCTAATTTCCAGCAGTACAACAAGCCCACACCAAATCCCCTTAATTCCCAGCCCAATTCCAACAATTTACAGCAGCAACCAAACAACCCATACCCAACCCCACTGCCCCTGTACGTTTCTTCTTCTCCAAAGTGTGAAGAAACCCAAACCCAATCCAAATGACCCCAATCCCATACGATTCCAAACGACCCCCCACCCCTGCGTCTTCCTCTTCCTCACCTGCTCCCTGCAGCCTTCAGCCCTGCGAGACCCCGAAAATCAACGACAATACACAGTCCAACAACTTCAGCGCAGAGCAGCACCAAACGACCCCACTGCCCATAATTTCTTCTCCTTCACGCGAGGAAGAGACCGTTCCAGCAACCCCCATCAGTCCGCTTTGATATTGCATCCGGATTTGGAGGGATTTCGTTTGAATATTGAGCAATTGACAGCCTTTCCCATCCCTTGGGTAAGATTTTTCAAATCGAAAAATTTAAATTCCTATTCTACCCCTTTTCCCAATTCCGAACCCCAATCCCCCTTCTATAAATGGTTCATTGTTAGTCACTGAAAGGGGGGACGGAAGAGAGAGTTTTTTTTTTTTATTTTGAGTTCTTTGGCAATAGTGAATTTACGCTTAGAATTTTATAGTTAGCTCTCTTGTTCTAAATTTTGAGAAGTTCACCGCTTAGACTGCCTGGGGATTATTGGTTTACCGTCTGTATTCGAATCGAGTGGTAAAGGAAATCGCTACATTCAAACTCGTCGTTCCCGTTCGCTGCCCTATAGCAGGTGACATTCTCTTCTTTTATCTCTGTTTTGTTTCTGTGGGAAAACATTATGTCACTCTAAGAAATTTATATGTAGAGAAATTCTTGCCTAGTTTAGTTGTATCCAAAGTTATGTGAAAACTATATTTATGTGTTTTTTCATTTGAAATCTAAATTCATTTCTTCTCTGTTTTTTTTTTTTTTTTTTTTTTTTTTTATGTTTTAAACATTATGAATAAAAGGAGATGATTGTGTTTATAGTATATATGCATTAGTTCTTGCCCCAGGTTGTTGATCATTTGATATATGTATGCATTCCTATGTAAAAAAAACGTGTTCAAGAAGCCAAATATATGTTTGGTTTAGTTAAAATATGGTGCCGATCATAGTATTTTTTTCCTTAAAATATAAGCTCTAATTGTGGATATACTATAGTAGTTTCGTGCCCTATAGCTTATAAGTTTTAGATTTCTCTCGAACTCTACTAGAACTGATATTATTTAGTTTTCTATTATTATATGTTGATGTTAAAAACGGGTTTGTATCCCTTTTTGAGATTTATATAGATCAGAAATCGTTTTCCCCTCATTTACTAGACCATGAATTTAAGGAATGGGTTGGCTTTATAATGAGATATATGTTAATGACTTAGTTTCATAATTGGATTTATATGAGTTGTGTTGTTGTTTCATTCCCAGTTAATGATTTATTTTGTGTGCTTATATGTTAAAATTTCAATGTTGATATTTTCCTAAGTATAACAAACATGCTTAAGGAAGATGACTATAGTATCTCATTTAATTACAAATATATATAAAAAATAAAAAAATAAAAAATGGTTAGCAACTAGGTGCTCTCTTGTTAAAAGCCACGACTGTAAACATTCCATGTGAAACTTACTTTTGCATACAAGTACTAATTTATGTTTTGTGCTCTTTTGTTAATTCTATTGTGTATGTATTTTGTTTTATTTTTTTAAGTAATAGCATCATGTATAAATCTTGAAAACTTATGGGATAAAAAGTATTTTTTTTTATTTCAAGTCTTTAAGGTGTAGTTTGTTTGTAGCTTAAGTAGGAGGGGTCCTGTACTATTTTTTTTTGTGCTTTAAAGGCGTCGTAGTAGTTTGCTTCTAGATTTGTTCCGCATTTGCAAGTTTTCATGTTTTGGATAATATGTTCATTATGCTATTAACTCAATTATATTTCTAGTTTATTCAATATCGAGTGAGGTTTAATTGTCTTACTAATTCTCTTTACCCCCTTTTCTTTGCATGAACTTTTGTTCCGAGACCAATTTGGGACCCCCTCTCTCTTTGCATCTCCTCGCTGGGTCAAAGACCCAATTCTACTCCTTATCGAGTCATCCAGATTTGAAGCAGTGTCCAAGTTGAAGGCGACAAATAAAGCTGGAAATTTAACATTACAGGAATGCTGAAAATAAGCCGAAATACGGCTTGTATACACCAATATACAGCATTATACATCGATATACAGGTCCAAAACGCGAAAAAAACAGGGCTGGGCAATGTACAGGTGTTCGGGAGCAAGAAATGCGTAAAAAGAGCCGATATACATGCTCGTATACACTGATATACAGCCTGTGTATACCAAAAACGGGAATTGGTTTACAGGACCAAAATTGCAGCAAATTGGCCCAAAAAAAGGAGGCCCAAATTTGATTTCCCCTCACCCCTTAAATTATTTATTTATCTTTATTTATTGTTTGTTTTTCTTATCGTTAACACTAACTTTATAATTGTTAATCAACCTAATTAAATCCCCAAAAGACGAGTTATTTCCTTTGTGTCGATTTAATTTTAATGTGTTTCATGCCTTAGTGTTCACTTATTTTATCAAATACGTCGGTTAAATTATGCATTGTAATTAAGTTAAATCTTTGGTTCTAAAAAATAATATTGCTAAGCTTTCTACTTAATCACTTTTTATTCACTTTAAATTGTTCAAGTAAAAACATATTTTTCTTCAAATAAATTTAAAAAAAAAAAATATTAGTCAAGACCCTTTTCAATAAACAAAAAATAATGATAATAAAATATATATATATGTTTACATACATTCCTACTTAATCATTTTTGCAAAAGATTAGTTAATTAAATAAAATTGATTTTCATGCTTAATTTATTAAATAGGTTTAACTTATTATTTTAAAAAAAATGAATTACATGAATTCTAATAGATCTAGTTTTATTAAAATTTTATTCTCGTGCATTTTAAGTCGATTGCTTCATGTTTAGGTCCCTTTTAATAAATAAAAAAAATAAAATTATGTCATTATTTATTTCTTTAAAGTTAATCAACTATTATGAATTATTATTTTATGTTAAACAATTAGTCAAAATATTTTTAGTCAAGTCGCAGGTCAACCGCGTGTTAGCGGACACTTCGAATGCCTAAACCCTTCTCGAAGTGTAAATTGAACCCCGAACCCTCTTTGGTATTTTCAAATGATTTTTTTTCTGTTTAAATCTTTGAAAATTATAAGTTTTCTTAATTTCTTTAAAAAATTAAGTGGCGACTCTTTTCTAAGTATTTTACTTAAATTGTTTTATACTTAGAACATTTCAAAAAGTAATTTTTTCTACAGATAGGAAAATTACGGCGCAACAATTATATTACAGATGTGCAATGGTTTGTAGAATATAATTCTGGGGTGTCTATATTTATAGGTGAAATTTGTCTTTGGTTTTAATAATTTTTCCATATTTGAAAATTTACTTAGGAGTTGAAAAATAGAGAACTTAAGGTTGGTTATTTAATTTATTATATATAGAGATATCAAACACATAATTATATTGGAAAAATACATAAATTGTATTCTAAATTCGTCACAAAAAAATATTTACACCCTCCAAATATGTGAGAATTTCCCTAACTGTATCAATTTGTACGTGCTTGCGCTAAAAGAATTTCAAAAGAAATTAAAATGTATGTTTTTTTTAGTACATTTTATTTTAACTACTATATTTGTCCACATTTCTCACAGATTTATTTTGTGAAAACAAAAATATAATTTTTGTCAGGGATTTGCCTTCTTTTTTTTTTGTTTCAAAGTCAGTATAACCTTAATTAGTTTTTTCTTTTTTTGAAAGGAAATACTACTAAAAATTTTAATTTTTTTCCATTGAATTTTAATCGACGAGAAAAGAAAAAAAAATATTTTCATACAACAAAAAATTAGGAAGTTTCTCACTATTGTGGCGAATATTTGTTCTCCATCATGCATTTCATCATATTTAGTATTTATTGCAATTTTAATGTTTTTTTTACTAATTAATTTACACTCTGTGCCAAAAGTACGACGTAATGAACCCGATGCCAACGAGCTGCATCCATGCCTCTATATGTGACATCTATTTAATTGATCGTAAACTATATGTACAACAACTGATTTAAGTCATGGTATAATTTTTATTATAGCCACTGCTCTATTGTGCGAACCTATGAACACAGAAAAATAAGTTAAACCTGTAAAACATGTTTAACAGAGAAATAATATATGAACCCCTAATAATTTAGGATATGTATATTTCAATTCTCAAGTGTAGAAGCAAATGCTCTAAATTCTAATTAGTACGACGAAAAGTGTCTAACAACTCAGTAAATTGGGTCCGTAACCACTTTGATATTCTTAGAAATGAATTTTGGGTGCAGTGGTGGACTTAGAGATAGTTAATTACCAAGTCTCATTTTGAAAAAGAAAAAAGGCAATGAAGTGTTTTTTGCACTAATTTTCGTTTCACCAACCAACTTCAACAAAATGTTGACTCTTTTTTGTTTTCTCATTTCCTAATAATTAGTCATATTTTTGTATTTGCCTTGCTATATATTGCCCATCATTTTGGCTCTATCACCACCACAATCAATTCCATTTCTCTTCTATCTTCATTCGCTAAACAAGAAGCTAACTATTTATTTGTGGCAAAAATATAATGGCTTTGGCCAATGCACAAGCATTTTTGTTTCTGGTAGTGTTTTCTTTCATGTTTGTTCTTAGTATGGCCAACTTTAACTACACTTGGGCAGGAGGAAAGTGGAACAAAACCACTTGCCCTTATGATAATAATCACCCAAATGCAACTCAAACTTCAAATAAATTCAACGTTGGTGGTTCCGAAAATTGGCATTATGGCTTCGATTATATGGATTGGGCTCGCAAGAATGGCCCTTTCTTTGTAAATGACACATTAGGTAGTATGTCTTCTTTCATTTTAAAAATTGAAAGGAATATTTATAGAGTTACATGTCGCTATCTTGCTTATTAGCTTTAAATTTCTGAATTCGTTTATGTATGCAACGTGCAGTTTTCAAGTATGATGCACCGAACGCAAATGGAGGATTTCCACACAGTGTATATTTATTACCAAATTATTGGAGCTTCATCAAGTGCGACTTGAGAAGGGCTATGAGGATAGCCAATCCGAACCAGGGTGCAGGGAAAGGATTCGAGTTTGTGCTGAAGAAATCACAGCCCTACTTTTTTGCTTGTGGAGAGCATGGGGGCATCCATTGCAACAATGGTACCATGAAATTTGTTGTCATGCCACTCAAACGTTGGCCTTTCTGAGTTACGTTGTCTTTACGGCACCAAATACAATACTTAGTATAACTTTTTACATTCTAGTTTTGTTTGGAACAAAACGAGTCTTAGCGCTGAGTACACTTATTAGATACTCCTATATTGGAATTTTATTTTGGATTTATTGTGATTGAAGTTTTGACCAAAAAAAATAAATTGATAATCAATGAGATATATATGTAACTATTTCATGTTCAGATATTTGAATTCTTTACGAAATCATGCAGATAATTAAGCTTGAATGTTTGCACGTTTTGACTATAATCTGCCTTTTGAGTTTTGCACTTTGTCATATGTATTATTTTAAAATATTTTTTGACTTGAAATTTGAAATAGAAAGAATCAGAGAAACTAGAGAATATGTTGATGACCTGACTCACTGCATTGTTTCTAGTATTAAATTAAAATTAGACTACATCACTATTTATAGAGGACTAAAGTAAATAAAATAGAAGGGGTTATGGGAATATGTTATTTTCTTTATTAATTCTAAGCTAAAAAGAAATATATTTGATAAAATTTCAGTAATCATATGTGAAATATATATATATATATATATATATATATATATATATATATATATATATATATATATATATATATATATATATATAGCTAGATAAAAAAGAAGTGACGTGACACCTCTCAATGGCCAGAGATCCTATTTATCTTTTTTCTCCTTTATTTGACCTTTTTTTCATTTAAAAATTTATAAATATCAATTAATTAAAGGACACAAAATTCTACAAAAATGTAGTTATATTAAATTGTTTGCACATTGATTTACAAATTGTGGCTATTGCACTACTTCTATCCGTTAGTGCCATTGCATGCCTTATTAACTCTCATTTAGAGCGTCTTTTGTGTGCAATATTTAGTGTCTTAGGTTACATTTCTCTCATAATTGTACAGCAATTGCTTTTGCACGTTAACTCTCATTTAGAGAGTCATAATTTTGCAGCAATTATTTTTGCACGTAATGGCAATATATGCCTTCTTAATTCATCTTATGTAACATTTAGACTATTTGTTTACCTTATTAACTTTTCCATATTATTATTATTCATTGTAAGGCAGACGACTTTTTCACCTACAAATAGTGATAGTTTTACTTAATTTTGTGTACAAGAAAATATTAAGTGCATAAATATTGATAAAAAAAGTGAGTTCTTATTAGTTGAAGAAATGTGGTCTTTTTAGATGTTATGATTGGTTACGACTAATTAAGAGACTCAACAATAAATATATGTTCAATTCAACTTATTTAAATTAAATGAGCTAGTTTTCATAAATTAAATCTGTAGCATTTAATAAAAAATACGAGATAGCATACAAATGTTGCTGCCCGTGTAATAGGACGACGTATGTAGTAGTAAACATAGATCAAAATTGAAAACAACTTTATTGATAAAATTCCATTGAAATAAGCAAAGATGCTTGAAATTAAAAGAGATACTGACTAAATAGAAATTAAGTGAGAAACTAATTTTGTTCAACAAATAACAGGTGGGAGAGCAACCTTGTTGGTGTCATCAATAAAAACAACAACACGAGCACAATCCACTGGCAATGGAATTGGCTTCGACATGTTCAACACCTTAACATGAACACTTGGGTTCTCTGTCTGAATTACACTCACTGCTTTGGCCACATTTGTTCCCATTAGCTCCGGCCATGATGACTTACCTATATACACACATTAACAAATATAGTCACATCTCTCTATACCAATCAATCGTTATAACAACCAAAAGCAAAAAAATTAACTTACCAGTAACCTTGCATGCGGACGAACAGCCAGCAGTACTCATAGTTGGCTAATTAATTCTCTAATTCTATTATAGATATGCGATTGTTTGTAGAAAATCAGTCTGGGGGTGTCTATATTTATAGGTGTAATTTGTCTTTGGTTTTAATATTTTTTCCATATTTGAACATTTACTTAGGAGTTGAAAAATATACTTACCAACTTAAGGTTGGTTATTTAATTTATTAACATATATAGAGTAGAGATATCAAACACATCATTATATTGGGAAAATAAATAAATTGTATTCTAAATTTGTCCAAAAAATTATTTACACTCTCCAAATATGTGTGGATTTTCTGACATTTATATTTTTTCCCAATAAGAGTTGCGTGACATGGAAGTGCTTTTGCCAAAAAAAACGTTAAAATTGTAAGGAGATTTTACTTTGACTAATGCGCATATGTGAGTTAAAATTGTAAGGAGATTTTTTCTATTGTGTGGTTACCTATTCCAACTTTCATTAGTCATTCAAGAAGAAAACTAGAATAGTATGTAAAAAATAGTAGTATTTTGTTAGCCACATAGTTCTTGTTCATATGATTTAGTCGAAAATCATTATTCATTCCCATCCTGCATTATATTATTTTGAACATTTTAGTTTTGATTTGAGTACTGAGTTGAATATTAATGATTTCTTTGGGATTATGTAATTTTGATTTGAGTACTTTAAATTTGATTTTTTATTTAAATAGTATAGTTTTTATTTGAATGTTGTGGTTTTGAATACCGAAGCTTTTATTTAATACATATCATTGTATATGTACAATATACATGATCATCGTATATGTATTGTATATTTGGCATAGCGCCGGTAATTACCAGACTCATTTTCTTTTCATTTGATATTTTTATATTATAATCATCAAAGACTAATTGAAGACTACGAAACCTTTATTTTAGTTAAAATAAGCTTTCATAGCTGAATGTTCTTGTGGTAGTAAGCTCTTAATTTTTAGGATGGTGAATGAATTATACGTAGTGTCCCAAATAATGAATGTGCACGTAATTTTCTGCGTACACTTTACCTTTTTTAGACGCATTTATAGATTACCTTCTTCTTCTTCTTTTTTTTCCATAGTGCCTCGTCAGATAAATTTTCTAGCAAAGTATGTTTTAGCATTTTTGTATAGTTCTAGGATTTATAAAAGAACTCGTTCCGTCTTTTGCAACATTAAGACACAGACATGATTTTCTTGTAAAATTGTTTAACAATCAAAGTAAAATATTTCTATGGTATAGAAGAGCGAGAATGACGACTAATGACATTTTAATAATTTTAACATCATTTAAAGACAAAATAATAATTGTGTGATGAAAGAACATTACGTCATTACAGGCTAATCGAAAAATAATAATATTCCTTAATAAGACTTTATAGTATGGTGAACCAAAAAGAAATGAACAAAGATAAATAAACAGATGGAGGATAATCCTGATCATGCGGGGATTTATCGATGCTATAGTTCTTGAACCTATGAACAAGAAGATCATAGTGTTGATGATGCACATACGAGCAGACATGATAATAATATTTTAAAGTTGCCTTCTTCTCGAATTTTTGATCAAAATAAGTCATTATTTAAATCGATTCATTAAAATAATACGTTTTTAAAAATCTTTATAAAACTAGTATAAACTCACTTCATAGTAACGTTTTAGGGCATATTTTATTTTTAGAAAAAATTAATAGCGTTCGGTGAATATATGTTACTGCCAGTAAGATTTTAGATTAAAACGTAATAGGGCCCACATTTCTCAACCAAACGGTGTCGTTTGTTTTTATTACCTTGAATATCCATTACCTTTCAAACCTACTGATGTAAAACCCTTTCAAACCGCTGCTGTAAAACTCTTACCCTGATCCAAAAAGTTTCCTGCCCTCACAACTTCGTTCCCAATCATCGCCGATAATTTATGGATGAAGAGAAGGTGTCAAAGAACAAAAACACAGGAACACAAAGAATGGATCAAAACCCATTTCGTGGATAAACGATAGCTCTTATACTTCAAAATCAATTTTGGGGGTTTTCTTGTTTTAACGAGTTTCACGACAAATTACGGCTATAAATCTTTCGAAAAGCTTGGAACCAAGTTATTTTTTCTGTGTTTGAGGTATGCTTTTTCTTTTTTCTGATAAAATAGTAGAAGGAATGCTTGTATTTTAGAATTTTTATATTCTCGTATTTATATCATTTTTGTTAGGTAGAATAATGTTAAAAAGTTTCAGTCAAGCTGTCACACCCCGAGCCCAGGACTGACACTTGAGAACCATTGCTGGCCCCAAGCGAACCCTTGACCTGACTTACTCAGCGGAAGACTTAAACATAAGAAATAGTCTAAAAAGGAACTTATAAATTAAACTTAGAATGTCTTTGAGGAAAACATTCAAACATGCCAAAATGGCTACTCAAGTCTCATAGCAAAACATCTGAAATACAAGACTAAAGAACTATAACTACTCGTCTATGAAGCCTCTAAAACAAGGAGGGATGTTGGGACAAGACCCCCGACCATCCTAACAGCTGAAATACTAAAAAACAATGTAAAAGGAGTCCTCCGGAAAACAATGAGGCTCACCAACTGACTCTGAGTTCAATTGGATCAACGAGGCGCTGAATGTTGATCTTGGTTACCTGTGTCTGCATCATAAAACGATGCAGACCAATTGACGTCAGTACATTGAATGTACGAGTATACGAGGGGAATACTAAAACATAACATAAGCTTGAAAAGAATCTAAAAGGAACACTTACATTGGCTTTACTCGACTTATTAATAACTTAACTCAATATAAAGCAACAATACACATGCAATATATGGAAAGCTTTTAAAATAGTAGAAAACAACTCAGTTGTTAAAGAAATGCAATAACTACTCAATTACATATAAAGTAATATAATACTGTGGGAGTTTCTAACCGACAACCACCACTATGAGCCTAAGTGGTGATACAACGTCTTGCCCACGCTGCTAGAACTGTCCTATACTTTGTCGTCATATAGAACGCCTTAACTTAGTGGATCCACTAGTTTATGCTAAAAAACACTAAAGAACCATCTAAAAAGTATGATCATTTTCTACCCATGATGGCTACATGGTTTATGGAGACTTGAGTTATTATGAACTCGCGTCCCCATATCGGTGCTCAATACTACTCTCAAAATATACTTAACTCATATGTTTTTAAAACAAAACTCTACTCAAAACTTAGCTTAAAAGCTCTTTTGGAATTGATGTTCCCTTTATTGCTCAAATGTGAAAACATTTTTAACTCTTGGGAATACTTGGTTCCCGTATAATCTTTGAAGAAATAAACTTTGCTCTTACTCTTTACTTAACTCAAAGCTTAAGTCTTAAAACAAAGTTAAAACGTTTGCAAAAGACCTTTGGAAAACTTTTTGAACTCCTATGACTTAACTCTTAACTCTTCTTGACTTGATTCTTAACTTTCCTTGAATTGAAGTATGAATTCAAGGTTCATGATCTCGTGTTTATGGATGATTTCATGATGTTTAGACGTACCTTAGAATGTTGGAATCAACTAGGAAACATATGTACGTTGCTAAGAAACTAGTACGGAAAGAAGGGGGAAAATGGGAAGAACTGACATCCCTGGCGCTCTGAGTGGTGCGGGGCGCCATCCCTTGAACTTCAAAGAGCAGGGGTGGGGCGCTCTAGCTGGCGCGGCACCCCCAGAGGCGTGGGGCGGCCTTTGAACTTCATAGAGCTGGGGTGGGGCGCTCTGGCTAGCCCCAAGCCCCTGCCTAGGTGCACTCCAACTTTTCTTCTTCGTTTTTCAATTTTAAACCCTCTAATTTCACTTGGTTCTTTCTCCAAACATTTAGAATCGACTATATGTTCAAAATACACAAGATTCTACTCGAAAACACACCTAAAATCATGAATCAATCTCAAGAACCCACAAGAATTCAAACGAATTTCATCAAGAACTCCGAAGATTTGCTTTCAAAATACTACAACTTCGTTGAATTGAATCATGATTGGCGCGTGGGTAAACTAACCCAATGCTATGTGATCTCACATACCTCGTAGGAATCACCCCTTGACGAAATCCACCATCCTAGCTTCGAGAAATTGACGAATCTTGCTTCTTCTCCTCTTTTCTCCTCTTCTTTTCTTTTCTCTAAAACCCTAAGTCAATTTCCCTTTTTCTAAACTGATCTTATTTTTATTAGACCCCAAATAAACCCCTAAAAAAGAAATAAAATAATTGGGTAAGGAAAAGACTAAAACGCCCTTTCAAAATCCAGTTTTGACTTTTCTTATTTGAACAGCCCAACTTCAAATAGGCATATCTCACTCATACAATCTTGGAATCACGCAAAATCGGCGGCGTTGGAAAGATAATTTCAAGATCTTTCTTATGGTATCTGGAAGCACACCTAACTCATCCTGAGCTAGGAGTTATGATCGTTTGAAGTTGACCAAAAATCCAAACTTAACATGACTTGATCAATTTTCCAGATTTTTCATTCGTTCCAAGAACGATTCTTTCCAATTCTAACTCTTTCTAGTTCAAATTTCGAGGTGTTACACAAGCAATTTGGATTTTTGTATGTGTGTTTTCATTTAGAGGATTCATACATGTTGATGCAAAGAGAAACAATGAAAAAAAAATGTTTACAGGAAAATATAAGGGAAAACTATAACTATGAGGTTGCCCCTGCAATCGGCCTCTATTAGCTAGCTAATCACTATTTCTTATTTCTATTTTTTTTTAAAAAGAGAGATGAAAGAAAGTGAACATATGTGTTTTTCATCATTTTAATAGGTACTTATATGGCTGGTTATAGTGCATACCAACTAAATCCCGATCTACTTGAACCATCCGTATTAATTTAACAACTTACCCATAGGTCATGGGATATATGAGATGGAAGTGTTAATATGATTTTTAATACGAGAAGATGTGATGGAAAGTTTTGGTACCTCGTAAGGAAATATCACATTCATCCGCGAGTCTTAGAAGTGATTAAATTATCAGAATTGTATGGTGTTTATAGATCAAATAGGTCTATTGTTGATCGTAGCTTGATCACTTCACTAGTAGAGAGATGGCGTCCTAAGACTCATACGTTTCACTTTAGGACTGGAGAGGCAACAATTACCTTGCAAGATGTCGAAGTGTTGGCTTACCTGTGAATGGTGATCCAGTACTTGGTAATGAGTCAACGAGGACCATAAGAGATTGGCAAAACATTTGTCAAAGCAAATAGTAACAAAAGACCAAGAACTCCCCCCGGCAAGGCCAAGAACTATAATGGAGAGGTTTCAGATGTTGCTTCAGTATCCAGTATTACAATTTGCAGGTTAGTACTAAAACTAGGAACTTGAGAGTAGTGAACTAAATGTGCTAATCTTTGGTTAGAGGCTTAATCTGAAGTTTCACAGTACATTGTACAATGTTTCTGATGCCAATAGAAAATAGGGAGAACTTCTAGTATCTTTTATTTTTCATTTACTTTATATGATGGCCTGAGATAAATTTAAATAGAGAACTGTTGAGGATTCATATAGCTGATACAAACCCTTCTCAAAAAAAATATAGCTGATACAAATTACTTTATATAATGGCCTGGGAACATACAAGGGAGGTGAAGTGATTTTAAATGGGGCTGCAGCTATCATATCTATATTCAGACAATTCATAAATACATGTTCAATTTTCTAAGAGATTAACTTGATATATGAAATATATAATGTTCAGAACAAAATTTTATGGCTAAAATATAGGAGAATATCATGATTAGGTGAAAGTGAAGTGAAACTAGATCAGTTTTTGTGGTGCCTAGTAGACTTCAAAATATGCACATTCAGTTGTCTAGGAATATACAATATGCAATATAATAAATAGAATAAAAAGTAGGATAACTTAAATAAAGGAGTGTGATGGGACTGGTATGTTCATTAGATATACATGTGTATTAATTCAAGTGTGGCACAATATCTTTCAAAAGATATACATGTGTATTAATTGATACAATTAATTACTGAATGAGGAAATTGGCCCTGTTTAGAAACCACACATATTGTTAAAGCTTATTGATAATTTAATTTTTTTGTTACCTTAGCTCAACTGGTCATTACATGGAGAAAATATAGTGTATAAGTGACTAGTTCAATTGATAATAGATTCTTAAAGTTATCCAGGAGTCTTTTAGCCTTTAAGAGATTCTTATGCCAATAGAAATTAGAGAGAACTTCTAGTATCTTTTAATGTTTATTTACTTTATATGATGGCATGAGATAAATTTTAACGGAGCAACATTATCAGTGAGGATTCATATAGTTTGTGTCAGGTGAATATTTTTCGTAGCATGCATGAAGGAGTAGTTGGAGCTGTCGCAAAAAGAGTGTCAATTACCTGTGCCAGAACTGTTGTGGGAAAGGATAATGAACTCTTTCTTGGAGAATTGAGAATGACATATACTCACATGCTCCAAGCAATGTGAGTATTAAAGCTTTCATTTATGTTAATCTTACCTCAATGTCACTAGATTTTATTATATAGTAATTATTGGCACCTCAAATGCAACATTCTATCACAGCCATGTCGCAAGCTTATGAACTTAATCTCAACATATCAAGTAGAGACATTGCTAAACTTGTTCAGCAGCTCCAATCCAACTCATGTTCAATACCAAATTATTGATATAATCTCTAAATTCATATTTGTAATCTTTTTTTTTTTCACCCGACTTATATTTGTAATCAACAAAGCAATGTCTCGTATTATCTGAAATGGCCTTATTTATCTTTTGTATCGTCTTTGATCACACACTATAAGTGTCTTAAGGACTCAATTGAAAACACAACGAGGAGTTTGGCTTTGGTACCTTGTTAAGTAATTGGACCAAGAACTACGTTTTGCTTGTTGAAATACACAATTAAGTTGTCAATGTATTCCAAATAAGCTGACAACATTACCCTGGTGATCTGGTTCTTGTGTCAATTTAGGTAGGTAACATTTTGTTTCTTCTTTAACATACATATCAAAATGCCAAGGTGCTAACATTAAAGATAGAAATGAAAAAGTAAATTTGCTTAACCTTCCTCGCAACTGCAGTGTCCAAATCCAATAATTTGACATCCTTTAGCATTGAACTAGTGTTAAAATATTTGATTGTTTTAATGCGAGTAATTTTAATGTGCACGGTAACGTTTTAGGTCAGTAATTTGCAAGATTTGATTCTAAATTTGTAGAACTCAATGGTGGAGTCTTAATAAACGTTACTATGAGTAACGTGTTCAGCGTAAAACGTACTTCAGAGCAACCTTTTATAAAACGTTACTATGAGTAACCTATTAGGTAGAAAACGTTACTCAGAGTTACGTTTCTTGATTTAATGCCGTTTGCCACAATATTTCACACAACTTATTTTTCTAAAAATAAAATATTCCAAAAGTGTTACCATGAAGTACGTTAATAAAAACAATTATTTTGGTGAATTGTTTTAAATAATGATTTATTTTGGTAAAAAATTTCCTTCTCTTCTTACATATTACTTGTTTTAGTGTATTAGTTTTAAAACACATAAAATATTTAATTTCACATTGTAATATTATTATTTATAAAAGTAAGAATTAATTTTTATGAATAAAAAGTGATTCATTTGATTGTAATACATCATGTTGGATGTTGTTGTAAACCATGTTTTTTAATAATATGAAGATTTGAGTTGTTTAATTCAACGTTCTAAAATATTTCGATAAAAAGTAGATAGTTTTTTCTTTCTTTCTTTTCAAATATATTTTTTGTAAATTTTCTTACCATCTTCAATATTATTAAACTGAAATTAATATCATAAAATTAAATTTATTTGGGCCCCAAAATATTGGGGACCTAAAGCAAACATTTTATTAATCTCACCCCGAGCTTCTCGTGATTACACATTTGCCTGTTGGACAAAAAATATTTATAGTTGCTTATTAGTAAACATCTGTTTTTTTGTACCAAGTATACATATGTCGAATATATTTTTGACAGACGGCTATTTAAGTTAATTTCCCTTTTGAGATATTGTGTGCATAAATAATCCTTATACATAATAAGGATAAATTACCTATATACATACCTTTTTTTTCCATAATTCCTATTATTTTCTATTAGTTCTAAAATTTTCCAAAATCCCTTATTTTACTCCCAAACCCCCAAACACTCGATACATAAATCCTAACTCTCAAAATCAACATTTACCCCTCCTTATTTCACTCAACAAATCTCTCTTTATTTTTAGTCATAGAATCTTGGTAGTTATTTTCATTGAAATTCAAAATCAATCTCTTTTTTGTAGGTTAAAGATATTTACGAGTCTTTTACTTATTTTTAAAAATACACAAAAATAATTAAATAAAATAAGTGAACTTCAAATTTTCAACACTAAAACGTAATTTTTTTTAAAAAAAAAAAGTAGTAGTAGTAGTTATTATTTGGTAATAATTAATATAATATTTATAAATTTTTCATAATTTGAGTTGGTTATGAACTCTAACAACTAATCATTCATCGAAATTGATTAGGATTCTTGTATTATTATTTAATCTTCCCATTATTTAAATAGGGAAAAGGGTCTGAAATATATCCGAACTTTGATCGAAATTGCAGTAACGATACCAAACTTTGGAAAGGACCTTTTACCCCCTACACTATTTAATAGTGTATTTTAAAGGTATATATATGCCCATGTGGACATCATAAATATTGCATAATTATAAATAATAACGTTTCCACGTGAGCACATATATACCTTTTAAATACACTATTAAATAGTGCAGGGGGTAAAAGGTCCTCCATAAAGTTTGGTATCGTAACAGCAATTTCGGCCAAATTTGATGTATTTTTCAGACCCTTTTCCCTTTAAAATACTAAATAAGTAAAAAATAAATCAACAATTAATTATGGAATAGCACTGTTCACGTCATTGCCACTTTGCCATGATTCAGCTCACATACATTCTTCTTTCACAACCTTATTGTATCAGATACATTATTATCAACTACAAAATGATACATTATGTGAGTTATACATATCTTTCAAGACAAACAATACAATACTTATCAATTTAAACGAGATACATAAATAGTAATGTATCATGCGGTAATTTTTTAGATATGATACGTAAATTTGAATTTATTCTAAATGTATCAATTACATAGCAACTACCACATGTCAACTACCCATAACATCTTATGGGCAACAATTATTTATTTAATGTATCTAGTATAAATACAATACTTATCAATTTAAACAAGATATATAAATAGTAAAATGCTAAGTAGCAAAGATATTCATGATGTATCTTTTCAATTTTTTCGACAATTTTGAATCAAAATTGAAAGGATCTTCAATAAACTAGGAGAAAAAATTTGAATCTCAAAACTTTCAACAATTTTGGATCTTCGTTGAACTGGGAGAAGAAAGAATCTTGAATATCAATTTTTTTGATAATCTTGAATCAAAATTGAAAGGATCTTCGATGAACTTGAAGATTCAAAAGGATATAGTTTGTCCAATTGTAATTATTTTAACAAGATGTTATTATAGAAAAACATAAAGTCAATTTCAAAAACTTAGAATGTTACATAAAGGTTTGTCGATACCAACATATAAAGTACATCCCAAGTAAGTGATGGGAAATTTGACATATTTCTATAACTAATAATATTATTGATCCTTCGAATATTGTAGATATTACTTCCTCTGTTCCTAATTACTTGTTCAAATTTAAATTGAGGATATAATAGATAAAAAAATATATTTTTTAATTTGCCAAAATAGACAAGTAATTAGGGACAACTAAAAAAAGGAAAATGGACAAGTAATTAAGAATAGAGGGAGTAATAATTAGGATGTAGTAAGAAATAGCTTTTGTCTTTGTTGATGAGTTAGGCCAAATATTTTTCTAGTTAATATCCCAATGGTCATTCAACTAAGAAGTTTTATCATAGAAAGTCACTTAACTTTAATTTTGGGAAAATGCATAAGTACCCCCTCCCTCCAACCTATGCTTGAAATCTCAGAGACACACTTATACTATACTAAGGTCCTATTACCCCTGAACTTATTTTATAAATAATTTTCTACCCTTTTCGGCCTACGTGGCACTATCTTCTGGGCCTAGCGCGTGTTGACAATTTTTTCAAGCTATCGGGTTGATAGTGCCACGTAGGCCGAAAGGGGATAGAAAATTATTTATAAAATAAGTTCGGGGGTAATAGGACCTTAGTATAGTATAAGTTTCTCTAGGATTTCAGTCACTGTTGGGGTTACTTCTGCATTTTCCCCTTTAATTTTTACTTCAAAAGTCACTCAATTACAAGTGTTTACTTACAAAGTCACTCAATACTTTTATTTTTACTTCAAAAGTCGCTCAATAAACAATTTCTAAAAAAAAATCATTTAAAGTCATTTGTTTGATTTATTATCTGCAAACAATTTAAATAACGAAATAACGTATTTAATAATTAGGTAATTTTATTTAAATTAAAGGTAATATTTTCTAGTAATCAAATTTTTAAAAGGAAAGAACTGTGAATGTATTGTAAAATTTTTTAAAAAGGTTTAAATGAATTATTTTTTAAAATAACTAAATAACGTATTGTAAACATTTTAAAAGAGGATTGAATGGATATTTTTTGTTTTTTATTTTAGAATTCCATTTTAAATAAAAAATTTATGTAAGCAAAGTTTAATGAAAAAAATAATTAAATAGGTTGTGTGACTTTATAAGTAAAATATTTTTAATTGAATAACTTTTGAAGTAAAAATCAAAGTTGAGTAACTTTGTAAGTAAAACACTTAGGGATCGTTTTGGTACAAAAATAATAATGCAAGGATTACTAATGCTGGGATTAGTAATGCAGGGATTAATAGTGCAGAGATTAGTAATGCAGGGTTTATTTTTACGTTCATTGGTTCCTACCCCATTTTGGAATTGGGTTAAAACTTTATAAAAAACTTCTTTCCAATTATACCCTTGAATTATTAGTAATTAGGTTAAGATAAATAATTGCCGGACAATATTTTTTTTTATAGTCTTCTAACTAGCTATGAGAAGAACAATTTTTTTGTCGTGTTTGCCTTTTTTTTCACTTAAATTATTTGAGGATAAATAATTGTCATCTTAGTAAATTTCTTACTTACAAAAAGTCAATTTTCAATTAAAAAAAAGATAAACTATCAATTTTTAAAATTGAAAAGACGTAAACAATAGTAAAACTAAATAAATGATCTACATTTACACATAAAAAATGCAAGTTATAATTTTAATATGTACGCAATTTTATAAATTGTTCAAATACAAATAATTACAAACCACACACAATATATATATATATATATATATATATATATTTAATGCTAAGCAACTCACATTTCAAATATTATATTAATTTGTGTTGGATTTATGTAGTAACAAACAACTTTCTCTAAATAATTTGTAAGCTAATTTTTTTAAATAAATTTAATAGTACAAATATAAAACATAAAATCAAGAAATAAATAAAATAATTTGAGCGATATTTCTGTCTTTACAATTTACATAGACTTATCCATGGTATTATATCCAATGAATTACTAATACCTCCAAATGGAAGGTATTAGTAATACACCCTATAATACCATGTAGGAGGTATACCTAATCCATGGATTAGCTATACATAGACCCAAATTCCTACCAAATATAGTACTAATAATACATGGATTATTAATTTTAATGCGGCCTACCAAACGACCCCTTATAGTTAAGTGACTTTTTGAGTTTAAAAAAAAACTTAAAATTGAGTGACTTTCTCTGATAAAATTTCTTAGTTGAGTAACTATAGGGCATATTAAGTCAGCTCAACTCATTCAAGCCTAAACCATTTTTTTAAAAAAAAAAAATAAAAATTGATTGAGCCCAATTTTAATCCGTTATTATAAGACTCTTTATTTGTATTAATGTAATGTATGTTCTCATATTGAAAGTATAAATTACTATTTATTTCATATCTTCTAGGATTTATCTATCCATTTATAAATTATTTTTGTTATTTTCTTGAGTTGAAATTCAAATTGTGGTTATAAAAGCTAAATAATAATATATTAAAATTATTGAGATTAAGCGGGTCAAATTGGGTTGATCATGACCCAACCCGATTTTTAGCCAATTTGAGCCCAAAGTAAACTTGGGTGGGTCATGACCCAACCCAATTTCTATTTGAACCTATTTTAATATCTCTAATTTCAACTCGACCTGCCAACGTAACACCCCTAATTATAACATAACTTGAACGAGCATTCCCAAACCGTATCAATCATTAATGGACCATGAACTAATTAAATGGCCATTGACCTAATTATTATTAATTAGTAGTAATATACAAACTTAAAAAGAAAACCTCCAAATAAGAAAAAAAATAGCTAGGTTAAATACAGAAGAAGATATGAACCACTTAGAATATTTCAAGTGTAGAAGTGACCAACTAAAGTGCCAATTAGTCTAAAAGTGTCTAAAAAAACTCGGTTTAGGTCAGTAACCATTTTTGTGTCTCACCAACCAACTTCAACAAAATTTTGACTCATTTTCTAATTGGTCATAATTTTGTACTTGCCTTCCTATATATAGTCCATTCTATTTTGTCTCTCTCATCAATTTCATTTCTCTTCTATCTTCATTGGCAAATCAAAACTAAATATTCTTGAAAAAAATGGCTTTGGCTAATGCACAAACATTTCTATTTCTTGTAGTGTTTTCTTTCATGTTTGTCCTTAATATAGCCAACTTTAACTACACTTGGGCAGGAGGGAAGTGGAACAAAACCAATTGCCCCTATGGTCATAATCACCCAAATGCTACTCAAACCTCAAATAAATTCAACGTTGGTGGTTCTGAAAATTGGCATTATGGCTTCGACTACATGGATTGGGCTCACAAGAGTGGCCCTTTCTTTGTCAATGACACATTAGGTACGTATGTCTTCTTTAATTTTAAAAATTGAAGTTCTTTTACAAACCGACATTCTCCCTTTTATCTATCACTTATTAAGGATGATATACACACACTAACATATATGCAATAACGGATAACTTATATACATTGATTAAATGACAGTATAAAGATTTTTTATATTATTAACGTAATTTAAAATTCTGCCTTACTTTTTCATGTTATTAATTTCACTTTTTATCGATGTTTATTAATTATAGCTATAGTATAAAAGGATTAATTATACGTGTGTATAAGTTAAATGATTCAACATTTGTATTATTGGCACCCACTTTATAGTGTGCCAGCTATCTGAATTCGTTTATCTATGTAACGAGCAGTTTTCAAATATGATCCACCAAATTTGAACGGAGGATTTCCACACAGTGTATACTTATTACCAAACTACTGGAGCTTCATGAAGTGCGACTTGAGAAGAGCTAAGAGGATAGCAAATCCGATCCATGGTGCAGGGGAAGGATTTGAGTTTGTGTTGAAGAAATCACAACCTTATTTTTTTGCTTGTGGAGAGCATGGGGGCATACATTGCAACAATGGTACCATGAAGTTTGTTGTCATGCCACTCAAACGTTGGCCTTTCTGAATTGATAAAATGTCGTTTGATATTTTAAAGACATTTAGATTTTATGTTTGGAATAGATAACGAGTGTTATACTTAGTTGAATATTTTTGAATTTCATTATAAATTAATTGTGATTGGAGTACTTGTGATTAAAAAAGTTATACTTGTTGAAGTTAAAGCGTTAAGACTATAAATAATTTTTTTATATGATCTTAGACAATCATAGTGTAATCTCAATCTTCAAACTTCGAACTGTATAACTTTTGAAATTCAGTTAAAGCGTTACAACTGTTGGCACATGCAATAGTAGACTGACATATCCAATTATTGAGACGTGGATAAAAAAAATTGACAACCACTTTAAAGAAATTCCATTGGAATAAAGACAGTGAGAATAAGGTTATAAACCAAAGACAAAAGGAAGAGAATTGTGCATAAGCTTGAAAAAGACATTACATTACAATAAAGTCACACTTTACTAGTATGAATTTAATTAAAGTGCAAGAAAACAGTAGTATTACTGCTCCGTCGAAGATTGGATTAGATGAGAACGTCAACGAACAATAGGTACAAGAGCAACCTGGTTGTTGTCATTAATAAATACGAGAACACGAGTACAGTCCACTGGATCTGGATCTGGAATATTCTGAGATATATTTAACACGACGGGGCGAAGAGTTGGATTCTCTTTCTCTATTATACTCACTGCTTTGTCAACATTTTGCCCCAATAGCTCTGGCCAAGCTGTTTTACCTATACACATTTTCAAATGATGCATATGAACATTTGAAACAGATTATGAGGTAATATAATGAAGTGGAAACAAAATATTGTAAGAAGTAAAGCTTACCTTCAAGTGTACACGTAGAACTCATATCTACTTAATAATAGACCATGTAGATATGTGGATGTGCAATGTAATGGTTTGGAGAAGATAGATATCTTCTTTGGTGTGCCTTGTATTTATAGGTGCCCACGTATTTGAATTTTTTTTTTATATGTATAGTATTTAATGGTTCCTAGTATCAATTTGAAAATTTACTTGGACCATGAAAAGTTGAGATTTTTTTAGTGAGAAACCATTTGCCTATATTAACTTTTTGGTCTCGTTTGATCTAATTTTTATGGTTGAGTTAGGCTTAATATCTATTTACTTACAATGTCTCCTACATGTTATTTTCGTTCATATTTACTTGTTCATGTTTGACTTGAATGATAAAAAAAAAAAAACTAATTTTGTTATATCATCTTTATTAATTATAACTCATCTAAATGTTGGGGAATGATCATAGTTATTTAACAAATAAGGATAAAATAAACATAAAATGAATAATTATTTCTTGATTTTTTAAATTGAACAAGTAAAGTTGGATAATTATTTTTAATGTCCTGAATAGTAAAGATGGATGGATGGAATTTGAAAGAACTATAATAGCTTAAAAAGAATATTAAGACCAAATTAATTCGTGCACTTGTCAATTTAAAATTAGATCCTCCTTTCCAATCCGTTCATTTTACTTTTGTTCTTTTCTCATTTCTTCCTTTACTTTTTTTTTAAAAAAAAAATCTCGATTTTACTAATTCTCTTTGTAACATAATGAGTGGTTCCTAAATCAAAGAGCAAGTCCTTTGAAAATTTTGATTAAAAAAAAGTCCTTTGAAATTAAATCAAGACACTTATTCCTATCATCTCAATGAATTAAAACATTCCTAGAGTTGTAATATAATTTGATTACATATTGCTTCTCTCGAGTTCGAGTATAATAATTTTTTTCTGACATACGTCGATCTAAAACATAATATTTTTACATAATAAAATATTACTTATAAAATAATATTTACAATTTCTATAATATTGATTCATTGAAATTGATAAAATCCTACCTAATATATCAATAATGTCTATACAATAATTTATAGCTTTAAGCCACAAATTTTATTTTACAACAATTTATAGCTTTAGGCATCCTGAAGGCTGAAGGATAACTTAGTCTTATATATATATATATATATATATATATATATATATATATATATATATATATATATATATAAATATAGCTCTTATAATCGTTTAATATATCTAATTGACTTCACTTTTCAAGAATCATCTATTTTAGAACCTTTTCTTATTGAGATCTAGTTCAAATATAACTCATCCAAAGACATTATACTCATGAATTGATAATTAATATAACCATATTCGATAGATCAGTAATCAGTTCTCAAGGAATTTGGATACATGTTCTATTTGAAGTTGTAATTTCTACCCAATGCAACTCTCACATTAGGTGCGAAGTCAGAAATTTTGTTAAGAGTGTTCAAATTTAATAAATACCTATGAAAAATAATTTTTGACTTATATACTTCATACAATTTTCTATATATTTAATATAATTTTTCGACGAAGAGTGTTCAATTGATCATCCTTCACTGCATGTGACTACGTCACTGCCTCTCCTGAATAGCTGAATACAATGGTTTAATTTCTAAAAATCCACCAAAAAACCATTAAAGAAGGGAATTGATCTTTACTTTCAAATGAAAGAAAAGAATAAAGAAGTTTTATTTCTTTTCTCTCGTCTCTTTTTCTATGCCCTTAATTACGTTTTTACTAAAGTTGGTAGTGCAAGTAATTTTTTCTTCTTATATTCGTTATTTTGAAGAAAAATTAAAGTTTAAATTAATAATTAAGAATTGATTTGATATGTACATTTCATAATGTGACAAATTGGGTATCAATTAGGATGAATTTGCGGAAACCAAGCAAAGCTTTTGCGAAGATACTTTAAATCTTCTAATAAATCATAGTTCAGCCACTTATTTTGCAGGAAATTACACTCAATGACTTTATAAAATGGGTGATTTTGAAACTTTAACTTCCGCTTATCTCGCGGAAAAATCGTAAGAAATATTGTGAGCAAGATCAAAAGTTCAAGATCTCGACTATTCTTCTAAATTAGTGCTTCTTTTGGGCTCAAAGCCTACAAGGCCCATTAACGTTTTCAAGTTGGATCTTCGAGAACCTCATTGTATTTCACATTATTGCCTTTAGTTGACTATGTAGTATGTACTATTACGTTTGGTTAAAACAGTAGTACTATATTTTGGGACTATTCCAACAGGCAGCACATTCATATATACGAATCATTTCTTGCTAGAATATTGGACGTATAATTGACATTCATGAATAGCTGATTGAAAATATTTTGACAAGATTTTTTATAGATCAATTTAGGTTAAGATATCAGTCCAAATTTTGATGAATAGAAATGAATTGAGATAATAAATAAACAGCAGGTCAATAATCAACTCAAAATTAAATGAATTGGACGGATAAAAAATTGTAAGATTTTGTTTGGCAAAGGTAGGTAGTTGGATAAGGATGTTTTTGTGTCATATTCCTAGGCTAATGACGAGTAATTTGTTGTTGAGCAATCACCATCTCCTTAACATATTGTGACTACAACTGAGAAGTTGTAAGATGACTACTGCTTTGCCGTGTTGCATGACCAAAGAATAGTACGTTCACACATACTAACCAGATTGTGGTGGAGTGGTTACTGATAAGTACTCGTTTATCCTTAGATTAATAGTTTTCAAGAGAATTGTTAAAGAAAATCACGATAAAATGATTGAAAACGAAAGTGGTACTGAATATTTCAAAGCCAATCATTTCCCTTTTGTATTATTTAATGCCTTCTGATTTTTGAGGTCAAGCTATGAGTAATCAAAGTCTTTGAGACATACAATATTGGTTCGTCTCATTTTCTCTTGAACTGGACCTTGGACTTACAAATCTGGTAGTTAGATTTATTAATTAATTACGTACCCTTACTTACGTAACATAAAATACTCCCTCCGTTTCATTTTATATGTCACCTTTTTACTTTGTACTTACATTAAGAAATGATGTAACTTTACCCTTTTACCCTTATTTAAATTTTTCGAAACTCAAGTTTTCAATCAATGAATATAAATTAATTTATTTTGATTAATTAATTTAACCAATGAACATGAATCATTTATTTAACTTTTCTAAGTCGGTCAAATGTATGTTTTCAATGTTAATAACTCACAACTGTAAAAAAGGAACAATATGCTAATTTATGCATTGATTTTATGAAATGACAAGTATTATGAACCAATTATTTATAAAAAGGGATGACATATAAAATGAGACCGAGGGTAACTCAATTCTACGTATTCATTTGATTCTTTAGGAAGAAAAGTTCAAATGTATTTCTTTAACTTTAGCTTTTGATTACGATTTAAAATTACACTTATGTTTTAGGTCAATTAAGAGTCCAAAGGCAAAAATGAAAGTTTTCCTAACAAGGAGAATATTTATTATTAGCTCAAAAGTTAATGAGAGATACATGGATGAATTAAATCCTTTTCCCTTTTGAATTTTCTATTATTATATGTTCCTTTTTCTTAGAGTTCTAGCTAAGTTGTTGCCGGTAGAAAGTCATTAATCTAATAATTTCTTTATCTAATATAATTTTACTTGTCTATTATACTAAAAATAAATCTTCATTTTTACTTTTCAAATTCGGAAAATCAAGACAAAATAATTTTTTTTTATTTTATATCTATTTTACACTTATTATTCAGTACTATTACTATATATAGTTAATTTTAATTCATTTCTCAACATATAATAATTAGAGGTGTTATAATTTATTTAACATACTTCTTAAGGGGCATGCCAAGTCAAATATAAATAAATAAACAGAATGAGTAGAAATCAATATTCATTCGCATTATAGGTATCTTGTTTTTCTTTCAACAATGAAATAGATTACTCCTATTTAGAAATGGGAGTTTGGGAGGATGAACAAGGGCAAAATCGTAATTTAAACTAAGCTAGTTGGTGACAAGTAGGTGCATCACCTACTTTGACTAATTGATCAGTCCAAAGGACCAAGTAGGTGCATCACCTACTTGAGCTATATAGATCTAGTTAAAAAGGTCAAGGTTTATGGATCAGATTTGGGTATATGCTAATAGACTCACTTGAGGCCCAAACTAAGTTAAATAAAATGAAAATGAAATTAAAGCCCAGCAACCAAATCTGTCAAGGCCCAATATATTTAAGCCCAAGTGAAAGCAAGTAGATGCATCACCTAGTTTGACCTTTTGAGCTGCTTGATGTACATAAACAAGTGCATCACCTACTTGACCAATTAGTGGTTGAAAATGGACCCAAAAGAGGGAGGTTCTAGGGGATATTCTTAAAGGTGAAGAAAGCTCAATATAAGATATATTGGCTATTATTCTCACTCAGTTTTAACACACAATATTGAGAATTAACTCCAACTTTCTCTCTCTTTTCTCTTAAGTATTAAAACAGCAACCTTAAAGTTTCATCTAGGGTTCTTGAAGAAATCCTCATATCTGCAAACCAAGGTAAGAGAAATACTTATGGATTTAACTTAATTCTCCCATGAAAGACTAGAAAACATGTTATTCATGCTCAATTATAAGTAGAAGGCATAAGTTCCCACAAGCTACTACTCACTTTCCTTAATTATTAAGATACTTTTCTCTTCTTCTTTGGTTTAAGTGTGAAGGAAAGTTAAAGCTCTAGAGGAACTCAAGTTATAAAGAGAAGTTGCAGAAATTGAGGTAAGATGACTGTTCCATTTTCTTCCTCCTTATGTATGAATTTGAGTGAGGAATTATGGATGTACTGTCATAAAAGAACTCAAGGGGGTGGTGAGTTCAATAATTGGTTGTATGATAAAGAATATTTAAGGTTGTTTTATGTGTATTGTGGTTGGTGCAGCTTGGGTAATCTTAAAAAAGGATATATAATGTATGTTTTGGGCAGAGAAGGAGGGTATGGTGATACACATTATTTTAAGGGTTGTATGAGCTCATTATCTGTCAATGTTAGCTACTGTTTTACGGGGCTCACGATGAGATAGCTACTAATTTTAGTTTATCATGACTTATATTGTATATTAAAACCTAAAAGGGGAGGTTGAATCGTGATAGTTGTATTGGTCGGAGGATAAGGTATGTAAGAATATTCGATTTCCTATATTTCTTTGGCATAAATCCAACACTTGTATTACAAAGTAAACTTTCTAAGTGTCTTTGGTAGTGACTGATTAAAGTGAGTACTCTAATGTCGTCAAAGTACCCTTGGCACGTATTCCCTTTATATAAATCAAAATGATCCTAGATTATACATGGTACATTTGTTTATATGTTGGATATACAATCTGCCCATATCTTGCCAACTTACCTCAATTGTCTATTCCATCATATATGTCATCTTTTCACATGTTCATATGTTCCCTTTATTGATTATTACTCCCATTGTGTTAGACTATAATGTTACCTCACAAGATCCCTACTTGCTCAATGGTACATTATATATGTACTTACTTGGAATACATATCCGTCCTAAAGTTGAATCTGCCCACGTTCTCCCTTAGTTCCACGTTCATGTATACCTTGTATTTGATATTAGTTAGTGAGTATTTGGCTATCATATAGAGCTCAAATTTCTTGGCTGAATATTAAATGTCTTCACTTGATATGTGCTTCAATTTGAGATGTCAAAATGCTTATTGAGTCATATAAGCTCCTAAGTATTACACGTTCATGTCACATTTGCTTCTCATGTCATTGTTATTATCATAAGTCCATATTCATATGTCTTCTACTATTGGTCCATAGTTCCAAATCTCAACAACGATTATGACCATTAAAACAACTATCTCAAAAGAGTTATGATCATTAAAAGAAAAATCTCCAAAGAGTTATGAACATCAAAACAACAATATAAAAGATTAAAGAATCTAAGTAAAGCAATCTGTATAATTATGGGTGGCAGCCCAGGGGCAAATGCCTAGCATGGATCGATCCCAATTGGTATAAGAAGGGTGGCCGCTCAGGGGCGAAAGCATAGCATGGGCCGATCCCAATTTGTGGAATTATGAAGACAACATCCCAGGGGTTAAAATGTCTAGCATGGGTCATCCTCTTCTACCGCTGATCAGCTGGTCATTTGTTTCATATGTCTTATAAATATTATAATGCAAAGAAAAGTTAAGAAAAGAATGTAACATACACAATTCCACAAGTATAAGCAAATGTGGTCTCTAATCCTTATCTATTGGTATTTGATTTCACTTGAGCTCTCATTTTACATATGGTTGTATTATGCCTTACATATTCAGTACATTCTTTCGTACCGACGTCCCTTGTTGGGGACGCTGTATTTCATGCTGCAGGTATATGTACTCAACTAGTAGATCTCCCCAATAGAAGCACATGATACTCAGCGGTTGTTGGTGAGCTCTAGGTTGATTCGAGGCTTTGTTGAGTCTTTACTATGTGTATTTCATAGTGGTACAGTCATGGATTCCAGTAGAGACTTTGTAGACATTGTAAAGCTATCATCTAAATTCATAGTTTCACTTGTCACATGTATCGGTTCAGCTAGTCAACATCTGTTGTATATGAAGCTTCATTAGTAAATATATATGCATAATAGTAGTTTACTTTCTCATCATAGGTGACTTGTAAAGCATGTGTTCATATGGTACTTGTCTACCTCACTAGGGTTGGAGTGTGACAAGAAACTCTTTTTTTGAGCCGAGGGTCTATAGGAAACCATCTCTAAACCCATACAAAGGTAGGGATAAGGTTTGCATCCTAACCTCCCATAGCTCACTTGTGGAATAACAATGGATATGTTGTTGTATTTTGTCATATTTTTCCATGAGTAGACTGCGGTCATTTTATTTAGAAAAATGCAGCAATGTGCATTTTAAAACTAATTGTGATTATCCTCTTTCTTCCTGTTTATACTTGGCTAAATGTTGTACCTTGAAGGTTGTTTCTTTGTGTTCAAACATTAGATCAATTAAATTGTATTTGTTTTGATAAGAACCTTTAGGTTGATAATTATTGCATGTGCACCAAATGAAAAACTGCAAACCTTAGTAAATTTATAAAATTGACACGTATATTTACATTTTTGGAGTGTTATTTGGATGTGTTTCAATAATTTTTACTAGCGGATTGTGCCATTTTAGCATTCAGGTTTGCCAGCTGATTATTTTTTTTAATTATTTTGAGATCCTCTGAAGATTTAAATGACATGCATCCATTTTGGCTCTTTGAATAAGATTCTAGGCTCGCAATAAAATAAAAAATATTTAAAAGCAAAGCAATATTGGGCCAAAAGGAGAATGATTATGGATGATTTATATAGTTGCCTCTAATTTTGTTCCTGATTGAAGCTTAGTTGGGCTCTTTTCATTTTGCAAATTTTTAATAGATTGAAGGATGATTTATATTATAAATCGACTTTAACGGTTCTTTGGGCTTACTACCCAGGAAGCAATCTTCATGAAACAAGGAATAATAATATGCTATATTCTTTTTAGTAATACAAAATCTAACGATGACATTTTAATAGCCATCATATTTAGACGAATTGTTCATTGAGCAGAAGAATGTTGTTATGATATAATAGTTTAAAGTGCATGGTTTGCTTGGTAGTGTATTTGGATAGTTTAAAAGGTAGGGGAGTTGAGAGCTTCTCAACTGCCGAGGGAGTCTCAAGGTCCTCCTTTTGTGCTTTTTGGTAGATAAAGAAAATATGTTAATTTATGCATCTAAATTGTAGGATAATTATGGTGATATAAAGGAGCCATCATTTGTCATTTAATATGTTTTTTTCTTTCATTTTTAATTTTTTCAAGGAGGCATCCTGTAAGGATCATGTAAGCAGACGCTGCAAGCTATCTATCTTAAGTTACTAGGCTGTGATGAGACCGAGAGAAGGCAAACAACAGATCAAGTAAATAATCTCTTAATTCATAGTGTTTTAACTATGTTTTCACATTTTTTTGGTATTTGAATTAGCATTAAGACATGATAAATAAAATTAAATTCGACTTCTCGCAGAGTCCTTCTCACTTAAACCTAAGACAATACCTTTCTATTGTCACTCAAGTGCATGGTCTGCTTCATAGTGTAATTAAACTATCTACTTGATAGTGTTTTGTGGATCGCTCATACTAAGCGAGATAAGAATGAGCTTTATAATCATATGTGGGCAGCTCATATTATGCGAGGTGAGAATGAACTTTTCAGTTCCTTGATAAATTATAGGGAACTTATTTCAGTTTCTCTATCAAAAATAACTTTTTCCAGTTACTTAAATTGTGATATAAAATGTTCATGATATTTCATTAGCTGGTATTTCAAATTTTATAGTTTATTTAAGAATAGGATGCTAATTTGGTTGACAATGAGTTTGACTAAAAACTTCTCAAAAGAAAAAGGTTAAGGGCAATGAATATAGTAGTTTATGATCTTACCAAAAAAATGAATATAGTAATTTATGATTAGGCATTTCTCCTATATAAAGTTTTAAAAAGTGAGAGTCTACGTAAATGCTTCCCTCCCAGTGCACAACACATGAAGAAACGGAAGCCTCAACGTTTGACTTACTACGGAGTTCGATATCAATCATACAGTTTATCTTGGTAGATTTTTAAAAACTTAATAGTAATGAATATGACTCTCGGTCATTTTCAGTAAATGTTCTTTCGTTTTCTGATAGTAAACGTGACTTTTGATATAGGATCACTGCAGGACATTCGAGGTTGCAGAGTAGATATCATTTTGAATGTTCAAAAAGAATTTTTTTTTTAATCTTTTCATCTTTCAACTATTTGTCATTATAAATTTGTGTCTGGAAGCAGCGTTGAGATGGTCATTGCAAAGATCCAAGTGTGTGAATGTTTAAATTTAAAAAATTAAAAAACAAATGATTTAGTGGACCGATACAAGAATACAAGATTTGTGTGTGAACAGAAGAGTGTCATCCAGTTTGGTTTAATCCTTCAAGAAATGGTTCTAGGGAATCAGTGCAAGTTATTGTTGTGGGGAAATTCCAAGCCATTCCAGATATTCCGATCGATTTTAGGGTTTAGATAAGCTAGCTTTGCAGGGGAGAAGTAATTGAGGGGTGGAATACTTCCACCCTTGTTGTTGTATTTTTCGTTTACCAAATAAACAAGTTTGAGTATTGCCATTAGCATGAGCTGCTGCTACTCTGATGTGTCTATCACACATTTGATTTGATTCCTCTGGTTGCATTACATATTTTAATAAGCTTTGTTAGTTGTACAAAATTGAAAATTCTCAATTTTATCTTCTCACTCTTTTGTTTTGATTTTTTAGATTTTGATTTTCTTATTTTTCTCACTCCTTTTCCCCTGATTTTCGTCTCTATAGGATGTAGATCTGTTGTCAATTTGGGATCCAATTCTTGAGTAATTTTCTAATTTTTGCTTAGTTTATTATGAAAATTTTCTACCTGTATGTTCCTAACGGAGTTTTGTGTAATGTTGACCTTTCTTTTCCTAATCAATTTTTTACTATTGCAGGTTACTTCACTGCAGGAGGAGTAGTAGTTCTTTTCATCTTTTTCCATCACGTATTTGTCATTTCAAGCCGAGGATAGTTCTAGATCGTGTAAATGGACTTGTATTAGCATTAAAAAAGTATTTGGTTTCTTCTTCATGTTTGTGTAATTGTAAATAAAGTAAGAATGTAAATGACTTCTTAATTTTTGTTGTACATATTATCGTTCACACCTTTAATAGAACTAACGAAAAATATAAAATGTTGGCACGGGCCACCCATCTAGTACCAATAGGTATCACAGTAATAATTAGAGGATTTCATTTCACTCTTTTTGGCTCTATACGCACGCGCACCATTATGATAATTTGTCTTTATTAATGCAATTTTGAAAATCTTCACTATAGCTAATTAATTAAGGTCATAAGGTGGTTTTCACGTGATATGAAAATTAATTCTAAAATGATTCAAATGTTTTAATTTTGTCAAACTAAATTCATTAAATTGTTGCTTGGTTGATATAGTTATCTGGTACTTGTTGTTGATAGGATGTGATTAATAGATATTTCATAAATCTAATCGAAGTCTGACACCGAATTATATCTAACCATGAAAAGTTTGGATGTTTGAATAAATTTTTCTCCTATAATATGGTGTTGTTAGTTGATACCAACAGGACAAGAGTGAGCCTGCATCAACATGAAAAAAATTGGTAGTGACAATTGATTAAGCCACTAAGGGTTGCTAGCTAGTTATAAAGGAGTAGTCAACTATGGTGTATTCCAATTGTACGTTAACAACTAATCTTTCCATGAATTATGAATTATAAGATATGATGGCTGCACAAGAAAAAAGAGAGCACCTACTTGATTTTTGGTTCCTTTTTAATAATGGGCATTTTAGTGGGGAACCTACTCATTCTGAAACAGACACACCACTATCATCAAATCCATACAACAACTTAATTCATATTTGTGAATTGTGATGTATGGTTTCCAATGTTTTATTTTTTCAATTTCTCAAATATTTTGGTCATCAATATATACTTGGAAGATTTCATGATGTCAATATAGAGGAGGAAAGAAAAATATAGAGGGAAAAGAAATCTTACATATATCATAATTAGTTATTTCAAACGTTCTATATCAGAATGTAATTTATGATATTTGATTATCATGAGGAAAATGAATTTCTTAATTACTCAGGAATAGAAATTACTTTCCATGCAAGTCAACTATCTTTAATCACTGTGACTCCTTTTGTTTAATGTTATTTGGTTCTAGATCATTAATATGACACGTCACATGTCCTTTAAGAAAATTTTAATTAGAAGTGTATTTTAATAAATTTAATTTGACTACTATATAATTATTTAATATTAAGTGTGGTAGGGAAAAAGATAATTTTTTTTTAATTTGTTGAAATGAACAATGTAGGAAATATTTATTTTGATACATAGGTCAAATAAAATGAAAGGTAGGGAGTACTTGTTCAACTAACATCTAGACATTGTCCGTATTAATTTGACATTCTTCTTTTAAGAGCAATATAAAATGATAATATTATTATATTATTTTTTGAATATATTAAATTTAATATTTTGAGAAATCTCTATAATAATAATAATAAGAAGAAGAAGAAGAAGAAGAAGAAGAAGAATAGATTAAAAATTAAGTAATAAATTGTGTTTTGACTTTTTGAACTGAACAAGTAAAATTAAAAATTTATTTAACACAGTAAATAAATAAAAATGAATGAACGAGGCGGTAATGCACATTATTTGTTCCGGAGAATATTTTTCACTTACTAATAAAATATTGAGAAACATTTTCGAAGAATTTTTTTCACAGAAACTGCTTTCTAGAAAAATATATTTCTTGAAAAATGGACCAAACACACTGAATTTCTGCATCTTGAAAAATGGACCAAACACACTGAATTTCTGCATCGAATAGTTATTTATATATGCTACAAACATATAGTGGAACAGACACTATTGGTAAGGCTGCTAAGATATACAATACGTTACAATAGTCATGCTTATGATATGGGATGAAATTCCTTGCGTAACTTATCTACCAACCAATCAGAGGCGAATCCAGAATTTCAAGAAAACGGATGCACCATTGCTTTAAAAGATAAGCCATCTTGAGAACGGGTTCAACAAATTTTAATTTAATATATATTTAATAATTATAGAAGTAATATATCGAGTTTAGTCGGATGAGTACGGGTTCGGGTGACCCAAAATCAGTACATAGATTCGCCACTGCAACCAATAGTACTCTTTTGTTCTCAAATTATCTGTTATATTTCTCTCATAGATAGAAAATTTGATTAATTCATTCTTATTTATGTCTTGGAATATAGGAGTAATATCTAATCATTAAATATTTTGTTTATTCAGATATTATAGTCTTCAAAATTAATTACTATTAAAAAATTAAATGAAAATGAAAATTAATTATTTTAAACTTTTAAAAAATAATTATTTTTAAAAATCACACAATTTGAGACAAAAAGAATATAATTCTCCCTTTTTTGTTTTAAATATATGTATATAGTTATGGTACTATTTCTGAAGATATATTCTGAGCAAAGAATATTTTTAAGGGGGCAGCTTTTACATGGTGAAAAGAGGCACAATGTGGATTTTTCCTGGTAAAGGGACTCACTAAATACTGTGTCAGTGTATAATTTATTGTATCATCACTCGTAATTATGGAAATCTATCTATGTAAGCATATCCCACATTTCCATTTAGTCCCAATCAAAACAAAAGACTAAAACACAAGTAAAACAAACATTTCTGTCTCTTAACTTAAAATTATGATCTTGTCAGAAGGAATATTTATACTACTATACATAATTTAGCTATAACTTAAATGTAGACGATATTGTAGATTTGTAGCTATATATTCATGAATCATGTTTGCTAATAATTTTTATTCCATGTCTAATCTCATGTGATAACAAATTAAAACTTAGTCAAACTTTTATATATATATATATCATCTGTTCTAGCAATATTTCATTACGACGATCTAATTTTTTTTTTTAAATTCATATTTTAGGAGTGACCTAGACATTTTTTTGGCACGTAATTAGTGATGACACCTTTTTTTTTTCTATCTTGTGGACGTCAGTAGTGACCACGAATGTTTACAATACTTTCTCCGTCCAAATGATAATGAAATAGGCTAATCTTTCTTATGGGGACCATCCTACGTTTTAAAGACTATCTAACTAGTTTAAGAAATATTATTCGTGACTATCAGGAAATTCCAATAATTGACTGTTAAAATTACTAATTAATTATGCTTTGAAACAGAACACTACTTATTTATTTAATTTGTAGTATTTTGTTTGTTTGCAAACTTCGGCGGGTTACGTTCCTTTCTTACGTTGCGGTGTTCCTCAAAATCTGCTTCTTTAATTAATCAACTAATAACAAATCAAAAAGACAAGTATATATATTTTGTATGAGCAACTTAATGAAATTCAACATTTAATATATATATATATATATATATATATATATATATATATATATATATATATATATATATATATATAACAAATAATCATATTGTGTAATTTTTTCCACTCGCCAAATATATATTTTTATTACCTCACCTACGATAAAAAATCTAGCATGTTTTTAACATAAATAAACAATAAGAAAATGAAAATACGAGTAACCTTAGCTTGGTGGTAAGTGCTTTGTTGTTTATATTAAACCAAACAACTTAATCTTAATCATTAAAACTTAAATTGAAAATATATGGTATAATGTAATTATGATCAAGTGATATGCATGTTACGATAAAAACATGTCTGGTATTCATTATTTAATTAATGTAAATTAGACCAAACTGATGTTTTGTTTGACCAATTGACCGTTAATATCAAAGATTTTCGCTTCTCCAACTTAATTAACTTTAATTTTAAAAAAAATAATCTCGAGGATCACATATATGTTCCTTAGTATTCGATAATTACAATTTTTAGCATGTAACACGCATAAATATTAAGGTAGAAGTAAGATTTCGTATATATTCTTTTCAGACTTTATTTATGATATTTTACTAAATGTGTTGTTGTTAACTTAAAGTAGTAGTATCTTCAATTTCAAGATCCGATTGATACAAATTGTTACAACCTGTTGCAATCACGATTGAAAAGAAATATTTTATTTTTTTTCAAATTACATACTATATAGTAAGAGTTATGTGCATGTGTGGCTTGGCTGGCTCATGGCAACGTATCATCATAATTAACAAAGAAAACTGATTTTATTTATTTTTAATTGCTGTTATTGTCAGTTTGTGAAGAGGATACGTAAAGTTGAATTTGGTGTCATATACAAGTAGTCAAAAAGATGATAATTTACGGAATCCCAAAATATTTGGGCTCCATGTGATTTTCGTGAACTTCAAGTAATAGAGTAATAATAACACTAATACTTGCGTGTTCTTCTCGCAATATGAAGGTTCTCCCTCCATTAATTAATTCGATCATTAATACCAACCTGACTTAGGGTGAAATTCTTAAAATTTGAATCCTCAACATAAAAAAAAAATCAATGACCAAATTCAGATCGTCATAAAAAAAAATCCATGACCAAATTCAGATTGTTATAAAAAAAAATCAATGCAGATCATCGACAAACTCTAATATAGGTACTCCTTCTGTCCCTAATTACTTGTCTACTTTTGAATTGACACACCTATTAAAAAAACAATTATTAATATAGCAAGTTTATCATTTTACCCCTATTAATTATGAAGTAGATAAATTAAAAATTTAAGATTTTCAAAAAGTTCAACTTTTTTCAAAGTAATTAATTGAGGGTATAATAGGTAAATTTTTTTGTCCTTTCTTGATTTATCAAAATGAATAAGTAATTAGGAATAACTATAAAAGAAAAAATGGACAAGTAATTAGGAACAGAGGGAGTACTAAATATCGAGTGAAAATAGACTCTCTCTCCACATGCACGTATTTATATATATATATATATATATATATATATATATATATATATATATATATATATATTTTATTTTATTTTTTTCCTTTCAGTTTTCACTTGAGAAGTAAAAAAATTTCTATTAAGGATGATTTATTCGAAGGGTTCAAATTATCTAAATTTTTCTATATTAAAGACGACTCTATAATAAATAATGCTATAATAATTTTGTTCATTTATACACAAATACAATAGCTAGTAAGAGAATATGTGTGCTCCAATTTATTTATATTTTCATATAATGTTCGATATCCGTATTGTATTTGTATCTTTTACGGATTGCCACTTTGAGGCATCTTATTTCTTGATCTATGTCCATGATAACCATATTTGGCAGAGGTAGTTTTTTCTTTTTTCTTTTTTTTTTTTTTTTACACGATGAAACAAGATCTAAATTCATTCAAAAACAAAAGAGAAGAGAAAAACGTACAGGCATTCTAGAAGCTTAACTATCACTATTATAATTTATTTATTTTAATAAGCAACTGACGCTGATCCAAACCAATCAAAAAATAAATAAATAACAACGAGTAGTCTCAAAATCAGGATTTTTTTTTAAAAAAAAATGTAAGAGTTTTCCGTACATTTTTTTTTTGTTAATTTAGAAAAACGAACTATTTAATTCTTGGTAGGCCAAAAATAATGGAGGCTAAAGGCTGACCTATCATTTTACAGGCAACAAGTTGAACAAATTCTACTTGTACCCAAAAATGTGTCACTGCCATACAGTGTCAATTTAATTGCCTAATTCTATGCAAGGAGGAGTACTCTTCCCTTTTTACACCACTTTAACCTTGCAAATATAGAAGAACGATACTTACAAATCAAGTAACATAACCACCTTCTTCAACATCCTACCAAAAACATTTACTTCCTCTTCGCCTTTTTCAAACGGAATAAGTAAAAATGATTTTTTTTTTTAAATTTATGAAAAAGGATTGACAAAGTGGGAATCGAACAATTGTCAACAAAATGAAAGTTGATGTAGTCAATCAATAAATATATTGAGATTTCTTAAAAAATAAATATTTATTTAAAATATAATAAACAAATAAAAATAAACAAAAAAATAATAATATAAAATTAGACATTTCTAACAAACTACCATGATTTCAATGGAGGTACAATAAGGTACATAGCAATTGGTTGAACAATGGAAGATGAATCTTTTTGCGGCAAAAAAAGAAGAAGGTTCTTTTACAATTTTTAAAAATTCAAGTCCAAGAACTATTTTTTTCCCCATTATTTGCGATGTTAGGTAAAAAGTATTTCATTATCCTTAATTAAAAGGTCATGAATTCAAATATACGATGTTTAGGAGCCAATACAAAATACTTCTAAAGTAAGATTTTTTGATATAAACTTAAAAGTCGAAAACTATGGAACATCAATTTTTTTTTTTTAAAAAAAGACAGGATTTAGGGCTCATTTTGTACGACATTAAATTCGAGATCAATTTTAAAATCAGTTTATCTCATGTTTGATTAGAATAAAATCGCGAAATATTGAAATTAGTTATTCCAAAATTGTAATGTTATTTTTATCCCATCCTAATAGTTGAATAACAATATGTTATTCCCTTTTTGAAATAACTAATTTTGGGATAACTTGTTTTCGGACAGAACAAGCCATTGCAGAATTCCACAAGAGTTGTGCACAGGAGATTGGTTTCAATTAGCTAGCTGATAGTTAATTGGGCAGTAAATTATCACGTGGATGACGCGTGCCCCTTTAGACATAAAACACCTTCTCCTTCCTTGAGTCTCCATCCATTAAAACGGAGCTACCCAACCCCGTTCGACCTCCACACATCCATCCTATATTTCACATACATACATTATACATACATACTGCTCCCGCCCATCTTTCTTAAAATCTCCGGCAGGACAAGAAATTCTCAATCTTTAAGCCACCATTGTTCTTGATTCTTGAATTTATAACTATGTTTTATGTGTAAGGTTTTGTTGTAATAATCACCATGGGTGCTTGTACCTCAAAACCTCCAAGACCCAATCCTTATGCCCCACAAGAAATTCTTCCCCCACCGGAAACACCAAACGTCGCTGAAACCCAGAAAGAAAATGAAGCTAAAAAATCACCTTTTTTCTCATTTTACTCTCCCAGTCCTGCTCGTTTTTTTCTGTCCAAGAAATCACCTGCCCGTCAGTCTTCTGCTTCTAAGAGTGCGAATTCTACTCCGGCGAGGTTGTTTAAACGACCTTTTCCTCCTCCTTCCCCGGCGAAGCATATTAAAGCTCTGCTTTTGAGACGGCATGGAAGTGTTAAGCCTAATGCTGCAGCTATTCCTGAAGGGGAGGAAACTGAGGGGTCTAACTTGGATAAGAGTTTTGGGTTTTCAAAGCAATTTGCGAGTAAGTATGAGATTGGGGAGGAAGTGGGTAGAGGCCATTTTGGGTATACTTGTTCTGCTATTATCAAGAAAGGTGAACTTAAGGGTCAGAAAGTTGCTGTTAAGGTCATTCCAAAAGCCAAGGTCTCTTCTTCTTCTCTATGTCTATTCCTTAATGCATTGAAGTGTATGTGCATATTGAATTACCTACAATGTCTGATTCTTGAAATACATGGTGGGAAAAGTTGTTCAATTTTATGAGTCCATTTTCTTTGATTTAAGTTCTGTTGGGGTTTTAGATTTGTTCTCTCTGAATGTCATGAACACCATTAGATCATCCTTTCACTCTGTTAAGTCTCCCACCGCCAAGATGTATTTTAATTTTTACTTTTTCTCCTCCTATCTTGAAAAGTTGGGCCTTTTTTCACTTGTAAATTTGGTGATTCAAATTCTTAAGCTACTTTTACTTTTTTTAATTATTCAACCTCCCCTTTTTATGGGGCATAAGCTCTCCTTTTCTAGGAAGTTGCTCTTAAGAGCTGTATTGGTCTTGTTTTGTTGCACTAGTAGCTTTTGTTAGGAATTCCAATTGGAATTTATTGGGGTCCATGAAATATTTGAAAAAAAGTATAGTGATTTTTACTATTTAATATAGAGTTGGTGGGTTTTGAGCACTACAGAATTGCAAGCTCTTGTCCTTTTGCTTTTGATGAAGACATGAATTGTTGCAAACTCACTGTGTCTTGTGTCCCTGCCTGACTCCTAAAGATTTTTACTTTTTGTTCACAAAATCATCTATGCAATTGAAGTTATTCATATCTCCCTCAGAACATCAAGGGCTGACTTTTCCCATGTGACTGTGCAAGTCACTGCATTAAAAACTGGGGAACATTGTAACATATCAAAAGGGAGAAGAAAGAGAAAAATTGAATAGGATTATCTTTTGTGCCAAGAACCCCCCTTTATAAGGTTTCAGTATCATCACTAGGTTTAACTATTCGTGAAAATAATTAGTATTTGGTTGTTTAAAAGATTCTATAGCAGACTACTTGAGAAAAAAAAAAAGGAATAGGTTTCAATAGGTGATAGGGTTAGTGAAATTTGCTACTTGACCTAATAAGACCATGTCATATTTTGTAGCCTTCATATGGAGTTAGATTATTGTTACCGCTGACTTATGGCTCATTATATTTGTATGAAGTAAATTGAATTCACTTTTGGGGGTTTAAGTTTGTTATAAGCAATTATAACAAATTTTTTTTTTTGGTCAGATGCAATTCTTCACTTCAGTCTGACCCTCTTAACAACAGTCTCATACTCCAATTTTGTTGTCTTTCAGATGACAACAGCTATTTCCATTGAGGATGTCAGAAGGGAAGTTAAAATTTTGCGTGCCTTAACAGGACATAACAATCTCATACAATTCTATGAAGCATTTGAAGATCGGGATAATGTCTACATAGTGATGGAGTAAGAATCTAAACCACATTAGTGAGATGTAATCCATTTCTTGTAAGGTTTTTCCTGTCTGTCTTAGTGACACTCTTAAGGAATAGGACATAATAATATAGCGCACATCAGAGAAGAGAAGAGAGTACCCCCTTGGCCTGGTGATAATTCATGTAAGCACAACATGGAAGAAAGTTTGGGTACTAAGCCACAACTTAGTTACTCAAAGAAAGTGCATAATGCTAAACCTTATAGCATCAGGCTTTAGAAGAATTTCTTTTGAATCCCTAGCTTGTCCTTTTTAGAATATGAAAGCTAAGGAAATTCTTGAAAATTGCTGTTCAGGTTATGCCAAGGAGGAGAGCTCCTTGATAGAATACTTGCACGGTATGTCTTTGTTTGATTTAGGGAATTTTACTTCTAATTCATTGATTTGTTTCTTTAAAATATTTCTATTTGGGGATAGTATTTAATTTCCTTCTCATTTCTTTTGGTAGGGGTGGAAAGTACTCAGAAGAGGATGCGAAGGATGTCATGGTACAAATATTAAATGTTGTTGCATTCTGCCATCTCCAGGGTGTTGTGCACCGTGATCTTAAACCCGAGGTAAACATATTCCTCAAACTGGCATTGCAAATTAGAGCGTTAGTTACTTTTTATTAAAAAAAGAAAACAGAGAGAGGCACTTCATTGTTGAGTTTTTCTGTAACGTGTGTGGTATGCTAATGATGCCAAAGAGTGCCTTAAGCTTATACTTTGATGGACGCTGAAGATCCTCTGAATACAAAGTGAAACTGTTTAAATATCTTTCCTTGCTTGTAACGTAGCTGCTGTGCACATCCATCCTCAAAAAACCTTTATATGATAATTATCATGGTGATTAACTAACAAGGACATGAATTTTTTTATGTATCATATTTCCTTTTTTTTCTTTTGGTATTTTTGCAAAAGTATCTCATTTTTTCCATTTCCTGTTCAGAATTTTTTGTTTTTGTCGAAAGATGAATCCTCCCTGTTAAAAGCCATAGATTTTGGCTTATCAGATTTTGTCAGACCAGGTTAGTTTTTACACATGCAGGTTCTATGAATTCTTATATTTGTCTTCTCCATTAAACATTTATATAAATATGATGTATGCAGATGAAAAGCTTAATGACATTGTTGGAAGTGCATATTACGTAGCACCAGAAGTTCTGCACAGATCATATGGCATAGAGGCTGATGTGTGGAGTATAGGTGTAATATCATATATTCTTCTGTGTGGTAGTCGTCCTTTTTGGGCTCGCACAGAGTCTGGAATCTTCAGGGCTGTTTTAAAGGCTGATCCAACTTATGATGAAGCACCTTGGCCTACGTTAACTTTGGAGGCTAAAGATTTTGTCAAGCGACTATTGAATAAAGATCCTAGAAAAAGAATGAGTGCTGCTCAAGCATTATGTGAGTATTTTCTCCTCTGAATTTTCTTGGCATCCTTTTTCTTTATATTGCCTCTTCTCATGACCCCCTTGTTCAGGTCATCCTTGGATGCGTAATCATAGTGGTGCAAAACTACTGCTTGATATTCTTATTTTTCGACTCATGAAGGCATATATGCGGTCATCCTCTTTGCGTAAGGCTGCTTTAAGGGTGTGTATATTATTTAGCTGGAACTATTGATATAACCTGATATATATCTCTCTGCCCTTGATAGGGCTATATCTTTTGGTTTTAGGTTTGAAATTGTTTATAAGTTTCTTAAGTTACCTTTGCCTTTTATCGTTGGTGAAAACTACCACTTGGTATTCTCATATTTCGTCTCGTGAAAGCATATCAATCATCCTTTTTGTGTAAGACTGCTTGAAGTGTGTATATTATTTAGCTAGCTGGAACTATCAATATTACCTGATATATCTGTCTCTGCCCTGATAGCCGAACTACTTACGGTCACCTATATCTTTTGGTTTTAGGTCTGAAGTAGCTAATAAGATTTTCAAGTTACCTTTGCCTGTTGTCTTTGGTAAAGGTTTCTGTATACTTTTTCGATAAGTAATTAGGTGTCATACTAAAGATGGATAATAAGAACTAAGCTAGTGTGGGAAAACTTGGTGATCCCCTATCATATCTAACTAGGAATCAGTATCAGATGGGTACATATCATATGCAAATCCATATGATACTGATTCTTTCTCATATGGGTTCATAAAGCTCTACGTTTTATTCAGCATCTAGCAACTCTGATTCTTAATAGTCTTGGTAGCATTTGACTTGTTAAATTGCACCTAATACCTTTCCCTTTGATAGGCGTTGTCGAAAACTTTGACAGCAGATGAACTGTTCTATCTAAAAGAACAATTTGCATTGATGGAGCCAGACAAAAATGGCAACATAAAGCTAGAAAATATAAGATCAGTTGGTATCTTGACTCTCTCATCTTAGTTATTCTGTGCTGTTTGCTCAAAGCCTAAAGGTCTTATCTTCTTACTCCTTATCTAAAAGGTGTTATCTGCTTGCTTTTTTTGTTCCGTATAGGCACTAATGAAATATGGAACAGATGCTATGAAGGAGTCTCGGATTCCAGATTTTCTTGCCTCGGTATTGACATAACCACCATTTGTGTGTTTCCGTGCTTCTTCTGTGGTTCTAGATTATGAATAGTGGTTTCTGATGTTGTCTTTGACAGCTAAATGCACTTCAATATAGAAAGATGGATTTTGAAGAATTCTGCGCAGCCGCCTTAAGTGTTCATCAGCTGGAGGCTCTTGAGCGCTGGGAGCAACATGCTAGGTGTGCATATGAAATCTTTGATAGGGATGGCAATAGGGCTATTGTTATAGAAGATCTTGCATCTGTAAGTTTCCGTTTCTTTGTCACAAATGCCATATTATGCTCTCATGTTAGTGTTGTATCTCTGTCACTTGGACTTTGAGAATACAGGGTATTGTATGTTTCATTATACGTTTTATGCCTAATATTATGATCAAATCTCGCTTTCAGGAACTTGTACTGGGTCCTTCAATACCAGTTCATGCTGTCCTCAATGACTGGATAAGGCATACAGATGGAAAGCTAAGTTTTCTTGGTTTTGTGAAATTGTTGCATGGTCCTTCCACCCGAGGACTTGCAAAGGTGCAGTAACATTTAGACCGCTTTCAAGAGTGCCCGAAATACTAGAGTCTAGACATTGTGGCTGAGATAATCTTCATTTGAACATTACAGATATCAGCCACGTTGCACTGAAACGTCAAAATTCCTACCTGCTATTCAGTTTGCTGGAGTATGTTTGATTCATGGATTTCACTCTCGGCACATATTTGATTGCTTTTACTTCCACACCATGTTGTGTAAAGATTTCTGATGTTGTGCGGGGTAAACACATGGTTGATTGGACTTGCAGTTGTTTGTTATAAGGGGAATGGTCCTGGTTGCAACTCCTGCCAACAGGGATTAACAAGATGTAGTTACTAGTCAGCCACTTAAAATTGGGATTGTGGTGTCAGTATAGATTATAGGGCCTTGGTTGATTCAGTGCTGGAATTGATTGATTTATATTTATTGTTCAAATTCAAATTTGAGTCCAGGCTAAAAATTGCCTTGGAGTTGATCTGTATCTTCTTTCCTAGGATGAAGGTACTTCTGTTTCTGGTGCCTTCCTATTTGGAGACCAAATGACTAAAATAACACACATTCCACAATCAATGGGAATGAGTAATATTGTCCATATTGACATGATATTTCACCTGCTCTGCTTCAACTGAGTATACCAATTAGTATTGGGACTTTTATGTTTGTACAAGTGTTGATTGCATTTGCTGGCTTAAACCTGGTCTAAGAGTATATGTTATTTTCTGTTTGCTTCAAGGATCAAATATTTTAGATTTTTTTTTTGTGTTCCACCTGGTGTTCTTACCTACTTCAAATTCACACTGGATGGATTTTTTTTTTTTTTTTTTTAAATTTTTAGAATCTTGCTATTATAACAAAACATGTGATGAAACGAAAGAGAACTTAGGGATCACTTTATCCCTAACTGATAAATGAGAATATTGTTGATCAAATAACAGTTAATTATTCCTTAGCGGTAATTAATTCTTTTTATTAAGAATAACAATGACAATTACTATTACTGATGACGATGTTGTGAAACTCTGAGTTGTTGATATACTAGCTAAGGAAGGAGAGAACTGAGAATACAAGAAACACAACAAGATAGCAATAAGTAGCTTTTTGATAATCTATTTTTGGAAGATCTATAATAATGTAACATGTTGACATATACTAATTACTAAAAAAAAAAACTCTCCAAATAATTGCTACAACTTCAAAAATAAATAAATTATGTAGTAGTTACCATAAGGTAGCCTATAGCCTTGTACTATAATAAAGTATCTCTAATTTTGGGTTTAGTCATATGCTGAATTCCTTAATTTGCAGGGCATTTTTTTTGTAACTGGTATTACATGTTATCACAGTCGCCGTAACTCCGGTTGTAGCATTTTCCGATATGCTACTTGTTAAACCCTACCGGAGAGCCCTCCATAGCTCAACTCGGCAAGTTCAATCCAAAACCCTAGACTCACCACCTTCTTCCTCCAGCACCCTTTTTGTCGACAGGGCTGTATCCATTCTTAAAGGGTACGACCCAATTTCCTTGGACTCCATTTCTTCCCAATTCACCCCTCAATATGCTTCTTCCGTGCTTTTCCAATGCCGATTCGATAAACCCCTTGTTCTAAGATTCATCAACTGGGCGCGCAACCGCCAATTCTTCAATCTTCAATGCAAGTGCATTTCCATTCATATCCTCACTCGTTTCAAGCTCTACAAGACTGCTCAATCCCTTGCGGAGGATGTTGCTTTGAAATTCGGAGATAACAAGGGTGAATTGGTCTTTTCATGTCTCAGGGACACTTACCATTCTTGCAAGTCCAGCTCTGCTGTGTTCGATTTGATGGTAAAATCCTACTCTCATTTGAAAATGATTGACAGAGCTATGAATATCTTTGAATTAGCCAAGTTTAATGGGTTTATGCTCACTGTTTTGTCCTATAATTCTATTCTTGATGCGTTGATCAGGGTTTCATGTAATGGGTCTTTCGAATTAGCTCAAAAGTTTTATGATGATATGGTTAAATCTGGGGTTTCACCTAATGTGTATACTTATAATATTATGATCCGAGGGCTTTGTGCAAAAGGGGATCTGCAAAAGGGTTTGGTTGTTTTCAATGAAATGGAAAAAACTGGCTGCTTGAGAAATGTTGTAACCTATAACACCATAATAGGTGGTTATTGTAAGATAGGTAAGGTTGATGAGGCAGTCGAATTGTTGAAGCTAATGCAAGTGAGGAACTTGGAACCAAGTGTGGTCACATATAATGCTATTATTAATGGGTTATGTCGAGAAGGAAGAATGAAAGAGACGAGTGAGATTTTGGAAGATATGAGGGGCAAGGGATTAATGCCTGATGAAGTAACCTATAACACACTGGTAAATGGCTATTGTAGAGAGGGTAACTTTCACCAAGCACTTGTTTTGCACTCGGAAATGTTAAGGAATGGGCTGTCTCCAGATGTTGTGACTTATACTTCTTTGATTAATAGCATGTGCAAGACTGGGAATTTGCACCGCGCAATGGAATTCTTTGATCAACTGCATGCTAGGGGATTATATCCCAACGATAGAACTTACACAACATTGATTGTTGGTTTTTCTCAGCAGGGTCTTATGAATGAGGCTTATAAGCTTTTGAATGAAATGATTTCAAATGGCCTTTCCCCTTCAATTGTAACTTACAATGCGTTAATTAATGGGCATTGTGCAGTGGGCAGGATGGAGGATGCTTTACGCGTGACTCAAGAGATGGAGCAGAAAAGGCTGGTCCCAGATGTTGTAACTTATAGTACAATAATATCTGGGTTCTGTAGAAACTGTGGGTTGGAAAGAGCATTCTGTGTTAAGCAGCAGATGGTTGAAAAAGGGGTTTTACCTGATGTTATTACTTACTCATCCCTAATTCAAGGTCTTTGTGAGCAGCAAAGACTGACTGAAGCTTGTGAACTTTTCCAAGAGATGTTGAGAGTAGGTCTGCAACCAGATAAGTTTACATATACTACACTTATTGGTGCATACTGTGCAAATGGGGATATTAAAGGTGCTTTTCACCTGCATAACAAAATGATCTGTAAGGGTTTCTTTCCTGATGTCGTCACTTACAATGTCCTAATCAATGGGCTTAACAGACAAGCTCGCACTAGGGAAGCAAAGCGGCTTCTGTTCAAGTTGTTGTATGAGCAATCAGTGCCAAATAGTGTCACTTATGACATGCTAATAGAAAGTTGCAAAGATCTTGAATTGAAGAGTGCGGTAGATCTTATTAAAGGATTCTGCATGAAAGGTTTGTTGAATGAAGCTGACCAAGTTTTTGAGTTGATGCTGCAAAAACACAAGAAGCCGAGTGAAGTAGCTTATAACCTACTTATACACGGTCATTCCAGGGGTGGGAATTTGCATAGAGCCTTGAATCTTTTCAGAGAAATGGCTAATCTTGGATTTATTCCTCATACAGTAAGTATTATTGTGCTCATGAAAGAACTTTTTAAAGAAGGAATGAGTGAGGAATTACATCAAGTAATTCAAAGCACATTGGAAACCTGTAAACTTGCTGATGGTGAGCTAGCAAAAGTTGTTGTTGAGGTGAACTACAAGGAAGGGAACATGGATGCAGTATTCAATGCACTTACTGAGATGGCCAAGGATGGCCTTCTTCCAAATAGTGGGAAAACCACATTTTGTCACATGCCACAATAAAGTACTTATCATCTTAAAATAATCACACCAACTTTTCCCATGTATGAGGTAGAATGCATCAAGCAAGCAGGAAACTAGGTTGCAACAAATTGTTTCCCCCTCATTTAGGTTTCTCATGCCATTGTGAATGTGGGAGAGCTAGTTTACTCCGATGAGCGACATTCTTTCGAGAGGGTTAAATTCCCACTTTGCTTGAAAATTGTAGAAGGTCAGATTTTAAACTCCTTTTATCTCTGGACTTAGTACATACCTCAATTTTTGTCAATATCCTTCACATTGAACTTACATATAAATAGGATTTTTATACTTTCTTTAGGAAGTTTAATTTTATCTAGTCTTAGTTCAGATTTTTGAAAATTTCAATGTATGGACATTAGCTGCATTATTTTTTTTGGGTTTTCCTCTTCTGAAATGGCATCATCATGCTAAATTGGGATTTCCTCTTCTGAAATGGCATTATCATGCTAAGTGTTTACTCCCAGCATCTATGTCATATATTCCATCGATACATCGCCTTCTCCCGTTGCTGATTTACTGGCCTTGCCAATGTGATGCCTCATGTTCCTATTGTCTATCTCTATTACATCTGCTATATTTTAGTGGTAGGTCAGTTCCATATACCAGCAACGCATTCACAAATATGAACAAATAATTTTTGAATTCGTGTCAGCTATATAAGTAGGGTGCTAACTTGAAAAGGTGAAACAAGATGAAGAGAAGGAAGTGAGTTTCATTCAAGAAAGTGTGAAAACTCCAGGTATGATGTCTTTTACTAGTACATTTTGTTCACATAGTAAAACTACATTAGACAATAACATGATTGTAGATTAAAGAGCAATTTAAGTAATTCTTAAGCAAAACAATGCTGTTATAATTCAACTCTTTCTGCCAGTAATTTGATACATGTTTTCCATTGTGAAATCTTCATTCCGTGCAGCCTAAGGAGCTTTTCTGTTCAAGAACATTGTATATACCATTGATGAAGTCTGTTAATGGATGGTCATGGCTGTTTCGAGAGTAGGATTTGATTTACAGTGTCTTGCTTTCAGATCAGCTATCACTTAGTCTCTGTACTTCTGGACTAACTTTTTCCATTCTAATACCAAATGTAATAATCCAAGTCTAGCAGCTAGTCTCAGAACTTTCTGATTTTGTAACTTTTATCAAAAGAACTTGAAGCTCAAAGTCTATCAGCCCAGAATTGCCAGTTAGAGGTAGAAGGCGTTTTCCATTTTAATAAAAACTCTGGTTGCATAAACTAGTACTGGCTTAAATATATCTTTTGACCAGTTAAACACTCCATCCATATTTCTCATACATTGACGTGCAATGTGATTTTACTACGATGGTATACAAAAATAATTGAAAACATAACAAGATCAGAAAAGACCAAGAACACTGCCCCAGGTCTTCTCACTTTCTATAAACTGCTAACATATTATGAATCTCAAGAAATTTGTGGTGCATTTGTGTCAAGTAGGCTTCTCACAGGAAGCGACAGGGTGTTTTCATATTTCCCCACAAATGACTGTTTGCAAGTTCATCGAGAAGTTACATGTGATTGATTTGCTTCCTATGGTTCTAACGACACAGGTAGACCAACTGTTCCCTTGCTACCAGTTGACATCTCATCTCACTGAGTACGATGTTGATTGTCAGGAGCATCTGTTCCGTGTGCATCATAGCTAGTTTCTAAGTGTTGTTATTTAGTTCAGTGTTTCCTCTAGATTGGGCATGAAGGAAAATTCTCTGTTTTTCTTGAATAATCGCTTTGTGCAGATAGTACAAGATGTTGAGGCGATATCTCTTGCAACAAATGAACATCTAGTAGCACTGCTTGCAGAACACACAAAAAAACTCTTGCAAAGAGATAATACTATTTACATGCCTATCTTATCTCAAAGGCATTGAAATGCTGCTGCTGTTTCTGCATCCATACTTTACAAGCTTTATGGCATCAAATTGGTAAGTAATGATTAATCTATCTCCTGGAGTTCTAGTGCAAGGGGAAACAGATGTAAAAATTGGTAAGTAAGAGAAACAGATGCAAAGAAATTGAATGTAGTCATTCTTTTGCTGGATCTGCTCTCAGTAGTGTATTCTGAGGGCCTTGGATTTTTCAAATCTGAATCTGATTCCACAATTGCAGGCAATTACTGCATTAAATCATTGTTATTTGGCAACTCGTTTATTTGCCCCCTCTTATATATTCAAATTGTCATCTTGAAACTATATAACACTCCCTTGCCTTCAGATTCATTGCTTTAACAAGCTTTGACCACTAGACTAAAGGCATTAAATAATGAGGATTCACCAAATCCAGCTTTCACCCCACCCCCTAAATCCCCACCCCTTTTTCTTTTGATAGAGAGTCAAATACTTCTCATTGGAGTTATAGTGTAAATAGTTGAGAAATTACAGTAATCAAAGTTGATGAGCTGTCATAAGGGGAAAGTTGTACTCTACATATATATATATATATATCTTGTTATCTGTCACCTCACTCAGTCATTTTAGATTTTGAGAGCAAAGCGAATTAGGTTAGCAGCGGCACATTCAACCTGATTCGAACTGGAATCATTCAGAACAAGATTTTATGGGTAAAAAGGGGCCATGTTTCCATTGTGGCGTCAAACGTAAGTTCTCCTCTTGATTAATATTTTCTCTTGAAGTTCTCCACATAATATCTCACAATTAAGGTTTTATAACTCTTTTAGATATTTGAACTATTATTAGCCGAATCCCTCCACCTGTATCAATACTTGGATCCATATCCCTGAATCTTAAAATTTAGAGCATGAAGGATCCAAACTTTAGATTCGCACCTGTACTACACATATACAACAACATACCAAGTGTAATCACATGAGTGGGGTTTAGGGAGAGTAGAATATACACAAACCTTACCCTACTTTTGTGGGGTAGAAAGTCAGTTTTTGATAGATCCTCGGCTTTAAAGAGGAGTATTTGAAGAAGGGTTGCAAGAAAATGACAACAAAATGACGAGATATGAAGTAAATAAACCATCAAATGGTAATACACACCGGAGAATGGTGGGTGGTCCGCCAGGGGGTGGGTGGGGGATTATTTTACTGTTAAGCACTAGAGAAAGAGATAGTCCCTGTTGAATATTGTACAGTTAATCACTGTCGGCTTAGATGGTAACTTTCCTCCTTAAAATATCATGCAAATAAATGCAGTCTGCCAAGAGGCTAAATGTTCTGCATGGTACCTTGAAGTATCAAGCAAATCCTTTTCAATCTTTCCACCATAAAGCCCAAAGTTCAACTACTTTGTATGGTTCCTTAACATGGTAATGAAAATGTGAGTTCAAAAACAGTTCACACATTCTAAAAGTCTATGCATGTTTCACAGAAATATTTCCTTTTGTTTTGCCGAAGAAATCCCCCCCCCCCCTATACATACTCTAGTTTCGTGACACTTCCGTTCTCGTGAAATGCATTCTATACCTTTTTACAAGAAATCTTAATTGTCAGTGATCACTGTGCTTTAGTTTCTGAGATAAGTTTCTGCCTGTAAGAATGTTTTCTTATTTTGTCCCAGTTTAAACACTAATTAATTGTGAACTCAAACAGAAACCATTCTTTGGAGAAATGGGCCACCTGAAAAACCAGTGCTCTGCAATGCATGTGGATCAAGATGGCGGGTTAGGGGGACACTAGATGGCTATATTCCCAGACATGGAAACATAGAAATAGAGAGCTATCAGCAACCTTCTGACATGAAGCCGGCTCTTGACGAAAAAAAGCTAGAAGTTGGAATAGATGTTTCTGGACAGGATGGCTCTTCAGCTTGTCTTGAAGAGGAAATGAATTACATATCAGGCTTAGGTTCAGCAGGGTCATCCTCAGACAACTGCATGCAGATGGAAGAAACAAATGGTAAAATAATTTCACTCATATATAGAGCACTTGACTTGTCGCAGCAAATATGATGCACATTCTGAATCAAATCCTTTCTTAAGCACTAGGGTCATAAAAAGTGGAGAACTAATGTCTTCCTATTTCTTTCCTCTGCTTTGCATGATAGTAAGCCCAAAACTCTTAATCTCAAAGAAAATTATGAGATAGATGAAATTAGACAACCAAATCATTGTAGATGCACCTTCCCGAAAAGTAATCCTGCAGTGCATAGTCTTCTGATTCAAAAGAAAAGGAAGAAACAGTTCACCCAATATTATTGTTGCTTCCAATTAAGAACTTCTCTTAGTCTATTGATTTTTAAATGGATAAATTTGCTCACCCCCACCCCCACAAAAAGAGCTCTAAGACAACTTGATAAGCATGTATCAAGATTCACGACACTTGGATTTATTTTTACACAGGAAATCTTTTTGTTTCCCGATTATTGCGATGTGATTGTCAAATCACATTCAGGGTTTTACCAAAAAAAGGCGCAGGGAATCAATGACTATATAATACTCTATAGACAATATTGGGTTTCTTTCTTGTTCATAGATCATTAATTATAGTGTCTCCCCTAAGCTTCAAAAACTTACTTTCCTTTACACAATGAACTGACATCGACAAATTACAGGTAATTTGGATTTTCAATAAAGATATGAACTGATCAGTCCAACTATACTTTAACCATACAAATAATAAAAGCTTTACCCCAAAGTAAAAAGATCTATTATATTAATACATTATTGTTTTATGTGCACTAACATTCACCTTTTGTTTAGAGAAGCATACAAAGATCCTCTCTGGAATCCTGACAGTGTCCCAAGAAGAAAGAGATCAGAGCGTAGAAAACGCATTTTGTCACCTGTTGAAAGACTCCAGAGCAGAGGCGAATCCAGGATTTCAAAAAAACGGGTGCACCATTGCTTTAAAGATAAGCCATCTTGAGAACGGGTTCAACAAGTTTTAATTTAATATATTCTTTAATAATTATAGAAGTAATATATCGAGTTTAGTCGAATGAGTACGGGTTCGAGTGACCCAAAATTTGCACATACATTCGCCACTGCTCCAGAGGCAACTTCATAACATTCTACAGGAGCCAGACTTTGAAAATATCTCTGCCGATGGTGAAAATATTCTAATATATGCAAGGAACAAATACATTCCACCTAATGAGATTGGTCTTGGAGCTAAGCTGCTTGTATCACCACCTACTGCTACAGAACACTTGACATCTCTGTCTCCAATGGCAGAAGATAATGATGCCTCTTGCTCAGTGAATGTTCCTGTAGGAAATTCCAATTCCAATTTGTAAGTGAATTTTGAGATGCATGCACAAGGTTCAAGCTGGTATGTGAGCCAACTCTTACTATCTAGCTAGTACAATGTTTGTTAAAACCATTTGAGCTGTTCCAACCTTACTAGATGTCCCCAACGGCAACGCTCAACAACTTGGGTGTTTTGAGACCATATAGTTTGCCAATAGTGCATTTATTTAGGAGATTTATAATTCTGCTGTTTTATTGGATGGGATTTCAATGAATTAGATATGTCTATTCTGCTTTTTGGGTGCATTTAATGTCAATTCTAATGCTGGTCATAGTGTGCTTGCCTACAAGTTTGTTAGTGTAAATAAATGAATTTTGGGCCTAAATCAACCCCATGAGCTAGCTTATGAGGGTAGGATTGCTCAAGTCCATATAAGGAATTCATAATTCCCTCACCGCACTTATGTGGGACTTAACACCCCGCCTTACGCCCAAGACTGGACATCTAGTCTGTGGATTATTTAATATGGGGCGCCCAACATCGGTAAATCATAAATTGGGATGAGTTTGACTCTGACACCATGTAAAGAAATCAACTTTGGGCCTAACTCTACCCCAAAAGTTAGCTTATGATAGGAGGATTTCCCAAGTCCATATTAGGAGTCCATGATGTGGGACTTAAAAAGCCCAATATCCATTATTTACCGTTTGTTTGCATGGACTCCACATTACATGGATACTACATCAAGGGCATGTTGTTAAATTGTTCTCTAAAATGCTTCTGCGATTGCATCTTCCATATTCAGTGATGGGAGTTTGATTATTAAAGAAATAGGTATATCAGCTTTAGGATAAGGTATGTTCAGCCACAAAAAGTTTGAAAACTAAATTGACCAAAAAGTCTCTTCGATCTCCTTTTAAGCTATAACGATAAGTCAATAATATTTACACTAAAGAGAAGCTAGAGAGCCATTAATACATAATCCAGGAGCAATTAAGAGTCAGAATAATTTAGTATTGAGTTTCATAAACGCCCCCAAGTAGCAACATAAATCTAGAGGGTAGCGATGGGGTTCACCCGAACCCCCTCAGCAAAAAAATTACAAGGTATATAAAGTTATTTTCAAATTTTGCATGTATGTATATATATATATATATATATTCTGAACCGCTTGAACATGAGATTAGAGGTTGATTAAGTGGTTGAGGGGTTCAAAATTCACCTTGAGGTTTCTAGTTTAAATCTCAAGCACTACATTTTTATTTTTCGAACCCCTTAGTGAAAATCCTTGATCTGCCACTTTACCCAATATAACTCTTCCAAGAACTTTATATTACTTGATTGACTTTTAAGTAATACGAAGTAGTTTAATAAAAGAAACAAGCATTGTAGAAACCGGAAAAATGTAATCACTACCATAAAACTTCTTAGAAGGCCAGGAAATACAAAAACAGTATAAAGGAGCGAAGAGAGTAAAATATATTACTACTTAGAAAAGGAAAATAGGACATGGGAAGAAATGAGAACGTTAAAATCTCTGTCATTCTTTTACACAGTGGCAGAGCAGTGTAACGATAATAGCTGAAAAAGGAAACAATAGGAGTGATTCATGGGACTGGATAAGCATCTTAGGCTCCGGAGGATTATACAACTGAAAAAGGCTACTTTTGGGTTTGTTAAAGAATAGATTTTGGGCCTAACTCAACCCCAAAGCCCAGCATAGGGTGAGGATTGTTCAAAACCATATAAGGAGACCAATTACCCATCCCATATCCCATGTGGAACTCTTAAAAGGGCCGTACCTTTGTATTCTTAGTTTTGTTTGAAACGTAGAATGTTTAATCTACAAAGTTAATTATTTTGCCAAAAAAGGAAGTAGTAATGGCGGGAGATATAATTTTATGCCAAAAATATTCTATAGACAAAATAGGGAATCAATCACTATATAATACTCTTAGGAGTCGTTTGGTTTGAATTCAAGTTATGATGGGATAAGTTATGCTAAGATTATTTTTTATTGAGTGTTTGGTTTGTTGTATTCAAAATAATAAATCTTAAGAACAACATATAAGTTTACAAAAATACCCTCATGGATGTGAAAAGTAATGTATAAAAAGTGTTTAAAGGGACATTTTTGTCATTTAGTCATTTTATCCTGGGATAAGTTATCCCGGGATTACTATACCACCCATGGGAAAGGATAACTTATCCCGGTACTAATTATTAATCCCGGGATAAGTTATCCCCGACTTGCCAACCAAACAAATTAAGTGGCACTATAATTTAATCCCAGGACTATTTTAAGTTATCCTTCACACATAACGACCCCTTATAGACTAAATATTGGGTTTCTTTCTTGCTCAAAGATCATTAATTATAGTCTCCCCTAAGCTTCAAAAACTTACTTTCCTTTACACAATGAATTGACATTGACAAATTACAGGTAATTTGGATTTTAGATAAAGATATGAACTGATCAGTCCAACTATACTTTAACCATACAAATAAAAAAAGCTTGACAACAAAGTAAAAAGATCTATTGTATTAATACCTTATTGTTTTATGCACACTAACATTCACCTTTTGGTAGGAGAAGCAGACAAATATCCTCTCTGGAATCCTGAGAGTGTCCTAAGAAGAAAGAGATCAGAGCGTAGAAAACACATTTTATCACCTGTTGAAAGACTCCAGAGGCAACTTCATACTAATCTACAGGAGCCAGACTTGAAAAGCTCTCTGCCGATGATGAAAATATTCTAATTTATGCAAGGAACAAATATATTCCTCCTAATGAGATTGTTCATGGAGCTATGATGCTCATATCACCACCTACTACTACAGAACACTTGATGTCTCTATCTCCAATGGCAGTTGCTGGAAGTGAGTTTTGAGAAGCATGCATAAGGTTCAAGCTGGTAACTCTTTTATCTAGCTAGTGCAATGTTCGTTAAAACAATTTGAGCTATTCCAACTTTACCGGATGTCCCTAATGGCAACGACAGCACCTTGTATGTTTTGAGACCATCTAGTTTGCTAATTCTACATTTATTTTGGAGATTTATATTTCTTCTGTTTTATTGGATGGGATTTCAATGAATTAGATACGTCTATTCTGCTAATTCTACATTTTAGAGGGTAGCGAGGGGGTTCACCCGAACCTGATCCCCTTGGCAAAAAGTTACACGGTATATATAAGGTGCTTTTAAAATTTTGTATGTATATATATAGATTTTGAACCTCTTGAAATTATGGTTAAATAAAACGGAAGAATTATAAAGAAATGCACAACTGGCAAATCTAGATGGTCTCAAAACACGCAAGTTATTGTGCATTGCTGTTGGGGACATCCGGTAAAGTTGGAACAACCCAAATTGTTTTTTACCAACATTGCACTAGCTAAATAATAAGAGTTGGTTTCCCATACCAGCTTGAATGTTATGCATGCATCTCAAAATTCACTTACATATTGGAATTTTCTATAGGAACATTCACTGAGCGAGAGGCATTTTCTTCACAGATGTACTGCTGATGGTCTTGAGCATTATATAATGCAAGTTATCGTATCTACTTGTGCTGATGGAGCATCAGATACTTATTGCAGAAAGTTCAATTTGTTCAAGGTTAGGTAACTTTTCCTGGGCTTCTTTCTTTATTTTTATATTGCGGTAACTTAGGTTGATGATTTTGCAAAATTTATATGGGGCAGTTCTAAGGGAAAGATTTTTTAGTCAGTAAATTAAGCTTTATTGGATTTATTGTCTTCTGACTTGGGCATTCTAAATGCTCAGAACATTTTTATTGGTCCGTGGCGGGATGGTTTTTCTGATAAAGTTGTCATGTATTATGCTCAATATTTTCTCGTAATGCATTTGGGAACTTTCTTAGCCTTTTCTTGTTTTAATTATAGAATGAAACTGGGTATGTTGTTGTATTGAAACTGCGTCTGGGACATTGGTACTACCATGGGTCACCACTTGCAAAATTGGGTTTACCGGGTTATTCAGCAAGCGTTAATAACTTAGGGAGTTGCTAGATCTATTGATTGTAGTTCTTTGAATAATTATATCATATATTAGCTTTGCCTTGGTCATTAACTCATTATACATCCTTTTTCTCAAGAGATTTTTGTCATATTTTTCTTCCAATCTTTGCTTCGGAAACATTTCTTTTGAGCCGAGGGTCTATTGGAAACAACCTTTGTACCCACAAAGGTTGGGGTAAGGTATGCATACCCTCTCCAAATCCTACCTGTGGTATTACACTGGGTAGGTTGCTGATACATATTTGTGGGATGGTTAAGGACATGGATACTTTAATCAGATTGTCACATGTTAAAGGCTTGGAACACTAACCATGCGCAGACGGCATTTTTCATTTGCTTCATGCATGCATGCTGAAGATGACGATACTTGAAGTCTTGGTCATAATGTAAAATGGGTATCCTTCAAATTTCTGTGGTCATTGGTCTTGAAGTTTCTTATCTAAGCTGGTGAGTATTGCTTCTGGAGTATGATGTACCTAATGTTGGTGCTCAGTGTCAAGTGTGTGAAGCTGAGCATTTTAGTACAAGCTTAGATCAGACACATCAGTTGCATTTTCAGAGTGGTGTGGCAAGGCTGTACCTGATTGCTTCATAGAGTGCAAAATAGGTATCCACAGTATCTGAAGTTTTCAGTTGAATCTGAGAGTTTAATTGCCTGAAATAAGAACTAATGCTATTATATAAAGGATCTTTCCTTGCTTATCCAGCTGGACGTTGATTATCTTATTAAACAACTGCGCCCTCATCTGTTCTTCAGGAAGCTCTGAAGCTACTTGGATGAGGCATATGTCCTTGAAGATCATTTTTCACGACCACTAAAGCAGCTTGGGAGCACCTGTTCTTTGGAAAATCTTGTTGGGGTTAATTATTTGCTTTAACGAAGCTCTATTTTATTACTAGGCTTCTACTTCCAGGGCAACTCAACTGACGAAGTTGGCTGTTAAACTCTGTTTTATATTGAACTGATAGCTTAACCTATACAAAAACCCTCTTCCAAGGAAAAAGAAAAGCTGAATAAATGTTGTTTTGGTTATATTGTGTTTTTTTTCCCAGGAGATGCTAATATATAAGATATGAGATCTTTGTAGGATCATTCTATTGTATTCAAATTATAATTTGTAGTGTGAGATCATTTATTTGGAAAAATATTGCAACATGCAATGAAAGAGACTTTACAATTGGCACTGGTTGATCGTTTAATTTTTGTAAGCAAGATTTTTTAATCAAATTTCCAGAAACAAGTTAGTTTTAGCAAGATGACTCGATTAGATGTCCCGTAATGCTTTGAGTTTTAGCTGAGAAATCCACCATTTCTATAGATTCCACTGGCCTTGTTTGCATTTTTTGGGTTCGATTTTGAAAAACTATAATCAGTTTCTTAATTGAGATGCCTTTTGTCTGGGTTTTCGCCAAACGAGTTTTGTCTTTGTTACAACACTCGGAGTCCGTTCCTAACAAAATGACAAGGAAATATTTCACTCGTCATACTTGTTGTATATACAAATGTAGTGGGAACAGGTTTCCTTTTCGTCATTCTTTTATAACCATTAATCTTCGTCACTGTAACATTTTTTTTAACAAATTTTGGACAGTCTACGAGTTCAGTACACTTGGAAGTATTCTGACAGCAAAATATCTGGTACTAAAAATGAGCAGGTCGCAGGTGAGTATTTTAAACTGTGATTTCACACGAAAAATACTCAATAGTTTCACATCTTTATCTGAATCTTGAAGCATGGAAGCATAAAGTTCTCGAATGTACAATACAAAATTTCCACAAAACTGAATTTACTTCCTCCCCCTTCCAAAGGGAAAACAAAAGGAAATGGAATCAAAAGTAACAAGAATTAGTACAGCAGATTGCAGAACAAATGACAAACATGACTTGTTTATTTTTTACTTGCGTGAGGAGTTTAAAATTTACACTAACATCAAGCTGTGAGGAATATAAACTTGCATTAACATCAAGCTTTAGATTTTGCAACTCAAACTTAATTGAAGGCTTCATTTCTTTTTCTGTCCCCCTTACCTTTTGATCTCCCAAAAGTCGGAGAAATCAATCAAAAAGAAACTCCTACTTTGTCAAATGTTGCAGTAAATCAATAGCGTTGAACCATGGAATTATCTACAACTAGTGGGTGCCAAAACAACATAAAAGCTCAATTGCACTAAATTTCCTGATTTCAGTGTCTATTGATGTCTGGACTTGCCTAAGAGCAGCTTCTCATCCATTTAAAGATTTCAAGGATGACTGATGTCTCCTTTCAGGAGAATTGTCTCATTATCACTTAAAAAGGGGAAAAAAGAAGACGAAAACTACTCCAAATTTCGTAAAATGAAGAATCAATCTTAAAAAGGGGAAAAAAGAAGACAAAAACTACTCCAGATTTCGTAAAATGAAGAATCAATGTATGATTTTATCACTCAATCCTATGTATGATCAATGACTCGAAATGCTGCCTTCTAAAATTAGGTCAGGAAAATACAAAGTTATAGATAGCTAAAAGGTCATGATAGGCAGAATAAGGTGAAAATGAGTAGCTGAACAAAGACAGATAGGCCAAGCAGCGGATGCATATATATGTGCTCATCAATCAGAGACAAGTAAATCTTTCTATTTCTTTCAGATAGCAGAGTTAGAAACCAGCAAAATTATTTCACACCGGAAGCAATCTATTGTGAATGTTGAGGCTACCAACTAGACTACAAGCAATATTCAGTACATTGCTACTCCTTGTCAAAGAGCAATATCAACTAGCATGACCCAAACACTAGAATTAACAAGTAAAATTACCCTTACATCAAAGCAAGCATACTTCTGGAAACTTCTCTCATCTTGAAGAGAGCCGTTGATATAGATCATCAGCCAAGGCCTGCCTCGCGCTTCCACCATAATAATAGAAAGACTTCTCATTCTCTAACACCCTTGGAGGGGAACCATTCTCTTCTGGCTCCCTCCAAAGCTCTGGCTCTGGCTCCCTCGCAATCTGACACAGGTTGTGCAATACACAACAAGCAACAACAGTTTGGGGTGCATGACTTAGTCCCACATTCAAATTCTGAAGAATTTTCCACCTTCCTTTCAACAAACCAATAGCTTCCTCAACCATCTTCCTCCCCTTTAACAAGGCTTCATCATAGGCATTCTCAGCAGGCGAGCCAGTCCTATTCCCAGAAAATGGAGTAAGCAAAAACGACAACAAAGGAAAACACCAATCCCCAACAATGTATGGCATCACATGTTCTCCTCTAACATTAACCCCTTTGTCCCAAACAATATCACCAGAAATCAACCTATTATACAACAGACTATCTCTAAAATGTGTAGCATCGTCAAATCCACCTGGGGCTTTCACACAAACATCCCAAAAGATCTTCTTGTGATCAGCAACAACCTGAAGCAATATGGATGGGAACCCATATCGGCTATAGTACATAGACGAGTTTACGGTTTCCGACGGAAGATGCTGCAACCTCACGGCCGTTCCATCAATAGCTCCACATATATTGGGGAGTGAAGTCAGTTCTTGAAACCCCTGAGTGGTCTCCACAAGACGCCGTCGACTCACCGGAATCTTGATAAACTCCGGGTAAAGCTTAGTAGCTAAGAGGCGGGTAACCATGTTAGTAATTTTAGAGATCAGGTAAGGTTCAAGACCATAACGGGTAGCTAGGGTTTTAGCAGAAAAGCCGTGGAAGAGTCTAGAAAGTACCATAGCAACGGCGTAATCAGAAGGTAGAGAGAGTTGGGACTGGGTAATGTAGGGTTTCAGCTTATCAACAACGGTGGTGAAAACGGGATACGATAGTCCGTAAAGGGAACGCCACTGAGCGTCGCGGAGAGGAGCTTCCATAGCCCAAATATGTTCAGTGGAGAGGGCACGAAAAGCGGAGACGGAGAATTCGGCGGCTGCGGGCAATGGTGAAGAAGGGTTATTGTTCGGTGAAGAAGTGGAAGTTTTGGGTTTTTTCTTGTGTGGGTGGGTAGCGAGATAGGAGAGAACGGATGCGATGGTGAAGAAGAGGAGAGGTGCGGCGGATGTGGAGGTGAGGAGGGAAGTAGGGGAGGTGGGTGAAGCAACGGAGGAAGAGTAGGATGATGTGGAATCGGAGAGAAGTGAGGTGGTGGGGTCAAGGTGGTTGTGGAGGTGAAGAAGATTTGTTAGCATCAGCAGAAAAGATTGATCCATTGTTTACCGAGAAGGAAGTTGAAGGTCGACTTTGCCGGAGACGACCGCCAGGGTTTTGCTGCCACCGGCGGCAATGTCAATCAAGCCAATTCATATTTGACGACGAGTGGGAGAGGGGGTGGGGTGGAAGAACTATCAGCAGAAGAGCAAATAAGTCCATGTAGTTTCGCAAATGTTGCAAACAAGCCCATACTGTTTAGTGCAGTGCAAAATTTAAACCGAATAGCGATTACAGATTTGCGAAAAAAAAATAAAAATTCATCATTAATTAATTAAAATAAATAAATAAAGGAGTATAATGTTCGAGGTGGCTTCACCCAATTTATGTGAGTTACTTTGCTATTTAGTTAGTTTAAAAAAGAATGACATATTTTTATATTAAGTGATAAATTAACTATAAAATATTTATTTTACTCTTAATAAATGAATCACAAATTTTAATTATTATTTTTTTTTTATTAAACTTCATGTCGAGTTAAATTAATTCACGAGACGGAGGGAGTAGTATTTTGTACCATTAGTTTTATTAGTTTAACTATACTTAGCACAGAATCTCTCTTTTCTTAAGCACTAACTAAACAAACAAATATCTCAAAGCGGATCGGGCGGGCCCAAATTTCTTCCTTTTATTTTATTTTTTGTTCCTCAATTTAATTCTACTTCTTTGATTCAAAATTAGGGTTCAGAAGAAAAGGCCGTTGATTTTGAATAGGAAACAAATTTGAGCTTGAGAATCGCCGTCTTCTCCTTTCGTTCAATCCATTCGTGTATCTGTTGCAGCCATGACTGAGGTATCGCTCTGCTAATCTTTCATTTTTTTAACTTGCAACTTCAAAAAATGACTTTTCCCCCCTTATTTCTACTTGCGAATTCCTACTAATTCTAACCAGATGTTAGGAATGGGTTATTTGTGGTTTCTTTGTGTACTCCTGATTGATTATCAACTGTGTCAATTTCTGATCACTTGTGAGATGAGCTCAATTTGGTAAAATGATTCAAATTTGTGAGTTGGTAATCTTTAGTTGACCAACAGATCAAATAATGTGAAACCCTCTTTCAAAGAACATAGACCACTGTTGAATTGGTGCAGAGTTAATGATTTCAATTTGAAGTTCTATCACTGATGATTATCTTTCTCTGGGGTTGCTTATTGTGCTTCCTTCTTCATGCTTATTTCATTGTACATTTGTTAAGTGTAATGTGTTGATGTATCTGCCTTCATATCTCATATCATCTATATTGTCTAGATTTTTACTCTTCAATTTTTAAAATTTTTTTTTTTTCCCAAGTTGTTTTTCATTTCACTGGTTCTTTGAGTTGTGCTGGATAAGTATGTTTGGTGATAGGGTAAGAGTGTTCCGATTAATTTGAAGGTTCATGATTTTTCAACTTTCTTGTATTGTAGAAATCAAATGCAATATTCATGTTTTTTTTTGTGTGTGGGTGTGTGGTGGGGGTGGGGGTGGGGGGGGGATTTTTAGAAATTAGCTGTTAGTGTAGTTTCTGGCATTTATATTTAGGTATGAACATTTGGTAGTTAAATACCTACAACAATTCATTCCATCCATTACAAAGTTTTTTGTTTCTTCAATCATCTTTTAGTTGGGTTTGCTTTTGTTTCTGATTTAGTGCTGCTCTACCTTTTTATTACTGTAATGGAATGTCCAGCCTTCTGTCATTGTATTTTGCATATTTCTTGTTTCCTTAACCTGTTACTTTTCTGTATATAGATTTCTTCTTCCTTTTCCCTCCGATTTCAGATTACAGAACCCAAGATAATTATACTGATGTTTACTTTCTTGTGATGAACTTACAATTTTATAAATATGCCTGTTTAATATTTTTCTCATTGAACAGTTTTGGGTTAGCCAAGGAAATAAATGGTGTGATTTCTGCAAAATCTTCATATCGAACAATCCTACGAGCATTAGGAACCATGAACTTGGTACGCGCCACAAGGAAAGTGTGGGCAATAGGCTTAACACAATGCGACAAGAGAAAGCTACAAAAGATAAAGAGTTAAAAGAAGCAGCCCGTGCTCTGGAGCAAATTGAAGCGGTAAGTGCTATTATATTGGTATTTATGTTCATATATAAGTTTACACATTTATGACGAGGTATTTCAGTTTTCTGATGACAAACGATAGTATCCCTGGCTTAAATCTTGATGTTAGTATTTAGCATCCAAAAGAAGATAAAACGGTTATGAAGGATATGTAATAAATGTGTGTAAATCAGTTGATGTTTCTTTCTGTAATTACATATATGTTCTAAAATACTTACCTTATTAAAAAGTTATCTGTTTTAAACAATTATTAAGTCAATCTTTTTCAAGTACCATTACTGCAATTCCTCCTCCAGTAAGTGTGGTCTGCTCAGCAGCTATGGAGTGTAATTTCATTTACAAGAGAAAATGTTTTTGCTGGGCTATTCTTCTTTAATTGTCTAATTAGCAGGTTATTTAGCTGCTCAAAATATGCTGTTGGTACCAACTTATTTTATCCTAAGATATCTCAGAGTGCAACACTTGACAGGATGGATATCCTGATTAAAAAGAAAAGATATCTCTTAATGTGGGTATGCAAGTAGCACAATATCTGTCATTCACAACCTGTAGACTGTTAAGTACATAGCTACAGACATTTACATGACCTCATTTTAGAAAAGATGCATTTCCTCTCCTTAGAAATGCAGCTTTATCTTTCACTGGCTTCTGTATTAATTGACGTGATCTTATTGCATAGGTTCTCTTAAACTTCCACGAATAGAATTATTAATTCTTTTATTTGTTTTTTTTTTTTTTTTACATAAATTCATCCAATTTGTCTTTTTGACTTGTATTATAGTTTAAAGCAGAAATGGATTAACTGAGAGGAGATTGTGAATGAACAAAAATGTTACTCCCTCCGTTTCACAAAGAATGGCACAGAGTTTAAGAAAATAAAGAAGACTTTTGAATTTTGTGGTTCTAAATTAAAGTTATGTCAAATGTACAAAATTGCCCTTCAATCTTGTGGCCTTAAACATGCCACGTGGATGAAGTTAAAATGTTACCAAAAAAAGAAAGAGGTCATTCTTTTTTAAACGGAGGGAGTATTGCTTAATTGTGTCTTTCTTTTATTGACCAGAAAGCGCAACGCAGCTATGATAAGGACATGGCTCGAGTCAAAGAGGCCAGAAGTACCAATATACAGGCCCTGGCTACTCATGATAATGGTCAAGCGACTACCAAGGGATCTGCTGTATCAGAAGGTGTTCAATTTCTCTGCAGTCCTCTGACATTATACCTTTTACTATTTGGTTATAATTGTGTTGACTCTAAATTAGAAACATTGTCTTTCAATTTGTTTCAAGTAGAGATACTTTTCTGAACAAAAGGAGTTGGTTATAAACTAGAGATATCTCATGAGAGTTCATAGTTTGTATTCATTTGTCAATTTTGAGATAAAAACTTTTACTAAGTTAAATTGAATATGAGTTAAACTATATTTGACAATATTTCAATTCTCCCACTGAATTATCTGGATTGCAGATATTTTAGGTTAAATAAGTCTTTTAACTTTCATATACAAAGAAAACTACATGTTTGTTTCTTCCATTTCGTTTATCTTATTATCTTCTTGTTAGTACTGCTTTCTTTTCATCTCTTCTTGGCCAAGGGTCTATCGGAAACAACCTCTCTACCCTCACAAGGCAGGGGCGTACACTCTACTCTCCCCAGGCCCCTATACTAGGGATGTTGTTGTTGTTGTATACAAAGAAATAATCTCTGGTATATTGTTTTTTCATTCTTGTCGTTTGGTTTTTGGCTTTGTATCTACTGCTCGTTCTTTGCAATTCCTTCGTGACTACCTTGGTTAAAGCAATATTGCAATTTGTGGTGTCTAGTGGATACCTTGATTAATAGGCAAAGTTAACTAATCCTCTTGTTTTATGGGAACCACTCTATCAGGTCACTAATTCAATATATGAACAAAGCAATGAAGCATAATGCCTTTCTCCATTTTTGTTATTGCTACTGTTCAGTTTCCCAGATGATAAATTTTGAAGGGGGTGAAAATTTCTTTGTCCTAAAGAATTTACTTATTTTGCTTTAGTGGCAAAGTTCTCTTCTATGTTAGGGGATTCAAAGGGTGGTGAAGTGAAAAAGGAAATTAACATTGCTCGGGTGGATTCTAACTGTATTGACAATTAACACAAAAGGTTTATGTTGCTGAAGAGTTCCTTTCTCTTCCACATTTAGGCTATTTACATCACTTACTTCAAGGTTGAGTCAAACTGGTGGCCTTCTCAATGTTGTCTTGATAAATGTGTGACTTAAATTTGTGTTTGTACAACAGAATGGGAGTATGACAGCTCATCCGGCTACTATTACAATCAAAGTAATGGATGTTCCTATGATCCTAACTCTGGCTTCTATTATACAGATGTTTTAGGTAAATTTGCTTTCCCAGAGATCCAATAAGGTACCCCACACTTTTTTTTCTGGCAGCTTGTTTAATTGAATGAAATGTGACAGGTAGGTGGGTAACACAGGAAGAGGCACTTGCTGCAACTCAAGTTTCTTCAACGTCCATTTCAAAGAAACCTTTAGCAAAAGCACCTGTATCAACAATGGGTGCTGGATCTTCAGAAAATAAAAGCACAGAATCTCATCAAAGTGGTCCTCCACCAGGACGTGTTGTTTCAACCCCTCCAAATCCCATGAGATCTGCTAAAGGTAAACCTTCTTCACTAATGGTTAACAAAAGGAAAAGGGAGAATGAGAAGCCAAAAGCTGTCACTGAGGAAGAAGCAGCAGCACGCAAGGCCAGGGAGGCTGCAAGGAAGAGAGTTGAAGAGAGAGAGAAATCACTGCTTGGTCTTTATAAGCATTGATTTGTGTATCTTTATCAAACATTTTCTTGCTGAAAGGAGGTGAGTTTTCAGTATGATTTTGTCTAGTCTGAATTCTAAACTATCAGTCAGGAAGCTATCAAGGAGCCATATTGAGTCTTTGTATGCTGTAACACTGTGGTGGGTTCTTCAAGGTTCCTTGTTAGGTCATTTTATGTCCTTATACGTTAGTAAATGGTATTCTTTATGGGAAATTCTATTTTGTGCTAAAGATGTACCCTTTTTGTTGACTTGAAATATTTGTCGAGTTTTATTCACTTCATGTATTATCTTGTTAGACCATCAAGGTCGTGCTATTTTTATTGAATGATTGCATGAGTAACTTTTTTAAAGAAAATTCATTGTTTTATTAGTTGGATTCTTCTGATATGCAAATCATTAGGGAAAGTTCTCAACCTTGCTATCCAATTTCCTTAGAAGTACATCTTGCTGATGTAGCACAGTAGTTAATTTGAAAAATGAAAAATGTCTCAACAATTCAATTAATATGAAATGGAGGGAGTAGTAAGTTGCATTAGAATGGAATTCAATGTTCTCCGTGTTAGGGTTAGGTCCCTTTTTTCCTAATTTCATTTCCTTCTCTTATCGGTCATTAGAATTGACCAGAGTTGTCATCTGAGTATTTTTCATCTTATATTAAATGCAGGAATATTTGACAAGGTGATGCCAAACAAGTGTGTTGAGGATTGTTCAGTGACATTTACAACATTCAATCATCCAAAATTCACCACACAATGTTAGGCTGCAATTGTGGCATTCTAATTGCTCCGCCAATTACTTGACTGACAGTTTATTACATTAAATCCCTTACACAAGGAGTCTGTGTGAGGTATGCAGCCTAATCTATTCATTCACTTCATCCTGTGAGCTGCCCTTAGCATCGCGAAGTTGTATGGTTGTGTAGTATCATGTGCGGTTTCTCCCAATTATAAAACATTTATAACCTGTAAATGTATGGCAATGTAGCTCAATGAAGATATTTGGTTGAAGAACGAAACTGATTTCTTATTATTTCCGTTCTGTTATAACCTGCCGTGTTGATTTCAAGATCAAGTTATCCCTTTGCCTTTTGTCTTCTCCACACCCCCGCCCACGTAATTCAGAGAAATTGAATGAAAAGAGAATATTCTTTGTTTTCTTTTTTTTGTATTAAAATGTGTTTTTATTCCCTATGAGGAATGCTTCGTTTCCTTCAATTAATTGTTTATGCGTATGAAGACCCAGGCCACAAATATGGTTGACATTGACTTAGGTGCGTCAGTTTTATTTGACTTTGAATGTCAAATAAATCGGCTGTGATTGTGAAATTAGTAGTAATTGGCGTTCCAGTGACTGATGCATTTTGGACTTAAAAAAGTGCTATAAATGCCTAAACAGTACGAGTTGTTTTGTGTCTGTTTTTTTCTGGACATCTGATTCTTGTAGCACAATGGGGTCAATTGGTTCACACAAGTCTCTCCTTTCATTAATTATTTTCAGTTCTGGCTTGACTTACGCTACGAAAAAATACTTTTAAGCGAATGAATGCAAAGACACAAAATTTAATGACTTAAAATGTACCTAGTATATCTATTAACACTTGATGCGAATAAATATTTTCTTTAATGTCCGTCCTGTCCCAATAAGGTTTGAATTTAGTTTCATGGCTTTTCATTTATATGAGCTTTTATTCTTTTGCTTTCTTCTGCAATGTTTTACTTTCCTCCAACAATAACGACTAAACGTATTTTTCAAGTTCAATTTCAAATGAACTAAAGGGATAAAAAGTTCAAATTATTCCTACAATTCTTTTCTTAAGAAAAAAACCAGCCATTAAGAACGAACATACATTACAATAATTGTTGACGTTGATACATTCAAAATCAACAAAAAGTCAACATTTTTACCTCATTTTCCTCTAAAAAAAACTGTACATCTGTGAAGAACATAAATTATAGTAACAACCACCGACACAAACACTGTAAGGTCATGATTATCATGTTAAAAATAAAAATAACAAGTTCTTTTTTATATGAACAAAGGGACACTTGTTATTTGTTAACACCAAACGATCCAAATAATTACATCCACCTCCGTTTATGCTAATCTAATCCGTCATTTACTCCCTAATCTAATCATTAGGATATATGGTCGATTTTAAGCCAAAAAAACATACCAAGAATTGAGAAGAAAAAACAAAGAGAAAAACCTAAATATATTTTATAGTTATATTCAATGAATTTAATTTCTTCTAAAAAAGTTTTGATTCCCACGATGGTGGTCGTTTCTACTTTACCCTACAAAATTAAATATTGCTTAAATAAAAGTTTATACTAACGTAATGATGCTACTTCCCCCTTAAAAAAGCATAAAGTTCTCTTCAATATCTTAGTCATTGCATTATTTTATTATGAAAAATATTGACACTAGTACATTTTAGTAACTAACGAAGTAATTAAAAATGAAAATGATAATCAAAAGTTGGATTGAAGTGTTGAGTAGATAATCAAAAAATTAATATATCATTGAGCTGTAATGGCATGGAAATTAATTTTGTTATACCAAAAAAGGTATCGTTTGGCAACTAATTAATTTGTTTATTTGCAATTTATATGAACAACTTGGTACTTCTTTACATACGATATGAATATTAAGTAAAAAAAAAATAAATTGGGATGGGGTCCTTCTTGCTTAATTGAACTGTGCCAAGTAATAGTAATAGCCCGACCATAATGAAAATTGTACCTCTAGGCTTCGACTTAATTAGTTCCTCATCAATATTTATTCAGGTATAATTTTCTTTGATCATAGATGACAAATGATCCATCCTTTGCTACTAAGATAGTAAAAATTAACAACGGGCTAATTTTGTAGGTGAACAGAAAAAATTATTGATTTAATATCAGAATTTTTTTAATCTTATACTAAACAAGGATACCAGGTCCAGTATGTACTTTGTCACTTTAATTTTATGCAAAACTTTTTGTGGACTTTATTTTATATTATAGATAGTACATGAATCCGCACAAATATAGTTGTCGACCGGCCGAAAAATATTTGTCATGATGATCGACCTTCGAATGTAAAATATTAATTAAAATATTAACACATACTTTATTCCATCTCAATTCTAATTCTTAAAGGGGAATGACACGGAGTTTCTTTTTCCAACCCTTGCAACCAAACTTCAAATTAAATTTATCTGATACAAACAGGAAATAACATTGAGGGATATGGTGAACTGAATGTGATTCTTCTATCTTCGTTTAGAGATGTTAAATTCGAATCTTGAAATTGAGAAATCACATGAGAGAGTACTTACTTTATTAGATATATAGGTTTTAAATATCAAATGATTATCTCTCTCGAGAGTGAAAAAAGACATTAACTTAAAAAAATATCAAACTTTTTAAAGGTCTATTATTTTGGTTATTGGCTTAATATCAAATTATAATTATTTTGATTCTATCTTTGTAGAATATTTAGTTTTCAAAATTGTGAATGACTAATTTAATAAAACTTCAATTTTTGATATAAAGAAATATTTATTGGTGCGAATATAATCATGCCAAATATTCCTTAGGTAATTACTAAATAATCTTAAATTATTCACTACATGACCACCTGCAATTTTTTTAATAAATGCACTAATTTTAAAGGGCAGAATATTATAAAAAAAATAATAAAAAACATCTAGATACGGATTGATTGTCCGGAGACTTCATGTGGATAATACGAATAAAAATGTTTTAAAGTATACTATAAAGAATAACAGAAATAAGTTAAAATATAATACAAACACTTGTATTGTCCTAAAATGGATTTTTTTTTTTTTTGGGTACAATTAAAATTTAAAAACAGATATAAGTATATAGACGTGCCATCCATAAAGTATACATCACGATAGATATTTGGAAATTGTAGGAAGGAGTATATTATTAAGTAATAAATAAATAATTATCAATCATTTTAAAACTACTAAATCTATTGTAGTGAAGCTCTCACATGTACTCTTACGTGTCAAGACGTTTTCACATACGACTATTGTACTCTTTTGACCAAGTTTACTCACAAATTTATTAAAAGTTATGACAGGATGTATAAGATACTTATCTTAGTAGATGATTCTAAGTTTGAGTTTTGAGTATAATTTTTGTTTATTAGGAAGTGTTTTTTTTGAGTCTCGCAAGAACCAGTTTTTCAATATGAATATCAAATACCTAATCAGAAAAATAAGAATATATTCAGTATAATTTCATGTATGGGCTTTGCTAAATATAGAATTTACGTACATTTTATCGCGAGTTAGAGTGATTATTTTTGACAAATTTTCGATCAAAAAAGAAAAAACATCTAATGAAAGATTATCAAAAAAGAGACAACAAAGCAGCAAATACGGAATAAATGTACACAGAAATAATTGTACTCTTTAGTGTTACTATTATTCATACAAACAAGTGTATTCAAGAGGATTTTGGAAGTGAACATTTTATGCACAATAAAAAGTCATGTAAAATACACAATATATGAAAAATGTAAGCACTCTCTCTTTTGTATTTTCAAAAATATTTTTCCAGAGAGAAATATATGTAACAAATTAATTTTCCAAGAGGAAATGAATAACAAAATTAAGGGCAAAAAAATACACAATCTTAAGTATTAACGGCGACTCATAGACATAGAATTAGCGACACTTTTTGAAACAGAATCCTGCAGCGATGCATTGAAACCTAAGCAACCCAACAAGCCCTGTTTGTATGGTAAAAATGTTTTCTTCTTCATTTCTTCTGATACTGCTCTGTTCATCGTGTAATGCAATTCATGGGCAGAAATGGGTCCTTTTTTTCTTGATCTAACACTCTCTGTTGATCTAAAGCTTGAATTTTTAACATCTTCTTCATGGGTTTTCTTCAACAATTCGTACTTGTTTAGTTGTTCTGTACTACTTGGTCGACCTTCTGAAGAACTTCGGAACAGCAATAAGTCTTTGATTTTCCATTTTTTGGACCAGAGGGAGATCATTGAAGAAACCGATGAAGACGAAGAGGAGGAAGATGATGATGAAGAAGAAGAAACAGAGGCGGATTTTTTCGTGTTTTCTTGATTGCTTTCGTGATCATATAATAAGTCGGAAACTTTCAAAGGCGATAAATTTGAAGAATTTTGTTGGGGTTTTTCTGTTCGGCTCTGTTTTTGTAAAGATGTAACAAATGGGTCAAAATCTTTTTTCTTGTGTCGAGGAGAAAATGTTTCCATGAACGATTTCTTCGGGGATTTTGGAGAATCCATGTGTTTTCCTTCATACTGAAACCGTGGGGGTGGTTTCAAAGGCTTGATTTTTCCGCAATCAAAGAGCTCATCAGCTGCTGATAGCGAAATCCTCTCCAATTGCCCACTGAAATCAAAAGCAAAATCTTCATCATCTTCATCTGGGTTATCTTTCTCTTTTGGGATTTCTTCCCAATTGTATTCATCGTAAAGAGGGGAAATCCGAGTAGGACTAGCAGGTGCACTGTAAAACAACGTGGCAGCACGTGGAGGACTCGACGGAGCACTCATGTAAGGAGTAGTACAACCACTATCGATGTTGAAATCCACCGGCGCCGGAGATTGCATCATCACCTCTGTTTCCATTTTATGCACACCAACTGTTCGATAGTTTTTCTTATAGAGAAAATACTGAAAGTTTTAGTTTTAGAAAAACAGGGGAAGAGAAGAATTATATATAAGGAAAATGGGCCAATGACAGAGACAGAGTTGCCTTTTCTTATGTATTTTTATGGGCTTTTTATGATCAGGACTCATTAACAACTACTTGTCAAATACCTATTTTACCCCTATTTGATTGTGAATAGTGCATTCTGATTGAATTTGTATAGGGGTATTATTGTCCATTTAAAAACAATAAAGGGCGATGATAATCTTGATGTAAGAATCCGATTTTTTTGTGATTTTACCGTTTGATTTCCATTTTAAGTGTTTTTTTCCTTTTTGTTTGAAGTTTAAATTAAAGGATAGAAAACTTATGATGATGAAAAAATTACGGCTAAGTTAAAGTCAGCTAAATGCAGCTAGTGGATATCAAGGCTGACACACCACACAATAATCTTTTTTGCTAAATGAGGAAGAAAAATAAAGAAAGTAACAAGCATTAAAAAAACAAAAGAAATGTGAAAAATAGAGTGTAATCAAATGCAACTTTCACTCAATAATGCAGATGAGTTCAAAGAATAAGAGGCTAAAAATGTATCAACTGTCATTGATTTAAATCTAATCAATCTTTCCATTCATCTGCATTATTTAGTCAAATTCTGATCAAATTTTCTACTCATTTAGCATTATCCTAATTGATATTCCTATATTTGATTTTCTTGTTGCAAACCAATTTTCAAACTTTTTACATTTTTTTCTACTCGATTCTTGAAAAAATTTCAATGACAACGGTTACAGGAATATCACGGCGTGTATTAATGATGCCCATAATATCATGCACATTTTAACTACAACCGTACCCCCAAAAAAGAAGTCAAATTTGCAAATTTATTGATGGATTTATTAGGATCAAATTGTTGAGTACATATTTAGAAGGAAATTATTTGTGAAGACTTATTAAGAAAAACACCTTGGATTGGTTTCTCATTTTCTCCATTTTACTAAGTTTTAAATTAATTTGTGACACTTATCCTATTTAAATATGAAAATTATTTCAAACTTCTTATTTTTTATAATTAACAACTGTCCTGACCATAATTAATAAGCCAGGTATTACCATTGTGGTTTTTTAACGTCTAGTTTCTTTGTACTTCTCTCGTTCCATAGAAGACATCTTATTAAAAATTACGGAAAAGGGCCAAAAATACCCTTGAACTATTTGAAAAGGTTTAAATATACCCTCCATCCACCTATTGGGCTAAAAATACCCCTCAGTCTATCTTTTTGGTCCAATTCTACCCTTAAAACTAACACCCCTTTTTTTTTAAAATATTATTATTATTATTATTTATTACGTGGCATTTTCTTATTGGATAAATTAAACCCCAAACCATTTAATTTCTCTCTACCCGCTCCGACCCATTCCAGTGCTCACAACCCAGAACCCAATTAAAAGACCCATGGATATTGATCACCATAATAGCTCTTTCTTCTTCCCTCTTTTTTTATTTAACAATTTTAACACTAATTTCAAATCAAATTAATTTCATTCAAATGTTTGAATATTCTTCTGCTTCTTGTCGTGATGAAGGAGAGCTCCCCGTATGTCATTGCAGAATGGTTGCCAATTTTTTACGACTGTGACACCGTGGTTGTAGGTTCTATTAATGTTGTCGCTATGAGACAAATGGTTGTTGTTTTTGGAATGGTAAGATAAAAAAAAGCTTTTCACTTCATGTGACAATGTTTATACACAGTAAAAAAAGTCGTTGGATGCCCTTCGCCAAGAATGGAACATGTTAAAGAATTAGACGCTGAATGATATGGCTAAATTGACAGATTTGAATTATGCATTTATCTTAGAGGGGAAAGTTTCAAGCTTAGAGTGAAATTGTATTAAGTTTGGTTAATGTTCTTATGTTTTAGGAAATGGTATGATTCACAAGTTTCATTATAATGTATTTCCATCGTTAATGAAGTAAATTTGAACCAATTTTATTTTCATTTTTGGACCAGGTTTGGTGCAGTTTAATATCGAAATTTGGTTCAATTCTTTTATCTCGTTATGGTGCACTTTTGTTGCCTTTGTGCCACAGGCTTATTTTATTTTTTTTGGTTTAGTTTTTGGTAGAATCTAAGTGTCATTTTGCCTCTGTTTTGTTATAGTTAGGTGCAATTTTCGTAGAGTTTGGTGTAGTTTTGCTGGTAGATTTTTTTTTTACCAGCTTTGATGTAGTTTTTTTGGTAGAGTTTAGATGTTGTTTTGCTGCTGTTTTGGTATAGTTTGGTAGAATGGTGAATAAGGCAGGTTGGTGTTGAAATTGTTAAATAAAAAAAAGAGGGAAGAAGAAAGAGCTATTTGGGTTAAAGGGAAAAAGGATGAGCGATCAATATCCATGGGTCTTTTAATTGGGTTCTGGGTTGTGAGCACTGGAATGGGTCGGAGCGGGTAGAGAGAAATTAAATGGTTTGGGTTTAATTTATCCAATAAGAAAATGCCACGTAATAAATGATAATAATAATATATAAAAAAAAAAGGGGTGTTAGTTTTAAGGGTAGAAATGGACCAAAAAGATAGATCTATGATTTTTAAATTTCAGGTGGATGGAGGGTATATTTAAACCTTTTCAAATAGTCCAAGGGTATTTTTGGCCCTTTTCCGTAAAAATTATTGTCTCATATATTTTACGTATATTTTTTAAAATTTATTTTTATGTGCATTGATATGAACAAAAAGGCAAAATAATAAAGATGATTAGTCTATTGATGATTTCTTGATCATCGTATAAAATAAAAGGTATCCCTTTAATATGAAACGGAGGGAGTAATTTTTTGTTTGGTATTATATTTCACGAGTTATAACTCAAAGCTGGTTGCATGAGTGTGTGAGCCTCGTTGTGTGCACCACAACGCATTAGTTGATACTTGATACTAATGTTTTCTTAAAAAACAAAATTAATTAATTAACTCCATGCTTTGGAGAATTTTTGGTTAGCTGAGAATATATTAGGTACATAAATTGGTCTACATTCCATACTCCAGTCTTATGGATAACTTTTAACTTTTCTAACATAGGTAGTACTAACTAAAAGCCACTGATTCAGAATTTTAAGTTTATAACATAGTAATAACTAGGCTCAAAGTTAAATATTTATATATATTGGGTTGATACTTTTATGAAAGTATAAACTTTGAATTTCTTTTATAGAATTCACATGAATCCGTAGATAGAAGGTTAAATTCGCCCTCAATTATTATAAGAATAGTTTTTCGGGTCAAAAGGAACAAAATAAATGAGAGATTTGATTTGTTGCCCATCAATTACAAATTTGTTTTTATAATTCTATATTTTTTTACAAGAATTTTCCATTTTTACATGTATATATAAGATCTGAAAATGACATTTTTTTCTATTCAATTGGTAAGTAGTTATAAAAGGTCATTTCCCACCTCATAATAATGTTTCATTTTCTTCTTTCTTTTTTTCATTCCCTAAGAAAAGTTAGTGTTAGTATTCTCTTTGTTCATTTTTTACTTGTCACATTTTGCTTTTCTAAAGTCAAATTGTATAGACTAAGATCGACATTTTAAAATATATTTTATTATTATATTAATATGAGAAGAATTACAATTAATAATACTACAATTTCCTAACATCTAAATTTAAAATATTAAATTAATTATCAAAAAATTAATCAAATTTATTCTCGTAAAGTAAAAAATGAAGTTATATTATTTTTGGCTCCTCCCTCATTTTGAAGGGAAAAAAACCATTGAGGGTAGTCCCTAAAAATTTGCTTAAATTTGGAAAAAAGCTAGTCATATATTTATTGCGGGTCAATTTGGACATGACTCAACTTAATTCGGTTACAAGTTTTACATGCATGAACGGGTCATTCACAATTTTATTCTTATTTTGAATTTGTCTTTTTATGTATGCCTTTTATAATAAAAAATAAAAATTAATTTATTTGAAGGATAAAAATTAACAATCAATCAATTTTAAAAATAAAACAAGTTACAGATAAATAATCAGTAATTAGGTTATGATTTATTATTTGTTCAAATCAACCAAATCCATAAACAGATTGATTTTTATCTATTCTATCATTTTAACCTATATAAATTTAGTCTAACCTATCCATTTAATATTCATGTCGATACTTGGAACTAAGCCGTCAAAAAGAATATAGGCTATGAATAATAAAGTCATGACTTTCCAACAAATAGAAAAATAAAATATAAGTTAGATAATCGCGTACATTAATACAAAACTGATATATAATTTTGACGAACCAAAGCCTCATCTTGTACCCACTTGACTTGTGTTTAATAACCTTTTATTTTCAACCCTCCAATTTGTTTTACAAAATTATAGTATTTCTCCAATTTAATTTAAACTATAGAATATTCCTACTCCTCTTTACCCAAATATTTATTTCCCATAGGACATTTTCATAAATTAGTGGCGGCTAAATTTTCACAAATTGGCAGCTGAGTACGGCTAGATGATCGTGGTTTGACCAAAAAATAATTAAATACTATGTTAATTCGGTGATTAAACTAAAACATACTCGAAAACGTGATCATAAACGATCGTTTACTGATTCTAGCCATTAAATTTGGAATAAATTCAGTGTACACACATGTACCTATACATAGAGATAGTAAAATTAGTGCATAATCAGTCCAATTCGTTTAAATTTGAGTTGATTATTGATCCGTTCAACTCATTTCAATCCATTTGGGTTAATATCTATATATACTCTAGCATAAATTGATTTATGAAAAATCTAGTCGAAATATTTTTAAAAAATATTTTAATTGATTTATATAATATGTTATATATATTCATAATAAAATTTTAAAAACTATTAGGTACTGAAAAATTATAAAAAATAAATAAAATAATTAAAACTTAGTAAAAACTGAGTAAATTGAGTTCTAATCCACTTTTTAGTTTATTTCACCTTAAGTCAACTTATTTTAATCCGCCCAAATTAAGTTCAGTCTGTCCATTTGACGCTTCTACATGTACCTAACAATAGACTAGTTCTAAGAAATATGAATATACGTGCTTTGCATGTCAAATATCATATGCCCATAAATTTAGCACGTATTATGAGATTTGTCAATCTTCTAGTTCACTAAACGAGTAGTAACGCAATATACTTTTGTTTGGGAGGAATATCTATGACTTTAATTTATTTATTACTAGCTCTATTGGAGTAGTTGGAAAACCAACTAGATGTGATTTTATATATACACGTGCTGATTAGAAAATAAAATAAAAATAGTCGAAGCAAAAAGGCTACTTGCATGTGGGAGTCTTGGTCAATAGGATATGCCCAAATATATTGACGGAGGACTTGTAGCAGTTAAAATCAAGTAAGTTTGTTTTCCTTTTTCTATATACAATTACAATTTTTACGACAGATGTTGTAATTATATTAAAATCTATTAATATCTTCTGATAGGAACCCATAACTAAATTGGTTACTGGTTCAATAACAAGGAAGGGACCAAAAAATTACTTTTTACAATAAATTTCAAATTTTAGATCTGCTCTTGATAGAGAGAAATCGATTGAGGAAAAAAAAATGAAGTTGTAATAATCAAATGGGAAAAGGTCCAAATTTGGCCCGTGTAATATCTAAAATTTGCATAATTTGGTCTATTCATACACTTGTCATTAGCATAATCGTTGTATCCAAATTACTTGAGGAAATAAGGTTCAAATTTACACCTCATTCTTTAATATGATTACTCTTAGTTTGGAATTGGTTAGGGTTCAAGGGCAAAAATGAGACTTTTCCCTCCTAATAGGAGGGGAAATATGTATTAGACCAAAAGTTTAACGAATAACAAAATTGTTCAAATTTTATATAGTACTGGAACAATTTGACCCATTTTCCTAAACCACTTGGGTATTAATTATATTAAAATGGAGAGTAACACTTGCGTCGGGGTGACTTATAAAACATTAGTTGGAGCAGTATAAAGTCTTTGTTCTTTATGCGTTGATATAACCTTGCAGGTAAAAATTAAACTCTTCAAGATGCAACAAGCTAACATCTGGAATGGCATCTGCATAACTAATACTTATTTTTTTATTATAAGAAACAGACGTTTGTCATAACTGATAATTGATTTTTGTTACACGAATATCAGATGAAGAGTATAATTCCATCTCAAATCAGCTTTCCTTTTTTCAAGAATGATCATTTATCTATAACGAGGGAGGGAGTGTGCCATTGATGAAGGATGAGAACATGGTCAATGCACGACCAGGTTGATAGCTTGGCACGAAATGTCCTGCTCCTCTTACCGTCACAAATGTCAAGTTCTCATATTCCACTGCATAACCACCAACCTTGAAAGAAAAAGGATATATCAATTACATACATGATATTCTTGGAACAAAGTATTGTAATGGTACAAGTGAAGTATAATGACCACTTTGTTACCTCGCCTTGGAAGTACCAAGGATACCACGGTGTTTTCACTGGTGTCTTGATTTTGTTTATAGCATATCTAGTCGTTGTTACAGGCAAAACACTATCTGTATCTCCGCTGTAATTACACGTTAAAATCATGAGAGAGTGTTACTGAACTGCTACATTTTCAGAATTAGTTTTATCGTGAGTTCTTCCTATTTTCCCCCCTGTACTTACCTATATATCCAAACCCTAATTCCACTTTGCATGAGCTCTTGAAAGACCGGTAGAACAGTATACGGAGAGTCCTTCCAATGCAAGTGTGAACTGCAGAAGTGAGAATTGAAGCAAATTTAAGCCAAGAAGAAAAAAAAAATTAGCTTTTCCAATTTGAAGCGAAAATGTTATTTAAACTATCACGGTATGTATTACGCGCAAGGAGCCCAGGAATATGGTATTCTTCTGACATTAAGTGCCTTTTGTACTTCAGCAGAGTTTAGGTAAGAGTTTACATAATTGTCTGAGCATGGATCAAATCCACATACCTGTTTTAAACAAAAGAAAAAAGTTAGAAATCTAATAAACGCATGTAAAATCTGCAGAGGGGTGCTAGTTGAGGCGTTGGATGATGTGTACAGACCCTACTTGATTGATCAGAACTTGAAATGTGCATTTTATGATATTGCGGGTGTGCATGCTAGAGAAATGGGGGATGAAAACATCCGAACTGTAGAATAAGAAGCAGGTTTATAGACCTGTTGTATCTAATAAAACATTTTACTTGTGACACTTAATGTTCATTTATTTACACAACCAGCAATAGTTTTTTTTTGAGGCTGGTAACGTCACAACCAGCAATAGTAAATGAAAATCTTCTCAAGAACAACAAATGAGCAGTTAGCCAGTTCGGAACTTACGGGAAGTGAAGTATTGGCATTGGGGTCGCACAGTGGGGCATAAATGTCATAGGCATATATGTTTCCTAGAGATGAATCTGCTTGCTTAATGTACTCATTACATGCTTCTGAGGTTGTCACTGCCGAGAAGTTGCAATTCAAGACAATTCCATCATGGACTTCATCTGAAATTAGTGCATGTGTCCAATAAAAGTCATATGAACCACTCTGCATTGTTTCAAAGTCTAGGAGGGCATTCCCTGTCTGAAAAAAAGATCACATCACTATGCAAATAAGACAATAGTAGTGACTTAATCAGGAGGAAGAATATGTAATTATCATTTTGAATAAGCTTAATTAGCTTACAGCTATTCCTTGCAAGTTAATAACAAGGTTGGGCTCTGTTTTCCTGTGGGATAAGATCAGCTGAGCAAGTTGAGGCACATAGTGGCCAGCATAACTTTCTCCAACAATATAGAAATCTCGATGTTTATATTCTGGGAATCTTTCCATCCAATTGAGGAGAAAGGTGAAACTGTCTTGTCTAGTTTTTTCGTCTCCAGTAATATAATCTGCTGATGTATTAGAGTAAGAGAATCCAACACCAGCTGGTGATTCTAAAAAGAGGATGTTCGCCACTGCATTAATGTCAAAAAGGTACCATAGTTACACCCAAATGACGATAGATTTTTCTAGCTTAAGAAAGAGATAATTAAGTACCATTGTTCCATGCAAATTGGTTCAGCCATAAGGTTTTCCCATCATTATTAACACGGAATGGCCCAAGTTCATCCATTGCCCCAGCCCCTAATGAAGAGCAACCAGGCCCTATATACCATTTACATACAAAAACAACAAAGGAAACATGATAAGCTAGCCATCATAAGCTCTTAAGAAACGCAGCCAACTCATAATAACACAGTAAATCCCAAGGCAAGAAAAATATGAGATTAAACTCTTACTAGGTTTGCATGAAACAAGCTAGCGTTAGAAATTAAAACATTCCTCCTCTTGGCAATTCGGGTAACATGGGTGTGGTGTGTGTGTTTACCTCCATTTAGCCACAAAACGAGAGGCTTTGTCGAAGGGTCACCAGATGATTCAGCCAAGTAATAGAACAAGGCTCTACCAGCATTTGCATCAACAGTAACATATCCTGCATATTGATTAAACCTGGCTGCACTTGGTTGCTCTGGCAGTGCTGAGATCTTATCATTTTCCTTCGATCCTTCCTGTGGCACTATGAGTTCTGACACTGATCTCTGTTTCTCAGAAGCCGGTAGGCCGTGGTTAATAATCCTTGTTGTTTTTGCCCGTCGGGTCTTGTGAAATTCACGTAGAACATCCACTTCTCCTGCATAACAATATTGTTGGGCACTTAGGCAGCACAAAATTAGAGAAAGAGTTAAAACAGAGTTAGCTTTCATTTTCTTCCTACTCATGCAAGAATAAGCAACGTTGAGTGATAACTCAAGGATAATTCTTCTTCATTATTTATAAAGTAAGCAAAACACTGAGAATTTTATGATGCTTTTTTCTTTTACTTGAAATTGAATGGAATTGAATCCATGGTAGTGACATCTTTGTCCTTTATTTCATCAGTTAAATGTCACACAAAATTAAGGATATATAGTAAGGAGGGTTTGTTGGCTTTAACTTTCATGTCGTTCTCGAACAGCCAGAAATTAGAAAAGGTAGTTCAGAATGAAAACAAAGACACCACTAAATAGTTAAGTTAAAAGAGTATCTTATGGTTTAGGATTTTCAAGTATGATTAAGAGGGATGCAGACAGCTAGATTAGTGTCTATTCATCATATTAACTGATGATAGCTATCATACTAATTCTAAAAGATCATAGTTTTTTGTTATTCTTAATCTGATTTAAAGCAACAGTGCTGTCATTTAGTTTTATTTCGAACCTATAACTCCCTAATTTTCTTCCATGTATTTACAGGATGGACTTCGACTTGTGAATATCAAGAGAAGTGTGGTTTTTTAAATTATTTGAAGAAATTCCAGAATAAAATGCAACAGGATGACACCCTCCACCTAAAAAGGGAAGAGCCCAGAAAATATCCTTTGTTAAGGTGTGAAAAAAGTTCAAATGTCATTAATTTACCTACAAGTTTGATGTAAAATTGTCTATTTTTGCAACTATATGCTGAAAATAGTCGAAAGTGAACACTCATTCAATTTCATGAGTAGGGTGGTGTGGTTGTTTCTGTTCAAATTAGCAATCCTACTTTATATGTTGGGTTTGTTACAAAATTCTGTTATCTTTCTCATTATTGTATTTCCAAAAGATGCATCGGCACTCACTGTTATCTAAATAGCGTTCAAATTCGTCAATGTCACTTTCAATTGCAATTATTAACACCTATTCATATAATATTAGGATAACAAATGTAGATAGATAATTGTATCTGGAGGTGGCAAATTTGACTAATGAACATGTAACTCGCCCAATTTGGGTATGTTAACGGGTCAATTAATCAACCCGTTAGTAGAAAACGAGAAGAAGTAGATCGCCGAACCTCAACGACATTGTAGAAGAAACAGTACATCCACAACGGCGGTGGGCGGTGGGCGGTGGCATTCTCCTTCGCCGGAAGCCGACAAGGACAGCTCAGTGCGTTACTCAAGCGGGCCAACTTCCAAGCCATGGAATCTTTTTGACTCCTCTGTAATGACCCTCACGAGACATAAAACGATCCAGTCAGAATTGCGGAGGCCGGAGAGAGAGGATAAGGTTTGGTATTACTAGCTTACAACATAAGCTAATAATACAGGGATATGTTATGAGACGAAGATGAAAAAGTTGTAATAAAAGATTTGTTAAAAGAGATATTTTTGTTAAATGAAGAAGAAAAACTAGGCCAAACAAATTAAAATGGAGGAAGTATAACCTTAGATTTGCAATTTATTTTACTGGCATAACTAATAATAAGTTATGAGGGAATTGAAGTATTATTTTATGTGATCTAGAAGATTGAATAACTAATACCTACATTATTACACTTGCATACTTTTAACCATATACTCATTTAAACATTTTGAAAATTTGATTTTAAGACATATGAAAAGGCATCAGAAACCCTCCAATTTAAACACTTCATATATTTAAGTTAACATAAAAGAAAGGAACCATAAGCCCTGTTGACACCCAATTTCGACCCTCCACAATATAAATTAATCATCAAGCTTCTTCAATTTCTAACGATTTAAAATAATGAGTTTTATAAAATTTTCAGAAATAAAATAAAATAAACATTAGTTTGCAAGTTATTTTAAATAGTTTTGTCACTTTTTTTTATAATATGTATGTTTTATTTAGTTATGTATATAAATAATGCATTTTACGAGTATTCAAAAACCATCTCAAAAAGATTTTATATTTTTAAATACTTTATTAGTAGTAAGGGTCGTAATTTTGGGTTAATGAATTGTATGAAATTCAAAACGCTTTCAAGTTATTTTTAGAATAATTGTATCATTTTAAATAATTTTAATGACAAATATATATATATTTACAATCAAATTATTTTATAAATATTTGAAAAATCATCATAAAGATTTTACATTTTAATTAAATATTTTATTATCTTAAGTTATAGTTAGAATTTAGATCTAATTAAATTAACTATTCTTATATGAAGATAATTATTATATTTTGTTAAGATTAAGAAGCTCGGTAATTAATTAATGTTAATTATTAAATCCGATATTTTAAAAAGATTTAACCCCCTTGTTATTTGGGCCATTTTTCCAAATGGCCCACACCAAATTCCCTCAAATTTTCACAAGCTGCCAGCCCACAAACAGCATTCCAGACGGCCCAATACAACAAACAACACTTCCCAAGCCAGCAGCCCATAACGACCCAAACTCCTTTAAAAATTCCCAGGCCCATTTCCACCAGCCCATACAACAGCAAACAATTCCGACAACATACAATTCCCATCCAAATAAACAGCAACAATCCGACCCACCCCTTTTTTCTTCTTCACCAAAGGAGACCGACAATACATACATACAATACCAAATAGCAGCAGCAAAAATCCACCGCCTCACCTGCTCCCTGCGTCCGGCAGACCCGAAAAACACTGCAAATCGGCAGCCTTTCACCTGCCAGACCCCACTGCCCATACCAGTCCCTTTTTTCTTCTTCACGCGAGCTGTTCCTCAGCGAAAATTGCGTCCAAATAGCAGGAATTTGCGGCTGCCAAACCCGCCTGCAAACAACCACCCACTTCGATCTTGTCATCCAGATTTTGAGGGATCTCGGTTGAAATTTTGAGCCTTGACAGCTTTTCCCCATTCCTTGAGAAAGAAATTCAAAATCGGGTACCCTTTTCCGTTCCAATTCCGAACCCCACTCCCCTTCTATAAATGGTTCATTGTTAGCCACTGAGAAGGGGGGATTTTCTTTGGGAATAAACATTTCTTATACTCCGGAAATATTGTACGTTTTCTTTAAGTCGTGAGAGAACCTTCGCTCGAGTCCGATTTGCAGTTGTGGTCAGCCGCTTCGAATTAGTGTGGTGGAAGAGCTCACTCTCTGCTAGTTCTTGTCTCAAGCTTGCTGCCCTCGAAAAGGTGAAAATTCTTCCAATCTTGATTTACTTTAGTTTAACATGCCGATCATTTTCGCAAAAATGAATTTGGTTGTAATTATTCTCTTTAGCGATTTTCATTTGGTCATTCTGTTAGTCCGATAACTTGTATTATGTCTATTGTTTTAGATGATTATGAATATTTCTGTTGTTCTCATTTCTATTATGGATTCCAAGTACCTTAATCTATACTAGTCTCTTATGTTGTTATGATCTCGTCTTAGTATTCATATACTTTTAACATTTCATTCGTTGTTTAGAAAAATGTACATGTATTTTGGAATATGCTTAAATATGAGTTTGTTCCGTGATATTCGAAATCAGTTTGATGACTTGCTTTCCGTGGTCAATATCTCGATTGCTCCTCACACTCGTAATTCTTTATTTGCCTAGCTTTGGTTTCTTCTTCTTTCCAGCACGCTGCCAATGGTTAACTATTGTTAGGATTAGAGTCTATTTGCTTGCTTCATTACCCCTGCTCCTTTTTCTCGTTTCTATAAGTTTAATTCAAATGCTTTTGGGTGTTAAAGTGTTAAGAAATGAGAAGGTGCTGTGATTCTAAGGTTCTTGTCTTAGAATATCTTTTGTCTCATGTTTATGATATCATTTTAACTTAGATCAGTAGCTTGTGCTGTTTTGGATAGATATCGCTATCGAATTTAATTAGAGTGTTGCATTGTTGTTGGGGTTACTGCTGAATGTATCTTTTTCCTTCAATTGTTAGAATCTGTTCAGTACAATCGTTCACGGATTCATTCATGCTTAGTTCCTGCAAATTGTGTCTTTGAAGGGAAAGGGAAGATTAGATTAATTAGCCTCAACTTGGAGGCATAAGGGTATTATATGATTAATGTTTGAGTGTTAAAATGCATTATCATTACGCCATCAGTGTGCTTATTTCCATTATCGATTAATTTAAATTTATTTGCAAAGTTTCATCATTATGAACATGAGTGTTAATCCTTCTTTCTTTTCCTTTTGTTTCATGTCATTTTGAGCGAGTTCGTCGAACTCCATTACCTCCTTCTTTTCATTTCGAGTGGGTCGTGGAGGCCCAATCGCTCCTTCTTCGAGTTGGTGTTGCATTCTATTTTTCCTCTTTCGGGAAAGACTGATAACAGGTTCCAGAAGGCGAAATAACAGCTGCAATGAGGCAAACTGCGGACTCCAAAACGTCCAAAACGGGCTATATACATGTTATATACAGAAATATACACTGATATACAGGTCCAAAATGTGAAAATACAGGGCTGAGATGAAGTACAGGTGTTCGGAAGCAAGAAATACGTGAAAAGAGCTGATATACATGCTCATATACACTGATATACAGAAAATGTATACCAAAAAGGCGATTGGGCTGAACCTAAGAATCTGCAGCGAAATTGGCCCAATAAGGGTCCAATTTCATTATCTCTCTTACCCTCTTACTTGTTTTGATTATATTTGACTAATTTCATTTAACTCTAACTTTATAATTATTAATTAACTTAAAGAAATTCCCCGAAGACGAGTTATTTCCTTTGTGCCGGTTTAATATATTTCAATGTTTTAGTGTTCATTTATTTTATTAATCCAATACGTTGGTCAATTTATACATTTAAACCTTTTTGCTCTTAAAAAATTAGGCTTCATGCCTCTTCACTTAATCACTTTTTTTATAAAAAAAAAAAAAAAAAAAAAAAACACAAAGGGGTTGGTCAAAACTTTTCCTTCAATTACTTAAAAATAAGTTATATATATATATATATATATATATATATATAGTCATTTTTGCAAAAAGGTTAGTCTACCAACTTAAAATGATTTCCATGCTTTAATTTATTAAATTAGTTTAAATTATTATATTCAAAATAAATTAAGTAAATTTTAATTGATCCAGTTTTGTTAAAATTTTATCCACATGCAATTTAATTTGAATGTTTCATTTTTGGTCCCTTTCTCTTAAAAATAAATAGATAAAAAATAAAATAAATGTGCATCTATTTATTTTCTTTAAGTTAATCAAATATTGTGAATTATTAGGTTAAATCATTTGCTAAACAATTAGTCAAAAATGTTTTAGTCAAGTCGCAGGTCAACCGCGTGTTAGCGGACACTTCGAATGCCTAAACCCTTCTCGAAGTGTAAATTGAACCCTGAAACCGAACCCTCTTTGATATTTTTCAAATGATTTTTTCTGTTTAAATTTTTGAAAATTATAAGTTTTCTTAATTTCTTTAAAAAATTAAGTGGCGACTTTTTTCTAAGTATTTTTCTTAAATGGTTTTATACTTAGAACATTTCAAAAAGTGATTTTTTCTACAGATAGGGAAATTACGACGCAACAAGCCCTCTCATGCTCGAATACAAACCATAAAACAGTAATGTAATAACAAGTTAATTCTACAAAATTTATTCCATATGAAACCAACAATCCTTTTTTCACAATGTATCTTCTGTTTAATTGAAACCAGGAGGGAGTGTCCCGTTGATGAAGGATGAAAACATGGTCAATGCACGGCCAGGTTGATAGCTTGGCACGAAATGTCCTGCTCCACGTACTGTCACGAATGTCAAGTTCTGGTATTCTACTGCATAACCACCAACCTGGATATGTGAAATACTTCATTCATATTCATACTGGAAATTAAGAAACTGTAGAGTTGAAGATCGAAATGAATAATGACAACTTGGTTAATTACCTCCCCTTGGAAGAACCATGGGTACCATGCCGTTTTGATTGGTGTTTTGATTTTGTCGATACCATATCTACTTGTCGTTACAGGCAAAATATGATCTATGTCTCCGCTAGAAAAGAAGATGAAAAGGGGCTTGATAAGAAAATGTTGGTATTTGTTTTGGGATCGCTAAAGTTTTCAGTATTAACTTTATGGTGACTGATTCCATCCTAGCTTGTTTGATTTACTTACCTATAAATCCAAACTCTAATGCCACTTTGCATGAGCTCTTGAAAGATTGGTAGAACAGTATGTGGCGAATCTTCCCAAGAGATGCCTATGATATCACTGCACAAGTTTAAAATGTTAAAGAAAGTGGTCAAATTAATGGAAAAAGGGATCAGCAATTACAATTTGAAGAATTAAAATGTTTAAAAACTCACAGTATCAATTACCTGCACGATTCCCAGGAATGGGGTATATCTCTGACATTAAGTGCCTTTTGCACTTCAGCAGTGTTTAGGTAATTAAATACGTAATCAGCTGAGCATGGATCAAATCCATCTATCTGTTATCATACACAAAAGAAAAAGTTATGCTACAGATCATTGCTTGTAATTTGGGCGTAGAATGCTGTTGTTCATGGTCTTTTATTTCACTTTCACCTTAATTTGTGACACTTAAAATTTTGAATTGTGGTATATAAATACGGGGGAGGAATGAGAAGATAGCCAGTGGAGCTTACAGGAAGGGAAGTATAGGCAGAAGAGTTGCAGAGTTGGGAATATGTGTTATAATTATATATATTGGCTTGACATGAATCTGCTTCGTTTGTGTATTCATCACAAGCCGCTGAGGTAGTCGTTTCTGTTGAGAAGTTGCAATTTTTGACAATTCCTTCATGGACTTCATCTGATATTAGTGCGTGTGACCAATAAAAGTCGTATGAACCACTGTTTGCAGTTTCATCATCGAGGAGGGCATTTCCGGTCTGAAAATCATGCCATATGCAAATTAATAAGATAGTATTGTGACTCCAATAAGGATGAAAAAAAAGAATTGTCATTTGAACTAGTTTCATTAGCTTACAGCTATTCCTTGCAAGTTAATGACAAGGTTGGGTTCTGATTTCTTGTGGGATAAGATCAGCTGAGCGAGTTGGGGCACGTAGTGGCCGGCATAACTCTCCCCAACAATGTAGAAATTGCGGTTTTTATATTCTGGGAATCTTTCCATCCAATTGATGAGAAAGGTGAAACTGTCTTGTCTAGTCTTTTCGTCTCCGGTAGTATAATCTGATGATGTATTAGAATAAGAGAATCCAACACCAGCTGGTGATTCTAAAAACAGGACATTTGCCACTGCATAAATATAGTCACAAAAATGTCATTATTTATAGGTTTCTGAATTTTTTTCTCAGTAGTGAAGATAGATTTCGCTATTAAGTACCATTGTTCCAGGCAAATTGATTGAGCCACAAGGTTTTCCCGTCTTTATTGACACGGAATGGTCCAAGTTCCACCATCCCTCCATTTCCGAATGAAGAGCAACCAGGTCCTATCAAATTCATACAGAAGTACCCTTAGAACTTATGATTTTTAACATACCATGAAGATTTGATTTATGTATGAGAGCTATCATGAGGGGTAAAATGGCATGTACGCGTCCTTTTTTAAAAAAATGCACATGGTCGTAAGGTTAAGTCTTAAAGACAATTGTTGTGTATTTACCTCCATTTAGCCACAAAACAAGAGGCTTAGTAGTAGGGTCATTAGACGATTCTGCCAAGTAATAGAAGAGGGCTCTACCATTATCAGCATTAACAGTCACATATCCTGAATATTGAGCAAAATTGATCCCACTTGGTTGCCCTGGCAATGCCGATATCTTGTCATTTTCCTTTGATCCTACCTGTGGCACTATGAATTCAGACACTGATCTCTGTTTCTCAGCAAGCGCTAGGCCTTGGCTGATAACATTTTTTGTTTTTGTCCTTCGAGCCTTGAGAAATTCGCGTAGAACATCTACTTCCCCTGCGTAACATTGTTGGGCACTTAGGTAACACAAAATCAGAGAAAGACTTAAAACAGAGGAAATATTCATTTTCTTCCTTCCCAATTCAATGAAACAAGAAATGATGAGTGATAATTCAACGACGATTCTTCTTTATTATTATTATATAGTGTATGCAAAACGTTGAGAATGTCGTCAGATATATTTTCTTGTACTCAAAAATTGGACTAACATCTTTTGTCATTTGTGCTCTTTGGTTTGGTTAAAACGCCAATCCCATTTAACAGCTATGACTTGTTCCTTAATAAATTGTTTCCTCACCAGTAGCCATCCTTTGCTTTCATCACCATCAATAATTAGTACATGCACTAATCCATTATAGATAAGTATCAATCATTGAACAACATTATATATAGCTAACCATCTTCATCATTTCGCTACTAATTATCAATCGCTACCATCAACAACCACAATTAATTAGTACTGTCAATCACTATGCCATAAGATATTATCCGCAATCACCATCATCTCAAATCGGGACACACAATTGCTACCATTACCAAGTGTCATACAAATTCTTTAAAACTATTTTATGGATATAATATTATATCACTTTAGTATTTTAATTTTATATTTATTATTTTTTAAACTGAGACAAATTTTATACATTCATATATTGAAAATACAAATGGTGTTAACTATTTAGAAATATGTGCATTTAGATTAAAAAATCTTAATTTTAACAAAATAAATGAGGCTCAAATATACGAGAGCAAAAAGTTGTTATTGTTTATAGTAACGGTTCATTAATTTGTATTTTCCTTCTATTTAATTTTTTCAACTTTTCCCCAAAATATATCGCGCGCTTCGCTTCTGTTCATGTTTAGCGCGAACAGAATTTACGCCTCCAAATTTACTCAATTCGGTCCATTGCGTAAATACTTCCTCGTGATATAGAAATTTTGTCATTCTGTTGTGCTTTTTATTTTTTTCAATTTCTTCATATTCATGAATCATGGGATGATGAAGCTGGCGGAAACAACATTGTGCGTTTGTTGTTTTTCTTATTGAAAAATTTGTATTTGATTTTGATCAATTTTGTTGAGGCAAAGGTTAGGGTTTATGAATGTTATTTTTACGTTACAGGAGTATAAAATTTGTGAAAGTTTGTTTCTTTAGATGCTTCTTTTGCAATTGAATTCGATCTTAAGAATATGAAGGGTTGAAGAATTTGTAGTTGTAGTGTTTATTTCATTGTGTAAAACATGTTCAATAGTCGATATAAGTTGTGATATAACCCAGAGAGTAGCTGAAGAAAACAACAAGAAGAAAAAACTCAAAAGAAGAATGGGTAGACTATAGGTCATTGTTAAGCTTCACTAGATATTGTTGCATTAGTCGATCCATAATATTTGTTTTGCTGCGGAGAAGGAAGAATATATCTTCTGTTTAATGGAAACCAGGAGGGAGTGTGCCATTGATGAAGGCGAGAACATGGTCAATGCACGGCCAGGTTGATAGCTTGGCACGAGATGTCCTGCTCCTCTGACCGTCACGAATGTCAAGTTCTGGTATTCTACTGCGTAACCACCAACCTGGTAATATGAAATACTTAATTCATGATTTGCATATGACATGATTTTCAGACTGGAAATGCCCTCCTGGACGATGAAACATGGAATAGTGGTTCATACGACTTTTATTGGACGCATGCACTAATATCAGATGAAGTCCATGAAGGAATTGTCAAGAATTGCAACTAAATATAAATCGTGTTTTCAGCATAACTAAATGTTCGTTAAACCAAACCACACAATGAAAATACATCAAAGTGAAAGGAAAACTTACTATTCATATATACAGGGGCGGAGCCAAGGTGTTCGTTGGAAAATCACACGTTGTGTAAAATGTCAAATCAGCTATTTATGAATACAAAATACATATTGAACCCCCTTGTCACAACTGATAAATGTTGGCTCAATGGTCTAGGGGTTTCAAATTTATCTTCATGTTGTGGGTTCAACAATTTTTAAAATGACTCGATAGAGTAGGGCAAAAGTAGAAAGAAACGTTAAATGAGACATGACTAAACAAGTTAAACATTTTATAAATTTTAATTTGAAATACAAAAAGACACCATAAAAGTTAAAAGCCCTCTCATGCTTGAATACAAACCATAAAACAGTAATGTAATAACTAATTAATTCTACAAAATCTATTCCACATGAAACCAGCAATCCTTTTTTCACAATCTGTTTAATCGAAACCAGGAGGGAGTGTCCCATTGATGAAGGATGAGAACATGGTTAATGCACGGCCAGGTTGATAGCTTGGCACGAAATGTCCTGCTCCGCGCACTGTCATGAAGGTCAAGTTCTGGTACTCTACTGCGTAACCACCAACCTGGAAATATGAGATACTTAATTCATATTCATACTGGAAATTAAGAAACTGTAGAGTTGAAGATTGAAATGAATAATGACAACTTGGTTAATTACCTCCCCTTGGAAGAACCACGGGTACCATGCCGTTTTGACTGGTGTTTTGATTTTGTCAATACCATATCTACTTGTAGTTACAGGCAAAATATGATCTATGTCTCCGCTGGAAAAATAAAAAGGACAAATCAGAGTGTCTTGAGCTAGAGCCTAGCAGACAAATTTATTATTATAGTGACTACCTAATTCCTTGCTTGATTTACTTACCTATATATCCAAACCCGAATACCACTTTGCATGAGCTCTTTGTAGATTGGCAGAACAGTATCTGGGGAGTCTTGCCAAGAGCCGTGTATGTAACCACTGCACAAGTGAGCAAAAACCCAAAAAGAGAGGGGGAAAAGGTCAGTATTTTGAAGAATTAAAATGTTTTTTTTTTTTGAAAAACATCTACCTGCAAGATTCCCAAAAATGGGGTATATCTCTGACATTAAGTGCCTTCTGTACTTCAGCTGTGTTTAGGTAATTGTCTACGTAATCAGGTGAGCATGGATCGAATCCATATATCTGTTATCATGTACAAAAGAAGAAGTTATGCTATAGATTGTTTGTAACTTGGGTGTAGAATGTCGTTGTGCATGATCTTTCTTTTTCACTCACCCTAATTTCTGACACTATTATTTAGATTGGTATAGACACCAGGAACGAAAGCAGTTAGTCAGTGGAACTTACAGGAAGGGAAGTATAGGCAGAGGAGTTGCAGAGTTGAGAGTATGTGTTATAATCATATATATTGGCTTGACATGAATCTGCTTCGCTTGTGTACTGATCACAAGCTTCTGAGGTAGACGTTTCTGTCGAGAAGTTGCAATTCTTGACAATTCCTTCATGGACTTCATCTGATATTAGTGCGTGCGTCCAATAAAAGTCGTATGAACCACTATTCCATGTTTCATCGTCGAGGAGGGCATTTCCAGCCTGAAAATCATGTCATATGCAAATAAGGTAAGATTAGCGGCTTAGTCAGGATTTAAAAGAAAGCAATTATCATTTGAACAAGTTTAATTAGCTTACAGCTATTCCTTGCAAGTTAATGACAAGGTTGGGTTCTGTTTTCTTGTGAGATAAGATTAGCTGAGCAAGTTGAGGTACGTAGTGACCAGCATAACTCTCCCCAACAATGTAAAAATCGCGGTTTTTATATTCTGGGAATCTTTCCATCCAATTGACGAGAAAGGTGAAACTGTCTCGTCTAGTTTTTTTATCTCCGGTAGTATAATCTGATGATGTATTAGAATAAGAGAATCCAACACCAGCTGGTGATTCTAAAAACAGGACATTTGCCACTGCATAATCATAGTCACAAAAATGCCATTGTTATTTATAGATTTCTGATTATTATTTTTCAGTAGTGATGATAGATTTTGCTATTAAGTACCATGGTTCCAGGCAAATTGATTGAGCCACAAGGTTTTCCCATCTTTATTGACACGGAATGGTCCAAGTTCCACCATCCCTCCATTTCCGAATGAAGAACAACCAGGTCCTGTCAAAAAATACATATGGTCCTAAGGTTAGGTTCGAAAGACAATTCTAGTGAATTAACGTGGAGTGATGTGTGTATTTACCTCCATTTAGCCACAAAACGAGAGGCTTTTTAGAAGGGTCACTAGACGATTCTGCCAAGTAATAGAAGAGAGCTCTACCAGCATCAGCATTAACAGTCACATATCCTGAATATTGAGCAAAATTGATCCCACTTGGTTGCCCTGGCAATGCCGATATCTTGTCATTTTCCTTTGATCCTACCTGTGGCACTATGAATTCAGACACTGATCTCTGTTTCTCAGCAAGCGCTAGGCCTTGGCTGATAACATTTTTTGTTTTTGTCCTTCGAGCCTTGAGAAATTCGCGTAGAACATCTACTTCCCCTGCGTAACATTGTTGGGCACTTAGGTAGCACAAAATTAAAAAGAGAGTTAAAACAGAGGAAATATTCATTCTCTTCCTTCCCAATTCAATGAAAAAAGAAATGGTGAGTGATAACTCTTCTTTATTATTATTATAATATATAGTGTATGCAAAATGTTGAGAAGGTCGTCAGATATATTTTCTTGTACTCAAATTGGACTAACATCTTTTGTCATTTGTGCTCTTTGGTTAAAACGTCAATCCCATTTAACCCTATGCAACTAGGCATTTGGAACGACATCTTTTTTTTTTTTAAAAAAACTAATGAGAAAAACACATAGTCAAATACTCCATAATTTATACTACATCTCCTTGTTTGGAATATCATAGAGGAACATTATTGGGTAGTAGTTCTACAAGATTAATGTTCCTTATGAAATCAGCTTTCCTTTTCTTTTTCCCCATCAATAATCTTTTCTCTTCTGTTTAGTGTAGATGAGGAGGGAGCGTGCCATTGATGAAAGATGAGAACATGGTCAATGCGCGGCCTGGTTGATAGCTTGGAACGAAATGTCCTGCTCCTCTTACTGTCACAAATGTCAAGTTCTGGTATTCTACTGCATAACCACCAACCTAGAAAGGAAAAGGATTATATGAAATAATTAATTTATGTACATACATGATATTCTGAAAATAGACATTGTACATAGAGTTGAAGAATAATGACAACTCGTTACCTCGCATTGGAAGAACCAAGGGTACCATGGTGTTTTTATTTTGTTTATGGCATATCTACTTGTCGTCACAGATAACATATGATCTATGTCTGCACTGAAATTGTTAAAAACAAAGTCTTAAGAAAATGTTAATTGTTTTGAAATCACTAAAATTCAGAACTGTTTCTGATGACTGCTTCCTTGCTTGATTTACTTGCCTATAAATCCAAACCCTAATGCCACTTTGCATGAGCTCTTGAAAGACTGTTAGAACAGAATGCGGGGAGTCCTGCCAAGAGCCGAATATGAAACCACTGCACAAGTGAGAAATGAAGAAATTGAAATTAATCCCCAAAAGATAATAATAAGCCTCAAGAATGAAAATGTTTTAGAGAACTCAATGTATTACTTGCAGGAATCCCAGGAATAGGGTGTATCTTTGACATTAAGGGCCTTTTGTACTTGAGCACTATTTAGGTAATTGTCTACATAATCAGCTGAGCATGGATCAAATCCATCTATCTGTCATACAAAAAAGAAAAAGTTGCCATCACAAAATTCAATAGAAGGATGTAAAATCTACAGAGAGGTGACTGGTGAGCGTATTGGGGCGTAGAATGTTGTTGTGCATGGTCTTTTTTTTTTTCCTCTCCGTGATCTTCACCTTAATTTGGGCACTGCAAATATTTCTTTTTTCCTTAATAATGAATGAGCAGTTAGCCAGTGGAACTTACAGGAAGGGAAGTACAGATAGAGGAACAGTTGGGAATATGTATTTATTGTTGAGTTTAACTAGTATCCACTGTCTGTGCATATTAGTTAAACTCTAAATAAAATAGTAGAGTGAATATAGAGTCCTAGTTGTCTTCAATAACTATTTTCCTTATTTATAATTTGAATATTAAAAAGTAAAAATAATTAAAACTTACAATAAGTTCTAAAGTACTTGTTTGTATAAAAAATAGTTTCCACTTTCCACAATGGTAGATACACTCTTTGTTTCTTTTTACTTGTTAAATTTTGATTTTTATTTATTTTTTTAAAAAATAATATTGTTTTACCTATTATACCCTTAATTTATTGATAAAATCACTACGTTAATTATTAAGTGTGTCAATTAATTTAGTGACAATTTGAAGCTTAGCTTACTGCTATTCCTTGCGAGCTAATGACAAGGTTTGGTTCTGTTTTCTTGTAGGATAAGATCTGCTGAGCAAGTTGAGGCACATAGTGGCCAGCATAACTCTCTCCAGTAATATAGAAATCTCGGTGTTTATATTCTGGGAATCTTTCCATCCAATTGACTAGAAAGGTGAAACTGTCTTGTCTGGTCTTTTCGTCTCCAGTAGTATAATCTGATGATGTATTAGAATAAGAGAATCCAATTCCAGCAGGTGATTCTAAAAAGAGGATGTTTGCCACTGCATTAATTAACAAAATTGTTGTTAGTATTAATTATTTATGGGTTTTTGATTACTCTCAATTGTGATTAAAGATTCTGCAGAAGAGATATGTATAAGTACCATTGTTCCGGGTAAAAGGGTTGAGCCACAAGGTTTTTCCATCTTTATTTACGCAGAATGGTCCAAGTTGCATCATCGCTCCAGCCCCAAATGAAGAGCAACCAGGTCCTGTATATTATGTATAGAACAACAAAGAAACATGATAAGTGCGCCAACATAGTTTTAAAAGCAATACCAGAATGAATAGTGCATTAAAGGGATGAACATAATTAAACTGTTTGTAGTTTTTGCTTGAAACTAGTGTTAGAAAAGACATTCTTCCTCTTGACAATTGGGGTAACCGTGGGTATGGTGTGTGTATTTACCTCCATTTAGCCACAAAACAAGAGGCTTGGTAGAAGGATCTTGAGTTGATTCAATGAAGTAATAGAGCAATGCTCTACCAGCATCAGCATCAACAGTAACATATCCTGAATATTGATCAAAACTCACACCACTAGGTTTCCCTGGCAATGCTGAGATCTTGTCATCTTCCTTATCCTACCTGTGACACAAATGCTGATCTCCGTTTCTCAACAGCCGCTAGGCCACTGTTCCCTTACAACATCTGCTTCTCCTGCATAACATTTTTGGGTGCTAAGGTAGCACAAAATTAGAGAAAGAAACAGAGGTAACTTTCATTTTCTTTCTTTCCATGCAAGAAATAAGAAAGGTCGAGTATTCACTCAACCTGTAAATCTTCTTCATTATTTATAGAGTATGTAAAATGTTGAGAATGTCATCCTTGTTTTTTTTTTGTGTGTGTGTTAGATTGAAGCCACATCTTTGTTCTTTGTGCGCATTTGGTATGAAAAATGTTAGTAGGATACTTAACAGAAGTAGTATATATTAAGGGAATTGTTGGCTTGTAGTTTCACGTCGTTCTTTATCAGGACAGGAGAAAGGCTGATTGAGAAAAGAGATGACCTCTGCCAAGGAGTTAACTATTTTGTTGGTTTTCATTTTCAGTTGTTCACAGTCAACAGTAGCATTGAGTGCTACTCCATCTGTCTAATTAGACCGATTGAATTTATGCATTTGTCTTCTTGAAGGCAACTTCCAAAGTAAGAATTTTCTATCTTCTTTCTTCAGATATTTTCGTTTGAATTTAGTATATTGGATCTACTCAATAAATGAAAAGAGAATTGACTCTCTACCTGAGTTAATAACTTTGATAGTCACTCAACTATTAACTCTTTTCACAGAAAGTCACTCAACTTTCATTCTCAACTCAAAAGTCACTCAACTATGCCTTCTTTGCACAGAAAGTCACTCAACATATTTAATTATTTTTTCCACTAAAATTTGCTGATATGAAATTTTTATTTTAAACTAAAATCCTAAGAAACAAATATATATCCATTTAAACCATTTAATGACTTGACCCATTTAATTCGACTCGCTAAATCATTAAAAAGTCATTCTCTGTAGTCGAATTATCGCTGGAACACAACAAGCTGGTCCGACCTCTTCTTGATTTCAGGTCTCCCTATTTAGACTTATGATTGGCCAATCTTCCATTTCTCTTTATTTCTTAGTCAAATCTTCTGTCGTTCCGTGCTTGAGATCCGATGTTTTCATACACATCTCATATACTGTATATGAGATGTGGGCCAAAGAGTTATCTGCACCTCTATTTCATCACATCACCTATCACACCCAAAAATTTAGCTATCTCTTTTATTGTATAATTAGTACATTATGTTTATATTATATGATGAGATCTTGGTTGCATACTTGATTTTAAGAAAGAAAAAGAAATAGTTCACACATTTAAGAGAGAATGACGACTTTTTAATGATTTAGCGGGTCAAATTAAATGGGTCGGGTTATTAAATGGTTTAAATGGATGTATATTTGGTTCTTAAAATTTTGGTTTAAAATAAAAATTCCATATCAGAGAATTTTAGTGAAAAAAATAATTAAATATGTTGAGTGACTTTCTGTGCAAAGAAGCATAATTAAGTGACTTTTGAGTTGAGAATGAAAGTTGAGTGACTTTCTGTGAAAAGAGTTGATAGTTGAGTGACCATCAAAGTTCCTCTCTACCTCAATCTCTCCCAAATTTAATTCATATATTGAGAGAGATTGGTATAAGCTGCTGATTGTAGTGCCAAACAAGTAGCTAATTAATCAAGGTCCTTTTCATATACTATATGTTGAGCCAAATGTATTTAGCATTAATCTATAGATCTAAACACTAAAGCCACTGGACATAAGCAATTTAATATACATTAGTTGGTAATACTGTTCCTGGAGTGTTCTTCCAGTTTTTTTAATACAATTGGCTGTTGCCTTTTGTGACATGACATCAAACTAACATACCATATGAACTCATATCATAATTTAGTCTATTGCGTATGAATTCAATATTCTTGCTGAATTGCGCCAGATATGTAGAAATGAATTTAGAGAACTGGGAATCGAAAAATGACGACCTTGATTAGAGGGCAAAATTGAATGGACGGGTTTGGTCAAAGTTGGTGTTGAGTCACATATCGATGGGATGAGATAAATTCGTCTTTTATATTAGTTTTTGGAGTTGAATTCCTCTTTGACTCCCATCATAATAAAATAAAAATAAAAAAACTCGATCATGAAACAATACTTTGATCAATAAAATATGTCCAATCATTAGAATGAGTTTGAAATGGAGTTCCAATAAGGCCAATCCCCAAATGCTAAAAATGATTGGCAAAAAACATATTCAACAAAGCAAAAGCTCTACGTGGTTGAAATTGTGGAACTTGATGCCCTGCTCCCCTAACTGTTGCAAAAGCTAATCCATCATACACCACCATATATCCAGCTACCTGCAAAAAAAAAAAAAAAAACCTTTAATTAACAAAAAGAAAAGTAAATTAAATAGTTCATAACATTTATTTTTACATATACAAAAAGAATTAATTAGATACTAGGTAATATTCTTCCCATATGTCTTTGCCTATTGCTGATGGGAGGTGACAAGTATTCCATAAAATTAGTCGTGGTGTGTGAAAACTGGCATGGACACCATGGCGATAAGAAGAACTTACTTCTTTTGTATCATCATGCCAAACATGCCAAGGCTTGATAACTGTAAGGTTCATAGCACCAATGCTATAACGAGTTGAAGTTACTGAAACTACTGCATCTACATCTCCACTGTTTCCACACAAAATAAATAAAGTAGTATTATAAGCATAAACTAATTAAAAATGATTATTTATAAGCTAATCCAATAAAATTAATTATTTACCTGAAAAGAAGTATCCTGAGACCAGATGCAATTAGTCTATTGTATATTGGAAACATACTTGATGGACTATCCTTCCAAGTCAGATCACTTATAGCATATACCAAATGAAAGAAAAAAAAAATCATATCATCTATGTAAAAATGTTTTAACGTATATACACTGACAGTGTAAGTAAATACCTGCAAGGTTCCCAAGGGTTAGGAAGGTTGGTGAGGTTGGCATGCAAGGCCTTTTGAACCTGAGGAAGATTGAGATAATCGCGAACATAATGTTGTTCACAAGGATCATATCCATTTTTCTTGAATACTCTTCTTGTTGATGAATCATCGTCATCAAGGGGACAAATGGGACCATAGATGTTGTAAGGATCTATGTTTCCAAACTCAGTTTGAGCAGTGCTTTGAAATTGTTCACATGTTTTTGTCTCAGTTTGGGGTTCGCAATATTGTTGGATGCCTAAATGAGTCTCGTCTGAGATTAGTGCATGACTCCATAAATAATCTAATTGCCCTTTCTCGTCTGTTACATAGTTCATTATACCATTTCCTATCTGCATCCATACAATTAATTGTTTTCTCCAATTAATTATTTAGTTTTCAAACAAATAATAATGCATGCTTGTTATTCTTGTTGAAACAAATAAATGATCAAATAATAGACCATATTTTCTCGACGTTTTTCATGGCACAAGTTGTGGGTGGGACAAAAATTATATGTAGTGTATAGGTATTAATAGGGTCGGTTCAAAGAAATTGATGTTTAAAGTCAAATCTTAAAAAAAAAAAAAAGGTTTATTTATTTTATTTTTTGTGTGTTAGTTTGATTTAACACGAAATTTAATTAAAATATTAAAAATAAATTGGATATATATATATTCTAGTCTTAAATTAAAAGTTTAATACATAACCAACCCCTTAAATTTATCAGGATATTTTATTTAGACACTTAAACTAAGTCTTGTTTTAATTAAACACTTCAACTCCTAATAAAGTGTTTCAATTAGACATTACTAGTTCAAATTTTGAAAAAAAAATAATCTTATATAATTCTCATTCGTCTATTATTAAATAGTTAATTAGTTAACCATATAATTATATGTCTCGCCTCAATAAACCCCAAAAATTTTCTATTTGAAATTGATGTGTATAATAAAAGGAGATAACAATTGTAAACTGAAAATCGTAGATTGGCACTCAAATATTCTTTTCTAGTTAAAATTTTCATGAATTTCTGGCATGCATGTAGTTTGTGGTGGTTTTTAATTAATTGGTCGTGGATATAGACCCCTATGAGCCAATCCACTCCATTCCTAGGTATACCATATACAAATAACATATAAATAAAAGAAAGGGTGGAGAATAAAATGAAAATATTACCATGATTCCTTTGAATTGGATGTTGAAGTTTGTGGTGGCTAGCATGTTTCTCTTGGTAATGATATCTGCTAGCTCTGGCACGTAGAATCCTGTCATCCACCAATATTAGCTGTATAATTGACCACTAATAATTGTATAACAAATATAGCCAAAATTTTCAATCAAAATGTTTGTTTCTGCTTTGAGAAGAGGACATAACTATATTGTATAGTATATGATTCAATTATATATATGCTCAGACAATTGTCTCTGATGAAGTGGTCCTTAATTCTTACAAATTTAACATCTTATTTGACACAAACCAATCATGGGCTCTCACTACTAGAACCATTGATCCAATACTATCTTCTTCTTCTTTCTTTTTAATTTTCTACTCCGTTCGGATTGACTTGTCAAATATTTTCTAATTTGATTTATACTTTTACTTGTCATAATTGACAAAATCAAAGAGAAAACCAAACATATTTCCCTATTATCCTCAATTTATTAACGGTTAGTTAATGTCTTTGAAAAATGTAGTGGATAAATATGTTTGACACCCTATCAATTAATTAGGGGTAAAATAGTAAACTCATTATATCAATAGTATTGTTTTTCTTAATAGATGTGTCAAATCAAAATTTGACAAGTAAATCTAAACAAAGGGAGTAGTTTAGTACTCCTCCCTTTTTAATTTGTTTTGTTTATTTATACTTGATATGGAATTTGAGAAAATAAAAAGATTTTTGAATCTTATGGTCTTAAATTAAAAATATATCAAATTATATCATTTAATCTTATAATCTTAAACATGTCGTATGAAAAGTTGAAATTAAAAGGTTGTCAAACACATTCCATTTTAAACGGGCTAAAAGAAAAGCAGGACAAATAAATTGAAACGGAGGGAGTAGTAAATATACCTGCATAACTTTCTCCCATGATGTAGAAATCCCTGCTTTTGTAATGTGGAAACCTCTTGAACCAATTCACTAGAAACCTATATGCATCTTGAGCTGTCACACAATGACATAGTTTGTAAGTGTTATGATCTCAAAAGTAATTTAAGAATTAAATTTATGATTTAGACTGTCAAATTAATTTTTTTTAAATCAAATAGTTAGTACTATTTGGAGATTAAGGTTTTTTTTTTAGGGGTTGGGGGGGGGGGGTGTAGTGTACCAGTTCTCTTGTCGCCTGATTGTGCATAATCTGAGCTAGTATTGGAATAGGAGAAGCCAACCCCTGCTGGTGACTCTAGGAACATTACATTTGCAACTGTATAAAAAAACATATTTAAAAATTAATAAACATAAATTCAATAAAATATAAAATTCATCTGATATTATATCAATAAAATATTTTTAAAAAGTTATATGATAATCGATGGTGATGGCTTATGGCGGTAGTTGTGGGTGCCGATTGGAGAGGGTGTTGGCTAATAAAGATGTCATGGTGGATACATAGTAATTAGTGATAATATGGTGGTTTATAGTTGTGGTGGATGATAGTGATATGTAACAGTGATGGTGAATGATGATTGTGGTTGACGATATATTGTCATGACTAATGGTAGTGATTGATGATGGTAACGATTGATTATAATGATAGACAATAATAATGATTGTGACTGATAATTAATAATGGTAAATAGGATTGATTACCTTTGTTCCAAGAAAATGTTCTGGAATAAAGGGTTTTACCATCAGGTTTTACACCAAAAGGCCCAAGCTCTAGCATGGCCCCAAATCCTAATGATGAACATCCTGGACCTGTAAGTGCAAGTGCAACCCAATAATGTTGTTCATCCAATTATAGCCATACAAAATTACAACTCTTATCTTCATACTAACCAATACTCCCTCTGGTCCATAGAATTTATGAAGCAATACACATTATTACAGAAAAATAATTACGACGTAATTGTACACTTTCCATTTTATCTTTATAGTTATTCTCAAACTATTTTTGAAAATAGGAATAATTCCAAGTAAAATCACAAGTATAACTGTATGAGCAATTAACTCTCTTGAACTTATCACATAGAAAATAAGAATGTTGGTCAAAAATGAAAGAAATTTTCAACAACTCTCTTCAACATTGAATAATTTATTTATTTTGAACATCGAAGAAAAGCTCAAAATTATTATGAACTAGAGAAAGTATTTTTTTTTTCACTTTTACTATTAAAAAGGAACAAAAAGAAATAAAAGAAGAGAACAATACGAATAAAGCTACCAATAATTCTCAATTTTACGTCCCCACTTATTTACTCCATCTGTGTTTCTTTGAACTACTGACTGGAAATGTTCCTCGGACTATTAAATCCCTTTTTCCAAAATTAAATGGTCATATATCCCTCCTCTTCATAATAAATAATTTTCTAATCTTCCAAATGAATAATTAAAAAAAGTTATTTAATTTCAAATTTATCCTAATCCAATAAACGATCTGAACAAATTTCTAAAAGATCTTCATACTTCTTAATTAATATTGAAGATAAATAAAGGATAATTTAATTAGTCAAATAACTCTCTTCTCTAATTAATCATGTTATTGTATGATTTTTCTTATTGAATGTGTCAATTGTCATACCCTTAGAATTACTTATTGTGAACGAGATTGAGACTTGAGAAAAAAAATAGAAGTATTAATTTTCAGGTTAAAATAAAGTATTAAGTCACATAAAAGATAATTATCCCTAAGAATGGATTAGTCAGCTGAAAAATAATGTTAGTCACTTGATATATCGATGATACATTTCTATATTAAGTAACAATTTAACTTTAAAATGTCCATTTTATCCTTAAAAGGATTTATAACCACACAAACATCTATCAACTTATTTTAGAACATAAATTTAAAAATCTTTTTTTTTCTTAAATTTTATGCATAGTCAAACTAACTCATATAAAATAAACAAAAAAAATAATTGATAGTATTTCAAAAATTACGCACCACCATATATATATATATATATATATATATATATATATATAAGTTAAATCCTTAATACTACTAGTAGTCAACTAAAATGCAGCAGATATATGTGCACACTACAGAAATGGAAATATATATGAAACAAAAACAAACATAAAAGAACCAGAAGTCATTCCACTGCCAAAATAAGAAAAAGAAAAATTAGCGACAGACTAAATTTCATAGCTAAATACTCCCTTCATCTCATTTTATATGTCATCCCTTTCTATAAATAGTTGGACCATAATACTTGTCATTTTATAAAATCTATGCATAAATTACCATATTTTGCCTATTATACCCTTGATAGAATAGTTAATTAATCTTGAAATGTATTCATCATTTATTATAAAGCTGACTTACGAAAACATTAAATAAGGGTGGAAGGGTGAAGTTACATCAATTTTTAATGCAAGTGCAAAGTAAAAAAGTGACATATAAAATGGGACGGAGGAAGTAGTAAAATTCCGCGACGAAGATAAGAAAGAGAAAATGATCAAAACATCACACCTCCATTTAGCCAAAGAACAAGTGGTTTAGAAGAAGCATTTCCAGAAGCAGATTCAGCAAAGTAATAAAAAAGGCTTCTTCCATTTTTTTCATCAACATTAACATAACCTGCATACTGCTTAAACTTCACATTTAATTTTGGTTGTCCTGGAAGACCATCTTTTATCAAATCATCCTCCATATTTCCAACATGTAATTGTTCTTCTTCATCAGAATCAAATACCATTTTTTCAGTCGACCATGTTTCATCCTGATAAGAATTAATCATCCGAGAACGTATTTTCGAACGACGCCACGACATTAATGTACGTGCCTGATTATCCATTTGGAAGCCATGGACAATTAGACCATGAAAAATTAATGTTACAAGGAAAAAGAAGTTCAATTTTGTGAGGAACGTGTATTTCATGTGTTGCTTTTCCATTGTTTTGTGTTTAGTGTATTTAGTGACACTATGGTTATTATAAGGAGAGAGATACTTGGACAAGTATGAATTATTTGAGGTTAAGTTTGTCTTTTCGACAGAAACTTTATAAAAATGGATAATCATATCTTATCTTTAATTCAATTATTATTCAAGATGCTCTTCATTGCAATCTCATAAATATGTAACCACTCAATTGTTGCTAATTCCAAAAAAAAAACATACTAGTACCTACGTCATAATGCCAGCTCATCTATTTGCAATATATATATATACATCGAGGTTAACATTTATATAAGTAACTAATTACTCATAAAAAGTAAAATTGTAAGTTAAGAATAAAACAGTTATTCGATGCAGCATGTTCAAACATGTTAATATTGTAAAAAGAGTTACATTGTAATACTCGATAATTTTTATGTTCAATATTTCCACGAAACACTGGATCGTGAAAAATATCGATAATTTTATATTGCCTAAAAAGCCCTTGTTGATTTGTCACATCTCTTTTGTTACTAAATTCCAAGATATTGTGGAAAAATCTGGGAGAAAGGATGACCAAATAATCAAAGAGTTGATTTATTCGACTTAGTTATATCAAAGTCGTAAAGCTATATCGCAAATGGAATAACAATTTTGCTTGGAAGATTTCTTTCGTTAGTTTTAACCACTTTCAATAATGGAAATTTTTTGTAACACGTAATCAGAAATCTTTTGAATAATTTTTTTGTAAATATTTTTAAAAAGAAATGTGCGATAAGGGCTAGGGGGTAAAAACAAAAACTTGATCATGCATCTCTATTTATATGTTCAAAACTGATTGCATATTTGTCAGAGTTCGATTTAGTGCGTTTGCACATAAGAATTCTGAGATTTAGACAAAAGTAGTGTGTAATTGTATTCAAGTTGAAAATGATATTTGAAATTTAAGTTATTTTTAAATTGTTGCGAGTGATTTAGAGTGACAATTGTGAAAACAGTATGAAGTTTTCAAATTAACAATTTTATGTTCAAACAGTTTTTTAGAATAAAATTCCGGAAAGAAGTGAACTATCCATAGGTAAACGGGACCTAAATGTGACACACGAGTGTGATTTTCAACATCAACTTTTGCTTTTCTATGTGGGGTAGGAAGAAGATAAGTCTACCATGTAAAAGAATTTTCAAATTATTTGTAATGATGGCTTCTATTAATCCAATTTTGACCCATACAAGATAGTGGGACTAGTTTGTCGTACTTGGCTATTGATGGACACTTGACCAATTATTTGCTCCACAGTATTAATACAACAACACGAGCAAATATACAATTTTCTATCAAGTGTGAAATTCATATTTTCTTTTCTCATCGGGGATTTCTGGCACATACAATGAAATGTGTTCTATACCTGGTTTAGAGTCAACTAATTTGGATTCATGAAGTCCCACTTTTATGGTCAAATGTGCCACACAAAAGACCAACAAACTCTAGACTTTTGATTACTACATTAAGAATGAAAGAGTATTTCCTATCCACTACAATCTTTTAACGATAATGATGGAGGGTTTCTACTCTCACTTTGGGGCTAAAAAAGAGAGTGATTTCTTACCTTCCCTATCAGAATCTTTTGGTGGTGCATGCAGGGGCTATTAGTGTCACTTTTGCAGTTTCACCCTTATGAGTCACAAGGGAAAACGATCTATGCAAAAAGTTAAACTGAAGTGTATTGATTTCGATAAAAGAAATGCATATCAGCTGAAGATCTAGATCCTATTTCATTGCTCATTTCTCCAATTGATCGATCATGTTTAAAGGCCCGTCGATAAAAGATCAAATCGAAAAAACATGCCTCTGATGAATACTGATCTTATACAGTCTCGTAGTTCTAACCATTTCTATGTTCTGTACCAGTACCACACTGATACAGTACTACGACTACTCGGTTATGGTCCTAAACATGTTTCTGACCTATATCTCAATAAGCACCAACTAATAAAAAGTAGTCCATTGCCAACCCATTTCTACTCACATAGCATATCAAATACTAGGATTGATATATTGGAGAACTTACAGCTATTTGTGATTTTGCATGAAAGTTCCCTCATTTCTTGATCCTAGGCAGTTTGTGGAGTCTATAAGAAAAATATAAAGTCAGACATCAAGATAAGTTTAAAAGGCAGCAGAAATCGAAACAAGTTTTCACCAATCATCATGGCTCACATCTCTAGGTATAACGTTTCACATATCTTGGACTCACTAAGCATAAATCAAATCCAGCTACAAAATTCTCATCAAACACTATATTATGCTTTAATCTTTTAAGTCAATTTAAATTTAAAACCCCCAAAGAAAAAAGAGTGTTTTGGCAATGTCTCATTTAGCAGCGGTTGACTACAGTTCAGCTAACAGGCTGCTGATTCCCGTAGCCATTAGAGGCTGCTCCAGAAGCATACATGCCAGAATCCTGATTTTGTGATGCGCCATATCCATATCCTCCATAATTTTGCCTTCCATAATAGCCGCCCCCATTACCAGAATCAGTTCTCATCTGCAAAAGTAGAGACAAGTAAACAGGTTATAGAAGAAGATAATTTACCACAAGAACAAAACACGACTGAATATTGCAGCCTGCAAAAGCTTCAATAGATCCAAAAACCCCAATACAAAAGACAACTAACTAGGAGAGCATACAGAATATAGATGAACTGAAATTTGCCATTGGACTCTTGAAGTTCCAATTACCCAAAAAAAAAAAATCAGAAGGATTAAGTCGAATGAAACGGGAGTAGCAATCAAGAAATTTATCAATAACATCCAAAACTATTCAAATTGGCCAAAAATTTCATATTCAGAAAAGATTTACCATTAGAAATCTTTTGTAAAAGTATCAAGCCCCAATGTAAAAGATTTGATCATTTTGGAAAGGGGTCAACTTCTAAAGCGACGTGTAAACAAAACCATCTAAAGATTTCAAACAAGGGACTAAATATGTGAAGGTGAAAAGCTTCTGTAGAACATTCAACATAGTCGAAGGTCGACATTTGACAGGTAGAATTGTAAAAGATTCGATCATTTTCGCGAAGGGACAACTTTTAAAAGGCTGCAGACTGAACTGATCACCTGCCAACATTTAATTGTTTTATTGAGAAGCCAGCTAATATCTCTTTTTTAAAAACTATTTTGATCAGACAGAGTTGATATTGTTTGTATAGAATATTGATGTGGGAAATACCTGCTTGTTTGCTGGACTTCGCCCCCAGGAAAGACGAACTGCCTGCTTGCCAATTATAGCTCCACTTAATTTTTGTATCGCCTCCTCAGCAGAGCTCCTACAAAACATAAAAACCCAGTAGGTTTGTCAAGCATGCTGCCTTTTCTTCTCATTTTTGTTTCTGTGGGACAAGATTCATTTGAATAATTGCACCAAGAAGGTACTGATATGTACAGCAAAAAGACCTTTTAATCCGATAAGCATGTAGGGAATTCAATAAAAATATTTACATCTTGATTGTACAGCAACTGCATTTCAAAACTTCAGAATAAGACTACACTATTTTATACTATAGCAATAACCTAAAACTTTGCATCTTTTTTTTTTTTTTATAACCTAGTGTTTGGTGTTCAGATTAGCTTGTGCGCACCTCGACTAAACACATAGCTTTAAAAAGAATAAGTATGCTAGGTTAAAACCATGGACCAAAAGGAAACAAATCTAAACTTCACTATCTTATTCGTTATCAACTTATCAAAAATCTGAGACTAATAATCTGCCCATAAGCGGCAGGTGTTACACGACATATTATTTTCAAATCAGTATTTATGTTCACTCTCAGGCAATTTCTCAAGAATCATAAACCAAACCAAATAACAAAGGTCCTTAAACTTAAAGAACTCATATTTTAACTCAATATCTTGAATTAATCCAATTACTTAAATGGTAAACTACCAAATGAGATCAAATGACAAAAAATACTGAAGTTATCTACCAATCAATGTCCATGCCTCAAGACTCGTCGCATCACTTCTCTAAGTTTCTCAGAAAATGATGCGTAAAATAATTCACTACTAATCACCACCTTGCATTTCAAGTCAAGCATTACAGAATTTTACCTGTCAGAAAATTGTACAAAACCACATCCTTTTCCGGCAGGTATTTTCACAGAGACCACTTCCCCAAACTGAGTAAAGGACTGCCTCAGTTCCTCATCAGTGACATCAGAATCAAGTCCTCCAACAAAAATCTACCATAAAGAAAAAGTTAGGCCAACTAACTATTTTTCTACAAGTATTAGTTGAATTGGGAGTTACTCCAATTAACTAACTTATGACCAACTTCCACAAGAAAATGGAGCACTTACTGTCGTGTTTGATGAATCACCATCAGACTGGGATCCATGGGTTGCAGAACCATTTGATGCATATCCACCAGATAATATCACAGCTGAACAAAAAGAATAAGCAGTTCTGGCCTCAATAAAAAAGTTGAACATGACATCTAAAATTTGATGCAAACATGGAACTGCTAGCACATACGTAAGAAATAACTGGTCACAATAAACCAGAGGCAAATCTAGGATTTCAAGAAGACGGGTGCAAGAAAGGAATGTAAACAAACACTCAAACCAGTGAGCCATTCAATTATTTGTGAGCACGGGTTCATTCAATTGCTATTTGATATATTTTACAAATTATACAAGTAGTTATATCGAATTTTGTCGGATGACCACGGGTTCAGGTGACCCATTTTTTACACTTAAAATCGCCCCTGCAATAAACCACAACAAGAAAACCAAGCTCAATAAATCTAGCAAAATTTGGTGCATCCAGGATAAAAATAGCAGCATGCTTTGCACCTAACTTGTTCAGCCAGGTAGAAAAGTTGATGCTGTCTTTGCTCTAAACAACATATCCACTACGTTTGTCAAGCTTCAATTTGACTAAATTCTGGATTTAACTAGAAAATGATTAATTGTTTTATGTTTCTTTTGTTATTTGTCATTTTTTTGTTTCGGAAGATCAAATTCAAAAATTTAGGAAGTAACCAAAGGATTCTAAATGATGCAATAAATACTAAATAACCGTTTCAAAAGCTTTGGTTAGAAATAAGACCATTTGAATCTTGAAAGAAGAAGTCATTAGTATGAATACAAGAGCATAAACAACATACACTGTTGGTCATCTGATGCCAGTATATTTAGTTTACTAGTAAATGACTTGCAGCAGAACGAGTCAACAAGGTGCAATATTACATACCCTGAGAAGAAAATTGTTGTTGTGCTGATGGTTTCTTTGGGGTAGCAACACCAACACGCATGGGCCTGCTGGAACAATATATACCATTCATTTCAGTCATGGCCCGAGACCTCTCGCTTTCATCACCAAACCTTACAAAGCCATAGCCTTTTGAGTGGCCTGTGTTTGCATCTACTACTACTTTTGCACCTTTAACAGATGGAAATCTACTAGCGAATGTGTCACGTAACATTGTGTCAGTAACATCAGAAGCCAAATCTCCTACAAAAATTGAGAAATCAGAACCAGTTTCTGCACGTTTTTCACCAGCGCTAAAGGCTGCCCAATTTAAGCGGAAAGGTTGCTCAGCATTTGGCATCATTGTGCCATTGTAGCTCTGTAGCACTTTTTCCGCTGCTGCGTGAGTATTGAACTCAACAAATCCGTAACGCTCTGATTGACCAGTTTGCTTGTTTCGAATAATTTTCACAGAAATAACCTGCATGATTTCATGGTCAAGTACTATCACAGAGTGCACGCTTAAATTGGAAACCAAATAATCAATTCTTGTAGACTATACTAGTATCGATGTATAAGCTTGAAAAAGATATTCTTGAGATAATTTTATTTCAATTTTTAACTACAAAAGAAAGGGTTTCCCACATATTTACAGTCTAAGGCAAAGGAATTCCAAACTAAAATTGCTAGAATTATTCAATCAAATGTGGTCGGTCCAACTTGGAGTCCAGCAGCAGCTCTAGTCTCTGTTTTGAGGACGGAAAAGCATCTCTCCATCCTCGCTACTCCATTCTCTAGTGTTTTGCCATCGAACAAAACTGTAAGATTAAAGTATCTTGCTTCAAGTTTTAATATCCGTAATTTTCCTCAAATATTCATTAGTTCTTTTCTTAGAAGAAAAGAAAATCAGTTGATTTTCTCAGTAATTACATAACAGTCCATGTGCATCTTTGGTTCTTTTGTAGTCGTATAATCTTCTAATCGTACAATCTTATCGGAAATTAGTGTGAAAGCTTTTTTTTTTTGGGGTGGGTAGGTGGGGGATAAGGTAAAATAATATTATTGATGATGGGAAGAAAAAACCTAGAATACAAGTACAAATGACATACCAAAAAATAGAGAATCTATAAAGAAATATGATTCTTTATGGAAGACACCCACAATCTTCTATATTGGAATCTCATATGGGTGCTCCAAAAAGAAATAAAGGGCATGTTATTCCTCAAAGATAGAAACCAATTGATGTCAAAGCTTTACTAGAAATAGAGGTTCAAATAAAAAGGAAACTGAAGCGAGACGAATATTCTCCAATTCCGCTGCGAAAAAAAGAGAGAACTTATGAAGCACCAACACTAAATCTGAAGCCGTGTACCGGAGAGAGGAGACCGACATTAGATACTCAGGACACAGGCTGGGGCTTCTTTTTCTATGAAAGCAGGGAGTTGGAAGCCCATCTGGGTATCGCAACAAGGACTAGGACTAGGACTCGTCCACTGCAGTTTTAGCTTCTTGACCACATAAATTTTTCCTAGGCGCTACGCTCCACATGGCTGGCAATTTTTTCTTCTAGTCACGAGAATTCTCATGAAGCTAACGATACTTTGTCATTCTAGTTAAATTTATCATTTCTACTAACTCAACCCCCCAAATTTGAGACCCAGGTGAATCTCTGCGATAACCTGAAGTGAGTTACATACTGTACTTGACCAAAAAAAATTTAGTATGTAAGAATGAGAAGTTAAAGGCATGAAAACTTTATTTTATGTATAGTCGAATGCATTTAAAATCGTTCTTATCCCCCGACATTTCCCTGGGGGAGATCATTTTAGCTTAACAAACACGGAATCAATAATCTTTCCCGGGAATTATCTGCTCTTTCAGATGTCCAAAAGGTAAAACCCCCTAATCAAAACAGAAGAGATAAGATCCCAAAAGTTCTCTTCAGAATCTCTGCATTGACTGAGATCTCAGTAAGGTCAAATCGTGTTCGCAGCTAATACCCAAGGTAACTACTTCTTAACTATGATACTACAAGTTTCTAATGTTTCCCATCTCAATTAACTGAACAAAATTGTTAAGAGCAATTGAATCAGCAATTTAACTCAAGACAAATACAAGTAACGAGTAGAGCTAAATGAATATATAAATCAAACCTCGCCAGCATGAGAAAAGCATGAATGAAGATAATTCTCATCCATCCACTGTTGAAGATCACCAATCCAGATCGTTTTATTATCTTCAGATGAGTTCTGAATCTGAGTCGGCGGCTGCTGCGTCTTCTGCTGATGTTGCTGTTGATGGTAGTAAGGCATGTATTGCTGACCATACATCATCTGTTGCTGCATAGCCATTGCTGCTGCTGGATACTGCATCGCCATCCATTGTTGCTGATACTGCTGCATCGCCACCCACTGTTGCTGCTGCTGTAGTTGCTGCTGTTGCTGTTGTTGCTGTTGCTGATTTAAATCTCCACCGTTCATTTTCCCACTCAATTTTACTCCTTCTTCCTCTCTCTCTCTCCAACTCACTTTCTCTCTCTAGTTGCTTCAAGGCTTTCGCAATGGAGTTTAGAGAGAGAGTGGAATGAGCAAAGATGAATTTTGGTAACGAGAGAGAGGAAGAAGGAAAGAAGGAGACTAGTTGATAGTCGGCTTGCTATTATATAAGGAAGAGAGATTCAGATACCCTATACGGGATCTAGGGTCTCTATCTATCTCGTGTGTAACGACGTTCAGTTTAAACCGTCCGATTAATTTAATAATAGCCGTCGATGAATAAGTTTAGAGACAAGTTGGTTGTGGGACCAGCTGATACGCGGTGGTGAATGTGGGTCCCTTCTTCTTGTCGTTGAAGTCAAAACACAAATCGGCGGTTCGTGACGGCAACTGTGTCCCCTTCCAGCTGACGTTAAATTGGTGGAGGAACTAAATGCATTTAACCGATCAATACGTTATATCGTTTTTTTCGTTACATTATATAACATTACTCATCAACAAGTTGAATATAATGATAATCACAAACATAGATTACGTGGTAGAGTTATTATTAAAAAAAAGGTAAAAAATTAAAATTAAATTAAATAATAAGTAAAAAAATGATAAGATAATGTTAAATTAATGATATGATCCCACTAAATAGGTTATTAAGTAAGTAAGATTTTTTGTCGTTATCTAACTAACGATCAATTCAAACAAGGTGGAAATGTACTTTCAAATGCACTGTTGATCTAAAACTATGGAGTACTCCCTCCATCTCAATTTGTACTTGGTACTTTATTTTACGCGCTCTTTAACAAATACTATGTTAATTAGAAAAAGATATTTAATTATTTATATTAAAATTATAATTGTCTTTATTATATATTTATGCGTTATCTTTATTAATGTCAATAATCTACTAAGGTAAGATGGGAAGAAATAATTAATTATGCCTTAAATTTCTAAACAATAAATATTTCGATATAATTATTTTTAATAACCACAATAGATAATTTAATACGGAAAAGTAGTTAATTAAAACATCAATTAATTGGGTAGTTTTAGTAGTAAATTTGGTACTCCATCCGTTCTTATATATATGTCATCATTTTAGACTTCACGTCATTTAAGAAACTAGATACTTATATTCTTACTTAGTGTTCTCTTGAAGTCAAGTTTTTAATAAATGAATATAAATTAATTTATTTTGATTAATTAAATTGACCCATGAACATGAATTAATTATTTAATTTTTCTATATTGGTCAAATTCATACTTTCAAGACTAATAACTCTCAAAGATAAAATAGAAAGAATAGTATTATTTATATATTGTTTTTATAAAATAATAAATATTAATGACATCTGTTTTTTTTTTGTAAGGACGACAAATAAATAAATAGGAATAGGGGAGTATTATTGGGTGAAAACATGAGATTGAGACGGTTTTTAGCGTTGAGAGGTTGTTTGCGTCGTGTTGGTTCATGGACAACATGTCGTCTCGTGTTAAGCACATGCTCATCATCTCTCCCATATTGACGTGTGAAGATTGTGCTACATTTTTCCTTTCCTTTCCGTTGATTTAAAACAGTGTGAACGCCTTTTTAATTTAGGACTTTTTTTTTTTTTTAATTGCAACTTGGAAGTAGTATACTATAAACTTGTGAATTGTTGACCTAGATAACAAAAGGCTGCTGATTACATTAGAATGCGTTAAGCTCATCGGATCAAATTGAGGGTTTTACATTTTACTTGTTAAAATGAATAGTACGTAGTAAAAACATACGTCAAAGGGGACCAACATTCATCTAGGCATTTTATCGAACACCTTGCGTGCCTAATTTTGGAAAATAATGTTTATTGTACAAAACTGCATATGCAAATAGTCCACTTTCTTTGTTAACTGATTTTGGCAACCAAACTGAGAGAAAAAATACAAGTTTGCACGTGACACAAATGTGTGCATGTCGATGAACTTTTAACTTTTCTTCCTTTGTAACCCAATTTACTTCAACTAACACCAACAATTCTGTCAAATTACGGTTGTCTCGTATAATCATTCATGTTATTGTTAAGAGGGAAAAAAGTCTGATGACAAAGCTCATATATCCCTCGTTATGAAAGTGGCTCATATGTGAACCAATTTTGTAACGGTAAGGAATATATGTAAGTCACTTTTGTAACGAAAGGTATATCAACTCTAAATGACAAAGTTGAAGGAGTCGGACCCTTTTCCTTGTTAAAATTGACATTTCTTGCTAAACTAATGGTATCGGGGTCAACTAAATAGTAGTCAATGAAGTGGGTTAAGAAAAATGAAATCGCCGGTTCAAATCCTAGCAGAGACAAAATATTAAGTAATTTCTTTTCATCTATCCTAACCTTGATGGATAAAGTTTCCAAGTACCGCAAATATCCAATGGAATTAGTTGGAGTGCTAACCAAGCATTATTTAGCACAGGAAGTTTCATCTTTTCTTGTTTAAAAACAAGCAAATATTATCAAATCTTTTAACTGCTCTCTTCTTCTTCCATTTCACACCATACAAGTTTGGTGGATACAACATAATTTATGATTTAGTACAATAGTAGCTATAGGTACTAGCATCAAATGAGGGCAATGGATGCTTTAGCATTTGGTTGTGTTGATTTCTTGCTTCTCTCCTGGTACATTTTCACCTACTTTAATTCACTCATTCTTTACATTGTCTAGATCAAGTAAGCCACACATTTCACTTAATTTGGACTGTCACATGTGTGATTTACCTACAGTGGGAAGATGCAAGTCAACACTGGATTAAAGCAACTGCAAACATAGACGGGGAATAAATGGTTCGATGTCAAAATTGCTAATTTCATTCTCAGTCAGCTACAAAAGCCTATTTAACATGAAGAGCCAAAATTGATTACCTTAAACGAGAGAACTCGGTAACAAGCTGCCTTAGCCAAATCCCGCTAGCTTCTGCTTACACATAAATAATGAAAGAATAGAGTTAAACAACAGAAGCTACATATACACAAGGACTGCACATTTATATTTTGTAATCTGCGTCTAGGAAGCTTTCATAAGGTGTTCCCTTGAGTGCCTTTTCAACATCACTCCAATTTTCAACTTGCAAAGACAGTGGTGCCTTGTGTATCTTCACTTGACGACTATGGAGATCCATTCTTGGAACTTTCAGGAAATCTTGCACATCATTCAGCATCTGTGAAAAAATGGCAGGAAGTGGGCATAAAAAAAGGAGCTTTCTCGCAAGGAACTAAAATATCAGGGATATGGTAGAATATGCAATATCTTACAGTCTGATTTTTTATTATGTCCTCATAGAACAAGATCATATGCCGAGTGCTTTTGAAGTACTCCAAAGCGTTAGCAGTCATGCCTCGTATTTGCTTTAGGTTAGCGATCAGCGTCGTTGTGTTTACTGTAGGCTTGTAACTTGCAAGAATCTCAGCCTGCAAAACGTGATTGCTTAAGACAGCATGGAGACATAAGCATGCGTCTCTACATCATAGGGATCTATCAACTGACCTCCTTGGGGGAATGCACATGAGACTTGTGGGTTCCATTTAACAGCTTAGCATTCTGATCATAGGAATTTGCTAGCATTGAAACCATTCTGCGCAAAAGATTTCTTCTGAAGAGAAAAATTGCAGAAACTCCTCTCCGTTTGAAATACTCAACAATTTCCTCATGATGCTGCAATAGACCCTGTAATAACATGTACATGTCCGTGCAATCCATCATGATCCATCACTATGACAAAGGGAACCAAGCCACCAAGGCGTAAGCTGCTTACAGAGTTTACATGAACTCTTCACAAGGTACATCATGTAGACCAATGTTTACATGATTTAGTTCTTCATAAGGTGACGTATCTTGTAGACAAATATTTGTAATTCCTTCCTACCTAGTTTCAATTGTACATGGGTTGATCAGTGGTGACATAAAATATGGTTTTCTGCAAAATACTATAGGTACCTACGAGATCGAACTTGAAATTCTGTTTACTCACTTTTGAATTTAATGTATGTTTCCCACCCTTTCTTGCTGGGATAGGGAATTTTGCATTTTACATATCCATACTATAAGTCCTTTTTTTAAGACAAGTAATTTCGGATAAATACCATCTTCACTTTTTAAATGAAACAGGTGACATGGGGGGAGAAGTAGGAGCCAAGCATTTCGTATCTGTTAACTTTTAGTGTTTTTCCTCTAATTACACATCACATACTTCTATTTTTCTGAAATCATAATGCATGTGGTTCTTCAAGGATAAGGTATCGTCAAATATTCAATATGATTCCATAAAATCAAGTTTCGTTCAAGAAACTGATACTAAGACCCTATCTTACTCGTTATCCCTATACCAGTGTCCATCTTCTATACACAGTATCACAGCAGCAGTCAAGTGATAAGAAACCATCATAACTTAGCTGATTATGCAAGGTCAGAATTGCAACATTTTAACTAGATATTCAAAAATATACCTACAATACGGTGAATAAGAAGAATAAGTAAATGACATTGACCCAAACTCTGGAAACAAACATGTTTCACATATGAACAATTATGTTGAATAAGAAAAAAGAAATCTAAGCTGCTTTTCAAACAAGCTAACACAGCCAGGTAGTATACATTGTGAAATTCCACCAACAATCTTCCCCTTTTTTAATTCCTTAATCAGATTTTTTTATGACAACCGAAATGAAAGCTCAATAAAAACAGCAAATTCGGATGACAGACAAATATGTGGACATTAACCATAACATGCCAATTTCACATTAGAAAAACCAAAAAGCAACCTCAACATTACAAATTATGTATATCACTACACGACTGGCGCACAATGTTGACAAAACGAATTGAGATTACAAAAGGATTTCTACAAAACACAGCTACTCTCACTACGTAGTTATGTCCTCCAACCACATGCTTACAAACAGACATGACAAATAGGATTTTGAAGATAGCACTCACCTGATTAAGCATCCACTTCAGACCAACTGCAGTTGTACATTCATTCTTGGAAGCACTGGTCAAAAAGTCTAGATCATAGAGTTTGTCCAATGTTTCTAAAATTGTTGATGCATTACTTTTACGGACTTTAACAGAAAAAATCTCCCCGTTAGAGCTTATATTCATATGGCTGTTCAACAATGTTTCAAACCATCCACTGCCAGACCTCTGAGTGGAGAAAATTGCAAAAAACCTTACAGGATTGCAAGCACACTCAGCCCTGATACAGCAGCGTTTAGTCGATTGTTTTATCCATAATGAGATACTAAAACATACAAAAAGATTGTCAATGTCTCACCGGCTAAAAGTTTTTGGCTTGGGGAAGTGTATGTAAGGTTTTTCTGAAGGGTCAACATTAGTCATCTCACATGGCCTTTCAACGACATGAACAGTCACAAGCGGTCCACTGGAATGCGAACCAACTTGTTTCAGACATATTGAACATATATATATTCCACATATCATTGCAAAAAGTAAAACCACCATTCTCAGCAACAGTGGAGATTTCTTTGGTGGCTTTAAGATGAAAGTATCCTGGAATTGAAACAGAAGTTGAAATACTTAGGATCTTAAGTCTCGTTTTTTCATATTCAAATTTTCCTTCATATTCAAATTTTCCTTCAGGGTCTCAAACTCTCAATAAAATAAATTCAGTTGCAAAGTCATTCAAACAGAATCCAGCAAAGTTTCATCGAATAGGAAAGCAAGATACAAGATAACTAAGGGATAATATGATTTTATTGAGATCTTATTGCTACTAGGAGCTCATCATTAGAATCTATACAAGCCTAAAAGTATTTGCTCAAGCAGGAAATTCTCAAAATGAATCCAGTAAACTCTACAGTATTTCAAGGGCTTCATAACCTATATAAGAGTAACATATATCTGTTAATAGTGCTTCTTCACTACTGCCTCTTTTATCATTCTCTGAGCTGAGTATCTATCGGAAATAGCCCTCTAAGGTATGCGCACACTCTAATCTCCCTAGACTCCACTTGTGGAATTACACTAAAACCTGTCTTCCCAGCTTAATTAATCTAATTTAACGTTCATAATAGTACAAACACTACAGATGAGTTCAGATACAAGAAATTGAAACTAATGGTATGACATAAGAAGTTAAAAAGATCAAATTTGAGCAAACACTTGCGATTGAGCAGAAACCCAGATCAAAACAGCACATACAGTAGTCAATAAAAGGCAAAAGAAGAAACTTTTAGCCAAAAAAAGATGAAATACATAATATTACATACCTTGGTGAAGTCACAGAAATCATCAGCCATAGCTTAAATGCTCAAAAAGGAAGATAAAGAAAAGGCATTTGGGGATACCCAGATTCAAAAAACGATCCCCTTTTTCTTTCTAGCTTTATTCATTCTTATTTCTTCACCTCTTCTTCTTCACAATACATGCAGACACACGTAATAATGTCGATAGAGAGATGTGATGAGCTTTTTTCTCGTGAAGAACTCTATGATGAAAGGGGTGTTTAGTTCAATTATCACACTCCTACTTTTTGCTTTCTCCTTTTTTTGATAGTGAATTACAGCAACTCAACTTCTTCTTCTCTGCAATCATGTCTGGTACGATCCGAATGAAGGAAAACAGAAATACGACACCGTTTTAATCGGGGTTGATTTCGTCAAAACCAATTTTTTTCATCTTTAAAAAGTTACTGTTTTACTTTTAAGTACTCGTTTGGTTTGAATTCAAGTTATAATGAAATAAGTTATGATGGAATTAGTTATGCTAAGATTATTTTTTATTGAGTGTTTGGTCAGGGGCGGCTCAAACCCATTGGTGGCCTAAGGCCAAAATCAAATTAGAGGACTTAAAAAAAAATTATAAATGTTTTTATTTTAAATCTATTTTTCTAGCTTTTTGAGATGTAAAGTTGTTAATAATTTTTGTGTAGTCAATCTCTTCTAATAATTCTTTTTCAATCGATAATATAGCCAAACCACGTAATCTTTCTTGAGATATTGTCGATCTTAAATAAGATTTTATTATTTTTAATTTTGAAAAACTTCTTTCACTGGCGCGTATTACGGGAATTGTTAACATTATTCTATAAGCAATGTAAGCATTTGGAAAAGAATCAAGCCTTTTTATTTGATTATCTCAATTAGAGTATTGTCTTCTACTTTTATCATGATTTCCCTTAAAACTTTTAATTCAGAAAATAAGTCTAAACCGTCAATATCGGAGTGAGTATTATGTTTTAAGGAACATTCAAGATTAAGACAATATTTTTTTAAATTCTCATCATCTAATGATCTCAATTTTTTCCCACTAAATAGAAAACCAAAAATATTTTCATATACTTCAAATTGTTCAAATCTATTTTGAAGTGAAAAGATGGCTTGGTCTACTATGTATAAATGAATCAACTCTAAATGATTCTTCAAGAGATCTTGTGATTTCATTATCAACATTCTCATCAAATTATTTTTTTCTATAAATTACACGTTTCTTACGAAATACAGGTTCTATATTCATCTCTAATGCAATTTCCTTAGCCGAAATCATAGCACTTATAAATCCTTCTTCTCTATATGTTTTAAAAAAAGAAATTAAACCTCTTAATTAATCTATAGCGACATCAATATGCATATCTTTTGATTGTAAACTTTTGCTAATTGAATTTACAACAAATAATACATCATACCAAATAGTCATACCCAATAAACATTCAAAATTTTCAAGCTCAAAAATTGCTAAAAAATTAGCTTCACTTTTAATTTTTGGATCATCACTAACTTCTTCTAATTTAAATAAAGCATCTCTTATTTGTGGAGTTTGAAACCTTATTGTTTAACACTTCATTGTCTTAGTTCTAATTTTTTTTAAAAAAAATTTAATCCTTCCTAATTAACTAAAAAAATGGGGCCTTTGCATTTATTGTCTTAGTTCTAATATTTTTTTTTAAATTTAATCCTACCTAATTAACTAAAAAATAGGGCCCCCTAAAATTGGGGGCCTAAGGCCAAGGCCTTTTTTTATAACTAACCAGCCATCCCTGCGTTTGGTTTGTTGTATTCAAAATAATAAATCTTAATAACAACATATAAGTTTACAAAAATACCCTTCATGGATGTGAAAAGTAATGTCTAAAAAGTGTTTAAAGGGACACTTTTGTCATTTAGTCATTTTATCTCGGGATAAGTTATCCCGGGATTACTATACCACCCATAGGAAGGGATAACTTATCTCGGTACTAATTATTAGTATCGGGATAAGTTATCCCGGCCTTGCCAACCAAACAACAAATTGAGTGGCACTATAATTTAATCTAAGGATTATTTTACGCTATCCTTCACACCAAACGACCCCTAACTCTATAAGCTACTGCACAGCTCATGTTTTAATCATAACTTGTTTCTCTTTTTTTTTTTCACCACTTCTCTAATATAAAAATATTTAATAAAATCAAAATTTTAATGAAAATGAAAATGTATATAATTTTTGCACGAATTTAAGTGAAACAAATATGCAAGAGTAATTCTTGGATTTTTAAGTTATATTTTGTGCTCGCTATTTATTGATCAAGATTTAGCTTAATAAAACAATAGAGTTGAGCATGGTTTATAGTGTACTACTTATTAGTATAATCGTTCTGTATAGTATGTACAATCTCCTCACATTGATTATGCAAATCTTGATATAAATAAAGATGATTTTTTAGAGGTACAAATAATCCTAGATATTTAATAGAACTTTCTAGAGTTATGTAGAGTAATACCTTAAGTACTTGATGTATCTAGGAATTGTTTAGATGTTCTAGAGAAGTAGATATTTATAGGAAATTATAGAAATATCTAGAATCTTGTTAGATGGTTAGAAGATAAAGATATCTAGATTTTTCTTGTAGAAGTATCTAGAATAATTTCTAGAAGCATCCATATATAAGAATAAACAGGGGTAGCATTAGGCATTTGTAAGCAACCTAAGAAAACCCAACAACAATAAAAGAACAACTCAAACAAAATAGTCTTCCTTCATAAACAAGTTCTCCCTTCTAGCTTCCTCTTCTTTAGTTGAATCTTCCAATCGTAGTTAACGATCTTGGGCTAGCAGAAGGTTCCCTGATTATACTTTTCTTCTGCTATTCTCTACATGGTATCAGAGTCATAGTCGTGGATTGGCTTGTGGGTGTTATTTCAAGATCAAGTTGGTGGGTGATTCAACTGGTTTGTCTATATGGATTTTAGCGATCGTGTTAATGAACTGGGGATGGAGTTGTTGAATCAATCCAATTACAAGTTATGGAAGACTTGTATGGAATCATACTTTGTAGGAGAGGATTTGTGGAATGTTGTTAATGGGAATAACACAAGTCCTCGTGCTGACGGACCAGAAAATAGCAGTGCGTACAAGAAGTGGAAGCAGATTAATGCGAAGGCGGAGTTCATTCTGAAGAGGACAATCTCCTTCGATTTATTTGATCACATTATAAAGTGTAAATCAGTTCATGAAATATGGAGGACCCTCGATCGCTTGTTCAACAAGAAGAATAAACCTCGGCTGCAGATATTGGAAAATGAATTGGCCAACACTATTCAAGGTAATCTTTCTATTGCCGAGTATTTTTTGAAAATTAAGAACTTATGTTCTGAGATATCTTTGTTGAATCCGGAAGAGACTATCTCGGAAGCACGAATGAGAAGAATTGTCATTCGTGATTTGAAGCCTAAATATATTCCGTTTGTGATGTCGATTCAAGGATGGGCTCAACAACCATCCTTGGAGGAGTTTGAAAATTTGTTATCATCACAGGAATTACTAGCCAAGCTGTTGGCTAGTGTGTTTGTCAAAGATGGAGAAAGAGATGTTTTTATAGCCGACAAGAGAAACTTTAAAGAAAAAACAAGAGATATGTCGCACTTTCGATCCTCGGGTGGTTCGAGCTTGCCTGGAAAGAAGGAAGAGTCTTCTAACTATTACGATAAGAAGCCTCTCAGATGTTATCGTTGTGGTGAAGTAGGACATATAAAAAGATATTGTCGAGTCAAGGAGAGAAATTTGGCTCAAAAAACTGCTGAAGAAGAAGGCTGGAAAAATTGTTTAGTAGTTGAGGCTCAAGCAATAGATGTTATGTTTTCCATCAACCTTGAAGAAGACTTGATTGAGGATCTAGAATATAATATATAGCCAACCACGTGGAGAAGCAAGACACTGATGTCATCGACATGAAGCAAGAAACTCTTGAAGATGTTTCATGCTGGTGATATGGTAGTTTCTATAGAAGAAATCAAGGAAATAAATTATGAACAAGCAGTATCTGAAGCTACATATGCTGATGGTGACCTTTATGGAGAAAGTATTGAGGAAGATGTATGGGAAGTTGAAGTCTCTGATCAATCGTCAGCCATATTAAGGTCAGTCTTTGACTTTGATCAAATATTGAAAGCAAATGGAGATGATGAATATCAAATAGAGGAAGAAGCTGATATTGAAGTCTCAAAGACAAACGATATGATTTTTGAAAGTTCTGAAGCTGCCAAAAAATCTATCAAGGAGATAATAAGAGAATATGGCAGTAGATCCTATGTTGGTGTTGACACTTCACAAGAAAGTGATGTCGAGAAGTTAAGAGAAAGGAGGAGTTCAGAAACTCAGCAAGGAGATAATTTACATGGACCATTCGATAACGGAAAATCTTTATCATTTGAAGAAGCAAGAGGAATCCGAAAGAAAATATTAAGATTTTCACCAAGACGTAGCTCAAAGCTTATTTTGAGTTCTTCCGCGATAAGTGTGGGGTAGTTTTCAAAAAATCACTTTAAGGGGGAATGTGAAAAATATAGATAATTTTTTGGAGGTACAAATAATCCTAGATATTTAGTAGAACTTTCTAGAGTTATGTAGAGTAATACCTCAAGTACTTGATGTATCTAGGAATTGTTTAGATGTTCTAGAGAAATAGATATTTATAGGGAATTATAGAAATATCTAGATTCTTCTTAGATAGTTAGAAGATAAAGATATTTGGATTTTTCTTGTAGAAGTATCTACAATAATTTCTAGAAGCATCCCTATACAAGTATAAATAGGGGTGGAATTAGGCATTTGTAAGCAACCTAAGAAAACACAAGAACAATAAAAGAACAATTCAAATAAAATAGTCTTCCTCCATAAACAAGTTCTCCCTTCTAGCTTCCTCTTCTTTAATTGAATCTTTCGATTTTAGTTAACGATCTTGGGCTAGCAGAAGGTTTCCTGATTATACTTTTCTTTTGCTATTCTCTAAAACAATCTCCTCACATTGAATATGCATTTCTCGATATAAATATTTAAAGTAATAATATCAACTAAGTATAATTTTTAGTGGTTGAAAGTAATGGTTATATTTGATAGAAATGATTTAAAAATTGGTAAGAGTAATTATAGTATAAACTTTGTTTACATATGAAATCAACGATTGATAGATAAAAATAGCAATTTTTTTTTAATAAAATGTATCAATTTTTGTATTTCAAAAATGTGAAATCATAATATGAAATCCTCCTAATCATATTTTTTTTGAATAATTTAAAATTCATCTCTTGATTTTAGATTATAAAATAAAATTACATATTTACATACGAATTTTATTTTATAATTTCAAGTTATCAGATAAAATTACATGTCCAAACGCATAGACGGATGGGGCAATATCTAACTGACATTCGAATTTTTAAGAGTATTGGGACGCGTGTTCCGCTGATGCTCTGACCCTTTTGTTCACTGCTAGAGCCATGCTTCAGCCCTGGCCACTGTATCTCAGAATTCATTTTTATGCATATGCATTGGTTAATTATTAAATTTTGATCTCGTTAGTAGAATATAATAATAATTGTTTCAATATAATTTGAAATAATTGTCAAGATTTTTTTTTATTTAATATCAAACGGAACTTATTTAATGGTGAAAGTAAATGTTAAATTAGGTCTTAGACCTAACTTGCATCCAAAAGCTAGCTCAAAGAAGAAGGATTGCCTAAACCTTACCAGGAGTCCATCCATCTCATCAACCACCAAATTTTAACAAATCGTTACGATTTTAGTCGGTTGAAAAAATTCTAACAATTTGTTAGAATTTTTGTCAGAATCATAATGATCACCATAACTTGGTAGATTAAGTCTTGTAATTAATATTTTGATGATTCACCATGATTTCTAAATAAAATCATGGTAATTTCAACCATTTGTTCTTGCTTTAATTTTGATAGTAAATTATTTCAAAACAATTCCAAATTTGATATTCAACCTTCTATTGTCTGTCTCAATATTTTTTAATTTTTAGATTCAACTCAAACTTTCAAAAATCAATACACTTCTTTGTCTTTTTACAAACAATCTAATACAGTCCAACAATGATGTTATTCGAGTTTCTTCAACTGAAATTTGTGCCGCTTATTGAAGGTACAGTGAAAGATCTATTTAATACAAGTTTAATAGCCTTGCTCTTGCTGGTTCTACTTAAATTTAGATTTAGGTGGCAACTTCGACAATTAGTTAATTATTTTTTCACGCTTTTATTTGTCATATTTTAACTTGATATTTCTATTTAAAAAGCGACTAATCTTCTTATATAAATTTATACAATTCTCACCTATAAATTAATTTTTGAAATTAGGTTAGATACATGATTCATTTATAGCATATATTCATTTAATGATATTACGTCATAAAAAGCATCCATTAAATAATTTTAGCAGTTACCATTTCTTTAGTTCTTTTTTTGACTAAACTTCTAGAAGATTTAATCATACTTGAAAGTTAGGTTAACCATTTTTCAAATAATCATAAGTCATGGTTTGAATTAAGACCAAGAAGAAAAAAAAACCTACTATGAATTTAATGTGTTCAAATAAACTAAATTGACAGTACACAACTATGTCAAAACAGAAAAGGTATTCAATGCTATTCTTTGCAATTTCGTAGCCAGTAAATTACTGGAGTTAATTTTGAACCCAAAATTATTTGCATTTTTATAGTCAGTGAATTAGGGGAGTTAAATTTAGTTTCTTTGTTTCCTTTTTTAACTCAAAATTTTCTTGTTAGCCTAAGTACCATGACAGTATTTTTTATTTATTTTTTGTTTTAATTTACATAGCAATGTTTGAATTTCATGAATCAAGTAATAAATATTTTTCATTATTACTTTCATACTTAAATTATTGAATATTCACAATATTCCATAAACTATTTCATAATCAAATATACGTATGAATTCAAATTAGTCGAAATTCAAAATATATCAGTTACTCGATTGAAAAATAGTAGCATACGTTAAACGTTCTTGGCATTTCTTAGGTAGAAAGAAACAGTTGACGGTTCACCCACCGTAGAAATTTTCCTTTTTCCCCGCCCCCCACTGCCCACACCGTACGAGCTGGTGCCGCTCCATTCAATGCTATTTATAGCTACTTCACACCATTAATGGTTTTCCATCACTCATCATTTTTCTCACTTCACAAATTCACAATTCTGGTGAATTACTCAATTTCCATGGCTTCCAACAGTAACGAAGTAGCAGTTGATATGACCCCTTTTTTCGTCCTATACAAAAATGGCACCATCAATCGACTCCGTCCATCAGACAATGCTCCGCTTTCCGACGATCCACAAGCCCCTGTCCGATCCAAGGATGTCGTAGTTCACCCGGAAACAGGGGTTTCCGTACGTATATTTCTCCCCAAAATTACCGACCCGAAACAGAAAATCCCCGTCGTGATTTACATTCACGGCGGGGCTTTCTGTATGGGATCAGCTCGTTCCTCCACATTCCATAATTTCATCAGCTCTGTAGTCGAAAAGGCCAATTTCATCGCTGTTTCAGTCGATTATAGACTTGCCCCGGAAAACCCTTTTGATACTACCTACGATGATTCGTGGGCAGCATTTCAATGGATAATTTCACATGCTAATGGAAAAGGTCCAGATTCATGGCTAAATGATCACGCTGATTTTGCAAAATTGTTTATTGGTGGAGAAAGTGCTGGCGCAAATATTGCTAACGACGTTGTCGTTAGAGCAGGGGTTACTGATCTCGATTCGAAAATCAAAATTTTGGGGCTTTATTTGGTTCATCCGTATTTCGGGATTGAAAATGATCAACTGTACAAGGCTTTGAATCCGACAAGAAATGGTGGATGCTTTGAAGATCCGAGGGTAAATCCATTGATAGATCCGAGGTTGAAATCAATGGCGTGTAAGAAGGCCCTGTTTTTCGTGGCGGAGAAGGATCCTCTGAAAGAAGGGGCGATGAATTATTATGAGGGGTTGAAGAAGAATGAGTGGAATGGAGAAATTGAGGTAATGGAGACGAAAGGAGAAGGCCATTGTTTCCATTTCTTTAATCCTAAGTCGGAGAAAGCTGCTGAACTTGTGAATAAACTAGTTGATTTCTTGAAGCTAGAGTAGTAGGTTTGTTTTAAGGTTATTTTACCTGAATTCTAGTGCTTTTTTTTTACATATATTTAAATAATATGTTGATTTTGTGGTTCTTGGTATTTGAATTTTGAGCTCTAGCAATAGATTTAAGACCAATAATCCTAGAAGTAAGTTTTCTTGTAACAGCTATGCTTATGTGATTATAAGCGGAATAGCAAGAGCTAGATCAGATCCTATCGTTATAAAAATTATATATATATATATATATATATATATATATATATATATATATGTTTACATGTATGTGATGAGGTAGAATTGCGTTTTGTGCTAATTGAACACTTGAATATATGATATACTCCTTCTCAACGGCGAATTTCCTTTGGTTAATGTAACAACACGCTAAAACCCAGAATCAGCTATGTACGTATGGTAAATATTTACTGAACTGTTGCTTCCTTCCTGTTTTTGAGTATATAACATTCCGTTATTGAAAAGTTATCTTGTATAAGATATTAGATAGGTGTGAAACAATTTTTTTGTGTGTTGAATTTTCTTATCCTTTTGTATGTTTTCTATATATTTAGATTTTTTATTTTAATAAAAAAACATGGCTCCGTCGTGAGTAGTACCGTAGGTGGACCCATGAGGCAGGACCATACAACAAAAATCAGTCAGAAAATTAAATGCCACCAAATTGTAGTCACATAAATTTAATTTCTGGTCGCGTTGGCCTTTCTTTTTATATAAACATTGTCACATTCTCACATTGGTGGAATTGTTGTTCTAAGTCTAGATTGTCAAATTGAGACCCCGCAAGTTAGGTGATTTCTTTACCAAGCTTTGTACTCCTAAGTCATTTGCCCTTCTTTTTTCGCTCTTTATATAAGTTTGGAAATTGAGATCATGAGTTAATTTCTCATACGATCACTCAACTTTGTTTTGTAAGGAAAAATTCAGTTAACAAAAAGAATTTTGAACGGGAGATCTCCATTTAGGAAATCACATGATCAACTCTTTGCGGGTTAATTGAGTTTAAGTTATATAAAGTAAGCTCTTTGATTAATTGGTATTTGGAGAGAACTCTCCGGATTTGCGGGCCCATAAGCATGTGTGATGAGTCAGGTGGAAAGAATAGTCTAAGAGAGATAAAAAAGAAGAAGAAACAAATAAAATAAAGACACTATATGTTTTTATGATGTATATTAGATAGAAAAAATAGTATATGGTCTAAGAGAAGAAAAGGAAACAAACAAAATTAAGACACTATATGATGTAGGAGTTAGGAAGAATGGTCTAAGATAGAAATTGAAAAGAAACAAACAAAACTAGACATTATTATATGATGTGTAAGATAGAAAAGTCTAACAGAGAAGAAAAAAAAAACACTAATGTAAGACAAGAACTATATAGAAATAATTTCTTCAGTGACGACCACTTTGAGATTTAGATTTTTTTTTTTCCTCTTCGTATCTTTGAATTGCTGTAAGAAATAGGTCAAGTAATTGGAACTTTGATGTAACATTAACGGTGATAAGAGAGTAACCTAGTAAAAGCAACGGGCCTGCCTCGTCACTCCGGACTTTAATAGATAGGAATAATCAGACCATTTGATTCACTAACTTCTTCTCAACCCTTCCTTGATCACTGGATTCTACCTTTTCGAAATCTCACAAGATGCTATACACGACGATTTTTTTTTTTTTTTTACTATTTCATTCATCCTATAACTAAACAACTATTTATTCTTAGAAAAAATTGTAGGAGTAGCATATGATATATCCAACAACAACCTCCTCCTATATCCAAACAGGACGTGCCTTACTTGCCACACTCGATAAAATATATCACCATGTATAAAATGAAATGAAAGAGTACTAATTCTAACTATGCTAATTCAATAACAATAACATACTTAATGTAAGTGGATCTGAATAATCAATTTAATAAGACTATTTCGAATAGCAAATTCAATTTACCTTGCAATTTGTGCAGGTCAATGAAAACACCTCGTGAGTCAATCACGGAACCCGATCTGCCACGCTTTAATTACCTACCACACAACACACAAGTGTTGGTTCTCTAATTTGGGTCACAAACAAGTTCTATAAAATCTATTCATTAATTCACCAGCTTCTATAACTCAAATGGCACTACAGTTCACTCATCTTCATTTTCCTTTATTATTTCTAATAATTACTATCTGCCTATGTATATCTTCAACCTTTGCTGTAAAACCCCAGAATTTTTATCCATTTTTCAAAGTTGATGCTGATGGAATTATTCACAGGTATCAACACATCAAGTTAGTCCCTCCATCAAACAATCCCAAAACCGGGGTTCAATCCAAAGACGTTACAATTTTGCCCCAAAAAGACGTATCAGCACGACTTTACCTTCCTAAAATCAGTCGAAAAAACCAAAAATTTCCTCTGCTTTTTTACATCCACGGAGGCGGCTTCTGTACTCAATCAGCATTTTCTTCCATGTACGATAGTTACCTCCACAAGCTAACCTGTGAGGCTAATGTAATCATCGTATCAATCGATTACAGATTAGCCCCAGAGCATCTAATCCCCGCGTGTTACGATGATTCATGGGCTGTCATGAATTGGGCTGCACAAGGAACAGAGCCCTGGCTTAAAATACACGCCAATTTTTCGCGTGTTTTCTTAGCTGGTGATAGTGCTGGTGCTAATATTGCACACAACTTAATGGTTCGGGCAAGTGAGGAAAGCCATTTTGTCGCGTCATTAGTAGGAATGGCACTGATTGATCCTTATTTCGGTAATGGTAAGCCTGATTCACTATGGACGTATTTATGTCCCAAAAGTAATGGGATTAATGATTCGAGATTCAATCCGGCAGCTCATAGGAGTATGCTGTCGGAGTTGAAATGCTCGAAGATTTTAGTTTGTACTGCTGGCAAAGATTTTTTGAGAGACAGGGCTTGGACTTATTATGAGACTTTGAAGAAAAGTGGGTGGAAAGGTGAATTGGGGATAAAGGAGATAGAAGGGGAGGGACATGTCTTCCATTTATTTAACCAAACTTCTGAGAAAGCTAAGGTCTTGATGAAATCCATAGTCCACTTCTTAGCCTAGCGCGCAAATTCAGAATCTAGAGTTGGTAAGTTCAAAATGAGAATAAATTTACCCTTGTTTGTGTATCATGAAACGTAATAATGCAGTGTATTGTCATGTGTTGGGATACCAAAGGTGTGGTTGTGATGGTTCATCTTAACCCGCTAAAATTTCAAGCCGTTCCACTTTGCATACCAATTATTTCATATTCAACCAATCCGCTTTGTTTACATTTTACAGTTCTTTTCAAATTACTTTGGATAATTCAAAATTAATTTCAATTTGTATTTCATTTCCAAACATAACTTTAGTTTTAAACTACTATACTGAGAACATCTCTGAACTTGTAGCAAACTATTAGTTTCGTCCAGAAACTATTGACAACCTTTAAAATAACCCTCTACTTGACTAACTAAAGTTAATTACACCTCGACATATAACATGGCATAGCAAGTGACCTCAAACTCTTGTAGAAGCATGAGACTCTTCATAAAAAGCCGAAAGAACAATTGAAAACACTCCTAAACTTGAACAATTGAAAACACTCCTAAATTTGACAAGAATTTAGGGTGTATTTCACTCATATCACAAGAAAGTTCATTAAATAATTTTGAAAAGATGGTTTACTAGCTATTGCATAGAAGCAGAGATTTTACCCTGTGCGGCTGTGGGTTTCCCTTTTATCAACAAAAAAATCGGGCCAAAAAAAAAAGGTTTATGATGTTTGAGCCAATGAGGAAGATACTGCGGAGACTACAATGTCCAAGTTAACCTACTCTTCAAAAATTTAGGCTGTTAGGCATAAAGACAAAAACTCCTAATTATAATCAATCTCACCCTCCATTTTTTATCCCCTTAAAATCTCCACATCACATTCACATCGCATTATTCCATCTCCATCATTACTGCAAACTTTAATCAAACAATGGATTCAAAGGAAATTGTTTATGATGTCCCAATGTTTTTTAAGGTCTACAAAGATGGCAGTATCAAAAAGTATCGAAAACACGATTATGCCCCTCCTTCCGATAATCCAATCACCGGTGTTCGATCCAAAGATATCGTCGTCGTACCGGAGAACAATGTAACGGTACGCCTTTACCTTCCTAAAATCACCCAAAATGATGATAAGAAATTTCCACTCCTTGTGTATTTCCATGGAGGAGGGTTTGTGATCGAATCGGCGTTTTCTACTTACTATCATAGTTATCTCCACTCTCTAGCTGCAGAAGCCAATGTACTTATCGTATCCGTCGAGTACCGATTGGCCCCAGAACACAAAATTCCTGCCTGTTATGATGATTCCTGGGATGCCATGAAATGGGTCTCTCAGCAGGCCAATAGCCAACAGGGAACTGAACCATGGCTGAAAAATCATGCCGACTTCTCCCGAGTTTTCTTGTCAGGTAAATGTGCAGGTTGGGTTAAATTGAATTGGTTTTCGGATTAAGTTAGTTTCAGATGTCATACTTTTAGATCAATAAACGAGTCACGATCCAAACTGATTTTTGGTGGATCGGATCAGGAGGGAGAGATGGCTAACCATAAGTCAGCCCACCCAAATTGATCCAATCTTCATACTTTTTTATGCGTTTTGACTGAAAATACGAAAACTAATACTCACTCCGTCCCATTTTATGTGAGGTAGTTTGACTCGGCACGGAGTTGAAGAAAAAAAGGAAGACTTTTAAAACTTGTAGTCCAAAATGAACGATAGAAATTTGTGTGGCTGTAAATCATTTCATTTAGGGTAACATAGACATTTTATAGTTAAATTGTTATTTAATATAGAAATGTGTCATTTTTTTTTTTGACTGACTAAAAAGAAAAGTAAGTCACATAAATTGGGACAGAGGGAGTACCAATTAGTAGTTTAAATCTTCATATTTGAGCAGATTGAATGAGTTAGTATTGATTTTGTCACCTCAGGTGATAGTGCAGGAGCCAATATTGCTCACAACATGATGATGCGAGCAAGTGTAGATGAAGATAAACTTGGAGATGGCTTAAAACTTGTTGGAATGGCGTTAGTTCATCCCTATTTCGGGAACAATGAGCCAGATAGAATTTGGTCGTATTGTTGCCCAGAAAATCCCAAAACTGATGACCCAAGATTCAATCCAGCAGCACATCCAAGTTTGCTATCGAAGCTTGTTTGTTCCAAGATTCTGATATGCACCGGGGGAGCGGATTTTATAAGGGACAGAGGGTGGACATACTATGAGTCCCTGAAGAAATGTGGATGGAAAGGTAAAGTGGAACTTAAGGAAACAGAAGGGGAAGAACATGTTTTTCATTTGGTTAAGCCAACTTGTGAGAGAGCTAAGGCCTTGATGAAATGGCTGGCAGATTTCTTTCAACGTTCAAGCTGAATCCTTGATGTATAGAATTTCTGTACTATTTCAGTTGTTTCTCTTTTCTTTTTATTGATCAAATAAGTAGCCATTTGGACTTGAATTTGAAATTATTGATTTGGATAGAGATTGATTTGAACTTGAAATTTCCTTTGGACTTAGAATTGTGGCAGGAGATATCACTGGAGTCACTGGACTCTCCATTTATGGATCATCTTGTATTTGTCTTAAAAAAATAGTTCTTATTTAGTTTAGGACCAAATAACTTGAAAAAATTAGATAATTTTCAACTCATAAGCTTCAAATCCAACTCCACTATACCTCCAAAAGTGGACAATAGAACTTGCAGTGGTCATTACGTATGGACTACGCTCACTTGAATTGTTTGTATATATAACTTATAAGGTGATGATATTGGGGAGAATCAATGAGGACAAAAGAAGTCTCTGTCCTCTAGAAACATTACTACAGATGCCGAGTTAAAATATAATGCCGTCCTTATATTTAACTCCTATATATTATAAAATATGGAGTAATTCTATTATTTATAGTATACTTTTTTTTAAAATGTTCGAATTTTATTTTAATAAAAAAGATCTAATCAATGTCGAGTGAAAACGAAAGGAGGGATTATCTGTGTTCTCAATCAAATCATATAATTACTCAATAGCAAATATGATATACTTGTTGGAACCCTAAAATAGTAATCTATTGGACCTTTGAAAACTAATCTTTAACATTGGATATATGTAATATGAGTAAGACGGAATATAAGACATAAAAATTTAAGTTTTCGAATATACCATTAAAAAAAATCCAAAGAAAAATATTTTAAAAATTGGTTGGCCCAACTACAGTATATGTTTAGGCAAAGAAAAAATAATTTACACAAATTAATGCTTTTAAAAGTAGCTGTCACAGCACTGGTGTATAGTAACACCAACCTTCTCTTGTAACTTACCTTTTAGCAATGGCGGAAATAGTACATGATTTTTTCCCATTGATAAGAGTTTACAAAGATGGTCGAATCGAAAGGCTGATGGGCGAGGGTTTTGTCCCCCCTGAATCGGATCCTGAAACTGGAGTACAAATCAAAGACATTGAAATTGATCCAGAAATTAACCTATCAGCAAGACTCTACCTGCCCAAAAATGTCGACACCGTTCAGAAAATTCCCCTTTTCGTCTACTTTCACGGTGGTGGCTTTGTGATCGAATCTGCTTCTTCACCTTCATATCACAAGCATCTTAGCACGGTAGCAGCTGAAGCAAACGTCGTCATCGTTTCTGTTAACTACAGGTTAGCTCCTGAGTACCCGTTACCCATTGCTTATGAAGATACATGGCTAGCTCTCAAATGGGTCGCTTCACATGCTAATGGTGATGGCCATGAGCCATGGCTAAAAGACCATGCCGATTTCAATCGGGTTTATTTTGGGGGAGATAGCGCCGGTGGTAACATCGCACACCATATTGCAATTCGGGTCGGGTTGGAAAAGCTGGATGGTGTGAAACTTGAAGGGATTTTCCTTGCCTGTCCATTTTTCTGGGGGAAGGATCCGATTGACGGTGAGGGGGAAAACCTGGGTGCCAAGGATTTCGTTGAGAAGCTATGGTTGTTTGCGAATCCGAATAGCTCGGGATTAGATGACCCGTTGATTAACCCGGAGAAGGATCCGAAATTGTCTAGCTTAGGATGTGATAAAGTACTTGTGTATGTGGCCGGAAAAGATCCGTTGAGATTCAGGGGATTTTACTACAAGGAGGTGTTGGAGAAGAATGGGTGGCCGGGGACGGTGGAGGTTGTGGAAGTTAAAGATGAAGAACATGTGTTTCACCTGTTTGCTACAGAAGCTGAAAATGCCATTGGCATGATGAAAAAATTGGTCTCTTTCCTTAATCAGTCCTAGGACTTCTAATCATTGAAGTGAGTACTATTTTTATGAATAAAATGGATGTAATTGTTAAAGATTTTCCCCTGTAAATCTTTTTCTTAATATATTTCTCAATCTTCCGAGAATGCGGTCTACTGATTTTATCAACAAGGTTTATTATAGCATGATAAATATTTCTTCATCTTTACTCGTGAAGTAAAAGCAGGAGAGTCAATTTTCACTATCATAGTCTAATAATCTGATTCTCCACTTATGAAAAATTTTGCTCCACTGCTTCAATTTGTTTATTTCTAAGATAAGAGCAAACTTCTTTTAAATGAAAAGAATACCACCTATATACATTTTTATATTTTTTTTTATGTCAATTTATATGATTTGTTTTCCTTGTTTAGTCATTCTTAGAAAGAATAATATATTTCTATATTAAGTGTAATAATTTAACTTTAAAATATCCAATCTTAATGAAATGATTTATAACAACACAAATTTCTATCATTCATTTTAGACTACAAGTTTTAAAAATCTTCTTCATTTTTTTAAAAATTCGTGTAGAGTCAAAATAGCTTTCATAAAATGGGACAGAGTGAGTAAAAATAATAATTAGAAAACCAATTTTAAAAAATCCAAAGATACACCGTAAACTTGGTGTTGTCGATCTTTCTAGTTCCTCTCCATTTAAAACTAAGCCATAAATAAAATACTTGGCCTTGCCTTGGTTGTGAGTTGTGACGTATGGTCTACGCTCACTCCAATCATGCATGAGTGTTCACACGTTTAGATTGAATATGAAAATTTGATTTGAGTTTTTTATTTTTACCTCAAAGAAATTGCAATTCAAGCTCAATTCAAGTAAGCTTGAATTTGATGGGAGTTTTTAGGTTTGATTTAAAATTATTCAGTTTGTTATTTTGAATTTTTGTTTTTTATTTTTTAATCCTTTTAAAGGCAAGTATATCTGTGACAATTAACAAGTTCAATTCACTTAATAATTTATTTTTTAGAATGAACTCCATTTGTTTTTTTAAAAAAAAAAAAAAAAAACTTATTTTCATTTTTAGTTTGTTTAAAAAAGAATGATTCTTTTTTTTTTTGTAATACTTTAATTTAAGTTTTCCAACTGACATGTTTAAGAATTCAAGATTAAAAGATATTTTGATACATTTGACATAATTGTAATTTAGAATCACAAGATTGAAAAAAATTCTTTCTTTTCTTACCCTTCGTGTTAAGTCAAATTAGATTATTCTTTTTTAAACATTTGGAGCATAACTTTCTAGTGTTTACAAGGATTGAGGTCTCGCTAACAAACTCATGTCGTGGATTATGTTTTACTTACGCATAGACTATTTTTCATTTTTGTGTAGATTTGTAATTAAAAAATAAATCACTTGATACTAAAAATGAGAATAAAATTATTTGAGATCTATCAATGAAATCATATAATATTATTTGATGGTAAATAGGATAGAGTTACTTGGAACCTATTAATACATTATCTATTAGACTTAAAGAAATTAAACTTATTACCAATTAAGTTCTTGGTTTTAAGAGTATATCTCACAGCACTTGTGTATAGTAACACCAACCTTCTCCTTGTAACTTAGCTTTTAGCAATGGCGGAATTAGTACATGATCTTTTCCCACCGATTAGAGTTTACAAAGATAGTCGAATCGAAAGGCTGATGGGTGAAGGTTTTGTCGCACCTGAATCGGATCCTGAAACTGGAGTACAAATCAAAGACATTGAAATTGATCCAGAAACTAACCTATCAGCAAGCATCTAAGCATGGTAGCAGCTGAAGCAAAAGTCGTCATAATCATTTAAATCCTTTTAGACATTATTTCAAAATTGACGTGGAGCAATTACAACCTTCTCTAATATTTGAAAGAACTTAAGCATCTGACTTAAAATCTTAATACATGGTCTAAAAACACATAGGGCCTGTTTGGAAGGACACTCTGCTAATTGAATTTTGTGTAATTGAGTGTAATTACACTGTCTGTCATGTTTGGTTGGACAAGTAATTACTTGGTCAGCATGTAATTGCTATAATTGGCAGGAGTAATTACATTCTACAATTCGCAGGCAGAGGCTATGAATTGCTGGTAATTACATGGTGTAATTACCAGATTACTTTTAAATTTCTTTTTCTTATTTCTATTTTTATTTTTTTTGTTATAATTTTTTTTACTTTTGATATTTTAAGTTCTTTTTTTGTTTTTATTATTCTAAAAGTTTATTTTTTATTTTATATTATTATATTTCATTTTCTTCTTGTTATCAACCTTACTTTTCGTGATTCTATGCAATTTTTTCTTTATGTCATGCTTATTTTTTCATTAGCATAATTTTATTAGTATTCTAATTTTTTTTAATTAAAATAGAATTTATTGTTAAGTAAGGTTATAGACTTACGTTTTCTGTTTTAAAAATAATAAAAAAATAAATCATATTTTTATGTATGCTATGTTGAAATTTGCTATAAGAGTATTATGTTAAATTTTTCGTTTTGAATTTATAACCTATGTTATAGTTTCAGTTTCATTTGTTTTAGTAATATTGAATTCACATTGCACGTCATTTTTTTAATTAGACTTGATAGATTATTTTTTTGTCAAACATTTAATAATTTATGACATTTTATTTATATATTAATCTTTTTATCAAACATGCATTTCACGATGTTCGTAGAAACTTCATACTTTTAGTTTTTATGATCAATTCAATTGAAATATATTAATTTGAAAAAATATAAATCAATTATTTTTTCATAATATTAGTTAAAGAATATATGTTTATTAATTAATATATTTTCAAAAGATAATATTTATCTTAAATATTTAATTTAAAATGTCATTTTAAAGTTTCTTATTTGTCTAGTATAAATTTTAAATAATTAATTTTTATTTTTAAAATTTAATATAATTTTATAATTGCAATTTTGCATCCAAACAGAACATGTGTAATTACACTGTGGCATCCAAACAAGACATGTGTAATTATAGTTACATTGTTGCAACCAAACAGATAAGTGTAATTACTAGACTAATAATTACTACCTTGATAATTACACCATTTCCAATAACATGTGACTTTCCAAACAGACCCATATGAAAATCTTCATAACATATGAGAGACGGACATAATTATTAGATTACGAAATAATAACATTAGATTATGTTAATTATGGCTACTTATCGGAGAAAGTGGTCATAATTTATATTAAGCCACTTTTTTTTCTGATCTAGAAAATTATTATTTTTCCTTGAAATCGTCCATCTATATTCTCATAACTTATTATTTCATCATCTTTTAATTGGATATGAAAAATGTTGTAGAGTGAATGAAAAAGTGAAATTATTATTTTTTTTAAAAAAAGAAGAGAAATTTCATGTATTTATTTTGAAATGAATGTTTTTTCTTTTTGCGGTGTTAAGGAAGACCATAACAAGTAATTGCCCAAATAAATGCAAATGACCATAAAAACTATCAAAATTAAATTAAACATGTTGACCCCAAACTAGGGAAAAAAAAATTTGGCCATTCAATTCAAAATGCATATAATTAAAGAGCAGATTTTAAAACAAAGCAAATTTTTGGTTATAAAAGTAAGGGGTCGTTTTGGTGTGAAGTATAATATCAAATAATTATGGGATTAAATTATAGTATCACTTAATTTGTTGTTTGGTTGGCAAATTCGGGATAACTTATATCGGAATTAATAATTAATACCGAGATAAGTGATCCTTCCCCTTAGATAGTATAGTAATTTCTGAATAAAATAAGTAAATGACAAAAATGTCTCTTTCAACCTTTTTTATACATTACTTTTTACATTCATGGAAGATATTTTTGTAAAAAAATAAATTGTTCTTAAATTTATTATTTTGAATACAACTAACCAAACACTCAATAAAAAATAATCTTATCATAACTAATATCATCATAATTTATTCCATCATAATTAATCTAAGTTGAATTAAAACCAAAGGCCGTAACTGTCACAGCACCAGTGATAGTATACCAACCTTCTCTTGCTTGCAACTTAGCTTTTAGCCATGGCGGAAGTAGTACATGATTTTTTCCCATTGATGACAGTTTACAAAGATGGTCAAATCGAGAGGCTGGCGGGCGAAGTTTTTGTCCCACCTCAATCTGATCCTGAAACCGGAGTACAAATCAAAGACGTTCAAATTGATCCAGAAATTAACCTATCAGCAAGACTTTACCTGCCCAAAAATGTCGACCCGGTTCAGAAAATTCCCCTTTTCGTCTACTTTCACGGCGGCGGCTTTGTAATCGAATCTGCTTTTTCACCTACATATCACAAATATCTTAGCCTGGTAGCAGCTGAAGCAAAAGTCGCCATCGTCTCTGTTAACTACAGGTTAGCTCCTGAGTACCCGTTACGCATAGCTTATGAAGATTCATGGCTAGCTCTCAAATGGGTCACTTCACATGCCAATGGTGGTGGTCGTGAACCATGGCTAAAAGACAATGCCGATTTCAATTGTGTCTATTTGGGCGGAGACAGCGCGGGTGGTAACATCGCACACCATATAGCCATTCGGGTGGGGTTGGAAAAGTTGGATGGTATGAAACTTGAAGGGATTTTCCTTGCCTGTCCATTTTTCTGGGGGAAGGATCCTGTTGACGGTGAGGAAGAAAACTTAGGCTCCAAGGATATCTTTGAGAAGCTATGGTTGTTCGTGAATCTCAACAGCTCGGGATTAGATGACCCGTTGATTAACCCGGAAAAGGATCCGAAGTTGTCTAGCTTAGGATGTGATAAAGTAGTTGTGTATGTGGCCGGAAAAGATTCGTTGAGATTCAGGGGATTTTACTACAAGGAGGTGTTGGAGAAGAGTGGGTGGCCGGGGACGGTGGAGGTTGTGGAAGTTAAAGATGAAGAACATGTATTTCACCTGTCTGCTACAGACGCTGAAAATGCCATGCCATGATGAAAAAATTGGTATCTTTCCTTAATCAGTCCTAGGACTTTTAATCATGGAATTGGGTACTATTTTTATGAATAAAAATTAATGAATGTAATTGTTAAAGATTTTCTCATGGTAAATCTTTTTCTTAATATATTTCTCAATCTTGGGGAATGCGGCCTACCGATTTTATCGACTATCAACAAGATTTATTATAGAGTGATAAGTATTTCTTCATCTTTACTCAGATTCTTAGGTGTGAAGTGTATCTAGGTTTGCACGAGAGTTCTAACCAACATACATTTATGGAGCATCTTGCTACACTGCTTCAACTTGTTATTTCTGTAAGTGATGAAAAGGAATACCACCAACATACGTTTTTGTTTTATAAAAATATAAAAATAATTGGAAAACCAAAGATCACAGTAAACTTGCTGTTATCGATCTATCTAGTTCTTTCTCCATTTAAAACTAAGCCATAAATAAAATAATTGACCTTGCCTTGGTCGTGACATATGGGCTACGCTCACTAGAATTGTTTGTTTAGGATATGGGGATGAATAATAGGGAAAAAATATCAGATGTGGCCCTTCACACCGTTCAGATTGAATATAAAAATTTGATTTGAGTTTTTTTAATTTTTACATCGAAGAAATTACAATTCAAGTAAGGTTGAATTGATTGGAGTTCTTAGGTAAGATTTAAAATTATTCAATTTTGTTATTTTGGATTTTCAATTTTAATTTTTGAGTCTTTAAAGCAAGTATGACAGTTAACAAGCTCATCATTTTTGAGAATGTATACTTTTTACCGTTTACCAAGATTGAGGTCACTCTAACACTTGTGCGGTGGACTAAGGTTTACTTATTCATGGACTATTTTTTTCATATTTTATCTAGATTAGTACTAAAAAACATAAAATGATATTAGAAATGACAAAAGAATTAAATAAATGTGGATGGAAAGGTGATGCGGAAATTAAAGAAAAAGAAGGGGAAAAACATGTTTTTCATTTGGTTAAGCCAGCTTGTGAGAGAGCTAAGGCCCTGATGAAATGGCTGGCCGATTTCTTTCAACAAATCAAGCTGAATTCTTGGTTGTGTAGAATTTCTGTACTATTTCAGTTGTTTCTTTTTCTTTTTATTGATCAAATAATTAGCAGTTTGGACTTGAATTTGAAATCATTGATTTAAAGTTGAAGTATTGTTTGGACTTGTCATTGTGACAGGAGAAATCATTTTCACTATTATAGTCATTAACTAGTCTCTCCATCTATGGAACACTTTTTTTTTTTTTTTTTTGCTTAGAAGGGATGCACTTATTTTGTATGTCTTGAAAATTCATTAAATATACCTTTAAAAAAAATTATTTAGTTTAGGACTCACCCAATAACTTGAAAAAAATTAAATAATTTTCTACTCATAGGCTTTAAATTCTGACTCTACTATACCTCCAAAAGAAATTCTATCTGGACAATAGAACTTGCAGTGGTCATTACGTATGGACTCCGCTCACTTGAATTGTTTGTATTTTATATATTAATGAGGACAAAAGAAGTCTATGTCCTCTATAAACATTATTATAGATGCCCGGTTAAAATAGAAAGATGTCTTTATATTTTATAAAAGATAATTCTATTAATTATAGTATACTTTTTTTAAATCTTCAAATTTTATTTTAATAAAAGATCTAATCAATATTGAGTAGGGGTATCAAACGGGCGGGTTGGGTTGAAATTGGATATATTAAAATGGATTAAGGTTTGAATGAATTGAGATTGAACCCAATTCAAATTATCTTGAGGTCAATCCTTAAAATTCATGACGGATTGGGTGGGTTAGCTATAGTTAGGCTCATTTTTCACATTCATAATGTTGAGTGAAAACGAAAGAGGAGATTATTTGTGTCACATTCATCATTTGCTCAATTAAATCATACAATTATTCAATAGCAAATATGATATACTTGCTTCGATCCTAGAATACTGATTTATTGGACCTTTGAAAATTATTTAAAAATTCAAAGCAAAATATTTAAAAATTTGGTTAAACTATAACCATCCTACACACAAATGTTTATACAAAAAAAAAAGCGTGAAAGAATTCTTCTTACTTTTGGCAATCAAATAAGAATTTTAAACAAACTTCTATAATTAATTTAGAGTTCAAATTACAATATAATACTTTTTTTATTATTTTTATTTAAATATAAATAATATGTGGATATATTATAAGGAATAAGTATTTTAAAAAATGAATAGACGGTGTAATTTTCTTATCCATCAATGGATAGAAGTTAATATTATTTATAGAAGTTTGTTGAAGATTCTTATTTGATTGCCACAAATTATTGCTTTTAAAAGTAGCATTCACAGCACTTGTGTATTACTACACACCAACCTTCTCTTGCAACTTAGATTTTAGCAATGGAGGAAATAGTGCATGATTTTTTCCCATTCATGAGAGTTTACAAAGATGGTCGAATTGTAAGGCTGATGGGCGAAGGTTTTGTGCCACCTGAATCTGATCCTGAAACTGGAGTACAAATCAAAGACGTTGAAATTGATCCACAAATTAACCTATCAGCAAGACTCTACCTGCCCAAAAATGTCGACACTCTTCAGAAAATTCCCCTTTTTGTCTACTTTCACGGCGGTGGTTTTGTGATCGAATCTGCTTCTTCACCTTCATATCACAAGCATATAAGCAAGGTAGCAGCTGAAGCAAAAGTAGTTATTGTTTCTGTTAACTACAGGTTAGCTCCTGAGTACCTTTTACCCATAGCTTATGAAGATTCCTGGCTAGCTCTCAAATGGGTCACTTCACATGCCAATGATGATGGTCATGAGCCATGGCTAAAAGACCATGCCGATTTCAATCGCGTGTATTTTGGGGGAGATAGCGCGGGTGGTAACATTGCACACCATATAGCTATTCGGGTGGGTTTGGAAAAGTTGGATGGCATGAAACTTGAAGGGATTTTCCTTGCCTGTCCATTTTTCTGGGGGAAGGATCCTATTGACGGTGAGGAAGAAAACTTAGGCTCCAAGGATATCTTTGAGAAGCTATGGTTGTTCGTGAATCCCAACAGCTCGGGATTAGATGACCCGTTGATTAACCCGGAAAAGGATCCGAAGTTGTCTAGCTTAGGATGTGATAAAGTAGTTGTGTATGTGGCCGGAAAAGATTTGTTGAGATTCAGGGGATTTTACTACAAGGAGGTGTTGGAGAAGAGTGGGTGGCCGGGGACGGTGGAGGTTGTGGAAGTTAAAGATGAAGCACATGTATTTCACCTGTCTGCTACAGAAGCTGAAAATGCCATGGCCATGATGAAAAAATTGGCCTCCTTCCTTAATCAGTCCTAGGACTTCTAATCATGGTAATTGAGTACTATTTTTATGAATAAAAATTAATGGATGTAATTGTTAAAGATTTTCTCATGGTAAATCTTTTTCTTAAATATATTTCTCAATCTTCGGAGACTGCGGCCTACTGTTTTTGTTGACTAAGCGGACGGACTAAATGTAAGTTGGTAGGCTACCAACAGGGTAATGGTTATTACGGAGTGAGTCTTCAATTTTCACTATCATAGTTAGTTAGGTAGGTGAGTTCATTTTCACTTATCAGTTCATTAATCTGACACTCCATTTATGGAGCATCTTGCTTCACTGCTTCAACTTGTTAGTTATAAGATAGAACAAATGAAAAGGAATGCCACCAACATACGTTTTTGTTTTATAAAATAGAAATAATAATCGGAATACCAATTTAAAAAAATCCAAAGATGGTGTAAACTCGCTGTTATTGATCTTTCTGGTTCTTCTGCATTTAAAACTAAGCCATAAATAAAATAAATGGCCTTGACTTGGTCGTGACGTATGGACTACGCTCACTGGAATAATTTGTATATATGGTGATGAATTATAGATCTTAGAGGGAAAAAATATCAGATGTGGGCATTTACACCGTTCAAATTGAATATGAAAATTTGATTTGAGCTTTTGATTTTTATATCGAAGAAATTACCGTTCAAATTCAATATAAACTTGCACTTGACTGGAGTTTTAAGGTTTGATTTAAAATTAATCAATTTTGATATTTTAAATTTTAATTTTTGAGCCTTTTAAGACAAATATGACAATTACCAAGCTCAATTAACCTAATAGTTTGTTCTTTCGAATGTATAACTTTTTTACGGTTTACAAGGATTGAGGTCACTCAGACACTCATGCCGTGAATTAAGCTTTACTTGCTCATAGACTATTATTCACTTTTATCTGGAATAGCAACAGGATATTAAAAATGACAGTAGAATTATTTGATTTTAATCAATGAAATCATTTACATTATTATTCAATAGCAAATATGATATACTTTCTTTGGAGCAGAATACTAAACTATTGGACTTTTAAAAATAAAACTTATTACCAAGTTCTTGGTTTTAAAAGTAGATCTCACACCAACCTATTCTGGTAACTTAGCTTTCAGCAATGGCGGAAATAGTACATGATCTTTTCCCACTGATACGAGTTTACAAAGATGGTCGAATCGAGCGGCTGATGGGTGAAGGTTTTGTCCCACCTGAATCGGATACTGAAACCGGAGTACAAATCAAAGACATTGAAATTGATCCACAAATTAACCTATCAGCAAGACTTTACCTGCCCAAAAATATAGACCCGGTTCAGAAAATCCCCCTTTTCGTCTACTTTCACGGCGGCGCCTTTGTAATCGAATCTTCTTCTTCACCTACCTATCACAAGCATCTAAGCATGGTAGCAGCTGAAGCAAAAGCCGTTATTGTCTCTGTTAACTACAGGTTAGCTCCTGAGTACCCGTTACCCATAGCATATGAAGATTCATGGATAGCTCTCAAATGGATCGCTTCACATGCTAATGGTGATGGTTATGAACCATGGATAAAAGACCATGCCAATTTCAATCGCGTCTATTTTGGGGGAGATAGTGCGGGTGGTAACATCGCACACCATATGGCCATTCGGGTCGGGTTGGAAAAGTTGGAGGGTGTGAAACTTGATGGGATTTTCCTTGCCTGTCCATATTTCTGGGGGAAGGATCTGATTGACGGTGAGGAAGAAAACTTGTTTGTCAAGGATTGCATTGATAAGCTATGGCTGTTTGCGAATCCCAATGGCTCCGGATTAGATGACCGTTGATTAACCCGGAAAAGGATCCGAAATTGTGTAGCTTAGGGTGTGAGAAAGTACTTGTGTATGTCGCCGGAAAAGATGCGTTGAGATTCAGGGGATTATACTATAAGGAGGCGTTGGAGAAGAGTGGGTGGCCGGGGACGGTGGAGGTTGTGGAGGTTAAAGATGAGGAACATGTTTTTCACCTGTTTGCTCCAGAAGCTGAAAATGGGATGGCCATGTTGAAAAAATTGGTCTCTTTCCTTAATCAGTCCTAGGCCTTTTAATCATGGAATTGGGTACTATTTTCATGAATGAATTGGATGTAATTGTTAAAGATTTTCTCACGAAGAAAATCTTTTTTTTATTGAATTAAAGTTCGATCAATAAATATTGAATCATGAAAGATTTTGTGGTAGCTAATTACACTTTGTTATTAATTTTTGTTTATAATCGCAAGTCCAAACAAAATTCAACTTCAAATCAACTTGATTTCAAATTGTTTATTAAATAATCATGTCTCAAAAATTATATTTCAACTTGTGATCAATCCATAAATACCAATTAGAAAATAAATAAAAGCATAATAGTTACTTTTTCTGTATAACAAAATTATTAGTTATATGTTGGATTTCTTCAAGACATTTCCCTTTAATCATTAATTTTTCTATCATAGAGTTTCTCCCTTATTCGTATAATCTGTATTTTAAAAAAATAAATAAGTAAAATACTCTCTCCGTCCTAATTAGTTGATCATCTTACTTAAAATATTTATCTCATAATAATTGATCACCTTACTAAATCAAAAAAAAATATTAATCAAATTTTTCCTATATTACCCTTGAAATTAATTCATTTGAAAGTGTTCATACTTATTTGTAAAATTTTCAAGAAGCTTTTTTAAGAGGTGAATCAGTAAAATTATTTTTTTATTTATGTTATAGCTACTATTTAGGGAAATTCTAGTACGCTACTACAGTTTCTCCCAATCTTGCTATTAGCCTGATTTGTATAATTTGCAGAACTTGTATAATTTGATTTCTGATTGTATAAATTCAGAATTTTGTATATGCTTACCCGAGCTATTTGTATACGATTTATGAAAAATTCATAATAACTTACCATGTTTCTATATTGACAAGCGAAATATACAAACAGAGTTTTGAAAAATTTCTCGATGTAAAAATACAGATTTTGTATATACTTACCCTGTTTAAATATCCACAAGTGAAAAATACAAACGAATAGAAATATACGACTGCAACCTCCATAACAAACGAAACTATAGCTATAGAGCGCAATCATCAAAATTATAGATATAGAACCTTATTATGTCTATTAGGTTTGTTATTTAAAAAAAAATTCTCTTCTTAATATACGTGAAAAAAAGGAAAGTAATCAATTAATATGAGAGAGTAATTGGCCCAAGTGCTATCTTGATCCAAGGCTTTTGCTACTTTAGATACTTTAATTGAAATTCACCGATCTGAAATATTGATATTTGCTCTTTAAGTTGAGTGGTTAATAATGCACCTAAGTATGATGATATTGGTTAGGCTACACATGAATTTAATATATATGCCTAAAATATAAGAGAAAAGTTGTTGCCCACATAATTTCATTAAAGTTTGAGCGGAATATCCTTAAAAAAAAGAGATAAGGGTCCGAAAAATACTCTAATTTTAATCGAAATTGCTGTTACGATATCAAATTTTATGGAGGACCTATTACCCCTTGAACTATTTAAAAGTGTATTTTAAAGGTATATATGTATCCACGTGGACACATTACTATTTATAATTTTACATTCTTTTTTATGTCCAAGTGGGCAAATATATATGTTTAAAATACGATATTAAATAGTCTGAGGGTAATAGATCCTCATTAAAGTTTGATATCGTAATAACAATTTCGACCAAAATTAAGATATCTTTCAGACCCATATCCCTAAAAAAAAAAAACATGAACAACACATCAAAATTTAAGAAAATACATAGAATAACCATGATCATTTAAATCCTTTTGGAAATTATTTCAAAATTGACGTGGAGCAATTACAAGTTTACAACCTTCTCTAATATTTGAAAGAATTTAAGCATCTGACTCAAAATCTTACCGGTATCTTAAAATATGATCTAAACCCATACAAAAATCTTCGTAACAGATGAGAGACGGACATAATTATTGGATTACGAAATAATAATATTAAACTATGTTAATCATGGCTATTATTGGAGAAAGTGGTCATATTCATATTAAGCCACTTTTCTATGATCTAGAAAATGGTTATTATTCCTTGAAATCGTCAAATCTATATTCTTATAAATTATTACTTCATTATGTTTTAATTGGATATGAAAAATGTTGTAGAGTGAATGAAAAAGTAAAATTATTATTGAAAAAAAGAGATCTTTTTTATTTATTTATTTTGAAATTAATGTTTTTTCTTTTTGTGGAGTTAGTTGAGGGACTCCATAACTTGTTCAGATTTTGTTTGAACAAGGTATTGCACAAATAAATGCAAATGGCCATAAAAACTATCAAAATTAAATTAGAGTAAAGATGTTGACCCCAAGCTAGGAAAAAATAAATTTGGACATTCCATTCAAAATGCATATAATTAAAGAGCAGATTTTAAAACAAAGCAAATTCTTGGCTATAAAAGTAACTGTCACAGCACTGGTGTATAGTATACCAACCTTCTCTTGCAACTTAGCTTTTAGCAATGGCGGAAATAGTACATGATTTTTTCCCATTGCTGAGAGTTTACAAAGACGGTCGAATCGAGAGGCTTGCGGGCGAAGTTTTTGTCCCACCTGAATCTGATCCTGAAACCGGAGTACAAATCAAAGACGTTCATATTGATCCACAAATTAACCTATCAGCAAGACTTTACCTGCCAAAAAATGTCGGCCCGGTTCAGAAAATTCCCCTTTTCGTCTACTTTCACGGCGGCGGCTTTGTAATCGAATCTGCTTTTTCACCTACATATCACAAATATCTTAGCCTGGTAGCAGCTGAAGCAAAAGTCGCCATCGACTCTGTTAACTACAGGTTAGCTCCGGAGTATCCGTTACGCATAGCTTATGAAGATTCATGGCTAGCTCTCAAATGGGTCACGTCACATGCCAATGGTGATGGTCGTGAACCATGGCTAAAAGACAATGCCGATTTCAATTGTGTCTATTTGGGCGGAGATAGCGCGGGTGGTAACATCGCACACCATATAGGAATTCGGCTCGGGTTGGAAAAGTTGGAGGGTGTGAAAATTGATGGGATTTTCCTTGCCTGTCCATTTTTCTGGGGGAAGGATCCTATTGACGGTGAGGGAGAAAACTTGCTTGCCAAGGATTTCGTTGAGGACCTAGTGTTGAGTGGGAATCCCAATAGCACCGGGTTAGATAAGGATCCTATTGACGGTGAGGGAGAAAACTTAGGTGCCAAGGATCTCTTTGAGAAGCTATGGTTGTTTGTGAATCCCAACAGCTCGGGATTAGATAATCCGTTGATTAACCCGGAAAAGGATCCGAAATTGTCTGGCTTAGGGTGTGAGAAAGTACTTGTGTATGTGGCCGGAAAAGATCCGTTGAGATTCAGGGGATTTTCCTATAAGGAGGCGTTGGAGAAGAGTGGGTGGCCGGGGACGGTGGAGGTTGTGGAGGTTAAAGATAAGGGACATGTGTTTCACCTGTTTGTTCCTGAAGCTGAAGAAGCCATGGCCATGCTGAAAAAGTTGGCCTCTTTCCTTAATCAGTCCTAGGCCTAGTCATAAAAATTTTCATATTTTAATCTTGTTTGAACTAGTATGTGATGGAAATTCAACTATAATAAGTCTTGCAAAAATGAATCAAGTACTATTTTTATGAATAAATTAGACGTAATTGTGTTTTTTTGTTGATTACCATCTAAGCATCTAACTCAAAACCGGGATCGTTTGGTGTGACGAATAAAAATAAATAATGATGAGATAAAAAAATAATGATGAGATAAATTTTTTGTATGTTGTTTGGTTGTTATGTTTGGGAATAACTAATACCACAATTTCTATCATAGTGATGGGATAAATTATCTCATATATATGATGAAATAAGTTATCTTTGAATAATTAATCCCAAAATAACTAATCATGTGATAACTACTTCGTTTATTGTCATTGCTATTTAGTGGAGAGAGTGGTCATGACTTCTACTTAACCACTCTTTCATGAGGTAGAAAGTGACCATTGGCAATACGGCTTTAGGGGAAGGCTTGACCCCGCTAATATTTTAGGCATCTCCAATTCCATCCTCTATTTTACTCTTCAAATAATAGAGTTTTCTATTTTTTCAGACAACCAATTGTAACTCAATTCTCTAGTTTATTCTCTAAAAAAAAAAAAAAAATTCTCTCCTCAATATTATATTATTATTTCTATTTCATTTTTATTTTCTTATTTCATAATATAAATCATTTCTTCTTTTTGCAAATAATCACTCTATAATCTTTATGTAATACAAAAAATTATCTTTTTTCAAATTCTTCATTTAATATAAAACTATATCTTAATCTAAATTTTTAAATAACATAAATTGCAATAATTATTATATATAATACATATTAACGAACAATTCAAATAAAAGTGAAAACATCATAAATATTATATCATTGTAAAAATTATTTTAAATTTTACATAAATATTCAACTTTCAAGGCTATTATGTTACTCTCATAAATGTTCGATTAATGTATTACGGAGTTCAAAATGAGCAATTTTTATCCTTATTTTTTTAGGTGTAGCTAAAAATTATTTTAAATTAACAATTTCATCTTATATCCAATTATTCCGTCACTAATTTACTTCCCCTATTCCAATTTGAACTATAACATCAAATATTTTCATGCTCATTAAAAAGTGTAGTTTAATAATTTATCACTATAACATAAAAGTAGATTGTTTGAATTATCATGTATATTTTGTGCATACTTCATAATGAAAAATAATTATAATTTAAATTACATATTTAAAATGACAAAAAAAATTAAAAATTAAATTAGAAAAATTGTTAACTCGGGATGGAAGTAGTATACTTATCAATAATATGTTTTAGATGTTATATTACTTAGAAAATAATTATAAATATTAGAGAACTTAATTAATAATCTTATATAATATAAATAATATTAAAATAACTTTAAATTACATATTTAAAGTGACAATTTTAAAAATAAAATAAAATAGAAAAATTATTAATTTGGGTGGAAGTAGTAACTTGTTAATAATATATTTTTAGATGCTATATTACATTAGAAAATAATAACAAATGATAAAGACTTAATTAGTTATATAATAGAAATAATATTAAAATAATCAAAAAGTAAAATAGAGAGGTGACACCTCTCTATAATTGAAGAATAGAGAGTGAAATAGAGTGCTTGGAGAACCCATTCTCTATTTTACTCTCAAAATATAAAGAATAAAGAGTAAAATAGAGATGGGTTGGAGATGGTCTTAGCCGGCTTTATTCTGTCTCGTTTAATATTTTTTCAAAAATTTGCCCTAAACCAATTTTTAATATGTTTTTAAAATATTTTAAATTATTAATTTTAATGTAACTTTTAATTAATATATGTTACTCTTTATGTTTCAATTTACATTACACATGTAAAATTTTGAAGTCAATTAATTTTTTAATATATTTTTTAAATATCTTAATTAGTTATTAATTATTGTGATTTTCAATGATATAACCTCTAAAAGAAATTAATGTGACGTGTTTATATTAGTTGCCTATTTAAGTATTTTTAAGAATACTAGATAAAAAGTGTCGGTGCCAGCACAGGCCCAACAATATTAGCTGATGTAGTAGTTATAGATACATGAAATGAATGTAACGGAGCAAAGATGGAATACAAAGAAAATGTGTATGTATAAGTAGTGACAGAGTTGGGCTATTCGAGTTGCAGAAACTGACAGATCAAGCAAGAAAGGTGGTTTTGAAAATTGCCAACCGTCTCTCATTTCTGAGAAAGGGTGTGTTCACTCCCATCTTCCTCTATCTTTCTTTCTGTGCATCTCTCTTAGTTTAGATGATAGTTATTCGCGCCACTACATCCTGAAAAGCTGCTAATGATAGACAATAGGAAAAAACAAGAAAAAACTATGCTTTACATTATCTCTACAACTATATCAGAATAATTAAATCATGTCATATTTGTCTGAAACTTAACAACTACACTTTAACTTGCACAAAATCAGCACCTACGGTAAAAGACACTCCCAAGCTGAAATCTTTGAGTTAAGAAGAGAGCCCCCACAGTTAGACAAACCCCAATAAAGAAATTTCTATCGAAAATCTACAAGATCACGGAGAACAATTGAACTCTATCACATTTTCGAAATTTGAAAGCTTTATTTCATTAATTAGCCAAATAAAGCAAATCCCACAAGCAAAAACTAAAAAAATTCTGAAAAACAAAGAGCCCAACCTGGAATTTTTTTTCTTTTTTTTTATGTTAGTAGAGTAGAGAAACTGACAGCCATTTTAACATTGAAGCTAAAAGGGAAGAGATCAACAATGCAGAAGGTTGGTACCCCAATAATACTCTCGACCATCACGGTTATGGCCTGCACTCATTATAAAGCCACCATTTTCCTGTGGATTTAACTTTTAAGTGTCAGTCAAAAATAGCAAAGAAAAAGCAAAAACCGTAGAGAGATAATAATAATGTAGTGAAAGGACAACTCGGCGCACTAAATCCTGCATTTTTGCAGGAGGTTGTTTCTACGGCTCAAACCCATTGAAATTGAAAACAAGATCATGCTAGGAGATTTCTGTTTTCCACCTTCTGTTGAGAAAGTTAAACAAATAAAACAACTAAGCAAGTTATGGTGAAAATACCTCTTTAAAGGAGATAACATCGCTTCCCCACAGTCATACATCACAACCTACATTTCTAGCACCCCAAATGTTATTTCTAGGATCATCGCCTAAATGAACAACATCATCTGCATTTATTTCTAGTAATTCACAAGCTTTTAAAATATTGTTGAATTAGGCTTCTCTGCTTCCACCTGTTAAAAGCCAAAAAGAATATCAGCTATTGGATCAAAAAGTATGAAATGGAAGCAAAAGGAAAGATGACAAACACATTACTTCAGCTGAAACTACCACGGCATCAAACCAGTGACCACAGTTCAGAGTCCTTAACACTGGTTTCAATCGAGTGTCAAAATTTGACACTAACGCTAACTTTGCTCCTGCAGCTTGAAGGGCCTGGAATATCCTTTTGGCTGGCAAAACTATTGAAGAATGAAAAGTAAATTATTGAGTTTCTTCTTATAAGTGGAGACGTTTTGTTGTCGATTCAAAGAATAAACCAATTTGCTGTAAACAGAAATCATAATTCAAAAGTGAAAGAATCTTTTCAGTCGTATAATAGATATACAGGTCCTCAAAGTACTGAGAGTCAGAACAACCAATCGAACTGAGATACATCAAAACCAAAAACTAATGAGCATGTAAGCAGTGATACAATGTTATACTATGTTATCAGGTGATACATGTTTGGAGCACGAGTAGAGCAGAAGTAAGAACTTATAATTTGAAATCTAATATAAGTAATATGTATGTGAGATAGTGGATGTGTAAGTAAAGCGCAAGTTGCAAGATGGTACTGGAAAAAGTTAAAAAGCATGAGCTTAAGTCATGGTTAGTATTAAATTAATAATAATGGGAACCTTTTTGAGGAAGCGCTGGAGGTTCTCGTGTGATAAGAGCAGCTTGTTTTGGAAAAGTGGTTCTACATCAAGATGATGCTGCCTGGCTTGTTACTTTGTTCGAGTTGGATGTTAATCTACAACCACTGTAAGAAGAAACAATACTGAGTTACTCAGGAAAAAGAAATTCAACAGTAATTTTATACAAAGCAGCAAGTACTTTAAAGACAAGTAAAAGTCTGTGATCTAATCATGTATACAAATTTGCTGAAAGTAAAATGGCTAAATAGGCAAAAGACAGAGACACAAATGTAAGATAAAACACAAAAGTAGACAATATATTCTTAGGACAGAAACTCAATGTGTAGATATCACATAAATTAGCTATCAGAGTATTTACTTTGGTGCATATCCAAGATACGAATAAAGCCATGCTTAAGCATGACGAAACAACAAAATTCAAGCACGCAGACCAGAGAGAAAAGTAAATTTAAGAAGGGACGAACTTGAAAAATACTAACCAAGGTTAGTCCTTGTTCCATTACGTTATATTCTTAATCCTTAGCTATAGTTTTGTTGTAAAGTGTAATGATTGCCTAAGTTTTAAGTTGGGTGAGTTCAAGAATCAATTCAATGAACAGGAAAATTGAATCTTTAGTTGTACTGTTATTGTTATGTATAATTTTGTCTAAGTTTTGAATTGGGTGAGTTCAAGAATTAGTTCAATTAACAGAAAGATTGAATCTTTAGTTGTTGTTTTATTGTAAAGTGTATTGTGACCTCCGGGCGGTACAAAGTGTTTACATCCCTACTTAATTCAAATAGGGCGAAATGTCGTAGTGACTCAAAAAATAATCAATCAAATCAATTTTAAAAGAATTTAAAGGAAAAAACAAATTTTAAAGGAGTCGTCACCCAATTTTAGGAAAAACTAGGAAACCATTAGATTCTAGGTAAGGGGTTCAAATTATTTCGAAGGGAAGGTGTTAAGCATCCTTCGAAATCCACAAATGTGGGTCCCAATTGAGTTCATTTTTTTAAATGAAGGAGAAGATAAAAACAAACACACAAATAAAACAAACATACAATATACACAAGTAATAAAATAAAACTATATAAGAAGCAACATAAATTTACCTATCGTCAATAATATACAATAATGAATCAAAAATATTGTTCAAACTTTGTTCGAATAGCTTCGATGGGAAGTAACTCCGAGTATCTGTAAAGACACTTAGTAAAAGTGTTAGTGGTAAACAAATACGAATAAAAATAAATGAATTAAATAATAAATTCAAAATAAAAACCCATCTTATTAACATGGGAGACCTTGGAAATCGACGGAAATTTCTTCATCAGCCAATTTCAACTTGTAACAAATATGAACTTAAACTAAATTTCAGTCTTTTAAAATGAGGAGGCCTCCAAAACCGACGGAGAGGTTTTCTCGGGCCATTTCAACATAATATTTTCAAACATCCAAAATCTTATGAAAAAAACTAATAAAATAAAATAGTATGCAACAAATAGCAACACTAACCAAAACAACATACTGGAAAAATAACAACATCAACAGTATAGTAACAATAATAACATGACTAATATTATAATGCTAATAATAACGACACTAGTAACAAAACTCAATAACAAAATAATAAATAACGAGTGATTCAATAAACCAAATTTGAACAAAGTCATGAAATGATACACATCAATATTAAACAAAAAACAAATCAAGATAACAATTAAATGATATATGGCAAAAAAGGAAAAATAATATAGACACGAATAAATCAAAAGTTCACTGGCAACAATGAAGAGAAAGCTATATTATTAGTTGATTTTAATGAAGCTCATATCTCAAGCTAAACAATATAAAATTAGTGAATCCACATCCAAAATGAAAACAGTACACTCCAAAATATCAACATTAATGATCGGAAAAGATAATAATTACCAACATACCAAGTCAATCGCCGGAAAAATCGTGAATCCAATAGGATCTGAAAGCTCTCGGAGGTGGTTACTGGCTTTTTCTTTGTTAGGAACTTTGGGTTTTGTCGGATTCCGGCGTGGCTGTTGCTTCGCTGCGGTTCCACCGACGTTTGAGGTCGCTGGTAGGTCGGTTGGGTCTGGTTGTTCTCCAATTTCGCTGCTGGTCGGATTGTGGGGGGTGATTAGTGGCTGTTTCAGGTGGGTTTGGGGGTTGTTCGGTTGTTATTGGAGTGGGTTTTGGTGTTGCTTTGTTGCTGTTTGGGGCTGGTTCGCGAGCACGGAGCTTAGAGCTCCGGTTCACTGGAAACGGAAAGGGGTTTAGGTGGTGGCTTGGTGATGGAATCTGGTGGTGTTGGGCTGGTGGGTCGCCGGAAAAGGAACGACTTATGGATGAAGAGAAAATGGGATTGTGGGTGGCGGGTGGAAAGCTTTTGAGAAGAAAAAGATTATGGTTGGAAATTGTTTCTCTCAATGTAAAAAATATTATCCACCCCTTTACTTGGTGAATAAGCTATTATTTATATAGAAAATCGAAAACTATCTATAATACGTTATCATTATCTTGAAATCATAGGCTGAAACCACTAATTAAATAAAATGTCTGTGTATGAAATCTTATTTATATTTGAATGAATTTTTAAACTGTGCAAAATATTAAAATTAATATTATTAAATGTAACAAATAAAAATGAATATTAAAAAAAAAATGTAATGAACGTAACTAATAACATGTAAAAGGTGCAATTTAACAAAAATAATGATTTAATCAAAATGAACAAATATTTGAACGTATCCAATCGGCTATAACAAAAAGTAATGTAATTAAAATTAACTGATAAAAAATCTAAAATTTTGATAAATAAGGATGAATATTGATAAACTTATTTAACATTATAAAAAATGTATTTTGAACTATTGAATAAATAAAACTTTAAAGTTAAGAATTTTGAAAATGTTATGCCAAAATTGGGTGTTAACACAAAGCAAACCTCTTCCGTAGAAGCAGGTAGTAACCTAACCTTTAAAAAATTGTCCAAGCAAGGACTCTCTAATCTATCAATAGAAAGATCTTCATGTGTGGCCTGATAAGGAATCCTAAAAAAGATCGATTGAGACTCCCTCCATGATCAATTAACAGAAAGATTGAACCTTTAACTGTAATTTGCCTAAATAGTGTAGTGTTTGTCGTTTTAGTGGCAGGATGGAGACTTAGAAGAGTGATACTGATAACAAGGTAGATGATTTGGAAAGATTATAGGTCTTCTAAAATAACTTCTTGATTCTACGTCCACTTCGTTTCCTTATTAATACATATTGATCTAAGTAGGACAGGAAAAAACCTACTCATCCTAACTATGCCTCTTCAACTTTTTAGTTATAAGAAACAAGATGAAAAGTTCCTTTTTTCCCAGGCATACTTTGAAATTTATGATAAGCTGATATTCCACTTCTTCTTATTCACAAAAAAATAAAACACTTTAATTTATATAAATTTATGTTAATTAAAGAGAAGCATGATAAAGAGGTTGATGACCCAAGACATAAAATTCAAATTCTTGATGGTTTGACATACACAAATGTAAGAGCTGAAGTTTAGGACTTCGTTTAGATTCCACAACTAAAACTATAGATCCATCCTCAATAGTGCAGTCATTCAAAATTTAATTCTACCATCCATTGTTGGGGAAAGTGCATTAAATTTCAAGCAAACAAACAATTGAAGCAAAAAGTTCAGTGCATGTTGTATAATCAGTTTAAGTTCAACATAAAATCTTTTTTATGATTTTCTTTTGACAAGGTCAAAAGTATGCACCCAAAATATTTGAAAACCAGAAGAAACGACCATCAAATACCATAGAAATAAAAGCCAAAATTACTACTAATATCGATCAGAGAGGAGAAAAGAGAACTCACTAAGTATAGATCAGATAGGTCGACTAAAATCGAAAGCTTGAACAAAATCTTTAATAAACTCGACCAAGAAAAGTGATTGAAAAGAGCAAATCACAAATTGAAAGAAGAAAATCAGAAATTTAGAAACAAGAAATCTTTGTCTAAGCTGTAAATAGTTCTTAAGGATGTGAGACCCTCCAAATTCAGATAAGGAAATATCTTAAAGCACCGTTTGAATAACCAGAGATCGAAAAAGACAAATATAACCTTTGAGGAACCAGGTATGACTACGAAGAGCAGTCTGCTTTAGACTCTTATATATATTAGAAAAATATCTTAAAAACCTCAAACTTGGATATACTATTTAACAAATTATATGAGACAACTAAGTACTAATTAAATAAAGTATGGACAAAACTGAAACTTGGAATGTGAACTGAAGGCCAAATTGGTCAACACCGAATCTAGATATTCCATATATGGGAACCATATATACAAACAAAATAGCTATGGCAAATTTTGAAAAAGCCCTTTTGACCCTAGGCCCCTCTAATTCTTACTTCTAATATATAGAGGCGTATGCTGGAGGGTTTACGTGAACAGATGCTCTCCTCCTGAAATTATATATAGTAGTATTATATTTTTGTTTAATTTTTTGTTAAATAAAGATATGTGAACACACAATCGAAATATCATATAATGAGATAGTGATTGGGTGCACTACCTAGTGAGATTGAACTTTTGAATTTTATATCTATCTTGTACTCCATCCGTTTCATTTTATGTGGCATTATTTCCTTTTTGGTCAGTCCCAAAAAGAATGTCACATTTCCTTATATGATAAGTATTTAAAGGTACAATTCCTCTTTTACCCTTATTGGTCCCACTTAATCTTAAAGATAATACTCCAATACATTTATGAGGAGAGAGAAAAGTAAGTTTACTTTTTAATATGACTATTTTTTGAAGGGACAATTTGGTAAACATTTCAAAGTCTTCATTTATTTATTAAACTCCGTGCCCGATCAAATGTTGCTACATAAAATGGGACTGCGGGAGTAGTATTTTTCTTTCTAAAATTGGGTAACACCCCTCTAAGTGGGTTAATGGTAGCACTTTTTGCATTTTAATTAATTAAGCATTTCAATCTTGAATCTATAATTTTCAAATTTTAACTGTTTTCAATAATACAAAGTTAAATGTCAAATGAATTAGATCCACCTTTTTATAATAAAACACTCATCATCCAGAAATCTTGAATACGCCTCTGAGTAACATATACTACTCCATATTCTTGCAGAAGATAACATCTTAGAATACATACAAGATACAACAAATTGGCTTATAGTATTTAAAGAAATTGTCTACTTTATTTTATTATTTACGGTTGAAAAATTGTCAACATTATTTGTCCTATCCCATTAAACTATTTCACATAATGAGTTTTGTCCATCCTACCCTGCTCCGTTCTATTGTCATCTTTATTCCTTAAAATTGTCAATCTATATACTCATAATTTAATACTCTACGATCTTTCAATTGGATGTGAAACATGTGATGTAGCGAATGAAAAAATGAGGTCAATATTGAGAAAATGGAGTTTTGAGATTTGATAACTTATTCAGAGCTTGTTTGAGTCATACAATATTGTTGAGTTGTTGTATCACAGAGGACAAGTGAACATGACTATTGTTTGACTGCTCAAGATTTTACTTTAGTGGCTTGAATTTTTTTAGTTAAAAGTGAAAAATTGACGATTTAGTCTAAGTATATTTTATTTTTCAATTATAATTGTGTTTTCCTACCGAAAATAACATTCTCTTCATTTTATAACTTATTCAATTGGATTAAATATTCTTTCGTCCTTTTGCTATTTTTTGAAATAAAGAGATTGAAGACTTACGGTGAAGAGATATTAAGCTGAACATGTTATGTTAGTGGTTAAATGTGCTGTTCTTTTAAAAGAAGCTAAGGGAGGTGGAGAAGCCCTAAGGGATGACATGGTTTGAATTGATAAGGGGAAGTCTAGAGCACAAAATACAAAAAATAAAAATAAAGTCATATTTGACTCACACATTTGATTGTATTAAAAAAAAATATAAATATCCAATCAAACAATTTAAGGTACCATAATCTAGATTTTTTTTATCACAATCGATAAGGGAGAAGTGTGATATTCAATAAGGAGAATAACAAATTTCTCGAGTTCATAAATAACCTAAATGATATTGTAAACGAGTTAAAAACAACATATACTAAGGAAGAAATATCTAACTAGGATGTTATGCTATATTTTTGTATTTAAATATATTTTTTTGTAATAATAAAATCTTCAAAAAAATATTAACATATAATTCAAAATTTGATATATAATGAGTCTGTCTCTCCATTTTTTACAAAATTTTTTTAATCAATCAATCTAAAATTAAGTACCTTAATTTTGACTAAAAATTGGATAAAATTAATCATAAAAGTATATGTTGTCTTCTTTTATTTATTTTTCTCTAATTTGGGCGGTAGAGAAGCTTGCAAAATGGCTTAATGATTCTCCACAAAAATAAATTGGAAATAACCCAAGTCATTTTAGACCGTTCACTACTAAAAGTCTAAAACCCCCTTCGATATTTCTATATATATCGTTCTCGACCATAAACCCCATCGTCTTCACACACTTCCTTTTTTTATCTTTCTCCGCATGCCATCAATGGAGAGAGCGGTGCTTCTTCGCTCTCTATCTTCCACTTCCAGTATCGCTTTCTCTAGAATCTTCTCACGCTCTTCACACAGATTCGCTTCTTACTCAGCTAGACGACACCGTTTACTCCAGAATCTTCACCGCCGCCGTTCACTTGTTCGGAGTAACGTTCGCGGCATATCGTCTTCAATCAACTTGAAAAGGCAGTTTTACCCTTTATCTGTTCGAGCCATCGCTACTTCTTCCCCTCAATCATCTCAAGGTGAATATACACCGTTGCTATCTTCTAATTTGACTCTTTCTTGTCTAATTTGACTCTTTCTTGTTTTAATTTTTAGAGTTTCTTGGTGCTGATGATGAAGTTGCGGAGAAATTCGGGTTCGAGAAAGTGTCTGAGCAGTTTATTGATGAGTGTAAATCTAAAGCTGTATTGTATAAACACAAGAAAACCGGCGCTGAAGTAATGTCAGTGTCCAATGACGATGAGAATAAAGTTTTCGGTGTTGTCTTCCGGACGCCTCCGTAAGTTTATCTTCTCGTATTATAGTGTGCTTATAAGGACTACTTGTCTATTAATGTGGCTGATGAGCTCTTGATAAGTTCTTGATTTGTTACACAAAGAGTCTGTTTCTTGATTTTTTAGAGTATCAATGTGGGCTGGCTGATGAATTCGTGATTTGTCACACAAAGAATTTGTTTCTTTGATAAGTTCTTGATTTGTTAGAGTAATGAAATCAAGAAAGACAAAGGGAGAGCTACTTGCCAATGGAAATCGAGATTTTGATAAATTTGGCTGATGAGTTCTTGATTTGTTATGCTAAGAATCTGTTTCTTGATTAGTTCTTTATTCATTTGAATAATGAAATCAAGGAAGACAAAGAAAGAGCTACTTGTCAATGGAAATCAAGATTTTGATAATACTTACTTTTTTTTTTTCTTTATGGAAAACAAGTAACAACCCGTGCCTGAAACCTTAATGTTAATGCAGGAAAGATTCTACTGGAATTCCTCACATATTGGAACATAGTGTACTGTGCGGTTCAAGAAAGTATCCCTTGAAAGAACCATTTGTTGAACTGTTGAAGGGAAGCTTGAACACTTTTCTGAATGCTTTCACATATCCGGATAGGACATGTTATCCTGTGGCGTCCACAAATACAAAGGTTATGACAACATTACATGTTGAATATTATTATGGAACTAAAAGTTTGCTTCCATCTAATACATGCTTATCTCTTCGAAACAGGATTTCTACAACCTGGTTGATGTGTACTTAGATGCTGTCTTTTTCCCTAAATGTGTGGAGGATTTCCAAACATTTCAACAAGAGGGTTGGCATTATGAACTGAATGACCCCTCAGATGACATAACTTTCAAAGGTTCCCCCATAAGCCTCTTGAATCTTTTTTTTTTTTCTGTTTCTTTCTTGTGATAACTTCTTTTTCTTGTGTTTTTTTCGATGTTCTGCAGTAGCTTCTTCGAACAATTCTTTTTGTCTTTTTCTTTAATCCCAATGGATAGTGGTGCATCCACAGCTTGTCCCTGCATATGTAAAAGTTTTTTTTTTTTTTTTTTTATAAAACTTCAGGGGTTGTGTTCAATGAGATGAAGGGAGTTTATTCTCAGCCTGATAATCTACTGGGACGAACTTCCCAGCAGGTATGGATGCCACACTTAAGATAGTCATCAAGCATTTGTATAAGGGCTGACAAGCTGATTGATTGTTGAAGTATTCTTATATTTCTGCGAGTATGTGGATAGGGTTGATTTTTATTGCTGAATGTTTTTATTAGCTATAACAATTTTTATTGATCGGATATAATTAATGAAATGTGCTGTAGAAATGCTGTCAATGAATAGACTCCAATTTTTAACTCATTCAATAATTTAAAATCCTCCCCGATTAAAAGGTGTGCATGGGATTATTGAATATCTTATCACATATCAAGCTTGTAATCACTATAGATGCTAACCGGGTTTTTATAGCCTAAAGACCAAAGAGTAGTTTAGTGCATGAGCTCAACAAATAAGGTGGACTCAGAAGGATTTAAGAACACCGAATAACTGTATGTGTTTAAAGAAATGTTTTGTGCATTTTACAAGGTGAAGTACTTTGTTTTATACTGTCATATTTACTAAAGTAAATTTAATGCTTGGAAAGTAAGTTATGGAATGTTAAATTTTGTGTCAATTCAAAGAGAACATCACAAAGATGTGGACATGGCTAATAATTCATGTAAGGGATTTGTAATTTGATGCTGCCAATACACTTCAGAGGTTTCTTTATTCAATAGCTCAATTCATGGGTTTCTTCCACAAAATAGAAGAAGTAGTGCTATATTTTACCAGACTATTGTTTATTTAAGTAGTGACTTATGTCTTCTACAGGCGCTTTTTCCTGATAATACCTATGGTGTTGACAGTGGTGGTGACCCACGAGTAATTCCTAGCCTTTCTTTTGAGGAATTTAAGGTTGGTAATCTCTTTCCCATTAGTTTTGCTTGTTCTTCAAGGATTGTGAACTTCAAAATATTCACATTACTCATAAAAAAGAACTTCAAAGCATTCACAAGTTTTTTTTATTACAATCATACAATGCTAATCTTTCTTCATAACATGATTATGTCACTTCTTGGATTCTTCCCATTGTTGTTTCATAGTATTTCCCAATGTTTCTTGTCATGCTTGTTGTGAGGGTGTTTAGTTGAATTTGGATGTTATTGAAAACTGTGGGCCAGAGTTGTTTGTGGTTGTATTACTTGCTTCATGTATACAGATGCTCCATTGATGTATTATAACTTATAAGTGTACCTGTATTTTCAACAGCGAAGAGAAAACTTGAGCTGCTACCTTTTGGTGGTTGATAAATCATATCTTATCTGGTTAACTGTCATCTTGTAGCTGCCGAAGTAAGCTAGAAGCTAGAGTTATGATGTTCAATGATTCTCTTTTGCTTTCAAGTTATGCAAAATCTTGTATATGCTCCATGCACAATTAAATGGCCATCATAGTTGTGAATTGTCATCATTCTATAATCAAGTTGTGCAGATGTGGTTGTTCTTTATCATACTGTCTTCATCTTGTTTTCATGGGTTTTGAACACATTAGAATCTAGGGACCGTGGGCTTTAATCTTCAAGGTGAGAAACCATAAGTTTCTCAAATGAGGTGCTTAGCGACATGCTTTGGGCCATACAAGGTCGAGATATCACACAAATATTTGTTGAGGCTCTTAGAAGGATCACAGTTAGTAAAGGTGTGCATAAACCTTGATATCAGGCATAGTAAAAGCTGGACATTCCAGTAAGGTAGCGCTTCACTACAAGCATTAAGGTGAAGCGGTGTGTGTCTACAAAAGCTAGCTAACTAACTTACGGACCCTGCATTGAGATGGATTGGTATACTTATTCTTAATAAAAGTTATGAAAAAATTGCTAGAGATATTAGAAGTTATTATAAGAAATCTAGCCACTACATTTGAATAGAGGTTAAAACTATTTATTTCCGCCTAAGTTACAAAAATTGAAGTAGTTTTGAGTTTAACACGGTTTTACTTCACATGTTTTACACAAGTAGTAGCTTTGTCGATTCTTTGGCCATATGGTTGTTTTATTACATTTTTTTTAAGAATGGTAACAATGTTGTTTTTAACTTTTTATTATAGTTGGTTTTAGCATTATGTGTGGTTGTGTGTATGTTTTCTTCATGTATGCTTTTCTTCACTAACATGACTTTTGCCAATTACCAGGCTAATACTAGCAAACCTCTTGGTGCTTCTACACTTTGCTTTTGATAGCACCTAGAAGGACATATGAAATTATGGTTTTTAGTGTAAGATGTCAGTACTTGGGTATCAGGAAGAATTACCTTGGCCATTGTAGTGATTCCATTGTCTTAAATTAATCCTGGTTTAAAGGTTATGTTGATTGTTTTGTTTTTTTTTTAAATGGTTGCAAGTTTTGTTTATTGCTAGAATGTTAAGTTTCAAAGTTAGATTGTTCAGTTATAATATATGAAGAGTTGAGTTCTAAATTGGATATTGTGCTGCAATATTATATGTATTGTGTTCGACCACCAATACATAGATGTTTTATATTCAATTAAAATCTTCTTTTCTCTCACACACATAGTTTTAGAATTTCTTCAATCTTTGTAGAGATTTAAGTAGCTTCAGCTATCACTAAACGGTCTTAACAAAGCCTACCTCTCTCTCTTTCTGGTGGCTGATCTGATGGCACCTCACCTCTTCACCCGTGTCCATTCTTTCTGATCATTTTTAAGACATTAACTTTCCATTAGATTTCGACAACCAAGGGTTTTCCTGGAAGGTTCTGATGGTGACTTTCACCAAAGTTTTCATCATTTATTGTGGTGAATCTTTTGGTGTTCATGTATAAATGTTAAGTTAAATTATTGGATGAGTTAAGTCCTTAAATTGGATGTTGTTACACATTGGATAAATATCGTGTATTGTAACTGAGCCGTATATATAGTTGCATTGAGGAATCAAAAAGAAAAGAATATGCACAATGAGACAACTGCAATTTGAAACTATGCATATCTACTGTATAGGTTAGTGATGCATCAATATTTCTTAATTTATTTCAAGCTAGACTTATTACTTGGTAATGCTGGCAAAAGGGAGAGTAGTTGTGACTAATTAACTAACATGTCTGTCTGCCACTAGTTGATTCCTTAGCCTCTTAGTGTGACTGGTGTTTTCTGTTCTATATTTTTGCAGGAGTTCCACAGAAAATTTTATCATCCAAGCAATGCAAGGATATGGTTTTATGGAGATGATGACCCAAATGAACGTCTGCGGATCTTAAGTGGTACTTATTCGTTTGCCTCTTACAATTTCAAATGAACATGAACAGTGTTAATTCATGTGGTTTGCCTATTCTAGGAATCCTTCTTGAACAGTGGTTTGCTCGGATATTCATTACTCTCATGTACTTTTTAGATGTGTTAAAGGACACATGGATATTACAAAATCGTTGGCATTCCAATCTCAGAAACTTTACCTACACCTATCAGAGGCCTTATTTTATTTTAATTTTTTTGCACATAGCTCAACAGCATATGGACATCATTACACAAAATTTTAAAAATTTGGGGGGACATGACACGTTTTACATTATTTGTTTTGTGTCATTTCTAGTACAACCAAGATTAACAAGGACACATTGGAAGAAGCATTTGTGACTTCCAAGGTAATGAAAAGCACGTTCCCAATCTTCTATTTAGTTATTATGTGCTCCATTGTTAAATGTGTCCTTGGTTTTTTCCCTCTATTTTATCCCCAGATGTTATTTTGGTAGTGCCAATCATCAGATCCCTATGTGGTCAGAAATTGTTTTCATGTACTTGTCCAACTTTTGTTCTTTGTTTTCGGTCGGTATTGAACAATATGCTGGCTGTCAAAAATTCCAAGAGTTCTTCAAAAGTTAAATGAACAGGAAATAGAAATAGAAATAAATAAGTATAACATGCGAAAATGGAGTTGGAATGTCATTATATTGATCACATGGCACACAAATTTGTGAAAATCTACATGGTATCCAGCTGTGTTCGTTCTATCCAGTAATGACTTCAGTTTATATTAGAACTCTGAAGCTTGTCTTCAAAACTGGTGCATCTCATGTTCCTATAATGTGTGTAATTACGTGCAGAGTATTTGAACATGTTTGATGCCAGTTCAGCTCCACACGAATCAAGAGTTGAACCACAGAGACTATTTTCGGAGCCGGTCAGGATCGTAGAAAAATATCCTGTTGGGGAAGATGGGGACCTGAAAAAGAAGCACATGGTGTGCGTTAATTGGCTGCTATCTGACAAGCCACTGGATTTGGAAACTGAGCTTGCCCTAGGATTTCTGGATCATCTGCTTTTGGGAACTCCAGCTTCTCCCTTGAGGAAGATCTTGCTAGAAAGTGGTTTAGGAGATGCTATTGTTGGTGGAGGGATTGAGGATGAGCTCCTTCAGCCTCAGTTTAGCATTGGGTTGAAGGGTGTCTCAGAAGAGAACATTCAAAAGGTTGAAGAATTGATCATGAGCACCCTAGAAGGCTTAGCTGAGAAAGGTTTTGATGCGGATGCCGTGGAGGCATCAATGAACACAATTGAATTTTCTCTTAGAGAAAATAACACTGGTTCATTTCCACGTGGTTTAGCATTGATGCTACGCTCCATTGTACGAAAAAACTTTCATAAGTCTATCATTTGTCTTGATTCTCATCACTTACATTTTCTTTTCCCTTTTGTAATGGATGAGTTTTTTTTTTTTTTTCTTTTTCCATTTTGATGTTTCTTCTAGGGGAAATGGGTTTATGACATGGATCCATTTGAACCACTGAAGTATCAGAAGCCTTTGGAGGTCCTGAAAGCCAGAATAGCTAAGGAAGGCTCCAAAGCTGTTTTTGGTCCTTTGATGGATCAATATATCTTGAGGAATCCACACCGTGTAACAGTTGAGATGCAGGTTATTATCGTTAATTCTAATTTTGTTTCTTTGAAAAGATATGAGCTTTTGGTGTCTGTTAAATATGAGTGTTCTTTTCTTCAGCCTGACCCAGAGAAGGCATCTCGTGAAGAACAAATAGAAAAAGAAACATTGGATAAAGTTAAAGCAAGCATGACCCAAGAGGATCTTGCTGAGCTCGCACGAGCAACACATGAGCTACGGTTAAAGCAAGAAACTCCTGACCCACCAGAAGCTCTAAAGAGTGTGCCCAGCCTCTCTCTACAAGATATTCCTCGAGAACCTGTCCTAGTTCCAACTGAGGTAATCACAACTTACCCTGTTCTTTTCTTTTCTTTAATTCTGTTAAATTAGATTCCATTTTAGAGTAACTTGTTTGGCCTTTTATGTAGATTGGAGACATCAATGGGGTAAAAGTTTTGAAGCACGACCTCTTTACAAACGATGTTCTTTATGCTGAAGTTGTCTTCAACTTGAGCTCATTGAAGCAAGATCTGCTACCATTAGTCCCACTTTTCTGGTAATATGTTTCCCTGAACTGCTTAGATATTAATGTTTCTATCACAGTGACGGCTTTTGCTTCTCTAAAAAGAAAGGATAAAGAGGATTTTCTAATAGGGAGGTGAAACAAACAGTGGAAATAAATGAACTTAGAATTTATAGGTATGGCGTAGTAAAAGTTACACTCATGAAGACCCTCACTGGACCAGTAGTTGCGCTCTCATATTCTTTTGATATGTTATTTGAACTTGATGATTGGATGTTGTATAGGCTTCTTTGGTCCTTGAGTTGAAGGGAGATGCATCAAGTTTCTGTCAGAAGCCATTGCCATCTTCAGGCATTATAGTGGTCCTTGTTCTCATATAACCCAAGTCTTGTTTGCCTTCTTTCTTCTCGAGACTTTGTTCAGTAGATCGGTAGTGGTTTTTCCCATCCTTCTGTCTATCCCTGTTTGTTCATGAGGTCTCCAGTTTCTTGCCTGCATTATTTGAAACTTATATATCATATTCATATCACTCTAGAATACGCTTTGTGGTTTTCAGAAGTGTGTTCAGGTAGCTTGTTTTTACTTTAGAACTTTTTGACATTGTGCGATTGAAAGGACTAGCTGTAGCTGATGATAGTGAAGCTCAACTTGAGGAGGAGCAGAATTATGATGATATAATAGGCCGATGCATCTTTTAACCTTTGGGGTTGTGTAAATAAGTTCACGCTTTCTACATATCTTTTGTGGAAAACCATTCCTAGCTTTTTTGATAGTGAGATGTGAGTTCATGAATTGAAGATTATTTGATTCTGATGTGCAAAATTTCTTGACAGTCAGTCTCTGCTGGAGATGGGCACAAAGGATTTAGACTTTGTGCAGTTGAACCAGTTAATTGGGAGGAAAACTGGAGGGCTATCAGTCTATCCTTTCACCTCATCCGTGCATGGCAAGGTGGAGCCATGTAGCAAGATAATTGTTCGAGGCAAAGCCATGTCACAACGTACAGAAGATTTATTTTACTTGGTAAATCATTTTTTGGTAATTTATAGCTTTAAATGGTCATCTTCCAATCTATAGCAAACATGATGTGATGTAATTGTATGTGAATAGGGGTGGTAATTTTATGTTTCAAGGTCTTTGTAGTGATGACATTTGGAGCTAAGGACCTGTCAAAGTTGTGTTAAAATTTAACAGGAAAAGGTGTTTGTTAAGTTTATTGTTTTTGATATGCAAGTGGGCTTTCCTCAAAATGATCATGTTTGTGTAGATTTCCATTTAGTGGGTATGACTGAGTACAGTTTGTGTAGATTTTCATTTAGTGGTTTAAGGACTGTATAAGGTAAATTTTAGATTGAGAATGCTTAGTTGGCATGTACAGTGATGGTGTATGTTGTCCATAAACTTGTGCCGAGCATGTTGCTATGTGGGACTATTGGCCTTTGACAAACTCCAGACTCTATTCCTTAATTTATTTCCTTCCCTTCAAGGAAGCTAAATGAATTATGCATCTTTCCAACATGATATAACCCTATTTATCCCTTTGCATTTTCTGATATATTTAGAGTCTCCTATTGGTTCAATTTATGAGTTCTACCTTGGATAAATTAAAGAGGAGATGAGGGCCATATTAAGCTCTAGAGGACATACCTTCCTTACTTTCAAGTCTTGGATTTAAACCTTGATTTTGAGCGAAGCATCATATTTCTCATACCAGCATAGGAAGGAAGACAATATCATAAAATCATAGTTGCAACCTGGATGGAGATTTCATGTAAATCTTGCTTGTATTTGGACCTCTTAATCATGTTTATAAAGTATCGAACATGGTTATATGATTTCCTTTGACATACAGTTATCTGGTATGTGGATTTATTTGGTAGAAATTAGTCCGAGGTCTACTAATGGACCTTGTCAATCATGCCAACTATACTGAATGTAAGGTAGTATGAACCGTTTTCTCGCTATGAGCTGATGCTCTGACTTGGTGGTAGTAGATATCTATGAAGCTCGTAATTTGTCTAGCCATTTTTTTTATTGATAAGATCTTGTCAATTTGTTTGTTGTAGATCAACCGCGTTCTTCAAGATGTCCAACTTGATGACCAAAAGCGTTTCAAGCAGTTTGTTTCTCAAAGCAGATCGAGAATGGAGGTATACATACGTGCAGTCTTGGAACAGTAAGAGCTGTTGTAAATGAATGTGCATGGTGTATAACCTAACTTTTTTTCTCATGAACTTTTGGTTCTAGAATCGTCTAAGAGGCAGTGGTCATAGCATTGCTGCTGCAAGGATGGGTGCAAAGCTTAACGTTGCCGGGTGGATATCTGAACAAATGGGTGGTGTAAGGTTAGATGACTTTGCCCTTTTAATATTGAATGACTTTGTCCCAATGATGGTTGTTGGACAAAATTTTCAATCTTCAATGGGCCTATCCCTCTGGGTACCTACGTATTGATCCTGATTGGCCAGCTTTGGCTGATTTAGATTTATCTGTCTGATGTTCTAGCTGTATTGGCTTCCATAATTTTTTCTGTTTTAGATTGACTTACGATAAATGTCCTCCATCCAGGGGAAAAAGGAGAATGTAAATATTTGAAACAGCATAATTTACCCGTTCCCCTCTTTCTCTTTGTATGTGTGTGCAGCTACTTGGAATTTCTGAAGGTTCTTGAAGACCAAGTTGAGAAGGATTGGCCCCAGATATCATCATCCCTTGAGGAGATCCGAAAATCTTTACTTTCCAAGAATGGGTGTCTGATAAATTTGACAGCTGATGGGAAGAATCTCAACAACGCAGAGAAACATATTAGCAAATTTCTTGATTTGCTTCCAAGCACATCTCTAGGGGAGTCAGCTGCTTGGAGTGCACAATTGTCTCGCTCAAATGAAGCTTTTGTTGTTCCTACTCAGGTTAGCTGTCTCCTAAAGTTTTGTTGTTCGACTTTACACTATCTCACTGTCGAAATTCAGCTGATGATTTTGAGGGGATACTTCTTATAGGTGAATTATGTTGGAAAAGCAGCTAATCTGTATGAAGCTGGTTATGAGCTTAAAGGCAGTGCTTATGTTATTTCTAATTATATAAGTAATACATGGCTGTGGGATCGTGTACGTGTTAGTGGTGGAGCTTATGGAGGGTTTTGTGGTTTTGACTCCCATTCAGGTATGATTTTGTGTTCGTCTTATCTGAAGATGTACTTCCAGGTCCAAAGTTTCTCTAGCTAACATCTTAGATTTTGGTTCATCAGGGGTATTCTCATTTTTATCCTACCGAGACCCAAATTTATTGAAGACACTTGATGTGTATGACGGAACCAGTAGTTTCCTTAAAGAACTTGAAATGGATGAGGATGCACTCACAAAGGCAATTATTGGGACTATTGGAGATGTAGATTCTTACCAGTTGCCTGACGCCAAAGGATACAGTAGGTAAGTGGATGACCAGTCCTATTCTGTGCTCTCATAGTACTCTCTGAGTGCAAGGACATCTTCGTATGCTTCCATTCTTTAACTATTAACTCTCTAGGCTAGATCATTTCAACTAAAATTTCTTTCTTGTTTCTGTCAATATTGAACCTGATTCTGTATTTACCTTAGTACTGTTGGAGTGCTTTGGAAAGGGTTTTTAATTCCGTGAATGTTAGATGTTCTGTTTGGTAATACACGCAAAATATCTTTGTTAATGTTTTTTCTTCACGACGTGCTTATAGGCCTGCATATTTTGTGTTTTGTCAGATTAGTCAGGCTTGATCTGTTTTGAATTTGTTGCAGTCTATAGAACTGTTATAATACAGAGGCAAAAAAAAAGGCTTTGGTTTGAGAATAATAATTTTTTCTTTTCTCTAGGGATTTGATAATCAGCTTATTGTTTATTTGCCATTGCAAAAATCAATATTCATTGGATCCATTGATAACGATTGCCATGAGTTAACTTATAGGAATAATTGGATTTCACTTAGTTACATGCAAGAAATAATAATTGAAGAAGTGCAAATTATACAATTTTTTTTTTGCGTTTTTCATTTTTATAGGGCTATGTGGACCAATTTAGCCACGTTTTCATGTTCCAATGAACATTGTCCATTTGTTATTATTCTTAAAGGATAAGATTATTCTCTTTACCAAACATATGAGGATCAATTTGACCTATAATTTAGAAAAATCGTTGTATTTTACTATGACTTTGCTTTACTATTACTTTATTTCCTTGATTTTAATCTTTTGACTTTTAGGATTGGATTTCAAGTTAGTAATTTCTATTTGATCCTTTGTTCATCTAAATATGCCAATGTCCAACTGTTTGTCAATCTATAATCTCTGGAGGAAAGAGTAATAGTTTGATCTTATATTCTGTCCAGTCTGTGTGCTAATTGAGAATTTACTTGACATTGGTCATGATAAAATGTTCACTGGTTTGTATTGAATCTAATGATGTTCACTCATGGTCTCAGTTTATTACGATATTTACTGGGAGTAACAGATGAAGAAAGACAAAGGAGACGTGAGGAGATATTATCAACAAGGTAAAAGTGTTGAACCTTTCTGTATTTAACTTAAATATTGATCTATAATAAGTAATAAGTTAGTGCAAGTAATGTTTAGTACATGATTTTCTAGCAACAGCAAATGCCATAGCCACCCCTTTCCTCTTGGCTGATATGCATGAATTCTCTCTTTAGATATTAACATAGTTTTAAATTTAAGTGCAAATTTGTTTCCATGATATGGTATGACATATATATAACTGGTGTCTCTGGCTGATATGTATGCGTTTTCTATTTTAGATTTAAACATAGTACCAAATTCAGCTGAATTTTGTTTGCATATATGGTATGACAAATGTATAGTTTGGTGCTTTTCTATGCAGCACTGCTGAGCTGCTGCAAATGATCTATTATATCATGAACTAGTGTGGTCTATTTGATAATATTACTATATGCTGGCTGTTGAGTAAACTTTCCCCCAATTTGATAATGCTGTTATGTTATTTCATTTTCACTTGATAAGCCCCTTTTCCTTTATGACAAAATGTTCCATTTTAAAGTTAGGGATGATGAGATCATTTAACCTTGTAAATTATTGAAGTATACAAAAACATAGATCAGCAATTCAAGACAACTCTTAGTCTAGATCAGCATACAATGCAAAGAAAGATCAATATAAACCTGTTGTGCAATAGCAGTTTCTCATTCTTCCATAGGAGTTGTATAAAGTTATACTAATCATGCTTCTTTTCCGTCATAGTCTGGAAGATTTCAGGAAATTTGGAGACGTCATGGAGGCAGTTAAAGATAAAGGGGTGGTTGTTGCTGTAGCATCACCAGATGATGTTGAGGCAGCCAACAAGGAGCGTTCCAACTTCTTGGAAGTCAAGAAAGCACTCTGATTCTGATCAAATCTTTCTCGGAAAATGCTTGTATTTATTATTTGATGTTAGAATCCTCAATCCCGGATTAAAGGAAAGGAAGCCAAGAAGGGGAAGAAAAGACTATTGAATCAGGAAGAATACCAATTCTTTTTTCTTGAGAACATAGTAGCTTTTACAGAAGCTTGGAAGGCAAAGAAATTAGTGTGCCAATATATTTATTGATCCAATAGCCACCTAAACTTTACATGGTATTTACTGGGAAGTTTCAAGATTATAGTTTTTTAACAGATTAATTTATCTGCTTTTAAGTTTTATAAAAAAGTCTCAAGATACTCCTATTCCATATTGAAATTTTCATGGTATAATTAACCTTTACAAGTTGGAAAGAAACTACTTTTGTGACTTTGTTTTACATTTAGCCATTGTTTGGTCTGTGTGATAAGTTGTACAGTTTAGCTCAGCTGGATATTAATAGACCCAAATGGGTTTGACTCGTTTCAATCTTTTTACAGGGTGAATATGGGTTTATTCCGGGCGAGTCATAAATCTGTTGAAATTGCTAATACTCGGTGGTTGTTTGGTTGGAAATATGTTATCCTCGGAAGGTAGTTATTCTAGGATGGCCTAATACCTCCAACCAAATCCAAATGCAGGATAATATAATCTTACATTTTATTTTTCAGGATTATCATACCTAATAATTAATAAGGTTGTAGAATTTCCAGCCATAATTGTTCTCTAATAATACTTGCAAGGCATTTCTACTTCAACTTTTCTTAGTTGTACTATTTCTAACTGCTTGAAACCGTTTGGACAACTGAGTATTAGCATATGTCACGCTTTCAGAGTCTCTTTGTACCTTGCATTCCTTCAGGAAAAAAACTTCTAAAAGTTTCGCCATTACTATGTTGTTGGTTTCGAGCTTAATTTGATAAACGAAAAAGGTTACAGTAGGTGAGCAACTATCATATATAATACTATTCAATTTATGATGAATTCACATAGCCGACTCAAATGTGCTTGGAATTGAGGTGAAGTACTCATTGTTTCAATTGTGATTTGAGCATAAATTTTGATGTTATGTTGTAGCTCAATATTAGTATATTTCTGAATTGTTACATCTATTGTTGGGTAGAAAGAAGATGAGGTGGTCCTCCACATATGGCATGTGGAGACAATAAGTTGAAAAATAGATGTAAAGAGACATTTACCCTTGTTTTTAGGGGGCCTTGTCTCTTCTCTACACTTAACTCCTTTCATATTTACCACACCCCTTAACTTATCAATATGGGGGAATCCTATGTGCCTTCCAGTCTACTACAAATTCCTTTGCATAAACAAAAAAAAAGAAAAAAAAATGTTTAAGATAATAATAATATCAACAAATTGGAAAGTGTTTCGACGAAAATTTTGAGTGCGAGAGACTAATATAAGTGTTAGGAGTGAGTAATATGAAGTTAAAAGTCAAAACATTTTCTTCCTTTTGATGATTTTTTCCCATGAAGAATAACTTAACTATGTCATGTATCAAATACCAGAAAATGACTTCTCCATGAATACAAATTCTCTTCTTTAATTATTTGACTTTGGTCTGAATTATTTTTGCCTAACTTGTATAGTTCCTTTTGCCTAACTATTTAAGAAGTATTAATGGAAAGGTGTAAGGTTGAAATGGGCAGTTAATATTGCGTAAAGGCATATATAACTAACTCAATACAGTTATAACTTGTAACGGGTATTATATTACTTATTAATTGTCTTTTATGAGGATTGTTAGGCACTCCTTTCTGTTAAAGACTCCCAGTTAAGTATAGGTAAGTATCTATGTTGGTGGGAGGCCGTTATTAAAGGAATTACTTAAAATGTGTGTAAGCTGATTTTAGTTACGATTATAAAAATTATCTTATAAAATGGATACGTGAAATAATCTCTTGAAGTGCTTAAGTTAATTTGAGTCAATGGTCTTTTGGAAATGTGGAAAAGTCTGCGCACACTCTACGTACATAGTACGTAACCTCCTCAGACTCCACTTGTGGAATTCTATTGTTGTTGTTGAGTACTCAAGTTAATGGATATCGAATATCGAGTATATATATACCAAAAAAGAAATAATGACAAGTGCTTGTTACTTCTATTTTTTTTCTTTCTCCCTATTTAATTTCTCGAATTAGATACGTAGTATTATAAGTAGTTGAAGATTACAAATTGAATAAAATAAGTTTGGAGTGGAAGTCAATAAGGAGAATTGATCCATTTTACACACATTGTCTATACCAAAATTAATTAAGTGCCATAACATATAAGAGTCGTGCATGGAGAGAGACTTTTTGACAAACCTAATAACCTAACCTATATTTGCCAATTATAAATTCAACTTATTATATGTACCTACGTACTTGCCCAATTCCCATGACATATATCCGGTCGTGTCTTTTGAAATTACATTTCTACCTCTCGTCTAACTTGAGTTGGTCCCCCTTATTTGTACATTGTTATCGAGATATCGAAAGATCGTGAATCAGCTAAGAAATATGCATCATATCGTATACTCTAATATTGTTATAGGATAAACGATAGAGTTATAATAAAAATGATATGTTAAAAAATAAAATAGGATTATTAAGCAATAAACAAAGAAAAAAAATGAGGTAATGATGCAACTCCACCAAATCAATCGCTAAATAAAATGAGACTTTTTTGTCGTTACATAATGATGAATTTAACAATATATCATAATAAAATTTAAATAACAATTAAAATCAATATTATATTTAATATAACATTACAATATGATAAAATATAATATTTTCTACGGTAATACCATGAATGGTGCTAACGTACATGAACAAAATTACTTCCACAATTATGAGAAGAAAATTTATGTATCACACAAATGTTTAAGGAAATTTCAAAATGCTTACTCAAAAAAATTAGGAAGAAAAGCTTATTTAAGCGGAATCAGTACTTAAATTGTGATAATGTGAGAATGAATCTCTTAACAAAAAAACATAAGATGGCCCAAAAACTTGAATAAATGAAAAAATTTGGAGTCTTGCAAGTATGTATGAATCATCCAATGACTCTCCAGTATTTAAAGCTAATAATTGTTTTTTGTCGTTATGTTAAAATCTTTTAAAATGTTTTGTTTGGATATATTATTGTTTGAATAACTTTCTCCCAATTTTACATTTACATATATAAGAAAATATAAGAAGTGGTATAGGAGGAGTCCAAAATTAAAATATTCTAAAGCATTCCATTATTAGAAAATGTCATTTATCGACACTCCTTGTATTCTTTTATTTAATTCTTAGACTATGACATATTGAAATTTATATTATTTCTTTTAAAAAAAATGATAGAGAAGTTTCTTCAGTTATACATTAGCACAAGATTTCCAGAAGGAACAATTTTGGAGCGTAGCACATCTCTTGGAGAGTTTGAATTTTGTGTGTCATCAACTTCCAAATTAATTCTCCCTCTTTGGAAATTGTGATAGCATGCATGTATTCTATTATTTGGATCAAACAAGAATTAAACATAAAATAGATATATATAATTGTAGCCTCCAATAATTATTTTAATACTATAATATTACATATTCGAGCGGAAGGGGAAAAAGTGGGGTAGAGGAATTGGTCAACTCATCAGGCTCATGACCTGAAGATTGCAGGTTCGAATCCTGTCCCCGCCTAATCAGTGGAACATTGTCACTTATAAAGTTACATTAAATATGTTGTTAATGAACATAGGTTTCTAAATTGTTTATGACTAATTTAATAAGTATCTTATGCTCCCCCATCTTAATTTATGTAATAACTTTTTAGCTTTGAAATTAAACAAGTCTGGCTTTAACAATAATTTTTTTGAATTGTAAATTATTATGACGTATAATACTTTTTAGTTTTCAGATTTTATTTCTAAACGATTAAAAATTTCATGCTCGTATTTATAGTCAAAATAAACCGTTTAATTCTCAAATTTCTAATAGTATCAAAGAAAAAAAAATTCATCAAACATAACTAAGTACTTGAAATAGTACTTTGAGACTCCGAAAAACAAGTAGAAGTTGAAAAGAAAGAAAACTAATTTTTCTTTTAAAACTAAAAAAATAGAGTTGATGAAAAAAGCACTGTTTGCTTTTTACCAGAAAGGCATTTTGGAAACAATTTGCATGAATTTTTTTGTACCGTTCGGGTCTGCCTAATTGTAACCAACTTTCTAACCCGACTCGGTTAACTCCCGGTTACTTCGACCGGCATCACCCGGTCAATTTACTCCCTTACGTGTCCCTCTCTGATTCGAAAATCCATCGGTAATCATTCTTCTACGAAACGGCCAGATCTTCTTAACGGCATTGCCATGTGCTTCTGTTAACGGAGCTAGGACCACATGTTTCTCTTCCCGTAACCGCCTAATTTAATCTCCACCGTTGATTAAATCTATCTACTTTTGAATTCCCTAATTTACCCCTACTCTGCTTTCTAACTAATTTCAGCTGTCACTGCTACTTGAGAGAGACGGAAAGAGACTGTTACTTTTTCATTCTAAGGTAAATTCATATTTTTTATATACTCATATTTATTCATTGTAATGTAAATACATGAAAGCTACCATGGGAGAGTTTCTTAAGAAATGCGAGAATATCAGAGGTGGAATGAAGGTGACGGAGCTTGGAAATGGAGGTTTGAGAACAAGAGATAATGATGTGGAGGAGGAGGTTACGAGTAATTGTTCTATGAGTTCTTCAACTAAGAGAAGAAAATTTGGTTCTGTTACAGACGTTGATTTTAGTGAGAATTCAGCTTCGCCGGCTACATCTGTAACGTCTGTTCATATTCCGACGAATTCTCAGTGTTCGAGTTGTTATGAGTCTGGTGAAGTTACAATGAAGAGTATTTTGAAATCGTTAGATCTGAAGGTGAGGTTAAATGCGGAATGCATTTACTTCAAATTTATTGTTTATTTAAATAATCGTTTTCTTATATGCCATAACTGCTTGAATAAATTCAAAAGATATTCGGTTTTAAATTTTGAATTGTGGCAGGCCGAGGAATTCGGAACGGACAATTCGGCTTCTTTTAACGGCGGTTTCAGGTAAACATTACGTCGTTATACGTTTCTATTTCATTCAGAATTTGAAGTGATAAATTCCTCTTTGGCTGTGAGTGTCTCTTCATTCTCCAACTGGAAACCGTAACTCCAAAAATCTTCGCCATTACTTGAGTTCATTTCATCTTCTATATTATTGTTGCTTTTACGTGTGTTTCTGTTTATCTAATTTTGTTATCGTTGATTTCTCAATTTTCTTTTTGGAGCAGTGAAAGTTTCAAGCCAATTGATCAGCCGAATCCACCTAGTGAGCATTGCGGAGACTCGGAAGATATGGAGTCATCATCCACGACAACCAAAAAATCATCTTCGTCTGCCAGTGCTCCCCGGAAACAGTCGTCTGCGTCGAAGGTTCCACCAGAAGCGGAGATCGAAGAATTCTTTTCAGCAGCGGAAAAGCGCGAACAAAAAAGATTTGCAGAAAAGTAAGTGCTAAAAGCTTCGGGTGCGCATGATAAGAAAACATACACCCCACAGGCTCATTTTAGTGTGACCCAAAAAAGGTGAAAAAAGAGAGGATATGCTAGTAATGATTTCCTTGTAATGGTGCTTGCAGGTACAATTACGATATCGTGAAGGACGCTCCATTAGAGGGACGTTACCAGTGGGTTAGTTTGATGAAGCCTTGAAGAATAAATCATTGAAGAAAAATAGAGATGAGAGTACAATCGCTGAAGGGGGTTTACACGGCGGAATCCAATACTCTGATTCTTTTAAATTTCTTTCTATTTCTAGTTTTAGATCAGCATTTACTATTTACTGTTTCAGCTTAGTTTAGCTTTATCGGTGTACAGCCATTCGTCTTTCCATATTTGTGTAAAGAAGCTATTTATGTGAAAGCCTTGTTGGTTTTAGTAGTGCCATAACTGAACCTTGTTTCTGCAATTTTGCAACCTTCCTCATGAGTAGGAACTATCTGCATTAAAAAATGTGTGCTGTTTGGTTCTGTTTTTGGATGGTAAAAAGTACACTGAGACTGACTGTGCGAGCCAGTGATTATCTATCTGTGTTGGGCATGAAAAGATGGTGACCGATCTGGCATTTCAATTTGAATATACAAACTAAAAATTAGCATTGTTGTGTTGTGTGTCCACTTTGTTTGTTTTATTTGGGCGTCGTTTCAGCTTCTTTTTTTTTTTTAAGGGAAAAGGATAACGAATTTGTGTAAATGTTGAATGCCTGTGCTTTTTTTTTTCTCTGGTTGGAAGTACCAATTGAGTTGTCTTTTTTACTTTTTTTGGTTGGAGAAGGAAGAGCGCGTCTTTCATGGAAATGTGGGCACGCATATGCCTATTTCGTCGGGCATGTGATAGGACTTGAGAGGATCGATCCATTTAAAGATTTTTGTCATTTAGTTTTTCTGAAGAGATGGGGCATACTATTTTGAAGGAAAGAAGTAAATGATATTTGCCCACCGGCCACAAAAATATGAATATGTCTGGTTTGCTTAATTTGCTAGTTGGTGAAGTGGGGATCTAGTTAATTTCATCAATATTTTGTCTTCTAATCTTGAATACATCTCCAAGTATTTAGCTTTGTTTTACTCTAGAAATATACTAGTTGGAAAAGACGGTTAAAAAGGACATAGTCAATTATTGGGAGATAGAAACTGCTAAGGTACAAAACCAAACAGAGAAAGGTAGTCAAATTTTTCCAAGAATAGAGAAAGACGGAAGCTTGTTTATAGAACTAATTGGGTACTGTTTGGCTTGCTGATCTGTGTGATTGTTGGCATAAAGTTTTTCTTTGATACTTTATTCTTTTTCAAAAGAAACCCCATAAAAGGAAAAAGGAAGAGAAGTACAGAAAGCAAATGTATGTACCTTTCCATGGGACCCTTGTGTTAAGCAAGAAAAATCCACCAATCACATGTGAAGTGTACCTTTTAATAAGTGAGTATAACAAAATACATGAACCAGTATTCTTGAAACTATTTACTAGTTGGTAATTAGAGTTGGACAAATTTGAATTACTAGTATATAAGTATAGGGGGAGGGGGGTGTGCACGTGCCGTGGAGGAGTGGGGGTGAGCTGACTTCCATGTGCTTTGGATCTGATGCATTCAAAATAGAGAGGGAATGTTGTTAATATAATAATGTATTGGATCAATCAAATAAGAAGAAGAAGAAGAAGGTTGGTTAAACAGTTTAGTTTCGAATTTCTCACTTTAGTAAGTAGAGTAGTATGATCATAAAAATGGATTTCAGTGCTGGTGGAGAGTGGAGAGTAGGAGACAAAAGTATAGGGGTTGGGGACCATGTATAGTAGTGGAGTGAGCAGTAAATAAATTACACATTATATTTGCTTTTCTGCTGAAGGTAGTGGCAGTAACCCTGCTGTCACAGTTGCCCACACTCCTCCCTACAAATAGACTAACACACTACAATGGTGCTCTATTTTTCTAGTCCAATAATCTGTCACTCTCCCCATCCCATAATAATCTCCACCTCAAAATTTTTTTTATATACCATTAAAACATAAATCTTCTAAGATTTTGTACAATTAGAAATTTCATATCAGTAAAGTATTAGATATGCTATTTTCGATAAAACTAGGCTTAAGTAAAAACTTATAAAAAAACAAGTATGAAAACAATATGAAGTAATAAATAAAAAAAAATTTGATATGCTGGAGGGAAATTATAACACTACAAAAATTAGACAACGCACGAATATCTACTGATTAATATTCTACTTTAATTATCAACAATCCTCCTATCTAGGGTCATGTCATCGATAAAGTGTATGTGTATCATGTCTTGTCTAATCACCTTTTTCCTAATACTTTTACGGCCTACCTCTACCTCTTTTCATGCCCACCATATTCAACTTCTCCTAACTCCTCACTGGGTATCTATTCTTCTTCTCGTGACATACCTGAGTCATATCAATCTCACTTTCCTCATCTTCTCCACCACAAAGGTCTCCCACATAGTCTTGAATATTCGTTTCAATCATATCCCTCATAATATGCCCACATATCCATCTCAACATCCTTTTGGATTGAGAGTTTTTGATCAGTCAACAGTACATTTAATACAAAACAGTTGGCCTAACAATAACTTTATAAAACTTACTTTTAAGCTTTGGTGACATATTTTTATCACATAAAAAATCAATATGAGGCACCTTCCCATTAACCCCACTGAAATATAATGAGTAACATTATCGTCAATCTTTTCATTTTCTTGGATTATAAATCCAAAATACTTGAAACTTCCTCTCTCTGGGATGACTTTTGTATCCATTTTCACTTTCCCATATGCCATGTGAAAGTGAAACCTCCAACCTATCGTTAATTCCGCCACATATCTCGACATCAATCAATACTATATAATTTGCAAATAACATACACTATAGCAATTACCTTTGAATATGACACGTTAATTCATCGATTATCATCGATAAATTATTTTTTCCCTTGAATTTCATGTCTAATTTAACAACATCACCCAAAATTGACATAGAAAGATAAGTAAAAATATCACATTTCCATCATACCGGATAATGAAAAAGGGAGGGAAGATGTAGGAAATTAAAATTGACATTACAAAATTATTAAGGAACGAGTTTGACAGATCAAATTGGATATTGGAGATACACATGGATTAATATAACTTGAATTTGATAGCAACTTGTTCTCACACAGAGAATATGCTTTGATTTGATACCTTGTTATGTATTTTTCTTAATTCTTAATTATAAGACTATATAAAGTGATTATCTTTTGACCCTTCGTTCATTCAGCCGCATTTAGGGAAGTATAGTACTGAATCATATCCAAATCCTAGTATATACTGCTTAGCATAATTTCCACGTCATCATATGATACACTTAATTATCACAAGCTTATTCCAATACGACGGCGTTATAGACTTTTTCTAGTAGTGGCAGAGGATAGTCATCCTAAACGCGTGCTGACAATCTGAGGTGGCACATGTGCGATATTGTCCCAACGACACCACCCACATTCTACCTTCATCTCTCTCTACTTTCCGATTCACCTTCCTCCTCTTGATTTAGTTATCGGAGTTTTTGTTCTATCGGCCATGTCAATCGACGGTGGAAGATTTTACTGGGAGAGGAATTCCGATGAAAAGGTCAAAGGAATTGTGATAATCTTCGCTTGGGTTTCAATTCAGGAAACTGAATTGAAGAGCTATGTTGATCTTTATGCTTCTCTTGGTTGGAGCTCTATTGTCTGCCTTGCCGATTTCGCTACCCTGTAAGCTCAATTGAACTCTTTTTATTCGAATTAGGAGTGTGATTGTGCAAATTTTGACCTATCTGTGGTTTTATCATTCCATTTATACTGTGTTTTGCTAGTAACCTCAAGCTAGATTAGGAGAATATCTAATGACTAGAACTGCATGCAAGCCTATTAGTATGGACTATGTGCTTAAGTTGTCGTATTTTAGTATTGAAATTGGTGTTAGTGGTTATATGTTGTGTTAGATTAAATTGGTTTAAGTGCTCAGATTTAGTAATTGATAATTGAGGCTGTATTCATACAGTGATAAGGTGTTTAAGATCTGATTGTTTAGTGAGTTCACATAAATTAGTTATCTTCCTGATACAGGGAACATTGGGGCGCATTTTGTATTTGACTAGCAGTCTTTCCTTTAGAGTATTAAGTAGCTTGATTTAAATTTGATTTTACAATTTTGGTTGTGCAAGGGAGCATGCTGAAGTTTTAAGGGACAATGGCAATTCCTGTTGTTGGTAAAGTTTAGTGGCATGTCAATCACATTACACCTTTCCCAGGATAGGAAATAGAGAGTTTGATGATGTTCATGAGCAGATTAATCTTTTACAACTTTTCAGATGTAAGCTTAGGTTCTTTAGGAGATAGGTATATTGTGTCTTGCCATTCTGACTTCCATGAAGATTATTATGGGTTTGAAACTTCGAAAGTTGAGATGCACTTGGTGTTGGACTGCTAAAGATTGATTTTAGGGATCTTGTTTTTTTATGTGATTGAAGGAGACACTAAGGTCAGGGGATGGGGCATGGTGGAGATTATATGTAATTCTCGTGTGGCAGCAGTATGATTTAGTAGTACTAGTATGAGGTACTGTGTATTTGGTAGTGATGGAAAACTTTAACAATTGAAGCATCAAGAATGCAGAAATTTGAGTGTAATGCATCACTGTTCTTGATGCTTTCATTGCCATTGGCTTCAACATGATTTTGCTTTCTGATTTCCTGTATTGCAAATATATCGTGATCTGGATTTTGTCTCTTGTTTTAATGCTGCATCTCATGAACAGTGTACACCAATGAATATTATTTGTTCCTGTTTTTTTTTTTTTTTTTTTTTTTTGGGTGGGTAGTTCAAAAGTTTGAGCAATGAATAATCTATGCAGATACATACCTGCGAAGGCTACATCACTGGCATATTCTCTTCTAAGAGAGCTTGTCAAGGTCAGCTGTTTACCTTTGCTTTTGCTAATGTTAGTATACTTTGTTCTATAGGGTTTTGTTGACTGTATGAGACAGAATCTGTGAACGGTGATGGGATTATGATGATATAGTCATAACATGCAGTAGATTAGTAATTTCTTGGCCCAAATTTCCCATTTTCATGTCATAATATTCTTATCTTCAACTATCTAGGATCTAAGATGTCGGCCTTGTCCAGTTGTTGTGGCAGCTCTTTCTGGTGGTTCTAAGGCCTGCATGTATAAGTTTTTTCAGGTATAGTGACTTTGACAATCACTCACAAGACTTTTTGATGTACACTGTTTTACTTTCTGGTTGAATGCATCCTTTCTTTTTGTGTGTTTGCATCCCCTATGGTACCTCGTTGAGGTGTCTTGTGGGTTTGACCAGCAAATCATGTTACCCTAAGGATTAAGTCCTTGGTTTTTGTTTACTGGAGAGCAATGCGTTTAATATTTCCGCTTGATGCAGATTGTTAAAGGGAGATCTGAAGCTCGAGTTAATCTGGTATGCAATTCTTTGAATCTGCTGTGAGGTTGGAATACATATATTGCTATGTATTCAGAGATCCATATTTTCCCCTGTGATAAATTATTGATAGCATTAACTATTTATTGAATCTTTCACTCTTTTGCAGGAGGACAGCCAGTTGGTCATTAACTGCATCTCAGGTCAAATTTATGATTCTTGTCCTGTTGATTTCACTGCAGACTTTGGAACACAATTTGCTGTGCCTCCCACAATTCTTAAGTTCCCCGGCTCCACAAAGCTACTGTCTCTGGTTGCGAAAGGTTTTACTTCTGGACTAGATGCCCTATTCATAACTAGGTTTGGATCCCAGCGTTCTGAGTATTGGCGAACTCTTTACTCCTCAGTTGTAAGTTTCAACTAGCCGGAAGTCATTTCAAAATTCCTAATATGTTATCCCTCCTAGTTGATTTATCCTGTTCCGCTGCAGAGTTTTGGGGCCCCTTTTCTCATTTTGTGCTCAGAAAATGATGATATTGCTCCATATCAATCTGTGTGTAAATTTGCTCACAGCTTGCAAGACATGGGAGCAGATATCAAAATGATAATGTGGAAAAGTTCCTGTCACGTGGGTCAGTTGATACTGCACTAGTCTCTTGCTATATTCTTTTCTTGTCATATTATTAGGGTGTTTCAACATTTTTGTTCTTTGGACACGTTGTTTCTTTTCTGTATCTAGCGCTTGTATCCCTTTTGGTTTTCTACGGTTGCTCTGTGGATATACAGTTGGTTCCAATTTTCTCTGAGTTCCATGTTTGGAACGTGTGCATCAGACATTTATCGTTATCTTGCAGGTATGTACAAGAGTGATCCCATCCAGTACAGCATTGCTATAGATCAACTACTTGCTCAGGCAACTTCAGTTTTCACTAGCAGAATTAAGAAACTAGGAGAGAGACATGGCTTGGATGATATGCATGATGAGATATCTCACATGATTTGTGACCTCCAAAATGCAGCAGCTGACTCGAATGGAAGTTTTAAAAGAGTTGCAGGGGGACCAAATGATCACTTTTTCTTGCCAAGTTCATCTGACCGTCAAAATGTTAGTGATTCTGGCTCTTCCTCCGAAGAAAGAAAAGATCTGCCTATTTGGCCAAATCCCAGTTTAAGTGCACACACTGTGCTTGGCCAAATCCTTTTTGATGCTTGTGTTCCTAAGAATGTTGAAGGTTGGGATGTTAAGTATACTTCTTCCTTAAAAGGCCAATCATTTTCCTCAGTGCGTAAGCATTCACCACTAAATGCTATCAAAAACTTCCGCCGTTCACGGTTATGAGGTTTTTTCTTGTGGAACTCACTTCGGCTTTTTACATTTCTTCGAGATGCACTGCATGGTTAATATCAAAATTTTACCTCTATGATCTGGAAAGTTAATGATGAAATATTGGAGGTCACTTCTCAAGGTGAAACTAACTATAAGATCTGATTTGGCTGGCTACTAGCAGGAAGTGTAAAGGTTAAATGAGTAACACATCTCCTATCTTAATGGGATGGGCAGACATGATGTGGTGTGTATGAGAGCTGTTAATATATGGAAAGCAGCACGTACCATTTGGTTGGTCTGGGAAGCGTTTGAGCCACTCTTCACTTGCTTCAGGTGATCTGATGATAAGAATCTATTTGGGAGCCTTTAGCAAGTGGTGATTTTATATATTGTTCGGTAACATGTACATAAGGCACTTTTACTTGCTTCTGGGAATATGACGTTTCTGTCTTCCCACACATGTACATAACGTATCTATTCTGCCAGAGACTCGTTAGCATATGAGATAAATACTGTAGAACTTTGCTGTATAATTATGAACCTGGATCAGCTATGTACTCTGGCTGTGTATATATCTGGAAATTTTGCAATTTCTTGAACTCTGTTATAGGTCGGAATACCATTCCCCTCTGTTTAGTTGGTTGATGACTTCAGGAAGGTGCAAAATGATAATACCAATTGAGAATGCTGTAACATGTTGCGGGGTTACCTTACATCCGTTGATGAGTAGCAGTTGCATGCCACCTACTGTCTCAAGTAGGTCAATAACCATCAAGGCATATTATACTGTGACACTTGGTTGAGTCTTTGATTATAGGTGTGAGATTCAGTTTTCATAGTCTTCATTTTCCTTTCCCTTTTTCCAAAGGCGGATCTAAAATTGCAATTTATGAGTCATGGCAACCCCTTGTTTCACAGAACCTATTTATGTAATTGGTTCACAGTTTTCATATGTGTATATATATATATATATATACTGAGTTTGGGCCTAAGTTACTGGATTCTATTGTACCAGACTACCCGAACCATATATTGTGCATTTGCATTTGCCCTTTTCAGATCCTCCTCTTATGTAATTTATATGCGAAATACTTATGCACGTCTTTGAATCCAAGCAGTTGAATTCCGCTTCTTGCATTTCATTACTATGCATGACGAAACTTATTGGCTTCTAACTACTTACCTGTCTTATCATATGTGGTAATTCACTTGAAATTTCTTATTTTATTTTTAATGAGATAACTAATACCCACACAAATATCTTTTTTTTTTAAAATCACATGTTTCAATAATTTCTCTCTCTTAAATGTCTTAGCAACAAATAATTATAACATGGTGGGCAAAGATAATGACAAAAAACTTTAGGCCACATGTTATGATAGGCAAATCGGCCTCAGGACCAATACAAGTGAGGCGGCTAGGAGTCGGTGCCTCTGTATGTCGGACTCTAGGCTCTTCTTGCTAATTTGCCTTTTCTTGTCCATGAAATTAATGGTACGTATATTTGTAGACTTATTATGCCATAATATTGCCCGTAAGGTTGGTGATCACCATTCACGGTGGAATAGTTTAATTTCACTTTAATTTTTGTAAGGATATTACATTTACGAATTTGAAGAAAATCTATTTGTTTTTTTTTAAAAAGACGAAATGATTATTATTATTATTATTATTATTATTAAATATTTTAACATATTTTCACCTTTGTTCTATTTATTATGATGATGATATATATGAGTTTAGATGACGAAATGAGAATTCATATAGCCGAATCCAACTTATTCTCCATAATATTCTCATAAAATATCTAAATTTGAAGAAAAGTTTTAACAAGGTTTCTTTGTTTTTGTTTTTTTATAAGAAAAATAAAATTGATCATAAAACATCTTTGTATTTAGCTTTTTATTTTGGAAATGGAGAAACAATAAATAGTTGAATTATTGCTTCTCATGTAGAATTCCAAGAATGCGAGGACAAGGAAGTGTGGGCTCCCGTCAAGTAGAAAAACCGATGCCAACCAGTTAATTTCTTATCATCATCAATAGCCACACGCCTCTTTTACCCATTGATACTCCCAAAAGGGTATCCTTTAATTTACTAAAATCACCCACCAAATATGCTTCACTTGCCCCACAACTTTTTCTTACGAGGCCTAAACTATTAGGTATTACTAATCTAATTTCGCCCTCAATAAACCTATATTAAAAAGGGTAAAATTTGAACTCTTGATTAAGAGTAGAAAAATTCTGAAGATATATTTGTTGTCATATAGTTCAATTTCAATTCTCAACTCATGACTAGTAGGAGCGAATCTGGAAGAGAGCAAGAGGGTGTTCATCTGAAATTACTAATATGAACTCAAAGTTTCCTTTTATAATTCCCAAAACTTTTTTCATAATCGCTCTCTTAACTATATCATTTCTAAGAAACCTCAAAAATGACTATTTCATTACTATATTTCGCCAATATCCAAATTGTTTATTCAATATCCTTTGGTGTCATTGCCATACCATTTTATGTAATTGTTTCTAGTGTAATATTCTTAATTAATTCAGTCATTGCGATAACACATTATTTATATATTTCACTTCACCGCATCCAATCCCTTTTTATGGTCACCTGACACCAACTTGCTACAATGTTTGAAAAGTTTAACGGTAAAAGGGACATTCTTGTCCAAACCTATTTTAACATTAACGACCCTTTGCAACAATCAAGAGTCCACTAAACGTTTTGCCACACATCCACTCACTCACACAGCTCTACAAAATGGTCTGACATCTCTTTTCCAACTTCCAAAATGGCATCTTTTTCTATCAAATTTTTGGCACCTTCATTGCCAAATCCAACTAGATTTTCCAAGAGTACTACTCTCAAGCTCAATGCAACTCCGCCGCAGACAGTGGCTGCGGCGGGGCCTCCAGAGGTTGCTGCTGAGAGACTAGAGCCAAGAGTTGAGGAAAAAGATGGATACTGGATAGTAAAAGAGCAGTTTAGGCAAGGAATTAATCCTCAAGAGAAGGTGAAGATTGAGAAGGAACCTATGAAGTTGTTCATGGAAAATGGTATTGAAGAGTTAGCCAAGATTCCAATTGAAGAGATAGATCAATCCAAGCTTACTAAGGATGACATTGATGTCAGGCTTAAGTGGCTTGGCCTCTTCCATAGGAGAAAGAATCAATGTAAGTACTCAACCTCAACTCCACACCATATGTAATAACTAACTCAACTATCAAAAGCCGATTCAGAATTTAAACTTTATAGATTCAGTTTTTTTAACTTGATATATACTATATGTTATGGCAATGACACTAAAGGATTTAAGTCTTTTTAAATATTAATTTGTGATTAGATTTGATATCTAAATTCACAGTTAAATGTAAAAAGTTTTGACACTAGAAATCCGAACTATAACACACATAAATTGGAACAAAGTGAGTATTGGTTTGGTAGTATAATTTTTCACATGTATTTCTATATTCTGTGTCAAAACTGATGCATTCGGTTGAATCCATCATTTGTATGGTGCACCCGCCTCTATCACATACATCTCATCCGCCTAACCCCGTACTGCATAAAACGCCTTTTTAAAACACTGATTTTCATTACCAAATTTGTGTGACCAGATGGGAGATTCATGATGAGGTTGAAACTTCCAAATGGAGTAACAACAAGTGCTCAAACTCGATATTTGGCAAGTGTGATAAGGAAATACGGGGAGGAAGGATGTGCTGATATTACGACAAGGCAAAATTGGCAGATTCGTGGAGTTGTGCTGCCTGATGTGCCTGAGATTCTGAAGGGACTTGAAGAAGTTGGCTTGACCAGTTTGCAGAGTGGCATGGATAATGTCAGGAATCCAGTTGGAAATCCTCTGGCTGGAATTGATCCTGAAGAAATAGTTGACACAAGACCTTACACTAATTTGCTCTCCCAATTTATCACTGGTAATTCACGAGGCAATCCGACAGTTTCTAACTTGTAAGTCTTCCATACAGTATGTTTTCCTATCAGTTAATTCGTGCTATAATCATTTTGTTGGTTCTGTACTTCTGTTGTGTGAGAAAATTAAAGTGGTTTCATTAACAAGAATTTTGCAATGTTTTGATTTTATTGTAGGCCAAGGAAGTGGAATCCGTGTGTAGTAGGCTCTCATGATCTTTATGAGCACCCTCATATCAATGATCTTGCATACATGCCTGCCATAAAAGATGGACGATTCGGATTCAACCTGCTTGTGGGAGGGTTCTTCAGTGCCAAACGATGTGATGAGGCAATTCCTCTTGATGCATGGGTTCCAGCTGATGATGTTGTTCCGGTTTGCAAGGCAATACTGGAAGCTTTTAGAGACCTTGGTTTCAGAGGGAACAGGCAGAAATGTAGAATGATGTGGTTAATCGATGAACTGGTGAGTGATACATCGGTACATTGACCATTTTCATGCATATTTTGTCTTAAGTTTTAACAAATGGCCTCAACAAAGTTTTCTAATTTGATAGTGTTCTATAGCAAGTCCTACTTCATGTAATGGGGAAAATTGATGGATCGGTTCTCATCTAGAGGGGTATCTGTTACGTGCCTTATCAGGTAGATCAGAATTTTCGTTGGCTGGTCTAACTTGCTCCAATTTTAACTAATGCAGGGTGTAGAAGGATTCAGGGCAGAGGTCGAAAAGAGAATGCCTCAGCAAGAGCTAGAGAGAGCATCTCCGGAAGACTTGGTTCAGAAACAATGGGAAAGAAGAGATTATCTTGGTGTACATCCACAAAAACAGGAAGGCCATAGTTTTATTGGTCTTCACATTCCAGTGGGTCGTGTCCAAGCAGACGACATGGATGATCTAGCTCGTTTGGCTGATGAGTATGGCTCAGGAGAGCTACGGCTGACTGTGGAACAGAACATTATTATTCCCAACATTGAGAACTCAAAGATTGAGGCACTGCTAAAAGAGCCTATTTTGAGCAAATTTTCACCTGATCCACCTATTCTCATGAAAGGTTTAGTTGCTTGTACTGGTAACCAGTTTTGTGGACAAGCCATAATTGAGACAAAAGCTCGTTCCCTGAAGATCACCGAAGAGGTTCAAAGGCAAGTATCTCTAACGAGGCCAGTAAGGATGCACTGGACAGGCTGCCCGAATACGTGTGCACAAGTTCAAGTTGCAGACATTGGATTCATGGGATGCCTGACTAGAGATAAGGACAAGAAGACTGTAGAAGGCGCCGATGTTTTCTTAGGAGGCAGAATAGGGAGTGATTCACATTTGGGAGAAGTATACAAGAAAGCCGTTCCGTGTGATGAATTAGTACCACTTATTGTGGACTTACTAGTTAAGAACTTTGGTGCAGTTCCACGAGAAAGAGAAGAAACAGAAGACTAGTAAAATTTGGATTAGATTATAATGATGTAATGTGCAATTATGTCGAGAGATTATGGAGGTATATAGTTGAGAGCTGGTTTTGATTTATCAGAAATATGTTGTGTTCATATCATTTATTGTTACGATAAATCAACACAAACATTCCTACCTACCTGAGAATCATTACCATGCTATATTCTTTTGAAGCAAATTGCATCCATCCTCTATTGAATATTATTAATACCGTGTTGTTCCTTGTAACTGCAATATCATTTTTTTCAGATGTCATGCTTCTTTGAGTCAGTTCTTGCAAGAGATTTGCTCGCAAGAACTGATTCTCTGAAATCACTATGCATCGCGATTACATGGTTTCAGTCTTTGTAGTTGCAAAACATGTTGTAGTGACTAGTGAGACAGCAAGAAAGAGCAAAATTTCCTAGTTTCTTCAACTTCCTTCCTTCAAGACTCAATTTTTTTTGCTCCCTGAAAGAATATACTAGAAAGATAATATATCCCTTTTATTTTCCTAATTAGTTTTTGTTAAAAAAAGGAAAAGAGAATTCCGTTTCTTTACAAGATATGGAAAGGATAAAATTGGAGAATTTGGTTTCTATGGAAAAAAAAAAACAGTAAATTTCTACCCAAAAATGAAAAACTATATAATTCTAATCCTAATCCACTAAGGAAAACGAATTATAATCAACAAATTCTAATCCTAATCAACTTAGGAAAGATGTTACCTTCTATAAATACAGTATCTTTTTCACGTCTCCTCATAGTTTTGCCTTACAAACCTAATCTCTTTTGTTCTCCTTAATTTCTTTTTCTGCTTTGATGGCTTCTCAATGCAGCAGCCGCTGTTTATTGATCTTGTTTTTACTCTCTTCCTGTCTTCTTCTTGTTTCTTCTTTCTCTCTGGCGAAAGAAGCTGTACTACTTGGTCCCTTTGATTCCATATACAATTTAGGGGATGCTGATTCTTCTCCGACATCATCAGCCGCTAATCATATTTCTGTGACCCTCAATTTGCCTTCTCCACAACCCTATACCAAAGAAGGCACTGAATTCGTCGAGTCTGGTCTGAATTTTGCGACCCCTGGAGCAACCATCATGAAACCCTTTTTCTTTCTCCAGAATGGCATCCCACCACCTCCTCAGTCTCATGACCTATCACAGATTGTCACATTCTTGAAGTTCTTTTATAAACATTGCTTCAACTTTCATGACTCTGGAAAAAACAAGCTTCTTCAGAAGGCACTCATCTTTATGGATCAACCCGGCATCAACGACTACAAGCAGGCCTTTCTACATGGAAAATCTATTTCCGAGGCATCCCATCTCGTGCCTGAAGTGGTGGAGACCATTAAGAATTCAGTTGAAAGACTCATCAAAGAAGCTGAAGCTAAAACTGTTATGGTTTCTGGAATTGTACCCATGGGCTGCTTTCCGGGTTATCGGACTCTGTTTCCCAAGGGCGATTCAATTAACAAAAGCAGATGCCACAAGGGACTGAATATGTTCGCAAAGCTCCACAATGATCACCTTTGGCAAGCAATTCTAGAGCTGCGTTTGAAATACCCTGATGTTCACATCATATATGCAGATTACTACAAAGCGTTCATGGCCCTTCTAAAGAACCACGCCTTTCTGGGATTCAAAAAGAATACTTTGATGAAGGCATGTCGTGGCAGTGGCGATGGTCTGTTCAACTTTGATATGCAGAAGAAGTGTAAAGATGACGGAGCTGCTACATGTTCTGATAGGGCTTCTTATATACATTGGGATGGATTTCAACTGACCCCTGAGGCTTTGGAGAACCTGATTGATACACTCTTCAGCCAAAAAGGGTTCATATTTCCAGAATTCAAGTTTGGAGAAGATACAGCAGCAGTAGAAAGGCATCATTCCAGGAATCATGGAGGAATCAAAGTCATGTCTTCTATTGTTAGGCATTTACTCTTCGTCTAAGACAGTTGTTTCTGTTCAGTTACGTCTCAGTAAATAGTATGGGTTCAAAGAGTAGGCCCTGAGTGATTCATATATATGTACAGGGGAATGCCCCTCTTAGCTTCTGTAACAACTAACTATAATTTTGAGTTTTATCAAATAAAAGTACCCTGATTTAATTCAAACATTATTCTACAGATGATTTAAATGTTTATTAAGTACTTTGTTTATCTTGTTGTGTTATCTTTCAACCTTATTCTTAAGCCTGAGATTAACTAAGGGTTTGACTGTTTGTATTCTACCAAACTTGGGCGCTCAAATAATCTATTGAATCTTCTTTTACTGTTCTGGTGTACTGTTTATCACATGCTCCACTTCAATACTCACCATCAAGGTTCCAATAATATCTATCTAAGATGACGTAAGAGACTCAACACAATGTCACCTGCAAACTTGCACATATTTTCGTTATTAGTTCAGATATGCTCTACAATCTGAGAACATCTCCCCCTCTCATAAGGAGCACTTTTACTGTCCTACCATGCTCGACGCGTATGATAAATGTCACCTCCCAATTGAGAGAAAACCTCAGTCATGCAGGGGCATCAAGTCAATGGCAATAGATGGTCTTTTTTCCAAAGGGAGAACCTCAAAACTCATAGGAATCCAATTACAATGAGAACAAAGTAAAAGTAATACAGAAGAGATACACTACTTTGAAAGGACGTGTACATTAGGGATAAATCTAAAAATGTTTACAATGAATATTATTAACTGCGATACCTATTTTTTGATTGCAAAGAAGCTTTCACTTTCTGCACAAGAACTAAAAACCAAAGCCCCTCCTGAAGCGAAAACCAAATATCTTCGAACTTGGTTGATCCAATAGCCAATCAATTGATTGCTGTAGTAAAATTTGCCAAAAGTAGCGATTTGCCCCTAATAAAATAATTTCATCAGTCAACAATACTGGCTTGGAAATATCTTGTTTTCTAAACTATGAAAGAAACTTCCAATGGCAACACAGTGATACCCAAAACAAAGAATCACTTGCATATTCTATTAACAACATTTTAGAAATTCATAATTGAAGAATTCCACATCAAAAGGTTAAGTCAATTACTTAAATGGTCAAATATTAAAGAGAAACCTTAATCACACAGACTATTATAAAGGGATTACAAGTATACTTAAGCATAGTTAAGAAACCACACATTATTGGATGACTTTGTCATCATAACATTTACATATAAGTCTAAATCTATTTCAAACAGCCTTTGAAGTTGGAAGTTCAAATTGTTGCTGAAAGTATTCAAGCTCTGTCAAGAGAAACCTCTTGTCTGAGTAAGCATTACAATCTATACCTTAGCATAGAGGACATTCAGTTAATTAGAAATGAAGTAAAAAAGGGCACAAAATCAGCTTAATGCACTCCAGAAGGAATAAGAGTTTTGACTCTCAGAACTATTAATCTATTATCATTAATGGAGTACCTTTTATTCGGGAGACCGAGATTCCGTGCAGGCAGACTTACTACTACCAAGTACAAAAGATTGCATTCAAGATTCATTTTGACCCTTTAAAATATGAAAAGAGCACACATGCACCTTACAATAGACAAAAATATGTCTCAAACAAATAAAACGCCCAGCAAAATTTTCTCCCTTTCTCATTCATAAAACACCTTTTGCCAAGTATTGGCACCTGCATTATTTTTCTTTATTGATAACCAAAAGAAAGGTGCCTGTATCATTTTTAGGGCACAAGTAGAAGCGAGTTTCAATATGGAAATGAATCTAATTTTAGGAGAACAAATATTATTACCAGTTCAAATACTTGTCGCCAAAAAGTTACAGTCCATTCTGTTCAGGATCAGCAACTACTGAATCAGGCAGCGTTGTTTCTACGGACTTCCTAGGTCTTCTGTACCAGAGGAGAGCAAACCACAAAGTTCTGAACAATGCCCCATTTGCAAGGTGTGGGATAAAGATTCGACCCCAATATGGATAATATGGTCCCGGCAACTTTAGCAGTGTGAAGAAAAGGCCAGTGACAATCAAATGCCAAGGAACATCTGCATTCTAACATTGTAAACAGAGCAAGAAACATGTCAGAATACAACCAGAATCCGTTCATGTTGTTTTATTCTTGGGCAAAAGAAGCAGAACAACTCTAGACATATAGCACAAACATGTGGTCATCATTGCAAAAAGCCAAACCAGGATAAGTTGAAATTAGCGGGAAAAAGAAACAAGGATAGGCAAACAGAATAATATAGAGATGGAAGAGTCTGTTGCTGTAGAAATTAATTGCGAACATATTTTCAATCTAGTTTCCAAGTTTTACCAACTAGGCAGTGAAACTCTAGAGGCAATCTAATAGATCACCTTTTCGTTTTGTTTGAGAAATGATCTAATAGATGCATTTAAATTGGTAACATTTCATATATTATTTATGTAGAAGACATAATTCAGTAAAACGAAAGTGTGCTTTCCCTTACAACTCAAGCTTTTAGATGAGATGTTCACACACTTCAACAATTTCCATGAAACACAACTGTATCAGCAACATGGAATTTAACCATCAACAGTCTTCTACTGGAATTTCATGAACAATGTAGAGCAAAAACGATCACCTTGAGATATGGAGATGACTCCAAAGCTGCTGACTTTAAGATGCCAGCAATAGCAACACCAGCAAGAAAAGGAAGCAGGGTGATATAAAGCTTCCTCTCATGTGCACAGTAAGACAACTCACTGATTGAGGTAACTACAAGTACGGGTACATACAAGTATTTGGTAACTGTCAAAACAATGTCAAGAATAAGTTGAACAAAATGGTCCAGAGCTCTATTCCAAGGGAAACTCTTGACTGGTGCAGGAGTATTGTCCCACAATTTCCTTGCCTGGTCTATTACGTTCTCCAAGTTAAATTTGTGAGGTTCATCTGATTGTCCAGCTGCTATGTTCATATTGCAGATTATTTTTGGTCTTGAAATTGGACGTGTCCCATTTGATCTGATGCTCAAAATGAACATATTAGACTTAGTCAACGATGGTAAAATCTGCCAAGATAGAAGGAGACTGTCATCCAGATTGAGTAAACAGGAGAAAAGAAGCAAACCAGGAAAAAGAAGAATAACAAGAACGACAACAATAACAATAAAGTAAGAGCAACAAAAGCAAGAAAAGAACCAAAACAATGACAACAGAAAAAAGAAACAACAATAGTAGTTGTACTAGTAATGGATACTGGACAACAACCAACCACTAACCTGGTAATCCAAATGAAGGGCTACAAACTTTCTCAAATTAAATTGTCAAACAAAAAAGGAATGAAGTAAGTGACATTCCAATATGGATGTAAAATATAGAATTAGATGGTAGCTTGGTTTCAATACAACAAGAACCTGAACAAATGACTAAAAGAAGTACAAAGAGAAGAGCCTATCAAGTTTCAACAACCAGCTCTACATGGATATGAGAATATATCAACAACTAACAACAAGTAGGTCTGGGAGGATAGAGTGTACGCAAACAATACAAAATTTCTCCGTGCCATAAGTAAAGAAAAATTCCAGTAATTGTCAAGAAATCCAATTCTTTAAATCAAGAATCACATACATGCTTAAATATTTCAAGAAACGCATAAATCCACGCTAAGAATTTAAAGAATAGAGTCTAATAATAATGGAAAAACATAAAAGAGGGTAATGTTGGTCACCTGAAAACCATTGGCCGCTGGAGAATTGAGTTTGAGTGCCATCATAGCAGGGAACTGGGTTTGTGTAACTGCCATGAAAGATAAGGTCTTCTCCACATGAAATTGAGGGGTTTAAGGGATGGGTTCTTGGAGTTTGGAAGAGTGGTGCCGGATCCGGGTACACCCACTGCTTAGATTATCCATGGACCTCTAAATGAGCCGGGTATTTAAAGGAAATTGAAATTGAAATTGAAACTCGGGTGAAAAGACAAATATACCTCTCAATTTTACAATTTAGAGTCAGAATGATTTTTTTTAAAAAAATAATAATTGTAAATTTACTTATTAATTTCAAAAAAATGTCTTCCGATCTTAAAAAATTAGTTTAACCATTTTTTAAAGTTCGGGTAGGATCGGTCTGGAGGGGGCGTAGCTAGAAATTTGGCGAAGAGTGTATCCCTTCGCCTAAGGTGGCTCCGTCCTTGAAGCAAAACAGGCGAGGTAATCTTTTAAAGAAACATGACATTTTTGGAACTAAATAATCAATTTTAGAATTATTGTTTTTAATTCAGTAAATATGACTCTTGTTACTAAAAAGGGTAAATATGCTCTTATACACATAGGGTATATGTCCGCCACTTTTTTAATAAGGAATATCATCCCTAAGTCACAAAGTTGAGGCATATATTTATCTCTTTTCCCTTGAAAATAAAAGAAGTCGTTAACATTATCTAGTTCATTCTTCGCAGAATTGAATTGGCATTTTGGGCAATATTTGAGATTGTTTTTACCAAAAACAATATTTGAGTTGAAGTTAGATTTTTTTTCGGTGAATATTGAATCCAAATTGTTTTACCCTTCTACCTATTCTCCTTAACTTTTCCTTAGATGTTATATTGTAGAAGGAACTATTACTTGTTTTGGACTTTGATTTTGTTTACGATTATTTAGATATGATTATTAGAAAGTTAAATTTAAATTTGATTAGTTTCATTAGAAAAAGGTAGATATATGCCAAAAATAAGACAAATGACTTGAGTACAAAACTCCAAAAATCTTTATTAAAATGCGCACTATTGTCCATACTTGACATTATTTGGTTGTATTCAAATATGATGCCAAGTTGCCGATCCCATGGGGTTAATGCTTTGAAGACTAAACAAAATGAGAAAAGAAAAAGTGGATACAATACAGCACCCACATCCACCCCCTGTTTAACTTTATCTATGGCACATAATTTCCTTCTGGAGATTTGGCGTACAACAAGCAAATAAATATAGGATACAACTGATAACTAAGCCAGGAGCCCAAAACTTCTACAGCAAGCAAAACTCTTCCACAGCAAATCTTGAGGCACTCTCTACTAGTTGGAAAATAATAAGACACTTCACAAATACCTGCAAGGAAGACTGGATACAAAATATAACAGAAATGTCAAAAGATGTTCAGGGCTGCCCTTCAAGGATGATCATATACACATTCCGACATATTGCTCAACAGTGGGGGGAGGGGGGTATAATGGTAACTAAACCAAAGAGTTTATAAGGCTCTTTGGACCATTATTTGCTCTCAGTGACTAGATTAGCTAGAAATTAGAATCAGGTCCAGTAGAGTATGGACAAATTGTAAATATCTGAACTTGATACTTAAATTTGAGCATCAGATGCATAATTTGACGCATCAATATTCTTTTTTTGGGAAGAAATCACCTAGTGTTTAGTCTTTGCAGGGAATTGAATCTAAGACCTTATGGTGCTCAATCCACTTCATAGACAATTAGGTCACACCCTTGGGTGCAACTCAACAATATTCTACATAAAATCTAATTCAAATTACAAGCACAGGAGAAAAAAAAGATCTGAACAAAAAAAAATATTATTTCGTTACTTACAGAAAACAACTTATGCAGAACAACGGGCAGGATTTAACTAGTGCCAGTACATACATACTCATGTTGCTTCACAGAAAAGCAATTGCAAGATGGAAGAGCTTTACCTTATACCATCGGGAGGATTGAACCACAAAAAATATTCTACGGAAACAGAGGTAGGCAACCGAGTCCCAAGTTCTCTTGAATTCCCATCATTAAGTTAAGATTTTGTAAGGCCTGACCAGAAGCTCCCTTAACAAGATTATCAATCTACAAAAAAGCAATTGGGAGTTAAAATTTAATAACCAACACCTAATCTAACCAAAATATCAGACGCAGTGTATAAAAAAATGCTACAAAACTTACAACAGATATTATTATTGCTCTCCCAGGAATCCGGTCTGGAAATACATTCATGAGGCAATAATTTGATCCTCTAACATGTCGAGTATGGGGAACTTCTTTGTTCTTCAGCAATACCACAAATTCTTCATGCTGGAGAAGGTGAAATACATACATATATTAATCATCCTAGAGAGAAACATAAGCATTTTACTTATGCATATGCAGATGGAATGATATATCATAACTACTTTTTGGACTCTAAAAATGACAGGATAACTGCTCTACTCGCACAAAGATATATATCTCAAACTCTTATGTGGGTGGGATGAAATGTAATATACAAGAAGTCAACACCATCCTAATCCCAGTTACAATTACTAACGGTATCTAAGAATCACAAAGAGTAGCATAAAGCCTTCTATAAAAAATGAGAATTCTTTCAAATTTGAAAAGGAAAAAAAATATTGGGATGTCAATCATAAGCAACCTCAGAATACATTGAAAACAGAATCAATTGAGGAATATACTAACAGGAGAAATGGAGTTCTATTGGTCAAGGTGCAGAAAGAAAAATGGTAATGAAATCCATGAATAAAATGCTGCTCTGGTAATGTGGCAGAAAGTATATACCTCATAGTAGTTACCAAGGTGATCTTTCAAATCCTGAGTTGTCACTCCTGGAGCCATTTCCACATAAATAGTCGATTGCATACCACGGCTCTGTAGCACAAAAAGAACAGATAAAAAAAATCCTAAGAGAATGACCTGCTGAGCAGGGCAGCTAGACAAACTAGAACTGGGTTCAGCTATTACCATTGGCATAAGATGTGGAGTGAAGCTAACAGTAACTTTTGAATTTGCAGCTTCTGATAAGCCTTGTTCAATCTCTGGCACTGTAAATAAAATCAGAACTCTCACTAGTAAGATTACACTTGATAAGAAATTCTGAAGCAAAACTCAGTTGAACGGAAATTTTGTCAGTATGAACTACCCATTTCGCGAGCTTCTGAAAACTTGAGGTACATTACATGATAAAAATAGGCACATGGAAGAGATAAACAAATGAACTTCATGCAGAACCAAAGTCACTCAACTGGTACCATTAAGTTAAAAGCTTTTGGGTTTCTCTGACATAAGATTAATTCTAAACTAAGGTCAATTACAAAATAGATAACCATATTCATCAAATAATGAGTATTGTTATATGATCCTAGTGTATTGGCTTAATTATAGTCTTCCATTTTACAGCGAAATACTATTTCTACCCTTCTAAGAAGGAATCATGTAATTGCTATTTGAAAAGGCAGATGAATTTTGCTTTTTTTTTTTTAATGAATAGACGTATAATATTTTGATGTTTAACTTCTTAAAATATTTTTTATCCATTTCTGAATTGGTTCAACCTACAGCTTGGTCCGATAGAGTATCATGTTAAGGTGAGATGAATTGTCAATTTTTGATACTCCCTCTGTCCCAATTTACGTGGCCTTACTTTGTTTTTTGGTCTGTCCCAAAAAGAGTCCCTTCGTATATTTACTATTTAGTAAGTTTTTCAATTCCAACATTCTACCTAGCAAGTTTAAGACCATAAAATTTAAAGTACTACACACGTCTTTTATTTAAGACCACAAGGTTCAAAAGTCACCCTTTATTTCTAACTTCGTGCTCAGTCAAACTAAGACACTTAAATTGAGACGGAGGGAGTAATTCTAATTAGCTCTTAAATTTGTAAATTTTTCCATTAAAAAAATTAAGAAACAATAACTTAGACAATTTGGATTAACAAATAAAGCTTCATTATTTGCACAGCACAGCTAAAATGGATTACTGACCATGTCGATGTCTGGTTATACCATAAGAATGTATTCCTTCGGCTATTTCAGTGTATAAATTTGCTTCCTTTGCACCACGACCTGCAAGATAAAGTTTGAGAAGCCGGTTACTACTGCTAAAGTACTCCCAGTGGCAGTCATGACTAGGAAAGGGTACAGAAAAGTACAAAACCTGCTCCACTGACACCAGATTTTGAGTCAATAATTATGTTTCTTACTTCAATGAGGTTGGACTGCAAAAATAAAGAAAGAATCAACAAAGAGTGAGCCATGGACGAAACACAAGAAAGGAAAAACTAAATACATTAGACTGATACAGATGTTCGAGTTCTCAACCAAAAGGGAACGTCTTAAACACAAATTGCTCCTCCAGTGTATGAGCACTATAGCATTTTTGCATCAAACACCTTAGGCTGACGGCAAGCAAAGAAAATCATGCCTCAAAATTACAAAACACAATTTTCAGTCATATTTTATAAAACGAGCTGGCATATGGGATAGCCATTTTTCTGAGCAAAAAAAACTTGCATCCCTAAGCTTACCAAGGAATCTCTTGCTAATTCAGAATCAAGACTGACACAAGGAAAACCATTTGTCTCAAGAAAGAGGGATCATAAGATTTTCAGAACATTGTAGCAGAAACCCATGACTTCAGATATAATTTGTGATTGGATCAACTTCAGATATTAGAAACTGGAAGAAAAAGAAAACCTCTAGTCAAAGACATTTTCTAATCCACAATACAGGCCATTGAGTTCAACTACATTAGAACCTTAAAATTTAGCCAGATACTCGTTCAATTGGAATATGTTTCCACTAAATTATATAAAAAAAAAAAAATTAAAAAAAGGGTGCTTGGCTGCTTGCCTAGGATGTCTGAAACTAGCTTTTGATTAAAAATCAGCTGAATATTCATTGTAGACAGGATAGTTGAACGGTTAAAAGGGGACAGATAAAACCATGAGAAGCAGGTCAAATGAAAGGTTATTTTGAGAAAATTTTTTCTTCTTATGAAGGGATGAGTCATTTAAAATTCAGATTTCCAACAAAGGAGGCCTATAGGTAGATCCTTCCATTTTCAAGAAATCTTGACAAACTCATAATGCATGCAATAAAAGATATGCTTTGTTTTTCAACTTAGACACAAACCTTTATCAAGGGTATAAGAGGAAGTTGAACAGATGTTGGATAACAGCCAGGATTTGCAACTAGACGCGCACTTTGAATTTCTCTCCTTGAAATCTCAGTCAAGCCATAGACTGCTTCTTTCTGCATCAGTTGAAAAAATTCAATATGGTGAGCTTATGTTGGCTACAAAGAGATATAATAGGAATACTAAAGGAAAAATTCTCTCATTTTCTCATATGAGACTCCAATGTTTCTGGTTATGACTCTTGGATGTACACCTTCATATATATATATATATATATATATATATATTCGTTCGATGGGTGATATAACATTATATATATGCATCAAACATGAAGTTCTTTTTTTCTTTTTCATTTTTCTGGAAGTATTAAGGAGGGAGAAAAGAAATCAACTACTCTACCTGTAAAGCCGTTGCTTTGTGAGGCTGGCCATACCATTCCTCGTACTCGGCAATATCTTGCAATCTGAAGTCCTACATGACCATCATGACAACAGTAAATATAGACAATGTATGAGATGCAGAGTAAAGAAACTATTTTAAGTACAGCGGAAGTATAAAGTCTGAACTGAATGCCTACCGCAGAAAGATCAACAATTTTTAGATTTGTTGGGAGACTTTTGATAATTTCCTGCACAGTGCAAGTAATTAACAAAAATAAAAACATTAATGCAAAGCTCCGAATCTCCCTTAGAAATTATGATAGACAAAGTGAAACCACTATTCCTTCAATAAGATGCTGATTGATTTTGGGAAATCCAAGATGTGGAATAGCTACAAACCTGAGTTGTACCATGTGGTAAACAACAAAAAAGGGCATCCACAGCAGAGAAATCTGCATCTTTAACAGCGACTAGATTTGGTAGATCCTGTATGGGAATAATAAAATTAATACTTCACGAGCTAAATTGAAGTGCACAATCCTTTCCCTCAGAATGAAAAGAGCGGGATTGAAAATGATCTTACAACATTCTAATAAAAGAGCTAGATATAGAAGAGACTCAATCTCCTTCATGATACTTTCATTTAGACAGAAAGTCGAGCAAAAAATAAAGATAGCAAAACATATCCACAAGTATTTATCAAATAATATCGTACTTTGAAATCCTACATCAAACCAATTCAAAATTAAAGTCCTACAAGAAAGAATACAATCGTGCAAATATGAAGATACATACACAATCGTGCAAATATGAAGATACATACTTGTGTGACCAGGTGAGGAAAAACAGATTCGATTGATTGGCCAGCTTTCCTGTCAGCCGTCATCAAAGTAATCTGGAAATGTGGATGATTTCGCAGGAGTCTAATAATCTGCAACAAATTTTATACTTGTCAAGTGATAATATAGAACCAAGGGACACGCATGATATGACTAACAATATGTGAAAACAAGAACACGATGGTAACCAAGCAAAATTACCCGAAATGGCATGATATCACACTGCAGAAACAGAAGATTAACTTAATCGGATAAAGGGGTACAGAAAAGGGCCATTAACGTTCTAGCCACATTTATTTTTTTAGCCATAATTAAAATTATAATGGGAGGAAATACTATTCTCTTATTCATCTTCCAGAATTTTTCATCTCATATACAATGCATAACTTCCAATGCTGAAAATATCCTTATCGAGTATATCATGAATTAGAATAATTAAGTATATTCTTCCACTATGTAAAATCTCAAAAAAACGATTTGACTATCCAGACAAATGTTTAGAAGAAATGGAAGATTCATTTTCCATATTAGAAAGTATTCAAACTATCTTGTTTGTTTTAACAGAACACAACAATCAGTAATGTAGTAGCAAAGGTTATTTCCAGTTGTACCTTAAACCACAAACCTCTCATGTGCCAAGTTCAGAACACCTGCATCTGCAGAGTCTCAAACAATGATCCAGGTTCACCACTATTACCAAAAATTGAAGTTTGTTGTTTATTAATATTATTTTTATTTTTTGGGTTTACATCTACACATGTTTGTTGAGCTTAGTTTTAAAAGTATTAGAGCAACTTTTTGAATGCATCTTAAATTTGTTCTCAGAAGAAACAATGAACCACTCGAATTTTGTTTGTTTTAAAAAAAAAAATGCAACTAAAATGAAACAATGAAACGCTCCAAAAACTAATTTTTAGTGCAAGAGCAATAGACATTTATTAGACATCATCTGTCAAACATAATAACTGGATTGCTGTCAAAAGAGTATAACTTTAAAATCTTATTTTAGGCTTATTCTTTTCAAAGTTCACAGAACCAAAAGCAAATTTTATTTTATTTTTTAAAAAAACAGAAATTGAATGTAAAGCTAAAGTGCGCCACTAGCATCGACAAAGGGCTCGTACTCACCTCTGAACCAGTGTAGCCACTAGCACCTAGCACACCAATACGCAGTTTTTCCAATTTGTTAGCTTTACCATCCGCAAACTGCAAGCTTTGCGCTGGTGATGATGACGCCATGGAAGTAACTCTAATTCTGAGCTTACCCGCGTTAGAAACCTTCAGTTCGTCCTACAAATCACTTGTCTAATCAGAAAGAAATATTGTACGGTGCATTTCATTTGAACTATCTAATTATAGATATAGAGAATTCATAAAGCCTAATTTTGGATAAAATAATACAAAAGCGGGATTCAAAATTGAGACTTTGGAATACATACCTGATACTTCCAAAGGCAACCTCCATTGAAGAGGTTAGAACTGAGCGCAGCCAAAGAAGCCATTGGAGATTCAGAGTTTGAAGTGTGAATTTTGCAAAATGAGGAAGAGAAGAGTAAAGGGTATTTAGTTCAATATGAAGAACAGAGCAGAATGATCCGATGGATATATGGTTTGACCCGACTCCACCTACTCCTATTTTACGCAATGATTTATTGATAAAGTAAAAGCAAATTTGAAATAAATTATTAAAATAAGTTTAAATTTATACATGCAAAGTTGCCAATTAAATTATTAAGCATGTACATCTACGGTCTACCTCAAGAATTGGGGCCTTATTGGCATACAATAGATGCCCACTTATTATTTTTACTTTTTTGATGGTGGTGTAGGTTTGTATTGGAATCAGCTAAATTCGACTTTCATTAAAATTTATATGGGTGAATTAAGTAAATAATAAATCAACATATCTTTTAAATTGGCTTCAGTTGGTATTTACACCCTCTCACTTTGAATGTGTACAAGTAGACTCTAAAATTGAACAAATAGACACATTCGTCCTACTTGACGTCCTACAGATAGATGTGGGTGTTTGCTTTTTCAATTTTATATTAGTTTAAATGTCTACATGTGTACAAACGTCCAGAATTAAAATGTATAAATATCAGCTTAAAGTCAAATTGAAGGACATATTTATGCATTATGCCTTCATTTTATTGTTCTAAGTTCCTAGTAGTGTTTGTTAAAGAGAGAATCCACCTTGCACCACTTGGTGTAGTGGAATGTGGAAATATTACTATACATATGAAAAAAAAACTTTCAATAGTTGAATGAACGAAGAAAACTTGAAACTTCTGAAAATATAAAGACAAGTATTGTCTAGGATGGAGGTCATAATATTAGTTGTCAACCTTCTTTAACAGATTTTATTTTAAGAATGAATTTGGTTTATTTCAATAAAAAGCAAAAGTTATAACCGCAGACTCAACCATAATTTCAGTGCTGTAAACATAATTAATTGTGATTGTACAACAACATATGCCTTTGTAGACGTTATACTGGTAAATTTACAGAATAAAGAATTACACATATTGCACAAATACTTCCAAATAAAGATAATACAAAATCATGGATTCACTATTTACAGATTTCCATGATTTGTGTACACTGTGTATATAAAGTACAGAGGGATATATGAACAAACTGCTAGCAAAAAACTAACACCATGTACAGATGATAACTACTCTTCCTCTTTAAGTTGGTAAAAGAATCTTCACCGATCAAAGACGGTTAGAGGGGAAGATGATCCTCTGTTTGTAAAATGTCCATTTTCATTCGTTCTTAGAGGGGAGGATTGTGGCATGAACTCAGACAAACGGAGCCGTTCGTTAGTCATTTTGTTCTGTTGAAGAAGGAACTTGTTAGTGACTTAGCGTCGCTAGTTTGATACAATCAGTGTTCTGAGGTTTACGATCAAGCAAAATGATTGAAATAATATGGATATCTGTTACCTTAAATTTGGCATCTTGTAGTTCTCTTTCCAGTGAAGTCAATCTGTTTTTGAGCTGCTCAAGTGCTTCTTCGGCTGCTGAGATCCCCATCTCAGATGTTGGTTTTGTTAATCCAGCAGCCTGCAGTATAAATTCAAATGATAAAAAAATCGACGCCAAAGAACTAGAGACTACAACCAACATTTCCTTTGATATTATAGTAAAATAAAAAATGAAATTTCCTTACCTTTAGCACAGTAGTGCACAGACCAAGTAACTTCTGAGCTAATTGCAATCTTTCCTCTTCTTTTTCCTGTTGGACAAATTCCCAACTATTTAATTCCTAGAGACACACACAAGAATTCTCCTCTTCCTAACATAATTCATGTCCACAAGTCACATTGTGGAATTCCTCCTAGGCACATAAAATGATTAACAACTAAAACATACAAACCTTCAACTTGTTCTCCAGCGTTTGCTCCTTGTCAAAATTAATGTAGGGGCTTCTTCCATTAGTTTGACGGAAGTGAGCCAGCTCTTCCCTAACTCGAGAAAGAATTAATTCAGTTTTCCGCAGCTTTACTATAAGGTCATCATTCTGATTTTTCAGTAAATTGTTCTCTTCCTGCGACACAGACCCATGGTGGATTAGTGCTGTAGCAAAAAATACCAACTAACACTTTTAAGATGTCAATCTTCAGTTTGGAAAGTCTGGTAAAAAGGTACCAACCTTAATTTTAGCATGATGGTGGATGCGCTGTTGAAGGTTTTGCTGACCAGACAACTTCTTTATGTCTGCTTCAAGTTCGATGACCTTCTTCTTATGATTCATGTTCTCCATCTGAGAAAATTTCCGGTGTATAAGTGATTTTTAATACAGTAAACAACCTGCTGAGGTGTAATAGAAAAAAAAGTTACTAACATCTCTTACCTTTATCATTTCATTTTCAGTTGTAAGCAAGTGATTCCGCTGGCGCAGTTTTTCAAGTGCAATCTGCGCAGCCACCATCTCTGCTTGTTTTCTCTCAATTTCCTCAATCCATCTAATTATCAATAAAAAACAACTGAGAAACGCAAAAACAACTGAGAAACGCAGCAACAACAAGATGACTCTCGAAATCTAATTGACAATTAATACCCTTTCCGCTCCTCTATAAACTCATTTAGCTGTTGCCTCAGCGTACAAAACTCTTCCTCCTGCAAGCAAGCAGTTACTAATATTAGATAAGTCCAGACTATGTTGGTTATTTCATTATATCCTTACTAAGTTTACCTTGACCTCAGCATCAACATTACGGACTCGAGCCATCTCCATCAACATTTTTATTTGCGGATTATCCAGCAGATTCTGGTGGGGTAACCCACATAAGCCAAACAAAAACATAGGTGAAATTGTCAGGTCATAATAGAGAACATAAAAAAGGAAATGGCCTTTGGCATTAACATTCCCTCCTAACAAAAAAATATAGGTTTATTTAAATTACCGCATAGTTATTCATGTCCAGTTTCACACCCAATAGATCGCGCATTACATCATGGGTCATGCTATCAGCAACAGCTAATTTTGAGTTCAACATGAATATCTGCGATGAGTGTATGATCACAATTGAGTAGAGGAAATTTTACAAAAATAAGTCATATTGTTCTAGGATGTGAATTACCTCTTTTTGTCTACTAGCAGCTAGAGCCTCAAGTTCTTGGATGCGATGTCTTTCTGCACTATGCTCCTCATCCCTCTCAGACATCAACTGCTGAACCAAGCCTATGCCAATGCATTTAAAAGGGGAACCAGAACCCCTAGGCTTTGAAGAATTTTTTTCCAATTTGCTTGATGATAAAGCTGGAGCTTGGGTGGCATGGGGATCCATCTTCACTTTCTGTGCCAATGCTTCTAATGCCTTAAACTGTTTTGAATTTTGATATTAGGTTAAAACCAAGGTTGCTAACCAACACCAACTCTATCAAAATCAACAGAAGGAATGAGGAATAACCTTTTCCTTATACTCGCTAGCCTGTGCCTCAGCATGCAAATTTAGTTCTGATATATGAGCCTTGAAGTGGGCTAGCTGTTAAAGAAAATGAGATAAGTTAATCTAACAAGTTAATGAAATTGAATGTCAACTGGCTGACTGAGCTTAAAGAACAAAAAATTGTAGTGAAGATACCGAGGACCAAACTCACTTCAGCATCTCTAGAGATGATTTCTCCCTCAAGAAATTGTATGCGCTGACAAGCTTCTTGAAGACTCTTTTCTTTTTCCTCTTGATGCCTGTATACATAGATATCGAAACATTTAGAAACCTAAATGAGTCCTATTTTTGAGATTTCAGGTTGCATGGTATAGTTGTCAGAAACCTTCTCATAGCAGCATCACTGCCTTTTACATTGTTCATGTGTTGCTTGATGGCATGAAGTTCCAGTTCCAGCTCCTCTCTTTGTAACCGCTGTCGCTCAGCCTCTCCTCTGACAAATTCAACCTATAAAGTGGGAAATCATGTTATTAAATGATAAATAAATCAATAAATACATTTAGCTTTGCAAGAATGAGTACCTCATTTTCTAGTACATTCACTGTGCACTCCAGTTCCTCAACAGACCTCTCTAACAATTTAACCTCCTCTTCTTTCTCAACAGCTTGGAGTTTTGCTATATCGGCCACCTGACATGAATAGAATATTGTTGTAAGAAAAAGGGGAGTGAGAAAAAGAAAACAAAAAGAAGGAAAACATTAGAGATCAATAACTGAAGAAAGTAGTTTAAAACACAATTCCACCTCTTTCGCTTCTATGGCAATTGCTTCATTTTCCTCCGCAAGAGTTTGTGTTGTCTCTAGTTTCTTTTTCAACATGAGAATTTGTCCATGGAGGTCTTCCTTCTCACTAGTAACACCACTCAGATTTCTCTTCAAGCATTCAATTGAGTTGCTCATTTCGCCAACAATATCACCAAAATTGGTAATTTCTATCTCTAAGTTCTCACAGACTTCCCTTTTCTCTAACAATTCCTCCTCGATGGAACATTTTTCTTCCATGGTGTCCTTGGCACTGGCAGCCAGCTCCGAGTTTGTGTGTGAAAGCAATTCTATGTCCTTGCACTTTTGAGAGATATCTGACTCCAAAATTGCTATCTTACTTATCTTTTCCTGCAACTGAACTTCAAGCGCTTGACCTTTGCAAACAGCTTCATCAAGCTCATTTTCCAAAGAACTTATAGAAGCCATCATATCATCAATTTCATCTTTTTGATCCTTGTGGTTAGATGCCGATTCTTGTAACAAACTAAGGTCAAATAGCATTCCTTTGATGATGTCATCCTTCCGTACTAACTCAGTTTGCAGGGAAGCACTTTGTATTAATATCTCTTCAGCAGAATTCTCCAATGATTCAAACTCTTCAAAAAACTTGGATGCCCTTTCAAGTTCTTCATGTATGTTTTGTAACATGGCATCTAATTCAGCACTTTTGTTTTGAAAAGCATTAAGTGTTTTACTCCCAATGCTGTCTACTTTGAGCACCATATCAAAAGTGTCATTGTTACCCTTCTCACAAGATGTGAGTTGGATTCTCAAGAAAGTATTCTCTGCTGCCAAAACATTGATTCTCTCGATCTCTTCTTTCTTTACCTCCAACTCTGAGAAAATTTGGCAACGTTCTCCTTTTAAGTCTGCTATTTCATGCTGCAGTTCTTCAATCACCTTTTTTAGACAATTCATTTTCTTAATTTCTGCTTCTTTCATTTCCATATCATTCTGGAGTCTGCATGATGCTGCTTCCAGCAAGCAAGTTTCATTCTGCAACATCTGATTTTGTTGGTCAAGGACAAAGATGCGACTTGAAGAACTTTCAAGGGCTGAGTCCTTCTTTTGCAATTCTTCAAGCAACTTCTCATTTTTAGAGCTAAGTTCCTGGACCTGGGTTGTCAGAACAATCTTTCCTTCCTTTAATTCACCAAGTTCATGCTTTAATGTCTCATTCAAACAAGAAGCTTCCATCAGTGAGCACACATCTTTCTCAAGAGCATTTTTTCTGGAGTGAACTTTGGCAATCATGGAATCCCTTACACTAAGTTCAGCCAACAAATTCTGCTGCTTCCTTCCTGCTTCTGCAACTTCCTCTTGTAGATTAGAAACCTCAACCACCTCGTCATGTAAGATGGATGCGGTCAATGCAACATCTAGATTGTCAAAAATGATTTCTCTCTTCAAACCTTCGGCAACTTCATAGAAGTGCTTATTTTTTCTCTCCAACTCAGATATTAATATGGTCCTCTCTTCTAACTCAGATGACAAAATTAATGACTCAAAGTCTTTTGCAGAAAACTCCATAGTCAAACTATCTTCCAGAGACTTCACAGCTTCCTCTTTGTCCTTCAGCACCCTTTCTTGATCTATAAGAGATGCCAAGACAGTTTTGTTGCTGAGATCTATCTCTTTCATTAACTCAACAAGCTCAGATCCCATTTGCTCGGACCTTGCTAACATTGACTCTTCCTGGAACTGCAGATCAAATATTTTTTTCTCGAAAGAGCCAAGTTTGGAGGTAAGATCCCCTGCATCAGACTCTTTCCTTAATACACGATCAAAGTTGTTTTTAATGTCGGCCAATAATTTCCCCTTCAGAGTTCTGCACAATTCAAGCTCCTTCTGTGCTTTGAAGTTCTGCTCCTTCAACTTAGATATTAATGAGTTTGATTCACTTAGCCCATGATTGAGTAGCCCATTTTCTACATTCAATCCAGTTGCAGCTTCTAAGAGAATGCCCATGTGACAAAGATGCAAGACAGACAGAGCACAGTCCTTGACAATAATATCAGACCAGATCTCCTCAAGCCATGACTTCATGTACTTAGTTGATGCATGAAGTTGAGACTTTATGATAAGGACATCAGATGTTACAAACTTGAGCTCATCTGTGGAAGTGGTTGCTGCCTGTGAAACTATATCCTCTAGCTCCAACACCAGCCTTAGCATCATTGCTAGATCTGACTCAAACTCATTTTCCAGTCTTTGGTAATGCATGTCCTTTAGATTATTTGCCGACTGCAAGCTTTGATTTTCATTAAAAAGGATGTCTCTCTTTTCAGTTAAGCTGATCTCCTTCTTCTTACGCCTTTTGATGTCAAGCTTTAAGGATTCATTTGCTATCATTAGCTCATTTATCATGATGTCTGCTTCTTTCATGGTGTCTTGAACCTCTTCAAATTTGGCTAGAATGCAGGAAGCTTCAGTAGCTTTCTGGGCCGCCACTGCCTTAGCATCACAAAGTTCAGCTTCAAGTAGCTGCAGACAAGAATTTCGAGAGAGCAGATCAGACTGAGACCGTGTTATTGATTCTATCATACTTAATTTAGTGGTTAGGAACTTGTCCTTTAAATTGAATTCTAATCTTATATTTTAGAACGCATTATTTAATCCGTCAAGATGATTGTTTTCAAGGATTATAAAATTGTAATGAACAGTCAAAAAGAAGGATTTCAGTATTGAAAGTCATGAGCAGTAATATATGATGTGTTTCTAGTGATATGGGCCTACCTTTTTTTGCTCATGCCAGGAGCTGGAGGACTCCAACACAGCACCTTCAATTGTTCGTAATTTATTGTCTACTAACTCCACTTTAACTACAAGTTCCTGTTCAAACTTATCCATATAGGTCTGTAGAGAAGTTGCTTCAGCCAGAAAATCTCCAATGCTCTCTTTACTCTTTTGCTCAGATGACCGCAGGGCTTCTTTCTCAACATGTAATCTGGCCATTTCAGCTTGCACTCCTTTTAAGCAATCAAGAGCAGATTCCATTTCTTTCCTTAGTAGAATAACGGTAGCATCTCTGCTCTTATCCTTCCAATTTATTTGAAAAGTATCCTGCTTGCTGGCTGATCCAAGCATATTATTACTTTTGTCGAAGGAACAGTCTGGTTTTTCAGCTGTCCTATCTTCAAGAATAAATGACTCTAGGTGCAGGCTGTGTTGTCTTGTCTCACTACCTGTCTGCAACAATACGTTAAAGTTGGATTACATAATAATAAAATCCATCACGAAGAATCTACCATTCTACTTAAAAAACAGATACTATAAGATATGAGTTACTTTCAAACATAACGGCACAGAACTTACCAATGTTTCAAACTTGTCACCACTAGAAAAAGAAGCATGAGTTTCATTGCTTATATCTTTTCCATGACTTCCACTTCTTTCCACACACTCACTGAGGTGCGAATGTACTGTTGAAACACCTGCTTTCAGCTCTGTAAGTTTCTCAATGGTTTTCAACATATCATTTTCATCCAGCTTTTGTCTTTGCTCCTCAAACAGCTGAAGTCTCAGATCACTGCATGTCTTTTCCAGAGTATGTAGCTCCGTTCTCAGAGACTCATTTTGATTCTCTGCAGCGGCAACTACTGAAGCTTGATCCCAGAGAATAGCATCCTTTTGTCTGCTTGTTTCTAGAGATTCCATAAGCTGCATGTCCTTCTGGTTTAACGCATCAACACAGTTAGAATTCTGTTCCGACAACCAGTTAACTACCAAGAAAGCGACTGTTGCACTGCTTGACACCTTTCTGAGTTGATCCTCCCCATGCTTAATCTTGTTCTCAAGTTCTGAGATGACATGTGTCTTTGAGCTCAACTGGGATGTCAAAGAAAATAGCTCAGCATCTTTTTCATGGCAATCTAACTGGTGAGCCTCCGTCATAACTAAAGCTGCCCCTCTAAGAGATCTCAACATGGACTCCATATCATTTCTTCTGTTGAGAGCATTCTCCAGACTCTGGTTGAGCTCTTCAATAAATAACTCCTTTTCAACAATGTATTTTGTCATTCTGCCAAATTGTTCAGATATCCTGCTTCTCTTATCTGGAAATGTACTGGAAATAAAATCCAGTTGCTCACAGGCATCTTTGAGAGCCTCATGCCCCCCACATACAATAGCTTCAATCTCGTTGTTTACCTGCTCCCATTCTTCAGACATATTTATTAACTCTTTTTCTTTGTCATATACACTTTCACCAAGTTTTAGATTTTCTTCTGTCATCAGAGATAATTTTGCCTCCAAATTTTTAACTTCAGTTTCCAGCTCAGTTAACCTCTTTCTGCTCTTCATCTCTGTCAAGCTGCTATTTTCAACTTCCTGCTGAAGAAGGAGGAGTTCTTCCTGCAAGCATACAATCACTTCAGCAGTTTCTGCCTCAGCCTGCCTGCTTATTTCATCCATCGCTTCCTCATTTGACACATGAAATTCAGAGTCACTTTGGTAACGCCGATTCAACATTTTGGCCTTCTCAAGGGAGTCATGCATCTTTTTAAGCTTTGCTTGCAAAGGAGAATCATCACTTTCCAAGAGCTTAGATGATGAGAGATCTCTCGATCCTTGATGGAACATTTTCTCCTTCAAGGAAGAGATTTCAAGCTCCAGTTTCCGCACTACTTCAGCATAACGACTGTTACTGTTTCTTAGATCTTCTACCTCAGTGATTGCTAAGAGATGTTGGGATTCAAGAGCTTCAATAATGGATTTGGCTTCCCCAAGTTCTGCGTGAACTTCTTCACATTTCTGGGTCACTAACAGAAGCTGTTCTTTTGATGAGTCTCGGTCTTGCATCATGGATTGAGCATGCTGCTGCAATTCATTGTGATGCAACCTTTCTTCTTGAATTATAACCTTCAGAATGTCCAACTCAAGTTGCAAATCCATAATTTCCTCTATGTGCTCCATCATTTCTTCTTTCCTCGTATCTTCCTTCTCATTCTCAGCAGAAGTTTCTGATTTGCCATCAAGAGCCAGAGCTTCTGATGTTGACTCCTGAAAAGTCTTTCACATCAAGAACATGAACAAAGTAGAGTTTTTGCAAACAAAAAACTAAACCGTACAAAGAATATTCGGTGGGATTCTATACAAGCAATATGAATGGTCAAGAATCATGAGAAAAAAGTACAAACTCAGGCTGATTATGCTCTAATATCTTGTGTATTTGTTTTGGCAACTTATGTCAACAGCTTTAATAACTGAAAATTAGGTTACCCAAAAACTTTTGAGGTCTGAGATATGAGCTACTTCAACACAAGGTTTTTTTTTTTTTTGATAACCAAGAAATCCGTTTGTGACCCGCCCTTTGGACCAATCACAGCGTTCTAAACTCGGTGGATAATGAGCCCGCCTCTACCCTTCTCCACTTAAATACCGGGCTTCGCTTTGCATGGTGTGGGGCTTGAACCTGCGACCTAAGCCACAAATCCTCCACCTTTTGCCACTTGAGCTAGGCCTTGGGGGCTCTTCAACACAAGTTTATTCTGTTATTTTGTGGCAAAATTTTGCACTAGACGAATTGTGAAATATTCTTATTTCAGATACATTACCAAAGTCTGGAAAAGCATCAGTTTAATTCAAATATCCAAAGCAACTACCTGAATCATGATAAAGGTGTCGTGTTCTCCCTTATATTTCTTCCTCTTCTCTTATTTTCAGTTATATAATGACAAAAACATGCTTGTTCAGAAGGAAAATTACCTTTATGACTTCAACCCCGCCATCGCGATCATTGTCAGCAGAACTGATGCTATTTAATGAACCTCGTAGTTCATCTATTTCCCTGAAGAGGATTGAGAGCAAGTTAGAGGAAACTAATAGTAGCAGCAGTTATAATTTCAATATGTTTAACGTCAAGAAAGTCTGTATAACCACAGTTGAAAAGGGTCACTAACCTGCTGAGTTTTTCATTTTTCTCTAAACAACAGTTTAGGTTAGTCTGGCATTCCTCCAACTCATATAAAGTCTTTTTTAACTGAAACATTAAAATACATATGAGACCAAGTTTATTCAATTTCTTCAAGTTAGGGGGGTCACCAGAGACCAACCTCTAAATGTAGTGTAGTTTGTTCATCGCAAACATGTACAGGCTCCTGCACCATGTAAAAGATGCTTGAACATAAGCATGCTTGAATTTGTATCTTTAAAGCAGCTGAAAGAGGAAAGAACACACCGTACAAGCTGTTTTAAACATTACCTGAGATGGAATATTCATGTCCAAATGGCTGTGCTGCTTCAAGTTCCCGTCATTATTGTTAAGTAGCTGTACAAATATATTGTCTTGACATCATACTCTTATACAAGTCAAAGAGCTAGAAAAGACAAAAGGCACAGCATTTACCTGATCCCGCAAGTTAGAAACCTCATTCAACAGAATTTCTCTCTCTCCTTCTTCATAAAAATCTTGAAATCTACAAGCCCAGCAGAACGAAAAATTGTTGAAGAATAAAAAGTAAACGAGCTTTAGTATTTAGGTTATTGGATATGTATGTACAACATTCTACCTCCGCAGTTCTTCTAAAAGCCTAATGTTTTCACATGCGAATCGAGTTACTTCTGGATTTCTATCAACCTTAGCATGAAGCAACTGGATTTCTTCAGTAAGTGCACTGTTTTCCTCCAATAAATAACTATCTGCTGGAATTAGTCCATTGACAAGTGACTCCATCCTTTGAATTCTCTCTTCTCTGAACTTTAGCATCATCTTGGTGCACCGATTATCTTCTTCCCTTTGACGAACCTACGAAACAAACATGCAGGATAACCGTGTATGGAAGTTAGTATCTTATTGAAAATGTCAAACCTAAACAAAGAAATGGGATAGAAGGCAAGAAAGTGCGAAGAGGGTCACCAGACGGTTAAGCTGCTCAATTTCAGCTTCAAGTTGTTTGATAGAAGTTTCAGCCATCTGCTCTCTCCTTAAAGAACCAGCTAGTGTGGTCTCTAGTGATTTGAACTGAAAAATAAAAAAATAAAAGCAAGAGGAATCATTGCACAGCAGAGTAGATAAGCATTTGGATGAAGAAAGTGAGATCAGATTCTTTAGCCATGAAGATGTATGAATGTAAGAACATCAGATCTCCTGGATGAAAAAAAGTGAAGTCTGATTTTTACCCATGAAGATGCAAGAATGTAAGAACACCAGATAGAGATGCAATAATCAGAGCGAACCAAGCTGGGACAAGCAACAAAGCAGAGTCTGCTGGTGCTAAGATACTATGAGAAGTAACTGCGTAATGAAGGTTTTGAATAAAATCAGAAAGAAGAACAAAACAAATATTGTTCAGCATAGTTCCTTTCTTCCTGTATTCAGCATACAAATATAGTTCTTTTCTTCCTGTTTTTATACTTGTCAATTGATCTTAATCGACTAGTCCAAATCAGTTGGTGTTGGTTATATGAATTCTCTAGTCCATTCTGCTTAATTCGAGTACACATCATACTGACATTGAGTAAACTTTCCTTTTTAGATAGAACTGAGTTCTCTGACCACACTTATCCTACACACTGTGCGTTAACTAGTTTCTTCCTAACTAGTTGGTATCGCCTATATGGAACCTTTACTTCAATTGTGTTTTCTATTCTCAAAACTAAGTTTCATTGTTTTTGAGAGATCTTAAGTCTAATGAAGCAACTTTCCTCTATGTGATTTTTAGGTACAACTCATCCTGTTTTATCACCCTCAATCATCATATAGTCACACCCATGAACTGATGTATTTAAGATGTCTATGTAGGACAATGGACATGACAGAAGTATTTCAAGCTGCCTCCCATTTTCTCCTCCTTGTGTGCTACTTGCACCCTCTTTCAGATATGATCAATTTCTATTATTATCTAATTTTGTATGACTGCATATTTATCTTAACATATGCAGTTTACGACAGTCATCTTTACTATAATATAATATCAATGGTCCACAACTGTTCCATATATCTTTTATTTACCTTGTTAGGTATCTTTCTATCACATAACACATTGTAACAATCTTTTATTCAGTCATTTTATTCTATTTGTATATGTTACATCTTTATCTATCATGCTATTCTCCTAGAAGACTTCTGAGTTGTAGGTATTTAGGCACTAAATCTGCTACCTCCCACTAGCACAAGTACCAGATGATTGTGTCCACTAAGGATTGAAGAAATCATCTAATGTTTCTGCCTTCGCTGATATTTGAGCCTAAGATCTCATGGTTCTCAACCCCACTTCATTGACTTCCCTTGAGTGCTTATGTTGTAGTAACACAATCGTGCAACTTTAGACCTTGATTAATGTAAAATGGAACTGAATTAAACACAGTTGTATTCTTCAGTGTTTGTACATCAGAAGGTGGTGTAGCGCCATATGGAAAGATTACTTGAAAGCTTATTGAAGTCATACTTTTGACTTGCAAACTTTCTTCGTGAAAGAAAAAAGAATATATGAGATAAGCAATGTAAATAAAAGAAGCCTAAAAACAATATGATATACCTGTTTAGAGGATAACCTTATAATGCCCTTGGCCTCCTTTGCTATCAAACTACCATGCTGATCTGTCTCGAGTGCCTTTTCATCATTACTGCTGTCATCTTCCAGTCTAGAGTCTCCTGAAATAGTTGTTTGACCAAATGATAAAGCTCTAGATATATTCTGACGTTTCAAAGACGAAAGCTCCTCCTGTTTCAAAAATTCCACCAATCTTTTTCCATCAGTTTTTAAGCTCACACCAACTTCTACATTGCATAGTAAATATTTAAAGAGGCTTTCTACCTTTAGAAGTCTTATCTCATGTTTAAGAGCAGAGACATCTGCTGAAGAATCTTCATTGACGACAGCCTTCATATTGCAAAAGGAGAAAAGGAACAAAGTTAAAATATTGAGGCTGAATGATGGCCACTTTGTCATCAGCTAAGTTATATGCTTACATTGTTCTGAATAAGTTTTGCCCGTTGAGCAAACTTTAACGTATTCAGTGTTTCAGCTGCACAGCTGAGGATAAAAAAATCAGCATAGTTGAATAATTTTTCACCAAAACTAGTCAGCATAAGATTAAGAAAGTTTAAAATAGCACCAACCAGATAGAAGGGCTGACGTTTGATATAATCATTGTTTTTGAGTTTCCACCCAGTGAATCCTGCATTTATACTGTAAGAAGGACGCTGATATACTTGAACTTTAAAAACTGGGTAGAAAAATGTGTTTTAAAGTTCACCTGAAGTAGAAATGTCAACTTTGAATCCCTATAAGGAACATGCCTTGGCCTCCCATTGGCAACATCAACCAGAACCATTATTACATGACTGCAGAATGAAATGCTCTGTCAAGTGAATGTTAAAGGCCAGGAGTTCAAGCAAGAGTTATCAGGGAAAATCATCAAGGAAAAATACCCTAGAGTTGATAAAGATCTGTTAATGCTTGCAGCTTCTTTCAAGCGTTCACCCTCAGCACCAGAAGCTTTTTGCCTGTAATAGGTAATGGCCACATAAATGATGTGTCTGAAATCTTTTTGTAGTTTTTTCTTTCCTGAGTAAACATAACATATTTACTCTTATCAATCAAAGAATTACCTTTCTGAACCAGCAAGGTCAACAAGATTAAGCCTTGAAAAACGGAAGTTATCAGCAGAGTTCTTTTCCCACCTACTCTCAATTATACAGGTAAAGACACTGTGTGAGCGACTGCTCTCTCTGTTCATGTTTGTTGCTGCAACTTTCCTGTTTAAAGAACCCTGGACAGATATTGAACTTTATTCAAACTCATGAGAATATTTTTATGCCACTTACAAAACTTGCCTCATGTGTGTGCTCTGCAAAGTGTAAGATATTAATGAAGAAACTCAGTATCTACAGATATTGTTACCTGAGTCAAGAGCTTAAGAATGTCACCTACAGTTTGGACTTCAAATTCGGACAGATTTTCAACATAAACACCTTTTGTGATATCCTCTCGCAACTATAAGAGAAACATATGAGTGTGAACCAACAGCAGTAAGTTGCATCTAATTTTTAGGTCAAGTTCAGACACGGGATAGACAAATTACCATTAAATTTGTGGATGAAGGATCAAGGAGATCAGTGATTTGTTCATTATAAATCTCTAGAAAAGAACATTTGCAGCTGTATTGTAGTCTCTCATCCCTTCGACTTTCCTCTTCCTGAAAAATAAAGATCAAAAGTGACTTCACCTACAATTCCTAGATTAGAAGTTGTATTAGGAACAAAAGGCAACAAAACATCCTACTTACGGCTCTGATCCTTGCAAACAAGAATTCAAATATGCGCGGCGTCATTCCTCGGTTGGGGCTCGGCCTGATTTCCAGTTCTTCAATCTCACCAAGCATTGTATGTGTCTTCCCACTACCAGTCTGCAAGAAGATATCCGAATGTGCTACTATTTTTTAGTCAAACTTGGCAATTAAAAACTTGTGACTGGAAAAGAATCAAGAAAAGGTGTCACTGATTTGAGAACTAGAAAGATATGTGGACAGTTATCATAAATACATAGTGCTCAGTTGCTTAGCATCCAAACGTTGCAGATTATTTCCAAAAAGAATTGCATTTAGAGTAAGGATGACCCTCTAAACTTTAGACGTCTCAGGGGAAGCTTTTTTTATTATTAAAGGTGTTGGCGGATATCTCGACATTCAATTGATCAAGCAAATCACAGTTTTCAGTATTTGCAGAGAAAAATTCTCTACAAGATTTGCATAGACAATGAAAACTTAATGAACCTTTAACAGTAAACAATAAGTTTTTTTCCATCAACAAACTTTGTTTAAGCATGTGGTGTGACAACTTTTAACATTAGTAGTGCACAAGTTTAGAAGCAGTCACACCAATAGCTTTTTCACTAAATATCATGCCTAACCTGTCCATATGCAAAGATGGAGCTATTATATCCAGATAAACAGTTCTCCACCATCGGTAAACCGACCATTCTAAAAAGTGTTTCCTGCACAATGAAATTGCATAATTTTCAGTAGCTTGTAGGACCACACATAGTTCAACCAGAAACGATCATATTGCTCCAAGTTAAACGCTAATTACACAGACCTGATTGATTGTTTCACATGCCACGTGATCAAATGTGAACCGAGTTTCAGGCTGCCCTATCCAAGTGACACATTGTGCACTTTCCTGCTTCAAGCATCTAGCGTACCCTTGAGTACTTCTCTCCATGCTGTTGAGAGGACGCACTCGTATCAAAACCTGTGGTAATTCAATGTAGTTTAGTACTTGATCACCAAAGGATCGGTTAACACAATAATCACCAAATAAAGGTCCACCTACCTGTACATTGTGCTCCAACCAGAATGATGGATTTTCCTTGAGGTCAAAATGAGGAATTTCAACTGTATCAAGAACAGTCGGTGAATTACCACTGATTGGAATTCCCCTATACAATGCTGTGTAATTAGCCGTCCGGGCAGCTCCACTCGCTAAAGGCCTAGAACTACTGGCAAAAGAAAATGCAGGATTTGGAGGCTTTGTTACACTTTTAGATGGTGTGTTTTGATTAGAATGACTCTCCGAATAGTTAGAATTAGCCCTCCCTATCGTCCTAGTGGACCGTGGAGTAGCATTGACAGCTACTATCCTTGATTGATTCCCACAAGTACCTGCATCCATCTTTCCTTCATCCCCCACTTCCACAGAATTCGAGCTGGAACCCGCTTTCTGCACCCATCCATATCGACCTTTTGGAAGACTTACCGGTTTTTCTGGAGTTCTATTGATGTCGGAATATCTACTAGCCTTAGGTTTAGTGGGGGTCTTATCAATTTTAGTAACCCTAACACCCCCTTGTTGATCTACTCCGCCTTTCAAATTCCTGGTGGTTTCTTGAATTGCGTTTAAAGGAGGCCTTGTTGAGTCTGTACTAGCTAGAGGACCCATTGAATCCCTCGGATTCACCGGTACATTCTCAATTTCCTCTGGTTGGGTATTATTCTTACCACTGTTCCGTCGCAAGAATTTGAAATCCCTCAACATTCTGTGTATCAACAAAACGATTCAAGATCCAACAAAAACACATACAATGTAATTCCATACAAATCTTTAAACAAAACTCAAGAAAAGAAACTAATGGGGGTTAGTACCTGAAAGAAGTGTTGAAGAAGAGAATACCAACTCCTCTATATGTTGAAATTGTAAGTTACTTTCTTGAGCTGAACTAGGAATTCAAGAATCTTGATTTTGAAACATCAAATCTTGAAATAGAAACTCATTCTCGAGTAGAGAATTTCTCTCTCTAGATTTTTGGAGAGTGAAGACTGTTGAGTTGTTGAATCAAGATTTTCAAATTATGAATCTGCAGGGGACAGAGATGGACGGTTATGATTTAATCAACGTTTGAAATGGCGCATTGGGTTTTGAAATAGAGAGAGGGGTTTATTCGGGAAATTAAAGGAATAGGAGGGGGAAATTTTGAAATAAATTATAGTCCTACGAATGATTCCTAACGGCTACAATTTAAATTTTTGCCATAGAGTGGGGCCTTCCTTTTTTCAAATTTATTTCTTTTTTGCCCTTCTTTTTTTCTTTATTACCTTTTGTTCCACACTTTTTTGGTATTTACTCTAATCAAGAATGATTGGGGTGCCAAGATTAACCCAATTTGAATGGTGCACAATGTTATTATGCACCTTTTTGTTACACAAAAATATGAATTTGAATTTATAGACCAAAAAATATAAGATTTGTGTCTACTACACAACTAAAGTTATTAGTGTGGGGTACGTAGTACAAATTCTCATTTATAGTACTTTTATTGGGAAACAATTTAAATATATTTTTGAACTATTAAAATGAATCAGTTTTATTCTTCGTTATGTTTTTGGCTTGATCAAACAAACTAGTCATGATCTTTTTTTTCTTTCTTTTTTTTTTTTTTTTTTTAAAACTAAAGTCATGATCAAGCATAACTTATAACATATTATAGTGCTTGGTTGAGAACAAGTTATCCTGGGGTTAGCTATTATGGGATAACTTATCCCACCATGTATATGGGATAACTTATCTCATCACTATGATATAAATGGTGGGATAAGTTATCCTAAACATGGCAACCAAACAAGATAAAAAAATATTATCCCTTCACTATTTTCTTATCCCATCACTATTATTTTTAATCCCTCACACCAAACGACTTAATGCCATAAATTTATGACCCACAAGAAAATTATTTACTATGAGGGTATAAATTAAAAACCAACACAAAATAGGACAAAAATGTAAGTGATCCCTTTAAGAAAGAGTTATATTGGATGATTAAAAATCAACCCAATATGAAATTACCTTGCACCAAATTCATAAGATTTTGGGCGAATTGGGAGAACATCATGTTTTGAATCATATTTGACGTCCCTAAGGGTAGAACTCATATCACCAAAAAATATTTCTTTTTGCTTCTTCTCAAATCTTTATTTTCAAATCATTTTGAACAATAATAGTAGGAGAAAATATTATTACTGTCTTTAAGAAAGGTATTCTCAAAAACTTCTTTTTTTTTTCAAACTATATAATTTCACACGCATTACTATTAGTAACACAAAAATTATAACACTTATTGTTAGCATAAGCAATTAACATACAACCAAAAGTCTTATAATCTTCTTCTTTTTTTTTCCTTTCACGATTAAGTATTATAATTTATAACAATAACAAGATATTTCCATACTTTCAAATATTTCCAATATAAAAGGAATAATCTCTAATCTTCTCTACTCATCAAAAGAATAAAAACAAGTATAAATAGATGAGGAGAACTCAAATCACAATAGAAAATCAAGGAGAGGTTTTCTTGCTAAGGTTATTAAAAGGATCAATAGCAAATAATGGGCTTGTTACAAAGGGATTAAAGGAAATAATTGGTGTAAATACCTAAAAATGATCCTATACATAACTTATTCTTTGAGATAATTAAATATTTTTTTCAACATTTTTTTAAAAATTAATAAATATGTATACCTAGACCTTATAATAACCTTTGGTTTTTGCAAGTAGAGTGCATCATGCCTCTTATTATATATTTCGTTAATAGAAGATTATCATTGAGTGATTGAGTTAGCTAGAGCTAAGTGGAAAAGCATACTGATTAATCTCTACCTAATCTGAGTTTTTAATTTTAAAATTGAATACATGCATGTTTGATCTCGAGAATCTTTTTAAATTAAAATTTCAATAATTTACATGTTATCAATTTCAAAAGTTTTACTAACATATGTAACTGTTTATTTATAAAATTAATTTTAATATTTAAATGTGCTCATGATCCACATATAATATTTATTAATCACTTATACTAATCGTTAAAATATAACTTCATTTATTGAGACTGTTAAATTAGGTCCACACATTTCATTAACCACTAATGTGGGACCTTTGTGCTTTAACACCACCAATGTGGGACCTTTGTGCTTTAACACCACCAATGTGGGACCTTTGTGCTTTAACACCCCACCTCACCTCACGCCCAGTGTGTAGCATCTGGTGCGTGGGCAATTTTGGGTCCCAACATTAGATGAGATGGGTCATGCTCTGATACCATGTTAAATTAGGTCTTAGGTCTAATTCACACTCCAAAAGCTAGCTTTGTTGACACCCAATTTTGACCCTCCACAATATAAATTAATCATCGAGGTTCTTCAATTTCAAGCAATTTAAAATAATTAGTTTTTTTAAAAATGTCAAAAAAATAATAAAATAAATGTAATTTGCAAGTCCTTTTAATTAGTTTCGTCACTTCTTAGATATATATAGATATATATTTTACAAAAAAAAAATAATATAATAAATGTGTTTTATAGTTATGTATATGATTAGTATATTTTATAAAATATTTGAAAATCTCACAAAAGTTTTTACATTTTTTGGCCAAATATTTTGTTAATTTACTTTAGCTTAATTTATAGTTATAGTTTCGAGTTAATTAGTTTGTAAGTAAATTAATTATTTTATAATTGGATTAATTATTTTATTTTGTTAAGATTACGAAGCTCATTGATTAATTATATTAATTCGCCTTATTTAAATTTAGCTGAATTCACCAATTAAATTCAATTTGGCTAATTTTTTTTTATTGGCTACAATTGCAAATCCTTACCCATTCTCTAAGACCAATTTTGGGCCTATTTGACAATTTTCCAGACAGCCCACTCTTTCTCCCTTTCTCAAACCCGACCCAGCCCTTTTCTTCTTCACAGAGAAGACCAACAACTTCACCAAACAGCAGCAGTTCACCGATAACACCAAACGACCCCCACCCCTGCTTCCTGCTTTTCTTCTCCAGCAGTCCAGCACCGCGAAAACCCAAAAATCGAGGCTCAGAAACGCTGCAAATCAGCGATTCCAACAATACCACGACCCCACTGCCCATACACGATTTCTTTTCCTTCACGCGAGGAAGAGTTCGTAAAAGCAGCACCAACCGCATCAGCCTTTCACCTGCCAGACCTGCCTGTCAAAGCCATCCACCCTCGTCTTTTCGTTCGGATTTTATGGGATTTTTGTTGAAATCTTGTACCAACGGACAACTTTCCCATCCTTGGAGGAAAAATTTTCAAATTGGGGTAGAACTCGAATTCCTATTCTACCCTTTTCCCCAATTTCGAACCCCAATTCCCCTTCTATAAATAGTTCCTTGTTAGTCAGAAGACAGGGAGTTGGAAAAATCGGCAAAAAAACGGACGAGTAAAACACAGCTTATTTTTTGAAAGTTACGGTTAAATCTTAGTTTAGAAATACAGCTAAAAAAGGGTTCACCTCTCTGGCTCTCTTCTCGCTTTGTCTATCGGAATCCGTAGGAAGTGTGGAAATCGCTACCTTCAAACTCGTCGTTCCCGTTCACTGCCCCGCAACAGGTTATGATACTCTTCTCTCTTCTCTGTTTTCCATCTAGCCGATATACAATTTGCTTATCTGAATAAAATCACATCCTGCCGTTAATGTTATTTAGTTAATCTAAAGTTATATTCCTGTCATGATTTGGCCGTCGTGTATTAAAGAAATAGTTTTGTTTCGTGAATAAATCTTCATTCGAAATTAGTTTGTTAGTAGCTAACGTTGATTCGGCATCTTTATTTGATAAAATTTGCAGCTGCTTTATTGTTATTTTAAAAGTAAGGGAGATGACTATAGTCCCTGTTTTAGTTGGAGATTATGCATACTAAGTGCTTGTGTTTAAGTAGTAGCAGTAGGCAATGTTTTAAAATCTGGAAAATATATAACTTCATTTTGTTTTAGTTGAAAAGTAGGTTGCAGTTTTTCCTTAATAATGTAACCCTCTATATTCTATACCTATAAATGTGAGTTTTGAATTTCTCTCGGCAGATTTTGTTACTATATATATGGGTGTAAGTTTATGGGTGTAAGTTTCTTTAATTTTAAAGATAAGTCATGTCTTGCAAATAATTTTACTTAGTTTTGTCATAATAGCAAGAGATTATTTTCGAGAGTGATATAGCTTTGAAGTTGTGTTTCTTTGGCGTATTAGACAATATGATTATATTACTTGAAATCGGTTTTGTTGTTCGTTAATGTCCCTTTTGGCGTCTTTATATGATAAAATTTTCAGCTTGTGTTTTCTTGCTTTAAAAGTATTTTAGATAGAGTTGAGTGTTTGTTGTCGATTTTTTTTAGAAATAATACGCAGGTTACTTTGAATATATCTTTATTTTATTTATTCATTTTTGTAGTAGTAAGAAAAATCATAGATTTTAAACTCTTCTGCCTAATTCTTTAATTAGTAGAGTTGGTTGTTTTGGTTTTCTTCCAAGTATTTCGTCAGGACATTTTAAAAATGTCATTTATCTTAGTTAGAGTTTTCGTTCTGCATTAGCACGCTTTATATTTAGATAGTACATTTGATGTGTAATTTTATTTAGCTCTATCTATTTTTATCTAATATAATATCGTTTAAAGTTGATTATCTTACTAATCTCTTTACCCTTCTTTTCTTGCATGAACTTTTATTTCCTTCTCCTTGCATTTCGAGAGAGCCATAAAGGCCCAAATTCTTTTACCGAGTCAACCAACCTTGAGAAATCGAAGAACGAGTCTTTGGAGTTGATGTACAGGTCTCGGAAAGCAAAAAGACGGGCTGCATACATCCGATATACACTGATATACAGCCAGAATATACAAAAACGTGATTGGGTAAAAACCCAAAAAATTCCAGCGAAATTGGCCCAAAAGGAGGCCCAAATTCAATTTCTCCCTTACTCTTTAATTATTTAATTGTAATTATTTATTATTTGTTGTTTAACTCTAACTTTAGAATTGTTAACTAACTTAGTTGAATTCCCCAAAAGACGAACTATTTCTTTGTGTTGTTTTGTTTTTTTAACAAATCTCATTTTATCAACTCTTGTAGTTTCATTTATAATCTTTATAATCTTTAGTCAAAACTTTTTATTAGTTTAAAATAGTTTTCATATTTTGATTAACCAAAAAATGATTCAAATAAAAATTAATTAATTTAGTTTTGTATTCTAATTACTTGTCTTTAATTCAAATGGTTCAATTAAGGTCCCATTTTCTAAAAAAATAAAAATAATATAAAATGTGTCATTTATTTAACTATTTTCTCAAAGTTAATCAAATATTGTAATTTATTATTTTTATGTTAAATCACTTTTTTTTTTCTAAAAATAGTCAAAATATATTTTAGTCAAGTCGCAGGTCAACCGCATGTTAGCGGGTACTTCGAATGCTTAAACCCTTCTCAAAGTGTAAATTGAACCCTAAATCCTCTTTGGTATTTTCAAATGATTTTTTCTGTTTAAATCTTTTGAAAATTGTAAGTTTGTGGCGACTCTTTTCTAAGTATTTTTGTCAAATTACTTTATACTTAGAATATTCCAAAAAAAAAAAGTATTTTTTTCTAAATATAGGAAAATTACGGCACGACAAGCTCAAAGGAAGGAGAATTGCCCAAGCTTTATAAATAATCCACTCATCTCATTAACCACCAATGTGAGACTTTTTTTCTTTAACAGACACTCCTTGCTTTAATATTTTTTTTTTTTTTTTTTGGGGGAACCCATCGGTGGCCTCCTAAACTTGGCACTAATTTTCACTTAGACACCTCAAGTAGACTTTGTTCATTTTAAACACCTCAAATAGGGCTCCGTTGTGTAATTTTGACACTTTTTATATTTTTAAAATCACATATTAAATTCGTACATCCATATGCTATCCCTTCAGTACTCACAATTTGGCTACAAGCTTACAATAATCGACAATCAAGTAGTTCTAATACTTGTGTTTCCATATGCAGATGCTATCTTGTCAGGGCCCAATAACATTGTGCTAGTTCATACGGGATGTCAAGGAGCCTGGTCATGGTACAAGATTGTAGAATTGATGACATCTTCAGGGCATAACGTCACAGCTATTGACTTGGGTGCTTCAGGAAACAACCCAAAACAGGCCCTGGAAATTCCAAGATTTTTCGATTACTTGAGTCCACTGATGGAGTTCATGGCTTCACTTCCTGCTGATAAAAAAGTAGTTCTCGTAGGCCATAGCCTTGGTGGACTCGCCATCTCTAAAGCCGTGGAAACATTCCCCGAAAAGATTTCATCTGCTGTATTTGTCACTGCTCTAATGCCAGGTCCAACTCTCAATGAAAGCATCGTCTACACTTAGGTTCCAATTTTCCACATTGTATTTAAATTCTTACATACTGAATATACTTTGTTATAGTCATGTAGTGCAGTACTACCTGAACTTGATAATCGCGTTACATATGACAATGGACCTACGAGTCCTCCAACCACCCTCATCCTAGGCTGGAAGCTCTTGGCAAGTAATCTTTATCAGTTGAGTCCAATTAAGGTATGTAACCAAATCATAACACAAATTTAAGTGCTTAATTGTAACATCAACTTGAAATTGATTTAAATCAGGATTGGACAATGACGACTAAACTAGTAAAGTCACTATATTTATATCATGCTGAAGATGTTTCTAAGGATATAGTTCTTTCAAGGAAAAGGTATGGATCAGTTAGGCGACGTTTTCATTGTTGCTACTGAAAGTAAAGCTTTTGAAAAAGAATTTCAACGATGGATGATTGAAAATAATCCTCCTAATGAAGTGGAAGAAATCTCAGGCTCTGATTACATGATGTCTAAGCCTCAACAACTTTTTACTACCCTTATGCGCATTGCCAACAAGTAACAACTCACATATTTGATGCATTTTTATGGCAATCTTAGTGAAATTCTGTTGTTATTTCATCATTTTCTTTCCTTGTAATTTCAATGTTTGAAAATGACATCTATTTTCTTTCTTCTGATTCGTCCAACTGTTCAATATGTAAAAAGATTCCTATTTATGAAACAACACCAATTTCTTTAAATCAAATTGTCCATATCATAAAAGTAGTCGGTATCAGACGAAAATAATCAAGATCAAATTATTCATCAAACTCTTCGAAAAATTTATACTACAAGGAATAGGCTACCATCTCCAACCCACCTCTATTTTACTCTCCATTCTCTATATTTGAAGAGTAAAATAGAGAATGGGCACTCCAACCCAACTCTATATCACCCTCTATTCTTCATATTTAGAGAGGTGAATAGTAGTTACATTCACACTTTCTATTTCACTTTTTGAATATTTTATTATTATTTTTATTACTTTCTAATTAACATATTATTTTACATATAATGTCATTAATTAAATATCTACTATTCATACTTCTTTTAAATGTAATATAATATTTTAAAAAATATATTATTTAATATATACTACTTTCATCCCGAATTAATAGTATTTTAATTTTTTTTAATTTTCGTCGATAATATAATTTGATTTTATTATTAATTTTCACTATAAAGAATATACAAAATTAAAATGATAAGATGAAAAATTTAATTTAAAAATACAACACATAATATGATAATTAAAATACAAGATAACAATACAATACATAACATAATAATTTAAATGCAAGATAAAATACAATACATAACATAATAATTCATTCGCAATGAAACAAGAATCATGCCGAAAAGATGTTGAACGTGCATTCGGAGTTTTATAATCACGTTTTACAATTTTTGCAGGATCGTCATGTTTTTGGAGAAAGAAAGTGCTACATGATATAATGACTACATGCATTATATTGCACAACATGATAATTGAGGATCAACATGATCTTAATGCACCAATTCAAGATGTCGTAGAGGCTCCAACTCCAACGACATAAATGGTGGTAGATGAAAATCTCCGATTTAAACAACTTCTAGCTAGACATAAAAAAATTAAGGACAAAAATACTCATTTTGAACTCCGTAATGCATTAATAGAGAATTTATGGGAGCAACGTAATAATTTTGAAAATTGAGTGTTTATGTAATTGTATTTCACTTTTATTTGAATTTGTCCATTAATTTGTATATTGTATAATATTTTCTTGCAATTTATGTTATTTAAAATTTAGAATAAAATATAATTTTATATTAAATAAAAAAAATAAAATTTTATATCACATGAAAATTATATAAAGTAATTATTGGGAAAAAGAAATAAAGGATTTATACTATGAAATAAGAAAATAAGAATTAAATAGAAATAATAATATAATATTGAGGAGAAAAAAAATTCTTTTATAGAGAGTAAAATAGAGAATTGGGTTGGAGTTGGTTGTCTGGAAAAATAGAGAACTCTATAGTTGGAGAGTAAAATAGAGTATAGAGTTGGAGATGCCCAAGGAATAAAATTCTGGTAGTTGGTTTTGAACCTATACTTGCAAAAAAAAAAAAATTAAAATGATTACTGATAAACATATTCATATTAAGTTCTTTAAATTTAAATCCTTATCCACCTCAGCCTATGTTGTTTCATTCTCCTAAAACACATACTAATTAATAATCAATTTCATTTATTTAACATAGAGCAATACGTTGATGAGTATACGACTAATTTTTATAATCAGGAAAAAAATACTTCTATTTAACATAGGTTGGTTTAAAATACTGTTATTTTATTGCCAACACAATGGATAAGGTTGTCATATATATTATTTGAGAAAAATAATATAATTTGACACTACATTATTTGAGAGAAAAAATAATAACACACACAAAAAAAAAGGTTGTTCTTTGCCATTATTGCTATTTCATATTTGTATTAATAATTTTTTTTTATGTTTTAATATAATCACCGTCCCGTGGGGGTTTTCAAAAGCCATATTTAGCCAAGTCTTTCTATGTTCTACAAAAAAAATTATGTACGTATCTCCTATTATTATTTTTTTATAATAAATTCTTAAAGATTTTTTATTTATATTGTAAATAAACTTTAAATTATAATTTGAGAAATATATTATTAATAAAGATAATTAGAATTTATTTGTCCATATTGATAATATCGATAGGAGAAGCATATAACAAAATTATGGTGACAAATATCATTATCATAAAATAATTTCAAATTAATATTATTATATGTTGTGATTTTCTATCGGACACTCGATTGATGGGGAGGCATCTTTGGATTGACGTGCTTAATTATTAGAACTTAGAGAACAATTAACAAACTTAAAATTGAGGGTGTGTTTGGTATGAAGGAAAACATTTTCCGTAAAAATGTTTTCCAATTTTCTCATGTTTGATTGGGTTAAATGTTTTGGAAAATGTTTTCCAAATCAACTCATTTTCCTCAAATTTAAGGAAAATGACTTCCCTTCAAAACTTAAGGAAAACATTTTCCAAAATTCTCTTCCAACTTCAAATTACAATTTTTTTGTTAATTCTTTTTTTTGTCCCTACCCTCAAACCAGCCTCCTCAACCACCACCCTCAACTTATGTTTTTCTTCATCAAAAAGATCAAAACAATCACGAGTCACAGTGGTACGGGAAGGAATGTGGAAACAAGGTTGTGCTACTTTCATAAATTGTTTAAAACCTTCCTTTTCAATAAATCTGAAAGGAAGTTCATCAATAATTACCATATGACACAAGGCCTTTCTACACTCATCCTGGTCAAATTTTCATGGAACAACAACTACATCACCCTTGTTACCCCCTATCATTGGTTGAAATGCTAATCTTGATTGTTTAATATCAATATTATAAGGCATCTTTGGGCATTTGACTATATGAGTAAGCATTGACGTTGTACCATGTTCTTTTGTGTCAGCAAAATACTCTCTTACAGTAGTTGCAAACACCCTTTTCACTTCCATCAGAATCAATTTTATGAGAAAAATGATCCCACGCACGAGATCTTTTTTTCCTTCCGTTCTTTACTTGGGACTCAACAGTTTGACTTTGACCTATTGCATTTGAATTAGAAGCTCCACTTTCACCAACAACCTTATCAATTACCCCTGAAATTAAGTTGTATGTCACCCGTTCGAATCCTAGTGAATGCGTTTTATTTTTTTCTTTGTCAGTTTCAGTTTTTTTTAGTTTTTTTTTTTAATTTTCACTTCTGCTTTTCAAGTTTTTTTTTTTACTTTAAAAAATGTGCTAAAAGTTTGTTTTAAATCCAAAAGAATTCAAGGTTTTCATTTCTAAAGGCTTATTTACACGTTTATACTTTTATTTTTCGAACCCCCTGAACAAAAATTCTGGGCCCTACAGAGCGCGATTCGGATTTAGTCGGAGCTCCAATATGGACTCCGGAGACCGGATGGGAAATAAAAAAATATTTTTGATATATTTGGTGCATTAATCATGTGTATCCTGAAAGTTTTTGTGCATAATGTTAAATAACGCAGATATCAACAAATCACAAATGTGTGGTGTTTGTTGGAATGTATTAATCGGAAAGGGAACTGTCATGAATCATGTGATTTGTCTTTTGAGTTAATAATTGGAACTACACGTAATATAATATTCTCTATTCCTTTTTTATAGTTTGCGTAATAAATAAATATAATATAATTAATAGTTTTTATTACCACAAATTTTAGGAAAATAAAACTAGATCATGATCATAATGAAAGCTAGAGTTTTCAGCTGATGGTGGCGGCAAATTTAAGTGTTGATTTGTGTATATATTTTTTTCTTAGTATAAGTACACACATGACACAATATATATATTTTTTTGTTTATATTTTGTAAGCTACTTAGTCAAATTAAAGCTTTAAGATTGCAATTATCTCTTTAACTTTCAGATATCATTTTTCAAGTTTAACTTCAAATATTTTGTTTTTTCAAATGTGATTAATTCCTTCAAGCTTCTTCTTTTTTTGGTCATGTTTTTCCTTAAAGCTTCTTTTTATAAGATTGCAACATAGCTAAATAATTATACTATTACTAGTAAAATTATTTGCGCCTCATGCGAGAATTTAATATCACGAAATTTATAAAATAATACTTAAAACCTATCAATCATTAAAACTAAAACATTATTATATTGTCTTACATACAAGATTACGTAGTAACAAACATTAACAATGTAAAGGAAAATGAAAATTATTACATCTTATCATTTATCCTTAATAACATAAGCATAAATTAATTATTGTAAAAATACATACCAGGATTTGTAACATAAGCAGTGGTGTCAATGATCCACTCAACAGGAACAAAGTACATAAATATTTAATTGTGAAGAAGAAGAAGAACAGGAGGTTCAGAATTTTAGTTGTTTTAAAATGAGAGGAAATCTCTCTGTTTATAAACAACAAAGGATAGTGTGAACAAATGTTTAGTGTTCTTTATCGAAAATGTTACAACTATTTGGAAAAGTTGCAATCCTTCTGAAAGGTCACAACTTTTCATAGAAGTCACAATTTTTCATTAAAGTTGCAACTCTTCATAAAAGTCACAACTTTTCATAAAAGTTACAATTCTTCATAAAAGTCGTAACTTTTCATAAATGTCACAATTTTTCATTAAAGGATATGACTAGTTTTGAAAATAAATAAATTAAAAGTGAATTCTAATATGTGATGGCGCCACGTAGGCAGGCTAAGGTTCTCTAACACATATATATATATATGATATGATTGGTTCTGCATATACTATATATTATTCACTAGTAATTAATTTGGACTCTTTTTATGGAAATATTGGTCGGTAAATTTTTATTGTGAATCCCCTATGGCTCCTTTGTCTATATCTCCGGTGGTTCTTTTTTTCTTTATGTAAAATAATGAACGTGGTCAAACATAGTTAGTTTTTCAAGTTTCAACAATAATTGTCCACTATTTTATTTTGAGATATTCAACAATACTTGTCTATTTTATCATTAATTATAGTTATTTTCTTATTACATTTTTCAAGATATTGTATTTATTATATTCAAAGGATAATATAGTAAAATTAAATTTGTTTCTTAACAAATATACAAAGTCAATAGTGAATAACTATTATTGGACAAGAAGTAATTCTTTTTATGGAAACATGCATTTGGAGATTATCGAGCACGACAGTCAACGCCAGCATCTTAACTGTCAAATTTATTTTTATTTGAAAATTAGTAGATAAAATTAAATAAATAAATAAATACAACTAAATTACTCTATTTTTAAAAGTATATTTACATTTATTTTATTGTATAAACGATTTGTTTGATGAAGCACGCTCTAAAAGTTATTAGTGCCGGACATACAGTGTTTGCAAACACTAATTATTTATATATATTAAAATATTTATTGTGGTGGGGGTACAGGGGTGGGGTGGAATGGTAGGGGTTGAGGTATTAGTAACTTAGCTTTGATTTAATATTTTTTGGCTTTAAGAGATTAAAGTGAGTTACAACCATTTTATCCAAATCATATTTGATCAAATTCATATTTATCCATATTTTATATGGATAGATTGTGATCCAATCCATTTTAACTCAATCTATCCAAATCCGATTCAAACCACCCATTTTCCACCCCTAGTGAGAAAGAATCCAAATTTCGGTGCTTCAGTGTATCTTTGACAGTAAAAAGAATTAGATGAAGAGGTATAATCTAAAAGGTGTTTTTAAGTGCAATTCAAAAGTATTTTTTCTTATTTTTCATTTCTTACCTTAAAATTCATACAATCGACACTATAAAATTCATATTAAAATTAATGGATTTATCCCTAGGATAAAAATTAATATAAATTTTTTTTAAAAAAATATTAATGATGAAACTTTTATGGAAAATATCTGATTTTGGACATGGGAAAACACTAGATCTTAGCTTTTCGTCTGTACTATATTAATGAAGTAGCAATTATGCAGATATTTATATTTCTTTAATATAAATATATTTATTTATCTTTTTTTTGTGTGTGTGATTACAGTATAGCATGATTTGAAATAGCAAAAGACTTCCTAAAATTAGAATTTCCATTAGAATGTATTTTAACGTTCTCAAAAAAAAAAAAAAAAAAAAAAGGACAAAATGTTAGAGTAAATATGTTCGGTTGTATGTGCTCTTTTGATATTCCTATCATTTAAAAATTAACTAGTCGACCAATTGATTATTAAATTTGTTGGTAGATATATATCTTATCTAGGCCTACTAATATCCTCTCCATAAACAAATAAGAAATTGACAATTGTAAAAAAAATATTTCCTTTTCATGAAAGTTAAAGATAACTCCACCCAAAACAAAAAAAAAAAACCTTAATTAGTAATCATCTAGCCAAGATAATCGTCTAAAATTTAATATCAAATCTTATTTATGAATGAGCAGAAAAAAGGATTACTATGATGTTACATATTGTCAAAGTTATGGTGTCGCAAAGCTAATGAGTTATTGAGTTACCGACATGGTTAGTGGTGCACTGGTGGAACTACGTACTTCATCCTTAATTAGAGGTTTTGGTTTTGAACTTTGAGTATGGAAAAAATTCTATTAAGAACGTCATCCTCGAATGCCCCCCACCCCAAATGAGCCTTGTAGTACGTGATTTAAATTTAATCGAGGCTCTAATATGAGCTCCAAACAACGAATGAAAAAAAAAAACATAATGAGTTGGCATTTGAAGCATTTAATTTGGTTAGCTAATTTTTGGATATTCAAAAAATAATTTGTCGTGTCCCCTATGAAACTTTAATGTCGTTATCTGTAAATATAATTAGTTGGTGAAAGGGAATCCATCCATACATGTGTCCAGAATAATAGAGATAGTAAAATTATTGTTTTCATAATAGAAAAGTATTCCCTTCATAGGAAAATGATAATTTCAAGGGATAATAGTATTTTTGGTCCCTCAATTATAAGTAAGTTGATTTTGATTTTTCTAATATATGACTCAGCATATTTTATCTTCGATTATAATCAGAATGTGCCCTTTTTATCCATTTGTGCAGGAAATATGCTATAGATATATTTAGACAACTTTTAGAAGTACATCACTCTCAAATATGTAACATAATATTTGGTGATTAAATGGTAAATCATTTGGTTAATACTTCAACAAATTTGTGATTATTCATCAACAAAGGGATTAAAAATATGCCCATTTCAAGTAATCGAAGATTAAATATGCTTAATCAAATATCATAAGAAGTAGATTCAGATTATATCAGTAATTAAGGGACTAAACATGCTACACTAACCCTTAATTTGAAGGAGTTGATAAAGTCTTCGGAGGAAAATGGTCATATAATGTTCAAAAGATATTGGAAAAATAAAAAATGCAAATGTCAAACATCATGTGGATTCGTCTTTCCCTTATTCAAAGGAGGAGATCATAATACTGATGATTTTTCAGATTTTTCAATATTACTTAATTAAATAGTACATCTAGTAGTTCCAAGTTGCAACACAAAATTATTGATAAATCGACATGATTAACACTATTTTATTTCTTAAAGATGCGATCAGCGTGTTTTCTGACTTTTTCTATTTCATATCATGATAATTTATTTTCAGCATTATTATCACTGGAGGACACCTGCAAAATTGATATCATGTAATCACATGTTGGTAAAGCTATCAAGATAGCTTGTCACTGGTTGGCAATGTGCTGAAGAGTAGTAAAAAATTGAAGGGGGCTTAGACATCATGACCATTATGCCCCGAAGATGTCATAAATGCCATAATTAAATGTTGGTTCTTTTCAGATCCAGCATCCACTAAATCAATTTGGACAAAAAGACCATGGCCTGTTTTACAACTTGATAGCTACTTTCTCCATCTCTATTTATTTATCCATTTTTTACTTAACACACCTATTAAAAAAAAAAAAATTGATATAGTGAATTTACCATTTTACCCCTATTAATTGATAAAATTTCAAAATTAATTTACTCATTAAAGAGGTTTTACCTTTTTAAAAATTAATCAATTGAGGGTTCTATATACCATTTTTTCAAAATTAATTAATTGAGGGTATAATAGGTAAAAAAAATTGTTCTTTTTTGATTTTTTTAAAATGGACAAGTAAAAAGGGGACAAATAAAAAAAGAAAATTGGACAAGTAAAGGAGTATTATAAGATGCCTCACTAACCATGTCATACAAGACTGCAGAGTTGCTTTCACCCTTAACTGCATGCTGGGTATGGAGAAAATCATGTTAATGGGCCCTGCAATGCACGATCCGGATTTAGTCGGAGTTCCAATGTGGGCTCTGGAAACCGGATGGATAAAAAATAAAATTAGATGAACTTTCTTTTCCAAGATTTTGTATTATAAACTTGTAACTTCAATTATTTATTTATTTTGTATAGGTTGGTGGTGAGGCAACAATGACAATATTTTCAGCAGCAATAGTAAGTCCATCAGCTATTATAGGTGCAAAAAGAAAATCTTTCTACAAAAGAACCAAAGTGACGAACAACATTAGTGAATTGAACTTATTTGGAGTTGAAAAGGCAAATAACCATGTTGCCTCATTAAGCCTCACTATGTGCTCACTGAAAACGCCATCACTAGGTGCAGAAAGCTTGTCACAAGCCAAAGCGAAGAAGCACTTTGTGCTACTTCATACGGGATGTCATGGAGCCTGGTGCTGGTATAAGATTATAGAATTGATGAAATCTTCAGGGCATACTGTCACAGCTCTTGACTTGGGTGCTTCAGGAACCAACTCCAAACAGGCCCTCGAAATCACAACTTTTTCTGATTATTTGAGTCCGCTAATGAAGTTCATGGCTTCACTTGCTGCAGATGAAAAAATAGTTTTGGTAGGCCATAGCTTTGCTGGACTCGGCATCTCTAAAGCCATGGAAAATTTTCCAGGAAACATTTCAGTTGCTGTATTCATCGCTGCTTTAATGCCTGGTCCAACTTTCAATGCAACTACCGTCTACACTAAGGTAGTACTCCCTCCATCCCTTTTCACTCGTCCAATTTTGACTTTTTACTTGTTATTTTTTAACAAATAAAAAGAATTACTTATTATAACCTCAATTTATTTAGAAAGTTACACCCTTTATCAAAAATGAGAAGTAGTTTGACTCGACACAAAATTTAAGAAAGAAACTAAATCTACTTTTTTTTTTTTTTATAGACATGTGGTGCAATAATACCTGAACTTGATAATCGCGTTACATACGACAATGGACCTGAGAATCCGCCAACCACCCTCATCCTAGGTCCGAAGTTCATGGAAACTAATCTTTACCAGCTGAGCCCAATTAAGGTAAGCAAATTAATATTACAAATTTATTGATCAAGTACTTGATCGTAATAATAACTTGGAATTGATATAAATTTAAGTTTTTTGCCTTGTTGATGTTAGGATTTGAAGCTGGCTACAAAACTAGTAAGACCGCTATATTTATATCCTGTGGAAGATATTTATGAGGAAATAGTTCTTTCAAAAAAAATGTACGGATCAGTTAAGCGAGTGTTCATTGTCGCTGCTGAAAGTAAAGCTCTGAACAAAGAGTTTCAATATTGGATGATTGAAAATAATCCGCCTGATGAAGTGGAAGAGATTTCAGGCTCTGATCACATGGTCATGATGTCTAAGCCTCAACAACTTTTTACTACTCTTTTGCATATTGCCAATTCACATGCCTGATTTTAGTCCTAGTTAATTTGATAATTCAATCATTTTATTTTCGTTGTTATGTCCTTTTATTGTAATTTCAGTGTTAGACATTAGTAAATAATTTTGTTGCCTTGCTTCTGATTTTTCCAATTATTAGGCGATTCGTATCCATACAAATATTTTGCCATTTTTTTTTTTTTACAAAACAATAGCAACTTCTTTAAATTAATCATATAAGTAGTCCATATCATAAAATCAACTAAAATCATAAGGGAAATCATTTCAAATAAATTCAAACTTTGAAACTTTTGAGGTTATAATCCAAGAATTTATCTATTTGAGAAGTTAAAATTTAAAATAATATAAATTTTACTTGTATCTCAGAGTGGCATTTTCCCTCTTTTTACTTCATAATTCACGGCAAAAGTATTTTATATTTTGATCTACAAATCATGAACGTATCATATATTTTGTGATAAATTTTTAAAAGATTACTTGCTTATATTGTAAATAAATTGAAATTCTAATTTTGAAAATATTTTATTAATAAAGACAATTAATAAAATGATGAATCAATTTTTTTTAATCTTGTTATCGTCTTTTTTTTTAATCCGATCTAATAAAATGATGAAATTTTTATATCTTCAAATCGGGTGATAAAATAAAATAGAAAATGACAAGGATTTTATCTCCAAAATAGAAATAGAAAATTACAAAGATGTTAGTTTTCTCCAAAAACAAAAAGTAAGATGAATATAGAAAATATTAACATAAAATAAAAATTCTGAGCACAATTTTCTTATGTGCCTTTAAGGAATTTAATCCCCTCGCTATAGCTGAAGATTTTGGATTAATTGATTCCACCAACGATAGAACAAAATAAGCTATTCTATAATAGCAGCAATTCAAATTAAAAAACTTTAGTGAACTCAAAGTATAGAATAAATCACGAGACTTAACTAAATTTTTTTTTTTTTTTTTTTTAAACCAAATGCAGATAACAGTTAGAGGGGAGAAAGAATCCAAATTTCGGTGCTTCAGTGTATCTTTGAATTTTTAGACAATAGAAAGAATAAGATGAAGAGGTATAATCTAAAAGGTGTTTTTAAGTGCAATTCAAAAGTATTTTTTCTTATTTTTCATTTCTTACCTTAAAATTCCAACAATCGACACTATATCCATAGAGGTTGCATGGTTGGTAAGGTAAAAATAATAATTCCAGAATAAAATAAAAAAAGAATTATTCTATATTTGGTTATTATAAGTATTATTAATTTTGATTTTATTTTATCTCACCATTTATATTATAAAATGATGAAATTAATTATTTCAGGTAAAAAAAAAAATAAGATTGTTAATTTCATAAAATATAATTTTGTTTATCTCATCTCACATATCAAACAACAAGAAAACTCGAAACATCCAAATGTGCTCATATCTAACTTTTAGACTATTTAAAGATGATTTTGAGTTAGTTGGAATTAAAAGATTTCATTAACCACTAAAGTTTCTTCAAATATTCATTGATATACACTATTTATATAATATCAATACATTATATATACATAATATATTCTATTATATCTCAGATATACATGCTATACAATATTTATACAATATCGATGTATGTACATGGGACCCATTCATTTTGTTTCCAATACATATTGGTAGTTATCCCATTATTATAATTTATCCTGCCATACATACTAAATAATAAAATTAACTATTGCACATAAAAAATGAAATAACAAATCCTTTCCGAATATTGTTGTCTATCTCATTCCATCGATCCAATGACTCATAATGTCTACCAGCTGATCTCCCTGCATCCTCCATAGCCCAATTTCCCACCACCCTCTCATTGCTACCCCCGCCCCCACTTAGTGCTCGAAAAAATTATATATATATAAAAAAAAATTACTTATTGTTTTGAAAAATATATTCTAAGAAACTTTGTGAATAATTTTTCCTTGATACCAAACTCTAATCAATGACTTCTCAAAATTCTATCGTTGTAAATTAGAACAAAAGATACCAATATTCTAAAAGTATTTAAAAAAATAATAATTCAAAGTCATGAGTTGATATATCGATCTTATCTTGTTTTTGCTTTTGAACAAACATTTTAAACTTTTAAAAATGTCTTAATCAGTCACAAATCAAGTCCTATAATAAAACTCATATTTCATTGTCACCATGACACTTTTCTCACTTACTACAACCAATATATATATATCCACTTTTCCATGTAATTACTACACTATATTCTTTTAATTTTTTTAATAGCTAAATAGAACTGTCATGAAGCTCCAAACATAAACGTAAAGAAAATTGACATAAGATGTTTTTGTCCTATGCGAATCTGAATTATTCATGTCAAAAAGTAACTATAACAATTTTGTGTTCTTACAAATTGTGTCAAATTAAAACACTTGCAACCTTTGAAGAGACATACAAAGTGCCTTTTCACCAAAAAGTAACTTAAACAATTTTTTCTTTTATTGGTACTCAAACGCAACTTAAACAATGCCATCATGTATTTATATTCACTTTTAAAATTTAAAAAGCTCATATTAGGTGAAGATTAGTCACTGAGTTTGTCCTCTAGCTCACTCAACTAGTGAGAATCTTCTACGTATCTAATTATCAAATTCAGATGCACTTTAATTTAAAAATAATTCGAACTGAATCAAATATTTTATAGATATAATATCATTAAAATTATAATTAAAAATGATACATACTAAATTTTAATTTCACAACTACAAAAATGTAAAAATATTAACCTCTATAGATTTTAATTTTTAATCCGCCTCTACTATAAATATTTATAAATATTAAAATATTTATTGTGGTGGGGTACCGGGATGGGGTGGGATGGTAGGGGTTGAGGTATTAATAACTTAGCTTTGATTTAATATTTTTTGGCTTTAAGAGATTAAAGTGGGTTACAACCATTTTATCCAAATTATATTTGATCAAATTCATATTTATCCATATTTTATATGGATAGATTGTGATCCAATCCATTTTAACTCAATCCATCTAAATCCGATCCAAACCACCCATTTGCCACCCCTAGTGAGAAAGAATCCATATTTCGGTGCTTCAATGTATCTTTGAATTTTTAGACAGTAAAAATAATTAGATGAAAGAATTATTCTATATTTGGTTATAAGTATTAATTAATCTTGAATTTATTTTATCTCACAATTTATATTATAAAATGATGAAATTAATTATTTCAGGTAAAAGAAATAAGATTGTTAATGCTAAATGACCAGAAAATTTGGCCAAAATTTGGTCAGAAATTTTTAAAAACTATAATATCGTTTATTTTAAAATAAATTGGTCTTTTTTTTTTCATTTTTTAGTTAAAAGGTATTAAAGTTAAAAAGATAAAAATGTTTAAAAAGGTAAAATAACATAGGTAAAATACCATTCTGGCCACATTTTCTGACCAAAAGGATTTTTCCTTTCATAAAATATAATTTTGTTTATCTCAAACAACAAGAAAACTCGAAACATCCAAATGTGCTCATATATAACTTTTAGACTATTTAAAGATGATTTTGAATTAGTCAGAATTCAAAGATTTCATTAATCACCAAAGCTTCTTCAAATATTCATTAGTATACACTATTTATACAATATATATATATATATATATATATATATATATATATATATATATATATATATATATATATATATATATTAGATATACATAATATACAATATTTATACAATATCGATACATGTATTTCATTGTCACCATGACACTTTTCTCACGTACTACAACCAAAATATATTACTATTATATATCCACTTTTCCACGTAATTACTACACTATATTCTTTCAAATTTTTTTAATAGCTAAATAGCACTGTCATGAAGCTCCAAAAAGAAACATAAAGAAAAATGAGATAAAGAGTCCTAGAATCTGAATTATTTGGGTCAAAAAGTAACTATAACAATTTTGTGTTCTTACAAATTGTGTCAAATTAAAACACTTGCAACCTTTGAAGAGACATACAAAGTGCCTCTTCACCAGAAAGTAACTTGAACAATTTTTCTTTTATTGGAACTCAGAAGTAACTTAAACAATGCCATCATGTATTTATATTCACTTATAAAATTTAAAAAGCTCATATTAGGTGAAGATTAGTCACTAATTTTGTCATCTAGCTAACTCAATCAATGAGAATCTTCTGCGTACGTATCTAACTATCAGATTCAGATGCACTTTATCAAAATAGTTCAACTAAATCAAATACTTTATAGATATTTCATTAAAATTATAATTAAAAAATAATACTAAATTTTGATTTCATAAGTCCAAAAATATTGAACTTCATAAATTTAATTCTTGGTCCGCCTCTACTAATAATAAGTATTTCTTTATCCTGAAATACATAATAAAACAATTCCACTATTTTAACATAGACCAACGTTGATATGTGTACGGCTAATTTATTTTTCTAATCAAAAGCACTTTTTGTTTTTTTGTCCTTGTATAATTAATAAATATACATCGTTATTTTAATCCCAACACGATATACATAGGATAAGGTTGTCAATAAATTATTATTGCCAACATCACCCACAAGTTGAAACCATTCACGACGTTACATTGTTCCATGCCATTATTTCAATCATAATTATTATTATTATTATAATAATAATATAGTCCCGCCTCTTGGAGGGTTTTCAGAAGCCATATTTAGGTAAAGCTTTTTATATGTTGTACAAATCATGAACATATGTTGAAAACTATAAATAGAACAGGTACTAGTGTTGAACCATAGAGAAAATAACAACGCGAAAAATAGAAAGAGGAGAAGAATACGTTGATTCGAGAATAATAATGGTGATTCAAAGGTTGGAGATATGCATCGGAATGGTGAAATTGGCATTTGAGTTTGTTGCGGTGTTTGTGAAAACAGTTGGAAGTGTCATCTCGGATGAAGAAGAGAGGAACTACGTTGCTCAAACGCCATACATCGGCCTTCTTCCGTAATTTTTGTCATTTCATTTATTTACTGGTCCGACTTATTCAGATTTTATAGATATATGATAACCGCAGTTTAGGTTTTTTTCTCCATCGTGAGGCTTTATGTAAAAAAGAGCTTCTTTGGGAGAGAGAGAGATAGGTGTTAGAGTTTATTAGTTCCTTTTCTTTTTCTCTGTTGTAATTTTTGTTTAATCCAGTCCAACAGTAGTTCTTCTTGACTCTTGTCCCCGGCCTTCAGGATATAACAGTCTAATCATAAAGTGTAACTCAACAAATTCTGAACAAAAGTTAAGTCCAAAACTCCACAAAAAGAACACCACCCTTCACTTAATAAGAACTCTCTTTTTGACTATCTTTATGCACTCTATATTTTCTTGTATGTAAAACAAATGAAGACCACAACTATTTATAGTAGAGGAAGTCTTCCTAGCAATGAATAAGATGATAATGAGATAGTAAATAGTAAAGATAAAAAACCTTGAGGTCAGGGGCGGACCCATATGCATCCGTGAGGGTGCACATGCACCCGGTAACTATTAAAAAAATCGTATATATATAATATGTATAGATAGTTGATAAAACGATAATATATTTAATTGTGCTCCCTAACAACCAAAAATTTCTGTTGGTGCACTGGTTGTAGTCGCTAACTCGCTGCGCGACTGCGCGGGATCGAATCCCGCCGAAGTTAACCTTTTATCAACTTTAAATTCATCTTTTTCTCTTAAAATAAACCCTTTTAAAAATTTCTTTTATTAAAACTTGTTTTTGCTACCTCATCTGGCCCAACCCATTTCTTAACCACCCTTTTTTTGTCATCCGGTCCCGTTCCTTTCTTAATTGAATTTAAAAACAAATAAAAGCCCTAGCACAATTCTAAACAAAATATAAGATTAATTTTACCTAGCACAATTCTAAACAAAATATAAGATTAATTTTACCTAGCACAATTCTAAACAAAATATAAGACTAATTTTTCCTAGCACAATTCTAAACAAAATATAAGACTAATTTTCCCTAGCACAATTCTAAACAAAATATAACTGATAGAAAATCTACAACTTACAAGTATTCTTCACATCATAATTGAACTCCTACTCCTATTATCTCTGCGTAAATTGGTAAGTTCTTCTTTTTAAGCGTATTTTTTTTTCAATAATTTGTTGTTGATTCTTGTGATTTGAGATGGATAGATTTTTTACGAAACATAATTCTTCTCAACCAAGTGCTAGTTTTAGAGACAATTCTTCGCATTTTATAGATGAGTTTTATTAATATGAAGATTTGAGTTGTTTATTCAAAGTTCTAAAATATTCTTGATAAAAAGTAGATAGTTGTTCTTTTTTTTTTTAATTATAATTTTCAATATTGATTTAAGTGAAATAAAATAATAAATTCAACTATTAAAATTTATTTGGCCGTCAAACTTTTGGAGGCCTAATAAGCAGGCTTTGACGTTACTCTTGTACCACTCCTAGCCTTACCCTTGAGTCACTCTTAGTAGTGCCCTCCCTATCTTCAAATCCTGGGTTCGTCTCTGTTTGAGGTTACATAAGTTATAAGGAATAAAGGATGAAGAGTGAAATAATGTTAATATCTAATGTCAACAACGGACAACAAATATATATATATGCTGCCCATAACCAGTCCACCAGCGTTTATTTCCACCAAAATAATGAGCAATTAAGCCCAAATGAAATGCACATAAAGAGAGGATAGTAATGCCACATATGTCACTTAAAACAATATGTAAGAAACTGCCACTAACTGATGGCTATGCAAATGATAGATTTTATTAATTTAAAATGCTAAGTAACCAACATTTAGTTATTTTAATTTAATGTGATTCGTTCGAGCTTCTTGTTATAAGATTGCAACGTAGCTAAATAATTATACTATTATCGGTTCCGTAGTTTATAACATAGTGGTTCTTATTTTCTTTATGTAAAATAATGAAAGTGGTCAAATATCGTTAGATTCTCAATGTTTAATTAGTATATTATCAATTTGCTAAAAAAAATTATGGAAACATGCATACCGGAGATTATTAAGCACTATAATACTACAGTCAACGCCAACATCTTAACGTGTCAAATTTATTTTTATTTGAAAATTAGTAAATATAAAAATAAGTAAATAAATAATTAAATACAACTACATTACCCTATTTAAAAAATATATATATTTACATTTATTTATTGTAGAAACGATTTGTTTGATGAAGCACACTTTAAAAGTTACTGCCAGTAATAGTAATTAAACTTTGTCATATTGTGTTATACTCGTAGAGCATTTTCCCTAACAATATGTACATATTAGGTAGGTTTGTGGACATACAGTGTTTGCAAACATTAATTATTTATAAATATTAAAATAAAATATCTATTGTGAATCAATGTTTGTTTCACAGTATTGTCAATTATTTCAACTTCAAATGAAAATATATAGAAATTTCGAAGTCATTTCAAATTTGTTTCAAAATGTATTAAGTGAAATAATAATTTTCAGTATTTAGCAATACTTTTTCGTTTAAGTAAATTCATATCTTAACATAATACTTTCTCAATTTCAATTGCAAATACTTCTTTTTTTTTTGAATTTCAACTAAATATTCTCTTTGACTAAACAAAAGTCCGATGGAACAATTTTCCTTACTAACATGAGTTGATTCCTTAAATAGACACTCAAATTAATGAAATTATATAGTAAAGTCACATTTTTACTAAAGAGAGTCTCTCAAAAAAATTACTATGGCTAGAAGTTCACCGGGGCAAGCAAAAATCTGATCAGTCTAAAAGGAATTGAAATATTTTATCACGAAGAGGTATAACCAACAATAGTTATTTGAGATTTCATTTTTTTTTTTTTAACACTTGGCAGTGGACTCATTTTCTTACTTTTTATGTGTTGTTCACCACTTCTCTTGCATTCACTCCTCTTTTCTTTTATTTTCTTAATTTTTTACTCTTAACAAATGTCCAATTCTCAATACATAATTAAATCATTAATACATTTGATTTAAAAATACAGATAAACACATTTTTTGTTAAAATGACTTAAACACTTAAAACTCATGTTAACATTACAAATAAGTTTATTGTCAATATCTTTCAATAGAATCAAATAAACTCAAAGTACAAATTAATTTACTTTAGCATATAACCTGATTAGATAAGATTAATTTTTTTGTTCTGATTTTGTTTTTAAATTATAGATACTTTTTTTCCAGCATAACCATATTTAAAAATAGGATTGACAACGGGCAGAGCGTACAGGGCAGGGGACGGCATATTCATAAACTTTTTGAAAAAAACTTAAATGGGCTGAGGCAAGTCACAACGCGGAATTTAAGTCTTTTGTATTAAAACTTAAAATGCTTAATTTATTCTTCAAAAATTAATCAGTTCCATACAAATTCTATTATTATTATTATTATTATTATTAGGAAAAATTACTTAACTATACACCATTTATTATCATATTTTCCCTACCATTTTAAAAAATATCAAAAATCCCTTATTTTCCTTCCATCATTCCCTTTTCTGGATACATTAATTTGAAATCTCATACCCATGATTTTCCTTCCTTTTTTCACGCCACGAACCTCTCCACAATTACATCAATTAATCTATTTTTGAATTCAAATCTTTTTTATTTCCAATTAATGATTTCAAATTATTCAAGAGATAGATTTCTTTCCATCACTTCAAATTATTATTATCATTATTATTATTAGAATTCAATTTTTCTTATCTTCACATTCACTTATAATATATTTTTTTTACCAGCGTTTCCCTATTAAGTATTTAAAAAAATTATAATTAAAAATAAGAAAACCAATTGATAATTTCTGTTAAGAAAATGACTATAGATATATAAACTAAAACATAATTAAAAAAAATTAACGTAATAATAAATTTGAATTAATTTGATTTTTTTGAAAAAATGTTTGTAAAGGCATTAAATTTTTTTTGTGTGTGTTAATTTGATGTCATTATTAAAAATGTTGGATAATAAGATTATTTACGTTTTAGTTATTAGTACAAGAAAGATATTTATTACTAATATTTTTATTTAATATATCAAGTACTTAAGAAAATGGTATTTATTAGGAATAAAATACATAAGAAGATGAGAGAAAAGAAGGGTAAGTGGAAGAGAGATGGTAAAAAGGTAAAGAAATTGATGTATTATTCAAGTGTAAAATAATTAATGGAGTCTTACATAATTATTATTGATTATGCCTCTACCATTATAAAAAAAATTCAAAATAATTTATATCTCCATCGCCTGGTCTAGAAAGGAGGGAAACTTACTCTGCCTCTTCTATGGAGGAGAAGTGCACAAATGCCCACTTTTGAAATAGCCAATTAGTTATATCTGAAGTTAATTTTTTCTTGCAATGCTATCTATTTTAAAAAAAACTTCAGACGTATTCGATTGAAGTTGATTGGCATTCTGATAAACTTGTGACATTTTTGCATTTTTTTATATACATAAATTCATATATATATATATATATATATATATATATATATGCTAAAAAATATAAAATGTGTAGCTTTCCCCTTTCTTTTTTTTTAGTCATTTTCTCGAATTCCTTTTTTCTAGGTGCTACAAATGAAGCATTTATATTAATCCCCACGGCCCTCACCTTAGTTATAGTAAGTAATATAATGTAATAAGATTCTAAGATCAAATTGTCTAAAAAAAACAACCTCAAAGCACTTCCAAGTTGCAACCTTTGAAGGGACATAGTATATCTAGATCGAAATATTGCCTCCTCACCCAAAAAAAAAACTAAAACAAAAAAACTTAAACAATGCCAACGTGTAGTTTAAAAGTTCAGATTTGGTGAAAATTAATCACTAAGTTTGTCAGCTAGCTAACTCAATCACTGAGAATTTTCTACTAAACCAATGATTAGAGAATATGAACTTTAATTAGTTTTGATAAATATCAAATTTTGGACAAGTGATTACAAGAGTGCATTGCGTACGTCGATACAACTAAGAACATAAATTTGTAACTCATCAAATTAAAATTCTAAACCGCATCTAAATATAATATATACATATATATATACACATATATATAATGCTATGTCGGTTTATTACATATCTTTATTTATTAATTTTATTGCCAACATGCATGATAGATGGATAAGGTTGTGTGAATAATAATAGTAAAGGGTCTCGATCACATTCATCGACTAGTTAAACAGTTCAAATCTCATCTCTCATGAATCTATCTTCCGAAATTGTCCTTGATTATGTATATTAAAATAATTGCTCTTTTGACCCTTAACATATTAGAATAATTGCATTTTGATCCCTTAATTTATATGAGTAAATGATTTTGATCTCTATCATATTAATTTGAGTAAGTACACTGCACATCAAGGGACTAAAAGTGAAATTTTTCCTACTGTATGATTTGAGAGAGAAATAGAAAGTTGTTCCATGTTACTATTGTACTAAATACCTGTCTCTTGGGGGTTTCCAAAAGCCAAATTTAGGTGAAGATATTTTTGTTCTTCAAGTCATGGTTGTGTATTTTTTGGAAACTATAAATAGAACGGATACTGGAATTAGACAGAAGAGAAAATAAAAAAAAATACATCAATGGTGATTCAAAGGTTGGAAATGTGTATTGAAATGGTGAAATTGGTGTTCGAGTTTTTTGTTGTGTTTGTAGAAGCTGTTGGTACTGTTATCTCACAAAATGATTCATCTCTAGTCGACAGGAACTATATTCATGCCACAACTCCCTACATCGGCCTTCTTCCATGAAACAAATTCACTATATATTCGAGATTTATTGGTCCGACTAAAAGTTATTAATGTATGAAAAAAGAGCAATGATGTACAACTGCGACTCATGTTTTTAAATTTTTCGTTTCACTCTTATTTATATCGTAATATATAAATTTTGTTCAATTAGATATATATTTACTTTATTGATGTGTTTGTAGTCTTTAAGAACAATTACCACTAAGGATAAAATAGAAAAATAAATAAATTATTTTAAACTTCTAAAATGATAAATAGTTTGAGATATTTATTTTAAAAAAATTACGATTGATAATTTTGTGATTGGGAAAATAATTAGCAACATTATAAATAGATGGGCATGATTAAGATTTATTTTAATTTCTCTTAAACCAAAAAAATAATAAGATTTCTTTTATTTCTTATAATTAGCTTCAGTCCACAAAAACTTGAACATGTGATCTGCATGTTGCCAATTGCCATGTTTTTATTTATTTAATTTTATTATTATTATTATTATTATTATTATTATTATTATTATAATTTTTAAGTTCCTATCCAAATAATTTTTAATATTTATTTCTTTTCTTCCCTTTCCCCCCCATAAGGCTATAACATTATGATTGAACTTGGTCTAGACTTTCGACCACATTCAAATATCCAACGTTCTACCATTAAATTTCTTTATTTTCTTGATTGTGCAAATATAATTAAGTTGATAAGAAAAAGAAATTACATATGATTATAACGTAGAAATAATTTTTAATAGTGTTTTAGAAAAATCATGTAGGCCTACCCAACGTATGCCCTCTTATCTTCTTCTACCCGATACATTCATTGTCAAAATAAATTATATCCATTCACCAATAATCACTATTTACAAAAAAAATAATAAAAAAATGATAACAATAAATTTTCATAGCTAAATAATAAAACTTATTAATAGCTATATTTAATAATGAATGAATTAATAATAAAATATCATAAAATTCTGTTAGATTCGAATAATTTAGCCATAAAATAGTCAACTGTATTTAATCATATGCGGGAAACAGCAAAAGACAGGGGCCCAGTTAGGAATAAGGGCCGTACCTCATAAAGCACAGTGTCAGAAAAATAATATAATCCCAAGTTGGCTTTTATCTCAAATGCTATTATAAGTCGAGTCCTATCTCGTCAAATTAAATTTTTTGGTAATTTGGTAGTATATGGTAATTGGTATTTGATATGGTATTCGTGAGTAAAATTTTAAAATTATGGCATTTGAATTTGGGTTTGATATGAAATATTAGTATTATTTGGTATTCGATATTTTTCGAATACCAAATTATTTACTCATAAATGAATGTCATATATCAATATATTTATTACTTATTAGTACAAGTCCAGTACAAGTCCAAGGAGAAAGTTATAGAATAAGAATGAACAATCATTTTTTTTTAAAGCAAATTTACCACTAGACAGTGTCTAGCGGTTTTTTGTTAAACATAAAAAATATCAATAGGGACAAGTACAAGCAAAGGGGGCAAGGCCTTACCTTAACAATCCAAATACATGTCTTTTAATTGTATCAATTTGTTTTTCTTGATATCTTCTTACTTGTTAATCTTCTATTATATCGTGCCTCCATATAGAAAAATAGAAATAATGGAGAAATAGTGTTAGCTTTATAATACAATCGACTATAACTTAAATACGGTATTACCACATACCGTACCAAACCGAAAATTAAAATTTTGATGTTTGGTATCTACTTTAAACTACCAATTACATAATGAAAAAATTTTTTTGGCCAGAATTTAACCAGAATGATATTTTATCTATGTTATAATTTTATCTTTTTAAACTTTTTTACCCTTTTAACTTTGATACCTTTTAACTAAAAAAAGAAAAAAAATCATTTTATTTTAAGATAAAAAAATATTATAGTTTTTTTTAATTTTCTGGCCGACCAAATTTTCTGGTCATTTAGCACTTCCCTTACCGAATTACCAAACCCGAAATTTGAGAAACCCAAACTGAATACTGAATGCCCACTCCTATTTCCGAGACAAATAAAATATTGTAATTAAATAACAAATATTTCACGCTAATCATATATTTAACATTGTTATAATAAAAATAGTTTTTTACGGTAATAAATATACACATTAGTAAAAAAAGTTATTGTCTTTATCGATATTAATTAATTGTCATCCAATGTTGCTAAAGACTTTAGGGACATTTACAAAAAATATTAATTGCTACTAAAAATATATATTTAATGACAATTAAGCTATTATTGTTGATTAAGTGCTTCTAAAGTCGTTTTTGATGTAGTGTATAAAACTATAAATTAGCAACGAATTAAAAGAAAATTCAATTAGTTCGGTATTCTTTTACCAACGAATTAACTATAGATTACCGATAATTCCACATTACAGTAAAAAGATGCATGTATTATATTAATCTCTCTTGTCCCTTTCATTAATCTTAATCAACAAGCAGTGCTAATCTAAAAAAGATTATAAGGATCAAATAAAATTTTCTTAAAAATTGCGTCAAAGCACTTTTTTTTTTTTTTTTTTGGTTTTTCACCTGATGTCCGGAGTCCACTGCTCTGCAGGACCCTTTTGGGTGGTGGCGCTCCCAATAGAATTTTCTTTATTCCTGAATCAGGGGCGCACTGCGATTAAGGATAAAACAACCTTAGTGAGCATGGCCGATGTTGGTGCGTCAAAACACTTGCAACCTCTGAAGAGACATACTATAGTATATCCACAACGAATTAGTGCCTCTTCACCAAAAATAATTTAAACTAATGCCAACATGTAATAAATTCTAATTAAAAGTTCAGATTAATTAAGTAAAAATTAATCAATATGCTTGTCAACTACCTAACTCAATCATTCAGAATCTTCTACTAATCCAATTGTTCAGAGGCAGATGCTACTTTAGTTCAAACGAACACATTATTTATATACAAATCGTAATTATATATATACATGAACGATCACTAAGTTTTAAATTAATAATATCAAATTGTAAATTTATGTATATATAATTGTGCAACAACAACTAGTTCATCAATAAAGACTTCTAATTTATCTCTTAAATTCATCTTTATATAAACTTTTTATGCTCCACACGAGATGGGAGTGGGGGACGGTCGAACCATCTATGACAACATTTCATTGTCCAAACCTTAAACTAACAATCAATTTCATTATTTAACGTAGACCACTGTTGATGTGTATACGACTGTTTTTTTTTCTTCCAATATATAAAAAAGCCCTTTTAATGCTAATTGTTATTATATATATCGTTATTTCAATGCCAACACGATACATGGATAAGGTTGTCAATGTATAAAAATAATAATAGAAAAGGGTCTCAATCTCATTCATATCTGCAAGTTGAAACCATTCAAATCTTATCTCTCCTCAATCTATACATATGCATTAGAATATAATTGCACTTTGATCCCTTGCTCGTTTGGTTAGGTAGAATAAGTTATTCCGAGATTAATTATTTTCGGATCAGTTATTTCGATATTGTTATTATATTCTTAATATGGGATAAATATAACATTACAATCCCAAGATAACTAATCTCGGGACAAATTATCTCGCAACTTTATTTCAACCAAACATGAGATAAACTCATCCTAAAATTAATCGCGGAATTAATTATTTCTTATCTCTTATACCAAACGAACTCTAATATATTCAAATTGCACCTTTTATGCCTTAATTGTTGAACATATTATGATTTTGATCTTTATAATATAAACTGAACTAAGCACACCCTAAATGTACTTTTTGGTACCATGATAGAAAATATGTGTATTTAAACCTTTTCTAAAACTTACATTATCTTCAAATTTAGAGTAACAATATAAATTTTCAAATTTAGAGTAACAATATAAATTTAACATAACACATCAGTAATTCCATGGTTTAATACTTAAAAGTTCATGAAATTTGTGAAGATGCACAAGTAAATGAATCAAAAGTACACATTTTAACGAAATAAAAGTTAAATACGCTTAACCAGGAACTACAAGGACCAAAATCAAAACATATTAATTATTTAAGGAACAAAATGTGAAAAATTTCCTATGTAATAATTTGAGTGTGAGAGAAGAGAGAAACAAAATCGATGGTGGTTCCATGTCATTATTGCTACAAGTATATATTATTAGTATTTAATTTTATATTCCCCGACTCTTGGGGGTTTCCAAAAGCCATATTTTGCTAATATCTTCTATGAATATAATCATCGTTGTATCTTTGGAAAGTATAAATAGAACAACACGTACATCATATAATTGAACGAAAGAGATATAGAAAACGCGGAAAATAGAAAGAAGAGAGAAGAATAATATACATACATTCGATCGAAAATATAATTATATTTATGGTGATTCAAAGGTTGGAAATGTGTATAGGAATTATGGAATTGGTGTTTGAATTCATTATTGTTTTTATTGAAGCTGTTAGTACTGTTTTCTGTCAAAATGATACATCTCCCGCTGAAAGGAACTATATCACTGCAGTCCCCTACATCGGTCTTCTTCCATAAAACGATCGAATATATTTGAGATTTACTGGTCTGACTATAATAGACAATAATTACATTTTTAGTTTATTTTTTTTTCTCTCACTGAGAGAAGTCTTTGTAAAGTATAAAATCAGATTCAGAAGAGCTTCCTTGGGAGAGATTAGGTGTTAGAGTTTATAGTTTCATTGTTTTTTTTGTTTGTAATTTTTGGTTAATTAATTTTATTTAATGTAATTTGTTGTGAGCTTATTAATAACACTACCAGCTTAATTATATTTTTTGTTTTAGAATTCCTTACGCGAAGCTTAATTAATGGATTTATCCCTAGGATAAAAATTAATATAAAAATTAAAAAAAAAATATTAATGATGAAACTTTTATGGAAAATATCTGATTTTGGACATGGGAAAACACTAGATCTTAGCTTTTCGTCTGTACTATATTAATGAAGTAGCAATTATGCAGATATTTATATTTCTTGAATATAAATATATTTATTTATCTTTTTTTTTTTTGTGTGTGTGATTACAGTATAACATGATTTGAAATAGCAAAAGACTTCCTAAAATTAGAATTTCCATTAGAATGTATTTTAACGTTCTCAAAAAAAAAAAAAAATTGGCCAAAATGTTAAGAGTAAATATGTTCGGTTGTATGTGCTCTTTTGATATTCCTATCATTTAAAAATTAACTAGTCGACCAATTGATTATTAAGGTCGTTGGTAGATATATATCTTATCTGGGCCTACTCATATCCTCTCCATAAACAAATAAGAAATTGACAATTGTAAAAAAAATATTTCCTTTTCATGAAAATTAAAGAGAACTCCACCCAAAACAAAAAAAAGAAAAAACCTTAATTAGTAATCAGCTAGCCAAGATAATCGTCTAAAATTTAATATCAAATCATATTTATGAATGAGCAGAAAAAAAGATTACTATGATGTTACATATTGTCAAAGTTATGGTGTCGCAAAGCTAATGAGTTATTGAGTTACCGACATGGTTAGTGGTGCACTGGAACTACGTACTTTATCCTTAATTAGAGGTTTAGATTTTGAGCTTTGAGTATGGAAGAAATTCTGTTAAGAACGCCATCCTCGAATGCCCCCCACCCCAAATGAGCCTTGTAGTACGTGATCCAAATTTAGTCGGGGGCTCTAATATGAGCTCCAAACAACAAATGAAAAAAAAAAACATAAGGAGTTGGCATTTGAAGCATTTAATTTGGTTAGCTAATTTTTGGATATTCAAAAAATAATTTGTCGTGTCCCCTATGAAACTTTAATGTCGTTATCTGTAAATATAATTAGTTGGTGAAAGGGAACCCATCCATACATGTGTCCAGAATAATAGAGATAGTAGAATTATTTTTTTCATAATAGAAAGTATTCCCTTCATAGGAAAATGATAATTTAAAGGGATAAATAATATTTTTGGTCCCTCAATTATAAGTAAGTTGATTTTGATTTTTCTAATATATGACTCTAGCACATTTTATCTTCGATTATAATCAGAATGTGCCCTTTTTATCCATTTGTGCAGGAAATATGCTATAGATATATTTAGACAACTTTTAGAAGTACATCACTCTCAAATATGTAACATAATATTTGGTGATTAAATGGTAAAACATTTGGTTAATACTTCAACAAATTTGTGATCATTCATCAACAAAGGGATTAAAAATATGCCTATTTCAAGTAATCGAAAATTAAATATGCTTAATCAAATATCATAAGAAAGGGACTAAACATGCTACACTTGCCCTTAATTTGAAGGAGTTGATAAAGTCTTCGGAGGAAAATGGTCATATAATGTTCAAAAGATATTGGAAAAATAAAAAATGCAAATGTCAAACATCATGTGGATTCGTCTTTCCCTTATTCAAAGGAGGAGATCATAATACTGATGATATTTTCAGATTTTTCAATATTACTTAATTAAATAGTTTTAGTAGTTCCAAGTTGCAACACAAAATTATTGATAAATCGACATGATTAACACTATTTTATTTCTTAAACATGCGATCAGCATGTTTTTTGACTTTTTCTATTTCATATCATGATAATTTATTTTCTGCATTGACAGCCTATCAGAAATTGCCGCATATATCTATATATAAAATATTTAATATTGAATTTCAATATTTTTTTTTCCCATCATTAATATTGAATTGGTCTAAATTATCGACCATATTCCTTTCCGCTCTAACATTTAAATTCTTTCTTTCTAGAATTATTATCATTGAAGGACACCTGTAAAATTGAAAGAAAATTCGGAAAATGATTTATTTTTTTTTTAAAATCGTATCGCAATAAAGATTAAAGCAAATGTACCTACACTAAATGTTATTACCTTGATATAAATGTCTCTATTGGACTCAAATAACAAGCTTTAAAGATTTGAGTATTGAAAAAAAAAAAAGAAGAAAAAAAGACGAAAATAACTGAAAATATGTGAGTTGAGTTAAATGGGTTGATTTCTTAAAAAAATGGGTACTTAAATTAAGCTTGATATGTGTTCCCCAGTCGAAATTAAAATAATTTGTGTTAAAATATAATTAACAATATATATTTAATTTTGATCAAAAATATAAAAAAGGGTATACTTAAACTATTTCTGATAATATAATGTTATATTTGAACTTTTACATATATTATATATATATATATATATATATATATATATATATATATATAATATAATATATATATATATATTACACAAATAAGAAGAAAGAAATATAGAATATTCTGTCATTATGTAGAGTTCCAATCATTACTCCAAAGAAACATAATACGTCTGTTGATAGTTCCATTTCCGATTATTAAATCCCAAGAAATTAAACATCACACATTTGTTGATAATTGCGTTATTAATTTAACATTAAGCGCAAATACTGTGAGGTCTAATTTCTGATTGGTCTGGCGGCAGATTAATTTAACAAATATATTTCTCTAGTTTTAAATTACAAAGTAAGAATAAATAAACAAGAATTAGCAATTGGAGTACTAAAAGTAGTGAATTTTTTCCTTTATGATAAGGTCAACATTTAGCCGATTGAACAAGACCGTTTTTCTTGATTTCACTCGGAAATTCTAGATAAGGTTCTATAATGAAAGTCAAAATTTGACTTTTTGTATTTATCTAAATTTTCTTCGCCGGAAAATTAACTATAGATACAAAGCCCAACTTTATTTTTGTTTTTATTTATATATAATATATGTTGATGTCATAGGATTCTTTATGTCGTTTAACAATACATAAATATTCTTTTATTCTGGATTATGTAATTATTACTTTTTGGCAATGGCCAGGAGAAGAGTAAAAAATTGTTGAGGCTTAGACATCATGACCATATGATCATAGCCTGAAAATTCTTCCACTTCATCTGGTTGATTCTTTTCAATCATATATTGTTTTAATTCCTTCGGTAGAATTTTATCTTCAGCAGCCCCGACAAACACTCGTTTAACTGATCCATACATTTTGCCTCGAAAGAACCATCTCCTTTGATATGTCTTCCGTACTGTGCAAGTATATTGGCCTTACTAACGTAGTAGCCAGCGCCAAATCCTATCACCAAACAGGGGAACATAAAATAAAATGGATTTGTTTCTAAGACAAACTAGTGAAATTTTCGTGTAGCTAGGTAATTTCAGGGGTCTTCTTTAGTCTAGTTGAAGGTTTGTATGTTTGTGCAAAGGATTCATAGTAGACTTCACTATGTCTTGTTTTGAAAAGAAATGAATCTTGTACCTAACTGGATCACAAAAAATTAGAAATGAGAGTTGCCCAAACACCGCTTCTGGCTTAGCTTACCTGAATTGGGCTCAGCTGATAAAGATAACTTGCCAAGTACTTTGAAGGTTGTTGGAGGATTATTGGGTCCATTGTTGTATGTAACACGATTATCAAGTTGAGTTACTATTCCGCTACTAATCTGTAACAAAATTACTGATAGTAGTATGTAACAAGAAGTAGTTGTGACTAAATTTGGCCAAATAATAGTAATACCTGAGTATAGAGTGTAGTCGCATTGAGAGTTGGACCAGGCATTAAAGCAGCGAGAAATATAGCAGCTGAAATCTTCTCTGGAAAGCTTTCCATGGCTTTAGATATCGCGAATCCACCAAAACTGTGGCCTACAAGAACCACTTTTTCATGTGCAGGAAGAGAAGCCATGAACTCTGTTAGCGGACTAAAGTAATCAGATAAACTTGGGATTTCAAGGACCTGTTTCGGGTTAATCCCTGAAGCACCCAAGTCAATAGCCGTGACATTATGCCCTGAAGATCTCATCAGTGCCACAATCTTGTACCAAGACCAGGCTCCATGACACGTGCCATGAACTAGCACAAAGTGCTTGTTAGCGTTAGCCCTTGATGTTGTTGAATTTACATATGGCAACAAAATTAGTATCAGTACTAAATTTATTAGAATCTTGATTTTCTTTATAATTCTTTTTTTCTCTTTTCGAGTGTTGAACTATGAGCACATAGTACAAAGAATCTTATAAGGTGATAATTAACCTTGTCCACATGATTATTTGAGTGAATTTTGTATTTTTCTTCCTTCAAATTCACTAGATCAGGGTTTACGTGGGGTTGCAGAAGTTTGTCAAATGCTACTGAAAATGATTGAAGTGTCTTTTGCTTGCGCATTTAGTTATCTTGAGCCAAAGTTACGTTTTGCTTTGGATTTGTCTTTGAGAAAGGCAAGTAAACAAATAGCCAATTGGAGAGCCGCTATTCTAGTCATAGCTCAAAATTACAAAATATTTATATTTGACCAGTTTCAGAATTCAGACGTGGATAGAGTTTGTAATTGGGAAATTCTCAAGCTAATTTCATATCCGTAAGTCTGAAGCTTGAACTATACCAAGCCTACTTCAGAACTCGTATATCCGGAAGTTCTTATTTGAACCTAATTTCATTGTGTTATTGATTGCGTTAAGTTAGGAGTTTTTCAGTTGTATAACTTTATTAATGCACCATTTACAGAACCCCGGATGCTATATGATAAGTTTATAACATGTTTGTATACAATGGTTTGATATTTCAATTATGTTTTTATTCTTGATATCATGTAATCACATGTTGGTAAAGCTATCAAGATAGATTGTCACTGGTTGGCAATGTGCTGAAGAGTAGTAAAAAATTGAAGGGGGCTTAGACATCATGACCATTATGCCCCGAAGATGTCATAAATGCCATAATTAAATGTTGGTTCTTTTCAGATCCAGCATCCACTAAATCAATTATAGGAAAATCATATAATTAATTGAATTATTGATGCTAGAGATTGTAACCAGATGGATTTCTGCTGATTACTTTCTGAGAATATATCATATACTATCGGATGGTAAACACATCTCAATAAGCCTGTCACTTGAGAGCAATACGTAGAAGAAGAGTAAAAAGTTTTAGGGGCTTAGACATCATGGCCATGTGATCAGAGCCTGAAATCTTTTTCACTTCATCTGGTGGATTATTTTCAATCATCCAATGTTGAAATTCCTTGGGTAGAGTTTTATCTTCAACAGCCACAATGAATACTCGTCTAACTGTTCTGTACTTTTTGCTAGAAACAACTATCTCCTTAGCAAAATCTTCCACACTGTATAAGTACAGCGGCCTTACTAGCGTAGTGGCTAGCGCCAAATCCTAACAACGAAAGGGAAAAAAGAAGAGGAAACTTTATTAGTTCAATGATGTTGATGTTCTACTCGAATCAACTGGAGAAAACATGCAACATTAGAGCCATCGTCATGACCATTATGCTTTGCTTACCTGAATTGGGCTCAACTGATAAACATTTCTTGCCAAGTACTTTGGACCAAAGATGAAGGTTGTTGGAGGATTGGTTGGTCCATTATCATACGTTACACGGTTATCAAGTTGAGATACATTTCCAGTGAAAGATTGCAACTAAATAATAGTTCCAAAATGAAAAAATGTTAGTAGTTGACTAAACAGATCATAGCAAAGGCAAAGTTGGTGAATTATATACATATATATATGTACCTTGGTTAAGAGAGTGGTCGCATTTAGAGCTGGACCAGGCATCAGAGCAGTAACAAATACAGCAACTGAAATCTTTTCTGGAAATCTTTCCATGGCGTTAGATATGGCCAGTCCACCAAAGCTATGGCCTACAAGAATCACTTTCTCATGTGTAGGTAGAGAAGCCACGAACTCCATTAATGGACTAAAGTAATCAAATAAATGTGGGATTTCCAGGACCTGTTTGCTGTTGATCCCTGAAGCACCTAAGTCAAGAGATGTGACATTATGCCCTGAAGATCTTATCAGTGCCACAATTTTGTACCAAGACCAGGCTCCGTGACACGCACCATGAACTAGCACAAAGTGCTTGATAGTTTTACGCCCTGACGTCGTTGAATTTACATATGGCAACAAAACTATCAATACTAAACTTATTAGAAACTTGTTTTTCTCCATTTACTTTCTTTTCTTCTTCTGAACTAAGAGCTCATGGTATGAACCACTACAAGGCAATTATTATAGATAATCAAGGTGTTTGACCTTCTAACTTACCTCCCTGCTGAAGCAATCCTATGTCAAATATTATTTGTTGGGGATTTTATCATTCACTAAGTCAACTATAGGAAGAGAATATATTATTAGATTATTAAGGCTGAAGTTGCATAAAACAGTTTGATTGTCAGTATCACTGATAAAAGAAAGGATAACAAAGATCAATGTCAACTGCTGACTGAACCTAAAAGTCTACACTATGCAGGATAAATGAGGACATTTTCAAACAAAGTCACAACCATCTGACATGAAATTACAGGGGACATGATCTTAATTCATAAAGGTCATAGATGATTATATGTGTTACCTAACTGAGGACTCTATGGCCCGAGTGATTTCATACAGCAGAAGAAAATTGTTAAGTGAGGGGGAATAATCAAATTAAGCACAGGGTACTTAAATCTCATGAAATCACTGGAATTTTGGTATCATTCTTTGCATTAAATTAAACCAAACATGTTCAACAAATATAATAAAAATAAGAAAGGGAAATTTGAACTGTTTCGTGAGGGTAGAAACGTTCAGAGTTGGACCAGACATCATTATTTCAGTAACAAAAACAGCAACTGAATTCGAGTAGTGTGAAAATCTTGAGTGCTTGGATTTTGTTCCTTCGACATTTCAGTAAGTCAAAGGTAAGTTGGGGCTAGAGTTGTAAGTCCAAACATAACATATGTACATAAACTTTTGGAATCTATGATCTGATGAAAATAATTGCAACATGGCGATACTGGGATCCTTCTCTCTCACATGATATGACGGAGTTCCTTAGAAGCTACATTATTTTGTCAAATGCTCATGTACTGGAGATGTAATTAGAAAGGCACCATTTCACAAAACCCCTGACGCCAAGTGATAAGCCCAAAAATTACAACTTGCTAATGTTAAACATTTCCTAGATGTTTTTTTTTTTTTTGTGGGGAACAGCAAAGGGAATCTCTACACAATGAACAAAAGACTGATTCAACAAAGGGTAATCTAATTTTATTTCAACTATGCATTATTCATGAATATGCAATCACAAGCTGGTTTATTATGATAGCTTGTCATTTATTGGCAATACGCATAAGAAGAGTAAAAAGTTGACGAGGCTTAGACATCATGGGCATGTGATCAGATCCTGAAATCTCTTCCACTTGATCTGGCGGATTCTTTTCAATCATTAACTGTTGAAATTCCTTCTTTAGAATTTTATCTTCAGCTGCCACAATGTACGCTCGTCTCACTGATCCATAATTTTTGTTTGAAAGAACTATCACCTTTGATATTTCATCCAAACTGTGAAAATAAATTGGCCTTACTAATGTAGTAGCCAGTGCCCAGTCCTAACACCAAGAAGGCAAAGAAAAACGTTTGTTACGGCCATTCTCATTATCAAGAGTACCAGTACTCAGCTATTTCAATTTGTATTTTTACTATGCTCTGCAGTCTGCTTACCTGAATTGGGCTCAGTGGATAAAGATAACTCGCCAAGTACTTTGGACCAAAGATGAAGGTTGTTGGAGGATTGGCAAGTCCATTATCGAATGTAAGACGATTATCAAGTTTAAATATTGCTCCACTGGATGACTACAGTAAAGTATAATAATTTCAAACATGAATGTAAGCTAACATAAAGAATATCATCTCATGGTTAAATTTGAAAATGATACCTCATTGAAGACGGTGGCTGCATCAAGAATTGGACCAGGCATTAGAGCAGTGACAAATATAGCAACTGAAATCTTTTCAGGAAAGCTTTCCATGGCTTTAGATATGGCAAATCCGCCAAGGCTATGGCCAACAAGAATCACTTTTTCATCTGCTGGAAAAGAAGCCATGAACTCCATTAGTGGTCTAAAGTAATCAGATAAATGTGGGATTTGAAGGACCTGTCTCGGGTTGACCCCTGCACCACCCAAGTCCAGAGCTGTTACATTATGCCCTGTTGTTTTTAGCGACGCCATAGTCTTGTACCAAGACCATGCTCCATGGCAAGCTCCATGAACAAGCACGAAGTGCTTGCGAGCTTTAGGCTGTTTAGGCCTTGACATGGTTGCATTTACACATGACAACAGAAGTATTAGAACTA